>CM076673.1:55094029-57699029 GCA_038501925.1 Xenopus petersii | reverse complement strand
CCCAACCACAGGGATGGAAACTAGCCCTATTAAAAAAGTAACGGCATGCCATCCCGCCGCATCCCACCCCAATTCAAGCACTGATTAGGTATGAAGACAAAAATATGAAGTCATGGTCTGTCATTTCAGGTACTGCAAAATCAACACATTTACTTAGTTTTGGGGTGGCAAAGGTAGAAAAAATTAAGTTCACCCCAAAAAAACATATACTTTCGGAAATTACACAATCCAAATTGGGTATGCATGTCTTTCTACTCCAAAGTTCCAAGCTGCAAGCCTTTCCTAAATTTGGCGATAAAAGCCATTTTTACATTTCTGAAAATCGCCTAAAAGTATTGCAATTGTAAAATACCATAAATATTGATGCCAAGGGTCTACTAAACATTTTTATGCCCAATATGCATTGATATACCAAGGCAGCTGGCATGTGCGGATCCCAAATGAAAATAGTGCATATGAGTTTTCTCCGCTGCTGATTCGCCTTCTGTGAACATAGACCCTTGACTTCATATGATGTGCCTCAAGACCCTCCTAACAGCAAAAAAAACCCAAAACCATATATTTTTGGAAAGTACACATTCTGACTAATCCATCAAAGATAAAGACCACTTTCCACACCAAACTACAAAACTTTTCTAAACATAGAGGTTTTTTACAACATTTCTGAAAATCTCCTAAAAATGTTGCAGTTTTCCGCATTTATCGCACACAATGTTTTACGTACAAAGAAAAATCACCCTAAATATGGACATCAGAGGTCTACACCAAACAGCAAAACTATACTAAAGATACACAAGGAACGATAATGCAGTTCTAAAACTGCAATAAAACCACAAAAATAGCGTAAATCAACGAAATAACAAAATAATTGATCCGACAGTGTAATTAGTGGAGAAAATCAATTATCCAATAGTTACAGTCAAAATAACAAGTTTTTAGGAAAAACAAACAAAAGATAATGGTACAATGAATAAGTAAAAAGAAACAAAAAAAAACACTTGTTTTGTGAGTTTTTGTGTATACATGTTTGTGCACGTCTAAAAGTTGTATGAGAGTATGCAAATACATGTAAATAAGTGTAAATAAGTGTACAAAAGGGACCAAGTGTGCTAAAATAAAAAAATACCAATTTTTACTAAAACGTGTGTGTAAGTGTATAAATGTACTTAAAGTGCATTGTGTAAAAAAAGTGCACTTACCATTTTGTAGCAGGAGGATCGCTGGAGGAGTCCAAGGCAACGTGTCTGCAGAGTAACAGTGCAACAGGAATTGAGTGGGCGGGTGTGCAACGGAGAGGAGGTAAGGAAGTAGCAGAAGCGCCATACATGGCGCATCTGCTACTTTGAAGTCGGATGTGCGACAATCGCGTAGCAGATCCGACTTGACAGCCCTCCAGCCTTGTTGCCCAGGGGGCTGCCATTCTTCCTGACTCTCTGCAGAGGCGACACAAGCCGCCAATGCAGAGAGAAGGGCTCAGCTGCAGGAGAATGTACGGGGTACGTTCTTGGCTGCCTGAGCCCTGAACCACCAACACGTACAACCTTTCCTTGACAAAGGTTTCTGTGTGTGACCGAAACGTTGGACGAATAAATCTTTTTTTTTTCTTTTATATATTTTGTCTTTTACTGTTTAAATTCTGCGAGTGCCATCACTTTATACTTATATATATATATATATATATATATATATATATATATATATATATATATATATATATATATACATACACACACACACATTTAATTCAGGGTATGCTATTTTTTCTAATTATTTTTTCTTTTATTTGTATGTGTAACCAGCATTATGCCTTCCTCATGATGGAGTTTGTTGGAGATCAGCTGGTGCGATTTTGGTGTCTAAGGATAACCAGAAAACTGTAAGTGGGGAGATTACAGGGAGAGGCACTGGCACAGGAAATAAAGGATTCTAAAACTATTGAATAACTTTACAGTTAGAACCAGAATATCTTCATTGTACCCATAATATTCCCTAATTTCCCTCACCCAGCATCTCCATCTATTTCTAACACCTGTATAAATGCCTTATTGTCTGTCACAGGTATATCGCACCACAAAACATCCTGCTGGACCAAGATGACACGACCAACACCATTCAGAAAGGGGCACTGGAATACACAGCCCCAGAGGTGAGCAATTCAGTTTTTGTTTATTTTCATCCCAGACATCAGTGGAGTGTTAGTATTCTCTAGGCAAATTTTATAAGTTATAGTTCACACAGCTACAGTGCAGGGAAGGGAAAATATATAGCCACCATTTACTTGAATAAAAATAATTTAACTTTTGATACTAAATCTGTTTTTATTATAATTCTGTTATTTTTAAGAAGACAAAAGAAAAATCCATGGAGAGACCCAGAAGTGATGAGACGCAGAGGAAGCAAATCAACAACAGGGAAGATGGAGAAACAGGTAAGAAAAGATTGTGGAAAGGAATTGCTGTGAGATTTTCATATGAGAAATACCCCCATGGTTGTCAAAGTGAAATTCCGCCACTCTTCTTTCATGTCTTTGGCATTTTGAAAGGCATATTTATCAAAGGGTGAACTTTCACCCATTGATAAATACTCTTTTAAAAATCCCAGAAAAATGAAAGGAGAGTGACGGAATTTCACTCTAGCAGACTGTGCCGATCTCTGACTTCACTATTTGATAAATATGCCCATATATATTTTATATTTGAACTTGTTTGATTTGTAAGAAAAGTCTGGTATTGGTAGTCTACATGACCCTGGACACACTCACGTCACACCAAACCCAATTAGCCTCATCTAGCACAAATATAATATAATTGCCCAGAAATTTGCTATTTATACTGCAGATAGAGTTGTTAAGATGTAGGACCTAATAATAGATATCTTTTTCTCCAATAGCTGGAAGCAAGGGAGAAGAAGTTGATGCTACAGGATGTAATCCACTGAGTATTGACAACTTCACCTTCTATTCTAAGCTTGGTCAAGGAAGTTTTGGCAAGGTGAGTAATGCCCCAATTTGTGGCATAAGTAGGATATGTGTGGGTATTAAATTTGCATTCAGTTACAAAGTACCAAGTTCAGAAAGTGCTGTCGTTTTTCAACCAATTATTTATATAGATATGCATTAATATGAACTCTCTTCACACTGCCCTTTTCAGGTTATGTTGGCTACACTAGGTGAGAGGAAGAAATATGTGGCTATGAAGATCATAAAGAAAAAACCTGGGTGCCGTTTCAGCAGCATCGTGACTGAGGCCAGTGTGCTTAAGCTCGCCAGTGCAAGCCCATTCCTGTGCCATGGTTACGCTGCATTTCAAACACAGGTTAATATTTTGATCAATATTGCTGTTTAAATTGTTTAATTTTTGTGCCAATTCTTATTTTCCTTTTTAATCATCATTGTAATCAGCGGCATGCGTTCATCACTATGGAGTTCATCCGTGGGGGCAGCATTGAAGATCATCTTGCAAGATATGGACGTCTGGAGATGAGCAGAGTACTGTAAGTATTGGACGGGATTGTGCTTTAGTTGAAATGAACTGGCACAGAAAATACATTATAATTTTTTTGAGTAATTCTGCAATAAATACATGGGCAATTATATGAATTATGTAAACTATTTTCTTTTTAGGTTCCATTCAGCGGAGATTGTTTGTGGTCTGGAATTCCTCCACAGCAGTGGCATTGTCCATCGGTCAGTATAGCTCTGGTCTCTCTAATGTTTAAATTGTTATTATTTCTAACACCTGTATAAATACTTTATTCTCTCTTTATTACAGAGATCTGAAGCCTGAAAACATCATGCTGGATCAAGAGGGTCACATAAAAATATGTGACTTTGGTCTGGCAGTTAAGAACATGTTCGGTGACAGGACCATCATTGGCCGAGCAGGGACACTTGGATACATGGCACCAGAGGTAAGAAATACAATTCCATATTTTTTACACCATTTACACCACCACTGGAGAATTCATTTGTTAAGTGAATTAATTCTGGTATTTTCTTTTTGCTTCCCAGGTCCTGCAGAAGAGGCGCTACAATGTGGCAGTTGACTGGTGGTCATTGGGCATAATCATATGTGAAATGGCCACTGGTATTTGCCCATTTTATGATGGTAGCAACAATGAGAAAGTCATTCAGTCTACCATCAATGATGAGCCAAAGATCCCTCCTTCCCTGAATGAGGATTTGAAGGATCTTCTAGGAAAGGTTGGTATGAGCAGTGAGGTAGAGGATTGATGATATTTTATCATAAATGCCTGACAAAAAGATTAAACCTTTTGTTTTCTATTTTGTTCTCAAATTCTTGCATTATTAAATAAATATATTTTAACCTTAGCTCCTGGAAAAGGATCCTCAGAAGCGTCTCGGTGTTTATGGGAGCGTGAGACACCACCCATTCTACTCATCGATCAACTGGGTGGAGCTGGAAAGGAAGAGAATACCACCCCCTTTCCAGCCAAAAGCAGTAAGTATGTTTTTGCCAAACACTAAAAAGGAATGAATGCTCATTGGTACACACAATATTTCTCTTCTGCCTATTTGATTTTTTACATTATTTATTGCCTTACCAGAATATTGTACTGTACAAAATCAACAGTGCTATTTATTTATGACCACTAGGATGTAATATCAGTATTTAATGCTTTTTTTATTTTTCAGCCATCAAAGAAGCGCTTCATGCCATATGGAAAGAAGCTGTCATTCTTGGAGTCACCTCAGATAAACATCAGTGCAGAGGAAGAAAACAACATTCCTGGCTTTTCTTTTTCCAGTTCCGCTTGGCTGAAATAAGTAGGAAATTACTAACTTTCTCCTCAATTGTTCCTTCCCATCAGCTGCCACTGAACAATTTCAAAATGGGAACGGGTAAGATATAGATAGGTATAAAAATGTATTGATATGTATAGATAGGTAAAGATAAGTATTGATATACAATTGCTAATCACTAGGTATAATTGTATATATAATAGTAAAGGTTATGATAGTATAATAGTATATGCAGCGCATGGTGTGTGAATGTGTGAGAGAATGTGAGATATGAAAGGCCAAGGGCGTAACAATAAGGCAACAGGGGCTAATATTGCAACCTGCTTTGCCTTCATGCATGTGTCTGTGCAATGTTTACCATTTTTATAATATACTGCTGATCCAGATCAGGAAGGATTTTTTTCCCCCACTCTCTGGGGCAAATTGGCAACAGCTTCAGATGGGGTTTTTTTTCCTTCCTCTGGATCAGCTAGAGCATTAAATAGAATGATATGAGCAAAGGGTGATATTCATAGACATGTGTCTTTTCAGCCTCCGGTTTTAAGCTTTACTGTGGTTAGTATAATATTATAAAACTGTTATAATGTACAAGTGATAACATTTCAATGTTACATGGAGTGAGATGTCATCTCACTTATAGGGGAGCCAATGGCAAATTATTCACATTGGATTTCCCCTGAGGCATGTTACGCCCGGAGTGAATGGTCAGTAACAGGGTTGAAGCCTTGACGTGGCGTTACTGCTCACATGTATGAACATGTGCTAATTCAACCAGTGACTGTGAGACTATGAGTATGCTATCTTTGCAGTGCCAAGTGTATTTTTGGCCAAAGATATTTTATTATACTTAAGCTTTGTGTTAAGGTGTTGCTGACATGTCACACACTGTCACAGGATTCATATGGGTATATTTATCAAAGAGTGAAGTCAATAGTGAAGTTCTGCCACTAGAGTGAAATTCCGCCACTCCCCATTCATTTCTATGATATTTTTTTAGGCGTATTTATCAAAGGGTGAACTTTCACTTTCACCCATTGATAAACACGCCCTTCAAAATCCCATAGAAATGAATTGAGAGCTGCGGAATTTCACTCTAGTGGCGGAACTTCACTGTTTGATAAATGTACCCCACAGTCCCTAAGCCTGAACCTGTGAGGATTACACCCGTGTGCCTGCTTTTTACATGTCTGCAAATATTCCCATGTCTGCTGCTCAACTCCAGTAGACAAAACATCTGGAGTACCACAACCCTTATGGAAACCTTGCAGTACTAATACTAGGGGATTATTAAAATGTTCTAATCTGTGTTTTTAGGGCAAGAATCGACTGTACTTGATGTTTCAGGCACTTTCAGTGTACTTCAATAGTGGGGGTCATTTATCAACACTGGGCAAATTTGCCCATGGGCAGTAACCCATGGCAACCAATCAAATTGCTGCATTCATTGTTCTACTTGCAGCTAGCTTTAAAAAGATATTCACTGATTGGTTGCTATGGGTAACTGCCCATGGGCAAATTTGCCCAGTGTTGACAAATGAGCCCCAGTATGTCAGTACTACAGTATATGCCAGCAGTATTCTCTGAAGGGCCTGGAGTGGATCATTATAACTTCATGAAGTGTGGCTGGTTGATGTCTCTGCTTTTGGGCCCAAATATAAAACTTCACAGAGTATTCTCAACTTGCTGAGTCCTACTCAATCTAGAGTTGCAGTGTATCGCAACTCTGAGAAAGCACTATGTGGCATTGCTAGTACAGGAATATACTGTACAATACTGACATTTGTCTCCCTAGTGTGCCTGCGTACTCTCCAGGACCTGACAGGGTTGCAGTTTTTACATCTGCACGTACAGTAAATATATTGCTAATTAGTCATACAGAATGTGGATTTGTAAGTGCATTTAGAAGCAGTGCTAATTTTCAGCAGTGCATTGTAAACATTTATTAAATGATACTCTTTACAAGTTGTGCAGTACATGCTCTAGGCTGCTATCAGTTACATTAGCTCAGGAACCCACTCACAACATACTGTATATATACAATAACATTCACAATGTACGTTTTTTTTCATATTCATATTACACGGTTGCACAGAAATCAGTGTATTCTGCATCAGAATTAAACAATAACCAGCAGTGCTGCATTAGCTTCTATGGCAGCTGTAACCTCCGTTTCTGCTTAATGATCTGATTTACCCAGTTTTTATTTTTATACTGAACAATTCCTTTAAACGGGCATTCCACCCTAACAATCATTTTACTACAGAAAAGAACTAACTACACTGCATTCTTTCAAATCAGAACCAGAAAGCAGTATAACACACATGACTGTCTGTGACTACTGTTACTGGAACTGTGAGTAACCCTGAAATCAATATTCCCAACATAAATGACAGGGGAATCAGTAGGTTATATAGCCTTACTGTGCTTTTATTAATTAACTCAATAGCCAAATTCCTAATGTAGGAAACACAATTATTGGAATGTTACTATATAATCACGCCATAAACATTTACGAATAAAAGAGTTGGAACTTGTTTATTAATGACCTGGAGGTGGGCATTGAAAGTACTGTTTCTATTTTTGCAGATGATACTAAATTGTGCAGAACTATAGGTTCCATGCAGGATGCTGCCACTTTGCAGAGTGATTTGTCTAAGTGGAAAACTGGGCAGCAAACTGGAAAATGAGGTTCAATGTTGATAAATGCAAGGTTATGCACTTTGGCAAAAATAATATAAATGAAGTTATACACTAAATGGCAGTGTGTTGGGAGTTTCCTTAAATGTGAAGGATCTAGGGGTCTTTGTAGATAACACGTTGTCTAATTCTGGGCAGTGTCATTCTGTGGCTACTAAAGCAAATAAAGTTCTGTCTTGCATAAAAAAGGGCATTAACTCAATGGATGAAAACATAATTATGCCTCTTTATAGGTCCCTGGTAAGGCCTCATCTGGAGTATGCAGTGCAGTTTTGGACTCCAGTCCTTAAGAGGGATATAAATGAGCTGGAGAGAGTGCAGAGACTAAGTGCAACTAAATTGGTTAGAGGGAGGAAGACTTAAATTATGAGGGTAGACTGTCAAGGTTGGGGTTTTTTTCTCTGGAAAAAAGGCGCTTGCGAGGGGACATGGTTACACTTTACAAGTACATTAGAGGACATTATAGACAAATAGCAGGGGACATTTTTACCCATAAAGTGGATCACCGTACCAGAGGCCACCCCTTTAGACTAGAAGAAAAGAACTTTCATTTGAAGCAACGTAGGGGGTTCTTCACATCAGTCAGGAAAGTGAGGTTGTGGAATGCACTGCCGGGTGATGTTGTGATGGCTGATTCAGTTAATGCCTTTAAGAATGGCTTGGATGATTTCTTGGACAGACATAATATCAAAGGCTATTGTGATACTAAGCTCTATAGTTAGTATAGGTATGGGTATATAGAATTTATGTGAAAGTAGGGAGGGGTGTGTGTATGGATGCTGGGTTTTCATTTGGAGGGGTTGGACTTGATGGACTTTGTCTTTTTTCAACCCAATTTAACTATGTAACAGAGGCCCCACAGAAAGACTGGTGAAATAAATATTAAACATCAGGGATATCAAAAGTGGTTCCCTAGGTGTTGCTGAACTATACAACACAGCCACAATAGGGCCAAAATCTTCTATTATATAGATGATTGCTTGATTCACATTACTCTGAGCTGGGTATCTGACTCATGTACAGTATCTGACTCACTGTGCAGTTTCAAAAAAAGCCAGAAGTGCATTTAGTTCATAGTTGTCCAAAATCTCCAGCAAGAGATGGACCTTCGTTTCCACATTTGTGCCCTTGAATTTGAACTTGTCAATGAAGAGATCGGTGATCATACCTGTAAAAACCAAACAAAAAAACTATACTGAATTGCCAGCTACTTTCAGGAGATATTTAGTTATTTCAGCACCTCACATAGACCTGCCCATGTAGGTAAATTCTGCAAAGTTTGCCTGGTTCCAACAGAACCTGTGTATCATTAGTGTCATAACTGATTATTTGACTAAATACAGGGCCTTAACATTTTTACTTTCTGTTTGAGTACTGCAAATATTATGAGGAGAGTGTATACCAGGGGTATTCAAACTTTTTGCAACGAGGGCCAGATTTCGTAAGGTGAAAATGTGTGGGGGTCGACCATTCAGCCTGACTTTCTGAGGCAGCTAGCTTGTGATCAGGATCATTCACTCCTGGAGATGGACGTCTACACGGCATTTAGGAAGTGGAGAAGTAGAGTCTGTTTGGACTTATTCCACATGAATAAGTCCACATGAATAGTGAAATGATCGTCTATACTGCTGCCTGTGTGCTGAAGGTGTTGGCAATAGAGACATGTACTAGCATGTAGTGATGCACCGATCTCGAATACGTCTTTAGTTTACTGTTCTGGCACGTCAGTATGTCTATTGCACCTTCAGTCCTAAAGAAGTATGTGAGAGCAGTGCATCACTATGTGCCAGTACGTGTCTATTACTAACACCTTCAGCACACAGGCAGCAGTATAGACCAAGTGGCAGATCATTTCACTAATGTCCCCAAATATTACTGCTACGCAATTCCTAAATTGCACTGTGCTGGCGGGCCACATTATTATTAATTTCATGACGGAGGCTGAGGGCCGGTGTAAATTTGAAAACGGGCCGCAATTGGCCCCCGGGCCTGACTTTGGACATGCCTGGTGTATACCATTTTCCTTTTACTATATTTCCCCCTTAAATTTATAATGATGATACTGACTCAGCTTGCAGTTCTGGCATTGTCTGTACTGCTGTCACTGGTCACAGTTTCTTATCTCCAGTAGCAATCCTGTTACATTAGATGTAACTGGAGGTGTTGTTGTAAGTGAGAATGTTTCTAATAGGTAAAATCTCTTTTACCATAAAAAAATTGCCAAATTCTTTGTATTAGGCTTCTCCATAAATACACTTTTGCAGCAGTTTGCCTGTGCTTTTTGGTATCTGTTCCCTACCTCACTATTTTTGGCAAAAAAGGAAGTTCTGCTCAATACTATAAACATTTTTATAAATGTGTGGGTAAAATACAGGGACCACATATGAAAAACAATTACAATTACCCCCGACACGAACATGAAAAAACAGCAATGGCCCTCCTACACTGGAACATGCTCACTGCAACCATGTCTCCTTGATGTTTTTTTTTTAAGTGCCTGTGGTCGACTGCAGAGATTTCATCTTTGGCGCAAGAAACAAGTTTGTGTAAAATCCCCTGAGATCAGTCATAATTCTGTCTGGAAGAGGCTTCCTAGGATCAAGCTCTCACCTAAAATCTAGAGAGAGATGGTAACACTGAGAAACCTGAAGGGTCCAAATACCTGATCTGTTTGTCTATTTAGGGGGAAGGAGGAACAGTATTTGAGGTTACAGTATTTGTCTAGGATTGAAGCCACAAGGCCCAGTTTGGTGTTGCCATGAAAGTTGGGAACTGTGCATCCAGATTACTGAAATCAAGAGAGGCTCTCCTCCAAGGTCTGCTGGGCAAGGGCAGGGCCTGAGACTCCATAACCTTAAGAGGGACCCAACTAAATAATTATTTTAGAATCAGTGTGCTCTGAAGCAGTCCTATTGTACCTTCCCCACTTGAGAGGGAGAATAACAAAAAAGGGTGGAATTCTTCCCACAAAAGGAGGTTGTAAGGGGTACACCGAGTAATTGGTGTGAATGTTACTGTACTGGAATGTGTGAGAGTGATGTGAAGAACATTTGTTAATGTTATAAATCTCGAAAATAAATAGAAGGTGGACTGCAAAACCAATATATTAAAAGTTCAATTTATTATATAACAAAAACACTGGCCGGCCAGAAAACACAGTGAATAAATTATGAATAAATAATTCTAAAATCAGTAATAAATACACTCCAGGTGGGCAATCACTTTTCCTGTGGAGAAAAATCAATTGACTGTTCCTTGGTGTTGGTATATGCTTCCAATTTAAAAACAAGATGGTTGTGAGTTGTAGTTTAACAAGACAGAAAAGTTATTTCCTAGAAGTTGGAGCTGGGATTTTGAAGCAGTGGAGTGTGCAGAGTATTGAATTAAATATAGCAAACAGGCTGGCCAGTAGATGGCTGAATTTAGAGAGCAGATTATACAAAGGGGTATATTGGGGCGTCCCACACTCCCTCCTCCTTGCCAGCTGCACAGGCCCCCCAAAAAGAAGTTGGAATTATCTCACCAGATACACAGTTCTGGAATTTCTCAAGGGCACAGCCGGTTTGGAACTCTCGGCCGCCTTCAGCCTGTTTCACAAATTTCTCTGCAGATGTCCTTTTCACAATGATCCAAGATGGCTCACCGTCTGTTTCAGTGCGTTCGCTCCACAACGGAACGCAACCTCCGATTTCTTTTCACAATCTCCCGCTGCTTCACTGATTTCACAAACTGGCGGATCATGAAGAACCAACAACTTGTAACTTTACACGATTTTTTCGTGATTTTGATTAAAAGCATAACAAATGAAAGTCCACACCAAGGAATGATCCCACCTGGATACTGCAATGCGTTTCGCCACACTAAAGCTTTCTCAAGTAGTTGAAGACCGGAAGTGATGTCATTTCTCACTTTAAATACCCTAGGCTTAAAGGGAACAGACAATTTCAGCATTAAAGACATATTACACATTAAATCAGGAACACTAACAGCTTATAGCCACTAAATTGTCTGAAACAGGGGATGGCAACTTAATTCCACTGTATGGGTCAAGAAGGGTAATGTTAAAGTTTACTATTTTAATTTATTGAAATGTATCCTATATCTCACAAAAAAAGTGCCAGTTCAAATTTTAAAAAAAAAATAGATTTTTTTAAATGCAGGTCTATGTGTTGCCACCTTTTCTGCTGCTGGAGACTGGGCAGCGGGCGGGCCGTGATGTGGAAGGACGGGCCGTGACACAACGGGGGGACGGGTCATGCCATCAGGGGGTGTGGCTATGATGCAGCTATTGGCCCTAGTTGCGACTGTCCCTTCTTTCCCTCCAAGACTATTTGTTGTGGGCTAAATGTTTAGATGATAACCAGGTGCCAAGTCTTTCCCATTATTGATTGAAAAAAACATCTCACATTAAGGCCACATCTGCTCATTGGTGAATGATTAAAGAAAGACAGATCTATAAACTGCCAAACAACCATCTAAGATATGGTAACATGGTATGGATATGGTAACTTGACAGTGTTCTGTTAATTTCAAATCAGTATGTCCTATTGGAGAAATATCAGAGCTCTATAAGGCGTAACGGCTGCCTCTCAACCTTTTCATTTATTCTAGCATATCTTTTTTTGTCACAGTCAGGGCTGTCATGACATGCTGGGAGTTGTAGTTCAGTAACAGAACTTGTGTCACTATTTTAATATTACTGCTGGACTAAGCTGTTTTAAAAAGTGTGAAAATTGTTACTTTACTAGTGTGTTTATTAGAGGGGAAAGGTGTATGTTCTTTATTCATATTTATGAGAGAGACAAACTGCATAGTTCATGTTTATTAGACAATCCCTGGAACACTCCTTAAAAGACTGATAAAGTAACTATGTGTGAGATTTCATAGGACAACTGTACTTAGTAAAGCACACAACTAATTTCAGAGAAAAATATTTATTACTGTTGTTTAAAAGTGTTTTTAGTGTATAATTTGGGACCTGCACAATAATTAACTCACAGGCATTCAGTGATCTGCAACACCCACTTGGCGACCCTCCCGGTGCCAAGCTTGTACCGTCTTACCAACTCAGGTCCTGAGTCCCCTTTGCAAAGTGAAATGGTACTGGGAAGTTCCTCTCTTGGCAGTGCCTCCTCCTAATGGGATCCGGGAATACTCAGCGGGTGTAAACCTCCATAAAAAGTTATTTAGTGGGCAGGTCGGGGTTGTTTGGGCCTGTGTACCTGAAATGCCAGGGCCTATTCTGACTCCTAGTCCAGACCTACTTGAAAGTACATAGAAATCCTGCTGCAGAATGCAATTATAACAAATAGTCCAGAAAGTGCTAAATGTTACTAGCACAATTATGTTCTTTCAGATGTAGATCATTCTCTTGTTTCCAGAATAAATTAAGATCTTCCAGACAGAGAGGAGCTTTTATACAGGCAGAACATCTTCATATAACACAAAGAAAAATTGTGAAAATTTTAAAAAATATATCCGTATATATGAATATAATCTGGGTTTAGTGATGTACCTCATATGGTGATATAAGGATAGTAGTGGGCAGATTTAGTAAGATTTAAATTTTGGAGTTGGGATTTTTCCTACTAGTTTCTAAGATGCTGTGTAGTAAATATCTGTATTAATTACTAATTAGGCTAATACTGACATTTGTATTCTGTATATACAGTATATTATGAGTCAGTAACTTAGCTCAGTAAGTGACAGCAGCATGTGCAGTGAATCAGCAGAAAAGACGGGGAGCTACTAGTGCATCATTGGAGGGTGTGTGTGTAGAGCTCACACTTTTAGAAAATGTGGTTGGATGGAAGAACAGGGAAGTGATAGAAACAGATTACACATTAATCAGGCCACTTACAAGGACAGTCCTGGTACTGCCCCCTGGTGTTTAACTCTCCTTGTATCAGGGATTTCCATGTTGCGTCGGGGTTCAAACAACCCTGTTCCTGGATGGCTGCCCTGTCTGTGCCCATCAAACTAATTGCTGCTTGTTATAATTTATGCAAATTGTGCTCCTAGTGTCACATTTAAGTGACTCACCTATGAGACTTCAATAAACGCAATCAAAAAACATTACAAGGTATAAAATCTAATTTTGTCAAAAAAAAATAAATAAAAAAAAAACAACGATAAAATGAGTTTAAATCCCAAGTTTTAATTTTTTTTTTTTCAAGGTTTGAAAGCATAGCCGTCCTTATAAAGATGTCACTGTCACCATTATATTGTGTTTTCTTTCAGGTTCCTTCCCGGCTTCCATACAGTCCTGACGTCTCCCAGCGCTGTCCTCTGATTGGATGATTTCAATAGTAGCGGGCTACTTCAATTAAGAAAGCAGCAGTAGCTGCTGCTGTTGTGGTGGAAGGGATTGCTGTAGAGGCGCATTGTAACCCATCTTATTTAACTTACACCCCCTAGGGAGGGCAGGAGACGTGCAACTGTGCACTCTACTACAGGCGCCAGTCCTTCCGTTTTCTTCTTCCCTCCTGATCGGTATCCGCACTATGGCTGACCATCTGCTGCGGGATGAGAATCAAGAAAATGTTCAGTCCCAAAAGCTATTCGTCCCTATGGGGAGGACCGCACCGTTTTGGAGGTCCTACAGGAAAACCACCAGGGAATAAAAGGCTCTGAAAGTGAGTAAGCGTGCACGGAGCCCATGACTACCAGCCACAATGGACAATATAACAGTGCAGCGGGGATGTGCAATTTAACTACGGTAAGCTGCTTGCCCGGTAGATCCAGTCCCGCCAGTTCCATAGAGAAGGGTCCCCAGTATCTTCGCCACTTGCATGCCCCCTGTTATCCAGCTTCTTCTACAATTCCCAACATCCTCTAGGGTGTGTTGGGGTTTGTAAGTGTACGTTCCCCACTGTTGTAGGTTAGTTGGAGGGCTGACTGTACTACACGAGCTATGTGCATAGGATGGAGGAGGCCATACCTACTTAGGACGCCATTTCCGTGACCTGGAGGTCGGCGTCTGACCCGTGTGTCCAGCAGCAGATATGTATTTAGGCCTAGGACTGCTGTTACTATACATGCACTGCCCTATTTACTTTTGGGCCTTGTTAGAAAATGTGAGCCATTTCTTGTCTTGTAGCCATTGGCACATTGGACTGTTCCTGCCACTAATCAAGTTACAAGCCCTAATTTGGCACATGGTATTACAAGAATCTGCTGCAACAGAATTGTGACATGTTTATTGTCCATAAATCAGTCCGTATGCTTCTTGTACTTGTCTGCCCAGGTCCTTTCTTTAAATCCTGTTTAATGTCAAGGTGTAGCTTATTGCTGTACCTGACTTATCTTGAGCCTGTGTGATGTACGTTGCCTGCATGACTTTGTTTAGGCCTGAGTTACAGCATGGTGCAAATCTTCTAACACCATGGAATTGGACCTGCTTGCATGATATGAGCTGCCACATCCAGTTCACTTGAATAAAGCCAACATTTATTGTGTCTCTCACGTAGAATATGTTTTTTGGGTCTGCTGGGATGTTCTACATTTGAATAAAAAGGGGCTCATTCAAGGCATGTTTAAGTTACCAATGTACCTATTATAGCAAATACCTCAAGTGCTGTTGTAAACTGCTTTGCCACTTTTATTAGGCTTGTGGGCTGTGTTGGGTCTCTGTATTTAAAATGACAGGGCATAGTTTGTCATAGTCAGGCATGGTACAAGGTGCTGATGACAATGACAGATGGTGTTTGTTGACCGGCCAATGTTGGGCAGCAAAATGACTAGGAATAACTTTTTGATAATTACTCTAAATCTGTGCCGTCCAACTCCTATGGTACCGAGGGCAGGAATTTTTCCAATCTATATGGTGGTGGGCAGATAACGGAAGCCAGTGTTAGCCAGTCCCTGTTTTTAGACCACACCCACTTTAAGTCAGGTACAGCAATAAACACCACCCATGTTAACACAAGACCAAGCCCACATTAATAGCACACCAACTCAGGCCTAAACAAAGTCAGGTACAGTAAGATACAGCAACAAGCTACACCTTGAAATTAAATGGGATTTAAAGTTAGTACCTGGGCAGACAAGTACAAGAAGCATTTTATGGAAGATTTATGGACAATAAACGTGTGACAAATTTCTGTGGCAGTAGATACTTCTAATACCATGAGTCAAATTAGGGCTTGTAACTTGATTAGGGGCATGAGGGGACCAATGTGCCAAGAAATGGCTGACATTTTGTAACAAGGCCCAAAGGTAAATAGGAGAGTGCAGTGCAAGTATAGTAACAGCAGTCCTAGGCCTGAATATTATCTGCTGGACACACGGGTCAGACGCCGACCTCCAGGTCACGGAAATGGCGGCCTAAGTCGGTATGGCCTCCTCCATCCTATGCACGGAGCTCGTGTGGTACAGTCAGCCCTCGGACACTTACAGAGCCCAGCACAGCCTAGAGGATGTTGGCAGTTGTAGAAGAAGCTCAGGAGAACAGGATCGATATGAAAGGGCGGAAGATACTGGGGACCATTCTGTGTGGAAATGGCGGGACCGGATCTGGCGGACAAGCAGCTTAGTTAAATGACACGTCCCCGCTGCTCTGTTATATTAGCCATTGTGGCCGCTAGTCATGGGCTCCATACACGCACCTGAGTCTGCAGGAGGGCCGGCTTGCTCACTTTCAGCGCCTTTGGCCCCCGGTGGTTTTCCTGTAGGACCCCCAAAACGGCGCGACCCCCCACAGGGACGAGAAGCTTTCGGGGCTGAACATTTTCTTGATTCTCATCCCGCAGCAGATGGTCAGACATAGTGCGGATACCGACCAGGAGGGAAGAAGAAAGCGGGGAAGGACTGGCGCCTGTAGGAGAGTGCGCGGTTGCACGTCCCCTGCCCTCCCTAGTAATGTAAATAAAAGACGATGGATTACCGTCTGCAGCTCAGCCTTGTATGCCGGCATATTAATCTAAAACCTCCCACTCCCGCCGCTTCTCAATGCGCCTCCATCACAATCCCTTCCACTACAGCTGGCGCTGCTCTCTCACTACAAGTAGCCCGCGACTATTGAAATCAGCCAATCACAGGACAGCGTGGGGAGACGTCACGAACTGTATGGAAGCCGGGAAGGAACCTGGAAGAAAACGCGATATGATTGAGACAGTGACGTCTTTATAAGGAAGGCTAAGCTTTGAAGCCTTCATTTTTTTTGCAGTGTTTATAAAGCGCTAACATATGCTGGAGCGCTGTACAACAGAAGGGCGTGTTTATGAAACATACACAATACAGATACTGACTGATACAGCAGGTGAAGTCCTGCTCAGTAAAACTCGGAATGTCAATTTTTTATCTTGTTTTTTTTTCCGTTTTACATCATACAATTTAAAATTCTACCTCACAATGTTTGTCCATTGCATTTATTGAAGTCTCATAGGTGAGTCACTTAAATGTGACTTTATGAGCACAGTTTGCATAAATTATAACAAGCAGCAATTAGTTTGATGGGCACAGACATGGCAGCCATACAGGAACAGGGTTTTTTGAACCATGAGGCAACATGGAAATCCCTGATACAAGGAGAGTTAAACACCAGGGGGCAGTACCAGGACTGTCCTTGTAAGTGGCCTGATCAATGTGTAATCTGTTTATATCACTTCCCTGTTCTTCCATCCATCCAATCACATATATGCATATATACTTAGCAAAGGAGAAATTAGGAAGTTTGTCCTTAACAGGATTCCATCAAGTTGCTGACTAGCATTACTTTCAACCAGGAAGTCCTACCTGAGTGGCACAAACAACTTTTATTCTCAATATCAAGAAATAGTTGGAGATATAAGCATATTTGGGTATCTTAGATAGTTGTTTGGCAGTTTATAGATTTGCCTTTCTTTAATCATTCCCCAATAAGTAGAACAAAACTGTCTAATGAGGCATTTTCCCCTCTGTGGCCTAAATGTGGGATGGTTTCTTCAATCGATAATGGGGAAGACTGTGGGCACCTGGGTGTCCATCTAAACATTTAGCCCACAACAAATAGTCCTGGAGGGATAGCAGGGACAGTCACAACATCGTTGATCCAGGGACAAGTCCGATTTTTTCCCCCACTGAGGCAAATTGCAGAGGCTTCAGATGGGGTTTTTTTTGCCTTCCTCTGGATCAACTGGCAGCTAGGCAGGTTAAATTAAAAAAAAGTTAAAAGGTTGAACTTGATGAACGTGTGTCTTTTTTTTCAACCTAACTTACTATGTTACTACATTACTATAAATTATTTCACAGAACCATGTTCTGACTTCCAGGAAATTGGGCAAAATATTGGAAACATCATACTATTGGCTCACTATCCATGTATGTGTTGTGGTATAGTGTGCAGAGCTGTCAATATCCCTATTTTATTGGGAGTTACACAAATCCTGCAGCCTCCTCCCAGTCTCCTGTCACCTTAAGTCATTCTTCTGATATTTTCAACTTTCTATGTGAAATCCGCTATGCACATGCACAGCATTCACGTCACTAGTAGTGTCAACATTTTTTCATAATGCAAAGATATATTCATGAGATAATTCATAGACCTAAATGCAGCATATTCTTATGAAGTTATCAGTACAAGGCAAGCAGCATCTTATATATGCATAGTTACCTATGTATATGGCTCTACATTTTGACTACTGAGATATGTACCTGGGCCTGCAATGCAACGGTATTTTTCAGCATGAGCCCAAGATGATGATGTCATGCAAGAGGCTTTGACACAGAATAACAGGTTTTAACTGTCTTTTGCTGAGACTGCTTGCGAGAGAGGAGTGGTAGTGAGAGGCTCGCAAGTTTTTTGGCATTCAAAGCGATTACTTAGCGATAAAATCAGCATTTTCGGATCAGTGCCCTCTAGGAGTGTGGAGAGGAGGAGATAGGGTGAAGAAAAGAAGAAAGGATTAACGTCAAGAGAAGATGGAGAGGATACAAGAAAGGAGATTGGAGAGACATGGAGGTGATGTGGATACGAGAGAGAGGATCCCATGGCAAGGCAGAGAAGAAGGTAAGGAGAAGTGGCCTTAATAATTGGTAGATATATAATAAAAGCCACCACATCTGTCAAAGGCAGTAACTCATAGAAACTAAAGATGTTTGCTTCTAAAACTGACCACTACAGTACTTGCAGATTGGATTTCCAATGTGGCAACAGCTGTAGCGAATTCTGCCCATTTTATTGCATCTAAATTATCTTTCCATCAGTATAGCCTAATTATTGCCTCTTCCCCTTTACTATTTACTGCATTTACTGTTATCTGCGCATGACTGTTAATCACCCTGCCACTCTTCCAAGACCCACATTATATTTTTAATATTAAAGGGGAAAATGGATATGTAATATAAGCTTCAGCATATTGAAACAAATAACTTTCTACATACAATCAATAAAAAATGATGTACTGTTTCTGAAATAATTAAGTTTGTCTTCACTGTCCCTCTCTTAGCATCTGTTTCTCTTCATTCTCTCTTCATGCAGGAGTTGGGTGTCAGGTAATCATTGACAGTTATATCCAATATATCTTATAGGAGGACTCATTTTGCCTAGAATTTGTATTAGAGCACACTCTATTAAAATCACCAGGATCCTGTCTCTCTACATGCAGGATTTATGTAAAAGGCAGTTATTTTGCTTTACTGGAATCGGTTATTTGAATAAGCTCTAATACATCTGCTAGGAAAGTGAGCCCCCCTATAAAATATATTGGATCTAACTGTCAATGACTATCTGACCCAACTGCTGCATGAAGAGAGAATGAAGGGAGAGGGATAGCGAACATCAACGTGATTATTTCAGATTTTTTAATTGATTGTATTTACAAAGCTTCTTATTTCATTATACTGAAGCTTAAATGAAATTTTAATTTTCGTGATAGTTCCCCTTTAATGTAATTGATTTACTTTTCTACATTTTTGTTACATGTGGGCTCTACAGCAGAAGAAAAGATAAGATGTTTGCTTTTAATTGGGTGCTATACATGTTTAGATGTGTATGAAACTTTGCACCTTTTTAATACACAGCCTGCAAATCCTCTATCCCTTAGTAGTGCAAAAAGATATCCATGGCTGCTAATCTTCAATAACTCATTATATTATATATTACAGATTAATGTAACTGATTTACACTGATTCTCTCTTTTTTGTTTGGGATGGCTGTATTTTTCTTATATGTGGGGTCTCCTTCTAGAATAAACATCATTTTAAGCTGGGTTGAATCATTATATCCTTAGCAATTGGGTGACATTGGTCAAGAATAAGCTTTTCGTGACATTTAATAAATTGATATGCATTTAGACATGATAGATAGATACGACTCATGACAATGAATCAGTGAAAACCCTTGTTGTTTAGACAGCAGCAAGAAGGAATAGTATAAGCAATGATTAGATGATTACCTTGGGTGACTGAACCGGGGCAAACTTGCCCTGTGTTAGTAAAGTGTATCATAACAAATGGACAAAGGACCATTGAAGGGTAAGGGACTTTGTTTCTCCAAGGCTTGTGCATATGCAAAGCAGCATCTATTACACAACATACAGCCATGTATGTTTTTAAGATTTATATATATATATATATATATATATATATATATATATATATATATATATATATATATATATATATATATATATATACACAGTTATTTTCACTCAAAATAAATTTCGGGTAACACAAGGTCACACAATTCAATGCCTTTATCCACAGTGGTCAAAAGAATTTAAAATTCATCTTTGATTTAAATACAAGGAAATCCATGTGAAAATGATTTGCTAAATAAATATTTTTTTAAAATATCTAAAAAAGTGAAAAATGCTCTCCTGAAACTGTTGTTTTTCATGATCACAGGCCAAAATTCTGAAGACAAGCCATCAGTGCTGTACCATCAGCTCTGTGACTTTTGTGCTTAGGATCTTCAGATCAAGCCGATTCCTGTGCCGAGGACATGCTGTATTTCAAGTACAGGTACACATTTGAATCTTATATATAGTGGATAATGTACCCCCTACTGTAATTTATAAAGATATTATAAGTCACCGAGGAGTTATGCGACCATTTTAAAACGAGTGCTTTTATACAGGTCACATAACTCCAAGGTGACTTCTGATATATTTATAAATTTCTAGTAGGGTGTACATTACACATTATAAGCTACATTTTGTGGGGGGGTCGGAGTCGAAATTCTGGTCGCCAGCGTCTAATTCTGGTCGCCGGCGTCCAATTTGGGCGCTCCGGCATCCGTTTCGGATGCACTGGCATCCGTTTCAGACGCACTGCGTAAAATTCGGCGGCCTGGGGCCCTGATGTCAGAACGCGCCGTTTATCAGGATATCATTTACAGTCTGGTCCCATAGGGAAATGACCAGACTAGATTATATATATATAAACACACAGACAGATACTGTATGTGTGTATATATATATATATATATATATATATATATATATATGTATATATATAAGGGTGCAGGTCAAAAAACACATGTAATAGATACAAAAAAACGCACTCTTAGGTCTTATTTAGTGAAAAAATAGAAAAATTTTTATTAAACGAATCGGCAACAACACATGTGCCGTCTTCAGCAACCTTCCTGAAGACGACAAATGTGTTGTTGCCGAAACGTTGAATAGAATTTTTACTATTTTTTCACTAAATAAGACCTAGGAGTGCGTTTTTTTGTATCTAATATCTATATATATATATATATATATATATATATATATATATATGGCAGCCTGTATGAGCCACACCCTGAAGGCAGTCGAGACCTGGGTGCTCATGCATAGAAAGTAAATACAATGTATAAAGCGATGGCACTGTCAGCTGTTTTGTCCTAGATGTGAACATTTTAGAAATCTTGTACAGGTATGGGACCTGTTATCCAGAATGCTCGGGACCTTAGGTTTTCTGGATAATGGATCTTTCCATAATTTGGGTCTTCATGTCTTAAGTCTACTAGAAATTCATTTTAACATTAAATAAACCCAATAGGCTGGTTTTGCTTCCAATAAGGATCAATTATATCTTAGTTGGGATCAAGTACAAGCTACTGTTGTATTATTACAGAGAAAAAGGAAATCACTTTTAAAAATTTGGATTATTTGGATAAAATGGAGTCTATGGGAGACAACCATTCCGTAATTCGGAGCTTTCTGGATATCGGGTTTCCGGATAATAGATCCTATACCTGTACTATTTCACTTTAAGAACCTTTCCTGGGGCAGTCTTTTAGTTTGCCAAGGAAAACAATGTATTGTTTTTTTTCAGGACAACCTGATCTTGCAAAATATGAAAGAATTTTTGTGTAATTCTACTTCTAAAAAAAAATATAGGGTTCTGAGTGTCTAATAAAATGAAAAAAATCATGTTTCACAAAGAACAATCAAATATATCAGAAACATCATTTATTTTATGAACGAGAGCACAGCCGATTTGGAAAGGTCTATGTCTCCTGAACGGGCCAATACCAAATATATATAATTTTATGAAGATTTCTCACTTGTATAGCTCAAAATCTACAAGCAGTACACAACCAAATTTCCAAAGCACCGCTCCCCAAACGGCATACTTCTGATTTCAAAGCCACACACTCCACTAACAATAGGTTTACCCTAGAAAACTACTTATTATTAGAAAGAACAGATTCTGGTGAATCATAAATGGCTAAATATATTTTTAATTGTTTCCTAAAATTATAATGTAGAAATTGGTGAATTTTTAGAAAAATTACCTCAAAGCTTCCACTCTACAGCATCATATCTCCCACACATCATTAGGTATCAATGTAAAACACTACAGGTTTACTTAAGCATGTGGTATGTAGGGGCCCTAAAATGTAGAAACCCCATTTGAGCTATCAGTTCTGTAATTCCAGATACTGCAAAATCAACACATTTAGATAGTTTGGGGGGGGGGGCAAAGTTAGAAAAAAGTAAGTTCACCCCAGAAAACTATATATTTTGGGAAAGTACACATTCCCCAGAATCCAAATTGGGTATGCATGTATTTCTACTCCAAAGCACCAAGCTGCAAACCCTTCCTAAATTTGGCAGTTTAGGTGACAATTTCTAAAATCTTCCAACCTTCAGCATCGTATTTCCCACATAATATTATGTATCAATATAAATCACCCCAAATATGAAATCCTGGGGTCCTCTGAACAGTGTGATGCACAATATGTATAGGTGTACCTAAGCACGTGGCATATAGGGGCCCCAAAATGAAGACCCCATATGGTCTGTCATTTCAGGTGCTGCAAAATCACCATTTACATTGTTTGGGGGGGGCAAAGGTAGAAAAAAAGTAAGTTCACCCATCAATGTAAAACACTCCAGGTTTACTTAAGCATGTGGTATATAGGGGCCCTAAAATGTAAACACCCCATTAGAGCTATCATTTCTGTAATTCCAGATACTGCAAAATCAACACATTTACATAGTTTGGGGGGGGGGCAAAGTTAGAAAAAAAGTACGTTCACCCCAGAAAACCATATATTTTCGGAAAGTACACATTCCCGCGAATACTAATTGGATATTCATGTCTTTGTACTACAAAGTACCAAGCCTTTCATAAATTTGGTGATTTTGGTGACATTTCCAAAAATCGCCTCATCTTGCAGCATCGTATGTCCCATATACTTTTAGGTATCAAGACAAATCACCCCAAATATGAAAGCCTAGGGTCCTTTGAACAGTGCGATGCCCAATATGTATAGGTGTGCCTAAGAACGTGGCATATAGGGGCCCCAAAAGGAAGACCCCATATGGTCTGTCATTTCAGGTGCTGCAGAATACACATTCCCCTGAATCCAAATTGGGTATGCATGTCTTTCTACTCCAAAGCACCAAGCTGCAAAACTTTCCTAAATTTGGCAATTTTGGTGACATTTTCAAAAATCACCTCAAAACTTCCACTCTGCAGCAATGTATTTCCCACATACTATTAGGTACAGTGCTTGAATTGGGTCAGAAAAAGTGGAGGGATGGGACATGTGCCGTGTATATCGCGGTGCAAAAATAATTAGGCCACGCCCATAATTTTGGTCACACCGACTTTTAAATAATCCTCTCCAGCTATTATTTTGCTATTTCCATGTTTATTGAGAAAGAGAGAGAGAGATAGATAGAGATACATACAGGCAGATAGAGAGACAGACAGACAGATAGAGAGACAGATAGATAGACATAGACAGAGACATAGACAGATGATAGACAGATGATAGATAGATAGATAGATAGATAGATAGATAGATAGATAGATAGATAGACAGAGATAGACAGACAGACAGAGAGATAGACAGACAAAGAGCGATAGATAGATAGATATAGACAGACAGAGAGATAGACAGAGGATAGATAGACAGACAGACAGACAGATAGATAGAGATAGATAGATAGACAGACAGACGATAGATAGATACATAGATAGATAGATAGACAGACAAAGAGAGAGAGATAGACAGACAGACAGATAGATAGAGAGGTAGACAGACAGCAATACAGATAGATAGACAGATAGATATATAGACAGATAGATAGACAAAGAGAGAGACAGATAGATAGATAGATAGATAGATAGATAGATAGATAGATAGATAGATAGATAGAAAGACCGATGACAGATAGATAGATAGATAGATAGATAGATAGATAAACAGATAGACAGAGAGACATATAGATAGAGAGATAGAGAGATAGATAGATAGATAGATAGATAGATAGATAGATAGATAGACATAGACAGACAGAGAGATAGACAGATGATAGATAGACAGAGAGAGAGAGAGAGAGAGAGAGAGAGAGACAGATAGACAGACAGAGATAGATAGATAGATAGATAGATAGATAGATAGATAGATAGATAGACAGACAGATGATAGATAGATAGATAGATAGACAGATAGATGATAGATAAATAGATAGACATACAGATAGAGAGACAGACAGACAGATAGAGAGCTAGACAGACAGATAGACATAGACAGAGATATAGACAGACAGATAGATAGATAGATAGATAGATAGATAGATAGATAGATAGATAGACAGAGAGAGATATAAACAGATAGATAGAGAGATAGTCAAACAGATGATAGATAGACAGACAGACAGATAGAGAGGTAGACAGACAGACAAAGAGAGAGAGATAGACAGACAGACAGATAGATAGAGAGATAGTATATAGACAGATAGATAGACAAAGAGAGAGACAGATAGATAGATAGATAGATAGATAGATAGATAGATAGATAGATGGAAAGACCGATGACAGATAGGTAGACAGATAGATAGATAGATAGATAGATAGATAGATAGACAGAGAGAGAAACAGAGAGCTAGACAGAGACATATAGATAGAGAGAAAGATAGATAGATAGATAGATAGATAGATAGATAGACAGAGAGATAGACAGATGATAGATAGACAGAGAGAGAGAGAGAGAGAGAGATAGACAGACATACAGATAGACAGACAGAGATAGATAGATAGATAGATAGATAGATAGATAGATAGATGGAAAGAGAGGCAACAGATAGATAGATAGACGACAGATAGACAGACAGATGATAGATAGATAGATATATAGATAGATGATAGATAAATAGATAGACATACAGATAGAGAGACAGACAGACAGATAGAGAGCTAGACAGACAGACAGATAGATAGACATAGACAGAGATATAGACAGATAGATAGATAGATAGATAGATAGATAGATAGATAGATAGATAGATAGATAGATAGACAGAGTGAGATATAAACAGATAGATAGAGATATAGTCAAACAGATGATAGATAGATAGACAGACAGACAGATAGAGAGGTAGACAGACAGACAAAGAGAGATAGACAGACAGACAGATAGATAGAGAGATAGACAGACAGCCATACAGATAGATAGACAGATAGATATATAGACAGATAGATATACAAAGAGAGAGATAGATAGATAGATAGATAGATAGATAGATAGATAGATAGATAGATAGATAGATGGAAAGACCGATGACAGATAGGTAGACAGATAGATAGATAGATAGATAGACAGATAGACAGAGAGACAAACAGAGAGCTAGACAGAGACATATAGATAGAGAGATAGATAGATAGACATAGACAGACAGAGAGATAGACAGATGATAGATAGACAGAGAGAGAGAGAGAGATAGACAGACAGACAGATAGACAGAGATAGATAGATAGATAGATAGATAGATAGATAGATAGATAGATAGATGGAAAGAGAGGCAACAGATAGATAGATAGCTAGATAGATAGATAGATAGACAACAGATAGACAGACAGATGATATATAGATAGATAGATAGATAGATAGATAGATAGATAGACAGATAGATGATAGATAAATAGATAGACATACAGATAGAGAGACAGACATACAGATAGAGAGCTACACAGACAGACAGACAGATAGACATAGACAGAGATATAGACAGATAGATAGATAGATAGATAGATAGATAGAGAGATAGTCAAACAGATGATAGATAGATAGATAGATAGATAGATAGACAGACAGACAGATAGAGAGGTAGACAGACAGACGATAGATAGACAGACAGACGACAGACAGAGAGACAGATAGAGAGACAGATAAAGAGACAGATAGACAGATAGATAGATAGATAGACAGACAGACAGACAGACAGACAGATAGATAGATAGACAGACAGACAGATGATAGATAGATAGATAGATAGATAGATAGATAGATAGATAGTAGATAGATAGATAGACAGACGATAGATAGACAGATAGAAATAGATAGATAGACAGATAGAAATAGATAGATAGATAAATAGACAGATAGACAGACGATAGATAGACAGATGACAGATAGAAATGGATAGATAGATAGATAGATAGACAGTAGATAGATAGATAGATAGATAGATAGATAGACAGACAGATAGATAGATAGATAGATAGATAGATAGATAGATAGACACAGACAGACAGACAGATGATAGATAGATAGACCACAGATAGATAGACAGACATATGATAGATAGATAGATAGATAGATAGATAGATAGACAGATAGAGAATCAGACAGAGATAGACAGATAAACAGACAGACAGATTAACCCATAGAAAGAGAAATAGATAGATAGATATACAGATAGAGAGACAAACAGACAGATAGAGAGCTAGACAGAGAGACAGATAGACTGAGATATAGACAGATAGATAGATAGATAGATAGATAGATAGATAGATAGATAGATAGATAGATAGATAGATAGATAGACAGAGAGAGATATAGACAGATAGATAGAGAAATAGTCAAACAGATGATAGATAGATAGACAGATAGACAGACAGACAGGTAGAGAGGTAGACAGACAATAGATAGACAGACAGACGACAGATAGACAGACAGAGAGACAGATAAACAGACAGATAGACAGATAGAGAGACAGATAGATAGAGAGAAAGACAGACAAATGATAGATACATGATAGATAGATATACATACATATAGAGAGACAGACAGACAGATAGACAGACAGATAGGTAGACAGATAGATAGATAGATAGATAGATAGACAAACAGAGAGCTAGACAGAGACATATAGATAGAGAGATAGATAGATAGACATAGACAGACAGAGAGATAGACAGATGATAGACAGAGAGAGAGAGAGATAGACAGACAGACAGATAGACAGAGATATATAGATAGATAGATAGATAGATAGATAGATAGATAGATAGATAGATAGATAGATAGATAGATAGATAGATAGATAGAAAGAGAGGCAACAGATAGATAGATAGATAGATAGATAGATAGATAGATAGATAGACAACAGATAGACAGACAGATGATATATAGATAGATAGATAAATAGATAGACATACAGATAGAGAGACAGAAATACAGATAGAGAGCTAGACAGACAGACAGACAGATAGACATAGACAGAGATATAGACAAATAGATAGATAGATAGATAGACAGAGAGAGATATAAACAGATAGATAGAGAGATAGTCAAACAGATGATAGATAGACAGACAGACAGATAGAGAGGTAGACAGACAGACGATAGATAGACAGACAGACGACAGACAGAGAGATAGATAGATAGATAGATAGATAGATAGATAGATAGATAGAAAGAGAGGCAACAGATAGATAGATAGATAGATAGATAGATAGATAGATAGATAGATAGACAACAGATGATGATAGATAGATAGATAGACAGACAGACAGATAGAGAGGTAGACAGACAGACGATAGATAGACAGACAGACGGCAGACAGAGAGACAGATAGATAGATAGATAGATAGATAGATAGATAGATAGAAAGAGAGGCAACAGATAGATAGATAGATAGACAACAGATAGACAGACAGATGATATATAGATTGATAGATAAATAGATAGACATACAGATAGAGAGACAGAAATACAGATAGAGAGCTAGACAGACAGACAGACAGATAGACATAGACAGAGATATAGACAAATAGATAGATAGATAGATAGATAGATAGATAGATAGATAGATAGATAGATAGATAGACAGACAGAGAGAGATATAAACAGATAGATAGAGAGATAGTCAAACAGATGATAGATAGATAGATAGACAGACAGACAGATAGAGAGGTAGACAGACAGACGATAGATAGACAGACAGACGACAGACAGAGAGACAGATAGAGAGACAGATAAAGAGACAGATAGACAGATAGATAGATAGATAGATAGATAGATAGATAGATAGATAGATAGTAGATAGATAGATAGACAGACGATAGATAGACAGACGACAGATAGAAATGGATAGATAGATAGCTAGACACAGACAGACAGACAGATGATAGATAGATAGACCACAGATAGATAGACAGACAGACAGATGATAGATAGATAGATTTATAGATAGATAGATAGATAGATAGATAGATAGATAGATAGATAGATAGATAGATAGATAGATAGATAGATAGAGAATCAGACAGAGATAGACAGATAAACAGACAGACAGATTAACCGATAGAAAGAGAAATAGATAGATAGATAGATATATAGACAGACAGATAAATAGATAGATAGATAGATAGATAGATAGATAGATAGATAGATAGATAGATAGATAGACAAATAGATAGATGATAGATAAGTAGATAGATATACAGATAGAGAGACAGACAGACAGATAGAGAGCTAGACAGAGAGACAGATAGACTGAGATATAGACAGATAGATAGATAGATAGACAGACAGAGAGAGATATAGACAGATAGATAGAGAAATAGTCAAACAGATGATAGATAGATAGACAGATAGACAGACAGACAGGTAGAGAGGTAGACAGACAGACGATAGATAGACAGACAGATGACGACAGATAGACAGACAGAGAGACAGATAAACAGACAGATAGACAGATAGAGAGACAGATAGATAGAGAGAAAGACAGACAAATGAGAGATAGATACATGATAGATAGATATACATACATATAGAGAGACAGACAGACAGATAGACAGACAGATTGATAGACAGATAGAGAAACAGATAGATAGACAGACAGATGATAGATAGATAGATATACAGACGATAGACAGATGACAGATAGAAATAGATAGCTAGATAGATAGACAGACACAGACAGACAGATAGTGAGATACACAGACAGACAGACAGATAGTGAGATAGACAGATAGATTGATTACAAGAGCAGGCTGCAGAGGCAAAAAGTGTAAGCTTGGCCGTGGGAATCGGATCATCAGCAGTGCTAGGAACAGAACCCAGTCATCTCTGGTGGTAAGCGCAGACAAGCAATATACAGAGGTAGACAGCAAAAAACAGCAAACTTACAGTTAGTTTTACTGCAGGCTTGCCTACTTCCCACTTCTCTGCCTGTGCACTTCTTCCCTCCTCCATGCTGGCTGTCTGCCAGAGCCAATGAGCTATTTGTTAATATATGGCCGCCCACTCCCCACCCATCCAATAGGCTTTTGCTTCATTTGGAGCTCTGTAATGATTGGACAGAGCATTTGTCAATCATGAAAAACAGTGCGACTGCGCAAGAAAAAAAAAGGCTCCACTCCATTCCGGTATTGTTAATCTTTGCATCCCAACCACAGGGATGAAAACTAGGCCTTTTAAAAAAGTAATGGCATGCCATCCCGCCACATCCCACCCCAATTTAAGCACTGATTAGGTATCAAGACAATTCTCCCAAAATATGAAAGCCTGGTCTGTCATTTCAGGTACTGCAAAATCAACACATTTACTTAGTTTTGGGGTGGCAAAGGTAGAAAAAATTAAGTTCACTCCAAAAAACCATACATTTTAGGAAATTACACATTCCCACAAATCCAAATTGGGTATGCATGTCTTTCTACTCCAAAGCACCAAGTTGCAAAATTTCCACATTTCAGATACAGCAAAATCAATCAGAAAACCATATATTTTTGGAAAGTCCACATTCCCGCAAATCCAAATTAGGTATGAATGTCTTTCTACTCCAAAGCACCAAGTCGCAAGCCTTTCCTAAATTTGGCGATAAAAGCCCCTTTTATATTTCTGAAAATCGCCTAAAAATATTGCAATTGGCCTAATTTATCTCACCCAATTTCTTACATACAATTGTAAAATACCATAAATATTGATGCCAAGGGTCTACTGAACATTTTTATGCCCAATATGCATTGATATACCAAGGCAGCTGGCATGTGCGGATCCCAAATGAAAATAATGCATATGAGTTTCATCCGCTGCCGATTCGCCGTCTGTGAACATAGACCCTTGACTTCATATGATGTGCCTCAAGACCCTCCTAACAGCAAAAAAAAAACCAAAACCATATATTTTTAGAAAGTATACATTCTGACGAATCTAGCAAAGATAAATACATCTTTCTATACCAAACTGCAAAGCTTTACTAAACATAGAGGTTTTTTACAACATTTCTGAAAATCGCCTTAAAATGTTGCAGTTTGCCGCATTTATCGCACACAATGTTATACGTACAAAGAAAAATAACCCTAAATATGGACATCAGAGGTCTACTGAATAGTTTGATGCCCAATATGCATAGATTTACCAAAGTATGTGGTGTGTATGGACCCCAAATGGAAAATGTGCATATGTATTTTCACGCTAGCCAACTAAGCTGCTGAAAAGAGAGTCCCAACTGTGCGGTATGTGCCGTAAGACCCCCAAACTGTAAAAAGACCACAAGAAAACCATATATTTTTTGGAAAGCATATATTCTGGCAGATCAAACTAAGTAAAATATATCTTTCTATACCAAAGCATCACACAGCAAAACTATACTAAAGATACGCAAGGAACAATAATGCAGGGCTAAAATTGCAATAAAACCACAAAAATAGAGTAAATCAACGAAATAACAAATAATTGATCCAACAGCGTAATTAGTGGAGAAAATGATCCAATAGTTACGCTGTCAAAATAACAAGTTTTTAGGCAAAACAAACAAAAGATAATGGTACAAAGAATAAGTTAAAAAAAATAAAAAAACACTTGTTTTGTGAGTTTTTGTGTATACATGTTTGTGCACTTCTAAAAGTGGTCTGAGTACGCAAATACATGTCAATAAGTGTAAATAAGTGTACAAAAGGGACCAAGTGTGCTAAAATAAAAAATACCAATCTTTACTAAATTGTGTGTGTAAGTGTATAAATGTACTTAAAGTGCATTGTGTAAAAAAACCATGCACTTACCATTTATATAGCAGGAGGATCGCTGGAGGAGTCCAAGGCAGCGTGTCTGCAGAGTTACTGCACAACAGGAAGTGAGTGGGCGGGTGTGCAACGGAGAGGAGGTAAGGAAGTAGCAGAAGCGCCATACATGGCGCATCTGCTACTTTGAAGTCGGATGTGTGACAATCGCTTCGCAGATCCAACTTGACAGCCCTCCAGCCTCGTTGCCCAGGGGGCTGTCATTCTTCCTGACTCTCTGCAGAGGCGACAAAAGCCGTCGATGCAGAGAGAAGGGCTCAGCTGCAGGAGAATGTACGGGGTACGTTCTTGGCTGCCTGAGCCCTGAACCGCCAACACGTACAACCTTTCCTTGATAAAGGTTTCTGTGTGTGACCGAAACGTTGGACGAATAAACCTTTTTTTTCTTTTATATATTTTGTCTTTTACTGTTTAAATTCTGCGAGTGCTATCGCTATATACATATATATATATATATATATATATATATATATATATATATATATATACACACATTTAATTCAGGGTATGCTATCGTTTCTAATTATTTTTTCTTATTTTTGTATGTGTTACCAGCATTATGCCTTCCTCATGATGGAGTTTGTTGGAGATCAGCTGGTGCGATTTTGGTGTCTAAGGATAACCAGAAAACTGTAAGTGGGGAGATTACAGGGAGAGGCACTGGCATGGGAAATAAAGGATTCTAAAACTATTGAATAACTTTACAGTTAGAACCAGAATATCTTCATTGTACCCATAATATTCCCTAATTTCCCTCACCCAGCATCTCCATCTATTTCTAACACCTGTATAAATACCTTATTGTCTGTCACAGGTATATCGCACCACAAAACATCCTGCTGGACCAAGATGACACAACCAACACCATTCAGAAAGGGGCACTGGAATACACAGCCCCAGAGGTGAGCAATTCAGTTTTTGTTTATTTTCATCCCAGACATCAGTGGAGTGTTAGTATTCTCTAGGCAAATTTTATAAGTTATAGTCCACACAGCTACAGTGCAGGGAAGGGAAAACATATAGCCACCATTTACTTGAATAAAAAGAATTTTACTTTTGAAACTAAATCTGTTTTTATTATACTTCTTTTATTTTTAAAGAAGACAAAAGAAAAATCCATGGAGCGACCCAGAAGTGATGAGACGCAGAGGAAGCAGGAAGATGGAGAAACAGGTAAGAAAAGATGGTGGAAAGGAATTGCTGTGAGATTTTCATATGAGAAATACCCCCATGGTCAACTGTCCCTTAATCGTTTACTGTTATTTGTATATGGCTATAAAACTCGCTAAAATATTGATGCCTCACACTATGGTGCATATTTATCAAATAGTGAATTCAGACATCTCCACAGTCCACTAGAGTGGAATTCCGCCACTCTTCTTTCATTTCTTTGGCATTTTGAAAGGCATGTTTATCAAAGGGTGAACTTTCACCCATTGATAAATACTCTTTTAAAAATCCCAGAGAAATGAAAGGAGAGTGACGGAATTTCACTCTAACAGACTGTGCCGATCTCTGACTTCACTATTTGATAAATATGCCCATATATGTATTATATTTGAACTTGTTTGATTTTTAAGAAAAGTCTGGTATTGGTAGTCTACATGACCCTGGACACACTCACGTCACTCCTATCCCAGTGTTCATTTGTCATGATTTGTTGTCTTAAACACCAAACCCAATTAGCCTCATGTAGCACAAATATAATATAATTGGCCAGAAATTTGCTATTTATACTGCAGATAGAGTTGTTAAGATGTAGGACCTAATAATAGATATCTTTTTCTCCAATAGCTGGAAGCAAGGGAGAAGAAGTTTATGCTACAGGATGTAATCCACTGAGTATTCATAACTTCACCTTCTATTCTAAGCTTGGTCAAGGAAGTTTTGGCAAGGTGAGTAATGCTCCAATTTGTGGCATAAGTAGGATATGTGTGGGTATTAAATTTGCATTCAGTTACAAAGTACCCAGTTCAGAAAGTGCTGTCGTTTTTCAACCAATTATTTATATAGATATGCATTAATATGAACTCTCTTCACACTGCCCTTTTCAGGTTATGTTGGCTACACTAGGTGAGAGGAAGAAATATGTGGCTATGAAGATCATAAAGAAAAAACCTGGGTGCCGTTTCAGCAGCATCGTGACTGAGGCCAGTGTGCTTAAGCTCGCCAGTGCAAGCCCATTCCTGTGCCATGGTTACGCTGCATTTCAAACACAGGTTAATATTTTGATCAATATTGGTGTTTAAATTGTTTCCTTTTTGTGCCAATTCTTATTTTCCTTTTTAATCATCATTGTAATCAGCGGCATGCGTTCATCACTATGGAGTTCATCCGTGGGGGCAGCATTGAAGATCATCTTGCAAGATATGGACGTCTGGAGATGAGCAGAGTACTGTAAGTATTGGACGGGATTGTGCTTTAGTTGAAATGAACTGGCACAGAAAATGCATTATAATTCTATTGAGTAATTGTGCAATAAATACATGGGCAATTATATGAATTATGTAAACTATTTTCTTTTTAGTTTCCATTCAGCGGAGATTGTTTGTGGTCTGGAATTCCTCCACCGCAGCGGCATTGTCCATCGGTCAGTATAGCTCTGGTCTCTCTAATGTTTAAATTGTTATTATTTCTAACATCTGTATAAATACTTTATCCTCTCTTTATTACAGAGATCTGAAGCCCGAAAACATCATGCTGGATCAAGAGGGTCACATTAAAATATGTGACTTTGGTCTGGCAGTTAAGAACATGTTCGGCGACAGGACCATCATTGGCCGAGCAGGGACACTTGGATACATGGCACCAGAGGTAAGAAATACAATTCCATATTTTTACACCATTTACACCACCACTGGAGAATTAATTTGTTAAGTGAATTAATTCTGGTATTTTCTTTTTGTTTCCCAGGTCCTGCAGAAGAGGCGCTACAATGTGGCAGTTGACTGGTGGTCATTGGGCATAATCATATGTGAAATGGCCACTGGTATTTGCCCATTTTATGATGGTAGCAACAATGAGAAAGTCATTCAGTCTACCATCAATGATGAGCCAAAGATCCCTCCTTCTCTGAATGAAGATTTGAAGGATCTTCTAGGAAAGGTTGGTATGAGCAGTGAGGTAGAAGATTGATAATATTTTATAACAAATGCCTGACAAATAGATTAAACCTTTTGTTTTCTATTTTGTTCTCAAATTCTTGCATTATTAAATAAATATATTTTAACCTTAGCTTCTGGAAAAGGATCCTCAGAAGCGTCTCGGTGTTAATGGGAGCATGAGACACCACCCATTCTACTCATCGATCAACTGGGTGGAGCTGGAAAGGAAGACAATACCACCCCCTTTCCAGCCAAAAGCAGTAAGTATGTTTTTGGCAAACACTAAAAAGGAATTAATGCTCATTGGTACACACAATGTTTCTCTTCTGCCTATTTGATTTTTTATATTATTTATTGCCTTACCAGAATATTGTACTGTACAAAATCAACAGTGCTATTTATTTATGACCACTTGGATGTAATATCAGTATTTAATGCTGTACTATTTTAATATCATAAATATGCATTCCTCATCATCCAGACTAAAATATTTTTTTTATTTTCCAGCCATCAAAGAAGCGCTTCATGCCATATGGAAAGAAGCTGTCATTCTTGGAGTCACCTCAGATAAACATCAGTGCAGAGGAAGAAAACAACATTCCTGGCTTTTCTTTTTCCAGTTCCGCTTGGCTGAAATAAGCAGGAAATTACCAACTTTCTCCTCTATTGTTCCCTCCCATCAGCTGCCACTGAACAATTTCAAAATGGGAATGAGTAAGATATAGATAGGTATAAAAATGTATTGATATGTATAGATAGGTAAAGATACGTGTTGATAAGTATTGATATACAATTGCTAATCACTAGGTATAATAGTATATATAATAGGATAGGATATGATAGTATAATAGTAAATGCAGCGCATGGTGTGTGAATGTGTGAGAGAATGTGAGATATGAAAGGCCAAGGGCGTAACAATAAGGCAACAGGGGCTAATATTGCAACCTGCTTTGCCTTCATGCATGTGTCTGTGCAATGTTTACCATTTTTATAATACACTGCTGATCCAGTTCAGGAAGGATTTTTTTCCCCCACTCTCTGGGGCAAATTGGCAACAGCTTCAGATGGGGGTTTTTTTTCCTTCCTCTGGATCAGTTAGAGCATTAAATAGAATGATATGAGCAAAGGGTGATCTTCATAGACATGTGCCTTTTCAGCCTCCGGTTTTAAGCTTTACTGTGGTTAGTATAATATTATAAAACTGTTATAATGTATAAGTGATAATATTTCAATGTTACATGGAGTGAGATGTCATCTCACTTATAGGGGAGCCAATGGCAAATTATTCACATTGGATTTCCCCTGAGGCATGTTACGCCCGGAGTGAATGGTCAGTAACAGGGTTGAAGCCTTGACGTGGCGTTACTGCTCACATGTATGAACATGTGCTAATTCAACCAGTGACTGTGAGACTATGAGTATGCTATCTTTGCAGTGCCAAGTGTATTTTAGGCCAGAGATATTTCATTACACTTGAGGTTTGTGTTAAGGTGTTGCTGACATGTCAGACACTGTCACAGGATTCATAGTTACTAAGTCTGAACCTGTGAGGATTACACCCGTGTGCCTGCTTTTTACATGACTGCAAATATTCCCATGTCTGTTGCTCAACTCCAGTGGACAAAACATCTGGTGTACCACAATCCTTATGGAAACCTTGCATTGCTAAAACAAGGGGATTATTTTTTTGCCTTCCTCTGGATCGACTGCCAGTTAGGCAAGTTAAAAGGTTGAACTTGATGGACGTGTATCTTTTTTCAACCTAACTTACTATGTTACTATGTTAGTCACACAAGTTGCTGGATGTCCACATTATATAAACAGCACTTGGGTAGTTTAAATGGCACAAAAAACTGTGTTGTACATCTTATTCCATTAAATAGGCTGTGGCCAGGGATGGCATTCTGTAGATTGTGCCAATGCCAGAAGGGCTAATATAAGATGCCACAAATTAACTATTTATTGGGCCTGTGGGGAGCTATTTGGGAATCTGTGTATTTGACATGCAATGGCCCATTTACAATCTCAGTCTGGATCTGGCCATGGCAGAGAGATCATAAAAAGCATTGGAGAACGCAATCTGGCCAAAGATCTTCTTTTTCTCTAAATCACAAGGACAAACTTTCACTAAATATTCAGTTCAGCAAGTTCAGAAGCATATAGTATTATAATGTAAAATACATATTAAGGGTGTTGAAAGACACTACTGCACGACTTGTAAAGAATATAATTTAATAAATGATTACAATGTACTGCTGAAAATTAGCAGTATAACACACATGACCAGGCCTGGACTGAGAATTAAAATAGGCCCTGGCATTTCAGGTACACAGTGGCCCAATCAGCCCACACAGAGGCCCAAACAGCCCCCACCAGCCCACTAAATACTGACTTTCTATTGCACCTTATAGCAGCCCCTCTGGCATTTGCCAGAACCAACAGATTGCCAGTCCGGGCCTGCACATGACTGTCTGTGACTACTGATACTGGAACTGTGAGTAACCCTGAAATCAATATTCCCAACATAAATGACAGGGGAATCAGTAGGTTATATAGCCTTACTGTGCTTTTATTATTTAACTTAATAGCCAAATTACTAATGTAGGAAACACAATTATTGGAATGTTACTATATAATCTGTCAAACTACACAAACATTTAGAATAAAAAAACTATTGGAACGGAGAACAGAAAACTGGTGAAATAAATATTAAACATCAGGGATATCAAATGTGGTTCCCAAGGTGTTGCTGAACTATACAGCACAACCACAATAGGGCCAAAATCTATTATATAGATGATAGCCTTGATTCACATTACTCTGAGCTGGGTATCTGACTCATGTAACTCATTGTGCAGTTTAAAAAAAAGCCAGAAGTGCATTTAGTTCATAGTTGTTCCAAATCTCCAGCAAGAGAGGGACCTTTGTTTCTACATTTGTGCCCTTGAATTTGAACTTGTCAATGAAGAGAACAATGATCATACCTGTAAAAACCAAACAAAAAACTATATTGAATTGACAGCTACTTTCAGGAGATATTTAGTTATTTCAGCACCTCACATCGACCTGCCCATTTAGGTAATTGCCTGGTTCCAAGAGAACCTCCATATTATTAGTGTCATAACTGATTATTTGACTAAATACCGGGCCCTAATATTTTTACTTTCTGTTTGAGTACTGCAAATATTATGAGGAGAGTGTATACCATTTTCCTTTTACTATATTTCCCCCCTAAATTTATAATGTTGATATTGACTCAGCTTGCAGTTCCGGCATTGTCTGTACTGCTGTCACTGGTCACATAGTTTCTCATCATCTCCAGTAGCAATCCTGTTACATTAGATGTAATTGGGAGTCCATAAACAGCACTGTAAGTGAGAATGTTTGTAATGGGTAAAATCTCTTTATACCGTAAAAAATTGCCAAATTCTTTGTATTAGTCTTGTCCATAAAAACACTTTTGCAGCAGTTTGCCTGTGCTTTTTGGTATCTGCTCCCTACATTACTATTTATGCCAAAAAAGGAAGTTCTGCTTGTAAGGGGGTGAACCATATGAAAGTGTGATATGTAAAAATGTTATTATTTTGTGAGTGACAAAAATGTTTTGATTGTAAAATGTTTGTGTGTTTAAAATTGTTGAATGTAATTTGTGTTTAGTTGTAATTTCTTCCCCAGACACTAGAGGCCACTATAGAGCACATAAGGGCTATAAAAGAAGGTGCCGCGCCCAAGGTGAGCAGTCTTGATGGGAGGGCGTGACAGAAGAACATCAGCTGATCGGTGAGTGACGACATCATTTATAGATAGGAAAAGCTAGAATAGGAAAGATCTTAAGTAAAGCGAGCACTAGGTGCACGAGATAGTGAGGATAGTTAGCAAGGGCAGCTTTGGCCCCATCAAGGAGAAAAGTGGAATTAGTTTCCTACGGGCACTCCGTAAGTAAGGGAATCAGTGATAGTTTAGGACAAGTTAGGAAGAACACCTCTGGACAGGAATTGGATGGAAAAGGGTCCTAACCTGGAAGAGTGGAGGGATATCACCCAAGAGGTATCAGGCCACTATTGGAGAGTGGGTGGATACAGGTGGAGCATATATTATGCTCCACCTGGTATGATCCTAGATCCTACGGCAGGTGTGCCTACTCACCTACTCCTTGAAGTAATTGTGCTGGAAGTGTTTTGAACAAGCGTATGCTGGAGTGATTGTATAGTGCCCTGGTGTTCATATTCCAAATAAATATCTTCTGTTTCATTTTTACATCAAGTCTCGTGTGGTGAGTAAAAAGTGGGTTTAGTTCCCCTTTAATTTCTGGAAGCCCCTCCCACATGCTCACTACTATAAACATTTTTATAAATGTGTGGGTAAATTACAGGGACCACATATAAAAAAGAGTGGAAACCCACATACAGCCTTTCAAGGTATGCTGGTTGCTTTTTGTATACTTCCTGAAGTTTTCAATAGCTCGATAATTATTTCAAGTCCGTTTTTCTTTAGTGCTAGGAGGATTCATATGTTGTAAAAACATCTGTATCAGATTCCCTCAGCAAACTATTTTTTAAAAATGAGATTTAAGAAAAACAAGTAAACTTAATGCAATTCATGCTAGGCCATAGTACAGCTTTTATGAAAATGCAATGAGAGGAATCCACAAACTTGCAATTACCCCCAACACGAACCTGAAAATTCAGCAATGGCCCTCCTACACTGGAACATGCTCACTGGAACGTCTCATTGATGTTTTTTTTTTTTTTTGTGCCTATGGTCGACTGCAAAGATTTCATCTTTGGTACTAGAAACAAGTTAGTGTAAAATCCCCTGAGATCATAATTCTGGCTGGAATAGGCTTCCTAGGATCAAGCTCTCACCTTGGCTGGATCAAAAATGACCCATCACTAAAATCTAGAGAGATGGTAACATTGAGACGTCTGGAGGGTCCAAATACCTGATCTGTTTGTCTATTTAAGGGTAAGGAGGAACAGTATTTGAGATTACAGTATTTGCCTAGGATTGAAGTCACAAGCCCTGTTGGACCATGAAAGTTGAGAACTGTGCATCCAGCTTACTGAAATCAAGAGAGGCTCTCCTCCAAGGTCTGCTGGGTAAGGGCAGGGCCTGAGACTCCATAACCTTAAGAGGGACCCAAATGAATAATTATTTTAGAATCTGTGTGCTCTGAAGCAGTCCTATTGTACCTTCTCCGCTTGAGAGGGAGAATTATTAACATGTATTTATATAGCGCCAACATATTGCGTAGCACTGTAGAGTAAATGTGATTATACAACTACATCACACAAATTACATATATAGAATATATGGAGTAACAAACATCACAATCAATACAGGTACAAAAAGGTGAGGAAGGCCCTATGCATAGGCATACAGTCTAAAGGGAAGGGAGTAATACACAAGGTGTGGGAGTGGGCAAGATCGAAGTAAGTGGGTGAGAAATGTGGTACTGTATGTGGTGTTGCGTTTGGTAGTTAAGCAGAGTGAGGGTAGGCTTCTCGAAAGAAGTGCGTTTTCAGAGATTTTTTGAAAGCAGAAAGGTTGAGAGAAAGTCGGACAGACCGTGGGAGAGCGTTCCAGAGGAGGGGTGCAGCCCTTGCAAAGTCTTGAATGCGAGCATGTGAGGAGGTAATGAGAGAAGAGTTGAGTAGCAGGTCAGTAGAGGAGCGTAATAAGCGAGTGGGTGAGTATATAGAGATGAGTTCAGAGATGTAGGGTGGAGCAGAGTTGTGAAGTGCTTTGAAAGTCAGTGTCATTAATTTGAATTTGATTCTCAAAGGTAACGGAAGCCAGTGCAGGGATTGACAGAATGGGAGGCAGAGGAGGAGCGGTTGCTGAGGTGTATGAGCCTCGCAGCAGTTTTCATTATGGACTGGAGAGGTGACAGTCTCTGGAGGGGGAGGCCAATTAAAAGAGAGTTACAGTAGTCTAGACGCGATATGATGAGAGAGTGAATAAGAATTTTGGCAGCGTCTTGGGTGATAAATGATCGTATTTTGGATATGTTCCTTAGGTGGAAGTGACATGATTTAATAAGTGACTGGATATGAGGAGTGAATGACAGGGCAGAATCTAGGATAACCCCAAGGCACCGGGCCTGGGGAGAGGGGGTGATAGTGGAATTGTTAACTATGATGGATACTTCGGGGATGCTAGTGGTGTTAGTTGGAGGAAAGAGAACCATTTCAGTTTTAGAGAGGTTTAATTTAAGGTAGCGTTGCGACATCCAGGTAGAGATAGCGGACAGGCAGGAGGAGACGCGAGTTAAGAGTTCTGGGTTGACATCAGGAGATGAGAGATAGATCTGAATATAGTCAGCATAGAGGTGGTAGTGGAAACCATACGAATTTATTAATTTGCCAAGGGAGGAAGTATAGAGGGAGAATAGTAATGGTCCCAGGACAGAGCCTTGAGGAACTCCAACAGAAAGAGGTAGTGGAGAAGATGATACTCCATTGTAGGAGACACTGAAGGAACGATTGGTGATGTAAGAAGAGAACCAGGACAGGGCTGTGTCACGAAGGCCAAGCGACTGGAGGGACTGGAGGAGGAGAGGGTGATCTACAGTGTCAAATGCGGCTGAGAGATCAAGCAGTATTAGTAGTGAGAAATGATTGTTGGCTTTAGCGGTTAAAAGGTCATTAGTTAGTCGAGTCAGGGCAGTTTCCTTGGAGTGTTGTGGCTTAAAACCAGATTGTAGGGGGTCCAGCAGGTTATTGTCAGAGAGGAATGAGGTAAGTCGGTTGTAGACTAGGCGCTCAAGTAGTTTAGAGATGAAAGGTAGCAGAGAGATAGGTCGGAGGTTGTCAAGATTGGAGGGATCAAGAGAGGGTTTTTTCAGAATGGGGGTGACAAGAGCATGTTTTAGTTGAGAAGGAAACAATCCAGTTGAGAGCGAAAGATTAAATTGGTGAGTTAAGGCTTTGATTAGACAAGGACTGGTATTGCGGAGAAGTTTTGAGGGAATTGGATCAAGCGGGCAGGTGGTAAGGTGAGAAGAGGCCAGAAGCTAGAATAACAAAAAATGGTGGAATTCTTCCCACAAAGGCAGATTGTAAGGGGGTACACCGAGTAATTGGTGTGAATGTTACTGTACTGGTGTGTGTGAGAGTGATGTGAAGAACATTTGTTAATGTTATAAATCTGTGGTTAAAACAAAAGTAATGGGAATAGTTGTAATGTTATAATTGTAATTTTAGAAAGGCCACTAGATGGCAATAGTGTTAAAGCAATGTAAGTTTAGTTATAGTTTACACCCCAGCCATGACAGGGTGTAAAAAAAGAGGATGGGGTTATTCTCCTGTACATCGGCTGGACAGGATCAGGTAGAGTGAGGGTCTCTAGTAAGAAGTACTAGGTACTTCAGCTAGATAGGGTGATAGCTACCATGGGTAGCCCAGACCCCAACAAGGAGGTAGTGATCTAGGGGCCATGGCTAAGCCAAGATAGGGCAATAAGAAGTGACAGTTTAGGGTCAGTGGGAAGATCCGGAAGCAGGGACTAGGAAAATTCATATCTGGAGTAGGGCAGAAGGGAATAGAGCGTATGTCGGACTGCTGGGACCAGAAGGTGGCACACAGGAAAATTCCTATCCGGAGTAGGGCAGGGGGTGTAGAGTGTATGCCGGGCTGCTAGGACTGGAAGGTGGTGCAAGGTTCTAGAAAGGAATGTGTCTATGGCAACTGGGGTTGTATTTTTTGCTAGTGGAATGGCTGTTGATAATTACGGCTGAAAAATGAATGTGTATAAAATCTGTGTGTGCCGACGATGTGAAAGCCTGTCTGATGCCCTGCTAATAAATTGCATTTTCTTTTACAAATTGGTGTTGGACTCCTACACTTTAAGTGTAAGCTCTTGGGATTGGTCTTACAAGATGGTGAGGAAAGGAGACTCACTACTGCCCAACTCATGGTGTCAGATAGGTTCCTAACTAGACTAGAACAGCAGAAAGAATAGAGCTGAAAGAGGCAGAGAAGGACAAAACCATGTGCCTGACTGACAAAAAGTTGCTTTTTTGCATTTTAAAGGACAAGGAAATATACTATATTGCAGGCCTCTATTTGTGGAGAGGCCACGAAGGCCTGGGCCTAGGGCAGCAGGATTTTAGGAGTGTGGCATGCTGCTCAACCACACCCACATTTTTTCAGAAACACTTGAGATGCACAGGAGACATGATAGTTTTTTAAAATTTCCTGTACGCCAATACCCATTGCTCTGGTCCCAATAACCATTGGAGGGGAGGGGGGCGATGAACGGCGTGGGCCTAGGGGTGCCTTGTATGTAAATCCGGCCCTGTGTACCTGATCACTGCTTTTAATCAGGTACACAGTGCTATTTATTATTTATTTTTAGTAGTGAAGATCTGTGCCTCCAAAGAAGACCCTGTCGCTCCCCATCTTCTTTTCTGCCGATTCACCTGCCATGCACTGTGCTGCTGTCACTTACTAAGCTTAGGGATCCAGTCAAAATATACAGTGCACATAGAATATAAACGTCACAATATCAGGTTAGAAGTTACAGCAATAATTACTACATGGCAGCAGAGAAGACATTAGAATTTGATCATCAATCAGCCTTGTAGCATTAGTAAATATTACAGAGCCCACTGAGCATGTGAGTGTCGCAGTCTCGCAGACAATTTCCATGATGGTGACCCCCTGTGATAAGTTTGAAGTCCTGGTTCATTGCTGCTTTTGAGAAGCTGAAACTTTAGGCTGGTGCAATAAGTATATAAAATATGGCATTTTTAGCCACATTCATTTATAGGGTTTAGTTCTCATTTAAGTTGTGGCGTTTAATACACCTACCAATATGACATGCTAAATAACTAGAATAATATAAGATAGAAAATAAAGAAATACCCTTAACACATTTCACTCACCTTCAGAGCATCAATTAATTGTACTTACAGTATTTGGCTAAGAGCAGCTGGTACTCCAGTTTTGGATGAATCAGTATCAAAGTATGTCCAACAGATTCTTCATTTATATGTGCACAAACCAAAAGAAATGAAGCAAAAGTTAGTTTTATATGATAACTATAACATAGATATAAAGCGTACAACTCAGGGTAAACTGTAACATTCATTCTAATTAAGTACTAACCAAACTGCTCTATCTACTTCCAGTTTTATTTAACAGGGGGATTGTTGCTGGTTTCCCCTCTGTTGTAAGCTTATTGTAGCTGCAGAACATTATGCATTAGCTCATTGAAAATAAGCAGCATTAAAAAGGTTGTTTGAAGTCATCCTGTTAAAGGAATGTTAAGGAACTCATTTCATTTTGGTTAAAACAGGACCTCATTTTACCTTTCCATAAGTGCATAATGTGTCCCAATTTGGTCCTAGATATTTCATTACTAAGGGAGTCGGGGAGGAGAGCAACCAAAACATCACTGCTGACATCAACAGGAGCCTCAAATTGATTAGCAGTATTACCAAGCATCCCATTGCTTGAAGGCCCCCATCTGATTTATGTACAACTCTAACCACATCATATCTCCGTCTCTTGACTCAGCATGCCTAAAGCCTAAAACATTGGATACAGTTTTCCTAGTAACTAAACTGTCATCTGTGTTTGTTTCTGCCCATTGTATAAATCTAACAATACAGTCTATCCTTTAATCTCCCACCTATACTAATTAAATATATATATAATACAGTATGGCACCCATTATGCAGAATGCTCAGGACCTGGGCTTTTCAAGATTAGGGATCTTTCTGTAATTTGGATCTTCATACCTTAAGTCTACAATGAAATCTTGTAAACATTAAATAAACCCAATAGGTTGATTTTACTTCCAATAAAGATTAATTATATCTTAGTTAGGATCAAGTACAATGTACTGTTTTATTATTACAGAGAAAAAGAAAATTGTTTGTAAAAATTTGGATTATTTGGATAAAATGTTGTCTATGGGAGATGGCAATTCTGTAATTCTGAGCTTTCTGGCTAACGGGTTTCCAGATAACAGATCGCATACCTGTATCACAATAACTATGTGACAAAATCTTCAAAAGCACCTGCCATACTTTAAGAAAAAAAACAACAATGCTGCTCTGATAGCTCTGATGCTTTCTGTTAGATTTGTTCAAATGACAGACACTGTTTCCCCCTCTTTCTAAAACCTTGAACTTCTGATCCTGCAGCAACAAAAATCTTCTCTTGTACTGTTGCCAAGTGTACCTCCTAGTTCTAATCGTGAGATCTTCTGGCCTGGCAAGATCTTATACGTATAATTATGCTTTATTTTGCACACTCATGAATATTTATCCTCGATACCGAGTCATGGATGAACAGTTAATACGTTACTGTCTGACCGTCCGTGCAGGTAAGGATGAGGTTTCAGCAGAACCAACAGTTGTTTCCCATTACCTTTTAGATGTGCTCAATTGGGACTTCTGCCAACTAACTGCTTTTACAGGTCCAGTGGCAAAAAAAATGTACAAAAATGACTTGCTTTTAAATATAAATTACATACATAGTTTAAACATGTAGTATATACAATATTTTCATCCTATGGGTGTGTAGGCAGCCATGGCTTATCAACAAGCCTCATAATTTCATAATAAATAGTAAGATGACTTCAACGTCTGAAAGGCGTCTGCTTTCTAAGTAACATTTACTTCCTTCAGTTATGTATATTTACTACAGAATTTATTATAAGACGGAAACAAATAGTATATTTAAACAACTAAGTGGGCATTGTCACATTGATTTCACAGATAAGACATTCTCCAAGCATAATACAGCACCTTATAATGATGGCTGCTACTAGCAGTGCTATGCCACAAGTTCTCTATGGCCATGGCACACAGGGAGATTTGTCGCCCATTATATATCTGTGCTACTGCATTTTAGGATAAAAGTCCTAAAATGCTTTCCCCCCAGCAATAATATAAATTGCTAGTGGGAAAACACACATCACTTCATAAAAATGATGCATTTTCGGGAGAAGGGTCTTGGCCAAGCAGTTTTATCTCGGGCGACCAATCTTCCTGCATGCCTTCAGCCTTAATAAGGTTATTTTTCTTTTAATTGTGAAACAAAGGGATTTGTTTCTAAAGAGGCACCATTGCCCCCACTTTGGCTTTTTTGTTTTCCTTCCTGCAAACAGAGCACTCTGGAAGGGCAGATATTCTGACCTCGACCCCATTATACCCCATTAACTACAGTTATTATATTCACTACATATATTCAATAGCATCAGAGCAAGTTCATAGCGTAAGTCTGCTGGTTTATTTGGTTTGATTTAATTATCATCTAGTATCTGAATGTTGTCAAGTTATCAGTCTCAGTATTGTTCACCGTCCAAATTCTATTCTCTCTATTTAGTTTCTCTGGGATTACAAAATAGATTTTTCAATAAATAAAATACATACTTGAAATCAATATACTCACCACAGCTTCATTTTTCTTGATGCCAAAACATGTAACAACACCATATTGGTCTCCAACAACCAGCTTGAGTGAAAATAAAGTTGAATTTTCTGAATATTTTTAACTGTATGCAAAGGCATGCATCATAAAGGCTGCACATTAAAAGGAGAACTAAACCCTAAAAACTTTGATCCAAAGCTTAGGGGACCAATTATGTTATTGTGGGGGCCAATAACTTGTAAATTCACTGCCAGAAAGTTCATGTAGGAGAGAGTGCATATAATTCAGTTGAAATAGTTGATGTTACTCCATAATAAGTTGTTCTTTTAAATATTCCCATTAATTAATGTGCTAATGTCCTTCCCACAAATCGGGGCCTGGTTTTACAGAGCTGCAGTTGGGAACATGGGGGAAAAAACATTTATTTTTTAAACAACAATTTTAGAGAAAATAAATATACTGTAAATTAGGAAGCAATTTGAATTCATTCTCTTTAGGGTACTATTTGAAAACAGTAAGTTTCCCTTTTAAAAAATATGTATAACGGTAAAAAGATGGTGATAGTGATGTATGGATAAACAATGTCTCCACATGCCGACCCTCACCACCTCTCCTACCCCAATATAAGGACTGAGAATTATGCTTTTATTGGCACCCACAAGTGAATCAGGCTTTCCTTATCCTTTAAAATGCTATCCGTTTGCACAGGTTAGAGAACTGATTAATCCTTTGAGATGTGAACAATAAGGATGAAAATAAGAGGTACTGAATGGCAAAAAACAAACTTGAAATAAAGGGTTAATTGCTGCCTTGCACTGATTAAAAGTACTTAAATACAGCCTACAGTACAATGCAGCACTGCATCTCTGCCTTTCTTTCGCTTCTTATAGAGACCAGGATAATAAGGGTTAGTTAGTACTGTACCTGCAGGTAATCCATGCGATGTAATTGCAGTTCCATGGTGAAGTGGTGCTGCTGATTATTCTCTAATAAGAAGTAAAGCTCCACCACTGGCTGGCTGTAAAATGTATGTATATACTCCTTTAAGTTCACTTACATTTGTGATATATATCTTGCTTTACACTGAAAGAGCACATCAGTTTTACAAAACAAATTAAAAAAAAGCACCTACACATCCTTCCCTCCGTGCAGTTCGCCTCCTATCAGTGCATAGAGTGGGGCCATAGCAGTGTCGGACTGGGATGCCAGAGGCCCACCAGAAATCTTTAGAACGTGGGCCCACTTTCCAAACTATTATTCCTCCTCTCCACACTCGACCGCTTTATTCTCCTAGTCTTTTATATAGTGAATAAAGTACCCCCTCTTGTAAAATATAAGAATATTATAAGTTACTGAGGAGTTTCATGACCATATAAAAACACGAGGCCGAAGGCCGAGTGTTTTTATACAGGTCATGGAACTCCAAGGTAACTTCTAATATCCTCATATTTTGCAACTGGGGGTACTTTATTTATTAGAAAATGACATCAGAACTCACCGTTTATAAGGATATAATTTACAAGATATTCATGGCTTTTGTGTATTATATCTACTTACTATACTTTATTCTTCCATTATTAAGCCTCTTTTTTCCCTTAAAGAAATAAGGAATGACCATGAAATTGGCCAAATGTTTAGAAGCATGAGGTCCACTGACACCTGGGTCCACTGGGAGTTTTCCTGGTTTCCCTGTAGGCCAGTCCGACCCTGGGCCACAGGGTCTAAGGTCTGTTATTTCTATCAGCAGAGAAGCTGCACATGTAGTTCAGATCATTACTCTGCTAGTACCTTTGGCGTTCAGTTGGGCCTCTCCCCCAGCCCTTTCATAAGAGAGCAGGGTTGCCAGGTTGGAGGTTTTCCAGCCAAATTGGGTTTCTAATTTAAAGCCAAGGCAAGTTTTGAAAGTACAAACTAGCCAAAGTACGGATTTGGGCTACTTTTTGGGCCTTTGGCTGATTTGTACTTTGGAAACCAGCTTAAGTTTTTTTCTTGCCCTAATGTGCCAAGCCCGCGTTTCCTAATTCATGTTGGGTAGTGATATGCAGGTCGGGATTTTTCCCGCCCTCCCTCCACCCATGCCTGCTTGAGACCGGCTTCCGGGTTCCTTTAGTAGACCCAAGCCGGTCCGCTGATGACGCCACAAAAGGGGCGGGGCGCACAGGCGCACGTCGGGGGTGCGAGGTCGGCCCAAACGCGCTGACCGAGGGTAAACCCGTGGGTATCAGCCAGGCCCGCACATCACTAATGTTGGGTAATGTAGTTTTTTTTAATAATATGCCAACTGCCAAGTTTAATGTAAGACTACAATACCCAGCATGCAGTGGGACTGACTTGTGTAGAAGTTGGGAGTTACCAGATTTTAGGCTCTGTGCCCTAGTCTCCCATCACTCTTAAGCATTGTTGCATTTTCCGGTGACTTTTCTCAATTTCAGACAATTTGGGGGCAGAAATCTTCTGGCCACCAAAATGTCGAGAGGTTGACTGGTTTTACCAATATTTATTGAAATTTTATATGAATTTGTGCCATATGAGGCTCCTATACCTCCTGGGCCCCCCTTTGTAGTTTGTCCCATTTTGTTTCATGGAAAAATTTGAGAAACAGTGAAAATTTGAAAAAGGCATATTGTCACATATATTCATTTATTTTTTAGACTTTTTTTCACTGCACATATTGTGCTATTTTTGGGCTAGTGACCCTTGGTTAGTTTTGGGCTGGTTTTGTAGCTGACTTTGGCTAGTTTTGATAATTAGACCTGGTAACCCTGCATTAGAGTGTCTCTGCCCCACCCTTCCATGACCTTTGCCTCTCCCCCAGCCCTTCCCCTCACACAGCAATTCTCCACACATTCAGGGCAGCAAACTGGAAAATGAGGTTCAGTGTTGATAAATTCAAGGTTATGCACTTTGGCATAAATACTATAAATGCGAGTTGGCAGTGTGTTGGGTGTTTCCTTAATTTGTGCAAGCTAATATAGCTTTTGCAAACTCAGAAACTATTTAGCAACCACTTCCTTCAGTGCAAATTTTATAGTTTGTACCAGTTTGCAGTGTATGTAATAAATATTTTTACTGAAAATGTATTTTGTGTATTGATTATTGCAAGTGTTAATTGGAGTTCCCTTCTTGTCACCATGCTTTTGCCAGGTTGGTTTGCCCCTCAGTTGTGTGTTTACACTGCAAATAATTACATTTTAATTGTAATATTGGTGCGTAGGCAGCCATCTCAAGTCATTTCGCCTGGTCATGTGCTTTTAGAAAGAGCCATCACTTTAGGATGGAACTGCTTTCTGGCAGGCTGTTGTTTCTCCTACTCAATGTAACTGAATGTGTCGCAGTGGGACCTGGATTTTGCTCTTGAGTGCTGTTCTTAAATCTACCAGGCAGCTGTTATCTTGTGTTAGGGAGCTGCTACCTGATTACCATCTCATTGTTCTGTTGTTAGGCTGCTGGGGGGGAGGGAGGTGGGTGATATTACTCCAACTTACTACAAAGATTGGGGATACACTGAAAGATCGTTTTTCTACTCCAACTTGCAGTACATCGGTAAAGAGTAACTGAAGTTTATCAGAGGACAGGTCACAGGATACTGACATGTCTAGCCCCATGTAAGATTTCAAAATTAATTATAAAAAAATCAGTTTGCTCTTTTGAGAAACTCATTTCAGTGCAGAATTCTGCTGGAGCAGCAACTGATGTGAAAAAAAAAATTCCCATGACAGTATTCCTTTAAATATTGATTTATGAGAACATGTATAATGCTATATTTAAACATTTATTTCTTATGTCACCTTAATGTAATAAAATCTGAATAAGAAGCTTGAAACAGGAGGGTGATTTATTCAAGCTGTTTGTTGACAGAGTCTTGAGATCTACTGATCGTGAGCTAAAGGTCTTCCACAAGAATTTTAATATAAATAAAGAAATATTCTGCACTTACTGAGGTGGCATGAGGTCTAGAAGTACTGCCCTTAGGAACATGTTCTTTTACAAGTAGTTAAAGGAAATATAATGGTTATCTTGAGCTCTTCCAGTTGATTAAATAAGGAGTTTGCAATTCCTGGTGAATTTTCTGCAGTCAAAAGTAACAGGAGATGTAAGGTCTGACAGTGACCTGCCCCCGAGTTCTGGTGGGCCCAGGGCAATAGTTTATTTTGCCCATTTATTAAAACCACACTAATCTTCTGCCATGCCAATCTTCCAGTCTTTACACTATTTTCTGCTATCTTTCAACATTTTATTTATTTTATGTATTGTTTTATTTCTTTTGCCACTCTGTGATGCTCAGTGCTTCTCTGATGTTATATGAATGGCTTAATCTGATTGATCAGATGGATGGCAGGTGTATAGGCTGTTAATTTAATAAAAGCTTCCTTGAAAATTCCTAGGTACAATGTGCTGCATGTGCTGCAATCTGTCTACAGATTTTCTATTTTCTATTGAAATTGTGAATATAACAATCTGAAAATATGTATGTTATGATACATGGGGATATTTAATTCCCTATCAAATGCCAATTTCAAAGACCTAGAAATGTGCTCATCAAAGATTGGAATTCCCTCTCAAGGAAATAAATCCTATTCATTTAGAATAGTAGCAGCCACCCAGGAGGTGTTGTGGTGGTTACCTAAGCATCTTATAAAATAATTCCAAAGATTGGAATCCAAAATATATGGAAACCAAAATTAATTGATGGAATGTAATGGTTTTCAGGAAAAACAGATGGCCTGAGTCATTATTCACTCATGTATTAGTTGCTCATATACACCACTTCGTGTTTATCAACTATCTTTCTACTTTACTCAGTTTTAAAATTATATGTCCACATGCTAACTGTGGGGACACTTGGGCTATTTTTCCCATATTCCTATGCTTTTGATCATTCCTTCTGTTTTTTTGCGATTAGGGTCAGAAGACATAATTACACGCTTTGCCAGTTTCCAGATTTTCCCTGATAGAGATAGAGTAAGTGTTATCCTAGATATGTTGATCTATATTTCTTCCTTGATTTGGAAGTTGCATCAGGTTATGAGTTGCCCATTGTCAGACATGGTGCAATTAATTGTATAAGCACCTACATCCCTTGTTACAGATAGTACAGTTTAGTATCTCCTCTCGTTCTCCCTTAATTGGGTCTGAATGTCAGACGCAGAAAGGAAAAATACTGTCCTGTTTGCATGTAAAATGTATGCAGAAAAAATATAAACAGCCTATTTCATTGCAAAACTGATTAATTATGAATATTAGTAGCCTATTTAAATGAAACATTAAAGCAAATGTAAATATTGCCAACGCTATATGGAAAAATGTCATAGTTATAGATATACCATGCTTTCCACTGGCAGCCAGGGTGTAAACATTTCATCCAGTTTTTTTTAATACATTAGGAGCCACTTTCTTTTTTTTTTTCACCAGCATTTTTGTTTTTTGCAGTCTTTCATGGTTATAACAAGAAATAATATAGCAACATTTGTTTTCCACCAGGTAGGCTATTCAGATGGCTTCTGCTACATTATTTCAGAAATCAAAACTAGTAGTGCCAAACTGCCAATTAAACAATACTAATTCATAGAAAATACCCTGTGGCCCCTTTAGATATGGATCTAGGGTTTCCACCCGAATCACTTACTGTACATTATGTTCCACCACTGGGTGTATTCTTGTAATACCCCAGATCATGTTGGGGTTTGGATTCCAGTGGATGTGTACAGGATGCTTCTGGGTACTGATACATAGCTTTTGGAAGACCTGCAGAAATAGGTACGAGTACAGCTGTAGTAAGATATTTATCAAATGGATACATTAGAGTCAGAGTAAATCAGGGGCTGAAACTATATATGTCTTCAGTTTTGCCCAGCATTCCACTGAGAAAGCCTCTCTTTTCCCTGTCTACTGTTGCCTGCAATAATATACCTGTGCTTTATTTCCAACTTGTGTTTCAGAGATGGCAGTGACCATGTCTAAGCCTTTAAGACCAGCCCCATGAATTCAGTGCTGCCTCAGTTTAGCAGTACCCCCCCGTCCCTTAACTTGTGCATCTGAATGACGCACAAGTTATGGAGCAGTGGCAGATGCAGGCGGTAACAACTGGGTTTGTCTGCTTCTACTGATGCTAAGCCCTGTACCTGAATTTAATATCTGGTTCAAGGTGTAGAGCACAGCCAATCCCAGGGCAGAAGTGTTCTCTGGATGAGCACTTAAGGTCAGGTAAGGGACACTGTAAATTAGCCCTAGTATATCAACACAGTGAAACATTCACTGACATAACACATTGCTCACACTGCATAGTGTTTGGTGGGTGTATGCTCCTTCTTTGAGTCACTTAAGAACCCAATATCAAAATACAGATTTTTTTCCCCTTCTCTTGACCACTATGGCTTTGTGATGGCATTGAGGATTGTGACAGGCATTTTGGCTGCCATTGCTCTCAGCGAACCCAATACTACAGAGAAACACTAATATGAGCCATTCTGAAGACAGTGGTAGATACTTTCGTGTCATGTGTTATTAGCCTAAGGACAAAATGAATACTAATTTAATGCCTACATTTTTTGTAGGATAATGTGACCATTTCACATGCCAGGAGGAACACCAGGAGTAATGCATAAATGAACAAAGCATTTTAATTTAAGTATTCAATATTTTTTATTGCCATTTTAAATGTACATTACTAAGGAGAATAATATTATATACAGAACACCCAAACGCTGTCCCTCTGTGACTTAATGGCCATGATAATCATATTATACTGTTATGTGTCATAGCAAAAAGTACTAAACCATACCTCTAGCCATTTTTATAATGAACACCACCTTCCATTAGCCAACGACTTTCCAACTGTTTCCGAACTACAACTCTCAGCGTTGACGATCATTTAGTAGCAGGTAGTTCTAGTTCTGTTGCTGTATATTATATATTTGCATCTTGTCATTAAATTCTAACTGTGTATGTTGTGTGATAAATTATTAAATATAAAGATATTACTAAAATTATAATATTCAAAGCTCCTTTATCAAATATTATTTTACAACATGCTCCATTAAATAATTACCATTCATGATAATGTATTTATAATATTAACAAGCAATATAACTACAGTTGTTTCTTTAATGCGCATATATGCTGGCATAGTCTTCCATAGCTTTTACAATATTACAGTTCACTTCTGAACTTGTTTTCGTTCAAAGAGTTCAGCAGAGCACAATTCTTATGTGCTCATAACATCCATGTATATCATGTCCCAGCAGCAGATTTGGTTACTTCATATGGGCGGATTGTCATTAAAGGACCAGTAACATCAAAAAATTAAATTGTTTTAAAGTAATAAAAATATAATGCAGTGTTGCCCTGCACTAGTAAAACTGCTGTGTTTGCTTCAGAAACACTACTATTGTTTATATAAATAAGCTGCTGTGTAGCAATGGGGGCAGCCATTCAAAGGACAAAAAGCTCAAGTTACACAGCAGACAGCAGATAAGCTCTGTCTGTCTAATGGTGTTATCTGTTATCCATTATCTATCCTGTGCCATTTAGCCGTTTTTCAATTTCCGCCATTGCTACACAGCAGCTTGTTTATATGAACTATAGTAGTGTTTCTGAAGCAAACACATCCGTTTTACCAGTGCAGGGCAACACTACATGATATTTTCATTACTTTAAAACACTTTCAGTTTTTGGTGTTACTGTTCCTTTAAGGCTTGGGGAGGCTAAGCCTCCCAAAAGAAGCCTGGTACACCTCTCAAAAAAATAAAATAAAATCAAAAACAACAAAACCTCAAGCCTCACTGAAATATCTGTGGGATTTTCCCAATTCAAATGTGTCTATTTGATGACATACCTCCCAAGTAGAAGTATCATTTTCAGGAAAAACAAATCATTGCGACTTCTCCCATTGACTTCTATGCAACCTCAACAGGCCTGAGATAATGGAGCTGCTCTTTCTCATAGTGTTGGTGGGCATATCGGGGGTAAGATCAGTTTGTTTGGCCAAGTCCCCAAACGAGTGCATCTTATAGTGTATGGTCAGCTTTAGTCTGTTACTACAACTGTGATGTCTCAGGAAAAGTTTTTGGAAGCATAAGAGGCTCCTACATGACCTAAAGCAAAGACTTTTTCTTGCCAGCACTGCATGGGAACTGGGAAGCAGCTATTTCTAAAACAAGTTAATAGGTACAAGCTTAGGCTTCTGCATTAACAGCAAAAATTAAATAAAAGTGCATTATGATATTTTGTACATGTAAACAACTTTTTAGTTGTACATGTGAGGCTACTTGTGTATTATATGTACAGAGTGTGTATAAATATTATAGAGTATAATAGACAGACAGACATACATACCTGGCAGACAGACAGACATTAGTGTGCTGAAACAGGAAAGGGCTTTCCCTAAATTGTTGGCTCAAAGTAGGAAGCATGGAAGTGTTAGCTGTAAGCTATAAGTGTAAAGATTTGCTTTCACAAAACCTTTACAGTCGGTATTACACATTCACGCAGGTAAAGTTCTCTTGGCATTTACCAAACTTAGACTTGTCTGACAAACTGCTATTTCAGAGAGAGGGATTCATCACTTCAATGAACATGGCTCCACAGCTTTAGAATCTGTTGGTGGAGACCTTTACACCTCTCAAGCCAACAACTGGCCATATTAGTCTTTTTACGAGGCTGTCCATCAATAAAAATCCCCGAGTGCTTTTGCTGCAGTTGTTTTTAGAGACAGTCTGGAACTCAGCAGTGAGTGTTCCAACTGAAGGCAGGTCATTGTTAAATTCTGTTGTGATACTTATGGCCATATAGTGTGTGTCTCATATGAAGTAGCTAGTATTTATTCAACTCTATATATGTTTCAGCCATGTAGCCTCCCTAAACAAAAAAATCACCCTCCGCCTATGCACATTATGCTCTTGCTTTGAAGTTACTGGAAGATTGTTTTAATCGATATGTCACAATTGCAACAAAAGCTAATAATTTATTCACATTAATGACATATTAAGATAACAGTTATGCTGGGAATATGGGGCCTTTACAGTTTATTTTGGATGGGCAGCAGACAAATAAATAAAATTAGTAATAATGTTTTAATGTAATGTAATGGTTTCATTTACATACAGTACTGCAGGTATGGGACTCGTTATCTGGAAACCCATTATCCATAAAGCTCTGAATTACAGAAAGACTGTCTCCCATAGACTCCATGTTATCCAAATAATCCAAATTTTTAAAAATAATTTCCTTTTTCTCTGTCATAATAAAGTAGTATATTCTAGTTGATCCCAACTAAGATATAATTAATCTTTATTGGAGGCAAAACCTGCCTATTGGGTTTATTTAATGTTTACATGACTTTCTAGTAGACTTAAGGTATGAACATCCAAATTACAGAAAGATCCATTATCTGGAAAACCTCAGGTCCCGAGCATTCTGGATAACAGGTCCCATACCTGTATTGTTATTCTTAAATCATCTGCAATCAAGCCTGTCATAGTCAATCCTTGAACAACTCCATTGTGGAAAAATCCACTTCTGGAATGACAGATTTGCAGCAGAGCATTGTGCACAAGAGTAGTAGCTATGGCTCACTTACAAGGTTGGTCATCGCCTCAAGAATATGTCGTGAACTTCTGTACCTGCATATTTATTGTACATCTCCCTGGCGTTTGTATGTTAGCAGTGCTCACACCTTCAGCATGATAAATAGACTGGTTCAGTATAACACCTCACTTATTGGAAACAGGGTGAAAAATGAAAGAAAAATCTTTAGCACAGTTCTGAAGGACCAAGGTGAACAGGAAATGTGATATTATGGCTGCTTGTTAAGAAACCATTTCATAACATAATCAAAAATTTCAAAAGCTCAGGTGTTCTTCTTGGACAAGATACTGCTGCTAAAAATATTATTGAATGTCCAACATGAATGTTTATATCATAACCAATAATGTGGCTAATATTCCTTGAAAGGTAGTTTTGTAAACATAGTACTAATGGAAGTGAAGCAAAATAGCCATTAAGCTCTGGGCACAATCATATTGCCTGTATTGTCTAAACGAATTCAAAACATATACACCCTGTATCAACATTATAATCATGTCCACCAACAACAACAACAACAAAAATGAAGCTGTATGAAAGTCATATCACAAAAAGGTTAGATTTGTAAAATGGTAATTTTAAAAGACATAAAGGTTTGTGTGCTAATTCTACCAGATACTTTTTTTCAAGTATAGTTATTGCCACTGTTTGTGCTGTTTTTCCAAGTAGCGTTCTCCATCATTCACTCACATCTCAACATTCCCGGATTTAGCTTTTCACTTAGTTTGTGAATCAAAGAGGACAGCTCTTCCGTTGCTTGCGATTTGTCCTCTAAGAGCTCATAGCGAAGGCTGGAGATATCTTGCTTTATCTCCTTCAATTCACCTGGATTAATGACAAAAGAGTTACAAGAATGCTGATTCAGGAAATAAAGGTATAAAAACTATAATGATAGGGGATTCTGATCTGAAGCCGGGGAGGCTTCTCAGTCACACTGCAGTGTTGATGTTTTTCTCCAGGATAATTATTTACGGCAATCGGGGAAAAACAAGGTAAAAAACAAAAACAAAAGTGAGTTTGTTAACATACTTACAATTTTTTGGATGGATCATTTTTTGATATTTTTTTTTGTCTATGACTTTTTTTTTAACAAAAAAAAGCTCATCAGGTTTTAAGTTTTTTGAAGAAAAAAAAACACATTTAACATGGCGAGGTAACAATATCTGATTGTGACGAATCTTTGAATCTTATTTTTGTGATTCCATTAGTCAAAACATAAATGGAATTAAAGTTTATTTAACTGCTTAAATTGCATGCTAACCTAACTGAAGGTTATAGCCTTCAATTAGCAAAGACATGCCACTGGCGGGGGTAGGGGGTAATCAAGTCTGCCTGATTTGATATACACTCCAGCTAAGCACTGGGACATATTGATTCGTCAGCCTCAACAGAAAATGTACCAGAAAGCATTTTTTATTCATACATTTAATCAGCATCATGTCTATTTAAGAAAAAAATTATGTTTCAATTATGGTGTGTAACAAAAAGAATAAGGGTTAAACAAATGTGCTGTAGATTCCCATAATTTGAATGCTTTTGAAATTAAAATCCATTTTAAGGTAAAAAAATAAAATAATTTCAATATGACGTCTGTTAATATTTTCCAGCATACTCTAAACATACGTACCTGGTGTTATCCTATAAAATCGACATAGCTTTAATCATAGACACATGAACTCATGACACACTCATGTTGATACAGATCATGAGAAAGGAGATGGTTCCTACTAGGCATTGTGCTATTAGGTTATAGTAGTCATTCTTACCTTCATTTACTTCATCATTTTCTCTGTCCACTTGTGCTCTCAACACATATCTCTTTATAAGTCTTTTCATTATTTGCTGTTGGATAAAGTGACATAATGTTAAGAAAAGGCCACTTTCAGCATTTTAATTGCACTGCTGTGACTCTTTCTGCTTGATTCATCTGTTGATATTTTTAAAATATAGCTGCAAATACATCTGTGATATATAGTTTAGGGAATCCTGTAATGTTGGATGTGTGTACTGTGCAAGAAAACTGATTAAACAAATATTTTAATTCCCTTTAAATTTGACCTCCTTGCTCCTAAGCACTGGCATTAGTATTTAGCTGGATTAATAATTGAGATAATAGTGAGATGCCATAAAAGGCTTATTGGGATAGAGTTTATTGTGGTTCGGTTTTTGCAGAGGGACTAAAAAGTGATCCATCAATAGTTTAGAAATGATAAGTAAGTGAGTAGGCAGATAACAAGAATGAGGGCCCAATTAAATAATTACTAATGGGGTTATTTATGAAAGGCTGAATGCCAAAAACTCTAAAAAAAATAATCACTATAACATTTTTTAGTGGGAAAAAAAAACCTTGAATTTTTTTAAATAAACCCGAAGGTGTTAAAAGTCGGAATTAAAAAGAGTTCATATAGAAGTCAATGGGTGAAGATCCGAAGATATCTTGATATGCGCAGGGTTTCATGCAATAATCAGAAGATGAAGTTGTGACTAAACCCCCTTCTACTGGTCCCATTTTATCCATAACTAACTGACTAGTACACATACAATCCAAGATGGTGTTTCTTTGTTCTACTTTCCCGCCAAAAAGCTTTAAACAAAGGAGCTCCCAGGATTGCCCTCCAGAAGAGCTGGACAAACCCCTCCAAGGTATTTCCCGCTCCCCTGATGATGCTGCAGGGCCCCTGCCAATCAGACCTGCTTGGGTGGGGTTAACCAGAAGCAGGGCCGGCCTACCAGCCAATCAACCCTAGGGGGTGGGGAAAAGGGCAGGGACACCAGATGCAGGGTATAAATACCAGGGGGAAGGGGGGAGAGTGGTGGTTTTGTTTCGTCTGGGGTGTAACCTGGCTGCGGCAGGTCACCCTCCTCTGCGGTTCCTTGGAGTTTATCCTAGCTGAGGCAGGAAGACTCCCTCCAACAGTTTGGATCTCCCTACCTCCCAGAGGACTGTTTATACCTGGATCCCCTTGAGGTATGGTTGTTCTGTGGACTTACCCAAAGGCACTTTGCTCCTTACCCCTTTGAAATTGCCCAAAGGAACTCCCTGACTTTGGATTTGCCTGGAGGGCGTGTGCATCTTGGAGTGGATTGCTCCAAGGGAGGCTCTTTGTTTCGGACCAGGAGTGTTTTGGACTTGGGGGAGTTCCCATGCTAATGCTGTGTTCCTGATCTACCGCTTGTTGTATTTCTGAAATAAACTCCTGTGTAAACCCTTAAAGGTGTGGTGTTTCCCTGCGTGTGCTAGTTGGTCATACGTCACACGTTTACGTGACAGAAGTGCTTTTTGGGCAAAAATCCCAAAAAATCTGCAGTAAAAAAAACAAAATTTGTACAATTAGATTTTTTACAATTTTTTCGAGTGTTTTCCTGAACAGGAAATTTTCGGAAAAATGTATTGATGAAAAGGGAAAAAATCTGTGCAGATTGAGTCAGAGTAGTTTTCAGAAAATAAATGATAAATAACCCCCTAAATGATTAGTTGAATGAGCGGTAAAGTAGTTTAGTACTAATTCGTTTAAGAAAAGCCATGGTGCAGAGCTACAGCGAACTAAAGAGAGTTTTGGTTGTGGGGTGCTTTCATTCAGAGAGATCATGATGGGCGGATTTGACCCATTTCGCTTTGCAGAAAATTTGCAGCTGTCGTATATATTTTTTCTCTTGAGTCTATGGGCATCATTTCCGCAGCAAAATTTGGCAAAAAAAATTGCTCATCCCTAATCATGAGTGGTTAGATAGCTGTGAACTAATCCAGAAAAATCTATACCTTATACATAATTGAGTTCACTCAGAAAAAAGTGGCAGGGAAATGTTGATCTGCTGTTCTAAAAACATCAGCGTGAGCAACAAGGAGCATTACAGTATAGAAGTGCCCTTTGTGTGTTGCTGTCAAAAGTGGTTTAAATAACAGTGAAAGTACCAGGCCTCTGCTTCCTCCAAAATATTCCCCTTTCCCCTGTCTTCTGAATCAATGAACTCTGTACTTTCAATACCTCAATGTTAAGGTATTCTTCTCCTACAGCTGTCATCTTGGGTTTCAATCGCACATTTCTGGCCAAGACATGCTTGTGCAAACTTACAATGTGAAGAAGTTCTCATGCTTCAATTCCAGAGGCACAGGGGGCATAAAAAAAACACAGAGCTGGAAGTGACTCCAGGTAAGTGCAAGATTTGAAAGCTAATTACATTGACTTATTCACGAAAATGTAAATACATTCATCTGTTTTTGTTAGTTGAAGGAAGTTAAAAATATTATTGGTATGTTGCTCAAGGATAATTTAGACATACAGTAGTTCTATATTACTGTTCTCTCTGAAGGTAAAGCAAGCAGCCAATTATGTATTCTATATTTCTGTGTCCTGTGTTTATGACAGTACAGTACAGTACAAGTGGAGCTTATGTAATGCACAAGCTTTGTATCAATCTTTATTTTTATTATTGTACATATTTGTTATTTCATCTACTCACCTGATAGCGTGTTGGCTGATTAATTATACTGTTAAAATTGCGAGACTCAAAAACCCTTGTAGTAGATTGGGAGAAGAGATTTAACTGTAAGTCAAGCATATTTTTAATTACAATCACAAAAAGCATTTGTATGTTCTCCTGAAAATAGAGCAGCTTAATAAGCATGAACACATTAATAGTTCTTATTGTGCATAGGTGTACATTTACTGGTATTGCCTACATTTTTGCCTGCTATCCTGGACCAAAACTTTCAGAAACTCAAAGGTTGATAACATACATAACTAATAAGTAATTATTTGGCTTTGCATTACACTTAACTGTTTCATATCTCTAAACTACACAACTGATCATAACATGGAAGACTGACTGCATGACTATGTACCTTATACAGGTGTTTAATACATAACCCAGAAAATGATATCCAGAAAACTCCTAAATTGCTGCAAGACCATTTCCCATAAAAAATGATAGGCAAAAAATGTAAAATGTATTTCCTTTTTTCCTACTTTCCTACTGATAATAAAACAGTACTAGCTGCATAAATCCATATTGGTAGCAAACAATTCTATTGTTTATGGAGTTCTAAATTATGGAATGAACCCGTATCTGTAATACCCCAGGTTGCAATCAGTACAGATAATAAATCCCATGCCTGTACTTAAAAAAAATGACATTAATTTGATTTAAAGCTCCTACACAATGCCATTTGCCTAAAGATAAGAATCATTTCAATGGTATTTTAATGTGAGAACTGAATGTGAACCCTAAACCAAATAAGTCTGAGCTTGCCCTTGTTTAAAGTGACAAAAGTTTTATTGATGAACACATGGATTATGGGAAATTGATGCCAGCGAATTTCCGCAGGAGATTCGCAAATTTATTCGCCTGCGGTGAAATGCGGGAATTCGCTGCAAATTCGTGCCAGGCGAATTTATTCGCACATCATTAATTAAGGGCTTTTGCTTCCAAGCATCATGTCCAAAGGCTGTATGTGTAGATTGTGATTGCGCTTAACACTGTCTTGGAAGACATTGGGGGAAATTTAATAAAATTTGCATAGAGAACAAATTTGCGAATAAATATTCACATGTTGCAATGTAATATTCTTCATTAGGCTTTTATTGCATTGTGAATCTTGATTGCGCATTGTGAACCTTTAACACCTGCTTGAAGGTGGAGTAACTTTTGGAGCAAACGTAACAACTTTTTCATTACATACACTATGCACTATCGTAACTATAAAATTCACGATTGATATCCTACTGTCGCGTGAGTGGGGAAAGTGTTTGCAAAGGCAAATTTTTTCACTCTATGAACATTTGATATTGTGAACAAAGTGCGAAAGATTTTTGCGCTAGCGACCATTATTACATTCCCCCCAATTCCCCCCAATGAAGTCCTTTTAAGCAAACAATAGCTGGGTCAGTGTGCCATATGTGAACTGATTTCAGTCCTATGCTGTCTATGCTGCATTCATAAAGGTTGTTTCAATTGCTTCTAAGGGCCCTTTCACTTTTCGAAAGCTGTCCTTTATATGCCCAGTTCCAATGGCGTTTCTTCTGCTCCAACCAATCCTGTTGTTTGTCTTGTTTTTGATCTCTCCTGCCCAATCTAACCCTTCTTTTGTCATTATGCAGCTGTGGTTCATTCTGGTCCAGCTACTTCTCTTTGACATTCATCCTTTGTCTATTCCTGATTGTAGTCTATTCTTCTTATAGTTCCTATTCTAGTTTTGAAGACCATGTCTGCCCCAGTTCACCCTGCAACCCAATACAAACCTATATGCCTATTTAGTGCTAGTATCCAAGCCTTTTAGTCATTTACTAGATGTACCTGAAGCCTAAGCCAAGTTTAATGAATGGAAGCTTTCTCCATGCCTTGTGCCTCCAAAGAATATTCCTTGTACTCTGGCTTTACCAAAGTACCCAAGCCTTTTCTTTTGGCCTTTGGTCATTTGCGAAAAGAAGTACCTGAAGCCTAACCCTAGTTTAAAGTGAAGTTTCTTCATGCTTGTGCTTCCAAACAATATTCCTAGTGCCCTGGCTGTCATGTAATCTGATTTTAATTTCATATAAAGCTGCCTTGCTGACGAGAAAAGTAAAAAATACTGTGGAGTTAGGCACAACTGTGTCATTTATTTACAACAAAATTAAGCCAACCTGGGGTAGTTTGTTGTAGAGGGCAGCAATGCCATCTTTTCTGTGCTCCAGGGCATGTGCAGACCAGTACAGCATGAATGATTTACTATACTGCGCATGCAACCAGCCCAAGCCACCAAAGAGGAAACACAGAAGCACAGGAAAATGCAGTCATTGAACTCTGAAGAAAAGTACCTGGGTCAGTTTGATATTTTAAAAAGGGTGCACTGCCTATGAGTCAAGGGGCAGTGCCACCCTGCAACATTTTGCTCCTGTTTCAGGTTATGAAAGGACCTCAAAGCTTCATATTCTTGTGGGGCATTTGCTGAGATTTTCTTATAGATGATATACTTTTTTATTAGTAGGCAAAGCACCACAACATCATTCATGAATATTAATAAAGATTCTCCATGTAGAAAACAGACTGTCAATATTTTATAGCAAAATAAAGAAGATTAAATCCTATCTTTTGAAAAATGTTCTCATTTTTCTTTTAAATTGAGAGTGTAACGTATTCTATTTAAGAAATCTACCTTAATTTTTTTAAGTGTATTAAAATATGAATAATATAGGAGACTTTGAAGACTCAAGCACTGTATGAGCCCAGTCACTTCTCACAGGCAAAAAAATATCTTCCTGTGCTTGGATTTAAAATTACAATGTGGGCTGAGGTACAAACCATAAAAGTAATACACACAGCCATAATTTTCCAGTTTATTGTGACAAATTTCTTTTACAGCCTTTAAAGACAATTTAGTTCTACATAATCATGTTTCTTGAGCCATTGAAAGCAGAGGCTATGGTGGCATACGGTCAGTCTAAGGATGTTGTAGATATAACTGTTGCTATCATACTTTCAACATACCTTTACATGTTTTCTGCAAGTAAACCTGTCCATTACAGTTATTATTGTCTAACGTTAAATTATATAATGTAGACAGAGCTGTACTGATTATATGGCTACAAATGGGAACCCATTTCAAACCTAGCTGGATCACAGACTAGAGAGCATAAAGCTGTATTATTTTCACCTCTGTGCTAGTTCATTACATTGAAATAAAGTGTAAGAGGCTCTTCACTTACCCTAGACTTGGAGTCTCCCATTCCTATTTCAGTATCTTTCTGCAGCCGCCTTCTTCTGCACTTGAGAAAGTTAATTATTTTTATTATAAAATATACAAAGGATTTAGGACTGGGTACAATGCTAAAAGGTGGAGGCAGTGTTTTTCCATCATCAAAATAAGATAACCACAGCTTGGAGCGGGCAAATTTCCATTCTACATCACTGTCATCCTAGGCGTAAAAAATAAATAAATAAATGATTACTTTCACATTAGAGAGCAAGACAATGGAATTGACAGTCTGCATAAGGCAGGCTTGTATGCACATACATTTTGTAATTTTCTGCAGTCATTGCAACCACTTTTTTATTAGTGAATGTTATCACAGCTTCTGTAGTGTCTACTTTCATTTTGTACAATGTAAAAAATAAAAAGAGAGCAAGAGGCAAGACGCAGTAGGTGACAAATAAAAATAGAAAATTTCAGAGTTGTTCTTGGAAATTTACTTGTCTGTGGAACAGGATAACAAATTGGAGGTATACATTAAATGGTATGCAACTTGTGTCTAATATGCCTGTCATGCTGAGTATGGAGATCTGTGTATGTTTTAATTTTGATCTGCCTACCAAAGAGACCTGCTGCACTGTAAGACATTGCATATTGATCTTGATAATCAACATGCATGAAGCTTTTATGAGGCAGAAATAAAAGATTAGAATTAGAATTTAGATACTTGTATACAAATTACTGCCCTGCTATTTTAGTACAAGTTATTGTTTATCCATGTCAAAGTGTTTAGATGATAAGGTTTTCTTGCCAAGCAGCCTTGGCTTGCATGGTAATGATATGCTAATGATTCAGATGAGTTGCATGCAAGGACACAAACAGAATTTCATCTGGGTCCCAAAAGCATGCATATTCTAGCTTGTTCCAAGAAACTCAGCATGCAGAATGATACCTTTTGAAAATAAGGTTCACAGTTTCCTTTTATAAAAAAAAATTATACATACAAAGTCTTTTTTACATTTGCAAGCACTCTGTAACTGAACACTAGGAATCCAACCTAGGGTCACCATATACAGTCTTCTACAGAAAATGTACGTGAACCAAGTAATTCCATTGATATTTTGACTCCATAGCAGAAATGGAGTTGGGTAACAAAGAAAGAAAGAGTGGTAAAAGCACTAGGGGGCACATATACTTAGGGTTGAATATCGAGGGTTAATTAACCCTCGATATTCGACCATCAAAGTAAATCCTTCGATATTGAATATATGCACAGGGCTATAAGAAATTACTGATATCATACAAAGCAGCTAAGAGTTTGAGCAGAGTAAAGCTGAAACATTTCTAAGAGGGTTTCCTATATCATGTGCTTGTTACCTAGACAGCCTACATTTAATTTATGTGTACTGTATTTGTCAGATATCAAGGAATTCTTTTTACTTGTATTAATCTGATTAATCTATATTGTTACATGGAAAGCTGGAATAATTCATTTTTATCTTGTAAATTCTTTTGAAGGGACAGCAAGAAAAAAAGTTAAAATTTTCAATGTTACATATGAAACCTGCAACAGGTTTGATTGGAAAGTAAAAGTTGTTTGTCACACTTGTGAGCTTGATCTACGGGTTGAAACAAAGCATATCAATCTTCCCAGTGGAAATCAATCTTTTCCAGTTTAGCAGATCTCTGGCAAGTAATCAGTGATGTAACTCACGTGATCTCAGCCTGCCTATTCAGTCCAGAAAGGTTGAAAGGGTTAAGCTGGTAAATACACATATTAATAAGAAAAAAAGGAAAAAACCCATAAAAGTTTGGGCATTACTGCATGATTGTTTTTACTTCATTCAACAGCACAGTTCATCGCAATGCTGTCATTTAGCTGCTAGTGTGTCATGGTTCTAATGAATTTTAGTTTTTTTTATGCTGTATATTCTGATTTTGTTCTCCCTAAAAGTTTTGTGTAACTGTGTATATGAGATGTTCCTAAGGGATTTTTAGAAGTTTATTTGTTAATTGGAACAGTTAGAGATTTGATAAAGTTCAAAATATTTGAGAAAAAAAACATGATCTTGAATTTTAAAAAATCCGCCACTTAATGTGGTGAGAATTTAAATCTCTGGACAAGTAATGCTAACAAATTCATGTTTAAAAACAGTCTGCATTTGTAAGTAAGGGTTTGGACTAATTTGGTATTCAAACAAATATCTTGGAAAGGTCTGACATTCAGCTTAATTAAAAAATTATAGATTCCTTCCCCCTGAACACACTTGTTAGCCTTCTGCAATAAAAGCCTCAAAGTATAATATAGCTGTTAAAACAAATTAAAGACACTTGGCCTTTACTAAGCCCAGGCAATGCTGACCTTCCCACAGATCTGAGCTTGCAGTAAATGTATATGAAGCAATATCAGAATAAAGAGGAATACTTGATTTACAGTTGAAGATGAACTGGAATAGTAAGAGGAGCAAAATGACAAACATTGTCACAGTGCATCAGTTTTTAAAGTGATGCAAATTTTCATTACAGCTTTACAATAGTTAGAATATACAAGCAGTAAAATATTTACAGTGGAAACAATCAGAAGTAGCAATAACAGACTGAGGGTACTGAAGGAAGGACTTTCTCCAAAATACGATTTGGTGATACTTATACACTCCTACTATGAACTAAAACAATATGACAAGGGTTCTGTCACTATAATGAAAGTTATTGCTGAATTGTGATATCTAATTCACCCTTGTCCGAAATTCTAATAGTAAACTGAGCAACAATCCAATAATATATGTGCCGGAAATTGCCAAAAGAGTATCTCCACAACCACAAGGGTATATCAAACCAAAAGTTATATACAAGAAAAGGGATTTATACTCTAAGAACCGGCTGAGTACTAAATATTTGTATCAATATGTGTATGAATAAAAAGGCAATGTTTATTAGACAAACGTGCCAGGGAACCACATAACAAATAAAAACACTTACAACCAATTATAGCTGTTAAGTAAAAGAAAGGGCCCCTCCTATTTTAGTTATCGCACTCTATAGAGCTTAATTCAAGTAATGCGCATATCAACATGTACTATAATGCAGAAAAAAATAATAAAGAACAATGAAGTTGTCAATTGAGGTGTCAAAATTTCAACATACGTATCCGTAAGTCCAAACTGCAGTTAGTGTCCCATGTTGTTTAGTTTGTAAAAATAACCTGTAATGAATTTATAAAATCCTAGGTATGCGTAAATATCTTGATCCCTTGTGATGATCTTGTTTCCTGACCCAAGGGAATGTGCCAAATGTGCCAAGCCGTGTCCATTATTTTATTCTCTTGTTTCATTATCATTTTTTGGTTTCAATCTTCCAAGTTTCCATAATTATATTTATTCTGATTACAGATTCTATCTACCTTGTATGGGCTATACCTTTGTAGTTTTATTGTTTCTTCTTAACTCCTTCCTGCCATTAATTTGCTGAGGGGCAAAGTGTAATATTATTTGTGGGATCTAGCCTGACACCTGCCTATAGCCAGATGACCATGCCTTAATGTCCTTTTAAGAATCAGGTTGGCCCATCAGAACCTACAGGGTGGATATAGACATGCAGTGAATATTTATGGCCACAGCCTGGCCAAGTGTTCTATAGATTGCTTTGTATGATCATTATATTAGATCACGTTACTTTATCATGTGGTATATCAGATAAATGCCCCTTAAAAAGTGAATATGCAACATGGAAAGCCTTTGCATGCATATTTACATCAAGGTATACATAAATAAATAGACAGCATGATTTGATTACCTCTATTTCTTGATATGAGCTGTTAATCATGGCAATTAACATGTTTAGAAGAACCACCACCATTGTTACATTGTAGATTCCATAAAGCACATAGCCAATGTTCTCAATGAATTTGTGATCATACTTCAGTACGACAGACGTTACTTCAGACAGGCCAAATATGGACCAGAAGAGGGTTTTAAAACTTTCTTCGACTCTTAGAACAGAAAAAAAAGCACACAGTTATGGAGCAATACAGATGAAGATGAAAGAAACAATGAAATTACACAATGAAACAGAACTAATATTGCATGTAAATGTTAATTGCTAGGGAGAGTAGTTTTATCATCATTTTGATATAATAATGTATTATGGGCTTTTTTTTTATCAAAAATATAGTTTGTGAGTATTGTGAGGTATTTTTCCTACTTCGAATAAACTCACAATTTTAAAAAAAACTTGAATGTTTGCTTATTTATGAAAAAATATGAATGTAAAAAACTCGATCAAATACAATCGTAAAAAAACTTGAATTTTTATAGGCATAAAAAACTCAAATTTGTGACTTTACAAACTCAAAAATTCAAAATTAAAAAATGGCTTAAATTTTACCTGGGATAACGCTCATTGAGGCAAATTTACTACAGGATAAAATGGCTGTCGATTTACCATCCACAGGTAATCGCTAATTCACTAACAGGTGTAAAGAACAATTCACTAGCGAAAGAGTTCATCGCTAACAAAGTTTCCTGCCCTTTCGCTCGGTGAACGATCGTTACTCCACAAATTCAATAAAGTGCGAATTTTCCATTATGCCACCCCTTTCACCAGAGTTTCCTTCGCCAGGTCATACCTGTCGAACTGATAAGATGAAGCTACATCTTCCTCAATCTTATGTCAGTGACATCATATGCTGTATGCTAAAAAGTTATCAAAAATAAAAAAATGCTGGAGTTTTTTTCATATTTTAAAGTGGGATTGTGTTTAAAAGTTATACCTGTTAAATATTTTTTTTAATATTTTTTTAACCATTTGAGGGACATGCCACATTTGTTTTAGGGTGGGCTCATTTCCCCAACATCTCTAATAATGACATATATATAATCTATATGTACCCGTCCTATTCAAATTAACCTAAGCGTAAGTGTATTAACAAAGTTTCGCTAGGCAGAAATTAACATTAACAAAAGTTCGCTATGAAATGCTCGTGCTGATGAATTTACACTGGTGAAACTTTGCCAGCATTTGGCTGCTGAGACATAGCTTCTCATTTTGATGAATTAGTGTATGCGCTGCGAATTAACATGAAGGGGCAAATTCATCAAGGGTCGAATTTCGAGGGGTTATTGGATAGAATCGAATAGGCAATTTGGGTGAATTTACGCGCTGGCGAATAGTCGAATTGGCGACTATTCGCCAGGCGAATAGGCGCTCGATCTAATATTCGCTCGAAGGATTTTCATTCGATCGAATGCCTTTTTATTCGATCAAAAACTTGGAAAACAAGCCTATGGGACTTTCCCATAGGCTTTTAAAGCAATTCGGTAGGTTTTAGGTGGCGAAGTAGGCAGTCGAAATATTTTTAAAAGAGACAGTACTTCGACTATCGAATGGGCGAATAGTGGCAGCGTTTTTGCGCTCGATCCAGTACTTCGACTATCGAATGGCGAATAGTAGCAGCGTTTTTGCGCTCGATCTATTCGAAACATTCTACTCAGGCGAATTTACACCAATTCGATAGTCGAGGAGCACAAAAATTCGAAGTTTTTTTACTTCGAATCCTTCACTCGAAGTTACTGAATCGGCCCCGAAATGTGGCAAAGCCTTCTGAGGTGAAAATTCGCCCTTTAGTGAATTTCCCCCATGGACTTCTACATGAACTCGCCAGCTTTTAGATGCTGATTTTTTTACATTCAAGTTTTTTAGTTTTTTTTTGTTTAACAAATACCAGACACTCTTTACAAAACTTTGTGAGTGTTTGTGAAACAAAAATTCGAACAATGGCAATAATCCAAATCTGAACCTTGTTAAATCACCCCCTTTAATGTTTAAAAAGCCAGACTGTGACATACTGTAATTTACAATTTACTTTATTTATTTTTTGTTTTAAAATGTATTAGTTGTTTTTTTTTATAGTTTATTAAGGGAACATTTTATACAGTATCTTCATGGTTATTGATTTATCATAACCTCCTACCGATCTAAAAAATAAAGGGGAAATATATATTTTTTACTCTTGTGGAGTTATATTTCTATAATTGTTAATACAGTATATCCCTGCAGGCCATTAATCATTTCAAAATTACTTGGATGGCACCAAGTAATGGGTTTTATGCATTGCATGTCCTGAGGTTCATGTGATCTGTAGCTGGAGCCCTCTGTCAATGTAAAAGATTACACACCGCTCTAACCAAAGTGATAAATGTTGGCACCCTCTAGCAGAACTTATTACTCTCTTCATGCAGTGTAGCACAGTTCACACAGCTGCATATGTTCTGTAAATGTGCAGATAACATACAGTAAATGACAATATCTGTAGGTAGTTTGCTTTATGCAACCTTAATGGAAAAATATGGTCAATGTGAACAATTTTTATTCTACATGATTCATTTATCTTTGAGCATTCATTCATCTACAATGTAATAAAATACCATATTAAAAAATTACTCCACCCTCAAGCTGGTCATAGACAAATGCCACATGGGCCTGATTGTCTGGCATAAGACTTCTCTGTTGACTATACCTGGTGCCACCTGGTGTTGGCCTGGGTCCAGGTACATGGAGTGGATTTTGGAGTTCAACTTCATACTTGCACGTTTTGGTGCCAAGATCTGTTCCATGTGCCTGCACCTGGGCCAACGTAAAGGCAAAAAAAAATCTCTGCAGTCTTGACTAAGGAACTAAAATGTTCTGAGACTTGCTGTGATTATCTTAGTTACACAATAAAGGTATTACCTTTATGCCACTGTAGATATTTTTATTTCAAAAGGGTTACCCTGTAACACTTTGACTGGCTAACACAGCACAAAAACTTAGCCTGCAACTACATTAGATCAATAAATGGAGCATAAGAATGGTGTAAATACAGAGGCGTCTTTTTTGTTCATAAGTATATGGCAATAGATATCATATGATTATGATGAAATCTCTAATAAATATTTGTAGGACATCTGTATTCTGCCAGTCATTCTAAAACTAAAAAGTAGGTCATTAAATATTAAAAATAGGTTTTAATTATAATACTAAGCTCGCCTCCCTACATACACTCGGGTTTATTTTTATGTGGGCCAAGGTCCCATACCTGTACCAAAAAATGTGGCAGACCATTGCCCGAAAAAAGTCGACCTGCACCTGACTTAGACCTGCATCCCTTGGCGTCCCCCTTCCATTTATAGACCTGTGCACCTATAAAACCAGAAGTCGGAAGTGTAAGGTCCCGGACATTTAGAGCAGGCAGAAAAGCTCAACCTGAACCCGCCTGCGACCCACAAATGGGGCAGCAAGGACAGCCCGAACCTGTCTGCAGGTCCCATAGGTATCGGCCTGGCCTACACATCACTATTGGGCTGCTATTGAAGAGTTCTTCTCGTCACTCACTGCCATTACAGGGTTAAGCTAACAAGAAAGAGCAAGCATCTCTCCTGACTACACATCGAGGAGAGGAAGTAAGGGAAAGGGGGCAATGCTAGAGAGGATTTTTGCAGTTTTTGAAAACAATTAGATCTGAAAGGTCAAGTAAAAAAAAAGGGTAAATGTCACCTTAAAATAATATTTTCAGCTGCACAGGATTGTACTGCTGAAACAACTTAACTATAGCTCCAAATTAATCGTTTATGCTACTGTCAACAAAATGAGTATCTCTTGCCATCACTTAGCAAGGTAGCACACCTAGAAGAAAAAGTCAAAACCTTGCTAAAAATTTGACTGTAATGCCAAATCCAATCTACATCTTAAGTCTAATCCGTGGTTTCCATCAGTGTCTTTTTAATGCCAGCATTGCAGTCTACATCATCTTTGTTGCATGCATTTTCTACCAAGGTTCACCCCCACCAGGGTTTGCTGTCATATTAACCATATGAAGGATAGATCATGTCAGATAAATTTGATTGCTTTTTATGATGAGGTAAGTAAGATGCTGGACAGTGGGGGGGGGGGGCAGTAGATGTGATCTATTTGGATTTTGCCAACGCATTTGATACCATGCCCCACAAACTACTGCTTTCTAAACTAAGGTCTGTTGGGCTTAATGAAGTCATTTGCACATGGATAGGAAACTGCCTACAGGATCGGGTACAGAGGGTGGTTGTTAATGGTACATTCTCTACTTGGAGTAAGGTTCTTAGTGGGGTCCCTCAGGACTCGGTATTGGGGCCACTTTTATTTAACTTGTTTATTAATGACTTAGGGGAGAGTATTTTAAGTAATGTATCAGTGTTTGCAGATGACACAAAACTATCCAGCCCAATAAATTCCATCCAGGATGTGGCATCCTTGCAACATGATCTTGACAAACTGGCAATCTGGGCAGCTAAGTGGCAAATGAGATTCAATGTAAATGTAAATGCACCTGGGATGTAAAAATATCCAAGCCACTTATACCCTTAATGAGACTGCACTAGGCAAATCAATTATGGAAAAGGAGATGATAAACTTGGCTATAGCAAGCAATGCCAGTCAGCAACATCAAGGGCAAATAAGGTTTTAAACTGTATTAAAAGGGGCATTGATTCACAGCAGGAAGCGGTCATTCTTCCACTTTATAGATAGGCCCAATCTAGAATTTGCCGTACAGTTTTGGTCTCCATCACTCAAACAGGACATTTTTGTATTAGAGAGGGTACAGAGAAGGGCAACTAAGCTGGTGAAAAGTATGGAAAATCTTAGCTATGAAAAAAGACTGGCCAAATTAGGGATGTTCACGCTGGGTAATATGATAACTATGTATAAATATATAGGGGGATCATATAATAATCTCTGTAATGCTTTATTTACCAGTAGGTTTTTCCAGCTGACACAAGGTCACCCATTCCATTTAGAATAAAAGAGTTTTTCGCCTATTCAAAAGGGTTTTTTTTTACAGCGAGAGCTGTGAAGAAGTGGAATTCTCTCCCTGAATCAGTTGTACAGGCTGATACATTAGATAGCTTTAAGAAGGGGTTTGATGGCTTTTTGGCAAGTGAGGGAATACAGGGTTATGGAAGATAGCTCATAGTACCAGTTGATCCAGGGACTAGTCCGATTGCCATTTTGGAGTCAGGAAGGATTTTTTCCCTCTGAGGCAAATTGGAGAGGCTCCAGGTGAGGTTTTTTTTGCCTTCCTCTGGATCAACTGGCTGTTAGGCAGGTAAAAAGTAAAAAGGTTGAACTTGATGGACATGTGTCTTTTTTCAACCTAACTTACTATGTTACTATGTAATGTTATAGAATGGCTAATTCTAAGTTCTTTTTCAGTTGACCATCATTTTTTCTTCTTTTATAGTTTTTGAATTATTTGTCTTTTTCTTTTGATTCTTTCCAGCTTTCAAATAGGGGTCACTGAACCATTTAAATGCACTGTAAAGCTACAAATGTACTTTTTGTTACTCATCTTTCTATTCAAGCCTCTCCTATTCATATTCCAGTCTCTTATTCAAATCAGTTTATGGTTGATAGAGTAATTTGAACCCTAGCAAACAGATTGCTGAAATTGCTAATTGGAGAGCTGCGGAATACAAAGCTAATTTACTCAATATCCACAAATAATAAAAAATGAATACCAACTGTGAATTGTCTCGAAATATCACTCTCTACATGTATTAACATGTATTAACTTTATATATCTTACAGATATAAGGAAACATTTTCATAAGTCAGCTTGCTTTAGTTTCAAGGAGCACAAAAATATATTGTCACCTCAAGAGCCACTTAATTTAATTTTGGAAGCTTGCAAATCTGCAAAAGTCAAATGTTTGGGTGACTTATCCAAAAAAGCTACAGTTTTCAGCGACAACCCCGAAAAATTCAGCTTTTTTCAGAAAATAGTTAAAACTTTTCATATATATTCATAAATAACCCCCTGAATGATTACCAATCACAAGAACAGAAAACAAAGAACCTGATGTACACAAAGTAGGGGTGATCTCACTGGAGGATGCTCACACTAATTATTTCTGATATTCTGGAGAATGCTTAGAGCTAAAATCCAATCATTTATTGTTCACAGCAAGAATTTTGGAAAATACTTTTATTCTCTTCATTGGATGCCTTCATTCCTTAGTGCTATGGAATTGCATTTTTGCTTCTTATCACCTTTGTTATGTAACAGAACTGCTAGAATAATGCTTCAATTTCATACTCGCAACCCCAATTTACTGCCTCTCTTTAGAACATCTGCCTTCTACCTCTGTTCATTTGGATGCTAGTAAATATTAGCTAATTGGGATACACATGGACATTGGGCTTCACAGAACTGATTTGCATGCTAAAATAGTGCATCTTTTAACCACAGCTTCAACTGTACTGCTGGTATAATAATAAAAACTACATACATCCTCTGCCTATTGACTTAAAGGAACAGTAACGTCAAAAAATAAAAGTGTATTAAAGTAATGAAAATTTAATGCAGTGTTGCCCTGCACTGGTAAAACTGCTGTGTTTGCTTAAGAAACACTACTATTGCTAATATAAATAAGCTGCTGTGTAGCAATGAGGGCAGCCATTCAAAGGAGAAAAGGCTCAGGTTACACAGCAGATAGCAAATAAGCTCTGTCTGTCTAATGGTGTTATCTTTTATCCATTAGTTAAACTGTGCCATATAGCCGTTTTTCAATTTCTGCCATTGCGCAGCAGCTTGTTCATATAAACTATAGTAGAGTTTCTGAAGCAAACAGATCAGTTTTACCAGTGCAGGGCAACAGTACATGATATTTTCATTACTTTAAAACACTTAAATTTTTTGGTGTTACTGTTCCTTTAAGGAACCAATTTAAGTTTAAATTCCCTGCCATACCAGATAACTGGAAAATAAACTGATTTTCATGATCCCCCATCAGATAGCTTGACTTTTGGCTCTGCAAGGGACATAAGGAGCCATAAGAATATCTATATTTGCTTATGTATAATATCTATATTTGCCTATGAGTAAATATTCCGAGGAAGGCCGTTCTGAAATGTCAAAGTAAACATTCTTGTTTTAAATCATCAAGATGCATCATTAGAGAAGAAAGAGCTTCCATATGCCAGGAACATTTTTACTCCCATGAAAACTGTGATCATTTCTTTTACATCCCGATCGCAGGATTTGACTTAGCAGATAAATCCAAAACTGAAAATGGCTTCAATGTGAACAGAAGGATATTCTGGCAATGCTTGATCTTGGAAATAACAGCTTATATTAACCCCACAAACCATGTCATTTTCTAATATAAGGAAGAATTACAGTTATTTTAAATGAAGTAATATTAGCAATTAAATACATAATAATACTTACGTTGTAAATGCAGAATTTACTTTAGCACCAAGGTAATAAGAATACAGGATAAACATCCCAATCATGAATGCAAGAAACACCATAATAAACAGAACCATGAATTTGAAAATGTCTTTTACAGTTCTTCCAAGTGATATCTGCAAGGGTCCAAAGCTCTCATTCGCTGGCAATATATAGGCAATGCGTGAGAAGCTAAGAACAACTGCTATGGCATAAAGACCTTCTGATATGATCTGCGGATCGGACGGAAGCCATTTATCTCTAGCTGAAAGAAACCAAATACATTGTAAGTAACTATTCACATGCTTTTTACATACATACTGTGATAAAAGTATTTAAAAAAAACAGTTGATAAAAACTTACAAAATAGATTTCTTCAGAACAGTCTTATATTGAAATGAAACACACACAGAACATATTAGCTAACTAGATTCCTTACAATCAGGGGCGTAACTACCGGGGGTGCGATCGCACACAGGCCCGCACCCCCATTGGGGCCCTCCGGACACTCGCGCTGATGGGAAGGCACACAGAAAACTGTGTCTGGAGGGGAGTGGGGGGCCCGGCTGCATGGCTTGCACCCAGGCATGACCCTCATTAGTTACGTTACCTCTTACAATTACTCAGAGCTGGGCCAACCTGGCCAGGTGCCAGCTTAGTGTGTGCTCAATCGTGCATGCGCGAAACTACGCACCAGCGCGCATGCGCGAAACTACGTGCCAGACCGGACATGGGGTAGGCGACAGAGCAGGTACGTGCCTGGCGCCCCCTCAGCTTTGCGCCCTAGGCACGTGCCTACTCTGCCTACCCCTAGTTCCGGCCCTGCAATTACTAGTTAAAATACATCTCACCCCAAGAAGACATTAAGGGCTATGGGAACACAAAGAATTTGCTCATGCTCCTTGTAAAAGGAACCAAAATACCATGGACAGCAACAGACTGGGTGTCTGGGGCCCTCAAGGGTTGCTGCCTCTTAATCCCTCACCAGCCACAATCCTCGGCATGTACCTTGATTTTAATTTTTGTCGACATGATCAGGACCAGTGAGAGAGGTCAGGAAGCAGCACCCAGAAGCTCATCAGGGTGGGGACCCATCAGGTTTTTGCTAGCCCAGTCTGACCCTGACCATAGATCAATTCACAGTGTATTTCTAGAAAGCACACTTCCAGAAAAATGCCCAGTGCTTTTTTGTTAATTGTTGCAAAATGTAGTCCCATAGCTCAGACAGTAAAAACACTATTGATTTTCCACAAGGACATTACGGGGGTTATTTACTAAAATCCAAAAACTTCTCAGTAATTTCTTAAAACCACTTTGACCAAATTCCTGCTGACTTTTTTACTGTATTTATCAATATATTTTCACGAAAAAAATCTGGTTCAGGAAAAATTTTAAAAAAGACTTTAAAAAATCGAAATTGTACAATTTTTTTCAGATGTGATGCCAGAAAACGCCAACCTTTTTGAATTATCAGTTGAAAAACTTGAAATTTTCAGATTATTATACAAAACCCAGCACAGACTATGATATCTTCAAATTGTAAACGGGACATCTACATGACCTTGGCAGGTTTGAGAGCACTTTTAACACCATCGGGTTTAAAAAAATCACAAAACATGTGAGGGTTTTTTTCCTCCAAAAAAATTGTGTTTTCCCCTTTAAATGTCCAACCAGAAAAAAATGGACTTTAGTAAATAACCCCTAAAAGTTGCTAATGATAATTGAAAGTTCCATGCAGGATGTTGCCACTTTGCAGAGTGATTTGACTAAATTGGAAAACTGTGCAGAAAAACTAGTAGAAATAATTAAGGGAATATTAGCATTTAAAACAGTAGGTAAGCAGGTTTTTTTATGCAGAGAAGAGACATGGACACAAAATATGCAGAAAAATAACACTATTGGGTGACTATAATATTGGTCGCTACAGCAAAAATCATTTGCCCCTCACACAACAATAGGATATTGATTCCGAATGTTATACATTACGACATTAGCAAATTTTTTCTCTTTGCGAATTTTATTAAATGTTTCCTCTTTGCCGTAATTTAACAAAACATATAAACAGGTAGTTTGTCTTCATATGGCAATGCGGCATCAAAACACATGGAAGATTTTATACTAAAACTCAACTTTTTCTCACTGTTTAGCAAAAAAAAATTCACCCAAACTCCCAAACCTGAATCCCCTTTATTTACTAATAAAAGTTTTCAAAAAATTTGCTGCCAAAGAACGTTGCAACAAAACTGAGCATCAGTTCAAATCATGCAACATTTTCGAATTGACGCTGTGAAAACTCGACCTTATTGGGTTGTCACCCCAAAAAAACAACTGTAGGTAAAGAGCAAAAATCCCAAGGTTCTGCAGTTCACTCCCTTTGCCGGTATGAGACCTGTTCTCCCTCAGATCGACCACAATGTAAACAACTTTTTCTTCAAATGAAGATATACCAGCGCTAGAAGCTCAGGGGTAGACACAAGAAAAAGAGATATAGGCAAAATATAGTGTAGTAGTTTCAAATTGGATGGAATCTGTGACCCTTTGTGCAGTTACTATACGGTGTGGTTTGGGGTCTTCCACCAAGGGGTTAAAAAGCCAATCTTCCGTGTTTTTTATAAATAATAATATAGCCACCTCCTATGTGGGGTAATGGGTACTTACAGACGTTTTATAAATATCACCAGCATGTAATAAAAATCCTTTGTCACACTCTTGATATGTTCCAGGTTTCTAAAAACATATGCTAAAATCGTGTAAAACCTTCTTTAATAGATTAAAAAGATAAAAATACAAATTGCACTAACATGTGTGTGCTTCAAATAAGCATAAATAGCAGTTCGCATTGGGGTTCTCAAATCCTGCGGTCCATTGTAAGATGTTGCACTTTGCCTGGCGTTTGGTTGATGAGACACGCGTTCTTGGTCCCCCTCTGATGACGTCACTGCTTAGCCGACGCGTTTCGTCTATTGCGACTTTCTCAAGGCTTGTGATTTCTTAGTGCGCACATGCGCCTTTTGAAGACGGAACTTGACCATGAATGCGCATGCGCACCTCTCCTTTTGCTTGGAACGCACGCGTCTCCATGGCAACCCGCCATTCTACATTACACGATAATGGCATACGATATTGGGGAAAGTTTCCTTTAGTTAATCCTGGCGATCTAGGCAGGGTAATTGAAAACTATAACTTAACAGTAAAATCTTTAGTTTGGCATATCAACATTTGGCATATCTTTAGTTTGGCAATTGTGTGGTATTCTGGTCTATGGTTGCCATGGAGATGGTATAATTTAGCGTTTCTCAATGAAGCTAACATGAGCAACCATGGTTCAACTTCAATCTCTTATATATACATATAGTTAATTTAAAGGCATATTCCATATTACAACACTTCACATCTTGCCTAATCATAATGCCTACTTCCCTGGTTGTGTCTATAACTCGACCTCAAGCTACTAATATAATGTGTAAATCTGTTGTTTTTCTATAAAAATGCTCTTAGATTTATATCTATATTGAGGCCCTTGGGTGTAAAAGTTTCCAACATATGTATCCATTTACTTTCACATTGTAAGGTTTTTCTAACTAGGTTCCCTCCTCTCCATTTGTTCCTTACTTTTTCTAAACCCCAGAATGTCAAGCCTGTCGGGTTCATTTTATGATGCTCTTTAAAGTGTTTAGAAACACTATGATTATCCTTCCCTTTTTTTATGTTGTTTATATGTTCTCGAATGCGTTCCCTCAGTGTTCGATTTGTTTTGCCTACATATTGGAGGCCGCAAGGACATTGTAGGCAATATATAACATTTGTGGTGGTGCAGACTATTGAACAAAAACCAGCACAAACAGCCCGAATCCAGAAGTTAAAACACATGTTCCAAAAATTAAAGGGACATCTGCCGTTGACTTTTACATGATTTTGACAGGTTTTAGCTTGAGTATTTTAGGATTCTAATTTTTAGCAGCTTCGGAGCATAATAAATGTCAAACAAATCAAGATTTTTTTTGGATTATTTTCCCATTTAAAACTCGACCACAGAAACTCGACCATTAATAAATACAGTAGACCCCATGGTCTTTCTGACTACCCCAATCCCACTCCTAGACTCTGGCCCACCATGGTTTGCACCCTGTTAATCACAGTTTAGAGATAACTTTTCTTTATCAGCCGGGCCACACAGCCTACTCCCAAGTCAGCTTCACTGCTGCTCTTTCTCCAAACACTGTATGTATTTCTCCAAGCATAGTTATAGGGTCCTTTGCACTTGCTTTCTTTCTCAAGCTTAGACTCAGGCACTTTATGGGGCCAATTCATTAACTTCGAGTGAAGGATTCGAAGTAAAAAAAACTTCAATTTCGAAGTGTTTTTTTGGCTACTTCGACCATCGAATGGGCTACTTCGAATTTCGACTACGACTTCGACTTCGAATCGAATGATTCGAACTAAAAATTGTTTGACTATTCGACCATTCGATAGTCAAAGTACTTTCTCTTTAAGAAAAAACTTCGACCCCCTAGTTCGCCACCTAAAAGCTACCGAACCCAATGTTAGCCTATGGGGAAGGTCATAATCACTTCACAAGAGCAACTGGGCAAATTAAAAAAACTGAAAATAAAATGTTCATTTCTAATACTTGGTTGAAAACCCTTTGCTGGCAATGACAGCCTGAAGTCTTGAACTCATGGACATCATCAGATTCTGGGTTTTCTTCTTTTTAATGCTCTGCCAGGCCTTTACTGCAACGGTGGTACAGAACCAAGATTAGAAAAAAGTTGTCTCTGTCCAAAGATTCATGGACCTAACTGTATATAGTTTATACATGCATTTATATAATGGGTTTCATTTGGAGGGGTTGCCCTTGATGGACTATGGTATTTTTTTCAACCCAACTACATATATCATAGATAAAAGTTATCATATGGTCTTTTATTGACTTGTTAGTACTGTATGTAGTGTCTAACAATCTAAGATAACAATAAAATCCTATTTGAGAGTAATCTGAATATGTTATATACAAACACACACGCACTATATTACAGGTACTAATACTAAATACCGCTAGAGTTTTTTTTCATAGTAAAGAATCGTGCAAGCTAAAACTATATAACTCTTTTATAAATATATATTTTCAGGTCAGATTCAAAACAGTTATGACCCATGTGCCCTACCCTCAAGTTACTGATTGGTTGCTGCCTGGAAGAGAGCAAAACAGAGAGCTGCAAAACAAGAAGTAGTGTTCTGGCTATTATGTTAGACATCCAGTCACTCCAACCGTTATACATTACATTTTTGTCTAAGTAACTATATTAGAAACATTGTTTATTTTTCACAGCCTATCTATTTACCCAGTTTTTATTTTTATACTGAATAATTCCTTTATGCAAACCACCTTTGGGCCAAAGGCCAAGTGCTTTTATATAAGTCATGAAACTCCTTTGTGACTTCTAATATCCTCATATTTTATGAAAGGGCGTGCATTATTTATTGTAATACACAAGTTTCCTTGAGTCAATGCCACAGAAAATGACAGAAGCACTGGTTATAACTGATGATTAATATGAATATAATAAAATAATAATATTAATAATAAATTATGTTCTATAATTGCTCAGTAATCATTGCTGAGCTTTATATATAAAGGGAAAAAATAACAAACATAAAAATAAGCAAAAATCAAAAACAATTGTGAGGTTATAGGGAATTAGTATTATTTCTGGGATTTATGTGACCTTTAAAAATCTATTTGAAATTTGCTGTTGTATTTTTTCTGTAAAGATTTACAATTTATTTTAAAAATAATGTAATGCTGTATTAGAACTACTATTTTCCTTCAGCCAATACACATTCTTTCTTAAGCCCTCATCTGTCTTATATTTAAACCTCCAAAAATCTCTTCTAACTCCTACACCCACTGACTCATCGTATGTTAAATTATCTTCTTATTAAGCTTTTTTATCTCATGTATTCTTTCTTTTCATTGCTTGACACTTATCTATATCATGAAGAGGCCAAAGGTTAGATTTTAGGTTATTCCTACAAGTGAAGACTTCCTGTCAGTGATATGTAATCATGACCTTAGCTCTATTAAAGTTTTCTATACAGTATCTGTAATAAATGGTACTTTCATAAATTCAAAAGAAATCCAAAATAATTATATGATGGATTTCATTTAAGTGCACTGGATAGGCATCTCTTTTTATTCTCATCCACATTTTAAAGGTACAGAATATACATATAAGAATAATGACTAGAAAATGTGGAAACCAATCTTAATTCAATGGTTATGACACAGCAATTATTGTTTTATATGAAATGGCAGTGGTGGCAATAGAGAATCAAAATGCTGGAACATATATATATATATATATATATATATATATATATATATATATATATACTGTGTATGGGTGTAGTTCTAAAGGTGACTACTTAGAACTAAAGAAGAGAACTGGTTATTTCAAATATTTGCATTCCTATTCCTAAACTATACACCAGAATGTGTTCAAAATGTATTAAGTATTCCAAAATCTCTATCTTTGTAAAAGCAATGGGGCAAATTTACTAAAGGGTGAAGTGACACTGGAGAAAAATGGCGTGCCATCATTTTGCTACTTTGCCGATTTACTAACAGGCGCAACTTCACTAACGAAAGAGACTGATGCTGGTGCTCATTCGCACTCAATCGCCAGGCGAAGTTGCACTCTGGCAAATGGTAACTGCGCAAATTCAGTAAGATGCGGATTTTACTGAATGTTACCTCTTGCGCCAGACTTGCCTTCGCCACCTCAGACCAGGCGAAGTGCAATAGTGTAGATAGGACTTCCTCAAAATTAAGTTGAAAATGTATAAGTCCCAAAAATCGCTGGTGTCTTTTCCTTTTTTCAGGGTGATAGGCTGCAAAACAGCGCAAATTTTTTATGGGGTAACCCACTTCCCCCCTACATTTCCTAACATATGGCACATAAACTATACACTGGGCTCATGTGTAGGGCACTCTATTTTATTTTATTAAGCTTCCCTGGGCTTATGTAATGTATTTGCTGCAACATATACGTCCATTCAACTTTAACTTCCTGCCGTATGCAAATTAGCCAACAATAATGCAACTTCGCTCTGCTTGCCGAATTAATGCTAGCACAATTTCGCCAGCGTTCGGCACCCTGGACGCAACTTCGGATGTTCATGAATTAGCATTGTATGAGCGGATTTCCACCTGTCGAAGTGTTGCGCTGCCGGCAAAGCCGTCGATGGCGAATTTTCGCCGCTTATTAAATTTGCCCCAATGAGAGAACCCAGGCCTGTTACATGAATTGGCTATGATTCACATCAGTCTGGATACAAGTAGGACTTAGAATGTAAGATACCTAAAACACACACACATTGGATAACTATTTCTCAAATTTGTATTTGTGAAATTTTCCTATTTTTTCTACTTTGAATAAAATTGAAGTTTTTAAACATTGTTAGCTTATTTAGCAAATAAAACTATGGAAAAAAATACTTGAATATCTTGAATTTGTATTTTACTCATCAGGGTGTATAAGTTCCAAAAATAACCCTCAAATTAAATAAATAGTTTTTATTTACTAAGACAGCTCCCATTGACATCTACATGAAGTTTTAGAGGTTTTTTTTTTGCATTTTTTCGCTCAATAAATATTGAAAATACCAGTTTTTTATACAATGATGCAAATTCACGAAAAATGTAAATGCCAAAAATGTTTTACTCTTAGGGGCAGATTTATCAAGGGTCGAATTTCGAAGTGATAAATACTTCGAAATTCGACCATCGAATGGCTTTACTTAGACTTCGAACATCAAACTCGAAGTTTTTTTCACCGAATTTGACCGTTTTGCGGTAAAAGTAAAATCGTTCGATCGAACGATTCAATCCTTCGAATCAAACGATTCGAAGGATTTCATCCATTGATCGAACGATTTTTCTTCGACTTCAAAAAACTCTAGAAGGTCCCCATAGGCGAACATAACACTTCGGCAGGTTTAATTTGGCGAAATATTGAAGTCGAAGTTTTTTTAAAGAGACAATACTTTGATTATCGAATGGTCGAATATTCGAACAATTTTACTTTGAATCGCATTCAAAGTCGAAGTCGTAGTATCCTATTCGATGGTTGAAGTACCCAAAAAATTACTTCGAATTTCAATATTTTTTTTCTTCGAAAATTCCCTCGAATTCAATTCAACCCTTGATAAATTTGCCCCATAGTGTTTGTTTCATTAGAAGCAAGTTAATATTCCTGTATGTTTTTTAGGAGTGTGGGAGTACAAGGACGAAACCCGTGCAGATCAAAAGATGACTCCTTGCACATGGCAGTTCTTCTCATTTTATATATACCAGGTGCACAAATGCCAGCAGAGTTAATGCCATTCGCTGCCTGCCCTCCACCTGTCAGCACTTACATAGGGAGGATTTCAATGTGAGAATGCAATTAAACATTTTCACTGAAATCTGTCCCAAGCATGCATATAGCATATGACAGACATATGCTATGCTTCTTAGTTCATTTCCAGACAATGCACTGCGTGCCACTAGCCTTATTGTTTTATTATATGGCTCTGTACAGGCAACAAGCAAACTTAAGAGCTAATGCTGGCCCATCTAAGTGATACAGGTATGGGACCTGTTATCCAGAATCTTTCTGTAATTTGGGTCTTCCTAGAATACTAGAAATTCATTTAAACATTAAATAAACCCAATAGGCTGGTTTTGATTCCAATAAGGATTAATTATATCTTAGTTGGGATCAAGTACAAGCTACTGTTTTATTATAACAGAGAAAAAGGAAATCTTTAAAAATTTGGATTATTTGCATAAATCTAGTCCGTAATTCGAAGCTTTCTGGATATCGGTTTTCCGGATAAGGGATCATATACCTGTACCTGCATATACAACCTGGCGTCTAGGCAACAGACTCCTACTGGACATGAATAACTTCAGGTCTATTTTTACTCCCATGGTTTTTCAACAAGTATACTAAAACAATGTGTTTAGAAATAATGATACTAACCTAGAACATGAATATTTTCAGTTTTTTTTTTTGTTCATGTATGTTTTTAAATCTACGGGAATAGGAAAATCTTTTATAAGGAACAATTTTTTCTGTATGCTTTTTATGCTTTGTATGCTTGTAAAGAAGGATGAATTTAATTGGAACTTGTTATATTAGCCACACATTAGAGCACTAGGCGCTTCAGAAATCAATTTAAGAATCATTGTTGATCTTAAATTAGGAGCTATCATGTACAGTGTCTTAAAAAAATGAACTAATCTTAGAATTCAATTAAAATGTTTAATTATAAGGATGCACTCCTCTAGATCAAACAGAAATGTTAAGAAGGAAAACTGTAGCACAACAAAGCTACAAACTACAAAACGTACAGATCTTTATAAGTTAAGCTGTCCAGACCATGCCCTTTAAAAGTTGATGATTATAGGGATGTATTCAAATCATTAGTTCTTTGCTAGAAGCATTTATTTTAGCTTATGTCTTGTTTATTGTAAACAAAGTCCATTAAAGGGAAGGAAGGACCTTTTATTCTGTTTTGTTGAGTGTTAAAATCTGATGCCTTGTTTTTTCATCCATATCCGTTTGCCATCCTACATCATCCACATAAACTAGTATATATATAATATTGTATATACAGGGTTGGTGTGAGTGTGTGTGGGTTTCTTTTGGAGGGGTTGAAATTGATGGACTTTTTTTTTTTCAACCCAACTTAACTATGTGAGAAAAACCCAGAACAAAACATCTGATTTTAACACAAGTAATTGCCTTCCCTACACCAAGCCGACAATGGAGTTGACTAACAGGAAATATATAATATATATATAATATAGTCTCTAATTCAAAATATTTTAGTCAAATAGATTCATGTGATACTTATGTTTGTTATAAGGTGATATGCTGTAATCTCTGCCTATACTTTTACACTGCATGGGCAATTATTGCCAAAAAAAACCATGAGAACCACTCAGGTTCACTGAGGTGCATGACTTTGAAAAAAAAGCACCTCTCCTCATGTGTCACAACCCTTACACAGCCCTTACATGTAAGGCATTTTTGTCTTCTCACTGCCACGCCCTGCTGCACCTTACACCTGCCTGTTCAGGGTGAAGAATAACTACGCTACCCCCAATTTACCCTTCATGAATAAATGCTGAATAACACAGACAGCTAATGTACCCACAACGCCATCGTACACCCAACCCAATCAACTCACTGGGATAAAATCACTGGTAGCTGATGCAGTGTAGTATAGCCTCAGTTGTCCTTTTCAATGTTAGCTGCCAGCTCTAGCATCATATCAAAATATTCCGATACAGCATTCATTTAGAACAAACTTTATCTTACTAATATGCCCCCCTCCCTCTGGGCCATATATATGACATGTGTTCAACAAGTCACAGTATCATTAACAGGGAGCGCATTGCTGGTATTTCTAGCTCATATTTACCTTCATATCTCGCTCATATTTCTCTTTATTTTCCTGTATTTATGTATACTTTCATATACTGGTTAATATTTTTACTTTTTACCGTAGGCTGCACATAATGTTAAAGTAACAAGACATTAGTCTGAATACAAGTATAACACTCTAATGTTCTTTATTTTTTTACAGACATGTATAGCGGTTGTCTACAGTTGCAGATGAATTAGCACCAAAGGGATTTCTCCCATTAAAGCAACCAGTTCTGTAATGTTTGGGACCTGAATTTTTCTAGATAAGTGGTACTGTATTGCCATAATGTGAAGTACCATGACTTAAAGGGGTAATTCTAAGATGCTATCTGGTTTTCAGGTTTGATGACCCCAGCGCGAAACGAAAACACTGTTTCTCTGCAAGGCTACAGTTTTATAGTTATTTTTACTTTCTCTTACAGGTATGGATTTTCTGGATATACCTAATAAGAGTGTTTTGCTCCCAATAATGATTAACTATATTTCAATTAGGATCACGTACAAGGTACTGTTCTATTATTACAGAGATAAAGGAAATCATTTTTTAAAAAAAAAATAATTATTTGATTAAAATGGAGTCTATGGGAAATGGTCTTCCCATGATTCAGAGCTTTCTGGATAACAGGTTTCCAGCTAATGGATCCCATACCTGTATTATGATAAACACTTATTTATAAAATAGAAGCATATTCTATTACCCATCTTTCTATTTAGGAGCACCCCTATTCATCATCCACTGCCTGGTTGCTAGATTAAATGTGACCCTAGTAAACAGAAATGTCATAATAGGTAGCTGTTCAACAACAAATTGTTTCATTATTTAAAAACCACAAAAAAATAAATAAAAACAGAATACCTATTGCACATTTTTTTTAGAATATAATTGTTTATATCATGAAAGTTAATTTTAAGAAGAGCCCCCCCCCCTTTACAGCTTCTTATAAAACAATGTAAATGTTAAGAAGAAAACACACAGAATAGAATTGTCTTCCATAATGTGAACTTACACTATTAGTAATCATCCAGTACAAGGTACTGTCTTATTACAGAGAATTACTATTATGATTTGCCATGTGCAGTGATCCTCAAGAAACCTAATCTGCAAAAGCAAAACATTGTATTCAGACACAAGAGTTTTAATGGCCTCTGCCACTGTCATGTACATTGCATCGTGTTATCTAATTACATACACAATAATAGAACCTAATGCAGGAAATTGAGCAGGGACTATGACGTCCTATATTCATTCAATGTTAATTTGCTAAATATGACTTCAGTTTTATGGGTAATGTTCTGTATAACAAGGGGTACGATCTTCAAAGATGCCTAATAACTATCCGTTAAGGAATCATCATAATTAAACATTAAACATTCTGCAAATTGTACACTATACGGCATGCTGCATGTCCAGGGTCAGACTGGGGGGCCTGGGGCCCATCGGGCCGCTGTCTAGGGCCCCCCTCCAGACCCCCCCTCCTGCACTGCTGCGCGCTTGTGCGCAGCTGCACTTTGTTTTTTGGGGGTCGCAGCCTGAAAATCGCGGATCTGGCCCGCCGGGTTTTTTTCCCGGCGGCCCGCCGGCCTAGCCCGAACCTGTGCATGTCAAGATCAAAATAATTATTTAGAAGAAAGAAAGGTAATGAATGCAGATTATTTTGTTTGCATTATTTAGCAGCCTCCCGCTGTACTCTAAATACATTATTAACAGACTTCTCTAGGTGATAGCAAAGTCATGAAGCCAATGAATATGCATTACATGCACATATTTTTTGCCTGTTGTTTTACAATGTAATTAAGACGTATCTTTGTTTTTGTTTTGAAACTGAAAGTATTTTTAATTTTTCAACTTTCTGGTTTTCCAGTACAACTGTTGGAGGAAGTTTCATTGGTTTATAATATAACCCTTTCTCTTTAAACTCTGTAAATCTAAGACACAGGCTGCATGTGGGGTGCTTGTTAACACAGCCTTCATTATTTCTATTTAAACTCTACAGATTACAGCAGTAGCTAATAAAGTAGCAAACAAAAAGAAAATACATTATTGCTTTATAATGTGCAGGAGTAAAGCATATTCTATATATTAAATAATGAATAATGTACAACCTGTTTTTACTAAAATCGGAAAATTTCTCACTATATTCTTTAAACCACTTGCACCAAATTCACGTGCACATTTTACCATATTTATCAATACATTTATTTGAAAAAATCTGGTGCGGGCAAAGTCACAATAAAATCACAAAAAAAATCCGAATTGTACAACTTTTTCGGATTTGACTCACCAAAAACCAAAAATGTATTGGATTATGGTACAAACCCTATTGCAGATCAGGATTTCTTCCAATTGTAAACGGGACATCTGCCATTGACTTCTACATGACCTCAGCAGGTCTGAGATGGAGTACTTTTTTATTCAGACTTTTAAAAGCATCGGGGGTTTAAAAAAATCACTAAACATTTACATTTGTTTTCTACAAAAAAATGTTTTTCTCCTTTAAAACTCTGACCAGAAAAAAATCGGAGTTTAGTAAATAACCCCCTATAAGTCACAGATGGGTTTTATGAGCACACAAATGCAATAGAGTGAAGGTTGATACATTGCCTTTAAATTACAAAAAAAGTCATATTTTGTAGCCCCATTTACATTATACTCCATAGATAATATACAATAGTACTGTACATACACTACACTACATATATAATACATAAGAGTCGTTAATATCCTATAAATTATATCCTTATGAACAGTGCAAAGTGATGTATTTATAAATTTAATGGAAATGAAAAATCTTTTTGCAATGTAATTTCTTGGCTGAATGAAGAAATATGGCAGCCCCAATGGATTTTAAACTAGAAGTATGCAGAGAAAGAATGTTCTTCATGTAAAAGATTAGTAAGTCAGCTTATCTACTAACATAGGTGTTAGCACTAATGCAATTGGCCAAAGCAACCAATTAGATTTTGCTTTTATTTTCTAACTGACTGATCAGCAGACTGATCAAAACAATTACTGAGTGGTTGCTAGGGGCAATTGCATTTGTGCTATTTAGTATATATGTTGGTAAGTGAGCCCTTAAGACTTTACCACTATATTCATGTGACTATAATACTTTGATATGTGAATTGATCTTAAAAAAGTGTAGGATTCAACCAAATTCAGAATTTGAATGCTAATTATATTGGAAGCCTGTGTTTCTAATGCTGATCTCACCGTATGTAAAGTACTCTATTTCAGGTGGCAGCGTGACTAAGGAAAGATCACTTTCTTGAATATTCTTGTCCACATATTGCTGTGCTTTTGTGGCTTGCATGAAGGCTAGAAGTCTGGCTGTAAAGGCTGCAATAAAGATGGAGAGCATCCCAAAGTCCAGTACATTCCATAGTTGTAGGATGTATTCCCTGGGTCCTTCCAGCCACAGCTCTTTGCACTCTGACCACATCATTCCTGTCAAATGCAATATGTCTATTGTTAGTTTTATATTTTAGTGTATATTCACATTTTAAATCAGATTTAAATCACAATAGCCACAACTGAAACACTATAGAGTAATTACTAAGTACAGGGCAGGATGCAAACACTTTGTACTCTGCTTGGCTTGCATGGCTCAGAATTTCTACAGGTCTCTATACTTCAAAATGGTGCTCATAGACCTGCATTTCCCTATGACTACAGCCTATAAGGCATGTAGGCCCCATCACTCCTGTACCTGACCTGTTTCCTGTGCATCGTTCAGACAAGCAAGTTAGGGAGCAATGGTGGGCACAGGCCACAAAGGAACCCTGCATTTACTACCTGCCCTATAGCAGGAGGTAAGAACTGGGCTGCATTGCACCTGTGTACATAGCACTCTGCACCTAGTGGGAGATTTACAAATGACCCCGTATTATTATAATTTACATGTATTCATAAAGTGCCAACATGTTTCACAGCACTGTACAATAAATTGGTGCACACATTAAACATACAGGTCACATGCAAAAATCAACAACCAATATAAGAGATAAAGAGGTCCATGCCCATAAGAATTTGCATGCTAAAAGACCCCTTATGTTTTTTTTGTATATTAATGCCTTTCCTGACTTAATTATAATAATGAGCCATTGATGAAAACTAATGACTCATATTGTATACAATATTTTCTAACTGCCTCATTAGACACAGTTGGGTAGTTCACATGTGCAAAATTGGCAAGGAGTAGATTATACATGTAAAGGAAGAACTGTATTTAAAAAACATACCTAGAACCCATACAATAATAAGCATTTCCATCCATGTAAATCTTGTTGTTTTTACTCTAAAAATTTGTTTTGGGTATTCAATGACCGCAATGTTGGGTAGAGTCGTAATGCCTTCAAACCTGTCTGAGGCATTGAACACTAACAGGCACAGGAAAATAATAAATGATGCAGCATGAGCTACAAACTTCATGAAGGGACTGCGAAGAATTCTGCCAAGCTAGAAAAAGAGAAGCATTCAAATTCAGTATGAGATACACAAAGTCATGTGCAATTCAAAAGTGCTATAGAATACAATTATTCAGAATGTTGATTCTTTAGAATGGCCATGAAAGGGTAAGCATTGGATTGGCCTACCTGGGTACTGGGACTTTTCCTGGCTATTTTACATAACACCTTTTCCAGGTTTTGTTTGAGTTTAATTTATTCCCAGCAGTAGAAAATATAGGAAATATTTTTCTTCAAAACAATCATATTTTCTGTGCTGTAAACAGCTTGAGGTTTTAGATGTTCAGCATACAGTGAGGGTCATTTATCATCACCGGGCAAATTTGCCCATGGGCAGTAACTCATGGCAACCAATCATATTGCTGCATTCATTGTTCTACTTGCAGCTGGCTTTAAAAAGCTATTCACTGATTGGTTGTTATGGGTAACTGCCCATGGGCAAATTTGCCCAGTGTTGATAAATGAGCCCCAGTCTGTCTCTCTGTCTGTGCTATCCCCTGCAGTCTGTATCTATCTACTATATTGCTCTGTGCACTCCTTGTGCTAGCACAGCTGCCTCCATAGAAGTCCATAGTCCTGAATATTTCTTTTTGAAAGCAGCCTCTCTAGTTGCTGTGCTATTTCTAATTATAAAATGATTCCCATAGACATTAGGGAGCTGGCATCTAATGGTTAAAAAATAGTGCCTTTTGGGTTATATAAATAACATATTTAAACAGTGAACCTCTTAAACATGGGGATACAGGTATGGGACCTGTTATCCAGAATACTTGGGACCTGGGGTTTTCCAGATCTTACAGATCTTTCCATAATTTGGATCTCCATACTTCTAGTAGAAAGTCATGTAAACATTAAGGGGCAGATTCACTAAGGGTCGAATTTCGAAGTTAAAAATACTTCGAAATTCGACCCTCGAATTGAAATCCTTCGACTTCGAATATCGAAGTCGAAGGATTTAGTGCTAAACGTTCGATTGAACGATCGAAGGATTTTTCGTTCGATCGAACGATTAAATCCTTCGAATCGAACGATTAAATCCTTCGAATCGAACTATTCGAAGGATTTTAATAAAACGATCGAATGAATATCCTTCGATCAAAAAAAGCTTAGCAAGCCTATGGGGACCTTCCCCATAGGCTAACATTGACTTCGGTAGGTTGTATCTGCCGAAGTAGGGGGTCGAAGTTTTTTTTAAAGGGAAAGTACTTCGACTATCGAATGGTCGAATAGTCGAACGATTTTTACTTCGAATCGTTCGATTTCGTTCGATTTCGATCGAATTCGAACGAATTTAACCAATTCGATGGTCGAAGTACCCAAAAAAAAATTCGAAATTCGAAGTTTTTTTCATTCGAATCCTTTACTCGAAGTTAGTGAATCTGCCCCTGAGGGTGTTATTTATTAATATCCTTTTTTTGCGGCATCCGTTTTGAAACAGAAAACCCAAAAAAGTTGTGTTAAATAAAGACGTGTTTTTTGCGATTTATTATGCCCCGAAGTTGTTCCAAGTCCGAATCTGAAAATACAACATCTAAAACCTGCTGAATTTATGTAAATGTCAATGGCAGATGTCCAGTGTCGGACTGGGACACCAAAGGCCCACCAAAAAACTTTAGACCAGGGCCTCACCCTCTGTACATTTCTCTTCCTCTCCTCACTCAACTTCTATCCTCCGAGTCTCTTTTCTTTACATACTATAATCTATTTAGCCTCTTTGTTCTCATAGAAATAGGGAATGGCTATGAATTAGGCCATGTGTTTAGCAGTATGATATCCCGGTGGGTCAGTCCGACATTTAACCATTTGAAGATGTTTTAAACCCTCACAAAATGTTCGGAATTTTCAGGGCAAAAAAAATTTGTTTTTTTCAAGTGACAATCCGTAAAATCCGTGATTTTCCCCGATCCGATTTTTTTTTTTTTAGGTTTGTAAGGTTTTTTTTTATAAATAAGGGCAATTCGTGAATTATAGTTTGGTTAGACTTTTTTATTTAAAAAAATTAAAATTTTGATAAATAACCCCTCTAAACCTTATAGGCTAGTTTTGATTTCAGTAAAGATTAATTATATCTTAGTTTGAACCAAGTACAAGGTACTGTTTTATTATTATAAAGAATAATGTATAATTATATTATTATAGAGAAAAAGGAAATAATTTTTTAAAATTAGGATTATTTGAATAAAATGGAGTCTATGGGAGATGGCCTTTCTGTAATTCAGAGCTTTCAAGATAATGAGTTTCTGGGTACTGAATCCCATATCTGTTCCAGGGGGTTTTCAATAAAAAGAAAAGGTTTTAATGCTCCAGTTGGTGTGCCCTTTTATATCAGGTTCTCTGGCGGGCCCTTGGTGTCACTGGATAATGCAGCTTTATATGAAACCCAATTTTAGCCATGTACTATATCTTTTCTGCTTTATATCTTTGTATGATGAAAAGGCATATTTATTACCTTTTTCCTCCATTACTGGAATAAAAAAGGCCAATAGTGAAGTATCTATTACCTACATCTGTCTTTTCTGATTACAGAAATATCTTATCTGAAATAATGTTTTAATACTGGTGTAGGGATGTGTAAAATAGCCAAGTATTATTTTCAGGCAGTCCCTCCATGTTATAGACACCTAACTGGGTCCTAAAATACAGTTGGGGGGGTACTGTTTGCTCTTCCTGCTCTAAGCTATGCCCCTGCTGCTTCTCACAGTGACCAGCAGATGGCACTGTGCTAAGATATAAAAGGCTCTGAAGCCATGCTTTCAGGTCCATTTTGTGCTGGCTCTGACCTGAACAGGCAGGTAGAGATCTGTGGAACCTAGACAGGGCAGGTCTAGTAAGAATAGGCTACTCACCATTATAGGTTATTCTAGGAGTAACAGACAGACAGGTTATTTAGCTGAGCAGCTCAAGGCTCCGACGAGGAGAGTCAGAGGGATTAAGATCCCGGGTACTAATAGCCCAGAAGTAGGGACTAAGTGTATAGGAACAGGCTAAATAGATTCCCCTCAGGTTCCACTTAGGGAAAAGGCTGAAAGCTGGGTGTACCTTTATTGCTGCTGAGCACGTCCTCTTGCCTGTGTTGACTAATACTGACCAAATGGTGCTGTGAGTATTGCCTATTCAATGTGATGCCAAATTCTGTCATGTTCTATTGTATACTCCACTGAGGATTGTATCTGTTCAATAAATATGTTCATGGTTAAGTTATAAGAACCACTGGCGCCCAATTATTATACCTTGCATACAGTTACAGTTGCGAGGGCTTACTCCCTAAGATTATAGGTCTCATCCGGTGCACATTTATTGGGAGTGGAGTTCAATAGTGGTGTACAGTACACACAATTTACTATAGCGCTACACTGGAATTCTGTGGGAAACACTGCATTGTGGGTAAAAATACATGGAAATATGGATCTGAATTTTGCACTTTGGAATATGGAGCCTCTGCCCATCACTGAGGCTGCACATATAGAGGCAGATTTATGATAATTGAAATTTGATAGTTCTTTTTCAAAATAGAAAACATTTGAAAGCCTGGAAATCTCAAACGTGTGTATATTTATGAAAACTTGAAATGTGATAATTTTAAAACATAGAAAAACAACTCGAACATAGTGAAATCCCATTTGACGCTATATTTTTTGTGAATCTTGAAAAATATCTTGAATTCTGACAATACAGCTCTTATTTACTTCTATATGAACTTGCCAGCTTTTTTAGTTCAAAATTTTGAGTTGATTGCACTTTGAATTTGCAGTTTTTTGCAACGAAAATTGTAACTCAAATGCTATGTTAGAGCTCCCACAGGAGGGCTAAACTTTTGCAACATTTAGGGGCCGATTCACTAAGGGTCGAATAACAAGGGTTAATTAACCCTTGATATTCGACTAGGAATTAAAATCCTTCGACTTCGAATATTGAAGTCGAAGGATTTACCGCAGATAGTTCGATCGAACGATCGAAGGATAATTCTTCGATCGAACGATAAAATCCTTTGAATCAAATGATTCGAAGGATTTTAATCCAACGATCGAAGGAATATCCTTCGATCAAAAAAAGTTAGCCAAGCCTATGGGGACCTTCCCCATAGGCTAACATTGACTTCGGTAGCTTTTAGATGGCGAACTAGGGGGTCGAAGTTTTTTTTAAAGAGACAGTACTTCGACTATCGAATAGTCGAACGATTTTTAGTTCGAATCCTTCGATTCAAAGTCATAGTCATAGTCGAAGGTCGAAGTAGCCCATTCAATGAAGTAGCCCAAAAAAAAACTTTGAAATTCGAAGTTTTTTACCTTCGAATCCTTCACTCGAAGTTAGTGAATCGGCCCCTTACATTTGTTAATCCGTAATGCAGGGTGCAAATTAGGGTTAATAATTCAGTTTGGACAACTCTTTTCCTCTCTGAGAAAATTAGTACTGTATTTGGTGTCACCACTTTTAAATTAAATTGCAGTATGAAAGTATGAATGAGCTCAGCATTCACATACATTCTTGCAAATTTAAATATGGCAACAGCTAACACATCTGTATTTATTAATTTATATTTCATGAATTTTCATAATTATTTTCTCATAAATATTAGAAGCCCGTTTTGTTGTCATTTGGACAGTAGCCTGCAACCATCCTAAAAAAATCTTGGGACATGTTTATTGTAGGAAGCATAGTATGGAAATCCTGCACCATATTCATATTTAATATTTATTTAAAATGCCAAAAGCTTTGATTAATCATGTACAATTTATTTATTAATCTGCAAAACTCACATAGGCAGATTAAAACATAGATAAAAAGGCAGATTAAAACATAGATAAAAATCTGAAAAAAGATCTAGTAGCCTTTGAAAAGCATGTCCTCTCTTTTATCTGGCAGTCTAAACCTCCACGGGTTAATAGGGCAACATTGGAGCGGAGACCTCAGGATGGGGGTCTGGGCCTACCTAATTTGAGAAAATATTTTATAGCTGCCCAACTGGCCCAGGTACCGTCATTGCATCTTCACTGTTCTCCCCCACTGTGGGTGGACCTCGAGAATACTCTGTCACTTCCATACTCAGCGGAAGGGTTATTGTGGTCTACCCCGTCGCTCCGACCAAGGTCCTTGAGCCCTAGCCTAAGTTTTATGCTCTCCTTATGGGACCAAAACGCCAAATTATACCGCCTAACCTCACCACATACTCCAGTGGCTCCAATTGCAGGTAACCCATCATTTTCGCCTGGCCTCCGCACTCCCTCCTTTACCTGGTGGTTTTCCAACAACTTGACGAGGCTGGGCAATTTGCTTACGTTTAGAGGCCCCTTAACTCTTTCCAGCCTGAAAGACCACTATAACCTTCCCGAAAGAGAGCATTTCAGGGCAATCCAATTACTGCACTGGGCTCGGGAGGCCTGCACCCTGAGGTCTCCAGATTCCGCTAGCCAGACCTATTTTGAGCGCTGGTGCACCAGTACCTCTATTACCCCACGCACTATCTCGCTGTTATACCGTAATATGGTGTCTCCAGTCAATCTGCTTGACCTGACATATATCAAAACATGGCAAAAGGAGCTAGGAATCACCCTACCGGAAGAGGACTGGCTGAAGGCCTGGGATAATTTGAGTCATAGCTCCCTGAACACTATTACAAAAGAGGCAGGGTATAAGGTGCTTTTCAGATGGTACTTGACCCCTGTTAGACTGGCTAAAATCCATCATAGCTCCAATGACCAATGCTTCCGGGGCTGTTCCCCCCCGGGAACTATGTCCCACATATGGTGGACATGCCCGAAAGTTGTTAGGTTTTGGGTTAGGGTCTATCACCTGATCTTCTCGGTACTACAATTGAATTTGCCAAAGGCTCCCCAGGAGGCCTTGTTGGGAATCCCTCCTAAAGGGACCCCCAGGATTAAACTGAAATTACTAAACCATATCTTCTTGGCTGCTAGACAATCTATTGCTAAAGCTTGGAAGTCTCCGGCTATTAACTTTTCTCAATTTAAAAATAAAATTGACTGGATTTACATGAATGAACGGCTAACAGGCCTAGCTTCCGAGAACTCCCAACGGACCTCGAAAATTTGGCAACCATGGCTGTTATATAGATTTGGTGGGTCCATTCCTCCGAACCTGCATATGCCATAATACCTCCGGTCCCTCCTCTATCTCTAACCACTAGGAGCTGCCTTCAGGGGTCAAGTGGCAGAAATGGTACCCGCTGTCCGTACTTCGAGTATGTTTGACCATTTCCCTTTTTATTTATTTATTTATTTATTTTTTCCTTCTTTCTTTTTTTTTTTTTCGTTAGTGTTCTCTGTATTTATTTTGTTTTATCTTCTTATTGCTTTTATTGTTATTTCCCTGCTTCCATTCCTATTGTATTTTGAATTTTTGAGTTATTGCCTATGCACACAAAGCTAAATTGTCTAATGACATTTTGTCTAGGGACTGTAATGTGTCGGTTGTTACCAGTTTCCCATACATAGCTTCATAGTACATGGATTCGGGGTTAGCTCCCCGGGTTCTTACTGTACTTTGGCACTTAAGGGGACGAACTCTGGGCACCCGTAGCACTCTAAGACCACCAGTCGGGTCGGTAATTCTACTGGTAACGTGGAATTACTATTATTATAACTGGGGCTTCCCCAGTTTTGTGATATGGCTCTATTTGTTGTCTGTATTGCCCACTTAACTATGATATAGCGTCTAAGTTATGTATGTTGTACCGTTATATGCTTGGTTACATCCTACAATGCTCTTGCTGTAAGACAAAATTTCATAAATAAAAATATTTAAAACATAGATAAAAATCAGCAGGTGCTCTCGGTCCTTCAACATGGAATATTTGACTTTAAAGGAGAAGGAAAGTCTTGTTATACTTAGGGGTGCCAAAAGTTAGGCACCCTCAAGTGATCGCATTTACTTACCCGAAACCCTGGACCGTTGCTCCTATCAGGAGAAAACTGCAACGGCCAGGGATTCTTCCAGCAAGCACCATGGAGAGATAGTCTACAGCTTCTTCTTTCTTCTCGCGGCTGCGCATGGGCAGTAGAATGAAGAGCCAAACTTTAACAAAAAGCCAGCTATTTCGTTCTACTGCACATGCATCTGCCACGGGAAAATTGGCGAAAGAAGAAGCAGTAAAACGATCACTCCATGGTGCTCACTGAAAGAATCGTAGGCCGGTGCAGTTTTCTCCTGATATGAGCACTGGCCCAGGGTTTCAGGAAAGTAAATGCGATTACTTTTGGCAACCCAAGTAAAAAGACCTTTCCTTCTCCTTTAAGACCAGCACCTTAAGTATTAATATAATACATCATCTCTATTCATTAATACACATCTCTTTTCATTAACAGTATTGGATTTCTAATCTTTTAAAATGAATTGGGATGACAGGCTGGACACCCCTGGATGCATTCTATCTGCTATATAAGAGAAATATTATTACATATATTAACCTGTTCATTGATACAGTTACCTGCACCTGTCAATGGAGGTCTTAAAAGATATTATAACATGTGGAATTCAATACCCGGCTACATGGTGCGATCCAGTAACCAACAGCAAGAAGAGGAAGCCCTAGTGCAACAACCAGTACAACTAGACACTTGATGGCGATGGGTTGTTCTCGTAATCCAGAAATATTTTCATACCAGATAGTTAGCAACTGCTGCTGGCAATTGGGATGAGCCACAAACTGTAAAAGATAAAACAATGTCACAGATTATAGCTGCCATTTCTTTTGGCATTGAACCTTGGGTACCAAACTGAAAATGTAAATTCTACAAGACAGAAACTCGTGCCTAAAATAATCGGCCTAAACCGCTCTGTAGAGCAATAATGGAATAAATATGTAAAAAGATATCAGTTCCATTGATGTAATTAAATGTAAAGGACAGTAATACTGAAAGCTGCAATTTCTTGCCTCCCATAAAATTTTATTATTTCTATGTTATTATTTTATCCTATATGCATATGAAAAATAATGGTTATTGTCTAAAGTACTGTTTATGTTGTCCAAAGATGTGATTATACTATTTAATGGCAAGGGTTCAACAAATAACAATTCTTGAATTTCCCATGTATCTCTGGCATATTTAGAATAATTTGTGGTTTTGTGGTGTCTGCTTCAGCTAATCTACAGTATAAAGAAAATATATCCCAGTATTTTTTTATATTGCTTTTTGATCTCTAAGCTTGATCTTGAAAAGTTGTGATAAACATTAGGCATTCTGTTCCAGGAAAAACATCCTCTAGCTCAGCGTTCCCCAACATTTTTTGCCCCAGGGACCGGTGTAAAGCCAAAATTTGCAAGGGGGGGGGGCGTCAATGGCACTTGCCGGTCAAATTCAGACTTGACAGCGTAAAATGTAGTTTGTGCCATGTCAAATTTAGTTTGTGCTGCGTCAAATTCTGCCCGCCAGCTTCAAATTCAGTGTGTCTGCATCAAATTTGGTGTGTTTGCGTCAAATGCGGACTCAGTTCAGGTATGTCTGCGGCCCGGATTTCAAGCGCCGCGGCCCGGCGGTTGTGGACCCCTGCTCTAGCTGGCCTTCATTTTTTCAAAATTTCACAGATGATATATTTCTACTTCACTGTAGTTAAAAATATAGTTCTCTATCTTCAGGTTATTTTCTGAAATTTGTTTTATATTTGGATGGTGATGGTAGAAGACTGGCACAAAACAAATTAAAATGTTCTTGTTATTCCAAGAAAACACTACATATGTCTACTGTTGTGTTACTTGCTATATAATTATTTATGCCTTTTCTATACTCAATCTCAAGGTCCAAGATCACCCCTCTCACCTGTCAATTTTGGCGCACCTGTAGATATGGGTTACAATCACAACACCAGTAAAATTGGTAAAAAGCAACAAACAAATGTTTTTCATTAAATGAAATCTTTCCAAGAAACGGACCAAGATGTCTTAAAAGTTTACAAAATTATACAGTTAAAGGAAAACTATACCCCCAAAATGAATACGTAAGCAACAGATAGTTTATATATAATTGAATGACATGTTAAAGAATATTACCAAACTAGAATATATATTTACATAAATATTGCCCTGTTACATCTCTTGCCTTGAACCACCATTTCGTGACTCTATCTGTGCTGCCTTAGAGATCACCTGACCAAAAATACTACAACACTAACTGTAACAGGAAGAAGTGAGGAAGCAAAAGGCAGAACTCCAATAAAAGTGTCACAAAAATCCAGTCTTTGCAATTCTTTGGGAATTCTTAATTGGTGGAGCAATGACTAAATGCACAGTTGTCTTATCATGATAGCACAAAAATTAAGATAATTTATTAAAGCCCAGTATGAAATCTGTCACAATTTCCGAGATTATGGCACCATTCACCATGTAAATTCTGCCACTGAAAGAGCCACTGGGACAAGGAAGGGGTGAAGTTCAGGATCCACATGTGCACCACTTGTGTGGTCCAAGTCCCATAGAGAGCGTGACACATAAGACCTAGATTTTACACCTTGTAAGCCTACAGCTCTGAGCCCTCTTTTTATTCTTGCAAGCAGATTTGCTCCATATGTTTAAGAAAATGTGGATAACATTTTTAAGCCTTACTTTCAAATAGTGGTATAGATTCTCATCTTGATTGTGAGTAGAAACTTGACTGTGTTCTTGGACCATTCTAGTGTTATTTAGCCTTGTAATGATAAACTTTATCCAAAGATTCAGTTTTTTAATAGACTAAATAAGGTTCTTTTGCAGTATTTTTACATGTATTTTGCACCCTCCGTTCTTTCTTCTATTTTAACAAGATGCCTATAGTTCCCTGTGTTTCAGCTTCTTAAGTAAAATACTGAAAACGACTTACCTTTTTCACTTCATACTTGATTGACAGTTTAACTCTGCTTAAAGAGGGCCTGTTTCTCTGAGATTCTATTGGTTCAGCATCCACATCACCATTCAAGATGGCCTCTACTTCTTCAGAATCTCGACACAGATCAAGAACACCAACCACAAAATCCTTGCATTGCATAGACAGCTTACGATAGTCATTCTGGATAAAAGAATAACAATATAGCGGCAGTATAAACAACTTGGTGACCACATATTACATGTAGCATTATGTCTGCTATGATGAATATAAACAGTCATGCCTTTAATGAACCTTGAGATGTGAATGCAACATATATGAAATGGAGCATATTCTATAGGTTTTAAGAACCTACAAAAGGTATGGTTGAATGGTGTTTAATTTAAAAGACTTCATGGTTTCAGCTGTTCACATGCATATTAAGAGTTCTGGAAATGTACAGTTCATAGTTTATCAACCCCCTTCTCCATATATGGGTTTATTTATTAAAGTCTGAATGCTAAAATCTCAAAAAAAAAATGTAGTTCTTTTAACTATAAAATCTGTATTTTTAGTGGAAAAAAACTCAAATTTTTCGAGATTTATTATACCCAGAGGATGGAAAAAGTCATAATCTGAAAATCTGGCATCTCAGACCTACCGAGGTTAAATATAAGACAATGGGAGAGGTCGCTCTACTGTTTGGAAGTTTCTGTGGTCTGCACTGGAATTAGCTCCGCTTCAGTCATCATCTTGGATCCTTAGGGCGCGCGTGTGCCTCTTCGCAATTTAAAGGTGCTGGCACAACTGGCTCCAGCACGCAATGGCGCCAAATTCGAAAGTATAAAAGGCTTATTAAAGTCACATTACTTTGCCTGTGAAATCTGTTTTCCTGTGGTTCCCAAGCCTAAAGCTATTTGTTAAATCTGTCTGATTCCTGTTTTGACCCCTGCCTGGCTAACTACTATTCTGAACTCCTGATTCTTGACCATTGCCTGTTATACGACTACCTCTTCCGCTGAATCCCTTCTGATTGATTACCTGGTTTGACCCTTGCCTGCCTGACTACGCTTGTTCTCTGCCTGCCCCGACCCGGCCTGATCTGACTCCGATTTTGTCTCACGCCTTGTACTGTGACCTTCAGCCCAAAGACTCTTGCCTTACAGTTGTGCCCCTCTACTTGTTTAGAACCCTCCGCCTTGCACCTCTCGTTTTAAGACCTGGCGGCATCTGAGTAGCTCAGGGCTCCTCCCGAAGCCAAAGGCCGAGACCAGGGTGCTTGGCATCAGTTCTAGATTTAGGGTGCCAACCGTTACACACTTGAATAGGGGTATTAAAATTTGAATGTGGGAATTTTGAAACTCGAAAATTCTAATTTGAATTTACTATTCCACCCTTGATAAATCTTCCCCTTAATGTTTCTCTTTGAACAATGCTTAGCAGGCAGATGTGTGAAATAAAAATCACAGACTTCATTACTATAGTAATACAGTATGTTTGGATGATCAAGCTAAGAAGGCGTTATAATGACATTAATATTAAATTAATGATCAATCTTAAAAGACAGAGTTAATACAATTATATAATGAAACCAGTTTAGTTATTTTGTAAGCAAGCTATCCAGATAACCATGTGTATCCTTTTGAAGCATATTAAAATGTTTCCATATTACTACACAGTAACTCAGTGCTGTAAACAAGCTTAAAGGGCATGTAAAGGCAAAAAACCATAAAATCCCATTTTTACTTTCTTTAATGAAAAAGAAACCTATCTCGAATATACTTTAATTAAAAAATATGTACCGTTTTTATAAGAAACCTGACTGTATGCAGTGAAATTCTCCCTTCATTTACGTCTGTGGATATGAATTGTTAGATGGTCCCTCACTGCTGAGCAGGGAAACAATCATACTTATGAACAGCAGGGGGAACCCCCGCCTTACTTCCCAGCCATGCAGAACTCAAGCAGCTTTGTTTTTGACGATTCCTAAGCAGCCCAGACCACACTGAGCATGTGCACAGTCTTGGTCTTGCAAAGATGTATAACAAAGTTACAAGATGATGACCCCCTGTAGCCAACTTTGAAAGCATAAATTATTTGTTTGATTAGGCTTGTGGTGCAGTAAGTTCATGTTTTTATTTAGTATACAAAATACAGCTTTTCTAACCTTATTCTATTTTAGACTTTACATGCCCTTTAAGACACCTATGCTTGTAACACTATCTAAAATGAATTTTTCATAGTTCCGGGTATGTAGATGCTTTTCTGCAAAAAAATATATTTATTTAAATATGTATTTATTTAAAAAATCAGAGTCTGTGAGTCTGTTGTCCCTTCATCCCATCAAATTAATAGCTGTGCTTCTTCCATTAATCAGAAAAATATCCATTAGAGATGAAATGCTCCTCTGCTTTGTATTTGTCCTTATTAAGTTATTTTATTGTGCTAACGTAATAAAAGACTCAGTCTCAGCAGATACACAATGCCATATTTGTTCTGTTTGTTTTAATCTATCATATCTATCTATTACACTTTGCAATGCTAAACACAGTAAAACACAAGTACATCCTAAAGCACAATTAACTTAAAATAAAAGGAGTTTATTTATAGTATTTGTACAATTTGTTTTTTGTTCACATTTAGAGATAGTGGAAGAGTGCTAGAAAAATCCCAAGAGGCAGAGGTCAGTAACAGAAATCCCCTCAAAAAAGAAGGCTCAACCTTACCTACCAGGAAGGTAAATACAGCGTCATAATGAGAACCCTCAGCAGGTTCATAACTCTCCAGTGCATATACCCTGTATCAGTTGGTACACATAACTGGACATCAGCACAGGTTGGCATAAATATGTGCTTGGAATATGGTGCATAGGTCAACATTGATTTGTTGATTACAAATATTCTGGTAGGATGCCAAAGGCCATAAAAATGAATTGCAGGGCTGTCTGGCCCTAAACTTGCTGCTGGACAACTCTTATTTCAAGTGGGAAACTATTAAATTGGATATAATCTCAGAAATCTGTGATTAGAGCATAATCTTTATCTCAGATAAGTACATATCATTCTGGGTCATCTCAGTTTGGTAACTCTATTTAAAAGATCATTCCATCCAGTTCAAGCTCAGAATGAACATGCATGGTCAGTAACAGGCAGAAGGATCAGGAACCAGTCAATAAATCAAATAAAGAGCACCCAGGAACTCAGTCTAGAATATTCTATATTTGGCATTGAACTCTGTGTCCTTTTATTTAGAATTTTGTGGAAAATGTGGTGCAATGCCATCATGGGTTATTATGTCAATACACTGGGACACATGTGGCCCATGGCACTGCTGCCATCTTGGAAGCAGCAGTGAATAGAAGAGGAATGCCATTAGGCATATCTCACACATATAGCTTCATGCAGACTTTACTAAAGTAATTTTGGCTCTGTTTATAATGGGCACATGAATATGTAGAAACACAAAGAGGATTATGTTACTACGAATCAGTAAACTGACTAAAGTTCAAAATTCATATAAATAAATTCAGCTACATGCAACATGCCTTGTGATACATAATTTAAAACAACAAACAAAATGGCAGCCTTGTGATTTGTAGGTTATAAAGGACATATACCAGTAGTTGTTTCACATAAGTGTTTAGTTTAGTACATTGCTCTAAATTCTCCAGAGCGTCATCACATCTAAACACATTTGACATCTGAACATATCTGGCATCTCTTATTCTAAAATAAATACCTAAAGTCTCAAGAGACCATTGGTGAACTACAAATACAATCTTTTGAAAAGGCACAGCCCTTAATATTTTGTTCATACTATTAATTAGTTTTATTTTCATGTATTTTTAAATATATCTTTGTAGGGACCCTGAGATTTGGGTGTAATTTACTCAGGCAATTCTCCTTAGTATTTGGACACCTAGGTGGTCATTTAGTATACCTGGGCAGCTAGGTCTCCCTTCCTGGGTCCATTGGGATTTCTCTATGCAGAGTTTGTCCACTAGGTGGCACTGTTTAACAATAAAAAGGGGTTTAGCCCCATGTGCTCAAGATCTGTCCTAGGACCTTGCCTCACTGGGAGGTATTACAGGTCCAGGTCTGCCAGCAGAAAGCTAGATAAGAGTCATTCAGTGATAGTGAATATGGTAATAGTCACTCTAGGAGTGAGAGTCAGTACAGGGTAGCTAGTGAGCAGATGTGGCTCCAACGAGGAGAAGTAGTGGGATTAGGACCCCGTGATGTGTAAACCACTAGAGCAGGGACTACAGCGGGTGAGTTTAGGACCAGACAGGGTACCAAGACCCAAGACCCCAGGCTGAATACAGTGAGTGAGGACCAAATAAGATGCCAAGATACAAATGCTCTGTCTTTCCACCACTCAACCCCAACCATGACACATCAGTGGAGAAAGTAACAAACATATTCTACATTTCTATACTTCAAGTTCATGCTTTCCTGTTATAACCAAGCTTGCTGAATGGCTAAACAAATGTACTTCTCTTCTTTAATCTCCTCTCTATCCCATAAACCAGGCATGGCCAAAGTGCGGCCCGGGGGCCAATTGCGGCCTGTTTTCAAATTTAGACCGGCCCTCAGCATCCATCATGAAATTAATAATAATTAATAATAATGAGGCCCCCCCAGCACAGTATTAAGGCAGATTAGTGAAATGATCTGCCACTTACTGGCAAACAGAGACGTGCTGTTTTTGCATACTTCTTTAGGGCTGAAGGTGTCAATAGACGTACTGACGTGCCAGTACAGTAAACTATAGAAGTATGGTGTCACTACATTCCAGTACGTGCCTATTACTAACACCTTCAGCACACAGGCAGCAGTATAGACCAAGTGGCAGATGATGTCACTAATGTGCCCAAATATTACTGCTATGATTACTCGATTCCTGTAATTTAATGTTAATGGTTCAAAGAATTTTGGGCTGAATGGTCGGCCCCCACACATTTACACCTCACCAAATCTGGCCCACGTTGCAAAAAGTTTGGGCACCCCTGCCATAAACCCCCAGTGATTTTTATCTCATTTACCTCCCTACTGGGCTTTCCTCCACCCACACTTGCTAATTTATTTAGAAACAAAATAGACAGCATTAAAGTCAGCAATCCATTTCACCTACATTTCACTCTTGTCTCACACAACAATAAAACAAATGTTTCATCTGCTGTAAGCACCCCCTGCTCCCTTGTCTCCCCAAACTTTTAGGGGCTAACAGATAAAACACTATTGTATAGGACAGGGCTTATATGTTATGTGCCATGTAACCTGTGCCTTTTCTCCTTTTTTCTAACTTGAATGGCTGCCCCCATGGCTACACAGCAGCTTGTTTATATAAACTATAGTAGTCTTTCTGAAGCAAACGCACCAGTTTACCAGTGCATGCTAACAGTATATTATATGTTAGTAGCTTTAAAACACTACATTTTTGGAGTTACTGTTCTTTTAATACTAATGTTCCTCCTTTTTTTATTTACTGGTAGTAATTGTGAACATCCAATAAAATTGATTACTAAAAATGTATCTTTTTTTAAATTTCCTAAAGCTCAGTAGTTTGGTGCAACTTTTAGAGGCCCATTTACTATTGGTCGAATATCGAGGGTTAATTAACCCTCGATATTCGACCCTCGAAGTAAAATCCTTCGACTTCGAATATCATAGTCGAAGGATTTACCGCAAATGCTTCGATCGAACGATTAAATCCTTCGAATCGAACAATTCGAAGGATTTTAATCCACCAATCGAAGGATTTTCCTTCGATCAAAAAAAGCTTAGAACGTTTATGGGGACCTTCCCCATAAGCTAACATTGGTGCTCGGTAGGTTTTAGGTGGCGAAGTAGGTAGTCACAGTTTTTTTTAAAGAGACAGTACTTCGACTATCGAATGGTCGAACGATTTTTAGTTCGAATCGTTCAATTCAAAGTCGTAGTCGAAGGTCGAAGTAGCCATTTCGATGGTCGAAGTAGCCAAAAAAAACCTTCTAAATTCAAAGTTTTTTTCATTCGAATCCTTCACTCGAGCTTAGTAAATGTGCCCCCTAGTCTTGTTTTCAACACAGGCAGGAAAGTCTTTGCATGTGTGTGTCTGGAGGCCAGAGGATGGCGAATCTGGAGGAAGGGGGCCTGCACATCCTGCACCTGGACCGTCACTCATTTTGCCACTAGTGTCTGAGGAATATTGAAAATTAAAAGGGAAAGGGTTTTTAACAAATGAAGTATTTTTAAGGGTTTGTCTGCACTTGGAATTAATTTGTTTATTCTGAAATCAGAGTATGTACTGGTAAGTCCAAGAATCAATCACCAATGTTCATTTCTTACCTATAAGATATATATAATGTATATTATTTATTCATCACTCACTCTGCTCAGCACTGGAAGTGTGGCCACCTCAGCTGAATCCATTGCCATTGTCAGGGACTACCAACAAACTAGCTTTCAATCATCCTGTCACACTTGTACCTTGCATCTCCACCATCATGTCTGCCAACACTCAGGCTTACCCAGCATTATAGTAAACCGATGCAACATCCCTAATTAACATACAACACATATTCATTCACCTATGAACCAGAAAACAATTATTTACTGCTGCAGAACACAGTGGTAACTAATACTGGTTTTAACACTGTGGAGCAGATTTATCAAAGGTCGGGGTGAATTTTCAAATGAAAAAAATTTTAATTTCAAGCTATTTTTTGTGTGTACTTCGACTAGGAAATTGTCCAAATTCAATTTTTGAAAAAAATTAAAAATTCGAATATCGAAATTTATCATGTACTGTCTCGATTTCCACTTCAACCATTCACCATCTAAAAAGTGCCAAATTGCTGTTAAAGCCTATGGGGGACCTCCGAAAACCTATTTGGAGCCAATTTTTTTGGGAAAAACGTCGAATCTAATTAGATCTATTGCGCTATTCCTTTCATTTGTATGAGTTGAATTTGGCTGATTACAGACCTATTTGATCGAAAACTGACCTATTCGACTAAAAAAAAACCACTTTGACTTAATTTCGGTTAATCTTTTTGAATTTCGAAGTCTTTTCAATTCTAAATTCGACACTTGATAAATATGCCCCGTATATATATATATATATATATATATATATACACGTATATATAGACAAAAATATAAATACTGACACAGCACTCAAAAATGTAAATGCAAAGATTATATTATATTGTAGAAAATCATACCACAGCCCAAAGGGCTAAATTCGACACTTGATAAATATGCCCCGTGCAAAAATATAAATACTGACAGTGTGTGTGTGTGTGTGTGTGTGTGTGTGTGTTGTGTGTGTGTGTTGTGTGTGTGTGTGTACATTTTTTTTTCTTGCTGGCAAATGCTTTTCATTGCTCTGTCCTGTTGTTTGTATCCTTTGACAGACAGCTCATGGTAAAGTTTCTTTCCACTCTTTGCTTTACTACAAAATTATTAATTTACTAAGCATATTTCCTAAACATCCCACATAGCTTGGGGGGATTCTATATATAAACCAGGATCCCTTTCAGCAAACAATATACAATATACTTCTGTGGTTTGTTCTGTGGCCTAAAATAGAACAACAGGAGATTATAAACAGGAGAAATACAAGCACCCATTCATTCCAAAATATATTTTGTTAGATGAATAAGTACTTTTCAAACCTTCAAAGCTAAAAGAATGTTGTCAGTATGTCTAATGTCAAGATATTTGGGGTGTGCTGCACAATATTAAAATGCCACAGTGACACTTAAGCAAACAGTCATACAAATTAGACTGAAAAGAATTTGCTTTTACCTGTCATTGGATAAGAAAAGCACATGTTTAGATGAGAGGATGAAAGAACTCAAGCATACCATTTGATTTGCATCATGAAGAGGACAGCTGCCTAAAACATTGTCTTTTCTTAAACTAACAGACATGTTTGTGAAATGCAATCCTATTATTACACACTTTCTCCAACTCCTTACTCTCTCTATCTCCCCTTTAACTATTTCTCTTCTTTTCTAATTGGTTCTGAAATGCATGTTCTACTTTGATCAATCAGTAAAATCACTTGTGTGAAAGGCTGAATGAGTGTGTATTAGTAGCATGATCATTAATATTATGCAGACTGGTATTAGAAAATACATACAATATTCATTCATGAACTACTGTTAAAGCCCAATCAATGAACACTGTAGAATGTTTGAATCTACAAGGATACAGTGTTTTTTATTTAATGGTGTTGTTTGCCCTTTAGTCGTGTTCTGTAATTTTTGCATTAGAGGCCAATATTTCAAATATGTTTTTTAAGTTTAATGTATATGCTTTCAGCCCAGTTTCCTTATCTCTTCCACTCATTGTTAAATCGGCCACAGACATTACAACCAGCAGTGTAGCACATGATAATGATCAGTGCTGTCCAATTTATATGGTACAGAGGGCCGGAATTTTTCTAATCTACATGGTGGAGGACCGATAATGGAAGCCAGTTTTAGCCATTCCCGGTTTTTAGACCACACCCACTTTAAACCACACCCATGTTACCGCTAGACCATGTCCACCTTAATAACACACCAAAAAAAAGATGATTGGTGCTCACTGCAGGGATCAGGGCCGGAACTAGGGGTAGGCAGAGTAGGTGGCTGTCTAGGATGTCATCATTGAGGGGCGCACTTTTAATTGGGTTTTTATTTTTTTTCAAGCGTTTATTGAATAATTCTTTCAGTAATCATGGTCACTCAGTTGGGTGGAATCCCCCTCCTTCACCTTCTCCCTCTTGCCAGCAAGTAATAGCTCCTTCTGTGCAGCGCAACGTGCGTAAACACGTCAATGACGTCACTGATACAGCTGGGTGGCAGATAGAGGCAAAAAGCTGGTGGCCTGCTTGGTGTGGCCTGCGCTTGCTGCTCTCAGCCTTGCACAGTTGCACTAAACTGAAGACATTCTTTCTATTACTGAGAAAGTATGAATCTTCCTGCTGGCACAGCCAGGTACAGATTTGGGCCGGGCCATTTGTTTGCTGTTGCTGCTGGGCTGGGCACTGGCACAGGTACATAAATACTTGGGGGCAATATGATGTGATCAGATTTATTTTTGGCTGCTGCTGGCACAGGTAAAGCTTGGGGGCAATATGATGGCTGCTGGAGTGCTGTATGATGGATGGCTGCTGAGCTTGCTGGTACAAGTATGGGGGGCAAAAATATAAATGAAAAAGTGTTGTACATTTTCTTGCTTTCTTTATTTCAAAACCATCATGGTAAGGAGGGAAATGGTAATGCAAGACAGGGGGCACTGTTTGAAGCTCTTGCCTAGGGTGCCAAACTACCTTGGCCCGGCACCGGCAGGGATGCCACTCATATGTGAAAAGAGTTAAGTCATATTAAGACATACCCTTAAAGGAATTGTTCAGTGTAAAAATAAAAACTGTGTAAATAGATAGGCCGTGCAAAATAAAAAATGCTTCTAATATAGTTAGTTAGCCAAAAATGTAACGTATAAAGTCTGGAGTGATTTGTCAGTCAGAACACTACTTCCTGTTTTTCAGCTCTCTTGGCTTCCACTGACTAGTTACCCTTGTAACCAGGCAGTAACCAATCAGAGACTTGAGGGGGAAGGGGGCACATGGATCATATCTGTTGCTTTTGAATCTGAGCTGAATGCTGAGGATCAATTGCAAACTCAATTGAACAGAAATGTACCATGTGGCCTCCCTTCAAGTCGCTGACTAACTCAGAGTTAGTTCACTCCAGCCTTTATATATTACATTTTTGGCTAACTAACTATATTAGAAACATTTTTTATTTTGCCCAGCCTATCTATTTACACAGTATTTTCACACTGAACTGTACCGTTAAATCCATATGCCTTCTCCCCTGTGTATAATACAGTACCCCAGCATATGATTAAACACCTTAGGGGCCCTAATAATAATTTTCAGATGCTAACAATCCCCCAGAATAAATACAAGGCTTATGTTCCATTGGGATTATAGGTCAGGCAGAGTATAGCAAACACAGGGTGCAAAGAGCAGACAAAGTATGACACGCACAGTGACACAGGGAGCATAGGGAAGACAGAACAGAGCAGGAGACAGGAAAATCCGGACCAGTCTAATATGTACTACATACAGTGACACAGTGCTGGTGCCACATTAGCATTTTGAATAAAGTGTGAACAGGTGAACAATGTGGGCAGTTTCAGTCTGGGTCTCAAGTGTGAACAGTACAGGTCTTTTGAATGTGAACAATAGAGGCGTCACAAGTGTGAACAATGCAGGGAGATTACATGTGTGAACAATACAGGGGATTACAGTTTGAATTTGAGGTTTAAACTATGCAGGGGACAGTTAATCTCTGAAGTGATACCTTTTAAATCTTACAATTGGTAAGCAGACACAGCAGGCAGACGGGTGGTCGCGGGCCTCCAGTTGGACAGCCCTGGTGTAGATGAAGGCAAATTTACAGGAACGTGCTTTGACACAATGGGGCAAATTCACTAATCAGCAGAGTTGTCGCTAGGCTTCTCCACACTTCGCCTCAATTCACCAGACGAAGTTTCGCCAAGGCACCGCTAATTCACTAAAATCCGAAGTTGCGCTCAGGTAGGTGAACAGTAGTGAAGTTGCGCTAGCGTTAATTTGTCAAGGAAAGCGCAGTTACACTAGCAATGCCTAATTGCATAAGGCGCCAAGTTAAAGTACAATGGACGTACATATATGTAGCAGCAAATACATTACACTACACAAACCTGGGAAAGCTTCATAAAATAAAATAGAGGGGTTATATTGCCCTACACATGTGCCCACTGTATAGTTAAGGTGCCATATGTTAGGAAATGTAGGGGGGAAGGAGGGTACCCCCGAAAAAATGTATGATCTTTTTCAGCCTATCACCCTTAAAAAAGGAAAAGACGCCAGCATTTTTTGTGCTAGAATAGGTCCACTTTGCTAGCGAATTTACGCCAGCACCCGTTAGTAAATCGGCAAAGTAACGAAATGACGTCACGCTGGCGAATTCACACTTTAGTGAATTTGCCCCAATAGGTTTATTGTCATTATTAAATTATTCATTTACATGGGTTATAATACGATCTGGCTGACATCTTCTTGTTGGTTTCTTTCAACCTGCAGCAATGGAAGCCCGAGAACAGATTCTTTATAAAGTGTCTAGTCTGCAAGAAGTTTTGCAGTTTTCAGGTCTTCGCTATGGCTATTAGGCTTCTTTTTAGCAAGGACCTAAAAATTGCATGTCTTCCTTCCCTTCAAGCATGAGATCTGAAAGGCAGATCAAAAGACTTTACTGTCACTCTCAATGGTTTATACAAGCACAGAGGCCTCTCAATTTCTGCTTTGCTAAGGTACACAGGTTCTTACCCTCACTGTCTCCTGCCTTCTCTCTCAGAACTAAACCAACGTCATTAAGATTTATAACACATATGCAGCATATAAAGTGTTCCAGAAGTCACAAAAGCTGTTCCTCTAAAATAGGGATTTCTAATATTGCTATACACACATAAATACATTGTTTAAGATGTATATTTCCCTTTTACGACTTACCTTGAATTCTTTCTCAATGTTGGCCAACTTTGCCAGCTCATTGCTGAGTTCCAGTGCTGTATGTACTGGATCTTCACTAGAAAGTGATAGATAGGCTGGACTTGCTAATCCTTTGTAAGCATTTATCCTTGACCGCGAGTGACTGAAAGAGTCATGCTTTTGATTATCAGTGCAGTCACTGCATTTGCAGAAGTAATCGTGAGGCCTTTCTATCTTTGCACCTTTTATCAACAACATGTGCACAACTTCATATTTTTGGCAATGAGCTGCAAGAATGATGGGTGTTATGTCTGGGGAGAATCGTGTGCCATCTTCATCATATGAGTAAAAGTCATCATCCTGCAATTCCTGTTCACCTGGGCTAAGGGTAAGTCTTTTGCTTGCTGCAAATGCTGGATGGTTTAAGATAGCTTCTACTATCCTCACATAGCCTTTGCTGATTGCAAGCAGTAGAGCATCACCAATTCGTGCCAAGTTGTCCTTCTTAAGTAACAGTTCAGTGACTTCTAAATGTTCATTTCCAACTGCCAGCTGCAGGGCATTTTGACCCATGTAATCAACACAGTTGACGTTCAAGGTCTTTGATTCCTCCAGCATTTTTCTTACTACAGGGATGTTTCCATATTCTGCTGCATCCAAAAATCGTTCCTCTTCCGGGGTAAGATTTGGACCTCTGTTATTGAACATAAATGCTGGACCTCGGACTGCCTGCCTTCTTCCTTTGTCCCTTATTATGGTCACACGCCTCATAGAAGGGCTACCATCACCTGACCTAAAAAAACAGCAAGAGAAAAGGCCCATTAGGCTTTTGCAAACACACTACAACAAAGTAAATTATATTAGTTAGCCATTGTATTATTATTCGTTATATACAATATCTACTTTTTTAAAAAAAATGCTTTTGACAGACAGTAGTTACCATTTTTTGTTTGTCTTCAAAGCTACACTTGTATCCTTTAACATGCTACTTTTATGTTTGCAGTAAGCAAAATGCTATAATTTATGATCTGATCTATGACTGACCTCAAATTACACGACCAAAATTATATTATATAATTGACACAACCAAAATTATATAATCTTTTCTTTAGGTTAAGCTATTTTAAGCCCAGACTAAAATAATTTAACCTACAATAAGAAATCATTGACCATTATACTAACGAGAGACCAATAATGGAAAATGTATAATGGAAAAACACTGGTGGTTGTTGTGAAAAAGTACAGAATATAGCACCATAACAACCACACAAGAGACACATTACCAAGCACTTACAAGTATGTGTAGAAAACTGACACTTTTCCTGAACATGACTAATGGAAACTTCAAAAGCATCTTTATTGCAATGCTATTGAAATCTAGTTCTAAAAAAGGTTCAGTCCAAACTCACTACCTAGGCATGGGAAATATTACAGAAAGTAAAAATAGCAATGGTTGTGGTTTGTCATGATAAAGGATGGGCAGTATTTTATATGGGCAAACTTTACAAAGGATGAGAAGCAGCCATAAAACTCGTGGCATGATCAAATCATCATTAAAATCAATGCAGAGCCACAAATAGCATTACGGGCTTTTAATGCTGCATCTGGGGCAGAGCTCACAGAACTGCCCTATGAAAATGGTAATCTCAGTTCTCCATGGGAACTTTTGTCTGCTGCAGCTCCTTTCTTAGTACTTCAAAAGTTATGCATAAGTGCAAGGGTATATCCATAAACACCCTCTTTTGTATATCTAAAAGAGAGGGTCAAGAGTATGTCTACAAGAGGGGGTCTAGATTCAGTGCCGGGAAATGCTGCCTGGGCACCCCAAATAAACCCTGCCGGCCACGTCGTGCTCCGCCCTTCAAACCCGCGCTGCTGTGCGTAAAGGAAGGCTCGCATGCACATCCGTGCGCAAGGGAAGAGCCACTGTCCCCCAGTATAAAGTGGAATCATTTACCCTTTATTTTAACCGCTTGTTAACAGTAACTACTGCTGCTTGAAGAACCTGTGGGCTGATTTAGAAAGAGCTAAGGAAACCTGTAATTTGAAACCAAAGACCGAAAAGAGCTTTTACTAGCATTGCAGAGAGCACTGATGGTTAAACTTTTCAACAGTGATGTGTGCATATGGTTGCCACCTGGCAGGTAAAAATGATGGTTGATCCCAATGTTATTAATAGGGAAAAAAGATAAATATATAGGAAGGCCGGTAATTTTTCCAGAAAAGTTGGCAACCCTGTGTATGCATCATCCTGAAACCCAATCAATGGCCATGTACAATATGCAATACAATACTTACCCTTAGGAGCCACATTCACAGCTAGTCATGATTTTTCGATGAATGCAATTATTTTGCTGCAATTTTCTATAAAAGTGTCCTTTACTATTGTCAGAGTTTCGCTACTTCTGTCTTAACAAATAGTCTTGTGTACTCTAAAGATGTTCTTTTGCAACACATCTGTATGATATAAACACTATATATTTAATACAGGGCCAGGCTGCGGTCTCTGATGCATTTGTATAAAAGTTAAAACTTTTTTAGTAATAGATCACTGTTGGCTGGGATATTCTGTTTGAAGAACAATCTTTTCATTCAAGTTATAGTCCATAATATCCTGCAGCAGCTCTGATACATAGCCTACCTTCAAATGAAACAGCCAAAAAGGACATATTGACAGGTTCCACCAGGCAGCTTGGCAGTAGGCCATTGAGTTTGGAAAGTCTTCACTTATATTACACTGATGAATGACTTTAGTAATGTGGCCTGCTTCCAAAATTATGAATCACTCTGTGTTAGGATGAACCTTTCAGATTTAGAATTATGTGCTGATATAACAGAGGCTTGCATAGAAGAATAAAATACGAATTTACAATGCTATGTGTTTCCAGGCAAACTTAACCTTTTCACAGCACAGCTGAAGCACCATCCTTTTTGGGAAATCCTGTCTGGCATGTGTCCCATGTTACTGTGCCTCTGCATACTGAATGGACATGTGCTGTCATGATGTCAACATGTACTACTACTATCTTAATGTCATTTGCTCTGTTTATACCCTTACTCTTTGTCCTAGCTGTTCTCTGTTTCAGGACCTTGCTAAAGCTGGTTATCTTTATCTGCCTAGCACATGTATTAAATCTTTCACCTGCATAAATAACCTTGAACCTGATCTGTCAGCCTAGATATCAACCTTCTGCCTTCTTGACTACATGTATTGTGGTCTAAGCTTGCATAGAACTTTCATGGTATGTGTTATGATTATCTTGAGCCTCTGTCTGCATGTCCATTTTCTGCCGTTCAGTGTGACAATTCTGAGGGCTTAGACTCACTCTCTGGTGCTGCAGGGTTTGAGCAGATATGCGATTAAATCTCCTTTCTCAAGTGGCCTCATATATGTTCTCATATTATGTCTCCATAGTTAGATGAGGCTGTCTGACCGATGGATAAAGTTTTGTGGCATGAAAAGAATACAATTACTTGTTGTTTGTGTCTCTTTTTAATGCCATGGGTATGACAAACTAGATGGTTCTAAGAAAACACTAATATAATAAATGCCCTTTTCATTTGACAAACACAATTAAAAAGTACTGGTATGGGATCTGTTATCCGCAAACTCATTATCCAGAAAGCTCCAGAATGGCCATCTCCCATAGACTCCATTATAATAAAATTATACAAATTTTTAAAAATGATTTTCTTTTTCTCTCTAATATTAAAACTTTGTACTTGATCCAAACTAACAAATAATTAATCATTATTGGAAGCTCAATCAGCCTATTGTTTATTAAAAGTTTACATGATTTTCTAGTAGACTTAAGGTATAAAGATCCAAATTATGGAAAGATCCGTTATCTGGAAAACCCCAGGTCCCAAAAATTCTGGATACAGGTCCCATACCTGTGTATTTGTCTCTTCAAAGCATGGGTGTTAATGGGTAAGGTGAAATATATTGAAGGAATTAATATTCATAAAAGTGGTGGTAAATATGCTGAAATCTATCTACTGTACAACATATGTGAATCGTTAAATGCTTTTAACTGTTCATTATTTGAAATCATGCTTGCCTGGTTTATTCTGTAATTGACACTCCCTGTAGTCATTACTCTAGTGAATTATCTAAACTCGATTTGAATTTTTAAAAAAATTTTAATTAGATTTTCAAGATTTATCAAACTCTGGTCCTTTAAAACCTGCCAAATTCATGTATAAGTCAATGGGAGAGTTCCTATAGCAGGGTTCCATATAACAGATCCCATATCTGTATTTCATGCATAAACTGTTTTGCAAAGGCACACATTTATATGTAATATGTGTCGTTAAAGTGTTATTATATTCCACAAAGGCCCACAGTTCATCTAATTGATTAAATGAAGGAAGCCAGACAAAAATGGCAACTGCCTGTTTTTAACCAGCAGGATTTACTAGAAGAGCTCTATATCATATCTGTTTTAAGAAGCATGTGATAAGAAGCAATTATCCATATGCCCTCAGTTTATAAAGTAGATGCATTGTGGCATATTTAGTAAAGTGGGAATTCTCTCCTCATCCAATTTTATATTGGATATATATATATATATATATAAAACCCTTTAATAGGGTTATATAAAGTGTGGATTGAAAATAAGTTTATTCTATATAATATCACAAAAAATAGAAAGCACTACATGCCCCATGCCCTGTTTTTATCTGTGTAAAATGAACACACCCTAGAATGCACACAGGAGTGCTTTCCACACAGATAAAGTAATTAACACAAATTTTGTTCATTCTCAGGGATTGTCTAGTTCCCAGATGAAAAATCTGTTATGTGAAACCCAGTGTGACTTTTGGGGTAACCATCCCAAAGATGTCTGAAATAATTCCACCCTCAGGGACCCTGAACCTCCGATGATATATTATATAACACTCTTCAGTATAACTTCTGGCCATGCAACATGTCAACACCTTTCAAAATGTATATATAGTATACTCAGTTATAGAGTTATTACTATTTTACCAACCTTTAAATCCACAATTTTCCCCTGAAGAATGCTTTATGCTTGGGTAGTTATTTGTGTTATAATACACTTATTCAAATAGATTTTTCACTAATAGATCTAATAATCTTTTGATTAAATGTGAATGCGTGGGTTTTCCATCACATGCCAGCTCAGTTCAGCCAAATGCCAGCTTGTTTGCCTTGAGCTGATCATTAAAGTCACTTTGCACCTTTAAGATCTGCAACTTTTTCTCCTCAAATTAAATAGGTGCAAAATAGTACACAATATGAAAAAGCAGTAAAAAGATAAATTTTAGCTTGCATAAAGCCACCACTTGACTCATGCAGGGAACAACCTCATTGCTTTAAAGTTGAACACTTTTCAAATAAAATAATAATTAACATATCAAATACATCATAATGTATGAATGAAATATAAATATGGCCAGGAACATTTTGTTAAAGCACAAAGTACTCCACTGTATATTTCAACAGGGACAGATTCCGCATGCTCCGATATCTTTATCCTTTGCAATGGTTCCTGATAAAAGAATATACGGCATTTCACATATAACAATTTACTTTTTATTCCAGAACAGAAACAATGATGATTAACTCTTCAGAGAAGTGACATGTATCTATTTTGGTAAATGTGTCAGTGACTGCCCTGACAGTCAGGAAAATGTTGATCAGTGGGGAAAAATATCTGGGGTTCTGGCAATTCTCCATGATTATCTAGTTTAATATATGATAGCTTTATGTAAATTGATCTCTTTCTTTAACCACGATGCATATATCACCTGTAAAATTGTTTCATTTAGATAATTTGGTACATATGCTTTTGCACAATATATATATAAATATATTCTTACAACTTCCTAAATGTAGAGCCTTTATTGACTGGCTGCAAGAGCTAAATCAGCATTCAAACGATATGAATGGTATTTGGACCAAGCCTAAGCATGAAATGATTGTGGATTTTTTTTCAAATACAGAAGTATTTGATGACAGCATTTTTGTCCTCATGCTTCTAGTTATACAGTGAAGATGTTCAAATACCCCTTTGTACTGAAGCAGTTGCATGGGAAAATCCAACTTTCTATGAGAAAAACTACAATAATAAAACACATATGGTAACTATCTTATAATATGTCCCACAGTGTGAATTATGGCTTACCCTCTTTTCGTTTGTCCCTCTCTTATTACTAAAGATAATAAAAGATACCATAATAACCAATCAAAATATTGAAACTACTACTATCCGTTTGATTTTATTCATAAAAGGCTTTCTTTTTTTCCCCTGAATATAACTTTTTTTTTATCCTGTTATATTAAGGGAATCGTTAAGAGAGAAACCTGTCAAATTAGAATCCTGTTTGCCAATTGTTTTATTTCTATTCCATATTACAGTGAAAGCAAACAAGCTAAGTGTCCTCAACACACTGATGGACCTGCTAAAACTTGTACTGTTTATTTTGAAAGAGAAGTAGACTAAAAGAAAGGTTTGTTGTGTTGCGATACTGTATAAAATGCATAGCTTGCTTTTTCCGATTGCTTGATTCTCTTTCCTCTGAAATTGTGGATACTAAAAAAAAAGATGCTAGTCAAATGAAATGAAACCTTTGGCAAATGTAGCTTACAGTCAGCACAAATAAATTGGATACATAGCTATGAATGTTATCATATCCTCTACGGGGCGCTCTGAATATGACATCATTAGCTAGACTTCAGAGAGATTGTTTTTCTATCAATATTTTCTAAAATAATGAGTAAAGTGACTTTATAAAAAACCTAACTGTATTTATTTTTCTAAAGGAGAATGTGTTCTTGCTAAATTGTGAATAAAACAAGTGACATTTTTCTATAGTCGCTTTTCATTTGTCTGTATAGGCTAGAGCTGTTCTTGTTACTACTTTGCTTGGTTTTTATTGCGCATTAGACAATACAGTAATGTAATACCATAACATCTTTATGAAAATGCATTAACTTGACAGTTATACAATGGCAAACACATAATCATTGTTAATCTGGGTTAATTAACTGCAGGGGATAAACATCAAGCCATTTCTCCCATATATTGTCAAACTTGTCAGGCATACCACAAGCTTCATACGTTATTTTAATCATTGGAAGCATACGATTGTAGCCAATGTACAACAATGGCCTTCCTGGCATAGAACAGCAGTGACCTGTATAAAATTCTGGTATAGTTATGTGGAACTAAATCATCTATAACCCCAAGAACACAAACTTCAGGAGAAATGATCTGAGGCAAGTCTAAGTAGTCATTGAGGCATTGAACCACTTTCCCCCAAAAATTCTGGATCCTGGGACATATCCAGATAACATGAAGGAAATCCGCAGAAGGGTATTGGCATCGAGGCCACATAGCAGGTTTATGGGGAAGATTCAAAGTAGTCTATTAGGGGAGTAATAGTACAGATACAGTATTTTAAAACTAGATTTATATATTTGTCTATAGTAATTTTGTTGTCACAGCCTCATTGCACACCCGCCTAATGGTTTTAAAAATTAGTGGTGAGCAAAACTTTCCCTTGTTTGTATTTTAAAACTAATCAACCTATCCCGTGTAGAAATCAGATAATACTATGCTCTATCAGTGGTCTCTTCCCACATATCCTCCGTAATTGAAGGCAGAATAGAATAAACTAGGTTTATTTCATGTTTAAATGATTTTTAAGTAGACTTAAGGTATGAAGATGAAGATTACGGAAAGATCCATTATCCAAAATACCCCAAGTTCTGAGTATTCTGGATAACAGGTCCCATACCTGTATCAGTATAGTCTTAGATATTATGTTTGTCCAATAAATCATCCAAACAGCTTTTAAAAGCATTAACAGAATCAGCCATCACAACATCATCCGGCAGTGCATTCCACAACCTCACTGCCCTCACTGTGAAATGAAAGTTCTGCTCCTCTAGTAGTCTAAAGGGGTGGCCTCTAGTGCGGTGGTCCTTTTTATGAGAAAAAATATACCCTGCTATTTGTCTATAATGTTCTCTAATGTACTTGTAAATAGTAATCATGTCGCCTTGCAAGCTTCTTTTTTCCAGAGAACACAACCCCAACCTTGACAGTCTACCTTTATAATTTAAATCTTTGTTCCCATTAACCAGGTTGCATGTCTCTCTGGTGATAGAGGCTTATCTCACATTGAAGAATGTAACCTAAATATTCAAAGAATATTTAGGTTACATTGACACCTTTCATTCTGGGAGTAAAATTATATTCAAACCTATGGACTGTGAACTGCTGTATGTGCCTTTCCCTCACTTTGTACAACTCACCTTGAATTTTGTCTTATTTGTCTTATTAAGGGTTTCACACTGCTTATGGAACACTACTACAAAAATGTTGCTGTGTTAAATAATAATAGTAATACTGTAACAAAACTATTTTAATAGATACAATTCAACATTAATTACACTGAATGCAGCCCTGGAGCAAATAGGTCAAATGTAAAAATGGTTACTTAGAAGACTGCACATCACGTTATATTACAGGCAACCTGCTGATAGAAATCAGTAAAAACTGTAACCTGCTCCAGTCATCGCACTCATAATATTAATATATGGTAATCTACTTTTCACTTCATATACACTAGTTTTGTTGAGGATATAAACCTAAATTGTTTTATGAGTTGCTTTAAGAGCACCGTATCAAAGGAGGCGAACCCTCATTCCAGGTTGTGAACATGTTTCAGGCAAATAACTGATATAGTGTTATATTTTCTGATTTAACTTTGGAGCATTAGGTCTCTCGGCTGTTTCCACCTGGGTTAGGATACATACAGTAAATTGAACCTCTGTTACTTCTCTACTTTCTTAGATGTCAATCTGAAAACGTTCTACATAAATTAGGTAGTTGTTCTAGAAGTATTTTGCAAGACTGTGGTTGAAAGATATTGCATTACTATACATTAATAAAATATGTCTATTTTGCCTACTGCCTGAAGAATGGGAAATGAATATGCCAGACCCTGTTCTCGCATGGACTCCTTTCAGACCCACAATGTTTATTACAAGTCAATGGAAACATGCCTGACTGCACCACAGATCTAATTAAGAGGGGTTGCTCAAATGAACATGAAAAAAATCTGGAAGACATGATCCTTGAGATGTGTACTTTGATATATGCAATACATTGTATTCAACATATACATTTACTAGAAACCCTGAGCCATAATCAACTATGAAAACATAAATAACATGGACAAGACACAAAAATATATGATTTGTAGCCGGACTGTCTAGTAGCTATTATAAGATGTCAAGTAAAATTACACTCCTTGGGACTGACATTTTTCTGGTAAATACAGGCAAAGTTGAAGTAGGATTTACTGTACATTCTTGGGGAGAGTTGCCTAAAAATGATCCACTAAAATTCCTTTAGGGAAAGAACATTCACTGTTGTACTTCTCATTTGACATTGATTTTTCACTATGAAATGCTTGTGCCGACAGATTTACTGTAGCTAAACTTTGCCAGTGTTCAGCGGCCGAGACGCAACTTTGCATTTTAATGAATTAGCGTAGTGGTAGCGAATTAACATCTGGCAAAGTGGCGTGAAGTGTGGCAAAGCATTTGCAGGCAAAAATTTTCCCTTTAGTGAATTTGCCTCAATAGGATAAGCTATAATGCTTCTTTCAACAGGGAAGTTCAATTAGATCTCCATTAGCATAAGCCACAGTTTGCCTTTGTATATACATGCAATAGTTGGCATTATGAGCCACACCAGGACATAATTAATGTATACTTCTAAACTGCCCCCCCCTGCACCTCAGTGACAAACCTTGTATGTTGTATGAGAAAAAAATCTGAAAATGTAATAAAGCCTAATGCTCTGTGTTCTAAACTCACTTTATCACATCAGAATGGGAATGGGGGCCTGCAGAACCCAGAAAGCTAACATAATTAGGGGGACATTTACTAAAGTTCTGTCTAGGTTTCCCAGGTATTTCAATTCAGCAATTTTAAAAATATTGATCAGTATTGATATCTACTGGGTCTTGACCTAAGCCTTCATGAGCCATAATCCCACATTACTTCACTGTTCTTATGATAAATATCAGTATTTATTAAATGAACAGGGAATCCTGAGTTCTTTCTGAAATACACCTTGATTTTGATTTGATTTTGATATATGAGTAGTGAACTTGTCTTAAGGGTTTTATTTCCTATGGAATATTCTTTCTATTAGAGTAATGTACCATTAAATATCAGCAGAGTTAATCTGCAGGACAGTAAACCAAACTTCTGTTGCAGTAGCACCCTGTAACTACACTTTTGGCTTTAACAAAATACTCTTTATACCTTGCTTTTGTACAGCACTGCAGAATATATTTATATATATAAGGGGTGGTTAACCTTTAAGTTAACTTTAGTATGTTATAGAATGGATAATTCTAAGCAACTTTCTAATTGATCTTCATTATTTATTTTTTATAGTTCTTGAATCATTTGCCTTCATCTTCAGACACTTTCCAGCTTTCATATGGGGGTCACTGACCCCATCTAAAAACAAATGCTGTATAAGGCTACACATTTAGGGGCTGATTTATCAAAGGTCGAGGTGAATTTTCGAATGAAAAAAATTCGAATTTCAAGCTATTTTTTGTGTACTTTGACTAGAGAATAGTCCTAATTCGTTTTGAATTTTAAAAAAAATCGAAAATGAGTATATTGAAATTTATCATGTCTCTTTAAAAATTCGACTTCGACCATTCGACAGCTACCTGCCGAATTGCTGTTTTAGCCTATGGGGGACCTCCTAGAACCTATTTGGAGTCAAGTTTTTCATTCCTTAAATTCATACGATTCGTATTCGGCCGAATACGGACCTATTTCGGAAACTGACCTATTCGACCCAAAAAAAACATAGTTTCGGGTTGGTCTTTTTCATTTTGAATTTCGAAGTTTTTTCAATTCGAAATTCAACCCTTTATAAATATGCCCCTAATTGTTATTGCTACTTTTTATTACTCATTCATCTTTATATTCAGGCCCTCTCCTATTTATATTCCAGTCTCTTGTTCAAAGCAATGCATGGTTGCTAGTAGGGATGCACCGAATCCACTATTTTGGATTCGGCCGAACCCCCGAATCCTTTATGAAATATTTGGCCGAATACCGAACCAAATCCAACCCCTAATTTGCATATTCAAATTAGGGGATTTGAATATGGATTCGGTGCATCCCTAGTTGCTAGGGTAATTTAGACCATAGCAACCAGATTGATGAATTTGCAAACTGGAGAGCTGCTGAAAAAAAAGCTAAATAACTCAAAAACCACAAATAATAAAATACCAAATCCAATTGCAAATTGTCGCAGAATATCACTCTCTACATCATACATAAAGTTATTTTTAAGGTGAATAACCCCTTTAAGAGTTTGAGCTTTTTTATTACAGACACTGCGAATGTTCGCAAACTTGGCGAGGAAGTCTTTGAGGTCTTTAATCAGTCAATAGACAAACACAAGGAAGGGCCGCACTGGCTCGCCGATCTCCCCTCCAATCAGGTGCACAGTCAGACAGTGACCCCACTGTATATACGACAAAACATTCGACGGTAGACGGCACTTCTTTTTTCAGAAGTGCCGTCTACCGTCGAATGTTTTGTCTTTAATCAGTCAAAAATGGAGCAAACATGGTCGCTTATATTTGCAAAGGTGTTTGCAAACGTTTTTTTGCACTAACAAAACATATTACATTCCCCCAACGGGCCATAAAGGCCAAGGGCACAATAAGAGGATTGGCTGCTTTTTTTCCGAAAGGGTTTTTTTTTATAGCGGTGAAGGAAAGTGCTTATGAACACCCCCCCCATAACTCCATTGACAGGCCTGGCATTGGCCTAAATGGAGCTAGATGGAGTGGATACCGGCATGAAAATGCATGCATTTAAGTTTTTGGCCAAATGCTAAAACAAGTACGTTTTGATACATTGCCATCATATTTTTTAGGAAAGTGGACTATAAAATGGGGTTCCCTGTTATGTTTGTCTTTGGGTTCACTTGACCTTCAAGCATTGCTGAGGGATCCCCTGAATAAATTATATCTTTGACCTCTCCCAGAAGAGAAGGCATTATTCTACTGATCAAGAGTATGTGATCAAGAAATAAATCAAGGGCGGGAGGTTGGAATTATGTATATAGTATGCTTTAGTGTAAAAAGAGTCAAAATGTATGCAGAACATTTATTTTAGAAAATAAAAACAGGGATCCAGGCTATTAAGCTTTCTAAAGCTGGACAAAGAATTAAAACACATTTTGGCAAAGTTGGGGTAAATTGCGTGGAGACAGGGAGGACTGACTGCGATTGAGCTTGATAAGGGCAAAGTTGTTAGCTCATAGATGCTGCAATAATTAGATGTATAAATTCAAGACATAAATGTTAAAAAGAAGGCTCTATTTTTATTCAGTTACAGAGTAGCTACATTTCTTGCCTAGGATATACATTTCAGTTCAGATTTGCCTAATTTCTAGAGTGCTTGCTATATGATATAAGGGATGTTTTCTAGTAAACCAACTAACATTAACATGTTACATTTTCGAGGTTTATTTGTAAATCTAGTTGCGATTCAAAGTAGTGTGTGTGTTTGTCCCCTTCTGCAATCTTGGTTCTCACTTTTGATACAACATAACAGAAACAAGCTATCCTCCAAGCAAGGCTACATTTCACGCATTACTTTGCATGGTTACATTTTGTTTACAGCCCTCAGAACCAGCAACACAGAATAGAAAGTCACAAATAATGATTACAGTAGCACTAAAAAAAAGTTACAAGCAGAGTTAGAAGTAATGCCACAGACACATTGCTGTACCTCAATTTTCACAGAACGCAATGCATAGATATCAAAGGTTATACCGTAAATACATCATGCTAATGGGCAGTGGCATAATTACTATGGGTCTTTGGAGGGCCTGGCATGCAGAGTTCTCCTTCGGCCTCTAGCTCTCAAACCACTGCCGACTGCCAGCATGCCCACCTGCTTGTTTGTTCAAGGCAGACCTCATGGCTAGGCCCCCCGGGTCCCACTGTCCCCCTCCCCCCTGTGGTTGCATGGTCTGCTGTGTGGTAGTTACACCACTGCAAATGGCACATGTAGCGTTTTTTGACCAACAGTGACCAAGGAGAATCTCAATTGCCACACAATATTCACACAACAAAAATATTTGTAGTAAAAAAGGAAATGACACTCAGACTGTAAGGTAGTGACAATCTGAGCTCCCCTGGGACAGCAATGCAGAGATTGGCCTGCGCCATTAGATAGCAACAGGGAAATTTGCTTAGGGCATGTGCATTAAAATCTAGGAAACATTTAGCTATGTTATTCTAGTGGGATGCAAAACATGAATACATTCCCTTTCACTAGTATCATATCAAATATGTTTGAAGAAACAGGATGTTTGATATTTACCATTTTGACTGATGAACCAGAACATGGAAAAATGCAACTGAAATTATGATTAAGGGGAAATAAATTCTGTGTAGTTTCAAAGCATTTTAATTTCTCTCCAGATCAATATTCTTCCTATGTTTAAATTGATTTTTGTATTTGTCTCGCTGGAATGAACTCATTCCATCTCTATAAAATTGAAATCTACTGGTTTCGGAGCTTTAGAAATAACCCGTTGTTCTCTTTACCTGATTGAAAAGATCTTTACAGATTTACTTGTACTGGCCCAGAAAGCATTAGTAGAAACAGATCCGCACACACAAACAAGATTATGCAGTCGGGGAAAATACCCCTTTTATCATGCCACCAAACAAATAAACGTTTTTGGGGGGGGGGGACACCCTGAACACCCTCCCTTCATCAGGATACAATTCTTAGTGCAGAAACCAATTTAAACCCAACTTCCCACACCTTCTTTTCCCAACATGCAACATTTCTCAGAATTTAACCCTTATGTGGAATTCTTGAATAATTAGTAGTCCAAAAAATGAGCATCTTCACATATTAAAGTGTCAGAAGTGCAGTCCATATTAATATGATCCATGTTGTGTATAAAAAAATTACAAATTCACTTCTAGTTGTAAAAAATCAATTACGATGTAAACAATTTAAATGTGATACCTTACTGCCCGTGGGATTTCTAGTATCCCTTAGTATTCTAAGTTATCACCGTAGTATTCTAAAGTATCACCCGTTAGTTCTTATCTGAAAAAAAAATAGAAACAGGTAGGAGGATTAAAAAATTATCTCTCATAAGAAACACGTATAGCTAAAATTCTCACTGAGGCGAGGTTATGGGCATAGATAGAAAAGATCTTTTGGAAACTAAAAAACACAACATCTCACAACTCAGATGGCAAATCCTGGAAGTAATACATAGGGAGAAAGGTGAGCTTGATAAAAGGTCTTTTTTAAGACGGGAGGCATTTTGGATTTGGCAATTAAAAACACCAAAAGGTCTCAATGAGAATTTTAGCTATACGTGTTTCTTATGAGGGATAATTTTTTAATCCTCCTACTTGATTCTATTTTTTTACAGATAAGAACTGCCGGGTGATAACTTAGAATACTAAGGGATACTTGAAATCCCACGGGCAGTAAGGTATCACGTTTAAATTGTTTGGTGTTCCACCCCGAAATGTTGATTTGTTTGGTGGCATAATAAAAGGGGTATATTCCCCAACTGCATAATCTTGTGTTTGCTGATCCGTTTCTACACATGTACGTTGCTAAGGGACCCGGCCGGGCCAACAGAAGAACGCACCACCATTGCAGTATTGGTGAACTACAGGTGTGTGGTAGGAAAATGACATTGCATCCAGAAAGCATTAGGGCACAGTTACAAAATCCACTCCCAATTATCAGTTTTCCGTGGGCAACAAGGCCAATTATATTAGTCTATGCTGTGAAAATGTCACTCTCAGCACAAGTGAATCCTACACACAGTATGTATAATGTGCTAAAATACAAGCCTATATATATATATATATATATATATATATATATATATATATATAGCGGTAATCCAGGCCATCAGGGTGAGGACTGCATCAAAAAGCCAATGTGGTCCTTGCCCTGAAGGAATTTTTAAACCTGCCCAATCAATATAATATAATATAATTATCCTGTATTTACTGTAAATAGCACTATATTCTATCCACTTTACTGTGTAAGCCCTTAGTCTGATGACAGAATATTTTTTTACATTTGTTTTTCATTATTTTTTTAGTCATTAAGTGTGCCATCAATCCTAGCTAGGTGATTTAATGAACTCCAACATCCAAGCTTGTGCTTTCCTTCTGGCTCATAATGTGTAGGAGAGAAAGATACAGCTATCATAAGGAACATTACTTTTTTTGTATGTGAGAGTGAGAACTAGGCTTCCAATACTGTGCGAGTGTTACTTTGCAGGAATCCGATATCATATTTTCAATTTTAGAAGAAAGTGCCCCTGGAATAGAAACACCAAGAGATTGGTTTTTCCTTTACATGAAACACAAAAGTTAGTTAATGGTGTGTTAGCAATAAGGGTAATGACACAGGGAGAATTGTAGTATTTTGTAGACAAAATACTACAACTCTCCCCCCATTCAGCATGAATTTGAATTGTCACAATGGCACCTCCTACTTAGTGACAGGCAGGTATCTGTATTGATGGAATACACACAGTACTGCATTTTAGATGCATATGTGCCTGTTACTAATCAGGACAAGGTGACATTTAAACTCCCACTGGGGTGGGGATTGCTCCTTCAGGATAATAAATCAACGGGGAGACAAAATCTCTTACCTTAAGTCAATATGTAAACTGACTGCAACTTATTTTATTATTATCCTGTACTTATTTAGCACTACATGTACATAAAATATTTTTTTCATGACCCACATCAGTCATTGCCCCAGTGGAGGGGGAATGTAATAAAAGGTGAAAAAAATGTTGCACAGCCAAGCATCAAATGCAGCCAATCAGCAGGTAGCATTTACCTGCTATTTTTGGTGTGCAAGGGTAAAAAAAAGTTGACAGAGGAAACCTAGGGTATTCCTTAAACTGTTGGGTCCTGAGTTTAATTCTGTCTACACAATTCTGTCTACAAGGAGTTTTTTATGCTTGCGAGGTGCTAGGGGTACTATATTTCAGTTTTGTGCTCAGAGTGGTTATTTCTACTAATAACAGACCATCACTACTACAGATCCAGGAGTTGAGTTCAGCCTGGATGAACTGAATCTGAATCTTTAAATCTTTGCATCACACAAACAATAAAAATTTTGTTCTTTCTAACCCTAACCAGAATTGCCAAGACCGATCAGGTTAACCCCTCAGCTGCCAGGTTATACCTCGATATTTAGCCCTTATTTAACCCTTGTCCTAATTGTAATTTTAATAATTCGCTAAGTTTCTAGACATATTTTTTAGCTGTACAACAATAAAAGTTACGTTTTATTTTTTTACTTGTTCAAGGGAATTGTGAATGGGGTGGTGCAAACTTTAAGGTCTATCTTTCTCTAGAATATCAATATACTGTACATTTCCCTGACACAAACATCTGTGACTGTCCCGTATCCATGCTTTGGTGGTGCATGTGTTGTTTATAGTTATTATCCAGGTATGTATGGGCTAATACAATACATCTCATAATATAAGAAGTGGATGGTGGATCCACATTAGGGGGCAAATTTACTTAAGGTCAAATATCGAGGGTTAATTAACCCTCGATATTTGACTGTCGTAGTTAAATCCTTCGACTTCGAATATCGAATATCGGTTGCTTTTAGGTGGTGAACTAGGGGGTCAAAGTTTTTTCTTAAAGAGACAGTACTTCGACTATCGAATGGTCGAATAGTCGAACAAATTTTAGTTTGAATTGTTTGATTCGAAGTCGAAGGTCGAAGTGAAGGTTGAAGTAGTCCATTCGATGGTCGAAGTAGCCAAAAAAAACATTCGGAATTCGAAGTTTTTTTCCTCTATTCCTTCACTCGAGCTAAGTAAATGGGCCCCAAAGTATCAGTGGCGCTAATCCAACTAGACCTTTAACCTGCGCAGAGCTCAACCCTCCCCTGCACAAATGCAATACATCTATTACGTTTCGAATGATAATATCAAAGATATTTGACATTATCATGGCAGACACAAACCTTATCCATGGAAGTACACTATAAAGTAACTTACCCTTTAATAATTGCTAGACATAATTTTGCAGGGGGCCCTGTTACTGCCAATAACTTCAAACACTATATACAGTTGTCCAATTAAATGGCCAGCACCGCACAGCTAGCGGGGGAGTAAACAACAAATTATAAAGTGAATTTGGAAGTGATGTAATCACCTGCTAGACTTTTTCCGAATTCAGCGTGAGCGGAGACACAAGGAGACGGAATGCCGGCTGCTCGATCTCTTATGGACTGAACATCAAACACACTTAAACATTGGGACTGAGAAGCGATGGTTTTAAAGCACAGTGTAAGTGCATTACTTTTAAGATTTTTAAATAATAAAAGGTTCTTTTTACACTATGGGCGATGCACCTCTGTTTTAATCCATTGATAGATTGCTGCTAAGGATCCATGTGGGAAGCAAGTTAATTTATTGATACACATCTTAAAAAGTATAATCTTGTTGAAAATCGACTGATGGAACTGGTGCTGTCTGTTTTGGGCAAAACAGGATACTGCGTGATTGAAATCCTCACATTACAACCCCATCCTGGCCTTTATTAAGGGTTTAAAGGGTAACTTAACCCAAACTTAAGACACAAACATTTGATTTGTCACAAAGGGTGATTGGATTATTTTATAACATACTACACTATATGCACTTTACATTTTGTTGTTTACTCCCCCACTAGCCGTGTAGCGCTGGCCATTTCATTGGGCATTTTGTATTGATATTTGAAGAGATTGTATCTGGACCAGCAGGAGGAGAAAGACTGAAGGCTTAGCAATCAGATCGTTTTCTGTTTGTGACTACACAGTAGGTCAGAAATATACTTATGGGGGTGATTATTCAATATGCCTCTGGTATATATCTAATTCTATCTGCATGTTGTTTATTCATTTGTGGAACCCTGCATGTCCTCTATAACCAATTACACTGTGTCTTGAACAAACAATATAACTTGCAGGAAAAAGGTCCTGCAAGAGGCACTTGTGATTAGACAAGAAAGGATTATAGAATAACTGTCACTTAGGACGAAGCAACAGAGGTAGAGAGATTAAATAACTGTACTGAATCCACTGTTTGCCTGTGCTGCCAAGGACAGTATAGGGGAGAAAAGCACTTGGAAAGTCAAAGCAAGCTGGAGAATGGAAAGAAGCCGGGCTGATAGTGAGAGAAATGACTAGATAGATAGATACTGACAGACAGAGCGAGAGACAGAGAGACAGAGTGATAATATGAAAAAAAGAAACATTGGCAGTCTGAAAATAAATAGTATTCTAGGTTTATAATAAATATTGTTCAGGCTGTATTGTATCATATCAGCTAACTGATTATTACTGAGACTAAGGCTACATGTTGTGAGTTGAGACATCACATTTCAGGCAGGCATATTCTGACAGACAGACAGAAGAAATCTCACTTCTGCTGTGGTTTGTAACCACTGTTTTGCTGTTAATGGCAGGGACTCACATCTGTATTACAGGGCAACTTCTTTGTTTAAAAGAACCCAAAGTGCATGTATGAGAGATTCATAACTTGTGCTAATGCCAACTCCCCCCCCCCCAAATAGCAATATAAGTGTATACTTACGTTGAGTGAATTTGATAACAGTCACTGTGAGACCCACCAGCCATAAAAGAACTGCTCTCGGCAGGCAGAACCAGCACTCCCTTGGGCTGAGGTAGTGGAGCCCATTGCCCCCCATTTCTAGCCAACCAGCCTCCACGCTCCCCAATGTCTGGGAAACTGACCCTTGCTGCAGGCAGCTCCTTGCATTTCCTGCCCTTATATGACATCCAGAAAAATCCCCAGGGCACTTAGGAAACTACTTCAGCAGAGAGGGCACCCCTTTCACTTGTTCCACCACAACTGATGGAAAAATATGCTTAGGAGGGTTGCACGGCTACCAGACAAGCACAGAGGATGTGATGTCAAATTGGAGAGTAAATGCTATGGGAAAGAGAGCAAATGCAGCACCCTTGGCAGCAGCTCCTTTTCTCCTCCCGCCCCTCATTTTCACTGCCCGACCCCCCCCCCCCCGACACACTCCTGTTTGCATGAGATGTACAATGACAATGCAATGCTGCCTGTTCTCAAGCACCTGCTGTCCTACTGTGCCTGGAAAAAAAGCCCAGCGAGGAATGGAGATCTGTGACTTGATAAGAAAGAATGAAATCAAATCCTATCATGGGACTGGCTAACAGAGATAATAGAGAGATGAAATAAAGATCAATGTGAATTGTATTGATGTGTTAGAGCTTGCACTGTATTCACTGTCACTGCATGTGCTGAGGGAGGCGGTGATTTATGGGACCACTTACACTTGCCAGAATCCACAAATATACATGTACATTAAAGTGCACTGGGTATAATGTTTCTCCCAAGTTATTTGTCTATTTGTTATTAGTTGTGGCATCACTTTTCAGACAGTGATACTCCATTACTGTGTTTCGCACCTATTTTTTCACAGCAGCAACAGAACCAGATTTGGAAGGGATTTGTTGGTGGCATTTAACCCCATACTGTGCTGCTTATTGCAGGGATCCAGATTAACATGTTGTTATTCAGAGCCGCATCTTTAAATAAAACCAACTCCATAAAGCAGAATGAACTATACAGTAAATGCAGGTGGGAGAGAGACATACAGTAACTCATGCGCTGCAAATAGGGATGCACCGAATCCAGGATTCGGTTCGGGATTCGGCCAGGATTCGGCCTTTTTCAGCAGGATTCGGCCGAATCCTTCTGCCCGGCCGAACCGAATCCGAATCCTAATTTGCATATGCAAATTAGGGGCGGGGAGGGCAATCGTGTGACTTTTTGTCACAAAACAAAGAAGTAAAAAATGTTTTCCCCTTCCAACCCCTAATTTGCATATGCAAATTAGGGTTCGGATTCGGTTCGGTATTCGGCCGAATCTTTCACGAAGGATTCGGGGGTTCGGCCGAATCCAAAATAGTGGATTCGGTGCATCCCTAGCTGCAAATGCCAGGCTCTCCACTTAGGTACATAGATAAGTGTATACTCACATGGAGTGAATTTGATCACTGTAGGACCCACTGTCCATAAATGTGCTGCTTCCAGCAGGCAGGACCAGCATCCCCCTGGGTTGGGGCAGAGGAGCCCAATGCCCCCCATTCTTCGCCAGCCAACTCCCACACTCCCCAATGTCTGGGAAACTGACCCTTGCTGTTGGCAGCTCCTTACATTTCCTGCCCTTAGATGACATCCAGAGAAATCCCTAGGGCACTTGAGAGTTTACAAGAGACGTAAAGCCACACAGAAGAGTGCAACGGGAAAGATATCAGTCTTCTTTTCTCCTGTCGTTCCTAATTCACACTGCCCGCCTCCCTCTCCGTGACACACTCCTTCTCCTATTCTGCCTTTCACTCTTAGCCCATCAATATCATCCTTGCTTCCACAGCACACTCTCTCAATGACAGGTCACCATCACACTGATTATAGACAGCATCTGTTTAGCAAAGCAGAGGGAATATACAAGATCTGGGGCCACAGTGGGTACCTGATGCAAATCATTAATCATTCTTCTGTACATAATGTTCCTGAGGGAATACCTATAAAATATTGCTGGTTTACTGCCTAGGGGTTGCCTTTAGTTGCTAAATCATTAAAGCATTTGCAGATTGGATTGAATTACACCGGGGCTCTTTAAATGTGTGTGTGTGTCTAAGTAATTATCCGCTCTAGTACCTGCAAATAATTTCTTTTACTAAAGGTGCACCATACAGATTGGGTGTTACAGGATCTATCCAATGAAAACAGCAACACTCCGTTATTGAAAAGGTTGAAGAAATTTACTTAAAATGCCTTAGGCAACATTTCGGGCTACGCAGGCCCTTTGTCAAGCCTATCGGATCTATGATCCTGAATGCTTGTAACCTGGAGTTTTTCAGATGAGGTTTTTTTTTGTAATGTGATTGACAATACTTTAAACATGTAAACAATAAATATAGCCAATGGAATTGTTTTCCAGGGCTGGAACTAAAGGTAGGCAGAAGAGGCATGTGCCTGGGGTGCGAACGGTGCCAGGCACATACCTTCCCTGTTGCCTACCCCTCCGACTGAGTGAGTTCATGCTCCGATGTCAAGGAATGCAGATGTGCGTCTGTTGGAGTTCATTAGTGCGCAGGGGATGGAGGCAGCACAGTTGGCTGGGTTCGCCTGGGGCCCGGCCCTGTTGTTTTCCCACCAATAAAGGTGTATGCAGCTTAGTTAACATTAAATACAAGAATTGAATTATATGGAGACTGGAGATTAGAACATCTGATAGCCCATGTTGTTATGCGTCCTGTGTCCTGAGGGCAAGCATAAATAGCAACATTGATTTTATATATTTTAAGGGATGCTCATGGCATGAAGCAAGTTGAGAAATTTGAAGAATTGATGTCTTTACATAAATATGACCTATAATGGTAACAGTTGCTTGTACTGTATATTGCCATTAAGGACATACGCAGGAAAAGTATTATACATTTTTTCAAAATATTCAACATTAAAAAGGGTAATCAATAAACTTAATCTTTTGCAAGAAATATAAGTAATAACCTAGTGCAAGTTGGAGGCTTACATGCAGTATATGGAATCAATGTGCTCACATTAGCCAACGTGTTTTTGCTTACTTTTGGAAAAGAGGCAACCAGAATGAGAATACTTTATGCAAATATTCTCAATGTCAATAAGATCATTCTCAGGGGAGCTTTTCATCTTAAAGAGCTGCATAAAAGATAGGATGTTGTTCAATTGGGTTAATACAAAAAAAAGTTTTTTCAATGAGTCATAAGGATATACTGTGTTAAATACGAGCCTTGCAACATAAATGGGTTAATTTATTTACAACCTTAAAGGGACCCTGTCATCAGAAAACATGTTTTTTTCAAAACACATTCGTTAATAGTGCTACTCCAGCAGAATTTTGCACTGAAATTTATTTCTCAAAAGAGCAAACAGATTTTTTTATATTCAATTTTGAAATCTGACATGGGGCTAGATATTTTGTCAATTTCCCAGCTGCCCCCAGTCATGTGACTATGGTGTCCCAGAATTTAAACCTCTACCCATAGTTAATGGGCTCTAAGGTGTAATATTAATCTAAACATAAATGCATACAGTATGAATAACCTACAGTTCATGACTAGTCATGCATTTAGATTTTAAAGTGTTTTATTAAAAGATGCCATGGCTGGTAGATGCATGATGGCGGTAGCAGCAAGTCCTTCTAGGGCCTCCTGTTGATGCCACATTGAGGTCAGCTAGCCTTCTAGCATGGTCCACCCTCCACATGCCCAGAGGCCTAATGCAGTAGCTTTACAGAATCTATGCAACACCCAGTTGCAGAGGGCACAACTCCCTGCATGGCCTTACTTATGCTGGAATTATGGGGAGGGGGTAATGCGGTATTATAGATACAAACATGGCAATTTGAGTCTGTCCCCAATATTCCACCATTATTTCCTTGAACCCACATTCGCCCAACTCTATGTTTAGTACCTCAGACTGTAGATTAAGTCTGGTTGCCTCTTCTTATGGAAGCTACTGCAAGGGATCTCACATATATCATGGTGCATTTTGGTGCTTTTCTCCTCTCCATGGCTATAGCAATTAAGGTATACTAATGATAATGTATTACTTGAGCAGGGTTTGTAAAAATCATAATTTAAAGTCTCAAATGTTACTCATTTTGTGTTTCTATTACTTGAGCAGGGTTTGTAAAAATCATAATTCAAAGTCTCAAATGTTACTCATTTTGTCTTTCTATTATTTAGTATTCTGTTCTGTGCTGTTCAGTCTGGTCCTCAGTCTGCCTTCAGCTTCCATACAATATATATCAGAAGCCCTTGCTGACCTCTTCTTCAACACACACATTAATATTCAGTTCACACCTTTCCTGGGCTAGGCCTGCCCATGGATTATGCTTTCTCTGGGACCCTTAGCAAGTCCATAACCACAGTGTGCAGAATGAATACTATAGTAGGTTGTTGAATGAACATCCCAAGTTCTTCTTTCTGGTGTGAAATCAGTCAACATACTATCAACGTACACCTAAGATATCCTGCAGTGATTTCCTTGCTTTCCAAATGTTTTATAAAGAACCTTGATATTTTAAAATTCTAGAGGGATGTTAGTTTTAGATTCACAGTTCATGTACTCATGGCAGAAGCTAAAGAAAAACTATACCCCCAAAATGAATATTTAAGCAACATATAGTTTCTATCATATTAAGTGGCATATTAAAGAGTTGTAACAAACTGGAATATATATTTAAGGAAATATTGGCCTTTTACTGCTTTTCCCTTGACCCTCCATTTTATGATATTCACTGTGTTGCCTCAGAGGTCCCATGACCATAAATACTTCAGCTCTAACTGTAACAGGATGAAGTGTGGAAGCAAAAGACAGAACTCTGTCCATTGTGGCCTTACATGTATGTTTTGTTTATGTGCAGGGGCAGCCCTTATTTATGTAGAGACCCTAAGGTTTAGGAATGGTTTAACATTTCCCCTGTATTTGGACACCTAAGTGGTCCTTTGATTCACCTAGACAGCTACCGTATATCCCTTTTCTTGGATCCATTGTACTTTAAGGTTTGCCCAGTAGGGGGAAGTGTTTAAAAGTTTAAAAGGGAGAACACACGTGTGCTCAGGGCTCTCTCTTACAGGATCCCACCTTGCACAGAGGTGGGTACAGGAGTGGGTCTGGGCAGTATCAGGTCCCATGTAAGGGAAGGTTTATTTAGTGGTAGGAGTTCATGTTATAGTCTCTCTCTAGGAGCACAAGACAGTGGCAGATTATTTTAGTGAGCAGCTTTCTGGCTCCAACAAGAAGAATAGTTGGGGTTAGTACACAAGTGGGTGAGTTCAGGAGCAGGGAAAGTGCTAAAGAGCAAGATACCCATGGGATCCCTAATGTGAAAATCACCAAGACAGGCTTTACTACCCTCCTGAGAGGGATCTACTGGCAATATCAGAAAGTGTGAAGGTTTTCTACTGTGTGCTGCGATTGTATTGTATATGGAGAGCTATACTGTCTGATTGCTGTGAGCCATATCATCTGCCATTGTCCAATAAAGTTTATCTGTTTGAAGCAATTAACCTGGACTTTTGTTGTGTTTGACTTTTGATTGATCTGTGGGTTTTACGTATGAGCTGTTTTATGCAATATATTTTTTATATCCTACATATACAGTATATCCTACTGTATATAGTCCTATATTGTTCTTGGGTATAGTTTTCCTTTAAGTTGCAAAGCTTTTCATTTGCATTCAGGATGATAACAGTGATGGAATTAAATATGCAGAAATCATTTACCTCTTACAAGCAAGCAAGGCTACATAACACTCTGTTTGCCAATGCAACAATTACATTATTAATAATAATTGAAAATCTTTTTTTCCTCTACATTAATCACAGTAAGAAGTGATGCTGTGAAATTAACAGAGTACTACTTGTTAGCACTCCATAAACGTGATGTTGTTTTTTTGTAATACTAAGATTACGATGTAAACCAGCATTTCAATGACTTGTAAAGTCATATATGAAAATATTTATTCAAAATAAATCATATTAACGTGATTATGACTTATTGTGTATGACTTGTGTACTTCTGTTTCTCTAAAATATATTTTAAGATATAATGTTAATACACCATATTGTCTGCTGCTTTACAATGGATGAGATTTCACAAATATTTAGAAGCTGAAAGGTTATTTTTTATTTATTGGACAGAGAATCCTTTTAGCATTTATTGGTATGCATTCGGATGCAATTTTCTCACTATGGCAGTTGTAATGACCAACAGACGAAATGAGATCCATTAGCCTCAATTTGTCTAAAGCAACAACAGTTGCTCTGGAATTCACAGTCCCATTTATTTATAAAGAGTCGGATGCAAATTACACAAAATGTAATCTTCGTGGAACCAGCTGATCCAGTTTTAATGAGGATCCAGTTTTCATGAAGACGCATTTTTCTTGCTATATACATGCTAACATCAATTAGCTAACATCCATTGAGCCCACACGTAAACTTCAGCGCCATGTTTGCCCCCACCATCTGACATTATTGACATTAATATGCATTTTTTTGGTGCCTTGTAGCTTTGCTGAATGTAGATCTCATATTGCTGGGGTCCTGGATGCACTATGTTCAGTGTTAAACCTTGCCCTGTTATTTCCTTACCCTGCCTTCATTAACATGTGACTGACCATCAGATTATATGTTACATTTATATTTTCCGTTCAGTGTGTAAGATTCAGAAGCATTTCACACATTTTTCCCTTTGTGTTTGCATGGCCTCTTCTGTCATGTTGCATTCGTTGCAGAATTAGTGTCCAATTCAATTGGCACAAGTCAATTGAAGGTGCTGAACTAACCTGCTAAGGGACAAGGTACATGGCATTTCCAAGGTTCCCTTGTGACAGTGTGATCAGAAAAAGCTGAAGGGGCACTCAGTGTCCATGAATGAGCCCTCTGGAAGCACACACTTGAACTGTCCCTTCTGCATTCCCCAGTACTCCAAACATCGGCCTATTGCTAGAGCTAAATTGTCCAATACAGGTAGAATTCTATTGTTTCTACCTGTGTATCTGACGATTCAGCTCTACACGTGTGAATTGAAATGAACGATCTTTCTTTGAAAGATCTTTTCAAAGAGAGATCATAATTGTTACGTCTGTGGCCACCTTTAGTCCACACTTCCTGGTCCTTCCACATTTCCTTTTAAAATCATACAATGGCCCAACCTAATTAATGCTTGTGTTTATATTTGGAATGTTGCAGGGGCTAAACACGCATGTGCATATGTCCATAGAACCAACACCCTCTCCTTTTATTGTGATTGCATTGCTTTTTCCTACTGGTATTTCAGTTAAAAAGTGTTCATTTAGTGGGGCAGAATTCAGTGACATACAGTATATCCATAAAAGGATATAGACTATTCATTGAGGACATCAATATATAAACTAGAGTTTCATAAAATATTTTAACGTCAACTCCAAAATCCTGTAAAAATGTGAATTGGTAATGTATTGTCATTTTATATTTACGCAATATTATAAAACCATCATGCAATAAAAAAAGGTGTGTCATGTTGATATTTTCCAGATATACTATATGTGCTATCACAGTGCTATCTTTAACATTAACTCATAGTTATTTCCTTACAGAAAATACCTCCAACAGGTTCAATTATTTGCTCAAACCCTGCTAGTAAGAGGTAAAATTATAAAAATGTCTGTATATCATACTGCCCAATAGCAAGTTCTAATACTCTGTGGATCAAATGTGTGATGGTAACTTCTTTGAATATCATTCTCAGTCAGGAGATTTCTATTTTTAACACTAAGGGGCCGATTCACGAAGGGTCGAATTTCGAAGTTAAAAATACTTCGAAATTCGACCCTCGAATTGAAATCCTTCTACTTCGAATATCGAAGTCGAAGGATTTAGCGCAAATCCTGCGATCGAACGATCGAAGGATTTTTCGTTCGATCGAACGATTGAATCCTTCGAATCGAACGATTCGAAGGATTTTAATCAAACGATCGAAGGAAAATCCTTCGATCAAAAAAAGCTTAGCAAGCCTATGGGGACCTTCCCCATAGGCTAACATTGACTTCGGTAGGTTTTATCTGCCGAAGTAGGGGGTCGAAGTTTTTTTTAAAGGGCAAGTACTTCGACTATCGAATAGTCGAATAGTCGAACGATTTTTACTTCGAATCGTTCGATTCGAAGTCGAAGGTCGTAGTCGAAGGTCGAAGTAGCCCATTCGATGGTCGAAGTACCCAAAAAATACTTCGAAATTCGAAGTATTTTTCATTCGAACCCTTCACCCGAGCTGAGTGAATCGGCCCCTTAAAGTAAGATATTTCCAACAGTCGTCAGTTTATAATAAGCTATAACACGTCCCCATTTAAAGGGGGTGATCTGGTTACCTTATATTTGGAGAATGTTTATCAAACTGAAATATTATTTTTTGCCTCAAGGGATTTCTAACTTATGAATGGAAATTCTTCTAGCCAATTTCAAAGCCTTTATTCAGTGGTTTAACTAGTTATCAGCGGACCCGGGTGCCAAAAAGAATCTTGCGGTAGCTTGCTTCCGGCACACACGCAGAGAAATTCCTCCCCCCGCCATGCCACCCAGGATAACACTTATCATGGTTTCAGTGGGCCCCAAGGAGGTGCGGACCTGGGTGATATTGCACCTCCCGCACCCCCCAGTAGTCACTGCTTTATTTCTTGGAGTGGGTGTTATGGAAAAAGGCAATTGTCCGTTATTTTGACCTCCTGGCATTATGGAGTGTTGGGTTATTTTGCAGTACTTGCTGGTGATTTTACAGCAATTTGGAGTTTGCGTGGCCAAAGAAGACCTGTTAGTCAACTCTAATAATTTACTAACCCCCCTAAAAAATTGATGATTGAAAGAGTTTGACTATACACTAGGGGCAACAAATGTACTTCTGCAATTTTTGCTGGGCCATTTGAACTTTGCTTTATGCCAATAGGTAGGTTTTTTTTAAGACTCAAACCACAGTGGGGAGCAACAAGACACATCAATTTATAAATTTAACAATCAGCATTAAACTAACGTTAAAGTATTAATAAATTGTTTTGGAAAACAATGGATATTCCAATTGGATGATGGAAGCACTAGTTAATGAAGAATATGTTTTATTTAATGATGTGGCCAGCTTAGCGGGTGTTTTTTTAGACACCGGTGCATGGGGGTTGGCCCGTGGAGAGGCAGCGAGTGGGTTTGAGTGAGCAGAGTAGTGCAGCTTTCGAAAGGTTTGTTTGTCCAACTGGGTCAGATATATATATATATATATTTATATATATATCAAATTATGAATATGAGTATTTCAGTTGAAATGTTTACAGGTGTTTTTTTGGGGGGAATTTGATAATTTATTAGTGGTGTGAAAACTGCTAAAGGTGGTATTCAGCTGAGGTTCATTGAGTTACACAAGCTAAAGGTGATAGTCATTTAGCAATTCAGTTATACCATCTTCAAGGCTATAGTACTTGGCCAATGCAATTTTTCACACATAGTTACATAGTTACATAGTTACATAGTTAAATTGGGTTGAAAAAAGACAAAGTCCATCAAGTTCAACCCCTCCAAATGAAAACCCAGCATCCATACATACACCCCTCTCTACTTTTAATTAAATTCTATATACCCATACTAACTATAGAGCTTAGTATCACAATAGCCTTTTATATTATGTCTGTCCAAAAAATCATCCAAGCCATTCTTAAAGGAATTAACTGAATCAGCCATCACAACATCACCCGGCAGTGCATTCCATAACCTCACTGTCCTGACTGTGAAGAACCCCCTACGTTGCTTCAAATGAAAGTTCTTTTCTTCTAGTCTAAAGGGGTGGCCTCTGGTACGGTGATCCACTTTATGGGTAAAAAGGTCCCCTGCCATTTGTCTATAATGTCCTCTAATGTACTTGTAAAGTGTAATCATGTCCCCTCGCAAGTGCGTTTTTTCCAGAGAAAACAACCCCAACCTTGACAGTCTCCCCTCATAATTTGTCTTCCATCCCTCTAACCAATTTAGTTGCACGTCTCTGCACTCTCTCCAGCTCATTTATATCCCTCTTAAGGACTGGAGTCCAAAACTGCACTGCATACTCCAGATGAGGCCTTACCAGGGACCTATAAAGAGGCATAATTATGTTTTCATCCCTTGAGTTAATGCCCTTTTTTATGCAAGACAGAACTTTATTTGCTTTAGTAGCCACAGAATGACACTGCCCAGAATTAGACAACGTGTTATCTACAAAGACCCCTAGATCCTTCTCATTTAAGGAAACTCCCAACACACTGCCATTTAGTGTATAACTTGCATTTATATTATTTTTGCCAAAGTGCATAACCTTACATTTATCAACATTGAACCTCATTTTCCAGTTTTCTGCCCAGTTTTCCAGTTTAGACAAATCACTCTGCAAAGTGGCAGCATCCTGCATGGAACCTATAGTTCACATGTTATATAGGTACTCATCATTTTTATGCTGATAACTCAGCTCTATCAAGATTCAGTTTGTTGAAGTTTTCTGGTGATGTCTGCTTGGCCTAGTATAAATTGCTAAGGTATGGCATAAGTTACAGTCTGGGGGAATCTATCGGGAGATGGGAATCAAACAAAATGTATGAGAGGCCTCATTTAGCTTTAAAAATAAACAAATACAGTATCTGGTGCATTATGGTGATAGTTGGTTATATGTTTATACTTGATTTGCTTGATTTTATCTATGAAGTTTGGAATTTTGAGCATCCATAGGTGTTTTGGGCAGCATAGAGAACAGGATTGTGGCCCATACATATTTCGGTATGCCTAGACAGGAGGCAGTGTAAAAGTTAGTCTTAAAGAAACCACGACTGTTTCAGACAAAGAAAATTCTATCAGAGAAGATTTATTACACACATGTGTGTGTGTGTACAATTTCAAGACATAGTTACACTAATTTCAGAAAGTTCCAAATCAACATATTTTAAATCATTGGATAGATAGGTAACGTGGTATATTCTGATTGGTACATTTATATATAACCTACACTATTGAATATGTATACCTTAGAAAGAGCCTAGGTCATAAACACATGTGGAAGCCTGCACAGATTCCCTTTTAAGGACATTAAGAGTTTCTCCTAGATTTTCTCCAAATTCTCATTAACCCTTACAATTCCTCACTTTGGTCCTATAAAGAAATGGGGCTAGACATATTGTCAATTTCCCAGCTGCCCCAAGTCATGTGACTTGTGCTCTGATAAACTTCAATCACTCTTTACTGCTGTACTGCAAGTTGGAGTGATATCACCCCCTCTTTTTTCCCCCCCAGCAGCCAAACAAAAGAACAATGGTAAGGTAACCAGATAGCAGCTCCCTAACACAAGATAACAGCAGCCTGGTAGATCTAAGAACAGCACACAATAGTAAAACCGATGTCCCACTGAGACACATTTAGTTACATTGAGAAGGAAAAACAGCAGCCTGCCAGAAAGCATTTCTCTCCTAAAGTGCAGGCACAAGTCACATGACTGGGGGCAGCTGGGAAATTGACAAAATGTCTAGCCCCGTGTCATAAAAAAATCAGTTTTCTCTTTTGAGAAATGGATTTCAGTGCAGAACTCTGCTGGAGTAGCACTATTAACTGATGCATTTTGAAAAAAACATGTTTTCCGATTACAGGATCCCTTTAATTGTCTAAAGGACATGGGAAGCCCCGAATTCTAAATATTTCAAACCATAGTCCGCCTTAGCCCTTCCCAGTTGCTATATACCTTTTTTGTTTAAAGGAAATGTACTGTACATATTAACATCTCAAAACATGAAGGAATTAAATTGAAAAAGAAGTAGGAGTCTGGAGTAAATCCTCCACTTGGTGAAGTCTGCAGCTGCCATATTCATTCTGTCAACATTATCCTTTTTTTTCATGTTTCTTCTGAACATACACCCTAGCCCTGCTGTGATTATAGGATGCATAGAGGTCTTATACGCAGAATTTTAGACAGATGTTGATGTACATGTGCTGTGGTCTTTGTCTAATTCTAAGAGCACTTCATTAGCTGGATGCTGTCAGTGTAGTTCTAGAAAACAACAGCAACCAGATTGCTATTGAATTGCAAAAGAAATTTTGCATAATTTCAGGGCTTGGCTATTGACTAAGGCATGTTTTTAAGGTGCCCTATCAGTTGTCCACATATGTTCCTGAGGGTTTCCTTGTCCTTTAATGTGATGTGATCAGTTTATTGATAGGTCAGTTATTTGTTTGCGTTAAGAGTGGGGGGTAGTTAATCTTGCCTGAGTCATGATTGAAACCTCTGATTTTCTTCCTTGGGAGAGTTCTCTGTTTTCAAAGTAATCCAGTCAGCACCTGTGCCTTTCAAACTGCTTCAAGCTGGTGCAAGTCCAACAGTTTCCACTCAGAACTTGTTTGCCAAATACTTGTATCATGGACAGCACCACTCACGATTTTCTTTTTCTTTAAAAAGCCTTTATTAAGCCATGGGCTCTGACACAAACAATTGGGTCAGAGCCCATGGCTTAATAAAGGTTTTTAAATAACATATCTATAAAGCATATTTTTGTATGGGAGCTTCCCTCCCATTACAAAATATCATGTTCCCATTGTCAATTGGGTTGGCTGTCACTGCCCTTTTTTTCCAATTTAGAAATAACCTTTGAAGCGTGAGCTTTATCAAAGTTTTAAAAATGAAAAAAAAAAGCTTTATTTATGGCATGACTTTTTTTTGTTTATACATAAAAATGTTGTATGCAGTGTGTTATTATTTACAATTAAACCTACTTTTTCCATCAAAGCATCACCTAATACAGCTACAGTTGCAGTTAGATTTATCTTTGTTCTCTAAAAGCATAACCTTGCAATACAGACCATCACCTGCCACTTATCTGTACAGTCTCCCTTTTTCGGGAGAGAAAACATCCTGCAGGAATGTTATTAACTAACATAATTTTGTGTCATCTGCAAAAAAACAGAGAGACAGTTTGTTCAGAGCTAATGTCTATGTCATTAATGAATAAATTGAAATATACTCTACGCTTCATACAGCTTTCCCAGCGTGCATAAACAGAGAGCTCAAGCTTACAGTATATTCTTCATTTGCTCAGTAACTCACTGTAGTAATTTATCAAAAGTTTAAGCATATCTCAAGTTCTGCTTTGCAATAATTTCAGACAAAATGTATTTCTGGATGTTCTAATTGTATTAGTTTTGGTGTGAGGGTCTTGGCGGTTAATTCTAAGGAGGTAAAATTTTCTTTAAAACCAATTACAGTATACAAAGAGTCTTCATCCTATTAACAACTGAACTGCAAACATCAGCAACTGGCTATAATAGGGTGTCTAGAATGACTGTTATAAGTTAAGAATCACCTAGTAAAAATGCTGAAATAAACACCCAGCCAGACTTTTCGCCAACTCTGGGATATATATGTGCTATACTGTAAGTATTTACAGTTGTGTTTAGAATAATAGCAGTCCGACATCATTGACCTGACCAATCACTGTTTTTGTAAAAAATTATATTTCTGCATGGCAAATAATATACTAGTAGGTGTAATAGAGTAATAGAAAATAATAGCAGTGTTATAAATAATAATAGCTTGTTCGAAATAATAGCAGTGTGGAGTTTAATAAGTGAGGTCATTCATTCTATGAAAAAAACAGGTGTCAATTACAGCCCTTATTTAAGTCAGGAAGGCAGCAAATGTGCATGTTGAAAATCTGGGTAAAATGGGTAGTTCCTGACACTGTTCAGAACAGCGTACTTTGATTTAAAAGTTGTTTGGAGAGGATAAAACATGTTTGGAGAGCTGCCCAGCTAAAATGATCTCAAATGCTTTAAAAAAACAAATGGACATTGGCTTCCTTGGTGCTCCGTTATTTGAAGATGTCTTGTGAGAAACAGTTGTGTGGGATCGTGCAGACGTGTAGCACGCTGGAGCCTTGAACGGTTCGATAAGTGCTCCCACTAATACTAAGTTCAGTCAATGCTCCCAAGTATGCTTCCTTCTGGATTTTTTTTGTGACAAACCCATTTTTATCCCTATTTTTATGAACAGCACACATCATGTTCAGTATCATCAGAAATGTGGGAGGAAACACATGCAAACATGGGGAGAACAATGAACACACAAACTCGAAGCAGATAGATCTGAGGTCAGAATCAAACTAAAGACCCAGTGGTACAAGATAGCAGTGTTGAGAGCCAACATGCCAGCCAATACAGTTATCCTGTCCTATAATTAATCTTCTGCTCTATAGTTATATTACCATGCTGTTTTTTACTTTCAGCTATGCTGAATTATTTTCTGATGTTAATCCAAGTTTTTGCTGCTCCGCTGTCTAAGGATTGCTTTTAAAAGGCTGCAGACTTGTTTTGAATCATTCCATTCATCCTGAGTCATTTATTGATTTGGTGTTACAGGATTCTCTCTGACTATATTGGGACTTTGAGGAGGCCTATACATACTGTATATATGATTTCACTTTGTACAGTAGGTTTAGATTTTAACCTTTTTTTTTATAATACATAGCAAAGGAATTCCATTTAGCCACTGGCAGAGGGTTTCATTTGTGGAAGCATTTAGAATTCAGAAACAATTAATAAAGGCTCTATTTAAAAATATAATGCAAAAAAACTTTTTTTTAGAGGGGAGCAGCAGAAGATGCAGGCTACAATGGGGCCCCTATGTCAAGACCTCCTGGAGGGATAAACAGAAGGAGACATGGCAACAAGGGGGAGTCAGCCCATCGTGGAAGTTGCCAAGGGTTACAGGGGCTGGCTTGGGATGAGAGGGCAGCAAAAAGTCACTGGAGCCTCTAAGCTGTGGTCATTTTAGAAGTGCAGCTGACCTCAAAAGGATCTCCCTCTTTCCCTAAGGCAGGTTACAGATCTGTGAAGGATAAGAGTTTGGGGTAAGGGTTTGTCACAACAAAGGGATTTGCAGTGGCTCATTAGAACAGTTACTGGGGAGGTGTTACGATTGGTATCCCAAACCCAAAACAAACCCCAACCTTTCGCTTCGGGAGGAGCCCTCCACTACTCGAGTGCTGCCAGGTCTTAGTGTGAGAGGACCAGGGAGAAAGTACTGGGCAGGCAAGGGAACCACACGTTGTACAGGAACGGAGAACAAGAAGCGTAGTTGAGGTCACAGGCCAGATCAAACCAGGAGAGAAAGTACAGATTTGGTAAGCAAGAGAATAGTCAGGGTCACAGTCCGGGTCAAAACACACCAATATCACAGTACCAGGCAGTAATTCAAGAGAGTAGTCAAAATGGGAAATGTTCAGGACAGGCAGCAGACAGGCAGGGTCAGTAACAAGTCAATTCACAGTAGAAAGCACCCAGGAATTTCAGAAAAAGACCTTTACGTTGGGCAATGAAAATTAACCCAAGCAGGCATGGATATGTGGCGAGTCCACAGAGTCCCGGGCCTAGCGTGGCATATTTTTAGGGGAGGCATGCCGCCCAGCTGCTCTATGGGGAGCACTGGGGACGCGCAGCTCCTCAGTGCTCTGTCGCTTTTGTGCGCCCACGAGGGGTTGCGCTGCCGGGCACTATGACCGAATGGCCTAGGGATGTCGGCCCAGTAAATCCAGCGATGAACCCAAGGCCTCCCCTGGAGCTCATCCTCGCCACCCCCTGGACCGACTAGACCACCAGGTAACCTCACAGGAGGTTTTCCACATTTTGGGAACTCTAATTGATATTGACGTGACCCTCCCGGACAGTGCTCTCGGGTGGGGCAAGGATGAGAAGGAGAGGTTGACAGGGGTGCTTGTCAAGTCGATGTTGGGGGCTGACGTAGCCATTGGGCTAGTGCTTTACTTGGGCCATCTGAAAGAAGGGGAAGTTGTCTGTTAGTGAGTTAACAGTTGTACATTTTAATATTAGCAAATAAATTGAAATAATGCTATGGTTTTTTATGATCCAAGTCACATGTTGTGTCTTTTATTGCATGATTGTAGTATGGGGGTAAGTATCAATGCAAGAGAAAAACTAAAGGGCAGGCATCTACACTATTGTTGCCATGTGGTAAGGACAGGACCTGTGCTCCCTGCTGTTGTGGTATGTATGTATGTATAGCTTTATTTGTAAAGCACTGTTACCGTATATACTCGTGTATAAGCCGACCCGCGTATAAGCCGAGGTACCTAATTTTACCTATGAAAACCAGAAAAACTTATTGACTCGCGTATAAGCCTAGACACAACTCAGAAAAGTCTCAGAAATATCAAACAGTCTCTGGCAGGCCTGAGCAAAAAAAAATCAATTCTCTATGTCTGCACTCATTTTTGTGTGTGTGTATATTATATAAATATATAGCACAAGCCAACATACAGTATAGCTGCATTTGTGAACAGTCTTTTGCCATGGGCTCCTTTGCATATTGCTATAAATTATATTTTGCTCCAATTTAATGTTAGAAAATTAAAATACTTGCTCGGAAGGACAAACAAAACACACATACATTAAAAATCGACTCACTGTGTTTGGTTTTACCCAAAACAAAGTTGGACTAAAAAACTAAATTTGCTTATCAAGTGCAGGAGACAAAAAAAGGCAACTAAATATACCTCTGTTTCAGTACCGCTCATCGGATCAGGTCTGCCAGGCAATTTGATGCTGCGAGGCTACAGCACAAGCCTATGTGCGTCAAGTCATTGTTCAAATAGCACCTCTTGTTGCTGTAGCCTTATGTGCTTTGCTCCTCGGGCAAGGCAAAGGCTCCTACTGGTACTTTAAAAATAGGGGCAGCTGATGCTGGCAGGCAGAAGGGGAGAGCGCCGGGGATACAGCTTCCTGCAGCCGGCGCCGGATCACGTCGCTGAGCTGATGACGTCAGCGCGCGCACGCACTCCCTGCGCTGTTGCTGTTGCTGGGAGCGGTATCATGTGGGATTCATCGCTACCGGTAAGCTGACCCGCGTATAAGCCGAGGTAGGATTTTCAAGCACATTTTGGGTGCTGAAAATCTCGGCTTATACGCGAGTATATACGGTAAGTAGCCGCAGTGCTGTACAGTGCCTAAAGGTACAATATATATATAGTTGCACGTGGTACCGGCACTCACAGGGTTTGCATGAAAAATCAATCGTTCAATATGATGAAATAAGAGAATAAGGTTTATTGAATCCAACGTTTTGGTTCCCCACAGGAACCTTTCTCAAGGGCAAAAAGGTGAGAAAGGTACCACGTGCAACTTCTATCTATTATTTAACCAGAGCACCCAGGTCTTTTTGTGTATTTTAAGGTGTGCAGCTTGTACCCACCTTTCTATATATATATATATATAAATACAAGAGTCCTTTGCACTCAACCCATTATCAATATATTTAAGACAGCGACATTTAGTGCATACTGCTACTGAAAAATGCCTTTTTTAAACAAAACGGGGATTGTTTGTCCATATATTGCAATATATTTAAGCTGGCCAACTACGTCAAAGTCATCCCCCGCCTAGTGGTTTTAAAAATTAGTGGTGAGCACAACTTTACCTTGCTTGTTATAGTTATGCGGGAGCATCTCCTTGTTGTAGCTCCCACCCTTCCCAGCTATAGTCAGGTGATCCCACTGGTGTCTAATAAAAGGGCAGCCAAGTTTGGGAGTTTTGCTTTGGAAGCAGTTAGTAAATTGCAGGTAAAACTTAGTCCCTTTGTAAAATGTATAATGAAGCAATAGAATTCTTAATGAATCAGCTAAAAATTGAGCGAAGGACTGGCCAGATATGGGATGACTTTGACGTAGTTGGCTGCAGACCCAGTGTCATGCCTCACCTGCACTTTCTCCTGCAGTCAGACCTGGGCCAGTGGGACCTCATCACTGGGGCACTGAGCATAATTGTCATCTCTGCACCCTGAGGCTGAGGACACATGAGGCGCAGCTCAGACTTAAATATAATTCAATTTCAAATCCTTTTGAAAATAGATTTCAGTACTGGATTCTGCTGGTGCAGCATTATTAACTGATGCATTTTGAAATAAACATGTTTCCAGTGACAGAATTCCTTTAAGTACCCTTCTTGTGCGACATGTTTTTATATACATACGGCTTTGTTTACTGTACAGACACAAATGATAGGGGCACAAAAGAACACCCCTAAATGGACCTTTAATAAGTATTTGTGTTTAGGCTCTGCCTGTGCTCTGCACCTAGATCCAGGTTGAAAATTCTGTGATAGGTGCAGAGTGCAGTGCTGGCAGCCTGTAAGTCTAAATTATGTGCTAGTAGTTAGTGGATGGGTAATTGGCAGAAGGGGTAATGCCTGTGTGCCTCCCGTACTCAACCCTCATGAATACACAAACAGGGCTGTGTTAATGGGGCACAGAAATTATTTAGGAGTGCAGAGGGCGTAACTGTGCCCATTTGTTTCACTTTATACCCTGCCCTGCACTTTGTAAAGTATCTGTAACCCCTCCCGCTGATCAGACATGCCTCCTTACTTCTCAGAGCGCTGACCAGCGGGGAAGAGGGCCTTTGGCGCACACAGGTGACGTGCACAATGATGTCACAGCACACGCACGTTGAGCCAATGACATCATCAAAATGCGCACTTTGTTTATAAACAAAGAATTCTTGTCTTCTGATTGATTCCCTGTCTGTCTATCACTAATTACTCCTTCCTGATTGGTTTCTTGCCCTTTAAATGTTGCTCATTCTTTTTCCTGACCTTGATAATCGCTGCCTGACCCGACCTTCGCCTGACCTTGACTACGATTACTGCCTTCTCATAGTTTGTACCACACTTCACCTCTGTAGTGCTCTGGTTCCCTGTTGACACCGCCGCAGAAAGTTCCCGGGGCACCAAAAGGGTGTTGGTGAAAACCGGAGTGTGCAGGGGAGAGCCTGAGTCATTTAGAGGAGATCTCAACCAGCTGTCTCCCAAGGGTTCCATGTTAACTGATCGTTATAGTATCTCTATAATACCATTGTTATCTTTTGCATAACTGCATTTATACGTATAGATGAATACTGTTTTGGGTGGTATGTAAACTGGCAGGTTGGAGCTAAACTATATTCTGGCTACATGAGTATACATATATCTGTGTACATATTTTTTAAAAAGTGTACTTGACCAATTCAACAAAATATTGATTTTTTATGTTGTGAAAAGTTACTGCAATACATTTTGCAGCAATTACTTGGAAAATTAAAGCTTTTATACTATACATGCCCCTTGGTTCAAATTTGAGGTCACAACAATATTATTGCATTGGGGCACTTCCCCATTTGCTTTTCTAAACCCAACATCAGGATGCTACTCAGCGTGTAATTTCTGTTTTACTCTACATCAGCTTGCCTCTCAGTGCTCCTGTGAATTTTCTACACAGCTTTTCTCAGTTTTTTTATCCCATCTCCCTTTGAAGTACAGCAGTATGTTTTAAGCTTCAAGCTACAATTTATTTCTCATAATATAGCAGCACACCGGTCCTTATATAATGGTTGTAAAAGCCTATTAGTAATATTATAATAATTTTAAGAATCCCAGCAGTAGCACATTTTTAGGGATTATTTATGAAAGTTTGAATCTGAATCCAAATTTTTAGTGGAAAAAAGACTAGATTTTTTTTGGGATTTATTGAAGCCCAGTGCTGCAAAAAGTCTGAAAATCTTGGTCTCTATCTTATTTGGAAGTTTCTGTAGTTTGTGCTGGAATTAGTCTAAAAATCTGACTATTTCGGGCAAAAATTCTGAAAACTCAGACTTTTTGAGAAAAAGCCCAAAAAACTGAGCAATTTGGGAAAAAAATCAGGAAAAAACTTACAATTTGACTTTGTGCTTGATTTTATCGAGTTTTTCCCTGATCCAATTAAATCGTGCTTTTTAATTAATAAATAAGGTCAAATTGTTTCCCCTGACTTTTTTTTAATAAAATAATCATAAAAATTTGGATTGTGATAAATAAGGCCCCAGTGTGTAAGCTTTTTTAAGTGTTAATGTTCTCCCTCTATACACAATGCTAATGGCTAACCCCCCATTGTACTGTGCAATAAATTGGTGTATACATTGAATATACAGATATAGTACAAAAACAACCGATAATTGATAAAAGAGATAAAGAAGGTTCTGTCCAAAAGAGCTTACAATCTAAAAATATTGTGAACACCCAACTCTTTTATTTTTTTAAATTTTATTAACTATAGAGCATACAATCAAACATTAGATGGTGCTAACCTGCTTGCTTGCATGTATCTTTTAGCAACTCAATCTGTGGCCCTTTGCATAGAAAGTGAGATTTCTAGGCTTAATTTAACTGTCCACAGAGAGCCATTTGAAAGTTGTGCTGGTGTAAACTTTCTATAGGATGGAGTTTTTATGATGTTTACCTTTGCATCAAAGATCAAGTGTCCAATTTATCATTAATATTAAAAAGGTCTTCTACCTAAAGCCTGATTTTTTGCAAGAAAATGTAACTTCCAAAATGTAATTATTTTATATTTGTTGTGGTACTTGTAAATGTAATGCAGTCAAAAGCAGTGTTTGTTCATCTCTTTCTGTTATCTGGGTCTGACTCAAAATAGGAATCAGGTCTACCCTAGGTGGGTGTTTCACTAATCAGCTGGCTTGTAACACTTTTTTAGGACAGAGAGCAAGAAAAGCAAAAAATGTAAACAGCCAACAAATACATTTCTAAATAACTTTAAAACTATTGAAAACTATGGAAAGTTGCTTAGAATTACATTTTCTTTCAATATGCAAACATTTAAATTGCTCAGATCAGGTTACTTTTTTTGCAATAAAAATATCATCTATTTTCCAGGAAATTAAAATATGCAGGAAATGACAAGTGAACACCTGTTGAATCTGTTTTCAGCAAGTGCACTGTTCTCTGCTAAAGGCACTTTAAATCTGAGATCACAATCACCTACAAAGTAGAGGGGTGTCTTACTGTATTCAATTTTTCTTGATCCACGTGCCCTCCAGCCTGATTATATCCAGGGCTGTGGCAAGTGCTATGTCCCCCCCCATCCGTATGCCTACCTGAGCATGTCTAAAAAGCGTCCAGCGGCATTGGAGTATATGGCCCATACACCCTTTATGATTTTTACGGATGGGAGAGGGAGGTGGCAGTTAGTTACTTTATTCTGATAACAATATTTAGTTAGTGGCCTGAGCCTTATGGCCTCCTTCTCTTTTTTACCCTATACAGGGGTATTATTTTTTTTCGTCTGGAGGAATTTAGGTTTTCAGAGCCAGCTGCCTCTCTCAAAAGTCTTTCCCAAGGTTGAGGTAATTTGCAGCCTCCAGGTATAAAAAAAAAACCCCAAAAAACATAAAGTTTTTATCCATAGGGTCATTATAACAGGCTGTTTCTGTCATGTTAACCCTTATTGTGGACAGGAGGCATGCAATTATGGCATGCTGGGTTTTCTAAGGGTCTATGTTACTCTGGGTTTTGCCTTTTACACCACCATAGACTGGCCCAGTTAGTTGGGGTAAGTATCATAAGGTTTAACATCATGCTATAAAAATAGTCTTATTCAGCTTATCCTTTCGGACCAAGGCTGCAGTATCGGCCTTAGGCAAGGCCCTAGTTATGGCATCTCTTACTACAGGCTTGGACATGCTAGTATAGTCAGTAGGCGAGTTCCATTCCAGAATAATAGGTGGATAATTATATCCTCATAACTAGATTGATTTTAATCTTGAACACTTAAGAATGGTCTTGATGAACTGTCCAGGTCCCAAGCTAGAGCCCTAGGATAAGAAAATAACCCATCTCTAGCAGTATTATTGTGTGGCTTAAGTTTGTTTAAAACTTAACAGCCGGCATGGGAAGGTTGGCTGGAAAGGATTGTATACTTACCGGGTCAGTTTGAAAGTCCAACGGTGCTTCTGTAAAAGAAAGATTTTTGATTGGTTAGTGTCAGTCACGTGACCTAGACGGAAGGGTATAAAAAGCTGAGTCGCCGCTAACTTACCATCAGTCGGCGAAAGACCGGTGAGGAAGGAGCATCGTCGGTATGCTGTCCAGGTTTGCTCCAGTCGTGTCGGAAACTCCGCTTGTCGCCGATGAGGTATTGCGGTGGCTTCAAGAGAAGGCGAGTCCGGAAGACATCAAGAGGATCTTCGCTGGATGCCGGCAGGAACTGCAGGGTGATTCAGACGAGAACTCCGCCTGTCAGTCTGAGGATACTTCCGGGTCCAGGAATCAGCCAATCGGATCGCCGCCTACAAAGAGAGGAAAAGGAAAGGCTCCGGTTAAGAAAGCTTCATTCAGGAAGCATCCCGCTCAGAAGAAGAGGGTCGCCTCCGCCTCTGCAAGCAAGACTCACCGCTCTCCAGCGTCTTCAAGCAAACTGCCCAGCGGTCCTGATAGGGAACTTCGGCGTCAACCCCGCGCACTCCGATCAGCATCGCCGGAACCCACACTCCTCCGTCGGATCTCCGCCAGGACCCTGGGACTTCGAGTCAAGCCATGCCAAGTTCTTCGGCCGGGTCTGCAAGCAACATCCTAGGATGGCCAGCTTCTTCGCCGCCGCAGAGGTCGCTGCTGGAGGAGGTCGAGTTTGGGATGGTAACGGAGGCTGCCTCAGGACTCCAGAGCGCTGATGCAAGTAGCTCTGGGGTTCACAGAGCTGGGCTCGCTGCCATGGCGACGCCAAACACTTCTAGCCTCCCTGTTGGGGCTAAGGCAGTCTCTGTTCCTCCTTCCCTCCCATCACAGGTCGGTGGCCATCAGGAACTTCAGCAAGCCAACGTGGAGCAGGGTGCTAGACTGCTGCAGGACTTAGGTAATATATTTCAGACTTTAGTTAACTCTAATATGCCTGGTGCGGCGGCTACGCATATAAGCACAGGTGTTAATGAGAACAGTTATAAGGATGTTTTTGTGTGTCAAACTACTCCACTCGGCTTACATTTGTCGGCTAATGTTAGAGATAAAATCACAAAAGGTGATTATATAGACATGCTGTCACTTTTGCCGTCGGTTAAGGAATTTTTGAAAACTGACCGCAAGGGTGACACTGAGGAGGAGAGACGTAGGCCTGTTGCCAGGACATTTACGAATTGGTTGCAGGCTTTTTGTATTTACTCCAATATTTTATGTGACAAGTTTCCTAATTTAGGTGCTAGTCTATTTAAGCATTTGGATATTATTCTTGAGGCATATAGGAGCTATGGTGGAGCAGCTTGGTTCTTATATGATGATAGAGTTAGACAAAAAATGGCAGTTCATAAGTCTATGCTTTGGGGCTCTAAAGATATAGATTTGTGGATGGGGATGTTAGCTCCAAAACCTCAGACAGTTCAAAATCAGGCTAAGGTTGTTGCAGGTAGAAATGCCTGTTGGTCCTTTAATGAAAATTTTTGCAAATGGCAAAATAGTTGCCGATATAAGCATGAGTGCTCTTTATGTTCAGGAGGACACCCTGCTTTTCGTTGCGCAAAGAGATTTAGCCATTCAGGAAAAGTTAATCCAAAGGAACAGCACCAAAAGAGCGACAACGCCAGTGAAGTTGTTCGCAATGTTGCCCTACTTAAGGGTTTACCCAAGTCAGCAGAAAGCAGCAATAATTGAATCGGGATTTAAGCATGGATTTACAATTCCTTCGGATAATTCAAAATGGTTCCCAGTTGTAGTAGATAATTTGAAATCAACCAAGAAATATCCGGAAGTGGTACGGGAAAAATTGGTTAAGGAATTGGCTTGTAATAGAATAGCTGGTCCTTTTGTTGACATTCCATTGCTTGACATGAGAATTTCTCCTTTAGGAGTAATCCCTAAAAAAGAAGCGGGTTCTTTTAGGTTAATTCATCATTTATCATTTCCTATTGGTTTGTCGGTCAATGATGGTATATCCCGCGAGTTATGTTCAGTGGAATACACTTCTTTTGACAAAGCAGTAGATTTACTTCGGCTTTGTGGTAAAGGAGCGCAATTGGCAAAAAGTGATATTCAGTCTGCTTTCAGATTACTGCCCATTCATCCAGATTGTTACTTTCTTTTAGGTTTCCATTTTGACGGGTATTATTACTAGGACAAGTGTTTACCCATGGGCTGTGCTGTTTCTTGCAATTATTTTGAACTTTTTGCTAATTTTTTGGAGTGGTCAGTTAAGTTTGAAACTGGTTCCGAATTTATTTTACATTATTTGGATGATTTTTTATTTGTTGGACCAACTGGTACTGACACCTGCAACATTCTTTTGAATACCTTTTTGCTATTGTCTAAAAAATTTGGGATACCTATAGCTTTAGATAAGACGGTCAAACCAGTTCAGGTATTACAGTTTTTAGGGATCGAGATTGATTCTAACAACATGGAATTCAGATTACCAGAAGTTAAATTGGTCAAATTGAAAAGTTTGCTTTCAGCTGCTTTAGCGGCTAAGAAGCTTACATTAAAGCATATTCAGTCGCTGGTAGGTCATTTAAATTTTGCAACTAGGATAATCCCAATTGGTAGGGTTTTCAACAAGAGGCTCATACAATTGACGATAGGTGTGGGTAACCCTAGTTGGCATATTCGTATTCCGAATGCTGTCAAAGAGGATTTGCTCATTTGGCAGCAGTTTTTACAGCATTTTAATGGTAGAACCTGCTGGCAAGATAATTTTGTTGACAATTCTGCATTGCATCTTTATTCGGATGCAGCAGCATCAACAGGTTTTGGTGTAGTGTTTAAACAACATTGGTGTTATGCAGCTTGGCCTGATTTTTGGAGTCAAACAGAATTGATTAGAAATTTGGTGTTACTTGAATTATTCCCAATATTGGTGGCATTGGAAATTTGGGGGCATTTGCTAACAAATAAAAGGATTATTTTACATTGTGACAACATGGGTGTAGTTCAAGTAATAAATACTTTATCGGCAAAATCTCCTCCAGTTGTTAATATATTACGCCAAATAGTTTTTAGAGCTTTCAAACATAACATATGGTTAAAGGCGAAACATGTTCCTGGTTGTCAGAATTCAATGGCAGATGCTTTGTCTCGTTTTCAGCTCGCTCTATTCAATCAGCTGGCGGGAGAGATCGATCCGGAGAGTTGCAATTGCCCGAATTATCTGTGGAATTTTGTAACAACAAGTTGAAAGAATTTCTCAGTCGCTTGCTAAGAAAACTTGGCAGGATTATTTACATAATTGGCAAAATTGGTTACATCAAAAGGCGAAAAGGGGGAATGCCTGTGGAGATTTAGATTTTCTACTTTTGCTAATGTTGGAGCACAATAAAGCTCGACATTCTGTAGCATATGTCAAAAAGCAGCTGGCCGGCATTTCCTTCTTTTTGAGACTCTTTGGCCTATATGACTTTACTAAAGCGGCAGTTGTCAAACAATTTGTTAAAGGTTGGCATATGTGTAAAAGTGTAGCGGATAAGAGGAAGCCAATAACTTTGAATTTGTTGAGCAAATTGTTAATGGCTTTAGACTTAGTATGTTTATCGATATATGAGGCTAGTTTGTTCAAATTAATCTTTCTCTTAATGTTTTTTGCGGCATTGAGGGTGGGTGAAGCTGTTAGTTTTTCAAAAACAAAACCGGGAGGTTTACATTGTAGCGATGTTGTTCTGATCGGGGGCAAGTTGAGGGTTTTGATTAGGAAATCTAAAACTGACCAGTTGGGAAAAGGGTCTTTACTATGGATAGGTTCTTTTGATTGTTTAAACTTATGCCCTGTCAGAGCTTTTGAGAGTTTTCTTGCCATTAGACCTAATGTGGATGCCCCTTTTTTCATACATATTGATGGCTCGCCAGTTACCAAATTTCAACTGGAGCAAGTTCTAAAACGCTGTTTACAAGCATTGAACATTGAACATAATGCTTATAAGTCTCATTCTTTTCGTATTGGGGCTGCTACACAGGCGTCTTTATTGGGTTTTGGCGAAGATTTTATCAAAAGGCTCGGGCGCTGGGATTCAAAGAGATATCAATCCTATCTTAGGCCAAATCTTATTGACGAGTGTTAATTTATTTTTTATTTCAGGTGCAAAACAGTTCCTCGTTTGGATCGTTGGTCACTCTTTCATTTATTGGGCCAAAAGGCGGGCGTTGCAGAGGTGTTATGGACTCAATTTAGGTTTTTCAGATAGCAAAGTTAAAATTCATTGGCTGGGTGTGAGAGGTGCGCTTTGGAACGATATTTGGCAATTATTCTCTTTAATGTTACACAAATGGGGAAGACCTGACATTTTAATTGTTCATTTGGGAGGTAATGATGTGGGCAATACAAAGATTTTAGACCTTACCAGACAGATAAAGAAAGATTTAGTGATGTTGCATTTTAATTTGCCTCATGTTATTATTGTCTGGTCAGAGATAATCTCTAGGCTGCAGTGGATTCAGCAGCCTAACTTGAAGGCTCTGGAACGTTGCAAAAAGAAATTGAATTTTGGGATTTGTAAATTTATGAAATCCTTGTGGAGATGGCTTGCGCAGATGGGATGGTATTCATCTTACAGATATTGGCAACGATATTTTTAATGTCGGTTTGCAAAATGCGGTTGAGAAAGCAATGTTTAAATGGGAATGTGCCAATTACACATTTTCTCACTAAAAGTGAATTGGCGTGGAGGAAAATTTTATTTCTGTATTAAATAGTTCCTGGCCAAGAAACATTAAAGGCGGAACTATTGTGGATAGGCTGCTCAATGATGTAATTGGGCTGGCTAAAGAATTGAAAATGATATTGATATTATTTGATATGTTTCGAAGTTTGTCAATAAAATCTGCTGCGGCCTTTCTCCAACCTAAAAGTTGTTATGTGTATTATTAAAATTTGTTAAATATGTTTTTCTGCAATATAGCATACCATTCCCATGTGTGGCTTAAGATTGTTTAAAACTTAACAGCCGGCATGGGAAGGTTGGCTGGAAAGGAAGGGGTTAATTGTATACTTACCGGGTCAGTTTGAAAGTCCAACGGTGCTTCTGTAAAAGAAAGATTTTTGATTGGTTAGTGTCAGTCACGTGACCTAGACGGAAGGGTATAAAAAGCCGAGTCGCCGCTAACTTACCATCAGTCGGCGAAAGACCGGTGAGGAAGGAGCATCGTCGGTATGCTGTCCAGGTTTGCACCCACCCGCCCACCCTGTTGTTTGTAATTTTATATAATAAAAAAAAAAAAAAAAAAGAAGAAGAAAATTTTATAAAAAAAAAAAAAAAATAATAATATATATATTAAAAGATGACTAAGGATTATATTAGTTATTGTCGCAGCTGGAGGAAAATTTTATTTCTGTATTAAATAGTTCCTGGCCAAGAAACATTAAAGGCGGAACTATTGTGGATAGGCTGCTCAATGATGTAATTGGGCTGGCTAAAGAATTGAAAATGATATTGATATTATTTGATATGTTTCGAAGTTTGTCAATAAAATCTGCTGCGGCCTTTCTCCAACCTAAAAGTTGTTATGTGTATTATTAAAATTTGTTAAATATGTTTTTCTGCAATATAGCATACCATTCCCATGGTTGTTATGCTTCCTGGAGTCAGTCAAATTTCTTTCTATAGAGTAGACTCATGGGAGCATGCCATACGGATTAATTCTAGGCCAAATCTATGGGATGCAATAACTTCAGCTATGTCCAGGTCACATCCGTGAAGGCTCGAGGACTGTATCATAGCAAGGTTATGCATATCTGCATTTTTTGTTACCCGGCCCACTCCAGGGCACGCTGATCCTTAATACTGTCTTGTTTGGTGGAGCATCATGAGCTAATGATAAAACAATTTCAATCTGTACAGACTGCAGAATGCCCCTAGATACCTCACAGGGCAGGTAAGGCATGCCCACAGTGGCAGCACTCCTTCTCCATGAGTCATTTTACTGACCTTTCATTGAGAGGTGTATTGGTTATGGTCCAGAAAAAATACAGGTTCCTTAGTATTAAAGAGACGGGGAACTACACTAGGTGATGCTATGTATCGGTAGTGTCATGCAGAGCTGGGTCATGTAGAATACTAGTAATGGGATTTCTCCTTCCCCTACTAAATCCTCTTTTGCAGGTACCATGCTTTTGAGCCATTTCCAAGAGTGCTCTTGTGGATGTAATGCGGTTGGAATAAATGTGCTGGTACATAGTGGGAGTAAGACTATGGAGAAGTGTTACTCTGGGTTCCTATCCGCTTCTCTTTAAGTAAAGGTACACTCAGAGTTTTATCTGGTATAGATTACACTCAGCCAGTTTTCATTATGTAGAACAAATTCCCTCCCATTGGTTTATTAGCTTGCTAAGTCCCGGTAAGTATGACATGGAGTTATTCAGGAAAAGGGAAGATTCTTACCGTGATCTTCCTTTCCTGGACAACTCCTGGACAACTCCATGTCAAGGTTGCCATCCCTTTTTCGGTAGTTTCTAGAAGCTTATTACGAGACACTGGACTGGGGGTGGGGTTGGGCTTTTAAGCTTTGGGGAGGGTCCTTCTGATGGAAGCACTGGGGCGGGGCTATCCCAGTAAGTATGACATGGAGTTGTCCAGGAAAGGAAGATCATGGTAAGTATGATACTTTCTTCTTCCCTTTTACTTGACCATTGCAATGATCATGAGTGAGTGTATTTATTTTATTAATGCCCTTGACACAAGTGATGAGCATTAAAGGTGCAAAATTGTGCCCCAATTATTTGTCATTCAGAAAGCAATTGTGTTTGGAGCATACTGTGTCTGTGCTCTGCAGAACACAGCTGTAATGGTCACAACTGCCACATAAAAACTACACTGTACTCATGCTTTCAACAATTGGCATAGATGAATTATTTATTATAATCCAATGTCCAATATATTCTTTGAACAAATATGCTTTGGTTGATTAAAAATAACACATGAATTAAACATTATCATAGTATTATAAAAAACATATATTAATAATTTATGATTATTCAAAAGATTTATTCATATTGAATATCTGGCCTACAAAAGTATATGCCAGATATCTTATAAGGCAAATTTCAAATTTCCTGTGTTTGGCATTTTCCTAGCTTGTCGTTGCTGGGGTCCTCTTGAGTTGTATAAACAGGCATGGATTATCTGGAGAGGTCCCTGTTAGATAATAGCCGTTCCCTGACTTGTGTAGCTCTTTTGTTTTTTTTTGTTTTTTTTAACTCTTTATTTAACATAAAGTTTACATTCATATCTTTACAAAATCTGTGCAAAGTTATTAGAAACCTCAGATCAGCACATATGTTGCATTGTACAAAAAATGCATGAAGGGAAGGCCCTTCCAATTAAATGCATACAATATCAGCGTTTCTGAAATGTAAACAGAAAGAAAAAAGGGAACAAAAGGAGCAGGCAGAAGAGGGGAGAGGGTAGGGAGGGAGAAGAAAAGAAAGAAAGGTAATAAAGAAACAACATTAAAGTATCAAAACTGTCCGAGCTCGGGGGAAATCAAAAAAAAAGAAAAAAAGAAAAAAAAAAAAAAAAAAATGAGGATCCCTGTCTGGGAGTAGATTAGCATGATGTCGGGGGGTATAGAGTGACCCAAGGAGACCAGATTTTCTCGTAATTCGGTAGACGAGAAGTGTGTAAAGCAGCCATATATTCCATTCTTCGTATGTCCTGGATAGCTGTTTTTAGCTCAGTTACTGTGGGGGGCTGTGGCTTCTTCCAGTTACGGGCTATGACCCGTCTAGCAGCCGTTAAAATCAAAGTGGCTAGCCGTTGGCTATGCTTCTTAAGCCCTGGGAGTGGAGACCCAAGTAGAAAGGGGAGTGGGTGTCGCTGCACGTCAACCTCAAACAGTGAAGCCAACATGTCTTGCACCTCTTGCCAATAATGTACCAGGAGAGGACACGTCCAGAAAACATGGTAGAGAGACCCTACGGCACCGCAGTGCCTCCAGCACTCTGGGGACACTGTCGGGTACAATGAGTGGAGCTTGCTCGGCGTCAAATACCATTGCATCAAAATCTTATAATTTGTCTCTTTGTGGGTCACACATATCGAAGCCCTTTTGAGATTCTCCCAAATCCGAGACCATTGCGGGAGGGGTATCTCTTCCCCCAGCGCCTGTTCCCAGGCCAGCATATATCTATGTTTCAAGAAAGAGGGCTCAGAGTAGGTATTGAGTAAGCTCTTTTGTATTTGACCTTCACATCTACAGACTGTCCCAACTCCAGGACATCATGAATAATGCTATCCAAACTCCTACTGCTCATTTGTTATCACCCCTCTCTGTCAATGACTAAACTATTATTTGAATAAATTGTAAACAAGTGCTCACAGCTTTGAAAGGGGAACTGAAAGCAAACCTAATTTGTTCCAGCAAAATTTGATATACATTTATGATATATCTCTGTACAGGCTGTGAGTTAATGTTACTTAGGGGTTTATTCCTTTGACTATTTTGCCCTCTCACTATGATATTATCATTTTCACCATGTCATTCTCCTAATGATATCAAGCCACTACCCTTGGACGCAAGATCATGTCCCCTGCTAGCTTTCTGACTGCTATATTGCTTTAGGAATTGCTATTTAAGGATGTTGCAAGGTTGTTCAAATATGGAAATAATCAAGGCTTTTTTAAAGGCAAAATATTCAACCATCAGAGCTAGTAACATCTTTAATGATGCATGTAAAATAATTATACATTTGTGTATTTATTATAAAAATATAGTGGAAAATATAAATCTATATACATTTTACATACATTGGAAAGATTACTGTGTGAGGAAGCTGCACAATATTATGACAATAATAAAAAATAAATTATAAATTAACCAGCTTCTAATATAAGAGTGCCATAATACACACATAATACCCATATCCAATGTAATGCTTATCAAGTAAAAATGCATATATGTGAACTAGCATTACAATCACATTTAAAAACTACATTAAAAAAATGTTCATTCTGTTGGTATATGATATATGATATTCCACCAAAATTTAAATAAACCTTAATGAATAAAAGGATGAGGCTAGACTCAATACCCCAAGGTGCTAAGGTGATCAAAAAAAAAAAAAAAAAAATATATATATATATATATATATATATATATATATATATATATATATAAATAAAAATCAATATTTTTACATATGGGAGTGCTGGTTCCTCACAGAATGCATATATATATATATATATATATATATATACATACAGTATCAACACTTTTTTTCGTTCCAATTACCTTATATTTGTGACTGTCTTTCTAATAAAGTATAATTTTTCACCTTCTTATGTTTTTCTGAAGCAGCTCTGGGAGAGGAGGTGCCAACCCTGTAAACTGTTCTAAATTAATACATTAAGGGGCAGCTTTATCAAGGGTCGAAGTTCGAATTTAAAAAACTTCGAAATTCGAATTAAAAAAGACAAACCGAAATTTATTTTAAAAAAAATCTTTTTTTTTTTTTTTTTTTGCTGAATAGGTCAGTTTTCAATCGAATAGGTCTGTTTTTCAAACTAATTCGAATCATACAAATCAAATTAACATCACATTCGATTGAATTTGATTCAAAGTTTTTCCAAAAAAACACCTTAGATTTGACCAATTGACTCCAGATCCCACATAGGCTAAAACAGCAATTCGGCAGGTTTTAGATGATGAATGGTCAAAGTAAAATTTTTAAAGAGACAGTACATGATAAATTTCTATATTCGAATTTTCTTCAAATTCAAATTGATTTTGGACTATTCCCTAGTCAAAGTACACAAAAATTAGCTTGAAATTTTTTAAATTCAAATTTTCCCTTCAAGGTCAAATTTCAAATTAATATGAGTTTTTTAAAACTCTTATAAGCTCCAATGAACTCAGAATTTGACCAATTGAAATTTATAATAAAATGTAAGTCAGATGAATAGAATTGATAAATAGATCAAACTCAAATCCAATTCAAATCTAATTCGATTAGAATGTAAAAAACGTGATTAGGTTTTGTTCTCTAAAAACTTGAATGTCAGGAAGGCTGCAAACAACTCCAAATTGATCCCTGGATGTCACCCATTGACTTAAACTGCAATTCGGCAGGTTTTCAAACTCATTCTTTAAAGGATGATAAATCTCAAAAATCAAACTTTTTTTAAAAAACTCAAATTGAATTTGAATAACTCCCTGGTCGATTTTTGACAGTTTTAACCATAAAAAAACTTGAATTAGAATTTTCAATTTGACACTTGATAAATCTGCCCCTAAGTTGATTTCTTATCTTTGGCTGTGATGAACAGAATCCTTGATTTTTATTAAAGGCAGCTGTAAGAATTGATACAGTAAGAAACAAGAGAAAGTTGTGGTCACCAATAATTTTTAAACCATGAAGATGGGGTGCAATGAGGCTTTGACCTCAAAACTCATACAGACAAATACAAGAGGTCCTCTGCACTCAACCCATTATCAATATATTTAAGACATTGAGACATTTGCTGCCTTAACCTACCAAAAAAAGAAAACCTTACCCTTTAAACAAAATATGGATTGTTTGTCCATATATTGCAATATATTTAAGCTGGCCAACTACGTCAAAGACATCCCATATTTGGCCAGTCCTACACTCAAATTGCATCTGATTCATTAATAATTCTATTGCTTCATAATACATTTTACAAAGGTTACTAAGTTTTGCCTGCAACTTACTTGCACTGACCAGACCAGAGATGACTTTGATGTAGTTGGCCAACTTAGAAATCTCAAGCTGCAACATATGGACAAACAAATATTTTATTTAAAGGGTAAAGCATTTTTAGTAGCTCAAGGCACAAAATGTCTGAATGTATTAAATATATTGATAATGGGTTGAGTGCAGAGGACTCTTGTATTTGTCTATATGTATTTTGTGTTCACAACCTCATTGCATCCCCACTTAATGGTTTAAAAATTATTGGTGAGCACAATTTTCCCTTGTTTATTATTGTTTATACTCTAAATTAAGGGAATTTTTCACCAATGTAAATATAAAAATGCCAATAACCTTCCCAGCATTACCTTGGGTCATGTTTCATAGACTAGGTCATGGACATAGGTACCTTTCTGCATGGAAAGATGTCTCCTGAACAATACTTTATTTTTTATAGCATTTTTTATAAAATGTTTAATAAATGATTGAAATATTGTTCTAAATCATTAATTTAATATATGGAGGAATACCTTCTGATCCAAGTTCTGCAGACTCTAGAATGCTAAAGGGCTCACGGCAATAGAAATCTCAGTGTACTGATATGCGCTTTCCTACAAGGGTTAAGTATATTCTACACACTGATTAGCTGCTGCAGGTCATATGACCTGATTGCAAACTTTGTGTTTTTTTACTGTTAGTTAAACCTTTGAAATTCTTTCTTCAAAGTACAGGTGTGGGACCTGCTATTCAGAATGCTTGGGACCTGAGGTTTTCCCAAATCTTTCCATAATTTGCAAATAGGCTGGTTTTGCTTCCAATAAGAAAATAATTTGTAAAAAATTGGCTTATTTGGATAAAGTGGAATTGTCGGAGACAACCTTTCTTTAATTCAAAGCTTTTGGCAAAACAGGTTTCTGGATAATGGATCCCATACCTGTATTTTTATTATTTAAGAAACAACCACCTCTATAAATGAATTATGACACTTTTTTTAAACCTGGGTAACTGTTGGAGAGGGGATATAAAATAGGGTGATAAATAACCATACTATCCTTTTAAGTTAACTATATCAAGTGATGCAGATGTGTAATGTCTTATTTTTAAGGAAAAATAGAATACTTAACCTCAAGTGGCACAAAAAAGCCTGCCCTTAATATTGCTCTCCCCCATTGTGAATCCATTATGGTGATTGATGGATCCAGCAGTCTGAGCAGCTCATCAAAATTGACAACAGACATCCTGGTATAATTGAAAAATGTATCTGGATATCAGATTGAAAGTGCCCATAGTATAGCCAGAGGGAGCTCACGGAGGGAACCAACAAAGATATCTTTTTCCTTCTTACAGCTAAGCACAAATGCACAACAAGCTTGAGATCTATATCTCAAAGAGAAATAGCAACCCAGTACTGTTTTGCAAAACAAAACCAGCAGCATCTCAACAAAATTCTCTCACAATTCATCTATTACTACCAGAAGATCAGGGATTTTTTATTACATTTGATCAATAGTTTCAGTTGAACTTAATTGTTAATTATTTTTTTTATTCTAACACTGTGACATATAGGGCCTTATTTATCAAAGTCCGAATTTATTTGAAGTATTTGAAAAAAAATAAAAGTACTACCAAACTCAAATCCACAATTGAACCTTATTTATTATTAAGAAATCATGATTTAATCGGATCAGGGACAAATGAAAGATTTTTTTTTTTGGAATTTTGCAAAAGTCCGAAATAGTCAGATTTTCAGGCTAATTCCAGCGCAGACCACAGAATCTTCCAAATAGAATAGGGACCATTGACTTATATGCAACCTTTGTAGGTCTGAGATGCTTTCAGATTCTGAATTTTTCCATCCTTGAGGTATAATAAATCTCGATAAATTCAAGGATTTTTTTCCCATTAAAAATTCAGATTTTATAGTAAAAAAAAATTTTTTTTTTAGTTTTCATCATTCAGACTTTAATAAATAACCCCCATAGTGTTAAAAATATATACAGTATGCTAAATGTAATAAAAACTTTTATATTTGCTTATATGACACTTATTGAGCCGTCACAATTTTGAAACTATCAGTTATAGTTTTAAGTTAAGAGGCAATATGTTTCCTGTTGGGCTTTTGTACATTGGAGCTCTTTATAGGAAGCCTTTGCTTGATCCCTATACGGCAGAGGTTCACCTTAACATTAACCTCTAACCACTTGAAAAAAGCAGTTGAACTTAAAATTAACCTTTAGTATAATAATGTCTGATATGTATACATCTACTGTATATTCCAATACTATTTGCAATCAGTATTCTTTTTTTATTTTTAAGGATTTGTGAATAACAGACTCATTACCTGTTTTTTTTAGACCTCATTCACTGTCAAAACCTGTGACTTTTTCTTATGTAATATTGCCAAAATCCGTCCCTTCCTTTCACTTGATACATCCAAGACGCTCATGCATGCTCTCATCCTATCCCGACTAGATTACTGTAACCTTCTACTAATTGGCCTCCCTAACTCCCATCTCTCCCCTCTACAGTCTGTATTAAACACTGCTGCCAGAATTATCCTCCTCTCATCCAAAAGGGTACAGGCCCCCCCGCTGCTGAAGTCCTTATCATGGCTTCCTATAAAACAAAGAATAACATATAAACTCCTCCTCATAACCTTCAAAGCCCTTCATTCCTCTGCACCTAACAACATCTCATCTGTTGTCTCTCTATATGTTCCTGCCCAAAACCTCCGCTCCTCTCAGAGCAACCGCTTGGTTGTATCCCCCACTACTACTGCTGTTTCCTGTATCAAACCCTTCTCTCTTGCGACTCCTTATATTTGGAATGCCATTCCTGAATCTCTCAGGAGAGAATCCTCCTTCAATGTTTTTAAAACAAAACTCAAAGACTACCTCTGGGAGAACCTGGATAACACCTGAACTGGCACTTATATAACAGTGTAACAAACTGTAACCCACAGCACCTTAATACCCCTCTGAATTGTGTCTGTATGTTACCCTCCCATTTAGACTGTAAGCCCTACGGGGTTGGGTCCTCTAGACTTTTGTTTCCTTGACAATGAGCACTTAATCTGTATTGTAATTATATTTTTTATATTTATGTGAATTGTATTTCTAATAATGCACTTATTGTTACTTTTTATTCCAATGACCCCTTGTTTGTTACTACTAATTTATTGTTTTGCTGTACAGTGCTTTTCCCTCAAGGAGCGCTTTACAAATAAAAATATACATACAAAAATATACATACATTACAAACTATTCCCGTAAGTCCATCTGGCGTCATTACGGTACAAGTGTGACAATATATGAAGCAGTGCTCAGTTTGGAAAGAAAGGCAGGAGAGACTGAGCAGTGCTGAGCACAGTTAAATGGAAATGCAGAGAGTGCATATACACGTAGATGCAAATTCCTTAAATAAATGGGCACTGTGAAGCACTGCAGCCTGCAGGCAAAGTTTGCAGTAGTGCAACTGTGCTTGCGGTTGTAAATTAACACACTTTTCCCTGCAGTGAGTTGTGTGTTAACCCCATTCATTACAAATACTTGTGTCAAAATGCTTTCTTTGCACCTCTGTATAGTTGTGCTTGGCCCGCTCAGTCCTTTCCATCTTCCATTCCCCTGACCAGGCAGCAGCTACAGGTTTCTCTATACACCCAGCATCAATAGGTGCAGCACACTCCTAAAGCATCAAGTGCAAATGTCAATCTTACGTCAAGCAAAAGACGTTATGCCTGAGGCAAGTAGGGACCCCCCACATACCTGTGCCTTAACTTACGTGTCATTAAGATGCAAGTTGCAACAGAGCCCTGTCATTACCTATGGCCAACAGTAAGGACAGGACTCACTTGCTTCTTCTGAAGCTCCATGCTGCTTCTGAAAATGTGATACAAGTTGAAGAGTGCAGCCTGGGATGCAAGAGCTTGTTGATGCACTCAGGATGCACTCTTGTGCCCTTTAGCACTCTATCACTTGCACTCTAGGCATCTGTAACTCCACTCTTATTTGTTAGGGATACTGATGTGATTGCTATCATTGGTAGGAATGTGTCACTATTACTAATAATGTAAACATTATACAGTAAAGATTTTGGGTCCCCAGAAGCTGATTTTCAGTTTTTTGAGAAAGTATCTTTTAGTGAAAGATCTGATGTTTAAAGAGCAACAACATGTAATGTTAAAACTTTGCTAATTAGTGGGAGCAAAGAAAGCTGCATCTTGTTTCCATCTGAGCTTTTTAGAACTAGTTTTTAGGGTTGTTAAGGAAAAAAAAATCTTGCAAAAAAATCAAAGTAAATGGCCGCCAGGTCACTTGTTTATCATACACAAGCTAGAAATAGCATTGCCTAAGGACAAAATCACTGCAGGATTCCAGAGTTCAAATGCTAAAACAAATCACATTTTATTTTAATAAAAGATGATCACTGCAATAAATCATGATTTTGAATGTTATAAATGACATAGAGGGATTATTCTGATTACATGCAGTGAAACTAGACAGAGACTGAATGTGGAGAGATAGACCGTTGACAAGATTTCCAGATTGTGTCTCTGCTTGTGAGTTAGTCAGACTTTCATCACCATCTGCTTGTAAATGTATCAAATGGAAATAGACAATTATCTATTGTTTGTTTAATGTTTGACTGATAAAAAAACTATTCAACATCAATCTTGGTTTGTACTATGAGATGGAAATGGGAATTCCCTGAAAGTCTCTGAGGGATGACTGACTACATTAGGTTTACTGTAGATATAGAGCATCTGTCAGCAACTCCTAACACAAATGTGTTGTTTGCACTTAAAGGAGAACCCAACCCTTTTTTATTAAAATCCCCTACCCCCTACCCTACTTAGACCCCCCTCCCTGCTCCCCCAGCTTAGGTGTTACCCTGGGTAAATGCCCTTAACTATTTACTTACCCCTCATTGCAGATTCAGGGCATCAGAGTTCAAGGGCACAATCTTCTTCTCTTTGGTAATCTTCAGATCTTCTTCTGGCGCTTCGTCAATTTCAGTGGCTTTCGGCACATATGCAATTGTTCAGGACCTGCAGATTGCACCATCTGTGCATGTGCCGACACACCGCTCTCTTTCTGAAGATTACTGAAGAGAAGAAAATGGCGCCTGTGAACTCTGATGCCCTAAATCTGCAATGAGGGGTAAGTAAATAGGGGCATTTACCTCCTAGGGTAATACCTAGGCTGGGGAGGAGGGTATATGTAGGGTAGGGGATTTAAATAAAAAGGGTCTGGTTCTCCTTTAAGTTCAATAATTCATAAAAGATCTATATGAACTACAAATAATAGACTATTTGTGAAACAGAATAAGGTTTAAATAACTATTTACATAGCAGTAAACCACTTTGTTTCATCACGTTAGAAGAACCCTAGTGGTTAATGATAATCAATATATATGGTTATGGGTTTATGGATCATTGCACTGTCAAGCCTATATGTGTGCACCCAGGGAGGCCTACTCTAGTTTTCCTTCACAGGCATACAGAAAGATTATTGAAGTCTACTGATGTCCTTGTGCATTCTTCTGAATTTTGTAGGTAACTGTGCAAGATTTTAATGTTTATATACTGAATTCGATTATTCTGTATATTTCCTGGAATAACCCTGCGGTTTGCAGGGATTACGATTATGAGTTACACTTGAGAAAGGGCAACATTTGCCCGAAACATGTCGTGTAAAGCAGCATGAATAATAAATAATCACAAGCAGTAAATCTGCGTTTGAGTGCTCTCCTCTCTTTCAGCTTTTAGTGGATATCCTGGGATGATTGGTACATCTCTGTGAGAGGATTGATGCAGAAAGGATTAAGGCAGAGCGCGAATCTACACAGTTTCTATTACGATTATGACGTTTTCCGCCAATGATTTATCTCCTATAAATTCTGTGCTCCTAGAAACCCAAAATACAATTCCGTCAACAAACAACAAGCCACAAACCTCTATAGAGTGCATTAAGTTTAATTATGTACCCTGTAAATCATTATTGGTATGTCCTTAACCGGAGTGCTTTCCTTCATTAGTAAGCTTAGTAGTATGCTGTGTTGCTTATAGTCTGCCAGAAGAGAGGCGATTGTTGCAAAATAAAGAAAGACGATATTGTAAAAACAATGTTAAATTAGTAGTTAAAAATTAAAACAAAAGCAAATCACCTTAATGATACTGAATATAAGAATGATATATGTAATTGGGTCTGAAGGGGTAGCTTTAAGTTAATAAAGCATGAGACACAAGAAAATATAAATCAGTTGTTATTCCCACAAGTGGAGTAATGGAGAATGCAGAAGGCCATAAATTATCAGAATAAGTGACCACAGTCCTCTCACAACACCATTTAAGAGGTAATCATCATACTTCAATGTCGCTGCAGTTGTGAAGTCACCTAAATATACTGTTGAGCTTTATGGGCAGATTTATTATTATTTGTAGCTTGGGTTTGGGCATAGTGATTGAAAATGTTATAAAGATCATTGCATTTTCTTGCTTTTTTTCCCATGGTCCCCATGATTGTTTTTTTTTTAAACAATAAAGCTTGACAGAATTTAGGTGGCAAGCTTTATATTTGTTTATTTTTTAAATGCGATTGTGGGTTAAAAATGAATGTGGGGGGAATAAAGCAACTGATCCAAGAAAACCTAAGCACTAAAGATTTCTAGCATGTTTTTTTACATTGATATGTCTGAGACTGAGCTACAAATAGTAATTGATTGGCCCCTTAAAACAGAAATAAAGGCATATTCACTTGGGGGTGCCAAAAGTGAGGCACCCCTAAGTAATTTTATATACTTACCTCACACCCAGGGCTCCTATCAGCAGAAAACTGCACTGGTCCGTGTGTTCTCTCAGCGAGCATCACTGAGTAATTGGCTTCCTTCTTCTTCTTTCTTCAAATTTCCTGGGCAGATGCAAGCACAGTAGAACGAAATAGGTGACTTCTTCATTTAAGTTCGGCTTTTCACTCAACTGCATCTTTGCAGCCACGAGAAGAAAGCAGATGTGGGAATAACCCCAGGCCGGTGCAGTTTTCTGCTGATAGGAGAACCGGCCAGGTAAGTACTGTATATACCACCACTTGGAGGTGCCTACCTTTTGGCACACCCAAGTAAATACCGGTACAGCCTTTCCTTTTCCTTTAATACCATTGAATAAATAGAAATCTGAAAATAATTTATTTTAGAGCCTTTCCAATCAGGTAAAAGTACTGTATATAGTGAATAAAGTACCACTGATTGTAAAATATAAAGATATTATAAGTCCCAGAGTAGTTGCATGTTTCAAGGCCTCATGCTTTTATACAGGTCATGGAACTGTTACTGAATGGTTACTTTTAATATCCTCATATTTTTTTTTTATTATAATACACGCATTTTAGTGAGTTTTACTTGAAGAGCTCTATCTATCTATCTATCTATCTATCTATCTATCTATCTATCTATCTACAGTATCTCTTTATCTATCTATCTCTTAGTCCATGGAAAAAGCACTCACAGGTCTTATGAAAAAATTTGAAAAATCTTTAATATGGGCACAAAAGTGAGTGCTATTTCCATGGACTACACTGTTACACATATTTGAAATTTGCACCCAGGCGTCTGTTCACTTTATTGTTCGTGAGTGCCAGTATTCTCTAAACGAACGGATAATATATATATCAAATGGAAATAGTAGAGATCGCACTCGCAGGTCTTAGGTGTAGTAAGAAGGATTTTTATTGTGGACAATCGCTGACGTTTCGGCTGATACAACAGCCGTTCTCAAAGTGAAAAATGTGTCAAACAAACGGAAATAAATACACAGTGTGGCGGGAATATATATATATATATACAGGTGTGGGATTGTTATCCGGAAACCCATTATCCAGAATGCTCCGAATTAAGGAAAGTTTGTCTGCGATAGACTCCTTGTACTTGATCCAAACGAAAATACAATTAATCCTTATTGGAAGCAAAACCAGGTTATTGGGTTTATTTAATGTTTACATGATTTAATAGTAGACTTAAGGTATGAAGATCCAAATTACAGAAAGATCCTTTATCCGGAAAATCCCAGGTCCCAAGCTTTCTGGATAGCAGGTCCCATACCTATAGATAGATAGATAGATAGATAGATAGATAGATAGAGATAGCGAGAGACAGAGATAGATAGAGAGAGAGAGAGAGATAAACATTTGCTTAAAGAAAAACAGAAGAAACAAAATTAAAGGAGAACAGGAATGAGAGAAAAACTCTCTCAGATACACTGGCAATGTACAATGGTAGATGCAGATTCACAGCTGCCATGTGTTCTGGAATGCTTCATGTCTATCAAGTACAAAGCTCATTTTTATTAAAAACATCTAATCCATTTTTCATTTGACTAGTTTAGAGTTATCAGAAGTTGACTTCTAGTACATTTGAATCATACAGCGAGCTACAAAGAAACTGCAATTCAGTACCTAATGCCACAGCCAGTAGGGATACATATGGATATTTCATTAGGATATCAGATTATGAACTAAGATCTAAAAGCTCACTGCTCTTGAGCACATCCATCAATATAACATAAACTAGAAGACTAACTATAATACTGAAGAAATCAGCAATTAGATTTAAACAGACACCTACAAGTTGGAAAACAAATTAAGACTAGAAAATAATTCAAAATTGCATTAGAATTATACTCTTTAAGTTGAATTCAAGGCACACTGCCTCTTTAAATGCATGAAAGATATAGGTGTTAAACAGATTTTGCTCTTGGTGTTGCTGTGTGAGTCAGCCCCTCTTCACTCAGTGCAGGTATTTCATGTACTGTATCTCTCGAACAGCAAATTGGTCATTTTCACTCCAATTTCAATTTGCCAGAGAGAAGTGCCTTTCAGTATAAATTTAGCGGTACCTGGGGACATTTTCCAATAAGCTATTTTTAAATGTGTGTTAAGCAACATTTGAAATGCACAGGAAGATGAAGTAAAAAGCTCATCTAAATAATCCTTATGACTGATCAGTCTGTACGTTGTGCTCAAGGTAACCAAAGGCTTAACAGCAAATTGCAAACACTTAAATACTATTCTGATATAGCCTATGCTGATATTGAATACAAACAAGTTATGAATTTAATCAGTCGTCTATCATTATTGCTTATTTTACTTTTTAGCTTTTTGGAAACTTTTTCATGTACTTTTCAACTGTAATTAAATACCATCTCAGTAATTGTAGGGATAGCAGAGCCATAATAGACTGATGGACCTGTTTAATGCACATAGCATCTGCAGAGTGTTTTATACATTCTAATTGCTTACTTCCCAGGGTATTCATATGAGTGTGTAGTTTTAGGCCAACGTTTAGAATTTCTTTAGCAGTGAGTGCTGTAAAACTTCATTGCCAGTATGGTGATATCTGAAGACCAGGTTTCCATTTCAGACAATCCAGCCAGTGTACCAAAAAAAAACACCAAACAACTGAGGGTAGGAGAGGGATGAAGGCTAAATATGACAATAAGCTAAAATAAAATTAGCATTTAAGAGGACCTCGAGTAACATTGAACTACATCTTAAATTCAGAATTATGTAATATTCTAGAGCACTAATACAACCCCAATGTAAAGAGCTTGCATTGGTGGTGAAGGTTTAGCAGGTGAACTAGGGAAAGCCTAAAACCATACCCTTGGCTCCCTATTGCTATAATAATGACTTAGTATAGAAGAGAGATAGGTGGATGTGCAGATTAGGCTTTTTCACTTAAATAATACCAGAATTTACATAAACACAGAAGACACTAATGGGGGAATGTAATAAAAGTCGGTAACGAAAAAACTATTCACAATGAGAAAAGTTATGCCTTTGCAAGAACAAAATTTATAGTTCGCGCCAGTGCGCAGTCAATTGCTGAATTACTTACTGAAAAAGTAATTTGCTCCAAAAGATTAAGACACCTTCAAGCACTTCTTAAGAGTGCGCAATTAAAATTCGCAATGTAATAACAGTTTAAGGAACAATATTACATTGCCGAGATGTCGATTTTTATTCTTATTGGTGCGAATTGTTTTGCTCTTTGCGACTTTTATTACATTCCTCCGCAAGTACTTTATTGCTGCAATGCACTTATTAAGCTAAAGTTTTACAGTTATAGATCCAAACCAATGTTCTTAATCAGTGATTAAGAACATTGGTTTGGATCTATAACTGTCACAAATCTTGAAAGTAAAAACAAAATAAAAACATTTCATCCAATTACGAAAAATTAAAAAAAAACAAACAGCACCAACAACACTTTTTACATCTGAATGTTTCACTGTATGATGCTGTTGTAAGGAATTATTTTTGCAGTCTATCCGTGGAATTCAAGTCTGAAGCCTCTTTACTGCAGCACTTGGTAGAATTTCATTTTGTGACTCATCTTAGTGCTGAGCGAGTTGTCATTTCATCTTTGTTTACATCCAATAAAGAGTCTATTGATTTTTAATACATATGTGGAGACTGGGGTTTGGCATGGAGGTTCCATTTCTAAAACTGAAACACTTTGCTCTGCACTTTGCAGAGATACCAATGCTTCTTCCAAGTAATGTTGGACTAATGTTTGAAATAATCATGACTTTCTGCAGTCTCAGTTGCAAGCTGTAAGCAAAATGTTGGAAAATGTTGTCTCATAGGCTTTAAAGAATGTTATTATGACCCTTTAAGATATCCCTGGGTGCAGTCAATATTTTAATGGAATTAAACTAATAGGCTTATTTGCATACATTTTAGCCTAGATTCACATTAGGAAACCTCCTCCCCAGCAGTATCCTACAGAGATTCTATTCTATTACGATTCTATTATGGTTGAGTGTGTGTTTTTTGCATTCTTTAAAAAGTTTAAATTTCAAAAATAATAAGCAGTAACGTAATTAGCCGGTGCCAGGCCCGGGTGCAGGCCATGCAGCTGCTCCCCCCCTTTCAAAAGGGAGATTCAGCCCTTGAAATGTGTTTTTAATGTTTTTTCCATGATGAATAGTTTTCTTTAGCTACAGTATGTATGCAGATGTTTTACAAAAATGAGTGCTGTGTATCTTGTCAACTTTGTTGTAGGATGAAGTCTATATATGTGTGTTTAATGTATAATTACAATTAATATTGTATTTTTAGTGTATATTTAGCGAACTCTGTATTGGTGATTAAATAACTAATAACAGTCTATAATGCCATACGGATGGTTGTGCCAGGACTTGGTCTACCAAATGTTTTATTCTTGTCAAAAATGTACAGATTTTAACAAGCCGCCAATACCCACACCAAATATTTTGTAAAAAATCTTTTTAAAACAAACACATAGGATAATAATAGCAGGGGGGCAAAAGCACTTTTTTCTACAATTGGTCTCAATAATTCTATTAATAGGTCTGGTGACTGGGCCAGAGGCAAATGCTCCCTTATTTATCCCCTTATAAGCAATTTTCCACTCATTGGGCTCAGACTGTACTTCTAATCAGAAAATAGTCCAATCCCCTTTAAAAAGAATGAGGCCTTTTGTTTATTATCTAATTATTTCACGCTACTGCATCATTTCCAGGCTTCTCATTTAGCAGCTAGGCACCATGGGAGAAATGAAATGATGTTTACTATTCACTGCACGTCAAACTCAGATTCACATCCTATAAAGGGCCATGTGTCCAGGACATGTCAATTCAGAGGTTAGCAGGAAATGTATATATCCGCAAATCTTGACGTCTGACATCTATGTTGCCTTTCTTCCCTAAGGACAGATACATGTAAAATATGTATATTTGTTCAGGCTTCATAAGCAGCCCTCCAGACATCCCCATCATCATCATCCAATAAAGAGATGTCTGGTCAGGCTGTTCCTTCCCTGACAGTTTGTGCACTATGCATGACTCCACAGCCTGTTGTAAACGTTAATTGGAAATATACAGTACATGCAATTCTTACTCAGTTGAAATTTCTGTATATCTAAACATGTGTGCTGTAAATATTATGCCATGACTGCAACAATTCTAATTCTCTTGGACAGAGTAAGGGACACTGGGGCTCATTTATTAACGCAGCGCAGCGCATAAGTGGACGCAAAAGATTGTCTGCGACATCACGAGTGTGATCGCTAATATATTTGCGTGATATTGCGCATAACACAGAGCTTTTGCGATGGTTTTGTTTATGCGCATTGCGCAAAAGATTGGGCATTTATGTCGCAAACGATGCCGTGGTTGTTAGGGGCGTGGCTGTGGGCGTGGCTACAATGCGCTTGCACTGCGGCCGTCGCAGATTTGCGTCTGTATATGTGCAAAACTGCACCCGGTCAACAGCACCACAATTTTTACGACTGCCTGTTTGTGGCGTAATAGTAACGCTCTTCAAAATGCGCATTCCTGCCCAGCTGCGCTAGCAGAGCCACACTGCTAAACTGGGTTCTGGCAAATACAATGGTGCTGCTGTTGGTGGGGATGTTTGTTAACTCAAAGTTTACTCAAAGATGAACAACCCCTGTAAAGTGCATATTAACCACGCCTTCCACCCAACATGTTTATATTGACCAAGGTTCCTTTAAGGGTATCAGGTAGGCTAAACACCTTTGCAACCAAACAAATATTAGCACAGAAACAAATGCAGATGCGTCTAAGTGAACGCAATATGCGCAATATGTGACGCAACTAATTAAAGCAGCGCATTCATACATGAGCACAACTAATCCTTACCTTTGCGGTATCTTCCTGTGCGCACAATTTATTATAAGCACTGCGACAGCTGATACGCAGTTTCACACAGTTTCACAAGTCGCACCTACATTAGCGCACAAAATTGCACTGTTAAGGTATCGTGCGCTACATTATTAAATACTCGCATGCGCTGGGCAAATGTCAGGCCACTGCGCTCTTTTTAGCACTGCGCTGCGTTAATAAATGAGCCCCACTGTCATCAAAAAGTAAGGTTTCTGTTTATATCTCAATGTGCCATTTTTATTTTAGGTTGTAATTTTTTTGGCCAGGATTCTCTTTCTCTTGTTTTAGTTATTTTTTTGGATGGAATATGGTACGTTTAATGTATACATACTTTTTTGTACACTGCAGAAAATGTTGGTGTATAAATGTCAAAATACTAATAATACATATAAAAAATAATTGAGTAGTTTATTTAAAATTATAAACTGCACTTTGTAAAACACACATCACATCACTGCTGATTTCTTCTTATTGTGCTTTTAGTAGGTTTTCTAATTTCAACCAGAAAACTACAATTTAAAGGGGACATATAGCATAGGTTTGAACTTAGGCTTAATTGATTCCTTTTGTAATTAAATAGAATAAAATACTTTGTTTCATATACCTTTTGAGTCAATTTTCTCTAATATCTTTGTATTTCTTACCTAGCCCCTCCCTTTCTCTTGATTTCCTTTGCTGGTATCTGTACAGCCTGCCAGGACGGCCGTCGGCCGTCTCTTCTTTCCCTGTCTTTTTTTCTTCTAGCAGCAGCCACTGAGAAGGACTGGGCGTGCATAGGGGGAGGCGCTGATTATCCATGTAATCTTAGCAGCACGTCAATCACGCCGGGGTCCTTCTCAGGGCTGCTTGCTCTTCACCGCCCAGCTCCTGTGCACGAGCAGACAGAAACAGAGCAAGTGAGAGAGGTCTGCTGTGCTCTTACTCGTACAGCATCATCCCTCAGCAAGCCCTGAAGGGAGCATTAAAAACTTTTAAATTCATTAGCGCAGATGTAAGGGGAGAGTTGCCGGATTTCAAAGATGCATATAATTAGCATCAAGCCACGGCGGCCCAGATCCGCTTAGCAGTGGCGCGCGACCCCTCTGTCGGGGGTCGCGGCAAAATCAAAATTTCACGAGTGTGCAGTAGCGCTGCGCACATGCGCACTAACGCGGCGTTGCTCACTGATGCGCATGCACATACCCGGCAACGGAGTGCCGAAGCGGCAGGGGGTGCCGGAGAGGGCCCCGGGGCCAGTAGCCCTGGTGGGCCCCAAGCCCCCAGTCCGACCCTGATAGCACAGATCTTGCCAGCTGCCTATCTGGCAGATCCGTCGTTGCCATAGAAACGCTGCCAATGAAGCGCTTGCACTCGCAGCTCTTCTTTAGAGCTCGGCTGGCGCTTTAGGCAGTGGTGAAACTAACCTTTGTGCCTGCGACCCAGGAGAGGAGTTAGAAGAAAACTTTTGATTGCCGGGTGCTTGTAAGTCACAATCAGTGAAGCAGTTTGGGGTATGTGCAGAGTAGGGAAGCAATAACCAGAGGGAAGATGGACTTTCTGCCAGATAAACCCGGGTCCTGCTGTTTTTCCTCTGTTGGGGGGGGGGGTGGCATTGTCTCTCTTACCCAGTGTGCTGATTTAACTCACCTCTTTACAGATAGGGGTACAGGGAGAGAGGTAATAGCAGCCGCAGCAGTGCCCAGTACTTCCTTATCCCCTTCTTCTGAGCCCTGACTCTGTGTCAGGAAGAACATTGTACTGAACTTAGTGCCCAGACGCACCTTGAGTTGCCACAGCCTCACAGGTTCCGCTTTGGTGTAACAATTCGCACAGAGCAACAGCTCAGAGATCCAGGACACAGGCTGAAGCCACTATATGGGAAGCCAGTGAATGCTGCTGGAGTGTGAGGGGCGCAGAGGAGCTCTCAGACACCCGCAGTCACCCGCACATGCTGAGCCACAGGGACAGACCACCCTCCTGGACTTGCTCTGCTTTTCAACTTGTCTGTCTCTTTCCTACAGGAATGTGGAGAAGGGAAATGTGGGGAATGTGTACTTTTCGAAAATACATGGGTTTTCTGGGGTGAACTTACTAAGTGAGCCAGAATCCACAAATACAAAAAGAAAAATCAGGCAGCAGCAAAGGACAGCTATTTACAGACTTGAAACAGACACACAGGCAGGGAGATGGGAGGTGTTTTCCAATCTGCAGTAGAGCTCAGCCTGTCAGTCACTGCTGTGACCATTTCCTGTGAGAGAATGAACAGACACTCCCACTCTTCATTTCAGCCTAGCTTCTGAACTGAGAGGTTCTCATTGCAGCTCTGATGTAATGACACTTTTAGCAGGTAAAATGCATATAAAACGTTTTTTTTTCTGCATCATTACATTGTTTGAGGAAAGATTAATCATATATCTGAATATGAAGGTTATGCAAAATGTCCCCTTTAAAAAAGAATTGTATTTGAATTGAATATGTATTGAAACTATTTGTAACTATTGAATATGTAAAAAAATATTTAAAAATACAAAATGACCACCAACACTGGGGGGGGGGGGGATTTATTTACTAAAATCTGAATGTATCTCATATTGTATTAAAAAAAAAACAGGACCAAACTCCCATGCCCAATTTTAGCTTATTTATTAATAAAAAAACTCCATTTAATTGGATCACAGAAAAACATGATAAAAGCAAGCGAAGACCCGATTTGCTCTAATTTTTCAAATTTTTTCCCAAATTGCTCTAATTTTTTGGACTTTTTGAGTTTTTTCCTGAAAAAGTCAGATAACTTAAATTTGAGATAGATACCCCTCCCATTGACTTATATAGGACCTTGACAGGTCTGAGATGGCGGATTTTCAGATCCAGGCTTTTTGCAGTATCGGAGTATAATAAATCTTGAAAAATTCAAATTTTTCGAGTTTTTTTTTTTTTTTAACATGTTTTTATTTGAGGTGATAAAGCAAAATCACAAGATATATTTTAACATGTTTACATGGAGCAGAAATTGTAGTGATTATGATATCAAACATAAACATTTCAATAACAATTTAAACATTCAGCTCAGTTACGATGAAAAGCATGGGGGGGATATAGTTTCTATGAAGGGTGAGTTAGATAAGAGGTCAGCAATCTGTTAGTTTGATGACTTCTGGGAGGTGCAGTGTCGTATTGTAAAGATTCTTGTTGCAATGTTGTCAAGTATTGGGATGATTCCACGAGCAAAGGGTGGCCTTTGAGAGTTTCCATATCATACCATGATGTATGTCTAAAAGTGTAGATCGTGAGGTATTTGATCCGTCGTGGGAGGTGTGATATATAGGCAGACCAGGTGTTGAAGAATTTCGGTGTATCATGTTCTTTCCTGGTTACAGTTTCCAACCAGTCCATATGGAATATGTGATGTAATTTTTGTTGTACTAACACCAATGGAGGGGGATCAGTGTGTAGCCATTGTTGTAGTATTGCTTTCCTGGCTGCTGCAGCCAGTCTTCCCATGAGGTGCTTTTCAGTTTTTGTTAGTTGTGTGAATGAAGTGGGATTGCTGAATAGGGCCCATTCTATATGTGCTTGGAGAGGTTTCCCAGTTATCCGCGCACCATAAGAGATGACTTCTGTCCAGAAGGATTGCATTAAGGGACAAGACCATATGGTATGTATCAGGTTTGCCGCAGGGGTGCGGCATTTTAAGCATTCGTCTGAGGAGAGGTTACCCATCTTAAATCTTCTAATTGGAGTAAGGTAGGAGTTATGGAGAATTTGGAATGACATCTCCAGATATCTACTCGCTGGAAGTGATGTCATAATTTTACAATGTTGTCTCAAAATGTCCGATTCTGTGGCGTTAGGAATTTCCGTAATCCATTTGAAGTTAGGTTTGTCTTTGTCATCTACGTTTAATAATGGTTTAATGATATGATAAATATGTGAAGTCGAAAGCTTCTTGGTTTTATGTTTCCATAGTTGGTTCAGTAGATTGTTTTTGTCTGTAGTTGTTAGGAGTTGTAATGTAGCGTTTGCAAAGTGAATGATTTGCAGAGTCAAGTATATGTGGGTATTTGTAAACGGAAATTTTTCTGTCATTTTGTCTAAAGAGAGTACTGAGTAATCATTGTCTAATACGTCATGTATGTTACGTAGGCCACTGACACTCCAGTGATGCAGAATGGGATTTCGTATACCAGGTATGAAGTTTTTGTTGTCCAGCCATGATATGTAAGGGGAAATGTATTGTGATATGTTCTGTTGTTTCCTAACAGAGTGCCATGACTTATACGTGTCTAGGAATAACGGGTTGTTTTTCATGTGTATCGGAATATGTTGTATAGGTGTGTGTAGTAAACAATTTAAGGAGTGGTTATCAGTGTGATATTGGTCTAAGGAAAGCGTGGTATATAGATCTCTATTAAGAATCCAGTCTCCTGCATATCGAAGGAGTGCCGCTTCATTGTAGGCCTTAATGTTGGGGAAATTGAGACCGCCTAAAGTTTTAGGTTGTTGTAGTCTAAAGAGACTAATCCGTGGGCGTTTTCTGTTCCATATGAAGGTTCTAAATATTTGGTTTAAGCGTTTTTGATCAGTTGGTTTAATATAGTATAGTAACATCTGTAACGGGTATAAAAGTTTAGGGAATAGGATCATTTTAATGAAGTGAATTCTGCCGAGGAATGATAGATTAATATGTTTCCATTGCTGCGTTTCCTGTTGTATAGTGTCAATTATTTTCCTAATGTTCAAGGAATATAAATCTTTGTGATGTGAGGGAATTTTGATGCCTAGGTATTTGATATTTTGTTTTGTTTTTTTAAAAGGGAAGTGTGGAAGCCAATCTGAATTTTCTGTATGATATAACTGGAGGGCTTCTGATTTATCCAGATTGATTTGAAATCCTGCTATTACGCCAAATCTCTGTATAATCTGTAAAATGGCGGGGATTTCCGTTTTAGGTTGAGCAACAAAAAGCAGGATATCATCAGCAAACGCAGTTACTTTAAGAGTAGTTTGTCCGAGTCGTATCCCTTGCAGTTGTTGGCATTTTAATATGTGTCTTAACAAAGGATCGATCGCTATGTTAAAGAAAAGGGGCGATAGTGGGCATCCCTGGCGCGTACCCCTACTGATAATAAATCTATCTGAATTAGTGTTATTAACCATTAAGAATGTTGTGGGCGATAGATATAACATTTTGTATAAATTAAAGGTCTGAATTCCAAAATGTTGGAACTTAAGCAAACGGCGTAAATGTGCGTGTGATATCCTATCAAAAGCTTTATCTGCGTCTAACTTTATTAACATTCCGTGCTTTCTTTTTTCCAGGTTACTGTGGTAGACTGCCGTTATTATCTTCCTGAGGGCTTGGACTGGGTGACGGTGTTTGATGAATCCTACTTGATGTTCGGTAAGTATGGAGGGTAGTATTTGTTGCAGTCTATCTGCCATTATTTTAGTCAGTATTTTGAGGTCTTGGTTAAGCAGAGATATTGGCCTATAAGACGTTGGGTTTGTCAGATCCCTTCCTTCTTTAGGAATCAGTATAATTCTGGCCACATTGGCTTCATGCCAGAGGGGTGCACCTTGTAGGGTGTCATTATATAGTTTAGAGAGAATGCGTGTTATGTCTGGGGATAAATGTTTATAAAAGAGTCTCCTCCTAACACAAGATTTGCAGCCTCCCAGGAAGTTATTTTCTGTAATACATCTGCAAAAAAAGATTTATTATCGTCATTAGGTGCATATACATTCATTATAGTGTATTTGGTACCAGCAACATCTATATCTACTATCAGATATCGAGCGTTTTTATCTTTGTAGGTTCGTAAAATAGTACATGGTAGAGTTTTACTAATCAGTATCGCTACCCCTCTCGATTTGGTCTTATAAGAAGCATCTATCGTCGTCTGTACCCATCTATCATGTAATTTTGGAGTGTCTGTTCGTTTCCAATGAGTTTCTTGTAAGAGTACTATTTGGGCTTTTTCTCTGTGTAGTTTGTCTAACACTTTTCGTCTTTTAAGTGGAGAGTTTAAGCCACCCACATTCCAAGAAACTATATTGATGTGAGTAATAAGTTTTTCCGAAGGGGCCTCGGAACCTATCTTATGTGAAGGGTGCATGTTTTAACCTATTCCCGTTTTCCAACGGATAATTTGGAAGATATGAATGTGATTCGGGGACAGTCTGTCCCAGCGAGCAGACCTAGTCCCTAGATTACAAGTCCCATAGGAGTGAAAGTGGAACCAATGATTGTACAATCGCTTTGTATCTAGAAATGTATTGAGCTGAAAAAAACAATAACTAATCAACTTATCAAGTAACATAATGGTCAAAAAAAGAGTAAAAGAAATCAGAAAAACAAACATTCCACATCTTGCCCTACTATAGTGGTGTCCAGCTGTTACAGTTCGTTCATGTGGAGGAAAGTGAACCTAAAATCATGAGAAATACTTTTCGTCAGTAGTTGTCTTGTGGGTCAGTTCAATTTCAGTACGGAGTGTAGGTTTATTTTTCGAGTTTTTAACATTCAGACTTTAATATGACTTTGAATTGTACCGAACATTAGATATGATGTGTGATGCAGATTGTGTTTCTTTTCTCAATGATTGTGCTTGTTTAACAATTAAAGCATAGTTGCAGCAGCTTTGATTTAAAGGAGAACTAAACCCTAAAATTGAATACAGCTAAAAATGGCATATTTGAAATACTGAACTTATTGCACCAGCTTAATTTATCGAATTTAAATCCTTCGAATTCGAATATCGAAGACGAAGGATTTACTGCAATTCGTTCCATCGAACGATTAAATCCTTTGAATTGACAGATTCAAAGGAACAATTTTCCTTCGATCAGAAATTGCTAGGAAAGCCTATGGGGACCTTCCCCATAAGCTAACATTGGTGCTCGGTAGGTTTTAGGTGGCGAAGTAGGTGGTCAAAGTTTTTTTTAAAGAGACAGTACTTCCACTATCAAATGGTCGAATGGTCTAACGATTCTTAGTTTGAATCGTTGAAGTCGAAGTAGCCAATTCGATGGTCGAAGTAGCCAAAAAAATACTTCGAAATTCGAAGTATTTTTCATTCTAATCCTTCACTCAAGCTAAGTAAATGTGCCCCTTAATGCACTACATTTCTAACCTACTTCTTTAGTTAAGCTTTAGTTCTCATTTAAGTATTCCTAAGTGTGTTGGATCAATAACAGCACGCAGTTCAATCAGAACAAGTAGGTGTACCTATAGATGCTACACATAACCCCAATGTTGAAGACTGTGCTGCTTATTTCACCCTGTTCTGCAAGTATAGTTTGTAAAATCTATGTAATGGCTGCAGTATCACATTTTCAATTCAGGGGATATATTTAAGGCTTTTCTCTCAATCTTGTAGCTTATGGATGAAAGGATCTGCAATAAAAGTATCCATACTCGGTTTATCAGTTTATTTATAGGAGCCAACACTGAAAAACAAGTGTCAGAAGCTGACAAAGCAGATCAGCAAACAGCAACTTTATATTCAATCATTCTTCAAATTTGCTAAAGATGGGAGGCAGAAACCTCAAATTTCCCAAAGGATTCACCTATGGACACCTTAAAGACTGATGGTGTTCGGTCTCTTTCCCTTTCTATTATGAGATTATGTCAGTCACAGTACTGATGTAACAAATGGGGACTAAAAAGGAAAAAAACGTGTTTATGATCGATCTAATATATATAAGATCAATCATAAACAAGAAACTATAAGAACTTTCCAATATCATGTTTAAACAAATGTGTTTTATTATATTATAGCTGAACACAGGAGGGAAGTCCCCAAAATCGAAGGATATTTGATAAAATATGAGTATATGGTTAAAATAGTGCTGCAGTCCCATGGCTTTTAACAAAACAATACAAAAATACTGATGTAAAGGGGTTGTTCACCTTAAAATTAACTGTTAGTATGATGTAGAGAGTGACATTCTGAGACAGTTTGCAATTGGCTTTCATTTTTTATTATTTGTGATTTTTGAGTTTAGCTTTTTATTCAGCAGCTCTCCAGTTTGCAGTTTTAGCCATTTGGTTGCTACGGTCCAAATTCCCCTAGCAACAATGCACTGATTTCAATAAGAGTCTTGAATACGAATATGAGAGGCTTGAATAGAAAGATAAATAATAAAAAGTAGCAATAACAATAAATTTGTAGCCTTGGAGAGCAATTATTTTTTTAGATGGGGTCAGTGACCCCCATTTCAAATATGGAAAGAGTCAGAAGAAGAAGACAAATCATTAAAAAACAATAAAAAATCGATAATGAAGACCAATTCAAAAGTTCATTGGAAATTACCATTCTATAACATACTAAATTTTAAATTAAAGGTGAACCACCCTGTTAAATATAAATATTTTTGTATAGTTTTGCGACAATAGCAGAACAGGCCGGCAACACCTTGCCCCAATTTCCCTTGGTGCATGGGTAGTATAGTAATCTTCAGCCTGTACTGTATAGGAACCAAGTCTGAACTCATGCAGGGGGTACCTGAAAGCCTAGGGCCTGTAAAGGGGTAAAAATAAAGGATTTATTTTTATAATGTAAATAGTTAAACTATGCTGTAGTAGCGCTAAGTCCACCAGTGAGCCTATAAAAGACCGTCCCTTGCTGAGGCACGTCCTCTTTTTGGCCTGTAACATCTTGAAGCAAGAGCAGACTGACGTGGCCAGTGCCTTGGGGGAAGGTTGGTGCCGTAGGGATAGCCAGTATATAGAAGGGGCAAGTACTTTCGCTCCAGGAGTTAAAGATAAAGAGGGCTAGTGAGCATGGATAGCCTTTTGTCCCAACAAGGAGTATTAGTTTGGGCTAGAGCCCTGAGGTGATTGTACACCAGAGAGCGTTCAGGAGTAGGTTAGAGGTGAGTCTACATGAGAGGCTTTGACATTCTATGTGAGGATACTGCAGAGATAAGGGGTATAGTCCCTTAGCCAAGTGAGCCCCTCGGACCAGCTAACGACACTCCTGTTGGTGTATATTATAGTGACTTTGTATGGAAGGAGCATACCTATGGCCAATTTTTTCTTTTCAATACATTTATTGCAGCAGAAAAAACAGCAGAAGCTTTTGGGGGATACCCTGTATATTATAGGACAAGGGCCCTGGAGGCTTTAGAGGGGAGAACGCTGCGTTGTATATGAGTAACTGATATTGTATGAAGAATACTAGTGGGGGCAACCAGAGCCCCAGTCTGCATTGTAATTTATGTCCTGCAGAAGGCTGCCAAATCAACAAAATTGTTTGAGTTCATCGCAATTACTGTGGAGTGTTTCATGCTGCGGCAAAAGTCCTTATACTGATAAACATCTACAGGACAGGAGTCTACCAGCCACAAGGGGCCCTGTTACAGTCCAATGCACTTTAAAAAGATAAATATTGTGCAAACCTCTAGTGCTCTTTTTCCATAAACCTTTGAGATGCAGTCATGGTCTCTTTTTTTAAAATTGTATTTGAATTTTGCTTATTAATATGCGCCACTGTAATACTGTCCAATTGGCTTTTTTGTTATGCATTTGGATCTTTTCTTCTTTTGCATAATCAGCTTATGGACTTTTTTGCTGCATCTGCTTTATTATTAAGTAACTGGTTTTATTTTTATATTTTGTATTGCAGAGAATCTCTTGCTGTTATTTAGTTGTTGATCCTGCAGCTTTGTTCGAAAAAAAGAATAGGAAATTGTTGTGATCTCCCTGATATTCCATTCATTCTGTGCCTGATGTTCTGGCTTTGCCTCAGCCAGAGGTTTAAGTCATAACTGATAAACACATAACGTTTGATTTCAGGTTTAGTGTTACAATGTACTCTCTTAATCTGGATACTCTTACATGATATTTATTTCCTTTGACGGTTTCTTTGCCGGGACTGTGCACCTGTCTTGTTTTCTTAACGCGCTCATGTGTATCACAAACATTGTTATACCAACTCACATGTAGTTATATTTCATGTCCCATGTATGAAGTAATATAAAGAGAAAAATATCTTAGCTTGGTCAGTGGTCAGTACATCAAAAATATATATATTATTTAATTTTATTCTGCCATGTTATGAATGATTCTAGGTACCAAATAAGGCATCTTTTGGCCTTTCAGGAGTTTGTTGCTAGAATGCTGTTTGTAAATGCAAGCAGCATGTCTATTCTGTGTCCAAGATGTGCCATTCTCTAGAAATTACATTAATGGGTTGCTTGCTGCTATCTGAAAGGAAACGGACTTGCTCAATCAATAATTTCACTGCAGTCTGAAAAAATATTTAAACAAGTTGTTTATTTTCCTGAAATGTGGAACTAAAGAACATTTTATATAACTGCAGATATTTTTATACTATTGACCTCTATTTATAGCTTTTAAATAAAAATAAATAATAATGAAAAAAAGAAAATGTACTTCTTTAGTGATAGCACCTGATTGTACTTGTCTCTTAAATTTCTTCCCTTTGCACACATATAAGTTATGAAATATATTAGGGATACACCAAATCCATTATTTTGGGATTTGCCTGAATCCCGAATATTTTATGAAAGATTCAGCTAAATATCAAACCAAATCCACAAATATAGATTCATGCAGCTTAGTTAGGATCAAGTACAAGGTACTGTTTATTATTATAAAGAAAACATTTTTTTGTTGTAAAAATTATAGTGGGTTATTGGATGCATAATGGGTTTCCGGATAAGGGATCCCATACCTATACATAATCCCTACTGAATGATCAAAAAGGTGGTTAAAGTTCTCCTTTAATGACATGTATTCAATAAGCACATAAACGTTCAGTTGCTAGTAGCTTTTGTCTGAAATGCAGTCAAAACCCTGAATCACAACTGTTGTTTAAAATTGAATTTTGCAAATGTTTAGCGCTGGTCGCAATGCAAAATAATTCACCTGCTTTGGAGTTTCGTTAAATATTTCACTGCAAAATTCACTCTGCGATTGTGAATTTTTATTAAATACACCATGCATTTCGGCAAAAGCCATTTGTTCATTGAGGTCTGTAATTGGTCAAAGAGGATGCAAAAATGGTCGCTAACATTCTCAATGGTCTTTTTGAATGTTTGTTTTTAATATGAAACATATTACATTCCCCAATTTCGCGGATTTTAAGTATGTTTTCCCACATTTTATTCTATTTAATAATTTTGCCCCATTTTTCCTTAAAAAAGCATGTTTCCCCTGTGAATGTGACTTTTCCCAGATTTTACATTTTTGTAGTTTACACGTTTTTTTACAGAAAAAAACGAAACAATTTTAACTTGCCCCATTTTTCTGTTTTCCCAGATTTTAGGTTTTTTTTATCCTTGGTATCAAAAAATTAGGGATGCACCGAATCCACTATTTTGGATTTGGCCGAACCCCCGAATCTCATGTGAAAGATTCGGCCGAATACCGAACCCAATCCGAACCCTAATTTGCATATGCAAATTAGGGGTGGGAAGGGGAAAAACATTTTACTTCCTTGTTTTGTGACAAAAAGTCACGTGATTTACCTCCCTACCCCTAATTTGCATATGCAAATTAGGATTCTAATTTGGTTCGGCTGGGCAGAAGGATTCGGCCGAATCCGAATCCTGCTGAAAAAGGCCGAATCCTGGCCTAATCCCGAACCGAATCCTGGATTCGGTGCATCCCTACAAAAAATCGATTCAAACATTAAAGTAAAAAAGGGCTGAACCCCATACCTCTCAACATTTCGGAAATATAAAGAAGGACAAAAATATTTTTGACCACACCCACTGTTGTGGCCACACACCCTAATTACCATGTTCATTTTACAAAATGTGGCAGTTTATTAAAGTTTGAACACATTTCTGTGGATTATTACAGTTTGCTTATGAAGGAGAATTGCCCTTTAAGCTGCAAGTCACAGTTTCCCCAAGAGACCTGCTTATCTTAAACTGTTACAATTGTTTCTTTGCTTATCTTAGATTGTTACAAATGTATCTAAGTGCACCTGCCACATATTCTGGGTTTTCTGCCAAAAGCCAATTCAGTTTTAGAAACTTTGTATCTTTTTGTGGCTGTTCAGTGCAAGAGATCAAAAGAGAAAGTTAGGACATTTCAGTAACAATGCGGGACTGCAGGTTGAGCTATCAAAATCGGGACTGTCCTGCGAAAAATGGGGCAGTTTGGAGTTATGGAACCCTAATGTTGTTTATCCATGTTATCACATTTTGTTTCAGAGCAAAGTCAAGTTATTTGATTAATTATTTATCCCTGATAATACAAATCATTATACAAACCATGTGATGCACTTTTCAGTAGACTTAGAACGGCCATTGTAAGCTTTAGCTAAGCTATATTCCAAAGGTTTGACCTCTTGTGCTTTAGCCTCTAAAGGGGGAAGTTATTTGCAGCAGTCTGATAAAGGATGTATTTCCCCAGTCTATTCTCTTTGTTTACATCAGATGTTTTCTTTCACTATTCTTTGTTCTGTAATTACATTGTCTGCTATGTTAAAAAAATCAATACATATAGTTGAGTGATGAAGAAAAATAAATCTCTTTTATAAAGAAGAAAAAGTCCTCCAACAAATCCCTGCCTTCTTATTTAATCTGATAAACGCACTAGTTTTATCAATTACATACATCAACGTTTTTTAACAATCATTGTATATTTGTTCGTTATAATTACTGTTATTGATTTTGTACCTTGTATTGAACCAAGAACGTAAGTACATTTTTCAATCAGTTTTCAGTGGGTCTTTCTGGGGTTGGTGATGCAATTGTCAGGAATGCTGGTAAAACAAATTGTCAAGGAGGCAATGTGCTGTATAACTACTACCATGTTTGACACATAGGGGGTTATTTTTAAAGGAAAAAAATCAATAAAATCGTGAAAAAAATACAAATTGTTTGAATTTGTTGTCGAAAACTGCAACTTTTTCAGATTTGACACCCGAAACCTGTGACGTTTTCGAATTATTGCCTGAAAACCACAATGAACTAAACCTAGTGCAGATCATGATATCTTCCAGTTGACGGGACATTTGCAAATGACTTCTACATGAACTCGGCAGGTCTGAGATGGAGTTTTTTTATTCAGACTTTTAATGCTATCAGTGTTTAATAAATTTAGAAAAATTCTAGTTTCAGAGTCAGAGTAGAAAAAATTGGACTTTATTAAGTAAACCTACTACTGTATGTTACAGCAACTGCCTTAATAAACAAACAGGGACAAATATGTAGAGCTCTATAGAAGGATGTAAATGTAGTTGGCAGAAAAACAAGTCCTTGAGACAGTCCAAAGATCAAGGTTGGGCAGCAGACAAATGTAAATCCAATAACAGGCCAAAGGTTAGGACAGGCAGAAAATGTTCAAAGTTACGTAATAGGCCAAGGTGAAACCAGGAAGTCAGATCAGAGGGAGCAAGAGCAGGATTTACAGGAATTGGAACTCAGGGTAAGAACCTCAAGAACAGGAACCACTGACTGCTTGGACAATCCTTGATATTATTCAACCAGTTCAAACCACTGTGGCTCAAGCAGATGGAGCAGTAGCCAGGGACCACTCCAATAGGCCTAGGTAAGCAAATGTAGCTATAATGGGTCAACTGGTAACTTGTGGCCTATTTATCAACAATTTCATAGTGGTTTTAGTGGTTTTTGAAACCACACTTTCCACACTTTCTCTAAAACCCCAAATGTCATGAAACTTATCAATAGTTATAAACTGAAGAAGCACAAATGGGAAAAGCTGCAACTTTTTGGACTTACACCATACCTTTCTTTCATACCTTTCTTTCATACCTTACATCATACTTTTTCTTATTGTTGCATCGAAAACACCCAAAAACCTCTAAAAAACACAAATCAAAGAAAAATCTTCCAGTCGTAAAAGGAACATCTGCCATTGACATGATTTCGACAGGTTTTAGCTGGAGTATTTTTGAATTCAGAATTGTTGCAGTTTTGTTGCATAATAAATTTTCGAAAAGTCATACTGTTTTCCCGCAATGTTTTGGTATTTTTGGTGCCAAAAAGCCTGGCCAGAAAAAGCGGTTTAATAAATCGGTCCATGTATGAAAATGGTTCCTCAAGACCTGCCACTATGTGGAACAGATTTTGGAAGGTTAATCAAACAGAAGAGAAATTATACTATTTCATGGATATTCTCAGCAAATGTGTTATCTGACAAGGAAAGCAGCGCTACTGATGGGTGAAAAAATTCGGCAGGCGCGTATCAAATTGTCGCGGGCATCAAAATTTGTGTTTTGCTAATTTTCCACCTTTTCACGAATTTCGCAGGAACTTCAAGAATTTTTCAATGCAGCTAAACTTCACAAATTTGCCCATCACTATTACTTCTCCACAGCTTCCAGACAGCAAGCAGGAACTACATAATCCACAATGCATTGCACTGTGATGTTCTGTTCCTTATTGAAATCACATGTGTAGGGAATTGTGGGGTTTGGAGGATGCAGTCTAAGGACATCTGGCTGTTGATACAAAGTAACAGTTGTCAGCCATCTCAGCAAAGTAGTCAGACAGATCAGCAGAAGAGCAGGGGGCTAGGCTTAGGGAACTGTCATATACCATTAAAAATCATGAAAAGTCTGCATATTTTTTAAATGATGTATATTGCAAAGTTGCTTGATATTACTTTTCAAAAGATTAAGTTATGTTCCCTTTTGAATAGGTCACTTAATATGATCTAAACTATCTGTTGCTTAAGTATTCATTCTGGGGGTGTAGTTTTCCTTTAAAGGAACAGTTCAGTGTACAAATTAGAACTGGTTAAATAGATAGTATATGCAAAAAACATTTTTTTTCCAATAAAATGCCAGAGGGGCTGCTATAAGGTGTCATAGAAATTCAGTATCTGGTGGGTTGTTTGGGCCTCTATGTTGGCTTATTGGGCCCATGTGTACCTGAAATGACAGGGCCTATTTTGATTCTCAGTCCAGGCCTGCTGCCTGGTAACCAATCTGTGGAAAGCAAGAGAGCTGCAAAGCAGGAAGTAGTGTTTTGGCTGTTATGTTAGACATCCAGTCACTCCAGCCTTTATACATTACATTTTTGGCTAAGTAACTATATTAGAAACATTTTTTATTTTGCACATACAATCTATTTACCCATTTTTTATTTTTTACCCTGAACAATTCCTTTAAAGGGGTTGTTCACCGTTAAACAAACTTTTAATATGATGAAGAGAGTGATTTTCTGAAACAGTTTGCAATTACTTCTCCTTTATTTTTATTATTTGTGAGTTATTTAGCATTTTATTCAGCAGCTCTCCAGTTTGCAATTTCAGCAGTCTGGTTGCTAGGGTCCAACTTACCCTAGCAACCATTGATTTATTTGGATTAGAGACTGGAGTATGAATAGGAGAGGGTCTGAACAGAAAGATGAATAATAAAAAAGTAACAATAACAATAAATTTGTTTTTTAAATGGGGTTGATAACCCCCATTTGAAAGCTGAAAGTAGAAGGTAAATAATTCAAAAACTAAAAAATCATTTGAATAGTTGCTTAGAATTAGCCACTCTATTACATACTAGGGGGCAGATTTATCAAAATTTGAGATTAGAGCTCATAACAGAAAAACTCACCCACATGCTTTCAATACTATGGGATTTTAGATTTTAGAATCTTATTTATAAGTGGGTGAAAGAGTTCACCATTTGAAAATATATATTCTTATAAGAATGAATGGAAAGTTTTTTTGTGGTAAACTCTAATTTCACAATCTGCCTCTAAAAGTCAAACCACCACTTTAAAATATGTAACAATACACTGACCCAAATGTATTGACCATTATGGTATTTTCTACATATGAGTTTATCTAGTGCATATAGTTAGCCTGGGGGCCTGAAATCACTATTACAACTATGCATATATATATATATATATCTCAAATATATTGTGAACTTTATACAAAACGTTTTCAGCAAAATTTAAGAAAATACTGAATTTGAAAGATGTAACAAAAAACTATGTTCGGCAAAGAAAAAGTGCCAAGGCTGATAAAATAAAGGTGTCATTGTGTAATCATTTTAGTCATGTAACACTAAGAAAGCAATACCGTTACTTCCTCTCCTCATTAGACAACGCACAAGCTCAGAAGTTATTAGCAGTGCTGTTTGTCACTAGGTTCATTATCGTTCCTTACAAAAAGTATTATTTAAGTGCACACTCGTCTAATGATGCTCCTAACAACATTAAGCTTCTCCAGCTACCTTCCCTTCCGGAAATATCGGATCTGATTATGTCTTCTGTCCCTGTGTGTTAAAATAAACATTATTCTTTGGATTTAACTCAGCAGAAACAAATAAACTATAAATCTTTTAGAGAATATTTAAATTTCCCAAAATAAATTAATTATGCAGATTGAAAGATATCATTAACACTGTGGGGCAGATTTATCAAGGGTCGAATTTCGAAGTGAAAAAAATTTCAAAATGCGACCATCGAATAGGGTAGTCCGACATTCAAAGTCGAAGTCGAAGGATTTATTCGTACGATTGTACGATTTTACAAAAAAATCCTTCGACTTCTCAAAATGTAACAAAATACTGGCTATGGGTTCTAGAAGGTCCCCATAGGCTAACATAGCAATTCGGCAGGTTTAAGGTGGGGAAGTGTAAAAGTCGAAGTTTTATAAAGAGACAGTACTTCGATTTTCGAAGGGTCAAATTTGTGAAGTATTTTCAATTTGAATCGAAGTCGAATTTGGCCTATTCGATTACTTCGAAATTCTAAGTTTTTTCATTCGAAAATTCACTTCGACCTTTGATAAATCTGCCCCTGTATGTCAGATGCAAGAGAATATTGCTTCATTCCAGGTTAAGGAAGAATTATTGCTAATATTGTTTTCTTGGTAAATTATTTCCTACGTAGAGCTGAGACAACCTATTAACATACTGGATATTATTGCTCAATGAAAATGAACCTTTTAATTAAAAATATGCCTGGGAAAAATTTGTTTTGTTAGAAAGTTATTAAATATGTGTTAAAGCAGAAGGAAAGTCTAGCAATGGGGGGTGCCAAATATTAGGCACACCCTGTGATTGTAATCCTGCTCTTTCTCTGTTCTTGCCTTGTTCTTGTCTGCTTTTGTCCAGTCCTGTTCCTGTCCTGGTCTTCGCCTGCTTTGTCCTGTCCTTGTCTTTGCCTGCAATGTCCTGTCCTGGTCTTCACTCACTCCATCTTGCTCTGCCTAGTCCTGGTCTTCGCCCGCACCATCCAACTCCAGTCCTCCATCTGCTCTATTCTGTCTAGTTATTTGTCCACTCCATCCTTATTCAGCTTGACCCTGATTCTACTCCCTTGTCACTGTATTAGCTCTTGTCTGAAGGTCTTCCTTTCCTATAACTGCCTCCTCAGCGACTTCTACCTATTCCTGACACTACAGCTAAGTTATCCACAAGTACCCCCAGGTCCTTCTCCATCAAGGATAAGTCTAACGCAATGCCATTCAGAGTATAAGGGGCTTGCAAATTTTTATATCCCCATGCTTAATGTACACTTATCAATATTAATTCTCATCTGACCACAACAGATGTCAGATTTACAGGCCTAGAATTGCCTGTGATTGTAATCCCCTTTTTAAATACTTGGGATCCCATCAACTGGGCAGTAACCCATAGCAACCAAGCAGTGATTAGCTTTTTCCAGCCAGCTGCAAGTAGAACAATGAAAGTAAAAATTTGATTGCACAGTGCTGTATACTCACATGGTGCTTTTTAAAATAAAGTTATATAGAATATACAAGTGCCATACCTTTCTCCAGTCATTGACACATTGTTTGAACTGAGCCTTGGGCATCTTTAAAGAGTTGGTCCTGTAACTTTTATTCTTAACCTGTATACACTTACTTATATACTTGTTACCAAAGTTACACGTTCAACCTGCATCTTTTAACTGTTTATGCACATATCTAAATATATAGAGCTTGAAATAAACTATGTTTCACACATCTTTTTTCTGTTTTTTTCTGTATAGCTATCTATCTACCTATATTTAGATATAAAGTATATATTTTTTATATATTTACAACATTTTTGGTATTAATCTTTGCTCAGGATTCTGATTCTGCCTTGCTGATTTCTGCTTACACTTGTAATATTAAAAGGTCTTAAAAGAAGAATCTAACTCATTGAATTGTATTTTTTTCTCAAATGCTTTCATCTTCATTCTTAATAAATTATTTAAATTTGAGTTAAATCACATGATGTGGTCCTTAAACGGGACCTGTCGCCCTCAGAAAAAAACAAATCCTATTTTAGGATGTCAGGCCAGAAAAATAAACTTTAATAACACTATATACATTTTTTATGATCTTCTTTATTTAAGTTTTAGAATTCACAATCACATCAAGGAGACAGGCACCATTTTGTGGACACTGTTATTAAGGTAAGCTTTGCATCATACCTAAAAAAGCCAGAATGATACTTATCTGATACTCATACCTGTGCATTATCTACAAAATTAGATGGTGCAGATGGAGGAGGAATGTGGGGAGTGCAATGACATCTAGGAAGTGCTGAATGGAAAATAATAGTAATTGCCTGCCCCCTCTATGCTTAAGGCCCCACCTCTATGTCTAAGAAGTAGAGGAGGGGCAAGCAATATATGATTGACAGCTGAGACTTTTAAACACATTTTAAAAGTCTAATTACTAATTTAACAGGTGTGGATGTTTTAATTAAAAAAATAAATTGGGGTTACTATTAAATTTGAAAAGCACTTTTATTTTATAGCTTTTTATGTTTGGGTGACAGGTCTCCTTTAAAGATTTTACATTTTACATTTGTTGACTCTATATATGTTTATTTTTTGCATAAAACATTAAATGAGATAATCTTCCCTATTACCCAGATGTCCTAGCACTGGTACATTTGTAATTTGTTCTGAGCTGTTAGAGATCACTAGATTCAATTTCCCTTTTCCCATTTCTAATTGGGTCCTCAAAAGTCAGTGATATAAAGTTGTCAAGCAGAGCATTTATAAAATGGCTTAATTAACTGTGCTGGCAGTATTATTTCTCCAATCAACATCTAGGTAACTAAACTTCCACCTTAATAAGACTTGCCGCACCCATGCACCCATATATTTGCAACAGGAACTGAGCTTGTCTTACATGATGTGGTCTGTAAGATACTCCTTCCATTAATTTGCTGGTTGGCTTACTATTTGTGAAACATTCAACCCATAAAGCTTCAGCCATCTCAATCACTTTTAAAATTAACACTGGGTTTCAAATGTACAGCCCCCATCCCTCTGATACAATTCATTGTATTTATATTTCCTGCCATTCATGCAAATTATTTATCCATGTTTCATTTCCAATTATATCATTCTTTTGTCCAGATACATGACATTAATTCAACCTCACCCATTTTACCAGCCAAACTTTTTGCTTATTAAACATACAGTACCATTATTACATATGGCACTAATTATACAGTGAAACCCCATTTTTATGTTTTTAGGGGACCGCAGAAATTCGACATAAAATCTGGGAACACATGAAATGGAAGAAAGGAATGCAACTTACACAAACATAAACCAGGGTTCCACTATATTTTCTATATATATGGCTTATGGTCATCCATGCTATGTATGTATATTGTCATCTAACTCTACTCCCATTTTCAATTACTATACCCATATCCGCATGTAACCTATCTTCTACGAAACATCTTGCTGCTCCCTTCTACCCAACATCTAGTTTAAAATTTCCTCCAACCTTCTAGCCTTCCTCTCCCCCAATACAGCTCTTATCATCATCACTTTTATCCCCCACAGATTAAGTTTCAAGGGCAATGCATTTATTAAGTTTCATATTACTGGGGGACTTTCACAGGGATATTGTATATGCACACGGTTCATTACTTTTGCCCACTGTACTAGCTATTTTTACTTTTATTTGGTGAACTGAACTTAGAAATTGCAAGAAGATGTAACCCTGTGCAGAACATAGGTTGTCCTTGCTAGGGGTGCACCGAATCCAGGATTCGGCTTTTTTCAGCAGGATTCGGATTCGGCCAAATCCTTCTGAATATGCAAATTAGGGGCAGGGAGGGAAATTGCGTGACTTTTGTCACAAAACAACTAAGTAATAAATGTTTTCCCCTTCCCACCACTAATTAGCATGTGAAAATTAGAATTTGTATTTGGTTCGGTATTTGGCCCAATCTTTCGCGAAGGATTCGGGGGTTCAGCCGAATCCAAAATAGTGGATTCGGTGCATCCCTAGTCCTAGCACACCTCCACATACATCATTGGATCGTAGGCACTTGCTTCTTCTGCCTACCTCTAGTTTTGGTATGGAAATATAATGGACTTTTTGTACTATGGAAACCAGAAAGATCTGAATTAAGGTGGCCATTAGGGATGTAGCGAACTGTTCGCCGGCGAACTAGTTCGCGCGAACTTCGACTGTTCGCGTCTGCCGCAAGTTCGCGAACGTCGCGCGACGTTCGCCAATAGGCGTTCGCGTCAAAATCGTTCGACCATTCGACCATTCGATCGCTAAAATCGAACGATTTTCGTTCGAATCGAACGATCGAAGCCATTGGATTGAATGAAATCATTCGATCCAATGGCTTCGATCGTTCGATTCGAACGGAAATCGTTCGATCGAACGATTAAAATCCTTCGATCGTTCGAATCGAATGATTTTCGGATGTTCGAAGTTCGCAAACTGTTCGCGAACTGTTCGCAATTTTTGCCGGTGTTCGCGAACGGCGTTCGCAAACACATTGTCGGCGGTTCGCTACATCCCTAGTGGCCATAGACGCAAAGATCCGCTCATTTGGAGACATCGCCAAATGAGCGTATCTTTCCCCCCGATATGCCATTAACAAGCATGGCTATATCGGGGGTAATCTGAATGGATTACGATGTACAATGGGCTCCGGCGGGATCGGTTAGTTCAAAATCAAACCTGTCCGATCGACCAAACGACCGATCTCCGCCTGACGAAAAATGTCGGCACTCACCACACACGATCCGAAAATCGGACAAATCCTCGATTCGTACGATAGTATCTGTGCGTCTTTGGCCAGCTTTAAGGGAAGGTCATCTCCCATAGACTCCATTTTAATCAAATAATTCACAATTTTAAAAATTGATTTCCTTTTTTATGTAAAAATAACACAATACTTTGTACTTGCACCTAACTAAGATTGACTTAATTATTACTGGGAGCAAAACCCCAGGTCCCAAGCATTCTGGATAACAGGTCCCATATCTGTATAAGAAAAAGCTTTGATCATAGATGACTAACCATATGTGTCAGTATTGATATGTGCTGAGTTCTGATATATTAAGATACTAGAAACACTTAAAATTATTGGCATCACAGACAAGTGCTGTATTACACAATACAGCACACAAAAGGAAATAAGTGTTGCTGTTGTGCTCCCTCAATTATATGTTTTAAAAAAAAAATACATAAATACAAAAGTAGAATCAATGAACTGAATAACCTTAATGGAACAGTTAAATGATGAATACATATATGAATCAAATGCATACAAAGCGAGATGTTAGTAAGAATGAAAATATATTATTAATGAATGCTTCTCTCCTAATGTTTAATACTTTATAAACATGGTTTTTTATTCATCTGAAGTGAATGGATGCTCTGCCTTCTAGTCATATTTTCTCCTCTCTTCCCTTTGGACAGGAAGCAATTTACTTGAAATCTTTTATTTTCAGTTCAGATTATTATATATTGATGTTTATGGTAATTTTATTATCTACATTATACTATGTTACAGTACAAATTATTTTAAATCACCCATTCCACATATCCCTCCTTAGCAAATGCTACATAAAACTTGTAGACCTTCCAAAAAAAGGGGCCTAGGTGGCCTTGTCACAAATCCGGGCCTGCACACCATTAGCCAAAAATAGAACTTGGGTGCTAGTCCAAATATAAATAGATACCAAGGTGAGTTGACAGCACTTCAAGAAAGTTTTGAGGCAAATGTTTGAGCAAACAAAATGTAGGTTTATTGGTTCCAACGTTTCAGTTCCACACTGGAACTTTCTTCAGGGAATACAGTATATATATTTCATAGTGTTACCAGCACTCTTGATAAAGTCCATTAGTGTGCCTGGGTGCAAAATCATCATAACTGATCCGTACCTCCAGAGAAAGATCTGCACTCACAGGACTTAAAAAAACTTTATTGTAGAGCAAAAGGACTGACATTTTGACCCTCATTGGGCCTTTCTCAAACTGCCAAATAAACAATAAAAGTGCCTTATATCTACAATGAGGCGGGAAAACAACAGCATTGCCCCTGACGTGTTAACCCCGTCATACCAAAGCGACTATCATTTTAAACATCACTTAACATACATATAGCTAAAAAAGTTATAAATACATATCGATTAATAAAGTTAGATATTGATAGCATTCATTACTTGTTATAAATACATTTAAAATCAAGACACATAGTAGCAAACTTTACCACATTTATATAGTAACCTCTATAACCTCTGTAACCTCTATAGTGTCAATCTCTAAGTAAAATGTTATTATATAAAGCTTTATTATGCCACTTCTTTATCTATTAATTCCATTTCTAACATTATAGATCCTTCTACCCTTATTTGGTACAACACCACATAATTCCTTAATATATATTAATATGTCACTTCATTCATCACTACATTTAATTAAAAAATGTATCCCGGTGGGCCAGTCCGACACTGTTGTAATTCATGTGAGTGTGAGACACTTTTAGCAAAACCCAAGATGGGAAACTCTTGTGACTCCTGGATCATTACTACTATAGAGATGCTGAACCTTTAGGCTGGTTCAATAAATTCAATATATGAAATGTGACATTTCTATATATTCTGTGTATTCATTTTAGGGGTTAGTACTCCTTTAAATTTACATAATATCAGGCTTGTCACAAAGCTGATAAAAGATAGATTACAATGTCAATTATTGCTCAACCACATGTTGGGCTACAGAAACCCTCACACACCACTAAACCTCACCTGTGAAGCAGAATGGGAACTGCAGAAATTGAAAAAGTCTCTGACTTGCACATGTGCAGTAGAGTGAAAACATCCAATCTGACAGTATGGCACATGTACAAGCCTAAGACTAAAGCCCTACCAGCCTTTTTTGTGGCCTTTATACTGATTATGCATTTTCATGCCAAAATTCACTCTGTGTGTGCACCCAGACCAACACAGTGCCTGTGTATGACTTACCCCAGGCACAGGCACCAGCTAGTAGTGCACACACCTGTTCTATGCACAACAGTTCATGCTTTAGTAGGCACGCCAGTGCGAACATCAGTGTGATTTTCAGAGCGCACATCAGTGCACACATGCATCATCACATATTGCAGCCTAGATACAAACTTTAAAAGGTTTTCTGTTAAAGAAAACAGTCAATGCTTGGTTATAGGCCTAGCTACCTGTATTATTACTTTAAAGAATCTCTGATGTTTTGTACAACCTTTGCCTGATATGACCTTGTTTGAACTCTGCCTGCCTTGACCTTCTGCCTGACTCCAGCATCCATAGATGCTAGAATGCAGCCTGCCCTGATCTTGGCCTTTTTACCGATTATCGCCATCCTGCTTCCCCTCATAACCTTCCTTGGACACTGTTGTGTGTTGTGGTGTGATAGATGCTCGTCACATATTGAGCTCTGTCCTTCAGGTAACTTGTGACAGCCTCTTAGTGCAGACACCAGAGCAGGCTGAGACGAGAGGACAGGCTGTGACTCAGCCATCCTGTTGTGACTATAGCCTAAAAGCAAGGGCACACCAAGCATATGGAATATGACTATGAAGATTTTCATTCATCCAGATCATGGTATATACAGGAAACCCACTCATACGGATCAATATCTGTTGTTTGATTCCCACCATCCGCTGGAACACAAACTGGGTGTCATTAGAACTCTGCACCACAGGGCGTAAGTTGTGGCAACTGATACAGAGTCCAAAGACAAAGAGCAAAAACATCTTAGAGGAGCTTTGAAAGCGTGTGGCTACCTAGACTGGGCCTTTGTCAAAACAGCAGCAACCAAGCCCAACAGGAACACCAATAGAAATAACCGCCCGGAGACACATAGTAGGCGAAACATAGTCATCCCATAGCTGGAGTGTCTGAGAAACTCAGGAGGATTTTTAACAAACACCACGTCCAAGGGTTTTTCAAAGCTAGCAACACACTGAGACAAAAACTGGTACACCCAAAAGATCCAACCCCTAAAGATCCAACCCCTAAAGAAAAAAAAAGCAATGTCGTATACGGAGTCCAGTGTAGCGAGGAGTGCACAGATCTCTACATTGGGGAGACAAAACAACTGCTCACCAAGCGAATGGCTCAGCATAGGAGGGCGAACTCTACAGGGCAAAACTCAGCTGTCTTTCTACACTTTAAAAACAAGGGACACTCCTTTGAAGATAGCAAGGTCCAAATATTGGCTAAAGAAGACCGCTGGTTTGAACGAGGCATGAAAGAGGCGATTCATGTCAAGGTGGAGAAACCATCCCTGAACAGAGGTGGGGGCCTTCGACACCACCTGTCTGCTACATACAATGCTGTTCTAACATCTGTACCCCAGCGGTTTCAGAACACTTCACACATCCATTCATGCAACTCTCACAAGTAACACCTGTATCTAGGATACATTGGATAATCCTATCACAGTAACTACACAGAATCTACACCTGTGAATTTCTTCAGTTGTCACCTCTTTGAAGAGTTACAATGTGCCATTGTGATTGGATTAGTGGAAGAGTTTATATGCCGAGAACTTCCCACACCAGTCAGTTGAACTGAAGAAGATGCTCGAATGAGGATTGAAACGTCTTCATTGATTACTCAGCAAGTCCAGTTGTTTTTAGATTGACCTATACTAGATACAAGCATAGCTTGCGGATTTTATTGAAACAGAGAGAATCGGAATAACTCAAATCAGCAGCTTCCTCTATCTGAACTGAAAAACACAGCTTCCATTTATCTGCATGCAGGAAACTGTATCTTTCAGTGCAGATAGGCGAAACCATGATTTCAGCTGATCCGCTTCTCTCCAACTCGTTAAAATCCACATATAAAGAGTTCAATATGCTTTTTGTGCCCCTGCCCTAATAATTCACAAGTGAGACCTAGAAGATAGAGAGATAAGATGGCAATGCAGTGCCTCTTGAGGGTTTTCCCAATAACTTTGTGCTTTAATTCACTGAATTAGGCATTCTTTGTGATTATTATTATTTATTCATTGTCCATACTCACAATACTTATAGCAGGATGGAATGAAAAGTGCAAAAAACAGACACAAGATAAATTCTCTCTAAACTGAAGCACCAACTGCATTCCCAATATACAGAGTTGCCTGGATTCAACAGAGAGTATTTATGAGGGATGGGCAGGAGGAGGCATGTAGGCATCACACTGAAAGTTTAACACATGGAGAAAGTCAACAATAATCTTTGGCTATATCCTCCTCTGTGGTGACAACAACTCTTCAGACACTAAAGCAAATGTAAAGTTATAGGTGGAGGGTGCATTCCTCCTATGAAACTTGTCTTCCTCTTGCTGATACAAATCTGAGAAGCCGATATCCATTGCAGCCCACAACCCAGCTCTGTAAATTGGCAGTGCCAAGTAGAAGGAAAAAAACCTGCAGCAAAGAAGAATGCAATCTAGTATTATAAACGGTATATATTTGTAAATGTTGCAAATTGTATATTGGGTCAACTCTTTTGTATTAGTATTTCTTTCATTTAAAAACAAAAAAACTTTCTCTTTATCTGTGCAGGTCTACTTGCTTGATTTGTTTTCACACAATACAAAGCTTTTGCAATACCTTTTTCAAGTGTACATAGGCTTCTGAAATAACAGTAGAATTGTCTCATACATACTGGGAATGACAATCTCTAACCTGATTTGCTTCTGTAATAAATGATTATTGAAGTTTAGGATACTTTGCCATCAAATCACGTCTGACATTTTCAAATGTCAATGTCACAACATTTCCATTCTAATTAAAAGTGTATTTAGAAAAAAAAAACGGCAAAACGAGAAAGGATAGTATTATCACAGGATAAGTAGGCATTGATTCCAAATTCCTCCGGATTGTCTGTTATATTAATTTTGTGCATTGGAAATGAGGCATGTTCTGACAAATGATAGACAATGAAACATAATAGGCATAATTACTGAGATACTCTTGATCTGGTTCACTGTGTAGATGCCTGTCATGCACATCATCTCAAGATAAATAATCGACATGAATAGCATCAAGACTGCAAAGACTTTTTCTAAGAACAACTTTGTTAGCATGACATAACACTGCTTGCAACATGTTTAGCATAAGAATTCCCTAAAGACATCACTCCTGAGGTTATTCTTTTCTAAGTACTTTTCCTTTGCTTCAACCATAACCTTTTCACTTGCATCAGATCTAATCTGCCTCTGTAACCGCTGGGACATTTTCGGTTGTACATCCATGAATGCCCTGTGTTAATGGTTCAGCATTAATCTATTCCAACTCAATTTAATATAAGCATTTCTAGCCATTCTTATGTGAGTTGCATGAGTTACTAGATATACACACTTCCTTTACTGAACTCACCAATAATCTGATGCTCCTTGCTACAGTCCTTAGCATACTGTAGTTAGTAATTTAAAGGAGAACTAAAGCAAAACAAAGAATTACACTCTAAATGCTTCCCCATCTTTTCCAACTCCCAGTTGCTCTAATTCTTTTCTATAATTGTATTCACAGCACTAAAGCTACCACCCCAATAAACTATGTCCTGGAGGGCTTGAATTGGTAACCTGATCATGCTACCTTTTAGCATGATGGCCAGAATAATAAGGCCCAATAATGTCGACTATAACTATGTCAACAGTAATGTACAACTAATGACCACTAATCTTAGAGGTGGTTTTGAACTAGTTTCTTTGAGAAACCATTCAGTCACAATTGTGATCTGTGCCTGTTAGTGAATTGGCAATGTCCCTATGCATGTGATTCCTGGTGAAAAGTCACTAGCCACTTCACCCTTTAGTAAATCTGCCCCATTGTATCTTGTTTGTTGATAAAGGTGGAAAATACCTATTGTTCTGTAAAAATCAATGAATATTGCAAAAAATTAATCTGCTGATTAATTTTCCAGCCTTGCACATTTATATCACTATGGGCTTTAGAGTATGCAGGAAATAATGGATTATATTTGGCATACTGTACAGGCAGTGTGTTGAGTAATTATTTAACAAGATCAATTCATAATGAAAAAATGATACCACTAGACACTACATGGGTATGCTTTAAAACTACAGGTATAAATTATAGTTCACTTACAGAATACCTATTTTATAATTGAGCAAGTTAATACATCTGGCGATCCCTGCCACTGCTCTATTTCCCTGCCACCTGACTCGCCAGAACTTGCAAAACTACTCAATACCAGATCCGGGGGCTGTTTGGACCTCTGTGTACTTTAAATACCAGGGCCTATTATAAATCTCATATTGTTGTTGAAATAATCAGTCCGTGTTCCTCCACAGCCACCAGGGTTGCCACCTGGACGGTATTTTACCGGCTTGGCCGGTAAAAATGATGCTTGATGCCAATGTTATTGATAGAAAAAAATGGCAAGAATATAGGAAGGCTGGTATTTTTTTCCAGAAAAGGTGGCAACCCTAACAGCCACAGGTAGCCTTGGGCAGCTCCTTGCTTTGTTTCTGCTGTTACCTGATCCTTCTCCTATTGGCTTCTCAGGCCCATGTGTGCATCACGAGCCAATCAGAGGCAAGCAAGCTTTTATTCTCTGTTCCTACTGGCTCTTGCTGCACTGAGATATAATGACAGTTGCTGACTGCCTGCGTTTCTAGAACAGCTGAAGTAGAGCGGAATGAGACTGCCTTTTAGAGCTGAAGACACCAGGTCCTTTATCTTCACAACAGTAAGAATAAAGTAAAGCATGTATATTGCAAAGTTGCTTGAATTCTATGTGAATCCCTTAACTTCACAGGAAGACATTGCATCCCCTTTAAACCACAAAGCAATAAAAGTAAGTGCAGGATAGAAGCTGCAAAGTATTGCCAACCTAATGTAGACCACAATAACTAACTACAAGGGGCAATGTAAAAACCAAAAACAAACATAAAAATTATTGTAAAGCTTGGTCTTTGCTTTGCCTAAAAAAATACCCAGCATTATATTTATAGGCTCACATTCATAAGTGAAATCTGCCCTTCACAAATTTATGCTGAGGTAAATGTCATTTAGGACAGTGATATACTTGTTACAGAATTACTAATGGTGGAGGGTTTGCTAGGAGCAGCAGTTCCTCAACATAGGGAATTCTGAAGGTTGCTTAGGCTTGATTTGAAAAAAGCATTAAAATATAGTATGTCTTTATCATGTTACATTTTCAATATATACATCCTATAGAGATATCATTAACCTCAAGTACTATACCTTGAGGCCACTGGGAAATGCAGAATCAATGAGCCTCCAGCAGTCTCAGAGCTGGAGACACAGTAGGGTTTCTGGCAAAAAAACATTAGTGCTGGAAGAGGTTTAGGATAATAAGAACAATGGTGTTATTAGTGGGAGTACATAGAAACACCAGAAGAGGGGAATCACAAGCATGTGAACAGCTATTGCAAAATAAAATCACACTGTGGAAAAATTGCCAATAGATATTTAGCATACCCAAACATATGATTTTACATTTATAAACAGGGGCGTAACTACCGGGGGAGCAGGGGGTGCGAGCGGGCCAGGGCCCCCTCATATTCCTGGGCCAGTTACGGGTGTACAGAGGGAGGCGGGGGCCCGGCTGCGTGTCCTGTGCCAGGGCCCGCCCCCCTCTAGTTCCGTTTCTGTTTATAAAAGACAGTTAGTATGACTACAGCATGAAATGAAATGCCACAACAGTTCCTGGTGATATGATACTGTATTTTTGTAACTCCTCTACATTGTATGTTTCCATTGCTTTATCAAGAACATTTTTTTCTGTTTGCGTCAAATAATGATTAAATTGGGTAGTAATTAGATTGGATAATACCAAGGGTATCCTTTACTGAAAAATAATAATTTTCCCTTTTTTAAGAGTAACTATAGTAGAGTTCCTCTAAGACTATGTACAGATCTGGGCCTATTCCTCTGCAGCATGTGTGTGCTTATGACTAGAAGAAATATGGAGTACAATAGACCGCAAAAAAGGCAGTCTCTATGTGCTGTCAGCAATACAACTAGTGCTATTTCTGTAATTGTGCGAGATTGAGAAATTTGTCTCAGGAGGTACTAAACTAGGTGTTATATTTTGGTAGCCATAGATGAGTAGAGTTTAACAGTGCTTTATTAACAGACTCATGCAGCCATTATACAACTAACTCTATCACTTTTAAACTGTCCAGGAAGTATGCACAGTATAAGTCTTGAGCACAGTATCATCTACAGGCCATTTGAATAAACACCACATATTCCCCCTATAGTAGGAAAGCATTTGGACAACTATAATAAAAAACAACAATTAAACAGTATGCATTGTAAAACAATATTATACTTTCTTCACATAACAATGTCCTTGGTCCATGCAGGTCATTTTCTGATTCTCTCAGTACGCCTTATAGGTTCACTTTCTTTAGGCCAATTGCAGTTGACATCAGGAGTAGGAAAATGTCCTTCATCAAATGGAGCTTCTCCAAAGTCATATCTAACAGGAGCAAGACGACTTGCATTCCATATGCGTCCATCAGACAGTTCATAAGTCTATGGTCCTCGCTGGCGTCTCACTTCATGTGGTGTAGTAAATTTAGATTGTCCTTGTTTCAGTAGTCCTGATTTCTTAATTCTGACTAAAGATCCAGGCTGAAAGTGCACTTCTCTTGCACCACGTTTTCTGTCAGTATTAGCCTTTCATTAGTGCGCATCTGTCTGCCATGTAATAATTCAGCTGGAGATGATTGGGTTGTTGCATGGCACGTTGCTCTGCCATGCAACAACCCAATGCCATGCCATACTCTGCCTGCCCTATGCTCCCTGTGTGTGCCACGCTCTGCCTGCCCTCCCTGTGGGATTTCAACCTGGTAGGGGTTTGTTCTGGGAGTTTGTTAGCATTTGGAAATTGTTGTAAGGGACCCTAAGGTGTTTAATCATGTGCTGGGGGGTGCTGTGCTATCCACAGGGGAGGAGACGGCATATGGATTAAAGGGTATGTTTATGGTATATTTAATGGTATGACTTACATTTTTCACATATGAGTGATATCCCTGTCGTGAGCACCAACCATTTGTTTTTTTTTGGTGTGTTACCACCATTAATGTGGACATGGTCTTAAAAGTTGTTGAGATAAAATGGATATGGTTTAAATGGGTGTGGTTTAAAAGATGGAGTGGTCAACACTGGCTTCTATTATCGGCCCTCCATCACGTAGGTCAGAAAAATTTAGGCCCTCGAAACCACAGTTGGACAGCACTGGAGCAACACATGTAACAACCACCATAAACAGCCATAGATAATAGTTATAATAGTGAACAACAAAGTTAATGTTTTATGCTTTATATTTTTATTTAGACAATGTATTTTGCATCACTGGAATTATTGGTATTATTTTTGTTGCAAAATTTTTTTTTACCACATTGGAGGAAGAGAGTTGTTTGCATTAAAGGCAGAAGACTTAAGTTTAAACCTTATATAATTCTCTAATTTGCCAGTTTCATAATATGAAATTAAGCTATACGTATTTAAAACTTTAGCAAAAGATTTCTCCTGGACGGAATCTAAGGATTATGCCTGATTAAAGCATGTAGTCTCTCTTAATGACGTGCTTGAAGCTTAGAGTATGCAATTTCTCTGGCGAGATACGGTATATAAACACATTGCCTTTATTTTTAGCTCTTCCTCCAATCAGTTATGAAATTGTATTTAACTGTTTCCAGTGTATCAACAGTAGAGATATGGGGAGAAAAAACAGAAATCCACCATAATATAATCCAAAAAAGCATTCTCAATCCAGCAACTGTGCCAAGTGTAGAACATTTATTTAAAGATCTAGAAAAAATTTTGGGGTAGCCTCCCTTTATCAAATGCACTTAATAGATCACATCATCACATCAGTTTATGTCCTAGTGAAGCTTACAATCTAAGGTACCTTTCTCATTCATACACATTAGAGTCAATTTAATCAGAAGCCAATTAACCTGCCTGTATGTTTTATTTGATGTGTGGGAAGAAAGTGGAGTACCCAGAGGAAACCATTAAATGTGGTTACCAAAGTCTGTCATCTTTATTTTTAGTAACAGTGTAATAGTGACAGCACTAATTATTTTTTGTAACCCTTTTGCTAGAATTTGGTTGGGTTTTTCTCTACGTTCATGTATTTTAGTCTATCAGAGGCTAAATATCCTTTTAACCTTCAGAAACTGGGTATAAGAAATTGTTTTTTTTTTGTACCCACTAGACGAAAATTTTAAAAAAATAATAAATTATATCTATTGGTCCCTTGTGATACAGTACATACTGAGAATGCCATTTTACTTGATCACTAACACATCGACACTTCACAAGCAACATATTAATCATCTTTTCCATATGTTATCCACATTTCTGTAATTATAAACTCTTCTTTATAAACTTTCTTGTTTATAAGAGTTTATAAATTATAAACTCTTTCTTGTTGAAAAATACCTTTTGCTCTACAACAAAAAAAACCCCAATATTTGCATAACTAAGGGTAGCACTGTTGCCTATACTGGTACCCTTTCTTTGATTATAAAAAATATTTGCCAAACTGAAAACATTTCCTGTTTAGAAGAAACATTAGTAACCTGGCCATAAAATAATCACAGAGGCCTATTTACTATTAAACTTCTCATAAGGCTAAAAAATTAAAATGTTTAAATGAACTGGGAAAATAAAGTTGTTAGAGACTATTCCCATTGATTTCTATTGAATCTTGCCAGCTTTTAATTTCCCAGATTTTTTGGTGATTTTTTTCAGACTTTTCCCTTAATAAAATTCAGACTATTCATGGGTTAAAAAAATAGTTCTTTTTATCCATTTAATTATGCCATTGTTTTAATGGCATAATTAAATGGCAAAAACTATATCTGGAGTGAACCACATCTATTGTCTAGTGTGAAAGATATTATTTTGACTTCTGTTTCTCCACCAGTCACGGAATCTCTCTCTCTCTCTCTCTCTCTCTCTCTCTCTCTCTCTCTCTCTCTCTCTCTCTCTCTCTCTCTCTCTCTCTCTCTTTCTCTCTCTCTCTCTCTCTCTCTCTCTCTCTATATATATATATATATATATATATATATATATCTGAGTATGTAGCATGGTTGGGTGCAGTTCTGTGTGATAGTAACAGATCCGACAAACCTGAAAGCTATGCACTCGCAGGTCTTATGTAGGATTGATTAGTCCCGGCTTGTTACTGAAATGTCCCGACTTTCTCCTTGATCTCCTGCACAAAAGAGCCAGAAACAGATACAATGTTTCTATCTTGATTTGCTTTTAGCAGAGAGCCCAGAACAGCTACCAGGTGCACTTGGATACATTTGTAACAATTTAAGATAAGCAAATAAGTTATTCTAACAATTTAACATTAGCAGGTCTCTTGGGGAGAAAGTGACTAGCAGCTTAAAGGTCAATTCACTTTTATTTGCAAAACTGTAATAACACCTACAAATCACAGAAATGTGTTCAAACTGTCATAACCTATTAAATATTGTAAAATGAACATGGTAATTAGGGGGTGTGGCCACAAACATGGGCGTGGTCAAAAATGTTGCCACGCTCTGTGTGGCAAGTCTTTTTGTCCCTCTTTCTGTTTCCAAAATGTTGGGAGGTATGCAGTAGCCTTTCTCAAAGTGAATAAATGCAAACAACCATGTCCAGATCTAGTGTGTGTGTGTGTGTGGGGGGGGGGTGAGGGTGTGTGGGGCCTAGGGACAAACCAAGTTAAAATCTGGCAATGCAAACAACTTGTGTCTAATTAACTTGTGAAGGCGGGAAGGTGCAAGCTGTGACATCATATTACATAACCAATGTGAGACAAGGTGAGGAAGAAGCATTTGCATGTAACTTTTACATAAATATATATATATATATATATATATATATATATATATATATATATATATATATATATATTACACTATGCTACACATAATAATCTTGGCATTCCTGGACACTATCAGAGATTAAATCTAATTTGCATGTAACTTTTACATAAATATATATATATATATATATATATATATATATATATATATATATATATATATATTACACTATGCTACACATAATAATCTTGGCATTCCTGGACACTATCAGAGATTAAATCTAATTAAGCAAACCCATTTCCATGTTGTTAGGAAATCCTGAAGTGGTAGAATAAGTAGAATGATGATGTATTATTTTAAGGCTCATCCATTATGGCATAAATTCTGTTCACATCTTTTGTCTTCTTGATCAGGAACATTTTATAAGGAATACAGCAAGTAAACCAATGACCATAGTAAGCAATGGATAAAATACTTTTAATATGTCAAGTGGTGAGTGGTGATTAAAGTCATGACCAAAACACATTTTCCTCTCCAGAGATTTTAAAGTTCATTTAGTAGAAAAAGATTTTTCAATATCCAGCATCGGCAGACTCATAAATCTGCTGAGTGTTAACCACCAAATTACAAGTGATTGGTAATGAAAACAGTGTCTCAAAAATGTCCTCCTTAATCCAAATATAGAAATATGAGATTTAACTTTGCCATAAACACCCAAAATTTGCTGAGTAACTGATGTGATTTTTTATTATAAAAGGGCATTTCTTTACTCCTTAGTTACAGTTGATAAGTTCAAGTTGCTATATTTTAGTTGTGGAATAAAATGCATGGACAGTTACAGGCACCTGAAGACTGTGTTTACCTAGTCACTGATGAATGAAGATATATGTACTTAGTGAAATTTTAGCTAACATAAATTACATGTCCTTAGATAGAGTTGTGCACAACATCAAAGGTCAAAAGGATGGGGCAGCAGGATACAGTTATTGTAAGCCAAGATCCAGGCAAAAGGGTAGGCAGCAAATTTCACAGTCCAAAGTCCATGCAAGAGAAATTCAAATGTATATAAAGCGATTTTTAATTTTCTGTAGTGGCCCATTATTAGGTTCTACATGTTAGTTTCCTGGGTGTTTATTCTTCGTGAATCCTGCTTGAACTTCCTGTTATTGACCCTTGTCTGCCTGCTGACTATTCTGATCTCTTCAATCAGACCCTTTTCTGTCTGCTGACTGTCACGGTCGGCACCCAACACCAGAACAAACACCAGGCACCCTGGTCTCGGCTCGTGCTTCACCAGTAGTGTGACCGCCTTTGGGCCTCGGGAGGAGCCCTCGGCTTACTTGGATGCCACCTGGACTTAAACGAGAGGTGCAAGATGAGGGTTCTGGATAGGCAGAGGGGCACGACAGTAAAGCAAAGTCTTTGGACAGAAGATCGCAGTACAAGGCGTTTAGGCAAAAGAGTAGTCAGATCAGGCCGGGTCGAGGCAGGCAGAGAACAAACGTAATCAGACAGGCAAGGGTCAAACCAGGGAGTCAATCAGAGGGTTAATCAGAGGCGGTGGCCAGTAATCAGGCAAGGGTCAGAATCCAGAAGTCAGAATAGTCAAATAGCCAGGCAGGGGTCAAAAACAGGAATCAAACAGGTTCAGAATATAGCACAAGGCTCAGAAGCACCAGGAACAAAATCCTATCACGGGCAATGATAAAAATCTGTGCCTTTAATACTTTTAAATTTTGCGCCACTGCGCGCTGACGTCACACGCCAGCGCGCATGCGCACATAAATCAGGAAGAGACACGCCGCGCGCGCCCTTACTCTTCACCATTTGCGGCCCAGAGGAGCAACGTAGCGGGCGTCCCCGCTGAGGGGCCTGCAGGCGTCCCTGCAGACCCCCTCCCGCTAGACCACCAGTTGAGATTGTTACACTAACTATTCTAAGCTCTCCAATCCTGATCCTTGCCTGTCTGACCATTCTTTGAGCTCTGTCTGCACTGATCCGGCCTGTCTGGTTATTATTGAACTCTGCATGTGCTAGCCTGGCCTGCCTGACTACGCTTTCCATCCTATATCCTTGGTAAAACAATCATGACCCATTGCTTGTCCAAAACCCTTTGCTTGACTCCTTTTTTATTAAGACCTGGCGGCATCCTATTAGCGCAGGCCTCCTCCGGAAGTGAAAGGCAGAAGCAACAAGGTTGCTAAACGTGACAATGAGTCTCTGCAACAATAATAGGACTGGTTCTTTTTCATGAAGTTACAGTCACAGGAATTAAATGGTTTATAGGAAGGAAGACTTTCTAAATTAAAGATGTCACCACTACCATTTGAATAGAAGGTGTCAAAATAAGGTAAGAGGGGATGCAGGATGGGTCCCCAGAGAGATGAAATGTCACCACTGGCAGTGGTGGCTCTCCTAGCCAGCAAGACCCTGAAGGACAGCCCTGCTGCAGGCCTGGATGTGCCAAGTATAGACAGTAGTGGAAACCGTTTTGCATCAATTACAGCAAAATTACAACATAGAAGTGAATAAATATTCTTGCTTCTATAGTGTGTAAATTCAGAAAAACAAGAGAGAAAGGTAAGAGTAGAGGCAGGCTTTAAGTTCTGTGGTTCTTTCTCTGAGTGGAGTTCTAAGTTATAATGTAATGGCATGGGAGTTCATTTGAAATTCAGTGTGAGTTTCATTACTAGCCATTGTTATTGCCCACTGTTGCAGCGTCAATAACCATAAAATGCTTCTTAATTAAAGAGGCCCACAATATGCAAGAGCATAACCTTGCTTTTATTTACATTATTTACATTGTTCTGCAAAATGTAAACATCCTGCATCATTTTGGTGGGAATCTATACTGCTCCATCTGAATCTACACATCACTGTTTTATTTTAACAAAGATCCAAGCCAATTTTAGTTTGCTCCAAAAATCCATTTATTATGAATAGTCGCAGACATTAAGTAACAGTCTGTGTTTCAGGCATTAATTCTAAATGACTTCTTTGCAGCTGAATTATTGCTAAATAACTCCGTTTAACATATCACAGTAGTAACATTCTAATGGCAGTTGTCTTGGTTTACAGAATGCCAGCTTGATTATATCCTCTGAGATACATACACAGGGGTAAACTAATCAAGAATTAGCACAAGGTCATTGCCAAATTGTCTTTTTCATGTTATGATTCAGTACATTTATATTTAAGATTCAGTACATTTATATTTAATATATCTAAACATTCATATTTGCTTTAAAAGGAGACTGAGCTAAAGCTGTTTAAAATTTAACTGAGGTACAGTAGCCTACAAGGAACACCTTGAACTATTTTTATACTGCAACCTGATAAATAATTTGGTGGATTTGTACCTTCCAACTGTAATGAAGCAATGTTTTTAACCATTTTAACAGCATTAAATGCATTCAGGGTCGGACTGGGGGGTCTGAGGCCTACCAGGGATGCTGTCTCCAGGCTCCCCTCCCGCCCCTTGCCCCGCCGAGGTGCACTGCGATTGTGCATGCGCGCGAGTAGTTTCTTGCCCCCGCAATTGCACATGAGCGCCTATTGGGTTCTCGCCACGATTCCGCACTCGTATGCCTACTTTTTTTTTGGCGTCCTGAAGTTAATTTTTAAAAGGGAGTGGGTCTGGGCCAGTGGGGCCCCCAAGAGCCGGGGGCCACCGGGTTTTTTCCCGACCCTGAATCCGAGTCCGACCATGAATGCATTGCTCAAGCAGTTGTCGGTATCTCCCGAGCCAACCTGCTATATTTTTCACTTGAGTTTACATAACCTATACTATTCATTTGTAAAAGTGATAAATGATAGGAAGAGGAGAACCACAGAAGTTAACTATAATGAGAGATATACTGTAGAACATCCCTTTGCATCCATAGAGCAGCAGAGCTTTTTTATAAGCTCTTAAGAAAGTGTTTGTGTTGTGTGAGTAAAAGTTACCTGTATTTGGTTATATTGCCAGCAGACTTTGATCTATGGCTTTCTATTTGTTTTTCATAGGCATTGACCCTGCCAGACAGCTGTGGGACTACAGCACTTCTCCAGAATACTTTCCTTTTATGTTACATAGAGTATATTAATAAACTTTATATTTTTATATAAAAAAACCCTATATTCTATATCAGATGTAAGTCCACAGTTTAATGTTTTATTCACTTGCATGGCTAGTGAATCATTTTTAAAGAATTTTACTTTAGCCCTGTCTGCTATTATTGATTAAATTTCAGAAACAGCCAGTAGGGATGTAGCGAACATCGGAAAAAAAGTTCGCGAACATATTCGCGAACTTGCGCAAAAATGCGAGCGGTTCGCGAACCCCATAGACTTCAATGGGAAGGCGAACTTTAACATCTAAAAAAGACATTTCTGGCCAGAAAAATGATTTTAAAGTTGTTTAAAGGGTGCAACGACCTGGACAGTGGCATGCCAGAGGGGGATCAAGGGCAAAAATGTATCTGAAAAATCTGCCTGTGTGTGCTTGGAAGAGATAGTGTAGGGGGAGAGCTGTTAGTGATTTCAGGGACAGATGATAGTAAGTTTGCTGGCTAGTAATCTGCTTGATACTGCTCTGTATTGGAACAAAAAAATAAATAAAAGCAGTCCTTACAAGGACTACTGTTATTGCAGCAGTCAGCAGATGAGATCAGAAGCAGGACAGCTGCCCACTGCAGCTACATACAGAGCACTGCAGTAGAAGGTAGATTACTAGCCAGCAAAGCTACCTAAGCTTAAATGTCCCTCAAACCCCTGCAGACTTCTGTCCCTCCAATAACAGAGCAGTATCAAAACGATTACTAGCCAGCAAACTTTCAACTGTCCCTGAAATCACTAACAGGCAGCAGCTCTCTCCCTACACTATCTCTTCAGCACACACAGGCAGAGTGAAAAAAACGCTGCAGGGCTTCGGTTTTTATAGGGAAGGGGAGTGGTCCAGGGGAGAGCTTCCTGATTGGCTGCCATGTACCTGCTGGTCTGGGGTGAGAGGGCAAAAAAAAGCGCCAACAATGGCGAACCCAAAATGGCGAACGTCGCGCGACGTTCGCGAACTTCCGGCGAGCGCGAACACCCGATGTTCGCGAGAACAAGTTCGCCGGCGAACAGTTCGCGCCATCTCTAACAGCCAGTACCCTTGGGTTCTTTTCCCCTCATCTTTGTTCTTTTTGAAAGGGTCTGGTCCAGACTGTTGTTTCTTGCTCTTAATCACGTACATGACTAATCAATAATTAGGAGAGAATTTTATTTAGTCCTCGTCTTTGTTTCTTTTTGAAAGGGGTAGATGTTCTTGGACCCTTGGAAATTTCTGCCTTGTATGCCTATACCATGGTCATTCCCCATTTCTATATGAGAAGAAAGAGAAGAAACAGAGGGAATGATAATATGTAAGGAGAAGAGATTAAGAAAATAAATGGATAAAGAGAGAACAACAAATAGTTTGAAGATTGAGCCTGCTGTAAAAAGTTCTCTGGTGGGAGAGACACTGCCTGCTAGTGGAACACTAAGGTATTCCATATTAGAACAACAAAGGAAAAACAGGTTGCTTATGAAATATGCTCTTCTCCCAGGTTGGCATTCCCCAAGCCATGTTAATAAATCAGACATTCTTTGCTTTAAATTTAATTAATATGGCAACAGTTCTAATATTATTTTTTTAGAGCAAGGGCACACACAAAATCCTCTGCTTCTGTTTTTATGAATAATAATGAGGTGAAGAGAAGCGCTGTGCTGTAATCAGCATTGCAATTAAATGTACAGTTTCCGCTTGTGTGTGGCTACACTGAGCAAAGCAGATATCCTCCTAAAATACGTGAAAGCAGGCATTTTGAAACTGGTCTCCAATCCTCTCAGCTCTGTGTAGCCACACACAGGCGGAAACGGTTCTTTTAAGTGCAGAAACAGAAAGCTCTGATTTCAGAGTATGCGCTTCTCTCTGCTTCATTAATATTTATTAGGTGGAGAGAAGCAGAGGGAACGTGCTAGTACCCTTGCCCTTAGTCATGCTACAGCATAGTTATAATCAAAGGGAACAGAAAAGAGAAAAAAAATGTTGAAAAGATAGCACAAAGCTCTAGGGACTATTTCACTAGGTTATGGGCAGCTTCCCCCGTCACTATATTATGCAATGTTGGATCCTATTATGCCAAGAAGTAGGGATGGGCATTGCTATAGTTAGATTTGCGGCAAATGTTTGAGTTTCCACGTGGGCTAAATTTTTCTTGAAACTGCATACAAGACATTGCATTTTTTTGCCCTCACACTGTCTATATAAGGAGGTGCAGAGGCAGCCATTACTAAGTGCGTATTTGGTAGTGGATAGAGTAGGAGTTTTGTGTGTCAGCATTGGGTCGCAGTGTGTCTACTGGTTCACAACCTATACAGTCGCAGCAGGCAGAGGCGGTGGTAGACTGGTTGATCCAGGCTACCTCATCTGCAGCACGCACCAGTGAGCTGCAGGAGGTGGTGCCGCCTGCCAGCTCAGTGCTGGGGGACACCCCATACCCCTTATTGTTTGATCCTGAGGTGGACTTGGGCCCAGACACCCAGGATCTTTTTGATGAGCAGACAGGAATGGGGGGTGTATTCCTGTCTGATGAGGAGGGTGTGGCACAGCCCACCACATCAGTAGGGGGTATTAGGCAGGGTCCCCTAATGGCAGGGCAGCAGACTGCTGGTGTGGGGTCAGACAACAGCATGCCGGATGTGGGTGTGGATGCCATGTATGATGCAGGATCTGGTCTGGGGGAGGACCTTGAGGATAACTGGGACAGACCCTGGGAGCCGGCTCAGGAGGATAACAGCAGCAATTCAGGGGGGAACTGTGTGTTGTTGTTGTTGTTGATGAAGAGCTGTCCCTACAGAGACATATAACCCCACCAACCACTGCTAGAGGGGACAGGCAACAGGGCAGCACTGCACCTGGGTACAGAGCTTTTGGGCGTAAGGGTGGGGACCATCCCCAGCCCTCCACAGCAGGCCTGCACTTCAGCAGCATGGGCATTTTTCAAGTGCCAGACAGAGGCGTGCCAGCTCTGCCGGCAGAAAGTTCGAAGGGGGCAGACGTCGGCTTTACGTTCCCATATGAAATGTCATCACAGGATGACGTGGGAGTAGCACCAAAGTGGCAGGGCACTGGAGGGCAGTGGTGCTTTCTGTCCATCTCCTCCCATTCCTCAGGGAAGAGGTGCTAGCTCCCCATCCCCTGTAGCAGGGGAAGAGGATTCTGAGGCTCACAGTTGTAGGCGGCCACTGTGTAGCTCTGCCTCTTCTGCAGCCCCCTCTGCCTCCTCCTCCTCACTGGCATTCTTAGTGCAGCCCCTGTACCACCAGGTTTCCCTCACCTAGTTCATCGGCCACAAGTCACCTCTCTCTCCCAGTCACCCCCAGGTGCAGAGGCTCAATACCTGCCTGGCAAAGCTTCTGGCAGTGCAGCTGCTGCCCTATCAGCTAGTTGAAGCAGCCGACGTGCTGGAATTCTACACTGCACATGGTGGAGCGTCTTGTGGAGCAGCACTGTGTGGTCAACACAGAGCACAGTGCCAGGGGTACACTTTATACCCCTGGTTTTCCTCCTCAAGCGCATGTTGGATGGCTTGCTAGAGGAGGGTGACGTGCCTGAGGAGGAGGAGGAAGAGAGCAGGCAGAAGGAGCTGGAGGTCAGGAAGAGGAGGAAGTTCTGCTAGATGAGGAGGATAAGGGAGAGGAGGACTGGGTGCCTGCACAGCATGGGGAGCAGGGCACATACCACCAAAACAACCCAGCTATTGTCCGTGGCTGGGAGGGCACAGATTAGGTGGAGGAGGAGGTAGATGACCTGCTGCATCTGGAGGGCAGTCAAGAAGAGGTTGGTCGGGGCACCTCTTCTACATGTCTGCCCATATGCAGACTCCGAAGCAATCCCTGGATCTTTTCCATCAAAGACCGAATGATTACTGGGTGGCCATTTTGCTTGACCCACAGTACAAGGGAAGGTGGGGGAGTTCCTTGTACCCAGCCAGAGAGAGAAGAGGGTGGGTCAATTGAAGAGGGCTCTGAGCATAAAACTGGTGGAGTCCTTCCCCCAATCTTACACTTCTCAGGCCTCCACACATCCAGCAGAGACGGGGGTCTAGCAGCAGCAGCAGCAAAGGTGGTGATCTCATGGGTGTGTGGAGGAGCTTTTTCGAGCCTCATCAGCAGCAGTAGGACCAGTCAGCACCCAAAGTCACCACCAACAGTGGATGGAGCATATGGTGGCTGACTACATGGGGTCTGTCAGTGTGCAGGACGACATGTGCACTGATGATGACCCCATGCATTTCTGAGTGCAGAGACTCGACAGTGGCCAGAACTGGCACAGTTTGCTCTGGAGGTGCTGGCTTGCCCCCCTGTCTTCAGTGCAGTTCAGGTGGGGTGGTCACTGAGAAGTGGACATGGCTAGCCACTGAAAGAAAATAATGAGGCATGGATAAGCAGGGATATCCAAGTGCCCATTGCAGACATCAGAGACTAGACTCCTCTCCTCTTCACAGATGTACCCTCCTCTCTCCATTGCTGTCTATACTCTCCTCTCATAGACTCCTCCTCAATAGTTTTGCCTATTCCCCATCTGACTGCTATCTCTGCTTCTGCTGCTGCTAGCACTAGTACTACTGCTGCATTGTCTGCAAATGTTTTTCAGGTGGGCGCCTATCAAAGCCCCTACTGCTGTTACGCCTAATACTGCTGCAATGTTGGCAAATGTTTTTCTGGTGGGACCTACCAAGGCTAATAATAACGTTGCTTCTAAAACTGCCACATGGTTGGCAAATTTCTTCTGGTTGAAGTCTGTCAAGGCTATTAATAATTTTACTTCTATTACTGCCAACTAGTTGGCAAATTTCTTCGGGTGTTGAGTCTATCAAGGCTTTAATAATCTTACTTATAATACTGCTGCATAGTTGGCAAACTTCCTCTGGTTGGTGTCTGTCAATGCTCATAACAATTTTACTTTTAATACTTCCGCATTGTTGACAAATAATTTTCAGGTTGGAGCCAAGGCTAATGATAATGTATGTTGCTTCTACTACTGCAGCATGGTTGGCAAATGTAGTCACACTATTACCCAAAGTCCTACTAAGTGCTGCCTCTAAGTGAGATGTACAGTATGTAAGAAGATTTACATTATGTGTAAGGTGCAACCAAATAAAACCACAATGGATTTGAGTTCTACTCAATTCAATAGCAAATTTGTCATCCGTTAGGCACCTGTGCGTCAAACTGGGTGTCCACACTTCAAACTTGGCAGGTGAACATCACATGACATACTCATCAGACACACGTCAAAATTGGGCGTCACCAGTATAAATACCCAATGCCCTGCCCTTGCACCCGTAGAAATGGAAAACTTTTCCAGCGACACGATGGCAGGTCCCGGCATGCTGACTGAGGAGCAGCTTGTCTTCTTCATTAAATACCTACACCAGGATGGGTATGATAACATCCCCCCTGGGACCCCCGGGGTGCAGTCCCTGCGATGGAACATAATGGAGAGGCTGTGGCGCAGGCTGAGAAGGATTTTCAACATCTGTCTGAGGCAGCGTGTCGTCCAGCGGATCTGGAGTGACTTAAAGAGGCAACACCCAGATCTGGTGAATCAGCTAAGGGCAGGAGTAGAAGGTAGATTTATTTAAACAGAATATTAATATTTAATATTTTTATATTAAAAAAAATGTTAAAACCTGTATATTTGGAGTTTATTTTTAAATTAACTACTACTCTGATGGTTTTTAAAGTTGTTTGGATAAAATGCCAGAACTATGACTATTCTTAATTGGAGTCATGTCACATTAAATGACATAGTATTTCAGATTCCTTACATGTACACATAAATATATGGTTCATCCACATAAATATATGGTTATACGTTGTGCCTGTAGATGGTGCTTTTTGGTTAAACAGCAATGTAGACTGAGTAATAGTAGATACCATTACCAGTTGACCATAGCTAATGTCAAAAATCACAGATGTTTATAAGAAACTGGCAAAATGTGAGCACTTTTTTCTTTTGTGAATATATAAGTCATGTAACAATGTAGGGCATGTGTGTAGCAGTATACTAAGTGAAACCTTCTTGTGGTCTTCCCATTGACTCCAATGCAATTCAGCACATTTTGACGCAAAGCACAACATGCCATATTCATTTATCACAGTCTACAAAGTTTGAAAGCATTGGTAGCCCCAAAGCTGAAAAAAGATGGCACACCCATAGACTCAAATTTAGTTTCAACAAATTGCTTTGCGTGACGAAAAAATATTGTCACACATCAAAACACAGAAGTAACAAAATCTGTGTTTGCGTCAAATCAGTTTTGTGAATTTTTCGCCATTTTACAAATTTTTCATTGAAGCGAAACGCCACAGATTCACCCATCACTAGTGATGATGTTATAATATATGAAGTCTTGCAACACTTGGGCTGCCTGGGCTTAATTGTTGGCTTCATGTGGCCCACTGCAAGCTGAAACAGCTCAGAGAGTCTTTGCTGTTTGGACTGTATTTGTTAATGCCATAGCCTTAAATTTTAGGTTCATTAACTTGCATACTGTTGTGGCTGGTATTGCAGAGCGAGAGCTCAATAATTTGACTTTGATTGCCATCTGATTGTAACGTATTAAAAACACACTCAAATATTTTTAATACAAATACATTACATGTGTTTTCTCTTTATTTAAGGAGGGAACATTTTTGGTTCATTCACATGTTCATCTCCCCCTGTTCCCAAAGTGCTTTCAGATTATAAAAAAGCCTATGAAACATTGCTAAAGTTGGAATTCATGACAAAGGAAAGTAGTTGAATTGTCAAATTAGTTCCTGAATAAATTAGATTACTTAAAATATTTGAGAAACTATGACTGCTGCCTTTTCTTTGCTAAAGCTGCTGCTATGGTTGCTGCAGTTGTGCTGGAAAGCACATGAAATCGTTCATTTTAATCATTAAAATAATTGTCATTTATATAACCTTGAACATTTGGTTCTTTTGATAATGGTTTTTGCTTTGCTTTGATCAATGTAGACATATCTTAGTATTTATCCTTGATATTATTTGTTGCTTGTTATTTTTGAATCTGCATGCCAAGTACTTTGCTTGATATGAAACATTTATTTCAACTTTGCATTGGCTGTAAACTTGAGTTAATAGTCCTGGTGGAGATGAAAGTTCTGTTTCAGGCCTGTTTCCAGCCCTTTTTCAAGAGGGGCTGGAAACAGGCCTGAAACGTTGTATTGTTGCAGATCACAAAGCCATGTGCTAAATAAAGGCTTTTTAAAATTTTAAAATCTCTAAATGGAGCTGTGTCATATATTGGATTAATTTGGTCGGAGAGTGGACCACTGGACACGTGCACCACCTTATAATAAGAGGTGGAAAGTGGGTGAGTGCTGACTAGAAAACTGCTACAGGAAAGAACATCAGAGCAGCCTCTTTTTTTTCCTGACAACTTCCTTGACTACTTGGTGATCGGAATGGTCAGAAACTGACCAACAGGTGGCAATGTTGGAACAATATTTATTTATTAATTTATTGACAGTATCCCTTAATATCTTGGAATAAAAATGAAATATATAATGATTGTACATTACAAAGGTTCTTAGAATAGCACTCTCATCAATTTTACATTTACTTATTTTAAAGGTTTACTTATCCTTTAACACATTTGCATTGTAGGAGATAAATACCCAGCTTTAAATTTAAGGATGTAAAAGTTCACCCTGGAGTTTGTCCCCTTTCACAGAACTGCTATATTTTCTCTTCATACATTTTACTATTTGGCAAATATGAGAATGCATATTTCCATCAATCTTTCTCTACCCTTTTGTAGGCCACCTTGGCTCATGGGAGAAGGATTTGTTGTCATGCAGTCTAATGATGTTGACATCTACTACTACTTGAATGAGCCAGGTAATTTGCTGCGGAAGCATAGGAATAGCTAGTTGATTGCCTTCATAGTTAATCCCTTTCAGTGTGGAATGTATTGCACTTTTGCATATCTTGTTAGACATGTTATCCTGATGTGCATGATAAACATCAACTTGACACTTAATCATAACCATTGCTGGATCTTTTTATTTTTTACTTTTGACCTCCTGTGAACCTAAATAACTTTCCTGGTCTACCCCATTTATAACATGATTAGCTGTATAATTTAATTTCACCCTAGTTCGCTGACCACATTTTCAGTACTTTTCAGATAATCTTTAAGTAAATGTATTAGTTTAAAGGAAAAGATTGTTTCTAATAATATATGCACTTTTAATATAAATAAAAATAAACCTGATGCAGTATTTAGTAAGAAATAGTATAGCCAAGCACTCGCAGATTAACTGCGAAACATTTATTAACAAGGCATGTCAGCCCCTTATGAAATACAAAATGCATGTATGTGAGCTGCATAAATTCATATTGATTGCAAAACTATCCTATTGGGTTTATTTAATGTTTAAATATTCTTAAGTAGACAAAAAGTATGGTGATCCAAACAGGGTGGCCATCAGAATTAGCGGGGCCCTGTACACAACAATTTTCTAGGCTCCCCTACAATTAAAAAAAACAGTGATGGCTGGCCCCCCTACAAGATAAAAACCTTATTGTTGTGCCCCCCTCCCCCAAGTTAAATAAAAAAACATTGATGGCCAGGGACAAAGTACAAGTAAAAAAAATAGTGCCCAAAAAAAGACCATTGGTGTTTAGTTAAATGTACCTTTCTTCTTCGCCTTTCTGCGGAAAATTTCATCTCCTTTCGGCTTTCTACTCTGCTCCTACTTCGCCACAACTCAGCTCCAACTTCGGTGCAACTCGGCTCCTACTTCGGCAGCTCAAAGGGGGCCCTGGCTAATCCAAGAAATACAGCACCTCCGGTCCACCTTAACATACAGAAGCCATCGGGCCTGGGACGATTGTAGCCAAAGTACCCCCTGATGGCAGTCCTGGAACCAATTTATGCCTTATCCAGAAAACCCCAGGTCCCAAGCATTCTGGATAATGGATCTCATACATTATGTATAATAAAGCTGTATATTTTATTAGAGGCTCTTTCCATTTTTATTAGAAGTTTTCCTTTTAGAGACAGACTTCAACTACGGTACCTGGGCAGATAGACATAGGTATTTTTAAAGCTTTTAAAGAACCAATTGCAGTTTAGGTGTGATGAACAGTTATGTGCTGATACATATTAGCTAAGCAGTAAGCAAAGAAATTGTTTTACGTTACAAACAGTTATCACAGTAAGAGATATAAAAATGAATATGGCTTAAAATGCCATATTTTATATATTTTACATTTTATAAGGGATACTACTTTCATGACCAATTACAGTTAAAATTACATTAAACCATTTCACATTTTTAGTTAATGAATAATGACAAGTTGCTTAAAATAAAACTTTCTTTCATTAACATAATATTTTTAGTAAGCTTCACCTTACGTCTAGGTTGGCTTTGATAGGCTAAATATGATGGATTTGATTGTTGGCTCAACAATATGATCATAAAGTTAGTACTCTGTTGACCAGATGCTCAAGGCTGTCCTATCAGTATCTTTACAAGTTCTGTTCAGTTATGATCCTTCTTCAATATACGTAAATTCTCTGCGGATGGCTTCACTACACACATTTGTTTCTGTTCAATTCCCAGCGCATAGATCTTCTTGTTGTAATTGTGTGTGGGAAGTAAACTGTAACAGCGTAATACAATACAGTGAATTTCTACAATGCTCTGGTTCTGCTGAGGTTTTTAAGGCTAGTTATATAGGCTCACTGAACCAGAAATCTTTGGGAGCATGCTCATCTGCAGTTTTAAGTTTTATAAGAACATGATTTCCTGGTAGTAGGGAATATTGGTTTTCAAAAAACAGGTATGTTATTAGATGACAAAGGATGTCCGAGCAGAACAATGTTATAGTACATTTATTCAAATGTATTATACTTTGCATCTCTTTAAATTAACATACTGTGTAAAAAAGGGTCTTGGGAAAAGTTTATATATCTATATATATATATATATATATATATATATATATATATATATATATATATATATATATCACAGTCCAGTGAGTATCCGCACTCCAAGGCACACTGTTAGGGTGTGTATAGCCCGGGTGATATATACAGTATAACATAATACTCAAGAGAACCAGCACTCCCATGTATGAAAAACAATTCTCTTTTATTTTCGTTGCATCAACATCCAACGTTTCGGTCCCTGCTGGGACCTTTCTCAAGGATGATACAATGACATTTCGGCCAATCATAAATAGCCTTAAATATTTCAAATTCACCAATCAGTGCTTGTTGTCCAAAACCCATTGTGACCTTCTTTACCCTAGTGTCATAAAAAATACTTTTATCTTGATAAAAACACTCATCCCCTGTTCATCATAAATATCATAAATAAGTATATAAAAACTTGTGTACAAGACAATTTCAAAACATTTCGTGATAAAAACACAAGTAAAGCAGATAATCCTAAAATATTGGGATGTGATTTGTACAGATGAACAGTTACGGGACAACGTGAGAAAGAACCCCAAATTCAGCTACTCCTGTTTGAACAATCTGAAAGCAAAGCTCAGTCCATCCGATCCAAGAGATCGGTATATAATGAGAAGTGGCAGAAGTAACCTTAGCTCACGTATGGGAGTGTTTAAGTGCAAAGGTTGCATTTTGTGTGGTACCCTTATTTTAGGTACACACTTCAGGCACCCACATACTGGCAAGCGATATGAAGTCAAGCACACCCATATATATATATATATATATATATATATATATATATATATATATATATATATATATATATATATATATATATATATATATATATGTGTATTATGTATAGAAACAAAAATGTGCATGATGCACTCCCTTAGAGCTGGTTGCCCAGAACCATACATACAATGAAGGTGTCTGTATTTATCCGTATGCATAATGTATACGTATATCTATTGTATATGTATACCTAATAAACTTCCCGTTCACTATACATATAGTGAACATGAATAGTTAATAGTTGTGTGGAGACTGGTTGTTAACTATTGTCACATGGTATAAACAGTATCTTTCACTTTGTATTATATAACCTTGAAAAAGGTCCCAAGCAGGAGCCGAAATGTTGGTATAATTCATGGAATAAAATTTTTGAGAATTACAGACATTTGGAGAGCAGACCACCTTCCGATTTTTGAAAAATCATATATACTAGTTCCATTCAGGTGATATCTTGATAGCTCCTTAACTACCTCCTAGCTATATCCACCTACATGTGTCACTATTATCTGAAACCTAACAAAAGCATTACTGTTTTTCTGTTCAAATCTGGCCCTAAACTTCCTTTTACTTCCAGACTCCCACATCTTTCTGTTTTACTCTATTGTAATCTGTTCCATCTACTCTTGCCTAAAAGTATATTTACTTTTCCTTTGACAAAAAGTTTATTATGGCTCCTTGTTAAGGATAACTTTGTTAAGGATAACCTTGTTAAGGATAACTTTATAAATATAACTAAATATCCCCTATGTAATTCTAATGTTGATATTCTGATAAATTTATAGTGTTGTGATCAGCGATGGGTGAATTTGTCCCGTTCTCCAAAATGGACAAATTTGTCTGCTTCCCCAAAAAAATTGTGAATTTCCTGCAAAATTCACGAAACAGCGAAAACAAATTAGCGAAAGATGAATTTTGACGCCCGTGTCAATTCATGTAAATTTTGGCACTGGCGTAAATTTTGACACCCACATTAAAGTAAATGGGAGTCCGAATAATAGACGCAAGTGACTATTCTGACAGGCGTCCAAATTTTTTTGATGCTGGTGAGTTTTCGTTACGTGGAAATTTCTAATTACAAATTTATTCACCCATCATTAGTTGTTGTTAGTTGTTAGTTGTACTTCAAACTGCAAAACTTTGCTGAGATTAGTATTTTTTTTGAAATCTTTGAAAGTTACCTTACACGTTAAAGCATCTAATCACCCACATCTCGAAATAGACACAGATAAAACATCCTAAAAACAATTGCCTAGCATCTTCTGGATAGGGATGTAGCGAACGTCGGAAAAAATGTTTGCGAACATATTCGCGAACTTGCGTCAAAAATGCGAATGGTTCGCGAACGTCGCAAACCCCATAGACTTCAATGGGAAGGCGAATTTTAAAAGCTAGAAAAGACATTTCTGGCCAGAAAAATTATTTTAAAGTTGTTTAAAGGGTGCAACGACCTGGACAGTGGCATGCCAGAGGGGGATCAATGGCAAAAATGTATCTGAAAAATACATTGTTGACACAGCGCTGCGTTTTGTGCTGTAAAGGGCAGAAATCACACTACATCACTCAGGTGGTGTTTCTGGAGACGGTATTATTATTGATATTTAGACAGAATGTGAAAAAGCTCACACAGCTAGGTGGCAGTTGTTTGAAGAACACACTGGGCAAACAATGCCTTCAAGGTCAACGTATACACTACAGCAGTGGATACGGAATATATTATTGCTGCTTGAAAAACGTCACTCAGGTGGTGTTTCTGGAGACGGTATTATTATTGATATTTAGACAGAATGTGAACAAGCTCACACAGCTAGGTGGCAGTTGTTTGAAAATGAAGAACACACTGGGCAAACAAATTGAAACAATGCCTGCAAGGTCAACGTATACACTACAGCAGTGGATACGGAATATATTATTGCTGCTTGAACAACGTCACTCAGGTGGTGTTTCTGGAGACGGTTTTATTATTGATATTTAGACAGAATGTGAACAAGCTCACACAGCTAGGTGGCAGTTGTTTGAAGAACACACTGGGCAAATAATGCCTGCAAGTGTACTACTATTGGTGCACTACTATGAAGAACAGCAAACAGCACTGGACACGTTGAAGAACAGTAAGATAAGTAAAATAAAAAAAATATATATGTTTATTAAAAAAAAAAAAAATTACTCTGGTTGGTGCTGAACTACTAGGAGCAGCACAGTAGCACACCAGTCCCACTCCCCAACACAGCTAGACTAATAGCACTGGGCTCTTATAGTAGCAAAGTAAAAAAACAAAAAAGAAAATAAAAGCAGTCCTTACTATTGGGTTATTACAGCAGTCAGCAGATGAGATCAGAAGAGATCAGTGCCCACAGCAGCTACATACAGAGCACTGCAGTAGAAGGTAGATTACTAGCCAGCAAAGCTACCTAACCTAAAATGTCCCTCAAATCCCTGCAGAGTTCTGTCCCTACAATACAGAGCAGTATCAAGTAGATTACTAGCCAGCAAAGCTACTATCAGCTGTCCCTCAAATCACTAAACAGCTCTCTCCCTACACTAGCTCTTCCAAGCACACACAGGCAGAATGAAAAAACGCTGCAGGGCTTCAGTTTATGTATGGAAGGGGAGTGGTCCAGGGGGTGTGGGGGTGGTCCAGGAGGGAGAGCTTCCTGATTGGCTGCCATGTATCTGCTGGTCTGGGGGAGAAATGGCAAAAAAAAGCGCCAGCTAAGGCGAACCCAAATTGGCGAACGTCGCGCGACGTTCGCGAACATTCGGCGAACGCGAACAGTCGATGTTCGCTGCGAACAAGTTCGCAGGCGAACAGTCCGCGACATCCCTACTTCTGGATGGTTTTGGTATGTGGCATGTAGAGACCCAAACATTTAAATACAGTAGTACATATGAATTATCATGGCTCTCATTTCTGAAAGATCAGTGCATTGCCCTAGAAAACCATATATTGTTGGAAATTATACTAAGCTGCAAATTTTGGAATACTGCCTGTAGCCACAGTGAAATTGCACATTACATTCAATTTTTCTGCATTTTCTTGCTTAAGTAGTATGGTTCAGATGTGTCATTGTTGTGTATATTCCTCTTCATCAAACATCTTCTAGTGGCAGTTATCTCTGTGAAGAGGTCTGTAGATGTATCTGTCAAGCTGTCCTTCTTTTTGAATCGGCTGTCTTCTTGCTAAGAAAATAAACATTTGCACTGTTTAATATGGCAGGAAACTAAAGCTGTTCTTGTGAATGTTTGAGCAGTATCTTATCTTAAGGTGAATATCCCCATGACTGTCTGAAAATGGGAAGGTAACAGTGAATTTTGTATGGTACACCTGAAGATTGAGTTCCTTTTTATACCTGTCACTGTATAAATAAGTACAAGATTTATGTAAAGTTTACTGCAATTATTGCTCGTATTCTTGCTTTACCATCTCATTGTGTCTTCACTAATTAGTTCAACATTGCTTTCACAGAATACCCACGTCACCACCTGTTTGTAACATGTTTACAAGCAGTATAGTTCATGTATACCCCTTCCTTTTATTAAACACAATAAAGTGCATAGACTCGTCTTTTTTTTACAGAGTTACAGATCATGAGGGATTTGTTCTTGTTAAGTTGAAGGCATCTCTTGAATAATGTGATTTTGAGTGTTCCAGCCTTGGGATGTAAATAGTGTGAATCTTGCAGTTTAATTAGAAGATTTGCTGTGTTATCTCTAGTATTATAATAACAATTATTTAAAGGAATAGTTCAGTGTGAAAATAAAAACTGGATAAATAAATAGGCTGTGCAAAATAAAAAATGTTTCTAATATAGTTAGTTAGCAAAAAATGTAATGTATAAAGGCTGGAGTGATTTTATGTGTAACATATCAGTCAGAACTGCTTTTCAGCTCTCTTTGTTTACACTGACTGGTTACCCTGGCTACCAGGCAGTAACCAATCAGAGACTTGAGGGGGGGCCACATGGGTCATATCTGTTGCCTTTGAATCTGAGCTGAATGCTGAGGATCAATTACAAACTCACTGAACAGAAATGTACCATGTGGCCCCCCTTCAAGTCGCTGACTAACTCAGAGTTATAGAGCTGAAAAGCAGGAAGTTGGATTCTGGCTGTTTTATTAGACATTTGTTCACTCCAGCCCTCATACATTACATTTTTGGCTAACTAACTATATTAGAAACATTTTTTATTTTGCACAGCCTATCTATTTACCCAGTTTTTATTTTCACACTGAACTATTCCTTTAAGGTGGCCATAGATGCACAGATAATATCGTACAAAACAAGTTTTTTTTTTATATTTGGTGAGTGTATGGTGGGAGATGAGCCAGGCAGGTCTGAAGGGTGGGGCAGCCAAATGGTAGGCAGATGATGGGCTTCTGGCACTTGTACTTCCATCACCCTTGAGAGTTGGTTGAAGCACAACCAACCAGAGCTGCTTTGACACTAAGTTATTAGCAGAGGTGGAAAGTGTACCCATGACCTTTTTGGCCGGGGGCATGCACTCTAATGACTCAGCTATTCAGGAAGCCTCCTTTAGGGGTGGACCTCAGGTACATATTGACTTTGTTAGGCAGATGGACTTCCAGCACTGGCAGTCACTGCAGAGGCACAAAGGGACAATCGGTTATTACAGTCATCTGGAACTGCTCCCAGCAGTTCTTAGTTCTGTGGTGCTGCAGCTAAAGTGCTTGTGTCTGCCTGGGGAGTCCAGAGTTCAAATACCGGGTGGGTGATTTTCCAGACCTTTCAGGGTTCTTTATGCCTGTACAGAACCCTCTATTCTCTGCAGCTTAGCAGGTGGCATTTTCTTCAGGCTGCATTCAAGAGCGACTGCTACTTTGGAGTCGGCAAAACCAGCATCCCCACGTGGCTGTTCTATGGCGCATGCAGCAAATAGCTTGGTTTCTTCCTCCAAAATGCCCGACGTGCGAGCCCCAGGGGGTACATTTCGGCAGAAGTTGCCTTTTGTTTGGGCTACATTAATGAGGCTACATTAAAGAAAGGCAGAAACGTAGGGTTCGGTAACGGGCCAAAGCTGCATTTTCCTCAGGCTAGATTAACGACTAACCATTTGAAAATAGGATGGTAACAGTTCCTTTTGTATTGTACACCTGAAGATCAATTTCCTTTTTATAGCTGTTACTGTATAAATAAGTACAAGTTTTATGTAACGTTTACTGCAATTATTCATCTTGTTGTGTCTTCACTAATTAGTTCACCATTGCTTTCACCACCTGTTTGTAACATGTTTAGAAGCAGTATAGTACATGTAAACCCCTTCCTTTTATCAAACATGATAAAGTGCATAGACTCGTACTTTTTTCCAGAGTTACAGATCATGAGGGATTTGTTCCTGTTAAGTTGAAGGCATCTCTTGTGATTTTGAGTATTCCAGCCTTGGGATGTAAATAGTGTGCATCTTGCAATATGATAAGTAGATTTGCTGACACTTTTTGTTTGGTAATAATTGTTGTGAAGCATCTAAGATTACCCTTGGGTTTTGATGGGGAAATGTCTTTTAACATAGCCCCAGGATTTAAAATGTATTAGGTGAATGAATTAGACTGAATAGCTACTTATAGATCACATTATGCAAATACTTAGTGTACCATTGTACATTTCAGTTGTTTTTGCTTTCAATGCAATAGCTAGAAAGTGAGTGAAATGGTTTCATCAATGTGTTATTTCCAGTATTATAATAACAATTATTTAAGGTGTCCATAAATGCACAGATAATATTGTACAAAACAAGTTTTGTATGATATTTGTTGAGATGAGCCAGGCAGGTCTGAAAATTTTGATTGTGCGCCTTCAAAGGCCACTGTTACTGCTGAATTGTCAGAAACCGGTAGAATTCTGTTTCTACCTGTATATCTGACAATTTAGCTCTAACATATCTGAATTGAAAATTAGAAGTTACTACTGCCTCTTAATGTAGGCACTGAGTTTTTCTAAAGTCAGCATGGGATATTCCTGTCATCAACAGTGTAGAGTTTTACCTTTGTAATGCTGTGTGGAATTTCATCTAATTGATATGGTGTGAACCTGCTTAAAGGAATTGTTCAGTGGAAAAATAAAAACTGGGTAAATAGATAGGCTGCGCAAAATAAAAAATATTTCTAATATAGTTAGTTAGCCAAAAATTTAATGTATAAAGGCTGGAGTGATTTGACGTATAAAATGTCAGTCAAATCACTACTTCCTGCTTTTCAGCTCTCTTGGTTTACACTGACTGGTTACCCTGGTTACCAGGCAGTAACCAATCAGAGACTTGAGGGGGGGCCACATGGGTCATATCTGTTGCTTTTCAATCTGAGCTGAATGCTGGGGATCAATTACAAACTCACTGAACAGAAATGTACCATGTGGCTCCCCTTCAAGTCACTGACTAACTCAGAGTTATAGAGCTGAAAAACAGGAAGTTGGATTCTGGCTGTTTTATAAGACATCTGTTCACGCCAGCCTTTATATATTACATTTTTGGCTAACTAACTATATTAGAAACATTTTTTATTTTGCACAGCCTATCTATTTACACAGTTTTTATTTTCACACTGAACTGTTCCTTTAATTAATTTAATTGTACATCTGATTCAAGACAGCGCACCAGATCTGGTTTCATTCGTCCCATACACCTGGAATTTGAAGATTATGTTTCATCAGTTTGAAATGATATGAGCAGCAAACCAACACAACTGGATAGATTGTTCTACCAAGCAGCAAGAAAACCGTGACTTTTTTGTAAACATGTAGTAACATGCCCCTTAGTGTTAATGCACAGAGCACTTCTGTCAGGGTGGAACGGCTGTACTCTGCATCTAGTGCTGTGAGGTGCAGAGAGCAGAATGGGCAGACCCAGGCTACGTCTGCCTTTTTTTGTCTGCCATACAGCAAGACATAGAAAATGTATCTGCTTTATACTGATTACTGGCAACACCAAATTGGTTGGATTAGCTCATTAAGCCTTGAAATTCATAGGCAAGCATGTCCAATCATAAGAAATGGTATTTAAGATGGCCAATTGCAAGTTGTACTTCCGTTTGACTCTCCTCTGAAGAGTGACAGCATGGGATCCTGCTGCAGATGTTGTATCTGTACATCGTTCTACAATTCAGCGCAATTTGCGCAAAGAACATCTGAATGACAGGGTGATGAGAAAGAAGCCCTTTCTGCACTCACACCACAAACAGAGTTGCTTGTTGTATGCAAAAGCTCATTTAGACAAACCACAGTCATTTTGCAACAAAGTACTTTTGGACTGATGAGACAAAAATTTAGTTATTTGGTCATAACAAAAAACACTTTGTATGGCGGAAGAAGAACACTGCATTCCAAGAAAAACACCTGCTACCTACTGTCAAATTTTGAAGTTGAAGTTACCAAGGGTTGGATATTCCAACAAGACAATGACCCTAAACACACTTCAAAATCTACAAAGGCATTCATGCAGAGGGAAAAGTACAATATTCTGGAATGGCCATCACAGCCCCCCAGCTTGAATATCATGGAAAATCTATGGGGTGATTTGATGCAAGTTGTCCATGCTTGGCAGCCATCAAATTTAAATGAACTGGAGAGATTTTGTATGAACGAATGGTCAAAAATACCACCATCCAGAATCCAGACAGTCATCAAAGGCTACAGGAGGCATCTAAAGGCTGTTACATTTGCAAAGGGAGGCTCCACTAAGTATTGATGGAATATCTCTGTTGGGTGCTCAAATTTATGCACCTGTCTAATTTTGTTATTATGCATATTGCATATTTTCTGTTAATCCAATAAACTTTATGTCACTGCTGAAATACTGCTGTTTCCATAAGGCTTGTTATATATGAAAAAGAAGTTGCTACTTTGAAAGCTCAGCCAATTATAAACAAAACTCCAAAGAATTAAGAGGGGTTCCCAAACTTTGACTGTAACTTGGAGTGTTGAATAGTTGGAACTAGAAATAACTGGTATTTCTTTGTTCTGCTTAAAAAAAACTAAAAACATTATTTATTAATAATTAAAAAAAACATTAAAAATATATTTTGCAGTGCAATATTAAACAACCTTCTGTTATTTAAAATATTTAACATTTCTAATTTCCTGGGCCACTCTGAGTATATCAGCTATTGCATCATAGTTACTTTTATAAGATGTTGCTATGGAGTTAGTTGTGTGACAAGCTACTTATGAACTTTATGCAATTAGTTAGGGATTTAGAAAACAGCAGCATTGTGAGAATCTGGCCAGCAGTTGTTTCCACATTATAATACAGTAAAAACATCTTACTGAATGACTGCTATCCCTTCACTTAATTATCAGGCTAATTATGTAATCTACACAGTACCAATATCCTTTTTGTTTTCAAATAGCACACTCGTGCATGAAAAATAATGTTTTATAACTGCTTTACAGTTCAGCAGCATTTAACATTCTTTTTCCATTTTGATAAGGCATTCAAAACTAGACATCTGGTAGTAGTAATAGGCACAAATATGTCTGAAGTTTTAATATTTTTGCATTTTTTTTAAAGCAGGCAATTCTATTATATTGATTGATTTAATTTTCAGTTTATTAACATTCTTTTTCCATCTCCTTTCTTGTAGTATATCTTTCTGCCTGTGGAGAAACAGTAACATTGGTTTTGTATTTCTATTTTCGGATTTTGTACCAAGCAGAGTAAGTGTATTTTTATTTTCAGTGTGAAGTCACAGTATACAGGTGCTTAGTTCTAACCCATTATCCCATAATGTTTAGATTGTAAAATTAAACTGTGAGAATTACAATGCCTTTGGTCATTACACTGCATCAGTGTTTTGACAACTATTTTACAGTTTGCATTCAACTGTCTTAAATTTCTTGTAAATGAGACATTTTTTTTAGGGAGGAGATGTCGACCTTCACCTATTTTTTCCAGATTGTCATAATTTTTTTGCGTTTCGAGACATGTCGTGCGCCTATAGCGAAGGAAAGATTTCATGCCATTTCAGCTCTGAAACTATTTACTACCCATGATGCCACACACCTCTTTTCTCCTCCCACAAGTTGAAAAAGTCGATCAGTATCGAAAAAATGCTTCAAAAATTGCAGTTTGTTTTCTCTGACGTGTTTTTATTATGAATGGTGAATAGACGCTGGGACAGAACAATTCAAAACTGCCGCCCAGGAAATTACGTATAGTGTCAATGTGTGAAATTTACATCATGGCTACTAATCTTCCAGTGTTTTTTACTTTGGTAGATTTCAATATTTGGTAAGGGAATTGCTATTTCAGGGAAGTCACTCAGAAAAGGGTCTCTGTGCGTTTTGGAACGACATGTGATTAAAAGTAGCCTTGTATGTTATGACACTGGTGATTTACATTATTCTCATTTGGAAGCCAAAATGAACGATTATTTACCAAATCTCTTTTTTAAAAATCGCAGGGTTGAGTGCTGGACAGTTCCATTTATGTTGCTAAACATTGATTATACATGGCACTTAATCTATCCTGATAGCTGATGAACAACTGAAGCAGTCCTGAAAGATTTTTTTTTATATTTTTGGCCCCCAATCAGCTATATGGAATCATTTAGCTCTGTAATCCTTCAATGGTAGGCTTGGTTTAGGAATACATACCAGATAAAGTCCTTAGAAAGCAGTTTACAAAATCACTGTACAGTTTCTCAAAGGGACAGTGGCATTAAATGTTTTATTCATAAGCTCTTGAGCATTTAACATTGGCTATCTGTATGCTGTTGGGCAACTAATACATTATTAACATTATCTGAATCTGTCTAGCCTCATTTGAAGGTAAATATCCTGCTAGGAGGTCTGGCCTAGGCTCCTAATGGCCTAATTCTTGCCCTGTGCAAAAGAAGGTGTATTTTTTGTTTTTGTTGTGAGTAACTGATTTTTCAGAAAGCCAGCTGAACAACCAGATCATCTTTTACAGTTGCACTATGCAACATAACATTTTAGAAATAAATGATTGGTGATGGTGGTTGGTGCGTCCCTTCCATATATTATTTAGGCTCCTTGCCCTTTATTCTCCCCCCAAACACCGAATTCACTACACACATGGAAAAGGGTAAGGAGCCTACAATATATTTTTGCCATTCCTTTCTTTCATTATTACGACATGTAGGGAGCAGAGAATTGATGTTCCTTGTGCGCGCTTGCTTCCTGGTTTGAAGCACATTGGCGTCATGACGTCATAATGCTATTGTCGCAAAATTTGAAAATTTAAAGGGCTCTTTGCCTTATAATCATTGCCCAATGGAAATGTATTTTCCTAAAGTTCCTGGGTGCAATTCATCTATGTATTCCTATTGTTACTGATCCTGCATGTCCCTGGTTCACGTCCTGTCTGCTGCCTGTCCTTATTATTGCCCGTTTTGACAACTCCTTTGGATTCTAATTTTCTACTGCGGTTCTGGTGTGTTTGACCAGGCCTGTGACCCCGACTATTCCTACGTCTCCTGCATTTGTACCTTATTAACTGTATGTTACCGACCCGGCCTGGCTTTTGACTATGTTCCTTGTTTCCCATTCTACAACACCACGCTTGGTCCCTTTGCTCATTGAGAACTCTCTCCTTCTCCCACAATAAGACCTGGCAGCATCTGAGTAGCGGAGGGCTCCACCCGAAGCCAAAGGTAACTGCTACAGGTGGAAGAGTGGGCCGAAACTGGAACCTAGGGATTTGTTCTGGGTTTGGGATACCCTGCATTACAGAACCCTTTTTATACATTTCATCTTCCTAAGCTTCATTATTGAGAACTACCAGAACATTACTATGTTCTGTATAATTGAGAAGAGCAAAAAACTGTTGGCAGAAACTATTTTGGCCCATCTCACTTCTGGAACCAGATTGGAAAACTGTTATATATATGTATTGGATCCTGTAAATGTTTGAATGTAAATGTGTATACTTACACCATTACTTCCATGTTTTCAGTGTCAAAATAGAGGGATTCATGCTGTCTATGCTAAGACCTTCACAGAAAACATCAGAAAGAGCAATTTCTTCTCCTACAACTTACAGCAGACCTACAGTGGACCCCTCTGAGCTGCCACCAGATAAACTACATGTGGAGGTCTCTCCGTATTCACACATTATTTTCTATTGGCCACTACTGAGGGCATTCTTAGCTATAAAGGTAACCAGTATTTCTATAATTTGTTTTTGTTTGGTTTTTTTGTGTTTAAATCTAATTGTCTGCTTTCAGCCCGGAGGTCGCTTGGGGGTAATGAACAATTTTAGTATATTTTTGTGAAACAGGTCATCCCCAGTAACTTCTGCCCACATTTAATTGCTTAGTAAAAACATAGCCCTATTAAATAAAACAAAATCCCTTCCACAAAACATATAATAAACATATTATAAACTCATTGTGCATAGGATACTGTCTGCAATAAAGCAAGTAGAACAAAGGTAAAATGTGAAGGGACATGATTTCTTAACAGGGTTTAAAGACTGGCTGACATAACAGGTTGAAAATGTTGAGGCTACAAGAAAGATAAGACTGAAGAGAGGCCTTTAAACTATTGAAGCTAAACTGAAGCAGTGCAAGAGATACAGCATAAGAAGGTCTAAGAGGTGCACTGGAACAGAATATAACAGCAGGGGTCTTACTGGAAACAGTAAGCATTGGTAATGGTAAATCCTTACTTTAATCTACAAGGAATGGAACAGGATTTACAAATTTCCATAGCATAAGTAAATTAGTCTACCAGAAGCATTTATCTGTTCCAAACTGTTGTTGGTACTTGAATCAGCAAAAATGTCTTGTAAATCCATAATTGTAAAGGAGACATGTCTATGTTATTTATACTGGTTACAAAAAATAATCTTGAAACTGTAAAATGGCAGTGTATAACCATATTTTCATTTTACTGTTATTACAAACTGAAAGTATGTAGCTTGCATAAATGGACAAATAGAGCCAGCACAATGTTTATTTCATGACAAATTTGTGTACACATCCTTATGTTTTATGTATACATTGTTGCTGGAACATAACGTTTCCTTAAATGAACAGTTCAGTGTAAAAATAAAAATTGACAAAAAGGCTGTGCAAAAAAAAAAAAAAAAATTCTAATATAGTTAGTTAGGCAAAAATGTAATCTACAAATGCTGGAGTGACTGAATGTAAAACAGGACAGAACACAACTTCCTGTTTTTCAGCTCTCTAACTCTGAGTTAGTCAGCAAACACATGGGAAATAACTGTTCAGTGAGTTTTCAATTGATCCTTAGCATGCAGCTCAGATTCAAAAGCAACAGTTATGACCCATGTGCCCCCTCTTAAGTCTCTGATTGGTTACTGCCTGGTAACCAATCAGTGGAAACCAAGAGAGCTGCAAAGCAGGAAGTAGTGTTCTGTTATATGGTCTGATCACTCCAGCCTTTGTACATTACATTTTTGACTTTTTGGTTTTATAAGCCTACCTTTGAATTATACATGTTACTAGAATTATGTAGTAGTTAAGAACTCTGTTTGCATGATTGTTTCTTTCAAATCTGTCCCTGGTGCTCCCTGTTACAGTTTACTTTAGCACTGCTTTAGAGACTTATTTTGTGTTCCATAAAGGAGAACATTTGTTTTCACCTCTCTTCATTGCAGTTGTAGACTTTCCCATGGCCTCTCTTCAGTCACAAGCTTATAATTCTCATTAAAAGGATTGTTCCTGTGTGTCCTCACTTTTTTTTCAGTAATGCTCTACAGGGAACTATAGTAGTATAGTTTTTTAGATATGAATGCTTAGTACAAGTACAATAGCAAAATTAACATCAGTTTAGTATAAACACATAATTAGATCTTGTTTTAATATATTACAGCTGTGGGACTCAAATGGACTTCAAGTATTTTTTAACTGGCCTGTGATTTCAACAGCTGTTGGATTACTTTTTTTTTTTTTAACTGATGCAGATTAGAAAAACACACTTGTTTCCTAAGTGCTGTAGATAAGAGCAAAAGTTTGCAGTAGATGTAGAAAGTTACACCGTCTGTCTGCTCTTGATATTTAGAAACTGGAGACCTATAGGTATTATGAATTATTCACTGGTACATTATTCCATGGTACAATAATATGTTGTCTTTAGTGTTTATCTTTTAACGTCTCAAGTTTGCAGCTAGATTTAAGTGGCTAATACCTGCCCTTGAAGTGACAGAATCATTTGAATAGATTTGTAGAGTATAAAGACAGCAGTCTTTCTCTCTGTAGTATCTATAACATTTAGGTTAGCAGAACAAAAATGAACAAACTGAAACTGAAAGCAGATGTAATTACAAAAAACTGGATTATTAATGCAACATGTTATTGTTAAAGATGTTATAAGTGTCCCTTACAGAGTTGTGATGTTTCCAACCTGAGCACTAATTGCTAAGTGTCCCAGTATCTTACTGGGCTTCCAGCCACACTCTGAGAAGATACAAACAAGTAAATTGGATTCTGATGAAATCAGAGTGTTATGTTGATGTGATAGGTAATTGTAAACAAGGGAATGATGTGAAAAATGCTTAAGTATAACAAGAAGATAATGAAAGAGCAGGATGCAAGAGGAGCCAAGTCAAATAACATAGTTTAATGGAAGGGTTGGGATATATTAACAGCACAACAGATAATTGTAGAGGAGGAAAATCCATTGCATTCAGAAAAAATGGGGGGGGGGGTTAGGAGCAGGAGAGGGGAGAAGATATTAATGGAAGTGGGAATTCTGCCAAAACAAAATGTTTTCTCTTTTTTTATCTTACCACAGGCATGGAATCAGATCGTAGAGCTTATGTTACAGCCAAACAAGATTTAGATACCTTGCTTTCTGACAGGGTCACAAGAAATATAGAATACTGGAGGAATAAATACTATAGATGGGGAAATAAATCTGGTCGCCTATTAGCTCACCTGGTGCACAAGGCGAAAGGCACAACATTCATCCCTACGATTAGCTCAGGGGGGGGAACAAAACATACTACAACAGAGATCCTACAGGAGTTTCATTCGTACTATCTGACTCTTTATCAGGTGCCCACAGATGTAATGCAAGAGGGTGCAGAGTATCTTCGCTCAGCAAACATGCCTAAATTGTCACAAGCCCATAGAGATATACTCAATGCCCCCCTATCTGAACAGGAGATAAGTGAAACAATTAAGTCACTTGCAGGGAACAAGGCACCAGGTCTTGATGGGTTCTCAAGTGAATACTATAAAATTCTCAGAGAAACATTCACCCCCATTCTCCATTCTTTATATCAACATATCCTGCAATCTGGTGAGGTTGGGAATGGATTAGGTGATGCTAAAATTATATTGATCCTTAAAAAGGACAGGCAACCGGATCAGGTGGAATCATATCGGCCTATATCATTGCTTAACTATGACTACAAAATATTTACCAAATTGTTGGTCTGCCAATTGCAGAACATTCTACCTGACCTTATAATACCGGAACAACTCGGTTTCAAACGCAATGGGCAATCTGTAAAAGCAATACGCTCCGCTATTGCAGCCATAATCACTGAGTCCCAGAAGCAAAACTCACAAACACTTTTGCTTAACCTGGATGCCGATAAGGCATTTGATAGGGTGTGTCACGGCCGGCACCCAATACCAGAACAAGTGCCAAGTACCCTGGTCTCCGCTCGGCTTCACCGGTAGTGTGACCACCATTGGGCTTCGGGAGGAACCCTCAGCTTACTTGGGTGCTACCTAGACTTAACGAGGGGTGATGTTCTGGCTGGCGAAGGGGCACGGCTGGTAGCAAAGTCTTTTGGGCCGAAGGTCACAGTACAAGAGGATTAGGCAGAAGGATGGTCAGACAGGCTGGGTCAAGGCAGGCGGATATAAGAATCGTCAGGCAGGCAAGGGTCAAAACCAGTAGTCAATCAAGGGGTTAAGTAGAAGAGTTGTCATAGGCAGGCAAGGGTTAGGATACGGAATGCAGAATAGTCAGGAACAGGCAGGGTCAAACACGGATAATCAGATCAGAATTCGTGTTGATTGCCTGGTGCACGGTGACGAAGGGGTCGGCACCCTCCAACATCAAATGGGTAAGAAAATCACTGGCACTCAAAGGGCAGGTGCAAGCAGGGACAAGCACTTGCGTTTATTCACAGAAAATGCAACGTTTCGGGGTCAGACCCCTTTATCAAGCATAACCAGGGGGTCAGAATGGGCCTTAAACACAGTCAGTTTTCGCGCCAAAATGTGCGTCAATGCGCACTGTCGCAATCACGCCAGCGCACCTGTACCTTTAAGAGGCGTGCAGGAGCGCAGCACGCACCCTAAGAAACAAAAATGGCACCTTAGAACCACGCGGCGGGCGTCCCTGCCGATTGCGCGCCGGCCGACCCCGCCGCACAGGTAATTTCATTACAGGGTGTTTCATTCGCATTTAATTAGATAAGTCAAATTCAGGCATTTTGGACCTCTCTTTATAAAAGCTATTACACTGTTATACCGCCCCTCTCAGGCTACACTCTATGTTAATGGATATCTCTCCTCACCATTTGCTCTCGCAAGAGGTACCAGACAGGGCTGCCCGCTCTCCCCATTACTGTTTAATCTCGCACTGGATCCCTTCTTGTGGATACTGCTTACCTCCCCAGCACTCCAAGGGATACAGATTGGTACACGGCAACTTAAACTGAATGCCTTTGAGGATGATATATTGATATTCATGACCATACCGTCAGTGGCGATTCCTCACCTTATATCTAGTATTGAAACCTTTGTGATGATGGCGGGATTTCAACTGAACCTGGCTAAAATGATAGCTATGCCCCTCAAACCCCTTCTGAAAAACACCTGGCAAGGCCATTTTCCATTTAAGTGGGCCACTGAGGCAATACAATTTCTGGGCATTTTGATCCCCCCACAAATCCATACACTATATAATTTAAATATCTCCCCCTTGATTACCAAACGGACCCACAAACTTAATGCATGGTCCAAATTACCAGGGAATTATTTAGGAAAATGTAATTTAATTAAGATGATATGGTTCCCTCGTTTGTTATATTTTTTGCAAATGCTCCTACTATTTCTTACCCATAAAGATCTGACTAGGTTGAACACAGCACTTAGTCAATTTATCTTGGGTGGTAAACATTCTCAGATCAGCAGAAATAAACTCAAGTCCCAAGTGAGATAGATCTCCCAGATATTCAGACATATAACTTGGCTTGTAATTTACGTTATGCACTGCCTTCTCTAGAACAGGCTTTCATACCAAATATCTCTCTGGCCTCTCTTTTACATTTAAGGGAGGGACAAATACCACAGATAATTAAGGATAATCCACTGCTATATACCACAATTAGAGCCTGGCGAGCAGCACGTCATAGACTGTCTATTTCTCCCTCTTTGTCCCCTTTCCTACCTTTTCTAGGCAATCCACAATTTTTTTAAAAATTACACTGGATTTCCATTTCAAGCTTGGGCAGTACAGGGGCTCATGCAAATCAGACATTTTATGCGGACCCCAATGATTCCTTATTCATTAGCAGAACTTAAAGAACAATATCCCCTGGTGGCCTGGGACTTTTTCTCTTACTTACAAGCTAGGCGCTATATGCACAAGTAGTGAGTCGTGCCATTCCAGTTCAGGAAGTCGACAATTCAATTGACAATATATTTCGGTCTGCTACGATACGACCTTCTATCTCTCTGCTATATAGAACTTAAAAAGCTCCATTGTCAGACAGGGACTTTGAGAGAGGTGTAGGGAAATGGTTACAACAAATCCCAGACCTTACGTGAGATAAACTATTTACCTTGCATGTCAAATCTCTGTCAGTGCTTAATTCAAGTCATTTCCATGTAATGTTTTTGAATATATTGCATAGAGGGTATCTTTCCCCTGAGCTATGAGTGGGTTGGTCTGAGTCAGATGCCTGTCCAAAGTGCCAGGCCCCGAAAGCAGACATTTATCATTGCCTCTGGTCCTGTCCTCAGATTACACAATTTTGAAATGAAGTTATCCGCTATTGTAAACTAACACTGCATATCAATATAAGTCTCACTCCACTCTGGGCTATCTATGGCGATACAACAAAAGTTTCAAAGAGAGACAAGAAACTAGCAAACATTGTTTCAGCAGTTAGCAGAAAAGCCATATTACACTGTTGGATCTCCAACCTACCTCCTTCATTAGACATGATGCTTGTGAAACTCGATTTTGCTTACCGTATGGATTGGCTGGAGGCCACTCTCAATAAGGAGAGTAGGGTGACAACCTTTTTTGCTACTTGGTCCAAATATGTACAAACACTATCCCCTGCCAGACAACTAGAAATCTCCTACATGTTGCGGCTCACCACTTGATACATGTTTGAGGAGCTAGCGGGGAGGGACCCTTTAAGGTCATTCGATTAAAAGGAAACACTTGAGATGGCCCTGATAACCTCTTCCCTGACAGGCTGAGGTGAGAGATATGAGTGAGAGTGTCAGGAGCGCTGACCCAGCCCAGTGCTGTGCACTGATGTCATTGAGCCACGCCGGATGCGTGACGTCAGCACACCAAAGATCGGCGCAAAATTTTTAGAAAATGACCAGGTCATGGGTTCTATGCCCGATGATAGGATTTACTTTGTGTATTTCTGGGTGTTCCTAAATTTTATATAAATATATTTCTGAACTTTTGACCCTGCTTGTACCTTCTGACTATGATAATTGCCACCTGCCTATTGAACTACTGCCTGAATTCTGACTACAACTATGCTTGATCCCTCTGGTTACAGCAAACTGGAACTGAACAGACCAGAATGTCCAACTGCTTTCCTGGAAAGACTACTTTGAGATGACGAAAACATGCAGAGAAACAGTGCTTGTGTTGTGTCCTGTGAACAGTCACTGCAGTGTTTCAACAAAAACAAGTCATTATTATTAATATACATATGTCCTGTTTTCATGTGGTATAGCCTATGTTGTTATATAAAGAATTATGGGTTATAGAGATCTTGGGCCATAGAATCTCAGAGGTCATTGGACCCATCATTGTAATCTGTCGGAAGTAATGTCACATTCAACTTCCCTTTTTTACAAGCATCTAAACCAGGAGTCCCCAACCGCCGGCCGTGGACACTCCTGCACTGGGCAGCCGAGTCCAGCGCACAAAAATGAGGCGCGCCCAAATTTGACCCCCGCTGACCCCACCCCTACCCCCACCCCCTGATTGTCTAACTGCTGAGCAGGGAAACAATCATACTTATGAACAGCAGGGGGAGCCCCCTTCCTTACTTCCCAGCCATGCAGAACTCAAGCAGCTTTGTTTATGATGATCCCTAAGCAGCCCAGACCACACTGAGCATGTGCACAGTCTTGGTCTTGCAAAGATGTTTAACAAAGTTACAAGATGGTGACCCCCTGTAGCCAATTTTGAAAGCATACATCATTTGTTTGATTAGGCTTGTGGTGCAGTAAGTTTATGTTTATATTTAGTATACAAAATACAGCATTTCTAGCCTTATTCTATTTTAGACTTTACATGCCCTTTAAGTCTATGGAATGTTGTGCTTCTCCAACCTACCATGATGGAAACAAGCAGCACTTTTGGCAGTACAATGACTGCAGGTACCAATGGACTGAGGACAGCTTGGGTGGAAAAGAATGAATATTGTTTATGCTGTACAGTGCTTTGCCCTCAAGGAGCGCTATACAAATAAAAATAAACAAATATTGTCTCTCTACTTTTCTGGTATTACCAACGTCTAATGATTTTCATAGAAATGTGTTGTAGCACTTAAAAAATGTCAAACAGTACATATTGGTAAGCAGCACAAATAACAATGAACCCAAAACCATATAGGTTCTATAGCAGTGTGGATAGATATTTATATGCCAAGCAGTGCCAATATGTTTTTATTGTACTTATTTTTGTAACCTGTTCAGATCACACTGTTAAAGTTGTTATTGTATGTGTGTGTGTGTGTACCCTGCCATCATGCAGCTGGTGTGCCTGCTTGATTAAGGGCCGACCTTTGTGTTCCATGTCATTTGTAATGAGTTCCAGCAGCAGAGGCATAAATCTGTAGTGATATGTTGGCATGGGATTGATCGACGGTTTTGTGATGCCAAGGTAAAACCGATGAACATTTTCTTTTATATTGAAAGCTTTTATCAGAAAAAGCAACACTGCCTACTGCCTTCCCTTGGTTGCAACTTGCTATTCTTTAATACTGTGATTTTTGAAAAGGATGTTTTTTTGCATTTCAAAAGGTATCATTTTATTTCATTTTTCTATGCAATGGGGGGCTGACCAATGTAATTTTATAAACATTCAGATAAAAACATCAATTCTTAAAAACCAGAAGCATTTTAGCAAATTAACCTTCAAGTGCCTAAGAAATTAGTTGGTTGTTTATACTTACCTATGCCCTTTTAGGCATATCTCCAGTAGTCCAAATGAGCAAATCAGGTTGCACTCCGGACAGGTTTGAGGAGGGTTTATTGCAACATATGAGGTAACAGCATCACCTTACGCATCTTGGGAAAGCATATCTCCAATAGACTGTGTTGGGCATACGGGCAAAATCTAAACTTGTCATGCTGAATCAGAATATTTTGCACAAACATCAACCCATTGGGCATATGAGTAATTCCAGCACATTCAGATCTCTCCCTTGGTCCCTTATGTTGATCACCAGACAAGAGCATACACATTGGAATCCTGTGATTTTCTTGGTTTGCCTTTAACTGCCAAAAATCTAATGACAGAAAGAGAAAGCCAAACATAGCTGCTGCTACCCCTGACGTGTAGTCTACAATTTCCTTTTAGATGCAGTGGAGGCATCCTACTTCTTTTAAATGCTTTGGTATGCCATGTAAAATGAAGCTTAGCTATAGAGCTTGGTAATTATTTTATGCAAATGTGTAACTGAGTGTGAAATTATCGCATAAAAAGAGGTGTTAACTTTAAAAAAAAAGATGCTTCTTTTTATCCCACATTAAAACGGGTTCTGGTAGATTGGGACACATAGTAACATTACGAGTTCAACTTTTTGGGCTAAATTAAATCTGCCTAACTGGGGGGGGGGATAATTTTCTTTGCTCACCACATGAAGGGACAGGTAGAAGGTGGTAGTGCTCACTCCTTTTCATATTAAAAAATAATTCTTTAATCTTCAGTTCTCAAATGTTTGGACCTCAAGGAGTCAGAGGTTTTATCTGACTCAGCATAGTCATTGTTCAAATGCCAAAAGAAATTCGTTCTGATCTTTTCTTCTCATCCTCAACTCAACAGTACTATTTAGTCAGAATGCGGTCATCCTAAAATGATGTTTCATAGAAAGTATAGACAAATGGTTCCCCCCCCCTTCAGTGGAAGCTCCAGTATCCAGGTCAACTGACATATTCTCAAAGAAATCTCTTACCACACTTCCCTTCAAAGGAACACTCCTGCGAGGGCAAATTTTGGATAAACTAATTAGCCAAGGTAGGGGGCAAGAGCAATCTGCTCCCCCACAATAAGGCACATTCCATTCTTTCACATGGGTGCTGTTTTCATTTAACTATAACTTCCAAGAGTACAAATTCTTAACACTGGTTTCACATCTTCTGGAACCAAGAACCGGTTCCAAGGTTAATTCAAGACAAACTGGCAAAGCAGACATAAACAATCCAAACCTTCAGACAAGTCTTCTTCGGCCTGACTGACAAATCGCTCTTAGCCCACAGTCTCTGGTTGGGGGCAGACTACGTCACTTTCAAGAGCTTTGGCTAAAAACCACTCAGAATTCTTAAATACTAAAAATCGTATTCCATTGATATCATCTTGAGTTCGCCTCTATCCCTCCTTCACTTTTTTTTATGTCAGGGATCCTTCAGAACCTCAAAAGAAGGAGGCATTTTACTCTGTGATTCACAACCTACTCGAAGAAAAGTCATTACTACATATTTTGAGGGTTCTACTCAAACCTCTTTATTGTGCCAAAAAAGGATGGGACCTTCAGGCCAGTATTAGATCACAAACAGCTAAATACTTTCATTTGATCAGTCTGTTTCAAGATGAAATGTTTACGCTCGGTAATCCCAACCATAAAATCAAAAAAAATTCTCGGCACGATGGATTTCAGGGATGTCTATCTTCACATACACATTTTCCCACCACATCAGAAATACTTAAGGTTTGTCTACCTATGACACCACTTCCAATTCCTGGCCTTGCCCTTCAGTTTAACCTCAGCTCCTTTGGCTTCGAGTTCAAGGAATATCCCTCATGCCCTATCTGGATGACATCCTTCTGAAGGCACCATCCCAGCACTTACCCAAACCAACCTGACTCACGTGTTGCACTCACTGGCCAACCATTGGGTAATCAACACCGCATAGTCAAAACTAACTCCCAGTTAAAGGTTAATGTTCCTGGTTATGGTTTTTGATACAAGGGCACAAAACATGTTTCTGCGGCCCTGACAAGATAGACCACATCCAAATGCAAGGGTGCATTGTCTGCTAGTGACACAGAACATCTTGGCTTGGTTTTCCATGAGACTCTGGGAATCCATGGTAGCCACAACGGAGGCTCTCCCTTTTGCCCAGTTCTAGGGAATTGCAATGGAGCATCCTTGCGCAGTGGAACATCCTTGCTCAATGGAACCACTCAAATCTCTATTCTCCCCAAACTCAAGGTAGCACTGACTTGGTGGCTTCATCACAAAAAACATTTCAGAGGGCCAACCTGTGGCAGACCAACAATGGCAGATCCTCACCACAGATGCCAGTCTTAAGGGTTTGGGTGGTGTTCTGCTCTCAGACGGCTTAGGGGACCTTGTCCCAGACAGGGGCAGATTACCTGGGAACTGGGAAGCCGATTACCTGAGTCACCAGAATTTGGACCCAGGAGAGTGGTCACTAAAACAGGAAGTTTTCCCTCGCCATCATGGAAAAATTGGGCACTCCCCATTATGGCCTTATGGGCAAATCAAAAAGTTCATGTCTTGTTGCTGGGACCGTCTAGCTCTTGCAATGGATGCCATGATAGCCCGTTGGACCTTTCAGCTCGGCTGTGCTTTCCTCCTTTCCCCCTGTCAAATCAGCCAAGAATGAAGAATTATTTTGTTGAAAAAATACGCTATAGGATGACATTGCAGGTGTTTGGAGCATTCCATATAAAGTGTTTCTGGATAATAGAGCCCAAACTTGTATTTTCATGTAGCAGCTACTGTACTTTTATGTTAGTTGTAGTATCTCTTTAAAGGGCCCATGTTCAACTTGATTCCAATTAGTTTGAAAAAAACTGGTGCATGTAATAAAAAGTATATTTTAAAATATCATTTAAATGTTTATGACCAGTAAGTCTACCCAACTTCATGAAAATCTACCTTTATTTCCAGATGGGGGCTATAAGACTTGCAAACTGTAATGTCAATAACCAAGCTATGGGTGAAGGCTTCAGTGCAGCCATTCAAGATGTGCAGGTGAGACAGGACGAGACAATACATTGAGCAGCTTCACAGCAGCAGATTGAGACTCCAGCCTGCAGTTCTGCGCAGAGCCTACTGGCTAGAAACAGGTTCTGTGCTATTCGGCCTCATTACTTCAGATATAGCATTGGCTGCTGATCATTCCTCCAAGCATGAGGTGCAGCGGCAATTTTCATTAACTCATGACAGAAGGACTAAAAGGTGAGTGTAAAAATGTTTTTAAAAATTCTAAATTATTGTGCTTTATTAGATACCAGTGATTCTGCTATGCAAAAGGGTTGTCCTATATATAGGTATTCATCCCAAAGCTGGGTCATAACCTTATATTACAAAACTCTGACATTCCTTTCCCAAATTAAGCCATTTCAAGTGGCCATGTCTGTCATTTTTGATTGCTAGAACCCTGGAATCCTTTCCTATTCAAAGGATGTCTACATTCTACTGCATTCAAGAGTGACTGCTACTTTGGAGACGGCAAAACCAGCACCCCCAAATGGCCGTTCTATGGCGCATCCAGCAAATTACCTGATTTCTCAGGTTGGTATTGACTTTATTAGGCTTTATTAGGCAGAAGACGGTCTTCCAGCCCTGGCAATCAATGCAGAGGCACAAGGGGACAATAAGTTACGACAGTCACCCGGAACCTTTCCCAGCAGGGTTAGGTTCCTGTGGCGCAAGTGCCTGTTTCTGCCTGTGGGGTCCTGAGTTCTAGTCCCGGGAGGGTGCCTTTTCAGACCTTTCAGGGTTCTTTATGCCTGTACAGAACCCTTTATTCTATGCAGGCTCGCCGGTGGCATTTTCTTCAGGCTGCATTCTAGAGCGACTGCAACTACCACATGGCTGTTCTATGGCGCATCCAGCAAATTACCTGATTTCTTTCCCCAAATTTCCCAGCATGTGAGTCCCAGTGGTGCATTTCAGGGAAAGGTGCCTTTTCTTCAGGCTACATTAATGAGTAACCAATATTTCACATTTCTTAAAGCACCAAAACTTCCTTCGCTAATCAGCTTCTCAAATGCTTTCTTTCAAGAAGGTCCATCTGTGCAATCTTCTGCATCTGCATTCAAGAGCGACCTCTACTTTCTTTTCGGCAGAATCGCACCAAAGCTGCCATCGCTAGTCAGCTTCTCAAATGCTTATTTTCTTTTAAACTTGGCACAGAACACTGTCCTCATTAAGCAATTTGCCAAGGTCAACTTCAGGCTGATGCTAGGCAAACCCCAAAAAGAGTTCTGTAATGGGAAAAAATACCCAAGCTTAGAAGGACAACCCCAGTTGGAAAATGTGGCAGCCAAATGTCTCTCGAGATTGGTTAAAGCAGGGCGGACCAGAGCTGCTCTGGAGTTAAGTTTTTGGCAGAGGTGGGAATCGAACCCACAACCTCTTGGACCAGGTTATCGTCCAGAGCCCTGCTCTCTACCGACTGAGCTATTCAGGCAGGCTCTTTTAGCAATGGGCCTCAGGTTGGTATTGACTTTAATAGTCAGAAGATGGACTTCCGGCCCTGCCGATCAATGCAGAAGCACAAGGGGATAATGAATTATTGCAGTCATCCGGATCCGTTCCCAACAAGTCTAGATTCCTGTGGTGTAATGGTTAAAGTGCCTTTTTCTGCCCGTGGGGTCCTGAGTTCAAATCCTGGTTGGATGACTTTTCAGGTTTCTTTATGCCTGTACAGAAGCCTTTATTGTGTGCAGGCTCGCCGATGGCATTTTCTTCATGTTGTATTCAAGAGCGACTGCTACTTTGGAGACAGCAAAATCAGCACCCCACCTGGCTGTTCTATGGCGCATGCAGCAAATCACCTGGTTTCTTAACCCAAAGGTCCCAGCATGCGAGTCCCAGTGGTGCATTTCAGGGAAAGGTGCCTTTTCTTCAGGTTACATTTATGAGTAACCAATATTTCATATTTCTTAAAGCACCAAAACTTCCTTCGCTAATCAGCTTCTCAAATGCTTTCTTTCAAGAAGTTTCATCTGTGCCATCTTCTGCATCTGCATTCAAGAGCGACCTCTACTTTATTTTTGGCAGAATCGCACCAAAGCTGCCATCGCTAGTCAGCTTCTCAAATGCTTATTTTCTTTTAAACTTGGCACAGAACACTGTCCTCATTAAGCAATTTGCCAAGGTCAACTTCAGGCTGATGCTAGACATACCCCAAAAAGAGTTCTGTAATGGGAAAAAATACCCAAGTTGGTGCAAAGATAAGGGCAAGGTGCCAGATGGGGAAGCCCTGGCCTGAAGTAGAAGAACATACTGGCGTAGTTTAGAAGGACAACCCCAGTTGGAAAATGTGGAAGCCAAAGCGAAGGCGGATGATGGACTTCTGGAACTTGCCCTTCCAACACTCTCGAGACTTGGTTAAAGCAGAGCGGACCAGAGCTGCTCTGGAGTTGAGTTTATGGCAGAGGTGGGAATCGAACCCACAACCTTTTGGACCAGGTTATCATCCAGAGCCCTGCGCTCTACCGACTGAGCTATTCAGGCAGGCTCTTTTAGAAGAGGGCCTCAGGTTGGTATTGACTTTAATAGTCAGAAGATGGACTTCCGGCCCTGCCGGTCAATGCAGAAGCACAAGGGGATAATGAATTATTGCAGTCATCCGGATCCTTTCCCAACAAGTCTAGATTCCTGTGGAGTAATGGTTAAAGCGCCTCTTTCTGCACGTGGGGTCCAGAGTTCAAATCCTGGTTGGATGACTTTTCAGGTTTCTTTATGCCTGTACAGAAGCCTTTATTGTGTGCAGGCTCGCCGATGGCATTTTCTTCATGCTGTATTCAAGAGCGACTGCTACTTTGGAGACAGCAAAATCAGCACCCCCACCTGGCTGTTCTATGGCGCATGCAGCAATTCACCTGGTTTCTTAACCCAAAGGTCCCAGCATGCGAGTCCCAGTGGTGCATTTCAGGGAAAGGTGCCTTTTCTTCAGGCTACATTAATGAGTAACCAATATTTCACATTTCTTAAAGCACCAAAACTTCCTTCACTAATCAGCTTCTCAAATGCTTTCTTTCAAGAAGGTTCATCTGAGCCATCTTCTGCATCTGCATTCAAGAGCGACCTCTACTTTCTTTTTGGCAGAATCGCACCAAAGCTGCCATCGCTAGTCAGCTTCTCAAATGCTTATTTTCTTTTAAACTTGGCACAGAACACTGTCCTCATTAAGCAATTTGCCAAGGTCAACTTCAGGCTGATGCTAGGCAAACCCCAAAAAGAGTTCTGTAATGGGAAAAAATACCCAAGTTGATGCAAAGATAAGGGCAAGGTGCCAGATGGGGAAGCCCTGGCCTGAAGTAGAAGTACATACTGGTGTAGCTTAGAAGGACAACCCCAGTTGGAAAATGTGGCAGCCAAATGGAAGGCGGATGATGGACTTCTGGAACTTGCCCTTCCAACACTCTCGAGACTTGGTTAAAGCAGGGCGGACTAGAGCTGCTCTGGAGTTGAGTTTGTGGCAGAGGTGGGAATCGAACCCACAACCTTTTGGACCAGGTTATCGTCCAGAGCCCTGCGTTCTACCGACTGAGCTATTCAGGCAGGCTCTATTAGCAATGGGCCTCAGGTTGGTATTGACTTTAATAGTCAGAAGATGGACTTCCGGCCCTGCCGGTCAATGCAGAAGCACAAGGGGACAATGAATTATTGCAGTCATCCGGATCCTTTCCAAACAAGACTAGATACCTGTGGTGTAATGGTTAAAGCGCCTCTTTCTGCACATGGGGTCCAGAGTTCAAATCCTGGTTGGATGACTTTTCAGGTTTCTTTTTGACTGCACAGAAGCCTTTATTGTGTGCAGGCTCGCCGATGGCATTTTCTTCATGCTGTATTCAAGAGCGACTGCTACTTTGGAGACAGCAAAATCAGCACCCCCACCTGGCTGTTCTATGGCGCATGCAGCAATTCACCAGGTTTCTTAACCCAAATGTCCCAGCATGCGATTCCCAGTGGTGCATTTCAGGGAAAGGTGCCTTTTCTTCAGGCTACATTAATGAGTAACCAATATTTCACATTTCTTAAAGCACCAAAACTTCCTTCGCTAATGAGCTTCTCAAATGCTTTCTTTCAAGAAGGTTCATCTGTGCCATCTTCTGCATCTGCATTCAAGAGCGACCTCTACTTTCATTTTGGCAGAATCGCACCATAGCTGCCATAGCTAGTCAGCTTCTCAAATGCTTATTTTCTTTTAAACTTGGCATAGAACACTGTCCTCATTAAGCAATTTGCCAAGGTCAACTTCAGGCTGATGCTAGGCAAACCCCAAAAAGAGTTCTGTAATGGGAAAAAATACCCAAGTTGATGCAAAGATAAGGGCAAGGTGCCAGATGGGGAAGCCCTGGCCTGAAGTAGAAGTACATACTGGCGTAGCTTAGAAGTACAACCCCAGTTGGAAAATGTGGCAGCCATATGGAAGGCAGATGATGGACTTCTGGAACTTGCCCTTCCAACATTCTCGAGACTTGGTTGACGCAGGGCGGACCAGAGCTGCTCTGGAGTTGAGTTTTTGGCAGAGGTGGGAATCGAACCCACAACCTTGTGGTCCAGGTTATCGTCCAGAGCCCTGCGCTCTACCGACTGAGCTATTCAGGCAGGCTCTTTTAGAAATGGGCCTCAGGTTGGTATTGACTTTAATAGTCAGAAGATGGACTTCCGGCCCTGCCGGTCAATGCAGAAGCACAAGGGGACAATGAATTATTGCAGTCATCCGGATCCTTTCCCAACAAGTCTAGATTCCTGTGGTGTAATGGTTAAAGCGCCTCTTTCTGCCCATGGAGTCCTGAGTTCAAATCCTGGTTAGATGACTTTTCAGGTTTCTTTATGCCTGTACAGAAGCCTTTATTGTGTGCAGGCTCGCCGATGGCATTTTCTTCATGCTGTATTCAAGAGCGACTGCTACTTTGGAGACAGCAAAATCAGCACCCCCACCTGGCTGTTCTATGGCGCATGCAGCAAATCACCTGGTTTCTTAACCCAAAGGTCCCAGCATGCGAGTCCCAGTGGAGCATTTCAGGGAAAGGTGCCTTTTCTTCAAGCTACATTAATGAGTAACCAATATTTCACATTTCTTAAAGCACCAAAACTTCCTTCGCTAATCAGCTTCTCAAATGCTTTCTTTCAAGAAGGTTCATCTGAGCCATCTTCTGCATCTGCATTCAAGAGCGACCTCTACTTTATTTTCGGCAGAATCGCACCAAAGCTGCCATCGCTAGTCAGCTTCTCAAATGCTTATTTTCTTTTAAACTTGGCACAGAACACTGTCCTCATTAAGCAATTTGCCAAGGTCAACTTCAGGCTGATGCTAGGCAAACCCCAAAAAGAGTTCTGTAATGGGAAAAAATACCCAAGTTGATGCAAAGATAAGGGCAAGGTGCCAGATGGGGAAGCCCTGGCCTGAAGTAGAAGTACATACTGGCGTAGCTTAGAAGGACAACCCCAGTTGGAAAATGTGGCAGCCAAATGGAAGGCGGATGATGGACTTCTGGAACTTGCCCTTCCAACACTCTCGAGACTTGGTTAAAGCAGGGCGGACCAGAGCTTCTCTTGAGTTGAGTTTTTGGCAGAGGTGGGAATTGAACCAACAACCTTTTGGACCAGGTTATCGTCCAGAGCCCTGCGCTCTACCGACTGAGCTATTGAGGCAGGACTTTTAGAAATGGGCCTCAGGTTGGTATTGACTTTAATAGTCAGAAGATGGACTTCCGGCCCTGCCGGTCAATGCAGAAGCACAAGGGGACAATGAATTATTGCAGTCATCCGGATCCTTTCCCAACAAGTCTAGATTCCTGTGGTGTAATGGTTAAAGCGCCTCTTTCTGCCCGTGGGGTCCTGAGTTCAAATCCTGGTTGGATGACTTTTCAGGTTTCTTTTTGACTGCACAGAAGCCTTTATTGTGTGCAGGCTCGCCGATGGCATTTTCTTCATGCTGTATTCAAGAGCGACTGCTACTTTGGAGACAGCAAAATCAGCACCCCCACCTGGCTGTTCTATGGCGCATGCAGCAATTCACCAGGTTTCTTAACCCAAATGTCCCAGCATGCGATTCCCAGTGGTGCATTTCAGGGAAAGGTGCCTTTTCTTCAGGCTACATTAATGAGTAACCAATATTTCACATTTCTTAAAGCACCAAAACTTCCTTCGCTAATCAGCTTCTCAAATGCTTTCTTTCAAGAAGGTTCATCTGTGCCATCTTCTGCATCTGCATTCAAGAGCGACCTCTACTTTCTTTTCGGCAGAATCGCACCAAAGCTGCCATCGCTAGTCAGCTTCTCAAATGCTTATTTTCTTTTAAACTTGGCACAGAACACTGTCCTCTTAAAGCAATTTGCCAAGGTCAACTTCAGGCTGATGCTAGGCAAACCCCAAAAAGAGTTCTGTAATGGGAAAAAATACCCAAGTTGATGCAAAGATAAGGGCAAGGTGCCAGATGGGGAAGCCCTGGCCTGAAGTAGAAGTACATACTGGCGTAGCTTAGAAGGACAACCCCAGTTGGAAAATGTGGCAGCCAAATGGAAGGCGGATGACGGACTTCTGGAACTTGCCCTTCCAACACTCTCGAGACTTAGTTAAAGCAGGGCGGACCAGAGCTGCTCTGGAGTTGAGTTTTTGGCAGAGGTGGGAATCGAACCCACAACCTTTTGGACCAGGTTATCGTCCAGAGCCCTGCGCTCTACCGACTGAGCTATTCAGGCAGGCTCTTTTAGGAATGGGCCTCAAGTTGGTATTGACTTTAATAGTCAGAAGATGGACTCCCGGCCCTGACGGTCAATGCAGAAGCACAAGGGGACAAGGAATTATTGCAGTCATCCGGATCCTTTCCCACCAAATCTAGATTCCTGTGGTGTATTTGTTAAAGTGCCTCTTTCTGCCTGTGGGGTCCTGAGTTCAAATCCTGGTTGGATGACTTTTCAGGTTTCTTTATGCCTGTACAGAAGCCTTTATTGTGTGCAGGCTCGCCGATGGCATTTTCTTCATGCTGTATTCAAGAGCGACTGCTACTTTGGAGACAGCAAAATCAGCACCCCCACCTGGCTGTTCTATGGCACATGCAGCAAATCACCTGGTTTCTTAACCCAATGGTCCCAGCATGCGAGTCCCAGTGGTGCATTTCAGGGAAAGGTGCCTTTTCTTCAGGCTACATTAATGAGTAACCAATATTTCACATTTCTTAAAGCACCAAAACTTCCTTCGCTAATGAGCTTCTCAAATGCTTTCTTTCAAGAAGGTTCATCTGTGCAATCTTCTGCATCTGCATTCAAGAGCGACCTCTACTTTCATTTTGGCAGAATCGCACCATAGCTGCCATCGCTAGTCAGCTTCTCAAATGCTTATTTTCTTTTAAACTTGGCATAGAACACTGTCCTCATTAAGCAATTTGCCAAGGTCAACTTCAGGCTGATGCTAGGCAAACCCCAAAAAGAGTTCTGTAATGGGAAAAAATACCCAAGTTGATGCAAAGATAAGGGCAAGGTGCCAGATGGGGAAGCCCTGGCCTGAAGTAGAAGTACATACTGGCGTAGCTTAGAAGTACAACCCCAGTTGGAAAATGTGGCAGCCATATGGAAGGCAGATGATGGACTTCTGGAACTTGCCCTTCCAACATTCTCGAGACTTGGTTGACGCAGGGCGGACCAGAGCTGCTCAGGAGTTGAGCTTTTGGCAGAGGTGGGAATCGAACCCACAACCTTTTGGTCCAGGTTATCGTCCAGCGCACTGCGCTCTACCGACTGAGCTATTCAGGAAGGGTCTTTTAGAAATGGGCCTCAGGTTGGTATTGACTTTAATAGTCAGAAGATGGACTTCCGGCCCTGCCGGTCAATGCAGAAGCACAAGGGGACAATGAATTATTGCAGTCATCCGGATCCTTTCCCAACAAGTCTAGATTCCTGTGGTGTAATGGTTAAAGCACCTCTTTCTGCCCGTGGGGTCCTGAGTTCGAATCCTGGTTGGATGACTTTTCAGGTTTCTTTTTGCCTGCACAGAAGCCTTTATTGTGTGCAGGCTCGCCGATGGCATTTTCTTCATGCTGTATTCAAGAGCGACTGCTACTTTGGAGACAGCAAAATCAGCACCCCCACCTGGCTGTTCTATGGCGCATGCAGCAAATCACCAGGTTTCTTAACCCAAAGGTCCCAGCATGCGATTCCCAGTGGTGCATTTCAGGGAAAGGTGCCTTTTCTTCAGGCTACATTAATGAGTAACCAATATTTCACATTTCTTAAAGCACCAAAACTTCCTTCGCTAATCAGCTTCTCAAATGCTTTCTTTCAAGAAGGTTCATCTGTGCCATCTTCTGCATCTGCATTCAAGAGCGACCTCTACTTTCTTTTCGGCAGAATCGCACCAAAGCTGACATCGCTAGTCAGCTTCTCAAATGCTTATTTTCTTTTAAACTTGGCACAGAACACTGTCCTCATTAAGCAATTTGCCAAGGTCAACTTCAGGCTGATGCTAGGCAAACCCCAAAAAGAGTTCTGTAATGGGAAAAAATACCCAAGTTGATGTAAAGATAAGGGCAAGGTGCCAGATGGGGAAGCCCTGGCCTGAAGTAGAAGTACATACTGGCGTAGCTTAGAAGGACAACCCCAGTTGGAAAATGTGGCAGCCAAATGGAAGATGATGGACTTCTGGAACTTGCCCTTCCAACACTCTCGAGACTTGGTTAAAGCATGGTGGACCAGAGCTACTCTGGAGTTGAGTTTTTGGCAGAGGTGGGAATCGAACCCACAACCTTTTGGACCAGGTTATCGTCCAGAGCGCTGCGCTCTACCGACTGAGCTATTCAGGCAGGCTCTTTTAGAAATGGGCCTCAGGTTGGTATTGACTTTAATAGTCAGAAGATGGACTTCCGGCCCTGACGGTCAATGCAGAAGCACAAGGGGACAATGAATTATTGCAGTCATCCGGATCCTTTCCCAACAAATCTAGATTCCTGTGGTGTAATGGTTAAAGTGCCTCTTTCTGCCCATGGGGTCCTGAGTTCAAATCCTGGTTGGATGACTTTTCAGGTTTCTTTATGCCTGTACAGTAGCCTTTATTGTGTGCAGGCTCGCCGATGGCATTTTCTTCATGCTGTATTCAAGAGCGACTGCTACTTTGGAGACAGCAATATCAGCACCCCCACCTGGCTGTTCTATGGCGCATGCAGCAAATCACCTGGTTTCTTAACCCAAAGGTCCCAGCATGCGAGTCCCAGTGGTGCATTTCTTGGAAAGGTGCCTTTACTTCAGGCTACATTAATTAGTAACCAATATTTCACATTTTTTAAAGCACCAAAACTTCCTTCGCTAATCAGCTTCTCAAATGCTTTCTTTCAAGAAGGTTCATCTGTGCCATCTTCTGCCAGATGGGGAAGCCCTTACCTGAAGTAGAAGTACATACTGGCGTAGCTTAGAAGGACAACCCCAGTTGGAAAATGTGGCAGCCAAATGGAAGGTGGATGATGGACTTCTGGAACTTGCCCTAACAACACTCTCGAGACTTGGTTAAAGCACGGCGGACCAGAGCTGCTCTGGAGTTGAGTTTTTGGCAGAGGTGGGAATCGAACCCACAACCTTTTGGAACAGGTTATCGTCCAGAGCCCTGCGCTCTACCGACTGGGCTATTCAGGCAGGCTCTTTTAGAAATGGGCCTCAGGTTGGTATTGACTTTAATAGTCAGAAGATGGACTTCCGGCCCTGCCGGTCAATGCAGAAGTACAAGGGGACATTGAATTATTGCAGTCATCCGGATCCTTTCCCAACAAGTCTAGATTCCTGTGGTGTAATGGTTAAAGCGCCAATTTCTGCCCGTGGGGTCCTGAGTTCAAATCCTGGTTGGATGACTTCTCAGGTTTCTTTATGCCTGTACAGAAGCCTTTATTGTGTGCAGGCTCGCCGATGGCATTTTCTTTATGCTGTATTCAAGAGCGACTGCTACTTTAGAGACAGCAAAATCAGCACCCCCACCTGGCTGTTCTATGGCGCATGCAGCAAATCACCTGGTTTCTTAACCCAAGGGTCCCAGCGGTGCATTTCAGGGAAAGGTGCCTTTTCTTCAGGCTACATTAATGAGTAACCAATATTTCACATTTCTTAAAGAACCAAAACTTCCTTCGCTAATCACCTTCTCAAATGCTTTCTTTCAAGAAGGTTCATCTGTGCCATCTTCTGCATCTGCATTCAAGAGCGACCTCTATTTTCTTTTCGGCAGAATCGCACCAAAGCTGCCATCGCTAGTCAGCTTCTCAAATGCTTATTTTCTTTTAAACTTGGCACAGAACACTGTCCTCATTAAGCAATTTGCCAAGGTCAACTTCAGGCTGATGCTAGGCAAACCCCAAAAAGAGTTCTGTAATGGGAAAAAATACCCAAGTTGATGCAAAGATAAGGGCAAGGTGCCAGATGGGGAAGCCCTGGCCTGAAGTAGAAGTACATACTGGCGTAGCTTAGAAGGACAACCCCAGTTGGAAAATGTGGCAGCCAAATGGAAGGCGGATGACGGACTTCTGGAACTTGCCCTTCCAACACTCTCGAGACTTAGTTAAAGCAGGGCGGACCAGAGCTGCTCTGGAGTTGAGTTTTTGGCAGAGGTGGGAATCGAACCCACAACCTTTTGGACCAGGTTATCGTCCAGAGCCCTGCGCTCTACCGACTGAGCTATTCAGGCAGGCTCTTTTAGGAATGGGCCTCAAGTTGGTATTGACTTTAATAGTCAGAAGATGGACTCCCGGCCCTGACGGTCAATGCAGAAGCACAAGGGGACAAGGAATTATTGCAGTCATCCGGATCCTTTCCCACCAAATCTAGATTCCTGTGGTGTATTTGTTAAAGTGCCTCTTTCTGCCTGTGGGGTCCTGAGTTCAAATCCTGGTTGGATGACTTTTCAGGTTTCTTTATGCCTGTACAGAAGCCTTTATTGTGTGCAGGCTCGCCGATGGCATTTTCTTCATGCTGTATTCAAGAGCGACTGCTACTTTGGAGACAGCAAAATCAGCACCCCCACCTGGCTGTTCTATGGCACATGCAGCAAATCACCTGGTTTCTTAACCCAATGGTCCCAGCATGCGAGTCCCAGTGGTGCATTTCAGGGAAAGGTGCCTTTTCTTCAGGCTACATTAATGAGTAACCAATATTTCACATTTCTTAAAGCACCAAAACTTCCTTCGCTAATGAGCTTCTCAAATGCTTTCTTTCAAGAAGGTTCATCTGTGCAATCTTCTGCATCTGCATTCAAGAGCGACCTCTACTTTCATTTTGGCAGAATCGCACCATAGCTGCCATCGCTAGTCAGCTTCTCAAATGCTTATTTTCTTTTAAACTTGGCATAGAACACTGTCCTCATTAAGCAATTTGCCAAGGTCAACTTCAGGCTGATGCTAGGCAAACCCCAAAAAGAGTTCTGTAATGGGAAAAAATACCCAAGTTGATGCAAAGATAAGGGCAAGGTGCCAGATGGGGAAGCCCTGGCCTGAAGTAGAAGTACATACTGGCGTAGCTTAGAAGTACAACCCCAGTTGGAAAATGTGGCAGCCATATGGAAGGCAGATGATGGACTTCTGGAACTTGCCCTTCCAACATTCTCGAGACTTGGTTGACGCAGGGCGGACCAGAGCTGCTCAGGAGTTGAGCTTTTGGCAGAGGTGGGAATCGAACCCACAACCTTTTGGTCCAGGTTATCGTCCAGAGCACTGCGCTCTACCGACTGAGCTATTCAGGCAGGGTCTTTTAGAAATGGGCCTCAGGTTGGTATTGACTTTAATAGTCAGAAGATGGACTTCCGGCCCTGCCGGTCAATGCAGAAGCACAAGGGGACAATGAATTATTGCAGTCATCCGGATCCTTTCCCAACAAGTCTAGATTCCTGTGGTGTAATGGTTAAAGCACCTCTTTCTGCCCGTGGGGTCCTGAGTTCGAATCTTGGTTGGATGACTTTTCAGGTTTCTTTTTGCCTGCACAGAAGCCTTTATTGTGTGCAGGCTCGCCGATGGCATTTTCTTCATGCTGTATTCAAGAGCGACTGCTACTTTGGAGACAGCAAAATCAGCACCCCCACCTGGCTGTTCTATGGCGCATGCAGCAAATCACCAGGTTTCTTAACCCAAAGGTCCCAGCATGCGATTCCCAGTGGTGCATTTCAGGGAAAGGTGCCTTTTCTTCAGGCTACATTAATGAGTAACCAATATTTCACATTTCTTAAAGCACCAAAACTTCCTTCGCTAATCAGCTTCTCAAATGCTTTCTTTCAAGAAGGTTCATCTGTGCCATCTTCTGCATCTGCATTCAAGAGCGACCTCTACTTTCTTTTCGGCAGAATCGCACCAAAGCTGACATCGCTAGTCAGCTTCTCAAATGCTTATTTTCTTTTAAACTTGGCACAGAACACTGTCCTCATTAAGCAATTTGCCAAGGTCAACTTCAGGCTGATGCTAGGCAAACCCCAAAAAGAGTTCTGTAATGGGAAAAAATACCCAAGTTGATGTAAAGATAAGGGCAAGGTGCCAGATGGGGAAGCCCTGGCCTGAAGTAGAAGTACATACTGGCGTAGCTTAGAAGGACAACCCCAGTTGGAAAATGTGGCAGCCAAATGGAAGATGATGGACTTCTGGAACTTGCCCTTCCAACACTCTCGAGACTTGGTTAAAGCATGGTGGACCAGAGCTACTCTGGAGTTGAGTTTTTGGCAGAGGTGGGAATCGAACCCACAACCTTTTGGACCAGGTTATCGTCCAGAGCGCTGCGCTCTACCGACTGAGCTATTCAGGCAGGCTCTTTTAGAAATGGGCCTCAGGTTGGTATTGACTTTAATAGTCAGAAGATGGACTTCCGGCCCTGACGGTCAATGCAGAAGCACAAGGGGACAATGAATTATTGCAGTCATCCGGATCCTTTCCCAACAAATCTAGATTCCTGTGGTGTAATGGTTAAAGTGCCTCTTTCTGCCCGTGGGGTCCTGAGTTCAAATCCTGGTTGGATGACTTTTCAGGTTTCTTTATGCCTGTACAGTAGCCTTTATTGTGTGCAGGCTCGCCGATGGCATTTTCTTCATGCTGTATTCAAGAGCGACTGCTACTTTGGAGACAGCAATATCAGCACCCCCACCTGGCTGTTCTATGGCGCATGCAGCAAATCACCTGGTTTCTTAACCCAAAGGGCCCAGCATGTGAGTCCCAGGGGTGCATTTCAGGGAACGGCGAATTTTCTTTTGGCTTCATTAATGAGTAACCAATATATCACATTTGTTGAAGCGCTAAAACTGCCTTCGCTATTTATCTTCTCAACTGCTTTCATTCAAGAAGGTTCATCTGTTCCATCTTCTGCATTCAGCATTCAAGAACGACCTCTACTTTCTTTTCTGCAGAATCACACAAAAGCTGCCTTCGCTAGTCACCTTCTCAAATGCTTTGTTTTTAATGCTTGGTAGAAAACACTGTCCTCATTAAATAATTTGCCAAGGTCAACTTCAGGCTGATGCTAGGCAAACCCCAAAATAAGTTCTGTATGGGGAAAAAATACCCAAGTTGATGCAAAGGTAAGGGCAAGGTGCTAGATGGGGAACCCCTGGCCTGAAGCAGAGGTACATAACTGCGTAGCTTAGATGGACTAAACCATTGGAAAAAGGGCAGCCAAATGGAAGGCAGATGATGGACTTCTGGCGCTTGGCCTTCCATCACTCTTGAGAGTTGGTTAAAGCACAGCAGACCAGAGCTGGAGATGAATTTTTATCGGAGGTGGGAAACGATCCCACAACATTTTGTACCATGTTATCGACGAGAGTCGTGTGCTCTACCGACTGAGCTATTTAGGCAGGCTCTTTTAGGAAATGGCCTCAGGTTGACTTTATTAGACAGAAGATGGACTTCCAGCCCTGCCAGTCAATGCAGAGGCACAAGGGGACAATAGGTTATGACAGTCATCCAAAACCTTTCCCAGCAGGTCTAGGTTCCTGTGGTGCAATGCTTAAAGTGCCTGTTTCCCCCTGTGGGGTGCAGAGTCTCTAATCCCCGGCGGATGCTTTTTCAGACCTTTCAGGGTTCAGGGTAATGCTTGGTAGAAACCACTGTCCTCATTAAGAAATTTGCCAAGGTCAACCTTAGGCTGATGCTAGGCAAACCCCAAAATAGGTTCTGTATGGGGAAAAAATTCCCAAGTTGATGCAAAGGTAAGGGCAAGGTGCTAGATGGGGAACCCCTGGCCTTAAGCAGAGGTACAGGCTCTTTTAGGAAATGGCCTCAGGTTGGTATTGACTTTATTAGGCAGAAGATGGATTTCCAGATCTGGCAGTCAATGCAGAGGCACAATGGGACAACAGGTTATGACAGTCATCTGGAACCATTCCCAGCAGTTCTAGGCTCTGGTGGCGCAATGCATAAAGCACCTGTTTACCCCCGTGTGGTTCTGAGCTATAATCCCGGGCTGGTGCCTTTTCAGACCTTTCAGGGTTCTTTATGCCTGTACAGAACCCTTTATTCTATGCAGGCTCGCTGGTGGCATATTCTTCAGTCTGCATTCAAGAGCGACTGCTACTTTGGAGGTGACAAAACCAGCTCAATAAAAAAAAGCTACATAACGCAAAACCACCAATAAGAATAGAAGAAAACCAACTGCAAATTGTCTCAGAATATCACTCTCTAAAGCATAATAAAAGTTAATTTCATGCTCCCATAAACACAAAATATGAAATATAAATATAAAAGTTTCGATTAAAAACAAGTAGCTTTTCCGTAATTATAATTTTTGTTTTTAAAGTGATATTGACACTAAAAATCTACTATTCAAAATATGAATGTACATTAAAAGTCACCTATAGGTTATGTTGATTGCTTTTCCCCGATAGTTCTGATTTTGTAAGTAATTGCAACTAAACCTGACTGGTTTGCCAAACTGTCTGTCCCTTTTAACCTGTCAGTTAGAGATTCTAATGCTAACGGACTACTGCTGCACAGATATGGCAGCCCCTTCATAGAGGAACATGGGGAGGAGATAGGCAATGTAACAGCATTGGGCAAATACTTTTATGTAAAATAATAAATAATATGCAAAGACAATGTTATGATAGATGTAGTTCATTTCTGGTGTCAGTATCTCTTTAAAATCAATTTATCATAGCACTGAAAGAACTTCACTGAAATATTTACTTGTCTTCTACAGGATCACTGTGGGTTACTGCACATTTGCAAATTTAGCAGGTGTTTTTAAATGAGCCACACTGGTCTGCCCAGTCTTTATGACTGACAATCTGAAAACTGTCAGATATTTTTTTCTGCTTTCTATTCTCACTTTGTCACACATTTTACCTTTTGCTTGAAAATGAACAACACCAAACTTAAAATTCAGCAATAATTAAGTGAGCAATTAAAACATCTAGTATCTCAGTGGTTATGAATCTTTTTACTCCTAGCGGCATGAAATTAGTTATCAAACAAGTGCACGATAATTAGTGTTCATGAATGCAGTGATGCTTTGTGCATTTATTCATAAACAGTCCCAACCCATTGCTGGGTGCTTACAGACTATGGAAGTCAGTACCCTGAAAATAATTACAATCAATAACCCGTAATTGGTACAAGTCAGGTCATCCTATTATAGGGAAGCGTGGTTGACAATGGTTGTAAGGGGGAGTGCGACATCAGGCTTCAGCTATTTGGAGTGACATGCAAGTATCAATCATTTTAAGGAAATTATACTATACTGTCATATAGGGGAGCACTCCTTTTGTTCTTTTGAATAGTACCTTCATTGTTTGCGCACAAGGACTCAATGGCAAAGACAGTTATGTGAGAATGCTGTTCATAGACTTTAGCTCAGCATTCAATAGCATCATCCCTCAAAAGCTGAGTGGAAAACTAAGAGAGCTGGGATTGAGTACCACTTTGTGCAATTGGATCTTGGACTTTCTATCAGAGAAGCCTCAGTCTGTTCGTATCGGCAACAAGGTTTCCAGCACCATCAGATTGAGCACAGGAACTCCTCAAGGATGTGTTCTCAGCCCGTTGTTGTACACATTGCTGACACATGACTGCATAGCTAAACACAGCTCGAACCACATCATCAAGTTCGCCGATGACACAACTGTGGTGGGGCTCATCAACCACAACGATGAGTCGGCGTACAGAGATGAGGTTCAGCAGCTGGCAGTCTGGTGCAGTGAGAACAACCTGTCACTGAATGTGGATAAAACGAAAGAGATGATCGTCGACTTCAGGAGAACTCTCCCTGTTCACACACCACTCAACATCAACGGCTCCACAGTAGAGACAGTAAAGAACACCAAATTCCTGGGAGTCCACATCTCTGATGACCTCAGCTGGACCACCAACACCGCCTCCATTACCAAAAAGGCTCAGCAGCGTCTTCACTTCCTAAAACGACTGAAACGGGCCAGCCTTCCGCCTCCCACCCTCACAGTGTTCTACAGGGGCACCATAGAGAGCGTCCTCACGAGCTGCATCTCCATCTGGTACAGTAGTGCCAGCTCTGCTGACCGGAAAAGTCTAGAGCGGACTGTCAGAGCAGCTGGCAACATCATTGGAGTGGCTCTTCCATCTGTAACGTACAGTATCCCACAACCCAGAGTAAGCCCCAATGTCCCGGGCTCGGCTCACGCTTCGGCCTATAACCGCCGCCTTTCACGTCGGGAGGAGCCCTCCGCTACTTGGATGCCGCCAGGACTTAATAGTGAGGAGACTGAGGGAAGAACTCTGGGCGAGCAAGGGAACGTAACGTAAAGTTTATCAAAGTCCAGGAACGGGCCGAGTCAAAACCAATCGGGAATGCAGTACAAAAATCGGTAAGCAGCAGAGTAATCGAGGTCACAAGCCGGGTCAGCAACTAACAGGGTCGAAGTACAGAACGGAATCCAAAGAGTAGTCAGGAACAAGCCAAAGGGTCAGGGCAGGCGGAAATCAAACAGGAATCAGGGATAGCCAAGGTCACAACTAGAATCACAGAATAAATCACACCCAGGAACCATATAGAGAACCTACGTTGGGCAAAGCACAAAAGAACTGATGGCCCTTTAAACATTTGAATTTGGCGCCATTGGACGCTGGCGAATCAGCGCCAGCGCCTGTGCAAACACGCCAACGCAATTGCGTCAGCGTGCCTGCGCCTTTAATTGTCGCGCATGTGCGCCGCGCGCTCCATAGGAGCCGGCGCCTGGGGCCTAACCGCATCGGCGGTGCGAGACGGGCGTCCCCGTCGAGGGGGCGGCAGGCGTCCCTGCCGTCCCCTAGGTAAGTTTCTTACATTACCCCCCCCTCCAGAGGGGGCCACTGGACCCTTAGGTTTGTTGGGAAATTTTGAATGAAACTGACTCACCAACCTATCCGCCTTAACATCAGAGGCGAAAACCCAGGATCTCTCCTCAGGACCATAACCCTTCCAATGAACCAGATATTGGAGTTTACCCCTAGAGATACGAGAGTCAACCAATCTGTGAACAAGGAATTCAGATTGACCCTCAATAGAAATAGGAGGGGGAGGAGAATTCTGACGTACCACTCTAGCGGGTTTCAACAGAGATACATGGAAAGAATTAAAAATCTTGAGTTCGGGAGGAAGATTTAACCTGAAAGTACATGGGTTGATAACATCAGATATAGAGAAAGGACCAATAAATTTGGGACCCAGTTTGGCTGAAGGGACTTTCAGAGAAACGTTTTTGGAGGAGAGCCAAACCTTGTCACCAACCTGATACATCGGAGAATCTCTCCGATGTTTGTCTGAAGCCTTCTTCTGAGCAGCTACTGCAGAAGATAATGACTTCTGAACCTCCTGCCAGGTCTTAGAAAATTCTTCCACAAAGGAATTAACAGCAGGAAGATCACATGAACCTGAGAATGAAAAAACTCTGGGATGAAGACCAAACACCGTGAAAAAAGGAGACTTGCCAGTGGAGGAATGAATGGCATTGTTATAGGCAAATTCGGCCCACGGAAGAAAATTAACCCAAAGTGCCTGATTGCAGGAGACATAACATCTAAGATATTGTTCCAGAGTCTGATTTGTCCTCTCAGTCTGACCATTGGTCTGGGGATGATATGCAGAAGAGAAAGACAAATCAGTACCCATTAATGAACAAAAAGCCCGCCAAAACCTGGACACAAATTGAACCCCCCTATCAGACACAATATTGAGAGGAGCCCCGTGAAATTTAAATATATGGACAATGAAAAGTTCAGCTAGAGTCTTGGCAGAGGGAAGGGTAGAAAGAGGAATAAAATGAGACATTTTACTAAAACGGTCCACCACTACCCAGATAACAGTATGCCCATTCGATGGAGGTAATTCTACCATGAAATCCATGCATATATGAGTCCAAGGTTTCACAGGAATAGGAAGTGACTGCAGCAACCCCTGAGGTAAAGATCTAGATGGCTTAGATCGTTGGCAGACTGGGCATGACTCAATATATTTGGCAACGTCTTGTCTTAAAGTCGGCCACCAGAGAGTACGAGACAACAAATCGCAAGTCTTCGCACAACCCGGATGACCAGCCACTTTAGAATCATGAGTCTCGTGAAAGACTGCTTCACGTAAATTACTAGGAACAAATAACTTGCCCACTGGAATATCAGGGGGGGAATCTACCTGGGCATTCGACAAAGAGGTAGAGAGATCCGGACTCAAGGCTGCCACTAGGGATGTAGCGAACGTCGGAAAAAAAGTTCGCGAACATATTCGCGAACTTGCGCAAAAATGCGAGCGGTTCGCGAACGGTTCGCGAACCCCATAGACTTCAATGGGAAGGCGAACTTTAACATCTAAAAAAGACATTTCTGGCCAGAAAAATGATTTTAAAGTTGTTTAAAGGGTGCAACGACCTGGACAGTGGCATGCCAGAGGGGGATCAAGGGCAAAAATTTATCTGAAAAATCTGCCTGTGTGTGCTTGGAAGAGATAGTGTAGGGGGAGAGCTGTTAGTGATTTCAGGGACAGATGATAGTAAGTTTGCTGGCTAGTAATCTGCTTGATACTGCTCTGTATTGGAGGGACAGAAGTCTGCAGGGATTTGAGGGACATTTTAGCTTAGGTAGCTTTGCTGGCTAGTAATCTACTGTTCTCTTTAAACAACTGCCATACGTTGCCCTTGTAGGCATTGTTTGCCCAGTTTTTTTGGACGCAGCCACTGAAGCACAGTTGCCAGAAAAAATATGCCATATAAATGCTGAAAATAGTCATTTTTCGCCATACGTTGACCTTGTAGACATTGTTTGCCCAGTTTTTTTTGGACGCAGCCACTGAAGCACAGTTGCCAGAAAAAATATGCCATATAAATGCTGAAAATAGTCATTTTTCGCCATACGTTGACCTTGTAGACATTGTTTGCCCAGTTTTTTTGGACGCAGCCACTGAAGCACAGTTGCCAGAAAAAATATGCCATATAAATGCTGAAAATAGTAATTTTTCGCCATACGTTGACCTTGTAGACATTGTTTGCCCAGTTTTTTTGGACGCAGCCACTGAAGCACAGTTGCCAGAAAAAATATGCCATATAAATGCTGAAAATAGTCATTTTTTGCCATATACGTTGAGTCAACGTATGGCAAAAAATGACTATTTTCAGCATTTATGTGGCATATTTTTTCTGGCCTCTGTGCTTCAGTGGCTGCGGCCAAAAAAACTGGGCAAACAATGCCTACAAGGTCAACGTCGTTGACCTTGTAGGCATTGTTTGCCCAGTTTTTTTGGCCGCAGCCACTGAAGCACAGAGGCCAGAAAAAATATGCCATATAAATGCTGAAAATAGTCATTTTTTTGGTCGCAGCCACTGAAGCACAGTTGCCAGAAAAATTATGCCATATAAATGCTGAAAATATAAATTTATTTGGTTGCAGCCACTGAAGCACAGAGGCCAGAAAAATTATGCCATATAAATGCAGAAAATATGCATTTTTTTGGTTGCAGCCACTGAAGCACAGAGGCCAGAAAAATTATGCCATATAAATGCAGAAAATATGCATTTTTTTGGACGCAGCCACTGAAGCACAGTTGCCAGAAAAAATATGCCATTTAAATGCTGAAAATAGTAATTTTTCGCCATACATTGACCTTGTAGACATTGTTTGCCCCGTTTTTTTGGACGCAGCCACTGAAGCACAGAGGCCAGAAAAAATTAAACCAGTAGGGTTTGCACCCTAGTTTGTAACGGTGGCGGAGGGAGGAGGACGCTAAAGGACAGCTGTGTGTGGAGTCATGAGGCTTGAAGAGAAGGACAGCTGCATAGAAGTCAGAACAAGTCTTCCGGCGTGCAGTAACCCTCCGAGATCCACCCCTCATTCATTTTAATAAAGGTCAGGTAATCGACACTTTTGTGACCTAGGCGAGTTCTCTTCTCAGTTACAATCCCTCCTGCTGCACTGAAGGTCCTTTCTGAGAGCACACTTGAGGCTGGGCAAGACAAGAGGTTCATGGCAAATTGTGACAGCTCTGGCCACAGATCAAGCCTGCGCACCCAGTAGTCCAGGGGTTCATCGCTCCTCAGAGTGTCGATATCTGCAGTTAATGCCAGGTAGTCCGCTACCTGCCGGTCGAGGCGTTCTTTGAGGGTGGATCCAGAAGGGTTGTGGCGCTGCCTTGGACAGAAAAACATTTGCATGTCTGATGTTACAGACCGGCCAAAGGGCTTTGTCCTTGCAGGTGTGCTCGTGGCAGGATTACTGGCACCTCTGCCCCTGGAATGTTGATGAGTTCCTGAAGTGACATCACCCTTAAAAGCATTGTACAACATGTTTTGCAGGCTGGTTTGTAAATGCCGCATCTTTTCGGACTTGTGGTATGTTGGTAACATTTCTGCCACTTTATGCTTGTACCGAGGGTCTAGTAGCATTGCGACCCAGTACAGGTCCTTCTCCTTAAGCCTCTTGATACGGGGGTCCTTCAACAGGCATGCCAGCATGAAAGACCCCATTCTCACAAGGTTGGATGCAGAGCTATCCATCTCCGCTTCCTCATTATCAAGGACTGCATCATCCACGGTCTCCTCCCCCCAGCCACGTACAAGACCAGGGGTCCCCAAAAGGTCACCACTAGCCCCCTGGGAAGCCTGCTCCTGTTGGTCCTCCTCCTCCTCCTCCACAAAGCCACCTTCCTCCTCTGACTCCACTTCTGGCACCTCTCCCTGCGTTGCAGCAGGTGCCTGGGTTCGTTCTGGTGATTGCGACCATAAATCGTGCGCTTCCAGCTCCTCGTCACGCTGGTCTACAGCCTCATCTGTCACTCGTCGCACGGCACGCTCCAGGAAGAAAGCGAAGGGTATTAGGTCGCTGATGGTGCCTTCGGTGCGACTGACCATATTTGTCACCTCTTCAAAAGGTCGCATGAGCCTGCAGGCATCGCGCATAAGCACCCAGTAACGGGGGAAAAAAATCCCCAGCTCTGCAGATCCAGTCCTACCACCCAGTTCAAAAAGGTACTCGTTGACGGCCCTTTGTTGTTGCAGCAGACGTTCCAACATAAGGAGCGTTGAATTCCAGCGAGTCTGGCTGTCAGAAATCAAACGCCTGACTGGCATGTTGTAGCGCTGCTGAATGTCAGCAAGGCGTGCCATGGCTGTGTAGGAACGTCTGAAATGGGCCGACACCTTTCTGGACTGGGTGAGAACGTCCTGGAATCCTGGGTACTTGGAGACAAAACGTTGGACTATTAAATTTAACACATGTGCCATGCAGGGCACATGTGTTAAATTTCCCAGTCTCAACGCTGCCAACAGATTGCTTCCATTGTCACACACCACTTTTCCGATCTGCAGTTGGTGTGGGGTCAGCCACCGATCGGCCTGTGACTGCAGAGATGACAGGAGTACAGATCCGGTATGGTTTTTGCTTTCCAGGCACGTCATCCCCAAGACAGCGTGACAACGGCGTACCTGGCACGTCGAATAGCCTAGGGGGAGCTGGGGGTGCACAGGTGTGGAGGAGGAGAAGGAGGACCCAGCAGCAGAGTAAGAAGAAGAAGAGGAAGAAGACGAGGTAGAGAGCGATGGAGGAGTAGAGGTGGTGGCAGAACCGCGTGCAATCCGTGGCGGTGACACCAACTCCACTGTTGTTGTTGTTGTTGAGCTACCCATTCCCTGCTTCCCATTCCCAGCCATTACCAAGTTCACCCAGTGGGCAGTGTAGGTGACATACCTGCCCTGACCATGCTTGGAGGACCATGCGTCAGTAGTCATATGGACCTTTGGCCCAACACTAAGTGACAGAGATGCGGTAACTTGGCTCTGCACATGTTGGTACAGGTGTGGTATTCCCTTTTTAGAAAAGAAATTGCGGCTGGGTACCTTCCACTGCGGTGTCCCAATTGCTACAAATTTGCGGAAGGCCTCAGAGTCCACCAGCTGGTATGGTAAAAGCTGGCGGGCTAAGAGTGCAGACAAGCCAGCTGTCAGACGCCGGGCAAGGGGGTGACAGTCAGACATTGGCTTCTTACGCTCAAACATGGCCTTCACAGAAACTTGGCTGGTGGCAGATGACTGGGAATGGGAACAGGTGGTCAAGGTGGAAGGCGGAGTGGAGGGTGGTTCAGACGGGTCAAGGAGAGCAGAGGTAGAGCAGTAAGATGCTGGACCAGAAGGAGTGTGGCTTTTAGTTTGCCTGTTGCCTTTGAGGTGTTGCTCCCAAAGTGCTTTGTGCTTGCCGCTCATGTGCCTTCGCATAGAAGTTGTACCTATGTGGCTGTTGGGCTTACCAAGGCTCAGTTTCTGACTGCACTCATTGCAAATTACAATGCTTTTGTCAGAGGCACACACATTAAAAAAATCCCACACTGCTGACTTTTTGGAAGTGTGCGATCTGGCGGTAACAGTAGAAGTTGGCGGCATTGGCGGCAATGGCGGGTGCGTTGGCCGGCTGAACACAGGTGCCGATACATGTTGTTGCCCTACTGATCCCTGCGGGCTGTCCTCCCTGCTTCTTCTAAGTCTTATTCTCCTACTGCCTCTCTGACTCTCCGTCTCTCCATCTGAACTACCCTCCTCTTGCTCTCTTCTACTAGGCACCCACAAAACATCAATCTCCTCATCATCATTCTCCTCAGATGCATCAATTTCTTCTGACACATCACAGAAGGAAGCAGCAGCGGGGACCTCCTCCTCATCACTCATCATTATGTCCATCTCTGTCGTGTTCTCTGCCAGAATTAAATCTGGTGTAACGTCCTCATCTCCTTCATCTTCTTCTGGCAATAATGGTTGCGCATTACTCAGTTCAAGAAACTCATGGGAAAATAACTCCTCTGACTCCAGTGAAGAAGGGGCACCGGTGGTGGAGGAAGTGTTACGTGGGGTGGCCATAGCAGTGGAGGATGAGGAGGATGTTGTGGTAAAGTTAGAAACGGTAGAGGATGGGGTGTGCTGTGTAAGCCAGTCAACTACCTCTTCAGCATTTTGGGAGTTCAGGGTCATTGGCTTTTTAAAACTGGGCAATTTGCTAGGGCCACAGGATTGCATAGCAGCACGGCCCCTAGCACGGCCTCTGCGTGGCGGCCTGCCTTTGCCTGGCATTATTTTTAAAAAAACAACAACAACAAAAACTCAGTTGGTTTTTCTGGAAACGATAATACACACAGCTAGATGGCAGTTTGAAGAAAACAGTGTGCAAATAATGCCTACAAGGTCAACGTATACACAGCGGTGGATACGGATTACGTAAAATATATGAATGCTGCTTGAAAAAAAGTAACTCAAGTGGTTTTTCTAGAGACGATAATATTATCAATATTTAGACAAAATGTGAACAAGCTCACACAGCTAGATGGCGGTTTGAAGAAAACACTGTGCAAATAATGCCTACAAGGTCAACGTATACACAGCGGTGGATACGGATTACGTAAAATATAAGAATGCTGCTTGAAAAAAAGTCACTCCGGTGTTTTTTCTGGAGACGGTAATATTATGGATATTTAGACAGAATGAGAACACGGTCACACAGCTAGATAGCAGTTGGTTGAATAACACACTGGGCAAAAAATGCCTACAGGGCAAATAATGCCTACAAGGTCAACGTATACACAGCGGTGGATACGGATTACGTAAAATATAAGAATGCTGCTTGAAAAAAAGTCACTCCGGTGTTTTTTCTGGAGACGGTAATATTATGGATATTTAGACAGAATGAGAACACGGTCACACAGCTAGATAGCAGTTGGTTGAATAACACACTGGGCAAAAAATGCCTACAGGGCAAATAATGCCTACAAGGTCAACGTATACACAGCGGTGGATACGGATTACGTAAAATATAAGAATGCTGCTTGAAAAAAAGTCACTCCGGTGTTTTTTCTGGAGACGGTAATATTATGGATATTTAGACAGAATGAGAACACGGTCACACAGCTAGATAGCAGTTGGTTGAATAACACACTGGGCAAAAAATGCCTACAGGGCAAATAATGCCTACAAGGTCAACGTATACACAGCGGTGGATACGGATTACGTAAAATATAAGAATGCTGCTTGAAAAAAAGTCACTCCGGTGTTTTTTCTGGAGACGGTAATATTATGGATATTTAGACAGAATGTGAACACGGTCACACAGCTAGATAGCAGTTGGTTGAATAACACACTGGGCAAAAAATGCCTACAGGGCAAATAATGCCTAAAAGGTCAACTTATACACTACTACAGCGATGGATATGGATTACGTAAAATTTATTATGGCTGCTTGAAAAAAGTCACTCCGGTGTTTTTTCTGGAGACGGTAATATTATGGATATTTAGACAGAATGTGAACACGGGCACACAGCTAGATAGCAGTTGGTTGAATAACACACTGGGCAAAAAATGCCTACAGGGCAAATAATGCCTAAAAGGTCAACTTATACACTACTACAGCGGTAGTAAAATAAAAAAAAGTTAAATAAAAAAAGAATGAATATTAAAAAAAAAAAAATTAAAGTTGGTGCTGCTGAACTACTAGGAGCAGCAGATTAGCACACCAGTCCCACTCCCCAACACTGCTAGACTAATAGCACTGGGCTCTTATAGTAGTAGTAGTAGTAGTAGTAGTAGTAGTAGTAGTAGTAAAACAACAAAAAAATAAATAAAAGCAGTCCTTACAAGGACTATTGCTATTGCAGCAGTCAGCAGATGAGATCAGAAGCAGGACAGCTGCCCACTGCAGCTACATACAGAGCACTGCAGTAGAAGGTAGATTACTAGCCAGCAAAGCTACCTAAGCTTAAATGTCCCTCAAACCCCTGCAGACTTCTGTCCCTCCAATAACAGAGCAGTATCAAAACGATTACTAGCCAGCAAACTTTCAACTGTCCCTGAAATCACTAACAGGCAGCAGCTCTCTCCCTACACTATCTCTTCAGCACACACATGCAGAGTGAAAAAAAGCTGCAGGGCTTCGGTTTTTATAGGGAAGGGGAGTGGTCCAGGGGAGAGCTTCCTGATTGGCTGCCATGTACCTGCTGGTCTGGGGTGAGAGGGCAAAAAAAAGCGCCAACAATGGCGAACCCAAAATGGCGAACGTCGCGCGACGTTCGCGAACTTCCGGCGAGCGCGAACACCCGATGTTCGCGCGAACAAGTTCGCCGGCGAACAGTTCGCGACATCTCTAGCTGCCACAATCACCTCCTTAGGAACAATAGGGACTGGTTCCGAATCCTCCCTAGGCTTGGAGACAAAACTTCTAGAAAGGGCATCTGCTTTCAGATTCCTTTCTGCAGGTCTGTAGGTGATGAGAAAATTAAAACGTGAGAAAAACAATGACCACCTGGCTTGACGAGGATTTAACCGTTTAGCAGATTCAATGTACAACAAATTTTTATGATCTGTGAACACAGAAACTGTATGCTTAGCACCCTCAAGGAGATGTCTCCATTCCTCAAATGCCAATTTAATGGCCAATAATTCCCTATTGCCAATATCGTAATTGACCTCAGCAGAGGAAAATTTTTTTGAGAAAAAGGCACATGGGTGAATTTTACCAGAGACGGGATGTCGTTGAGATAATACTGCTCCGGCACCGATCTCAGACGCATCCACCTCAACAATAAAAGGCAAAGATGAGTCTGGATGCCGGAGAACTGGAGCAGAAATGAAAGCCTCTTTTAAGAGGCTAAAGGCCTCAACAGCCTCAGCAGACCAAATACTAGGGTCAACCCCTTTCTTAGTTAAAGCAGTAATTGGGGCCACCAACTTGGAAAAATTCAGAATAAATTGCCTATAGTAATTAGCGAACCCTAAAAATCTCTGGATCGCTTTCAAAGAAAGGGGTTGTGCCCACTGCTGAATTGCTTGGACTTTAGTGGGCTCCATCTCAAGACCAGTTTGGGAAATAATATATCCAAGGAAAGGTACAGCAGAGACTTCGAAGAGACATTTCTCAAGCTTAGCATACAAATGATTCTGCCTTAACCTGGATAGAACCTCCCTAACATGAGCACGATGGGAAAATAAATTTGAAGAAAAAATTAGAATGTCGTCTAAGTACACAACGACAAACCGACCCAAAAGATCACGGAAGATATCGTTAACCAGTTCTTGAAAAACAGCGGGGGCGTTACACAGACCAAATGGCATTACCAAGTATTCATAATGCCCATCTCGGGTATTAAAAGCGGTCTTCCACTCATCCCCCTCCTTTATCCTGATAAGATTATAGGCACCCCTTAGATCCAATTTGGAAAAAATAACAGCCCCCTTCACTCTATCAAAGAGTTCAGAGATTAAAGGGAGGGGGTAACGATTCTTGACCGTGATCTTATTTAACCCTCTATAATCGATACAGGGTCTAAGAGTCCCATCCTTCTTTTTGACAAAAAAAAAACCCAGCCCCCGCAGGGGAAGAAGAAGGTCTAATGAACCCCCGCTCCAAATTCTCCTTAATATATTCCTCCATGGCTAAAGACTCAGGGAGGGAAAGAGGATATGTCCTTCCCTTGGGAGGAGAAGACCCAGACAATAATTCAATAGCACAGTCATAGGGTCTATGGGGGGGTAAGGATTCAGCTGCTTTTTTTACAGAAAACATCAGAGAAAGCGGCATAACAAGGAGGAAGACTCTTTAAAGAAGTAGCGGCCAGGGTCTGAACAGACTTAATACAAGAATACATACATGCAGAACTCCATTTCAAAATTTTACCAGAGGGCCAATCAACCTGGGGATTATGACCTTGTAACCAGGGGAGACCTAGAATGACTGGAGTCTGTGGGCACTCAGTAATGAAAAATGAAAGAGATTCAAAATGATCAGAAACGGACATGTGAATAACCTTAGATCGAATAGATACTAGTCCGGAACCCAAAGATCTACCATCAATGGCGGATAATCTGAAAGATGGAACCTGTGGTTCCCAAGGAATACCATGTTTTTGAATAAACCCAAAATCCAAAAAATTACCCGCTGCCCCAGAATCCAAAAAAGCAGAGCTCTGCACACAACCACTGTCCCAACTCAAAAGAACCGGAATTAAAATTTGAGAAGATTGGGGAGTAGAAACGACATCACCCAAGCAAGACTCCCCAGACCTGCTTAGGTTCTGTCGTTTCCCGGCCTTTTGGGACAGGTGTTGCGAAAGTGCCCCTTATCCCCACAATACAGACATAACCCATTATTCCTCCTACGAACCCTCTCCTCGGAAGAGAGACGAGTAGAACCAATCTGCATAGGTTCTTCTAAAGATCTAGGAAAGACTTGAGGGGTGTTAAAGACATTTACGGGAGGAGGTGTAACATAGGAAACCTGCTCTTCCTGGAGTCTCTCTCTATGCCTTCGATCAATCTGGATAGCCAGATGCATGAGAGAATCCAGAGAAGACTGTGCGGGAAAATTTACAAGGCTATCTTTAATAGTCGGAGCCAAACCAACCCTGAATTGACTCATAAGAGCCGTATCATTCCAGCCCGTCTCTACCGCCCAACGGCGGAATTCAGTACAATAATCCTCTGCCCGCCGTTTGCCTTGTTTAAGGGCACGTATGGCAGCGTCAGCAGAGGCGGCACGATCAGGATCATCGTAAATAATAGCCATGGCTTTAAAGAAAGCCTCTAAGGAGAGACGGGCTGGATCCCTTTGAGACAAACTAAATGCCCAGAGCTGGGCATCACCCTGTAACAGCGTAACTACAAAATTCACCCTAGACTCCTCAGTAGGGAAGGAATAGGGTAAAAAACTGAAATGCAGTTTACAGGCCTCTTGGAAAGTAAAAAACTTACTTCGATCCCCAGCAAACTTCTCGGGGAAAGGAACCTTGGGCTCATGGAAGGTACTACCAGCAAGTGGAGTAGTACTTGCCTGAGGAGTAGTATTACTCGGACCAGGAACAGGCTGTTGCTGCATCATGTCAAGTCTGGAAGAAAGACCGTGAAGACATTGCACAATATAGTCTTGCTTGTCCTCTTGTTCACCAAGCCTCTGTAGAAGATTCGCCAGAATCGCTTCCGAAGGAGTGGTGGAAGCAGTAGCTTCAGCTGGCTCCATCTTCTTAGTTTTTTGGGCCCAACGTAATGTAACGTACAGTATCCCACAACCCAGAGTAAGCCCCAATGTCCCGGGCTCGGCTCACGCTTCGGCCTATAACCGCCGCCTTTCACGTCGGGAGGAGCCCTCCGCTACTTGGATGCCGCCAGGACTTAATAGTGAGGAGACTGAGGGAAGAACTCTGGGCGAGCAAGGGAACGTAACGTAAAGTTTATCAAAGTCCAGGAACGGGCCGAGTCAAAACCAATCGGGAATGCAGTACAAAAATCGGTAAGCAGCAGAGTAATCGAGGTCACAAGCCGGGTCAGCAACTAACAGGGTCGAAGTACAGAACGGAATCCAAAGAGTAGTCAGGAACAAGCCAAAGGGTCAGGGCAGGCGGAAATCAAACAGGAATCAGGGATAGCCAAGGTCACAACTAGAATCACAGAATAAATCACACCCAGGAACCATATAGAGAACCTACGTTGGGCAAAGCACAAAAGAACTGATGGCCCTTTAAACATTTGAATTTGGCGCCATTGGACGCTGGCGAATCAGCGCCAGCGCCTGTGCAAACACGCCAACGCAATTGCGTCAGCGTGCCTGCACCTTTAATTGTCGCGCATGCGCGCCGCGCGCTCCATAGGAGCCGGCGCCTGGGGCCTAACCGCATCGGCGGTGCGAGACGGGCGTCCCCGTCGAGGGGGCGGCAGGCGTCCCTGCCGTCCCCTAGGTAAGTTTCTTACACCATCACTGCAGGACATTTTCCACAAGCGCTGTGTAAGAAAGGCCTCCTGCATTGCACTGGACTCCACACCCCTCACATGGACTGTTCACGCTGCTCCCATCTGGCAGACGCTTTCGCAGTATTAAAGCCCGAACAACCAGGCTGCGTGAAAGCTTTTTTCCACAAGCGATCAGACTCTTCAACTCACTGCCTGCCCTCCCACTACATTCCAGACACACCTGAACTGTGAACTTAACTTTGTGAACCGTTATTTTATTTGCACAATTCTAAAGGTTTACACATGTATATATCCAATTTCTGCTAATATATTGCACATTTCATGTTTACATATTTATTGTGTATTTTTAAGTGCCTTTTTGTGATATGTACTAGCTGGAGCTACGTCGTCTCGTCTCACTGTATATTTGTATACTGCTGAGATTTCAATAAAGTTTACTTTGACTTTGACTTTAGAAAGGCCCCAGAGTGCTATAATTTATCTATAGCAAATTAGTGGAGGGCATGGATGCTGCACATCATGTGTGTGGACTGGGTACAATAACAGGTCAAAGAAAACACCATTGAGCCTAACTTTGCACTCTTGAGATTCTATTGACTAATATAGCCTGATGATTTATGGCTCAGATTGTACAATTATTACTGGCCTGGATTGTCGACTTATAGAACGCACACCTCCCTGCTCACCTGACATACAATCAAGTCATACATATGGTGTTCAAACCATTGACTTTGCAAGCATGGCATAAGAACAGAAGAGGCTGTGTTGGTCAGCCAGTATGGGACTGAAGAGGCACAGCAAAGGATTATCATCTGATCATTTATTTTATCCCTATAAGCTGACAACTGCACAGTGATGGAGAAAGTCAGCCGTGAGGCAATCAGGGAAGGCTGTCCAGCAGCAGGGAGGTTATGGGGACTGCAGTATGGAAGTATGTTACTTTTACTTTTTAATCTTTATTTGGCACAAAAAGTAGAAAAATAAAAAAGGATACTTCTATTTCATGTTAACTAGATGTCCCCTTTAAGCTGTCGCACAGCTTAATTAAATGTTGTTTTTATGCAAAAATATGTGTGTCCTTTGTCTTTCTTATTTGTTACACCCTAAAAAAGGGGTCTTTCTGTAATCTGAATCGACATGCCTTAAGTCTACTAGAAAATCATTTAAAAATGAAATAAACCCTATAGGAGTGTTTTTCTTCCAAAAAGTATACATTATATATTAACTGGGGTCAAGTGTACAAGGTACTGTTTTATTACTACACAGAGAAGGAAAGATTTCTGGATAACTTGGATCCAATACCTGTAAAAAAGGAAATTAAGGCAAGCTTTTTTTATGGATAATAATCTGTTATAGAAGTTGAAAGTCTGACTATGAGAATGGCACTCTCATGTGATGAGTTTAGCAGTGATGTCTCCCGTAGTGATTAAAATGTCCTTGTTTCTCCAAAACAGAGGAGAAGTTTTGGCTCATTCCCTTACATGCCATCAGCAGATTCATCAGTATCGGTCAATGGATTCAAGCATGTCTATGGCAGACAGTGAAGCCTATTTTTCTGCAACAGAGGAATTTGAACCTGTAAGCAGTGATGAAGGTCCAGGGAAAAAGGAGAAAAAGGCAAACTCAGAAAATTGATTATAACAGAGGGTCAATTTAGAATAGTATTGAAGGTCCTCTTACTGGTGCTCTTAAAGGAGAAACAAGAGTTGATGCAAGAACATTGCCAATACAAACTCATGCTTTCCAAGCCTCATTTGTCTCTGCGCTAGCAGGTGAAGAAGAAACTGTTGAACATGTTTATGCAGTAGAGGCTGAGAAAGTAACAAGGATGGCCTCTTTCATGTTCTATTCTCTTGCCAATTTATTTGGGTTATAAAGAGAAGATTTTTTTATGGTTGTTGCAGTGGTTTGGAAATACAAATCTTATTTTGACTACAATGGCTTTAGCCCTGTAAAGGACAGAATTACTGCAAGTATTATTATTTTTTTTAAATATAGAAAAAAATAATAAAGATATATTTAAACAATGGGAACTTTGAATATGGATTATTCCCCAGGATTTTGTTTCATTTTTGCTCGAGCATTCACATAATACATCATTGTGACAGATTATCTGCAAATTTCAGTAAATGCAAACGTTGCAGCAGAGTAGAAAATGATTTGCAATCAGCATATGCAAATTAATATATTCAGCTGTAAATCTGCTTGCAGAAATACCACTTGTACCTGTAGTCATTTCAGTTTTTGTAGTGCATAAATCTAAGAATACTGTCTTTTGACTATTTTTAATACTTTTTGCTAGGGTTTCCACCTTTTCTGGAAGAAAATTGCTACGTGTATGTATATATATTTCATTAATTTCAATAACACTAGATTCAAACATGATACTGGATTCAAATATACCAGTTTAGTTCAATTTAATCATGTGGATTGAGGGCCACAATTACATTATTTGCAGTATGGGAATCTGCCAGTGGAGTTCTTTAGCTAACAAAATATTTAGCTCTGAAACATTATCCAACTGATTGTTCACAAATATTTTAAAGCCTTCAGTGTCTAGTCACATTAAACATAACATTTTAAGAATTAAGATAGCAATATCTGTTTTATGTAATCAGGGATATGTAATCTGGTTACTTCTCTTTCTTTTCTTCCAAGGTGGTTAAACAAGGACTTTCAGCCAATGCTTTCCTAGACTGGGGAATACAATTTATGGGATCTTGCTCCAATGTGCAACCATTACTCTTTAGTATGTGGAGTTGCATACTCTCTTAAATTGGACCTGTCACTTACACATAAAAAGCTGTATAATAAAAGTCCTTTGCAAATTAAACATGGAACCTAAATTCTTTTTTTTCATTAAAACATCCATACCTGTTATAAAGGTGTCACTTTCCATTCAGAAATGTTGCTGCACTCCTCACATTGCCCATTCCCATCTTGTGCACTATAATTGCGTTGGGCACTATTCATGGGCATTAAGCCCCCCCCATTCTGTTGCATACACAATATTTTGGGATGATATTTAATTTGTCTTAATAACAGTGTCCATAAAATGGCACCTGCCTGCTTGCTGTGATTGTGTAATTCCAAGACTATAGTGTAAGTAAAGTTTATTTTGCTCAACTAACATGATATAAAAGATTTTGGAATTATTTCTTAACAGATGTTGTGTCTTTAAAACTTAAGATTTTTGAAATCATCAGATTGTCAGAATGTCAGGCCACCAGTTCATGAGTTGATGGGAGAAGATGAAAAGTTGGTCCAACCAGTTAAGAACTGTGTAAGGCTGGTGTTATGTTTTTATTATGTTTTTATCTTTTTTTTTGTCTAATATTATATGAACAAATAGCTGCTAGTTTAAATGTCCAATGTTTACAGGGTTGTGTACATTGGTTGCTTTTTGAGACTGAGGGTGCAAGGGTCGTTGGCTCTGCTGCGCTCAGTCTGTTTTTTTTTTTGCAGTCTGAGAGGTACAGATCCACTCCCTTCCCCAGCCCTCCTCAACTTCATTGATTTGCACTGAAAAGTGCAGCCTCAAATTGTGTGCAGGCACATGGAGCGGAGGTCTGTCTGCATTGGCAGTGGCTGGCAGACCTCCTCTTCACTCCATGTGCCTACACACAAGCAGGAGCTGCACTTTTCAGTGCAATTCAATGGTGCTAAGAAGGGATTTGCATGTCTCAGCCTGAAAAAAAATCCAGACTGAGAGCAGCAGGGTCAGCTCTCCATGTGCCCTCAGCCTTTGGCTAATGTCTTGTAGCAGAGAGTTGACCTAGTGTGGCTTTATGAAACACAAATTATAAGTTCAAATATATATATATAGTTGTGTTCAGAATAATAGCATTGTGTTTAAAAAAAAAAAAAATCCTTATATCCTTCTATTTCCATAAACTCAAAAGCATTGGGAACACTGCACATTCTATTTCAAATCAAAACATGAAGAAACATTTATTACATTTGTGTTATTCATTTACAGAAAGTGAAGAAGGCTGTTTAAAATGGTAGTTTTCCATTTTCTTTCACGTCTTTCAGGTTTATCGTTTTCTGCACTTCTTTATATGATTTCCCCTCTCCTATCAACTTTTTAATCAAAGTTTGTTGTTCTTCTGAACAATGTCTGGAATGTGCCATTTTACTCCGATTTTCAGAGAGAAATGCACAATAACCAGCATGCACAACATTTGCTGCCTTCCTTCCTTAAATAAAGTCTGTAAATGACATTTGTTTTTTCACAGAATGAATGACCTCAGTAATAGTGATGGGCAAATTTGCGAAACAGCGCCGGCGTCTCGTTTTTGACGCGTCGCCCATTTTTGACGCCGGCATCCGTTTCGAAAAACATTTTTTTGACACCAGTGAATTTTTGCCGCAAATTTTCGTGGGCGTTTTTTTTTGCGAATTTATTAGCTGGTGGCGAATCTCGCAAATTCACCGCAAATTCGCGCCTGGCGAATAAATTCGCCCATCACTAGTCAGTAATTGAACTCTACACTTCTATTATTTGGAACTAGCCATATTAATGATTCAATTACACAGAATCAGCAGCATGCATGCCATGACTGTTGGATCTTTTGGTTTTATGTTACTCTACTACACCTACTAGTAAATTATTTGCCATGTACAAATATAATTTCTACCAAAATCAGTAATTGATGTTGGACTGTTATTAGGACTGCTATTATTCTGAACACAACTGCATATCAATAAATATAAACAAAAACCCAATGAGTTACTGTTTATTGCATGTTTGCTGAACGGTACCTTTAATAATTGTTGGCCTGGAAAATGCCAAAGTAATGCAAAGTATTTCTTCAAGTAAAAAAAACATGGACAGACTGTATTGCAAGATGTTGATATAAATGCCTGTCTTATTATTTCTTGTTTGGAAACCTTTCAGAATCCATTAGGCATTACATCCTTGCTGTGCGATCCATTACTAGGCTGTCAAGGAGTGACTGGAGTGGTTGAATAATTTTGTAGTGCTTCCCTGAAATATCTCTATCCTATTATATAGCACCAGTTGTTAGCCAGTAATTTTCTTGCATGTTTCTATTTACTGACATTTCTGAATGCACTGAGAGAAACTTTCATGAGGATACTTCGGGCAACTTCGGGAACCAAAGTGATATGTATGCCATCCAGCTCGTATTCTTGTTGACGGGAAGGCATTTGAAACAATTGAAACTTTGGGCGACTCCAGAAACTGAAGCGATATGTATGCCATATCGCCAGCGATTCATATTCTTGCCAGCGGGAAGGCATTTGGGGAGATTAATTGCCTGCAGTAGAGGACATCCTGATGACGAACCCCTGAGGATCGAAATGCGTTGTTGCAATTATGGACGAATAAAGTTATTTTTTAATACATTGCCTGAAATTTGCTAACTAGCCGTGCGTGCTTTCTCTAATGATATTGCATAAATATTGTTGAGCACCCGACCGCTGACGTAGGACGATGTATATATATATATATATATATATCTGTAACCCCTTTTTGGTCACCACCCGTGTCAAAGGTTATACATTACATTTTTCTTACCAATGCAGGTCCTGAGTCCCCTTTGATAAGTGAAAGGGTACTAGGAATTACCTCTCATGGCAGTGCCTCCACTTAATGGGGTCCGGGAATACACCTGCGGGTGGCCCCATTAGGAAAACATTCAAACACACAAAGTACTGTGTGACAAATAACTTTATGTAAGAGAAAGTAAAATACATTTATATATTAATTGACCCACTACCCTGGAAAGGTATGCAGTCCAAATCCTGGCCCTCCGTACCAGGCAAAGTCCCGCAACTCATTTGGCAGACAAAGAGATTAATCCCTTTTCCCCAAAAGAGCACAATTTTCCCCAGGTAGTGCTTCCTGGCCCAAATACCATTCCCGTTGGAGAAGGTACTTTTTCCCACATGGCAGGCACCAACTAATCTGTGTCAGAAACTGAAGACATGCTGGATCCTCTCTTTTTCTACCCTCCCTTGGGCACAACTCACCCTGGGGATTCACTCAGATGGGTAGGCTCATCCAGAGCTGGAGCAGGCATCCACAGCGATGAAATACATTCAGTGAAGCAGCTTGCTTTATCCTCAAGGCATAGCTCCAAGCACATTAAGTTCTCCTCTGCTGAACTACAGCTCCCAGCACTCTCCATAGTGTGAGCTCACAAAAAGGCATCCAAGCTCTAAACCCACATGGTTGAGATACCAGGCATTGGAGTACCCTGCCTCAGGCTTGGCAGGCCTATCAAACTCCACTTTAGCCTACATCTTGCCAGCTCAAAATCACTCTCTCTTCGGTGAAGTAGCATTCAGCAATAATGGTATGTGCACATGGCTCTCCTATTTATAGAAAAATGGTACAGCAGCGACACCTAGTGACACCTTCCGTTATCTGCCATGCTGCACCAGCACAAGGGCTCCTGCCCCTGCCAAAACTCTAGGAGACCCTGTAGCTACACGAACAGGGGATTTCCACCATGTGGCTCAGAATTCCAGAGGGGAATTAACCCTCTGTATCCCTACATATATATATATATATATATATATATATATATATATATATATATATATATATATATATATATATATATATATATATATATATAATAAAATAGTACCTTGTACTTGATCCAACTTAAGATATAATTAATCCTTCTTGGAGGCAAAACCAGATTATTGGGTTTATTTAATGTTTACATGATTTTATAGTAGACTTAAGGTAGCAAGATCTAAAATTATGGAAAGATCCATTATCCAGAAAACCCCAGCTGAGTTTTCTATATATCAGGTCCCATACCTGTATTACCTTCTTACAAATCTTAGCTGATATATTTTCTTCTATACATGTAAAAAAGGTTTCTTTCAATAGGCTTGGCATTTATTTTATTTTTTTTTTTAGCTGTGCTGTGTTCAACAATCAAGTGGCATCCCAGGTTGATTGCTAAAGAAGAACTAAAGGTATATTTGGGAGTACCAAAATGTTAGGCACTACCCCATCATTATAATTGCTTACCTGATTCCCAGAGTGATGATCCTGTTTGCTAAAATCTGAACTGGCCTTGGGTATTTCTGTAGAAGCTCATTGTGACCATATTCATCGGCTTCCCTAATACTTTTTATTACTTATTAACATGCAACTCTGTTAAAAAGATGTGCCAAATGAAATATGGAAACCCTTTTTAAGCATTTTCTGGTTTAACTGCTCTTTTAAAGGATTCTCTGTGCAGCATTTGCCAATGTTCCCATTTGCCAATGTGAAATACTAGGATGATAATCCACTTCATAAATAAACAGAAAAAATGTCACAAGCCCAATACTGTTCTTTGGAGATTCAACACCTCCCTCTTGCCTACTTTTCCCAGTAGGAATTCCATCCACCTTTTGCTACAAACGGGAGGTGGATTTCAGCCAGAAATTACTTAGGTACATTTTTGGATTAAAATCGACCATGCATGCACATTGACTTCGATTGCCAGTCATGCCAGCGAATTCAGTGGCATTCGCTTTAAGAGATTCTTAAGAAAGGCACAGCCTAGTTGTGATTTTATATGAAGTTTAGCTGGAGAAGAAAAAATACTAGTAACCAAGCAGGTGTATTATTTTTTATTGATCTGCTTCACAAAAGAGACTTGCTGGTTTGCAAGAAAATGGGACAATTACTGATATTGATTTCATAATTTCATTATTGCCCTAATGTTTATGTTAATATTTTCTGGATTGTATGACGTAAAAAAACATTTTTAGTATCCATTTTATGTGCAGTGATGAACAATTTTTAAAAATATTGAATTAGTATTATATACAGTATGCATTAAATGTTCTGCAAATTTATGGTTTCTGATTGTAATTATTTAAACTTTATAATTTTCTTCTTGTGGTTTCTACTTAGATAAGCACACTTTTATTGAGGAAAAGATTTCCTCCATAATTAAAGAAACCTTTACTAATTTAATGTCAAAATATGAAAGCTATGGTAGCTCATTAGCTGCATTTGTGATTGAAAAAGGTATGCCATTTTTTTCAATACCTTTATTTGCATACTACTACTACTACTATTACTACTGCTGCTTTTATAATTGATAATTGAGATGAAGCATTAGCTCTGCATTCTTATTGCTGGGAGCAGATCAGGCTAGTTTTCAGACATACAAATATGGAATTTTACTGCTTGTATCCCTCTTTCTGTTATGCACTGTAGGTTAGCAAAGTAGAAAGAATGGCCACACAGTGTAAACACAGGGAGCACAAAACATTCTTCCAATTGCTTACCAGCACCCAAAGAAAGTAAACTGCTTGGCTCCTATATGAACACTATGTATTATGGTTAATAACCCAGAAATGAATCTGTGATAAGCTTTTCTTTTCAGTTATTAGTTGCTTTGTGTTTCTGCCCAGATGCAAATATGTTTAGCATTGAGAAATAAACCCAATCTCATTTAGAAACTGTTATAATAAGGGAATATTCATGCTGGGATTTAGATCTGCTTAGACTTTAGTTAGGGAACACTGGCTTGTTTATACACAATGTGTTCTTTGTTGAAACATATTTTCTTCCTATTCTGATTAGAAACTAAATCTAAGACATTTGGTTTTACATTAAACACTTTTTCATGCGGTGTTTTAAAACAATTGAGTTGTGTTGTATATGTTTCTTGCAATGGTACACAGAGTTCCCTATGGGAAATCACACTCCCATGCAGGTGCAAAACACCCAAAAATACCTTTTTAGGCACAACACCTGGGCGTGTGTTTTAAAAAGTGTAGTTTGTAAGTATATGCACCAACATTTAACATGAAGACATCCATAGAGCTTGTTGCACTGTGTGTGAAGGAGATGCTGGCAAATTTTTGCCGTTTAGTACATCTGCCCCTATATCTTCATTGTAGATTGGCTTTAAAGAAACATCTTTGAAAGAAATGGTATTGTATTTGCTCTTCTAGATGGCGAACACTGGGAAGTAGTTGCAATGGGTACAGGACAGTTTAACTATGGACAGAGCTAACAAAGTGATAGAAGAGTGCTGCATGATTCACATGCTATAGTTGCTGCAAGACCATTCTTACTTAGGTAAGGAATATTTGGAAAATAAGACGAACATTTTCTAAATAAGTCACACTGTTGGACTAAATGGGTTTTACACTTGCTATCCCATAAGAAGCTGTTTTGCAACCTTTGGCCATTTGTTTTTAAATGGCTGCACTGTACACTCTACTATTCTGGGGAGCAATCTCTTCTTTAAAAAATGGAAGAACGAAAACAATTGTTAAAAAAAGAAGTTTCTTAATTGCATTACTGCTTACCATACATCATATTATGCTTCTTTGCTTTACCTACTTGTTTAAGATCTGCAGAGTAGGGGACATTAAAAAGATCACCCTGGATGAAAACTACCAGAAAGTTGATTGAAAACAGTTAACATGAAGACCTTCTAAGGTTTTTGCATACTATGACGTTGATAGCTTGTTTGGAATGGAGTAGCCCACACTGCACGTATAAGCCGGCAATCTGATCCTTTAATATGATGGTTTAAGCAGCCAGTGTAGGTTTTTCAGATGTCAGAATGAAAATGCAGGGGGAGACAGGGGCAATCCTACCCAATTTGCCGCCCGAGGCAGCCTTAGTTTTTTCCGCCCCTGCCTCCCCACGGCACTCACCTTCAGCACCAGACGGGGGGGTCGTGGGGGGTCTACGTCTCTAGTGCAGAGAGCGCAATTGCGCTCTCTGCACTAGAAGAGCCGAATTTCTGTCTTGAAAACCAGAAATTCAGCTCTTAGTTACCAGGAGCATTTTTGCCGCCCCTGGCAACCAGGGGGCCGCTACCGCCTGAGGCGAGTGCCTCAACTCACCTCATTGGCGGAGCACCCCTGTCCTAAGTGTTAGAGTCCAGTATAACCCATGCTCTAGTATACATATATAATATATATATTATGTCGGTACAGTGAACGCACTCCTCCCGGGTTCAATTTTGTCGATGGTGGTGCGTTGGTCAAATCTTAATGTTATAATCCAGTAAATGCACCCGCACTCGTTCATATTAGTGAAATAGATGTGCTTTTATTCACAAGTTCATTTCCAACGTTTCGGTCCTCTCTGGGACCTTTTTCAAGGATAAATGACATGTGTGCAAGTGAATGTTTAAATACAGTTCAAAATTGGCGCCAAGTGTGACGTCATGACTTAGAAAAAAACCTTTACAAGCAGTTAAAAACATTTATACAGATATGAATGTAATTTAAATACATACTTTTCACCACTAGGTGTCGGTGTTGTGCCAGCTGAAGTTGTGCTCAGATAAAGTGAAACAAAAGTGTCCAATATAAGTATCCATTCCAGGAAAGTCCATGTAATCTGTTAGTTTATACAAATGTATCATTTTGTTGCTGTATTGACTGGCAAGAGATACCAATAAAGAATAATAGCTTGTTTTGAACATTTCGTGTCCAGTGCTTATTTATAATGTTGTGAAATAAGCACTGGACGTGGATCAGGGAGTGATCCATGCCAGGAAATTACTTTTACATCTGTTTCCCTTTGCATTTTATTTACTCATAAATCAAAGACAAATAGGAAGGTATTTCCTGAGGAAAGTCATCATCAAATCCATCAAGAAATTCCAGATTGAAAATTAAAACCATTGAATTTTCTTATCATAAAACATAATTTATTGATGTACACACAAAATCCACTCTCAAAAAATAGCATGTTAGCATTAAAACATTTAAAATTTTTAAACCGGCAACATACGGTAATAATTTATTCTTTACATTTGTCTAAAATAAATAAATTATGATTTAAATAAATAAATATTTCCCATATAAATATGTCAAGGGTGAGAATCAGGATTATAGGTTTGTTGCAAGGTTTTTTAGTAATTCCTCAAAATCTTTAATGAACCCCTTCATTTTCTTTGTCATGTTGGGAATCCCACATTGTTCACATTGGTCCTGAAAGAAAGAAAAACATTTCCCATTCATTTAGGATTTGATTTACTGCTGACAGGTATTAACTTGTGAGATGAAAATATATTTGTATTAATGCAATTAATATGTTAGACATTCAGCTTTTCAAGCATCCTCTTGCAGTATATGAAAAAGAGTAGGATAGTGACCAGATTAGGGGAAGAGGGGTTAAGGGCAGAGACACAGGATCAGATTAGGGGAGATTAAAGTCACCCAGCAACAAATCTCCTCTTCTTCGGGGCAACTAATCTTCCCAAACTGCCTTCCTGCCGACTAGAATGTAATTCGCTTTGCTTTTTGAAGCTGATCGAAGTTTCCTCACTGAGAAAATTCAGATGACTTTGGAAAACAAAGCGACCATTCCGTTGGCAATTTACATTCTAGCCGGCGGGAAGGCAGGGAAAGGCCTGGAATTAGAAGCAACAACAGAAAAGCTATCAGATTCAGTGCTATTGTCCACTAACTTCCAAAGCTGCTCCCTTCCATACATATGCATTCATTATTGATTTACAAAATTTGTGTGTGTGTATAGAGAGAAAATACTGTCAAGCACTGTAGAAACTGCCTGTGGTTTTTGATTTGGCGATTTATCTTACTGCTGTTACTAATTCATCAAGAGTCTAGCAACATATCAACAGAGGCCTTGGTGTTTCCTACTACAGGCGTCTCATGAGGGCTATCTAGTGTGGCAGGAAGTTACATTACATTGATGTGAAAAAATGGGTTGCCACAAAAATTGCAAAAAAACCTGCCTCACAATAACAAGACAGTTTTTTCAGACATGTCTACAAATAAGTTGCTTTTTCTTTCTTTATCCCTTTATTCTGTGTGTTTTTTTATAGATCAGTCTAATGTATTAGTTATGCAAACGGTGTAAAATAAAAAGTGCATGCTTTTAAGCTTGCCAGGTTTTTTTTTTAAAATTTATTGTCGCACTCGCTAAGTTTAACTTTAATTTCTGGATCTTTCGTCTTGAAAACAGGAAAAGGTGCAGTAAGGACTGTAGTGGTTTGCCTGTTTATATTCATAGAACATGATATAGCTGGCTTTTTGTAGACCAAATTACCTGTTTATTTATACATACTTAAAGTTCTACAGCCTTTTAAAATGTTTACAAGGAAAACAATACATGTTGTGTTAAATGTTTTCTGCCTATTTTTATTTAGAAAATAAACTTTTTTAGTTTATAAACTACAAAGGCACATGGGTTTTTTCCTTTGCTGCTGCTGCCACTCTGTGGAAAACAGATTCAAAGGGGCAAATTCACTAAGATTCGAAGTTGTGCCAGGCGCAACTTCGCCGCACTTCGCCACACTTCACCAGGCGTATTTTCACCAGGGCTCCGCAAATTCACTAAAATCCGAAGTTGCGCACAGGGGAAGCGTAAGTTTTCGAAGTTGCGCTAGCGTTAATTCGCCAAGCGAAGCAAAGTTTCGCTAGCGATGGTTCATTTGCATACGGCGCCAAATTCAAATTTCAATGGAGGAACACGTATTAGCACTACAAATGCCTAGAAAACCTTCAAATCAGCAAATAAAAATTTTATTTCGCCCTACACATGTGCCCACTGTCTAGGTAAGTTGCCATGAGTCAGGAAATGTAGGGGGAAGGAGGGGAGCCCCAAAAATATTTTCGATCTTTTTCAGCCTATCACCCATCATGTAGAAAACACGCCAGGGTTTTTTGGGACTTAGAAAAAATTTTGACTTTTTTTGAAACAATCCCTATCTACTCTATTGCGCTTCGCCAGGTCTGAGGTGGCGAAGGAAGTCTAGCGTAAAAGGTAGCGTTCAGTACACTGCGCAAGTTAGTGAATTTGCGTAGTTACGTCGCTAGCTAAATTCGCCTTGTGTAAGGGTTCGAAGTAAAACTAGCGAAACTACGCCACCGTTCGTTAGTGAATTTGCGCAGTAACGAAAAATGCCAAACGCTAGCGTTCGGCGCTTAGTGAATTTGCGCCAAAATATCCCTGTCCGTCTGCCACCACTTTTGAAGTCTTTAAATGAAAAGTGCCATATTGGACTTACACAACTTGCAGTACTAAGCAAGTTGGAGAATGCATGTACCATAAATTTCAGTGGTCTGCACTGAATAACAAAAACCATAGTGTTATAAATAAAACAATATGCAGAAACTATGCTTAACACAAGCCTTATTCACTTAACATCTGGAGGTGCAACTTTACCTGATAGAATCTGAATCACCGGCGGGATGGCACTCGGAACGCTACGGCATTCCGAAGTCGCCCGAAGTTTCAGGCAACTTCGAAAAACTAAGTGATCTGAGTGCCATCCTGCCGGCGATTCACATTTCTCTGATTACATACACCATCATCTTGGAACCACAAAGGTTGACAATTACTTTTTCTTAAAGGAGAAGGAAAGTCGTCTTGCACCCCTGGGCCGGTGCTCCTATCAGCAGAAAACACCCTGTGTTTCAGGTAAGTGAATACAATAACTTGGGGTGCCAAATAATTGGTACCCCCAAGTGCAAGACAACTTTCCTTCTCCTTTAAAGCCAATCAGCTATCTTCCAAATGATGCTAATTTACAAAATATTGTATATTTTTTCAGGTACATGTAAACACCTACAATTCACTGTCTATGCTCAAAGGAGAACTAAAAATGAACATACCCTGTTTTATCTACTGAACTTGCAATAGCCTACATGTTCAGCAGCAGTAAGGATTTAGGCCTTCAAAGTTATCACATGAGGTCACATCTTGGATAGTGTTAGGAGTGTCAGTGGCACTGCACATGCTCAGTGTGCTTTGGGCAGCTATTGAGAAGCTAATCTTAGGGGTCATCACAGCTCATGAAGCAGAAAATGAGATTCACCTATCATAATAACTGATGATACAGGGCTGATTATTAAAGGGTGATGCTTATTGCACTGGATCTGCCTCGTAATAATTACATGACCCCTAAGCTCAGACAAGTGACAGCAGATGTGTTGTGAATATACAAAATGAAGATGGGAAGCTGTGGGGATATCTTTAGAGGCACAGCGAGGCTATGGTGGCTTTGGGCAAATAAAGAACTCCATACAGCATTTCTATCCTTCATCTTTGTTAAACTTTAGTTCTCCTTTAAATAAGAACAAAGATAAAAACCTTAGTACTGTCCACTATACAAACAAGCTTGCTCTGTGGATAGTTACCTCTAAATAACTCTTTAAATCTTTGGTCTTTTCAGAATAGGAGGCATCAAGTTGTTTCTGAAAGTAGAAAATACACAATGAGCATTCATTTCTATAACAAAAGAGGCAGTCCATGGAAGCCAGTTGCAAAAAATCTATTGTGCAAAATGCTTCAAATACAATATTATGCCACTTTAGTTTTTTAAAACTAATTTTAACGCTAATAATATATTTAAGCAGTATACTGGAATGCATAAAGAAAGCAGCTAGAAATATATATATACGTAGGTGACAAAGTCAATGTTCACTGTAGCACATAAGACATTAAAGGGCCCATTTACTAACAATTGAATTGCAGTTTGTTTTTTGTTTTTTTACGAATCACAAAAAATGTGTGTTAAAAAAACATGAAAATCTTTAATGACAAACTTTGCCAAGTAAAAGTTATTGGGGTGCTATAGAAGTCAATAGGAGGTGCGCTGATCCTATTAGATCATTTCAAGCCAATTAGAATTTTTAGAGGTTTTTTTTTTTTGGGTCATAGTTACATAGTTACATAGTTACATAGTTAAATTGGGTTGAAAAAAGACAAAGTCCATCAAGTTCAACCCCTCCAAATGAAAACCCAGCATCCATACATACACCCCTCTCTACTTTTAATTAAATTCTATATACCCATACTAACTATAGAGCTTAGTATCACAATAGCCTTTGATATTATGTCTGTCCAAAAAATCATCCAAGCCATTCTTAAAGGCATTAACTGAATCAGCCATCACAACATCACCCGGCAGTGCATTCCACAACCTCACTGTCCTGACTGTGAAGAACCCCCTACGTTGCTTCAAATGAAAGTTCTTTTCTTCTAGTCTAAAGGAGTGGCCTCTGGTACGGTGATCCACTTTATGGGTAAAAAGGTCCCCTGCCATTTGTCTATAATGTCCTCTAATGTACTTGTAAAGTGTAATCATGTCCCCTCGCAAGCGCCTTTTTTCCAGAGAAAACAACCCCAACCTTGACAGTCTACCCTCATAGTTTTTTTTTCATTCATACTTTTTTTTATAATCAGAACCTTTAATAAACTCAAATTGTAGAAAACAAAAGACATTACAAAGGGCCTAGCAAGGATCTAAATGTTGCCTTTTGTTTGTCTACTATTGGAGCCAATAAAAAACTTTTTGAAGCAATAATTAATTGTCTGATTTGCTACAGTGAACATTGACTTTAATATAATCTGCAACCTGTGGCAGGCTGGGTTTATACAATGTTTAGTACCCAGCACCTGTAATGGTCATTCGACCCAGTTGAGCACTCTGTATTTGAGTGGAAAGGTCTCAAAACCTAAACATTGGAATAGTAAATAAACTTAATTTTTTTCCACCGTTCTTTAAAGTTCTGTGAGTGCTTTGCTTTACATGACATTCTATACTTATAGAAATATACTCATTGCTAAACAGTTTTTTTTATTCTTATTGTTTGCTTACCAGGAATTCACCACTGTTTATTATAACGTTGTTGACATAAACAGCATATTCGTTGTGGTATGTTTTTACTTCATACAGTTCCCGAACAAAGCAGCAAAGGGCACTTACTGTGCAACTGATCTGGGGGTAGGAAAACGTTTTTGGTCAGCAAATCAGACTTTTTCTTACTACATTTAAAAACGTCAAAATTCCAATGCCATAAACATTAGTATGAGCTTGTATTTAGGAGCACTCAGATAGTAAGGCTACTGTTAGTGGCAATAAGAGCATATTTCCATATTGTGACAGGCCCAACAAATCATATGGCAGAGTTGAGCAGCATGAAGACTTCCACATACATTTGCATTCAATTAGCTGGTTTCAAACATGGCTAGAAAATGTTATTGTTATGAGTTACTAAGAGAATAGGAAACCTTGCACCTTTAATTGCATTAAGCCTGTAGCACCTACAGTACAGATACTTCTGCTCTACAATCTACAGCACTGAAAGCATGAGTTACATGTGGCAATGAAAGCATTAGACATGACAACAATTGCAATGTCTGTTTTATGGATGGATATAATCTCAAGCATAAAGTACTGAGCACCGTCATTTACAATATCTGAGACAGTTTTCTTTCAGAGAGGTGCTGGGCCAAACGCAGTCTGAAATTGCAAATATCTTAGAAACCACCAGAAACAGAAAATGCAAACATGCTCAGAGGGGCACCCTGAATATGTTTTCATTATTTTTGTGTGTTTATCTAGATGCCCATAATACTAATTTAAAACAGCCCTACAATGTATTCAAAAAGTGGTTGGCACTTTAATCATAGACAAAATAATAAGTCAATCTTAGAAAGTTTATTTTTACCAGCCAACTGTTTGGTTTTACAGTTTGAATTAAATGTCTACTCAATACCTTTTGTCTAATCCCTGGTCTAATCAGACACTGTAAAAAAAAATACACAGAAAAAGAGAAAAAGCTTTTTGTCTTTACCATCAATGTTAAACCACACATTTTTCAACCAAAACACTTACATTTCTGTTTCCAGTGTCTGTTATCGTGTAGAAATCCGCATAGCTGTTCTGCAAGGTAATAGTGTACCATTAGCTCAGAGACGAGCTTCATAACTGCATCTCAACAAAGCAATATCATGTACTTAATATCTTTGTACTTACCTCGCTGCCTTTTTTCATTCTTTGCAGGTCAATGGCCATAACTCTCAGGAGTTCTAGCTGCCTTGCAGTATTCTCCGTTGGGGCACCTTGCGACAAAACAAGAAGTGTTACGGCCAGTACACACAGCAATAGGATTTTGCACATTGTTGCTAACTAGTTCTTCTTCTAATATCTGAATATTCTTAATGAGACACAAGCAGTTCCTAAAGGAATATATATATGTGCATTTTTCTGGAAAATATATCATGGGGGTGGTAAGTGAAAGTTTAGATATTACCAATAGTTTGAAATAATAAGCCTATGAGACAACAAATATAACTTTCTTTTCTTTCCTTGATGACTCTTTGGAATTTCTTTAAAGTATCATAAGAACGGAATGGATGTAGGTAAAATCCCTCCTGGGTAAAGTAGCCCACACTTACTCTGAGATAGTCACCTTATTTTTTTTTTTTTGTAACGTGACGCTTTAACTGTGAAACACTTTTTCCTTTCTGTCCAAGAACTGCTTCCAGGGTTTCAACTTTACAAATGCAAGCAGCGCAACAATATTCTCAAATCATTTTCGTACCTTGTTCCTGCAGATTGTAGTTCTGTAAATACCTATAAAGTCTTCTTTTCTTGAATAGGCAGCAGGAATATTAACAAAATAACTTTTTAAGATCTGTTTCTTACAGGAAATGCTTATTTCCTCTAGCAGTATGGTTTTCCCACCCACTGCAGGCAGGCTCTGTTTAATGCTAAATAATAGCAGGGACAAAGGCTTTTTAAAAACCAGCCTTTAGGCATTAGAATATTTTGACGTCCAGGACATGGTCCAGATGAAAACAAATAATAAAAGCACAAAGGCAAAATATCTGCTAATACACTTATTAGGTTTGTAAATATTTCTATACAAATCAGTCATTGTTTAACTGGGAATACATCTAAACTGTTGTGATTCTCAACTGAAACTGCTGTTTTCAGAGAAGCATATCTCAGTTGTAGCCTAATAAAGCAGAAAAGGATGCGTTCCTACTCTTCATATGAATAGCTGGCCTTACACAGTTTGATAAAAGCTAACTTGGCAGGTTATCTATCCATATATAATGGGAGTTTAGGTCTACCTGCCTAACTGATATATCTATTTATATACAGTATCTTATCAAGCAAGTTTGAAAATCCCATTGGCCTGTCAATTCGATCCTCGTCCAAGGTACTTCACACCATGATCTGACCAAGGGCCAGCAATTCGATTTGCCCAATTTGGCCCAGCGCTTGCATAGCCAAGTTGGCCAGAGACCTAGCACAATGAGAAGGTCTCCACAAGTATGGGCAGCTAAAGTCTTCTGAAAACGATTGGTATAGCTATTACACATAACACAAAATGAATGATTGCATATGACACATGACATGAAAAGAACATGGCTCACAAGCTACTAAAACAATTTAAGCATACTATTAAAGACAAACGATATTGTAGGTAACTTATGCCTTTCGTGTTTCACAAACAATTATGGGCTCTGATTAATCATGAGCCTATGATTAAGGGGCAGATTTATCTAGGGTCGAATTCCGAATTTAAAAAACCTCGAAATTCGAATTAAAAAAGACCAACCGAAATGTATTTTAAAAAATCTAAGCAAATGAATAGTCCGTATTCATAAAAATTCGTACGAATTCGAATCGTACGAATTGAAGTAATAGCACATTTCAATCAAAGTTTTTCCAAAAAAAAAAACACCAATTGACTCCAAATAGATTCTATGGGGTCATCCATAGGCTAAAACAGCAATTTGGCAGGTTTTAGATGGCGAATGGATGAAGTCGAAGTTTTAAAGAGACAGTACATGATAAATTTCGATATGCGAATTTTCTTTAAATTCAAATCTTTTATTTTTTTCATTCGAATTTTCACTTCGACCTTTGATAAATCTGCCCCTTATAAGTGTTTATGAAACATGTAAGGCTACCTTCACATGTACCCAATAAACGTTTTGAATTTTTACACATCTGCTTGGAAGACTGCTCTTTGAGTGCCTGCTATACAACAGTATGGTTTATATCCATCGAAAGCTCTAATGGGGATTCTGACTGTATTGTATCACCACGGCTGCAAGTTAGGAAATGGATCCTCAGTGCTCTGCTGCAGTAAATTTCTAGCAATCTTATTTCCACCTTTATTTTGCCATATATGTGTACATTGAAAGCATTTAATATAGATAACAGATTAGGTGTAATTTATATACTTTGGTTACCCCAAAATTATAATACTCCACGTGGCTGCATTTTCTGTTTTTATTTATTCTGATGATGGTCTGCATGACTATCAGTGTTTAGCAGTGGTGTCTCTAGAAGTTAATGTGGTGGTGGTGGTTCACATTTAAGTTAACGTTGAGTATGTTATAGAATGGCTAATTCTAAGCAACTTTTTAATTATCCAGTCTCTTATTCAAATCAGTGCATGACTGCTAGGATGCAACAATAATCAGCATTATAGAGGTGGCTACTATTAAACTTAGCTGAAGGTACAGGTATGGGATACTTAATCTGAAACCCTTTATTCAGAAAGCTTCAAATTACGTAAAAACAATCTCCAATATACTCAATTTTATCCAAATAATCCAAGTTTTAAAAAATGATTTCCCTTTTCTCTGTAATAGTAACACAGTACTTTGTACTTGATCCAAACTAAGATATAATTAATCCTTACGGGATGAAAAAACAGCTTATTGATGTATTTAATGTTTACATGATGCTTTAGTAGAGTTAAGATATCGAGATCCAAATTACGGAAAGATCCATTATCCGGAAAGCCTCAGGTCCGGAGCATTCTGGATAACAGGTCCCATATCTGTACTTCCATTGTCATAGGTTATTTGTCTTCTGACAAAACTGACCCTAGTTTTTTTCACAATCAGTAAATTGCTATGTAATGTAGATGCTATAAATAAAGCATCACTCATCAGTTATCTGTTACATTAATTATGGCCTGGTCAGTTTGTAAATTTTAAAACTAAGGCTTAATCTCGGAATTCTTCAAATGCCCAAAAAGTTCTAACCCAGCAGCTGAATGCTTTTACTGTATGTTACCTTTATAAAACTATTTTTGAAGATGTATCAGCATAAATGATGGTAGTTCCAGGGGTACCCATCAAGAGTGCTACCCTGTTTGATTAACTTTCTTTTCTTGTTTTCATTGTTTTCCTACAGTTGTTTTAATTATTTGAATCCTTTATGTTTTTTTAAACTGTTCTGCTGTGTTAACCTATTACCTTAAAGGGCATGTAAAGGCAAAAAAGAAAAGTGCTCTCTTTAATCAAAAAGAAACCTATCTCCAATATATTTAATTAAAAAATGTGTACAGTTTTTATAAGAAACCTGACTGTATGCAGTGAAATTCTCCCTTTATTTACTGCTGTGAATAGGAATTGTCAGACTGTCCCTAACTGCTCTGCAGGGAAACAACATACTTGTGAACAGCAGGGGGAGCCTTACTTCCCAGAACTCTAGAGAACTCAAGCAGCTTTGTTTTTTTCACTGTAGAGCAGTTGGCGACTGTGTAGAGATTTGTATTGGATTTTTTTGCCTTTACATCCTCTTTACTGTTTCCAACTCCAGCTGCAGGGACAAAGATCATGGAGCCAGATTTAAACAGATAAACTGGGATTCTTTTTGGAGCATTATTTTGCTGCAGCCACATTAGATTACATGACAACACAGGACTCGGTGCAGTCTGCATTTTCTGATTGTTAATCAGTCATGCTGTATCGGCTTCTGCCAGATATTATTTGACTTGTGCTCAGACCACACTGCGCTTGTGCACAGTCTTGGTCTTGCAAATATGTTCAACAAAGTTACAAGATGGTGACCCCCTATGGCTAACTTTGAAAGCTTAAATAATTTGTTTGATTAGGCTTGTGGTGCAGTAAGTTCATGCTTAAGTTTAGAATACAAAATACAACATCTCTAGCCTTATTCTATTTTAGACTTTATTTCCCCTTTAAAGTGATACTGACTCTAAAAAAAAATATTTTCAAAATATTAATGCACATTAAAATTACTTTAGGCACCCATAGGGTAAATGTGCCCCTATGGCTTTAAATCCCTACACTTCCTGATCTCCCTAGTTGCTGGGCAGAAAAATAAGCACCTGCTTTGAGGTTACTGAGAGCAATGTCCAAGGCGTTGGTGAGCAACATGTTGCGTGCAAGCTACTGCAAGCAGCACCCCCATTTGAAAGATGAAAAAAGTCAGATTAAGAAGGCAAGTATTTCAAAAACGATAAAAAAAATAATGAAGATCAGTTGAAAAGTTGCTTATCATTAGCCATTTTATTATGTATTCTGGAATTCCAAGTGTTCCTCTAATATGGTAGCAAGGAAATTAACCCTAAAATGATTGCATGAAAACTACAGCACATGGACCATCATACTCCCAAGGCCTGTAGACTATTATTCCTGGTAATTATAAACCGTGTGGTCTTCATTATCAAGATGGAGTAAAATGCCATAACAATCATTGGGGATCTTACAAGTGTGTTTTCAATTGCAGCAATTTACAGGTTGAGAACTGTGTGTGTGCGTGGACTGGTTGCACATTAAACAGATTTACAAAATGTTATATAACTGTTATTAAATGTACAATTCAGTTATTCCAACATATGACCCACTGCTTATCTCTTCTGATGTCTGGTTGTGGTTCTGATGTTATTTAACTTATTCTATAATCAAGCATCCACTCACAGAGCGTATAGTCACCCGGGCAATTCATTCAATGGGTGACAATCACATGCAAGCATGGATGCAATGCTTTGTCGGGGAGTTGTCTAGAGATACATCAGCATTTCCAAAGGGACAATCATCTGACAAGCAAGTACATTACATCAATTGTCATTCAAATATAGTTGTGTCCAGAAGAATACCAGTCCAACACCACTAACCTGATCAGTCACTGTTTTTGGTAGAAATTATATTTCGACATGGCAAATAATTTACTGGTAGGTGTTGCAGAGTAATAGAAAACCAACAGACCCAACAATGCTGCTGATTCTGTGAAATGGAATCATTAATTGTTCAAAATAATAATAGCTTAATATTAATAATCAGTGATGGGAAAATAAATTTGTCAGACATGAATTTGCGCCGAATTTCAATGTATTGCCGTCAGTGAATACATTTTGCAAAACTGCAGTGAATTCTTTCAGAATAATTCAGAATAAATAAATTCTAAATTCAAAATTATCCAGATGCCCATTGACTTTAATAAATGTGGACAAAAAAACTTCGACCCCCTAGTTCGGCAGATAAAAGCTACCGAACACTTGCCCAAGTTTTTTTGATCGAAGGATATTCATTCGATCGTTGGATTAAAATCCTTCGAATCGTTCGATTCGAAGGATTTAATCGTTCGATCGAATGAATAATCCTTCGATCGATCGATCGAATTTTCTGCGCTAAATCCTTCGACTTCGATATTCGAAGTCGAAGGATTTAAATTCCTAGTCGAATATCGAGGGTTAATTAACCCTCGATATTCGACCCATAGTAAATCTGCCCCCTAAGTGTACGTGCACCAGGACCCACAGATTTAAAGATTTGGGAGCTGATTCTACCAACCAAGCAAAGACTCCTCCAAGGATCAGCTCAAGAATCAGAAGGTGTAAAGTTACATGTGAGTACTGTTACAATTAGAAGAAGCCAAGCTATGGGCAAGAAGCACCCCCAAAGTCCCATTGATGAAAAAAAAAAAGACGCGCTGAAGACGTTACTGTTTGCCAAAGAACGCATTGACTGGCCTAAAGAGAAATGGTGCAACATTTTGTGGACTGATGAAAGCAAGATTGTTCTTTTTGGGGCTAGGGGTCTGCAGCAGAGTGAGGTGCTACAGGCTGACCAGCTGGGTTTGAATAGCCTCAGGTGGCTAATCAGTAGTCCTCTAACTGGGAGAGACACACAGGTGCAAATTCACTAAGCGCCGAAGCGCCGAACGTTTGCGTCAATTTTCTAGCGTTTGGCATTTTCAGTACTTCGCAAATTCACTAACGAACGCTGGCATAAATTCGCTAGTGTTACTTCGCACACTTACACCAGGCGAATTTTTGCTAGCGAAGTAGCTACGCAAATTCACTAACTTGCGCAGTGTACTGAACGCTACCTTTTACGCTAGACTTCCTTCGCCACCTCAGACCTGGCGAAGCGCAATAGAGTAGATAGGGATTGTTTCCAAAAAAGTCAAATTTTTTTCTAAGTCCCAAAAAACACTGGCGTGTTTTCTACATGATGGGTGATAGGCTGAAAAAAAAAAATATATTTTTGGGGCTCCCCTCCTTCCCCCCTACATTTCCTGACTCATGGCAACTATCCTAGACAGTGGGCACATGTGTAGGGCAAAATAAAATTAATATTTGCTGATTTGAAGGTTTTCTAGGCATTTGTAGCGCAGATACGTGTTCCTCCATTGAAATTTGAATTTCAAGCATCATGATTTATCATTTACACAAGTAAAAGAGCAGAAACACTGCTTATACAACTAAATATTAGTTCAGTGATTCAAAGGAAAGCAACATCTTGAAACGTTTTTCAGTTTATACAATGAATGAGTTTGAAAAGAAGAATGCAGACACTGCTATTTTTTGGGAACAGCCTAATATTCCCTTTTCTTCACTTTTTGTAAAGGAATAACACAAATTTGATACATTTTTCTTCATGTTTTGATTTGGAATAGACTGTGCAATGTTCCCAATGTGTGTATGGAAATAAAAGCTATTATTAGGATTTTGAGCTTTATTCACTATTTTAAACACACTGCTGTCAGATCTATTCAAATCAGATCACAACATTCTCTGTAATGTCCTATGTGCCTTTACCCATATATCATTTCTAAAAAGCACAAGCCAAGTGAACATTATCTGTGAATGCATGCAGTTCATTTTCCTAATTTCTACTTTGGCCCTTTAACACTTGCAGTGTGTCTTTATGAACAAACTTGTAGAGATGTCTGGTGGCTTTTCCAATTATAATGAAAATATCAGATATTTCCATGTGCTCTGGACAGCAGCTTGCTGCTAATGATGTTTGAACAATAAGACTGCGAAGTATGATATCATAAATTCCGGAACAAAATGCAGATGAAAAGGAAAAAAAATCCCTTGCACTTTCCACTGAAACTTACAGTGCATTTTGTTTTAGCAATTCAAAGCTGTACCTTTCCTGGGAAATTTTAGCTTTTTATAACCTGCTTCTGAAAGTTGACACAAAACCCTGAGAAAATTGAAACCAGGTGTAGTCACTACTTTGTGCCTTAATACAGGGTCGACTTTAGTAAAAGGGTAACTTTCTTTGTATTCAGTACTTCCTTCTACTTCGTACTAGGTTCTGCCTAAATATTCGGAAGTGTTTTTTTACAGTGAGAGCTGTGAAGATGTGGAATTCTCTCCCTGAATCAGTTGTACAGGCTGATACATTAGATAGCTTTAAGAAGGGGTTGGATGACTTTTTAGCAAGTGAGGGAAGACATGGTTTTTGCCTTCCTCTGGATCAACTGGCAGTTAGGCAGGTTCAAAAAAGTTAAAAGGTCGAACTTGATAGACGTGTGTCTTTTTTCAACCTAACTTACTATGTTACTGTGTACTGTTGGTATGTGATGTTACATGTCACAAAGCATTGGAAAGGCTTTTGCATTAATTTCTTTGGCATCAACCTTTCTAGGTAACTGTGGATGAAGGCAATCACAACTGTATAAGGTGAATGTTGATATAGACACATTCCAGCCCTACATGTTAACTAAAATACGCCCCTTTTAAATGGGTACAACTGGGGTGCTGGCAAGTTCAATGGGAATTATAATGGAAACTTTTCATTTAGTTATGGCTTAGCTCAATGACTATCTTATTTTAATATGTCCCGGAACAGCAAAAACTGAGGGAAGGCAAAAACTCAGGAAAGAGCCATCTGCTCATGGAAATTGCCAATAGAAAGGATGTGCTCACAATCATTTTTTGCAACACATGGAAGTATAATGAACTACAGTTAGGGACAGATTTAGCAAAGGTCGAGGTGAATTTTCGAATGAAAAAAAATCGAATTTCAATCTATTTTTTTTGTGTAATTTGACTAGGGAATAGTCCAAATTTGATTCGAATTTGAAAAAAATTCGAATATCGAAAATTATCATGTACTGTCTCTTTAAAAATTCGACTTTGATCATTCGCCATCTTAAACCTGCCGAATTGTTGTTTTGGCCTATGAGGGACTTCCTAGAACCTGTTTGGAGTCAATTGGTGGACTTTGAAAAATCAAATTTTTTTTTGGGAAAAACTTTGAAGCGAATTCAATCGAATGCGCTATTCTATTCCTTCGATTCGAACGATTTGAACTCAGGCTGAATACAGACCTATTTGTTCGAAAACTGACCTTTTCGACCCAAAAAAAACTTCCAATTCATTTCTTTTTTAATTCGAATTTCGAAGTTTTTTCAATTAGAAATTCGACCCTTGATAATTCAGCCCCATAGTGTGGATAATAAAATGTATAGATGTTAACTTTATTTATGGAACTCTACTTGTTTATGCATTACCATATATTGGTACAGTATATTAAAGATAGAAAGTGCAAATATTATAGCAGAGACGTCAATTCCGGGAATTTGCAACCGGGGAGATTGATATGTAATTGATATATAGACTATGGGCAGGGAAGCAAGCTACTGGCCAGTAATAAATGAAAAATAAAACAAGTTTAACAAAAAAATATGTATTATATATTAAAGGAATAGTTCAGTATAACAAAACATGGTACATAGGTTGTGCAAAATAAAAAATGTTTTCAATATAGTTAGTTAGGCAAAAATGTAATGTATAAAGACTGGATGTCTAACATAACAGAACATTACTTCCTGCTTTGCAGCTCTCTAACTCTGAGTAAAGGTGGCCATACACGGGCCGATAAAAGCTGCCGACAGACTGAGTCGGCAGCTTATTGGCCCTTGTATGGGGCCCCCCACAATCTGACCGCCCGTTACTATTCGTTAGGATCCGATCATTGGGCCCTAGGGCCCACGATCGGATCAGCCCGATATTGCCCACCTCAAGCTGGGCATATCGGGGAGAGATCTGCTCGTTTGGTGACATCGCCAAATGAGCGGATCTCTCTGTGTATGGCCACCTTTAGTCAGCGGCTTTAAGGGGGGCCACATGGGACATAACTGTTCAGTGAGTTTGCAATTGATCCTCGGCATTCAGCTCAGATTCAAAAGCAACAATGGTCAACCCCCCTCAAGTGACTTATAAGTTACTCCCTAGTAACTAGAGAATTTGTGATGATTCACTGAAAAAATTAGCAAAACTGCTAAAAAATTAGCGAAACAGCTAAAACACTATTTTTTGATGAGCATCAGGTTTTTTGAAGTGATTTTTTTTACACGTGAAACTAAACAGATGGCAAATTTTTTGCCGCAGTTTCGCAAAACTTTTCGCCCGAGGCGAATCACTGAGATTCGCAAAACTGACCATGGAGAAAATTTTCACTCATCACTACAATCAGTGGAAACCAAGAGAGCTACTAAGCAGGAAGTTCTGGCTTTTTAGTTTTTCACAGCTTTTCTATTTACCCAGTTTTTATTTTTATACTGAACAATTTCTTTAAGTATATATAAATTAAGAAATATCGTAGTATCCTTTTGGTCATGAACTCACACAAAACTGTCAAATTTTATTTATGCGTATTTTTAATTACTTCATGTAGGGTTTTTATGCTGCATAACAATTTAAACGCTATCTCTATGACAATAAGCAGTGCAATATAAATTCTCTGTGCTCACCAGCACTTACTGCTGTGTTTGTGGGAATGTACATGATATTCTGCATTACAGCATCTGGATGAGTAAGTTCATTTATGGGCAATGTCAGTCTCACATACAGTTCGCACCATGTCTGATATTTTGTGGGCTGGAAGAGCGGCCGTTTGTGGTTATTATTTTTCACACATTTAGATGACCAGACTGCTGGGTTTATTGTCACTTGATCTTCATTCAGAAAATACACAGTGTATAAAAAGGAACACAATTATAAATATATATGTATTAACTGTTTACTAGCTAAATAAATGTTTTCACAACTAAGTTTTATTATTTTTTGCATTTACAGTATGTACATAAAAATGGGTTATTAGTGTACTTCCTCAAACCTCTTGTTTTAATTTAAAAAACTCAATAGCAATATTAATATCAGTACTACATTGCAGATTGTGACTTTTGCTGGCATCAGCTATTTACAACAGTTTATATTATATTAATATCAAATTAAACATCCACTATAGTTTGGTGGATTTTTTGTAATTTCCCTTAATCTTATCCCCCTATAATTGATATATATTAATATCCACATTTAAGGTGTGTTGTGCCAACTGCATATACTAAGTAATGCAATCACTTACTGGCCAGGTACTGTATATATTCAGGCACTGCTCACTTATACATAACAGGCCTTTTACATGATCGCATAGGAATTTATGGTGGAAAAAATACATGTCCATCAAGTTCAACCGATATGTGTAAATAAAGCTTCCTTACTGCTTGTTGATTCAGAGGAAGGCAAAAAAAAACCCCAAATGAAACCTCCAATTTGCCTAAACTAATTTTGTGCTAAGCTTATTTTAGTTAACCTACATGCTAAAAAGCCTGCACTCCCCTGCAGTTTAATTGAAACGCAGAGGAGCGGAGCCCAAAATGCCCATTAGTTGGAGCCCTAATGAAGCTATATAATGTATGTGCCAGTACAATTGATTCAGAGTATTCAACAACTTCACTGTAAAAAACCCATTTGAATATGAAAATAAAACTGTTTTTCTTCTAATCAGAATGGGTGCCCACTTGTCTACTGGAAGGACCTACTGGTACATTAAGCACAAATTTATTTATGGTCCTGTAACCCATTTTTGTCCACCCCCCTGGTGCCAAGGTGGTACATCACATTACACATTACTGATGCAGGTCCTGAGTCCCCTTTGCTAAGTGAAAGGTACTGGCAAAGTCCTCTCTGGCAGAGCCTCCACCTAATGGGGTCCTGGAATACACCTGAGGATAGTCCCATTAGGAAACAAATCAATCACACACTTTATTATATAAAAATATAAACTTTATACAAAGAAGTGCAATTTTAAAGGGGAAGTAAACTGTAACATTATACACATAAATGCATTCAAATCATGACCCACTACCCTAGCAACCTGTAGCAGTCCAGTCCTGGTAATTCCCTGCCAGGAAAAGTCCCACAACTCCATTTTGGCAGTCCATGAGTCTCCATCCCTTGTCCCCAAAAGAGTACCAGTCCTAGGTAGCGCTACCTGCCCAAATACCTTCTCCCGATGGAAAGTATTTTCAGGCACTGGAGGATCCTGCCCAGCTTTGGAAGGCCTATTGCCTTCCCTTCTCCCTTTTGCCTACATTTTGCCAGATAGGATTCACTATCTCCACAGTGTACAAGCTTCAGCTATAACTATAAAAACTGTAATCCTGTAATGGCTGACTGAGCACATGGTATCTCCTTTTATATTGTTGCACAGCGACACCTTGTGGCTGCCTTTGGGATCAGCCATGCTGCACCAATCACAAGGGCTCTGCCCCTTAGGAAACCCTGTCTATACCATGAGGCTTTAACTGAAAAAGGGAAATTAACCCTGGGGGGTCCCTACAGTCCCCTTACATTTTTGAAAATAGCAATACCTATCTACATTATCTAGTCAGTTTTACAGGCCTGTATATCCTGAATATCTGAATATCTCTTTTTTTGTTTGGCTAGACAAAATACATTATTTTGTAAATCATATGAATGTTTTAAATATTATAATATGTTTTGCAGACAAATATAATAAAATATACTTTGCAGACAGGCATTTACTGAAAGAAAGACAATTGTGCACTATTATAGTAATGATCCATGGCATCATAGTATTGTTTATTAATTATATTGAGGTGGGCATTTTAAGTACTGTCTCTGCTGATATACTAAATTGTGCAGAACTATAGGTTCCATGCAGGAGTGATTTGACTAAATTGGAAAACTGGGCAGCAAACTGGAAAATGAGGTTGTATTGATAAATGTAAGTTTATAAACTTTGATACATATAATTCTAATGTGAATTATACCCTTAATAATTACATATAGCATTAATAAAGAAATATGCATTACCCTTTCATAGAAAAAGGCATTAACTCAAGGGGTGAAAACATAATTTTGTCTCTTTATAGGTCCCTGGTAAAGCCAAAGAACTATTGGGAGCCTAAGGGTGGTGACACACGCTGCTACTTGGGGAGATTAGTCTCCCAGCGAAAATCACCTCTTCTTCGGGTAACTAGTCTCCCCTTAATGCCTTTACGCCAGCTAAAATATAAATTGCCGGCGGTGTGGCACTTGGATAGATTTGGCTTTCCGAAGTCGCCCGAAGTTTCCTTGTGAGGCAACTTGGGATGACTTCAGAAAACTAAGCGTTCCGAATGCCATCCCACTGGTGATTTACATTCTAGCAGGTGGGAAGTCATTTAGGGGAGACTAGTCACCCAAAGAAGAGACGATTTGTCGTTGGGCAAGTAATCTCCCCAAGTAGCAGCTGTGCCACCACCCTAAGTGCTCCAGGAAGGATTGGGTTTGATCAAATGCACATTTTTGATTTTTCTTTTTATATATTTTACAATATGTCTAGCCCCATGTCAGATTTCAAAATTAAATATAGGAAAAACTGTTTGCTCTTTTAAAAATGGATTTCAGTGCAGAATTCTGTTAGAACACCACTAATAACTGATGCTGATGACAGTTTTCCTGTGACAGAATGCCTTTAACATGATCTGCACCAGAGGCCCATGTTAGGAATGCTGGAGCTCTGGAGGGTTTTGTACTTAGATTTATACACCTCTTACCTGTAAATGTGAGTGATAATTTCATAAAATGATGTTTGTAAAGCAACACTATACTTTTAAATTAGCCTTTGTTTAAATTAATGCATTTCTGTATATTCTCTGATATTAGTCCCACACAAGCACATACGGCTGTTTTGTTAAAAAATGACTTCAGAGTTCAGGAAATTTGGTTGCTGATTTGTATATAGTGAATGCAATCCAAAGTGACTTTCTTGTGGCTAAGCACTTCATAATGTCATATGAATGCCACAAGGGCAGACTATGGGGATTCCCCACTTAGTGGTTGAATCACAGTTAATACGGTGGGGGTTTTTACTTTAAATTGTGTTTGCAGATTACTTACTAGTGTCCTTTTTATGAATGGGTTAGAGAGATTTTCCAAAAAAAATCAGAATTTCAGTATCAGCGACCAGAACCAGATCATGACAAGATTATTTTCCAGTTGTGTTCCGTTTATCTTATCAGGTGTGGTCTGCAGTACCTTTCTATGGTGCGGAACAACACAAAAGCAAACTTCCATCAGTATTGTTTGGACAACTTTAAAGGTATTCTATCATGATTTTATGGTATAGTTTTTATTACTAAATTGCACTGTGTACATTGCATAAAATTCATTCTACCATCTCAAATTTTATTCTTGAATCAATAAAATGTATTTTTTTAGCTGTAAAATTGATTTTTAGGCAGCCATCTCAGGTCATTGTGCCTGATCCTGTGCTTTTAGAAAGAGCCAGCTCTGCACAATAGAACTGCTTTCAGATAAGCTATTGTTTCTTGGGTGTTGACTTGGGTGTTTTACTATGAAGTGTTATTCTCCCATGCAGCATGTGAGCATATTTAACAATGCAGGTGTCGCGGAGCTGTTATCTTGTTACCTTATTCTGTTGATGGGGAGAGATGTTGGGGTGATATTATTTCAATTTACAGCACAGCAATACAAACTGACTGAAGCACAAGTCACATGGCTGAAGGCACCAGGGAAACTAACATGTCTAGCCCCATGACATATTTCAAAATTAACTATAAAAAAAATATGTTTGCTCTTTTAAAAAATGGATTTCAATGCAGGATTCTGCTGGAGGTGCAATTAACTGATACACATATGTTATTTAAAAAAAAAACATAGTTTCCTGTGACAGAATTCCTGTAAAGAACTACATCAAATATGTCTCCTTATCTTTGGTGAAAGAGCAGAGTTTACTAATGACCATCCATAAGTTGAGGAGCACAAAGGGTGCCCAATAAAAACGACCAGTATGCACACAACAAATTTCGTACGAAAGCCTTGTTTCATATGATAATATTGGTAATATGGCCACAGCAATTGCGGTAGGGACATGTCTGAATTAAAATTAGGTGTGCGGTGCAATGTCCATTCGCTTCACCCAACCATTAATGAATACAGACAAATGAAGGCCGTGCAGTAATCATGGGGCAGATGCAAATCTACAGTATGAAGAGCAGAGACCTGTGGCCATTCAGCAGGGCACCAATGACAGTTTGCACCTATTTTTGCTCTTTGTACTCTGCACTGTAAATGAGTCTTTAAATCTGTAGCAACTTTGCACCTTTTTTTTTTTTAAAACTATAGAAATGTAGCAGACAATGTGCCCCCAAATCACCCATGTGCCATTGTCCAAATACTACAAGTTACAGTGCGTAATCGGTAACTCTACATAAACAAGCACATTAAAATAGAAAGGAAGCTTTTGCCAGTGGTCTTAAGGTGGCCATACATAGGCCAAACCTTCCAGTGTTTGGCCACCTTAAAACTCTAAACTCAAAAATCATCAGGCCCCACTAAAATCACTATGTTAGATGAAGTCTGATATAATGGATTTAACATTTTCTCTTAATTTACAGTATAGGTATAGGATTCATTATCCAGAAAGCTCTGAATTTCGGGACTACCATCTCCAACTCCATTTTAATCATTCAATAATTCAAATTTGAAAAAATTATTTGCTTTTTCTCCTACCTAAACTATATTTAATCCTTATTGGACCCATATCAATCCTATTGTGTTTAATGAATGTTTAGATTATTTTCAGACTTAAGACAAAGAGATCGAAATTACGGAAAGCTCCCTTATCTGAGAAATTCCCAGATCCCGAGCATTTCACTTTCTTTACATCATTTTACATCATGCTTACTGTGATCCCCTGATAAGAGTTGTGATTCTACTGTAAATAGACGCTCACTGAATGGAAAATGAACGTGCCATATAACTGGAAAATGATGCTCTATTGAAATCCTACTCACTTCCCAAGACAATGTGACCTATTAGTTCATGAGCCCCAGTGAGGACTTTCCCTAGGCAGGCACACAAATACCTAAGCATACAGTGAATAGTAGAAAGCCGAATATGCACAAACAGCACATAGTACTCCAGTAATGAATCTGACGGTTAAAACAAATCTGTCCATATGTACATTTTGGTTTGTTTGTAAATATTTATTAATCTATATAGTTTGACTCAAACCCCACTAAGTAATATTAGTTTACTAAATAGTTAACTAAAACAGACTTACAAACAGACGTTTTTAGATTCTTAACAGATTCTTTTCCTTGCTGTAAATAATGGTCACTGTTTTATGGTACAGTTTCTGCAGAGAGGGTTACCACACTACATTTTCCATGCATTAATGCTAGTGGCGTTTTTTTCAGTTAAAGGTGGAAAGCCTGTAGGCTGAAATGTTACATCAAATAGGTTAAATATAATTACATTTACCATAATATCTATGGCAGTTTCAACCCACAGTTTTATTAAATATATTTTATGAAAGCTCAGTGTCACATGCTCAGGGACGGAGTGTTCACTCAATAGAAGTGATATGGACATTCACCTACATTCTGTGCCTGCACCAAAGCTTTCAGGGGAGCAGCAGGGGATACTGATAGGGTTGCCACCCGGCCGGTATATTACCTGCCTAGCCGGTAAAACACCTGCCAGGGCCACTATTACAAATTTACCGGCAATGTAGCTGCCGGTAATTTGTAATACCCTTAACAAAAAATCCTTTCCTTCGTCTTCTGCCCTTCTCGCAATGGGGCCCACCCCCTTGTGTCACCACCCCGTGGATCCGCCCCTTTTTACATAACATCCTGCCCATTTACCCATGGTTCTGCCTCTTTTACATCATGGCCCGCCCATTTAGTTACCGCCCCCACCACTGGCCGGTATATTTTTATAAAAAAGGTGGCAACCCTAAATACTGAGGTATGGGAAGGTGCTGCAAACATGAAAATGTTGTGGGGGGTGAAAAATAAGTGCTGTAATTGCCAATTTGGCATCCCCTATATGGATTTGCACCCGTCAGGAGGCTCTGTTTGACAGTAAATCTGGTTTTTATGCAACCAAAACTTGCCTCCTCCAAGCCAGGAATTCAAAAATAAGCACCTGTTTTGAGGTTAATGGGAACAGCATCCAGTGGGTTGGTGAGCAACATGTTACTTGTGAGACACTGGCTGGGGATCACTGCTATAGACCTGTAGGGACCTATAGAATCTGTTAGGCTGCTATAGCTTTATACCCCTACCCTTCTCCTTTATTTACATAACCAGTAGGGTGTAATGACCACTTCCTGCCACACTTCCATATAGTGTTTGGAAAGGGGTGGAACTTCCTCTTTGGCTCCTGGTGTCCTTGCAGCTAGGTGTTTCCCATTGAGCCTGGGCACACCAAGGCCCAGTAAAGCCACCACCCTAAAGGGACAGCACCGTTAGAGATTAAGTCGGGGACTGGGAAACCCAGTGAATGAGGTTAACAAGCACAGGGGAGGTTAATTAATAGACTCTCTAGGAGATAGTCAGATTATATGTAAAGAGCAGTTGTGTGCTCCATCAAGGATAATAGCAGGGAGTAGCTTCCCACAAGGCTTCCTATATGCCTTTAGTGAAGGGACCATAGCAGATAGGGTGTTAGGCTAGACTTCTTCTCCCTAACCACTCCACTGGATGGGATTCGGACCACTTAAATGTGTATCTGCCTGGGAATTGATGTAAGCTTGACTATTTGACTTATGGGAGTGACAATCAGTAATTTGCTGTATCATCCTCTTCTATCTACCCTGCTTTGTGACTTGTTACATCATCCTTATACGTGAGTAAACTTGTGGTCACTTGCATTTGTGATCTTTGTACAATAAACCATCCACTTTGTTTTCACCATAAGAACCTCCTAGCGTCCAATATCTTTCCTATTTTTGCTATACAGTAGCCTGTGTGTTATAGGTACACACAGGCTACTGTATAGCATAGGTATGGGAAACTTCCACTTAGTGAAGGCCCTGATTCTGATTCCAATGTAACCGATGCTCATTACCATTAGCTGGACATTAAGGGGCCGATTCACTAAATTCGAGTGAAGGGTTCGAATTAAAAAAACTTCGAATTTCGAAGTTTTTTTGGGCTACTTCGACCATCGAATGGGCTACTTCGACCTTCGACTACGAAAATCGAACGATTCGAACTAAAAATCGTTCGACTATTCGACCATTCGATAGACGAAGTACTGTCTCTTTAAGAAAAACTTCGACTGCCTACTTCGGCAGCTAAAAGCTACCGAAGTCAATGTTAGCCTATGGGGAAGGTCCCCATAGGCTTGCCTGGGATTTTTTGATCGAAGGATTTTTCCTTTGATCGTTGGATTAAAATCCTTCGAATCGTTCGATTCGAAGGATTTAATCGTTCGATCGAATGAAAAATCCTTCGATCGATCGATCGCAGGATTTGCGCTAAATCGTTCGACTTCGATATTCGAAGTCGAACGATTTTAGTTCCTAGTCGAATATCGAGGGTTAATTAACCCTCGATATTCGACCCATAGTGAATCGGCCCCTAACTATCTGTGGTCTGGATAGCCCAGATTAGTGTTACAGACCATATAATCACCACTTGTCAGAGATAAAGACCAGGTTTTCAAGGCCACACATGGTAGAGTGGGGGAAGAGGAGCTTGCAATTCAGGTCCAACACAAAATATGTTGGGTTGCCAATCGGCCTCACCAGTCTAGCTGACAAGACACATGGTCGGACTGGGCAGATGGGATACCGGGAAAAAACCCAGTGGGCCCTGGCTCTCCTGGGCCCCAGCCAGGCCAGACCTGCTCCCCCACACCCTCTCCTGCTCTGTGGCGTGGCACGCATGCTGTGCGTCAATAACGAGCGCACCTGGGCTAGACTTTGGAGGTCAGGAGAGGGCCCTTCGTTTTGCAGCCCGTTGGGCAATATGCCCTGCACATCCTGGCCGGTATGATCATTTTGGAAAGGTAAATCATTATTATCAATGTGAAAGCACACTCTCTAACTGTTGTTAAATAATAACATTTCTGCTTTTTCCAAATACAGCTATAATATTTAATAATTGTAGATATTTCTTATATAAATGTTATAATATACTGTATAGCCTTTGAACCAATGTACCAATATTTTCATGGGCTCTAAATTCAAAATCTAACTACCCTGCATCTTCTGTCAGCGTATTGTTTTATAATATATTATATATAGTTTCGTCTATGTCTAACAAATCTGTCTTGTCTCAGTCTCAAGAATACAAAAACCATTGTGCACATACATTATTACTCTCAGAACTGGAGAATTAGAACTAGTTTATAAAAGAAAAAATGCACAATGCTGGTCCAATGGATACACTTGAGAGTGCAGTGTTGGTTTTTAATATTCTAGGGTGACGTCTGCAGGAACACCTGGCCTATATGTGTCCTCTGCATCTGGGCTGGAACTAGGGGTAGACAGAAGAGGCAGCTGCCTAGGGCGCAATGATTGGGGGGCGCTGGGCAGCTACCTCTAAAATTGTCTACTGCCTACCCCTAGCCTGTGTTCGCACCCCTCAGCCTTACTCCCCATCCTTCCCTCTGTCACCCACCTTTCCCTACCTCCTGTCACCCTTCCATCTGTCGCTCTCCCCTCCCTCCCCTTCGTCGCTAATTGTGCTGGTTACTGGGCAGTCATGCAGCAATGATTATTCACTAATCAGCCTTTTATTTATTATTAAGTGACATTTATAATATTTCAGTATAGTCCGTCAGTCCCTAGGACCCTAACTGACAGCAGCACAGAGCATGTGCAGTGAATCGCAGAAAAAAGATGGGGAACTACTGGGGCATCTTTTGGCACACAGATCTTTACTACTAATAGGTTGTGGTTGCCTTGGGCTGGTATAGAAGCTCAAAACATTCTGCCCTACTTCTTTAGTTAATCTTTAGTTTAGGCCTTTAAGCAGCACAGCAAGTGGTTTTCTCTTACTTCTTTTCACCAACTATAGACAAATGAATTATACTGTCATTTAAAAAAAACAGCTAAGGGGAAACGTAATTAAAAATCGCAAGTGTAATTGAAAATGACGTTTTCAATTTAAAATAATTAGTTGGCGAATAATAAATGGCTCATTATTGTTAAGCAAAGGTTAGCGTTAACAACTGCTTTGGAGTTTTGTCTTGTCGCAAAAAACTCTTTGTGATTGCGATAGTTTATTACATACACTGCGCATGTTCGCAATAGCCATATTTCTTAAACATTGCAAAGAACTCTTTGAGGTCTGTAATCTGTCAAAAAGGAAGCAAACATTCACAAAGGTGTTTGAGAACATTTTTTGTGTTAACAAAACATATTACATTACCCTTGGTATTAAATTATTAAATTGTTATGGGAAAACTTGAATAATTAGTTACCCTCTGTTTCCAAGTTCAAAATTCCTCATTACTAGGGATGCACCGAATCCAGGATTCGGTTCGGGATTCGGCCAGGATTCGGCCTTTTTCAGCAGGATTCGGATTCGGCCGAATCCTTCTACCCGGCCGAACCGAATCTGAATCCTAATTTGCATATGCAAATTAGGAGCGGGGAGGGAAATTGCGTGACTTTTTGTCAGAGAACAAGGAAGTAAAAAATGTTTTCCCCTTCCCGTCCCTAATTTGCATATGCAAATTAGGGTTCGGATTCGGTTCGGTATTCGGCCGAATCTTTCACGAAGGATTCGGGGGTTCGGCCGAATCCAAAAAAGTGGATTCGGTGCATCCCTACTCATTACCTTAAAATTTGTTGTTGTCAAAATTCCCTGTAATCATAATAGTTAATTGTTTCTGTTCTAGCAGGGTACCCTGCTAGTACTCTGCTATAAATTCTCTAGTTGTAACAGGGTCCCTTAATGAGACAAGGGCATTGGAGGCAGGACTGAAAAATGTGCCCTTTTAGGGTAAGTGAATATAAATTCAGCCAAGATATTGTACTGTAGGAAAAATATATAGTATCACTACAAGGTTTCTCTTGATGGGTCCTGACCTGAGTGGGCCATTTGGTACTAGTTGGTCTGATATATCTGTGCACAAAACATTTCCCATAGACCATAATGAACTGGCTTCTAGTGGGCAACTTGTTTTGAGAAACAGTTCCTTTTGGTTATATTAATCAGTAACATTTGGACAATTTCTGGTTTGCTGGTGGTCCAGGTCACTGTAAGTAAACCATCCCAAAAAGATAATTTTTAAATTGAACTCTCAAATATCTTCCTATAAAGCAGCTAACCTATCTATTAAACCGTTGAAGCTCTATGTTTTGTTAGGCAAATTTGGTGGAAGATGGTCCTTCATAAAGAATCAAGGTCACTGTAACCAAATTATCCCAAAAAGATGTTTGAAGATTGAACTCTCAACTGCATTCTTATACAGCAGCCCCCTTAGTACTATACCAGTTTTGGATCAACACATTTTGTGGCAGATCATGAAGAACCAAGCCAACAGTAACCAGAACTTCACAAAAAGACAAATGTTGTAAAAGCTTGACTCAAACTCTCAACCTTTTTCATGTAAAGCCACTCCCCTTACCACTACATCACTGAAGCCCCAACTTTGGGCTAGCATCTTTCATGAAGGCCCAAGGCAACTGGTGAGGTCAGACATTAAATCCCCAAGAGTTGAGAAACAAAGTTTTTTAGGCAAGCCTTTAATAGGTACTTATCCATGATTATCCAGACAGAACTGTAATAGTATTATAAAGGGAGATACAGTGCAACATCCGACGCAGGGAACGCAAATAAAATTGCAAGGCTATCATACATGTATGTCAAAAAATGTTGTATATTACCTGAAGTGCCCGTGTGGCAAAGGGTATGTTGGAAAAACCAACGGATAAGATTAAATGAACATCGTAGTTCAATCCGTAATACACAAACGTAAGTGACATCCATTAGCCAACATTGGGTAGATTGTAAACATAGTGTGTCACAGTTAAGTTGGCAGGTACTGGAAGAAGTGAAATTGTGATATACTGATAATGAAAGGAAGCTTTCTCCAAAGGGAGTCCTATTGGATCTGGAGATTGGGTACACTATCTCCAAAGGGCCTGAATGAGAATTTGGGATTAAGCTGTTTTTTTATAAACTGGATACTTTGTCCTTAATTTATCTATTTTACCTTTACAGCTGCGGAGAAGGATGAAGCTCTTCATTATATAAGTGAGATAGAGAATTCCTTCTCCTTATCCTAATCAGTGAGTAGTTAATGATTGTCAACTATGCTTATGTCTGTTATAGCATTTTGTACTAAAGTATTTTTGTAGAAATGTTCTATTTTTGTACAAATATATATAGACTTTCTCTTGATTGAGATACACGAATAGAAAAGATGATTATGGACTTTTAATATGGACACTCACGGAAAATAATTAGACTTTCTAATGCTATTAAAGGGATACTGTCATGGGAAAAAATTTTTTTTTTCAAAATGAATCAGTCAATAGTGCTGCTCCAGCAGAATTCTGCACTGAAATCCATTTCTCAAAAGAGCAAACAGATTTTTTTATATTCAATTTTGAAATCTGACATTGGGCTAAACATATTGTCAATTTCCCAGCTGCCCAAAGTCATGTGACTTGTGCTCTGATTAACTTCAATCACTCTTTACTGCTGTACTGCAAGTTGGAGTGATATCACCCCCTCCCTTTCCCCCCCCCCCCGGAAGCCAAACAAAAGAACAATGGGAAGGTAACCAGATAGCAGCCCCCTTACACAAGATAACAGCACCTGGTAGATCTAAGAACAACACTCAATAGTAAAAACCCATGTCTCACTGAGACACATTCAGTTACATTGAGAAGGAAAAACAGCAGCCTGCCAGAAAGCATTTCTCTCCTAAAGTGCAGGCACAAGTCACATGACTGGGGGCAGCTGGGAAATTGACAAAATGGAATAAAATTGGGATTGCCCCCTTTGCAGCATATTGAGTTGTTGGCTTTTTTCTTATAGTCCAAGGCAACTGTAACCATAACTTCCCAAAAAGATGTTCGAAGCTGCTGGAAGTGAACCCTCAACCTTATAAAGAACAGAGGGCACTGTGATCAAACTATCCCAAAAAGACATATCTTGGAAGAAGCTGGAGTTGAACTCTCAACTTTATTCTTATTTGAAGAAGAACTGGCCTTAACCTGAGTGGGCCACAGAGAATTAACTCATTTTTTTAACCTTTTCCAGGTTCTCCTTGTGTTTTCATTCATGGGAGAGCAAGAGCTAATAGATTTCCCTAAACAACTTTATAATCTGTACTGTAAACAGATTGGGATAGAAATGTTCAGCCTGCACATTGCCAGTCTGCATACTCATGCTATTTGCTTGTGTGAAACACGTGGATAGATTTCAGATCTATTGTTGGTTTAATTAAAATATTAACATAACCTCCCACCACTATTTGACTCCTCTGCAAAAAAAAGTCTAGCTGGAAAAACTTGTGCTTTAGGGCTCTTATTTGTTTGCTGTCAGGTAACAAGATGCAAAAAAAAACATTTCTTTCCATTAATGGAGCCCTTGATGTAAATGAGATTATTTTGTATTTAAAGTGTAGATCATCTGATAAGAAAAATATTGTCCCTTTCAGCATACAATTAAGGATGTGCTTCAGACGCCAGCTCAACCTTTAAAAGGAAGTGCTCCTCTAAAGATCTGTCTCTTGAACCACAGTAACTTTTGTTCTAAAGGTTTTCATATGCTGTATTACTGCATTAATTAATTGGAATTTAGTGTTAATAGAGAGCCCTATGAGTGGAAAAGTCAACAAGAAATGTTTATTGTAAGACGCACTGGGAGATTGGTGCGTTATCTTAACTCCCGGCACGTCTCTCCTTGCCGCGTGGTGAGCATGCACGGTCAACATGCGGTCCTGGCATTGCCATGGGCGTCTGCTGTGCGCAAATGATGCGGTATGTCATGACACTCGTGTATGACGCGGAGCATTGTGATGATCCCATTTTGACGCTGAGCGCCATGATGTCATCTTCCGGCGCGAAATTCAAACTTTGCCGCCAAATCTCCTTTAAAATGACCCTTTTGCATTGGAACAGTGCTCAAGCTGGCTTTTGTTCACAGATCCTGTTAAAGCATCGTTATTCTATTTGACTTTGCTGGTTTTTGACTTCTGCCTATTTGACTTTGATTCCTGCCGCCTACCTCGACCTATTTGCCTGTTCTGTGACTGCGATTTGCCTGATCCTTGCCGGTACTTCTTTACCAACTCTTACACTACCAAACGCACAAACCCCCTGTTGGTTCCGCAGCAGAAAGCCCAGGGCCCCAAAAGGGCGTTGGTGAACCCCGGAACTCGCAGGGGCCCTCTTGTGCATCTAAGAGTGCCGGCTGCCATTAAGGCTCCAGATTGACGAGTGCGTTAGTTATCTTGAGGTGGAGGTATAGTTATGACATGGTCTGTGTCGTTATCACTGACTGTCATCTTTTAGAAGAGTTGAAAGAGAATAGGGCACTGTTTCCAATATTTAAGATGTCAGTTGTGCTAATGTACAAAATATGTAATACATTTTAAGTACATATATTTTTCTTATTTAGCTGTGCTTTAGCTTATGTGAAATAGGGATGGTATGTTTTTACTAAAAAAATATCAGTAGATGGTGTTATAAGCGGAGTCTTTGTCCAAATATTGTGCCAGTGACTTACATGTCACCACTGCTAAGTATCCAACTCTATAACTAGTACAATATGGCAGATGAGGGGTGTCTGTGCAGACTGTAAACAAATTCAGGGTCAGAAACTCTAGTCTACAGCTTTACTTATGGGCTAATATGTTTTACTGGGTGATTAGTTGGCAGTAATAAGTTTGACACATTTTCACCTCCAGGGTTCTCTTCCACTCTTTTCTTCCACTTAGCATCAATACGTTTCCTGCATAAAATCTCTTCTGGGAATACTTTTTTTTGTCTTTATCTTAAATTGCAAGATTGCATGCTACTTCATTTGCTTTTTGTATTTACTGAGAGTTGCTATGTTTTGTTTCTGTTTATTTAATTTCGTATTCTCAACTGTTTCCTTATATAGTCACCAATTAATAATAACTGTATTTGTTCTTTATTCCATGCCCTTAGTCACATTAAGCTGTATATCTTTGTATTATTCATTCAGCTTTATTGTGGCTATTAAAAAGTCATGCGTGTTTTATTGAAAAACTCAGTGGGCACTAACACGGCAAAAGGGTGCAAAGTGCAAAAAAAAAACAGTCATGTATATTCTATTACTATGAGACTATTTATAGCATTTGACAAATGAGGTGATACAATGCCTTTAATAGAAGTATAAGATGATAAGCTGATGAAAGGACCAATGTCCCAGGTGATCCATTGATGGTCTTATTGCCAAACAAAATCTCACCAGCCAAACCAAAGCCTGCAATCTTAACATGCTCCTTTTTTCTGAAAGGGATGTTTGCTGTTTTGAAATTTATAGGAGGGAAGTATAAGAAAAGTCAAAAACAAATTGCGCAAATAAGAATATACATTTGCATTGTGTTATTACATTGCAAAGTTTAATAGTGCATTGTCCACTTTCAAGACATGAATTTGGAGTAATCTTTTGGAGCAAACACGACTTTTTCAACAGGAAGATTTATTGCATACACTGCACATAGGTGCAAAACAACAAAACTCACCACAATTTATCTTTCATCCCTTTGAAAACATTCTTATAGCTGGAGTGTTGGTATATATACAGTACTTATAGCAAAAGGAAATGTTGTTCTTACCCTAAACATAAATTATATAGAGGGGGTGCAATGATGGTGTGACCACAAAATTTCTATATTCCTATGTAGCGCTATAGTAAATTGTGTGTTATTTACACCACTATTGAACTCCACTCCCAATAAACTTGCACCGGATGAGACCTGTAATCTTAGGGAGTGAGCCCACGCAACGGTGTGGAGGCAGGGTGTAGTGCAACTGTAACTGGATTCAGGGTATAATAATTGGGCGCCAGTGGTTCATATAACTTAAACATGAACTGGTTTATTGAACATATACAATCCTCAGTGGAGTATACAATAGAGCATGACAGGATTTAGCATCACATTGAATAGGCAATACTCACAGCACCATATGGTCAGTATTAGTCCCCACAGGCAAGAGGACATGCTCAGCAGCAATAAAGGTACACCCAGCTTTCAGCCTTTTCCCTAAGTGGAACCTGAGGGGAATCTATCTACCCTGTTCCTATACACTTAGTCCCTACTTCTGGGCTATTAGTACCCGGGATCTTAATCCCTCTGACTCTCCTTGTCGGAGCCTGGAGCTGCTCAGCTGAATAACCTGTCTGTCTGTCACTCCTAGAGTGACCTATAATGGTGAGTAGCCTGACCTGTCTAGGTTCCACAGAGCTCTGCCTGCCTGTTCAGGTCAGAGCCAGCACAAGATGGACGACTGAAAGCATGGCTTCAGAGCCTTTTATATCCCAGCACAGTGCCATCTGCTGGTCACTGTGAGAAGCAGCAGGGGCCTAGCTTAGAGCAGAAAGAGCAAACAGTACCCCTCCCAACTGTATTTTAGGACCCATTTAGGTGTCCATAACATGGAGGGACTGCCTGCACAAAATACTCGGGGTGGCTATTTTACACATCCCTACACCTATATTAAAGAAAATAAAGACATTCAGAGCAAAAAAAACTACTAAATACTAAACAGGGATTGTTTGTCTATATATTGCAATACATTTCAGCTGGCCAACTACTGTACATCAAAGTCATCCCTGGTCTGGCCAGTCCTACACTCAACTTTGATCTGATACATTAGGAACGCTAGTATTTAATGATGCACATGGACAAAGGGTAACTTAATTTTCAAAGGTTAATATCCCTTTTTGATTGGCCACCACAGAACTTTGCTTAAAAAGGTCCATCTTGAAAGGAGACATATTGGGTGAATTAAAGCAATGTAATATCAAAGATTTTAACAGTTGTGACACTGCTAATTTCGTATCTGATGTTAAGCCCAGGCAACATAGAACAGTAAAAGCTGATTTCCCCGGAGCAGGATGAGTCTATTGACGCTTATCTGATCAGATCTAAAGCTCAATGTGGCTGGGGCACTAAACCCAATAAGATAAGCGTCAATAGGTGTTTCCTGCTGTGGGGAAATTAGCTTTTGTTGTTCTGTGTTGCTATCGCCCAGGCTAAACAGCAGAGGGTGCTAAGGATGTGTTTCAACTGTATTTCATATTAGAAATGCAATAACTGCTAAAAATGAAGGTAGATTACAACACTGCTTAAATATTATAATTTATAAATTATAATTTAACCTATACATGCTCTTTATGTGCTTCCTCCTACCAATACCCCTTAATCAAGACTGAAATAAAATATGATTCCCCCCACATTAAGTTGTCACATTCTGTGTAAAACCTATTAACCATGCTGCTTCTGCTATTACCAATGATACTTATCTTTCCCAAGGTGCTTCGTGGGGGCAAGAATGGACAGACTAAATTCAGTTTTTACATGTGATGTCTAAGTACCCATGTCACTCTGAGTGGCATCAGTGAACTGCAACTATTGTTATTTTAGCTTTTGTAAGATACAATAATCAGGAGATACAGTTATCAAATTCTTAATGAATGGATGTTAAAAGGCGATGGTCTGACAAATGTATAGGGCCAAAATTCTCCTATTCCTGTTATAAAATATGTTTAGTTATAATAATAAAAAATTCGTTATGAGCGAGCATTTCAATTCAGGCAAAAATTTGTGAGACTGTGGGAAATTTCACCAAAATGCATTGGAGTCAATTATTACATTGTGGTTAATGGGGTTTTAGCTCTGGTATAGCTTTTAAATTGCTCTGCCCTTCTGCTGTGCTGCAATTTATAAACACAGTGGAACATTGCATGATAGTATTGGGGGAAATTCCTTCTATTATGGAGCATATTAAAAAGAGACTCTCCATGGAGTAGCTCTCTGGCTAATGGTGTAAAAAGCATTGTTCTAACTGGAATATCTATCTATATATATATATCTATCTATATATATATATATATATATATATATATATATATATATATATATATATATATATATATCTTTATATATATATCTATATATATATATATATCTATATCTTTATATATATATATCTATATCTATATATATATATATATATATATATACTGAATAAAGTACCCCCTCTTGTAAAATATAAGGATATTATAAGTTACCGAGGAGTTTCATGACCATATAAAACATGAGGCCGAAGGCCATGGAATTTCGAGGTAACTTCTAATATCCACATATTTTACAACTGGGGGTACTTTATTTATTATAATAAACAAATTTCAGTGAGTCATATGACAGAAATGACATCAGAACTCACTGTTTATAACTGATGACATCAGAACTCCTCGTTTATAAGGATATAATTTACAAGATATTCATGGCTTTTGTGTATTATATATATATATAAATACAAAGACTGGTGCACTAAAAAAATTGGTGCTGGTCAACAATAGATAAATATCAAAAACTCCAAAAAAAAACGTACTCATAGGACTTTATATTGTGCCAAAAATACTGGATTATTTCGACGTTTCAGCTCACAACTCAAGCCATCATCAGGATATATATATATATATATATATACTGTAATAGGTCACTCTAGGAGACCGATAGTCAGGCTATTTAGCTGAGTGGCCTGAGGCATCATTGAGGAGTGTGAGTGGGATTAAGAGCCTGAGTACTCATTGCCCAAAGTAGGGACTAAGTGCACAGACTTAGGAATGTAGTGTTTCCCCTTGGTTCCACTTAGGGCAAAGGCTGAAAGCTGGGTGTACTTTCATTGCTGATGTGTATGTACTCTTCTTCCCTGTGAGGACTTATACTGACCTTTGGTGCTTGTGAGTATATGCCTATTCTCAGTTGCTCTATGTTCCTGCTCATCCTTATGTGAACTCCTTTGCCGATTAATCTCTTTAATAAACATGTTCTCTGGTTAAGTTTCAAGAACCACTGCCACCCAAATATTGTGCCAGGCACTTTATTACAGTTTTACAATACCCTGCCTCCGCACTGTTGTGAGGGCTCAACCTGAGAATGAAGATCTCATCCGGAGCAAAGTATTGGGGTAAAGCTCATAGTAGAAAATGGTGCCACTAAGTTTACTATAGCATTACTTTTTTTGTAATGGTTGAGGTAGTTAGGGTAAAACTGTAATCCCGCACCACAGCCTAGTGTAACACGTGTTGCGTGTGCAGATGCAATAGGAAAAAGGCCAGGAGAAGCTGGCAGGAGAATTCTGTGGTTCTTATATCCCACATGAATTGCTTCTAGAACTGACTGTGAAGCAGTGAACCCCTAGCAGCGCTAGGAGGTATGGTTCAATGTGGGGAATCTAGCAGCATCAGTATCACCATGCCAGTGTTCTGTTCCAAGGAAGTGTTTGCCTGGGCTTCTGCTGAGCATATTGCCCCACTATGTGTATTGCAGTTGATCAGGTACCCCAAGAATGTGCTATGGACTTCATTAACCCCATGCTAGCCTACTACCAGAAGTTGAAGGGCTTAATTTTAATGGCTGAAAGGGATTCTGGGCTAGTTGGATACCGGGTGCTGCTTTATAATGCCCCTGCGGAGTTAGGTTATGATTAGGGGCCCTATACTATTTTCCCGACGGGTTTTCATCCTACCGGCTGCCCTGTCATCTACTCCAGGCCAGGGCGGAACTAGGGGTAGGCAGAAGAGGCACCTGCTTATGGCACAACTAAAGGGGGGTATTGGGCAGGTACCTGTCTTCCGACTACCCCTAGTCCATGTTTGCTGCTCTCCCCTGCCTCCCTCCCCTCCAACACTCTTCCCCACCTCTCTCCCATCAGGTGCTTTCCCTGATTCCCTCCCCTCTGGCTCTTTCTTAACTCCCTCCCCTCTGGCGTTCTGCGCATGTGTGTGCACAATGCGCCCGGGTTGCGCTCACAATCTAGGAGGGATGCTCGGTGGCCAGGTCACCTAAGGCTGCCTATATCTTCACGATCCCAGAGAGAGAAAATCCAAATATCATGCAATGGCCCAGGTATCTAGCAGCCTAGGACCCAAAGAGGCCTCTACCTCTCTGGCCCTTATTATTGCAGGGACTAAGTAGCAAAAGTTGAAGGTTTTCTTAGGGACTGTCCCGGGACCTGAGGGGGAGCAGAGGTTTGAAGAGTGGCAAGAAGCCACTGTCCAGATGCTGGAGGAATGCCTGTGTCCCGAATCCGAAAAACAGATCCACTTAATTTGCGCCACCGCCCCCCCCCCCCCCCCGGAGAGCCGGGTTCTGTAAGGCTCATTCCAACATGTCAGCTAGGGATTGTCTAAAAGCATTAGATGATGTATATGGTACCTGTCACAACACACACCCCTGGATTCACATGTTTCAGAGTTTAAGGCAGGGAGAGACTGAGGATATCTCTGCCTTTGTAAGATGGCTGGAGGATGCCTTGTGGAAACTGGTACACAAAAACATAATCTCCATTACTGAAGTACATTTACAGTAAGGTGGGTCAGCTCAGCCAGAAGAGGAAGGGATCTCGGCAAAAGCCACAGCCTCTACACCTCCCTGGCATGGGACGTAGGTGTACCTTCAACCTATTAGTAAACGGTGTCCCCGCCACGGCTCTTTTCGATACCAGCTCTCAACTGACCATCATACACCGACCCTTATACCAGCAATACCGTAGCCATATATCGATGCAACCTATTAGCCTCACGCGCGTCTTTGGAGTGGTAAAGGGCCCTACCTATAAAGACAGTTGCATGGAAGTGCAGCTACATATGCCTCCATAGCCTAGTGGAGGACCAGGACCCACAAATCACCATCATGTGAGTCCCCCGCCTGGAGGGAGAGAGACTACCCCTGTGATTCTTGGCACTAATCTGAAAGTTGTGGAGGATGCTTTTCTTAAATTTCTCCAACCAAAGGAAGGAACTTCCCTCATTGTACTGCCAGTAGCCCCAGAACTGCAATTTGTCAGACCTTCGCCCCTGATCTGCCTGGAGGTTGTTGGGAATCCTTGGCACCCTATAGGGCTTCCACCGGGGGGAGTTCAAAGTCTCCAGGTATATGTGGAGATTGTGCCCATTTTGCTAGAGACCAATCCTGTCGAGGCTGCCTAAAATGGCTGGGTGATAGTCACTGATAGGAAAGACTATCGTTATAGGTGCCCTAGAACCGATGTGGTCACCGTCAAGAAAATCACTTCACACACCTTGGTAATTCTGGAGGAGTCTGATGACCTCCTAGAACACCGACAGGCATTTGAGAAACAATTATCTCAGTACAGTGATCTGTTTTCGGTAGACAATATGGACGTTGGGTATGCTAGGCATGCTGAACACAGTATATGGCTGAATGATACAACTAAATTTTTTCCTGGTAAATACCACCCGAGATCTAGATAATGTCAGGGACTATTTGAAGAAAATGAAGGATCAAAAGATAATTGTAGAATCACGTAGTGACTACGATTCCCAATCATCATTGTAAGAAAGAAAAATGGAACCGCCGCCCCCGCTTGGTCCTATCGCCAGTCTTTAGGGTGCGAAACATTCCCCCTGCATGCGTGGGAGCGCTTGGGAGCTTTGAGTCCCCAGTGCTCCTTAGGGATGTGGCAGGGCGGCATGAAGCCCCTAAAATATACCCGCCCTAGGCCCAGGCCTTTGTGGCCTCGCCACAAATCTGGGCATGTCTATGTGTGGATTACCGAACACTGAACAGGCAAACTATTACTGAACAGTACACACTGCTTCATATTGATGAGAATTTGGATGCCTTGTATGACAGCATCTGGTTCTCATTGATGGATTTGAGATCCAGGTATTATCAAATTCCTATGAGTGCTGAGGACTAAGAAAAGACTGCTTTAATTTGCCCATTGGGGTTCTACCAGTTCACGCGAATGCCCCAAGAGATAAGTGTGGCTTCTGCCACCTTCTAACAACTCATGGAGAAAGTGTTGGGGAATTTAACCCCAGGCATTGCATAGTGTATCTGGAAAACATTATTGTTTTTGGCTCTATGCTGGAGGTGCATGATGACAGGTTGTTTAATGTACTTGAAAGCCTCCGGCAAGAGGGACTTAAACTCTCCAAGGACAAATGCAAGTTTGCTTGCAAAGCGGTTCGCTTCGTAGGACATATTGCTTCTTCAAAGGGGATAGCCTGAAATGGTAGCCACAGTACTAAACATGGCCTCGGCCAGCTTATTTGAACTGACTGAACTAAGATCCTTCTTGGGGTTCTGTGGCTATTACTGGAGGTGTGTTGAGGGTTATTCTAAAAATGTTCATGCTTTGTTGACAGGCAGTGACACTAAGGGGCAAATTCACTAACGGGCGAAAATTTGCTAGCGACGGCTTCGCCACACTTCCGCAGGCGCAACTTTGCACAGACAACGCTAATTCACTAAGTTGCGTCACTGGTGCTGAATTCTTGCGAAGTTGTGCTAGCGTTACTACGGCAGGCATAGCGAATTTGCGCTAGCGTTAGATAATTTGCATACGGCGGGAAGTTAAATTTCAATGGACATATATGTTGCAACAAATACATTACACTTCACAAGCCCAGGGAACCTTAATCAAATAAAATAGAGTTGTTATATTGCCCTACACATGAGCCCACAGTATAGTTTATGTGCCATATGTAAGGAAATGCTAGCTTAATTACGCCAGTGCCCGTTAATAAATCGGCGAAGTGCCAAAATGATGTCACGCTGTCGAATTTTCGCCACCGTTAGCCACTTTGCCCTTTAGTAAATTTCCGCCAAGGAAAGCAACTCTGTTCAGTCTTCTTTTAAGGCTAAGTGGTCCCGGACTTGTGAAGAAGCATGAGGATCTCCAACTGAGGACGGCCTACATGATCCAAGGGCAAAAGAGAGACCCTGTGATCCGGCAGGTGCAAGAGGCAATAGTTAAAGGGGACCCTGAGCATATGACAAAAGCTATACTCAAGGAGAATAGTCTCTTCCTGAAAGAATGGGTCAAACTGAAGATCATCAATGGGCTTCTTTATATGGTTCATCTATTTTATGATCACCCTGGGAGACAATAATTGGTGCTTCCCCATGCTTACCAGAAAACTGTTTTGAGAAGCTTACATGATCAACTTGGACAACTAGGGATTCAAAAAAGGTATGTCTTAATTCAAGATAATTTCATTCGGCCCAGATGAGGGAAGCTGTGGCTGATTACTGTAGGAGATGTGTACCCTGCTTGCAGAGAAAGACTTTGCCTACTAGGGCAGGCCCTATGAAACACTTTGAAAGCCGGCTATTCAAGGAACTGTTAGGCCTGCTGAACATAGCAAAGAGTCTTACTACCTCTTATCACCATGAGGGGGATGCTCTTGCTGAAAGGTTTAACCAAACCCTGCTGGACATGCTGGGTACTCTGCCCACCAACGGCAAGCAATCATGGAGTCACTATGTAAGTGCCTTGGTTCATGCATATAATTGCACTCGCCATGAGTCCACTGGGTTTTCCCCTTATTTCCTTATATTTGGGAGAGAAGTGTGACTCTCTATTGATGTCCAGATGAGGGTAACCACTGATGGAGTGGGTCATAAAGAGCACTATCAGTACGTGACTCACCTTCGAACCAGTTTAAAGGAGACCTATCATTTGGCTGATGATTGTGCTGTAAAGATACATCTGATCTTCCTTATGGGAACTCCTCACACTCCGCAGATTATTCTGTTTAATAAATATGTTCTCTGGTTAAGTTTCAAGAACCACTGCTACCCAAATATTGTGATAAGTACTTTATTACAATTGTACAATACCCTGCCTCCACACTGTTGCGAGGGCTCAACCCTTTAAGGTCTCATCAAGAGCAAAGTATTGGGGTAAAGCTCATAGTAGAGAATGGTGACGCAGTTTACTATAGCATTACAGGTGTAAGAAAGGAAGTGGAGGACACAAGTAGGCAAGAGGGTGGACAGGTGGTGGGAAGGGCCGAATAGGTGCGCACTAGACCTCTCCTATTGCCCCTCTGCGCCATTGTTATGCTACTGAGCTTATGACTTCTGTATCTTAGTCCTGTGTGGGACAGTAAATTATGACCAGATCAGTGGTGGAACTACCGGGGGGTGTAATCACTCCAGGGCCCGCACCTCCACGGGACCTGCCACAGCATCAGCCACACGCAAATCCACAATCTGGAGGTTGGACAGGGAGGGATCAGCTGCATGTCTTGCACCCGGGCCCCGTCAGTTATAGTTATGTAACTGGACCAGATGGACCAAATAAGTGAATTTTCCCAAAATAGCATATGGACAATTCATGAGCATTATAGCAACCAAATTAGCACAAAATGGAAATGTAACATATTAGGAAATCCAGGCAGTTGCTTTGTCATGCAAAATATATATAATTGTATTAATAGATTATGACCACCAGATGACAGCACATTACCAGAATAAACAGATTTACCATATTGGTGCTCTGTACTTTTGTATACAATAATTACTGTATCGTGGGCATTCTATAGTAATGTGTGCAACATTTGCTCAGTCCAGTAACTCATATGAAAAAAAGCAAGATTCTGCAGTACCTGCAGCAGATTGCTGATTGATTTCAAGTTTGGTTAAGCGTGTGTCTGGTAAAGCATGCTGCCTTCCACCCGTGTTCGGCTCTTATGTGAGCCTGTGTCATTAGTGACTCCTGCAGAAGTATTGATTGCGTTTCCTGAATGCTTTAAAGGAACAGTTCAGTTTAAAAAAAAAACTGGGTAATTAGACGGATTAAGTGACTGGGTGTGTAACATAATAGCCAGAACACTACTTCCTGCTTTTCAGTTCTATAACTTTGAAAAAGTTGGAGACTTTAAGGGGGGCCACATGGGACTGTTCAGTGAGTTTGCAATTTATTCTTAGCATGCAGCTCAGATTGAAAAGCAAACAGTTTTGACTCATCTGCCCCCCCCTCAAATCATTGATTGGTTACTGCCTGGTAACCAATCAGTGGAAACAAAGGAAGCTGGAAAGCAGGAAGTAGTGTTCTGGCTATTATGTTAGACATCCAGTCACTCCAGCCTTTATACATTACATTTCTTGGCTAACTAAGAAATGCTCATCAGTACAAGCCCTTGCTAGTCCTTTAATTTATCTAGCATAGAAAAAACCACAGATGACCACACTTTACCAATGTGAACTTATTACATTAGGCTTTGCCCTAATGTACATTATTACTTTTCCATGGAAAATCTAATTTAAACATATATTGTTGAATATAAATGAACAACGCCTATTTCTTAAGATCTTTTCATTTAGTTAATTCTTCCTTTTTCTTACACTTTATGAGATTTCATTTGAGTTCATTTTAGTAGCTGACTTTTTAATAAATGGGATTTTCAGGGAGATGATGGGCAAATACCTGTACTTTTTTAAAAACAAACAAACAAATGAAAAGTTTGAGCAACATAAAAAGCAGTACTTAGCTGCTAATTTTTATTTTTATTATATATTTTGGATCACAGTGGATAGACCCAGTGTGCCTCCCTCCAGCTCCTCAAGATAACATTCAAATTGGGCAGTCCAATATACCATCCATGATATTTGGATCTCCGGGATTGAGAGTTATTGCTCAACAGTGACTGTTTTCAATATAAAAAATCTGTGCAGTAAAAGGGTACGTTATATACATGTTATACTTACATTCATCGATCAGTATATATACTGTATATTAATAATGTTTGAGGTGTGGTACTATTCAACAAGAAGTGTACCTGTCATGTTTTAATGAATATATGATTTAGACCTTTAAATGCCCTAAACTGCAAGAGTTAGCATTATGATTTATCTCACTGTACCCTTGCTCTAAATTCCATAGTATATACAGGGCTGCCATCATTGATAACTGAGATATCAGATTACAGATTCAGATATAGGCACATGTAACTATAAGTTTAGCCTGTGTGTAAGGTGACTGAAAATGGTGTTGTATAAAAATGTAGTGTATGATGATGCAAATGTGAGAAAATGATTGTTATGTGTATGTGTAATGTTAGTGTTGGAAAATTGAAGAGTTAAAAGGGTGTAATTAAAAGGGTTGTCCACTAGGTGGCAGTGGGTCCTCATTAGTTGTAAAAAAGGTTACCGGTATATAATGGTGTTATGTAAAGTGTAGTTCCGGAAGTAGTGGGATAGGGTAAAAAGGGTATAAAAGGGATGGTTCTACCCAGGGTGTAGTCAGTCGAATTAGAAAGCTAGACAGGTAAAATTGTAAATGGGGCACTAGGTGACATAGCCAGAAAGGGCAAAGCTAGAAAGGGTAGCTGGCACCCCACCGAGGAGTAAGAGGCCTAGTGGCCATGGCTTGGCCACAGATAGAGAAAAGAGATAGACAGGGCAGTGTGGACAACCCAGGCCAAAGGTGAAAATTCCTACCCAGAAAGGCTAGGGGGCGCTGCTGTGGTGGCCCGCTGGCTGAAGGAGGGAGGTGGCACACGGAAATTCCTACCGGGGCGAGGTGGAGGGCTCGTATGATGTACGGTGGACTGCCTGACCGGTAGGTGGTGCAAGAAAAGGCCAAGAGGCTGGGTTCTGTGGGGAATATTGAATACCAGCTTACAGACTAAATCGGCAGCTTATTGGACAGTGCATGGGGCCCTCTGACAGACTTCCCCGATCAATATCTTAAAAATTCCATTGGCTCAAGTACCACATTGGTTTGTTGACCGCCTGCATCCCCGGTGTTGTGATTGTTGGACCCTAGGACTACAATTGTATCTGTCCGATATTGCCCAACTGAAGTTGGGCATATCGGGAAGAGATCGACTCATTTGGTGGATATATAAAAGCTAGCCATGAACAGGTGGAACAATCTCTACACTGTAGTGAGTTAATAGCTGGGTTTTAGTTATTTAGTCCACATGGGTGAAGTTTAGAGCTTTTATAATGGGTGTAAGTTAGTAAGGTCATTCCTTGTTTACCACTTAAGCTTATGGGCCAATTCAAGCTTTTGCTGAGTCAAATGGCTTAGGGCTAGTCGCAAGCAGGGCCTGGTATAATCTAGCTTGGAAGTGCTTGGAGTATATATATTTTTATCATATTTTTCCAGAAACAAACTCGGCCTAACTCCCATCCTCAATTTTGGCTTATTTATTAATATTTCAGGTAAAAAAAAAAAATCTGATTAAAAATTTTTTATAGTACAAAAAAAGAGAATTTTGAGTTTCAAATTGAATCGTAGGACTATTGAATTGCCACTCAAAACACTTGAATTTATTGTGTTTTCAAGTGAAAACCAGCATCAAATACTCCAAAACTCCCAAAATTCGTGAAGGTTAAAAATATCTTAAAATGGTTAAAGGAAAACTATACCCCCCAAACAATGTAGGTCTCTATTAAAAGATACTGAGTAAAACAGCTCATGTGTAAAACCCTGCTTCATGTAAATGAACCATTATCATAATAATATACTTTTTTAGTAGTATGTGCCATTGGGTAATCATAAATAGAAAATTGCCATTTTAAAAAATAAGGGCCGCCCCCTGAGATCGTAAGATTCACTGTGCACACATACAAACCACATGTAAGGTCACATGAGCCAATTAACGGACAGAGTTCTGCCTTTTGCTTCAACACTTTTTCCTGTTAAAGTTAGGTCAGGTGATCTCTGAGGCAGCACAGATACAGTCACGAAATGGTGGTTCAAGGCAAGAGATGTAAAAGGGCAATATTTATGTAAATATATATTCCAGTTTGGTAAGATTCTTTAATATGTCATTCAATTTGATATAAACTATCTGTTGCTTAAGTATTCATTTTGGGGGTATAGTTTTCCTTTAAAGGAACAGCTGCCATTGACTTTTACAGGAATTTGACACGTAATTTTTGGATAAAAAACTAAACTAGAAAAAATCAGGTTTTAATAAAGAACCCCCTAAGAGAGGAAACCTGAGCATTAAATATGTGTGAGTTGTCAAAAACATTGTTCGGGGGTATAGTTTTCCTTTAAGGTATCAAGATCCAAATTACGGAAAGATCTATTATCCAGAAAACTCCATGTCCCAAACATTCTGCATAACAATACCTGTACTAGCAGTATTTTGTAATCAGGCTTTTGGGGCAGTTCATGAATATGAATTATCTATGGCGTAGTTGAACACAACAGACTGGCTCTGGCTTTGTTTATAAAAGAGATAAAGATGGCTGAATGCAGAGGTGCTGATAAAAAACATCTGTAATAAAAAATGCAGGAATTCTGCTTGAAAAATCTTTTTTTTACATGTACAGGACAGAGGAGAACTAACATTCCACAAACATTTCTGAAATAGCCTTTTTTAGTGTTTTTTGAACATTCCAAAAAAATAAATAAAAAGCCAACAATGCGATAACAATTCAGACAAGATAATAGTTTAATAAGTTAATAAAAATCAGACCAGCTGCAAAACATTTTCATATCAAGAGATTGAATGTCACATTAAGGAATATTATTCCTTCTTCCAACCAAATAGCACAATTTCAATGTCTTTAGTAGACCAATAAATACTATACAAACACATATTAACATAAAACTACTCCTCAGGAGGAGGCACAGAGAACTGCATGGACTTCAAATGCCTTTTTAAAAAAAAAAAAAATGTTCATTGGTTTCTGAAGTTGCTGTAAATTAAATATTGATTTCTTATGAACTGACACTTTAAGTATCATAAACTAAGAGCTACTTCAGTCCTAACTTTGACTGCCTAGATGCATGTGTGCAATCCAACTAGTAAAAGTTGGAGCATTTTGAATTGCACATTGAAGACCCTCATTCAACTTCAGTAGTAGTCGATACAAGTGCCTCTTTAACAATCTGTCCAGCTGGATCCAAGTGACAAAACTGTCAGACTGAATTCACTAATGTAATAAATCTCAATGAACTCATATATAAGGGGGTAACAAAGGCATTTTATAAGGCCATACAATAGCTTCATCTTGCTCAAATGCACAGCTTCTTTTCTCAATTCATGTTTCTGTAACACTGTACATTTTATTTAGCCTTTGCGGGTCTTTATGCAAGACATATTATCCAAAAAATATGCAAAAACAAATAAGTTATATTAAATAATTTAAATAGAATAGTATTTTAAAACCATAAATATCTGTTTCCAACAAAAATGGAAAAATAAAATGACCAGATACTGGAGAATATAAAAATAAATATAGCAACGCATGTTTACATGCATGGCCAAAGATTTCTGCGCATGAGTTAGTTCAAAGCAATATGGCACACAACTTGCCAAACAGGTTTCTCTTTTGGTACTTATAGGGCTTATGCTTATAATGCATTTGTGTTTTAATTATCCAAAGTATAAACTACATTTAAGAGATGGCAATATATGATTGGAAGTTGGTTATGATTCTTTTCAGGAATAGTGTCATTGTAAAGATCATTTTCACTTGTGCATTTATCTGGTAAACTTCTGCACATAAAGCTGTGTATTTGCTGAATCCAATTGGATTCATTCTGGTTGAACTCAGATCAAGGGATAAGACTTGCCCTATGATACAGCATAATTCAGCTCTGGTCACAGACAACTAGATCTTACTGGGCGCAATTCAGATCTAAGTCAGCTGGACACATGGATTTGCAAAGGCATAACTCATAGCTGACCAATCAGTAAAAGAATATGTGATGTGATGGATGGGCCAAATTTCAAAATATGTCATATAGCCACAGATGGATCAGTAGTCCTGAGAATTCCATTTGTCAATGTCAGTGACAAGAGAAAACAGTTCATTTGTAGTTTGTTGTAAATGCGCAGATCCTTTTTAAATGCATGGATGCCTAAACTAAAGCAGGGAAGATCAGTTTTCAGCCTAATGTTTGTGGTGGATTTCCGGCTATAATCTGAAATGAAAAAAAATATATATTACTTATTTTAATTCAGACATATTTTTGAGCTCATAACAGAATGTTAGCAAATAACTACCGTACTGTAATACTAAGTACAAAGTAGTCAATTCAGCAGAATAATTGGTAGATTATAAACTCTGTATTAAGCATTTTCAGGACAATAATATTTCAGGTAATAGTATGTATAAAGGACTTGGTTAGGTTACTGATATTATTGCATGTATTGGGTAAAACCCTCCAAAAGAATGAGCTTCTGGTCTTTATACAGAATAAGAATATAGTTTATGCTTACCTGCTGCAATAGCAATAACATGTTTTCCAGAAAATCTTTTGGTTTCTGTGTTTCATATTTAGTGCAAATCGGACAGTCCTTGAAAGAAAAAAACATTTGATCACTTTTTGTTGTGTAATGTGGCAACACTTGTACCATTTCTTTGAAACAATCTCTAAACCAAGCAGAACTGTACATTGAAACATTACAGTCATCTCAGGATTATTCACTTAATTCAGATCTGCATTGCCCCATGTAAGTGATATTACTAAGGTAAAAATCCATTATTTGTGGTTGATAATGGTTTTCAGAAATTGTAATGCAGAAACAATTTTGATTTTAGCATCCATGACCCCTCATTAAAGGGACACAGTCGATAAATTTAAAAGCATCAGTAAGCGATCAAGTATTCCATGAAGATTTATTTAAATGTTTTATATTTCTATAATATGCTTTTTTAGACAAAGGAAAGCTATTTTGCATATTCTTTTCTATATATGTTGCTTCCTGCTTTGGCACTTTACAATATTTCCAACAGGAAGTGAGCAGCACAATGAATATTTGCCCCCTTTCCATACAGAAAATAGCAAACCCCACCGAAATCTGGGCAAGGGGAAATGTCTAAAGGTGGCCATAAACAGGGAGAACTGCTCGGTACGCAATGTCGCCAAACGAGTAGATCTCTCCCAGATATGCCCACATTGAGGTGGGCGATATTGGGCTGATCCGATCGTGTGCCCTAGGGCCCAACGATCGTATCAGAATAGAGGCGGTACGGGTGGTTGGATTGCGGGACCGCATCAACGAACAGATCAGACGGGATTTTTTACCCTGCCCGATCGGCATATATATCAATCGGGGACGCCCGTCCGATGGCCCCCACTTGTTCCAATAAGCTGCCAACTTGGTCTGTCGGCAGGTTTTATTGGCCCCTGTATGGGGGCCTTAACAGAAAAATAAGTTGGAGCATCTGCCATTTCCATGTGCCTTGGGAGGCAATAGAAAGCTAGACCCTAGTAGTAATCTCGACTTTTTATCTATTGCTCCTAATTAGTAATCCAAATATGAAAGATGCCACCCCAGGATTTCTGCTAAATATACATACATATCTCAATGCAACCCATCTTTAAAATAACTTTGAGACAAATACTGTATTCTTACTTTATTTCTTGGAGTGTGCATCTTGTTCAGCTTCACTTTTTTAATATGCCTCTTAAAGTCTTCCTCTTTCTGTCCTTTGGCTTCTTTTAAATATGATATCTGATATCTAAAGCAATGCAGGGCAGAGTCCAGGCACTGGGGCTAAATGTAACAAAAAAAGGGAACATATTGAAATACAAATAATATATATTGACTGTATACATACTCAAGCTCTGCAAAATGATGGCAAGAAGCAGTAATAGAGCAGAGCGTGAAATACATAGTTCATTTCCTTTGATGAAGTGTGGTTTTGCTCTTGGTACTAGGCTGGTAGAGCAGATAAGCATAAACCTCAGTCCTACAGGAAACCAGTGGACATTTGTTGATCTGTGTCTACTCAGTAGCTTAAAAACTCTTCGGATACACGACATGTTTATAGTAACTACAATCAATGCTAGATTTTGCAGCCAAGTATTTTGAATAAATGTTGTATATTTAATTGACAATTTTTGAAAATAACTTCCAGGTTATTTTTGATTTTTTTCATTGCTTGACCTTGGTGGGAAGCACCTACATATTATTTTTATGAAAAAAAATGTTATAAAAAAATTTAGCAAAACAGAGCCAAAGGGAAGCGTGTGTTATTCCTCTACTTTCTCAACATAGTTTGCAAAAATGTTGCTATGTAATAATATAATTAATATAAGGTGTCCGGACATAAACTTTTTGATAAAAACTTTGTTTAGGTTTCCGATCCACAGTTTCCATATTTATTTGAAATGCTCTATTCTACTTGCAGAATGTGCGTCACCATGAATACCATATTCAGTTGAGTGATCACGTTTCCTGTTTCGGTTTGCTACGGCAGGTGGAACCAATTCACATGTTCTGCTGTAAAGTGATGCTCCCTTGTTCATTTACTGTGTGTGACATCACCAATCTGTAATTTTTGGCAGTTTCAGTCACACCATAAGGGGAAAACTGTAGTGAAACTATCAGAAAATATGAACAACAAAGTAGAACATCCATATATAGTTCACCCAAACTTCCAACCACAATTATTGCATTTGTTGAAGTGTGCCTATTTATTGCAATTTGGGAATTGTCTGAAATTATTATCATACAGTATGAGGGCAATAAATATTCCGATACTGTTGTATTTAAGTTTAGAATTAATTGTTTTGATTCTCAAAACCATTTGAATCAGAAGAAGATGTTTATAAAAGGTGTTTTACTATGCATTTAAACTAGCAGTTCATGTATTATGAGGGGCTATGAGTTAGTTATAAAGTGTTATATAATAATTATATATTGCAGTTGTGTAATATGAGTAATCTAAGCACTGCCAATAACCCACTATCTCCTCTGGAGCCACACACACAAAGGTAACATTTGAAGTCCCTTATTCAGTACTGAGCAATCCCTCAATTAAGAATTACATGTTTTTATTCAACAAGAGAATAGCTCTCCTGCATGTAAAACCAGCCAATAAAAGTGTTTTGTGTTCCTTGTAACCTCTATAGACCAACTGGACGATTAGAAATCTCTAACTGAAAAACATTCTTCTAACCACAGAACCTGTTATTGCAATGTTTCAGTAAATGGAATGGAAAATGTGTGCATCATGATTTACTTTTCCCTTGAAGCAGCAAATGATATTTTATTTCTGATGGTATGAGAAACTTACTATTGCATTTTAGTCTGATACTGCAACAATAGCCCAGGGATAGGCAATCTATTAAACCTCAGCTGCTTGAAGAGCTACGACTCCAGGCAGAACTGCATCAGATAGGTTGGAAGAGTTGTAGCTTTACAACATTGTATGTTTGTGTAAATGTCACAGCACACAATGATTCTTCGTAAAGGTATTTGAAAAAGAGCAGTTCTCCCTGTAATTAATTTTCTGTTTTATTAGAGGGGGATAGAGGGGGATAATAAGTGCAAAAAATTCCCATAGCTCCCCCATCCTTTGCCCCAGTGTGCCAGTCACAGTCAGCTGCAAAACTTTACTTCCAGATCCAGAGGTGAAAATATTTGCACTCTGACAATAAACCACTTGTTCCCACCAACTAACAGGTGATATGTGGGCAGCCCATGGGCTTCCATAGGCAAGCCCCTTATTAGTGCACCATCCCACATGTACTAGAGGTGTTTAGCATAGCAAAGATTTAAAGAGGAGCCCAGATACTGCCCAAAGGATTCTATTCCTTATCTGTTGAGTGACAGGATAGAAGGTAAAAAGGATCAAGAAGAAGACCAATCAGCATATCACCCGCATCATACTAACATGACTTTTATAAACTTCCCTTTTAATTCTGTTTATGTATAATGGTATTAGAAGTAACATTCTCCAACCATTTCACATAACTTTTAGTAGATAAACAGTCGGTACAAAATTGCTCAATAAGCTTTATATCTGCAATGTGTCTTGTTTTCAATCACTTAAAATACGTGGGGTTGTTAAGGGGCTAGCGCTGTCAGTTCTGATTTTGGTTAGTCATGTTTAGTTTTGTCATCAGTAGAACTTTCGCTGACCAAACAACAAAAACAATATACTGTGACTAAAAATGTGCTTTGTTTGGTATGTGCACTTCTGTTTACATTTTCAAGTACACAAATCTGAGATTTTCATTTGGGTTTAATGTCCAACACCTGACAATGAAAACTATGTTTTAAGCAGCTATATTTATCAATTGTGTTTTAATACATTAAAAGCAAAAGCCACAATTACTTTCTGGCCATAGGAAATGTAAAAGACTTTTGTTCTGTTTTAGAATTTTGGACATTTTTAAGGACAAAAAAAACATTTTATAGAGGTATGACTGTGCCTTGATATTAGTGACATTTGGTAGCGGTAATGCGTTCATGGCACTTTTTGGTTATAAATAATACAAAACTAATGAGCAGTCAAACAATTGCTTTGGTGGATGCCTTGAAAAGTTATTTTTTAAGATCTTTAAATCAAAGTTCTGTGCAAGTCACAGTGTTAGGGGTCCATTTACTTAGTTTGAGTGAAGGAATAGAGGGAAAAAAATTCAAATATCGAATGTTTTTTTTTGGCTACTTAGACCTTCGAATCAAACGATTCAAACTAAAAATCATTCGACTATTTGACCATTCGATAGTCGAAGTACTGACTCTTTTAAAAAAAAACTAGTTTGCCACCTAAAAGCTACAGAGGTCAATGTTAGCCTATGGGGAAGGTCGATCGATTGATTAAAATTCTTTGATTCGAAGGATTTAATCGTTCGATCGAACGAATATCGCTAAATCCTTCGACTCTGATATTCGAAGTCGAAGGATTTAACTTTGACAGTCAAATATCGAGGGTTAATTAGCCCTCGATATTCGACCCTATGTAAATCTGCCCCTTAGTGTCAGACTTTTAGAATTAGCTGCCTCAGGCATATTGAATGGTTTAAAACAATATAAGCTTTCTCATATTGAAGTAAGAAACTTTCTAAATACAATCAATTAAAAATTCTGTATTATTTCTGAAATAATCAAGTTTATATTCACTATTCCTCTCTCAGCATCTTTTTCTCTTCATTCTGTCTTCATGCAGCAGTTGGGTGTCAGATGAATGATCCAATATATCTTATAGGGGGTCTCCTTTATTTCCTAGCAGATGTATTAGAGCTCACTCAAATAACTGATTCCATTGCAAACAAAATCTAACAAAATAACTGCCTTTTGTACAAATTCTGCATGTAGAAAGACAGGATTTCTAGTGATTTTAATAGAGTTAAAATACATAATTTAATACATCTTCTAGGCAATAGGAGCCCCCCTATAAAATATAGTTGATCATTCATCTGACACCCATCTCCTGAATGTAGACAGAATAAAGAGAAACAGATGCTGAGAGAGAAATAGTGAAGATAAACTCAATTATTTCGGAAAAGGTACAGAATTTTTAATTGATTGTATTTAGAAAGTTTCTTATTTCAGTATGCTGAAGCTAATATTACATTTTCATTTTCGCAATAGTTCCCCTTTAAATAGCAAGGTTTGGTGACAATGAAGAAACTACTAGCATGAGAAAGATGCCCTTCAGATGAAAATGTCAGCAAAACAGTCATATCTAGACAAACAAGTCTTTCCATACCAAAGCAGGTACAGTTATTACACTAAATCATATTAGTCATTTTCTGGCTAGAAATAAATAAAAAATATGCTAGAAATAGATATTACATACAATAATACAATGAATAGCACACTGTACATTTCAAAGAGAGATGCATAAATCCATCCATAAATCTATCCATCTGGATGGGTTTCTCTACATCTTGACCTAAGTTCCCACTTCATTGCAAGGCATTGTAACAAAACAACATGTTTTATCATGAAGTATATCCCCCGCCTCAGTAGTTTCATCATTAGTTTCATGCCTTGTGGTCTGTGTAAGCCGCTAACATCCTATTTGAACATTTTCACTCTGACATGCAGCACTTTTACAAGCAGGAGAAAAAAAAATCTGCCTCGCTCATATTAAGTGTTTGTGGTCTCTTTATCAAAAGTGCGTCTTTGAAAAAATGCAAAAATCATGGCATCCCTTTCTGTTTTGGTCTATATTTAAATTATTTTCTAAAATAACTTTCCTAATGATGCAAGCAATTTCTACTGGAGCTGGGACTGTCTTTGCAGCATTTCATTTGACCTTGGATGAAGGTAATTGCCCCAAACAAGGTAAGATCTGTTTGTTGCTAGTTGTTGCCTTTATTCTTCTGTTTTTAGTTAGCCATTCTGTACCTATTTTAATGTATTTTGTAAACAGCAATGAATTTGTTTCTCCAATTCAAGCTGGCAGGTCAATTACATAATACTACAGCTAGGTATTCTGCCATTTAATATTCTTGGTGAATGATTATTTAACAGACCACCAAACAGCACACACAATATGGCTGCAAGAATTCTGCAAACACATTGGTACTAGCTGCAGAATTCTTCTAATAATATTACATAAAATCTAGTTCATCAATGCAACAGTGCAAGTCCTAAACATAACTCTGTTGCATTTTAAATCTGTTTCCTCATGGTCATAATTTCAATGAAGGATAAGAGAAGACGCAAAAATATGTAGTGATTGTGCTTCTCATAAACTTCTTGAAGAGCATAAACCATGACATGATGGACAGTAACCTCTGACTTGTTATAAACACCTTGTGTTTAACGATGGGCGTGGGTGAGTACTTTCATCTCTGATGGTGACTCACACAAACATTGTACTGAGATGATAAATAATAGGGTATCAGTACATAGCTAAATATTGTGTTTTTGTTCAAAAGACAGTGGGCACTTATATATTACTTGAACATTACTAAGCATAGTAATATTTGGTGGCACTTTCACTTTAATGGCTGACAGTGCCACCCCCCATCGATGTTCAGACAGTAAGAAATTGAAGTGTAAAAGCAGAGAGTATTTTAAAGTCTTACCGTTACATCAACTGGGGTATGAAGAGTGCTTGGATACTGTAAAAATAGAAAAACAGATATTTGTTACATTTAAGCAAGAAAAAAAAATACAAAAAAACCTAAACCAACTGCTATCGGCTTCATTTTTTAACATAATTACATATATTTAGACTTACCGTTTCGTTTGCTTGTTTATTGATCCATTTATCAATGGCCATCTTGATTTCTGAACACCTTTCGATGGAAGGCAACTGTGCATCTATAAGGATACAGCAAGAAAAGGCAAGCAAGCACCACAGTAAGACGTTGGCCATTGTGTTTAGTTTTGCAGAAGAGCCAAGTTAGAACCTTACAAATTGTTTTGAATGAATTGTGATCCTCAACATACCTATTTATTTGGTATCACCAAAATTGAAAATCCCTCCCATTTTGCATGGAAAGCTTTGTAGAATGGATGAATGAGTAATGATTTTTTCTTTTCCACTGGCAAGGTGTACGTGTGTGCATATATGTGGGTGGTGGGTGGGGACAGATCTGTTTTGAAATTCTGCCCAATAGGCAGAAACAGAAGCGAATTCCAATGCTCAACATAGACAATGATATGTTAGTGAGTTAGAGTGATAGTGTAGCAATTTTAGCAGCAGTTTTAAGCAAACGGTACTTTGTGTTGTGTTGTAACCCTATTTGAATATACAGCTTGTGATATATGTCATTAGTTAAAACAAAACCTTCATGCCCGTTTAAGATATGCATTTCTATTTGGCAAAATTTTGGTGTAAACACTTTTGTTGTTGTATAATGAGAAAAACTTCACGCAACAGTAAAAAGATTTGTTGGATGTCATTCAATTGTAATTATACATTTAGATTCATTTTCTGGAGATGAAAAAACATATTACATATACATGAAAAAACATATTACATATACATGTAGCACACCCGTGAGTGTACTTTTACTGTGGATTTGTGGCTAAATGTGACAAGGCCAAACTGCTAGTAGTGTGCCCTGGACCCACCTGTGCAACTCCCTGCAACTCCCTGTACCTGGTGTGGATCAATGCAGCAGGATAATCAGCCAGACAAGTTTCTTTGCAGTAAAACATCAACTTGTTTATTGAAAAGGCAGCAGAAAGACCCAGTCAGGCATAGACCCTCCAGGGGCATCAGTCCAAGTGCAAAGTTTTCATACACAGCCAAATATAGAACAGGCACAGGTCACAACTTCACAGGATCCTTCCCTGATAATTACCCTCTCTCACTGGGTAACTTCTCACTGTATCTCTGGTGGTCAGCACTAACTCCTGGGATTCCTTACAGGGTCTTGTATCTAGGTCCTTGATGTGGTCCTCACCTCACCCTTTACTGGGGTCTTGGCACCCTATCTAGTCCTCAACTCGCCTTTACGATTTCCCTAAGCTAGTGGTTCACACACCACGGGGTACTAACGCCACTAATCCTCCTCGTTGGAGCTAGGGCTGCTTGCTATCTACCCTGACTCTCTCTTCACTCCTGGAATGACTATGACAGACTTAGCTGCTATCTCTATTTAATCCTGATCTTTTAGGAACCAGGTGTCCTGGCCCTACAGTACCTCCCTGGGAGGCGCTCCAGGGGAAAAAGACCCAGAACACGTTCTCTTCCCTATTTATTAGGTCACTCACTGCCCTCTAGTGGTGGCTTAACTCACAGGCCCTATACTAAACTGTGGGGTCTCTACATACATGAAAAAACATATTACATATACATGAAAAACATATTACATATACATGAAAAAACATATTACATATACATGAAATACATATTACATATGCGCTCTTGAATTGGAGGTTAATAGGGATCACCACCTATTTTAAAAAAGGTTTTCACTTCCCCGCTCTGCTGCTTTTGATAATGGAGTACTCCCTCTCCAAATGTATAGAAATTTGTAGTAAAAAATAAAATTGCAAAAGACAGGGAATCTTTTCTAAGTGTGGTATTTTAGTTCTCATTCAGCATAATCCCTGCATACCGGCAATCTGGTCCTCCTGTGTATTTAGTGCTCCGCACCAGTGCTTGAGAAAGTGGATCGAAGTCCGCAAAATGTGTTGGACCAAAGTGAGGCGTCTGTACGTCTGAAAGAAGTAAACCGCTCCAGGAACAAGTGTGGACTTAAGGGAGTTCGAAATTTGGATCACAGGAGGACCGATTGTCGGCAAGGGAGTGAGACTGGTGCTGAGCACTAAATACACACAGAGTGGGACAGAGAGCGAGATGCACAGACAGATAAGGAACTTATATGCGATTAATTATTTTCATCCTGTGAGTGTAATTTGTATACTGGGATTATGTTGAACAAAAACTAAAATACACACTTAGAAAAGGTTCCCTGTCTTTTGTGCTTTTATTTTTTACTACACATATGACAAATACATGAAAAAACATATTACATGTTCCTTTAAAAATAAATTCTAGCTGAAAAAAATTCATAGCTTGAGTTGAATTTTTAAACTTTTATTGGGCCGCAAGTCATGTGACCAAATTACCATCAATGAATTCAAGGGAAACCTAAACATAGCAAATCTCACGTTCTAAAGGTAACAGGGAGATGTTTTTGTAGAACAAAAACTGATTTTCACCACTATAGATGCACTGGGGGTCATTTATCCACACTGGGCAAATTTGCCCGTGGGCTGTTACCCATGGCAACTAATCAAATTGTTGCATTCATTGTTCTACTTGTAGCTGCTTGGAAAAAGCAAAGCGCTGATTGGTTGATATGGGTTATTGCCCACGGGCAAATTTGCCCAGTGCTGCTAAATGAGCCCCACTGTCTCCAAAAACTGGGAGTGGTTATCTAAAAGTGACGTATAGATGTGATTATTATTTTATATGTAAATAGCAAAATAAGTTAGAAGCATAAAATAGGAACTGGTGTATTTGGTAATTGGGCCCTGGTCAGAAAAATGGTGAATGTAAGAGATTTAAAGGGATATCACCAAACTTAAACAGAGGGAAAAACAATGGCAGAACTACACTTAAATATGTTTTTATTACCATAAAATTCTATGAGCAGCACAACAGAAGTTGTTTTGCAAGTGCTGTATCACTCCATTGAGTAGAAGTGATGCGAAGGTCGGGTTTTACTTGATTCGCACCTGACCCTAACCCGCAGTCCCTCCACTTGCACCCGCCCACGATTTCCGGGTTCCTTTTATAGACTCGCGCTGGCCTGCCCCGATGACGTCACAAAAAGGGGCGGGCGATAAGGTGTGCGTCTATAAAAAAAGGTAGTCAGAAGCCAGCAGACTGGCAGGGCAAGGTGGCGGGTGGTGAGAGCTGAAAGAAGAGCTCAACCCGGACCCGTCCACTTGAGGTGCGAGGTCAGCCCAAACCCACCGCCCCGCAGGTAAACCAGTGGGTATCGGGCCGCCCCGCACATCACTATTGTGCAGGTTAAGAATCATATAGATAGACAGATGAGAAATTACATTTGGCTACTGTAATTTGAGATGACCACATAATGATTTCACCGTGGGGTCTGGGAGCATCTAGTTATGGATGCAGTTTGGATGTGAGATCTGGTATCTCTAAATGACTGAGGGAGGACAATATAGGAAGTCAGGTTGTGGATCTATGAAGCCACAACTGACATTTTGCAATTTCTTATTTTTAAATATGTGTCTGGTTATAAAAAAGGATTTCTAGTTGTTTCAATTTTTTTAAATTAATATCACCATTGTTGCTAAACCTATAGTCCTTTTATAATCATTTCCTACTAAAATAAATGCTATATAAATCAAAATCAAACTAGGTTTTTATTTTTGGCATCATGAACATTTTCTGGTCTAGTATTTGTGAGTATATGATTAAGGGGCTCCCCAAATCACTTTTTGGGGGAATAGTTTCTAGCCCTATGTTTACGAACAATTATAATCTATGAAAATGAGCTGTATCTGAACTGGAAGGGCCTAACTTCTTGACATATTCTACTGACACTTTGACCCTATTTTTCTTTCATGAGGTGATCCAAGAGAACGATTTAGACCATCCACCTGCTGTTTGTGGGGATCCTTTGTGTCACAGGGGACTCTAATAAGATTAAAAAATATGTTAGACATTACTTTCTGATTCTTTGATACTCTCAGTTTCTTGTAACTCTCCCATACGTCTTTGCCAACTACCAAATTACAAGATGGTGTTTTTTCCATAAAGTAACAAAATCACCTTTTAAACTGATGATAGAATCATGAAAATGTAAATATAATAATGGCATAGGCTTCATGAATAAATATAGTATAATATTCTACAAACATTATGTACAGCACAAGTTGACATGACAGCAACATCATTCACAGAATCCCTGGAATTTACAAGATAAATTGGGTCCTGGGCTTTTCCCATGTGGATGACATAGATAGGAAAAGGTCTAGATGCCTTATGAGGTACATTCCTAACACCCCCTTTTTCTGTTGCAATGTAACGATATGTAATTGTAGGTATGAGGTGAGATTTCCCATTTCCAATGAGTCAGTTTATATTGATGGTGTCAGAAATGCTTTCAAAGAATGATGTTCACGTGTCATAAGAATGATGACATAAGGAGTGGGAGAGGAATGAGGAGAGGATATGAGACGGAAAAAAAATACATTATCCACATCAGCATGTCATGGATTTAAAGGAACAATAAAGTAATAATAAATAAAATTTTACCTTGTCACACAAGTATCTATGTTGACCTTTAAGTCAGTTGTTCCTTTGATACTGATTACTGGTGCAGTCTTTCACCTTTTCAAGCAAAATCAGCAGCCGGGATTTCCCATTCCACTACCACTGACTTTATTTCCTAAGAACATTTTGTAATGAAACAGCTCTTATTCATATCACCCTTACATTGTCGTGTTAATAATCGAAGATAGTAAAGGGAGACCACGTGTAGAAGATTAAAAATGAGCAGATTTATTAGCGGTCAATGCAGCGGTCGTGTTCTGATTCCTTGACTGACTGAAACTGGCATCTGACAGTCTCCGCCTTGCTTCCTTGTTACACATACACTATTAGTTTATACTATGCAACAAATCCTAAGGAACACAGCATGCCAATTTTTGTAAGAGATAAGACACTAGCTTTTCTTTACTGTAAGAACACAAACTGTTTATTAGTATGGGATGTCAACTGATTTATAATGTAAAATTATTGTAACGCTAATTCAAAAATATTGCACTGCATGACATGTATTGTAGTGCGGGTCGGGTTTTTCCAGACCCGCACCCACCCGATATTCGACCTCCCACTACTTGCGCCCGTCTTCCAGGTTCCTTTTATAGATGACGTCACAAAAGGGGTGGGTCGAGCAGGAGAGCGGCAATAACCGGAAGTCGGAAGCCGGACCCGCCTGCCACCTGCAAATAGGGTTGTGGGGTTGGCCTGAACCCGACCGACCGGCCCACACATCACTAATGTATTGCCTGTCTGTTCACATTGATAAAAATACATTTTTTTTAAAAAAAAAATGTGCCAATTCATCAGCATTAAATTGACTGTTTTATGCAAATTCAATTCTTTCCTATGAGGCATTATAGTGGAATCACACGCTAAGCAAAAATTAAACATATAAGGTGAGTGCGGTGTTAATGCGTACACATTGGGTGAACTTTCAGTTTGGCGATTTTTTTCCACTCAATGTAGCAAGGAAAAGACGTCTATTTTTGTTTATTACCGGTAGGGGATCCGTTATCCTGAACCCCACTTTGAGACAGCCCAGAATAATGGAATGGCCGTCTCCCATAGACTCCATTTTATCCAAAATTTTCAGAATGATTTAGTTTTTCTCTGTAACAATAAAACATTGCCTTGCACTTGATCCAAACAAATATATAATTAATCCTTATTGGAAGCAAAATCAGCCTATTGGGTTTATTGAGTGTTGACATGATTTTCTAGTAGATTAAGGTATGAAGATCCAAATTATAAAAAGATCAGTTATCTGGAAAACCTCAGGTTTTGAGCATTCTGCATAACAGGTCCCATACCTGTATTAGTAAGCATTAAGTATCATTACCTCTCAGTAAGAAAATATGACAGCTGTTATATCTGCCTCTAATTCTTAAGATTGACATAACTCTCACAAAAAAGGGCAAAACCTCATAAGCCCTATTACATATATTTTTTCATGAAAAAGATGACTTGTTGCCTCATAAATAAAACAGTTATGAAGTTATCAAGTTAAAAAATATTTTGTTGTGATATCTGAAACTTTAGTGGCAGTATATTTTACATATAAGTCAATCGGGGGAATGTAAAATAAGTCGGTAGCGGAAAACTATTATAAAGTATATATAAAGTTATGCCTTTGCGTGAACAAATTTTGCTTTGCGCAAATTTAATATGGCTTTTGCGAACCCGGAAACTGTTTGGCGACCACTTCCCACAGTGGAAGACCATTTGCGAGTTTTATAGTTTGCGCCAATGCGCAGTCAATGTAATAATATTACTGAAAAAGTCGTTATGTTTGCTCTTAAAGATTACGATACCTTCAAGCACTGCTTAAAGCGAATCTGTCATCATTTTAAACTTTTTTTGCATTTTTATAAAAAACACACATCCATAAACACTGTCTGGCAAATAAAATGTTAATCCACAAATCCATGCATAAGTTATTTTAGTTTGTATTTTGTCATGGGGGCTTCCATTTCTGCTCATTACACATTCATCCTGTGCTGCTCTAACAGCAGGCACAGCATTACCTGTGTGCTTGGAGGCAGCCACTCTGTAATGAAAAGCCAGGTCGCACCACGACATGAGAATCTAGCTGTACACTCCCCCTCCCCTCTCTGCCCATGCGTGTGATGTTTGGAGGAGAGAGGTCACATGGTTTGCAGGGAAGCAATTACTTTCACTTTCCTACGTCCTGCTCTACAGCTGCACTAGCAGCCCCTCCTCCCACAGACGACTTATCAAAGCTCCTGCCGTTCTGTAAGTTTGTTCTCTGCTTTCCTTTGGAGGGAGGAACTTTCTCTCCTTGCTGCCTTCCTAGTTTGTTTTACTGGTTACTAGATGAGGTAAAGGAGCTGTGAGTTCCCTCTGCTATCCACCTCACACACCTTGCTCCTTTCCTGCCTGCAATACTTCTTTTTTCATTAACTACTTACTGCCTCCTTTCTCCTGAGCTATTTTAACCCTTCCTAGACTTCCTCTTAAGTTTTCCTGGTTTTCAAGTATGTCCTTATTTTATCCTTTTTTCTATTCCCTGTCATCAGTCCTGGGAGTGTACTCCTGTGTTTCTGCCATTCATTTTTGTGTAAACAAATATAATAAACTATCTATATAAAATATTTTTCCAGTGCCCAAAATGAATTGTATGTGTATATATATTTATTTATTTTTGGAACGTAAGTGGGGGCAGTGATCACAGCATACCTCCCAACTGTCCCTTTTTCGGAGGGACAGTCCCTCTTTTGACAGCTCAACCCGCAGTCCCTCATTTGTACTGGAAAGTCCCTCTTTTCTCTGCACTGAACAGCCAGAAAAAGAAACAAAGTTTCTCACTTAATTGGCTTTTAGCAGAGAGCCCAGAACAGCTAACAGGTGCAAATAAGATACTTTGTAACATTTTTGAGACACAAAAACACAGTTTAGATAAGGAGAAATATTTTCAAACTTTCATAACCTGCCAAATTTTGTAAAACGAACATGGTAATTAGGGGGTGTGGCCACATAAAGGGGCGTGGTCAAAAACATTGCTGCGATACGTGCGATAAAAACATTTTTGTCCCTCTTTTTACTTCCAAAATGTTGGGAGGTATGATCACAGGACTATATTATTATTATTATTTATATGTTTGTATGCACAATTTCAGTCCTTCTGAAGTGGTGTCAGTGGGAGCTTATCTTGATTCCTGCCTATTGTTCAATTGACAGGCTCAGCAGACAAGGCTCTATTTACATTACAGCAGCTTGTAGGAGGGAGGGGTAATGACATCACTCCAACTTGCAGTGCAGCAGTAAAGTGTGACTGCAGTTTATCAGAGCACAAGTCACATGACCTGAGGACAGCTGGGAAATGTCAAAATGTGTAGCCCCATAGCAAATTTTAAAATTAGATATAAAAAAATTCATTTCTTGTTTTGAAAAACGGATTTCAATGTAGTAGCACTATTAACTGATACATTTTGTAAAAAACATGTTTTTCCATGACAGTATCCCTTTAAGAGTGTGCAATTAAAATTCGCAATTTTTAGTCGTATTGGTGCGAATTGTTTTGCTCTCTGCGACTTTAATGACATTCCCCCAAATGTCTGGAATAACTGGGGCAAAAAGAACACATGAAAAGCCTAAAGTCCCTTGGAAACATCTGAATTCAATTATTTAGCCCATACTAGTTCATATAGTGGGAAGGGAAATACAATTTTCTACTGCCTATTGTTAGTATTTCCAGTGAGTAGAGGGAGTTGGAAGGGGTTTCCTCATAGTTATTAAGCAATTTCTTTAGTCAGGTGGATTCAGCAGTTTACCATAGAATTTAGAATGATTGGATGACATGTCTTATATTAACTGTATTTTATATAATGTTAAGGGCTCTTACACATGGGCGTTTTTTGCTGCACTCCCCTGCGTTCCAATTTCTTCCATTCAGCCACAGGGGAGCGCAGGAGTAAACACACTCAATTATTGTCAATAATGCATGTAAGCGCGGAACGCAGGTGGAATGCAACATGCTGCGTCCCATCTGCGTTTGGTGCTTAAATACATTATGTGTGTAAGAGCCCTAACCTTATGTAACCTGCAAACAGTTTAGAAAGGTGTTGTCAAAATAAATTACAACAAAGACAGAGAAATAAAAAAGATTGAGTCCACCTTCTTCAAAATACTGGCCTTATAGAACCATTAACTCCATTCTTTATGTAAGGTTATGCAGAATTCAAACCCACAAAAATGTGATTATTAATAAGGTATCAGTTTATAGTATATTCAGAATACACTTGTAGTATCCAGTAACATAGGAACCCATGATTTATCACCAGACAGAAATGACTGGTTCAAATAGGAAAGGTAGCCTGTACTTAAAGGATTGTGAGTAGAAATATGTAACTGTACCTTACCTTTACTATTATCTCAGTGGTTTCATATTGCTAACACCCTCATAAAATTTGCCTAACACCATAATAGATTCTTGTTAGTGCTGAGCACTGCAGATGAGCTACACTTGGCACTGACACCCCATTGAAAATGAGGGATTAATGCTTAAAGCAGTCACTTTGTAGATAACACGTTGTCTAATTCTGGGCAGTGTCATTCTGTGGCTACTAAAGCAAATAAAGTTCTGTCTTGCATAAAAAAGGGCATTAACTCAAGGGATGAAAACATAATTATGCCTCTTTATAGGTCCCTGGTAAGGCCTCATCTGGAGTATGCAGTGCAGTTTTGGAATCCAGTCCTTAAGAGGGATATAAATGAGCTGGAGAGAGTGCAGAGACGTGCAACTAAATTGGTTAGAGGGACGGAAGACTTAAATTATGAGGGTAGACTGTCAAGGTTGGGGTTGTTTTCTCTGGAAAAAAGGCGCTTGCGAGGGGACATGATTACACTTTACAAGTACATTAGAGGACATTATAGACAAATAGCAGGGGACCTTTTTACCCATAAAGTGGATCACCGTACCAGAGGCCACCCGTTTAGACTAGAAGAAAAGAACTTTCATTTGAAGCAACGTAGGGGGTTCTTCACAGTCAGGACAGTGAGGTTGTGGAATGCACTGCCGGGTGATGTTGTGATGGCTGATTCAGTTAATGCCTTTAAGGATGGCTTGGATGATTTTTTGGACAGACATAATATCAAAGGCTATTGTGATACTAAGCTCTATAGTTAGTATGGGTATATAGAATTTAATTAAAAGTAGAGGGGTGTATGTATGGATGCTGGGTTTTCATTTGGAGGGGTTGAACTTGATGGACTTTGTCTTTTTTCAACCCAATTTAACTATGTAACTATGTAACATACAGACAAATTGACACATTCATCAGTTAAATGTATCAATTCCATAACATTTTTTTCACTGTCAAGATCATGTTCCTGAGAGCCAGGAAAGTTTTGATAAATGGAACAAAAAAAATATCTAATTCTTTGGAATCCTTCTTGATTACCTAGTACAGTATATTAAAAAAAATCCTCCCCTGACTTTTAAAACAGAGCTACAGATTTATGTGCAGTTTGGTCCTTTTTTTAAAAGTCACAATCATGGTAAAATAATTAGAACCTTAAAGGGGTTGTTCACATTCCAACACTTTTTCAGTTCAGTTGGTTTCAGATCATCAGAAATAATGACTTTTTCCAATTACTTTCCTTTTTCTAAAGCTGGCCATAGATGCAAAGATCTGATTGTACGAATCCTCGAACGATCGGACTTCTCCATCTCCCGACCTGCCACTAACCATTCCGATCAAATAAAGTACAAAAGAGCAGAAGATCCGATGTTCTGCCCCTGACAGCAATCATACGAAAGTTATGTCTGACCAAAGCTAGTGACAGTCTCCCTCTGAAAATCGTACGATCGGCAATACACGCAGAGATATTACCTGCAGCCGACAGAAATCTTTTAACCTGTTCGATCAACCAAACGACTGATCTCCGCCGGACGAAAAATGTCAGGACTCTCCACACATGGTCCGAAAATCGTCTATGGCTAGCTTAAGTGTGACCGTTGTTCTAATATTGAAGTGTAAATGTAAATTTTCACCTTCTAAAGCAGCTGTAGAAATCACCGACCCTGTAAACTGTTCTAAATTGATAGATTTAGTTGATACATTTGTTATCTTTGCCCCTGCTGAGCAGAATTCCTCAGTTTCATTACAGGCAGCTGTTAGAATTGATACAATAGTTGCTAATACTCCAGAGACGCTGCTGAGAAATGTATCAAATAATGTTGCAAAATTGTAACAGTTCAGATGCACCTGAATTACTGAGCTGCCAGACTGAAACACCAGAGACACAAACATTCAACTTTAAACTTAGATTCTGGAAAAACAGTAAAAACTAAAAATGGAAAGTTTTTGAAAAAAGTCTTTATTTCTGATGAACAGTCTGAAAACAGCTCAACTGAAAAAGTGTTTGGAAGGGGAACAACCCCTTTAAAGGGAATATGGTGTCGACATTCATATTTGCAGTGGATTTTCATATTTTCTTTTCTGCCATTTTTGATTAGTTAGTGTGGAATTTCAGACACTTCTGGTTACTAGGATGTGGTTTATATAAATAAATAATGATGATGATTTACCCTAACAACCAGGTAATGAAGGGTTTGTTTCTCCTTTAAAATATGAGAGTAGATTGTCACAGTTGGGGTTGGAATAAAGGCGATTGCGAGGGGACATTTTATATAAGTACATTTAGGGGCATATTTATCAAGGGTCGAATTTCGAATTGAAAAAACTTAACATGAATTAAGTCAAAGTTTTTTTTTTGCTTGAATAGGTCCATTTTTGATCGCATAGGTCTGTATTCAACCGAATTCGAATCATACGAATCGAAGGACTATCGCATTCGATCGAATTCGATTAAAAGTTTTTCCCAAAAAAACCTTTGATTTTTCAATTGACTCCAAATAGGTTGTAGGAGGTCCTCCATAGGCTAAAACAGCAATTTGGCAGGTTTTAGATGGCAAATGGTCAAAGTCGAATTTTTAAAGAGATAGTACATTATACATTTCGATATTCTAATTTTTTTAATTTTTTTCAAATTCAAATCGAATTTGGACTAATCCCTAGTCGAAGTACACAAAAAATAGCTTGAAATTCAATTTATTTTCATTCGAAAATTCACCTCGACCTTTGATAAATCTGCCCCTTAGTGTATGAGTATATATAGTTTATGTGAGTGTATGGAGGGGTATGTGTATGGATGCTGGATTTCATTTAGAGGGTTAAACTTGATGGACTTTGGTCCTTTTTCAACCCAACTTAACTATGTAACTAAGTAACTATGTATGTACCACCATAGCTGCAAATTCAAACAAGTTGAAGTTGATTTGAGCTGAAATAAAAAAAGATGCATCTTTTCTGTCAAGTCTTCTAAACTTCTGGTTCTGCATAACTTTAAGAAATCACTTTTATTTCTTGACATTTAAAATAAATATTATGTTTTACAGATTTTGGGGACTTAAGAGTGGCTTCTGAAGGCAGTGACATCATTATGCCACTTAATAGGACCAGCTACAGCACCGAACATCAAAAGCTTCCTTTCCTTTTAGGTGGCTGTGGTAATGACGTACATGCCCACACAATCTGACTCGAGGCCCCTCCTTAACGATCACAGAGAATACCTTTTGTGTGTACCCACAAGTGGAGGCTGAAAAAGTCCACAAGTAAGACTGATGTTCTGCATAAAATTGTTTGCCGCCACCCAATACACGTAGTTCTAGTACAGCGTGCAATCATTTTAAACTCTTACTACACAGTCACTTACACAGAAATATAAAAGCAGCATGAAACATTAAAGGGATAGAAAAACTCCTAGTGACTTCACAAGCATATGATATGAATATTTTTGAATGCACATACACTTACTCATTTGAATATGGCCATATAAAGAAGAATCAGTGATGAATATGCACGTACTGTAAAAACTGAAAATCATAGGGAGTTTGACTGGAAAGGCACAATAATACACCCCATATAGATCATCACATTATATAAACATAAGAAACATTTTTATTGATTAAAGGGGTTTTGCTCCTTTCAATTAACTTTTAGTATGATGTAGAGAGTGATATTCCGAGACAATTTGCAACTGGTTTTAATTTTTTATTATTTGTGGTTTTTGAGTTATTTAGCCTTTTATCCAGCAGCTCTTCAGTTTGCATTTTCCGCCATCTTGTTTCTAGGGTCCAAATAACCCTAGCAACCATGCATTGATTTGAATAAGAGACTGGAATACGAATAGGAGAGGGCCTGAAAAGAAAGATGAGTAGTAAAAAGTAGCAATAGCAATAAATGTGTAGCCTTACAGAGCATTTGTTTTTTAGATGGGGTCAGTGACCCCCATTTGAAAGCTGGAAAGATTCAGAAGAAAAAGGCAAATCATTCAAAAGCTATACTAAATAAATAATGACAACAAATGGAAAAGTTACTTAGAATTAGCCATTCTTGAACATACTAAAAGTTTACTTAAAGGTGAGCCACCTTTAATTAAAAAGTTTAAATGCAAAATCTTATAAAATACATAAATGTCAATGTATCCTCTGGCTGCTAGCACCTCTGTAATTCAGTACAAAACAGTGTAAAATCAATTGTAAAGAAGGAAAATACATACCGAAGATACTGTATGGTCCAAAAGTATAGCCAAGAAAAATTCCAACTTCTGCTCTGGTACCAATTCAACCATAAATGAAGAATAATGAAGATTTAGCAAAGCTTAGTCTCAGCCAAAAAGAGACCAATTGCTATAAATTCATATTACTGTATACACTACAATTTAAGTAGCCTCCCAAATAACTAACTAAACTCCAAATTAGTATTAGTTACTATGAGTAATTAATATTTTTGCATCCTTATCTTAGAAACAGAAGGCTAAAAGCAGAAAACATAAGTAGAAATCATGAGAATAATGAAATGCCAAAAAACAGAGGAGTACCTATAGGGGAAGCACACAGTACCCTGTGACTACTGGGGCAGTCACAATAAAAAAAATCAGTGTGACTGTGGTACCCCTTATGGAAAAATTTTGCCCAAATTTATTGCCTTAGTGCCATCTTCTCTTAATTCACGTACAGTTCATAGAGAATTACTATTTGGGAAATGCCCAGTACTATTCTGAAAAGTGATACAATGCTGACCACTTCCTGGCTTTAGATTTCTGTTTGGCGAGAATAGAAACCAGGTTGTTGTACAAGCCTTGGGACACTTGCTCATTCACTTGTCTTGTAGAAATGTAAACTGCTTAGTGAGTGGATTCCCAGTTATGTGTCATAGTGTTTCTTTAACCTTAGTTTGGTAATAGTTCAACTTATGGCTTCTGTGTCCATGACATTTCCTATGATAACTTCAGTGTGGTTTATTTTACACCAGCAGGTGAATGAATCACTACTAAAAGATCATTTACAATGTCCCTGGTGTAAGTGCAAAATTGTGCCTCCTAGCAGGGGCATATTTATATAACGGCATATCAATTTATTACATTAAAAAAAAAATTGCCCAGCGTCTGCCACAGATTTCCATAAGAAATCCATTGATGGAGCTGGGCGGGAGGTGTAGGGGGCCAGGTTAGTCGGCAGAAGTGACATCACATGCACGGGGTAAGTAGGGTTGCCACTTTTTCTGGAAAAAAATACCGGCTTTCCTATATAATTATCTTTTCTCCCTATTCATAACATTGGGATTTAACCATCATTTTTCCGGCTAGGCCGTTAAAATACCGGCCAGTTGGCAACCCTTGGTGTAAGGGTTGTGTTTAGGTCCGGTGCCTAGGGTGGCATCTGAACTAAAAATAAATACAACCCTGCCTCCTGTCACTTATTCAAGAATGTGCACCCAGGGGGGCTAGGGGAAGCTTAACGGTACCAAAATGCATTGTAAAGTTTGTGTGCTGGTGTCATCCCATGTCAGTATGCTCATAAGACAAGGCAGATGGGAGCAGATCTGTCTTTTCTCAAATATCGACACGGGAGACACATTTATCAAGGGTCGAATTTTGAACTCATTTGAATGTTTTAAAACTCCCCTAAAATCGAAATTCAACTTACAGAAATGTATTAAAGGAAAACGATACCCCCTGAACAGTGTAGGTCTCGATTATTAAATATATTGATAAAACAGTTCACATGTAAAACCCTGCTTCATGTAATTAAACCATTTTCATAATAATATACTTTTTTAGTAGTATGTGCCATTGGGTAATCCTAAATAAAAAATTGGGCCGCCCCTTGAGATCGTAGGATTCACAGTGCACACAAACAAACCATACATGTTAGGTCACATGAGCCAATTAACAGTCAGAGTTCTGTCTTTTGCTTCCACACTTCTTCCTGTTACAGTTAGAGCTGCAGTATTTCTGGTCAGGTGATCTCTGAGGCAGCACACTCATTTTAGGGGTTTAGTTTTCCTTCAATAAAATTGTTGTTTTTTTTTTTAACTCAGACAAATGTAAACGACCAGACTATTCGAATCAAATTCGATCAAACTCGATCCATTTTTTTTCTCCGAAAAAAACTTGAATGTCAGGAAGGATTCAAAAATCTTCAAATTGATTCCTGGAACTCTCCCATTGACTTAAACAGTAATTCAGCAGTTTTTAGGTGGCACATTAAAATTCTTAAAGGGCCAGAGTATGCTAAATCTGGAAAATCGAATTAGAATTTTTTTTTAAAAAAAAAAAAACTTGAATGTAATTTGGATAACTCCCTAATCGAATTTGACAGTTTTGACCATAAAAATGTTTTCAAAAATTCGAATTTTCAATTCAACCCTTAATAAATCTGCCCCTCAGTGTACCGCTTGCCTACAGCTGATAAAGTGTATGACTAGAAAACTGTGAAATAGGAAACCTGGCCAAAGTGGATCAACATACAATGAATGAGATAGAAGTGTGTGTATAATGAATGTTTCAGGTCAGTTGTTTTCAGATAGTTCACCAGAAATAAAGACTTTTTTTCGATTACTTTTCTATTTATGACTGTTTCTCTAATGTCAATGACTCTCTAAACTGATACATTAAGAACTTTCTTATCTTTGTCCCTGCTGAGCAGAATCCCTGAGTTTTATTAAAGCCAGCTGTTAGAGTAACAATTGTTACAATTAAATATAACAGTTCAGAATCTGCTCCTGGATCACTGAGGCGCCAGACTGAAACACTAGGGTTAGGAACGCTACACTTTAATTTTGCAAAAATGGTTTGAAAAAGGGAAGTCTATTAAGTTTCAATACTTCCAGTTTTCATAACAGTTTTATGCAATGACATGCTTTTTACTTTAGGCAGTGAAATCTGCTTTGCATTGGTTCGTTGTTAAACAAGTTTCCATTGATTAAAACAGAAAGCAGCATATGCAAATATATTTTGCCCATTGCTGTGAACTTACAGTTTTTTTGGAGTGGCATATGTTTGAGGTTATACAAAAGCTTCTCATGTTTTGAGTTGGCTCTGTTATTTATTTATATTTCATTTACTAAGTTGAACAGTTAAAAGGCACAAACCCTGACAAATCATTAAATCATACATTATATACTTTAAAGTGATCAGATCTACCTTGGACACCTACCAAATGAGTAGCTGCCTGCTCATTTTATACCATTTACAGTGCCAGCTTGGACAGTAAAGATCCATGCCTTCTAATTTGTACATAATAGCTTCCATGAATTTTTGTGTTTTGTACATGTAAATAAACTGGCACTATCATCCCAGTTGATCCTGTAATCCTGCCCTTTTAATAGTAGTTAATCCTGCCCTTTTAATAATAGTTAAGGTGACTATACATTTAAAGAGCCTCTCGTTTGGAGAGGTCGGTCCTAAATGTGCTGTTCAAAAAGCCTTTTGCACTGTCAGCCGAACACCCTTGTTCTATATTCAGTTGACACATATAGATCTATTGAATAACCCCTGAGTTTAATACTTCTCCATACCTTAGTACATGGTAGAGAGAGAGTTGATTTAGTCCAGGGTCTCTTTCTAGTACACTAACCTCCCAAAACTTATGCACAACTTCTACAATTTAAAGCCAAATGTTTTGTCAGGATTTGTGTCTTTTAAAAGCTCCAATTATTAAATGGAATACACAAGTCAAAACATGAGAAGCTTTTGTAAATCCTCAAGCATTTTACACCCCAAACAAATTATCTATAAATTTATATACCTGTATTAAAAAAACATTTGGTTGGCACATACAGGATAAAAACTTTTATTTTTTTATTTTTAAAAAAAGCCGTAATAAACCACTTAAAGGAATTGTTCAGTGTAAAAATAAAAATTGGGTAAATAGATAGGCTGTGCAATATAAAAAATGTTTCTAATATAGTCAGTTAGCCAAAAATGTAATGTATAAAGGCTGGAATGATTTCATGTATAACAAGTCAGTCAGAGCACTACTTCCTGCTTTTCAGCTCTCTTGGTTTACACTGACTGGTTGCCCTGGTTACCAGACAGTAACCAATCAGAGACTTGAGGGGGGGCCACATGGGTCATATCTGTTGCTTTTGAATCTGAGCTGAATGCTGAGGATCAATTACAAACTCACTGAACAGAAATGTACCATGTGGCCCCCCTTCAAGTCGCTGACTAGCTCAGAGTTATAGAGCTGAAAAGCAGGAAGTTGGATTCTGGCTGTTTTATTAGACATCTGTTCACTCCAGCCTTTATATATTACATTTTTGGCTAACTAACTATATTAGAAACATTTTTTATTTTGCACAGCTTATCTATTTACCCAGTTTTTATTTTCACACTGAACTATTCCTTTAATGAAGATGACTTTGCAGGACCCATGAATTGTATATCCTCCACTCTTATCCTTCCTATGTGTGAATAAAGCCGAATCTTGATGTTAATTGTGCCGGATTCCTGATATTCTTGATCAGCGCCTTGACAGCGATCTGTGGTTTTGATGTAGTAGCCAGCGAGGCACAATGCGCTGTGCCTAGAGAAAGGTAGTGTTTGGAGAAATGCAGTGCTTGGAGGATGTGCAGCAGTGAAGCTGACTTGTGACTACACTGTGTGGCCTGACTGGAAAAGAAAAGTTATCAGTTATCTGAACTGTGTAAACCACGTGGTGGGGTAGTCAGGAATAGTGATGGGCGAATTTATTCGGCAGGCGCGAATTTGCGGCAAATTGCCGCGATTTGCCACCCGCGAAAATTCACCCACATCAAAAAAAAATGGACGCCGGCGACAAAAACGAAACACTGTTACCGTTTCGTGAATTTTTCGCCAGTTTGTGAATTTCCCTGGAAATTCACCATTTTTTTTGCCAAGCGAAACACCCCAAGTTCGACCATCACTAGTCAGGAAAATGTTTTGATGCCATATGAAGATAAATACCTTTTTTATGCATTTTTAATTTGAATAAATTAAAGACAAAGTCCAATTTTCTGCAATTTTTGCATCTTTTCTCTGCACAAGAAACTGATTGCCTACCATTGCCTACCATTTAAAAATCTTCCCACAGTGTATGAATGTATTTATAGGAGCAAAAGTCCTCCATGATCCTTGTGTAACCCTATCTTTGCTGCATTGCCTCTCAGGCAAAACACTTACATTCATGACCCTTTTTCTCAGATGAGCCTTCACAAAGGGTCAGAGGAGGCTAAATTGTAACAGTCAAACACAACCTTTGAAACAATAAAGTGTGCAAGTGACTCTTAACCCAAAAAAAACAATTGTTTAACAGGTAATCAATCAATTCTTCTGTATATTCATCTTATTGTGACACACACACACACACTAAATTCACTGGGGGTTTGCTCACAAACCAAATGTATTGTTTTCACATTGTTTCAGACTGCCTGAAGGGTGCCCTGAGGGATTACACATAGAATTCCCGGTGTCCCTTTTCAATTGAGTCCTTACACTTGATGAGTATGGTCTACTCTATGGTATTATAGTAGGCATAACATGCGAGCACTCACCCCAAAAAGTCCCGTGCATCCAGACAAACACGTGTGCTGCACGATGATGACGTCCCCCGGATTCAGACGAACTGGACAGCAATGAAAGTAATTGGTATGGAGCACACGGTGGTCTAGAAATTAAAAACTCTGTTTATTAAATATCCAGTAAAATGTCAATACATATCCCACTTGTTGGAGGACAAATATAGAAAAGAAAAATAATTGACCTATTGCTTTGCACCTTCCCATCCCCCTCTTAGTCCAAAAACACAGTCATACAGTATATCTTCCCCACAACATGTGTTAAAACATAACTTTTAATAAATATCATTATTATTATTTTTCTTTCTCTTTCTTAATGATATTTATTAAAAGTTATGTTTTAACACGTTGTGGGGTAGATATATGACTGTGTTTTTGGACTAAGAGGGATGGAAAGGTGCAAAGCAATAGGTCAATTATTTTTCTTTTTCTTTTCTATATTGGTTTAATTATTTGACCTTGCACACCATTGGTTGTTTTCTATTTGATGGGAGGTGCTCCCCAATACTCCTTACTTATTTGTTGGAGGACAAGACTGCTCTTTCTAGCTATACTGTCTATCTCACCACTCCAAAGAAGGTCTTGTTACAGGATCTGATGAATACTATCCAAAGCTATTTCACTGGGTCCCTTTCCTCAGACTTTGCTCAAGGTTCTTCTTTCTACAGGGGCAAATCTTCTTACTGGGGATGTATTCTCCAAAATAAACAGCAACATTACCCCCTCCGGCAGTGGAATCCACAGAGGAAGAGCCTTGTGTTCCTTCTAACCTACGCAAAGGATCTCACAATACCCCAGGGTCTATAGACACGTTTCTCCTTCAGGGCATAGGCTCCAGCTATCTAGTTGGGTAAACGACTCTTGTTTCTGTGCAAACACCTATCTGATCCCCACATTTATATAGGCACACATCTGCTGACAAAAGGATTTAAAGGAACAGTAACACCAAAAAATTAAAGTGATTTAAAGGAATGACAATACAATGTACTGTTGCCTTGCACTGGTAAAACTGGCATGTTTGCTTCAGAAACACAACTATAGTTCATATTCACAGTAGATAGCAGATAAGTTCTGAAGAATCTCATTGTATACTACAGAGCGTATCTGTTATCTACTGTGTATCTCTGCTTGAATGGCTGCCCCCATGGCTACACAACAGCTTGTTTATATAAACTGTAGTAGAGTTTGTGAAGCAAATAGACCAGTTGTATCTGTGCGGGGCAACACTGCATTACATTTCCATTACTTCAAAAAATGTACATTTTTTTTTGGGTTTTGCTGTTGCTTTAAGGCATAACCAGACATGTTGTGGGTAATCAGTATAAGGTCTATTCATTACACATCACTGAAGAATGAACAATTTCTTTGCAGCTTGATAAACTCATACTCAAATAACTGGGTGCTGCTCAGATTGTACAGCACCCTAAAAGGGCAGCCATCACTGGATGCACCACGTGCTCTTCACTATAAACCTGAGCTATTATGCAGTGCAAGCTCAGTATTATGCCAAGGTTATAATCTGGCTGGTATTACAAAAACCAGCAATGTGAATGTGTATAAAAATATAAGGGGCCCATGTAATACAATCTCTAATTCTCCATTTACCAGTAGGTTCTTCCAGCCCACTCGAGGGCATCTAAAAGGAAACAATTGCCCCCTTGGGGACAGGAATGATTTTTTACCCCTCCTAGAGGCAAATTGGAGAGGCTTTAGGTGGGGGTTTTGAATTCCTCTGCATTATCTAGCTATTAGAAGAGTTTCAGTAAGAGGAAAAAGTTGAACTTGACAGATGTGTCCCCTTTCAAACTAGGTGCCTAGGGTGAACCAACTTTTCAGCACAACATTAGGTAGCTAGTGGTAGGCCAGATTCCATGGAGTTCATGTTAGCTGGTGAGAGATATGAGTACTGTATGCCATTTAGCTGAGCAGATTTTGGTGGAAACCCCCAGCTCCCAGGCATTCTCTTACTTTCATCTAACTGTATTGAGTATATGATTGGCTAACTTTATACTGCACAAATTCTTATTGCATTCCAGTAAATTTATTGAGATAATGAATATGTAGTTTTGACACATCATTTAACGCAGGTGGTTTGCGGCAAAAGAAAGTGCCATACTGTAAGTTTACACCTACATGTTCCTTATTCAGGGATTAATCATCAGCTCTATTTGTTTGGTCCTCTCTTTACGGTTGCATTTTGCTGAGGTTGTTTTGTCATACCGGGACTCCATTAACTCCTCTGGAATACATGTATTGTATAAATTCCATTTAATGACAAACCATCTCTATCTTTGTTCATGGAATTACAATCACAGTTAATAAGGCTGCCAAACTGTACAAGTATGGTTGCAGAATATTTAGTATATACTGTATATATTTAGTGTCATGCACCTGAAATTTAGGGGCTGCGTAGAAACAAAATAGTGTTCAAATACACCACTCTTCACTCACATCACTGGCATCAATGAGTTAAAAATGGGCTATTTATCCAGCTGTGTATTCAAGATGTGTACCAGTGCTATTTTAGACACACACCTTGTTTATTCCCCAGAATGCAGCATTTACCACCTTAGTCACTTCGCCCTTTAGTAAATTTGTCCCAAGGTGTGGTCACAGGTCTAAAGGTAGGGTTTATGGAGTTTCAGTACAGCATTAAAGGGGTTGTTCACCTTCCAACACTTTTTTCAGTTCAGTTGTTTTACAGATAAACAAAGAATTTTTTTCAATTGCTTTTTATTTTATTTTTTACCATTTTCACAAAATTTAAGTCAAACGTTTAGTGTTCCTATCTCTAGTGTTTCAGTCTGGCAGCTCAGTGATCCAGGAGCATCTGAACTGTTAGAATTTGCTCCATTTAGTTGATAAAATGAGTTGATACATTTCTCAGCAATATTTGTGGAATATTAGCAACTACAGTAGAACCCCTATTTTACGTTTTTCAGGGGACTGGGAAAAAAATTTGTAAAATCTGGGAAAATATAAAATCAGGGAAATGTGTTAAAGTAACTTTTTCTTCATGTGCCGAAAGAATATAAGCACAGGAGTCCGTTTCAGTTTGAGATACAACATTTAGGGGCAGATTTATCAAGGGTCGAAGTGGATTTGAGTGAATTTTCAAAGTTCTTAAAGTTCGAATTTCGAAGTAAATTTTTGGGTACTACGACCAACGAATAGGCTACTACGACTTTGACTCCGATTCAAAGTAAAATCGTTTGAATATTCGACCATTCGAAGTACTGTCTCTGAAAAAACTTCGACTTCAATAGTTTGCCAAATTAAACATGCCGTGCTATGTTAGCCTGTGGGGACCTTCTAATGCATTTTTCAACGTTTTTTGAGTAGTCAAAGTAAAATCGATCGATTGATCACTGAAATTGTTCGAATCGTTTGATTCAAATGATTTAATCGTTCGATCGAACGATTTTACTTCGACCGCAAAACGGTCAAAAATCGTTAGAGTATAGCCATTTGATGGTCGAATTTCGAAGTATATTTCACTTCGAAATTCGACCTTTGATAAATCTGCCCCTTACTGTGTTAACAACAAGGGGCAGGCATTGCAGTGTTAATGTTACACTATGGGGGCATGTGCAAGGCCTCTCTGTCAGACACATACACAACCTAAAACAAAAAGTGATTGGAATCGACGTTTCGCTGTATTGTATCAATTCTTACAGCTGCCTTTAATGGAGCTCAGGGATTCTGCTCAGCAGGGATTAAGATAATGAACGTATCAACTAAATCTATCAGTTTAAACAGTTTAAGTGTCAGCGACTCCCCTCCCTGAGTTGATTTAGAAGGTGAGAAATTAAACGTTACACTTCAATATTAGGTAAACGGTCACAAATAAAAAATATGAAGTCTTTATTTCTGGTGAACCATCTGAAACCAACTGACGAGAAAAAAAGTGTTTGAAGGTGAACAACCCCTTTAAAAGGAGAAGGAAAGGTTAAAACTAAGTAAGCTTTATCAGAGAGGTCCACCTAAATATACCAGTTAACCCTCAAAGTAATGCTGCTCTGAATCCTCTGTCAAAAGAAACATTTCTTTCCTTCTTTTGTGTACACATGGGGGTAAATTTACTAAGTGGCGAAAATTTGCCAGCGAGCGAATTTTCGGTAGCGTTATTTCGGCAATGCAAGCAAATCAAAGTGAAGAAGAGCTAGTGTTCAATTCTGCCTAGCGCAACTTCGCTAGAGGTCTTGCACTCAGGCTAATTTGCATACGGCGCAAAATTTAAAGTTGAATGGACCTCTTTATGTTACATGCTGCATCTAATACATTACATTTACACTGATAACTACACATGCCAAGGGAACCCTAATAAAGTCAATTGAGTTGTTATTATGCCCTACACAAAAACCCAATGTTCACATATGTTATAAAATGTATGGGGGAAACCGATTACACAAAAAAAAAACTTTAAACACTTTTGCAGCCTATCACCCTGAAAAAAGGAAAAGACTACAGCATTTTTTGGACTTAGAAGTTTTTCCCCTCAAAATATATGATGTAAGTAACTGAAGATTGAGGAAGTTCTTTGCACTCCATTGCACTTCGCCTGGTCTGAGCTGGCAAAGGCAAGTCTAGCGAAAGAGGTAACGTTCAGTAAAATCTGCATTTTAGTGAATTTGCGGAGTAACGTCCATTTGCCAGAGCAAAAGGCGCCTGGCGTTAGAGTGTCAATCACCAGCATCTATCTCCTTCACTATCAAAGTGACGCCTGTGCCCGTTAGTAAATCGGTGAATCCCTGAAAAGATAATAGCTGGAGAGCACGTTTATCTTGTTTTAAAATTTGATTTCTTTATTTGCAGAAAGTCCTGCACAACATGTTTCGGCTACATCGGCCTTCATCAGGTGCACCTGTGCAGAGTGAGAAGCCAAACTTTAAGCAAAAAGCCAGCGTTTTCACTCTACTGCACAAATGCTGCCCATGGTCATTGAGGAAATGGAAGAAGATGATCACTCAGTGGTGCTTTTTTAGTAGTTCCACGGGCACTCCCCTGTGATTTAACCTGTCCTTCTGCTTAAATGTTAGAACACTTGGCTCATAAGACACACAGCAGCTTTTCCCTGAAGAGATCATTCCTATTAAGGCTTATGACAACCGTAATATCATTTGCGTTGATGGCATCCTGCTCTCACCACTAATGACAGGCAGATTTTGTACCAGAAATGTTCAAACGCTTGGGGGTTTTTTTTGGCTGAAATCCACCTGTCACCAGCAGGCTGCCAGTTTGTGATATGTATGTGATATTTCACACACAGATAGGAAAGTGACACTAAACTGTGTTTTAAATATTTTGAAGATAATTTTTATTACTGTTTTAACATGTCATTCTGGATATGTGATTTTCTGTTGGGAGGTGATTTATGATTTAAAAAGGCCCTTAGTGCACTGATGCTCAATTAGGAGAAAGCCATGAGTTGTTGTCCAACAGCATCTGGAGTCTCCAGGCTCAGCATCACATAGTGCCACATGTTGCCATCTCATGAATAGGTCTAACAGTTTTTGGAAGTATATTATTTCCAAATAAGAATTTAGGGGCCAATGACCAGGATATGACTGCATCAATGACAATCCTTGACCAACTGGAACCTGTGAGATTCCAGACATCAGTTGGGAAGGCTGTTGTTTTTGCCATTAAGGGGTAGATTTATCAAGGGTTGAATTTTGAGTTTATGGGAGTTATTAAACTCCCTTGAAATCGAATGAACTCAAATTCGACCAACTGCAATTTATTTAAATTCTCAAGTGAATAGGATCAACCCGCAAATTTAAATCTAATTTGAATCAAATCTGATTAGTGTTTTTTTACGAAAAAAACTTTGATGCCAGGGACTTCCTACATAGGTTAAAACAGCAAATTTAGCAGGTTTAAGGTGGCGAATAGTTTAATTCTAGTTCTTAAAGGGCCAGTGTATGATACATTTCAAAAATCAAATTCAAATTTAAAAAAAACTTGAATCGCATTTTCCCTAGTCGAATTTGACCATAAAAACCTCGAAAATTCTAATTCGAAAATTAGAATTTTCACTTCGACCCTTGATGAAAATGCCCCTTAAGGCCTTATTGATCAAAATCCACCTTTTTCGGATTATTTAAATAAAAAAAGTTCCACCAAACTACAATACACAATTTGACCTTAAACAAGGAAAATTGCTTCACTGCTCCTATAGGTTATGGAGTAAGGGTTCATAACTTGTAAACGCATTCCTTTTTCCCCCCCAAAATATAAGTGGACAATAACAAAATCAAACAATATCCCATCCCTCATTTCAAAATATAAATACCGTATATACCCGCGTAGTGCTCAAAAAGTCTACCTCGGCTTATACGCGGGTCAGCGGTACCCGACCCGCTGAGATTGCAGTCACTTTTAATCATTCCTATACCAACAGTTCACTTGGGGAGAGACTGCAATATCCCACAATGCCCTCTGTTGGTTATATGAAAGAATAACAGTGCGCCCTCTGTTGGTTATATGAAAGATTAACAGTGACTGCAGTATCACACAGCGCCATCTGTTGGTTGTATGAAAGAATAACAGGGACTGCAATATCACACAGTGCCATCTTGTTGGTTGTATGAAAGAATAACAGAGACTGCAATATCACACAGCGCCATCTGTTGGTTGTATGAAAGAATAACAGTGACTGCAATATCACACAGCACCCTCTGTTGGTTATATGAAAGATTAACAGTGACTGCAATATCACACAGCGCCATCTGTTGGTTGTATGAAAGAATAACAGTGACTGCAATATCACACAGCGCCCTCTGTTGGTTATACAAAAGATTAACAGTGATGGCAATATCAAACAGCACCCTCTGCACATGGTAGTGGGACAGTGGGACAATGCACACAGTAATCCGTTTGGCAATTCTCTGTCACCATCAGCTTTGCAAAGAAGTCCGGTTGATCGCTGGGGGGTCGCTTTGGCAGAATGTGCGCTGCTGGGAGACAGGGCTGTAGTTGTGTCTAGGCTTATACGCGAGTCAATAAGTTTTCCCAGTTTTTGTAGGTAAAATTAGGTACCTCGGCTTATACACGGGTCGGCTTATACACGAGTATATACGGTAGTAATGTTTCCAAAAAATGATCCATGACCCCACTAAATGGCTACATCATTTGAACTTTCAGCTACCTTAGGGAAATAGCTGATCTGAGCAGAATTGTGTGTGTGTTGCCAAATGGACTACTCATGACATATGATCCTCATTCTTTGCTGAGCTCTTGCAGAAATGGTGGAAGACAGTGTGTTGCAGCTTAACTGTAACTCTCATGAGCAGTTTCAATAAAAAATATTGGAATTATTTCAGTGTCAGTTGGTTATTAACCGGGAACAGTAGATTTATTTAACATAAAAATAAAGAATTAGCTTGTAACTCCTTCGTACACTGATATTCAAGAAGGTCATATGTAATATGTAAATATGACAGGCAGATATGTTACTTGCAATCAAAACCCCAATGGAGGTGTGATACTGAATATTGGAAGTTAAGTGTCACCACCACAGGTTAACCCCTTCAGTGTACTTGGTCTCTTTAGTGAAGAGCCTTGGTCTCTTGCTACTCAGCCCCTTCACCTGGCAGATATATTAATAACTCTACACTCTTCCTCCTCAGTGGAGCACAGAATTTCTCTTGCTTACCAGCCCTGATTATCTCACACTCCTTGTACATGCCTTGGAAAAAATTTGTTCTTTTTTGGTCCCTGGACCAAAAAAGGTTGGGGACCCCTGGACTAGAGAAATGGGGAATACCCATATAATACACCAGCGGGTGTACCTCCCTCCCACAGGGCATAGGTTATCTCCCTGGGATATCCTACACAGTTAGGAGAGTTAACTTTTTCACATCTCATACATTAATGTTCATATTCTTTAATCCAAGGCCCATTGGGTGTCACAGATATAATAGAACCAAAACGTATTCCTTTTGCATAAATCTGTTTAAGTAGGACCAATGCACTTTTTGGCACCCCCTACTGAATGAGGCTTCCTTATCCTTTAATAAATGCAGTATCCAGTACTGGTGTAAATTCAAATGCATGAGAAAATCTGTTTTTATCTCAAAAAGCTACCAATATGATAAGCAGGATCTGTTTTTCTAAAAATACCTAAATGCGCAGTGTAAAGATGGATGAGTTTCACATTAAGTTCAGAACTCATGATTCATTGCTGAGAGTTGATGATTCACATTAGAAAGTTGCAATGAGGTTTTTGAGATGCACAACCTGTAGCTGTTAGAATGACAGATGTGGCTGCCATTTATTGTGTGCTAGTATCACTTTACTAGAAAAGGGTTGAACAGCAAAAACAGCATTGCCGTGGGTGTCTGAGCAGGATTAACCCTATATAATCAAAACAGTATTATATTAGCGTGTGCTTTATGAATGTGTTAGACCAGTTACCATTAAGCCCTCCCTGTGCACATTTACCTATATCCATGAGGACATGATGCATTAACGTGTATTACACCAGAATCTTGTAGACTGTGCACCCAGAACCAGAATTTGTAATATGCTCCAGTATCTTTCCTACAAACAGTAGGACATAGTGAAAAAAAATACATTTAGGCAAACAATAATGTTGCATATTTAATGCAGTCTTAACATGCCATTTTCCTTATGGTCAGAATGGAAGATTTGTGAATGGTAATTATCTTTAAATGTACAGCTTTAACAGACCATGAAAACTGGGCTCTGTTTCCACCTAAAACATGGAGCTGGCTACTGTTTGACGGTTTGATAATTGACAGAAAAATATGTATTTAGCCATTTTGGATTTGACATAATGTGTTCTTTCTGAAAATATTACAGGTTTCGGGGGTCAACTTACTTATTTGGCATTGTTACCACACATAATGTAAATCAGGCAGTATTTTTTTGGTAATAGAATTATATGTCATGAAATATGCATGCAAGATTTACATTTTGGGGTCCTACGCACAATGGCCATCAAACTGTTGGACCCCTCATATTTAGGATGTTTTTTCTTGGTACCTAATGCTATGAGGCAGATGCTGAAGATGCTAAAAGTGGAAGTTGTGAAGCAATTTTCAGGTATCCCATTAGAACTGCTAATTTTGGTAAAGCTTTGTCACTTTGTGAGTTTGGAGTAGAAAGCCAAGGTTACCTATTTTGGATTTGCCCAAAATGTTTACTATCCAAAAATATATGGTTTTGAGGGGAAAACAATTTTTGTGGCTTTACCTCACATAAAATGCAGTGGCTGAAGGGTCTTCCAGGACAATTTGTATGCGCATTAATATTGGGGTCTCTAAATGCCAGATACTTTGGCAATACTAAGTACTAGAAAATCATGTAAACATTAAATAAACCCAATAAGCTAATACAGAGAAAAAGGAGATCATTTTTAAAAAGTCTAATTATTTGCCTTTCCATAATTTGGAGCTTTCTGGATAACGGGCTTCCAGATAATGGATTCTATACCTGTATCATGTAAAATAGCAATCTTTTTCTTTATCTACTATTTAGAGCTCTAAATCTTGTTTCAGGAGTGGAAATACATGAAAACTCAAAATACACAGAAAACTCAAAATACACAGAACACTCATGTTCAAACAATGTATAGGTCTTCTAAGTAAATGAAACGTAAGTGAGAAAGCACAAAATGTTAAATAAAATATCTGCAAATAAATGCGAAAGTCTGCTGGCACTTAAAGCGTTAAGCTACCAGATATACCCTCCCCTTAAAACAAAACAGAGATTGTACATTGCAAGATATTCAAGCTGACCAGGGATGACTTTGTAGCTGACCAGCTTGAATTTATGAATAATCAATACCTGTTCTGTTTAAAGGGATTGCAAATTAATGTAATGAGGCAGACGTATTATGTGATGTAAAAAACTGTGCAATAATACGCCATACATCACCAGGCCTATTGTCAAGACTGATTGTAGTGGTAACATAGTAACAAGTTAGGTTGAAAAAAGACACAAATCCATCAAGTTCAACCTTAAGTCTGTATATAACATGCCTAACTGCTAGTTGATCCAGAGGAAGGCATAAACCTCATCTGAAGCCTGTCTAATTTGCCTCAGAGGGGGAAAAAAGTCCTTCCTGACTCCAAGATGGCAATGAGACCTGTCCATGTATCAACTTGTACTATGAGCTACTGTATCTTCCATAACCCGGTATTCCCTCACTTACTAAAAAGCCATCCAATCCCTTCTTAAAGCTATCTAATGTATCAGCCTGTATGACTGATTCAGGGAGAGAATTCCATATCTCGACAGCTCTCACTGTAAAAAAAAAACCCTTCCAAATATTTAGCCAGGACCTCCTTCTGGAAAGACCTACTTGTAAATAAAGAATTAGAGAGATTATAATATGTCACCCTGATATATTAAGTGAGCCAACAGTGCAGTTATGAGGTGGATCTGGGAACTCTGACTCCTCTGTTGTAAACACTGAGGAAAAGAACTGATTAAGCACATTTACCTTTTCTGTATCTGTTACCACCATAACACCATACTGGTATCATTATTTAAAGGGGCAACACTCTCAACTTCTTTTTCTCAGCATCTTTTTACTATTAATATACTGAAAAAACTTTTTGGGGTTAGGCCTAGCCTCAGCCGCAATGTGCTCCTCATTTTCTATCTTTGCTTTCTGGATTGCTGTTTTACAACATTTATTATAGCATTCATATACATTAAATGTAGCTTCTTTCCAAACAAACTTTTAAATGTCTCTCTTTGTTCTGATTAACTTGTTTACCTCTATATTAAGCCATATTGGATGTTTCTTGGTGCTTCTACATTTACTTATTAAGGGAATAAATTGAGAGCAGTAATGATCTGGGGTGTCGACCTGTCCATTACTATGCTGAGTATTTGCATTCTACCTTAAGAGAGAGTCTGTGTTGTCATGGAATAAACTTACATAAACTGCAAGTTCAAATAAAACAAAAGTGTAAAGGTACAGTTTGCTGCTGCTAAGGAAATGAAGGTATGAGATTTCTCAGGAAATCAAACATGTTTTTTTATTTGTGGTGATTAATCTATAGAAAGTGTTTTAGTTAACAAAATCTGGCAAGTATTTACCTAGATTAGCGGAGTATAGTGTTTTTCAGAAAAAGGTACATGAAACTTTGCAATTCTTCTAAACAGAGCTTTGTTTCTTGAGCCATATGGAAGGAAAGGAAATGATTATGGAACAAATAGTTTTGCAGACTGAATCAGTGGCATTGTAATGTCTCCCAGGAGCTCATGTCCTTATATTACCCAATATTTCACCCTTTATAGACCAGTAAAATCCCACTAGGGGTGATGATCATTTACAATGGCTGGATAATATCAACCCGTGCAGTAATCAATAAGAACCAACCAATGATTTGGCATTACTATTCTACCTGCAGTAGACAATGCTAATGGTTCTTATGGATTGTAGCACGGGGTAAATTTGTAGATATGAGTAAACGAGCCCCATTATATTTAGCAATAGGGGTGCATTTTTGAAGAGGTTTATAGGACGGTTAATTTATCAAAGCAACACTCAATATAAGTGAAAAACATGGACACAGAATGCCATGTTGTTTACCCACAATGCAGCATATTTTCCTCAGAATTATTGTGTTATTGCAGTATAAATGCAGTATAATTATTGTGTGACAGTATAAAACTTGAAACTTTTGGAACTTTTTTAGAGAGATTATAATATGTCACCCTGATATATTAAGGCTTAATAAATAGACCTCTAAGTGTTTACAATCTCCTTTCAAATCCACATGGCCAGAGAAAAATACCAAAGTTTTTCTTAGCTTCTCTGTGTTCACAGATTGAGAATATTGGTATCTGAAAGGTGGGAAAAATTTTGTGGATAGAATCAGCTTTGCTTTTAAATAAGTCAGGAAAGTCCTGTGGTATGTTCAAATGTTAATGATTCATTTGCAGAGATATGGAGCAGTGAAGTGAATTTGAAAAACAAAGTATCTGGGATTGAACCAAGGACCTTTAAATGTTCAGTCTAATATATCCTACCAGCTGACTGGTTGCTGAGGGTGACCAATAGCATAATTTGCACTGTTTATTGCATTACCCCAAAAGTATCCAAAGACACACTAACCCCACCTCCTACACAAAAGATTTATCACCAGAAGTCACAATGTAAATAGATAGGGATCAAATGACTTCTAGGTGTACATGGCCTGTACATGCAAAACTGAAACATCTGCTAAATGAAATGCCAGATAGGTGCAAGGCTACCATGCAAACTCCGTTTCGCAGTTCAGTGTGAAAATAAAAACTGTGTAAATAGATAGGCTGCGCAAAATAAAAAATATTTCTAATATAGGTAGTTAGCCAAAAAGGTAATGTATAAAGGCTGGAGTGAACAGATGTCTAATAAAACAGCCAGAATCCAACTTCCTGCTTTTCAGCTCTGAGTTAGTCAGCGACTTGAAGGGGGGCCACATGGTACATTTCTGTTTAGTGAGTTTGTAATTGATCCTCAGCATTCAGCTCAGATTCAAAAGCAACAGATATGACCCATGTGGCCCCCCCCTCAAGTCTTTGATTGGTTACTGCTTGGTAACCAGGGTAACCAGTCAGTGTAAACCAAGGGAGCTGAAAAGCAGGAAGTAGTGTTCAGACTGACATGTTATACATCAAATCACTCCAGTCTTTATACATTACATTTTTGGCTTACTAACTATATTAGAAACACTTTTTATTTTTCACAGCCTATCTATTTACCCAGTTTTTATTTTTACACTGAACAATTCCTTAAAGAACATTCAGTAAACACTTTGCACTCACTGTCCATGCTTAGACACTATCTGCAGCTGTTTATATGTTAACAAGTACATGTAATGGTAGGCTTTCTTTTGTGCCTGCAGTCCCCTGAGGTAACAAGCTCCCAGAGACCCCACCGTTTCCTTTCATATCTGCTATGAACAATTGGAACAAAACTTTATTCTATGGAAATGTTGTTAAACATTTGGTGGAAAAATAGTGAAAAATATATTTTGAATGAAAGTCACTGAAGGCATTTCTGACAGATCCAGTCCTCTTCCAGAAACTTATAGACAGACAGACAGACAGAAACAGCAAATAATAACTTTTCTCACATTTTCAGAATATTCAGAGACAGGAAATACCAAGGAGCAATGGCAACCTCTAGTCAAGTCTCACAATAAAATCAAAGTTCGGATGATGATGTCAGCACATTTTTTTAAACCTTGTGACTAATTGCACTGTTGTCACAAGCACCTCCACAAAACACAATAGGAATGCAAACTTTGTAAGTATTGTTTTCCTTTAAGTTCATCTTTAAAGAACTATTCAGTCAAACATTTGCTGCACTAAAACTATGTTATTCTTATTAAGGTGTTTCCATTATTTTGTCTAGATCCCGTATAAACAGGTAAATACTGTTAGTAGAAGTGTCACAGCTCTGAGCATTTTGTGGTCAAGCTTACTTTCTTTTTTTTTCCGTATAAACAAGAACACAATGGAAATCATTGTCAGCATCACAAAACATTTGTTGATTTAAAAAGCTTTGTTGGAATATAATGCATTTTATATTATTTCCTCGCAGCAAAGGCCGGGTGCTCCCCAAAAATACATATAGTCCAGTTGCAGAAAGCACTCACGGCACGGAGTAATGGTGAAGAATAAAAAACTTTTATTCCAACTACATATCTACGCGTTTCGGTCCACACCAGACCGTGTGGACAGCACTCTGCTCTAAGAGTTTCAACTCGAGTGCAAGGTAATTGAATTAGATAATGGATAAATGACCAGACCTTTCTCAAGGCAAACATTTTTATTTACCCATAATCCCATTGAACCCAAGAACAGGAAGTGACAAAACACCATGAGAGACAATTACATTAATTAGTGCTAAAACTGCTATACAAGCCAATAAAGTGACCAAGTGTCATAATAAATCTGTGATTGTTTGTTTAAAATACGTATAAGTGAGTTATGTCATGAACCTTAATTAGGTGCTACAGTGTTCTGAATAGTTAATTGTTAAAATTGTGTTAAAAAGAGGCTACTGTGCTATTAATAATTCATTAAAAAGTATATACATTGCAAAATACATTCAAATGATATTCTAAAAAACTGCAGTTCAAAATATCCAGTTTGTCACCATATTACTTGGTCAATTACTACTTAATTTGTAAACGTCATGTCGGCTTTACATCTGATTTTTTTCAGCTATTCATGAAATATCTCGTGTTGTTGGTCATTTCTCCATTATATATATCTATATACATGCTACGCTTTGCTTTTAAAAGAGGCTTATTACATTTTTTTCTTAACAATAGAACAGTTGCAGGGCTATACTAAGATGGTCATACACAGGTGATATCAAACCATTCAATGATGGACGGCAACAATTCAATTCAATTTTCCTGACTGATTTATGTCAATTCAACCACAGTGGGAACCCCATGATTTATCAGTATAGGTAATGAATAAATAAACTTTCAATTCTTTTTAATTATCTAAAACACACTCATAAAGCTGGTTTTCTTCCTATACATTTCACTGGACTTTGCCAAGTCATCAATTGCAGTATATCTCTTGAGTTCTCAATACTGCATCCAAAGCCTAAATATCGTAGGAATTTATGTCAAAAGGGAAACTTGGCAGACCAGAGGAGATCATAAGGAATTTGAGAAGATATGGGGGCAGATTCACTAACTGGCGAATTTTAACCAGCGTCAGCTTCGCACCCATCGCACCACTTCGCCAAGCGCTAATACGATTCGAAGACGCTAATTCGCTAGAATGCAAAATTTCGTCCTGGGCATTCTCATAGCGAAGATGCGCTAGCATTCATTTGTGCCAGCAAAACGTCGCTAGGTCAATGCTTAGGTCAATTTGCATAGAGAGGGGAATTTAAAGTTTATTATAAATGTTGCTGCAAATGGTTTAAGTTACTGGTTTATATTACACATGTCCAGGGAACCTTAATAAAGACAAGAATTAATATAATGCCCTACACATGAGCCCACTGTAAAATTAATGTTCCATATGTTATAAAATTTGCGGAGAAAACCGTTTACCGAAAAAAGCAAGTTAGGACTTTTGCAGCCAGTCCCACTTAAAAAAAGGAAAAGTCACCAGCATTATTTTGAACTTTAATGCATTTTAAAGCACTTTGCCTGGTCTGAGGTGGCGAAGGCAACATTCAGTAAAAACAGCATTTTAGTAAACTTGCGGAGTAACGTCCATTCGCCAGAGCGAAAAGTTGTGTGGCGATAGAGTGCGAATAACCCCTAGCGACGGTCCCGTTCGCTAGCGAATTGGCGCCTGCGCCTGTTAGTGAATTGGCAACGCTGGTGCGGGTGGCAACGCTGGTGAAAAGTTCCTAGCGTTAGCCATTTCTCTCTTTAGCAAATCTGCCCCATGGAGTCCATAGTAGGAATCTGGATTTGGCACCATGTTGTCCTGATTATGGTTTTGGTAATTATGATGACTCTTAAACTATGCATGTGTAAAGCAGATCACTGTGTTCTGTTATGTCCAAAAAAGCTTTTTTGTTCAGTATTCAGTCTATTATGTACACTGATCCCTTTTTTGTTTGTTTTGTACTTAGCAGCTAATAAAAAAATAAAGTTCTTCTTTGCATTTTTTTAAAAAGGGGGGAAACTTAACATCAGTCTGGATACTGAAGCTTTTAAATTGGTAACACTTCTTTGCTTTAAAATTTTACACACTTTTGTAAATATGCACCCAGATTATTTGGCAGGGGGCACATAGTATAGTCATATTTATGGGACCAATGTATATATGTGAACCGACGAGTGTGTGTGTGACTTACATATTGGGCCTACAGTTTTACCAAAAAATATTGGTATTCAGCTGTATAAATCCATTTTAGTTCCTGACTACATCAAAGGATTATAACCCTAGTCAAGGAGTAGACATCCTGAGTTTTTATGGCCCAAACTCTAATTTCTGCCTATTTCAAAGCATTATCTATCCTGTAGTCCGATCAAATGCAAAATAAGTTAGGTCCATCTAGAATGCTTTGATTCCTAACTGATATGCTAACAGGTGGGCGGTCTAATAACAACACACCCCGAGAAACCATCTGGAGAGGGTCTTTTACATTTCAAAGAGGAACTGTTTGTACAATTTTTATTGGTAAAAACAACTTTTAGGGCTAGTCCACACGAGGAGATTCAGGGAGATTTTGTCGCCTGGCTACTAATCGCCTCGTCTTTTGAGCAACTATCTCCCTGAACTGCCTCAGCGTTTTTCCCCATAGGCTATAATGAAAAGTCGCCTGCGCTAATGCACACGCAGCGATGCGTTTTCAATAGTTGCCCAAAGTTGCCTCAGTGAGGCAATTTCAGGCAACTATTGAAAACGCATTGCCGTGTGTGCATTAGCGGAGGCGACTTTTCAATGTAGCCTATGGGGAAAAACGCTGAGGCAGTTCAGGGAGATAGTTGCTCAAAAGACGAGGTGATTAGTAGCCAGGCGACAAAATCTCCCTGAATCTCCTCGTGTGGCCTTACCCTTAAAGAAATTAGTTGGTTTAACTAAAACAATAAGATCAAGATAACTGTTTAACTTGTCAGCCAATCAGAACCATTTCCTATTTTGGTCAATGGAATAAAAACAGTGTAAGAATGGTTGATTTTAAGAAAGAAAGAAAAATGTTCTTTTGTAGACTATACCCTATACATATAACCTGTGGGCACATTTTGAAAGACCTCTGTATCATTTTCGGTCTCTAGGCTGGATAATCTCAATAAATCGTTTCATCTCTGGGAACCTCGGTTGCACCCTTTTACCAAATATCATAACACATATAAGATTGAAAGATAATATAGTGAAGCTTTAGAGCAGTTCCCAATGAACAACATGTTGCTCAACAAGCTCTTGGATGTTGCTCCCAGTGGCCTGAAAGCAGGTGCGTACACGTATTTTTGAATGTCTGGCTTGGAGTCAAGGTTTAGTTGCATTACAAAACTGGATGTACTGCCAAACAGAGCCTCCTGTAGGCTGCTAGCCACATGGGGTCTAACGATAGTCAATCACAGCCCATAATTGGCACCCCACAAGGAACTTATTGCATGCTTGTGTTGCTCTCCAACTTTTTTTTTACATTAGAATGTGGCTCATGGGTAAAAAAGGTTGGTGATTTCTCATTTAGTGTATGCTTCTATTGCACATAGAACACAGGATATTGTAACTACAGCAAACAGAGTAACATATATAAGCCTCTTTGTTACAGAACTAAAGGGATGATTGAGTAATGCAAAAAAGTTTGTCCCTCCACTGATCCATACCGATCACCAGTTAGCATTTAGTAAACTCACAGAACAAGCAAATATGGAGGTTACTTGACCTGCTCAAACTTTGCAGATGCTACTACATAACACACTTCCTTTAACAACACAAGGCCCAAAAATGGAATAATGAAAGTAACACCTTTTCTATTTGTGGATATCTGTGGTTAAAGTAAAATGACACCTTGGGTTGGATCAGTTTGCTACGAGTAGGCAGCAGGGATATTTAAAAATAAGCCATTGACATGGAATGTCAACAGGATAGATGTATAGTCAGGAATCTGATACAAATATTATTTTTCCACAGACTACATTTTAAACGAGCACTTATATAAGTTGGTCTGCTCTAGTTTGCAATACGTGTGCAATACCTGAGTGATTTCGTTTGGAACAAAGTGTAGGAATAAACAAACATTTGTGCAATAAACACCGCCTCCCTTTGTTGTGGCATACAACCCCCTCTATAGACTTTTTTTGTCATGATCTGATATTAGTGCAGATACTCTTTGAAGTTGAAAAGCTAATACCGGATTTTTTGACGCCGGAAACCATACGTACAGAGAAGAGACAGCAAGAAAGCCCCACAGCTTCCATACTGATAATAGAAAAGAAAAAAAAATAGAGGTGAACTATCTCGTCAGAGGTGATGCCAGAGGAAGGCAATGAAATACCCTGCATCTCTGAAAGCAAAAAAATACCTTCAGACTTGGACAGTCAAACTAGGTTTCATAATGAATAGTAAATAGGAAGATTCAAAAAAAGAATTTTGCCAAGTATTACCGTAACTGTAAAGGAAAAGAAAACACTGTAGGTGGGGATAATCTTAAAACTTCGATGTCAAAATTAAGAGCAAACCTAGAAAATCTGGCCTCAGCCGTGTAATCTCATAAACTCTTCGAGTCTGGTTAAAACAGGATTTGTGATACACAGTAAGCCCTGAGTTAATAGTAATAAATGTTATAACATGTTTAGCCAAACTAAACCTAGAAAAGCTTTTAACATACAGATTGCTATATTGCAAAAAGTATGGACAAACATGTAAATAAAATACCTAAACTAATAAGCTATGAATTCCTCAGTGCTGTCTACTTTTCTATGTAAAGTTCTCTATTTACTTGTAGTTCTGACCAGTCCACCAGTGCCCTTGGTTAGCTTTATTGTATATCAATCCGAGCCAACCCTGTAGCTGATGTCCTGCCTGATGCCATGTCTGGGTATGAGTCTGCATAATATCAAGGGCTACTATGGGTTTAATCACAGAGAGAAAATTGCAGTAAATAGGACTGGGGACTGAAGGTGGTGATGGCAAAACAAATGAGAAGACTTTGCAAACAGTAGTATTTTGCAAATGAACCGATCAGTTGGGAAAATATTTAAATTACACTTTATCTGGATGGAAATCATTAAGTAGGATGGCGGAAGTATGAATTAAACTAAATATGATATAATAAGTGCTACAAACATTGTACAAAGTACAAGTTAAAATAGGTCATTATGGTGGCTAGAGCTGTTATGATTATAAAAATCTATTTCTAAAAAAATGTAAACACAAAGTAGGAAGATAACGTGAAAATATACAAATGAACAAACAAAAGAAAAATAACACAGGCAGTAAAAAAAGGTGACTAAACATTCCCAAGATACATCAATAGAAAATGAGAGAATAGTAAGGCAAAAAGCAGGACCTGGTAACTATATTGAGGGGTCGGACTAGAGCCTTGGGGGCTAACCTAGGCTGCAAAATGAATGGTCCTTGGCAGTCCATGGGGGCCCTCTACCGACAGCTACTGCTGTGTGCATGCGACAAAAAATACTGCAATGCTCGCATACACAAAAAATGCAGCACCGCAGCACAGCAGCTGGTCAGCCTGGGGGGCAGGTCTGGGCTGGCGGGGGTCCATGAGGGCTGGGGACCACCGGATATTTTTTCCGGTGTCTGCCGGCCCAGTCCAACCCTGTTGAGGAAAACAAAGGCATAGCAGATGCCTACATTTCTGCTCAGTTTTTACAACTAAACGTGTCTCTTAATGATCACAGTGGTTTAGACACACACACAAAATATTTAAAACAGATGAAATGACACTGGACCTCTTTAAACTAAAAGTGGAAAAGTGTGTGGGTCCTGATGGCATAAAAATCCAAAGCTATTTTGAAGGAATTGGACAGATACTGACAACTGGACAACACATGGAGGCTGATTTATTGAAGGCCCAGTTTTAGTGGTTTTAGATATTTTTAAATCCATGAATAAACTCTCAAACTCTAAAACCACGATTGTCATGGAATTTATTAAAAGATCCGAATATAAAAAGTGAGAATAAAAAAAAATGCACTAAACAATGTGCTAAAAACTATAAATACCTTGAAAACCTAGAAAAAATTTAGTTCAGACAATTGCTAGCGTAAAAAAAATCAGAAAACCTCAAAAAGCGTGAATTCATTTAAAGAGGTACAATCAGATCAGCCCAGCTCCCATTGACTTATATAGGACCTCAACAACTTTTACTTAGCTAACTTTGGCATGAGAGGTTTTTGTAGTAATTACATTTAAAAAATATCAAATGTTTATACCTTTTTAGAAATATAGGATAACCACACATTTTTTTGTTGAGGTTTGTGGAAAAATTGCCATTTGATTGTTAGTAAATGGGCCACTTAAAATGGGACCTCTTTATAAGAATAGTAGCAGATAGGTCACAGTAACTATAGACCCATAAGTCTAATAGCAGGAAAATTAATGGAATCACAAATACAACACATGGAAACCAGCTATTTACAATAATTTATTGATTTCCCACTGGAGATTATGCCAGATTAATTTGGTGATGTTTTTGACAGGTAGAAAAAGGTGGATAGTTGATATTGCTTATCTCAATTATAACAATGCTTTTGATGTAGTCTCACAGGATTTGCATGGTTTAGGACTGGAAATGAAAACTGAGGAATGGATAGTGTTTTGGGTCAAAGGAGAAAGAAAGGTCCAATCAATGGTGGGTGCTAAATATTAGGGCACCCCCAAAGGATTGTAATCACTTACCCGATACCTCAGGCCAGTGCTTCTGTTAGCAGAAAACTGCACCGTCTCAGGGTGCTTTTGAGCAAGAGCAGGGTCGGACTGAAGTCTTGGGGCCAATGCTGCCTCCTGCCTGAAACGTAGATTTAAACATGCAGGCACAGTGAGGACGGTCTCAGCAGCAGACAGCAGCCCAGCTCCGGGGGGGGGGGGGAGGGCGGCATGTGTGGCAAGGGGGCTGCGGGCGCAGCAGGAGGTGGGCAGGTGACCCACGACCCATTCACTGCCAATCACCGCCTGCATATGTGTCACCAGGACCGCATGGTACAAATTGAATGCCCTCAAAAATTTACTAAACTAAGAGCCTGGGGCCCACTGAGCGGTGTAACTTCAAGCGGTGTAACTTGCAGTACAGTTAAAATACAGACTTTTACAAAAAAAAAAAGTTTTTTTGCTGTACTGAACATGCATCAGCCACATGATTTTGAAAAAAAAAAGAAGATAGATAGAAGATTGGTCGCTAACAAGTACCCGGGTTTGGACTGGGCCAGACCAGCACCCTGCACTTCCTCTACTTCTGTCCCTGAAACCAGTTGTGCTGACGTACGGCAGTGGAAAAAGGTAGGTGAGCACGCACATGGGGAGGGGGTATAGGGCAGAGCGAACTTTGTGGCTGGGGGGCCCAGGGGATGGTGTGGGGGCCCTGCCCCCCCCAGTCCGACACTGCAAGTACCCAGTACCCAGGCTGGTAAAGTTTTTTGCCGAGCCTGGGGGAATAGGTAAGTGATTGCATAAGTCACAGATGCACGGACTCTGGAAGGGGGACAGGCAAACTATCTCAAAAATGAAACTGTATCATAAACTTCACTTCATGGAAATAAGAATATTCCCATATATAATCAATTACAATTCTTGCCTGGCTTCTAAAATATTAAAGTTACGTTACGTAAAGTTTGTTAGCCCCCTCTCAACTGCCTCTCTTCATTCTCTCTTCATGCAGAAGTCAGGGTCAGATGGAAATTGACAGGTAGGTCTAATAGATCTTTTGGTGGGGACTCCCTTTCCTACCAGATATGTTAGAACTCAAATAAATGACTCCAACACAAACAAATTCGAACCAAATATCTGACTCTAGCACAACATCCTTCATACAGAAAGACAGCATTGTTGGTTCTTTTTAAAGAGTGAGCTCTAATACATCTTATAGACAAAGGAAGCCCTCAGGGAATGTATTAGACATGGGCAATCAAAAAACATAAAAATATTGGCATATATATAGCATATAACGACATATAAGAAGAGAGAGAAGCAGGTGGTAAAAAAATAAACAGCAAAGAATTTGCAACTTCTGTTACCGATTAAATGACCAGTAGAGGTTTGATCTTCAGTTCATTTTTAAAGAAGGACTTTGAGACAATGACAATGTTACTGGGTTCAAACACACAAGTCTGCAGTAATATCTTACAGATCTCTGAGCTTATTCATTATGATATAATGATGTAGAATTAACAGAAAGGAACACTGCCAGAGACAGTAAAGAATGTCTTAAACATCTTAATTTTGAACCAGGATGCCTTTACATGAGTAGTACTTATGCAAAATAGACTTTAATATTAAAAGTGATTTTAAGAATTCATATAAAAATAATGGTATTTAGATAGGTATACAAAGGTCATTGGTTGGAAATGGGCAAATAGCCAGTAATTAAAGTGGGGAGCAGGGTGTGTAACTACATCTGGGCCCAAACACAAAGGGCGGCCCATGGTAGCAAAGAACTAGATTTTCACCATGATATAAACAAGAGATATTCTTGAAGAATAGAGAATGACACAGAAGAAAGGCAACCCTCCCATCAATTTGCCTCAGATGTAGGAAAATGACTTCCTGACTCCAAGTCCCTGGAACAACTTTGAAGAGTTAGGCCCTGTATTTTTTTCACTTTCTAAAAAGTGAAAAAGTGCATCCAACCCTTTCTTAAAACTGATATCTAATATCAGTACAACCACTTCAGGGAAAGAATTCCAACTCTCACTGTAAAAAAAACAAATCCCTCTTTGCATCATCAACATAGAACTGTATTTCTTCTATTTTGAATGGATGTCCTTGTGTCCAGCATATCGTTGAATTTTAATGTATACTTCTAAATTCTAGGTCCCCAAAAATTCTAAAGAATACTACACCATTTCAGAGTTATTACAATATTCTGCAGGGATGGACTTAAAAACTAGATTTCTGCCACATGTTACATAGTCAAGGTCTAGGTTACTTGGACTACTTGGTTGTTGACATTTCTTGCCTGAAGACCAAAATGTATAAAAGACATTCTCTGACGCACAAGGCTTGATACTTCATACATTTTTTTGTGGTGTTTGGGTTTGGCAAGATGCTGGGGTTGAAGGGTTTCACTAGATCCATGGTCTAGATAAGATTGTTAATAAATTTGACAGTAATCTACATCCAGGGAAAAGACTTAATTATACAGGTCATTATTAATTATTATATTTGTCAGAGGTTTTTTTGGGGGAAAAATATACTGAAAAAAATGCCATATAATCTCTTGGTTCTAAAAAACAAGAAAGCATAGTCCTTTAAGCAATTTATATTCACGTTTAAAATTTATCTGAATTTTAAAATCCAAAATAGTGAAAGTACCTGTGATGCCTCTTGGTGTTCCAGAGTAGTTGAACAGTAAGCGGACTGTTTTCATACACGCTCCTTATATCAGTTGTCTCAGATGACACAGAATCCCCTTGTTTCATCCTACATGTTTCTCTCACTTTCGTATTTGCCAGGCCACCAACGATCTGCAGGCCCAGACCTGACACTCAGCTCACATGAATACTTGCTCTCTCTCTGTTCAGTCATGGTATTAGTCAAAACGACATGGCTGACCTTTAAGAAGCTGAACTGTAGGCTTCAATTGAATGTTAGCCTATTAAAATATACAGTAAATATCTAAGCAACAATATTATTTGAAGACATGAAAGTGTGTTGGTTCCTGTGAACATCTTTTTTTCCATAATGCTGCATATTTGGTGCCGAAGGACAATGCTCGAAAAGAACCAACCTCCAGTTTATAAAGGACACAAATGAACCGAGTTCTTGGTCAGATGAAATTTCAGTGTCCTTTGCAATAAACTTGTAGAGAAAAAAAAAACACTGAGGCGACCTGTAGGTAGAATCTTTGGGTGAATGTGCGGGCCTTTGCAGTTTAGGACTGACAGCGATCAAACTCAGAACATGTGTGGGCTTTTGGTGAAAATATGGTAAATTGTGTTATTTTGACTGATCACTCAATCTGCAAATCAGTTATTTTGGGTGACCCACGCAAATGAGAAATATGTGCATGTTATCAACTAAAGGGCAATGCCACACAGGGTAATTTCAGATACTTCTGGATCCTGTGATATTTGGTAATAAACACACAACCAGTATCATTCAATGGTTACCTGCTACTGTATTTCAATGCCCTGAAATAACTTAAATAGGAGGTTAAGTTTTGATTTATAAAAACCAAGTGTACTGCCAAACAGAGCCTCCTGTAGGCTGTCAGTCCACATAGGGGCTAACAAAGTAGCAAATTACAGCCCATATTTGATACCTCTGAAGAATATGTTTTATGATTGTGTTAAAAAAGTTGGGAATCCCTGCCTTAAAAGACAAGGAAAGTTAAATTAAAGAAGTAGCTAGAAATGTTGTACATTATGTTTTGAGCTTCTGTACCAGCCCCAGGCAACCAAAGCCCTTTAGCAGTGTGTCTCCAAAGATGCCCCAGTAGCTCCCCATCTTCTTTTCTGCTGATTCACTGCACATGCTCTGTGCTGCTGTCACTTACTGAGCTTAGGGACCCACTCAAAATATACAATATGCATAGAATATAAATGTCACAGTATATGGCTGATTAGTAATTAATATGGATAATTACTACATGGCAGCACAGAAACCATTGCAATTAGCATCAGAATTTAATTATCAGCCCTTTAGCATCAGCTTATATTACAGGCCAACCTCATTTTCATCTTGATAATTTGCTACAACCCCTAAGCTTAGCTTCTCAACAGCTGCTCAGACCCCACTGAGCATGTGAGTGTCACAGACACTTTCCAAGATGGTGACCCCCTGTGACAAGTTTGAAGTCCTGGATCATTGCTGCCATTGACAAGCTGAAACTGTAGGCTGGTGTAATAAGTGCAGTATATAAAACATGGCATTTTTAGGGTTTAGTTCTCCTTTAAGGCAACTAAAATCATTTTAACATTTCATAAATGTTGCCACCAATAGGATTTTATGCAGCCCAGTTACCATTGAGTACAAGGTACTGTTTAATTACAAATGAAAAGGAATTAAAATTGTTTTAATTATTTGCACTCAATTAAATACACTCTATATTTATCAAATGGTGAGGGTTGAAGCTCCACAGTGTGCTAGACTGAAATTTCCCACTCTCCATTCATTTCTATGACATTTTTAAAGGCATATTTATAAAAGGGTGAATTTTCACTTTCATCAATTGATAAATACTTATTTAAAAATCCTAAACAAATGAATGGAGAGTGACGGAATTTCATTCTAGCCGACTGTAGCAAGATAAGTGGCCTTCCAGCAGAACATCCAACAGGTTGTGCATTTGACGTGCAGAATGGCTGTTATACAGTATACAGGGAATCTTCTATGGGTCTTTTAATTTTCAGATTATTTACCAGAAAGAAAGACTTCTTTCAATTGCTTTCCGTGTTTTATTTTGTTAATGTTTTTTCCAAAATTGAATTTTAATGTTCCTTTCTCCAGTGTTTCAGTCTGGCAACCCAGTAACCCAGGTATAGATGATGGCTGGTACTATTTTGCTATATTTCTCAGCAACACCAGTGGGATATTAACAACATCTGCTCAGGGATACTGCTATACAGGATAAGGACATTAACCAATGTATCATTTGTTTACAGACAGTCAGATTATGTCCGGTGGAGTTCAGGGACACCTGCATGGAGGGGTAAGTAAAGACTTAGTGGGTTTGCCAGGGGTAGAGGCTAGGCTGGGGGGGTCTATTTAGGGTAGGGGGGTGTTTTTTTTTAACTTTAGGGTTTAGTTCTCCTTTAAAAAGACATAAGGTGAAAAATGAATCTTTAAACTTCAATATTATATAAATGATCACAATGAGAAAAGTAATTGAAAAAAGTCTTTATTTCTGGTGAACAATCTGAAACCAATGAACTGAAACATTTTTTAAAGGTGAACAAACTCTTTAAAAGGCACTACAAAGTCTGGCATGAAAATGATGGCTGCACTTAAAGGGGTTGTTCACCTTCAAACAACTAGTTGTTTTCAGATAGATCACCAGAAATAACGACTTTTTCCAATGACTTTCTAGTTTCTATGTGTGACCGTTTTCCTAATATTGAAGTGTAAAGTGTAATTTTTCACCTTTTGAAGCAGCTCTGGGAGGGGGTCGCCGACCCTATAAACTGTTCTAAATGTATACATTTAATTGATACATTTCTTATCTTTGTCCCTGCTGAGCAGAATCCCTGGGTTTCATTACAGGCAGCTGTTAAAATTGATACAATAGTTGCTAATACTCCAGAGATGCTGCTGAGAAGTGTTTCAACTACGGTAAATGTTGCAAAATTGTTTAGAGTCTGTATTAGAATTACTGAGCTGCCAGACTCAAACACCAGAGACAGGAACATTCAACTTTAAACTTAGATTTTGGAAAAACTGTAAAAAATAAATAATGGAAAGTAATTGAAAAAGTCTTTATTTCTGGGGAACAACTGGATTGAAAAAATGTGTTTGGAAGGTGAACCACCCCTTTAAATTGTGGGTGCAATTCTGTTGCTCCTATCTACAATGGCTGCTGTGGGGACCCTTAAATTACTATTATCTCGAAGGTGGCAGTAGCTCCAGGGTTCTCCTGTGTCAGTATGTGCATTTGCAAAAGCAACAGGAGGATCCATTTAAAAAGCATCAAACATACAATATCATTAAATTTCAAAGCATCAAAGTATAAAGAAATGGTTAAATCATATACTGATATTTTTTTCCAAACCAGCTTCCAGTCCCATTAATGGTTAAAAGTAAGCACTGAAATGCTCAGTGGGGCTAAAAACCACTCACAGAAATGATTATTCATTCAAATGCAATTGATGCAGCCCAGCAAACTGTATTTATTATATATGTTAGAGATTTGCGGGTCCAGAATTTCCCGGCCCAGGCCCGCTGCTGCCCTATATTTATAGACCCGTGGCCGTCCCACCCTGCAGTGACGTCACAAAAGGGACGGAAGCAGGCATGTTTTAGGGCCTGAGGCAGCAGCCCTGATGCCGTCCCCCCCTCCCGCTCTGCGATTCTAACTTGTAGCGCCGGAGTGGGTCAAGGAGGGGCCGTATCGCTATTGCACTAGAAGAGCCGAATTTCCGTTTTAAAAAAGCGGAAATTCGGCTCTTAAAGTTACCAGAGGTAACTGGCCACTCCGTGCCACCAAGATTCTTACCTTGCCTCATGGCCGGAGTGGCCCTGGCCGGAACTGCTAGGTCACGGACGGGGAGGGCAAGAGAAGAGCACGACCTGAAGATTTTCTGCAGGAGTCGGCCCGAACCCGTACGACCCACAGGTAAACCCGCGGGTTTCGGGCCGGTCCGCACATCACTAATATATGTCTATTTTTTACAAGATAGCAAAATTAAAATAGCCCTCCTGGCTGTCCACGCATTTACCTCCTTTTTGTTTTTTCGTTTTTCTTCCGTTAGCCAGTTTAGTCTTAAATGTTGTTATATTCAGCCCTGCAATTTTGTCTCCCCCTACAGGTAGAGAAATATAGAAACAGATATGTGGAACCATCATTATGATCTAGTTGAGCATGTGATACAAAAAGAAGCTATGGGCTACATTTCAGTTACTTGCCATGCATTTCTCAAGGTAATTACTGTATATTTGTTAGAGCATTTTAGACTTCATTCTAAGGCCCTATTGACATGATTATCTGAAGAGGGGAAAGTCCACATGAATGACTAGCCCTGCCTATTACCAAAAGAATACTAAGCACCACTCTTCATATAAAGATTACTGGCCCTTGATGTGGAGGATGTATGGAAATATGTTAGCAAATATGAATATGTTTTAAACACATCAAGTAAATGTTATAATTCTGTTTAAAGGGCTACTAAAAGTAAAACCTTTTATCCGATTCCTGATCCTTTTCTCATTTTTTGTCATTAAAAATGACTGGTTGCTAGAGAAAATAGGTCCCTGGCAACTAGGTACATGTTTAAATTCCTGGATAAATAACTTGAGTGCTGCCAAAAAAAGTTCAATAATTCAGTGACCATAAAGAATAAAAAATATAGCAAATATTCTTAGAATGTCACTGTCTGCATGACACCAACCTCCATATCTAATTCAATGCACAAAGGTTGTGCAGGTGCTGTAACCCATAGCTACCTGCTAATTGGTTGCCATAGGTGATAAGAACTGTAGCATAACTTTGCTCTTTATATCATATATACGGTATATGATATATATCATATCATATAACTTTTATATCCTAAAAGTTAACTTTAAGATTAACTGCTCCTTTTAGTTCTATATACCTACATTTTAATTTCTGAACATTACTAATGTCATTATTATCAACATATCCCTTATTAGCAGCTTTTACCATAAAAACCGACTTTGCTTTCTATTCTCTTATGCTTATATTATACTAATATTATAGTTTCTTTCATGTTTCTTTCTAGTTATTTCAGCTACATGCCAAAAATGATTCTGGAAAATCTACTTATGCCTTTAAAATCTAATTTAAAATCTAACTCCTCTACAATACAATGAAGAACTGTTGTGTAAGGTAAATGATGGACATTTGTATTTAGATTACATTCATCTTTTCAGCTACATAAAAATGGTAGATATCTTTCTTTGATGGAAGATTTCAGGAGGAGTTTAATTACGGCTGCTTGACAATACACTACCAGTCTTTTTAAAGTGTAGTTAGTAAAATTTATGTTGCTTTTAATAATTGATAATTGATTAATTGATAATTTTGATAATGGAAAACTGTAAGGAGCTGAATAAGAGAGAACTGTGATATGGAAGATTGTGTAATACAATAAGTATACAGTAAGGATGCATATAGCATGATAGGAGCAAGACTAATATTTACCTAGAAATGCATAGAAAGATGTTCGAGATAGGAGTAACAATTTAATAGTTATTCGCACTACAATAATACAAATGACTGAAATTTTGATTCACAAAAAGTCAGAGAAAACATGATTTAGATTATATAATATTTAGAGGAATGTAGCAGTCAGCAACATGTAGTAAAACCACATTTTATCTGAACCTTTTGCAATCAATGCACAAAGTACTGTTCTTGTTCTTTGGGTTTACAATAAACAATTTAGATTTCAAATACTCATCTGCCATATATTGAAACAAATTTGGTAAACAACAGAAGACACCTGCATTATTAGAAGACAAAATCTAACCCCATTTTATGAACACCAGCATTCTGTAGATATGCAGTGATGCCATGGTGAAACTAGTTCATTTTCTCTGCTTACATGTAAACTGGAAAGAAAAAAAATCCCTAATAATGTTGTGATGAGTTTTTACGAAAAAGGAAGCATACCACCCACATGTTATTTTTACTGCTTCAGCACCTTTGGGCAAAGAAACCGCTGAAAAGCAGGTACCATTCCATAATATACACATATCTCACACTACATGTCTGCAGTTATTAAACTGGACTTTATCATGGCGATTCTGTGGGGCAAAGCACGTGCTGTTTCTGCAGTTTTAGTCCACCAGAATCTGTGCTTGAGATTACTTTGGTTTTACAAATGCCTTGTTTCCAGGAATAAATACAGAAGTAGTGCTCACTGAACCTATGTACACAGTGCAAGAACATAACAGTAAACACTCAATTGAGGTTGGCATGAAACTGACCTAAAATCATGAGCATCCCACCTCATTTGAGGAAAATCTACATGTCTGAATACAAAAAATGTGTTCAAATATTCTTTATGTAAGTAAAAGTAGCCTAGGAGACAGGGGTGTGGATCTGGGCTGGCTGAGCCCACAAGAGACGGGGGCCCACCAGGTTTTTTCCTGGTGTCCGGCTGGCCCAGTCCGACCCTGCTTGGAGATATATCTGTAGTGTAACTATCAGGGGTGCAAAGAGTAGGGTTGCACCTGATGGGCTCATCAGAACCCTTGTGGTGCTGCTGGGGGAAGCTCCATGCATGGGGAAAGGTTTGATGTGCCAGTGCCAATAGGAACCTTAACTAGGGTTGCCATCTGACTGATATTTTAATGGCCTGGCTGGTAAAAATTATGCTTGATACCAATGTTATTAAAAGGGAATTAACATAAAAATATAGGAAAGTCTGCATTTTTTCCAAAAAAAAAGGCTGCAACCCCAGCCTTAATGCCAGGCCTGGAAGTCTCTGTACGGAGAAGCACAAGGTTTACAAACTCAGATATCCCAACAAAACAGTACAACTTCATGCAAAGCTTTACAACCTAATCAGCCAATCTTACTAAAGCAATCCATATTAAAACTTGTCCAGAATACAATATGAATACACTGTGAGGACCTATGCCCTCTTAGCTCAGTTTTTTTAAATTATTTTAATGAGCAGGATTCCACCAACAGTGGCAGTAATACCATTACATCTAAAATCACTCTCTCAGGTGGTGCTCTTGCTGACTTGCTATTCATAATAAGGAAAAATATAAAAGAGCTTCATAAATAGTTCACATAACTCACCATATGCTGGAGAAGGCCAACGTGCACCACCCTGAGCATTCAGCTAAGGGAGTGGATTCAACTGTTTATATGTAGGGACAGGCACTCACAGAGCAATCTCCCAAACAGGCATGTAAAATCGAGTTAACATTTATTTAGGTACATATGGAGGTAGCCTTGTGCATTTCATGTTCAATGAACACCTAGTCATAGACTACAGGAGGTAGTCTAAGTGTTTGGTGAAACAGATTTTACTATGAAAATAAAAAAAAATAACGGAGGTGCATTTCTCTAAAAGTAGTTCAGTAAAGCTAAAACCAGGATGAATTCCCAGCACTGAGGCTGCCTTTTTTGTATTGATGTCCTTGACCAAGTACCACAACTTTCCCTTTCTATTTTAATCCCTGTGTACTGAAGCACCCAAATGTAACATTATATTAAATTAAATACAATTAAGCTGTGGGACAAAATTATCTTTCTTGTGCAAAAAGGAAGGCAGGTAGGAAATTTCTATGCTGGCCTGAAAAATTCTGAACACAAACAAACAACTAGTTTATAGGGAATAGTGTCAACATTATATTACACTTCTGCAGCACAATTAACCCCCAAGGCTAAGCCCCCTTAAACAAGAATTCCCCACCACTGGCATCTACCATCTTTGAGAACTCTTTAACATTTTTCTGTTTCATGGGTCTATATACATTTTTTTTTCATACTCTTTGAACGGACTGTGACTAATTTTTAGCAATTTAGAACTGAAAGGTGTTCAGAACCGAGTGGAGCCTGTCGGTTTCAGGTACTTTCCTGGTCTTCAGAAAACAAGTAGCAAATAAAGAATGTTGAAGAAACTCAATGTGATGTTACCAGTTTAAAATTGTCTACATAAAATGCTGACGGAAAATCAAACAATCTACTTATTTTGCATCCGATGTTATTGAAATTCTGAAAAGCCACAGAACGACACAATTGCTAATTATGTGAAATCTTCATCGGTAAGGTTAACATAATTCCATTGCACAAATCTTTGTTGTGTTACTCTTTTTACCTAAGGCAGAAAACCTGGTAAAGAGTTACACAATGCTTCCACCTAAGGGGTTCCACATAAACATTACGGACAATATATAAATAACAGTCTTTTAACATCATGGGCTTCCTTAAAAATTGCAAGCCAAACCAGTAAGCACAAATATGCATGTGATGAGAACACCATACAGTAGCAGTTATGCCCAAATTGTATTGTCCAATCAAATATCTTTCTCATTAAAAAATATTCAAGAATCCATAGGGAGCACTTGATGAAGGGGCTTGCCCCTGAAATGTTTGCTATTGAGATCTCACTATAATAAAAAGTCAAAGATTTTGCAGAAGCAGTTGAATGTAGCGTACCTTTATTCCTATCATAGAGTTGCAACCTGCATTGTGCCTAGTGAAAGTTGCACCAGTTTGTGTGTATTAATATAAGGGAGGCACTTCCTATTGCCTCTTTGTGCATTTCACTTGCAATTATGGGCCAACCTACAACACATCTATTATTTTCATTAAATGTTTGCACCTGAATTATCAGATACAATCATTTTCAATAATTTGAACCAACAGTGGGGGTCATTTATCAACACTGGGCAAATTTGCCCATGGGCAGTAACCCATGGCAGCCAATCAAATTGCTGCAATCATTGTTCTACTTGCAGCTGGCTTCAAAAAGCTAATCACTGATTGGTTGCTATAGGTAACTGCCCATGGGCAAATTTGCCCAGTGTTGATAAATGAGCCCCAGTGACTTCAGAATTTTGGCAGTATAGTAACCAGCACATTCTACATCAGATTAGGTTAATAACCAGCACTATAGCATCAGCTGCTATGAAAGATGTAAACTCATTTTATGCTGTTTGGGTCTAACAGCCCTTTAGTTTCTGAACAGCAGATCACATTCATGTGTAGTGACAATAAGAAAACGGTCTAACAAGATCCGAAGATGGGAAACTGCTGTGAACAAATTATAGTCAATAGATTTAGGGTCCAATACACTCACGGTTTGTGAAACTGTTCACTCCATTAAGGGGGCCAAGCAAGGCCTGCAAGACTTTTCCTTCCACAGTTGCAACATTTTACAAACTTCCTTGTCGGCGCTACCTTCAAATTATCATGTGACTAAACGTGAGAGTTAGCCGGAAATGGAAAAAGAATAAGATGCACTCATACAGTTCGTTTTGCTCTACCCAAAGTACCTCCAATCTTTTATTGGTGCAGAGTACAAAAATCAAACGTTTCAGAGGCCTCACTTCCCCCTTCGTCACTGACACAAGTACACAAATACAAACACAACCCGAATGTGTTCAAATACCGAAAAATCCCACCTCCCCTGATGTGTCCTACGCATCCAAAGTCACGTGAGAGTATGCATGTGCCATGCAAAAACTGTTTTGCCTAAGCTACCTTCTTGCCAACCAGCATAGGTGAATGGATCCACCATCTTGCCAACCACTTCTCCGGTTTTCACTACAGATCGTCCAGAACTTTCCTGTAACTTGGTCTTTCGATATCAGGAGTCGATCAAGATGTCGATCCATTCATTGACTGGTCCCGTGAGTGCCATCCAGTGATCTTAACCACCCTCACATCACCTTTTACAAATCAAAAAATAAATGAATACATTTTTAAACATACATCAGGGTTTTTCAGTTGGTATGTATCCAATTCCTACAAGTAATAAACTTGTACCATATAAAACAGTCTGTTATTCCTGTGTGAGACATAATCCTTTTCGATATCTAGCATATTGCGTGAAGATTGTGTTGTCCTTCCATCAAAGTTAAAAGCAGTTATTTGCAGCAAAGAAAACCATAAGAGGTACTGCACACCAAGGTGCCTACCTCATACAAAGTAACCTACTAGATATACTAGTAAACTGACGAGGCTGATACTCACCAAAGTGGGGAGTAGAGGAATCAGCAGAAAATGGCGTTGGGGAACTGTACTGTTCTGCTTTATATTTTTTGTTTCAGTTCTTATTTAAGCAAATAATAGATTTTTGCTAAAACAATCTGTGATTTATTTTGTGATCCATAAGTAAATCTAAACACAGGACCAGTGACCAAAGTTCTGGGGTTTTAAAGGCTGTCCCATTTAAGGACCATGGCTGATGTATAGATTTGTCACTCACTATAAAAATGCACGACTTGTGAGCAACAAATCTCCTGAAAACACTTCCCCATGGAGGCAGAAAAATGAATTAATAATACAAATAATAAAACAAGTGTAGATTACACCTCGTGTGTCAACAACCTCTTCACCACCACCTGCAAAAACAGGTAACAGATGATGGTGATACCTAGTAAACCTTGAAAGTAAGTACAGGTTTAGAATAAAATATGGAACTTTCTTGAAAAGGGAGCTTTCCATAGAAAGATTTGGATCACCATACTATAAGTCTGCTAAAGTCATTTCAACATGAAATAAACCCAATAGGATTTTTTGCCACCAATTGGATTCATACAGTTTAGTCTTAGTACAAGGTACTGTTATATATATATATATATAATATCAAAACAGGGGGGCTGTGGGAGCACTCTAAAGGCTTTAAAGTATATATATAAGTATAATAAATGCTATTGCATATGTACCCAAATAGGGGTTATTTTGTTACAAAGTTATGATCATAAAATTGATAAGCCACCATACCACGTCAAGGTAAACCCCGAATGGCGGTCCCTAACTTGTTTTATTTTTTATGTGCATTCTAGCATTACCTGTAATCAATGTCCATTGAACGCTGTTTTTTCACTGAGGGCTAAATCCTCCCCAGCCAGCAATCAGGCTTTTAAAGGAGAGATATTCCCAAAACAAACGCCCAATTTTAAAAGCATAGGATCACCACTAGTTTAAAGGGGGGGTATGGGGTGCTACAACCACTGAAGCTATGCCACAGCTTCCGGCTAAATATACAATATCAAAACAGGGGGGTTGTGGGAGCACTCTAAAGGCTTTAAAGTATATATATAAGTATAATAAATATATATATATATATATATATATGGTGAGGGGATGAGGGGATCACTCTGGTCACCGTTTGTGTCTTATTTAACACAAAGGGGCACATTTACTTAGGGTCGAATATCGAGGGATAATTAACCCTCGATATTCGACAGTCGAAGTAAAATCCTTCAACTGCGAATATCGAAGTCGAAGGATTTAGCGATATACGTTCGATCGAACGATCGAAGGAATAATCGTTCGATCGAACGATTAAATCCTTCGAATCAAACGATTCTAAGGTTTTTAATCCATTGCTCGTACGATTTCCCTTCGATCAGAAATTGGCTAGAAAGCCTATGGGGACCTTCCCTTATAGGCTAACATTGATGCTCGGTAGGTTTTAGGTGGCTAGGTAGGTGGTCGAAGTTTTTTTTAAAGAGACAGTACTTCGACTATCAAATGGCCGAATGATTTTTAGTTTGCATCATTTGATTCGAAGTCGTAGTCGAAGGTCGAAGTAGCCAATTCGATGGTCGAAGTAGCCAAAAAAATACTTTGAAATCCAAAATATTTTTTATTCTATTCCTTCACTCAAGCTAAGTAAATGTGCCCCAAAAAGTTTTAAAAAAACAAAATAGTTATTTTGTCTGAATCCTCAGCAGAGAAAACAACTGGCAGGGAGTCCTGCCCTATGTAAAAGATTCCCAGTCCCAATTAGGGGCAAAATCAATGGAATCAAATGTATGTGTGTGGGGGATTTATAAAACTGGAATTTGGAGTTAAATTGTAGTAAAATTTGTGTTTACACCAGAAAATCATTAAACATTAAATTCAACCTGAACTCACTCTGAACTACGTTTTTGTTTTACTTCAAAATGTTTAAACTCCAATAATATTTCTTACTCTAAGTTCAGTTTACACCACTGGAATTTTTCTTGTGAACTGTACTGGGTTGGTTTCTTAGCTCTCTGAGTGGCCGCACAGTCCACTCCCAGGTTTACATTAATCCAGAATGCGTTAGAGCTGGGGTTTTCCCCATAATGGGTTTCTGTAATTTGGAGCACCATGCCTTTAGTCTGCTAAAATCATTTAAACGTTAAATAAACCTAACAGGATTGTTTTGTCACCAGCAAAATGTAAAATAGCAAATATACAGCAAGAGGCTAACCTGCAGCTGCCCAACTAATTCCACTCCCAAAGCCAGCAGTATAGTAAGGAGTTAGTGTGTATAAACTACAGCTAATAACATTATATCACAGAGAGAGAGAGTTCTGCCTCAGGGTTACCAGGTCTAATTTTAAAAACCAGCCAAAGTCAGCTACAAAACCAGCCCAAAACTAGCCAAAGGGCACTTCAAAAGTAGTCCAAAAATAGCAAAACATGTACAGTGAAAAAAAAAGTCTGAAAAATAAATGAATATATGTCAAAATACACAATTTTCAAATTTTCACTGTTTCATATATTTTTCCATGAAGACAGATTTGCCCGTCACCAGGGGCGTAACTACAGAGGGGGGACCAGGAGGTATAGGGGCCCCATGAGACCCTAATACATATGTATACAATTTCAATAAATATTGGTAAAACAGGTCAGCCTTTAAACATTTTGGTGGCCAGCAGATTTTTGCCCCAAAATTGTCTGAAATTGAGGAAAATCACTGGAAAATGTGAGAATGCTTAAGATGGATGAGAGACTGGGGTACAGAGCCCAAAATCTGGTAAATCCCAACTTCTACACAAGTCAATCCCATTACATGCTGGGTATTAAACTTGGCAGTTGGCAAATTGTTAAACAAAAACTACATTACCCAACATGCATTGGGAGACACAGGCTTGGCACATTAGGGCAAGAAAAGACTTTGGCTGGTTTCCAAAGTACAAACCAGCCAAAGGCCCAAGAAGTAACCCAAATCCGTACCTTGGCTAGTTTGTACTTTCAGAACCAGCCCAGGCTTTAAATTAGTAACCCGATTTGGCTGGAAAACCGCCAACCTGGCAACCCTTCTCTGTCTCATGTTTCTACCTGATCAGATAAGGAAGTGAACTGCTTCTTCCCCTGACATCACATCCCTCTCTGTCTCTGTCCCTGGGCCCGCCATCTTCTGCTTTAATTTATTCCTTTTCACCTACACATAGCTACATGTGATTGTACCCATCTCTAACCTAGACCAGTATAATTTGGCTGCTGGTCATTCGGATCCCTTGTCATGCAGCCCTTACGCTTATAGCTCCAGGGCTTTCATTTCTGAATAATGGGCTACCAGATAAGGGATACCTTAATATAGATTTAAAAAAGGTGACCTTTGAGGAAAATGTGAAAAAGAGAGAATGTGAAAAAGAGAGAATGATCCTTATGTGAAAACCTCCTGACTGACATTGTCTGAGTCAGGCTTTATCTGTGTCAGGCATTCCCTTATGTTCAGTCTGGCTCTGATTCACACTTTGTTTTGCACTTTTACATACAGATAACTGACAGATCTGAGCAGAACCACCCAGCAGTGTATGTTAGCTAGGTAACACTCAAAGTAAACTTGCTTTAGTATCCAATAGACACACAGATTTAAAGAAGCAGAGACTGATACAACTTAGGCCAGCATCTGAGACAGCCTATAGCTAACTAACATGCTATCAATTTGGCTATCTCCAAACCAAGTCCATCTTATTAGCCTGTATATGGGACCTGCCAGACTGATTTATCTTTTCAGTATCTATTGCGCAGATTAGAAAAACCCAACAGACCTTCAAAGCCATCCATTATGATATGATCATTGGTGTGGAGGCCAAACAGTTGGATCAGTCTTATTTGGCTCGCAGTTGGGTTGCCAGTACTCAACCGAGCATATCTATATTTATCTTTATGCCTAGCTTTAATTAGAAATAGTCAAATTCACAGAAAGCCTCTGAGGCAAGGCATAACTAATTGTCTTTTTCATTAATCACTGATATAGTCAATCTATGTTTCCAAGTTGCAATGATTTTAAACATTATTCTCTTTCCAGTTTCCACTATACTGTACATTGAACATTATGTATCCTGCCAGGCTGCCAAACCCAGACTTGTCCATCAGACCTTGATAGTGAATTGTAATTAATTCTTTCAGAAAACATTTACGTTCTATGATGTAAGTCAGCATCGGACTGGGATGTGGGGACACGGAAAAAATCAGGTGGGCCCTAGCCCTCATGGGCCCTGCCCAGACCCGCTCCACACGACCGCTGCTCCGGACCTCCACCGCTGATAGCATAAAGAATCCAGGTATGCTCTGGTGGGGCAGAGGGAAATTTGCTGCTGGGGAAGGGGCCCTGATATAGCAGCTCTGGCCCAGATGGAGAAATTATTTAGAAAAGTAAAAATTTTTAATTAAAAATAATGTAGCTGGCTCTATAAGTAAGCTTCTGAGGTTTAGGTTCCTGAATTTCAGTTAAGAACCTTTTGGCCACAAGGTGGCAACTGTGCTGATAAAATGACAAAGCCTAAACACAGAAATGGTCTCAATTATGCTTCATAAATTTGTCGTCTCTTCAACTGATAAATTAAAATTGTTAATGGGAGTATACTGTTAATTTAAATCCTACCTGATATCTTTAAAAATACTCATAATATTCAAACAGATTAAATATTTCATAACAGCTGCTATCCAGCATTTATACAGTCCCCAAGCCTTGTGCAATGTGTATAAGACATATAATGTAGGAGTGGGAGAAAGGGGTAAGCAAATTAGCAAAAGAAAAACAAAGAGCAGTACCAGGAGCAGCACTGTATTAGTATGGCAAATGTCATTTTGGTCTAGCTAATTGTAACAGGATATTAGAAATTGCAGAAGTCACAATTTTACAATTATTTCTATGTAACCCAAGATGCAAAATTAAAATTGGAAAGATTTCTTGAAATCCTTTTATGATATTTTTTCATGATTCAATATCTACCACTGCGTGTGCAAATAAGAAAAAATGTCAGACTCTTGCCTGGTGTCATTTGTGATGTTGACCATGAGAGTGACATGAGTTCTGCCTATTGACACAGGGAGCAAGGAAACCCTCCAGCTACCACCTGGTCAGGAAGTAGCTCCTGGATTGCCTGCCTGAATAAGTGCAGCAGAACACAATTTGGACCAGAACGCAGGTGTGTCACGATTGGCACCCCAAATTCAGAATCCATTCCGCAGGCACATCGCCAATTTACTAAAAGGCGTAGAGGACAATTCCTCTAGTTTTGCGCCCTATCTCCAGGGGTATTTTCACTCAGGCGAACGATCGTTACTCCGCAAATTCACTAAAGTGTGAATTTTACATAACGTTACCTCATTTGCCAGAGTTTCCTTCACCACCTTAGACCTGGCGAACCAACAAGATAAAGCTACATCCTCCTCAATCTAATGTCAGTGACATCATATTCTGTATGCCAAAAAGACATAAAAGTTCTAAAGAACAAAAGCATTTTGTTGGCTCTGACCATTACTTTCTGTAACAGGGGTGCCATAATATGTTTGTCAAGGCCATTTTGGCCTTGCAAGAGTCACCTCAACATAATCATGGATGCAAACTAAACCAACAGTCACACTCAACCAAAAGTAAAGGAAGCTGAGATACAGACCCTGAGAAAATGCAACATTATTTTCCTTTAGAACTTAACTGAGGGGAAAGTTCCACTATTTGAAATAGGAAAGTCCTTGAGTACAGGAGATGACTGAATATGAGCCCTGCAGTACTCCGGCAGGGAAGGATGTGGGCAGAAAAGTCTACCTGATAAAATGCAGTGTTACATAAAACACCTACTGTATGTAATCCTTGGGTAAATCAGACACGATTTGTCTGTAGCTGTATATAATCTTCAAAAACCACCAGACCGCAGTCTGCATGATTACAGTTGAGCCAAACAAGTTAAAAGGTTCAGATGTTTGTTAATTCTGATTTAGCTAAATAATTTCTAGAACACGAAAGAATGACAATAAATATATACTATTTTTTTTGCAGCTAGTGTGATTGCTTTTTACTGTAAATGTACAACCAGTGGCGGACTGGCCAAATGGGATACCAGGAAAACGCCCGGTGGGTCCAGGTGTTAGTGGGCCCTTCTGCTCACTTAACTATTTGCCTTGTATGCCTGAACAACAGCAACAGTGAGAGACTGATTATATTTGAGAAGTGATTAAAAAAATAAAGAAAGTGAATGACAAAAGAAGGAAAAATAGTTTGGAGAGGGGGCCTGTGGCCAAAGGTTTTCTGGTGGGCCCAAGGCATCCCAGTCCAACATTGTGCACAACTGTATACTATCTTCCTTGCAAATGTTGAAGCTGGCATCATCAACTGGGGCAAGAAATAGAGTAAAGATTTACTAAAGATAACCAATGTTTTTTTCCTTTGATGTTTCAGAACTGTTGCACAAAGAATGTTTTTTTTTCAACTTTATGTGAGGATGCACTGCTTATTTTAGATGAACTTTAAAAAAAAAAAAAACATTATAATAGATTCTAGGTTACTATGAAGTGTATGTGTCAGCCAGGACACTTTCCTTCTTATTAGATGGGGCACCAAGCAGACCTCAGATGTTATCATTTTCCTGGTGCCTGAAAGCATAGCAAAGCCTCGTCATTAGGAAATGCTATTTAAAATAAAGAGTTGTTTGTTTTAAGCATGCCTTGGGCCTGAGATAGCAGGTAAACATGTAAATCAACACTCCTCAAGTATGCAACACCTTGACCAATGATCTAACTTTTCTAAATAATTCCTCCATTTAAATTTGACCTTGCTAACAACAAAGACTCAACACATTGCTCAATATACCAAGCACAGTGTTGTGGGAGCTCTCTTTACATAGGACAAAAACAATCCTACAAGTGATACAATTGACTAATACATGTTTTTTTCTTGTGTATGATTTAAATAAGTGCCAGACGTCAGAAATGCCAGAAAAGTAGCAGAGGCCCCATGACATATCTGAGGAGAAACATACTGACTGTCAGGGAGCCGGGAGCCCCCTCTGGGGAGTAGTCCGGATCTAGGAGGAAGCCCCTCAGGAGGGATCAGGATCGTGGTATCCAAGAGTAAGGCAGGAGAAACAAAGTTCAAACACAGGTCAAAAGGCAGGCGGAATGTAACAAAGTCGAAGGCCAGGCAGGGGGTCAATGACAGGCAGAATATCGGCGAAGTCCAGGTCCAGGCAAGGGGTCACAAAAAGGAATCAGGCAGAATAAGCAGGGAAAACAGCAAGGGAAACCCAGGAATCACAAGGAATCAGGATCCTATTTTCGGGCGCCATCTTGGCGCCTCAGGCGACCTTTTATGTTTGAATTTGGCGCCCTTGCGCCAGCGTCAGCGCGCCCGCGACCGTCGCGCCGCGCTGACGTCACGGCGCCGGCGTCGGGACCCACGTGGGTTGCCTGGGCGCCGCCATTTTGGATTCTTCGCCGCCGGGAGCGGACGCGACTCCTCGCGCTCTCGGCGGTCTTGACAGTACCCCCCCCCTCACGGGGGGCCTCAGGACCACCGGGGCTTGGTTTCTGGGGAAACTTGGAGTGGAAGTCTCTTACCAAACGAGGAGCATGCACATCACGGTGTCCCTCCCAAGAGCATTCTTCGGGGCCAAAGCCCTTCCAATGGATGAGGTACTGAAGGGACCCTCTGGAGATTCTGGAATCGAGGATTCTCTCCACCTCGAATTCTTGTTGACCCTCCACAGAGACGGCAGGAGGAGGAGATTGGACATCAGAGAAACGGTTAGAGATGGTGGGCTTCACCAGGGAGACGTGGAACACGTTGGGAATTCTCATCTCTGGTGGGAGTTGAAGTCTGATGGCTACAGGGTTAATTATCTCCAAGATGGGGAACGGACCCAGGAACTTCGGACCCAACTTGGGAGATGGCACCTTCAAGCGAATATTCCTGGAAGAGAGCCAGACACTATCACCCACCTTGTAGGGAGGAGAGGGCCTTCTACGGCGATCCGCGAAAGTCTTGTGGACTAGAGCACTCTTCTCCAGATTAGACTTGGTTGCAGCCCAAATAGCAAGCATATGGGCTGCCAGATCATCTGCAGCCGGGACGTCCGACAACACGAAGTCCTGAGGAAAGGCTTGAGGGTGCTGTCCATACACCACCATAAACGGAGACCTTCCTGTGGAGGAATGACATGCATTATTATGAGCAAACTCCGCCCACGGGAGGAGGTCAGACCAATCGTCCTGGCAAAGAGACACATGGTTCCTCAGGAACTGTTCTAAGGCTTGGTTCACACGTTCAGCTGCCCCATTCGTCTGCGGGTGGTAGGCAGATGAAAATTGAAGTGTTATTCCCAAGTCTTTACATAGGGAACGCCAAAACTTGGCGGTAAACTGGGTGCCTCTGTCGGAGACGATCTCCACCGGGAAACCATGCAGGCGGAAGATGTACTTAATAAAGAGTTGGGATAATTCCACCGCAGAGGGTAACTTCTTCAAAGGGATGAAATGGGCCATTTTGCTGAAGCGGTCAATAACAACCCAGATCACAGTATTCCCACCGGAGGGAGGAAGTTCGACAATAAAGTCCATAGAGAGGTGCGTCCATGGACGAGAGGGAACCGGTAAAGGCTGTAACAACCCGCTGGGGCGGGAATGGCTAGGCTTAGAAGTGGCGCAGACATTACAAGCCGCCACAAAGTCCTTTACATCCTTGCGGATATCAGGCCACCAGACTAGGCGCCTCAAGAGTTCAAGGGTCTTGGCCGGACCAGGATGTCCAGCTTGCCTGGAGCAGTGGGTTTGTTGCAGGATGGCCAGGCGAAGTTCTGGAGGGACGAAGGCCATGCCAATCGGAGTATCTTGAGGAGCTAAGGACTGCCCAGCCAGAATCTGGTCGGCAAATTGGGGATACAGAGAGGCAATGATCTTGACAGGTGGAATGATTGGTTCCTGTCTCTCAGGGTCACGGTCCACCGGAGTGAAGCTACGAGACAAGGCGTCGGCCTTCAGATTCTTGGAACCTGGGCGATAGGTCAAAACAAAGTTAAATCGGGAAAAGAAAAGGGCCCACCTGGCTTGTCTGGGATTTAGCCTCTTGAGGGACTGTATAAACTCCAGATTCTTGTGATCTGTGAAAATCTGGACAGGAATTTCAGAGCCCTCCAGGAGGTGACGCCATTCTTCAAGGGCAAGCTTGACTGCCAAGAGTTCCCGATTCCCGACATCATAGTTCTGCTCTGCGGATGTGAACTTCTTGGAGAAGAACGCACAGGGGTGCAATTTTCCATCAGTGGAATGTCTCTGAGAAAGGATAGCTCCGGCTCCGACTTCGGAAGCATCAACTTCGATGCAGTAGGGTAGTGCAGGATTGGGATGTCGGAGAACAGGAGCGGATGTGAAGGCCTCTTTCAAGGACTGAAAAGCTTCTATGGCAGATGGAGGCCACAGGCTGGGTTTACCCCCTTTCCGGATGAGGGCCAGAATAGGTGCAATGCGGGAAGAGAACCCCCGGATGAACTGTCGATAATAATTAGCAAATCCGATGAATCTCTGGATTGCCTTGGTACTCAATGGGAGAGGCCACTCCTGGATGGCCGACACTTTCACGGGGTCCATCTCAAATCCCTCTGGAGAGATAATGTATCCTAGGAAGGGGATCTTGGATACCTCGAAGACACACTTCTCCAACTTGGCGAAGAGAAAGTTCTTCCTCAGACGAGAGAGTACCTCCTTCACCTGGGAGCGATGACTTTCAAGGTCCTTGGAAAAGATCAGGATGTCGTCCAAGTATACGACTACGAACCTTCCTAGGAGATCTCGGAACACATCATTAACAAACTCCTGGAAGACGGCAGGGGCATTGCATAGGCCGAAGGGCATAACAAGATATTCATAGTGCCCATCCCGAGTGTTGAATGCCGTCTTCCATTCGTCACCCTCCCGGATGCGAATGAGGTTGTAGGCCCCCCGGAGATCCAACTTGGAGAAAATCTTTGCCCCTTTTAGCTGGTCAAAGAGCTCGGAAATCAGGGGCAGAGGGTATCTGTTTTTCACGGTGATCTTGTTCAGGCCCCGATAGTCTATACAAGGCCGAAGACCTCCGTCCTTCTTCTCCACAAAGAAGAACCCAGCCCCTGCAGGAGAGGTAGAAGGGCGGATAAACCCCCGCTGAAGATTTTCTTGGATGTACTCCTTCATAGCGGTGGTCTCTGCAGGAGAGAGAGGGTAAGTGCGCCCTTTGGGGGGCATGGATCCAGGCAGGAGTTCAACCGGACAGTCGTAGGAGCGATGTGGGGGAAGGAACTCTGCAGACTTTTTACAAAACACATCGGAAAATCCCTTGTAAGTGGAGGGCAAAGTCTTTAGTTCCGTAGTGGAGACATTCACCTTCTCGAGGGGTTTTGGCGGAAGGCAATGCTGCTGACAAAATAAACTCCAACGAGAGATCTGCCCAGAGGACCAGTCTATGGTGGGGTTATGTAGACGTAACCACGGAAGACCCAGTATTACTGGAGTAGAAGGACAGGGGATGATGAAGAATGAAAGTTTTTCTTGATGCAGTACCCCAACCTGTACAGATAGTTCCGCCGTGAACTTAGTGACGAATTCAAACTCCAGGGGTTTGTCATCTATGGCGGTAATTCGCAGGGGAGAAGACAAGGGGAGCAGGGGAATCTTCATGCGTTCGGCAAAGAAGGCGTCCATGAAGTTGCCGTCCGCCCCAGAGTCGAGGAAGGCCCTTTCGCAGATAGTCTTATTTGCCAGGTGAATCTGCAAAGGAAGGAGAAGTCTGCGTGAATTTTCTTGATACTTCTCCTTAGGCCCTCGAGTAATGCCCCCTACATGAGAAACCAGTGACATACCTCGGGGTACAAAACTCCTGGCCTTGGCAGGACAGGCATTGGCAAAATGGGAGTGACCACCACAGTACAAACAGAGACCTGCCATTCGTCTTCGGAGTCTTTCCTGCTCGGAAAGGTGAGCCTTTCCTACTTGCATAGGTTCCTCCAGGGGTGACGTGGACACATGAGTCACAGGAACAGCGGGGGCTTGCAGAATCGGCCTTTGAAAGCGAGGAGCCAACATGGGAGAAAATCGTCTGCTGCGCTCTCTCTCCACCTGGTGTTCTCTGTGGCGGGTGTCTACCTTAATAGATAGGGTGATCAGTCCCTCCAGGGTGTCAGGAGTCTCTCTGGAGACGAGATCATCTTTGATGCGGATGGATAGGCCTTGGTAGTATACGGCCTTGTAAGCGTCATCACACCAGGAAGTCTCCGCCATCAGTGTTCGGAAGTCTATAGCGTACTCATTGACACTGCGGCTTCCCTGCCGGAGCTGCAAGAGACGGGCAGGGGCGTTCGTGACTCGACCAGGTGCATCAAAGACTGTGCGAAAAGCTTGGAGAAAGTCTTTAACAGCATAAGTCACCGGAGAATTCTTCTCCCAAAGAGACGTAGCCCACTCCAGTGGCTTGCCTTCCAATCGAGACATCACATACCCCACCTTGGAACGTTCACTTGGAAACTGCGTGGGTTGGAACTCAAATTGAATTTGGCACTGTGTGGCAAATCCCCTGCAGGCTTGTGGGTCCCCACTGAAGCGAGGAGGAGGTGGAATGCGAGACTCACCTGTCGGATAGCTTGCGTTCGAAGAGGCTGCCGCCATGGGAGAATCTCCAGAAGGTGGAGCAGCGGAGGGCGCAGATGGCTCTCGAGCATGCAGGATATCGAGTGCTTGCCCAATGCGAACCTGCTGGTTTTCGTAGTCCTCCATGCGGGATGCCAGTCCGCGGAGCGCTCGTCCGACATCAGGTGTGGCTTCCTCAGAAGGATCCATGGCCCGAAAATAATGTCAGGGAGCCGGGAGCCCCCTCTGGGGAGTAGTCCGGATCTAGGAGGAAGCCCCTCAGGAGGGATCAGGATCGTGGTATCCAAGAGTAAGGCAGGAGAAACAAAGTTCAAACACAGGTCAAAAGGCAGGCGGAATGTAACAAAGTCCAAGGCCAGGCAGGGGGTCAATGACAGGCAGAATATCGGCGAAGTCCAGGTCCAGGCAAGGGGTCACAAAAAGGAATCAGGCAGAATAAGCAGGGAAAACAGCAAGGGAAACCCAGGAATCACAAGGAATCAGGATCCTATTTTCGGGCGCCATCTTGGCGCCTCAGGCGACCTTTTTTTTTTAGAATTTGGCGCCCTTGCGCCAGCGTCAGCGCGCCCGCGACCGTCGCGCCGCGCTGACGTCATGGCGCCGGCGTCGGGACCCACGTGGGTTGCCTGGGCGCCGCCATTTTGGATTCTTCGCCGCCGGGAGCGGACGCGACTCCTCGCGCTCCCGGCGGTCTTGACACTGACTGATCTGAAACTCCTGCTTGACTGCTTAAAAGCCATAATTAGGTTTTTATTTTGTTCCACTCCTCTGCATGCTCTCATAAATGCTTGTACAGGTATGGGATCAATTATCCAGAAACCCATTATCCATAAAACATGTGTATTATAATAAATAAAGTACCCCCAGTTGCAAAATATGAGCATATTAGAAGTTACCTTGGAGTTCCAAGACCTGTATAAGAACATATATGGTCATGAAACTCCTCGGTAACTTATAATATCCTTATATTTTACAAGAGGGGGTACTTTATTCACTATATAATGCACAACAGCTATAAATATCTTGTAAATTTTATTCTTTATTTTTATATGGTCATGAAACTCCTCGGTAACTTATCACTATCCCTATATAATTTATATAAATATGATTATAGGAAAATGCTATAATAACCAACTTTTCAACATGCATTAACAATGTTTAGTTATCTAAATTCTCTCTGTTTTACAATTTCCTACTGGTACCATTGAAAAACTGTCAGCTCATCATAACTGTTCATCATAAAATTACCTATCTAATAACCATGTTTTTTTTGAGGCGGCTGCCATATTTGAGCTTCAGTAGTATTAGTTAGCATTAGAAACTCTCACTGACATGTTGAGAAGGGACAGTCAGGTTGGCTAAACAGTCAGGTTTAGGAACTTCAGGGAACAATTGCTAACAAAAGCAGAACTATCAGAGAAAAACGATCAACATGAGCTATAGGTAACTTTTGATGTACATTAATATTTTGAATAATAATTTTTTAGTGTCAGTATCACTTTAAATTAACAATACACAAATTGACACTAACATTAGTTAGGTAAAACATTAGTCATTGCAATTGTTGCTGCAAACCACTTTGGGAATACAGCAATCAAAAATCAATATCATAATAAAAAAACAAACAAATAAGGACACAATTTTCCTGGTACAGTAGCCCAAAGTAGCAAAAACAGTAAGGGTTTATTGGTCTAGTGCAGCTTGGATGCCTGAAGGAAGGGGGTGTACGGAACGCATTTTAGGACATCCTGCGGCTAAATACCTGTCCTTCCTGCGATGTCCTATGCCTTCTGAATGGTGCATCGAATGCTTTTAACATCACTCATCGTCCATATCTGCACTCACACCTCCGTCCTGTATCCTCCCTTCTCAGCCATCAATCATGCTAACTCCGCCCTCAGCCTTCCACCCTCAATCTTCTGCCCTCAGTCTTTCGCCCTCAGTCTTTCGCCCTCAGTCTTTCGCCCTCAGCCTTCAGTCTTCAGCCTTCAGCCCTCAGTCTTCAGCCTTCAGCCTTCAGTCTTCAGCCTTCAGCCTTCAGCCCTCAGTCTTCAGCCTTCAGCCCTCAGTCTTCAGCCTTCAGCCCTCAGTCTTCAGCCTTCAGCCCTCAGTCTTCACTCTTCAGCCTTCAGCCTTCAGTCTTCAGCCTTCAGCCTTCAGTCTTCAGCCCTCAGGCTTCTGCCGATTGTCAGCTGAAAAGAGAGATCTGAAGCCTGAGGGCTGAAGACTGAGGGCTGAAGGTGGAAGACTGAAGGCTGAGGGCGGAAGACTGAGGGCGGAAGGCTGAGGGTGGAGTTAGCATGACTGACGGCTGAGAGGGGAGGCTACAGGACGTAGGAGTGAGTGCAGATTTGGATGATGAGTGACGATAAAAGCACTTGATGCACCATTCAGAAGGCTTAGGACATCACAGGAAGGACAGGTATTTAGCCGCAGGATGTCCTAAAATGCGTTCCGTAGGGATGAGCTTTATAGTTGTCAAATTAACATTTTCAATCATATGACCTCCTTCCTTTTGGGGGAAGGAGGTTCTTCTATACCATTCTGGTCAAACATGTAATTTGACTGGATCAGAAACAAAGGTCTAACATATAGATGTAAGGAATTACAAATTACATTACAAGATCAGTGAAGATCCAAACACTTGCGATCAATAAAATGAGAAAAAGTTTCAATGCATAATGAAAATTAATAGCAAGTTTATTTTAGGATTTACTGGATCAAGTCAAGTGTTTGCTCTGTTACACAATAATGATGTAAGCATTCAAAATGTTATTTATTAATGTTTTTTATTACAGAGCAGCAAACTACACACAAACAAAAATTTCCATTAATAATAATAATATACATAAATATATATAATAATGTTTGCTTTCATATATCATGCTAATAAATATAATGTTACAGATAAATTAAAAGGTAGGTTTACAGTACATTACATAATACATGTTGGGCATAATTATCCAACATGTACATACATTTTTTACTTATAGATATGTAATATGTTCCTTTTTTAAAGCTTTTTTTCGTGGAAAAAAAATGCCTGCTGTGTAATATACAGAAGTATTTGCATTCAGTTTTTACAAAGTTGCTTGATGCATTATTTTCATTTAAAGCGTGTTTGGATTTAAATTTAAAGACAAAGATCAAACAAATTAAAGTTGCAAATAGGCCTTTGCTTTTATTTTCTCGCTTGTTGTAGACTGTTCAAAGCCAGTGGATGCTACTGGAAACTACAAAGCAGGAATATTGTTAATTATTGTGATAATTCAACCATTAGAGGGCAGCCTTGTTCCCAAAGTTTAATAGATTGCTTACTAGATTGTTTGCTTTTAACTGCTTTTGTTACAGTTAAAAACGTTCTTGTAGCCAAGCACAGGCTAATTTTAAGCATATTATACTGAAATACAATGTAAAAATAGCTAGCAAAGGAGGGTAGAAAATAGGTTATCAACCGACTATTTAGGAACATGTTATGCAATTTTAAAGTGTTAATAAAGCCAGCAACACATTTTTAACATTGTTTGCGAAAAAAAATTGGTGCTACAAGTAATATATAATTACCTTCCTCTATGATATAAATATTTTCTCTTGCCCTTTGGATTGTTATTGCTAGCTAGAAAGGCTAGTGGAATTCAAGGGAAGTCCATTGCAGGTATTTTGTAATAAGAAGATAGTAACTTGTACTTGACCCCAACAAAGATATAATTTATACTTATTGGAGGCAAAACAGTCCTGTTTCGTATAATTTATGTTAAAATAAATGGAATTTCATCATCTAGCAGTAATAAAACACTGGGTTTGGCAGATGCCAGGAGAACACTATCGGGGGAATGTAATAAAAATCGCTAACAGAAAAACTATTCGCAATGCCAAAAGTTATGCCTTTGCACGAACAAATTTTGCTTTGTGCGAATTTAATAGAGCTTTTGCGAGCCCGGAAACTGTTTAGCGACCACTTCCGACAGTGAAAGACCGTTTGCGAATTTTATCGTTTGCGCCAATGCGCAGTCAATGTAATAAAACTTCTTACTGAAAAAGTCGTTATGTTTGCTCCAAAAGATTACAACACCTTCAAGCACTTCTTATGAGTGCACAATTAAAATTCGCAATGCGCAATTAAAATTTGCAATGCGCAATTGAAATTCGCAATGCAATAACAGTTTAAGGAACAAGATTACATTGCGAGATGTGGATTTTTAGTCTTATTGGTGCGAATTGTTTTGCTCTTTGCGACTTTTATTACATTCCCCTGAAACTGCCTGAATGCTGACGATACAGTTAGGTGGGGAGGCATATTGGTCCAGGGCTCTTTTACATAGTTTGGGCTGGGGTCTCTAGTTCCGTTAAAAGCAAACCTTAAGGCTACAGTGTACAATGACATTTCTGTGCATCATACATTGTGGCAACATTTTCAGGAAGCTTCTTTTCGGTTTCAGCAAAGTAATGCCCCCATGCAAAAGCAAGCGATGGGAGTTGAAAAACTTGACTTCCAAAAAGAACTGACCTCAACTCAAATGAACACCTTTGGATCAATTGGAATGCTGACTATGAGCCAGGGTCGAATGGAAGCAAATCTCTCCAAGAATGTTCCAAAATCTAATGCAAGGCCTTCCCAAAAGAAAAAAAAAAAGCTTATACAGCAGCTACATTATTTTAGCTTATCAGATCTCATTGCCCCCACTTCAAAACAAGCCAGGGTAGAAGGCACATGATGTCCAACACAAGAAAGTGATGGGGCTGGAGTAGAGGAAACAATTTAGTTTTAGTAAAAACCCTTCTAAAAAGTTATTTAAAGTCAAACTGAAAAGTTCCTGCTAAAACGTGGAACATGTTAATGTCACTTTAAAATAATGTGTCTAGTTGAATTTAATGTACAGCTATTTCTGGGTTATATGTTGTTTTATTCCAAATCTCAGTGGCTTAACTGCAGGATAGATTTGCCTGCCACTTTATAATGCAGCAACTAGTTGGTGAAGATGCAGTACCTGCAAATGATGTTTGATAGAACTTTTAAATGAAGCATTACTAGGTAGAACTTTTAAATGAAGCATCACTCAGCAACCAACTAATTTTACAACATATCCATTATGAAGAACAAATTTTGTTTAAATGAGGGGACATAGAGCTACTCTGAAACAAATAACATATTGTGTAGTGAAAGGGCTGACTGTTAAGTCACTTAAAAAAACTGTTCCCTAGAAAATAACTGCAAACAACATTAAAGAGAAAATATTATTTCAGAGGATTTCTTATGAACAAGTGTTTCATTTGATACATTTACTAAGGCTGATTTTTTTACACATGCTTTCCTGGCTAATGCTGTAAGCAAACATGTTTTTCTATTAGGTAAAATGAAATTTATAAAAATGAAATTTACTGTTGTTCAGAAGTTTCGCTAACAAAGGAATTTCAGCACTGTATGCAAATGAGCTGTCAGACGGCAATAAGATAGTCAGAAGAAGGAAATACAGTATGATAAGCAAAGTTATCAAAATGCATCAAGAAATACTGTAACCAAAACTCAAGCAGAGGGTCAGGGCAGGCATCCACAGCCCAGGTACTCCAGTCCTTATAGTAGTACCCCCATCAGGGGCCATAGAACTCTTAGAGACAGATTTAACAGGGAATTTTTTCAACAGGTGTTCTATGGCATGTCACTTTTTTGTTAGAATGTATTAATTGATACAAGCTTGCGGTACTTGGGCAATTAAACACAAATAGTGCTCAATCAACAAGGTGCTTATAACATTTGGCCATATTTAAATTCAGTCTGTTGGAGAAGAAATAAAACTTACTAAAAATGATTTTAAAATGTATACATTTTAGATGTTTAGGTTAACTTTAATTCATATTTTTTTCAGGCTTTGTTCCACCCTGCTATGCCTGAAGGATAATAGGGGTTGGACTGAGCCAGTCCAGACCCACTTCCTGCGAGAAGCCACTAGTACAACTTTTAACCTCCCTCCCTTGCCCTCCGTGTGCCTGTAAGAAGGAGAAGGTAGGCGCTGAGGTGCCAGGCCCAGAGGTGGTTATGGCTCGAGCAGGGGGGCACTTTGTGGCTGGAGATTGGGGGCCAAGGGAGGGGTGTGGTGGACCCCAGTCCAAAGCTGAGGATAACATTATAACAATTACTCCAGTATATATTAAATCATACACTAGACATTTTTAATTTTGCAGTGCCAGAATATTTAAAACAGTTTGCAGTTCAGACAAGAAAATGGATTTGAGGGGAAACAGAAAAGTCAAACACTGGCACGGGCAGACTCCGTACCACATCAGAATGCACTTCACACCAGAGAGTAAAACATAGAAGTTTCAAATGATCAAACTTTTATTGCAATTTGCACAGCATGCTTTGGATCACAGGATCCTTCATTGGGCATTTATTGTGACATTAACCCAAACCAGTATTTATACACAATTAAAAACCAGCACGTTTGCCAGCTTCACCATGTGCAGTGTAGAACTGAGTCACTAGAGGCCCACCCAAAAACCTTAGAGAAGGGGCCCAACAAAAAACAGACAAAGGGCCCACTCTCAGTACAGGTATGGGACTGTTATCCACAATGCTTGGGCCTAATGTTTTCCAGATAATGGATCTTTCTATAATTTATACAGAATTAAAAATTTCCAATAAAAAACAATATCTACTTTAAAATAATCTGAACTATATTATAATTAATACACTGTATTATGAACAATACATTTTATTATGGCCTAATACATTGGTACTGTTAATGGTTCCATATACCTTACACCAAACTGTTTTGTCACATGACCTGCCATGATGACCTCACAATACAGCACCCAGCTGTTGTTGAGGAAATCCAGTTCTCTGCACCTGTTTTGTCACATGACATGTAATTATGACATCACAATGCCAAAGAAGGGTATATAAACGTCACAGCCACATATGTGTCAGTCTACATTGAGAATCGTGACTGGCAGAGGCAAGTGTATTTTAGAGCAATTTAAATAGATTTTTAGCTGTAATTATTGATTAGTAAGTGTGATTTATAGAGAAATTTAGTAGATCTTAAAAAATATAAGATATTATGACATTTCAAATTTAATTTGTTAATGTTTTCTGTGATACACAATAACATGATGCTATCACAATAGCAGGGATGTACCAAATCCAGTGTATTTGATTTGCCTTTTAGAGCCATCAAACAGGGATACCTCATACAGCACACAACAGCATACAGTTGCTGAATAAAATAAAACACATAGTGCTGGTATATTTCTATATACATAAGTAACCTTATAAATGTTGAAATCATTTTCAGATAATGCCGTCTTGGTTTTGTAGGGGGGATTTTAGTTAACTTTAAATATGAAAATTAGGATTGGATGCATTCTGATCCGTTATCCAGAAACCCGTTATTCGGAAAGCTCTGAATTACAGAAAGGCTGTCTATCATAGATTCCATTTTATCCAAATAATCCAAATATTTAAAATAATTTCCTTTTTCTCTGTAATAATTAAACAGTGATTTGTAATTGAGAAGCAAACATAGAAGTTTCAAATGATCAAACTTTTATTGCAATTGAGTGCACAGCATGCTTTGGATCACAGGATCCTTCATCATGCATTTAGTGTGACATTAACCCAAACCAGTACTTATACCCAATTAAAAACCAGCACGTTTGCCAGCATCACCATGTGAAGTGTTGAACTGGGACACTAGAGGCCCACCCAAAAACCTTAGACCAGGGGCCCACCCAAAAACCTTAGACCAGGGGCCCACCCAAAAACCTTAGACCAGGGGCCCACTCTCAGTACAGATATGGGACTGTTATCCACAATGCTTGTGGCCTAATGTTTTCTGGATAATGGAACTTTCCGTAATTTGTACGGCATTAAAAAGTTTCAATAAAAAAGAATATCTCATTTAAAATAATATGACCTATGTTATAATTAATATACTGTATTATGAACAATACATTTTATTATAGCCTAATACATTGGTACTGTTAATGGTTCCATATACCTTACACCAAACTGTTTTGTCACATGACCTGCCATGATGACCTCACAATACAGCACCCAGCTGTTGTTGAGGAAATCCAGTTCTCTGCACCTGTTTTGTCACATGACATGTCATTATGACATCACAATGCCAAAGAAGGGTATATAAACGTCACAGCCACATATGTGTCAGTCTACATTGAGAATCGTGACTGGCAGAGGCAAGTGTATTTTAAAGCAATTTAAATAGATTTTTAGCTGTAATTATTGATTAGTAAGTGTGATTTATAGAGAAATTTAGTAGATCTTAAAAATATATAAGATATTATGACATTTCAATACATTATAATTTAATTTGTTAATGTTTTCTGTGATATACAATAACATGATGCTATCACAATAGCAGTGATGTACTGAATCCACTGTATTGGGATTTGCCTTTTAGTGACATCAAACAGGGATACCTCATACAGCACACAACAGCATACAGTTGCTGAATAAAATAAAACACATAGTGCTGGTATATTTCTATATACATAAGTAACCTTATAAATGTTGAAATCGATCACAGGATCCTTCATCGGGCATTTATTGTGACATTAACCCAAACCAGTACTTATACCCAATTAAAAACCAGCACGTTTGCCAGCTTCACTGTGTGCAGTGTCAAACTGGGACACTAGAGGCCCACCCGAACACCTTAGACCAGGGGGCCCACCAAAAAAATTTAGATCAGTGGCCCACTCTCAGTACAGGTATGGGACTGTTATCCACAATGCTTGGGCCTAATGTTTTCCAGATAATGGAACTTTCCATAATTTGTATGGAATTAAAAAGTTCTAATAAAAAACAATATCTACTTTAAAGGAGAAGGAAAGGCTGGAGACACTTGGGGGTGCCAAACGTTAGGCACCCCCAAGTGATTGTAGCGACTTACCAAAAACCCAGGGCCGGTGCTCCTATCAGGAGAAATCTGCACCGGCCCTGGGTTATAGGAGCGAGCACCACGGAGATATCTACTTCCGTCTTTGCGCAGCTGCACATGCGCATTAGAACTAAAAGCCGAACTTTAACTTTAAAGTCGGCTTTTTCGTTCAAATGCGCATGCTTCAGTCCGGGGAAATGCGCAGCTGCGCGAAGACAGAAGTAGATATCTCTGTGGTGCTCGCTCCTATAACCCAGGGCCGGTGCAGATTTCTCCTGATAGGAGCACCGGCCCTGGGTTTTTGGTAAGTCGCTACAATCACTTGGGGGTGCCTAACGTTTGGCACCCCCAAGTGTCTCCAGCCTTTCCTTCTCCTTTAAAATAATATGAACTATATTATAATTAATACACTGTATTATGAACAATACATTTTATTATGGCCTAATACATTGGTACTGTTAATGGTTTCATATACCTTACACCAAACTGTTTTGTCACATGACCTGACTTGATGACCTCACAATACAGCACCCAGCTGTTGTTGAGGAAATCCAGTTCTCTGCACCTGTTTTGTCACATGACATGTCATTATGACATCACAATGCCAAAGAAGGGTATATAAACGTCACAGCCACATATGTGTCAGTCTACATTGAGAATCGTGACTGGCAGAGGCAAGTGTATTTTAGAGCAATTTAAATAGATTTTTAGCTGTAATTATTGATTAGTAAGTGTGATTTATAGAGACATTTAGTAGATCTTAAAAAATATAAGATATTAGGGCATTTCAAATTTAATTTGTTAATGTTTTCTGTGATATACAATAACATGATGCTATCACAATAGCAGGGATGTACCGAATCCAGTGTATTGGGATTTGCCTTTTAGAGCCATCAAACAGGGATACCTCATACAGCACACAACAGCATACAGTTGCTGAATAAAATAAAACACATAGTACTGGTATATTTCTATATACACAAGTAACCTTATAAATGTTGAAATCATTTTCAGATAATGCCGTCTTGGTTTTGTAGGGGGGATTTTAGTTAACTTTAAATATGAAAATTAGGATTGGATGCATTCTGATCCGTTATCCAGAAACCCGTTATTCGGAAAGCTCTGAATTACAGAAAGGCTGTCTATCATAGATTCCATTTTATCCAAATAATCCAAATATTTAAAATAATTTCCTTTTTCTCTGTAATAATAAAACAGTGCCTTGTAATTGAGAAGCAAACATAGAAGTTTTAAATGATCACACTTTTATTGCAATTGAGGGCACAGCATGCTTTGGATCACAGGATCCTTCATCATGCATTTAGTGTCACATTAACCCAAACCAGTACTTATACCCAATTAAAAACCAGCACGTTTGCCAGTTTCACCATGTGCAGTGTCGAACTGGGGCACTAGAGGCCCACCCAAAAACCTTAGACCAGGGGCCCACTCTCAGTACAGATATGGGACTGTTATCCACAATGCTTGTGGCCTAATGTTTTCCGGATAATGGAACTTTGGTCATTTGTACGACATTAAAAAGTTCCAATAAAAAAGAATATCTCCTTTAAAATAATATGACCTATATTATAATTAATATATTTTATTATGGCCTAATACATTGGTACTGTTAATGGTTCCATATACCTTACACCAAACTGTTTTGTCACATGACCTGCCATGATGACCTCACAATACAGCACCCAGCTGTTGCTGAGGAAATCCAGTTCTCTGCACCTGTTTTGTCACATGACATGTCATTATGACATCACAATGCCAAAGAAGGGTATATAAACGTCACAGCCACATATGTGTCAGTCTACATTGAGAATCGTGACTGGCAGAGGCAAGTGTATTTTAGAGCAATTTAAATAGATTTTTAGCTGTAATTATTGATTAGTAAGTGTGAATTATAAAGAAATTTAGCAGATCTTAAAAATATAAGATATGGTATTATGACATTTCAATACATTATAATTTAATTTGTTAATGTTTTCTGTGATATACAATAACATGATTTTATCACAATAGCAGGGATGTACCGAATCCACCGTATTGGGATTTGCCAAATATATATCTATACTTTGTCTATGTGATGAGACAATTTAAGACAATTGAAAATCTTACAAATGTGACAATTTTTAAAAAAAGATTTTGAGTATTCCAAACATGAGGCTGTTAAGCATTTTAGTGCCATCAAACAGAGATACATATACACTACACAACAGCATACAGTTGCTGAATAAAATAAAACATATAGTGCTGCTATATTTATATATACATAAGTAACCTTATAAATGATAAAATCATTTTCAGATAATGCATGTCTTGGTTTTTTTGGGGGGATTTTAGTTAACTTTAAATATGAAAATTAGAATTGGATTCATTCTGATCCGTTATCCAGAAACTCGTTATTTAGAAAGCTCTGAATTACAGAAAGGCTGTCTCCCAAAGATTCCATTTGATTCAAATATTTAGGCAAAAGCCTGCATTCCTGACATATACTAGAAATGCACTAAATCCATCAGTTTTTAAATACAGAATATTCTACCACAGAGTTTTCTGAATACAGGTATAAGACCTGTTATCCAGAATGCACAGGGCCTGGGGTTTTCTGGATAATTGATATTTCTGTAATTTGGATCTTCATACCTCAAGTCTACTAAAAAATCATATAAACGAAATTTCTCCAATAAAGATTTAGATCTTTGTTTGGATCAATTACAAGGCACTGTTTTATTATTCATGCTCAAATAATATTTTAGATTATTTGTTATATACAGCAAACCATTGTGTATAGTTGTTATTGCTTCATTACATTAGCAAACAAATGAATGAGTAGCTTTTGTATGACTTTTTCTCACATTTATATACTTAACTCATTGTAAAGTGTATTTTTTCCCTTTAGGTTTAGGTTAAATCATGGCCTCTACTAGAAACGTTTCTTTTTTTAGACGATTTCTTAATCCTTTAAGAAAAGCATGTACCATACAAATATTCAATTGTTTTAAAAAGCGTAATCGCAACAGAAAAGTGACCAGCAAAGATGAAGTTGAAGTAATTGTACAAACTTGCACCAAAGAAGAAGAGATTATCAACAACATCTCAACCACATGTATAAAAGAGGAAGAGAGACATGAATCTCCTGTTAATTGCAACAAACCAGAGCAAGAAATAAGCAAGGACTCTGATACTTACAGAAAAGAGGAAAGCGAGCATGACATCACATATGCAAAGGATGACCAGGAAACCAAATCCTGCGCAAATACCTTAACAAATGTGGAACAGGAAAGTGAGCCTTTGGTGGAAGCAGAAATAAAAACCCAAACCTGCAGCGATGAAGACAAAAGAAACAATACCTTGACAAATGTAATAGAAGAGGAAAAGAAAAATGAGGTTTCACCTATTACAATTTGCAAACCAGAGCAAGAAATAAGCAAGGACTCTGATACTTACATAAAAGAGGAAAGCGAGCATGACATCACATATGCAAAGGATGACCAGGAAACCAAATCCTGCGCAAATACCTTAACAAATGTGGAACAGGAAAGTGAGCTTTTGGTGGAAGCAGAAATAAAAACCCAAACCTGCAGCGATGAAGACAAAAGAAACAATACCTTGACAAATGTAATAGAAGAGGAAAAGAAAAATGAGGTTTCACCTATTACAATTTGCAAACCAGAGCAAGAAATAAGCAAGGACTCTGATACTTACATAAAAGAGGAAAGCGAGCATGACATCACATATGCAAAGGATGACCAGGAAACCAAATCCTGCGCAAATACCTTAACAAATGTGGAACAGGAAAGTGAGCTTTTGGTGGAAGCAGAAATAAAAACCCAAACCTGCAGCGATGAAGACAAAAGAAACAATACCTTGACAAATGTAATAGAAGAGGAAAAGAAAAATGAGGTTTCACCTATTACAATCTGCAAACCAGAGCAAGAAATAAGCAAGGACTCTGATACTTACATAAAAGAGGAAAGCGAGCATGATATCACATATGCAAAGGATGAGCAGGAAACCAATTCCTGCGCAAATACCTTTGCAAATGTGGAACAGGAAAGTGAGCCTTTGGTGGAAGCAGAAATAAAAACCCAAACCTGCAGCGATGAAGACAAAAGAAACAATACCTTGACAAACACAATAGAAGAGGAAAAGAAAAATGAGGTTTCACCTATTACAATTTGCAAACCAGAAGAAGAGAGAAACAATGACTCCACCAATTGCGCAAAGAAGGAACATGAAAACACCTCCCCCGCTAGCTGCCTAAAGGAGGGAAATACCAAAAAGGCTGCAAGGAAACAAAGGAAAAGGAGAAAACAGACTACGAAGGTTGAACCAGAACAAAAAACTGAACTCTGCACAAACAAACCAGAGGAAAACAAGCTCTCAAACAACGGTATAATCGAAAAAGAGAAAAATGGGGCATCTGGTTCTTGCAAAGCAGAAACAGAGAAAAATAATGATTCCACCACTTGCCCAAAGGAGGAACAAAAAAACAATTCTGAAACCACTTCTTGTGTAAAAGAAGAACAGGAAAATGAGTCCTCCACTATCTCCTTAAAAGAGGAAACCACAAAAAATGTGTACGATGTGGAGCAAAATACCCAAGAGAAACAAGAAGAAATACCAAAACCAGAAGAAACAGACAAAGTCACTAACACTGACCTAAAGGCAGAAGATAGAAAGAAGCCTTCTACAGTCTGCAAAAAGGCAAAAGAGCCAAGGGATGATGTCTGGATTCCTGAACTAAAACTAACTCAACAACATAAAAAGGACCTGAATAGTAATGTTTGGTTAAATGAGATAATAATCAATGCAGCTCAGCACCTGCTAAAAGATCAGTTTAGGTGTGAAGGGCTTCAATCTTGCACACTTTCTAAGGCTGAATTTAATTTTGTACAAGGAGCTTCTGTACAGATACATTATGACAGCAAGAGAAACCACTGGTTAACAAGCTGCTTTAAAGCAAATCATGTAGAGATTGCCGACAGTTTGCAATCGCAACAAATTCCCAATCTAATCAAGAAACAGATATGGCATTGTTATCGGAAAATTGTAAAGGATCCCATAAGATCAATGAAAATACTTAATGTTGATCGTCAACTGCACGGTTATGATTGTGGGGTTTATGCTATCGCCAATGCATTTGAGTTTTTGTCCAGTGGTAACCCCATGTGCAGCTATGATCAGAGGAAAATCAGAAGACATCTCATTCGTTGTTTTGAGAAGAGAGCGATGACTGCATTTCCTAAAGTGCATCATGAACCTGCACCGGAAATAGCAATACCGGGCAGCATGAAACAAAAACCCGGCAAGAAGGGAAAGATTGGGACAGGACAATCCTTCCCAAAATATAAAGATGACTGGCTCCCTGAGCTCAAGTTAATGCAGAAGCATAAAAACATACTGCATAGCAACGAATGGTTGGATGATACAATCATTGACGCAGCTCAACAACTACTAAAAGAGCAGTTTGGGTGTGAGGGACTTCAGTCCTGCATCCTCTGTGAGCTTGAATTTGATCCTGTTAATGGACCTGCCGTACAGATACATTGTGACGTCAAGCGAAAACACTGGTTAACAAGCTGCTTTAAAGAAAAGCACATAGAGATTGCCGACAGTCTACAACAGCAACAACTTTCCAAGACAGTCAAGAAACAGATATGTCAATGTTATCGGGAAGTGATGTGTAATCCAACTAGTACAATGAAAATACTCAATGTTAATCAACAAAACAACAGTAATGACTGTGGACTCTATGCTATTGCCAATGCATTTGAATTTCTGTCCAACGGTAATCCAACTCACAATTATGACAATGAAAAAATGAGAGAACACCTCATTCGTTGTTTTGAAAAGGGAGAGATGACTGCATTCCCTAAAAAGCATTATGAACACAAATTGAAAATAGCAACTTTGGAGCATCTAGAAAAAGCCAAAATTTTACTCCAAGAAACAGTTAAAAAGAATGAAGAGAATTGGAACGGTAACGACGATTGGATTCCTGAACTCAATCTGAAGCAGAGGAATAAAAAGGATCTGCAAGGTACTGAATATCTAGATGATACAATAATTGATGCAGCTCAGAACCTGCTAAAAAAGCAGTTTAAGTGTGAGGGACTTCAAAGCAGTCTACTTTCACAATGTGAATATATGGCTGTTAATGGACCGTCTGTACAGATTCATCATGACAGAAACCATTGGGTAACAAGCTACTTTAAATCACATCACGTGGAAATTGCAGACAGCTTAAGGAAAAGTTACCTTACTGATACACTGAAGAAGCAAATAAGAGAATGTTATCAGGCACTGGTGAATGATCCTGTAGAAACTATAAAAATACTTGATGTTGATCAACAACCAAACAGTTATGACTGTGGGGTTTATGCTATTGCCAACGCATATGAGTTCCTTGCCACTGGAAATCCCACCTGCAACTACAATAATAGGGAAATGAGAGAACACCTCATTCATTGTTTGGAGAGGAGAGAAATAACTGCATTCCCTAAAATGCCTGCCACGGAACTGTATGTGATATACAATAAAAGACAGAGAGTGTAAAGATAAGGAATTTAAGGCAAAGACCAGCCAATCAACATATTCTCCCAGTGACATTTAAGTTTTAAGTATTCCAGTGGGAGAAAGAGAAAGAAAACTTTTCAGCTGGAAACCGGATAAAGCTTCATAGAGGAAAGAACTAATTGGTACGTATGGGGCTCAACAGAAGAATGTAAAAATCTTACATAAACTCTAATAAAAATCTAAGTGTTTAACTTTGTTTCTATTTATTATGGTATTCTATTCATTCATGATCCATTATTTTATATGGCGTAAATCAAGAGGGGATCTAAAGAATGGCATGCTGGTAACCCCTAACATGCTTAAGGTGCAGTCCCCATTAGAGATTCCACCCCCAATTGCTGACTTAGGCCAGAGCCTTTGTGGTCTGCTCACAAATTAGGGTCTGAAAATGGTTCCTGACTTTTGTTACTGGCTGGTAGGTGTCTGGGGTGTGTGGCTTTAGCAACGCATTTGGCAAAAAAGCCTACAATCTAGAAAAGGATGTCAGTCTTGAAGCCCCAGTGTATGAAATATTTACATGAAATATCAAATAGTATATTCAGATTGTTGAGTCTTCTTTCACTTATAAAGCAACAGTCCACTCTTACTTTATGGCTGAGATTTATGGCTGAATCTCACACACGTAAAGGATTCTATGCAGCAGTCCTTTCTTGGTTTGTGATGGAGATTGTATCTACACAAATGAGGAAAAAACTAATGACGGTTTCCTTTTTAATAGTACCATTCCTAGTATGGTGGCAAGAGACTGGCGTATTGCTAATGTGGTGCCTCTGTTCAAAAAGGGATCTCATTCTCGGCCTCAAAACTAAAGGCCGTTTAGTTTGACATCAGTAGGAAAGATTTTCAAAAGGGTATTAAGGGATAAGATACTGCACTTAATCACAAATCATAATACTATGAGTTTGTTCCAGCATGGTTTTATGCACAACAGATCTTGCCAGACTAATTTAATTGTTCTTTACTCTGGGACAGCAGTAGAAGTAATATACTTAGACTTTGCTAAAGCATTTGATACAATACCACACAGAAGGTTAAATTAAGTAATATTGGCCAGTTTCGCCTGTAACGGCTTTCTCAAAGGCCTTTGAGCCTTTGAGAAAGCCTTCACATGCTAAATGCGCGTCAGGCTTTGCCCCACTGTGAGTCTCAGTATTTTTGATTGCATTGGTGGGGGTGACAGTACGTTAGAGGGTGGCGGAATGGTGGTAAAAACGTTTTCTATTAAACAGAGGTAACTAAACAGAGGTAACGCCGGACAGACCCTAGGTAATGTGATTATGCCAATACAGACTCAACTTGTGGGTAACCATTTGTTTCCAATCATTGGAGCTGGATTTATACAAGTAATAGAAAGAAAATAAACCGGAACTACGGACTCCATGCAAGCGGGACAAGCCCTGCGTGTTCAGACCAAGGGTCTGACAAAGGGGCACGCCCATGAAACGTTACGTTGAATAAACACGCAGGGCTTGTCCCACTTGCATGGAGTTAATAGTGCCTGTTTATTTTCTTTCTATTACGACTAATTGAGGGTGCTGATCCCTGTTACTGTGCACCGGACCAACTTTATTGAGAGAGGCCAGGGTCTGCTGGTGGGCTTGGTTTTGGACTATTGTCTTTCAGCATCTATACAAGTTACAGGGAATAGGCCAATCTACTTTAAGTGCCTCTGAGAGGACAAAGTGTCAGTTAACTTCTTCTGTGCACACCATATTGGATTTTATGTAAGTAGTGACGCACTTCCAGTTTACCAGGTGCTGGTCTGTCCTCCTTTACCCCTTATAGTAGCAACCACCTAAACCCACTTTGCCATAAATACCCTCCTGATCCCCACCATACTTCTCACTAATTACTAGAGGGGACCAGTTCTATAATTTTTCATATACAGCAATCCCTATAATCGTGACACCAGAAGTTTTAAGTGTTTTTAATTTTATGTTTTGATGGGTAATTTATTTTGACATACTAGTGGAATGTGAACTGCTTAATGTACAATTAGCACTTTATGCACCCTTGCAATTTATAATTATCAATTGATTCCCATGGGACACAATTATGACACTGAGTGTATACAATATATTTCACAATCATTAGAATATAGACTGTGCGACCTTGTTAACGCTTCTTGGATGTTCCTCTCTTTTCGGTACAAACCCATTGTTTATTTTAAGAGTTGTCTACATTTAATTAATGAACTTCCTAATAGTGGTGGCAAATGGTTAGAAGGTGCGGAAAAACAAACAAACAAACAAACCACCTAAAATATATATTACTTTGGCCTTGGTGCAATGATAATACTGTAAAGGTTGATGGTTGATGGTTAATTATGGCAACACATGCTAAGTTCAGTTGGATTGACTGAAATGCATGACGATCTGTGCATTATGGGAATAACTGGCTTTTATTAAAAGATCTTTTTGTTATAATAAGACCAAGCTTACCTTGAAACGTACGGTTTGTCTATCAACTAAAAAGACTAAGCTAGTCTAGTTGAAGCCAGGAAAACTGTGGGTAGCTGCCTGCTTGGCCCTGCAGACAATTGGACAATGGATAAATTCACTATGAATGACGACAATGTTCTAACCTGACCAATGTTTTGACTGATAGCAGATGGAAAATCTTTGATGCACGATCTTTCGGTGCCAACTAACCTCATGATGATTTGATGGATTTGTTGGATTGCACTAAAATCGGTCATTAGGGAGAGAAAAACCTCTATTTCCACCTTAACTGTATGATGGCAAATATATCTACTTGCTATGGGTAGCTGCACCAGCATCATTAAAGAGGTTGTTCACCTTTGAATTGACTTTTAGTATGATGTAGAGAGTGATATTCAGAGACAATTGCTAATTTGTTTTAATTTTGTATTAAAGCTTTTTATTCAGCAGCTTTCCAGTTTGCAAGTTGACTAGAATTGGCTATTCTATAACATACTAAAAGTTAACTTAAAGTTGAAAGTAAAAAGTAATAACCAATACAACATACAGTATTCCTCAAAGAGTACTTAAAAGTACAGCTGGCACTGGCACTGGCACATGCAGATATAGTGCTGGCCCATTGGCAATAGGAAGGATCCAATTATATATATATTAGAATTTTAGGTGATATATAATAAAGAAGGCCTTTTGTATTGTATACAGGTATTTGTACGTTAGTTACAAAACTGATATTCCCAAATAATATGAGGAATTGATATTTAGTTTTGTCTCAGTGGTTAGGACTTCTGCCTGGCTGGGCTTGGGTCCTACGTTTGATTCTTCCCTGTGTACTATACTGTATGTCTGTGTGGGTTTGCTCAGGGTATGCCAGTCTCCTACTAACAATATACAGGCAGATTAATTCGCTCATGATAATATATATACAGTATATTTGAATAAGATTGGGCCTTAGATTATAAACTCCATTGGGACAGGCACTGATTGATGACCAATCTCTGTAAAGTACTGCTCAAATCTGTTGGCGCTTTATGGCTCTGTATAAATATAAGATAATAATAACATATACACAAACTATATATATATATATATATATATATATATATATATATATATATATATATATATACTGTATATACACACTCACAACATATTCCAATGATGGTTCTGGGTGCAGTCCACTTAGTAGGTAGGTAGAAATCGTTAGAAAAGGTTGCACACGTAGGTCTTATATAAAGTTCAAGTATTTATTGGGATTGCTTAAGGTTTTGGCTGTAACATCAGCCTTTTTCAAAGCCTTTTTCAAAGCAACCGGTTGAAAAGCACAGTTTGGTGGGAACCCGTAGTGCCATTTGGGAAATCATTACGTAATAAAACAGCAACCCCTGTTTATGTGTAATAAGGGGTCAAAGAACAGTACAAGTGTAACAATGTGTAAGGTGACCACGAGTGAAAGAGGAGAAAGGAGGGGAACTGAGTTATTACCAGTATGGGCTCTAATGTTGCCCCGTTGTTTACGAACCTTTATATATCAAAATATGAACAGGAGTACATTTTCACAAAATTTGGGAAACATATCCATAGGATGTTTAGTTTTATAGATGATCTGTGTATCTTCTGGATTGGTTCCACCAACCAATTTTTGACCATGGTGGAAGAACTTAATTCACTACCTGCAACTACAGTATATGATTTACGCCCACGACACATGACATGCAAATTAACTTTTTAGATTTATCCTTGACCATTCCTCTAGTCATCCACCACACATTTTGAAAAGTATCTCATTTTCACAGATGATAAGAATGGGCAGAAACAACTCAGAGTTACCTCAATTGCACTTACATGGATGAGCTAATTGCAAGATTTCTACAAACGTGATACAAACTCAAAGACCTCCTGAATTGTAAGGAAAAAGCTTTACTTTACACACAAAAATATCTCCTTCAAGACACACCACGTAAGTCGCAAATACAGGAAAGACACCTTTCTAACCACCTTTTCACCGGACAAAACATTTTTAATACACGCCATTCATGATCACTGGACTGTACTTGCATGATATAACTCCTTGCCACCCATCTTCAGAACCTAACCCCGTATCGCGTACAGGAGGGGATGAAACCTTAGAGACATATTGGTCAAAACTGACCCTCTTTATTGTTATCAACTGAACACTGAACACCACAATGACATGGTTAATTTTGGAAAAGAAGGGCTGCTACAAATGCCCCTCTTGTATCACCTGCAGTAACCTTATCATCCTTTTACCATCCACACACTGGCAAGTGCATCAATATTAAACATAGATTGATGTGCACATCAAAATCTCCCATTTATTTTATTTGATTTTAAATGCCTGTGTGAACTATTCTATATTGGTAAGACCATTACCACTTTCCATGTATGCATGACCAACAGTAGCGATCCACTTCCTTACACAGACACATTTTGGCAAGATCCAGAAGGCTTTAAATTATGGAAAGGCCGTCTTCCATAGACTCAATTTTACCCAAATAATCCAAAAAATGATTTCCTTTTTCTCTGTAATAATAAAACAATACCTTGTACTCGATCCTTACTATAATATAATTAATCATTTTTAGAAGCAAAACCAGAATATGGGATTTATTTAAAATGTATATGCTTTTCTAGTAGACATAAGGCATGTAGATCCAAATTACGGAAAGATCTGTTATCCAGAAAACCCCAGGTCCCGAGCATTCTGTATAACAGGCCCCATACCTGTACTATCATTTACAGATAGCAACAAGTAGAAGCTGGGAAATTGACAATATGTCTAGCCCCATGTCAGATTTCAAAATTGAATATAACAAAATCTGTTTGCTCTTTTAAAAATGGATTTCAGTGTAGAATTCTGCTGGATCAGCACTATTAACTGATGCATTATGTGAAAAACATGTTTTCCCATGACAGTATCCCTTTATGGTAAGATGCTCCGACATCGAATTCTGAATTTCACATCGGCTACTTGGCCAAATGAGCCGAATAATCAGCAACAATCAAGCCAATCCTGAATTCAGCAATCAAAAATACTTTTATTCTGCCATAAAACTGCCTTTTTACACAGGTATATTTCTGGAAGAAAAATATTAGGATTCTGATTTTAAAAAAAAACTTTCCTGATGGGGCATGTTTTACAGAAATAAAAACACATCTTCTGGCAACATATAACCCAGATGTGCTTTTCAGGTCAATATGGCTTTGATTCCTCTAGCAGTGGGTCTGGCAGGCTCTTGTAGCTGAAACCCCACCGCTTAATGGAGTTGTCTCTCCCTCCTCCTCCTCCTCCTCAGATTGCCCTGAAAAGTAATTGAGTTCTTAGGGAGGGAGCTGAGTACTCAGAGGTGACTGGCAGAGACACTGTAATCCTTATTACTCTGTGTTGCTTTCCTGGCACTGCTGCCTAAACTTCAGAGGCAGGGAGCCCCCACCAAATCAGTGAGAGCCGGAGGTTGTTGTTTGTAGTTGCCCTCAGCAGCAGCAGTACAGAGGGGCCGCACAGCAGGGGAGGAGGGACAGTCCTGTATAAATAAATAAGCCCTGATGGCAAAGGACTGGATGAGAATGAGGAGCACACTTCACCCTGCCTACTCTCGCAGCAACCTCACTTTGCATGTATAAAAAGGCATTGAAACTTCAGCAGCAGTAGTGTCAGCCATCAGCAAGAGGCAGGCACAGAGATGCTACAGAAGCCTTTGAATTACAGGAGATGACAGACTCACTGAGGGCTGCTGAAAGGCGACTTTTCTGATGCTGCTGGGGCACTGTAGAAGAGCTGCATGTGAATTCCTCACTGAGGGAAAAACTTTGCCAGCCCTGCAGTTGCAATTGAATGAACAGTGAGGCCCTGAGCAGGGAAATTGAGGCGAGACACAGGGATATTCATTTTATACGATAAAGCACTGCTGCCTGCTGAACCTCGGCTCAGAGAGGCTGCTGGGAAGGCAGGGTTGACGTCTGGAACATTGTTGCAGGAATGGCGGCAGGGAGCATCACTACTCTGCCAACTGGATCTGAGGATGGGGGAAACACTTCTTTCCCACCGGGCAACTTTAAGGACCCCAAGAGGCTGTACTGCAAGAATGGGGGCTTCTTCCTCAGGATAAACCCAGACGGGAGAGTGGATGGATCAAGAGAGAAAAGTGACTTGCACAGTGAGTGCTGGAGGGGTGAGGGGAGAAGGTGCGTGTGGGGTTTGGGGGTAATTGGAACCATATATCCTTTCTCTTTACCACTGATTTATCAGTTGTGCTGACAAGCTGCATAACAAGTACAGTATCTCTGAGGCATGATGTATAAATATACATTTATTGCTTTCAGTGAGTTAAAGCAGCTACTGCTGAAATAGGTCTCCCAGCTTTCAGCTGTGGTGCGGCGGGTGCTTCATCCACAACACATTGTAAGACTGAAGTTTTTATCAATACGTTATATTGAAGTGCACATTGTGCTTCCATTTATTCACAATGACTTGACTGTTAAAGCACACCTCATAATTTGTTATTAAAGGGTATAGTTCCGAGGGGAGTATGCGTGTAGCAAAGCATTAACAACAAATAGGGAATACCATACCAATTCAGCTGCGCAGATTGCATCGGATTGAATGTGGTTATACAACTCAATATACACTGAAGCCAAACCAAATCCAAACCCCAATTTACCTTTTAAGATTCAAGTGCTGTCAAGTAAGGTGCATTATCAGTGTAGAAAATGTGTTGTGGTCAATTGTTCAGTGCTTTTAAGTTGATGACAGGATTGGGGCCTGGTTCAGAACTTTATTATTTTGTGCAGCTAGTGCTGTCAGGCTTGGGGACGCTTGCTTCCACATACTCTGATTGAAATGAATGGGAAACAGCTGCAGGTGGGCAAGGGCATTTTGACAGCTGCCATTCTCCCCGGGGGACCTAAGTGGTCAAAGCATATGAGTGTGCTATAAAGCTACAAGTCAGGGTTATGTATATGTATACTGCATTAAATTAAGCAGAACAATCTGTTGTGTATTCTTCAAGATCAGATTCAATCCAATGTGCAGCACAATCTTACAACACAACCCTGTTGCCTTTTATTGTGCATTATTAACGTGACCATAAGTTATACTACAAAACACAGGCAGACTTGCCCTTTACTGTGTATTTTTAATACAGATAGAACAGCAATTGGTATACTTCAGCCTATATGCATTTTCCTCACATCTGATTCACACTAATCAGGTGGTGGGTATAAGCATCCATATGAGAAGGATCCCTTCTCCCATGTGCAATACCTCTTGATTTTAATTTTTTTTTTTAATAAGTGCATTATGACATGGTTGTGAATAAATATTGTCTTTTTACTTTCAGGCTCTGATCATTTACAATAATGTGTTACTTATGGGCTCAGGGTTAGGGACTTAGTCCCATTTTTTGTATATATATATTTAAAACTACATAGTATTAACCAGTGGCGTAACTACCGGCGGAGCAGGGGGTGCGATTGGGCCAGGGCCCGCACCCCCTCAGGGCCCCCCGGCAGCTTGCACGCCACTGACTCCGGCGACAGAAAATGGCGTACGGAGGGGGGCGGGGGCCCGGCTGCACGTCCTGCGCCAGGGCCTGCCCCCCTCTAGTTACGTTACTGGTATAAACTTATTAAAGGTTTCATTTGTATGCCCAGTTTTAGGATACTTACTCCAGGCTAGTAAATATTGCAAAAGATTGAATTGGAACTTTGCTCTAAAGAAAGGTCACTTATCTGGGAAACTACAGTTCCCAAACATTGTACATAATAGATCCTATTAATGTAAAATGGCTTGTGATTCAGAGTAAAATTTAAGCCTTTGCCAGTGACCTCCTGTACATTTTTTACTGTTTGTCACAAAAAGCAAAAACTTGCCACTGAGTAATGTAAAGGAAGTACAGAATAGGTGCAGTTTTGGTTACCTAGCCTAGGGGCATAACTACAGAGGAAGCAGACCATGTGACTCAGGCCTCAGGAGGTTTAGGTGGGCCCCATGAGGCCCTATTTAATGAGTAATTTCAGTATATATTGGTAAACTTGTGGATATTTTGGGGGCCCTAAAATAAATGTGCTGTTACACCACTGTGGTTACCCATAGCAATCAATCATCAGGTACAATTTACTGGTGTAATGTTCCAAAGCAAATCTAATTTGCTTTGTGTTACTAGATTTGGTGTTTTTTTCTTTATTTTTGTAGTTTTTGATTTTCCTTGAACCTCCCCTAAAAAATAAGCCTTCCTTAATCTTGTTTGAGTCACACTTTGATATTTGTGCAGAAGAGGGTGGGTTAGTGGTTAATGAGTTGGGCTAAAGTACATAGGTTTGTGGGTTTATCTTTAGTCATTGCCACTTAGTCTCTGTATGATGTTAGACAAATCATTTTACTTCTGTGCTCCTTGGCTTCCCTCCTGCACTGGGGAGTACAAATATGTTTTCTTTTAATCCTTTGGGATTTTACTGTGTGAAGGGAAACTTGCCAAAATGTGCTGGTTGGCTTCTGTCCAGTAGCGCTATAAATGCTTTTGAAGTATGCCTTAAAGAAAACTTTATGTACCACAAAATATTTTATTATCTAGTTTATTAAACTCAGTTTTAGTGTCTGTTTATATTGCGGTATTGACCAGAAAGCCTCCATTCATTTCTTTGTTTTGTTTTTTTTTAGATTTCCCTTAATTAGACATAATCATTTGGATATGTTATACAAATTACAGCCTATGGATGCAAGATAACATAAGCATTTCCAAGGGGGTGCTTGTACTGTTGTTTATACAGTTGTATACCAGACCCGGTAGACACCCCATAGGTAGCAAATTGCCATTAAATGAGAATCTCACATTGAAATATCATGATATTTATTTATATATTTGTAAAAATTGTTCCAGTTATTTATTTATTCATTGCTGTTTTCTGGCTGTATTAATTATTAATTCTTAGTCAGAATTTTCTGATATTGTATTTCAGTTAACTTTAGCTTACTGCATAGTTTCAGTAGAATGAACCTCAAATATTTTAGCACAGCTGAGAAAAAGGTTGGCATTTTATATACTCTGCAGGACAACAATGTGTGCATAGGTTTATCTCATGATATAGGGCTTTAGTATCAGACTGTAGGTACTGCTGTCCAATGGAAGTGAATAGGACTGTCCCAAAGTTCCCCTCCATATTTCCATTATCCCTTTCAAAAATGTCATGTTATTTCATTTCACAGCTGTTAGGATCAGCAGTCGTTTGAGTCTGGATTTTTTACCAGTACAGGTAGTATTTAATATAAAGGACTATGCATCTTAATGGTGTGGCCTATTGTAGTTTTTACAGCTTTGTTTTAACCCATATCCTAAGGTTGCTCCACTTATATGAGCCCAGTCTCCCTTTAATAGCGGAACATTTGTAAAGCAATCGCATCGCTGGTTTGTGTTTCAGCCTATTGATAACAATGTTTTTTTTAACAGCTGTCACTTTTCTTTTTCATGTCACTGGACATCCTGAAAGTTTAAAAAATAAAAGGAAGACAAATAAACCAGGGAGATATTATAATGTATCACTTGCTATACCAATTAACAGATTAAACAGTCTGAAAGTTTCTTATCTAGTTATATGAACCAGGGTATGAGGATGCGAGTTCCTATCCTGTATCTAATGGCAATATCTGTATATGTAGATCAGCTTAATCAGCACCTTGTGTGTAATTGTTGGAACAATATTTATTCCTATTAGGGATGCACCGAATCCACTTTTTTGGATTCGGCCGAACCCCCGAATCCTTCACGAAGGATTAGGCCGAATACCGAACCGAACCCTAATTTGCATATGCAAATTAGGGGTGAGAAGGGGAAAACATCTTTTACTTCCTTGTTTTCTGACAAAAAGTCACGCAATTTCCCTCCCTGCCCCTAATTTGCATATGCAAATTAGGATTCGGTTCGGCCGGGCAGAAGGATTCGGCCGAATCCGAATCCTGCTGAAAAAGGCCGAATCCTGGCCGAATCCCGAACCGAATCCTGGATTCGGTGCATCCCTAATTCCTATAATCCAGCATAAAAAATCTATTTTAAGATACAAAAGGACAGCCAAGTAAGGAGCATTGTGAGGGTGGGTTCACAATGATCTTAATTGGTGTATGGTCCTACTCATTTGGAGACTCTGAACTTTTGCTTGGAGTCCAAATCCTATATGTCCATATCCAGGTAAGGTGTAGATTTGTGAGATTAGAAGCACTTTTATCACTGTTTTAAAAAGTCATTCTGTTTATAAATTACACTCAAAACAAAGCAGCTCCAAATAGTCTTTATAGATAAGCAATGAACCCAAAAACTTCAGCTACAGAATGTGACTAAGCGTGTTTTCGTTTTCTGGTGCAGATGCACAGCTAACGCTACAGTAGCTTCAGGATTAGGAAACAATTTTTGGAACTGTATTCATATTGAGGTAGTGCTTTATTTTAATGACTGCTATGTGTTTTTGCCGGAAAAACATAGGTAAGAGGATCATAAAATAGTGGTTGATCTAATTACTTATAGTCAGATAATTCAACACTTTCAACAAGTTCATTCTTTCCATCTTATTTTCGTGCCTCTTTACTTTTCATAGCCGGAACAACTCTTTATAAGGCAGTTGAGTGTGATGCTCTAAAAATGCAGTATAAGTGGTTTCCTCTGGCAGATGATTGGAGGTGTGGGGGTAGGATCTGCATGACGCCATGACAAATTTTGGAAGGGAATGAATAACAATGCCACCGCAGCACGCTGCATCTGGGAGAATTACTCATTTCGGAATCATTAACCATCACAGTTCTGCTGGTATAAATACTGTGCTAACTGTTTTGTTTAGCAGAGCTGTTTTGGATTCTGTTTTCTCCTGTCCTGTAATCACATCTGTAAGGCTTTATGCCAAAATATGGAGGTGGAGCACACATTTCTCAAAGATACTGTATGCCTTTTTAATTCATTAAGTTAAAGGGATACTGTCATGGGAAAAAAAATTTTTCAAAATGAATCGGTTAATAGTGCTGCTCCAGCAGAATTTTGTGCTGAAATCCATTTCTCAAAAGAGCAAACAGATTTTTTTTATATTCAATTTTGAAATCTGACATGGAGCCAGACATATTGTCAAGTTCCCAGCTGCCCCAAGTCATGTGACTTGTGCTCTAATAAACTTCAGTCACTATTTACTGCTGTACTGCAAGTTGGAGTGATATCACCCCCTCCCTTTCCCCCCCCAGCAGCCAAACAAAAACACAATGGGAAGGTAACCAGATAACAGCTCCCTAACACAAGATAACAGCTGCCTGGTAGATCTAAGAACAACACTCAATAGTAAAAACCCATGTCCCACTGAGACACATTCAGTTACATTGAGAAGGAAAAACAGCAGCCTGCCGGAAAGCATTTCTCTCCTAAAGTGCAGGCACAAGTCACATGACCAGGGGCAGCTGGGAAATTGACAAAATGTCTAGCCCCATGTCAGATTTCAAAATTAAATATAAAAAAATCTGTTTGCTCTTTTGAGAACTGGATTTCAGTGCAGAAATCTGCTGGAGTAGCACTATTAACTGAAGTGTTTTGAAAAAAACATGTTTTCCGATGACAGGATCCCTTTAAGATAACCTTTAAACACAAGGACCAAAAAAAATAAACCATTTTATAATGTTTCAGTCTGTGTTTAAATAGTTTGAAAAAATATATTGGAGTATTAAATGAAGAAAAACATTTTATTCCGATCTATATTGTTTACAAATAATAAACATGTGTTGGTTTATATCAATAAAGGATTCCTTAAAATGCCTAAATTACTCAAACTCAAACCATATGGCTTGAAAAGAATGACATACAACTAAACTGCCAGCTATGGAATTTGATACTGACTGTGTAACAGCATTATCTTACATTCTCTTTCTCTAGAGGGTTACAATTAAAGAAATGTGTTCCATACGTTGTATTAAGCAAACCTAAAATAGTGTAAAACATGTTTAATGTTTTAAAGGCAGTTACATTTGTATATGGGATGATGTTGCTGGGTAGGGAATCAGGGAACAAAGAAAATTACAATTGCCTATAAATCACCTGCCCCCCACTCCCAAATCCTTACAGTGCATGAAAGAAAAATTGGAAGTCGGGGGGTTTCACAGATGACTGTGGGCTGGAGACAACAAAAAATGAATGTAGAGGTTAGTATTGACCACTGGTGGGGTCGATAAAAGTTGCTTAGTTGCCAGCCAAAGGACAACCATAATCCTCACTGTTTATGTTGGTGGGTATATAATAAAGGACATATCACATCTAGTTTTAGAAGGAGTCTGAAAACTTGTTCCCCTAACCCAACAATTTAGGGTGCAGATGAAGAGAATCGTCTCCCTCTTATTATGTGAAGGTTACTATTTACCTTAAGACTCCCTACTCCTTACCAGAGATGGAGGTGTCACTCAGAATCAAACAGATAGTTATATCATATTAAGTGACTTCTTAAGGAATCTTGCCAAACTGGTATATATATATATTTAAGTAAATATTGCCCTTTTACATCTCTTGCCTTGAACCACCATTGGTGATGGTCTGTGTGCTGCCTCAAAGATCACGTGACCAGAAATACTACAACTCTAACTGTAACAGGAAGAATTGTGGAAGCAAAAGACAGAACTCTGTCTGTTAATTGGCTCATGTGACCTTACATGTATGGTTTAATTGTGTGCACCGTGAATCCTACAATCCCAGGGGTCGGCCCTTATTTTTTATTTAGGATTACTAAATGGCACATACTACTAAAAAGTACATTATAATGAAAAATGGTTTATTTTACACCTGAGCTGTTTTATGCAATATCTTTTTATAGAGACCTACATTGTTGGGGGGTACAGTAATGATTATACTGGCATGTCTCTGGTTAAAATGCTTGTTATCTCATTTCTGTAGTAATTATACATGCACATATGGGGCATGTTTTGGTAAAATGGACGTGGTATTTAGGGGCGTGCCCACAAAGTGCGCATAGCCAAAAAATATTTGTATTGATGCATGCGGCAGATTTTCATGATTTTTATATATATATATACTGTATATTTATATATATATATATATATATATAGTCAAACGATTCTCCGGCACTCACCCTCAGTTGATCACATCCCGGGTGCTTCTCAGGGGGAAACACATGTGTACAGATAGGAGCACTCACGGGTATGGTGATAAAGAAAAGTCTTTTATTGGAGTGTTACAAACTACCCCACATCAACGCGTTTCGGTTCCCTCAGAACCGTCGTCAGGATGCACCCAGTGGTCATCACATGATGCATAAATACAGGAATCCACCAATCAGTGTAGATCATCAATTAAATATTCATGACATTAAACCTGTTCAACATTTAAGTGTTAATAACAACTGCAATACTGATTAAAACAGTATAAATGTGAATTAAAATTGTATAAAAAAGTGTGTAAAAATATTAACCACCTTGTTGAAAACTGCAATTGTAAAGTGCAAACTTGTAAAACTACAAAACATTGTTTACATGCAAACCTTTTGTGCAAGTAATAAATAGGCTAAGCAAGGTTATCATGGGTGCCATTCAAATATAGCGCTATACGGGAATTGAAGCAATTTTGAAAAAACCTTAAGAAATTGGAAAGACTGCAATATCAGAATTTAAAATTTAAAATTTAGTGGCACAAATAGATGCTGTGTATAAAACACGGCCTTCCCGTTAGAGTCAGATTATATTAGGATATGGGTCTGTCCAAATCCCAATCTATATCAACCTCAGTACCCACTAAATCGTGAGTCAAAATTCTGGGACACTCACATGCCATAATTGCATCTACATACCACAAAGAACTGTCAAATAATCTCACATATATTCATGTTGCCTATATAGTGACGAAACTTTTGGGCTAGGGGCAATGTTCATCAGTTCTGAACATACTTGTTTAGCTTACTTCCTCGAATGAGTCAATTGTTAAGGGCACCCAAGAAACCTAGTTCACAGTCAACAGATTCAAAGTATACTCTGCATGAGTGTTTAAAGCATTTTCAGAAAAATGTAACACTATGTATCCATTTCCAATGCACACTAGTTTTGTAAACCAATCTACTGCCACTGACCCATAGAGGGTCAGAGAACGTCAAAAACAAAGAAAAAAGGAAAGAAAAGGGTTGTGCTAACAATCCTTACACGGATGTATAGCACTGATTAGACCTGTAAAAAGAATGGACAAATGTATGATTTAAATGAAGCAAGCCAATGAATACATCTCATTGAGGCCCCTAGGAGCCACTGTGTCCAGAGTCCGAATCCACTTAGCCTCTTTTTGCAGTAATATTCTTCCCCTGTCCCCTCCACGTTTGAGTGGAGGGACATGATCAATTAGTACACATCGAATAGATGGAAGTGAGTGTCCTAAGTTAACACAATGTCTGGCAAGTGGAGTCTCTGCTCTACCAGAGGTCAGGGCAGTACGTATAGTGGATCTATGATTGTTCATGCTGATCCGAAAAGTTGTAGTGCATTTCCCCACATAATACAGGCCACATGGGAGAAAGGAGAAAAGGCTCAGGTTACACAGCAGATAGCAAATAACCTTGGTCTGTCTAATTGTGTTATATTTTATCCATATACCGTATATAAGTATAAGCCGAGTTTTTCAGCATCCAAAATGTGCTGAAAAAGTCTACCGCGGCTTATACTCGGGTCAGCGGTACCCGACCGAAGTAGCTGAGATTGCAGTCACTTTTAATCATTCCTATACCAACAGTACACTTGGGGAGAGACTGCAATATCCCACAATGCCCTCTGTTGGTTATATGAAAGAATAACAGTGACTGCAATATCACACAGCATCATCTGCTGGTTATATGAAAGAATAACAGTGACTGCAATATCACACAGCGCCATCTGTTGGTTGTATGAAATAATAACAGTGCGCCATCTGTTGGTTATATTAAAGAATAACAGTGACTGCAATATCACACAGCACCCTCTGTTATATGAAAGAATAACAGTGCGCCCTCTGTTGGTTATATGAAAGAATAACAGTGACTGCAATATCACACAGCACCCTCTGTTAGTTATATGAAAGAATAACAGTGAATGCAATATCACACAGCGCTATCTGTTGGTTATATGGAAGAATAACAGTGACTGCAATATCACAGAGTGCCCTCTGTTGGTTATATGAAAGATTAACAGTGACTACAATATCACACCGCTCTCTGTTGGTTATATGAAAGAATAACAGTGACTCCAATATCACACAGCACCCTCTGTTGGTTATACGAAAGATTAACAGTGATGGCAATATCAAACAGCACCCTCTGCACATGGTAGTGGGACAGTGGGACAATGCACACAGTAATCCGTTTGGCAATTCTCTATCACCATCAACTTTGCAAAGAAGTCCGGTTGATCGCTGGGGGGGTTGCTTTGGCAGAATGTGCGCTGCTGGGAGACAGGGCTGTAGTTGAGTCTAGGCTTATACTAGAGTCAATACGTTTTCCCAGTTTTCGTAGGTAAAATTAGGTACCTCGGCTTATACTCAGGTCGGCTTATACTCGAGTATATACGGTAGGTGTTTTTCAATCTCCGCCATTGCTCCACAGCAGCTTGTTTATATGAACTATAGTAGTGTTTCTGAAGCAAACAGATCAGTTTTACCAGTGCAGGGCAACCTTACATTATATTTTCATTACTTTAAAAAACTTTCATTTTTTGATGTTACTGTTCCTTTAAGGTATGCAGGTTTAGTCCTAAAAACAGAATGTTTTTGCTTGATGACTTTTCCTTCCCCGCCCCCCTGAAAATTTTGTCTGAAGATGCTTATGGGAGTTATTAAAGGGATACTGTCATGGGAAAACATATTTTTTGTCAAAAAGCATCAGTTAATAGTGCTGCTCCAGCATTACCTTCCCCATCTCCCCGAAAAATGTTCTGCAGTTGTTTATGGGAGTTTTTAAAGGGATACTGTCATGTCTTATTTTTTTCAAAATCCTTCAGTTAATAGTGCTGCTTCAGCAGGTTTTTGCACTAAAATTCATTTTTTAAAAGAGCAAAATGATTTGTTTATATTTAATTTTGAAATCTGACATGGGGTTAGATATGTTGTCAGTTTCCAGTCCCTCTTTACTGCTGTACTGCCCATTGTAGTGATATTACCCCCCCCCAGATGCTCTTCAGCAAAACAATGGGAAGGTAAGCAGATAACAGCTCCCTGGTAGATATAAGAACAGCCCTCAATAGTTAAAATCTATGTCCCACTGTGACTCATTCAGTTACACTGAGTAGGAGAAACAATAGCCTGTCAGAAAGCAGTTCCATAGTGCACTGACTCTTACTACAAATACACTTGCTACAAATACATTTGTTGGGTTGGGTTAAGAATTAAATTTTATATGGTAGAGTGAATTATTTGCAGTATAAAAGTGTAATTTAGAAATAAAAACTACACCCTAATATAATAACAGAATCTCTTTAAAAGTTTTGTTAACCGTTGAGATAACGTTTAGTATGATACAGAAAGTGATATTATGAGACAATTTGCACTTGATTTTAATTTTTTATTATTTGTGGTTTTTGAGTTATTTAGCTTTTTTTATTCAGCAGCTCTTGAATTTGCATTATAAACATTCTGGTAGCTAGGGTCCAACTTACCCTAGCAACCATGTATTGATTTGAATAAAACACTGGAATATGAATAGGAGACAACCTTGCTAGAAATATGAGAAATAAAAATTAGCAATAACAATACATTTGTAGCCTTACAGAGGCAGCAACGTAACTAGAGGGGGTGGGCAGTGGCGTGGGACGTGCAGCCGGGCTCCCCGCCCCCAAGTACACCCAGAATCCGCCCGAAGTCAGTGGCGCGCGAGCTGCCGGGGGGCCCTAAGGGGGTGCGGGTCCTGGCCCAATCACACCCCTTGCTCCCCCGATAGTTACGCCACTGTACAGAGCATCTGCTTTTTAGATGGGGTCAACGACACACATTTGCAAGCTCGAAAGTGTCAGAAGAAAAATGCAAATAATTATAAAACTGTAAAAAATAAATAATGAAAACCAATGGAAAAGTTGCTTAGAGCTGGCTATTCTGTAACATAATAAAAGTTTATTTAAAGTTGAACCACCCTTTTAAATAACTTTCCTAAATATACATTAAACATTTTTAAATAACATTCAACAACTTATAACTATGAAAGTATACTGTCCTTCTAAATAAGTGAGTGAATCTGTAGAGAAATATTGTGTATTGTGACTACAATAAAAAAAAAAACAAGTTCATGAAAAACTTTTATTTCCAGAAAATCAGGATTAATTTTTGGGTCTGTTTACTTTGCAGTTAGGATTTTGCCATTAAAATCTTAGTACTCTAAGTACTTATTAAACTCTAAGGGGCATAAGGTGCTCTGGAAAATCCTGTGAATAGCTCTCTGTGACTTTAGCTGTGGTATGGAAAAAAGATGATTTACATGTAGGCTTCTTAGATATTGTGAAAGCAGTATAACATAAATGACCTCATTGAAGCATTATTACCATTGCAAAGGGGTGGTTCACCTTTATGTAAGTACCTTATAAGACCCTAGTAACCACATGGCTTCTGAAATACCTGGAGAGCTGCCGAAAAAAAAAGCTAAATAACTGAAAAACAATAAAAGATAGAAAATGAAGACCAATTGCAAATTGTCTCAGAATATCAGTCAAAATCATACTAATATTTAAGAGACAATGAGGCTGCCAACTAGCCCCATATGTAATACTTTTCTTACACTGACAAACATACTGGAGTGTTTTGTGTTGTCTTAGTGAACAAATAACAACCTCTGTCTCCTTAAAGGGGTTGTTCACCTTTACATTAACTTTTAGTATGCTGTAGAGAGTGATATTCTGAGACAATTTGCAGTTGGTTTTCATTTTTTATTATTTGTGGTTTTTGAAATATTTAGCTTTTTATTTAGCAGCTCTCCAGTTTGCAATTTGAGCAATCTGCTTGCTAGGGTCCAATTTACCCTAACAACCATGCATTGATTTGAATAATAGACTAGAATATAAATTGTAGAGGGCCTGAATAGAGGCGAAGTAACAATAACCATAAATGTGTAGCCTTACAGAGCATTTGTTTTTTTAGATGGGGTCAGTGACTCCCATTTGAAAGATAGAAAGGTAAATTATTCAAAAAGAAAAAATTAAGTTGCTTAGAATTAGCCATTCTATAACATATTAGTTTTAACATTAGGTGAACCACCCCTTTAATAATAGCTTTATGTTATTTCAGTTTAATGCCTCTATATTGCGTCTATACTTTCTTTTTTTTTCTTCTCATTTTCTTTTGCACCATACCAACCAGGCCCGGACTGGCAATCTGTGGGTTCTGGCAAATGCCAGAGGGGCTGCTATAAAGTCCAATAGAAAGTCAGTATTTAGTGGGCTGGTGGGGGCTGTTTGGGCCTCTGTGTGGGCTGATTGGGCCTCTGTGTACCTGAAATGCCAGGGCCTATTTTAATTCTCAGTCCGGACCTGATACCAACCTCCCGTCACACAGTCATGCCCCATTAGGCACAAGCATAGCTATCATCCAATTTAAATCTCCCCATGTTTTCTGTACACCCCTTCTTTTTATAAATCCACTGCTGTCAATTTTCATATTTCTGTTGTTCAGATGCAGTTACGGGGAGTCAAGAGCTGCCGAATAGCAAAGTGGGGAGACATGAGTAGGATATGATACACTTAATAATGCAGAAGGTGGAGCCCACACTGAGGTAGCAGGTATTAATGGATAGAACACTTGGGAGAATCAGGAATAGTACATTTCAAAAACTCTTTATTACAGCAAATCTGTTGCTGCACATGTTTGTGCATTAATATACCAGTGATTCAACAGCTCCCTAGAAGCTGTGTTCACTCACAAATGAATACAGCAAGGTAACATTACATTTCTCTAGTATACTGTAACTTTTTATATCAGTTATTACTGGTCTAAGACAGTTTGCAATAGATCTGTTATTTTTCTTGTGGTTCTTATGGTCTCTAGTTTATAGGTTCTCTAGTTCCCCATTGGCACTAGCAATACAATGGTTTTACCCTTTACTCGCTGGCAAAGCTTGTTGCTCCAATTTTTTGTGTGCCTTTGGATCATGAAAAACAACAATTGGATTGCAAGACACAATCAATAACAATTAATATGAGGAACCTGTGCCCTGCATTTTATACTATAAACAAGTTTTATGGACCCATAGGGGATACCTGGAACTTTTAAACTGAAGGACTGTGATTGATATGGGGCAACTATATTTATTTGTTAGGAAAGACTGACAATTTATTGATTTTTTGATGTATTGAGGGGTACTGTAGGATATATTTTGATATTTCTTTGTCTGTTTTTAAATCTTGATTTTATTCATATATGAATTTGATATCTATATGAATTTTTATTCCCCTCTTAGATGGAATTCAGTGTTTATCATTGACTGTCTGGCTGGCCAGTTTTATTTGTATGTTTAAATTGATTATTGATTGTAAAAGTGCAATACATGAATTAAATAAGGAACTTTATTATTGGATTATTGGGCTCATATTAATTGTTATTGCTTTTGGATCATGCATGCTGCAGCTGTAATGTTTGGCATTTTAACATTTAATCATCCCTAGCAACCAGGCAACACTTAAGAAGTCGGTACAAGCTTAAAGGGGACCCGTCACCCAAAAAAATTATTCCAAATCTTATTTTAGTCAAGCAAAATTAACTTTAATTACACTATATAAATTATTTGAATCTTGTTTCCTTCAGTCTGGGCATTCATAATTATGGCAAGCAGGCAGGAGCCATTTTGTGGACACTATTACTAAGACAAGCATTAAATCATCTCAGATTCTTGTTTGTGCACCAGAATAGGGGACTCAATGTCCATCCCCATGAGGAGGGCAGTGACATCTAGGAAGTGCTGAATGGAAAGTGAAAGTAATTTCTTGCCGCCTCTATGCCTAAGGCATAGAGGAGGGGCAGACAATATTTGATTGACAGCTGAGATTTTAAAATGAGTTTACAGCAGCTATGAACTCTTTAATACAAAAAATTATTTGCATTTCATGTTTAATTTGAAAGGACTTTTATTATACAGCTTTTTATGTCTGAGTGACAGGTCCACTTTAAGGGCATAAAACATGCACAGAAAGATCAACAATAAAAAATAAGAATGAAAAAACAAGGAAAAGTATTTTTTTGGTAGCTGTGATCAGTGACCTCCCCCTCCCCAGGCAGATAGTATTTGTTAATATTGGACTGTGATAGAGGTGAAAAGAATGCTAAAATATCACTGAAACTACTGACGGGAGTCCTGCCATCGGAATGAGTTACTTTAATGTAAAAATAAAGTTTGTGAGTACTGACAAGACTGATATTGCAAAACTGATATTTCAAAACTGACAGTTGTTTAACAAGTGGACAAATTCAGAATTGCTCCCTTAATTAAAGTAACAACCTCCATTTTGAATGCCTGTAAATCTCCCATTTTTTTCACTGTGTGATTAGGGCGTAGCCATGGGCATAACCGGGCAGTATAACCTCCTGGAAATATACTCTGTGAGGTTATTGTCTCTGAAAATAGCATGTCTTTTTAAGTGCTCAGTACTTTACTTGTGTTATTTAAGTACTTGGAAAACTACTTCCTGGAATGATAACTTTATGTAATGGTTATTATAGAAATTCAGCACTGCATCATCTTGTCTAATTTATGTGAATCTGCACCTGTTGCTTCAGTAACTTTAGGGTATTGGCACATACTAAGAATTGTTGCCCGCTGTTGAATAACATCACTGCAAGTAAAACATATACTAATGGTGATCCGACTTAATCGAGGGATAATGCCAAGGGAGGCAATTTGAAATAACTTGATTGAATATAGGACTTGCAACAAAGCTCTGCCAGTAGCTGTTTTGTTCTGAAAAGATTGAAGCCCCTCTCTTAGCTTCGCATAACATCACTTCCTCAGACACAAGGGGGGCTATTTATCATGCCGTGTAAAACAATGGAGAAAACGAAAATTACTTGTGATGTTGCACATAGCAACCAAGCAGATATTTGCTCTTGTTTTCTAACTTGTAGGTGACTGCTATGGGAACTGGTGATCTTTTTCTCGAATGTTTTACACAGTATGATAAATAGGCCCCAATGTGTACAATTGCTAGGCCAAAAATGCTGCTGTTCACAAAGGGCTTTGTTGGGGCCTCCAAACATTAGCAATAATGTGTGGATTTGTCATGCAACCTGTATGTCATCTTTTGCTACAAAAAAAAAAGACAATGCTCAGGGTTTGGAATAATTTCCAAATCCTGTGTATAGTCTTCAGCCATGTGCCTTTATAAGGTCATGGAACTCGATGATGACTTATAATATCCTTATATTTTACAATAGGAGGTTCTTTATTCAGTAGCTATATCTACTAGGCATGCACTGAATCCCTGAATCCTTTGTGAAAGGTTCAGCTGAATATTGAACCCAATCTGAATTTACATGTGCAAATTAGGGGCAGGAAGGGTAAAAGTGGGGAAAATGTTTTACTTCCTTGTTTTTTGACAAAAGTCACGTGATTTATCTTCCCGCCCCTAATTTGCATATGCAAAATAGGATTTGGATTCGGTTCGGGCAGACACAAAGATTTGCCAAATCCAAATCCTGCTTATAAAGGATGGCCAAATCCTGAACCAAACGCTGAATTCGGTGCATCCCTAATCTTTATATTAATTTAAAAATTATATTTTTTCCTTTTTTGCAGTAAAATTACAGCTACAAGCTGTAGAGCGGGGAGTGGTATCAATAAAGGGAATCACTGCAAATCGCTACCTTGCCATAAAGGAGGATGGAAGATTAACAGCGCTGGTGAGTAAATTCTATATATTCTGCATACTAGTGCTGAGACGGCCCTTCTAATTCACTGGCCCACCAAGCAAAGTCAGAAAAAAAGTGGAAGTCAGTACCCTACCACAAAGCCAGACCAACAGATATGGGTGCATTGCTCCTGTCTCCCTCCCCATCTACCTTTGAAGTCATTCTACTTTCCTGCGCTTACTGTTTGCTGCGCAGCTGCTGTTCCTCCAGCCCCCCCCCCTAGTTCCGGCCCTGATACTCAGCATATGGTCATCTTCATGATATGAATAACATTTTTAATAAACACATTTTTTTTTGCACATGTTTTTGTTTTAGTATGATTGTGTACAGGACAAAAGGATGTTTATTAAGAATTTGTTAAACATGACATTATATCCAGTTATTATTACACAATAATTAAGGAAGCCTTCAAGTCTAAAACATCACTCATGTAAGCACTGATTCCAAGTAGAGAATATAAAATGATCAAATAAAGCCTTTGGCACATTTTTCCCACAGCTTAAAACAGAAGCCGGCTGGATAAATTTCAGTGCACATTTATGTACAAAAGACTCTTTATTCTGTAAGGCATGAGTCCTCCGGAAGCCTTGGGGAAATATTCTACCATTTAAAAACAATTTTCCTTGATTCTTATTCCAAACACATATGAGGAAGATGAATGGGAAAGGGCCCAAATCGAAATATTAGAAGGAAAAACTAGTGTGCATTTATTTTGCTTTTTGGTTGCTAGAGTAACTAACCCTAGCAAAATAACAGCAGTTTAAATTCTAGATTAAAACACACAGAGACAAGATATATAGGAATTAAAAAGTTGCTTCGACTTCAGCTAGGGTTGCCACCTTTTCAGGAAAAAAATACCGGCCTTCCTATATTAAGGACATTGGGATAACATTGGGATCAACCACATTTTTACCAGCCAGGCCGGTAAAATACTGGCTAGGTGGCAACCTTAACTTCAGCTTGGCCTCCCCTGGAATTGTTGCTTTTGAAATAAGGCTAAACCTCACATATGCCTTTTTTTAACATAATTGCAATGCTGAAAATTGCTGAAATGCAATTTCAGGCTTGCGCTGAGCATACTATTGACTATAGTTTTCTTTAGGAAATATCAAAGATTTGTTACTTACAGCTCTAAACAGGGCAACATTTGAAAATAAATCTCGAATCACATTTTACTTGTTGTACTCAACAAGCAAAGTCAAACACATCAGCAGTCCACTGAGCAGCCTCTATATAAATAAACCCCTCCTTTCCCCCAGCTACGGCATTTTATATTTTTAGATGATGAGAATCTCATTATACAAAGGCTTCTCGGTAGATTGCTCATTTTGTTTTGCATTTGCTTATTGGCTCAGGAAGTAGAATGTAACTTGATAACGGTAGCCATAAACCCTCATTTTAAGCCACTCTCCCATGTCCCACATGTCTGTCTCCCACTGTAAGAGAGTGTTGTGCTACCAACAAAATGCACCATGTGCCAAGGCCCTTGGTGAAATGAGGGAAGTGTCTGAAAAGTGTTCTATTCTATTGGTGACAGTAGTTATAAGTTTGTGTTTTTATATACTGTTTCTGTAACCTTGTCATGAGCATTTGTAGACACTGGTAAATGACAGTGTACTCTTGTAAACCCTATTTGTAATGTCACAAGAGATGTTTGACCTGTACTATATTGGCTAAGTCAAGGGCATTACAAGTGTTGTCAACTACCAGAGAAGAACTCTCTGGCAGCAAAATGTTTGGAATAGCAATTCTCCCATTGGCTGTAGCAGAATAAGAGGAATAAGACAAATAGATAAAAAAAGTGTGAAGAAAAATAAACAGGGACAAAAGGGGCAGGAGAGTAGATGTGTATGGGTAGTGGTTTTCACAGAATGTTACAGTTAGACAAGATCAGTTGAGGATCCATCTGATTACAGTATACATGTAGACAGGATGTATAGTGCAAGTTGAAACACAACATAATAAAGCTATTTGATGCATATTAAGGTATTTTTAATAACTAAAAAGACAAATAGAATTGTGCATAAACTGTATAAAGTATTTAAATACAGGTATGAGTTCCGTTATCTGGAAACCTTTTCTCTAGAAAGTTCTGAACTACAGAAAGGGTAGATTCCATTATAATCAAATAATCCATATTTTTTAAAAAATAATTTCCCTTTTTAATAATAAAACTGTAGCTTGATCCAAACTAAAATATAATTAATCCTTATTGGAGGCAAAACCAGCCTATTGGGTGTATAGGTGTTTATAGGTGGTATAGGTGTTTCAGCCTTTGCCGTAATAAAACCTTTTAACCAGAAGTGCCGTCCTGCTGTTTACTCTTGAGATATTGGGTTTATTTAATGTTTACATGATTTTCTAGTAGTTTTAAGGTATGAGGATCCAAATTACAGAAAAACCCATTATTTGGGAAGCCAGAGATACCAATGCAATGTAGAAACAGTGGGAGTTTATGGAAAGCTTTCAAGGGGGTACCAACTACTTTACATGATGTACTTCATCACTGAAGAATGTTGGAAGACCAAATATATATTGTGTTGCATTGCACATGTTTAACAAGACTGAAGTAGATCAACAGGCAGAAGCTGATAAGATGATAACAGCACCCTACCATGAACCAGTGGCATATATAAAGCTGACAGATACAGTGTAGTTTAGGGCTCCAGTTCTTAAAGGAGTGGCTCTAGTTCTTAAAGGAGTATTCAACCCTTAAGGTAAAAAAAACCCTACCCTACATAGACCCCCTCTCGTCTCCCCCCAGCCTAAGTGTTATCCCGGGAAATGCCGCTATCATTTTACTTACCCTTCGGTGCAGATTCAGGCATCGGAGTTCACGGGCGCCATCTTCAGCCGCTTCGGTAATCTTCAGAATGAGACGGGCGCATCGGCAAGTTTTGTAAGTTTCGGCGCGTTCGCAGTTTTTTGCGAATCTGAAAATTGCTTCAACTGTGCCCCATGTGACATGCGCCTCCACGCCGGTCTAATTCCGATGATTTCTGAAGAGAAGAAGATAGCGCCCGTGAACACAGATGACTGAATCTGCACCGAAAAGTAAAACGTTAGGGGCATTTGGAGGGAGGAGAGTGGGTGGTCTATGTAAGGTAGGGGGTTAGGAGTTTTTAACTTTAGGGTTAAATTCTCCTTTAAGAGGGATATTAATGAACAGGAGAGTGCAGAAATTATGAGGTTAGACTGTCAAGGTTGGGGTTGTTTTCTCTGGAGAAAAGGTACTTGCGAGGGGACATAATTACACTTTGTAAAGACATTAGAGAACATTATAGATGGGGATCTTTTCTCCCTTCAAAGAAGCGGCCGCCCTTTAGACTAGAGGGACAGGACTTTAATTTGATGCATCGAATCCTGGATATGGTTCGGGATTCAGCCAGGATTCAGCCTTTTTCAGCAGGATTTCAATTCGGCCGAATCCTGCTGCCTAGCCGAACCAAATCGTAATTTGCATATGCAAATTAGGGGCGGAGAAGGAAAATGCATGACTTTTTGTCACAAAACAAAGAAGTAAAAAATGTTTTCCCCTTTCCAACCCTAATTTGCATATGCAAATTACGATTTGGTTCGGTATTCGGTCGAATGCTTTGCGAAGGATTCGGGGCTTCGGCCGATTCCAAAAAGTGGATTCGGTGCATACCTAATTGTGATCTTAAAGATCTACAGCTAGTACAGAGTGGATACCATCAACTAATGAGCTTTTTTTTTTTTATGTACAATGGTTCAGTCTTGGTAAAAAAAGGTTTTAATGTGAGCAAAGAAAGCCCTGCAAAGAAAGGTGACAAAACATTAATGGGTTATGTAATATAAGTGGTTGGTTGCTTTAGGTTACTGCACCTGGGCAAACTTAATAAAAGTGCCTTTTATAACATTTGGGGGTAAGTATGACATTTTGAAAGGGGTGAACTATATTGACTTGTGCTATTTTGCTATGTCATGGTGGTGCTTAGGAGACCAGATATATTATGACTAAACTACTACTGTTATGATATACAGTATGTGTAGTAGAAATCCTATCCACAACTGATGAGTCCTAATGTGTAGTTACTGCTTAAGTAGAGGCTTGGTCATCCCTGTTTCTTCTTTTGCTACACAAATAGGGGTGCAAAGGTTCAGATAGAAGACACTGTCACATGAAAGCTTGTGTTTGTCTTCTACTTTGGGCAAATTACTTAATCCAGGCATGTCCAAAGTCCAGCCCGGGGGCCAATTGCGACCCGTTTTCAAATTTACACCGGCCCTCAGCCTCCATCATGAAATTAATAATAATGTGGCCCGCCAGCACAGTGCGATTAGGAATTGCGGAGCCGTAGCAGCAATATTTGGGCACATGATTAGTGAAATGATCGTCCATACTGCTGCCTGGTTGCAGAAGGTCGGCAGGACTTTAGTGGGCAGCATGTTGCACAACTACAACCACATTGGTTCAGAAACACTGGGGATTCGCAGGATATACGACAGTGGTTTAAAATGAGTGAATAAAAGGGAGGGGGACAGGGGCGACAAATGACAGCAGGCCTAGGGGCGCCCGGTATGTATATCCGGCCCTGCAATTATAGTTATATAGATTTAACAATCCCAGGCACTACAATTGCTTTTCTGTTACAGATTACAGAGTAGCACAGCACAAGCTAGAGGAGCTACTGGGAGTATATGAAAGGCCATGCGAATATTTTTCCAGCAGCACTTGCTACTCCTGTCATTATATTTGCTGTCAGCGGGCACTGTCAGTCTCGTAATAAGCTTTAATAAAGAAGAGGAAACTATACTGTTTTCATTTATTGCAGTTTTGTAACACCAAACGCTATATTTCTAATGGATCCAATATTTCTTCAATAACAAATCACAGGCCTGGGGTTTCTCTGGCAATTCAATGTGTTCTATCCAACACATAAATATAAGCCACACGGAAAAAGCTGTCATTTGTGGACTGAATGTATCTATGTAGAGCAAAAGCCAGGAAAAACACTGACGCTGAATGCATTCATACTACTTTTTCCACTTGGGCTCCGATTGACTTCCATGCTGTCACTTGAGTCATGAAATTAAACAGTGATTGACTAATTCTAGAATATGATTATAAAATGTAGAATTGTTAATCATATAGTGAAGCACTGCATATGTTTAGAATTAAATCTAGCTTCTCCAGAGAATCATTTGAAGTATTAGGTATTATACCTGATTAGTATTATATTTTAGACAGGCCGCAGCTCTAGACTGATATGTGAATGTAAATACATATTTATTAGGTTTGCAGAACACTCCCAGAGATGTTTCTTGCTGATTCGAGTACTGTTGTTTGCCAGAAGATACTTAAATTGCCAATTATTTTGAAACCAGAGTCCAGGGTGAAATGGCACATCCAACATACTCTTGCTATGGCCCTAATTATGTAATCTTTCTTTATGATTCCTAACTTTGGCATGCGTCGGCATAAACCATTCTGGGCAGTAAAGCACCAGGCAGATAGCAACTAGTGATTGGCAGGTCAGAAAGTGTTCAACCCAAACACAACCATAACACACTACTTCCCAAAACACACTCAAACCATCCTGAAGTCCTCTTCTACTTTAGGGCCTGGCATTTCTCGCCTGATGATTCATAAATGGGCAGATCAGCTATCATGGGGGAGGGGGCAGCACATCACCAATGTGCCGGGGATATGCTTAAAGTTTGACTTGCCACCCGCCCAAACTTGCAACTGAGGTTCTCTTTCTCTGCTGATCCTGCAGGTAAACCCAAAGGTCCATTGGGTTTCAGGCTCACCCCATCCATCACTAGTAGCAACCATAGTTCCAAAAACACCCTACCTGTTCTCATAGTATATAACATGTTTTATGTGGTCCCCATCCAACTTTTCAACATTTTTTTGCCTGGATATTTACTAGGGAGGCCATTAGGGAGTGACCCATACAAAGGCTGCAAACTAGGTCTAAAGGAACCAAATCAGCATCTTAAGAAGTCTTACCAGGGACCTATAAAGAAGTAAAATTATGTTTTTCTCAAGTTAATGTAATTTAATTTATGTAAGATAGTTGTTATCCACAAAAATCCTTAGATCCTTTTCAGTTAACTACCATTTATTATTTCAAGCAAAGTACATAACCTTGCAGGTATGCCAGTTTCCCATTTTAATGAAATTGGTCTTCAAAGTGGCAGCATTCTGCATGGAACTTATAGTTTCCCACAGTTTAGTATCATCAGTAAAAAAAAAAAAAAAAGACACGGCTTTCTTTGCCTATCCCATTTATGAGCAAATTAAAACAGCCTTAGGACAGACGCCTGCAGTACACCGCTAACAACAGTGGTCCAATTAAAAATACTTTTCTTTGGTATCTCTATGCTTCAGCCAGGTCTTTATCCAAATACAAATATTATTTTCTAGGGCAATGCATTAGGATATAGTCCTTACGGTCTGGTTAACCCCCATCATTCTTTTTACTCATCACATCTGTTTTTACATTCAAATTCCAAGTCTTATCTTAAGTCTGCAAATTGCCATTATTCCCGCAATATCCACTATATCATATGCAGTTCCCCAAATTTGTGCCTGAATCAGAATCCTTTCTGCTCATTACCCTGTGATTGAACTTTAGATCTCTGGGGAGTAATTTCTTTTGAAAGTTACTTTTTCAGTAAAAAATGTTTGTTTTTCAGCTTTTTGAAATTGATCTGCTATCATTTTGAGAAATAATATATTTTCACATTGTTTTAAAATTATTTTAAAATTCTTAGATGCAGGCTGTTTTATTAATTTTAACATATACTGTAACTGAAAGATTTACGGTATGGGACCACTGTTCCCTCTAAGATGTGTTGGCGCACACATTTTGACACCAGAGCAAACAATAAATTGTGGTGCACACAAAGAATTTTGTGTGAAAAAGATTTTTTTTGATTTGCACTCACCAGATTCTAAAAACTGCGCACAAAAGAATTTTTTGTGCACACGGCCAAGAAGAACTTAGAGGGAACATTGTATGGGACCCATTATCTGGAAATCCGTTATCCAGAAAGTTCCAAAATATGGAAAGGTCTTCTCTCATACTCTATTTTATCCAAATAATACAATTGTTTCAAATGATTTCCTTTTTCTCTGTAATAAAAAAATAACCTTGTACTTAATCCATACTAAAATATAATTAATCCTTATTGGAAGCACAACCAGCCTAATGGGTTTATTTAATGTTTAAATGATTTTCTAGTAGACTTAAGGTATGAAGATTCAAATTACGGAAAGATCTGCAAAAACCCCAGATCCCGAGCATTCTTGATAACAGGTCCCATACCTGTACTAACAAATTATGGAACTAAGCTTATCAGGCTATGTAACCTTGCATACATTTATAAAAATCATTATACAAAATGTTTTAAATGTCTTGCAAAATTGCGATCACTAAATGGTCGATTTACTAACATTTATGCTAAAATATTAAGTAAATTGTGTTCAAATTAGAGCTTCACATGGCCTGTCTACTTCAATATTAGGTGTGGCACAGTGGTTAGTATTGCTGGTATCTAAAGTTCAATTTTGGCAAGACTCGTGTGGCTTTTGTATGTTCATTTGACTTTTACATAGGTTTCCTAGGCATGCTCCAATTTTCTCCAGCAGCCTTCTGCTAAGTCATTGAATTCTAATTAATTTGCCCAGTGGTAGAGATACTAGGCTGTAAAGACTACTATTACTAAGGATTGATGTATAAGAAACAACATTCTTTGAAAAATACATTTATAGATAATACTCAGGGAGCATGCTTTATTTTATAATCTAGCCCTCAAGGTACACCTTAAATTTGCACAGCCTGCCCTACCCTTTTGCATGAGACTGTCACCAGAGTATAAGATTAATACAAGGGTTGTACACCCTTCTTGCGAGTTTACTGTATATATGTATTATAGAGCTTTTTCCTGATTAAAATAATCATTTGGGAGATGATTTATTCACAAGTTTACTGCAATTGAAAGGGCTGATAGTGTGTTGCTTGTCTTGAAGAGCCTTGGGCAACTGGCCCACCTGGGTAAATAGTTTTTCAAGACAAACATAATGGCAGTTTAATAAGAGATTTGTATTTCCCTCAAACAAAAACATACATTAAAAAGGCATTTGACAATTTGTGTAGAATCTTTGCAATTCTACAAATTATTTCTTCATCTTTCTTTGCAGATGTGTGATAGTATGTGTTAAGAATGTCAGTGATATGTTTGGCTAGACAGTGAGGCAACTATGACAGGGTGTTTCCATATCCAAGGTGAGCCGTTAGACTTTAGGAAATATGGCAAGTGTTTCCTCTATCTGCACTATGAAAACTTCCATTAACCCACTCCATTCTATTTTACACATATTCATGCAAAGGCAGCACTTTCATGACATCCCACTTTTGGGTTCTAGTGAGCCGTAATTTTAAGATCAGTAAGAATTAAGTCAGAATTATTAATGGGCGAATGAAGTTGCCAGGCACGAATTCGCTGCGGATTTCCGTGTTTCATGCCAGTGAATAAATTTGCGAAAATGCGGCGAAAATTTACTTTTGCCCAAAAGTTATCTTTAAAAAGGGCTCCCTATAGATCTCATATGGTCCCTGTCCAAGTTTCAAATGAGGGGTGGGAGTATTCTATAGGCCCCTGCCAGAAGCACAGTAGGAGGGGAACAGCCAAACACTGTCCTGCAGTCACACAAGCAAAGACAAACTTAAGTTCCCTATCAGGTCCTGCTAGCTGCTGATTGGTTCCTATCCTACAGAGCCGCCAGCTCCCCTGCACAGCATGGAAAAGGAGGCAGCAGCAAGTGGAACAGATGGGCGGGACTAGTAGGAATTTTGTAGTTATTTTCAATAAAGTAACCAGAAACACAACTTCTATATCTTCCTTCTCTATCTAAAAGAGTTAAATGCACTGGTACATTCTTGTTTTTTTACATAGTATGTCTCCTTTAAGGACATGGTAAAAATTAAACATGGAGAGATCTTGAGACAGAAGTAACAACTTAAGGGGGGGGGAGGCACGATGCTGCAGGTGAAATCTGCCTATACAGATTTTTGTTTTAGTCAATCTGGCTAGTGCATATTGCTCATGATACTGTGCATGCCAGGTAGCCATTTTACATTTGAGCAGTAGATTACATTCATAGGAACATTGCCGAACTTCTGCACATTTAGTCTGGTTTACAAAACCGGAGACATTCTCTCAGAATGTGAATGTTCTATACATTGTTTATGTATTCTCCAGAATTAGTAAAGTGAATCACCTTTTCGCTACCTCGCACAAAGGCTCCAGTGAGGCAAAGATCCATATTTTTTGCTTACAGTTAGTTGTCTAGTTCACTGCACCAATTTCATTTTACAGTGATTTATTTTAACATTGACAGAATTGAATGTTTGAAATTAGTAACACTTCCATTTTTGTTTTGTTTTTTTCAGAAGTGTATAACAGATGAATGCTTCTTTTTTGAACATCTGGAAGCGAATAACTACAACACTTACCGGTCTCAGAAATACAGCAGCTGTTATGTGGCACTGAAGCGAACTGGGCAGTACAAAAATGGATCGAGCACTGGACCGGGACAAAAAGCTATTTTATTTCTCCCAATGACAGCAAAGAGATGATCTGAAATGGCCATTTTTTTTTTAGGTCATAAGAATCCCTTTTATATTTGTAATATTAAATGTGAGGCTGAGGTACAGCATTGGTATAATGTATATTTGTGCAGGCTCTTGAGCCAGTATTTGAGAGTAATGAAACAATAGTTCACTCAGTATTTAATCTACATGTTAATATATTGAATATTATACATGTATTTCGAAGTGTCTGGAATATTTACATGAAAATTCCTTAAATACTATAAAATTAAAGTACCTGAGTAGAAGGAGAATTAAAATGTGAATCTTATAAATTGGTGGCACGTATAGGTCTCTGGTAGTGCTTTATGGTAAAGTAAATAAGAAAGAGCCCCCAGTAAACAGCTGGGAATGTCCTCATGGTTAGGTCAACCAGATGGAAGCCTTCGTCATACCCATAGAGTAGGAATTTAGCAACTCTGCTTTTGTGATTATGGTTGTATTACTACAATAGGCAAGTTCTAGAAGATTCACCCATTCACACTTCAAGCATTCCTGATGGCAGAAGTTTATAACGTATGACATTGGCTTTAGGCGACAAATCATGTACAGATCAGACTTTCCAAATACCCCAGGCTTCTGCCTTATGCTTAAGGACTTAAATTGCAAATGAAAACCAGTCTCTACGATAACTTCCCTAAGTGCTGTAGCTCCCACAATGGAAAGAAAAGAACAACATTTGCTTCAAGTATAGCAGCTTTCCAAAATGTTTAGTGTTGCATCCAAAACAGGATACAGACTGTTGCTCACACTAAGTACTAAGTATATAGTACTACATTAGTACCAATTCATTCTTAGTTTTACCTTTTGTCAACAGCATTTTATAGTTCCGTGCACCAGGGGACACAATTCCTATAAACCTGATTATTCTGAGCAAAACCATTACAAACTTTATTTTAAAATAAAGTAGTACTCAGCAAAAAATAATTGCAAAAAACAAGTACTGAATTTCAGGTTAAAAATCTTACAAGGATACACACATAATACTGTATCAGAAGGAAGCTTGTAGCGGATTTCAAAAATGAAAAATGAGTGAAAAGTATATTACTACATGGCTCTTACATTACTATTCTTTTTGCATGCTTCGTAGTACAGGTATGGGATACATGATCCAAAAACCCATTATCCAGAAAGCTCTGAATTACAGGAAGGTCATCTCCCATAGACTCCATTATAATCAGGTAATTCACATTTTTAAAAATGATTTCCCTTTTCTCTGTAATGCTAGAAAGATACCTTGCATATGATCCAAACTGAGATATAATTAATCCTTATTGGAGGCAAAAATTCTATTGGGTTTATTTAATGTTTCAATGTTTTTTTTTATAGTAAATTTAAGGAATAGTGATGCAAATTCCGAAAAGATCCCTTATCTGGAAAACTACAGGTCCCGATCATTTTGGATAATGGGTCCCATACACCACTACTGAGCTACCATGCAAACATCTATCACTTAATGGTGACAACTATATTTAATAAAGGGCTGTGCGTTGTATGTGGCCCTATGGGGGATTTTTATGGCCCTTATTCTGCTTAACATGAAATGCTCATTATAGTATAATTTCACCCAGAGCATGTGGTATGAGAAATGATCATCTTACTACTATTAAAAGTTAAACAGCACTGATTGAAAGCACAAGGACTTCCTCCCCTCAAAACACAAAGCCTATCTGCTGGATATAAAGCAAACCGATAATGGTGGCCGGTAATCTCATTTCACTACAGTCTAATGCCAGGTATGGAAGGAAGGGGGCAACCTATGAGTGAAAAACCTTGTTGGGGTTGGGGAGGAAGAAGGAGTATCTAGGCAAGGGGGGTACGTTTTGGTAGGGTTTCCTTGTTTGGTAGTTGTTCCTTTTTTCCTTTACTGAAAAAGAAAGCTCATTCTGCAATTTCACTTGGAGCTGAACAATTTTATGTTCACATGATACAAGAAGTAGCAGAAATGTAAATTTAATAGAATAGATTTTTACTTAAATTAGGATTACGGTTATAAGGAAGGTATCCCGCTTTACCTTAGTCCGTGTGCTGTTGGGTGAATTAAATTATAGTCATCTATAAAAGCAACATAAAAATCCTCAGAGAACCATAAAAAAAGGCTTACATTTTGTATAACAAGGAATAAGATTAATAAAACATATATTTATTTCCATGAAAAATATGAATGAATGAATGAAAACATTTTTAACACCTACCTATATCTTCCTCTTGATCAGAAAGCCCTCCAGGAAACTTCCATGCTTTTACGGTCTGTAAAAAAACATAAAAAACATAAAAAAATAAATAAATAAAAAACATTAAAAAAAAAACATAAAAAACATAAAAAAAAAAAGTCACTCCACTGTATTAAAATCATTACATAACATTTTGAAAAACATTTCTCTTACATTAGGATCGCAACGCACACCATAATATATATCTCTAACTGGGTTGATACCTGGGTGCTATCTTTACTGGCAAAATTATCCAAATAGCAAAAAAAAAGATGCACACCAGGGTTTGTATACAAAAAGTTAAAACTCCATATTTATTGGTTTACATTAAAAAAATCGGCCAACGTTACAGTCTGCTCCTAAGACCTTTATTGATAAAGGTCTTAGGAGCAGACTGTAACGTTGGCCGATTTTTTAATGTAAACCAATAAATATGGACTTTTTCTTTGCTGTTTATATATATATATATATATATATATATATATATATATATATATATATATATATATATATATATATATATATATATAGGCATTTGTGTGATGAAAGTGACAAGTATGGTTGCTTGCATGTCTGTTATGCATACATGTTTTATGGAAAATAAACATGTATGCCAGCCGGGCAGTCACTAAGCCACTCTACAATCACATTTCTTTATCATGTATTCCCCTATATTTTCATCTCCACCTGATCTTCATTCTTGTTAAAAAGTGTATATCATACATGCATCTGTGGTGTAGCTATAACCATATACACATATTCAATCAGCAAACTGAAGACATTTTCCCAGGGGCAGCAGCCTGTTTAATGTACACATTAAAGGGGTTATTTATTCAAATTTGAACGCTAATAACTCAAAATTATTTTATTTTTTTACTATAAAATCTGAATTTTTAGCGGAAAAAAAAAACCTCGAATTTTTCGAGGCTGCAAAAAGTCACAATCTGAAATCTCAAACCTGCCGAGGTTGTATATAAGTCAATGGGAGAGGTCCCTATCCTATTCGGACTGGAATTAGCCTTGAAAATCCGACTATTTCAAGCTTTTCAGATAAAAATGCCCGAAAAAAAATCGAGCGTTTCAGGAAAAAAATCTGAAAAAAAGTAAGTAATAACATATAAGGTCAAATCTAGATTCTAGTTTGGTCGGACTTTTTTTAACCAGAAAAATTTGGATTTTGATAACCCCTCAATGTTTGCTGGTGATTACGCAAATAAAATGTCCCCCTCATTCACTGCAGATCCAATGATTTTTCATCTATGCTATGTAGATAATCACTGAGTAGCTGTCAGGATCTTTTCCTGCATACTGTCAGCTCTGGTGAGGGCCTATGTCAAGCAGTGTCTCCAGCCATACAGTGCTGAGATTAACCCTTTGGTAATATACTTGAGAAACACTTTTTCAGACAAGGCTGGAAAGCACTGTAAAGCATGGAGCAGGGTTAAATGTCAGGAAAGTTGTAACATTTGTGCAAATGGTGTACAGGTAGTATATCCTTAAAGGCCAAATAAAGCCATTTGGGAAAACAACATTATCCATTACATAATGCAAATCCCTCTGTCTAAAAATTCATCTATGTAAAAAGAGGTTCAAGCCGCACCATCCACACTCCCCAATGTGGCCCTGAACAACTTATGACTGAGCAAGAAGATAATACCATGTCTCTGCTGCAAAAGTTGTAAAGCAAAACATTCAGCACAGACAGTTATTGCTGAGTTACAAATGCAGTATGGATTACTATGGCCACAGAGAACTTCCAAATATAAATTTTTATGTATGTGTCACATACTGAGGCACAATTAATTAACTCTTATCCAGTACTGATGTTCTATTACAACAATGCTGCTAGCCATAGAGATACTTGTAACTTGCACAAGCTGCTATCTCAAAGTAGTATCAGGACTTTTATTAGATATTTTAGCACCAAGACATTTTACTATAAAATGATTTAATCCTCTGAGTTATTTTGGCCACTGAAATCAGTGATGTATTTATATTTGTACTTAAAATGTATTTCATGCAATAAATATAATAAAAACAATCTGAATCTGTCAGCTGTAATGGTTTATTTTTTTAAGTAAGCAATAATCAAGAAATGTACAGTATATGAGCTATTATTGTGAATAGGAGTATATATATACAAATAACAGTGGTAGAGAAAACCACCTCCAAATGAGTGCTGTTCAGGCATGTTCGGTATTTTCCTCTAATTTCTATGAAATGCTAGTTTCACAATAGCAAACTACTGTGGGCCTCGAACATTTATAACCAGGGCTGCCATTAGAAATTACGGGGCCCCGTACAACAAATTTTTTGGGGCCCCCTGGGCCCCGCTCACCCAGGCCCCACCCCAGAGTTAAAACAGTGAATGTAAAATTGATGAGAGTGCAATTCTAAGCACTTTTGTAACGTACATTCATTATTTATTTATTTTTTTTAATTCCGAGATATTACAATACCCAGCATGCAATGGGACTGACTTGTGTAGAAGATGGGAGTTAACAGATTTTGGGGTCTGTACCCGTCTCCCGTCACTCTAAAGCATTCTGGCATTTTCTGGTGAGTTTCCTTAATTTCAGACAATTTTGGGCAAAAATTTGCTGGCCACCAAAATGTCTGTAGGTTGACCTGTTTTACCAATATTTGTTCAAATTGTATATATATAAGGGCCCCTATACCTCCTGGCCCCCCTCTGTAGTTACGCCCCTGGTGACGGGCGAATCTGTCTCACTTCGCTTCATGGAAAATTTTGAAAAGGCAAATTGTCATATATATTCATTTATTTTAAAAAAAATTTCACTGCACATATTGTGCTATTTTTGGGCTACTTTTGAAGTGCCTCTTGGCTAGTTTTGAAGCTAACTTTGGCTGGTTTTGGAAATTAGACCTGGTAACCCTGTTCTCCTCTCACTATAGCTTTGTCCTTAACAAATTAGCTGGAAGGCCACAACCCAGGATCCCATTGGCTACTGGTACCCCTTGTGCACTTTCCTTACAGGGAACAACAGGAATCAACTTCCAGCAAACTGCAGTGTCTTCCTCTGCAGCTTAGTGACAGCTTCTCTTTCTGGCGGATCACTAAACTGGCTGCAACATAACACTCCCAGTCTTCCAGCACAGCACAGTCCTCCTTTCTGCTTCATCCCCCCCCTCCTCCTTCCTTCCGGTTCTCTGGGCTGGGATCCTATTGGCTGTCTCTATGCACTTCCTGTAGCGAGGGCTTGTTGGAAATGGAGTTCTTAACCCCAAGCAACAGCTCTACCTCCAGAAATATCAAATGTTTGCAGTCTCTGTTTTTTCAAATCAGGCAGTGTCGGACTGGCCTGGCGGGACACCGGGAAAAAAACTTGGTGGGCCCTGACGCTCATGGGCCCCCGCCGGGCCAGACCCCCCCTCTCCTGATATTGTACAAAAAAAATTTCGGCTCCATGCAGAGCAGTCTATGTATGCGCACCAATTGGAGTAGTTTGCACATGTGTGTGGCATTCAAGAATGGCGCATCACAGTTAGAGTTGCCACCCGGCCAGTATTTTACCGGCCGAGCCGGTAAAATACCTGCCTGGGGGCGGTATTACAAATTTACCGGCAATGTAGCTGCCGGTAAATTTGTAATACGATTAAAAGGAGCCCTCGGCCTGCCCCCAATCCCCTGCAACCTACCTTTTCTTTTGCCTCTTCTAGCGTCCGTGATGTGGCCCCTTTTGACGACACGCCCTGCCCCTTTTTGACATCTCGGCCCGTCCCTTTGTGTCCCCGCCCCCCATCAGCCGGTAAAATTTTTTAAATAAGGTGGCAACCCTAATCACAGTAGGGGGGGCCGAAGGGGGCCCTGGACAGCAGTCCCGGTGGGCCCCAGGTCCCCCAGTCCGACCCTGAAATCAGATGAATTAGTAGCTACATTTTTTAGTTATTTAGCTTTTTATACAGCAGCTCTCCAGTTTACAATTTCAGCAATCTGGTTGCTAGGGTCTAAATTACCCTAGCAACCATGCATTGATTTGAATTATAGGCTGAACTATGAATAGGAGAGGGCCTGAACAGAAAGATGAGTAATCAAGTAGCTAGACCGATACATTTGTCACTTTACAGAGCATTTGTTTGGAAGTTGGTAAGTATCAGAAGAAGAAGAAGGCAAACACTTCAAAAACTATGAAAAATAAATAATGAAGACCAATTGAAAAGTTGCTTATAATTGGCATTCTATAACATACTAAAAGTTAACTTAAAGGTGGCCCACCCTTTTAAGTGGTTGAAACACTCCTAGCAACCTCCTGCCAGGTCTATGCTGTGACAGTACCTCTTTAATTTGTCTGGGGGTGGATCTGCAGTTTTGAAGATTTTTCACAAATTTTCTACAGTATTCATGCAGCCCGAGGATGTTCCGTTTGTTTCTTTGTTTTTGCCGAGCTATTGCATAGCTGTTTTTAATTAGTGCTTGAGATCATTGTTCTGTTTAAGGGTTAAATCTTCCCCTACAGCCAAGAATGAAATAATAGGTCTCTCCCATCTCCTGCCAAACAAAGGCACTGCATGATACTTTAGGCTAGGGATAGATGGACAATGGGGCACTTTCTCATGGTTTTCTTGAGAATTAGGCATCAGTGGGTAACCTACAGAATGGTGATCCCTGCAGCTGAGAAACTTGCACATACAGATGCAGCCACTTTGGTTTGTCTGTTTGACACAGAATAACTAAACACAGATATCCCATTTATCTCATTTAACACAGAAAACTGCGTCACAACATCCCATCTAATTAAAAGCAGGAGATAATGGATTCAAACAAGCAGTTCAATCACAAAGTTTCCGTCCAACGAAACCAAGTTAATCAGGATAAACAAGATGTGAAGAACTGTTCAAACGCAGTGGGTTGCTGCAAACTTCAGTGCTTTATTTCACACGACATGTTTCGAGCATAGCTCTTTATCAAGTGTAACATGAGAGAACCCAACTACCACAATTTAAACATGGAGCTCCACCCCTCATTAACAGAAATTGCAACTGGTGATACTACCCAGTGATTCTAACCATTCACATAATCAGTGTGCAACTACACCTCACTCACAACGGTACAAAATGTAAAAAAAAGTCCTTTTAAAAACTTTTTTTAAAACCACTGTGCAAGTCCCCATCCATTGGTGAATGTACAATCTGAAATATAAAACCACAAAATTTTTTAAAAACAAAATGCTGGTACTACTCATAAAGAGTCTACCCTGAGCTAGCAATAGTACTTCTTAGTACATCAAACGATGTCTCAATATCTTAATTATTAAAAGAAAACATTCTTACCCTTAAGTAGAATTTCACATTCATATATATGTAAAGTATCCATTTTATCTATAAAAGGAGAAAGGTCAGAAAGGTAAGGCTATATGCATTATTTAAAACACATTATTGCCATTAAAGGAAACTACTGATGTTCCAGTGTTCATTTAACCCTTCTGGATGTAGACTATTCAGTTTTTTAATCCATTTTGCTTCTTCTTGCAGAAGTAATTTAGAAACGTTACCTCCTCTCTGTGGTCTACTAATCACCCCTAACACTTGCCATTTTAATTGAGATACATTATGTTTGGCAAAGCTAAAGTGTCTAGAGATCGAGGTGTCAGACTGAGACCCTGCTTTGAAATTGCGTATGTTAGATTTATGTTCTTTTATTCGCTCTTTAACGGCACGTGATGTTTGACCTATATAAACAAGCCCACACGGGCACTTTAGCAAATAAATCGCATTTACGCTCTCACATGTGGCATAGGACTTCAGTTGTATTGCCTTGCCACTAATGGGATGGTACACAATATCCCCTTTTATAATCGATGCACAGCATATGCAGTTTAGGCACGGAAAAGTGCCTTTTTTTGGTGGTCCCTTAAAGAGCGATGATTGTTTTTTTATAGTACATAATTCAGCTGGGCATAGCTTATCCTTTAATGTCTGTCCCCTTGTGTAGCAGAATAAAGGAAGCTCCATGCAATGTTGTTTTAAAGCCTTATCTTGTTGCAATATGGGCCAAAATTTTTTAACTACTTGTTCAATTTGCATACTAGCTGATGAGAATTTACTCACAAAGGTTAACCTTTTAGTGTTTTTGTTGTTAATGGGTATGACTCTCTGATTAAGTAATTCACTTCTAGACATTCTGCCAACTTCATTGGCTACTTTTTGTAAGTTGGTTAAATTGTACCCTTTAGTTCGAAACCTTTTAATAAGCATATCAGCTGACTTCCAATACTTGGTATTGTCTGATGATATGCGTCTTGCCCTCAAAAATTGACCTTTTGGAATTGCAGAAATGCAACGGGCATTATGAAAACTTGAAGCATGAAGTAGGCTATTACGTTCTGTAGTTTTCCTAAATAATTCAGTCTCTATCTTACCAGATTTTAGGGTAAGTTTAACATCAAGGAAATTAAGTGTTTGGGTTGAGACCTCAGTGGTAAATTTGACCGATGGATGTTTGGCATTAGCTTTGTTAACCATTCCATGAAATACAGAAATATCGCCCTTCCATATTACCAATATATCGTCCACAAAACGAAGATACAAAACTATGTATTTCTTAAATTCTTCGTTCAGAAAGAAATCTTTCTCTAACTTATGGACGAATAAATTGGCAAATGAGGGGGCGACCGCCGCCCCCATTGACGTTCCTTGACATTGCCAGTAGAACACATCTTCAAATCGAAAATAATTGCGTTTTAATATCAATGTTAAGCAATCAACAAGGAAGAAAACCATATTGTGAGAAAGATGAGTTTCTAAAAGACATTCTTCCATATAAACAATTCCCTCATCTTGAGGTATAGATGTGTATAGACTAACAATGTCAATGCTGCATAAAGTACACTGGGCATCTAATGTCTCCATTGTAGATAGTGTTTGTAATAGCTCATTTGTATCTTTTAAACAACATGGAATGTTTAAAGCCAGCGGCTGCAAAAAGGAATCCACATACTTTGATAACGGTTCCAAAATGGAGCCGATCCCTGAGACGATAGGTCGTCCTGGGGGATTTATCAAAGTTTTGTGTACCTTTGGTAGAAGGTAAAGAACTGGTACCCTGGGCTGGTCGACCAAAAGGAAATTTTTTGTATTAAAGGAAAACTATACCCCCCAAACAATGTAGGTCTCTATTAAAAGATATTGAGTAAAACAGCTCATGTGTAAAACCCTGCTTCATGTAAATGAACCATTATCATAATAATATACTTTTTTAGTAGTATGTGCCATTGGGTAATCATAAATAGAAAATTGCCATTTTAAAAAATAAGGGCCGCCCCCTGGGATCGTAAGATTCACTGTGCACACATACAAACCACATGTAAGGTCACATGAGCCAATTAACAGACAGAGTTCAGCCTTTTGCTTCCTCACTTCTTCCTGTTACAGTTAGTGTTGTAGTATTTCTGGTCAGGTGATCTCTGAGGCAGCACAGATAGAGTCACGAAATGGTGGTTCAAGGCAAGAGATGTAAAAGGGCAATATTTATGTAAATATATATTCCAGTTTGGTAAGATTCTTTAATATGTCATTCAATTTGATATAAACTATCTGTTGCTTAAGTATTCATTTTGGGGGTATAGTTTTCCTTTAAGATCTATAAGCCCATTGCTATATGCATCATTCACCTGTGATTGGATCTCCCTATGTATATCCCAGACTGGATCTTTTCCAATAGGCTTATAGTGTTCAATGATAGACAATTGACGAAATGCTTCCTCTAAGTACATTTTTTTATCCATCAATACTATACCACCGCCTTTATCAGCGCTTTTGATCACTATTGCATCATTAGATTGTAAATTAGATAATGCCTGTCTCTCACCATATGACAGGTTAAACTTAGGTTTAGTGATATATGGTTTTTCAAAAAATGTTTTAACCTCGGCTGTGACCACTTTCTCAAACGCTGATAAAGAGCTATTTTGTACTGGTGGGATAAATGTACTTTGATTTTTGAAACCTTTAGCAACTGTGGTACATTTTACATCGTTATCAAACCACAATTTAAGCTTAAATTTACGTAAAAGTTTGTGAAAGTCAATTTCCCAGTTCAATTGGTCCAAATTATAAGTGGGAACAAAACCCAAACCCCTATTTAAAACGGACCTTTCTTCTGGGGTTAGAACATGGGAAGAAATGTTAATAACAAGGTCGGTTACCTCTTCGCCTTGTTCCGTTGGGGATATGCCTCCCGTGGTATTGGAAAACGTGGATTTTTCTTTTGGGTACGTTGATCTAAAAAAGGAGCAGGAATGGTTTGTTGTGTTGCTCTATAGAAGTGTTGACTATATTGCTCTGGCTGTGCTATAGCTGTATCACCGCTCCTATTAAATTCAGAGCCTGAAGAGAAGCCTCCCATAGAATCTGTGGACGAGTCACGCGGGCTCCTTCTCCCATTGTAATGGCTGCGGTATTGCCAGCATTGTTGGCGTTGTTGGCGGCGAAATCGCCCACGGTTCTCCCCCATCGTGCGCTGTATGCTTCGATCTTCCTGCCAGGTATATACTTTATTATGCACATAGTCCAGCGCGTCTCTTTCATACTTACGCGCCTTCCGCGCTGACACCGCCTCTCGGTGTTTCCTGAGCAGCTCTCCCTGCTCACTGAAGACAGCATCGGCCTGTGCAGATCCCTTAGCAGCTATAACTTGCTCTTTTAGAGCGGACACCTCCAGGCCAACAGACGAAGCTTTCTCCTGGAGTCTCTCAATGGTAAGTACCATTAAGTCGATGCTGCATTTGTTGCAGATCTCCTGCCATCGCTGGATTAAAACAGGGTCCTCAGTGCAGAGGTTGGGTTGTATGGATAATCTTAGTCCACGTGGTATACGTTTAGCCTTCACATACTGGGCTAATGCTGTGATATGCATATGAATGTTCAATTCCTTTTTCTGTTTAAATAACAGTTGCTTGCTGCAATCATCTAAGGGGGGAACCCCACTAGAGGGAAAATCATCTCCACCAACCCCTTCTAGTATTTTTGCAATATCTTGTTCACTATAAGCGAAAGTAGATGAGCTGCAGGTAAAGGGAGTAGATCCGGTAGCCATACCTGTTAATCTACAAACTTGAATCCTTTTGGACGTAATTTCAAGCAGGAGATAATGGATTCAAACAAGCAGTTCAATCGCAAAGTTTCCGTCCAACGAAACCAAGTTAATCAGGATAAACAAGATGTGAAGAACTGTTCAAACGCAGTGGGTTGCTGCAAACTTCAGTGCTTTATTTCACACGACATGTTTCGAGCATAGCTCTTTATCAAGTGTAACATGAGAGAACCCAACTACCACAATTTAAACATGGAGCTCCACCCCTCATTAACAGAAATTGCAACTGGTGATACTACCCAGTGATTCTAACCATTCACATAATCAGTGTGCAACTACACCTCACTCACAACGGTACAAAATGTAAAAAAAAGTCCTTTTAAAAACTTAAAAAGTTTTTAAAAAAGTTTTTAAAAGGACTTTTTTTTACATTTTGTACCGTTGTGAGTGAGGTGTAGTTGCACACTGATTATGTGAATGGTTAGAATCACTGGGTAGAATCACTGGGTAGGTCAGGAAGATCGAAGCATACAGCGCACGATGGGGGAGAACCGTGGGCGATTTCGCCGCCAACAACGCCAACAATGCTGGCAATACCGCAGCCATTACAATGGGAGAAGGAGCCCGCGTGACTCGTCCACAGATTCTATGGGAGGCTTCTCTTCAGGCTCTGAATTTAATAGGAGCGGTGATACAGCTATAGCACAGCCAGAGCAATATAGTCAACACTTCTATAGAGCAACACAACAAACCATTCCTGCTCCTTTTTTAGATCAACGTACCCAAAAGAAAAATCCACGTTTTCCAATACCACGGGAGGCATATCCCCAACGGAACAAGGCGAAGAGGTAACCAACCTTGTTATTAACATTTCTTCCCATGTTCTAACCCCAGAAGAAAGGTCCGTTTTAAATAGGGGTTTGGGTTTTGTTCCCACTTATAATTTGGACCAATTGAACTGGGAAATTGACTTTCACAAACTTTTACGTAAATTTAAGCTTAAATTGTGGTTTGATAACGATGTAAAATGTACCACAGTTGCTAAAGGTTTCAAAAATCAAAGTACATTTATCCCACCAGTACAAAATAGCTCTTTATCAGCGTTTGAGAAAGTGGTCACAGCCGAGGTTAAAACATTTTTTGAAAAACCATATATCACTAAACCTAAGTTTAACCTGTCATATGGTGAGAGACAGGCATTATCTAATTTACAATCTAATGATGCAATAGTGATCAAAAGCGCTGATAAAGGCGGTGGTATAGTATTGATGGATAAAAAAATGTACTTAGAGGAAGCATTTCGTCAATTGTCTATCATTGAACACTATAAGCCTATTGGAAAAGATCCAGTCTGGGATATACATAGGGAGATCCAATCACTGGTGAATGATGCATATAGCAATGGGCTTATAGATCTTAAAGGAAAACTATACCCCCAAAATGAATACTTAAGCAACAGATAGTTTATATCAAATTGAATGACATATTAAAGAATCTTACCAAACTGGAATATATATTTACATAAATATTGCCCTTTTACATCTCTTGCCTTGAACCACCATTTCGTGACTCTATCTGTGCTGCCTCAGAGATCACCTGACCAGAAATACTACAACACTAACTGTAACAGGAAGAAGTGAGGAAGCAAAAGGCTGAACTCTGTCTGTTAATTGGCTCATGTGACCTTACATGTGGTTTGTATGTGTGCACAGTGAATCTTACGATCCCAGGGGGCGGCCCTTATTTTTTAAAATGGCAATTTTCTATTTATGATTACCCAATGGCACATACTACTAAAAAAGTATATTATTATGATAATGGTTCATTTACATGAAGCAGGGTTTTACACATGAGCTGTTTTACTCAATATCTTTTAATAGAGACCTACATTGTTTGGGGGGTATAGTTTTCCTTTAATACAAAAAATTTCCTTTTGGTCGACCAGCCCAGGGTACCAGTTCTTTACCTTCTACCAAAGGTACACAAAACTTTGATAAATCCCCCAGGACGACCTATCGTCTCAGGGATCGGCTCCATTTTGGAACCGTTATCAAAGTATGTGGATTCCTTTTTGCAGCCGCTGGCTTTAAACATTCCATGTTGTTTAAAAGATACAAATGAGCTATTACAAACACTATCTACAATGGAGACATTAGATGCCCAGTGTACTTTATGCAGCATTGACATTGTTAGTCTATACACATCTATACCTCAAGATGAGGGAATTGTTTATATGGAAGAATGTCTTTTAGAAACTCATCTTTCTCACAATATGGTTTTCTTCCTTGTTGATTGCTTAACATTGATATTAAAACGCAATTATTTTCGATTTGAAGATGTGTTCTACTGGCAATGTCAAGGAACGTCAATGGGGGCGGCGGTCGCCCCCTCATTTGCCAATTTATTCGTCCATAAGTTAGAGAAAGATTTCTTTCTGAATGAAGAATTTAAGAAATACATAGTTTTGTATCTTCGTTTTGTGGACGATATATTGGTAATATGGAAGGGCGATATTTCTGTATTTCATGGAATGGTTAACAAAGCTAATGCCAAACATCCATCGGTCAAATTTACCACTGAGGTCTCAACCCAAACACTTAATTTCCTTGATGTTAAACTTACCCTAAAATCTGGTAAGATAGAGACTGAATTATTTAGGAAAACTACAGAACGTAATAGCCTACTTCATGCTTCAAGTTTTCATAATGCCCGTTGCATTTCTGCAATTCCAAAAGGTCAATTTTTGAGGGCAAGACGCATATCATCAGACAATACCAAGTATTGGAAGTCAGCTGATATGCTTATTAAAAGGTTTCGAACTAAAGGGTACAATTTAACCAACTTACAAAAAGTAGCCAATGAAGTTGGCAGAATGTCTAGAAGTGAATTACTTAATCAGAGAGTCATACCCATTAACAACAAAAACACTAAAAGGTTAACCTTTGTGAGTAAATTCTCATCAGCTAGTATGCAATTTGAACAAGTAGTTAAAAAATTTTGGCCCATATTGCAACAAGATAAGGCTTTAAAACAACATTGCATGGAGCTTCCTTTATTCTGCTACACAAGGGGACAGACATTAAAGGATAAGCTATGCCCAGCTGAATTATGTACTATAAAAAAACAATCATCGCTCTTTAAGGGACCACCAAAAAAAGGCACTTTTCCGTGCCTAAACTGCATATGCTGTGCATCGATTATAAAAGGGGATATTGTGTACCATCCCATTAGTGGCAAGGCAATACAACTGAAGTCCTATGCCACATGTGAGAGCGTAAATGCGATTTATTTGCTAAAGTGCCCGTGTGGGCTTGTTTATATAGGTCAAACATCACGTGCCGTTAAAGAGCGAATAAAAGAACATAAATCTAACATACGCAATTTCAAAGCAGGGTCTCAGTCTGACACCTCGATCTCTAGACACTTTAGCTTTGCCAAACATAATGTATCTCAATTAAAATGGCAAGTGTTAGGGGTGATTAGTAGACCACAGAGAGGAGGTAACGTTTCTAAATTACTTCTGCAAGAAGAAGCAAAATGGATTAAAAAACTGAATAGTCTACATCCAGAAGGGTTAAATGAACACTGGAACATCAGTAGTTTCCTTTAATGGCAATAATGTGTTTTAAATAATGCATATAGCCTTACCTTTCTGACCTTTCTCCTTTTATAGATAAAATGGATACTTTACATATATATGAATGTGAAATTCTACTTAAGGGTAAGAATGTTTTCTTTTAATAATTAAGATATTGAGACATCGTTTGATGTACTAAGAAGTACTATTGCTAGCTCAGGGTAGACTCTTTATGAGTAGTACCAGCATTTTGTTTTTAAAAAATTTTGTGGTTTTATATTTCAGATTGTACATTCACCAATGGATGGGGACTTGCACAGTGGTTTTAAAAAAAGTTTTTAAAAGGACTTTTTTTTACATTTTGTACCGTTGTGAGTGAGGTGTAGTTGCACACTGATTATGTGAATGGTTAGAATCACTGGGTAGTATCACCAGTTGCAATTTCTGTTAAAGAGGGGTGGAGCTCCATGTTTAAATTGTGGTAGTTGGGTTCTCTCATGTTACACTTGATAAAGAGCTATGCTCGAAACATGTCGTGTGAAATAAAGCACTGAAGTTTGCAGCAACCCACTGCGTTTGAACAGTTCTTCACATCTTGTTTATCCTGATCCCATCTAATTAAAGCATTCACCATTTTGAACAATGGAGCTTTGGTATGCTAATGAAAAGGTTAAATGCATTAAATGAGTTAAGATGATTTAAGATAACACAGTTTCTTCAATTACCCCTGAGTCATGACGCATTTAACTCACAAATCCAAGTGGCTTCATCTGTAAACACTGAAAGCCCATATCTTCCCCTGTCTCCCCAGAGCTGGACTAGACTTAATCTGATAAAAAACAGACTGCATTGTCACACTTGTGGATATTAAAAATAAATAAATAAATAGGCAAAATAAATATCATATTTATAATACCCCAGTTTTGTTTTTTCACGTTCATTTACAGCATTCATTCACATTCACAGCGGTTCTAGAAATATTGCATTACAAAGAGTTGCTGTGTTTCTAACTGTGTGTTTGTTTAAAGTCAGACTAATGAATACAACAAATCTATTATTTTACTCCACTCTAGGTACCACATTGAAGGCAATAGGACAAATTCAGCTGTGGAGTGAAAAAAAGGTGTAAAATGCAAACAATCAAGGCCCATTTCAAGCTGGATTTTTTCAAACATCTTTTTATTCCAAATTTCTTCAGAAATTCTAATATATTATTGGGCTATATTAATACACATGCTTTTACACAGAATACTTTCACATTAAAATGATTAAAGTGTTTTTTTACACACCTTTACAAATATTCTGCTCATTGTGCCTTCCTGGGAAATAAACAATACCACTGCCTGGGTACATAACTGACAGTTACAAAGCCCAACACGCAAAACAGCAACAGACCATAGTACACAAAAGGAACTTACGTTTTTCAGATATAAACTGAAGTTTTGAATCAGGTTCCTGCTGTGGCTAAATTACAAATGCGAGGCTCTAGTTTAAGTTTGGCCCTTTGTGTTTAAAGCTAAACTGACCACATATCTGTTAATATTATGTGTGGCTGTCTTTATAATTAGGGTAGTGCTTCCATTTTCATGTATGGATTGTTAAAGGCTTATGATTTGTCCAAGCACAACTGCTTATTTAAAGGGGAATCTATACCTCTGAATTTTCAGGTCTACAAAACACAATATATCATATTATAACCTTGTTAGGAAAAACAGGTTTAGGTCTCCTTTATTTAATATGCATGATAGTGTTAGCATATATTCATAACAATTACCTCCTAGACACAGTAACCTCTTGTTGGCAAAAATGATCACATATACAGGCCAACATATTCTCAAACACTGTACAATTAAAGGGTGCATACATTAAGGGGCAGATTTATTAAGGGTCAAATTGAAGATTTAAATTTGAATTCTCTAATTTTTTTTATGGTCAAAACTGTCAAATTTGTCAAATTTGACTAGGTAATTATCCAAACTCGATTTTATTTTTTTTTAAAAAATTTGAATTTCGAGCTTTATCATACTCTTTATCATACCCTTTAAGAATTTGAATTTGACTATTGGCCACCTAAAACCTGCTGAATTACTGTTTAAGTCAATGGGAGAGGTCCAGGGGTCAATTTGGAGTTGTTTGTAGCCTTTCCGAAAAAAAACTCAATCGCGTTTGATATAATACAATTTGAATTTGATACGTAGTTTTCGGGTCTTTTAAATTCGTCCGACTTGTACAAATTCGATTTTTTAAATAAATCTCAAGTCGAATTTCAAATACATCCAAATTTAAGGGAGTTTAAAAAAAAAAAAACTCCCATGAATTCAAAATTCCTTGATAAATGTGCCTCTAAATATACAGATAAATATTATCAAACTGATTATGTGACTGTGAATCTGTGAATCTGTGAATGTGGGCAGTGGGCGGGGTGGATAACGTCAGGGGTGGGCCACTGATGTCGAGGGAGGGGCTGGTGAGGTCTGGGGGAAGGATCTGATGAGGTCTGGGGGATGGAGCTGATGAGGTCAGGGGGAAGGGGCTGATAACATGGCAAATGTAGAGTAGATTCTTTGTGTTCTGCATTGTGAAATGTAAATTCTTCAGAGGCAGCAACAGAATATTTTTGCTGAAACGTTGGGGTGATTCTCATTTTTGGCCAGTGTATCCACTTCCTTATACACCATTTCCCTTGTTTGCATTGTGATGGTACAGTATGTATTTGAACTTTGAATGGTTTGCACTGATATGCACAGTACCATTACTGTGGTATTGCCACATCTCTAAATAAATAAATATTTGCTTTTGTAATACCACCGAGTGTACAGCCCATTATAACAAAAATAAAGGGGTAGGCTAGGGTTGCCATTCGGCCATCCTAGCCTGTAAAATACCAGTCTAGGCCGGGCCACAGATTTACTGGAAATACTGTATTTGCCGGTAAATTTGTAATAACCAGTCAATCCACCCCCAGCCTGCCTCCAATCTGCACCTTTTTGCCTGCCCTAGCTCCTATACTTACCTAATCCCCAGCCAATTCCACTCTTGATGACATGCTCTGGCCCCTCAACGTCACAACCCCCCCCTTATGGACCCACCCAGGCCAGTATACTTCAGCTAAGAAGGCAGCAACCCTATATGGGGCCCCACAATTTTGTATGGCAACCCTGACCAAGATGTGTTTTCCGGAGGAAAAAAAAAAGGTTTGCAAGTCAAATATAATTATACATTTAATAGTTAAAGAACACAACATAACAGAGACTAATTATGAATTTAAATATGTGGTTCATTTTTAAATTAACTTTTAGTATGTTATAGAACAGCGAATTCTAAGAAATTGGTCTTCATTATTTCTAGATTTTTTTTTTTTTAATATTGGCCTTGCTCTACTGGCTCTCTCCAGCTTTCAAATAGAGGTTACTGACCCATCTAAAAAAACAAATGCTCTGTAAGGCTATAACAAAGAATGTATAGCACTGCGCACTAGAAGAGCTCTAGTTATAGAGCTGAATGGAATTGAAAGTCCAATAACAAAGCCAACTTGCATATTGCACATTCCCATTCCGAGTGCCACTTGCCATGCAACCATCGCCCGAATGCGGCTTCCCCTAAGTTGTGCGAGGGCTCCAGTGGAACTGTTACTCCCCCGAACTAGTCTACCTTGCCCCGTAGCTCTATACTGGGCCAGGCCAGGCTGACGTTCATCGCCCTTGTCCCCTCCCCTTTATTCATGTAAATTTTCATCATCGGACCAAAGCAATGGGGATTGGCGCACAGGAAATTTAAAAAATTATTGTATCTCCAGCGCATCCCCAGTGTTTTTGAGCCAATGGGTGTGGTTGGGCAGCATGCCGCCCCCCTAAAATCCAGCCGCCCTAGGCCCGGGCCTTGGTGGCCTTTCCACAAATCCGGGCCTGGCTGCGAACAAAAATACCAAACTCTAAACCCATGAATCCCATAGAGGAACCAAATGCCCAGGTGATGCATCTTTCACAGACGCAGAGTAACTAAAGCAAGTTAATTGACACCCAATAACATGGTACAATAAAACACCCCCTCCCCATGACGCCATCATTACTATGGATAGTCTGTAAGAACGTCTGAATCCCCGGAAAGATGAAAACTGTCAATACAGAGAACAGTACAGAACAATTGGAGCGCTGCATTATGCTGCCAACCAACATCAGAATGAGAAGTCCTTCAGTTACCTAAAATGCTAAGTTTGCCAAAGTCTAGTGTAGGGACCCAAAGGGTTAATGTGCCCCTACAGCTTTAATTCCTTTTACTTCCTGATCTCCATAGTTGCTGGGGCGAAGCTCCTGTAGTTAGAGATACTTTGCACAGATATGCTATTGGCCAGGAGGCACTGTGACCACATCCTGTCACACTCTGGTTATAAGGGGTGAATGGGGAGCCTGGATGCAGCAAGGCCCAGAAGAGCCATGTGCTCTTGAGAGATAAGTTGGGGAGCAGGGACCATGTGAATGAGGCTAGTAAGTGGCAGGAATATAATTATTATAGACTCTCTAGGAGAGTAAGGTAGAGAGGTAAGAGAGAAAGAGCAGCTTTGTGCTCCATCAAGGAGGTGTAACAGGGAGTAGCTTCCCAGGCCATAAGATTTGCCTACAGTGAAGGGACACAGTGGATAGGGTGTCAGGTTTTAGGTTCTCCTCCCTGACCACTCCAGTCAATGGTTTATGAGTGTTGTCGCATGGGTTCCCAGGCTGACCCAGAAGCAAACAAAACATATATATATACACACACATATACAAACAACTGGATCGGTGAACTCAAAGTACTAATAAATGCCTATGGGCTGGAACATAGAATCCTAATATCAAATATCATAATATCAAAACAGCAAAAAGTCTGCACTCATAGGTCTTGTGATACAAAAAGTGTATATTTATTCAGCGTTTCGGCTCTTAAACGTGAGCCGTGATCAGGAAGTGATATATATTTATATATAATCTACAGTCTGGTCATTTCCCAATGGGACCAGACTGTAAATTATATCCTTATAAACAGCGCGTTCTGACGCCAGAACGCGCCGTTTATAAACTTAAAGGGACAGCACTCGCAACTGCTGCCATCGTCTCTACCCGACCTTCCCACCACTATAGCTTTCGGCTCTGCATTTGCTTACCTCCCACAAAGCGCTCCACCCCCTCCCTTCGGCTTCTCTTTGCAGATCTCACTTCAGTAAAACATTATCTGCAGCTGCCTCACTAGCGTTTCTCTTCTCCATTTTCACCCCCCCCCTCATCAACTATCTGAAGTCTCGCCCCTCACCCTTCCAAAGTCTCGCTCCACCTCCCGTCCACTCTCTGAAGACTCGCTCCGCCTCCTTCCCTTGCCTTCACCCGTCTGTGATGCAGTGAAAGAAAATGTCACACAGTGCGGGAGCTAGCCTTCAGAGTGGATTGGGAGGCGGAGCGAGACTTAGATAATGTAAGGGAGGGTGAAAGAGACTCCAGGTAGTGTATACGAAGGGGAGGAGACTTTGGGAATGCAGGGGGGGGGGGCGCAAAAATGGAGAGGAATCCTGTGAAGAAAAAAAGGCAAGAACTACATCCCAGCTGCAACACACGTGACATGACCATAGCAAGAAGAAATAAAGGTACCCAGCTAAATATACTAAAGTATGGCATAATTTAAAAAGCAAAGAACTCGTCAGAAAGTACAAACTGAACCCAGAAATTGTAGATTATAATGAATAATGTACCCCCCACTGAAAATTTATAAAGATATTAATAGTCACCTCGGAGTTATGTGACCTGTATAAAAGCACTCGGCCTGCGGCCTCGTGCTTTTATATGGTCACATAACTCCTCGGTAACATAATATCTTTATAAATTACAGTAGGGGGTACATTATCCACTATATAATACACAAAAGCCATGAATATCCTGTAAATTATATCCTTATAAACGGTGAGTTCTGATGTCATCAGTTATAAACGGTGAGTTCTGATGTCATTTCTGTCACATGACTCATTGAAATTTGTGTATTATAATAAATAAAGTACCCCCAGTTGTAAAATATGAGGATATTAGAAGTTACCTCGGAGTTTCATGACCTGTATAAAAACACTCGGCCTTCGGCCTCGTGTTTTTATATGGTCATGAAACTCCTCAGTAACTTATAATATCCTTATATTTTACAAGAGGGGGTACTTTATTCACTATATATTATCAACGCTAACTTGGGCTATTTACACCAACGGGGTTAATCACCAGCTAGTACACTAGAGCATGGGTTACACTGGACTCTATCACTTAAAGGTGTTGTTCACTTTTAATATTATGTAGAGAGTGTTATTCTGAGACAATTTGCAATTTGTTTCCATTTTTTTATTATTGAAGGTTTTTTATTTATTTAGCTTTTTATTCAGCAGCTCTTCAATTTACATCTTAAGCAATCTGGTAAGCAATCTGGTAACTAGGGTCCAAATTACCGTAGCAACCATGCATTGATTGGAACATGAATAGAAGAGAGCCTGAAACGAAGGATCAGTAATAAAAAGTAACAATAACAATACATTTGTAGCCTTACAGAGCATTTGTTTTTTAGAGGGAGTCAGCGATGCCCATTTGAAAGCTGCAAAGAGTCCGAAGAAAAAGTCAAATAACTATAAAACTATAATAAATAAATAATGAAAACCAATTGGAAAGTTGCTTAGAATTAGTCGTTCTATAACATAATAAAAGTTACCTTAAAGGTGAACCACCCCTTGGTGAGTGGAACGCACAGCCATAAGTATGTAGAATTCTGGGTGCCAGTACAGTATCAGGAACAATTCTATATATGTGCCGTCACTTGCACATAATATATATAGTCCTATTAAGTGCACTCAAAGCTGGGAATCATCTGTCTGGGTGCTGGTTAAAAATGTTTTTAGTAATAACACATCACAAAGACGGCTGAAGGTGGCTCGAGTGGTAGAGCCAAAACGTTGAAATAAAGTAGAGTGCAGTTTGTGATGTGGTATATGTTACTAAATGATGTATAATTATACAAATCCCTGAGGGCCAACATGCTAACTCAATGAATTAATCCAGAGATCTCTGTTCCACATTACCACCCCATGGATGCAAACCAAAAAAAGGTACATCACTCAATTGGGAACTAGTGCAACTAATATAGTCACATTGCAATTCTTTGCAAGATCAGTGAAAGATGTGCATATTGTGTTAGTTACAATAAAAATAGGCACGTAAGTGGCCAGCAAGTTTTTCTAGTACATGTATGGACCCTGTTATCCAGAATGCTTGGGACTTGGAGGTTTCCGGATAATGGATCTTTCCATAATTTAGATCTTCATACCTTAAGTCTACTAGAGAATCATGTAAACATTAAATAAACCCAATAGGCTGGTTTTGCTTCCAATAAGGATTAATTATATCTTATTTGAGATCAAGTACAAGGTACTGTTTTATTATTGCAGAGAAAAAGGAAATCATTTTTAAAAATTTTGATAATTGATTGATAATGGAGTCTATGGGAGACAGCCTTTCCATAATTCTTTGGAATAACCGGTTTCCGGATAACGGATCCCATACCTGTATCACATTCCTTTTGACAGTAAAATAATTTTGGGGAATGTAGAGGCCGATGTATAGTTCATTTTTGATTGACTAGGTGACATCCCTAACAGCTGTTAAAACTAAGTGGGGTTATTTATCAAGGTTATCTCAGTATTTCTAATATCCAACTTCGAGCAACTCAGAATTCCCGAATGGCCCTTATTTATAAAGAAAAAAAACAATAAAAACTCAGAAAACTTCGGAGCTTTCCCGGTGAGTTTTCCACAAAAACGATATGTTTTTTGCTCTGAATCCCCAAAATCATCGCATTTCGGTACAGACATCAAGGCAGACACTGGGACCTTCCCCATTGACTTATACAGGACCTTTTAGATGCCGGGATTTCGTATCTGAGTTTTTAGATCATCGGTATAATTCATAGTTTGTTTTTTTTTCTCCGAAAACTACAAATTATTCGAGGTTCGGATATTCGGACCTTGATAAATAACCCCCTAAGATTACTTTTTAAAACTTTTTATAGCTGTCTCCCTCTTCTGTCTGTAGTGTAGTCCAATAAAGTTGCATAAGAAAAGAACTCTTACTATAAGTAAGTTTATACCAGTCCAATGAAAAAGAAAGGCTAATGCAATGTGCCTTATATGGAGCTGCACAGCATATTTCAGCATACTCCCTCACAGTACATTTTTCACAGTGGAAAGGTAAAATGCAAACACAATCCTGCATGTGTGATCATTCCGTTCATATAAAAGTGTAGGGACCTATAGGATCTACATTCCCTATAGATTTAACCCCCTACCTGTGTTTATAGTTTCCTATAGCCTTTGCTATTGGGTATAAGTATTTGTAACATTTATTGGACAAAAGAGTGTAATGACACTCCCCTGCCACACTGCTATATAGTGCTGTGTAGGGAGTGGCCTCTTCCTCCTTGGCTGATGATCCTGTTGCTTCTAGGTGATTCCCATTGAGCCTGGGATCACCATAGGCCCATCTGCTGTTGCCTACAATTTGCTGTGAGTAATCCTGATGTAATTTGCCTCTGGTATAATAAACCTGTTCCATCTGTTTTACCAACAAAGAACCTCCTGGCGTCCAATCAATCTTTTATAGCACTTAACCTGCCTGTGTTGTGTAGTTCTACTACCTCTTAAAGGGAAAGCTTCCACTTGGTGAAGGCCCTGCCCTGTAGTGTAGGTCACATGTAACCCATGCTCATACCTTAGCTGGACCTCTTTAACTATTTGTGTGCTATACAGCCAAATAGGTGTTACAAAAGCCACAAAGGAAGTATGAAAAATAATGTACATGTGTTTTTTTAAATGTGGGAACAGGTACTAATTTCACTAATTTCAGGTATCTAATTTCACACTAGATAAATCTGCCCCTAAATGTAAATTGGCACATGCCAGAAGGCAAGAGGATCCTAAGCCCTTGTGGACAGGATCCTTATTATTCTGTCCATTTTTATAATACCCTTCAGTAGAGCGCTGTAAAGTAAGGTGGCACTTTATGAATGAATACAGTAATAATTAAAAGGCAAAAGAAGAGAGAGTGCCTGAATGACATTTCAATTTGACATGGTAACAACACCATCTTGTGGAAATCTTGTAAATTTCATGTAGAGAATGCATTTCTTTATTGGAAAGGCAGCGCTTAGTTATTTATTCAGTATATAGTAGTATAGTTAGTTATTCAGTATATTGAACAATGAACTTCATGACAGGTATATGTAGCTTAACAAACTGCACTCATTTTGCAGGTCGCTTTATGCTAGTGATGCTAATCAGACTCTAAAGGACTTTATAGGACTTTATATAGACTTTATAGGACCATTTAATTACATGCCTGAAACATTCAAGCTATTGGGGCTATTGTCACATTTTCAATCCATAAATAGTATCTACCGTTTAATTCTGTGTGATTGCAGATTTTAACATTGATTTACTAAGACAGTTTCTAATAAATATTTTTTTAAATATATGTTTGAAAGCAAAAGTTTTGGCACCCCTGGCTACATTATATATTTCTTTAATTTCATAAGTGAAAAGTAGGAAACAACTATCACAGCAACCAGTGTGTTGAAAATATTTGCACATTTACATTTTATTTGGCAAACTTTCAAACACAGGAACAAGGAGATAATACTAATTGCGGCATGTGCAAAACTCTGGACACCCTTCTACTTGTCCAGCGATAAACACTGGTTTTACAAGGTACTTGTTAGGACTTAAAACTTGCAATTTCGCCTGTCTGTAATGTCATCCAGATATGACAGTTAAGGCAAACTTTGGAGACAAAGGCAAGAAAGACTTTGGAGAAAAATAAAAAACATCATTTGGTGCCAATTGTTAAACATGGAGTTGGATCCATTATAATTTGGGGCTGTGCTCAGCCAGTGGCACAGGAAACTTGTCCATGTGGAGGGAAGAATGAATATAGCAAATTATCTGTGCCAATGTGAAACATCAAAACTGAAAAGGGAATGGCTCCTACAACAAGACCAAACTTCAAAAGCTAACATGTGCTCCTTAAAGAGATACCAACACCAGAAATGTACCTCTTTTTTTTATCTCTCATAATATTGTTTTTGAAAGCAACTTATAATTTTCCCATAAAGTATCAACATGACTTATAGGTAACATTTTATGTACATTCATATTTTAAAATAGTTTTTTAGTGTCAGTATCACTTTAAAGAAAAGAAAGCTGAAAGTTTTAGAAGGGCCCTCACAGTCCCCTGACTTAAATATTACTTAGATCTTAAACAAGGAATACTGCTAATGACAAATTAAAAGGAACATACCACAGTTAACATAGCTTTTCCAAAAATGTTATTTTTTTTCGGCAGTAATATTGAATTTGTAAAGGGGCACCCACACTTTTGCCTTCAAATCAGTAATGATAATAAGAATGGAAGAATAAACTAGGCGTCAAGTACTGTGATCTCCAAGATTCATTCTCATTGATATAGGTCTGCCTCTCATATATATGTGTCTGCCTTCTCCACTGCATGAATAAAGATGCCAGCAATATTAATACTGAAGAACTTACTTCTTCCTGGTGAAGTTAATGAATAAGTAGGTCCAGCTATTTTTTTTGGTCAACTCCTATTAAAGGGTTTGTTTACTTTAAAATTAACTTTTAGTATGATGTAGAAATTGATATTTTGAGACAAACTGCATTTGGTTTTCTTATTTTAATTGTGTTGTTTTCAATTATTTTGGTCTCCAGTTGGGCATTTCAGTGCATATCTGGTTGCTAGAGTCTTAATTACATTAGCAACCAGGCAGTGGTTTGAACGAGAGACTGCAATATGAGGAGCTCAGTAGGGCCTGAATAAAAAGTAACAAATATTTTTTTGGCTGCTGGGGTACGTAACCCACATACCTTGACATGTCTTGGCTTTGTTGATATGGTTATACTGTTATGTGATATTTTAATATGAAATGGTAAGAAGAGTCTGTTTTTTTAGGAACACATGGGCAATTTGTGACATTTGTAAGAAAGAATACTTTTCTGTGTATGCAGATTCCCTCGGGACACCCCCCCCCTGACTTGGATGGATTATTTTCTCAAGTTAGCTTAGTCATTATCACCTTGACCTCGAGGAAAAACCACCCCATTGGTTATTTGAGTAGTTCTTTTGTTTTCTGTGCTGTGAAGAGAAATATCTATGCTCTTGCAATGGTAACACAATTTTATGCCTTTAAGTTCTTATGTCATAAGTTCCCAAGCTTATAAAAACTCTTGTGAGTTCAGAATTAGTGATGAGCGAATCTGTCCAGTTTCTCTTCGTCCAAAAATTAGTGAAACGGCGAAATTTTGCAAAAGGCAAAAAAGCAATGGGCGTTTTTTAGCGCAACAATTTTTATGCACGTGACAATTTTTATCTCACCAAATGCATTAAAGTCAATGGGCGTTTTTTTTCTTATAAGAGTTTTTTCTCTGCAAATTTTCCCATGGTGAATTTTCACCAGATTTGCAAAATTTGGAATTCATGGCTGACGAATAAATTCAGTCATTACTATTCAGAATCCATGAAGCGCGTGTCAAACTTAGTCTTTTTAGCTCAAAGTGGTTCTAGAAGTTCCACCACATTTGTAATGGGTGTTTGTAATAAGCTGTTATTTTGCTTGTAGGCTGAACGTAGTCAAAACCAGGGATTCTCTCTGGAAATTAGGCATCTCCATGGTGATTTTTTTTGCTAACTGATTTATCAGTCAGTTGTGGACTCCAAGTTGTGTCTTTGCGTGGAGCATAGAAAAGTGGTACAGCCTTCTTCATTAATACAGACTAAACCAGTGGGTTTGTATTTATTGCATACTGTATATGACCTATATATACATAAATTAAATGGAACCAGACAAGCATTCAAAAAAGTGTTGAACATTGCTGGCACATAGTATTCTTCAAGGGATATAGGGTATATTCAATAGTTCATGCTTTTTGCATATATACAGTATAGATTTAATTTATTTCATGTTAAGTTTAAAAATGTAGATGGAAATATCAGTTGTTTTAATGTTTTATTAGACCTTTTGATCTGTAAAAATAGCAAAGCTCAGCATTTTATTGATTAAATGCCTGTCTGAAGGCAACCATTTTGATTAGTAGAAGGTTCGAAGTATGCAGGGGGGAGAATGATCACAGATGTTACAACCAAGTTATAAATTACTTTGTATTAGGGGCTGGCAGAATGATGGATAGTCCCAGAAAACGTTTGCATGCTTTTCTCTTTCATGTTAGCATTTCATTCATGATTGGGGAATGTCATGTTATTAAGCTGTAATAAACCTTTCACTACTACTAAAAATCAAACAAAGGAGAAAAACGGTATTATTCCTAGTTCCCCAATAGTCTTGAGTTTGTGTTCTGCATGCTAATGTAATAAACACACCTTAGTGTATGGTGTGTCTAGTGCCTTAAATAAGGATTGCTTCACCTGCATAATTTGTGTATAATACAGAAAAATAACGAATAACCTGTAAAATATAGTCCCGTAAAAAGATGCTGATTTTCACTTGCACTTTTTGTCTTTTTTTTTTTGTAACTTATGTTTTATTTGCAAGTTTTCAGTAAATAAAGCACTTAGTGGTACATACAAACATCAAAATAATGCAAATGTCACAGGTTAGTGCAAGACAACATAAAGAAAAATAAAAGAAAATAAAAAGAGGGCTCCAATAGGAGTAAAAGACATCAGAGTACAACAGGCAGCTGCATCAGTTGTGTGGAAGGCAGGCATAATCTTGGGTTATGGTAAGCTTCATATACATTGGGGAGCAAAAGGAGCAATGAGGAGGTGGGCTCAGGCGAGGAGACCGAGCCAAATATATGACCAAAGGGACATGGGCAGCACGGCGTACCATGGGTAGGACTGCACAAGGGTCTCAAAGATTGCTAAGAGGCCAAACCCCTAAGTTCCCACAACGACCAGACCTTGAGGTAGTAATCCATCCTATTTTGCATATAGGCAATGTTTGACTCAAAAAGTCTGTTGCTGTTAACCCTTCGAATGATTTCAGGCATAGTAGGCGGTGTAGGATCCTTCCATCTGGAGGCAATTGCTAGGCGAGTAGCCGTTAAGATCTGGTTCACTAGAGCCTGACCACTTCTACGTAATTTGGGGATGGGTTTACCAAGCAAGAGAACAATCGGGTCCAATGGGACAGGACGGGCTATTATCCGGCTAATGAGATCCGCCACCTCTTTCCAGAGCTGTTGTATGGAGGGACAGTCCCAAAAAATGTGGGGAAGCGTGCCTTGGGCTCCACAATTCCTCCAACAAGTGGGAGGGTGATGTGGAAACAATTTGTGCAAGCGGTCCGGGGTGTAGTACCAGAATGTTAGAATTTTAAAGATGCTCTCCTTTTGACGGACACAGGAGACCATTCGCCTAGCATTATCCCAAATGAGGGACCATTCTGCAGCTGTCAATGGATGTGGTAACACCCGATCCCACTTGTCCATATATTTGTGTCTCAATTGAGTAGGACCTGAGGGAATGGCAAGTAGATGATAGATTCTGGTGATAAGGCCTTTCTGTGGTAAGCCGACCGTTGCAAGTAGTTCAAAAGCCGTGAGGCGGTTTGCTTTGGCATAAATGATGTAGGGTCCCAAAAAATGTCGAATTTGGAAGTATTCGAAAAGTCTGATGGGTGTCTGCGGAAACATTTCCTGGATCGATTGGAGGGGCAGGATCTCATGCGTGAGGGGACTGAGCAGGTCCCGGATCATAAAAAAGCGAGAATTGGACCATTTCGTGTAAAAAGAGGATTCCATCCCTGGGGGAAAGGCAGGATTTCGTAGAAACGTGGTCAGGGTCGACTTGGAAGGACTAAGGTTGTGTTTGAGCCTAGTTGTACGCCATATTGAGCAGGTGAGTCGGGTTGCAGAAAGTGCAGAGGTGGGAATCTGAGCAAGGTCTGAGTGGCCCCAAATACAAGCATTTAAATGGAAATCATTTATCAAGACATTTTCAATATGACCCTAACAGGTGTGCGAAGACCAGCTAGACCAGGCCAGCAGCTGTCGTAGGTGTGCAGCCTCATAGTATTTTTGTAGGTCCGGGATGCCCAAACCTCCCTGCTGAGGTGGTGTCAGCAAGACAGATTTAGCAACCCTGTGGCCTCGGTAAGCCCAAATAAAGTTATGGAATTGAGACTGGATAGCATTAAATGTAGCTGGGGAGATAGCCACTGGGAGAGTCTCAAATACGTACAAATATTTAGGCAAAATAGACATCTTTAAAGCTGCTACTCTACCCAGCCAGGAAATGGTGTATTTGGACCAGGTGTCCAGCAAACTCTTTGTACGTTGTATAAGGGGTTTGAAATTCAAGTTATATGTCTGACTCAAGTCAGCTGGGATCTGGGTGCCCAAGTAGGTGATAGAGCAATCTTTCCATTTATAATGGAAAGTGGCCTTCAGAGCAGATAGGGCTGGTTGTGGGATACACAAAGGAAGGGCTTCAGTCTTATCAACATTTAATTTATATCCTGATAGGGTGCTATATGTGGTTATCAACTGATGCAAATTTGGCAAGGATACAAGGGAGTTGGTGATGGTGAGCAGGACGTCATCGGCAAAGAGAGCTATTTTATAGTGAGTTTTCCCTACTAGGACTCCCTTAATATCTGGATGGAGGCGTATAGCAGCAGCCAAAGGTTCTATGCTCAAAGCGTAGAGCAGGGGGGATAAGGGGCAGCCTTGCCGCGTCCCATTAAAGATGGAAATGGGTTTACATGATTGTCCGGGGAGTTTGAGGTAGGCTGAGGGCGTACTGTATAAGTTATGGATGGCAGCAAGGTATGAGCCAGAGAGATTGAGGTGTTCCAGCAATGAGAACAAGTAGGTCCAGTCCAATCTATCAAATGCCTTCTCGGCGTCTAGGCTGAGGATTAAGGACTGGTCGCCTCTCCGCTGGAGAACCTCAATCAGGTCAAAGGTGCGTCTGGTGTTATCCCCTGCTTGTCTGCCTAATACAAAGCCAACTTGGTCCCTGTTGATGAGGCCTGGCAAAATGGGGGCTAGTCTGTTTGCGAGGAGTTTAGAGAACAGCTTAAGATCGGTATTTAGTAAGGCTATGGGCCTATAGTTGGGGCACATGGTGGGGTCTTTCCCTTCCTTCGGTATCAATGATAGGTAGGAAGTTAAAGTTGTGGAAGGGATAGGAGCGCCTTGTAGATATAGGTTAAAGAGTTGGACCAGGTAGGGCAAAAGTATGTGCTGGTAGAGTTTGTAATATTTGTAGGGTAGGCCATCAGGCCCCGGTGATTTCCCGGTGGGCATTTGCTTAAGTACATCTGTGAGCTCCTCTGCAGTGATATTAGCATTCAGAGAGGAAAGGTCATCCTCAGAAAATTTGGGGAGTTTGAGAGATTCCAGAAATTTAGTGATCTGTTCTCTGTGGGTCACTGCATTCGGGTATGTGGGGGTCAGATTATACAGTTTAGAGTAGTATTCAAAAAATTGGGAACCAATCTGCTCTGGATCAAAGGTCAGTTGGCCCGAAGTGAGTGTGAGCGAAGTTATTCTAGCTGAGCCTGTTGGTGTTTTAGTCGTCGGGCTAGTAGAGTGTGTTGTTTATCTGACTTTTCATAGAAAAGTTGCCGAGTCCAAAGAATGGCCTTTTCTGCCTGTTTGTGTTTTAAAACTGCCAATTCTCTACGCTTTTTGTTTAGCTGCCTCAATAAGGTTTCAGATCCTGACATGTTGTATTGCGTTTCTAAGTCTCGTAGCTGTCTGTGTAGCAAAAGGTAATTGGCCATGCGCGATTTCTTTTTATGGGCCGATAGGGCAATAAGGTGGCCTCTGATCGTAGCTTTATGGGCTTCCCATAACGTGGCTAAGAAGTCAACAGAGCCTTCATTGAGTGCAAAATAATCTTTGAGCTTGGTTTCAATGTCTGTAAAGGCTTCTGAATCGTGTAGAAGGGTTTCATTAAGACGCCAGTGTGTTTCCCGTAGAGGGGGCTTAGACAGTTCCAAAGTGAGGGTGATAGGGGCATGGTCGGACCAAGTGATTGGAAGGATGTCAGAGGAATGTCGTAAATGGAGACAGGGATGCGATATAAAGAAGTAGTCAATACGGGAGTGAGTCTTGTGCACGGGGGAATATAAAGTGTATTGCCTATCTGTAGGGTGGGTGATACGCCAGGCATCGAACAAGTTGGCTTGTCTCATGGATTGTCTAAAAAGCCGGGAAAGATTATGGGCAGCTTGGTCAGGTGACGGATGTGATCTATCTGAGACTTGAGAATAGGTTAGGTTAAAGTCTCCTCCCATGACAATGTGAATAGGGGTGAGACTTTGGGCTTTACGAATGACTTTACGTATAAAATGGATCTGTTTCCTATTTGGGGAGTATACATTTAGGAGCATTACTGGTAATTGAGCGTACCTCCCTGTTAGCAGTATATAATGACCGTTTGGGTCAGGGATAGCCTGGTCAACTGAGAATGGGCAGTCCTTGTGGATAAGAATGGCGACACCTGCCTTCTTATGTGGGCCTGAGGAATAAAAGCTTTTGGGATAAAATTTGGAGGTAATTTTGCCCGAGCCACTTGCAGGGAAGTGGGTCTCCTGAATGAAAGCAATGTCCGCTGGGGTATTGTTTAGTTCCTTTAATAGAAGGTATCTCTTATGGATACTATTTAAGCCTTTGGCATTTATGGAGATTAATTTAGCCATAATCCTTAGAGGCGAAGGATTGCTTATTCAGATATGACCCATGTACAGAATCGGGAGTAAAGCAAAGTTGTCCAGGCTCTCCCCTCCCCTTGCATGCATGATACAATAGTATAGAAGCAAATGCTAAGCGTCTTGCGAGACCGACCTCATTCCTATCAAAATAGTAGTGCACAGAAATACAATGCCTGCATGTGACAAATAACAATATCAATAACATCAAAACTAAAACCATATTCAAAAAAATAGAGCAATCAAAGAATAAAAAGGAAAAAATGGAGAAAAAGAAGTAAAAAAAAAAAAAAATATATATATATATATATATATATATATATATATTTATATATATAGAGAAAAAGGGAGATTAACTTAAGTTGGCTTCAACTGCGCCAACAGTGGGGCCGTTAGAACAAAAATGGCCTATAATAAGTAGAACATGCGAGGCGCAGACTTGAGGTCTACGGCTCCGGAGGGGCAAGACAGGCACCTCCAGGTGAGGGTATGAGCACTGAGCCGTGGCGGATACTAGTCCGGACTAGGTGGTGTTCGAAGCAGAAAGGTCCGCGTCCAGAAGATCCAATGGGATGGGACAGTAGCCCATAATTGAAATAAAGACCCAAGAGGGTCAGGGTAGAAGATTTTCAAGTGTCCCGAGGGGGAGAGGGGCTCAGTTGGAGCCTTGGCAGGGCGATGTTGCTGCCGACAGTGGCCCATTGAGGCTTGATGGGAGAAGCCGGGTGAGCCTGAGTCGCCTTGCCGTTCGGTCCCGGTGGTTCTTTGATGGGAAGGCCAAGCGCCTTTAAGAATCTGTCTGCGTTTTGGGGATTGTGCAGAATGTATGAGTGGCCTGCAGGATTAACAACCAGTTTAAATGGGAACCCGCATCTGTAGGGAATCCCATGCTCCCTGAGCTTTTGTGTGAGGGGTCGCGTTCACTTACCCAATGTGATAGGGGAGAGGTCCGCAAAAATCTGGATCTTATGGTTGCGGAAGTCCAGAGTATTAGTGGATCTCGTGGTAGCCAATATGGCCTCCCTGCCTTGGTAGTAGTGGAAGCAGGTTATGATGTCTCGTGGGGGCTTAGGAGAGGATGGCTTGGGGCCTAGGGAGCGATGGGCCCTATCAAATCTCCACATGGTAACTGGAACGTCCGGACAAATTTGGGAACAGAGGTCCTTGAGGTAGTTAGGAATCTCTGAGGGTGTCACCTCTTCTGGGACCCCTCTAAATCTCAGGTTTTGTCTGCGGGACCTGTTTTCCAGGTCCTCGCACATGTCCCGCAATTGGAATATTTCCTCCCGAAGTGCGGCATTGTCTTCCTCAACATTCATGAGGCGTTGTGCCAAATCATCAGTAAAATTTTCTAATTTGTCTGTGCGGTCCCCAATATCAGTGACCTCCCTCTGGATCTCTTTAATCGCAACATTAACTGCTGCAGAGACAGTCTGCGTAATGGTGGAGGTGAGGGCCGTCTGTAAATAAGAGAGCTGTTCAGCCAGTATCTGCGCAGTCACAGGCTGCTCTAATGAGCACTCGGTGTGCAGTGCATCTGCAGGTGAATGTTGAGGGGACTGGTGTTTAGGGGTCGAGGCAGGCGAAGTACTCACTGAGCCGATAGGTGAAGTAGCTGTATGAAGCGGTTCCGAGGGTGCGTCATCAGATCCGGCGCCATCTTGAGAGCTCCGTAGTAAGTCCCGACCGGGAGTTTTATGTAAGTATGGCGACATGGTGGTGCGTTGTGCACGGGTCCCCCTTCTCCCCATACTGCTGTGTCTTGGGTGAATGACCCGAGCTGTGTGTTGGCGTGGATAATTGCTTATGTTCGGGCTGCTATGGATCAGACGGACGGAGCTCCTAGCACAGACGTCTGTTCTCCACCATGGCTAAGGACCGCCCCTGCACTTTTTGTCTTTTGTCCGGTACTTCAATGTTGTGTGTAGCACCATGGTCCTAGAGGAACGTTATTTAGTTTCACTGTGTACTGTATAAACATATATGGATGAAATGAAAGAGACTACTCCTGTACCTTTGAATGCAAACATGGAAGGAGGGAAGAACCAATAGAATGCTTTCCATAATTATATACAGGTATGGAACCTGTTATCCAGAATGGTTGGGACCTGGGGGTTTCCAGATAACAAATCTTTCTTTCTTTAGGATCCTCATACCTTAAGTCAACAAGAAAATGATGTAAACATTAAATAAACCCAATAGGCAGGTTTTGCTTCCAATAAGGCTGAATTATATTTTGGATCAAGTACAAGCTAGAGGAAAAAGGAAATCTATTTTAAAAATTTGGATTATTTGATTATAATGGAGTCTATGGAAGACAGCCTTTCTGTAAATTGGAGCTTTCTGGATAATGGGTTTCTGGATAACAGATCCCATACCTGTCAATATATAAAACAGTTGGTCTTTTATTTTTTGAATGGCTGAGCCTTAAATTTTTATTATTCTCCCCCTGTTCTGCTCACATGGTACTGTAGCTCCTATACTGCATTACGACAGCGCTGGAACATGCTTGTTGGCAACAAAACCGACTAGAAGAGCATGGAGTGGGCCTAGAAAAAGTAGTGGCCCTTTATTACCATTAGCTCAAATGACTTTTCCCCAGGGAGGATAATTGGGGTGTTTATTTGATGAAAGGGGTGGTTCACCTTTATGGTAACTTATTATGTTATAGAACTGCCAATTCTAAACAACTTTTCAATTGGTTTTCATTATTTATTTTTTCATAGTTATTTGCCTTTTTCTTCTGACTCTTTGCTATGGTAATTTTGACCCTAGCAAGCAGATACTGCAAACTGGAGAGCTGCTGAATAAAAAGCTAAACAACTCAAAAACCGTGAATAATACAAAATAAAAACCTAGTGCAAATTATCTCAGAATATGACTCTTTACATCACACTAAAAGTTAATTGAAAGGTAAACAACCCCTTTAAAGGAGAAGGAAAGCTAAGGAGGCATTTTATTGCCAATAGATTAGCTGCAATAGTACAAGCTAGAATGCTATATTTATTCTGTAGAATGTTTTACCATACCTGAGTAAAAAGCTCTAAAAACTCTCTGTTTGTTTAGAATAGGAGCTGCAGTATTAATGTGGTGTGACATCACTTCCTGCCTGAGTCTCTCCCTGCTCTTGGCTCAGATTACAGTAGAGAAGGGAGGGGTGGGGGGAGAGGGGCAAACTGAGCATGCTCTTGCCCAGGGCAATGAGGTTTAAGCTGAAGGCAGGAAGTCTGATACTGAAGCCCACATGTACACAATAGAAGGAAAGAAATGCTGTGTTTCTTTTGAAAGGGGACTCAGAGCAACATTACTTTGGGGGTTTACTGGTATATTTAGATGGACCTTTCTGATAAGGCTTACTTAGTTTTAACCTTTCCTTCTCCTTTAATATAAATGCTCAGGTAGGAAGAATACCTTTGTATATCTGTCTGCTAAGTTCTTTGAAAGCAGTGCAAGGGTGTATAGTAGTTTAGCACATATGAATGTATATTTTGTATACATTGTCTTACATACTGAGGATGCATGCATGCTTTCTGAAAAATGGTAATTTTGTTTTTTTTGCATTATGCCTGATGCGTTGTTGTTAACACCATTGTCTGTGTGCCATCTAGTAATTCAGATCTTTCTGGATAATGGGTTTCTGAATAACAGATCCTATACCTGTACATTCTGTTTCATCATATATTGTACAGGTCCTTACATTTGCTGCTAAATGTAATTTGCGTATTGTTATATTTTGTGGCTTCCACAGTTGCCAATCCTTGTAACAGCAGGCCTGCATATGGAATAATATAATATGTTACTCAGCAGGGAAGCACAGTGAATGCCCCATAAACACTTTTCTTAGGTCGAAAAGGGATCTAGAAGAAGATATCATTACGTGAAATCAAAAACTTTATCAGTAGTGATGGGCGAATTTATTCGCCAGGCGCGAATTCGCGGCGAATTTGCGCGTTTCGCCGCCAGCGAATAAATTCGCGAAACTCGCGCGAAAATTCGCGTCAAAAATTCGCCGGCGTCAAAAAATTTTTTTTCGAAAAATGGACGCCGGCGTCAAAAACGGGCGCCGGCGTCAAAAACGGGCGCCGGCGTCGAAAAAACGGGCGCCGGCGTCAAAAACGAGACGCCGGCGCCGTTTCGCGAATTTTTCGCCGTTTCGCGAATTTCGCGCGAAATTCGCGAATTTTTCGGCGAAACGAAACGGCGCAAATTCGCCCATCACTATTTATCAGAAGTCGTAGGGAGGCTTACCAAAAACAAATTCCGCCTCCTTTGTTTCCGGTCCATAACTAACTGGTATTTGTTCTGAAAATGTCATTGAGTAGGTAATGATTGCAAACAAGGGGTATTAAAGGAATAAATAGGGAGTAAAGCTTACCATAATACAGTGTCACAGGTTTAAAGTGTTCATTGCTTCCAATGGCTATTTTCAAATGCAGCTGCAAGTTGCTAAAATTGTATGTGATTTATGCTATTCATAATCGTACACACGCACCTTACAACCTGAGAGCAGTGTCAATGCACTTGTTCAGCCTGCTGTAATGAATTGTGTGCAAGTGTAAAAGACAGGGCATAAGAGATGCAAGATAGTCATGGAATTTACAACTTCCATAAAGTACCAGTAATTCCAAAGGTATCCTTAGCAGGTTCCCTTAGTGCAGTGGTCCCCAACCAGTAGCTTGTGAGTAACATGTTGCTCTCCAACCCCTTGGATGTTGCTCCCAGTGGCCTCAAAGCAGATGCTTATTTTTGAATTCCAGACTTGGAGACAAGCTTTGGTTGTATAAAAACCAGGTGCACTGTCAAACAGAGCCTCAATGTAGGTTGATAATCCACATAGTGGCTACTAAATGGCCAATCACAGCACTTATTTGGCACCCCAAGAACATTTTTCATGCTAATGTTGCTCCCCACCTCCTTTTTTTCTGAATGTTGCTCACGGGTTCAAAAGGTTGGGGATCCCTGGCTTAGTGGCATTATTGCTACTGCACACCAGAAGTGCATATAAGTCCCTATTTATTAGATCCTCAACTTTTGACTGAACTGCTTTTACTCTTTGACAAAACATGACCTTGTACTTGATTGTAGGTGCTACCATTAAGGCGTTTTGGTTGTTAATGTTTACATGTTTTGAGTATCCTAATCTGGAAAACCCATTCTAGCATTCTGGATAACAGATCCTATACCTGTATTAGAATTCTTATTCCTCACTATGTCTTTATTCATATTTATTTTATGCATTCCTAACACTGCAATGTGTTGATTTCGCTTTCTCATCTCCCATTTGCCTGTCCTGGCTTTGTAATGGACATCCTGCATGTAAGATGATGAGAATAGAAACTCTGGCTTATTTTTATACTCTGGCATGAAAGGTCACATAGTCAGCACCAGTTCAAGGCTGAGATTTTTGCTGAAATGCATGAACGCTGGACCCTTTTGGCTGTATTAACTTTTATATATTTTTCAAAAAAAGAATGTCACTGCCCAGAATATTCTGCTGTATTGTTTATATGCACGCCATGACTGGAAGAGTGACTGTGGAAGTATGCCAATTGATAACAGATGATTTACTAAAAGCTGAGAGTTTTGATGTAACACAGTACACATCCCCTGCTTTAATCTTTTGATGGCTGTTTTGCTAACATATTAGTGTTGTACTTTTTAGAAATCAGCTACTGTATGTAAGCAAACTCATTTACAGATGCACGTCCTTAATATTGCACTTACATTCATGGAAAAAAATTTTAAATTTTAAATGTGTTTTTAACTTTCCTGTTCTTTTAGGATTTTGTCTGACTTATAGAGAAAGTACATGGCATAACTCAACTCTGCTTTTACACCTCAGGTTTTATGGGGAGTCAGAGGGATGACTGCGGCAGATATTTGCAGAAGCATCCCAGTGGGAATATTACATGATATTGCATTTTATTGTATTTGTTGTGCATGAGTATATGTCTGTTGTTTTTCTTTTTTTCTTTTGTAGTTCCCCTTCCATTCTATTTATCGGTGAGCTGGATGCTTTGTGCCCAAAAACTAAAAGAGCCCAAACCGAAGTGGAGAAACGGATAGCGGCCTCATTGCTTACTCTGATGGATGCTATTGGCTAGGTAACATCTTTTGTGCACTACTGTATATGTTGGTAGTTTGAAATAGATTGCATGACAGACTCAAATTGCAACAATATGTATTCCTTGCACACATTCTCCACACTTTTCCATCTGGTGCATACTCAACCGAGATGCCTGGCATTATAGTATCGTTATAAGCAAGCTTGCAAGAAATACTAGTCATACCCATTTAGAAGTGTATAGGGTGCTTTACCCACTCTTTACCAGCCACAGAAAGTGACAAATAGATATCGCTTTAGCAGACAAGCCCCCCCCCCACCTTTGTCAACTTTGCTAATGGTGAATCTAAACTACAGACCAGCAGCTTCCACACAGAGTCTAAACACTACCTCCTGGAGTCAGGATATATTTCAGTCCATACGTGTCTAAAAATTGTTCTCTGTTCCAAGTGTATACAAAATCCATTTACATTAAGTCCATGAAAATAATGTGTCCAATTATGTCCATATAGTACTGTGAGTCAAAACATTAGTGTAAAGAACCTATTATAAAAACTGTTACAAAAAAATGATCACTATAACATAACTAATGCTATGGCTAAATATATATATATATATATATATATATATATATATATATATATATATACACACACAGAAGGTTAATAACAGCACTCACGCTTAAGTGAAATATGGATGTGGTGCTTGTCCTTCGGGGTACTCCGGTTAGTCTCCCATATTATATGCAAACGAAAAGAGGGGGGGGATCGAGAGCTAAGATTGAAACAGCGGGAGGTGTGGTGGATTAATAAATTAAACACACTTCACCCTCACGGTCTTAACAAAGATTATGATTTGTATTTATTCTTGTAGTTAATGGAGCAGGAAACAGTGCGCTATTAGAATGATTTACTTGAGTACCTAAATATAGGAAAAGAAGAAATCCCGATAGTGTATTAACCTTAAATTAAGGATAACTGTCGCTACACATTTTACTCACATATAATTAGAGATGGCGCGAACTGTTCGCCGGCGAACTTGTTCGCGCGAACATCGGGTGTTCTCGCTCGCCGGAAGTTCGCGAACGTCGCGCGACGTTCGCCATTTTGGGTTCGCCATTGTTGGCGCTTTTTTTTGCCCTCTCACCCCAGACCAGCAGGTACATGGCAGCCAATCAGGAAGCTCTCCCCTGGACCACTCCCCTTCCCTATAAAAACCGAAGCCCTGCAGCGTTTTTTCACTCTGCCTGTGTGTGCTGAAGAGATAGTGTAGGGAGAGAGCTGCTGCCTGTTAGTGATTTCAGGGACAGTTGAAAGTTTGCTGGCTAGTAATCGTGTTGATACTGCTCTGTTATTGGAGGGACAGAAGTCTGCAGGGGTTTGAGGGACATTTAAGCTTAGGTAGCTTTGCTGGCTAGTAATCTACCTTCTACTGCAGTGCTCTGTATGTAGCTGCAGTGGGCAGCTGTCCTGCTTCTGATCTCATCTGCTGACTGCTGCAATAACAGTAGTCCTTGTAAGGACTGCTTTTATTTTTTTTTTTGTTGTTTTACTACTACTACTACTACTACTATAAGAGCCCAGTGCTATTAGTCTAGCAGTGTTGGGGAGTGGGACTGGTGTGCTAATCTGCTGCTCCTAGTAGTTCAGCAGCACCAACTTTAATTTTTTTTTTTTTTAATATTCATTTTTTTTTTATTTTACTTTTTTTTATTTTACTACCGCTGTAGTAGTGTATAAGTTGACCTTTTAGGCATTATTTGCCCTGTAGGCATTTTTTGCCCAGTGTGTTATTCAACCAACTGCCATCTAGCATCACTAACAGCTCTCCCCCTACACTATCTCTTCCAAGCACACACAGGCAGATTTTTCAGATACATTTTTGCCCTTGATCCCCCTCTGGCATGCCACTGTCCAGGTCGTTGCACCCTTTAAACAACTTTAAAATCATTTTTCTGGCCAGAAATGTCTTTTTTAGATGTTAAAGTTCGCCTTCCCATTGAAGTCTATGGGGTTCGCGAACCGTTCGCGAACCGCTCGCATTTTTGCGCAAGTTCGCGAATATGTTCGCGAACTTTTTTTCCGACGTTCGCTACATCCCTACATATAATGGTCGAGTTATGCGCAATAAAGGTTCTAGCTGCTTTATCCTCAGTTTCGTCTGTCAGATTACGGTACCAGATTACGGTGAGTAAAATGTGTAGCGACAGTTATCCTTAATTTAAGGTTAATACACTATCGGGATTTCTTCTTTTCCTATATTTAGGTACTCAAGTGAATCATTTCCTGCTCCATTTACTGTCATATATCGGTGGACCTGTGGATCCACTTTATCAACGGTGCAACTTTATAACCCCTGTCATTCACAAGCGCGGTGTATATCTTTCTAACCCACTAGCCATTTATTCTTGTAGTTAATTTGTTGTATTTCTTAAAGACAATATGTATACGTGAAAATAGCTGCAATTATATTAAGTATGTATTAATTGTATCTGATTCTATTCAGGTTATGGGGTGGAAGCCCTGCACGGTGTGTGAAAAATACATTATATGTCACTTCCTTCTCTGGACTTTAAATTCCATTTTGGATACGGACTATACCTTTATACCATTGCTACACATGGCTTGAGAAAGGGCCTAGATGGCTCGAAACGTCGCCGATTGATATGTGCACATATATGGTGATGTGAAGTTTTTATCTTTTAATACAGAATTCAAGCATTAACAGTGAGTGCTGTCCATCTTTTTGTTTGTATATATATATATATATATATATATAATGTCAGACAGTGCCTGCACTCGGTCATAGACGAAGTCAGAGGTGCACAACCAAGTTTGTAGTAATATTGAAAAGAGGGTCAGCACACTCTGTATGATTCAGGTGAAAAAAAGTGTTGATTTATTCACACATCATCCGACGTTTCGGTCCCACATGGGGATCTTTCTCAAGGATACAGTGCAATAACAAAGTTACAATTAAATACCCACCCCCAAGTGAATTTTGGGCGCCAAAAATGATGTCACCAGTCCATATAAGGCATGTAAAAAGCATGGCAGTTTTTACAGGCGCCACAGAGACGATCTGTTTTTTCTGTGGATAGGGCCTTCTGAACAGTTGGAATTGTTTGTACAATCACTTAATGAGTTAGACCAGGGGTGTCCAAACTGCGGCCCGAGGGCCACATGCGGCCCAGGATGCATATGAATGCGGCCCAGCTTGGTTGCGGGGGAAACGTCATGTCGCAAAGGATATAGGAGGAGGAGGGACTCCTGCCCATTGCCCAGTTAGTAATAATAATATAACAATAAGTCTATTTAATATCCAGGTGTCCAATATTCCAGTGTATAGCTCCATCTGGTTATCCAACTGGCATTGTAGTTCTTTTCTTGTGTATTTCCTTTACTTTTACAAATCAAACGTGTTTGTGTATTTCATGTGTGGCCCCAGACAATTTTTCTTTTTCCAATGTGGCCCGGCGAGCCAAAAGTTTGGACACCCCTGAGTTAGACACACCAGTTAAACTCACTTCAAATTATAGTTCACAACAAATCAGCTTCTTGGATGTCCAAATCTATAAGTGTAATGGGGCTCTACAGACACGCATTTACACTAAAGATACTGACAGGAATACACTTTTGCACTATACTAGTCACCACCCTAGGCACCTTCTCGACTCACTCCCCAAGTCTCAGATGATGAGGATGGCCCGCATAGACAGTGATCCTGAACAGAAGAAAATTGATCTTGAGAAAATGGGTTTGAAGTTCCTAGAGAGTGGTTACCCACAATAATTGATCAAACAAACCATGGACACTGTCGCATTAATGGATCGTGAGCAATTGTTACAGAAAAAGGTGCGTCAGGTAGAGGGTGGTGATATGAAAGATATGTATTATGTCAGTAGGTTTAATCCCCATAGTAGGGACACCAAGAGGGCTGTGATGAACTACTGGGAGATAGTGGCTAGTGATGAAGTGATGGGGAAAAGGATCCCACGCAGGCCGAGGTTCAGTTATTCTAGGAATACTAACCTCAAGGAACATTTGAGTCCCTCTGATCCGGTGGGTAAATACGCACAAACCCCAGTACAACATTTCTTAGCACCGCGCCCTGGGGTGTACAAGTGCCCAGGATGTGTTGTGTGTAATACCTTGATTTTGGGTACGGAGTTCAGGCATCCAAGGACTGGCAAAAGTTACAAGATCAGACAGAGGATGACGTGTACAACCATCATGGTTGTATATCATCAAATGTCCATGTGGTCTTCTCTATTGCGGTAAAACCATGAGGCAGCTAAAAGAAAGGGTTAACATGCATATGGCGAGTATCAGGGCAGCATTAGATACTAACAGGATTATTGATCCTAGCAAACAGGACATTGCCCAGCAGCCCATGGCCAAGCACTGGCGTGAGGCCAAGCACAACCCTGCCCAATTTAAATGCATGCCCATCGATCATGTACCTAAACCTCCGAGGGGTGGTGACATTGAGAAGCTGCTATTGAAAAGAGAGGCTTTCTGGATCTTTGAACTAGACTGTGTAGCCCCCAAAGGGTTAAATGGACAACTACAGCTAAACTGTTTCCTAACCTAACTTGGTTTTGTCATATTGACAGGTTCTGTGTACTCCGCTCCATAAGAAATTAGATACTAACAACCATGTGAAGAAAGAATGTATTTACTACTGTGTAAGTAGAAACAGTATCCTTTATTGTCTGTATGTAAAATGATACAGTTTTTTATTGTTGCAATATATATTTGCAATATATATGGACTGTCATGCACTAATGGACTGGACACTGACACCCGGTGGTAAAAAGAGATATTGCAATTGCTATTTGAAAAAAGGCAAATTGAGGCAGGGATGGACTTACATGCCTTATATGGACTGGTGACATCATTTTTGGCGCCCAAAATTGACTTGGGGGTGGGTATTTAATTGTAACTTTGTTATTGCACTGTATCCTTGAGAAAGGTCCCCATGTGGGACCGAAACGTCGGATGATGTGTGAATAAATCAACACCTTTTTTCACCTGAATCATACAGAGTGTGCTGACCCTCTTTTCAATATATATATATATATATATATATATATATATATATATATATATATCTGTTACAGGAAGAAAGTTAGGGGCAATTATTGGTATTGGGTGCCATAAATCGCCCAAATTCACTGGATTCTGCACTTTGTAGGCCTGGGTGGTTTGATAAGGAGATTGAAATAGGTGTGCCCAATGCTTAGGGAGGACTGGATATCCTGCACAAAGTCCTGATGAAAGTCCCTCACCAATTGAGGGAGGAGGACCTTGCGAACTAACAGATAGAACACATCAGGATTAGTGTTTTGTTCAAATTCCTTCATCAGAAACTAGTAAACCAGCAATGTCCAAAGTGCGGGCCGGGGCGAAATGCGGGCCGTCTTTAAATTTACACCGGCCTAAGCCTCCATCATGAAATTAATAATAATGCGGCCCGCCAGCACAGTGCAATCAGGAATTGCCTATTATGCGAGAGCAGCGTGTCACTACGTGCCAGTACGTGTCTATTACTAACACTTTCAGCACACAGGCAGCAGTATAGACCTAGTGGCAGATCATTTCACTAATGTGCCCAAATATTACTGCTATGCCTATGCGATTCCTTGTTTAAATCATGTCAATGGTTCAAAGAATGTCAGACTAAATGGTCAACCCCCCACACATTTTCACCTCCCCAAATCTGGCCCTCATTGCAAAAGTTTGGACACCCCTGTAGTAAACTATGATCTTGTAGGGAAAAGGGATATTATGGAAAAATACGTATGGCATGTTTCTTTAAATCACAGTATACATTAGAGCAAATATACAATATACCATAAAGTCAACAAAAACTTTTGGAATTACCAAAAAAAAAAATATTACAGCCTACAAGCAACACATCATTATATGCCACAATGAAAAAAGTACCCTACTAATCTGTTCTTGTAAAATCACTTCATGATACATGAGAGTGTATAAATATTGTTGGATAAATATTTTAGACTCCTTCTTTTCTCCCTAGTTTGCTATTTCTCTGTGTATATTCTGTTAATCAAATTGTCAGTAGAATCTCTAGAGGAGTCAGTCCTTAAATTGAATAATTGGTGCCAGATGAGAAGTGATACAACTCCCAAGGTGAAAAGAGCAAGGTACGCCAAACAACTCTTCCCTTGTGGATTCTGATATGTAGCGGAACATCGCAATCCAGTGAGGCCCTTACAGACATTGTTATCCTACTGCTCTGGTATTTTAGACCAGAGCTGTCCAGCTTTTAACGTGCAGCTGGCTCATTAACATCTAACCCGACAGGGCTTCTAGATGGATAACTGTGTACTAGGGTAGAACTACACAGGCGTTTTGACATCTGATACATTCTGTTCTGACGCGACACGAGGAATCGCAGGCGTCACGTTGGATGCGCCGAACCTAAGGTAAGCAATAAGGATGTCGGACGTTATCGCAGCATGCATCCGGCACTACATGACTGTCGGCTGCGTGTTGCATTTTCATGTCGGATGCCGGCTGCGACAAAATCCGTCATTCCTATTACTTACATTAGATTCCACGCATCTGACGTGATGCTTGCGCTTCCTCTCATCGCGTCGGAACGGAAGGTATAGGATGTCAAAACGACCGTGTAGTTCTACCCTTAGACAGTACACCATGTACTCATTACAACTGCCACCAAACATTGACAGCCACTCAGCCAATAAATGTGGAAAGTTGATTGGATGTGTAATAAAGCAACATATGTAGTTCCAGAGGTTAACCATATCTGCTAACAGATAGTTATCTGTTGTATAGTAAAATCATTTCTTCTATTATTATGTAATTACATTTTATGTCATTAAACTACCAACAAGAAGGATGCACGATTTGTGTTTTATAGAAACATTGTATAGTCTGACTCTACCAGTCCGGTGGCTTATAAGAAAACTCAGAGTTTTAAAAAAAAAATTAACATTTTTGTATAATGAAAGGAAATATAATTCTAAAAGTCACTGAAATGTGCAAGGCATTGTGTGAAGTTGTCAAAACAGGGAAAGGCGCTTACACAACCTTACTTTCCCAACTGGTTACAATGCCAGGTGCTAAATGATAGATGGATCGGCCCCCTCAAAACCAGATAAAAGAAAGATTCATTGGCACACAGGGCTATGGCAGCAGGGGAGTTCCTTGCGTAGTTTATTTGCAGAAAGGTGCCAGATTTCGGGGTAACACCCCTTTGTCAAGCATTGTGAATTTGTGTCATAGATGGATGTTGAATTTTAAACAATGATGTAAAGGAAATGCAAAAGCTCTTTTTTTTTTTTTAAAAGGCTTCAGTGGTTTAGGGCTCTTACACACGGCTGTTTTTGCCTGTGCTCCCCTGCGTTGCACTTGTGGTTTCTTCCGTTCAGCCGCAGGGGAGAGCAGGAGTAGATGCAGTCAATTATTTTGAAAGGGACTGTACTCGCATTCACTCACATACGCATGTATGCACCGAAAACAGATGAAATGCAACATGCTGTGTCCTAACCTGCATTTGGCACATGCGTCTGTGTGAGTACAGCCCCCTTCATAATAATTGACTGTCTACTCCTGTTGCTAAACAGAAGAAAGCGCAACGCAGGGGAGCGCAGGCAAAAAACGGCCGTGTGTAAGAGCCCTTATGAAGCTAAAACAATTAAGGTGGCCATACAGGGGCCGATAAAAGCTGCTGACAGACCGAGTCGGCAGCTTATTGGCCCGTGTATGGGCCCCCCCGACGGGCTTCCCCGATCGAGATCTGGCCGGAAGTCGGCCAGATCTCGATCGGATGGGACTAAAAATCCCGTCGGATCGTGGCCGCATCTGTTCGTTGATGCGGTCCCTTGATCCAACCGCCCCTTACCATTCGTTAGGGCCCACGATCGCATCAGCCCGATATTGCCCACCTCAAGGTGGGCATATCGGGGAGAGATCCTCTCGTTTGGGGACATCGCCAAACGAGTGGATCTCTCTGTGTATGGCCACCTTCAGGGCCGGATTTAACGAAGCGGCACCCCAAGGCCGCACGATCCATACCCTTGCTGCTTCCGGTCGCGCCGCCCTGTGGTCCTAGCGCCGGCTGTGGTGCTCGCTGAGGCAGAAGCGCTGGGGAGCATTAAGTCTCCAGTGCTTCAAAGATGCGGCTGGGCAGTGTGCCGTCCCAAAAATTTTGCCGCCCTAGGTCCGGGCCTATGTGGCCTTGCCACAAATCCGGGCCTGGCCACCTTTAGTTGCATCTGATTGCAGGTGCATTGTTACTATGCTGACTGCTCTGCAAATGGATCTGCTGTTGCACAAGAAAAGTACTGTATGTTGCAACTTTGACTTTTCCAACAATTAATTGGTCTCAAACTGTCAGACAGGCTAATCCGGCTATTAACCATTATGTTCTGTGTCCCAAAATTTACGGTTTTGATTGACTGGATACACAATTTACAATTTGTTTGTATAGAGTGGGAAATCTAAACTTCTGTGCCATATTATGATGTTCTTAAAACTCTTACTGATTTAGAGGAACGCCTGTGTGGCAATGGTGAGCTGATACTGCCAGAATCTGGCAGACATTACTGGTTTTTATTAGTGACAAAAAGATAACACACTGCCGTGACAATACTCTATATCAGTGCTGTCCAATTTATATGGTACAGAGGGCCTGAATTTTTCTAATCTACATGGTGGAGGGCTGATAATGGAAGCCAGTGTTAGCCACTCCCTGTTTTTAGACCACACCCACTTTAAACCACACCCATGCTACCGCAAAACGATGTCCACATTAATAGCACACCAAAAAAACAGATGGTTGGTGCTCACTGCAGGGATCAGGGCTGGAACTAGGGGTAGGCAGAGTAGGCAGCTGTTTAGGACACCATCATTGAGGGGCGCGCTTTTAATGGGGTTTTTTTTCTTTTTTTTTTCAAGCGTTTATTTAATCATTTGTTTCAGTAATCATGGTCACTCAGTCTGGTGGATCAGATTTATTTTGTGCTGTTGGCACAGGTAAAGATTGGGGGCAATATGATGGCTGCTGGAGGGCTGTATGATGGATGGTTGCTGAGCTTGCTGGTACAGTTATGTGGGGCAGTATAATGGATGGCTACTGGCACAGGTATGTGGGTGCAGTATGATGGATGACTACTGGCACAGGTATGGGGGCGGGGGGCTGTATTATGGATGGCTGCTGGGCTTGCTGGTACAGGTACAGGGGGCAGTGATATAAATGAAAGTGTTGTACATTTTCTTGCTTTCTTTATTTAAAAACCATCATAGTAAGGAGGTAAATGGTAATGCAGTACAGGGGGCGCTGATTGAAGCTCTTGCCTAGGGTGCCAAATCACCTTGGCCCGGGCCCATCAGGGATGCCACTCATATGTGAAAAAAGTTAAGTCATATTAAGGCATAACCTTAAATCCTCCCCTGCGTATAATACAGTACCAAAGCATATGATTAAACACCTTAGGGGCCCCTAACAATAATTTTCAAATGTTAACAAACCCCCAGAACAAATACCAGACTTATGTTCCATTGGGATCATAGGTCAGTCAGAGCATGGCAAACACAGGGTGCAAAGAGCAGACACACACAGGGAGCATAGGGAAGACAGAACAGAGCAAGAGACAGGAAAATCAGGGCCAGTCCAATATGTACTACATACAGTGACACAGTGCTGGTGCCCCATTAGCATTTTGAATAAGGTGTGAACAGGTAAACAATGTGGGCAGTTTCAGTCTCAGGTGTGAACAGTACAGGCCTTTAGGATATAAACAATAGAGGTGTCACAAGTGTGAACAATACAGGAGGATCACATGTGTGAACAATAGAGGGGATTACAGTCTGAATTTGATTAAACAATGCAGGGGCCAGTTAATCTCTGTGATACCTTTTACATTTTACAAATGGCAAGAAGACACAGCAGGCAGACTTTGATATGGAGGGCCACATAAGGAGGGGTCGCGGGCCGCCAGTTGAACAGCCCTGCTCTATATAACCATGCTAATCAACTGTATATAAATAATACCTAAAGAGTTTTTTTAGAAATAATTTGAGATTTAGGGACAAACATTATCACTGAATATTTTCCCTAAAGTACTGCACATCTGTTAACACAAAATGTAAATTAATTTACAAAGCTGTCTCCTCTCTCTTCATTTCTTACCAGGATATTAATCTCTTAAAACGTGCATGAATATTTAATTTCATGAGAAAGACAAGCTTGCCTTTTTTTCGAAACCTTTAGGAAATGTGAACAATTGAGCGAGGAATAAGCTGTTGTGATCTCTGGCTAGCAATCCAGCTTTCCTAATATAGGGATTTATTGCAACTGTGGCCTTCTAAGGCAGCTTGCGCAGCTGCATCAGGGTGAATGTAAATAGAGCTTGATTTCTTCAAGAAGGGGATTCATTTGATTTGTTTAGAGTGGAAGGAAGTATTTGGTTTGTAATGCTTAAAATTAATCTTCAATATCCGCACGATCTGCACACCATTTCGGTGTGCTGTTATGAAACACTGGGCCTCTGATGTGATAGCATCATGGGGGCCAAAAAGGTTTGGAGGCATTGTTTAAAGAGTAAAACTAGACAGTGTGATTCTAATTGAATCCAGACAAGGCTGCTTTACTTTGGAAGTTCATTATCATGTAGAGGAAGATGAGGAGGGGGTTGTATCGCAGGAAGAAAAATCTAGCTGTGTTCCTATTCTTTCTTTTGTTACTCTAAGTTATGTGTTTAACCTTTAGGCCAGGAATATCAAACCTTCGGCCTTTTAGGGTTACGATGGCAGGCTGAAGGCACTGGGAGTTTTAGTTAAGCAGCTGCTGCTGGAGGGTCTAATATTTGACATTCCAGGCCTGGAAAGTTCACTCATAAAAAGTAAGAGAACTATTATTTCTCCTGCCCAATGTAACTTTTTATTGCAACTGCAAAAAATTATTTAATAAATCTTCATTCAAACATGCGATTGCACTTTTCCTACACTGTCACTTGCATGGAATTTTTAAGTTCAAAAGACTGAGCAAAAGCCCCTGAGCTTTTTCCTAGTTCCCTTTAAAGCATTTTGGGGAGCAACTTTTCTCTTCCTGCTCTTCTATCCTCATATGGAAAAGAACTCTCGCAACAACAAAAAATATACATATTAAGAAAAGTTTCCCTTAAAGGAGAACTAAAGCTTAAATAAAAAAGCAGGTTAGAAATGTTGTAGATTATGTTTTCGGTTTCTGTACCAGCCCAAAGCAACTACAGCCCTTTAGCAGTAAAGATCTGAAGATGCCCCCCCGTCTTCTTTTCTGCTGATTCACTGCACATGCTCTGTGCTGCTGTCACTTACTGAGCTTAGGGACCATCAGAATTTAATATTCAACTTTGTAGCATCATCTTATATTACAGACAAACCTTATTTTCTGCTTGATAATTTGCAAAGGCCCCTAAGCTTCTAAACAGCTGCTCAGAGACCACTGAGCAGACACTTTCCAAGATGGTGATCCCCTGTGATAAGTTTGAAGTCCTGGATCATTGCGGCTATTGGTAAGTTGATACTTTAGGCTGGTGTAATAAGTTCAGTATATAAAATATTGCAATTTTAGCCATATTAATTTTTACAGTTTAGTTCTCCTTTGTCTCTTGCAAAACCATTTCTTTGCAGGTGTAACTTTATCAAGACATGGTGGTATCTCACTCATCCTATGCCTGCAAATCTCTACCTAATGCAAATAATAGCCTATGAGTCAGTGCTTCCAATACATACAGCATAATACCCTCTGTATCGGTACTTTGGCAGCAGAGCAAAGTGCATAGTCAATTGCTGGCACACTGTACACAAACATAAAGGATAACTTTTTGCTATAAGTGCTAGTGCACTAAGGGGTGCGAAATCACACCACTTTGTGCACACTTACTCAGCACTGGCAGTATACGTTTGCCTTGCACCTTGCACAACTATAAGGCACAATGCTGCTGATACAGCCCTGTCCTTGTTGCATAGGAAAAGGCACTAAGCATGGGACAGGTGCAAAACGCATGGTGGTTTTTTGCCTTTTTTAAGTTTGCTCCCTTCCCCATAAGTCCTATAGTTTTAAACCCTAAAATATTTTTAAAAAGTTTGCATTTGTACTCAAGCTTTAGTGTTTTTTTATATATTGTATGGTGTATTATTGTTAAGGCGATGTGTCTTTATTCCTTATAGTTTGTAAATGAACTTTAAGGCATGTGATAATTTAGAAACCCTCACATAATATTGGCAGGCACATTCTATGGACACCTAAATGGGTCCTAATTGGGACTGGTGTCATTGCTTTACTTATGTAAGCCCCTGTAATTCTCACAGTGTTCTGTAGATGGCACTGTGCTATAGTATAAAGGTCTAGGTAACCATTCGGTCTGGGTCCATTACTTTAGCCCTTACCAAGCAGGCAGGAAGGGAATGGGTAATAGAACCTAGGTGCTTAGGCCCTAGTAAAGTGGATAGCTATACTCTGTCATAGATATGTCATAGATCGCATAGATAAGTGATATAGTTGAGCAGCTCAAGGCTCCGACGAGGAGAGTCAGAGAGATTAAGATCACGGTTACTAATAACCCAGAAGTAGGGACTAAGTGCATAGACTTAGGGATGGTAGAATTTCCCCTAGGTTCCACTTAGGGCACAGGCTGAAAGCTGGGGTACCTTCTCTACTGCTATAATTGTTCCCTTGCCTGCAGGGATCAAGCCGTGTTCTTGGTGCTGTGAGTATATCCTTTATGCTATATGTTCTCTGTACTCCGATGTGGATCATCTTGTAAATAAACTCAGCTCCTGTTTCAGCATAAAAGAACCACTGGTGCCCAGTTCTTGTGCATAAGCACATTGTTACAGTTGCACTACACCCTGCTTCCACACCGTTGCGAGGGCTTGCACCTGAGAGAAAGGTCTCTGATTAGGCTTTGTGGTGCAGTGAGTTCATGCTTATGTTTAGTATACAAAATACAGCATTTCTAGCCTTATTATATTTTAGACTTTCCTTGTCCTTTAATGTTTAAATGGGAACTATAGGTTTTGAAATAAACGTGACCAGCAGATACTTTGCCATAATGACTTATAAAAGAATTCTATCAAACTGACATATGAATAACAAAAAATATTTATGTTCACATCTTTTTCCTTCAGCTACCATTTTTAATAGAATTATATGTCAGTCACTAATTACCTGATGTGAAAAAAATGCAGGTTCTAACTGTAACAGGAAGACATCCATTCTTTAGCTGATGTAACCTAGCATGTCCATGGTTTATGTATGAGTAAAATGGCTATTAAGAATTAGAAGCACTAATTATGTTATAGAATGGCTAATTCTAAACAACTTTTCAAATGGCCTTCATTTTTTATTTTTTATAGTTTTTAAATGATTTTCCTTCTTCTGACTCTTTCCAAAGTTCAGAAGTCACTGAGCCTGTACGGCTAGAAATATATTAATTCAATGCATGGTTGATGGGGTAATTTAGACTCTAGCAACCAGATACAGAAACTGGAGAGCTGCTGAATAAAAACCACAAATAATAAAAAAATAAAAACCGGTTGCAAATTGTCTCACACTGTTGTCTCACACTGTCACTGTCTACATCATACTGAAAGTGAATTTAAAAGTGACCAAACCCCTTTAAAGAGGAACTCCATGGTCCAAACCAAAATTTGATAACGAGGCCCACGTAACACAGAAACCCCTAATATAGCCAGCACGGTTACCTGTTTTTCAAAAAGTATGATTAAATGCCATTTTCTATGCTGCAATCAAGCTGTTTAACAGTTCTTCTCTTTCTGCATCATTTGAAATCCTGGCAGGGAAGGAGGGACTAAACACTGATGTTACAAATAGTAACAACTTCTCCACAGCTCATAGACAGCATGCAGGAACTACATAACCCACAATGCATTGCACTGTTATTAAAATCACGTGTGCAGGGAAATGTGGGGTTTGAAGGACGCGGTCTAAGGACAGCTGGCTGGCTAACCGTAGTCATCTAGCTCAGCAAAGTAGTCAGAAAGATCAGCAGAATAGCAGGGGGCTAGGCTTAGGGAACTGTCAGAAACCATTAAAAATCATGTTTTTTTTATATTTTTTAAGTGATGTATATTGCAAAGTTGCTAAAATTATGTTTAGTTGTGTTTTGTGGAGTTCACCTTAAAGTACTTAGAATTGCAGCGTTTAATTCTGAGATTTAATGATATATTCTCATTTGAGTGGTTCTAGAGTTTTTTGAAACCACAACTAAACTTGTGATGCAAATGTCATGGAATGTATTAAAAGATCTGAATATAAAAAACACAAAAAAGCTAAACAATACAAAAAAACCCCTATAAAAGAATACCTCTAAGGGTAGGACCACACGAATGATTTTGGCGCGATCCGATGCGCTGCAACAAAACACCTGCAACAAGTCGCATGCAACAGAAATAAGGTAAGAGATAGAATCGTCGCATGGTGTCACAGCGTTGACCCGATGCAACACAACTGTCGGATACAGACGATTCACGCAGGCGTCTTGTCACTGTGCTTCAGATTGCGCTGAAATAGTTTGTGTAGTCCTACCCTTAAATCTATAAAAAAAATTTAGTTTTTCCGACAATTTGATTACAATTGGTCCAATAAGCAATGAGCTCCCATTGACTTCTATAGCACCTTGACAACTTTTACTTGGCAAATTTTTGTATAACAGTTTTTCTGGTTTTTACACTTAGGGGCAGATTTACTAAGCTCGAGTGAATTTTCGAAGTCCAAAAAGTTCGAATTTCGAAGTAATTTTTTGGATACTTCGACCATCGAATAGGATACTACGACTTCGAATTTACTTCGACTTCGATTCGAAGTAAAACTCGTTCGAATATTCGACCATTCGATAGTCGAAGTACTGTCTCTTTAAAAATCCTTCAATTTCAATAATTCACCAAATTAAAGATACCGAATTGCTATATTAGCCTATGGGGACCTTCCAGTGCAATTTTTAAAGTTTTTGCCATTGAATAAAAATCCTTCGATCAATCGCCAAAAATCGTTCGAACCGAAGGATTTAATCGTTCAATCTATGATTTTTATTCGATCGATCGAATGCTATTCCTTCGAATTCTATATTCGAATTCGAAGGATTTCAATTCGATGGTCGAATTTCGAGGGTTTAAAACCCCTCGAAATTCGACCCTTGGTAAATCAGCCCCTTAAATCTCAGTTTGTAGCGCTTTTAAGAAATATATAATAAAAAAAAAAAAATGGAATTCAATTGTTAGTAAATGGGCCCATAGTATTACAGAAATATGAAAATATATATTTTATATTTATATGTATTTTTCTATGAAATAGTGTAAGTAAACTGCAGTTTAACAACACTTTCAACATATGCAAATCCTTGTTTGTCTTTCATATAGGTTATTGTTTGGCAAAATTTAATTTAGATTGATGTGCAACGTGCATTACGATCTCATTATTATATGGGATGCGTAATAGTGACGTGAGGCAGTATTGTAAGGACCTGGATGTGAAACCCATATAAAAGTAGTAAATGCTGCCTGCCATTGCTCACTAAATGAAGTGTGTTCATCTGTGCATGTGAACAGCAGGCCTGGTCATAAACAAATGCAAGCAAATGGCCTTTGTGGCCCAAAGCTGCACCAGATGTTTTAGGCTGTTTTATGAACTATAATTTGAAGTGTTTTCAACAGATTTCATTTAAGCTTTGACATGTCACTTGAGGGAAAATGCTGTTTTTTGGCTGGAATGTGTTTGACCTTAAGCTTGAGTTTGTTCTCTTTCTTTGTGATGTTTCTCACCTGGCCTTCAGTCTTTGTTGGACACGGTCATTGGTCAAGGTTTCATTTACCCCATGGCAACCACATCAGTGTTCTAGGCATCATGTCTCAGATGCAGCTGGGTAGACAAGGGACAAGTAGTGCTAACATAATTTCACGCTGAACATCAGCAAGCTGTAGACCAGCACCAATTCCGTGCATAAAAATCAGTGTCGGAGCGGGTACATTGAGCGAAATTGTGCTTTTTGCACTAGCGGAGCCGAATTTCTGGGTTTAAACCCTGAAAAATTTGGCTCTTAAAGTTACAAGAGGCGGCTTTTTGCCGCCCCGTGCAACCGGCCGCTCGCTGCCACTTGAGTCAAGAATCTCACCTTTAGAATCGAATTGGAAGCAGGATCAGTAAATACTATAAATGCGCATACCGGAGACCTCTAGTGACCAAACAGAGGTAAAACTATGAATTCAAAAAACTTTTCTCCAAGGCATGCTAATAAGTAAAAAATGCTTTATTTACATCAATAATTTAAAAGACATAGAAAGTATACCCTCTAACGCGTTAGAGGGTATACTTTCTATGTCTTTTAAATTATTGATGTAAATAAAGAATCTCACCTTGCCTCATGGCAGGAGTGGCCCTGCCCTAGACTGTAAAATGTTCTTGAAAATTGAAGCATATCTTGGTTTCTCTTAGTCTGCAGATATTTTCCTGCATTTGTTCTAATATGAAATATTTAGTCTTGCTCTAAGTTAGATATCTTTCTTAAATCTGAATTCTTAGCTGGTATGTGAAGTACTACTTACTGCATCTTCAAATGACCACTGATCCACCTCAATATGATTTTCAGATCTATAACATATAAGCATGCAAAATTCAAAAACATTAACATTTGTAAGACATTCGCACATCTTTGTGTACAGCATACATAGTCTTACGAATTCAGCTACCATGACAAGTTTCTCAACTCTTTAAAAGCACCCCCCTCTCCAGATACCTAAAAAGAATATCTCCAGACATTACATTTGTACACATAGTTATTACCTAGCACAAAAAGAATTTGGCTGACATACAACTCTCACATTGATGGACTGCTGGAAGAAAATGATGCTCTACTTTCCTGCAGTATCATATGGTGTTCAAGGGCACAGTTAAAAAAATGAATAAAAATTATTATATTTAGTCATGTGTTTATTAAAAAAATTATCCTATAACATATCTGCATTTGGCAAAAGTAAAGGTAGTCATACACGGGCAGATTTAAGATGCAGATTTGTGTATGTGAATTTCTCATGGGCCTCCCCGATAATGATCAATCAGACAGGTTTGATTTTCCCCTGCGATGGAGGACCACATCAGATAGTTAATGCAGTCCTTGTTCCATTGGTGCCTATTTCCATTGTTGTAATTGCTTGGCCCTAGGGCCAAAAGTAACTCTGGTGTGGTTCTGAATTCTATTTTGTCTTCATCTGTCCGCAAAAAGTTCTTCCAGTATCCTTCTGATTTCTTCACATGAACTTAGACAGTCAGCAATATTTTTGGGGAAGAGCAGTGGCTTTCTCCTTGCTACCCTGCCATACACCATTACTCTTCACTGTTCTCCTGATGGTGGACTCATGAACATCAAAATTTTCCAATGTGAGACAGACCTCTTCAGTTGCTCAGAAATTACTCTGGGTTTCTTTGTAACCGGACTATCAGACTATGCCTTGCAGTTGAAGTTATATTTGATGACCAACCACTTCTGGGTATGTTAACAATGGTCTTGGATTTCCTTCATTTGTTCATTGTCTGTCTATTGTGGTGGAGTCCAAACTATAGATAGTCTTGTAACCTGTTCCAGCTTTAGGGGCATCAAACTCTTTTTCTCAGGTCCTCCTCATACACCTCCTTTGTTCTAGCCTTTATACACATCCACAAATGTGTGGATCGGTGTGATCAGGCTTTTCTGGATCCCTGTTCTTTTAATAAAACACGGTCTGTCACTCATACCTGCCATTGACTGAAAACACCAGACTCTGATTTCACCTTCAACATATATGATAATCCTAAGGATTCACTTTTGCCACACGCAGATATGTTTTTGGATCTATTTCCCCTAATAAATACGTGACCAAATATAATAATTTCATTCATTTAGGTTTTCTTCATCTACTTTTAGGGTTTGCTTGAAACTCTGATGTTTTAGGTCACATTCATATAAAATGTAGAAAATTTTAAAGGATTCACAAACTTTCATGCATGACTGTATGTCTAAAAAAGACTTGCTTTGGCACAGTACCTAAAGTGTTATAGTTCAACATCCTCTGCTTCACCCTCTTAGGGTACTGATTCAGTTTTATGTATCCTTGATTATTGACCCTACTTTCTACTAATAGCTGTAACTGAAAAGCAAGTACATGCTTCATATCTAATAATAGCCTGCTGTTTTAGTGAATAAAAATAAAAGCTCCTTGGAATTTAATTGGGCGTGTTATCTCCCTGTACCGTTACACTTGATATCTAGCTTGTAAACGCCTCAAAAACACCTCCCCTTCCCAAAACCCCAAGATGACAACTGTGCACTTTTAATCATTTTTAAGTAAGACAAACAAGTTCTCTTATGGTTAGATACATTTGATTTACTTAGAATAATGCACATTCTCTTACTATTCCAAGAAGATTTTCTGACTTGTATGCTTAAAGTAATCCAATTTGATAATAATTTAATGCTTGATCTCTGCATATTTGGAGCACACCAGGATTTTATTCAGAGTAGTGAAGAACTTTCTGCTTGTTAATAATCAGGGAGCCTTGCACATCTGTCCACAAAGGTATTGCATATGCCAGAAATGTGTCCTGCCTTCCAAAGACCTTAGCCTGTTGTCAAGGTCTACATTCACATTTTAGTAAATGCATAATTACATTTAAGGAAAATGTAATTGTGGAGGAAGGAATTATGCCCCTTTCAAAATGTATAACATGTAACAGGCATTCAAATAAATCTGAGGCTAGTAGGAAAGAAAATGAACAAACCACAAAACCACATCCTTACTTAGTATGGTAACCTAGGGCAAGTGGACAAATATAAAGGAAAGAGTCGATTTTGGAGTGATTGCAGCAAGCAAATATTAAATCCAGACTTTACAACAGAGCAGAGAAGTTATTTGACTGAATATTTTCCCCAATCAGCATTTAGTGCTGTGGTACCTTAGTAACTGTCTGTATTAAAATTGAGAAAAAGCATCCAAATTTCATGCTTGCTTGGTTTTATGCTTTGCAGCATTGTAGAAGGGCTTGCTGAAATCATTAGTATTATGAAAATATAACCACACACACACACACCAAGCCCTAACAATCTGCTCTTCCTTTAGTCCTAAAATGTTACCGTCTATTTGCCGTAATCTACTTTCCAGAGACCTTTCATTACCTCTGGAGACCAAATGCAGAAGTAAAAATATAAGAACTCTTGGAACTTCTATCCAATAATAAGTTGGTATAACAACAAAATATTATGTATTATTTATAGGAAAACCTGTTCTGCTTGCCAAGACACACACAGATTTCAGTCCCTATACCCTACAGCAATTGCTCATTCTCTTCAGACTAGACAACTGTAGACTTAGGGGCAGATTTACTAAGGGTCGAAGTGAATTTTCGAAGTTAAAAACTTTGAATTTCGAACTATTTTATGGGTACTTCGGCCATCGAATAGGCCTAAATTCAACTTTGATTAGAAGTAAAAAAAAAGTTCGACTTTAAAAATCGAAGTACTGTCTCTTTAAAAAAGTTTGACTTTGACACTTTGCCATCTTAAACCTGCCGAATTGCTATGTTAGCCTATGGGGACTTCCTCCAACCCATAGCCAACATTTGGCTAAGTCTTTAGAAGTCGTTCGATCGATCAATGAAGTTCGATTCGAAGGATTTCATCGTATGATCGAACTATTTTCGTTTGACCCAAATTCGATTAAAAAAAACTTCGACATTTGTAGTCGAAGTAATCCAATTCGATGGTCGAATTTCGAAGTATTTTCCACTTCCAAATTCGACCCTTGATAAATCTTCCCCTTATAGTCACAGGACTCCATAAATTATACAGCATTCTGGGCATACAAAATAAACTGGTCTTGTTACAAACAATAATGATTAGTATGCCTTTCTGTGCCAGCTGCTGCTCCATTTTTCCAATGTATAGGAAACAGCATATCCCAGATACACCAGTCAGTGTCAAATATATAAACTTTGATTTCATCTCATAAGGGAGTCAATACCTGGGGCAGTTACATTGTTATTTGCTGTTTATGACACCTATAATACACTTAAAAAAAATAGAATAAATCAGGTTACATATTTAAAAAACAGCCAATCCCATGATGAGAAATTCTGCTACACATGGATAGATCTCAAGTGAATATAATAGGTGTTCTGTCTGATACGCACCTAATTTTAGAGGTGTTGTTTTATATAAATACATAGTTTATGAGTGCATAATGGGGTGTGTTTTTGTCTCGATTTTATATGTAATACATAAGATATTTAACTCAAGAGACTGAGCAAAAGTAAAAAAAGATTTATCACAATTTACTCATGCTGTGATATACTAAAGTTTTATGGTGTGCAATGAATTGACTGTACATATATCTTCTAAATATTGTAGTACAGATTTTTTCCCATTTATCCTGATAAACTTAAAATTGACATAGAATTTCCCTTAAAATGTTTTTGTTTACTTTGACAGGCAGTAATAACAAATGTTGCATTGGTTTTACTTAATATTTGTAATTGTTTAGGGAACAATGAAATGTTTATTTTTTGGGAGAATATCTAAACTGATTAGTCCTCAACCCTAATGTGATTGCTTACTTCTATTACATGTGTATTAAAATACAAAACTAGCTAAACATAGCACGTCTAAGTTAATGCTTCAGTGAACACAATATCCTGAGTTAATTCTAACAAACTTTGGCAAATGTTTCCACTTTTTTGAGTCAAATAGTCAACCCACTATATAGTGCAATATCCCCTTGTGTACCATGTAGATTTTGTGTAAGATGGCTACAGTTAACGAAAAGGCCCATAGTTCCAAGGAACTGGTTATTGGATTGTTTCAGTCCAAGCCCTGCTTGGAGGTCCAACTTTTGATCAGAGTCTAGGACTTCCAGGGGAGTTAGCCCCACAGTTTGAACACTGCCTTAAAGGAGAAGGAATGGTTAAGCAAGCTTTATCAGAAAGGTCTATTTAAATACACCAGTAAACCTTCAAAGTGATGAGTCCTCTGTCAAAAGAAACACAGCATTTATTTTCTTCTATTGTGTGCACATAGGCTTCTGTATGTTAAAGGGATACTGTCATGGGAAAAAAAAATGTTTTCAAAATGAATCAGTTAATAGTGCTGCTCCAGCAGAATTCTGCACTGAAATCCATTTCTCAAAAGAGCAAACAGATTTTTTTATATTCAATTTTGAAATCTGACATGGGGCTAGACATATTGTCAATTTCCCAGCTGCCCCAAGTCATGTGGCTTGTGCTCTGATAAACTTCAATCACTCTTTACTGCTGTACTGCAAGTTGGAGTGATATCACCCCCTCCCTTTTCCCCCCCCCAGCAGCCAAACAAAAGAACAATGGGAAGGTAACCAGATAACAGCTCCCTAACACAAGATAACAGCTGCCTGGTAGATCTAAGAACAACACTCAATAGTAAAAACCCATGTCTCACTGAGACACGTTCAGTTACATTAAGAAGGAAAAACAGCAGCTTGCCAGAAAGCACAAGTCACATTACCAGGGGCAGCTGGGAAATTGACAAAATGTCTAGCAGACAGATTTCAAAATTGAATATAAAAAAAATCTGTTTGCTCTTCTGAGAAATGGATTTAGTGCAGAATTCTGCTGGAGTAGCACTATTAACTGATGCGTTTTAAAAAAAAACATGTTTTCCGATGACAGGATCCCTTTAAGCTTCTTTCAGCTTAAACCTCCAAGGCTAGGGCTTGAGCATGCTCAGTTTGCTCTGCAGTTTTCTCGCTGAAAAGTTCCAGTGCTGTGTGTGGCACACACCTTCCATTCAAGTGAGTTGGACAGTGGCTTTTGGTACTTCTACATGAAATACACTAAAGCAAAATGTCCCACATGTGGTAAATAGACAGAAAATGTTTGCTTCAGAATTAAGATTCCTTAATTACTTTAATTACTTTAAATGATCCGTAAATCCCTAAATCAAGAAAAAGTCCTTAAAGGAAAACTATACCCCCCCAAACAATGTAGGTATCTATTAAAAGATACTGAGTAAACCAGCTCATGTGTAAAACCCTGCTTCATGTAAATGAACCATTATCATAATAGTATACTTTTTTAGTAGTATGTTCCATTGGGTAATCATAAATAGAAAATTGCCATTTTAAAAAATAAGGGCCGCCCCCTGAGATCGTAAGATTCACTGTGCACACATACAAACCACATGTAAGGTCACATGAGCCAATTAACAGACAGAGTTCTGCCTTTTGCTTCCTCACTTCTTCCTGTTACAGTTAGAGTTGTAGTATTTCTGGTCAGGTGATCTCTGAGGCAGCACAGATACAGTCACGAAATGGTGGTTCAAGGCAAGAGATGTAAAAGGGCAATATTTATGTAAATATATATTCCAGTTTGGTAAGATTCTTTAATATGTCATTCAATTTGATATAAACTATCTGTTGCTTAAGTATTCATTTTGGGGGTATAGTTTTCCTTTAAAGAATGGATAATACAATGTTAAATATCAGACCTTAACCTCTTATATCTCATTATTAATGCAAATGATGTAGGAAAACAATTACATGTTGCCCTTTATTACAAAATATTTGCAGAATATTGGCATTAAATGTCAGTATTAAAGGAAACAGACATATTAGTTTAGTTTTATGCGGGCTTTGGTGCTTCATGACTGAAAAACATTTGTAGCTCTGTCCAGGAGGAAAATATAAGAGTTGAGTGGAAACATTTTGCTTTTATTTTAAGATGCGTGATGCAATCTCAGATTTAATATTTGGTTTCCGAATTGGCATGGGGAACCATTTACAGACCTTGAAAAGGCAAAATACATCTGTGTTCAACATTAGCCCAATAAATAGGACTTATATTAAAATATGTTATGCCTTTTGGTTTAATCAAAAACATATTTTCATTTTATTTTGTTTTTTAATTAAACTTAAAGTGCATATGGTGAATTAACTTTTCTCATTTTACTTGAGAGTTAAGTGGGGTTTACGTTACCCCCCACCACTTTAGCCCGTCTCCCAATTGTCCTTAGTTTATATACTGATGAGCTATTGAACAATTGGGTATGAAAAATCTGTTGAGTTCGAATGTGCTGCTATTTTCTTCTACTATACTACAGTTATAGGATCTGTTATCCAGAAACCTGTTATCCATTATACTCTGAATTACCAGAAGGCCATCTCACATAGGGGCAAATTTACAAAAGAGCGAAGTGACTAACGCTGGTGAAAATTCGGCAGCGTGCCGTCATTTCGGGACTTTGCCGATTTACTAACGGGTGTAAATTCACTAGCGAAGGAGATAGACTCTAGCGCTACTTGGCACTCTAACGCCAGGCGAATGGACGTAACTACGCAAATTAAATAAGATGGTGAAGGTAAAGTGCAATAGAGTAGACAGGAGTCCCTCAAAAAAATGTTTACATTTTTCTAATTCTGAAAAAGCGCTGGCGACTTTTCAGTTTTTCAGGGTGATAGGCTGTAAAAGATCGTAATTTTTTTTTTATGGTACCCGGCTTCCACCCTACATTTCCTTACATATAGCACCTAAACTATATACTGGGCTCATGTGTAGGGCAATATAACGACTCTATTTTCTTTTATTAAGGTTCCCTGGGCTTGTATAGTGTAATGTATTTGCTGCAACATCTACGTCTATTGAAATGTAACTTCCCGCCGTATGCAAATTAGCCAACGCTAGCGCAACTTCGCTTTGCTTGACGAATTAACGCTAGCACAACTTCCCACTGGTTTCTGTGCTGTGATGTAGTAATTATCTGTATAAATTACTATTCAGCCTTATATTGTGATATGTATATTCTGTGAAAACTGTATATTTTGAGTTGGTCCCTGGGATCAGTAAGTGACAGCAACACAGAGCATGTGCAGTGAATCGGCAGAAAAGAAGACGGGGAGCTACAGGGGCAACTTAAAAGACACAGATATTTACTGCTAAAGGGCTGGGGTTGACTTGGGCTGGTACAGAAGTCCAAAACATAATGCACAAAGTTTCTAGTCTACTTATTTAGTTAAGCTTTAGTTCTCCTTTAAAGGGTCAAATAAATAGAATATGGATTGAAATTGTGTTCTGCCTAATATAATTTTTTCAGGTTTAAGAATAGGGACGGCTCTACATCTTGCTACCGCTCTCTGTGTTGGGGCATCTCAGAGCGTGATTAGACTTTGGGTGGTTGCTAAACAACTGCCAGATTGCTTTGGGGGCCTGGCAGAGGGAAAGCACCTCTCAAATGTTAGTTTGGGTCCAAGCTACCCCTACACCCCCAAAGCATTAATAGAAATAAAACTCTGAGTTTCTCAAAGTTACAAATTGCAGCAATTATCTGAATGGGCCTTCAGCATAATAATGTTAAACATGTAGCGCGCTGTTTTTTTCGCCTGCTTGCGTTTATAGTGGAAAATATTTCCATTAAATGTAGGTTTTCAATTAAAAATAAAAAGTTTGGTTGCACACAATGTTTAAGGCATCTGAGCTTTAATAATTTGCATTCATATGGTGGATATTAGGGCCTGTGTACTGTTACAACTCGCCTGCCATTGCCATTAGGCGTCTTCAAATAATTGGCTTAAAAATATGATCTGCGGTCACAATGGGGAAGATATTTCTAGTATTTCCTTTGCCTGCAGCCTGTAGCTTTCCCCGTCCTATCCAGCTGGCCTCCTGGAATGTTTTTATTGATATTGTACCGTATCCTGTTCATTATGAATGTGCCACATTACAGGAAGTCTGAATTGCAAATATTTGTGATTCTGTTACAGGGCTTGGGGATTGAAGGCAGGTGTTCATGCCCTTTTATAGCTTGTATTTTTCCCTCTTTGCAGGCACCAGATGCTCTATAGTATAGTTTTATTTGCTGGGTTATTAAAGCATATCACAATGCCCGAAGAGCATTTAGCAAAAGGTGTCCATTGTGCATATTAAACCTTTTCAGTTATGACATTAATTGAGGCAGGTTTAATAAACAAAACATTTTTTTGTGCAAATGTTTTTGCAGTAACTATATTGACCTTTTACAGTAGCATAACATGAATACCAGATAGAGTTGCCATCTGGTTGGTAAAAAGGTAACTTGATGCCAGTGCTATTAACAGGGAAGACAGATAACAAGAAAACCATATATTTTCCAGAATATTTAGCTAGCAGCACATGCCCATAATATTTATAAAGAGATAGTATGCCTTACTTTTTTATTATGATGTGTGGCTCTAGCAATTGGCAAATGCTGTTGTTTTTTTTATTATTATTATTTTTTTGTTCTGGATCTCTCAGACTTGGAATTTAGGCAGATAACTGGTAGCTGCTAGGGGTTATCTACCTTAACAACCCAGCAGCTGCAGAAAGTCAGAATGAAGTGAGAGAGGGCCTAAACTGAAATAAAAACAATAAAAATAATAAGATTGGAGCCTGACAGTTTTTTTCAAATATTTGGTTTCTGGTGGAGTGAGGGACCTTGACAAACAGAAAAAAAAATTGCTATTGTAGATGGATAAATGAAGGAGAAAATTAAAGGAGAAGGAAAATCATTTCACACTTGGGGGTGCCAAATGTTAGGCACCCCAAGTGAGTGTAGTGCCTAACATTTTTGTAACATCTCGCCTATTTTATTATTTTAGGTGAGATGTTATATCAGAGTCTTAACTAGCAGCAAAAATATGCAACCCGATTGGGTAAGAATGGTACTTGGTAAATGTATTACAGGTAAATGTATTAGAAAAATTAATTGCTCTTTAATATAATGTAATAATAACTGATTACTTTTATTAATGCATTAACCATAATTCATGTTAATAATACATTAATAAATTGCTTATAATTAGCCTTTTATATAAACTATTCATTAGTATGGTAATATACAATGGTGCAAAATCCTCAAGATTTATAGCAGATTATGCAGGTGGCCTTAATGAGCTCCACAAAATGTGCAACTCCCTAGAAATAAAGCTGATATTAGTTGTTACAGTTGTGTTTAAAAGCAGCAGCTATTACAATACAGTTTAGTAAACATAGGAGCTGTGTTAATTCTGTCACAAAAAAAAGTGATGTGTTATAAACTATTTTCCAGGCTTTGTGTCATAATATTCAGTTTAATCCGCTGGAAAAGTTCAGGGGAAGATTGATAGAAGGGGCAAAATATGTTTTTTTTTTATCAGTGTAGCTGGATGGTTTCTTTAGGTGCTGGCATATTTAAGGGAGTAGGTTTGATTAGTGATTGTGCAATTCTCGATATACTGTATAAAATGTGTTTTTTTTATGTTTTCTTACTTGTTGCCTGTCACTAACCAGATGTATTTTTTGCTTTCTGAGATTATATAGACGTGTTTGCTATTACAAGCTGTTTATGATATGCAGAGGGTGGTTTTTATGCCTAATGTAAATTGTGGAATATGTAGAAGTTGTATATGTAGAGAGGTTGTATACAAGTACTGACATGATCACATTTTATGTTACTTTAACCAATGGCAACCATTTAAAGGGATTCTGTCATGATTTTTATTGTATTGTTTTTATCACTAAATTACATTGTGTACATTGCACATAATTCATTTTACCATTTAAATGTATTATTCTTTTTATTATTGGTGTGCAGCCAACTCAGGTCATTGTGCTTGGTCATGTGCTTAAAGAAAGAGCCAGCACTTCACTTTGGAACTGCTTTCAAATAGGTTCTTGTTTCTCCTACTCAGTGTAACTGGTGGAGTGGCAACTTGAGTTAGCCAGACTTATAGTTGGTGCTAAGTGATGCCATATGTGTTGCATCACTCATTAAAGCAATGTAACACAATATACACTAGAAATGTATTTATAGAGTAGAACATTATAACAGTACACACTACTGTAAAATCTAAGAATAGCTGAATTAACCTTGGAGTTTCATAAACTATATAAAAGTATTTGGCTTGTGCCTTTGTATGGTGTATGTATGGAGCTCATGTGTGGCTTGTAATATTTGTATATTTCAAAGTAGCTAGTACAGGTATGGGACCTGTTAGCCAGAATGTTCGGGAGCTGGGGTTTTCTGTTTTCGGATCTTTCTATAATTTGGATCTTCATACCTTTAGGTCTACTAGAAAATCATGCATACATTAAATGAACTCAATAAGCTGGTTTTGCTTTTATTATGGATTGATTATATCTTCGTTTGGATCAAGTACAAGGTACTGTTTTAATTTTACAAAGAAAAAGGAAATCATTTTAAAAAAATTAGATTATTTGGATAAAATAGAGCCTATGGGAGACAACCTTTCCATAATTCAGAGCTTTCTGGATAACGGGTTTCCGGATAACGGGTCCTAAACCTGTACAGTATTCTTTAAAAGTGCTGCATGTAGGCCCTAGGTTTTATGAAACTGCAGCTTCCAGCATGCCACCAGTTCTGTGAGTTTCAGTTCTGCAGCAGCTATTTTGGACTTTTCTTATTTACTACTTCCTTCCCCTCCTCAAATGAAGTCCTTAGCTTTCCTGCATCACCAGTGAATCCCCTCAGCTGACACCTTGGCTTCAAAAATAGATATATGCCCTATGAATGTCACCTTATCAGACTGGGAGAGAGAAAAAATAATCTCTTTTACAAATATTAATTCTCCCCCCCCCCCAGTATAGTCCTGTAACCAAATGCATTGAACACAAACCTCTTGGCTTTCCAGTGTGCACATTGGGAGATGTTGTTGCTTGTCTGGTCATTTCTGAGCAATTAATCCTTGCAGACTTTTCTATGTTAAACTCCTGTTCAGGAAAGGCTCTTGAAGCTAGTTAAATAAGCAGGTGATCCTGATGTGTTGCCTTTTGGAAACAGTGGGATAACGTTTCCTTTGTGGAAGTGTTTGAAAGTGTGTTAGCTATTCTATTTGACATTTAAAATCCCAGATCTAAAATATATGAGCTCACATATGTACCAGAGACTGATTATCAACATAATAAATAGTCAACACAGTGATGGGTTATCCAAAAAAATAAATAAATAAATACATTTAAAATATATATATATATATATATATATATATATATATATATATATATATATATAAGGTGGGCCAAAACGTTGGGTACACAAGTATAAATAAAATTTGATGTATATTCAAGATATCGGATTGCCCTATCACCCGGAGAATGAAAAAAGACTGGCTTTGATGCAAGCACTTGGAACTGTGTATATATATATATATATATATATATATATATATATATATATATATATACATATATATATATATATATATATAAATAGTGATGTGCGAATAAATTCGCCTGTCACAAATTTGCGACGAATTTCACGTCTGAAAAGTCCCTCACGTCAAAATCGTTGCGCGTCAGCATTATTCGGATGCCCATTGACTTTAACGCCAGGCGTCAATTTTCGAGTTTCGCAATTTTTTTCCCCAGGACGGGAGGAATTCGTCCATCACTATATATAAATAAATAATCTAGTGATTTTCAGATTGAGAGCCAATATAGAGTGTTTTGTTGGCTCTTGAACATTCACAAAAAGGTTCATCAATATGATTGCCATCTAGCATCTTACATTCTGAATGCTTAAGAACCTTATTATTGAAGGGAATCTGCTATCAGAATTGAAAAATGCTTATACCTTAAAACAAGATTCAATGTTATGTAAAGTTGTGTTATTCAAAGGGGGGAACAATTTGCTTTGCTTATGGACACTTTTTGTGCTGTCAAAAAGGAGTGTATTTTTTGGTACTCATGTGTCATCTTGTGTCTTCATGTTTCTACTTTTTTCTGGCAAAGAAATTGCAGTCCTGTGTTGTATTTTTGGAGGAATTCTAGATTTATACACAGGATCAAGTTATGTGTCTCGCAAAATACAGGGAAGAATTCTAGAATTGTCTGTTTAGGCAAAGCACATGGTATGATTTGCTTGCTGGTGTAATTCAGCCAACGTAGAAAACCTGAAACTGCTCCTGCTGCCTCCTATTGAGTTTAATGAGGACTGTCTGACATGAATGATACAGGCTTTCTTTGCTGTAAGACTGTCATTTGGCGCACCTTCATCACTTTTGTACCCATTACAGAGAGAACACATTTGATGCTTCAATCCAACAGGAGGTGTATCCACGTGACAATCTTTATCATCAACAAAGTAATGTGCTATGCAAGGGACATCATACCTTAGGCCAGTACTTTTTGGTCTATGTGATTGAAGCCCCCTTTTGAGGTCCAACATTTTGCCAGGGTCTCCTTGGTTTATTTGCACGTGGAGAAAAGTAGAGCAAAAGTGCTGAGGGACCAAGGCCTAATTGAAACAGCTTTGCTTCAGAATGGAGTCTGACATTATACTGTTATCATTTACATCATATCTGAGAGACCAATACAGTATTATACCTGAGAAACCTACTTATAGCTACAATGTACAATAGTTGGATGAAACCATATATTGTCCCAGGCTGCTTATCACACCTAAAGTGTTTGTTGTTTATACATTTATAAATTCTATGGTCAGAGCACAGATTTGACTGAGCCCCTTCAGTATAAGAGGATGTTACAATGTATTTGCAGCTGGTGCTTAACTTCACTGTCATAGCATAGTCACATCAGAAGTTACAGATACCATTTATTGCAAACTTAGCAAAATAGTATTCACCGACTGTATTCTTTAGGGCACTCTTGTATGACCTCAGGAGGAATAACTTTGCTTGGGAGTTCCTGTAGTAGTGTCCCTGCCACAATGGTACTGTCCTCACTATACATTCTTGTTGGAGCTTAGCGCTGCTTACCTGTCTGTCACTCATTCTTCTAGAACAGTGCTTTCTAACTACTGTGGTGTGGAGGGGTGGAATTTTTCTGGCCTATGGAGTGGAGGGCTGATAATGGAAGGCAGTCCCACTTTAAACCACACCCATATTACCACAAGAACTTTTAAGACTATGTGCACATTGATGATGGTAGCACACCAAAAAAAAATAACAAATGGTTGGTTAAAACCAGATTAAAACACACCCTTAAACACTTTAGGGCCCCTAACAACAATAAGCAAATTCTAACAAACCCCCATAACAAATTCCTGCCAGGCTTCTGTCCCACAGGTAGCGTAGGGCACACACACAGAGGAAATAGGGCAGGCAGAGTATGGCACACCGGGAGAATAGGGCAGACAGAGTATGACACACAAGGAGCATAGTGCAGATAGAGAATTGCACGCAAGAAGCATAGGGCAGGCAGAGTACAGAACACACAGGTGGTATAGGGCAGGCAGAGTATGGCACACACAGGGAGCATATGGCAGGCAGAGTATGGTACACACAGGGATTATAGGAAAGGCAGAATACAGCAGGGGAGAAAGAAACCTATCAGGACCACTATAAAATGAACAGTTCATTTTGTCTGGTTTGTCTGGGGTGTGAACAGTTGTGGGCACTTACAGTCTGTGTGAGGGTGAACAGTGCAGGGCTTTAGGGGTGTGAATAATAGAAGTGATACAAGTGTGAACAATACAGGATCTTACAGTCTGAATTTGAGGTATAAACAATGCAGGGGCCAGTTAATCAGGGTACTGATACCGTTTAAAGCATTAACAAGGGAAGCAGTCACAGCAGGCAGAATTTCATGTGGGCGCCACAAAAGGGGGGGCCCCCAGTTGCACAGCACTGTTCTAGAACAACTTTTTGGCTGTTCTTCAATGCAATGGCTAATAGCTTTAGGTCTAGACCTATAGCTTTAGGTCTTGCCCTGCAGTATGAATTTAGTGATATTTTGAACATTGGGTATTCTTTTTGTACATGAATGGGGGCTACTAGATTGCTTTGTATAGGTTGTACAAAAAAAACTCTTAAGTGGTCCACAACAATGGTATTTATGGCAGATGAGGAAACCAATAAAAGTTCCTGTTCCTCTATTAATTTAGTAGTGTGGATATAACTTTGCATACCATAAGCTGTTCTCTGAAAGTTGTCTGTTTTATGGCAAATAATTGGAATATGAATGTATGTTATTAATAGCTTGTATTTATAAGCAAGTTTCCATTGGAAGGCCTAGAGAATTTTAAACTGAAACTAAAACAAGCAGTGGACTGGCCATTGATGCATCCTAATTAATTTATTCGTATTGGGATACAGCCACCAAAAGGAGTGCTGCTCTATGGACCACCAGGCTGATCAAAAACTATGATAGCAAAGGCTCTAACCAATGAAAGTGGGCTTTCATGGGGAAAAAAAGCCCAAATTGATGCAAGGGCAAGGTAAGCTTAGAATGGCAAGGTAAGCTTAAAATGGCAAGGTAAGCATAGAAGGGTAACCTTTGAGTAAAAGGGGCAGCCAAATGGAGACTACTGCTGGCAGATTAGTGTCAGCCCCCACTTTGCAATCAACCTAGGTTCATGGTCCATCCGGTGTTCCAATTTTTCAGCACAGGTTGGAATCAAACTCTTGACCTTTGGGATGGCCCTAACCACTTGACCGTTTGGGAGGCCATCCTTATTGAACCACCTGTGGTTCGTATTGACTCTATTAGGCGGAAGATGGACTGCCAGCACTGTCAGTCAATGTAGAGGCACTTGGGGTCATCCGGTTCTTATGGTCATCCGGAAGCGCCTCTGGCAGGATTCGGCTCTGTGGCACGGAAGCTAAAGAGCCTGTTGTCTGCTCTGGGAATCCTGAGTTCAAATCCTGGGTAGATAATTTCCTGGACCACTCAGTGTTATTTATGCCTGTATAGAACCCTCTCTTCTATGCAGGCCATTTTCTTCAGGCTGCATTCAAGCATGACTGCTACCTTGGAGCTGGCAAAACCAGCAACCCCTCACTGTTGTTCTATGGCACATGTAGCAAATGGCATCGATTCTCCCTCAAAAGGAGAACCCAAAGGGCTCGGGGTTCAAGCCCCGGTGGGTACATTCCAGCGGAAGTTACCTTTTCTTTGGGCTACATTAACTAGTAACCAATATTTACAGTTCGGTAAAGAGCCTAAACTGCCTACGCTAATCAGCTTCTCAAATGCTTTATTTCAAGCTATCTACAGAACCCTGTCTTTATTAAACAATTTACCAAGGTCAACTGCGAGCTGATGCAAGGCACTCCCCAAAAAGGGCAGCGGGGGGGTCTTACAGGAAACCCCTGTAAGAAAAAGTGCAGCCAAATGGAGTTTTGTAAAGACAGCCCTTCAGCAAAGGAAGCAGCCAACCACCATGTTTTTCAGCAAGGCCCCTCCTTCCATCACAGGAAGGCTATCTTCCCCTCACCTTCTCAATCCCATTGACTTACCTAGGGGCAGACAGCGTGCCCCTCCTTCCATCAAAGGCAGGCTATCTTCACCCCCACCTTGGCCTACCAACAATGCTTTTCGATGTAAAGGCACAAGAGGACATCTGGAATTTCACCATGCAGGTCTAGGCTCTGTGGCGGCGGGGGGGGCTAAAGCCGCTTCCCTTTTTGGGGCTTGTCTTGGATCTGTCCACACTTGACCTCTGTACATTTCTTAATGAGTAAAGCATTCTGTACAAAGGTTGAAAAAAGCCACAGAGTCAATACCTGCCTGGTGAGGTTCCCGATGACCACAACAACTAAATGTCCCACCTACCTTATTGGCAGTAAGTGCCTGCAGGCCATCTTCCACCTAACAGAGTCAATTCGCTCCTTGTGTAACCAAGGGAGGCCTTGCCCGACCTAAGGGCAGATAGCTTGCCTCTCCTTCTATCACAGGCAGGCTACCTTCCCCCATCCTTGCCGGGTCATCTGTGCCATGTTCTGCATGCTGCATTCAAGAGTGACCTCTACTTTTGATTCTGCAAAATCGCTCCCCCATGCCCCAAGATGAACTGTCTGCTCTTTGAAGTATGTTTAATTTTGCAGGGGTAACATCGGATGGGGCATAAGGAAAAAATACAATATTGCAAAACTGGTGAGTAGTAAGGTACACTTACCAATACTAACAGGGGGTCCAAGTGCTCAAGCCCCAGACCTTCAGCTCGGGGAGGTAGTATCAGACATGTAGAATTCAGTGGTAAGCTGGAACAAAAACTGGACTTCATTTCAAAATAGATGCAAATTAAAAGTTTTATTACGCAAAAAGGAACATCTCAGAGGATGCCATATGCGTTTCGTGCCTCATGGAAAGTATGTGGCAAATCGCCTGTTTCCTGACCCTAGTTCTATTCCTGTTTGGTACCTGTCTGTTGAACACAAAGGTATTGGTTGTTTTTTCCTCAGGCTCCATTAACGATTAACCGATGCTTAAAGGACAAGGAAAGTTAAACTAAAGCAGTAAGCTAGAAATCTTGTACATTATGTTTTGGGCTTCTGTACCAACCACAGGCAACCACAGCCCTTTAGCAGTAAAGATCTGTGTCTCCAAAGATGCCCCAGTAGCTCCCCATCTTCTTTTCTGCTGATTCACTGCACATGCTCTGTGCTGCTGTCACTTACTGAGCTTAGGGACTGACTCAAAATATACAGTACACATAGAATAGAAATGTCACAGTATAAGGCTTAGTAATTAAAACAGATAATTACTACCTGGCAGCACAGAAAACTAGTGCTGCTAACATCAGAATTTAATAATCAGCCCTGTAGCACCAGCTTGTATGACAGGCCAACCACATTTTCTGCTTGATAATTAGTGACGACCCCTAAGCTTAGCTTCTCAACAGCTGCTCAGAGCCCACTGAGCATGTGAGTGTCACAGACACTTTCCAAGATGGTGACCCACTGTAACAAGTTTGAAGTCCTGGATCATTGCTGCTATTGAGAAGCTACAAATTTAGGCTGGTGCAATAAGTTGGAGCAGCACTATTAACTGATTCATTTTCTCATGACAGTATCCCTTTAAAGTCTAGGTGTTTCAACTAGTAGATAATAGGTTTATTGTTTTACTGTTCCTTTGTCTTTTAAGTATTTAATCCAAAATTCCCATATATTCCAATATTCGGTCTATTATATATCATGTAAGTTATTTCCTCTATTTTCCTTTCTAATTATTTGACTTATTTCTAATTTACCTAGATAGTATTTATTTGTGCAGTTATCTTAGGTCATATTGTTTTACTTTTTTATCATGCATCTACAGGACTTTTGGCGCTGCTACTCATCTCTGGAATGCTGCTTTGCTTCATAAGTAGTAGTGTCTGTATCAATCAATCCACCGTGCAGTCACAGGAGAGAACCTCCTTTCTCTCTCTTCTAAACTTTCCTGAGCAGTACTCTGGCAAGATCCTACCACTGCTATGACAAATAAAAACTTATAATATAATGTCATATGTGCACTGTTTTGATCCAGAGGAAGGCAAAAAACCCAGACAAAGCCGAGGAAAAAAATTTCTTCCTGACCCCAATGGCAGTCACAAACATTTCCTGGATCAAACATTTGACATCATTCGTTTAACATATATTAATACAATCCTGACTATCACAATTAAATGGTATAAAGATACAGAAACCACAAAGTAACAGCACATTCAGGAAAAACATCCATATTCCATTATTAATAGATAATATGAAAACATTAAGAAGAAAACTCCTGCTTCTTTCCCTGACATCACATTCCTATCTGACTTCATCCCCGGGTCTGGCCATCTCCTGCTTTAATTAATTACTTTTCACTTAAACACAGCTACATGATTCTGTCCATCTCTGACCAAGACCAGTATAATTTGGGTCATTCAGATCCCTTGTCATGCAGCCCCTGCGCTTATAGCTCCAGGGCTTTCCTTTTGAGAATAATGAAGAAGCAGATTCAAAACTTGGTCCCACTTCAGGAACCAAGTGTTACCATCATTATTTTTGCTTCACATGGTCATTGTTGGTTGCTATGATTTGTTGCATATTTTGGCCTTTTTACTGCATAAATGTAAGTGGCTTTGAGTGCCACTTAATCAGCAGTCAATACCCCTGCTCTTAGTGCAGTAATACTAGAGCATAACCATTAGTGGAAACAGCTGTGTGTAAGCTCTGCTTCACCTTTCACTGGATGCACATTGTTGATGCTAGCAGAAATAAAAAATGCATCTCCATTTGCATGTAATACAGTACATCCGTTTGCCCCAAGAGCTGCAACTGTTTCCTTTGTCCTGACCTGCTTCAGGGGTTACTTAATGCTAGAATAGGAAAATAAACTTAGCTTGTACCATATTGGATCCATTGGGGGAGATGACTAATCCAAAGTTATTTCACCACTACAATAAATAGCTATTTTGGTAATGCAATGAGACCTGCTGCCGTCATGTTTTAAGGAGAGACATCTGTTCTTAAAGCTCCAAAAGTACACGGGTTGGAAAGTACAAATATTTCATTGTCAAATAGAAACCAGATGGGAGGTAAAATATGTAGCAGAGTTCTCATTAAAGTCATCTGAAATTAAACGGTGTAGGAACCCAGACAAGGCACTTGTTAGAAATGGCCTGTTTTTACAAGCTGATTTTGCACAGTAGGAATTTGAAAATGCATTAGAGATGCTAACAATTTGCTGCCTCTGGAGATCAATTTCCTGTACGATTTGTACTAGCCAAGCTGAGGTTTTTAGGGAAACACCTGTTTAAGTTGTCTCTACCATTCATTCTCCATTGCTTCCTGGTTCCCTATGCCATAAATTCATTTTTCAGGCCTTAAACAAGTCTGCTACAATTTGTAGGGAATTATCTGAAATTGTAGAAGCCTAGTCAACATAAACTCTTATCAGTTGAAAAGGATTTTTCAGATGAACACTACATGGATGTGCTTATTAATGATCCTGGACTTTATCCGTCTGCTCCTGACCAAACAATGGTGTTTTTTAGGTCAGGCCTTTGTTTTGATATCCTAACTTTTTTTTTATCAAAGGCTGAAGCACCATGTTCTCTATTTTACTGGAGCGCTATAAGAGAACAGTGTAGTTGTATTTCTTCCAAGTTTTTTCCCTAATCTGTAAATCCCAACTTTTCAATGCAAAACAACCACCCAACAAATGGTTTGTATGATATTGTCTACTAATAATATTAATTAATGACTTAATTTAACTACAGAGGTAGGTTGTATTTTTATGGCTGAGATACTATAAAAAAATAGCTAGAGAGATGTAAAGCAAGCATTTAATACAGACAAATTGTTTAAATCATTTTCCTTATATCAATTAATATCCATTGTGTTTTTCCGTTTTGAAAGTATTTATAAATGTTGCCATTGATATCAGTGTCAACCCTCAATCCCTTGTCATGTATATTTTGAATGAATTTCTTTAAAAAGCACAGAGGTTGGGCAATACTCTCCTTGATCATATCAGGCTTAGCAAGGATCTTAGAGTCTATATACAATGTCTAGAAACATATAATGACATTGCATCTATTGATAGATTTGTCTCCTTCTCTGTCTAGAAGGCTAGTGCATCTATATCTGAGGCAGACATCTCCCATTTGAAGTGTTACCACTAATATTTTAGCAATTGTGAGTGGCGAGCTCTAAAATACACACTTCAAGTTCAAGCTTGGGGAAGTATCTCCACTTCACAATGTAAGCTGAATGGACAAAGGTTAAAATGCAGACATGCTCCTATAGCTAAGCACGATAAAGCGTGCTTGCAAGTGGATTTGTATTAGGCTAAGCACCATACTTATCCAGCGACTAGACTTCTTAAGAAATATTGTGTGCAGGCTTGACAAATTTGTCAAAATAAAAAAAAATTCTTTACTATGAGGGAATACATTGGCAGTTTATTAGATTTATTATATGGCTATTGCCACCTGTAACCCTTCCCCTGTAAGAAGTTGCTCTGGAGCCCGTTTTTGCCAAACAACGACCCCCCCATTTATTTGAATAGGATGTGCAAATGTAGAATCAACATCACTGACACTCTTTAGCTTCCTTGTCTGTGATGTAGTCCCTTGATGATCTTTGCTTGGGGTATAAGACATCCAAAAAAAGACTCTCAACATATGCACAGGTATGGGATTCTTTATCCGGAAACCACTTTAAATTCAGTGTGGTGGGAATTGATGTGGGTTGCCCAGCACCTACTGCACTGTACTTTTTGTGATCCAACCAATATATAATGCACACTACATTTCCCTGATTTTACGTTTTACCGGATTTGAAGCCAATTTATTCTGGTCCCCTGAAAAACAAAAAATGGGGGTTCTGCTGTAATTAAATCAATTATATAACTGTAATACTAAATTAAAATGACTAATAAATTATATGAATAGGAATGATTCATTTCATAATGACTAAAAGAGCTTGTATATAGTATCAAAATGCCCAATTATAAAATGAAAATCAGTGAATTTTAGCCTGCACTAAACTGAACTGATCTACACTCCTCAGGTTGGGATCTGGCTAAGTCCCTCTTATTTCATGTAACCCCCTCCTTTTTGTTGTCATGTAACCCCCTCCTTTTTGTTGTCATGTAACCCCCTCCTTTTTGTTGTCATGTAACCCCCTCCTTTTTGTTGTCATGTAACCCCCTCCTTTATGTTGTCCACAATTCATGGCCTTCGCAGGAAGGATTGCAGGCATGCAACACAGGTATAGGACCTGTTATCCAGAATACTCGGAATCTGTTTTTTTTAAACATAACTGATCTTTCTGTAATTTGGATCATACCTTAAATCTAAAAAGCTTCTAAAGCTTCATTCAAACATTAAATAAACTCTATAGCCTGGTTATGCCTTTAATAAGGATTAATTCCATCTTAGGTTGGATCAAGTAGAAGGTACTGTTTTTGTAATAAAATTACCTGGTGGTCTAGTGGTGCGGCGGCGTGGACGGCGTGGACAGGCGTGGACAGGCGTGCTGGCGCGATTACGTTTTGGCGCGAAATTTGGAGGTATTTAAGGCCCATTCTAAAGGTGGCCATACATTGATAGATCCGCTCGTTTGGCGATTTCGCCAAACGAGCGGATCTCCCTCCGATATGCCCTAGGGCCCAACGATTGGATCCTAGCAAATGGGCGGTCGGATCGCGGGTCCGCATCAACGAACAGATGCAGCCGCGATCTGACGGGGTTTTTAAACCCATCCGATCGAGATCTGGCCGACTTTCGGCCAGATCTCGATCGGGGAAACCCGTCGGGGGCCCCCATACATGGGCCAATAAGCTGCCGACACAGTCTGTCGGCAGCTTTTATCGGCCCGTGTATGGCCACCTTTACTCCCAGTCTGCCCGTGATAGAATCTTGATTCTAGTGGTTCCTGAAGCCTTGTGCTGTCTGTTCCTGTGAAACTTGTATCTGTTATTCCGGTTTCGATCCCAGCCTGTTCCTGACTATTCTGATATCCGAATCCTGACCTTTGCCTGCATCTCGACTACTATTTCTGCCTGACCCCATCTGTTTGATTACCCGGTTTGACCGTTGCCTGCCTGACGATTCTTGATATCTGCCTGCCTCGACCCTGCCTGTCTGACGATTCTCTTGCCTGCTCCATTTGTACCGTGACCTTTGGCCCAAAAGACTATCTACCTGCCGTGCCCCTCTGCTAGCCAGAGCATCTTGCCTTGTACCCCTCGTTGAGTCTAGGTGGCACCCAGGTGGGCTGAGGGCTCCTCCCGAAGCCCAACGGTGGTCACACTACTGGTGAAGCCAAGCCGAGACCAGGGTACTTGGCACCTGTTCTGGTATTGGGTGCCGGCCGTGACAGTTTTATTATCACAGACAATCAGGAAATCATTTTTAAAAATCTGAGATAAAATGATGTCTATGGGAGACAGCCTTTCCGTAATTTGGATCTTTCTGGATGATGGGTTTCGGAAACCGGATCCCATACCTTAGTTAAGTTAACTTTTAGTATGTTATAGAATGGCTAATTCTAAGCAACTTCTCAATTGGCCTTAATTATTTATTTTATAGTTGTTTAATTATCTTCTTCTTCTGACTCTTTCCAGCTTTCAAATGGGGGTCACTGACCCCATATAAAAAAAACAAATGCTCTGTAAGGCTACACATTTATTGTTATTGCAACTTTTTACTACTCATCTTTCTATTCAGACCCTCTCCTATTCATATTTCAGTGTCTTATTCAAATCAATGGATGGTTGCTAGACTAATTTTAAAGAAAAAAACTAAATAAAAAGCTAACAAAAAACACAAATAATAAAAAAATGGAAACAATTGCAAACTGTCTCAGAATAACATTGTCTACATCAGGGTCATTCTGGTAAACCAATCCGCGGGCTTATTTTTCCTGTGCCGGAGGAGGTCCGAACAGGGCGCATAGCTAGTGTGGAGAGCACAATTGTGGTTTGTGGCAGCTGTAAACTGACAAGAAGTAGAGAACACTCAGTTATTTAATTGTTTTCTATTCTTAAAAGTCATTTACCTACACAAGTGCAGGGTGATGTACAAAGTGCAATTTTGTATATACATTGCCATGCTTTTTTTCAATTCAGTGTAATTCTGTCTTGTGCAGCAAAACAAACACACTTACAAGGGAATTTGGTAGCAAATTGGATGCAGGTTGTAACGAACGAGCCCTGACTGGGTTATTTCCGGGGCTGTGCTTTAAAATAATATTATTTTGACTCAATCCACTTTGGGTACCTAAGGATCCACAGAATCAATAGCAATGTTTGGCCTAGCTGTATGTAAGTGAAAGGAGAATGTTTGGACCTTTAATACACCTTTAATATGTACTTTTAATAGTTGCAATAAATGCAACAATTTCATCTATTTTTGTGTGACCACATTTGTGGCTATGTTTTCATCTCTCCCTCTCTATTGTGTAATGATCTTTCTGTTTGTACTAATGGGGTTGTAGCCACCTGTGTCGTAGAACATTTTTTAGGTGGGATTAAAGTCTTCAAAAAAAATCATATTTGCTTGATACAAAAACATATTTCCTTGCATATTAATCTGAGATATGTGTATTATGGATAATTTGCATATTTACCCTAGACCTGCCAGTATAATTACTACAGGAAATGAATAATCGGCATATTAACCACATTAGTGCCAGTATAACAGCTGTAGAAATTGCAAATGAGCACGCCATTAACGCTAGACATGCCAGTAAGATGAAAGCAGAGTTGGATAGTTTAAAAGCTTCATTTTGCACAAGCAAAATACCAACACCAAAGTTCAATCCAAGATGGCCATGTGTTCCACAGTGGAATGCATGCAATCTTGGATTTTTGTCGGGAAGCAGGGAGCTGAGAAGAACCAGGGCAACGTGGGACATTTAAATAGTGGTTTGGGCTTTGAGCAGTGAGGAATGCAAATTGCAGGGGGAAACAAATGTCCACCTTACCTCTATTTGCAAATACTCCTGGCTGCTGCATTATCTGTCCTGTACTGAGGTCATACATACCAGCACATCATATTAACATGGTGGTAATATCTGTAGAAGCTCAGATACAATTTAAGTATTTCTGGTAATGACATCTGGTAATAACATCTTTTTTCTGGTAATGACATATTTTTAAAACTCAGGCCACTGAACATCTGATCATCTCTTCAAATACCACTACTGCTACTACTATAAATACAGTGGTGCTTGAAAGTTTGCGAACCCTTTAAAATTTTCTATATTTTTATATGGACACGACCTAAAGTATCATCTTATCTTCAATAAAGTTCTAAAAGTACATCAAGAAAACCTAGTTAAACAAATGAAAAACAAAATATATTTGGTCATGTATTGAAAAAAAAAATACAATAACATTTCTGAATGTGGAAAAGTGTTTGAATCAGTGTTTAATTACTTTCGATCAGTTTTTGGTGTGACCCCTTGTGCAGCAATAACTGCAACTAAACATTTGAGGGAACTATTGATAAGTCCTGCACATCAACCGAATTTCAGCCCATTCTTCCATACAGAATAGCTTTACCTCTTGGATGTTGGTGGGTTTCCTCACGTAAACCGTTTGATTTAATTGGATTAAGGTCAGGACTTTGACTTGGCAATTCCAGAACATTCACTTTATTCTTCTTTAACCATTCTTTGGTATAACAACTTGTGTGTTTGTAACGATTGTTGTCTTGCTGCATGACTCTGGAATTGTTCAGAATTCATTGTTCCATCAATGATGGCAAGTCATTCAGGCCCAGATGCAGCAAAACAGGCCCGAACCAGGACACTTCCACCACCATGTTTCACAGATGGGATAGGGTTCTTATGCTGGAATGCACTCCTGGGTAGGTTAACAACTGCCTTAAATTTCCTCCATTTGTTCACAATCTGTCTGTCTGTTGATTGGTGGAGTCCAAACTCTAGATAGATATAGTCTTGAAACATTTGCCAGTTTTAGGGGTATCAACAACTCTTTTTCTGAGGTCCTTAGACTCCTCCTTTATTCAAGCCAAGATGACAGGCCTGTGCATCATAGCCCCCCCCCCTCCGGTGTCATAGGTCTGCTGCCTGTCATTGGACCAGCTCTTAATTTTTACATTGTATTCTTTTGTTTTTGTATAGTTGTTGCCTTCCTATTATGACTCTGAGGAATGTAGTGGAAAATATATACCTGCCTGTTTCCCTGCATTTGTACTGTTTCATTGCTTTGTATTGCTTATCTTTCTGTATATATGCCCTCTTATATCTATTTTCTAAACCTGAAAGGCATTGAAATGCCAAACTGGAGAGCCACAGAACAAAGTGTTCAATTATTAAAGAAAAAAAAAAAACAATGATGAAGAATCGCATTTTGTATTAGAATCCCATTTTTTGCAACATAGTAAAAATGTATTTTAAAGTGAATTACCATTTTAAAGTAGGGACTTCAAGTCCTACAAATCCTTATCTAAATCCCCATCGGAGCAGTGCCTTGAGAGGCCTTGATGGGGATTGTATTTTCTAACAGGTAGAGAGCTACGCAACATCTCGACCTAATAAATATAATTTGTTATTGTTTAATCTCTTATATGCCAGGTCTGTTCAGTGTAGTGTACAAAAATGCATCATGTACAGAGGGAAAGGGGTTAAACCTAGCATCTGTTATTCTTTTAAATATTATTGATATAAAACCAGAGACAGAAATTGGCTGGCCTTTTCAAAGAATGTGTAAAGGAAATAATGTCCAGTGCTCCATGCCAGATTCCTTTCAGTTTGAAATATGAAAATCCTGAGCACTGGCAGTAATGGTCTCGAACACCCGGGGCCTCGAAATCATTACATCAGGAAGCAAGGGAGAGAAAAATGTGTTTTTCCACACGCTTGGCATCAATTTACCAAGCTGCATTGTCCAAAGAAATGCTTAAATTAAATGAATGCCTGAAAGCTAAAACAAAGAACTCCAAATAAAAATAGGAATGGAAAAAAAGGATTTGTACTGTAAGGAGGATAAATGTGCACAGACCTTACTAGTATTATGTTAGATTTAATGACAGATCACAGATGTTAGCAGTAAAATAGCTGTATGTGATCTGCACCACTGTTTGCTTCTTTCTATAGTTCCAACAGAGGAATGGAAACACAATTCATTTGGGAGCAGATTTATCAAAATCAGAGAAATGTACTCCTTTTTTCTCTTGTCTGTTATCTTAGATGCTAAAAGGCCTGAGAAACATCTTCTCATGTTCTATAGATATCTATTAAATGGATTCACTTACCCAACTCAAGCAGTCTTCACTTTAATCCCCTTACAAATAGTTTTGTAAAAAAAAAAAAGTTTGGCGTGCCCATTGGATAGAATGGTTCTTTCCACCTCTGAGCTTTCAAAATACATATGAATCACAGAATATCATGTCTTGTGGAGAAATTACTTTTTTGTTAGTCAAAATTGAGCTGAGGGAGGTATCTTGATCTCTGATAAATCTGCTTGTGCCTTGGAGATCAGAAATATGATCTCCAAGGCACAGAAATATGCTTTCTATTTGTTAACCAGGATGAAAGACAATATAAACACTACCCAATGGGCAACAAAATGATCAATGATTTCGTATATATATTTTGTGAAGCACTTAGCATCAGGCAGCAAAACCTTTGCTATTAGACGCCTCAGCCGTATGGAGTCTGTGTGGTTGATAAAGTTATCCAACAGCTGCTGGCAGAATGTCTGCACAATTATCGGGCAACATTTTTGAGCATTATCTAGAGACTCTAGTTTCTCATAGTTTCACATAGAGCATGACTTGTCTAAGGTTCCTGGCACAGAAAGCATACATCTAAACAACGGATGTCAGACTGTTCATGCGTCATAAATTCCTTGCATTTTGTTTGCGTTCATTCAGTTTTATTTCATGAATTTTGTAATTGTATAATGAGAGGGAAGTGGAGGAATCAGAAGATGACTTATGAGTATGTTTCAGATGAGTATTGTTTCAGAGGTGATATTGAATTGTATCCTTGTTAAGCCTGGCACTGTGCAGCAATTTAGGTGCCAACTGTGAAAAATATGTCAAGCTGCTGCATTAAGTAGCCAATTGTATTTACAGTATGTGCCCTATAGACCCCAAACTCTGTAACAATGCTTTTATGGATTTAGATCATAATGGGACAACATCACTGAAAGTAGACCTAGCATTAGTAATGTATGGGCACTCCTGTGCTAGAACCTATACCCAGTACTAAAACTAATATCAGCAAAATGTCACTTATTTAAGTCTTTAATGGGATATCAGATTTTAAGGAACTGTGAGTTTTGAGTATTATGTCAGGGTTACCAGATCATTGATACATGACAGCTGTTACATAGTTACATAGTTAAATTGGGTTGAAAAAAGACAAAGTCCATCAAGTTCAACCCCTCCAAATGAAAACCCATCATCCATACACACACCCCTCCCTACTTTTAATTAAAATTCTTTATACCCATACCTATACTAACTATAGAGTTTAGTATCACAATAGCCTTGGATATTATGTCTGTCCAAAAAATCATCCAAGCCATTCTTAAAGGCATTAACTGAATCAGCCATCACAACATCACCCGGCAGTGTATTCCACAACCTCACTGTCCTGACTGTGAAGAACCCTCTACGTTGCTTCAAATGAAAGTTCTTTTCTTCTAGTCTAAAGGGATGGCCTCTGGTACGGTGATCCACTTTATGGGTAAAAAGGTCCCCTGCCATTTGTCTATAATGTCCTCTAATGTACTTGTAAAGTGTAATCATGTCCCCTCGCAAGCGCCTTTTTTCCAGAGAAAACAACCCCAACCTTGACAGTCTACCCTCATAATTTAAGTCTTCCGTCCCTCTAACCAATTTAGTTGCACGTCTCTGCACTCTCTCCAGCTCATTTATATCCCTCTTAAGGACTGTTGGTAGCTATTCCAAATTGCAATTGACAAAAGTGTAGTCAGATCAATGATTTGGACACAATTTCTTAAAGTTTATTGGTTCCAAAAATCATTACAGATAAAACAACTAAAACTAGAAGGGTCATTTACTTATACAAGTTCAGTGTGCAAAGTGCGCAATTTTTTTTTACCAGAAGTGTAGTATTTATCCCCACAATGTCAGTGTGATCTGATGAGTCAAAATGTGTGCAATTGCATGTGCATGTTTTGATGAATCAGATACTACTTTACTGAAAATTTTGGGGTCGGCAATGCATCAAAATGACATCTTCGAATAATTTATAAGTAGTGATGGGCGAATTTATTCGCCAGGCGCGAATTCGCGGCGAATTTGCGCGATTCGCCGTCGGCGAATAAATTCGCGAAACGGGCGCGAAAATTCGCTGAAAAAATTCGCCCGCGTCAAAAAAATTTTTTCGAAAAAACGGACGCCGGCGCTAAAAACGGGCGCCGGCGTCGAAAAAAACGGGCGCCGGCGTCAAAAACGGGCGCCGGCGTCAAAAACGAGACGCCGGCGCCGTTTCGCGAATTTTTCGCCGTTTCGCGAATTTTGCGTGAAATTCGCGAATTTTCTGGCGAAGCGAAACTGCACAAATTCGCCCATCACTATTTATAAGATGCAGATTTGCTGAACCTATTCGTGTAGCTTGCAGAGCGAACCCTTGAAAAACGAAGTGGTCTACTTAATTTTACAGAGGTTTGACACTTACAAAAGGAATATAGAGCTGAATGCATAGTGAGGGCTACATTGGCTGAATTAGGTTTTAGAGAGATCAGTAAATAGCCCTGCTGTGTTTAACTAAATTACCTTGTAAACATGGCAGACCCCTTTATTAGGGTAAGGCCACAATGGGCTTTTTGGGGAGATTTAGTCGCCTGGCGACTAATCGCCTCGTCTTTGTGACAACCAATCTCCCCACACACCTTCCCTCACTCTGCGCTGGCTATAATGAAAAAATCCCCGGGGCTAATCACATGCAGCGATTCATTCTCCGAAGTTGCCCGAAGTTGCCTCGTGAGGAAACTTTGGGCGACTTCAGAAAATGAATAGACGCATGTGATTAGCGCTGGTGATTTTTCATTTTAGCCATTTTAGCCTTACTTCAGAAAACGAATCGACACGTGTGATTAGCTCCGGCGATTTTTTATTTTAGCCTTACCCTTAAGCTGCGCAAGTATGCTGCCAATTGTAGCTTTGCTTGGACTAGTTTGCTTTTGATTTTCTATTTGTATCTAGTTTGTTTTCTTAAAGGGCATGTAAAGGCAAAAATATAAAATACCATTTTTACTTTCTTTAATGAAAAAGAAATCTATTTCTAATATACTTTAATTAAAAAATATGTACCATTTTTATATGAAAGCTGACTGTATGCAGTGAAATACTCCCTTCATTTACTGCTGTGAATAGGAATTGTCAGATGGTCCCTAACTGCTGAGCAGGGAAACAATCATACTTATGAACAGCAGGGGGAGTCCCTTCCTTACTTCCCAGCCATGCAGAACTCAAGCAGCTTTGTTTATGATGATCCCTAAGCAGCCCAGACCACACTGAGCATATGAGCAGTCTTAGTCTTGCAAAGATGTTTAACAAAGTTACAAGATGGTGACCCCCTGTATGCAATTTTGAAAGCAAACATCATTTGTTTGATTAGGCTTGTGGTGCAGTAAGTTCATGTTTATATTTAGTATACAAAATACAGCATTTCTAGCCTTATTCTATTTTAGACTTTACATGCCCTTTAAGAGTAAAACCCACTGGCACTTTGAACTGGAGAGTTAATTTGCATGCATTTGTAAACAACAAAAATGCAAAGGTTGAGAGTCTATCATTAGTGTCATAGTTCAGGCTGTCACGTTTCAGTTATTTCCACACAGTATAATTTAATTACCGTATATACTCAAGTATAAGCCGTCCCGAGTATAAGCCAAGGTACCTAATTTTACCTCCAAAAACTTGGAAAGCTTATTGACTCGAGTATAAGCCTAGGGTGAGAAATGCAGCAGCTTCTGGTAAGTTTCAATCAAAAAATTGAGGGGTTCTGCTCCCATTGGAGGTGCCGGCGTCTCGTTTTTGGATGCCGATGAGCATTCTTGGACGCCGGTAACTATTCTTAGGCGCTGGCGACCGTTTTTGCGCTTGACCCGAGTATAAGCCGAGGTAGAGTTTTCCAGCATATTTTGGAGGCTGAAAAACACAGCTTATACTTAGGGATGTAGCGAACGTCGGAAAAAATGTTCGCGAACATATTCGCGAACTTGCGCCCAAAAATGCGAACGGTTCACGAATGTCGCGAACCCCATAGACTTCAATGGGAAGGCGAATTTTAAAAGCTAGAAAAGACATTTCTGGCCAGAAAAAAATATTTTAAAGTTGTTTAAAGGGTGCAACGACCTGGACAGTGGCATGCCAGAGGGGGATCAAGGGCAAAAATTTATCTGAAAAATACATTGTTGACACAGCGCTGCGTTTTGTGCTGTAAAGGGCAGAAATCACACTACGTCACTCAGGTGATGTTTCTGGACACGGAATGTGAAAAAGCTCACACAGCTAGGTGGCACTTGGTTAAAGACTGGGCAAACAATGCCTGCAAGGGCAACGTATACAGTAGTGGATACGGAATATATTATTGCTGCTGTAAAAACATCACTCAGGTAATGTTTACGGACACGGAATTATTATTGTTATTTAGACAGAATGTGAAAAAGCTCACACAGCTAGGTGGCACTTGCATACCTCCCAACTGTCCCTCTTCTGACCACTCAACCCCCTGTTCCTCTTTTGTACTGGAAAGTCCCTCTTTTCTCTGCACTGAACAGCCAGAAAAAAAACAGTTTCTAACTTAATTAGCTTTCGGCAGAGAGCTCAGAACAGCTAACAGGTGCAAATAAGATACTTTGTAACAATTTTGACTCTGGTTGGTGCAGGTAGTGGTGAACTACTAGGAGGAGCAGCACACCAGTCCCACTCCCCAACACAGCTAGACTAATAGCACTGGGCTCTTATAGTAGCAAAGTAAAAAAACAAAAAAGAAAATAAAAGCAGTCCTTACAAGGACTATTGGGTTATTACAGCAGTCAGCAGATGAGATCAGAAGCAGTGCCCACAGCAGCTACATACAGAGAGCACTGCAGTAGAAGGTAGATTACTAGTTAGCAAAGCTAACTAACCTAAACTCACTGTCCCTCAAATCCCTGCAGAGTTCTGTCCCTACAATACAGAGCAGTATCAGGTAGATTACTAGCCAGCAAAGTTACTGTCCCTCAAATCACTAAACAGCTCTCTCCCTACACTAGCTCTTCCAAGCACACACAGGCAGAATGAAAAAACGCTGCAGGGCTTCAGTTTATATATGGAAGGGGAGTGGTCCAGGGGGTGTGGGGGTGGTCCAGGAGGGAGAGCTTCCTGATTGGCTGCCATGTATCTGCTGGTCTGGGGGAGAAATGGCAAAAATAAGCGCCAGCTAAGGCGAACCCAAATTGGCGAACGTCGCGCGACGTTCGCGAACATTCGGCGGGCGCGAACAGGCGATGTTCGCGCGAACTAGTTCGCGGGCGAACAGTCCGCGACATCCCTACTTATACTCGAGTATATATGGTAACCATCCCATTTATACTTGTATAATGAGATATACCATTGCTCTAGTTTTAAAAAGTGCCTTCTGTTACCTCCTGCTAAAAGCTACTCAGAATTCCATGTTTTAATAGAATGAGAACAGAATTAATACAGTGTTTTACTATCCTATCTGAGCTTAATAACAAAGTCCAAATTAATAAAACAAACAGGGGTCATAACAATTATAAATACAATACAGTTACATCATAGTGGAAGGAAGAAAAGGAAGGAGATTCCTGCCCCATACAGTTTGCAATCTATGTGGTTCACAGAAAGGAGGATTTTAAGTGCTGGAGGTTACAGTGGGTGACACTGCAACAAAAATGTCCGAACTGGGTAAGTTTTCAAGAGACTGCAGTAGGATTTTTCTGGACGAATTCAGGAATGGCATTCTTTAAGAAGCAATGAGGTGAGCAAGACAAGCTTAAGGTGGAAAGATAGCACTAGTAGTGTTACCAGTACACTTTTAGTTTGAGTAGGGGCCAAATAATTATTTTTAGATTTCTAGGGGTTACATAGTTACATAGATAAATTGGGTTGAAAAAAAGACAAAGTACATCAAGTTTAACCCCTCCTAATGAAAACCCAGCATCCATACACACACACCTCCATACCTTCACATAAATGATATTTACCCATATCTATACTAAATATAGAGCTTAGTATCACACTAGCCTTTGATATTATCCAAGCCACTCTTAAAGGCATTAACAGAATCAGCCATCACAACATCACCCGGCAGTGCATTCCACAACCTCACTGTCCTGACTGTGAAGAACCCCCTACGTTGCTTCAAATGAAAGTTCTTTTCTTCTAGTCTAAAGGGGTGGCCTCTGGTGCAGTGATCTTCTTTATGGGTAAAAAGGTCCCCTGCTATTTGTCTATAATGTCCTCTAATGTACTTGTAAAGTGTAACCATGTCCCCTCGCAAGCGCCTTTTTTCCAGAGAAAACAACCCCAAACTTGACAGTCTACCCTCATAATTTAAGTGTATTGTATACTGTACACTTTATTATATAAAGTGTTAACTATGTTCTGCCACTATGGAGAACAAATTTGTTCAAAGATATTGAGACATGGAACACAGGAATTAAGAAAGCCTTCTCCAAAAAGATTGCCACCTAGCCAGTATTTTACCAGCCAAGGCTGAGGCTGGTATCACAAATTTGCTGGCAATATGCTTGCTGATAAATTTGTAATCCTTGGTTATTCTGCCTCTGACTTGCCTCTGTTGTGCTGCAATGCAATGGTTCTGCTCCCCCTCCTTTTCACCTATGACCCTTTAATGGGGCCCCCTTGACAATACTCTGTCTGCTTTTATCAGTGATGTCATAGCCTACCCTATTGCATCATAGCCCTGCCCTGTCATAGCATTGATCCGCCTCTTTTACATGACTGATCCCACCACCTCTCAGTCCCTGATTAAAAGGTGGCAATGCTATTTTCCACATCTGTATCAGATATGTAAATGTAAAATGATTCCATGTCATATACACCAGATGTGATGATATGGTGTAGTCCTAACACCTATGGAGACATCCAAAGTAAAAAATATTGTGCAGAAAATCCAAGTTTCACCAGTTTTCATGGAACATCCTATAGGCTAAATTTTACATACTGGATTTTAAAACTCACCCTGACTAGATCCCAGAGCATATGTAGAGTTTTTGAAATTGGTTTCTGATATATAAGATAACAATATATTGATATGTTGTCTTTTTCATATTGATTATGGGTTTCTTAAGTAAAGTAGTCCTCCACCCAATAACTAATTTTTGCATAGTGAAAAAATTAAAATCTAAGCAAATTTCCAATATAGATTAAAACATTTACATGGTTCAAGGTTATTTGTAGATGTGATTGTAGTCAAAAACAGTGTATGTTTTTCTCTGTTATCTCTGGGTCTGACTCAATATAACAGAAGTTAGATCTATTAAAGGGGTTGTTCACCTTTAAATTAACCTTTAGTGTGATGTAGAGAGCAATATTACTTATTATTTGTGTTTTTTGAAGTATTTAGCTTTTTTATTCAGCAGCTCTCCAGTTTGCAATTTCAGCATTCTGGTTGCTAGGGTCCAAATTACCCTAGCAGCCATGCATTGATTTGAATAAGAGACTGGAATATAAATAGGAGAGGGCCTGCATAAAAAGTTGAGTAATAAAAAGTATCAATAACAATACATTTGTAGCCTTACAGAGCATTTGTTTTTAGGTGGGGTCAGTGACCCCATTTGAAAGCTGGAAAGAGTCAGAAAAAGAAGAATATAATATAAAAAACTATAAAAAAAAAGAAATAATGAAGACCAATTGAAAAGCTGCTTGGAAGTAGCTATTCTATAACATACTAAAAGTTAACTTAAAGGTGAACCACCCCTTTAAAGGTCTTGTAATCTGAAAGTCAGAAATGAAACAGCTATACAAGTACTGCTTTTAATAGCAATTACACTTACAAATAACTTTAAAACCATTGAAAAATTTTAATGGACTTATATTGGATAGTTGATTAAAAGTACACTTTCTTTTATTATGCATGACTAGTAGGGAACCTAGTGAGAAGCAATCATCAAATATTTTAAGGGAAATTATTTAGAGCAAATCCTCATTTAATTATATTCATTTCCATTAAACTACAAGTAGTATTTTTATTCTATTGAAAATAAGACACAGCAAATTGCTTACTTACAAAGTTTTCATAGTTCCACAATTCTGCTGGAAATGTTGCAGATTGAGTGCTGGCTCAGCTGTTAACTAAAATGGATGATGTTGAAATGTTGTGATTTTAGCTGCTACACATCGTCCAGATCTCATAGACAAGGTTATCTTAAATAACATTGTTTAAATCTAAAAGTGTTGATTATTACTTAACTTTACATTTTTTTTATATCTTACATTTTGACCAATTTTTCCCTAAAATTCTCATATTCAATGCAATAATTGGCAAAAGATCGCAAACATTAGTGTCTCCAGTCATGTTATTACTCTATATATCTTATTCTTCAGAACTGTTGTATGATCAAGTACAAAGCTATATAACATGTGTTCTGTTGTGTAAAACTCAGTTTGACAATGGTGCTTGCATTATTCAAACCATGCCATGTCCACTGCTCTTTTTTAAGGTTTTTCTTTAGTTTGACTCACAAACACAAGCATTACTGCAGCTTCCAATTAACTTCAGGTTACATTTTCCAAGTATGACTCACTGACCCATTGTTTGTGCAAAAATACAGAATTATTTATGTTTATTATGTCATTCAGGACTTTTTAAAGCTAGAAGTCCTACAGTTATGCATTGGTGCATGTTGGTCTCCCAGCCAAATGACTTGATTCTGGCAAGATCATACGATACAGTTGAGCTTCCAAAACATAAAACAGCTCAGCCATGAGCCAAATGGGGCCTCAATGTACTGTATGATCTATTTGGTTGACCTTTTGAATCAAAGGGGTATCGGCAATCTATTTTACCCTCCAAATTCCAGCATCTCCTTACACAATATAGAAGTGTAATCATAGAATTTGTGCAAGCCTAGAAGTGACCACGTTTTGCATGCTAGCAACATGAAGAAAAGTTTACAGGCTTATTAGGTTGGGTTATTGTCCTCATTCTGCTTTTTTATGACGTTTGAAACTGCACTAAAAAAAGAAAGTTTCTGTTACATAGTTAGAGCAGGTTGAAAAAAGACAAAGTCCATCAAGTTCAACCCCTCCAAATAAAACCCAGCATCCATACATATACACACAATGACCCCTACATACACTCAAATAAAGTATATATATATACTCATACACTAACTATAGATTTTCATATCACAATAGCCTTGGATATTATGTCTGTCCAATAAATCATCCAAGTCCCATTTAAAGGCATTAACAGAATCAGCCATCACAACATAATCTGGCAGTGCATTCTACAACCTCACTGCCTCACTGTGAAGAACACCTACACTGCTTCAAATGAAAGTTGTTTCCCTCTAGTCTGAAGGGGTGGCATCTATTGTGGTGATCCTGTTTATGGGTAAAAAGGTGCAGTGATCCACTTTATGGGTAAAAGGTAAAACCATGCTGGCACAAACAATGAAATGTATCCAGCAGGGCCGCCATCAGAAATCACAGGGACCCATCCAACAAAATTTTCTGGGCCCCCTGGATCCTGCCCACCCCAGCTCCCATATCCTGCTCACACCACAGACCACAAAGACAGCGATAAAAACAGTAACCACCCCCCACACATACACGTTATAAAAAGCCATTGGTGTTCAGGACCCCTTTATAAATTTAAAAAACAACATTGATGACCAGGGTCCCACCTAAAAGTTTTTTAAAAAACATTGGCGTCCAGGTTCCCACATAAGAGTTTTTAAAAAAGCATTGGTGGTCAGGGCCCTCCTACAAGTTAAAAAAATAATTGGTGATCAGGGCCCCCCTATAAGTTAAAAAAAATGGTGGCCAGGGCCCCCCTTCCTTTTCGTGGCTTCAGCTCTGTTCGCGGCTTCGGCGCTTCTGGTCTTTTTGTGGCTTTCGGCTCCGTTCGGGATTTTGGGACTTCAGCTCTTCGGAATTTCTAATCTTCGGCTCTTCAGGACTTCGGATCTTTGGGACTTCAATGGCTCTCAGCACAGTACCAGACCTCAATTCTGAAAAATTAAGTAAGACGGTTTGGCAATCACAAAGCTAAACTAAACTGTTCCAGACCTTTGTTTATGCTAACTTGTTCTATTCTCTTTTGAATTTCTTCATGAGTGCACCATGCAACATTAGTTATATTACTTGGATTGGGACTATTAAGAAGAAATTAATTAACTAGTTCCTCATTTGTGTAGACAGATGAAAAGTTCAGGTTCAGAATCTCTGCTTTTTTTCTGTTCTCATCAACCAGCTGACCCTGGAGACCACATTATGCTCACTATTCCCTCAATGCTCAAGCACACAAATTGTAGAGTTAAATTCAGTATTATTAGTTATTACAAAATTAGACTGATTCCTAGTTGGTTTTTGAACGAGCTGAAATAAAAAGTTGTCATTTAGCAAATGCTTGGCAACCCCTTTACCCCTGTCAATGTCTGGATAATTGAAGTCACCAAAAATAGTAACTTGACCTAGTTGCGAAGCCACTTCTATTTGTAAAAGTAGCTGGGCTTCATTCTCATCACTTATACTGATATGGTTTGTAGCATACACCAATGATCATTTTCTTTGTAACCTTTTGCCCAGTTGAAATCTCTACTCATAGGGATTCCACCCCCTCCCCAGTGCCATCAATGGATATTTTCTTTAGTGTATGGCTTTAAATCAGGCTTGACATACAAACACATCAAACTCATCACTTGGATAGTACTACTGTGTGCACCTTTCTCAGGCCTGTGCTTGATGCAATATACACAGACAAATCAATCCCAGGAAATTAATCAGATTAGACCTAACAACGGGCAAAGAGTTCTGGTCTAAAGCCCCTTTAAATATTCAAAAGTTTGCGTCAAATCGCAATGACATCATCACGTGGCGTGCGTAAAACCCATAAGTATGCACCATGCACACTATAGTATACATCGCCAGAGGAGAAGAGACTACAGCTGCAGGTGTCCCCGTCAGGACCGTGGCGGGCGTCCCCGCTGGCTCCTAGTCCCCACTAGACCACCAGGGTGAGTCGCTACAGACAGTGCTCATAACCTTCAACACAGTATGGCATACTGCCACACAGACCAGCACCCAGAAGGGAGATCTGAGAAAATAAGTTTTGTATTGCATATTTAGCAACTTTTTAGTTAGAAAGCTTGGCAAACAAAGCAAGGTACATGTTATCATTTCAAGGGTTACAGGAAACATTTGTTAAAATGTTACTTAAGACAAGTGCAACATACCATATCCAAATAGCCAAGCAACTTAACTTTGTACTGTGCAGGGTGTTACAGAATTTCTGGAATGGCTAACCAAGCCATATGAGCAGATAACTATTAAACTGATCTTGTCTGGTTTGGAAAGGCCACATTGTTTCAGTAAAAGACCCATCTGTTTGAAATGCAGAAATTATTTTCAACCACAACTGTATTTAGGGTCCAGCAAATATATTGGTAAGCATTTATTCATGCATATCTTAGGTTTTCGTGGCTTCCATCCATATATATATATATATATATATATATGCCAACTGCTGCACAAAAATAAATTAATATCATTGAATTGTGTATATATACACATCTGAGAGAGTCATTCATATGAAACCTGGATTCAATTCACTTGACATCGTGAAAACTTAAAAGAGAACTAAAGGGTTAATAATTGGGAGGGGGGAGTATTAATTATCATAATTTATTTTATGCCCCAGATCAGTGCTCCAGTTTGCTAAAACCACCACCAGCATGGGGTATTTCTCTAGAAGCTTATCTTCTTCAGCTTCTGTCTTCTCATAGATCTTGTCTGGAAAGGCACATGTGCAGTACAGGGAAAAGTCAAATGTAGACCTAAAATAGCATTTTTTTTTTTCACTGAACAGCGCATGCGCCTACTCTGGCCTGAAGAAAGAAGCAGAAGAAGATTCAGTGAATAAACTGAGATCAGTTTATTTTAAACATGTTAGTGAACTTTGAAAATTGGAATGTTTGGGCAGAATGATAGTGCTGCCATGTCTAAGACCTATATTATTCATCATATTGGCTGATATTTCCACTGTAATGTTTCCTGTCTACAGCTGATAAAGCAAGAGGTAGAATGCTTTAGCTATTATTCTCTGACAGAAAACCAGTTTAGTGGAAATATTATATTCAACATATTGTCATTAACAAGTGCTTTGGAAAAAAAACCTCAAGAACCTAAATGTGGGACTGATAGTTTATATATCTTGCTTGATATTAAAATATCTTTGTAATAGGGTTAGCTGAGGAACTTGGTCATACAAGGTGTAATATTATGGCTTCCTTCCCCAAATGAATTCAGCATCATATTTATTAAGTGTGCCAAAATGTTTGCATTTTCACTGGTGAAAAGTCAGGAAGTAAGAGAAACTCCCGGACTCAATTATTTCCTCAGTGATGGAAGTGGGAAGTGAATGGGGTTGAAAAATGGGATTACTTTGACTCCTACTGAGCTGGATATAATGTCAGACACATTAGCTGGGAAGCAAAGCACAAAGCCTTACTCTACCATATGTGATGGCACCCTGGGGCTTTTGACAGCCTTTCTCCACCTTATCATGGAGTGTAGAAAAGATGCATCCTCGAGTGTCCAATTTACATAAGAATGACAGGATGTGATTGGACAAATGAAGATGAATGAAATGTAGTGATGTCAGCCAAGGCCATTGTCTGAAGATGGATGGGTGCCTGAGTTCCATCCAGCTTCAGGAGCTTCCTCACAACACAGAATAGCTTCAGAAAGGACACCACGATACAATGGGGCTCATTGAATGGCAGACAGATGGGAGTTTATATGTTCTTAGAAGCTGTCACTCGCTGTGATCTCGTTGGCCTGTAGTGTCCATTAAAATAAACATTAGTTTGACAGGAGCGCACACTGGAATAGAGCAATAATAGAAAAAAGGTTATTCCTTACCAGTTTTGTTTGTAGGTAGAAACTGCTCTTCTTTCATAAGTTTGATCTGAATTGGAGTTGAAAAGGAATAAAATGCCAGAATAGTAAGAACAATATTAACTATAGTATTCAATTTTTTGCACCACTCTATGCCAAATATTTCTGAACTTTACATTTATAGGCACTTGCTGTTGAACCAATAGAATGACAAGGGACTAAATGTAGTGTAAGAGTACACCCTAGTATGCACAAGATGTGCCTATTTGCACACAGTTTTTTAACATTCGGCTGCATCTTTATAATGTGGGGCAACAGGAAGGAAAATATTTGTAAGTTTAGCATTCTATAGAAAGCAGCTTTGCAAAATGAAGCTTTTTCAAAGTTTGTGACAATACTGCAGCAAGAAGTGTGATTATGTGGAAGGCACCACAATAGAACCCATCAATATAGATTGCCTAGAAAAATACAGGCAAACTCAGAAGTAGAAACAATGTAAAAGTTGCTCCACAGGATTAGACAGCAGGTGGCACCACACAACCTTAATGTCTGGAGGCAGGCCAAGTTTGATTCCCAGTGCTTTGTATCCCTTACAAGTCATAAAGCACAGGAACAATGGAGGAACAACATAGTCTTCCATTAGGGTTTGCAGCCAATACCCAGACACATTAGGATATATTTAAGAGTAAACTTAGAGATCACCACAGTCCTCTAGAGTGAAATTCCACCAATCTCCATTAATTTATAGGGATTTTTAGGGGGTAAAAGTTCACCCTTTGATAAATACGCCTTTAAAAATGCCATATAAATGAATGGTGAGCGGAGGAATTTCACTCTAGCATACTGTGGCAATCTTTAACTTTGATAAATATATCCCAATGTTTCTGGGTATTATCTGCAAACCCTCAATGCGTCTGTGTATTGATAAATATACTCCATTGGGGGGAATTCAAAAAAGTGTCGGTAAAAAGAGTAACCCAGAAGTGGCAGTCGACAAATTTGTAAAATGTCGTATGAACGGCAAATTCACAAAGGCAGATGTTACCATCTCTGAATGTCTTGTAAGTCTGACAATTTTCTAAAATGTCGTATATCTTTTCATCGTACAAACGACATTTACCAAGACTTTTTAAATGACAATTTGTCTGACATTTTCATTTTGGAGAGCCTAAAGTGTCTGAAAAATTGTCGGTAAAAAAAATGAGTTTACGAGTAATTCATAAAAATGTCGGGAAAAGTGGCGCCGAAAAAACCACGCACATGTCGGAAAATTGGCGGAGAAATGCTCTGTGAATTTGTCGGCTGTTTCTACGACACTTTCTATGACATTTTAAAGACATTTTTTAGTTCCCGACACTTTTGTGAATTCCCCTCATTGTGTTTTCAGGCAAAGCTGATGTGTACTGGATGGCGAAGAAGACAGAACCCAGAGAACAACAGGAAGCCATGGGGCCCACAACATGAATAAAAACTTTAATAAGAGATGCCGACTTGCTGTATCCTTCAGTTGTTGAACTTTCCAGCTCCCCCAACTGCAAAAGGGATGTTGTGAATTTTAGACAACTTGGACAGTTTGGACATCCCTTACAGAAATACTTGAAGTATTTGTGTATGTAATAAAATATATAATGTAGCCAGAGGGCCCAACCCCAAGGCAGACTTTGATGCATACATAATGAAATAAAGATTTTTGTCACACTTGTGGGCTATGGGTCACCATATTGAATCCAGTTTGTTGGCTCTACTTGAATCTTGTAACTTGAATCTTCCCTATTCCCATACTGTACAAGCGAGTAATTGCAGTGAACGTGCTTAGGGATTGCTTGATTGATCAGTCTGTTTCTTACATGTGATGGACTAGGAATAGGAAACTCTGCTTACCATATACACCATATTTAAGATGCCAATTAATGCCTTCAGATTGAGTCGGCAGTTTATTGGCCTATGTATCAGCCTTCCGTGACTTCCTCCCCAACTGATATATGGCTGAAAACCATCCTCCTTAGGGTTCGGTTTTGGTTAATTATTCTGCAAGACGTTTTGAGATTCTGCAAGAAGTTTTGAGATTCTGCCAAATCCAGAAATCAAAGCTTCTATCCCATGCAGGGCTGGATTCAACCTACTAGTGGCAGTTACAAATCAGTGTGTGAAGCTTTACAACATCCCTGCACCGCAATCTGCTGAAAAACCAAACACTCTTCCAATATCCATTTTTTTTTTCTGAAGCAGGTGCAACATTTGGCAGCATTGTGTTTGGCAACAGATTTTTAAATCTTCCCATTCTTTTTAATATAAAAGACAAACCTAATTAAAGGCACTGTATTACAGTATAATAACCACAGAACATGGCTTTTGTCTGTTCCTTCCCATTCCTTATTCCCATACTGGTGTTTTCTCTCCTCACACAGAGACATATAACCCTACATTTGGAGTAGAGGGGTTTTTCCTACAGTGGGGCTAATAAATAAATCCCAGGTGTTCAGCTATTTTGTTAACTGCTTGAGTGTCAGAGCTTTAAAAAAAACTAGTAAATCAAAGGTTTCAGCCTCCAGGCCCAGGTATAATAAAACCGGGTGGTGACAGCTGAAGAACACTGACACTTTTTGGAAAAGATTTATTGCGGTACAGTGATTTGCTGCCTTCTTAAATTCACAACTTTTTTCACTAACATATCAACTCATTTTGGAAAATACTGTGCTTCATTAAAAAAGTAATTTTGTGGTGCAGAATGTAGAGCAAGCGTTCAGTACAGTCTTAATAACACAGCTTGTTTCCTGAAGGTAATATAATGACTTTAAATATTACTTCAGTTATCCAACTGGTGCCTGAATGGTTACCATTGCCCAAGCTGTTGTGCCTCTGTATGGCACATGAAAACCAGGTGCCATTGCCCTTTTTTCTGTTATCTAAAGAAGTTGATTGTAAGCTCTTTGATCCGGCATGCATTTTTGGTGTTTCCTTTGTTCATGCGCTGCATGGATGTCATAGCATTATGTATAGCAATTATACAGTTCAGATCATTTGCAATTATTATGACAGAATGTGCTCACTATGAATTCACTAGCATACATATGTACGACTATGACTGCAGAAATCCATAACATCCATTGATTGGACGATATGGATTGTCTTCAGTCACACTAGTGAATGTCACTATAGATGCAGGCTACAGGTAGCAATACTTTTTTGCTGCTGGCAGGAACACTAAATGGCCTGAATGGCCCTGCGCTACATACAGCAGATAGTAATATAATTGTTTAAAAAACAGAGAAGATATAGAAAAGACACCTTGTTTGTGACTGTGTCATTTCTCCTTGCCTTCTATGCCCACTATAATTGTTACTACAATTGGTGACTTAGAGGCTTGTGAAGCCCTTTCATAACAATACTAATGTAAGTGGACCTGTTACTCAGACAAGCTGTAAAAAGCTGTATAATAAAAACTCTTTGCAAATTAAAAATGAAACCAATTTTGTTTTTTATTAAAGCATCCATACCAACTCATTTAATTATCTCATATATTTCTTGTCCAAGGCATAGAAGAGGAGCAGGCAATTACTTTCACTTTCCATTCAACACTTCCTTGATGTCTCTGCCCACATTTCTCTTCCCTCCTCACAATTGTGTAGCCAGTGCATGGGGATTCTGGTGCACAATATTTTTATCAATATTTAACAATATTTTGCATGATGCAAAGCTTGCGTCAATAACAGTGTCCACAAAATGACACCGGTCTGCTTGATTTGATTGTGAATTCCAAGGTTCAAAGAATCAAGATCTAAATACTTTATATAGTGTAAGTGAACCTTATTTTGCATCACTAACATCATAACATAGGAGTTGGATTTATTTCTTAAGGTGGCAGGTCCCCTTTAAACTGACTAGTCACTTAAAATGCCTGTCCAGACTAATAAAGAGGGTTGAGGAAGTCAGTGTGTTTCCATAAGGAAAAGTGGTCATCAACCCACAAAATGCCCAGAAATAGCTTTGAATATCAAACTGCAGGAATTGCTTGATTGCAAAATGAAGGCACTTTTGCTTGATTAAGTGATTCAATATTTTACCTGTAGTGTCTCCTGTAGTTGCAATCAAAAGATATTTTTGAGTTCCTTTGTCCATGCGCCATGCCAGGTTTTCAAGTTTGACAACTCTCCCACTGAAAATAGGGAGTGATAAAGAATGAATAATTGTCATATGCAGGAATGGGCCCTGAGGAAGGCATCTCTGTGTTTTAAAAAAATAAATATTACTAAACCATTAAAGGGTAAATACACTCTAGAAAGAAAAACTAGTTGAGATTTTGCCTGCTCCATTGCCTATGTTTGCTGTACCAGTACCGACACACAGCAGATCTTTTCAATCAAAATAATTGCTGTTGGTCCTTATCTTTTGTCCAGCCCATTCTTCAAGTAGTATGGACTTGCCCAGTTTTAGCACTTCCACATGATCTCCTGCCTTGAAAGAGGGCTCTGCTTGTGAGAACATGCCATGTGTCAAATATAAGATCTGAACAACACCTATGTTAAAAAAAAAATCATGTGAAAATAATACTGTCACCCATTGCACCATTAAAAAGCAAAGCTAATGTGTTTAGTTTTTGAAGCTGAATATAAGAAAGTCTTCACAGGTGCTGACGTCAGTTCTCTTTAGAAAGAGGTGCTTTGATTCATCCCTTTTTATCGCCAGTGTTATCCTTTCTTTTCTCTGTTAGTTGTGATAACCAACACTGGAATGTACCCATTTAATAGGCCTTTCATGTTTTTACTAACAAATACCACGAGTCTGATAAACACAGATAATTTAAGTTAGGAGCACTGTCACTAAAGTTCTGTTATATAAACAAAAATAGTTCATAATATTTATTTCATGGAACTGTTACTGCATCTTGATAAAAAACGTATTGGCTTTTCTGCTTCTCGCCATTTCCTTCTCCAGTCTATTCCAGACTCATCTGGTATTACAGAATGTTCTTGTATATTAGAGCAAATCACAGTGGAGTGAATATATTTTACTGGGCCCCACAACAAATTCAATGTCAAGTCACATTGTAATGTCACTGTCTCACGAATGTAGTACAGTAGCACTACTTTGAGCTTAATGTGAAAGACTATCTCTACTGGTATATTTCTATTGATGGAGCAAGCTTCAACGTACTCGTTCCCACAAATATTGCATGCATCATAATATGCAAAATACAGTAATATGAGAACCTCTCTCAGCCTGCATAATAATTGACTCCACTTTCAACAAAAAAAGACAACAGTGGTATCTCTTTTATTTACCAGGAACATCTGAGTACTGGGGTGTTTTCTGAACAGAGTTGTATGTGAAAAACTGGCTGTACAAAAATTTGGGTACCCTTTTATTTTGCTAATTTGTATGCATGTAACTGCTCAATACTGAATACTGGCAATACCAAATTGGTTGTATTAGCTCGTTAAGCCTTGAAGGAAGGCTACAAAAAACTATCTCAGAGGTTTAAACTGTCAGTTTCAACTGTAAGGAATGTAATCAGGAAATGGAAGGCCACCGGCACAGTTGCTGTAAAACCCAGGTCTGGCACGCCAAGAAAAATACAGGAGTGGCATATGCGGAGGATTGTGAGAATGGATACAGACAACCAAAAGATAACCTCCAAAGACCTGCAAGAACATCTTGCTGCAGATGATGTATCTGTATATCGTTCCACAATTCAGCGCAATTTGCACAATGAACATCTGAATGACAGGGTGATGAGAAAGAAGCCCTATCTGCACTCACGCCACAAACAGAGTCGCTTGTTGTATGCAAAAGCTCATTTAGACAAGCCACAGTCATTTTGGAACAAGTGCTTTGGACTGATGAGACAAAAATGTAGTTTTTTGGTCATAACAAAAAGCGCTTTGCATTGTGGAAGAAAAACTCCTGCTACTTACTGTCAAATTTGGTCATGGTTCCATCATGCTGTGGGGCTGTGTGGCAGGTTCAGGGACTGGGGCCCTTGTTAAAGTCAAGGGTCAGATGAATTCAACCCAATATCAACAAATTCTTCAGGATAAAGTTCAAGCATCAGTCACAAAGTTGAAGTTACGTAGGGGGTTGTATATTCCAACAAGACAATGACCCTATGAATGAATCTACAAAGGCATTTATGCAAAGGAAGAAGTACAATATTCTGGAATGGCCATCACAGTCCCCCGACTTAAATATCATCGAAAATCTATGGGATGATTTGAAGCTGGCTGTCCATGCTCAGCAGCCATCACGTTTAACTGAACTGGAAAGATTTTGTATGGACAAATGCTCAAAAATACTGCCATCCAGAATCCAGACACTCATCAAAGGCTACAGGAGGCGTCTAGAGGCTGTTACATTTGCAAACGGAGGCTCAACTAAGTATTGATGTAATATCTCTGTTGGGGTGTCCAAATGTATGCACCTGTCTAATTTTGTTATGATGCATATTGCTTATTTTCTGTTAATCCAATAAACTTTATGTCACTGCTGAAATACTAGGCATGTTATATATTAAAAGGAAATTGCTGGTTTGAAAGCTCAGCCAATGGTAAAAAATACTCCAAAGAATTAAGAGGGGTTCCCAAACGTTTTCATATGACTGTAAGACAGTACCTTGTACTTGATCCCAGCTAAGATGTATTTAATCCTTATTAGAAGCAAAACCAGCCTATTGGGTTTATTTAATATTTAAATGATTTTCTAGTAGACTTTAGGTATGAAGATCCAAATTACAGAAAGCAACCAAGTCCCAAGCATTCTGGATAACAGGTCCCATACCTGTACCTTGTGCGCCAAGGCCAAGTTGTTTGCCATCATTGTTTGTAGAAATACTTATAAAAATGCCAAATGCCAAATTCTTAAAAACCCTCTTATAATTATAATGGTATTTTTCTGATGTTGAAACTACAGAAAGAGTTAAGATACTTAAAGGCAAAAGCACATACAATTTAAAATAAATGTTTCCTCTTTAATTACTACTACTAAAACTACTAATTACTTGTAGTGCTAGTTATTTACATGTTCCTTTTGGCTATACCATATCTCCCTTGCTCATACTGATTTGCTGTAGTGGTATTCCAAAGTGCTTTTGTTATTAATCTGTTGGACCTCCAGTTCTAGGGATCTTGTAATGATGGAATCATGCTCTTAGACTGACCTAACTAGAATAAACATGATGCATATTGCATTGCCAACAATATGTGTGTCCTTTTATAGCAACTTTTAATGTATCCAGCTGAATTTCCAGTATGATGTTCAGGTGTACTTTTCCAAGTGGTCTAATAGTTAGCACTTATGCCTTGCCACAGGGGTTCCAAGTACAGTTCCAACCAGGGCACTGCAAGAAGTCTGTATGTTCTCCTCCGGGTACTTTGGCTTCCTACTGTATTCCAATAAACTAACTTTTAGTTTATTATACCTTTGGGGGAGGTGGCATCATGTAATGATAGCTTATTATTATTATTATTATGCAAAATATGGTAGTACAACAGTTAGCACTGCTGCCTTGCAGTGCCAGGATCCTAAATTCAATTTCAGAAAGAGTACAATATGCAAGAAGTTTGTATGTTCTCCACATGTCTGCATGGGTTTCCTTCTGGTGCTTCATATTCCTCCTACACTTCAAAACTTTACAGAAAGGTTAATTGGTTGCTAATTAAATTGACCCTAGTGTGTTTGAATGTGACAGGTGATTGTTAGCTACACTGGGACAGGCACTCATTCTCCCTTAAGGTCCAATCTTTGGTCAGGCCCCTTTGCTTATAAAAACAAATAGGAAATATATATATATATTATTCCTATTATATAGCCTTAAGAGTTTGCTCACGTATTGGTGCAGCGTAAGCACAGCGGAGCTCATGTGCGCCACCTCCAATCTTCTTCTGTAAGTGAGCTCTGTATTGGCACATGCTCAGTTGGAGCAGTCTTACAGTTCGTAGCAACTGTGCATGCGCCAAAAGTGCAGGAAATTGCTGAAAGGAAGATGACCAGAAGTAGACCAGATATTTGTAAGATGGGGCCCATGAGCTCTTCTGCGCTTACTCTGCACCGATACGTGAGCAACCTCTCAGAGGCAATTTCAGGGGTAACTGAATATGCAGTGGGAAAGCAGGGAGGGGGGATTTCCTAGAGTAGTAGGTAGAGCTTTTCTTATTGGGGGGGAGGGGTTTAGTTCTCCTTTAAACACACACAAAAATGCATTTACTGTGCTGTCAGACACTTGCAAGGATAGCAATTGCAATTGCAATTGCGATTGCAATTTGGAATAGTATATTTTTTTCCCAAAAAAGTTACTTTTCCTCTAGCCCTGTCTGTGTTTAATATATACCAAACAGAGAGACACTGACAAAGGCTAACACTTTGGTCATTATAAAAAATCTACACACACTTTTATTTAGACATTCATGATTTAAGTGCAGATTAATGAAGGGTCGAATTGAAAATTTTAATTTTAGATTTTTTTTATGGTCAAAACTCTCAAATTCGAATTGTGAATTATCCAAACTCGATTCAAGTTTGAATTTGAGATTTATAATACTCTGGCCCTTTAAGAACTTGAACTTGACTATTCCCCACCTGAAACTAGGGATGCACCGAATCCAGGATTCAGCCTTTTTCAACAGGATTCGGATTCAGCTGAATCCTTTTGCCTGACCGAACCGAATCCTAATTTGCATATGAAAATTAGGGGCGGGGAGGGAAATCACATGACTTAATGTAACAAAACAAGGAAGTAAAAAATGTTTTCCCCTTCCCACCCCTAATTAGCATATGCAAATTAGGATTCAGTTCGGTATTCGGCTGAATCCAAAGGATTCGAGGATTCGGGAGTTTGGCCGAATCCAAAATACTGGATTCGGTGCATCCCTACCTAAAACCTGCTGAGTTCATGTATAAGTCAATGGGAAAGCTCCAGGGACCAATTTGGACATGTTAGTATCCTGCCTGACATTCAAGTTTTTTTGGTGAAAAACCTTGAATCGAATTTAATTCGAGTTTTCGAGTCGGTAGAATTTGTGCGAGTTATAGATATTCGATTTTATTTTATTACATAACCCCCAATTGAATTTCGAATATATTCGAATTTAAAGGAGTTTAAAAAAAATTCACACAAATTCGAAATTCGACTGAAAAAAGTGCCTCTTAGTGTGAGCCTTTCACCAGTACTCGCTTGCAGTCATTGTAGGATCTCTGTGTGTATATATACATTTACTGCTATTACACTTACTTTGTTCTTGAATTGTTAAAAATATTCATGTCTTCTTAGTTAGAAGCATGCTTTTTACGGGTTAGACTGGTCAGTTGCAGAAACCTATTGGAGCCTTTGTTGCGGTTCAAATGCATAAGGCTTTCTTCTATGAATAAGGCTCCCATTGCATATCCTGGGTGCATGGGTTGGCAATTGATGGCACTGAATGCTCTTACAAGTTGTGTATCTCACTCCCACACTAGGGGCAGGGCTTCCAATCTGAAGTTTGCGTGCATGGAAGAGCCCACTGTGTTATTTCAAACAACGTCTACAATCATAATAATTAGGGATGCACCGAATCCAGGATTCGGTTTGGGATTCGGCCAGGATTCGGCCTCTTTCAGCAGGATTCGGATTCGGCCGAATCCTTCTGCCCGGCCGAACCGAATCCTAATTTGCACATGCAAATTAGAGGTGGGGAGGGCAATCGCGTGACTTTTTGTCACAAAACAAGGAAGTAAAAAATGTTTTCCCCTTCCAACCCCTAATTTGCATATGCAAATTAGGGTTCGGATTCGGTTCGGTATTCGGCCGAATCTTTCACGAAGGATTCGGGGGATTCCAAAATAGTGGATTCGGTGCATCCCTAATAATAATCACCCATTTCCGAAAAGCTGTTGAGAATGTAAACATCTAGTAAGGAAAGCCAGAGCAGGAGGTAAGTGGTATGATGCAGAATAAAGAAACACATAATGCAAAGCTGAATATGTGCCCCAGCCACTGTGTTGATTAATAGGGGCCCTTGCATCAATAGACAGGCCGGCAGATGCATAACAATAGAAGTGCTATCCTAGATACAAAGCTAGACATACAGGCGAACAGAGAGAGAGGTAGATTAAGCTGATTTTGTTTGAGAAGTGGCTGCAATGTTCAAAGACACAGAAACTGACACTTTATCTTTTTTTATATATTATTTCAGATGATACAACATTCATTTAACTCTTAACACATCATTTATTGGATGTTCCACTTAATTGATCTTTAGATTCCTTACATGTTATATACCATAGAATATCAAAGGGAATATTTATAAATGTTCGGAAAAAAATGGTTGCAATACGCCAAATATCACATTAACACTGTGTAAAATCCTGAGTGTTTATAAAACGGTTAATTCTGGTTTATAAAATGATTATTAATTCCGGTGTTAAAAGAGGTGTTAGCTTGAAAAAAATCTTAAAAAAGTACTGTTATGTGGTGTTACTTTTTGCACATCTTTATACAGCTGAATTTCTTTGGCACCTCAGTTGGTCCTATTGATTTCAATTGGTTAAGATAGGTCTGTGTTGTAAAATAACGCATTAATTAAGAAAAAAATACGTGTACAGGTATTAGATTGGTTATCCAGAAAGCTCCAAATTACAGAAGGGTCGTCTCTCATAGACTCCATTTTATCCAATTAATCCAAATTTTTATTTGGATTTCCCTTTTCTCTGTAATAATAAAACAGTACCATGTACTTGATCCAAACTAAGATCTAATTAATCCTTATTAAAAGCAGAACCAGCCTATTGGGTTTATTTAATATTTACATGATTTTCTAGTAGACTTAAGGTATGAAGAACCAAATTACAGAAAGATCTGTTATCCAGAAAGCACCAGGTCCTCAACCATTACCGACATAATCATATGGAACTTCATTTTGTATCATTTTTGGTAAATGTATGCGTGAACAATCCTTACTAATATCTATGGTTCATTGATCAGTCAAATTTATAAATGGCATCTGGTGATACACCAGGGGGCAAAGTTCAAATGAGGCAAGTTGAGAAAGTTCCCTCAGGCAGCAACACCCCACCAGTTACCAGGGGCTGCAAAAAAACACTTCTGGGGAACTTTTAGGGACTAATTTCTGATTATCAAATCCGAAATCCAGCTGTTCTAGTGCAGAGAGTGCAACTGTGCTTAGAATCGCCCCTGGATACACCTTATCTACCAGGCCCATCGGTTGGATACTGTGCAAGAGAAGCCTCTATATGGCTGCCATAGTTTTTTTAGAAGTACATACTATATAAAAATATATTTGAAATATAAGTAATGGATGCCAGATAGCAATGGGCAAAAAAATTCGCCAGACACAAATTTACGGCGAATTTCCACGTTTTACCATAAGCTAATTAATTTGCGAAAATGCTGCAACAATTTTGCCGGAGAAAAATCTGCTGCATCAAAGAAAATTGACGAGTGTCAAAATAGTCAAGTACATAAAAATTTTAATTATTTCAAATTATTCAGAGGCCCATTGACTTTAATGCATTTGGATCAAATAGTCGCGCTTATAAAAATGGTCGCTTGCGTCAAAATTGCCGCACGAAACGCTGACATATGAAAGCACACATATACTGTACAATGCTTGCTAGAGAGGGATTTATGTAGATAGAGTGTAAGGATAAATGCATCCCAGCATAAAGGTAAACACTAGGGAGGAAGAAGTCTTCTGTCTGAGTGGTATATTGGAAGGTGTACAGAGAAAGTTGGAGTATGGATATCTATAAGAGCATTGGAGTGTAGTGTTTGATCAGACTGGTGAGACTTTTATGAAGAGATTTGTCGGGTCTTGATTTGATTCTATTGAAATGCTTCGTTGACAGGGCACGTGTTACCAGAATCAGTGAAGGCATAGCATTTGCCATGAAAGACGTCAGTGATTTATGGGGATCGTTTGTACAATAGGTAGTAGGTTCGTAATTAGCAGAGACAAAACTGAAACCTTAGGGCAGTGTTCATTTGCCAAAATATCACCTATGTTGCTTTACTGCTAATTACCAAAATATAAACTGTATTGGCTGTTACCGTGTATACAAAAAATTGATTGTTGGTGGAATGTGTGCTGCAAATGTGTTATAATTATTCATGTAGATCATTTCAGTGGCTACATTGTTTGCCCTCTTTAAAGCTATATGCTGTGCTGTTACATTGTAAAGGTCCATTCCTTCATGAATCATAAGTGACTTACCTGGATACTATTCATATGCTTTAAAGGCAAAGTTCATTCTTAATAATAGTAACAATTTGTTCTTTTCTGTGGACTACAATTCACACAACATGTTTTGGGCCTTACGTGCCCTTTCTCAAGCTTGACACCATATGTTACTATGCATGTTATTATGTATTTCAGTGGTAGCCCCCCATACATAAAGGAATGTTTGTAGATAGAGGCTTCAGTAATGCCATCTACCTGGGCCCTAGATACTAAAAATTATTTGGCATTTTATGCAAAATAGGAATAAATATGTTGTACCTATATAAATCATTGTAACTAATATACAAATATACAGAGTCTCTTAGGGGTTGATTATGAATAATCAACTATTCATCTTTTGCAAGAAAGAAACTTCATAGCTAATAAAGGGCAGTAACATAGGCAATAAAATGGAGGTATTTTGGAAATATGCATTTGATCTGCATACCTTGCATAAGGATTAAAAACATCAACAGTTTCTGATTTTTTTTTACCAAGTTCCTTCTTAAAACAGATGCACCCAGGCAAACGCTGAGAACAAAGGAAATGAGCAACACTGGAAGAAAAGCAAGTGTTCTATTAAAATGTTAGTGCCTGTCTTATGAAGATGATTCTCCCAGGGATCCTGCAGCTGAAACATTTGTGGGCTTGGCAAATTTTCCATTTGCTTTCCCTCTTCCTTCCTCTTCAGAATCCAACAGTAATAGGTCCCTTGTTACTGAAGAACAAAAACACAACTTTAGGGTCATTCAAAGAGATTTATTAAAACCAGGAAAAGGGTAATTGTACACAGACAGACCAAACTTCATAGCCTCGGGCACAGCAGGCTCATGTTTGCTGGCACCAGACAGTTTTGTAGAGGAGGGAGAGAAAAACAAAACTCATCCACAAAAGCCTTGGATGGGCAAAACCTTTTCCGTGCTCTCTGTATGTTGCAAGTTCTCTACAGGAGGCTTAACATTCCAGTGTATTGGAAATGTCATATTGCCTGCTTTTTGGTTTCAAACTAAAGTTATAGTTTTATATGGAAACGTTGCAATTATAAAAAGAATTATAAATAATACATTCTGTCTAGGTTATTCCAACAAACATGTTAGTACATACAGAACATATTTATCCTGTTGCAGTAAGCATATGTCATGCGAGGGCATTCATTCCTAATCAGCAGTTTAAGATCTCATTCTATGCCTGAAACCTTGGGATATTTGCACCTTGCAAACCTTCCTTTGATTTTTATATGATCAGCAACTGCTGGTTGTGCATTAAAACCCAGTGGGTGAGCCTAGAGAGTATTTCATGCAAATGGATATTCCAAGTAAGAAAAATTCTTTCCCAGGATTCCTTCTGTGTAATCACATCCACTAATTCTGTTCTTATATAAACAAAAGGACATACTCCTTACTCTAACTCAGTCATCCCCAACTAGTAGCTCGTGAGCAACATGTTGCTCTTCAACCCCTTGGATGTTGCTCCCATTGGCCTTCAAGCAGGTGCTTCTTTTTGAAAAACATGTATACTGCCAAACAGAGCTTCCTGTTGGCTGCAAGTCCACATAGTGGCTACCAATAACCAATCACAGCACTTATTTGGAAGCCCTGGAAACTTTTTGCATATTTTATACTTTTTGCATTATTTTATACTTGAGTGTGGCTCACGGGTAAAAAGGTTGGGGACCCCTGCTCTAACTGCTAGATATTTGCTCTTATCCATGCATATAATCAGCCTGAACATTCTAGGGCCCGGAGGAAAATATGACATCCAAGGCCAGAGCAACAGGCATAGTTGAAAAATGTATTTGCATAATTTGTTATGAATTGACACAGAGCTTGGCTTCAACAGGAGATTACTTGGTGGACCCTTGTGGGAAGGTGGTGGCTCCTTATGAAAATGTAATAGGAGTCGCTGATGAGTAGTACCCAGGCTATATATATTTTATTTTTATTGTTTTCAAATTAATTACCTTATACTCCTATCTTTTTAGCTTTTTAAATATGGGTCACTGACCCCGGCAGTCAAAAAAAACGATTGCTCTGTGAGCTTGCAATTTTATTATTATTGGTACTTTTTATTACTTATCTTTCCATTCTGACCCTCTCATTCATATTCCAGTCTCTCCTTTAAACCACTGTGTGGTGGCTAAAGAAAACAGTACCCTACCAACAGATAGATTCTAAAATAGCAAACTGGAGATCCGCTGAACAAAAAGCTAAGTAACTAAAAAAAAATCAAATCAAAGCCAATTGGAAATGGGCTTTTCCTTTAACATAGCAAGAGAGGTTCCAAAAAAGGTTAGATCTGTGTAAGGACATATTGTAAGAAAATGTAAGTTGTTTATTATTACATTGAGCGTAGTTTACAGACTGGTGAGGCATAGTGGCATTATACTGTAGGGAAGGTGACCATATATTGGTATTATGCAAAGAACGTTGGGCTAAAATCAGTTCTAATTATAATCATAAAACTCTAATAAAGTAAACAGTTAAATTGACAATTAAATTAGGTAATAGAATCTGGCCCATTATACATAGGCATGGTTCTCTCATCATGATTATTTACATGTCTTGCTATTTTATGCACTGATTCACTATTAACAATATTCTCAGTACACTAAAGCCTTATATAGAAATGTTTTTTTGGTGGCTTAACCCAAAGAGGTGGACTAATAACTGGGTTCCGTTTGCATAAGCCTACAAACCCTTCCATGTGTTTCAGACAGATGAAGTTCTACGCCTGGCACTGATTCAGTTGGATATTCCAAGGGCTTTTCTATCATTGTGTATTGGACCTTGTACCTCCTAACAAATAAAATGTAATTGTGTTCATACAAATCCAAATATTTTTTGTCATAAACTTCATGCAATGATACATAATTTCAGAAGAATCAAGCAAATAAATCAGGAAATAATTTCCTGTTATTAGAGGATAGAGAAAGATTATTCTAATGCCAAAAACAAGCAAGAATTCATTGTCCCAGTTGAAATTCTAGCCATATAGTTACATAGTTACATAGTTAAATTGGGTTGAAAAAAGACAAAGTCCATCAAGTTCAACCCCTCCAAATGAAAACCCAGCATCCATACATACACTCCTCTCTACTTTTAATTAAATTCTATATACCCATACTAACTATAGAGCTTAGTATCACAATAGCCTTTGATATTATGTCTGTCCAAAAAATCATCCAAGCCATTCTTAAAGGCATTAACTGAATCAGCCATCACAACATCACCCGGCAGTGCATTCCACAACCTCACTGTCCTGACTGTGAAGAACCCCCTACGTTGCTTCAAATGAAAGTTCTTTTCTTCTAGTCTAAAGGGGTGGCCTCTGGTACGGTGATCCACTTTATGGGTAAAAAGGTCCCCTGCCATTTGTCTATAATGTCCTCTAATGTACTTGTAAAGTGTAATCATGTCCCCTCGCAAGCGCCTTTTTTCCAGAGAAAACAACCCCAACCTTGACAGTCTACCCTCATAATTTAAGTCTTCCGTCCCTCTAACCAATTTAGTTGCACGTCTCTGCACTCTCTCCAGCTCATTTATATCCCTCTTAAGGACTGGAGTCCAAAACTGCACTGCATACTCCAGATGAGGCCTTACCAGGGACCTATAAAGAGGCATAATTATGTTTTCATCCCTTGAGTTAATGCCCTTTTTTATGCAAGACAGAACTTTATTTGCTTTAGTAGCCACAGAATGACACTATTCATTTTAACATTGACACATGACAAGGGGAACCTACTTTGATTAACATTTGCAGTAGTTTGTAGAACAGCCTCCTTTCTTGTAATGCATAGCAAAATCATGTAAATAGTTCTCTTACCAACATGACCACCAAAGGTTTAACAAATTATGAATTATGCAGAAGATCCTTAGGGGGAAATTCACTAACGGGAGAAAATCTGCCAGTTGCAAAGTTTCGTCAGTGGCGCCGAATGCTTGCGATGTTGCGCTAATGTTACTATGGCAGGCATAGCGAAGTTGCCCTAGCATTAGATAATTTACATACAGCGGGAAGTTAAATTTCAGTGGACGTATATGTTGCAGCAAATGCATTACACTACACAAGCCCAGGGAACCTTAATATAATAAAATAGAGTTGTTATAATGCCCTAAACATGAGCCCACAGTATAATTTATGTGCCATATGTTAGTAAATATAGGGTGGAAGGAGGGTACCCAAAAAAAAATGTACATTCTTTTTCAGCCTAACACCCTATAAAAAGGACAAGACACCAGCATTTTTTGGGACTTAGAAAAAATTTCAACTTTTTTTGGACCAAGTCCTATCTACTCTATTGCACTTCGCCTGGTTGGAAGGTCTAATGGTCAGTAAAAACAAAAACTTGTTTTAACTTGTCCATCTTTGTTTTTTTTTAAATTGTGTTCTGTGCCTGCAGAGCATGTAAATTAAAGATTTGATGATTTGAAGCCTACGGTTAAGGGCCCTGCAGTAGGAGGTTCCCAGATGCTTCCTTCAGTGTTCCTTTCAGAGGGGGTCTGATGAGTTTTGCCCATGAGGCTTCAGCCCAGCTTGAGCACCTCATGGAACGCCACCATCTGATGGCCTAATTCTACAGAAACTATCAGTTCATATCCTTTTTAAACGCCTTTAGTCTGTTCATTGCATGGTCAGTGATAAAACTTAACATTCATTGTTATTCAACAGGGCAGATTTTTATTATTTCTGGGGGTGACTGTTTTTTTTAACATTCCACTTCATAATTGTACTTCAGTTATGCTCATGAATGTAAATTTGATTTCCTGTGGCAAGCCACGATAAATGCCTGTCATCAGACTGTTCCGGAGAGAGAGGCCTTATAGCTTTGTAATTAAACATGATTGGAATTATATGCTTGCAAGCCTCAGGCAACAGTACCTAGTGAAAATCTAGGTTAATTTTGGCCTACAGGAGCCTGCTGGAAGCTGTTGCAATTAGGGAAAGGAAAGTGTTCCCAGTTGGCTGTCAAGGGGAATAATTGTTTTTGTTAAATCTACCAAGGATTGCAGGATTTCTTTGGGTCAGTTACTGTAGTAAGTTTTTGTTATGTAAGCTGAATACCTATATTTTAACTAACATTATATTTGCTTGGTAGGGTACATTTTAATGTTTCCTGTCTAGCATATATATTTTTCTTGCATTGTATATACATAAATGGGCTGTGAAAGTAAAATACACTTAATTGATTTGCCTGCATGCATATAGTATGCTTACGGAGAGTGGAGCTGTCAAGATCCTGCCAGAAAAGAAATAGGAATACAAATATTTGTCAGTCCTCCACTGTGGCTCCTTTCCATCCACCCATATAAATGATGATTTTAATGATTTGATGGCTATACCAGGCTGGTATGACAATCTGTTTATTTATATAGATAAGATGAAGCTCTCCCTGCACTGCAGCAGCTTAGTGGGAGTGTTAGCTCAGGGACCGAGTGCAGTTTATTCTTAGTAACTAAGATTTTGTGTACATATGTGTCTTTATAAAAGCTGCAAGGCTCATCACAACAATAGTCATTGGAGGGAGTCAAGAAGCAAGCAATCACTTTACTCATGCTGGACATGTTTATGAAGTAAGTCTCAGCATCTAGTACATCTGCATTTGAACTACTGTATATAACATTTACAGGTAATACATTTAGGTACTGGCAATGTTAATAGCAAATATCTAACTCCCTTGTGTTTGGTGTTACAAAAGAGTGCTTAGGCATTGATTCATAAATATTACTAGATGCTACAGAAATGCTAAGCTTCTATTTACATTACTAATCAATCCAGTGGGCAAAACTAGTATATATCCCCATCACCCCAGGAGCTATTAAAAAGAAATATGTTTACATCATCCCCATGACCCACGTTTCTGATCATGACCATTATATTAGTTCTAAACAGAGGCTTAAGAGGTTATGTGATCATAGGTGCACCTATACAAACCAATCAGCAGGCAGTATTTACTAGCCAACTCTTTATTGAGGAATATGGGCAACTGCACAACTAAACTTTGATCTAAATATTCCTGTGGTTTTATCACAACAAATCTACCATTTTGAACAAAAAATGATGTCCTGGAAGTGACACGGAAACCTTTTCTTCTAATAATGCAATTAAGGATAATTAAGTATACTTAAATTGAATTTTACTTTACTTATAAAATAATTTCAGGAGCATTTATTTATTTATAAAATATAAGCATTTATTACTGGTATGAAAGCACAACTGTTATAAGTACTCTATATTTGCAATATAAGCAGTGCCTAGGCCAGCAGCTTCAAGGGGAAACCCTTGGATAGATAGACAATGCTTTTTTTCCCCACTCATTTTGTGGCCATATCCATTTTGATTTGTTTCTGCTTTCATATGAATTAAGATTCCACTCCATCAAAGGTTGATTTAAGGAACCTGGTTGCCCTCGCTGTGAATAAAAATATTCATTTTCCAAACAAAAGCCATAATTATAAACACAAATCTACATTTGAAGTGGTAAGTGCAGAAGACTTTTGATGCACTGTTCCTTTGTTCCATCATTGCTAAAGTTAAAAGTGTTGCTTTATAAACAGTGTGCCTCAGTGGGTGCCAGACTCTCAAGAGGTATGAGGGATAGAATTACATTTGGGAGCAAAGCATCACATTAGGATACAAGAAATAATGTGCGAAGCTTGAGATTGTGTATCTACTGTAAACCACAAAGTGATGATAAAGCTGAGCGATTATGGAGAGCCGCGCACCATCCTTTCTAAAGACTTCACAGAGCTGGTGTTTATTTTGAAGGAGACTAAAAATAATCCACAACCGGAAATTTCAGAACAAAAGAACAAACACTATTCATTAATCTTTCATGAAGTCTTAAATGTGGCCTGAAGGGATTAAATGCATGTTAAAAATATTTGTTTCCACTGTGATATGTTCTTGAAATAGTTACACTATGTAATACCAAGCAGAATTTCATCTCACTTTTTCTGGGTTGGATTTCTAAGGAAAATCACTTATGAATAAAAGGTTCATTGAGCTTTTACTGCAACTAGTCCCAGTTCCACTGAAGGGAAATGTTTAAGGGCAACTGTACCTGAAGATATTGAGCAAGCATCTTAAAGTGTTTTTCATACTTATTGCTGCATTCAGGTCAATGAGTGTCAAAGGGCCAGGTGTTGTTTCCTGAGAAACCCTTAAGATGGCCATAGGCGCAAAGATCCGATCGTACCAATCATCGTACGATCAGAGTTTCCCATCTCCCGACCTGCCCCTGACAGCAATCGTATGAACGTTATGTCCGACCAAAGCTAGTGACAGTTTCCCTCTGAAAATCGTCAGATAGGCAATACACGCAGAGATATTATCAGCAGCCGACAGAAATCTTTTAACCTGTCCGATCGTCCAAACGACCGATCTCCGTAGGATGAAAAATGTTGGGACTCTCCACACACAGGCCGAAAATCGTACGAATCCTTGATTCGTACGATCAGATCTTTGCGTCTATGGCCAGCTTAATAGTCCTTGTTAAACTGTATCCTTCAGATAGGTGGCTGCACTGTGATACTTGATATTTCAGCTCTGTACAGAAAAAGGACACAATATTCTAATCTAGTTCCAACTGCTTCCCCCTGTCTTCCACCTGCTATAATGAAAAATCGCCAGTGGCATGGCACTTGAGGCGCTTTGTGTACCTGAAGTCGTTTAAAGTTGCCTCATGAGGAAACTTCGGGGCGACTAAGTCTCCCTGAATCTCCCACTGTGACCTTACCCTAAAGGGGCAGTATACCCTGTAGACATATACACAATTTGGGGCAAATTCACTAAGATTCGTAGTTGCGCCAGGCGTAACTTCGCCACACTTCGTCAGGCGTAGTTTCGCTAGCGCTCCGCAAATTCACTAAAATCCGAAGTTGCGCTCAGGGGTAGCGTAAGGTTGCGAAGTTGCGTTGATTCGCTAAGTGAAGCGAAGTTATGCCAGCGATGGTTAATTTGCATACGGCGCCAAATTCAAATTTCAATGGAGGAATATGTAGCAGCACTACAAATGCCTGGGAAACCTTCAAAACATCAAATAAAATTTTTATTTTGCCCTACACATGTGCCCACTGTATAGTTAAGTTGCCATGAGTTAGGAAATGTAGGGGGGAAGGAGGGGAGCCCCAAAAAATGTTTAGATCTTTTTCAGCCTATCACCCATAATATAGAAAAAATGCCAGCGTTTTTTGACTTAGAAAAAATTAGAATTTGAGCGTTCAGTACAATGCGCGCGTTAGTGAATTTGCGTAGTTACGTCCATTGCACAAATTCGCCAGGCGTAAGGGTGCGAAGTAACACTAGCGAATTTACGCCAGCGTTCGTTAGTGAATTTGCAAAGTAACAAAAATGACCAACGCTTTGGCTTAGTGAATTTGCCCCTTTATGTCTATTATTTTCTTTAAGACATATAAATGTTTTTTTGTTATTTATTGCACTAAACAGGGAAAACTGAAATTGAAAGCTGTCTTTCCAACTTCTTTGTTCTTATGAGGTCGTGGAAGATAAAACAAATTGCCAGTCTTCTGAGATACCCTTTGTACAATATGCTGCTCCTTTTCTCAAAGATTAGCAAAGGATTAGTAGCCTTTCTTAAAATGGCCATAAATGTAAAGATTTATAAAAGATCCAATCGTTATCGTGAGACTGCGATTATCTCGAAATCATTGTTTAAATGTACGATGTGTCCATCAAATAAAAAGACCATTTCAAGCGATATTGCCAGCAAAACTGAAGAGTAGCTGACTGCTTGGCCCTGCAAACATAGATAGATTGGACTGTGACCGATAAAGATTTTTAAACCTGGCTGATCAATTTTCTGGCAGATATCGGACGAAAAATCGTAAGATGTACGATCGTTTGAATCCCACTAACCGCACGATCTTACCTTACATATGTTACTTTTTTTTTTGCAACAGAGGCCTGTTATCTCTGTAACTACATGAACCTCGTTAGGTAGCAGAATGCATGCCTGATGCATAAACTAACAGATGTCTCTAGATGTTACTAGCCAAAGATTATTTTGCAAAGTTTTTTATTTAATACTTTGACAACATTAGCTTTATATATTTATTTAGAAAATTGGCAATATCAATAATACATTCTAGTGTCAGCCATGCATAAATCATCAGAAATACATTACCCTGATACCATTATTAGCAGTTCAGTGTGACTTTCTTTCTCCCTAATGGCACACATTTTAAAAAGAGAACATGTATACAGAATAGAGGGCTTTCCTTTTAAGAACAAGTAATTCAGGAGGTGACTGACCCTGATGCAATTTTGTAGTGCAGTTTGCTTCTCAGCATGTCCTTTATCTCTTCCTGTCTTCCTTCCTATAAAAATGAATCTGTAGGCTAACAAATAAACAACGCCAGTGCTTGCTTTAGGTTTATCTGTGTGAAGTCCAAATGAGTTCCATAAGTAGGTTCATCAAGAATCGGCTATGTGGTTGTTTACATTGCGGAAATGGTTCTCTACACTGTTGCATATGTAGGAAAAGCAGCTGATCTAAAGAGATTATTTTTCAAATGAAAGTTACATCTGCTTTGGATTCACACTCCCTGCACTGGAATTTATTAGAATCAAACATTTATCTCTGTCATTTAATAAAGCAAGGCAGAAAAAGCCTACCTTTCTGAGTGGAGGACAAGGTGCAAAATGCAAGAATCTTTAGGGGGATGTAATTAAAAATAGCAAGCAATGTTTAAAATGGCGTTTTTGTGAATGTTTAGCGCTGCTCGCAATGTCAAACCATTCACTGATGAATATTACATTGCTAAGCAAAGGTTAGCATCAACACCTCCTCTGGAGTTTCCTTAAATATTTTATTGCAAAATGCTTTGCAATTGCAAAATTGTATAACAGGGGTCATTCCATTTCACACATCACACATAAACACATCTTGGTGGTGTATTTGTGTCCTTTTATATACATTTAAGAAATACTCTGCTCCTAAGTTAGTGACATTTTAGAGGGCAGAAGTGAAATATTTCTATTTTTGCATTTCAAGATTTCTGTGCAGAGCTTGAGGCAATGGGACCTAAAGTGATCTTGAATTTTTTGTCTTCAGGGTTCTGGGGGTTGTAGTTCAATCACAGGTTGCCCATAACTGCTGTACATGTTTTGCACAGACAAAAAGAGCAACCCCTGATCTGTAGCCAATATGTATGTAAATATATATAAAATGACAGCTGAAGGCCTTCAGTGTGTAGTTTTACTACATAGTAAAATTACTTTCTGCTTTTTTTCTTGCAAATCCTATCACCAATGAAGGCATATGGGGCAGTTTTTGGCCATTTGGCCATTAGTGGCAAATCATTGTGTGTGCCATAAGCCTTAGGTCATTTTATCATTATAAAAATTAATTCCCAAACAATATGGCAATGTGAACAATGGTAGCACGGTGGTTAGCACTGCAGCTGTGCAGCACCTAGGTTCTATCCACTGTTTGTTCTCCTTGTGCTTTTGTGGGTTTTCAGCTGGGTAGTCTGGTTCCATAGTCTGGTTCCATCGAACAATGCAAAAATATGTACAAAGTTTATCTGGCTCCTGGTAAAACTCAACATTGCGCATGGGTGAGGTGCTTTATCGCCTAGAAATCGAATCCCCCCACAGACGACAAGGCATCGAATACCTTGAGGCATCCTCTGCATGTTGAGGAAGCAATATCTTTTCTTGCCTGATTACAAATAACATGGCTGAGCGTATTTGCAAGCGTTCAGATTACAGTCTTACCAAGGCGAAATTAGAAGTAAACTATCTGCCATAAGGTTGATGGCACACAATGTTATTTTTCGTTCAGAAGCCTTAGGCTCATGGCATACCATATGTTTACTCAGCTGGTGCCTGGTACTTTCCATTTACTTTAATATAAGGTAGCCCTAATGGTGGCAGGTGTTTCTTTACTAGTGAAGCAAATGCCTGATGTATATGGGTCATAGTTCAAAAATTTCCCAGAGAGTGGGATTTAACTATATTTAGTGTTTTTCTAATTTAAATACGGTTGGTATCTTCACAGAACACTAAAGGAAGAAATTTAAAAGTACGGTAATCCAACTTGTGTTCATCATTTCGTGTGTTACTCATGTGGGAAAATCCAGTTTTCCCCATTTATTTTAATTAAAAACGTATGCCTAATCTACTGAGTTCAATGAGTACTTTAGAGTAAGAGTACTATAGATTAGGAAGTCTCTATAGTCAATAATAGCCAATGGTATCTTATAATAAAGTCTTGCTATTTCATTAATGTAGAAAGCTTAGTCCTTAGCTATTATTGGCATTGCATCCTCATACATACTTGTTAATGCAAATACTCAGGAACAATTCTCTAGGTGGATAAACCTAACTCATTATTCTGATTATTATTATTATTATTATTATTATTAATAACACATGCTCATAAATCTAAAAAACAGGAAATATTTACTCCTTGATATGGACAAGTAGAATAAAAAGGAATGCCAGAGGAGCACTTTGCCCACTAACAAGATTGACACTTAATCCAGTTTATTGATGTTGAGAGAGGACCTTTTAGCTGTGAAACATCATCTAGTTATAAAAGGGGGAGAGTGGAGATTGCTATATGTTTACTTTGCAAACTCGGGTGATTAGCAGTTGATGATGAGATGATATGGTCTGATAATGTGGAGAGTAGCTTTGGTAATTGTCCTATGTCTGTGTCTCAGGAAGAGGTGGGTCTGTCTCTTGCCTGTAGTAAAACTGATGACACAGTCTGATAGACAAGAGAAACACAAAAGCTTAGGAATTTATAGGTACCTGAAGGCAATACAAGCCGCTGATGAAAGGCTTTCTCAATGTTAGAACACTAATTCATAGTGAAATGAAATCCTCTTGGTGCTTTGTGTCTGCAGTGCCTGCTGAAAGGATGAAAGCCATTCTAAATCTTCTAAATGCCAGGAGGTCATAATGGGTTGGTGCCACACTGAAGTTTATATTGGACGCAGTCAAGTACTAATTAAGCCTAACTAAACCGTTTGAAACTCCTCACAGTTCACTCCTCCATACCATTTTCACTTGACCTGGAACTACCTATTAGAAAAATGAACCCAAGAGAAACCCTGTATTTGGGAATGTGTTGAGATGAGCACAAGATAGTCAAGGTTCGAAAGCTAAGTGCAGGTAGTATGAAACAGTTTATTTGGAGATCAGGGAGGAATTTCATTTATAAAAGGCCAGTATACAATTTGAATGTTGTTGTATATAGTTTGAATTCAATTCAAGAGGATAATTGGGAATCATTGAGCAATTTTAATTTTTTTTCCATCATTTGACAAGAATGTAACCTGTGTGACCATAGGGGCAAAATATTGTCCTTATAGTAATCCTTTGTTAAACTGAAAATCTGCCTTTTTTAATATAAAATCATTTTCTTCTTATAAGAATGGTTTGTGCTGCATTCAAGATATACAGTATTTGTATAAGTGAAAGATGCTTAAAGGAAGCCTTTCTTTGTATAAGAATTTCATTTACAAGCAGTTATTAAGCTTCTGTCCCACGTGGAGCTTGTGGCAATATAATGACTCAAATTCTTTCTTAGGCATGTCTCTGGAAATGTGTATTGCTTTAGAGGTATAAGGGAAGCAACCAAATGTTTTTCTTATAGAAGGAAACAATTTCAGGCACTTACTTTCCACAACTTGTTTTGGGGAAACAATTCCAGGCACTTTCTTTTCACAACTTGTTTTGGGGAAACAATTCCAGGCATTCTTTTTCTACAACTTGTTTTGGGTGAGTTATTTGTGTCAGATCTTAACATTTGATGCAGGACTTATTGTCAGGGTCATGGTACATGAGTCATTGGTCCAGTGAGGTGATAATGGATGAGGTTTTGAGCAATCATCACTCAAAAACACAGATGTCTTCACATGATAATGGCATAATGACATCCATATGCTTTGCGTATCTTTGTATCAGGTTTGGCATTTCTATTACTGTCACCATTTGGGCACATGCTATAGATTTTAAAGAGCATGTTTATTATGAAAAGCAACTGTGTAGCTGTGTGTCGAGATTGTATAGAATAGTGATCTCCAAAGAGACCAACATGTTGCTCACAAACCCCTTGAATGTTGCTCCCAGTGTCCTCAAAGGAGGTGATTATTTTTGAATTCCAGGCTTGGAAGCATGTTGTTATTAAATAAAAACTAAAGGAGGTTTGAATCATGCAACTTTTTTGAATATTGCCCCTATAACCTCGACTGTATCAAATTGTCGCCTCGACAATTTGAATTTATTAGATTATCGAAGGAAAACCAGCGCCAAACAGCCCAAAACTATTGAATATCCTGAAGGTTAAAAACATGTCCTAATTGTTAAAGGGACCATTCGCCATTGACTTCTACATTATTTCAACAGGTTTTAGCTGGAGTGTTTTTGGATTCAGATTTTTAGCAGCTTCAGTGTATAATTAAATTTGAGTGTTTTTTTTTCACCTTTATAAACTCAACAAAAAAATTCTAGGTTTAATAAATAGGCCCCTAGGTATACTACCAAGTATTGCCTCCTGTCCATATCTGTAAAAAGGGTTTGGGACCCCTGGTATAGAAGGTCACATGGAATTTGCAGCAGATGATTTTTTCCACAAGTCTTTTGCTCTACTATATAAATCCTGGGTAGAACAGGCAGTGGATAGGCAGGGCACAAATATTTTCCTGACCATATTTAACATAAAATTGCTAAGGAATCTATCATTACTTCCACATTTTGGGACCTCCCCTAATAGGCTCTTCATGTGTCTAGCCAGCTTTAGTCATAAAGCAAAACAATTGTTGTTTGCCTGCCACTACTCATCCATAGATTCAAGCTGAAACCCAGTATTATCCTTTATTTGAAAATGTTTCTCTGATGATAAAAATGCAAACATCTTGTATGAAGATATTTTTTTTAATACCAAAAATATTTGTCTATCCATGACAATACTCATAAAGTCCTTCAAAGCCTAACATCTCCTAGAGACAGCTGCTTGTGTCCTCTAATTAGTGTCCGTGACATGTAAGGCAGCAATATCAGTAACGATAGCTTGAAACAACTGGAACCATTATGTTGTCTGTAGCAAAACTTCATGAATGTGAGACAAAACAGAAGTTTCGTTAATAAGGTTGTAAAAGTGCAACAGTATTGGAATGTCCATTTTTAGGATTCATTTTTGCATCACAATTAAAACTGTCTGGGTAGCACAGAACACACACCAGATTACCCCTCAGTAGTTTAATCAGGTCCTACCTGTGCATATTACACACATGCACAAATTCTTTGTATTATAATGCTTTCGTGATAATCCTATGAGAGTATATACTGGAATTTGGAAATGAAGGTGTTCAGGTAGATCAGGTATCCTATAGACGCTAGAGCCCAAACCCTCTACTGCTTTAGTACCTGTCCTGTTCCTCTCTACCCCTAGTCAGATCCTCCTTTCATAGTAACCTGGGTTGGAAAGATGTTTATCAGGTTCAACTTTATGGGGGTTATTTACTAAACTCTGAATGCCAAAAATCCGAAAAATATGTGTTTTTTTAGTATAAAATGCAAATTTTTAGTTAAAAAACAAAATACAATTTTTTCAGAATTTAGTATACCCCAAGGATGGAAAAAAAGTGTGAATCCGAAAATCCGGCATCTCAGATCTACCAAGGTTGCACATAAATCAATAGAAAAAGTCCCAAAGATTTTTTGATCTGCGCTGGGTTTCATGCAATTATCTGATGATTTTGGGGTAGAAAAATGGAAAAATTTGAGCGATTTGTATTTCTTCTGGTTTTTTTTACATTTTTTTCCCTACAAACAAAATTTTCTGGAAAGTGTATTAATAATAAGGCGAAAAAACCAGTGTAGATTTGGTCGGAATTTTTTTCAGAAAATATTGAGATAAATTTGGACTTTGATAAATAACCCCCTATATGTCTATACAAAACCTGTCTAACTGCTAGCTGATCCAGAGGAAGGAAAAACACCCAACTGAGGCCTCTCCAAATGTCATGGAGCAGGAAAATATTTTCTTCATGACTCAAGATGGCTATCGGACCAGTCCCATGAACAACTTTGTACTAAGAGCTGATTTCAGTAATCCTGTATTTTCTTGCTTGCTAAATGCCATCCAACCCTCTTTTGAAGCTATTTACTGTATCTGCCAGCACAACTGATTCATGGAGGGAATTCCGCAGCTTCACAGCTCTCATAGTGTAAACAACCTCAACTTTGCCAGTGTTTCTTCACAAATGAGACTTTACATTAGCGTACTAGCTTAGCTGACCTTCTTTGGACTTCTTTTTAATTTAGTAAATTTAGTATTACATACATTTTCTTCATAACTATTCACAGCCATCAAATACTGTTGTTAGTTGATCCAGAGGTTTCTGTCTTAAATGTGTTTAGTGAAGTCATATTAAAATAACTCAAATATACAGAAATAATAGAGTACAGTATATTAATGTATTAGCATGCCATTCTGTAATAAAACAGTACCATGTATTTGATGATAATTATGCTGCATTATTCCTTATTGGTAGTAAAACAATTCAATTGGGTTTTGTTAATGTTTTTAACAGACTAAGTGGCAGATTTATCAAAATGTGAGTTTCCTTTTAATAAACAAAAAACTCATACGTGTTCTATTCATTCATATGGGATTTTCAGAATTGTATTTATCAATGGGAGAAAGTTAGAACTCACCATTTGATGAATAAAATTCTAAAAATCCCATAGGAATGAATAAAAAGTGGGCGAGTTTTTATTTATTAAGCTTAAAACTCACATTTTGCTAAACCTGCCACTTAGGGGCATATTTATCAAGGGTCGAATTTAGAATTGAAAAAACGTCGAAATTCGAATTCAAAAAGACCAACCGAAATTAAGTCGAAGTTTTTTTTTGTTTGAATAGGTCCATTTTTGATCGAATAAGTCCGTATTCGACCAAATTAGAATCGTACAAATCGAAGTAATAGCGCATTTGATTGAATTCAATTCAAAGTTTTTCCCAAAAAAAACTTTGACTTTTCAAAGTCAACCAATTGACTCCAAATAGGTTGTAGGAGGTCCCCCATAGGCTAAAACAGCAATTTGGCAGGTTTTAGAGGGTGAATGGTCGAAGTCGATTTTTTAAAGAGACTGTACATGATTTTTTCAAATTCTAATCAAATTTGGACCATACACAAAAAATTGCTCGGAATTCGAATTTTTTTCATTCGAAAGTTCACCTCACCCTTTGATAAAACTGCCCCTAAATGTATATAGATTTAAATTATAGAAAGATGCCTTATCCGGCAAACCCCATGTACTGAGTATTCTGAATAATAGATCCTATACCTGTATTGACAGTTTCATAGAGGCAAATTCACTAACCTGCGGGAATTTGCCAGCGTCAGCTTCGCTCACATTGCAACAATTCACCAGGTGTAGATTCGCCAGGTCAACACTAATTCACTAAAATCCGAAGTTGCTTCCAGGGCGCCGAATGCTGGCAAAGTTGCGATAGCGTTACTGTACCAAGCGAAGCTGTGCTAGCGTTGGCTAATTTGCAAACGGCAGGAAGTTAAAGTTTAATGCATGTATATGTTGCAGCAAATACATTACACTACACAAGCCCAGGAAACCTTAATAAAGTAAAATAAAGTTGTTATATTGCCCTACACATGAGCCCAGTGTATAGTTTATGTGCCATATGTTAGGAAATGTAGGGGGGGAGCCCAGGTACCCAAATAAGATTTTATGGACTTTTGCCTGAAAAAGTAAGAGACGCTAGCATTTTTTGGGAAAAATTTTCATCCAAAAGAAGCCATATACATTCCATTGCACTTCGCCTGGTCTGAGCTGGCGAAGGCAAGTCTGGCGGAACAGGTAACGTTGAGTAAAAGGCGCATCTTAGTGAATTTGCAAAGTAACACTCTTTCACCAGAGCATAACTTTGTCTGGCGTAAGAGTGTGAAGCAGCGCTAGAGTCTATTTCCTTCGCTAGCCAAGTTACGCCTGCGCCCGTTAGTAAATCGGCGAAGTCCCGAAATGACGTTACGCTGGCAAATTTTCGATAGCGTTAGTCACTTCCCTTTAGTAAATTTGCCCCATAGTATTTACACTCTAGTACTAGTGACTTTCTCCCATTTTGCTTCGCTGAAAAATTACCTGGAAAATTCACAAAATGGCGTAAAATCAGCTGAAAAATAGTGAAATTGTCAAAATCTGACATTTTGACGAAAAATCTTGAAAATTGGAAATTGATGCTCGCGTCCAAGCTGATGCTGACGATTTTGACATGAGCGACTTTTCAGACGCGCCGGTGAATTTTCGCTGGATATTCGCAAACTTATTTGCCGGCGGCAAAACACGGAAATTCGTTGCAAATTCATGCCAGCCGAATTTATTCGCCCATCACTATCTGGTACTTCATTTTATAAGGATGTGCTTCATAAAATTTGTATTAACATATAATTACATATATAACATATTTTACAAATTTACATTCATTTGTAATCCCCAAAGTATTACACAGAGCTCTGGCAAGCAAGTCTTTTCATTACTGAAGATGTATAAAGTTGGTCACCCTAAACTTTTGAAAAAAGTACAATGGAAGTGCTAGTGATTTGGCCAATTAATCAAGGCACATTCCCTGGTCCCCTGTCTCATAAGTAATTCATTATATATACGCAAGTGCATGTGTTTACAAAAACAGGGTTTTTTTGTTACAAAGCCATGACCACAAAGTTGATAAGCCACCATACCGCAAGGTAAACCCCATACGGTGGTCCCTAACTTATTTACCTCTGGTCATAATAGAAAAAGGCTTGTACCTCTGCATAGTAGCATTGTAATAAGTGTCTCCTAAACCCTGGTTTGGGCAATATCTCTCTCTCAAAAGCTGCAAAAGCTAGTGGTGGGGGAGGATCTAGCCCTCAGACTGAAACCAAGGTTCAGGAGACACTTATTACAAGTAATGCTACTATGTAGATTACAAGCCTTTTATACTATGACCGGAGGTAAACAAGTTAGGGGTTTACCTTGACGTGGTATGGTGGCTTATCAACTTTGTGGTCATGGCTTTGTAACTAGAAACCCCTGTTTTTGTAAACACATGCACTTGCATATATAATGAATTACTTATGAGACATGAGATCAGGGAATGTGCATTGATTAATTGGCCAAATCAGTAGCACTTCCATTGTACTTAAACATATTTTAACTTTAATGGGGGAATGTAATAAAAATCGCTAACGGAAAAACTATTCGCAATGCGAAAAGTTATGCCTTTGCGCGAACAAATTTTGCTTTGTGCGAATTTAATATAGCTTTTGCGAGCCCGGAAACTGTTTAGCGACCACTTCCGACAGTGAAAGACCGTTTGCGAATTTTATAGTTTGCGCCAATGCGCAGTCAATGTAATAAAACTTCTTACTGAAAAAGTCGTTATGTTTGCTCCAAAAGATTACGACACCTTCAAGCTCTTCTTATGAGTGTGCAATTAAAATTCGCAATGCGCAATTAAAATTCGCAATGCAATAACAGTTTAAAGAACAATATTACATTGCGAGATGTGGATTTTTAGTCTTATTGGTGCAAATTGTTTTGCTCTTTGTGACTTTTATTACATTCCCCTGTAAGTGCCTTTGAGTGCTACCACAACCCTTTGTATAATGCTCAACAACAGTTTGATTGGCCAGGTCTTTTGGTATTATCAGCAAAACATACCTTGACAATGATAACACTGATAATACTTAAGAAACTGACTAAATCATTTGAAGAATCAAATTATTGGTCAACTAGGAGAAGCTGAGTAGTAAACTCATATCATTGCCATTCAGCTTGCTTGCCGCATGACTTATGAAGTGCCTTGTTTTGCTGTCTGATGCCTTATCATAGGCACTCTCAGAATATGGCGAAACAGGTCTGAAACGTGATGCTGACATGTTGGTTTCTTAGTATCCTTACAGCTGTTGTTTTAGTTTTCTAGTCTTTCCTGAAATGCCATCCCCATATGGAGAGAGCTAATGTTTAGATAGCATGTCTCAGCTTGTTGAAATTAAACAAACTCGCCAGTGGTAAAATGAGAACATTAATATTTCGTGCAGGATCATGAATTTGACTTTATAATGACTCAAGGGCTTTGAATGAAGGGAAATAAAGAAATACACACAAAGACCCGGAGTAATACTATACTGTTATGCTAATTAAAGCTGTAGTTTGAATAAAGTATGTGAAAATATTATTTTGTCCAACCCTCCATATGGTATTGTCAAACAAATTAGCACAATTAGACTCTCTGAAAAACTTGTTTTTGAAGAATTGGTTTTATATTAGCTGATGCCATTTTCTTTAATTGCCATGCTAAATGAAAATTTCAGACCCCCCCCAAAAAAAACAATTACTGAAAATCAAATTAACTCATATAGATCATAAAATGCTATGTGATAACAAGGCAATGTATTTCCTTTCTAATTTGCACTTTACTAGAGGTATCTTTTATGTTTGGTCTCTTCCTCCTTTCACATAGCTGTGGCTTATTTGTTACAGAAATTAGACCCTTAATTTTTATTTTCCAACTTTATTAGAAAACCCCTGTTAGCTCTATAAAACTTGACATGTAACGTGAATTGTACAGCTATGTTCCCGTCAAAATCTGTTTCACACAGAGCATTTTGACCACATTTTCACAGGCCTTATTGATGTTAGGCAGTTGCTTTAATCATCCTTAGCAATCACAACTTGACTTCTCCAGTGTCTTCCATTTGACCTCCTAAGAGCAGGATAAATGCTTTAAGTACAACAGGCCTTCATAAAACCAAATCTGAAATGTAGCTTTGATATAATTTTATATATATATATATATATATATATATATATATATATATATATATATAATTACTTGGTAAGGGCAGCATTCCGCCTTTGCAGCATCCCTCGGGTGCACGGTAATGTACAGCATAAGCAAAAAGAAGACCAGCAACACCGAGATCTCTTGTGATGTAATCAAACCTGTATTGTGAAATCACATGCAAGCCGACGTGACGTTTCGGTCCACACAGGGACCTTTATCAAGGCAACCATGTTTAACCCCAAATGCATTTAAATACCCATAAAACCAAGGTCAAAGAACAGGAAGTGACATCAGCATCATAAAAAAGCCTCATAAGAGGTATGTGTCAAGTGATAAAATTTCCATAAAAGTGACCAAGAATCCCACAGTATAAATCGTGTAGTAAAAATTTATATTAAAAATTTTTAAGAACAATTTGTGTGTACAATTTATTTGTTACAAAAAAATTGCTACTATGTCTCAAATCGTATCTGCTGTGCAGTGTGTAGCATATATATTGCGAAAGAGTAGTGCAACCAATTTATGTGTGGGTTTTATTTGTTGCAAAAAAATGCTACTCTGTATCAAATCTTATCTACTTTGCAGAATGTGACAATTATGTTGCGAAAGAGTTGTCCTATTATGTTTCAAACTGTCATATACTTTGCAGTGCGTAGTATAAAAAATCTTAAAAACAGGCAAATTGCCATTAAAGACATATCTAATACAATAAACAAACCGTAATCCTCAGGCCGTAAAATAAACTCATATTAATGCCTAAAGTGCATATAATGCACCATGAATAGAAAAAAACAGGAGACAACTACTGATCAGCCCTTCAGGATATACTGATACGAACACCTAAACCACAGCTAGGCATCATTTTGGGCCACATACCATATATTACAGATTAATACAAACCAAAGAAAGAGTTACTATATGGATACCATTATCTGTTCGTAATCCTTTTAAATCTTATACAACTCATATGGGACAGATGTGCTTACAGAAAACAATCAAAGCTAGAGAACTGTTGAAGCCCCTTGGGGCAACACAATTAAGTTCATAAGTCCAAAATACCACGTGGAGGGTCCAAGATACAGTCTATAGGCATACACTTGAATGCGGAGGCTGGATGGTTTGCTTGTAGCCAATGTTGTGCCACTAGCTGCTTAGAAATATCCTGGTTGGTTTCCTTTAAGGGCAGCTCTAATAGTTGAGCGATGCATGCTAATTCTTTCCCTAAGTTGTCTGGATGTTTTCCCACAATAGAGCAGTCCACAGGGGCATTTTATTATATAGACCACATTACGTGATAAGCAGGAGAGCCTTTGTTTGATATGGTATGTTTTTCCAGTGTAGGGGTGAGAAAATCTGTCACCAACAATCAGAGAGTTTGATACTACGCACTGCACAGTATATGAAAGTTTGAAACATAATAGGACAACTCTTTCGCAACATAATTGTCACATTCTGCACAGTAGATAAGATTTGATACAGAGTAGCATTTTTTTGCAACAAATAAAACACACACATAAATTGGTCGCACTACTCTTTCGCAATATATATGCTACACACTGCACAGCAGATACGATTTGAGACAGAGTAGCAATTTTTTTGTAACAAATAAATTGTACACACAAATTGTTCTTAACAATTTTTAATATAAATTTTTACTACACGGTTTATACTGTGGGATTCTTGGTCACTTTTATTGAAATTTTGTCACTTGACAAAGTTTTTATGATGCTGATGTCACTTCCTGTTCTTTGACCTTGGTTTTATGGGTATTTAAATGCATTTGGGGTTAAACATGGTTGCCTTGATAAAGGTCCCTGTGTGGACCGAAACGTCACGTCGGCTTGCATGTGATTTCACAATACAGATTTGATTACATCACAAGAGATCTCTGTGTTGCTGTATATATATACAGTTGTATTCAGCATAATAGCAGTCATCACTAACCAATGATATTTCTACGTGGCAAATAATTTACTAGTAGTCATGAAATGCATGCTGCTGATTCTGTGTAATTGAATCATCAATTGAGGTTTGTTCAAAATATTAGCTGTGTTGAAAATAATAATAGCTTGTTCCAAATAATAGCAGTGGGGATTTCAATTAGTGAGGTCATTCATTCTGTGAAAAAACAGGTGTCAATTATGGTCCTTTTTTTGAGGAAGAAAGGAAGAAAATGTTGTGCATGTTGAAAATCTGAGTAAAATATGTCATTCTAACTGAATTTCTTTTTATGAGAAGGTAAGTAGAGACCTCGATTCTGGGATGGCAGTGGATGTGATTTACTTAGACTTTGCTAAAGCATTTGATACAGTGCCACACAAAAGGTTACTGGTTAAATTAAGGAATTTTGGCCTGGAACATAGTATTTGTACTTGGATAGAGAACTGGCTAAAAGATAGACTAGAGTGGTGGTAAATGGAACATTTTCTAATTGGACCAGTGTTGTTAGTGGAGTACCACAGGGCTCTGTACTAGGTCCCTTGCTTTTCAATTTATTTATTAATGTCCTGGAGGTGGGCATTGAAATGACTGTTTCTATTTTTGCAGATGATACTAAATTGTGCAGAACTATAGGTTCCATGCAGGATGCTGCCACTTTGCAGAGTGATTTGTCTAAACTGGAAAACTGGGCAGAAAACTGGAAAATGAGGTTCAATGTTGATAAATGCAAGGTTATGCACTTTGGCAAAAATAATATAAATGCAAGTTATACACTTAATGGCAATGTGTTGGTAGTTTCCTTAAATGAGAAGGATTTTGGGGTTATTGTAGATAACAAGTTGTCAGTGTCATTCTGTGGCTACTAAAGCAAATAAAGTTCTGTCTTGCATAAAAAAGGGCATTAACTCAAGGGATGAAAACATAAATTTGCCTCTTTATAGGTCCCTGGTAAGGCCTCATCTGGAGTATGCAGTGCAGTGGAAAAAAGGCGCTTGCGAGGGGACATGATTACACTTTACAAGTACATTAGAGGACATTATAGACAAATAGCAGAGGATCTTTTTACCCATAAATGGATCACCGTACCAGAGGCCACCCCTTTAGACTAGAAGAAAAGAACTTTCATTTGAAGCAACGTAGGGGGTTCTTCACAGTCAGGACAGTGAGGTTGTGGAATGCACTGCCGGGTGATGTTGTGATGGTTGATTCAGTTAATGCCTTTAAGAATGGCTTGGATGATTTAGGGAGGGGTGTATGTATGGATGCTGGTTTTCATTTGGAGGGGTTGAACTTGATGGACTTTGTCTTTTTTCAACCTGATTTAACTATGTAACTATGTAACTATTCTAGACATTGTTCATAAGAACAGCGTACAATTAGAAGACGTCTATGTGAAGCCAAGCTATCGGCAGAAGCCCCTGCAAAGTTTCACTGTTAAAAAATACCATGTGCTGAAGTTGCCAAAGAACACATTGACTGGCCAAAAGAGAAATGGCGCAACATTTTGTGGACTGATGAAAGCAAGATTGTTCTTTTAGGGTCTAGGGACCCCAAACACTGCATTCAAGCCACAGCATCATGGTGTGGCGCAAGCATCATGATATGGGGATGTTTCTCATACTATGGTGTTGGAATAATGAGTCAGTTTTAATACATCAAAATACTTGAAGAGGTTGTGTTGCCTTATGCCGAAGAGGAAATGCCCTCAAAATGGATGTTTCAACAAGACAACTACCCCAAACATACCAGTAACTGAGCAACAATTTGGTTCCACTCCAACAAGATTGATGTTATGGAGTGGCCAGCCCAATCCCCAGACCTTAATAGAAAAGGAAACTTGTGGGGTGACGTGCAGCAACCCACCCCAGATGTGCAGCAGTTCTCAGAAATAGTGATTATACAACTAAAAATAGTTCAGTCATTCAAAGGAAAGCAAAATCTTGAAACATTTTTCAGTTTCAGTGAATATTTGACTTTGTGCAGACATTACTATTTTTTGAGTAGCCAAATATTCCATTTTTTTTTTACTTTCTGTAAAGGAATAACACAAATTTTATAAATTGTTCTTCATGTTTTCATTTTGAATAGAATGTGCAATGTTCCCAATACATTTGCATGTATTGAAATAAAAGCTATTATAAGGATTTTGAGCTTTAATTACTTTTTTAATACACGCTGCAATTATTCTGATTACTACTATATATGCAATTCAACTTGTAAACCAATAGATCAAAAGAAAAATCAATTCTTCCAATGAATTCTTGCAATGGGCCTGTGGTGGACCCTGCTGCACTATGCAGAAAGGTACAGTTTGGTTCCTTGGCGTAAGATTAACTGGCACAATGTAAATGAGACCTTTATTTATGCATCCTATTAAAGAGCTGTAAGCTCATGGACAGTGAGGTTGTGGAATGCACTGCCGGGTGATGTTGTGATGGCTGATTCAGTTAATGCCTTTAAGAATGGCTTGGATGATATTTTTGGACCGATTTAACTATGTAACCCTTTAAGATACATATTTTATGTTTGTTTTCCATACAGACTTTCTAAAATAACTGCTTTTGTGCACTAAAGCCTTTCAATATATTATGCAGCAAAATTCAAGTCTACTTTCCTCATGTTATTTATCAATTAATTTTATCACAAAAATGATCTTATGATTTTTATGGGCAGAAACTCAGCTGTGGCAATAGAACCTCATAATACTTTTCAATGCTGCATACATATGATAAATATGTCCATTTAGAGACTGGACCACATTTATGTTTCCATATGATTTGTTTTAGTTGAACCAACAGTCAAACGGTTTTCTTAATGGAAATATAAAGAGATCGTGGGGAACTTATTGACAGGGCTCACACACAGAACAGAATGAAGTTATATTGAGCACATGGTCCATGCATAAGGTTCTTATTTAGTATTCCTTGAAGTATGTGGAAAAGGCAATCAAGAAATGGTAAAGAGTAGAGAATGAAGGCAACTGTGCATCTCAGAAGTCATGTTAAAACTCCAGCACTAGCGGGTTATAGCTATCACAGACTGACAAGCAGTAAATGCGGGATGCCTAATGTAACCAATATGTAGGCTACTTCTAAAGCTGATTTATGGGAGCATTTCTATGTTAGCTTTAAGCTAAATTTGATGGAACAACCTTTGCCCCGATATCAGCTTTATAAACATTCTTCCTGCATGTTTCTTGTTCGCGATTATCAATGGGATATTTATTTTCAGATGCGGATCACTGAAATATGAGGGTGAATAAACGTGAAAATATTTTTTTCTTAACATAATCAAAAGTTATAATGACATTATTTATGTTTATTATAGAAAACAGCCTTTGCTGTAATTTTGTTTAATATCCTAACTCTGTCACATAGCAAAGTCATTTTTCAATGCAAGATTATGTACAGACCCAAGAATTCTGTATTGGTTCTTTTTCAAAATTCTGTGGGCTGAAACCTGATGGCCAAAATAAGAGAGATGTTGAACCACCCTTGTGTACTTGCTTTCCCTTACTTCCTGGGAATTGGGGTGCATTGGTGTTGAATTGGTGTTACACAAGCTTTCATGGGGTACATTCATCGTGTCTATCATTATAAGGCCTAAACTTTTTGTCACTGGATATAGGAACTGCCATGTTTTTTATGCCACTTGACAAGTGTAAAAGAAATAGGAAAGAGGGGGTGATAACATAAAAATATCTATTCAAAATGTATCAGATAAAATATATAAGCAAAAGTGACTGCACCCTTAAGGCTAATCTTATACTACAGCCTATGCAGACTTTAGGTAGTTAAGTATGGGCAGTAATGGTGGATTTGCAGCTAGTGTAGCTACAACAATAGAGAAAATGCATAGTTTGGACATTAGCCTATACAAAAAGCATTGTTTCTGGCAAAAATATTATATTTTCAGATGCTGGACAAAGAGATCAAAGCTATCAACTTATAGCATTACTGGCCTCTCTAAAACTTTGTGGAGGCCCAATTCTAATGATGTGATTATTGATGGCTGGTTGACTTAGGAGATAATTTAAAAGATACTTGTTGAAGTAAACAAAGGTCCAGAAACTAATGGTATTCATCCCGAGGTACTAAAATTTCTCAGCTCTGTGACTGCTAAACCTCTTTACTCAAAGGGGCAGTATACCCCTTATTGAACATGAGTTAAATGTTGTTTAGCTAAACAAGCCAAATCTACTCCACGTGTGGTCTTTACAACTTAGATGATTACAACGAACAGACAATCAGTCTATATTGCAGGGGAATTTTCTGAGAATTTCAAATTTAATGCTCTAACTCAAGGACCAAGCATGGAGTAGTTTAAATTTCCTCTGTTTAGCACAAACAGCCCGAAACTATTGAAATCTTGAAGGTAAAAACATGTTCCAATTGTTAAAGGTACCATCTGCCATTGACTTCGTCATGATTTCAACAGGTTTTAGCTGGTATTTTCATATTTAGCATTTTGTATTCTAATTTTAGCAGTTGCAGATCATATTAATCTCTAAAAATTTTAGGTTTTTTTCCCCTATAAATATTTACGTTTTTCCCATTTAAAATTGACCAGAAAAAATTGAGGTTTAATAAATATGCTCCTATGAGTTTGTGCTAGCATTGTATTATGTTCAATAGATCTTGTCAGACAAATTAAATTGCCTTCTAAAAGAAGGTGATCAGAAGCCTAGATATTTAAAAGGCAGTGGATGTGATCTACTTAGATTTTGCTAAATAATTGAATACATCACCACACAGAAAGTTACTGATTATTATTATTATTACACAATATTGGCCTAGATTGAAGTGTTGATTTGTATAGGTGTGATGATGCTTTCCAGTTACTTTTAAGCCTAAAGTTACTTTTAAATTCCTAAAGGAGTCATACAGTATTTTTATTTAACCCCTTGAATTAAAGATCAAAGATTATGATCACATCTTATTTGTTTTATTTTAAATCCACTGTGGTGGGAACATTATGGAAATTGGGTCACCATGTAAAAGTGTATGGACCTGTATGTGCCCATTTAAATACAGCTCTTCATACAAGTGAAAATTTTCACTAAGTGACAAAAGTTTGAGTTTTGTGCTGTAATAACTAGCCCTTTGTCTGCTAATTCTGTCATGGTTTGAAGTTACTTTAAAACTAAAATGGCTCATGTCTCCAGGTCAAGTCTTTTCACACCATCAACTTACAGTAAGTTGCTGTTAGTCCATTATCTAAGTGCTCAGACCCTTTTTCACTTGTGTCACTTGATCAGGTTGTTGTACATTTCATATCAAACATCATTTAAAAGCATCATTTAATTTCCATTTCATATTCCGTTTTGTGGGCCCAGCCTGTTGCTATGCAGCATTGACACTGTGTTCCTGAGAGTATGTTTCTTCTTGCAGTTGTTTAAAGCAGGACTGTCCATCTGGAGACCCATAAACTGGATATAGCAATCTAAGGCAATAGTATAGCTTCCACCCTTGCTTTGATGTATTGATTTATTAAATAAGATATCCATAAGGAAATGTTGGAGCATGTAGTAGTTGTTGTACCATGTTCACTCCTTATTGTTCCAGGGGCATATGAGAACATACTAGGCCATACAGACAAATCATTTTAGGGCCCCTTAAAATATCACAAGGCTTACATTTCAAAAAAGTATAGTGAAACTGCTTATCAACCAGGGTCTTACTGGGCTCTTTACACTCCTCTTCTTACTTTCCTGCAGTAATTACTGTAGTGTTTATGACACAATTTAATGCGGTTGAAAGTTATTTTATTTCACTCTACAAATATATTAAAGGCATTTGTTAATTATTGTATTTTTTGCTTCAAAGAATTAGAAACATTTGCATGGCTTCATAACTTTTACCATTTATGGAAGTGCATGAATAGAATTCAAGTATATGCTCTTAAAAACCGCTCCCCCTTCGGGAGAAGAATTTCATTAGCATAAAAAAAAAAGCATCTCGAAAAAGAATTCCACAAAACATATGCAGCACTCACAAAAATATTTTGTTTCACATTGTTGAGAGTTGGGAATTCACAGTGGGAACATACTCAGCCTTTACTGTTGGGCAATGTATGTGTAAGAAGAGCTTATGCTCAATGAAACATTATGAATGCTAGTCCCATTATAAAACATTATGGTATACAGTATGTCTTTCTACCATCTACCCCTGTATCTTAGTAGCAGTCGGTTGCCACTGTAAAGGTCAAGTTTTATTTGTAAAGCTCCAAGTGGAGCTGATGTTTTTATAGGAATGGTGACAATTTATGGTTAGACAGAAGAGTAAATTGAAAAAGTCTCCCAGGGATAGTCAGCGGAGACTGAACCGATGATGTTGATTTATTTATCAAATAATAACATTCCAATAATTTTTTACCTGTAAGTCTCATTACAAACATATTATGAACTCGGAAACAAAAGCAACCGTTTCTAGTTTATTGCAGCCTCCAGTGCGCCTTAGCAAATTGGACTTTTGGTTTTGGTGCCTGACTGTCTGTATCTAACTGGACAGTAGACACTGGGGAGCTAAGAATTTCCGCTGAATATTTCTGCTCATTGTGGCATGTAAGATGGAGTGGTCAAAGGTGTAATAGAAGGAAGGTTTACCCTTAGTAGAAAAATATGTTTCAATTTTCAATGTTCTTTAAAAATTATAAGTCCATTTGTCATGGTATTTAGCTTTACAATGACATCTCTGAAGGCAGAAGAGCTCACAGTTCGAGTTTGGGAACAAATCGTAAAGTCATTACATTACTTTTCAGTGCCTGTGCCAGAAATATCAACAAGGGAAAATATTTTAATTATATATATTTAAAAATATATGTTGGTAAGTATTTGTCCAGCACCTGTATATGAAATATTCTTGCAGCAACAGTCGTATTTTATACGAGAAAGGTTTTTAGAGAGTCATAAATGACATTTGACACTAGTTTACGTCCACTTAGGTACTAAACCATTGCAAACACAACAGTTTAACAAATGCAGGGCAGATTATATTTAAATGCATGCAAACCCCTTTCTTGTTTTGGTGTTACTTGCTCTTTATTATGATTTGCAATACAATATAATTACATCCATATCCAGTTTAAGTGTCAACTGCATGTGGCCTGGAGAAATAATCTAGTTTTTGCTGCCCAAATGTAGCTTTGACCATTATTTCATCCAACAGTATTTACAATAACATCTGTATAGTTAGGGCCAGTCAACCCACTGCAATTGTTGTAATATTGGCCACAGATTTAATTTAATCAGCACAAAGTTTAGAAGAATGTGCAGTCAGTTTAAGAGATTGAACAGATAACTGTATGCTTAATACTTTTTTAGTTGTTAAAACGAACCAAGTTTTAATCCAATGTCACTCTTAACGACCAATTAATTACTTCCAACTATCAGTTTATCACTTGTTAGTGAACCCAATCAATTTTTATTAATTAATGATTAATTTAGCAGAAATACATATCCAAAGATAACTTAACACACCATCAATTCTGAGTACAACAATTAATCTGTGAAACTAAAAATGAATAAATTAAAGTGATTACTTATAAAGTGCAAGTGCTTATCAATGAATTATTTCACTCCAAATTTAATCCTTGTATGTCTGAAGAATTTGGGAATTAGAGGAATTAGTGGTGTCTGTGCAAATTTAATAACTTTGAAATTTGACCTTTGATAATCTGCTCCTAAGACTTTTGTAAAATATGTCAGTCATCAGAAGTAGCATAACAGGATTTGTGTAAAGTACTTTATCTACCACACCCTCAAAAGAATGGATGCTCTGGGATTATAATAATTGGACATTTTAGTAACATGCAGTGCTCTCTTTAAATAGGCATGTTAGTGTGATGGTTTTTCTTGTCAAAGGAATTAATTTTCAAGTAAATTAGAAAATACAAGATCTACTGATGATCCGCACAACAAAGTGTGAGGAAGTGGATATTTTACTGTTAACATAAATTAAATGATTAACATTAGTGCTATCTAGTACGTTAATTAACACTTTATGTAATCTTACACAGTAATCAACAAATATGTATCAAACATGGTATTAAGGGGATTTAAAATCAAGGGTCGGATTGAAAATTTGAATTTCGAATTCAAATTTTTGAGGTTTTTTATGGCCAAAAGGAATTGTTTAAAAAACTTGAATCGAGTTTTTAAAACTCAAATTTGTGTAGAATTCAATTAGCGGTTTCGGGGCGATCCTATTCAACTGACTTTTACAAATTCAATTTTTTTTAAATACATTTAGATTGGTCAAATTTCGAGTTCATGGGAGTTTTTAAAAACTCACACGAATTCGAAATTCGACCTTTGCTAAATATGCCTCTAAGTGTAACAAAATGATGCTTAAAAATAATATAAAAAAATGATCAAACCTCTTCTTTTGCAGCTAATTTAGAAAACAGAACATATGCATTTTGTCATCAAGCAATAAGAAAAATGTTTATTCTACCCAGGCTTTCTTTATTGAGCTAATGTTGAACAAAGTGGTAAAAAAAACACTCTGGCAGGCAAGTCTACAGTGCATGATCAACCATACATGATCTGAGTGGATTCCCAGTTAAGAGGCTTGTAAATGATTGTGGGTGGTCCAATCACACAGGAGCTAAGTGGAGCTGGTCATATTGCATTTGTCCTATCTTTGCAAACTAGTGGTACAAACAAGTGGTTCTCAGAGACAGACTTTGTCATTCCCAGGTCAGTGAATTTAGGTACATCTGTAAATGTGTTGAATATTATTTGTCACTGCGTTGCCATTATTTGGGCCACAGTAAAGAGCTACTGGAAATAACACAATAGATATTATACCTTCTAGGTTCCTAGTTCCCCCCAACTGTTGCTCTCTTGGCACGTGCCCCTTCTGCCTACCCCAAGTTCCAGCCCTGCTGCCTTATTATTTAATATCCAGCTGATCAAATGGTCTTGTACATTCTGCACTTGAGGTGATGTATTTTGATATCTTCTTTTTGACAATCTATTAACTCTCTTTTAAAAAAAATAACAAGAGGGAGTATTTTCATCTCTGTAATCTCAAGTCCCATGCCTAAACATATATTGCTTATTCGGCTAGTTGCATGTTTGGCCTTTTGGCTCGGTGACTTTTCATATAGGAAAAATTGCATAACAACATGCCAGAATGTCTTGTGTGTCTCTAAATTTTGAGTCCTTTTTAAACCAATAAGATGCTGAATTTGTTAACCAATCAATACAAGTATCTTACAAATAAGAACAGAGGTCAGATTCTTCATTAGGAGAAATCTAAACAGTCTGATTCATTATTTCTTTCTTCTGTCTCCTCTTCTGCACAGACAGGATACTGAATCAACTCCCTTAATTTAGCTGTCTGTTCTTGATATGACTCGGGTTTCCTTAAAAACATGGACAATAACATAAAAAAGTTTAGAGTTTGTATTTAAAACTTAGAATAGCCAGGTAAAGGTTGATAAATTGCGTACCGGTACCATAACACAGAAAGAAATCGCCAGCGCTCGGTCTAACCCATGCTGTGGCATTGACCAGCTTTTGGAGGTTATGATGAATGTACCCAGTAGGGAGAGTGCCTTTCAAAGGAGAAGTGCAGTCATTATGTTACGTAACAAATACAGGAGATACCTGGAATGATTGCTACGGGTACAGTTATTGTATATTATAACAATATGTCGTTTCCACACAAAATGTCCAGGGGAATTTTCTTTGCTTCACCCTATACCAGCCGTGCATCTGACCGTAAAACATATTAGTTACATGATATGCTTTCTACATTTGCTCACCTGGTGTATCTAAGTCCCATATGAATGGCCCCCAAAATATAACAAGGCATTCTTGTTACAAAGGCTTTGAAAGATCACAGTTGAAGAACTGTATGTAAAAAACATTTGGTTCCTGCTAATGAGCTTGCCAGCTCAATAAAACGATAGAAACAAATTATACAAAAAAGGTGACGATTTTGGTAAGGTAATGAAAGGAAAGCACTGCATGTAAGGGTTGTAATGGTAGGAGCTGGCAGCAAATAAAAAATATACATATAAAAAAAAATAATCAGTCTGTTTTTTTGAATGACTTTGATACAAGTGACATGCCTGCGCTTTCTCTCTTCCTGTTTAGAAAAGAGCGAGCAGATGTGGGCCTTGGCTAGAAGGACAATTGCCTCTCACAGGAAATGCTCAGGGTGCAGTAATGATATTAAATCCTTATGTTTCCATAAGCCTCAGGGCCAAACAACAATTTGGAATTTGGGAGAAATCTATGTTAAACTGATACATGCACACTGATGGAAAATCTGTTCTGTACTTACACTTCTGACAGCCTCGGTAATAAATGGTTTGATTTATTTTGCAGAATGCTCCCTTCCCTGATGAGAGAAACATCCAGTGGTGTAGGTATTTCTCAAAGTGAGCATTCAGTGCCCAGAATGATATTTTTTAACCTATTCATTATCATGTTACCTTGCAGCTGCCTGCAATAGATTATTTTTAATATAACTCAACTGAGGAACGTTTCAGTGCCTTTTAATATCCGTAAACAAGGACACTAGAAGTGACTTGTTGTAAATCCCTAACTGTCATTTGTAAAAGAAGCTCTGCAACTCTCCCTATATTTTTGTTATCACCCCCTCCCATTCATGTTATGGTCATAAGGCTCATTAAGAACTGCGGAATCATGGTGCAAAGTGCAAAAAATGGGTGCAAACCATGATCCCTACTCCACACTATAGACAGAGGTCTTTGCACTTTGTTATATGGCTCTCCCATGCATACAACCCTAACGGTGTTTGGCTGCACTGTATTTATGAAAGGCAGCCTGGGAGTGGTACATAGGTCAATGATTGTAAGATACAGCTGGAACGGCTGTATTTCTTACAGGCATTGAGTACAGGGCTGTGCTGACAGTGCTCGCTTTGCATCTTGCTCTGGATTCAGTGCAATTTTCTAAAATCCAATTTCAGTGGATATACCTTGCCAGAGAACTATGAACTGAATTGATGGTGGGGATGGGTGCCTAACATTTTGGCAGTCCCCAGTGAATTCATCCTTCCTTGTCCATTAATCCTTTTGCATTCCTTTGTTTGAATTACAGTAAATCTGCCCCTTGGTTTACAATATATTTCTATGAAAATATGTCTATCTTGCTATAGAAGTGAAATTAGGTATATTTAGAAAATCAATATATAATATTCATAGTATACCAGACCCCCTAAAGCAACAAAAAAATGCATAGAGAAACTACCATTAATTATGTACAGAACGTTTCTTAATTTTGGCTATAGTGTGGCACTATATATATGGTTATTGGCAATTTCGGTCCATTTATCAGGTGCAATAACTCTAAATTGGATAATGTTTTTTGTACATGTATTGTCATAACAGAATGAGTATGTTCTTGTCATTTTGCTAACCTTTTATATTCATTTAATTGTTAAACAGTGAAGGTACAAGAGAAAGTAATAAAATTATAGTCATAGTAATAGAATGTATCCCGTTGTATCTTATTCCTTTGTAATACTTATTGTATATTATTATTTAGTGGCAAAAATAATAATACTTTATTTACAAGTGCAAATATGTTCTTATTTACTTATGTGTTTAAAATGATATAACTTTAAAACTAGTTTTCACCTAATGCAAGATTTTTAAAAGAAAGATCGCAATATATTCTTATTTATATGTACAGATGGGGCTGCCATGTTCAATGCCTCAGTTGAGGCATGTTGAAAATGCTTCAGTATAATCTTACCATGTATTGGCCACTAGATGGCTCTCTCCTTTTATTACACATGGGGAACAGAATTTAACAGGCACAGCTAAAGCCTTCCCTGTAGAGAGTTCATACTAAGGAAAAAGAATTTGGTGATGATCCCCAAATGGTTTCAGTTTTGCAGATTTAACCGGAAAGGGTTTTTAGATTTACTACATTTCAGTTTAATCCCCTAAACATGTGCCTATATAGGAAGATTCTTGGGAAGGCAGCTGCTTGTATTTTTATTTGCTCCAAAGTGCAAATCGGTATTTCATGTATAAAGGGTGCACCTGGATTTGCAATGTCCTGTGACAATTCCCTGCAGATGTGCCTTCCCTTTTCTCCACTGAAGCTGGGGCACCTTGATCTTTGCGGGGAGCTTCCTGTTGTATTTGAAGCTAACTGTAAAAGCAAGCAGCTTCCAGCGCTTGATCTCTATCCGCTCACACAGGCAAATGGCACAGAGGAAGTGAAAGGGTTCTACAAACACTACACAGGCCAATGTGACCACCTGTTGAGACAGTTCCATTGTTTAGAAAGCTGTGCTCACATTTCTTCACTTCAGTCCCAACTTGCAAGGTGTTGTGGAGACGATGCAGAAGACCGTTTCATTTGAACTTTCTCTCCATTGACTTGTCACTAGTGATGGGCGAATCTGTCCTGTTTTAGTTCACCAAAAAATTAGCTAATGGACGTCAAAATAATTTTAATGCGCATCAATTTTTACTCATGACTTTTTTTGTTACAAATAAATGTTAAACAAATAAATACATTTTGGTGTATTTGTGTTTCCAAACTATCTTTGGCTCTAAGCCGTTCACTTTGCAATCAGCAAAGATTGGAAAATGGAGCAATGTATTTAAGCCAGCATATTACAAATAGTTCTCATGCCGTTCTGAAGAACTGCTCTGGAATTTTAAATTTCCTGTTTATTTTCATGAAGTTTTGATAGGATGTGCCTCGCTCTAGACACGATTTGTTGCCTCAGGGTTGGAAGACATTCAGGTGCATTATCTTAGCCTTTTTTTTTTTTGCCTTGTTTCGGTACACTGAATTTGAGCCAGAACTACTATATAACATTAAAATGCTTCTTCCAAAGGCTTTGGCACAAAATGGCACTGCAATTTACTGGGGATGAAAAAATGGATCTGCAAATCAGATGCCCTGGCTGTTATTATTGTATATATACAGGTAGTTATTGTGTAGGCAAGCATAATCAGTTTCATTGCCATTCACAAACAGAGGCAATTGCCTCCCCCTGGAATTTTGCAACCTCCCCCCCATCCCATATTGCTGTTTGAATGTCCCCATGTTGCCCTACTTGTCCTTGGTTCTTCTCAGCTCCCTGCGCCCCTGCATCTCGAGAAAGAAAAAACAAGATTGTAGTATGTTCCACTGTGTTTATTAACGTAGAGTCTATGGGAAATGGCCTTTTAATAATTCAGAGCATTCTGGATAACAGATCCCATACTGTATTACCATTCCAAACTGTATTAACATATCCAACTGCTCTCTCCAGGAAGAACAGAAGCCAAATGCAACATTTTTTTCTTTATGGAAGTTTCTGCAAGCAGCTTATATTATTAGTGTTTTACACTGAGATCCTCTAGTAGAACGTTCAATTTAATGAATTGAGCAATGTTATTTGGAAATCTACATTTATAGCCTAACCATTGGCCTGTGGGAATATTAGTTGGATGGCAAGATCATTAGCCATCTGTCTGGCTTGAGCAACGCACAAACCTTCCCTTTTTATTTAACGATAACCAACTTGCAGTTGCCATCAGCTAGGAATGATGGGTATCTATGAAGAGTTAAGCTCTAGGCCCCGCTCTTTAAAATTATTAACATACCTACTTAGAGAAGAAAAACAGATTAACAATTTGCCAATTGTTATTCCTGCTAAAGTTGTTAAAATAGCTTGAAATGTTGTATGTATGTATAGCTGCTAGCACTGGTAGAAAGCTTAAATATGTTGTGTTAGGCAAAACACAAAAGAGCTGGAATGAAATTCAACCTTACTCCAGCGCCAGTGACTTCCTGCTCTGCGTTTTATGACACTTCGAAGGGTTCTAAATGGATACAACATCTGTTCCGGACAGTAAATTGATTATTTCTTGGATATGTATTTATTTGTTACTTATTGCAAATAAATAATTTATTTATAAGCCTTTTCATGAAGGTCTGTCCTGTGTCCTTTTCCTCTGTAATAACAAAACAGTACATGGAATTTGATCTTAACTAAGATATACCTGTAAATAATTATTAACTGTTTTATTAAAACAGTTCCTTTGCTTGACCAGAACTAAGATATAAAACAAAACAAGCCTATTGGCTTTGTTTAATGTTTAAATGATTTTTTTGTAGCCTTTAGATATGAAGATCCAAACTATAGACAGTTCTGTTATCCATAAAACCCCTGGTACAGGTATGGAATCCATTGTCTTGAAATCCATTACCCAGAAAGCTCCAAATTACAGAAAGGGCATCTCTTATAGACCCCATTTTATTCCGATAATTCAAATTTTTAAAAATGATAATGATAAAATGTAATAATAAAACAGTATCTTGTACTTGATCCAAACTAAGATGTAATTAATCTTTATTGTAGGCAAAAATAGCCTATTGGGTTTATCTAATGATTTTCTAGAAGACTTAAGGTATGAAGATCCAAATTACAGAAAGATCCGTTATCCGGAAAAACCCCAGTCCTGAGCATTCTGAATAATTGGTCACATACCTGAACCTGTATTAATATATTGGGCATGGGGCATTCCTATGAAAAGAGAGAACTTGTTTCACTCTATGTTTCCTGTTTCATGAAGGACACATATTATTGAAAGTATGTTTTTGTCTGATTTCATATGTATGATTTCGTATGTAATTAGCTTTCATCGAGTACTTTGACTCAAGCTTTTTTATTTAGTTATTCCATGTGGTCGAAGCACCTTCTAATTACGCCTTTAAAGTCAGGCTTAGACCATTAATCACATGTCTCATTAAAAAATATCAGGGAGAGTAAGAACATGCCCAGTGCAATGTTTTTTTTCTTTATAAAAATGCATTGACTTTATTTGTTCAATGAATTATGGGGCCGGGGAATGTGCTTTGATGATTATTTCTATGCATTATAGCTAATGTAATAGAAGGTACATTGGTCTAGCAACCTATAGAAATCAGCAGAAAGCATTTAATGGTCAGCTGTTTGAATACAAGCATTGGAATCATTTCTTTAGCTTACTAAACCTGTAGAAATATCATTATAATATTTGATTAGCATAGTCTGCAGTGATTTTATTCCAGCTCATCTGTATTTTTCACACTGGTTTAAAGGAGAGCTAAAACCTAAAAATGATTATGGCTAGAAATACCATTGTTTGTATACCGAAACTAGTCTAAAAGTTCAGCATCTTTATAATGATAATGACTCAGGCGTTTAAAGTTGTAGCAGGAGTTTTCCCATATTGCAGTTTTGTTAGAAGTGCAGGTGACACAGAAATGCTCAGTGTGCTGTGGGAATGCTAAGTTTAGGGATCGTAATCATCGACCAGAAAATGTTTGCCTGACATATAAGCTGATGCTACAGGACTTATTATTAAATGATGATGCTAATTGTGCTGGTTTCTGAGCTGCCATGTACCAATAATCTGAATTATTTGCTAACCAGCCTTGTTTGTGACATTGATATTTTATACATTCAGTAAGCTCAGTAAGTGACAGCAGCACTGAGCATGTGCAGTGAATCAGCAGAAAATAAAATAGGGAGCTACTGAGGCATCTTTGGAGACACAGATCTGCTAAAGGGCTATAGTTGCCTTGGGCTGGTGCATAAGCTGAAAACATAGAGGTACATTTATAAAAGGTCGAATTTCAAATTCATGTGAGTTTTTTAAAACTCGAAATACGACTGGGGGGTTATTCATAAAAAAATCGAATATCTAAAACTTGGAATTTTATCAAAAACTTCAATCGAATTTGACTAAACTCGATTAGAGTTTTTTCCTCCAAAAAAAAAAAAACCTTGAATGTCAGGAAGGCTACTAAGTGTCCAAATTGGTCCCTGGTCCTCTCCCATTGATTGATACATTAACTTGGCAGGTTTTAGGGGGGCGAATAGTCAAATTTGAGTTCTTAAAAGGCCAGAGTATGATAAATCTCGAAATTTGAATTTGATTTAAAATTCAAATCGAGTTTGGATAATTCACAATTTGAATTTGAGAGTTTTGACCATTAAAAAAATCTAAAATTTGAATTTTCAATTCGACCCTTAATAAATCTGCCCCATAATGTACAATATTTCTACCCTACATCTTTAATTAAGCTTTAGTTCTTCTTTAAGGCCCCCTCACCCAGTCACCTGCAGAAACATGTCAATCGCTGTCTGTCAGTAAATATGTACTCAAAGAATAACATCCCTGCTCCATTGACATTCATAGAATCGTCCTCCAGCGTTGTCTAGAAGTAATGGAGTAGGGAGCATGAACAATGGTGGGGTTTTGATGGAATGGGGGCCAGGTTGAAGGCAGGCATAGTCAGATCTCTGCTGGGGGGTTGGGTAAAAGAAGGTAGCTAAATTTGTTTTAAATTTTATGGTTCACAATAAGAATCCCAAGGACTTTGTTATACCTACCAGAATCAAAGGACAATATGAACTGATTTGGATTAATGCTCCCTGCGTGACACGAAACGCGTCAGGCTTTATCCTTTTAGATGTAGTGAAAATAAAGTATTAGATTTTTATATTCCATCTTGGCTCTTGAATTCTATTTCTGTTGGACGTACTGGATTGGTGGCTGCCTAATGCTGTTTTTGTAGTAATGCTCAGGACTGCTACAAATAACTGCTATAAGTTATAGAAGTTTTAAAGACAAAAACAAAAATAAATGACTGCCTTGGGCTATGGGCTTACAACTCAGCAATTACTTGTCGAGAGGGGTAGAGGTTAAAAACACTAAGTGGACTTAGAAATGTACAGGTTCATTTCTATAGTACAAAGGCAAAAAAGACATTTCCAGGTATTTTCTTCCCCTTGGGTGCTGTGCTTTTGGTGTTGCAGTTGTCTGTTTACATGTATCTTGTTAGGATCTGCCAGTGATTTAGTATTCATGGCTTATACATGATTAAAGTTTAATCACTATGGCAAGTATAAGGTCAGAACGTCATAAAGTATGATTTTATGTATGGCTGTCACCTTGACTTTTAAGACTGGATCGAGATGCTAAGAGAATATTGTGCCTCGAGCAAAGAACACTGATTTAGGGGAGTGTGAACGAAATAACTTAAGCACATTGACAAAACAGAGTAAAGTTACACAACCAGAGACACTTTTGACCTCAGATCAATCCTTTTCAGAGGCGTACGAACATGCTTTACTAAGTAGTAAACAACACAATTTAAAGGGCTACTGTCTTTCAAAAGAACCATATTCTTCAGACTGTGTAGCAACCCTAAAAAGTCACTCAAACAGGTCCTACCAGGGGCCTAAACATGTATATGCTTTAGCAGCTCAGTGAATGCATACCAATGGTGTATGAAACCCATTTGCAAGCATGACATCTATTATCCATATAACGGAATTTTCTAATGTGCAGTTTCATGCATTCCAGGTATTGCAGAGCTGTCTGGATAACGTGTTTCCAGATAATACATCCCTTACATGTATTTTGTGTCCAGGGACCAGAGTAATATTATAGCAATTACAGCAGAAAATACTCAGCAACTTGTGGGCTGTTACTTTGAGACAATGGAGGAATGAAGTGTTGTTGTGTGGACCACGTTGAGATGTTTACATGTTTAATAGTATTCAGGTGCAGAACAGACAATGGAGGACCAAGTGTAAATATACTGTATTGTTTGGTCCAGTCACTCAGAATTACAAGAACCTCCTAAGCGTCAACGATAGACCCAACAGATTATAATAATGTCCCCTTAACTATGAAAATAAATCTAAAGTAAGCTTATTAATTGCCATTTTGTTATTGTGTATTCTCACAACAGCTACTTGTAGACCAATGGAGATGCATGTTCCTCATTTCAGGTATTATAGCATTAACTAGGCAGAAATATAGGCTCAGATCTCCTTGGGGCTAGCTGCTATGCATTTCAGAAAGCCATGAAGTTTAAAATCCACCAAAATGATATTAAGATCAGAAGGTTTGTTTCCCATATGGGGACCATTTCAGTTTACAAAGCTATGTTTACCCATGTAAAGTACATTGTTGGACTTGTATATGTTAGAACTTGTCCAAATGGCTAAATGAACATGTATTTTCCTTTTGCAACATGTTCCTTTATACAAAAACAAATTGTATTGCAGCAAGCATGTTCCAAAATACTTTCATCTGAGGAAACATTTAATAACATCCAAGAAACACAAGAGGCACATTCCAGTTCACATTTATGTGATCCCCTAATGCATTTGTGTTTCTGTAGTGAAGATTGTAAGGTTAAAACATGGTGTTCTGGTACATCAGGCAAAGCATCCAAAACCCATAAACATGCACCAATCCCCAACAAACTTCCTATTTAGTATAATACTATCAAACTGCAAACTTCTGTATCAGCATCTTTATTTTCAAGCTTTCATGACCTGCAAAAAAGCTATGGGACATGGGAAAGTTCCCTCATTGTAGAACCTCAAAGTTCCTTGGAAGCTTCTGTACTGATCGGTATTTGTATATAATTTGCATGTTTCATGTATGCAATGTTCTGCTGTGCAGCTTTTTGGAATATATTGGGGCCTTATAAATATTTGTTAAAGTAGAACAAAAGTTAAAATCACTTGGGGGATGTCAACATGTTGGGCACCCCTCAGTAATTAACATTAACCTGATACCTTGGGTGGTGATCCTGTTTGCTAAAAACTGCACTGGACAGGGGAATTTCTGTAGAAGTCCATTGTCTCCATCTTCTTTGCCTTCTTCTGTTTTCTCTTTGTTCCAGACCAAGCAGTCACATGCACAGTAGAGTAGAAGGGCAAAAAGCCAGCCTTTTCACTCTACTGTGCATGCACTTGCCTGCTCCCAGAAATAAGAAGACCGAAGAGGAAGAAGGTCATGGTAGATCAGCTTCAATAGCGACACCTTGTGCTGGTGACGTTTTCTGCTCACAGAAGCACTGGTCCAGGGTATTAGGTAAGCAGTTATAATCACTGGGGTTACTAACATTTTGTTAGTTTCTCCTTAAAATTATAATAATAATGTTTCTGTTACTATTTAACCATGTAAGTCAGATGTCTTCAGACAGTTTGGATTGAAGGCCTTTATAAGGCCCTACATTCTATGGGACCCAACTCCATAGCATATAGGTTACACATATAAGATATCAGTGAAATAGTCATTGTGATATAATTTTGGGAATATCTGGTTTAGCAAATTAGCTTTCTCTGTAAGTCTCACACTGATTTAGTTCCATGATGGTCTCTACCACCACTGCTATAGACCCCAGTCCTAGCGTAGCCTTATATTTTAATTAAATAAGCTTTTAGGAGCTGATTATGATTATTAATGTTCATATTTTTTTCATGATTTGAAAAAGTGCAGAAACCAAGAAAATGTCTAATGTAAAAGTATACCATCCAAAAGCTGCTGATGTCATGTAGAAGTCAAAATATTTCACCTAGTAAACATACAAGAAATTGGGGTAACAAAAAAAGAAGGGGCCTAAAGGACAAAATCAGTATCACTGCTGAGGCGCAACTTTATTGTGATCCACACACAACATGTTTCAGCCATAAAGGACCATTTTCAGGACATAATATTCACTTCTTCGTCTTTAGTGTATAAATCTTGTGTGAAGAAAAATTAGAATAAACAAGGATTTTGAGGTTTTAGTAGTCTTATTTGTATTCGGTGTGCGTTTTTATTTGTTCATGTTTTTTTAACATTTGGATTTTTAATTAATAACTGGACATCTTAGCTTCTTTAAAATTTGAGTTTAGTCAATTCGACATGAACTTTGATTAACACGCCTTTAAATGTATATCAGGATACATAAGAAACATCTGTAGAGAGCTTAGAAAGTTTTTATGACCTGATTTACCAATCACGTTATGATTAGTGGGCTGTGGCCAATGATAATTGTTATACAGTGGCTGCAAACAATACTCGCCTTGTGCCATAGTTCTTAGATATCACCATTGGAAAGCAAGTGTTTATTTACTGTGTAGTCAGCATGTGACGTCTCGGACAATGAAAACTTTGTGCATGAGCTTCTCGTTATATTCACATATACAGTATACCTATGCAATGATTAATTAGCCCTCCTGTGATCCACTTTCCTTCCTATTCTTTGTCAGCTGTCTCATTGCCTACGCACTTACCCACCAACCGACTTTGGGCCAGCATCTCACACATGGATAAAGGTACCCAGTCTTCAAAGTCAATGTGTTTACACATTACTTAACAATAGAGCAAAGGTGGGAAAGATTTTTATCTATCAAACTACTGTCTAATTAAATGCATCCCTTAGCCAACAGGTTACACACATATAAATTCCTTTACACATTTTATTAGCGTAAAAACTTAGTTTGGTTGTAGGCTTTACAGGGGGAGGACTAAATGCTCTGTACTATTAGTAGTCGTTTCTCTGCCTTTTGGCTAAGATCAAGAGCAGTATTTGTTCTAATCAATTATGGTAGCACCCACCCTAACTGGTAGTATAGAGAAACACTTGGTCGAGGCCGGGGCAGAGTTGCCTGCATTGAGGCCTGAGCCATTTTTGCCCCCCCCCTTGCCTTGCACACCCTGGGGTGCAGTAACTCACAGGTCTACACTATTTACCTGTGGTTTGGCACTTGCACACTTTATGCTTAGGCACTTATGCAGTATTTCCACCTCTTACCACAGTTTTTTGGCAACGGTGGTGAGGAAATTTCTAAAATCTAGCTGATTTCCATATTCCTATCCGGCCTGTGTGCTCAGTGCATCATTTTTACACAACCACATTCCCAACAAAAGAAGATTCCATCCATTGAGTGAAGCAAACCCGCAGATTGAGTGAAGTTAACCCGCAGAGGGGAACTCACCTAGTGGGGCACCTATCCTAATCCAGCAATCAATGTCACTGTGGAGCAGGAGAACAGGACAGCCAACGATTGTCAGGGCAGCAGCAGCCTATTACACTCAGTCAATCGGAAGCCACACGCCCGCACCTAGAATGCTCATGTGGTAGGGATTCCCTAGTAAGCCTTTGGGCTGGTGGGCTGGAGGGTAATGGACAAAGGGCTCCCCTAGCCTCACGGCAAAGGGGATCTGAACACCCTTGCCTCCTGTCGGTGCCTTTTGGCAGGGGGGAGGGGATAAATAGGCTAACCCTCTGCTTCGGTGAAAAGGAGCTTGAAGATTCTTGATCAACTTTGCGCCTTTTGGCCAGGTGAACCAGAGTTTGGAGTTAGTCTTAGCACCCGTAATGCATTGTGTTTGCACCTTTTGCATCGTGGGTGAACAAAGCATGCTTGGGCTTCAATAAAAAATACTAGTGCTATAAATAATAACAATCCATTTTCAATCCAAAGAATACACAGGAAGACACCTGAGTTTGTGATGTGAAGTGAAGAAATGTTGACACCAAGGGGCACATTTACTAAGGGTTGAAGTGAATTCAAAGTGAATATTACCTTAAACCTGCCGAATTGCTATGTTAACCTATGGGGACCTCCTAGAACATATAGCCAACATTAGGCTAAGTTTTTAGAAGTCGAAGTGATATCGTACGATTAAATCGTTCGAATCGTTCGATTCGAAGTATGAATGGTCGAAGTACAATGGTATGATCGTAGTAAGATTGTAGTACGATTGTGCGATCTTAAAAATCCTACGAATTCGACTTTGAACTAGCCTATTCGATGATCGAATTTAGAAGTTTTTTGCACTTCGAAATTCGACCCTTGATAAATCTAACCCTACGGGATTGTGATTGTCTAGCACATCAAAGTGCAAACTTTCACACTCCCTGCAACCTTTAAAGATTGTTTTTGCATTCCTGTGGGTACATAGCATCTGCTTTTGAGGGAGAAAAAAAAGGATAAAGGAGTTTGTAGGGGCTGGTTTTGAAAAATAGGTCACATCCTTGTTTTTCCAGGTGCTTCTCAGATAATCCTCTCTTTCTAGGGAGATAGAGAAAATCCAGCTATTGTCCAGTAAGATTATATAAAGCAGGGCTTCCATCCTTAAGTGAATAACTGCAATGATGTATTCATGTGCAACAGTCTGGAAAGGGTTCACATAATGTTCCTCAAAGGGATATTTATTGTAACTGAAAAAAAATCATAATACTAACATGATGTCAAAGAATTTTTAATCCAGAGTTTTGTTACTTAGATTTATTAACCCTTTAAAGCCACATACTGTTGATCAAGTGCAGTCGCTACATGCAGATTCAGAGCACCGGGCATACATATATCACAATTATTTACGTATAGATACATTCATTACAAAATGTCAATGGCTTTAAAGTTATTTGTAAATGTAATTGCACAGTATTTTTGTTATCCTTTTCTGTAGTGACTGTTGGAACAGTTTAGAAAAAAGGCACTCCAGCTGGCTTCTTCTACATTCTACTTTTACCTTAAAACCAATGAACATGTCTAATTAACATATGTTTTCTTTTATTATGCAAAACAAACACTTTTTTTGGTGGAGGGCCCCTTTAATGTAAGTGATCCGGGGAAGGTAAGGATGGAGTAGGGGTAGACTGGGTCTAATCCACAGATGACTGTTGGATTAATTTCACAGTGAGTTACTGATTGTTCTGAACTGAATGTTCAGGTGAATGTCATTCATTGTGCTATCGGTTTACCAGTAGGCAGTGCGCCTCTGCCACCTATACATTTTGTGTGTACAGTTACAAGGGAAACTGAGGACAGCTAAAGACCAGCCTTTCTGGGAAAAAGGAACTAAACCAGTTATTCAATTTAGTTCCACGTATTCTTGGAATGTTTTCAACCGGCATCATTCTGAAAGCATTGTTATTTGAAATGGCCTGATTAAATGCTCAAGTAAACAAGCAATCACTAGCTCATTTGTTTGCTTTGCACCAGCAACTTGAATTAGATACAGAGCACGTGGATATAGCCAAGATCTCTAAAGGTCAAATTGTGATAACTTTTGGCATAAACATAGTTTAATTTTATATTATTATTATTGTGGCTCTTTATGTTCAGCACCACCTTCCATTAAATTACTTTGCATGCCTCTGAGCACCAAAATTCAATATACTGTATACATAAATAAATACAAAAACCAGCACCGCTATTGGACTATTTTTGACACTTTAAGACCCTTGGTGCTGTTTTATTATTTATATACTATAGATATTTTTTTTGAAATCTGACATGGGGCTAGATATGTTGTCAATTTCCCAGTCATGTGACTTGTGCCTGCACTTTAGGAGAGAAATGTTTTCTGGCAGGCTGCTGTTTTTCCTTCTCAATGTAACTGAATGTGTCTCAGTGGGACATGGGTTTTTACTATTGAGTGTTGTTCTTAGATCTGCCAGGCAACTGTTATCTTGTGTTAGGGAGCCGTTATCTGGTTACCTTCCCATTGTTCTTTTGTTTGGCTGATGGGGGGGGAAAGGGAGGGGGGTGATATCACTCCAACTTGCAGTACAGCAGTAAAGAGTCATTGAAGTTTATCAGAGCACAAGTCACATGATTTGGGGCAGCTGGGAAATTGACAATATGTCTAGCGCCATGTCAGATTTCAAAACAGAATATAACAAAATCAGTTTGCTCCTTTGAGAAATGGATTTCAGAGCAGAATTCTGCTGGATCAGCACTATTAACTGATTCATTTTGAAAAAAAAAATTTTCCCCATGACAGTATCCCTTTAAGATAGAGACATTTTGTGCATACTGCTACTGAAAAATGCCTTACCCTTTAAGCAAAACAGGGATTGTTTGTCCATATATTGCAATATATTTAAGCTGGCCAACTACGTCAAAGTCATCCCATATCTGGCCAGTCCTACGCTCAATTTTCATTTGATTCATTAAGAATTCAATTGCTTCATTATACATTTTACAAAGGGACTAGGTTTTACCTGCAACTTACTTGCTGCTTTCAAAGTAAAACTCCCAAACTTGGCTGCCCTTTTATTAGACACCAGTGGGATCACCTGACTATAGCTGGGAAGGGTGGGAGCTACAACATGGAGCTGGTCACTGCTCCTGTATAACTATAACAATCAACGGAAAGTTGTGCTCACCACTAATTTTTAAAACCATTAGGCGGGGGTGCAATGAGGCTGTGACCACAAAATACATATAGACAAATACAAGAGTCCTCTGCACTCAACCCATTATCAATATATTTAAGACAGAGACATTTTGTGCATACTGCTACTAAAAAATGCCTTACCCTTTAAGAAAAACAGGGATTGTTTGTCCATATATTGCAATATATTTAAGCTGGCCAACTACGTCAAAGTCATCCCATATCTGGCCAGTCCTATGCTCAATTTTATCTGATTCATTAAGAATTCTATTGCTTCATTATATATATATATTCCCTCTAGACTGTGTGCACGTGTGTCCCAGCTCACACACAGCAAATTTCGGTGTACACCAAGAAATATGCATGGAAACACTACATTTTCCATTTATTCTAAATGCACACAAAAAGGTTTAAAATGTGCACACAAAATTTTTTTTTTGGGCATACAGCAGAGAAGGAATTAGGGGGAGCACTGATATATGTGTATATATAGTATACTGTACATTTTGTGCACCCCATGTGTTTTTATTTTGAAATAGAATCAGCTAGAACACTTTGGCCTTGTTCTAGAGCCTTTATTAGAACAAGGCTGAAATATTTATTACGACAAGGTCAAAACATTGCTGTATCTAGATTTTAAAAGGCTGAAACAGTTCCCAAGTACACTTCATCCAATCCCTCGGACAGTATTTATGATTTGGGAGCAGCCCCAGGGTTATCATAACCTTTACAACATCAGTCCTTTATTCTGTATTAACTGCAGTTCAGCTTTAGCACAGATATCTGTATACACATTTCCTTGATACAAGTTAAACCATGTACTCTTTGGGGTTCAAATTCTGCTTTTCTATGCAGGGATAATTTTACCCTTTATTCACCATGCACGCTAATAGTTATGTGACTATCTGGCTGCCAGAGGGAAGGGGCTGCATAGCCCTTCATTGTTATAAAATCTTTGGTCCAGGGACCAAATATCAGCCAAATTCTGCCAAGAACATTGATGGCCAAATATGTTAGTGGTGCTATGTATACCCAGCTTAATATTTGTGCCATCCTGACTATACCCTATTTAGCATTAATTTTCTAGTATACTATTTGACGTACTCCTAACCAGTTTAATATATGTGACACATATTCCAGTAGTAATTCATTCTAAAGCATAGCATTAATAAAGCAACTTTGTGAATGCAACTGATATAACCAGTAGCGTAACTACCAAGGAAGCAGACCTGACAGCTGCGGGATAGCTCTGGGCTGCAGGTGGCCCGTAGGGAAGCCTGCCCCCTTGGTAGCCACCTGTGATATTTTTTTTTTGCGGGGGTGGGGAGGGCGACAACTTAAGGCTGACCTGCAACAGTAGCGAAATCACTTGGCCCCCTATAAAAACTGTATTTATGTATAGGTGTGCAACATATACATTCATTTACTTGATTTTAGAGCTTACACAAAGATTTTTTTTATGTGCTTAACATTATATTCTTCAGTGCACAAATGTAGTATCTGCTAGACTTGTGTTTAAGAGCTTAGTTTCAGTGTAACACATGAGTTTACTAATTCCATTATTCTGCCTGGTGATGGTAATGCAAGTGATCTAAATTATGGACCAGGAAACCCCCAGGTCCCGAGCTGTCTGGATAATAGATTGTATACCTGTATATTCAAGAGCCCTAATGGGTATGTTTGAGTATTACAGCGAGCACACACCCATAAGATTTAGATACAATCTAATTAGACATATTTCTATGTGAAGAACAGAAAGTGGTTTCATGGCTGCTTCACTTTTGCACAGAGGCTGGTTGGTTTAAGCTGGCTGGGTAATATTGAAAGGTCACTAGTACGCTCATGTTTTTAAAAGCTTTTGCTGGGATGATGATGTCCTCAGACAGCACATATTTAGGGCTTTTAGCCAGAGTCTAACAGTGGGAAAATGCTGTGGACTTGGCAGCGTAGTGATAATATCACCAAGGTCAAATAAAAACCTAAATGTGGCCACTTAACATTGTTCCTGTTTACAAAGACAGACCACACACACACACACAAATCCCAAAACATATAAAGCATCCATTTGTCTGTTTATGTTATGGCTAAAAGGGGCAAAAAGCAACTTTTTCTATTCTACATTTGTGCAATACGGAATATAACATTGCCCGTAAAGTATGCAATATGTGGCTTTTCCTTCAGTTTTATTTGACGTGATCACTATGTTTATTCTGGGTCTCTGGAGCTGTTTGTGAACTACAGCTCCCAGCATCCCTCACAGCTGACTTTGGAGCTGTAATTTGTCAGCAGATCCTCCTGTTGAATATCCATAAATGTTACTCCTTCATGAGAAAACTGGAAGAGGAAATAATAAGCTGATGGTACTGCCAGGAGATGGCTCTATTTATTTAGCACTGTTTCCATGTTCTACTTTTGTACGTTTACTAAGCCTTAACAAAATGTTCCACCTCGCGCCTTATTAAAAACCTTGTTATAATGATAAATTAGTGGCTTTTCTACTACAGGTATGGGATCCGTTATCCGGAAACCCTTTTTCCAGAAAGCTCTGAATTATGGAAAGGCCGTCTCCCATAGACCCCATTTTATCCAAATAATTCAAATTTTTAAAAACGATTACTTTTTTCTCTGTGTTAATTAAACAGAAACTTGTACTAAATCCAAACTAAGATGTAATTAATCCTTATTTGAAGCAAAACCAGCCTATTGGGTTTGTTTAATGTTTACATGATTTTCTAGTAGTCTAAAGGTATGAAAATCCAAATTACAGAAAGATCCATTATCTGGAAAACCCCAGGTCCTGAGCATTCTGGATAATAGGTCCCATACCTGTACTGTAAAGTGCTAGGGCTGAAACATTTTTAACAATTTGAAGCAGTGGCTTTTTAATGGGAAGTAGAAGTCATTAGGATTACGTTGTTTCCATTGGGTACACAAGGCTGTCAGTTCAGTTTCTGCCCAATAACAGCAGAGTGTGATCTTGGGCAAGTCACTTGACTAGTTATTTATTATAGCACCAGATGAAATAGCCTGATAAATGATTTCCTCTTTTTCTCTTGGGTAAACATTGTAAGCACACAGGTTATAAAGCAGTTGTATATTTACCAAATATTGGCATGGACTGAGGAGTTCAAGACTGTTGTAACTCCTTCCTTTTGTCTGTATATTCTAAACGATTCTTTTTGCCCGTCCACAGCAGCTTGCCTACTAATGTTCATATCACTCTTTCAGGGAAAATGTTCATGTGAATACAGCAACCTGTAACCAGTCCAAAAATAAACGTGGTGTGTATTGTTCCTTGCTATGATACACCTACTGTATGCAAAGTGTGACCATTCATTTATAGGTTATGTTATGCACATCAGAGCATTGCCGTAGGTTTTTTTTGCAGGACAATAAAAATCCTAGGGCTCATCTATGAGCGCAAGTGCAGTGAGCGATTTGTGCTTTACCCTGTAGCACTTTAGCACTTCTATTAAAGGTACTTGCATCAAAATGCACTTTTTGCACTTTCATATAGCTGTGCTCAGCCCTTGCTTTCTGTTTCAAATTGACCTTCTGCACCTATTGATTCTGGGCAATCCTCGAGCTACCGCTACCCACAGCACCCTGCGTCAATTCAGGAGCAATTGTGGCAGTTCCAACTCCCCTTTGCCCCCACAATGACTTTGTAATACTGGGGGGAAAATGCTGCATTGTGGGCAAAAAATACGGTACATGGCAATTGTGCTGGAAATTGCACTTTAGTCATTGTACTTGCGAACGAAAAGGAGCCCACTTATGTATTTATTGCAACAAGAACAAGGTAGCTACAAATTCATTTTACATTTATCACCTTGCAGAACAGAGCTGCCATTAATAGGTGATGTTTTTCGCAGGGGTTCTTGATTTCAATAAAACATATTTATATATCATTTAAGACCAGCTAATGACTACAAATGAATGTGTCTCCTGTTTTAAGTCCTTACTACACAACTGTTGTGATGGGTTTGACTTAAGCTGGCCATAGATGTTCAGATCCTGATCGTGAGACCACGATCTTCTCAGAACGATCGTACGAATTTACCATCAACTAAAAAGACCAATTTGCCAGGAAAACAAAGGGGAGCTGCCTGCTTGGCCCAGCAAACATAGATAGATTGCACTGGGACCGACAAAGATTTTTTGACCTGGCCGATCAATTTCCTGACAGATGTCGGCCGAAAAATCGTAAGATGAACGATCGTTCGAATCCCATTAACCGCACGATAATTTCGAGGATTGGTCGGGCTTCCCTAAAATCGGTCGTTTTGCAAGAAGAATCGTTGCGTCTATGGGGAGCTTAAGACCGAGGTTTATGGTTGGTCCTAGACTGATGTTGGGCTCTCCCACACATAGACCAATCTGTTCTGTGAGGGGACAGGATTCAGATAAACAAATGGCATGTTTCTGCCACCGTCATGCCTGCAGGAGTTAAATACCTAGATTATGAGGTCTACCCCCCTAGCCTTTTTGTTTTTGTTCTTCTCACTCATCATTATGTGTACAGAATCATCATGTTCACTCTCCCTGTCAGCAATAGCGGTGGCAGCCAGTCTGACCTAGAAAGGAGCCGACACACTGGAGGTCTCCTCTTCAGCCCGGAAGTGTCAGTAATTCAGTGCTGTCCTACTAGTTCCTCTATTTATGGTGCATATCAAGTGGCTGTTTCACCTGATTCTACTGTCACCACATATAGCCTGAGGCTCAAACTGTGCCCAGAGATGACTGCAGACTGGCCATTTTAGCCTCTCCTGTCTGTCATTGCTATCTTCTGTCCACATATGTGTAGCAAAGCATCTGGGGGCCTAAATTCAGGAAAGAAAAAAGGATAGCTGCTAAATACATGGACTATATTAATGTAGGTGGCAAACATTTATACATGATTAGGTCACCTCATTTATATTTATACATTCAAAAAACAAAAATGTTAAATTCATCAGTGAAGGCGAGCTAATTTCATAAATGAAAAGCAAAAGATGCATGCTTGCAAAGATTGCTGCAATTTTCCATCCCTGCCGTTGGTGACAATACTTGACTTTATTTACCTGTATAGTTATGAGCAGAATGAAGATAAGCTCTTTATTAAAATAAAACACATGAATGGGCACAACCCCCTCCCTTTACACATGCCATATACCTGCTTTCTGTGGTCCCTAATACATACCCAGTGATACAATCAGGAGCACTGTCTTGCCAGGTAACACAGTCACCAATTCACATGTGGGCAGGGACGGGAGCACCTAATATACGCTTATATCATTCCTATACCATAGCTATTAATGTGTAGTTTGATGATCATTTAAAGGAATAGTTCAGTGTGAAAATAAAAACTGTGTAAATAGATAGGCTGTGCAAAATAAAAAAGGTTTCTAATATAGTTAGTTAGCCAAAAATGTAATGTATAAAGGCTGGAGTGAACAGATGTGTAACATAATAGCCAGAACACAACTTCCTGCTTTTCAGCTCTATAACTCTGAGTTAGTCAGCGACTTGAAGGGGGGCCACATGGTAAAGTTTGTAATTGATCCTCAGCATTCAGCTTAGATTCAAAAGCAACAGATATGACAAATGTGGCCCCCCCTCAAGTCTCTGATTGGTTACTGCCTGGTAATCAGGGTAACCAGTCAGTGTAAACCAAGAGAGCTGAAAAGCAGGAAGTAGTGTTCTGGCTATTATGTTACACATCCAGTCACTCCAGCCTTTATACATTACATTTTTGGCTAACTAACTATATTAGAAACATTTTTTATTTTGCACAGCCTATCTATTTACCCAGTTTTTATTTTTACACTGAACAATTCCTTTAATCCTTCTGGAAAGGCTTTCCATTAGATGTTAGACCTTTTTGCGGGATTACCTTCCATGTGGCCATATCACTAGCCAATTTGTCCCATCATGTATCACCTTTCTCTGTGCTGCTGTTGTTATCCATAAAGATTTACATCAAGTCAAGACATAGAACATGGTAAAGGAAATTCTATGAATATTAATTAGCTGCACCTTGGGCTTCACAAAAGAAAAGCAAATGCACCAAATCCACATATTCGTTGAGGCCTTGAAGGGAAAAATGACACCATCTTTATATTTGGTAGATCTTCTTTAATGCAGTTGTGCTATAATCTGATACGCCAAAGGTATTATTTCATACCTCCCAACATTTTGGAAATAAAAAGAGGGACAAAAAAGTTGCCGCACAATTGTTTGACCACGCCCATTTTTGTGGCCACACCCCCTGATTACCATGTTCATTTTACAAAATTTGGCAGGTTATGAAAGTTTGAACATATTTCTGTGGGTTTTTTTTCAGTTATTACAGTAACATTTTGCTAATGAAGGCGAATTGCCCTTTAAGCTGTGAGTCTAACTTAGACCTGTTATCTTAAATTGTTACAATTACTTATTTGCTTATCTTGAAATTGTTACAAAGGTATGTTATCTGCTGCTGTGGCTGTTCTGGGCTCTCTGCCAAAATCCAATTAAGTTAGAAACAGTGTTTCTTTTTCTGGCTGTTCAGTGCAGAGATAAACGGGACTTTCCAGTACAAACGAGGGACTGCGGGATGAGCTGTCATAAGCGGGATTGTCCCACTAAAAATGGGACAGTTGGGAGGTATGTTATGTAGTCATACAGTTTAGTTAGTAAGTAAAAAACATAATAGTAACTGAAGAATCTGGACAGTTTAGGCAAAAGTTTTGAGTTTTGAGTATTGTCAATGCTACCCACTGCAGATCAGTAAAGTATTAGGCTCAGAAATATTCATCACTAGTGGCATCATGGCTTTTAATAAATAATACAATATAGTGTTTTGCTCAGAACTTGGCTTAAGGTGGCCATAAATGCACAGATAATATAGTACCAAACAAATTTTCATACGATATTCAGTGCGTATATGGTGGCAAACGGACCTAGCGATGTCGGCAGAAGACTTGGATATTGGTCGTCTCATCAATCTGACTGGACGGTAAGTTTTGATCAGGTGCCTTTGAAGGCACTCAAACATCGGCCATTGTTAGTGCTGAATTGTCAGATACAGGAAGAATTCTATTGTTTCTACCTTCATATCTGACGATTCAGCTCTACACGTGTGTATTGAAACTAACAATCTTTCTTGGAAAGAGCTTTTCCAAGAAAGATTGTAATTGTTACGTCTATGGCCGCCGTTAGATGCATATATGTATGTATGTTTGATTTATACACCATCTGTTGTACAGCATATTGTGCTTTTTTAGTGCATGTTTATAATAAAACAAAGCCATTTCCAAAAAAAGTTGACACAGTGTAAACACAAATAACCCATTCTTGCCTGATATAGGATTTGCAGGGCTGGACAGTTTGGGGTCTGCTTTGTCATATAGGTATGGGATCCATTATCTGGAGACCCTTTATCCAGAAAGCTCTGAATTATGGAAAGTCAGTCTCCCATAAACTCAATTTTATACAAATTATCCAAATTATCCAAATTTTTTAAAATGATTTACTTTTTCTCCGTAATTATAAAACCTTGTTCTTGACCAAAACTAAGTTGTAGTTAATCCTTAGCGGAAGCAAAACAAGCCTATTCAGTTTAGTTAATGTTTAAATGATTTACTGGTAAATTTAAGGAATGAAGATCCAAATTACATAAGGATCCATTATCCAGAAAACCCCAGGTCCCGAGCATTCTGGATAACAGGTCCCAGGCCTGTATTATCGTACAGGTCTGGGTTGCAGGCAGGGGCTCATTTAGCACTTGGGCATTTTCTTGCAAGGCCTTCTGAATGGCAACATACTGTATGTTGCTCCAAAACCTGTATATATCATTCAGCATTAATGGTGCCTTCCAAGGGGGAAATTCACTAAAGGGCAAAGTGACTTACAATAGCGATATATTTAATCCTTCGCCATTGTGACGTCATTTCAGGACTTCGCCAATTTACTAACGGAGCGGAGGTGTAAATTCACGAATGAAGGATATAGATTCTAGCGCTATTTCGCAATCTTACGCCAGGCAAAGTTTCGATCTGGTGAAAGAGTGTTACTTCGCATATTCACTAAGATTCAATTTTTAGTCCCAAAAAACGCAAGCGTCTTTTACATTTTCAGGGTGATAGGCTGCAAAAGTCTGTAAAAAATGTTTGGGTACCCCGGCTCCCCATTACATTTTCTACCATATGGTACATAAATTATACACTGGGCACATGTGTAGGGCATTATTACAACTCTATTCTATTTCTATTAAGGTTCCCTGGGCTTGTGTAGAGTAATGTATTTGTTGCAACATATACCTACATCCATTCAACTTTAACTTCCCGCCGTATGCAAATTAGCCAACGCTAGCGCAACTTCGTTTCGTTTGGCACAGTGAAGCTAGCGCAACTTCGCCAGAGTTTGGCGCCCTGGACCCAACTTCGGATTTTAGTGAATTAGCGTTGTCCTGGCAAATCTACGCCTGGCGAAGTGTTGCGATGTGAGTGAAGCCGGCGCTGACGAATTTCCACAGGTTAGTGAATTTGCCCCCAAGTTGTGTCCCCAATGTGCACTAATGCGCCCTCATATCATCCCAGATGCTGGATTTTCAACTGTGCGCAGATAACATTATGGTCTTTATTTTAGTCCCAAGGACACAGTGTCCATGATTTCCTACAAGAATTTAAATTGTGATTGCTCAGACCTCAGGACAGTTTTCCACTTTGTGACAGTCCATCTTATGATCTTGGGCCCAGAGAATGTGGTGGTGTTTCTGGATTATGTTTATATGTGGTTTCTTTTTTGCATGGTAGTGTTTTAACTTGCATTTGTGGATGCAGCAACAAGCTCAGTGTTGACCAAGGGCCAACCCAAAAACCTTAGACTAGGGCCCACTAAAAAAACCTTTGAGCAGGGGATCACTCTCATTACTATCATTCTTCCTCTCTTCACTCAACTTCTATTCTCCTAGTCTCTTTTCTTTACATACTATAATCTATTTTTCCATCTATTTAGCCTCTTTGTTCTCCTAGAAATGGAGAATGGGCATGAAATAGGCCAAATGTTTAGCAAAATGAGGGCCCACCGGGAGTTTTCCTGGTATCCCGGTTGGCCAGTCCGACACTGAACTAGATGTGTTTTTCAGAAGTATTTCTGAGCCCATGAAATTATTTCCACTACCGAATTGTGCCTGTTTTTAAAGCAATGCTGTTGTGATGGCTGAAGATCATGGCCATCATCATCATTTATTTATATAACGCTGTCAAGATACGCAGTGCTTTACTGCAGTTATAGCAAACAGGGAATAGATGGTGGATAACAAACAAGGATTACAGAGTACAATAGGGTTAGAAGGACCTAGAGATTAGAGTTTACAAACTAAAAGGTTAGGGTACAATTGAGACATTAGGATTATATAAACACTTTGTCATTTTGATACAGCAATGATTAATTAAGGTACATCGAATAAGCCTCTTTAAACAGATGGGTCTTTAAGGAGCGCTTGAAAGTTTGGAAAGAAGGAGAAAGTCTGACAGCTTGTGGCAGAGAGTTCCAGAGAAAAGCAGAAGCCCTAGAGAAGTCTTGTAGACGAGAATGCGCAGAAGTGATCAGAGGAGAAGTGAGGCGAAGATCAGAAGCAGAGCATAGGTTTCTTGAAGGAGTGTATTTGGAGATTAGAGATGAAATATAGGGAGGGGTTTCATTATTAAGGGCCTTAAATGTGAGTGTAAGTAATTTGAATTTGATTCTAGAAGAGATTGGGAGCCAGTGAAGGGACATGCATATGGGAGCAGCTGATGTTGGGCGGCGAGCTAGATGAATGAGTCTAGCAGTCACGTTTAGAACAGATTGGAGTTGTGAAAGGTGACTTGTTGGAATACCTGTGAGGAGTAAGTTGCAGTAATCAAGGCGGGAGATGATGAGAGACTGAATCAGTGTTTTAGTTGATTCTGAATTGAGATAGGGTCGTATTTGAGCAATGTTGCGCAGTTGAATACGGCAAGATTTTGCAAGTGTTTGAATGTGTGGTGAAAAAGACAGATGAGAGTCTAAGATAACTCCTAGGCAGCGTGCCTGTGTGGTGGAATGAAAGGTGGTGTTTATTGTGAGTGAAATCAGAGGGACAGGGGAAGATCTTGGAGGAAATATGAGTTCTGTTTTAGAAAGGTTCAGTTTCAGGTGGCGCTGTGACATCCAGGAGGAGACAGCAGAGAGACAGTCTGTGACTTGGGAAAGAGAATTAGAAAGATCAGGAGTAGACAAGTAGAGTTGGGTGTCATCAGCATAAAGGTGATACTGAAGTCCAAATGACTGAATACGTTTTCCAACATTGTATAGAGCGAGAACAGCAGGGGGCCAAGAACAGAGCCTTGAGGAACTCCAACAGAGAGTGGGAAAGTAGTAGAAGTAGAGTTAGAGAAGGAAACTTTAAAGGAACGGTCAGACAGATAAGATGTAAACCATGAAAGAGCAGTGTCCCGAATGCCAGCTGAGTGTAGAATGTCAAGGAGGAGTGTGTGGTCAACTGTGTCAAAGGCTGCAGAGAGATCTAGAAGGATTAGAATGGAATAATGACCTTTAGACTTTGCCAATAGAAGATCATTGGTTACTTTGGTGAGTGCAGTTTCAGTCGAGTGTGATGGTGGGAAGCCAGATTGCAAGGGGTCGAGGAGGGAGTTGTGAGTGAGATGCTGGATCAGGCGTTTGTAAACAAGCCTTTCTAGTAATTTGGATGCGAGTGGAAGAAGGGAGACCGGTCGATAGTTAGTGGGAGAGCTGGGATCAAGGGAAGGTTTTTTGAGGATAGTTAGTGCTTGTTTGTATAATGATGGAAAGGTACCAGTAGAGAGTTACATAGTTAGTTACATAGTTACATAGTTAAATTGGGTGAAAAAAGACAAAGTCCATCAAGTTCAACCCCTCCAAATGAAAACCCAGCATCCATACATATACCCATCCCTACTTTTAATTACATTCTATATACCCATACCTATAATAACTATAGAGCTTAGTATCAAAATAGCCTTTGATATTATGTCTGTCCAAAAAATCATCCAAGCCATTCTTAAAGGCATTAACTGAATCAGCCATCACAACATCACCCGGCAGTGCATTCCACAACCTCACTGTCCTGACTGTGAAGAACCCCCTACATTGCTTCAAATGAAAGTTCTTTTCTTCTAGTCTAAAGGGGTGGCCTCTGGTACGGTGATCCACTTTATGGGTAAAAAGGTCCCCTGCCATTTGTCTATAATGTCCTCTAATGTACTTGTAAAGTGTAATCATGTCCCCTCGCAAGCGCCTTTTTTCCAGAGAAAACAACCCCAACCTTGACAGTCTACCCTCATAATTTAAGTCTTCCGTCCCTCTAACCAATTTAGTTGCACGTCTCTGCACTCTCTCAGTCCAAAACTGCACTGCATACTCCAGATGAGGCCTTACCAGAAACCTATAAAGAGGCATAATTATGTTTTCATCCCTTGAGTTAATGCCCTTTTTTATGCAAGACAGAACTTTATTTGCTTTAGTAGCCACAGAATGACACTGCCCAGAATTAGACAGCGTGTTATCTACAAAGACCCCTAGATCCTTCTCATTTAAGGAAACTCCCAACACACTGCCATTTAGTGTATAACTTGCATGTATATTATTTTTGCCAAAGTGCATAACCTTGCATTTATCAACATTGAACCTCATTTTCCAGTTTGCTGCCCAGTTTTCCAGTTTAGACAAATCACTCTGCAAAGTGGCAGCATCCTGCATGGAACCTATAGTTCTGCAAGATTCAGTATCATCTGCAAAAATAGAAACAGTACTTTCAATGCCCACCTCCAGGTCATTAATAAACAAGTTGAAAAGCAAGGGACCTAGTACAGAGCCCTGTGGTACTCCACTAACAACACTGGTCCAATTAGAAAATGTTCCATTTACCACCACTCTTTGTAGTCTATCTTTTAGCCAGTTCTCTATCCAGGTACAAATACTATGTTCCAGGCCAACATTCCTTAATTTAACCAGTAACCTTTTGTGTGGCACTGTATCAAATGCTTTAGCAAAGTCTAAGTAAATCACATCCACTGCCATCCCAGAATCGAGGTCTCTACTTACATTCTCATAAAAAGAAATTAAGTTAGTCTGGCAAGATCTATTATGCATAAAACCATGTTGGCACAAACTCATAGTATTATGATTTGCTATGAAGTCCAGTATCATATCCTTTATTAACCCTTCGAAAAGCTTTCCTACCACTGACGTCAGACTAACTGGCCTATAGTTTTGAGGCTGAGAACGGGATCCTTTTTTGAATAGGGGCACCACATTAGCAATTCGCCAGTCTCTCTGCACTATGCCAGATCTCAATGAATCCTGAAATATTAAGTAAAGAGGTTTGGCAATCACAGAGCTAAGCTCGCTAATTACCCTGGGATGAATACCATCTGGCCCTGGACCTTTGTTAATCTTAAAATGTTCTAGTCTCTTTTGAATTTCTTCATGTGTGAACCATGCATCATTAGTTGTATTACTAGAATTGGGACTGTTAAGAAGGAAACCTTCACTTACTGGTTCCTCATTTGTGTAGACAGATGAAAAATATGAGTTCAGAATCTGCGCTTTTATTTTGTTTTCATCAACCAGCTGACCCCCCTCTTATAGTAAGGGTCCCACCCCTTCCTGCTTCATTTTTTTACTATTAACATATTTAAAAAATTATTTTGGATTTTTTTTACTGCTAGCTGCAATATCCTTTTCTATAGCAATTTTAGCTTGCCTTATAGCTTCCTTGCACGATTTATTGGCCCCCTTGTACCTTATAAATGTTTTTGCTGTACCAGCTAACTTGAAAGCACGTCTTTTCTTACCCACCTCAACACCAACGCTTCTATTGAACCAAAAAGGTTTTGCTTTGCAACAACGTTCCTTGCTTACAAGTGGAATATACTGACAAGTATATTTATTAAGCAGCATTTTAAAGACTTCCCATTTTTGTTCTGTGTTTAACCCTGTGAAAAGCATTTCCCACTTAATATGTTGCAGAGATGCCCTTATACTGTCAAAGTTTGCACGTCTGAAATTTAGTGAAAGATTAAATAGGTGGGTAAGTGCAGGAGTGTGTGTATCAGAGATTGGGTGGAGAAGGCGAGAGGGTATGGGGTCAAGGGAGCAGGTGGTGGGTTTTGAGCAGGCTAGAAGTTTGCCAACTTCATCTAGAGTTGCAGGGGTGAAGGAGTGCAAAGTAGATGTGAGTGGACTGCACGTTGGTCTGAGATTGTTGTCGGACGTTATGCTCAGCCTAATGAGATCGATTTTTTCATTAAAGAAATGAGCAAGGTCTTGGGCGGTAACATTAATAGGTGGAGGGGGTGGAGGGCATAGGAGTGAGTTAAATGTGGCAAACAGCTGCTGTGGTTTGGAGGACATAGTAGATATTAGATAAGTGAAGTATTGTTCTTTGGCTAATGATAGAGCTCGGTTATAGCAGGAGAGCATGAATTTGAAGTGGATGAAGTCAGGATCAGTTTGTGACTTTCTCCACCGTCGCTCAGCTGATCTACTACATCTTCTGAGGTACAGAGTTACATTAGTGTGCCAGGGTTGGGGTTTAGCTGGCCAGCTGTGACGGGTGGTAGAAGGTGCAAGGGAGTCAAGTGCTGTTGAAAGAGCATCATTATAGAGAGAAGCTGCCATATTGGGACAGGAGAGAGTATTAATATGAGATATGGATTGTGCTGATACTGTTGATAATTGTTGTGGTTCAAAGGCATTAAGGTTTCTGTACGTGTGGGTAGAGAGAGATGGCTGTGAAGGTGCAGATGAAAGCAGTATCTGAAAGGAGAGTAGATGATGGTCAGACAGAGGGTAGGGAGAGTTAATTAAGTTGGATGGGCAGCATGAGTGGCAGAATATAAGGTCAAGAGCATGACCCTCGATGTGGGTAGGTGAGTCGGTCCACTGAGAGAGACCAAATTAAGCTGTTAGAGAGAGAAGTTTAGAGGTGGCAGCCGAAGCAGAGTTGTCAATGGGGATGTTGAAGTCCCCTAAAATGAGAGCAGGTGTCTCACTGGAGAGAAAGTATGGAAGCCAGGCAGCAAAGTGATCCAAGAAGGTGGAGTAGGGACCAGGGGGGGGCGATATATTACAGCAACACGCAGCGAGGTTGGAGAAAACAAACGTATGCTGTGGACTTCAAAAGAAGTGAAGGAGAGAGAAGTCGGTGTAGTTAGATTTTGAAACCTACATTTGGGGGAGAGAAGAAATCCCACCCCACCGCCATGACAGCCATCCGGTCTAGGAGTGTGACTAAGTGAGAAGCCTCCATAGCAGAGGGCAGCAGGTGAAGCGGTGTCTGAGGGGGAGAGCCATGTTTCAGTGATTGCAAGAAGGTGAAGGGATTTAGCTATAAAGAGGTCATGGACTGCTGTTAGTTTATTGCAGATTGACCGTGCATTCCAGAGGGCACATGAGAAAGGCAGGGAGGGTGCTGGTTTTATGTGAATAAGTGCTCTTACACACGGCCATTCCGACCTGCGCTCCCCTGCGTTCCGTTTTTTGGCGTTCAGCCGCAGGGGAGCGCAGGAATAGATGCAAGTAATTATTTGAAATGGGGCTGTACTCACTCAGGCGCGTGTAGGCGCCGAACGCAGGTTCAGACGCAACATGCTGCATTTTTCCTGCGTTCGGCGCCTACACGCGCCTGAGTGAGTACAGCCCCATTTCAAATAATTACTTGCGTCTATTCCTGCGCTCCCCTGCGGCTGAACGCCAAAAAACGGAACGCAGGGGAGCGCAGGTCGGAACGGCCGTGTGTAAGAGCCCTTAGGTTTGCAAGATTAGAAGTGCGTAAAGTCTGAGAGACTGGAAAAGACCTTGTTGAATGCCTGAGAGTAGGAATAAGTGAGGGTACAAATGAGTGAGTTGGACCAGGGTTTGGGGAGATATCCCCAGCTGCAAGTAACAGTAATAATGAGAGTGAGACAAGGTGTGACCTAGATTTGACAGTGCAGGCATTGTATTGTTTGATGGGATGAGAGGGGATAATAGATTTAACAATACAAGATAGTGTGCATAGATTGAGAGAGGGTGATGGGAGCAGTGAAGAAGCGATTACAATTTCAGGATAGTTTGATGGATGTTGGAGTGCAGAGGATGTATGCAGAAGTATAGAGGAGAGAGAGAAAAAGAAGGCAATCAAATTAAATATAGTTAGACAGTATAATCCAGTTTTTCTTGTTGAAATAAGAATTGATGAGCAGTGATGTCCAATGTTTGCTTGGAGATTCCAGTCCAACTCTGATCCAACTGCCGTCCAACTCTGTCTAACTCTATATGTTGTACTTAAACTTGATGGACTTAAGTTGTTAAATCTGCCATGGCTCTCCTGCCATGCTCACCCCTGCTATGCTTCCCCTAGAATGAATGTCCTGATATACAGCAAGAGGGTCACATGGGTGAGGGCCAGCAATTGATTAATTAAGACAAGTTAAAGACAGAAGAATCTCTGAGTCTGGTCATCTAACAGACAACAATAGCAATAAAATGGACATACCAAACTATTCACTAAAGCAAGCAACAAATTGCTAGATAAATGTAAACTGATGCATTTTAACACCTATCCCACAATTGAATAATTGGCAATGGTAATACAAAGATTTGCAGCAGAGTTGGATGGTGAGATGCAGAAAGATAGGAGCAGTAAATTCAATTAGCAGGAATTAGACATACCTGGAAGAGATGAGAAGGAGAGATGCAGTTCAGCAGGTATCCATATATGTAAGTTCTTAACTCTGTCTAATTCTAACTGTCTAACTCTATATGGCCATCCAATATTGGCCTTTAGCCTTGTCCTTCTGAATATTTTAATAATATTATGTATTATAGATTATATTCACAAAGTTTTTGCAATTTAAAATTGAGCAAATAAACAAAAGGAACACCAAGAGCCCCAATAGTGTAATATGTATTGTTAAGGGATAATGAAATAGTAGATAACATATACTCACAAACCAAGGTTAACAATAGGCAACCACTGTAAAGGCAGGTGGGGAGATTGTCCTGACCCCACTCAGGATTAAGAAGTCACTCTCTGTAGATATAAAAAGGGTATCAACCCTCCACCCAGGGTGGACTTAGTATTGTATAAAAAGAACAGAGGTGCCAAAAGAATAAAAGGATATAAACGAGTTTAAAAACCAAAACTTGGTAATCAGAGGAGGCAGTAGTGGACTTACCTCCTCCAAGCAGACACAAAACGACTGTAATTAAGCAGTCTAAAATTATTATTATGCACTGAATGGAGTTCGTTAATAAATTTTGACTGCTTAATTACAGTCGTTTTGTTCTTTTTATAAAATTGAGCAAAGGTTTTCTTAAATTGATGCAATATTTGCCCACACAGTGTGTCACAGAGTCCCACTCCCCATAGTTACCTCTGAAAGTCTCTCTGGGAGCCACACTTTTTAGCTATAATTTTTTAAATATGTTGCTGCCATCAAATTCAAAACAAACATATATATTTCAGAAACCAATAAAATGTATACTTTTCAGCATTTTATATGTTGTCATTATACTATGTGAAATTACAAATAGGCTATAGAAGGTTTGCAAATCATCCCCATTCTCTTTTTATTTACATTCTATATAGTGTCCTGACTTTTTTTTAGAATGGGGTTGTACTATTATTATTATTATTATTATTAAATAAGTGCATTTTTTGGAGCATCTCTGTGTCAATGCATTCATTTGTCTATTTCCCTCCTCTTTCACTCACTTGCTTAGCATGTGGCCTTTTTTTTCTCCAAAAGGCACCTTTCATCACTCAATCAACATGCATAAGCTATTAATTGGTCGTTAGTCCTGATTTTCCCACCATTCTGCTTGTAAAAACCTTCAAAATAATGTTGCCAAAAGGCCTTTTCCTTATTGAAATAGGATTATTATAAATACTGGTACTGAATTACACCAACCAACTTCATTTCCCAGCCTTGGCTAAAAAATACAATAAAATGACCCCTTCTAATTATCTTCCCTTTGCTGAATAGCCTCCGTGACAGTAAAGTCTGCTTCTCAGGGGTGTTTAAGCCAGCTTGCCCCAAGCACACAAGTTCCCTGGAACTAAAAGGCTCTGAAGTAATGAGCATGTTAATTAATAGGTTATGGAAAGAGACATATTGTTAGAGAGGAAAGTGTGAACCATTCTCATTGGAAAAGAAAGAAGCTAATGTTTCAGTTCTGCCCCCAGCTCTATGTGGTCACAGTAACAAGAGGTACAAACAGCAGATAAAGCCTTTTAGACTGCCTGCATTTATGGATAGGGATGTAGCGAACTGTTCGCCGGCGAACTAGTTCGCGCGAACTTCGACTGTTCGCGTCCGCCGCAAGTTCGCGAACGTCGCGCGACGTTCGCCAATAGGCGTTCGCGTCAAAATCGTTCGACCATTCGACCATTCGATCGCTAAAATCGAACGATTTTCGTTCGAATCGAACGATCGAAGCCATTGGATTGAATGAAATCATTCGATCCAATGGCTTCGATCGTTCGATTCGAATGGAAATCGTTCGATCGAACGATTAAAATCCTTCGATCGTTCGAATCGAAAGATTTTCGGATGTTCGAAGTTCGCGAACTGTTCGCGAACTGTTTGCATTTTTTGCCGGTGTTCGCGAACGGCGTTCGCGAACACATTGTCGGCGGTTCGCTACATCCCTATTTATGGAGACCAGTACCACTCTGGGATGGATTTAGGCTGTTGAGCCTTAGGTGGGTTTAGCCGGATGTACTGCAATTAGATGCCTTTGTGCCTGTCATTTACTAGCCTGCTTGCTATACAAACCCAGAAACAGTAAATAGAGAAAAAAAGGACGTTCTGCAAAGTGATAGCTTTATAATTACCTGCTCGGGTTGATTACTGGTTTCCCCCATATAAGCCTCTAGCACTCTGTCAGGCTGCAGCCCTTTATATGCAGCACAGTGTTCTGTAACCAACAAATCAACTTATTTGTATCTTGTATATGAACATCAAAGTTCAGCAATAAATGATCACATCATTTTTATTTACAGCAATAATTTAGCAAGCAAGAGTTACAAAATGAGGAAAAAGTATGGTAACTCCTTTTTTTAACATTTGTTCCTTTTTGGGATTGGCCAGTCTAGTTGCTGGGGTCCAGTTTACACTAGCAACTAGATATAGTTTCAATCCTTTTGCTACCAGCTCTTAAGGCCCCCATACACAGGCTGATAAAAGCTGCAGACAGACCAAGTTGGCAGCTTATTGGCCAGTATGTGGGGCCCCACCGACAGGCTTCCACGATTGTCATCCGAAAAGTCGGGCAGGTTAAAAAATATGTCAGTCGATGCTGTCCTGTGATCCGACCACCCGTATTGACTGCATTGTGATTCGATCGTTGGGCCCTAGGGCCCATGATTGAATCAGCCCGATTTCACCCACCTCAATGTGGGCATATCGGGAGAGATTATGCAGAGCCACATGTTGCCAGTAACAGCAGCCATAGGGCATGCCACAGATCCAAGAACAAAAAAACCCTTACTTCTGTGGTTATACAGGTAAGGGATCTGTTATCTAGAATGGTCGAGACCTCTGGTTTTCCGGATAACGGATCTTTCGATAATTTGGATCTTCATACCTTAAGTCTACTAGAAAATCATGTAAATATTAAATAAACCCAATAGGCTGGTTTTACTTAAAAGAAGGATTAAATATATCTTAGTTAGGATTGACTATAAGGTACTGTTTTATTATTACTGAGAACAAGGAAGTAATTTTCAAAAATTCATATTATTTGGATAAAATGAAGTCTATGGGAGACAGTCTTTCCATTATTTGGAGCATTCTGAATAATGGGTTTCTGGATAACCGATCCTATACCTGTACATTACAGCCATTTGTATGGATTTTATGATGTAGACAATTAATTGGCGAGGGCCTGAATATAAATACATGTAACAAAATAGAATGTTAAAATAATTTGGCTCAGAATGGATACCGTATATACTCGAGTATAAGCCGTCCCGAGTATAAGCCGAGGTACCTAATTTTACCTCCAAAAACTGGGAAAGCTTATTGACTCGAGTATAAGATGAGGGTGAGAAATGCAGCAGCTTCTGGTAAGTTTCAATCTCGTTTTTGGATGCCGGCGACCATTCTTGGACGCCGCCGAATATTCTTGGAGACTATTCTTAGGTGCCGGCTACTATTCTAAGGCGCCGGCGAATATTCTTAGGCGCCGGCTACTATTCTAAGGCGCCGGCGACCGTTTTTGCGCTTGACCCGAGTATAAGCCGAGGTAGAGTTTTTCAGCATATTTTGGGGGCTGAAAAACTCGGCTTATACTCGAGTATATGCGGTAATCTGCTTTCTAAAATTCTAAAACCAGGGAAGCTCAGAAGAAAGACCAGCTACATCAGTGTCTATATCACTCAGTGATTTAATTGCAGTTTACAACTCGCTTAGTTACTTTATTGCTCATTTCTTTCCACTGATGTGAGTGTGTGTAGGTTTGTGCATCATTCTTTGGGTTATGTTGAAAATTGTTAGTTGAAGCAATGAAATTACTGGCAGTTGCTTTCCACCCAAGATGAAAATTTTTCTGTGACATGTAAGTTTCTTAGGCTTTGCTGCATAGAACTCAAACTACTAAAAGCACAACAGTTAATAAGTGCCACTATTTATATCTGCCGACACTTTATGTTCTTAGTGAGTAATGGCACATAGGGCTACTTGGGGCTCTGTGTATCCTTAAAACATGGTACCAAAGCATTCTGCCGTGCCACCATCGGGAGTGGGGTCGGGCGGAGGAACATTTTGTAATAGGGTGTCTTAGGGTAGAACTCCACTGGCGACTTTTCCTGCGATACCTTCCATTCCGACGCAATGAGACTAATCGCAGGCGTCACGTCGGATGTGCCGAATCTAATGTGAGTAATACAACTGTCGCACGTACAAGCTGATTGCATCTGACACGACAGTCGGATGCAAACGCTGCATTCAGCGCATCCGACATGATGCCTGCAATTAGTCTCATTGCATCGGAGCGGAAGGTAAAATCTCCCGTGGTGTTCTACCCTGAGTGTTGCACTGCAAAAGAGATTAGCTGAAAGTATGTGGCCTTTGTGCATGGGGAGTGTTTTGCTGAAATAGGGAGTCCCATGGGTGACATAGGGTGTGGCCAGACATTATTTGTTTAGATAATCATTTTATTTTTTTTTAAACATGGTCCTCCATCCTGCTCAGTTGGCAGGGCCAGCCTAGTCACTCAAGAGGCCTTGTTGTGCAGAGTGCAAAGAACCTGGGTCCACTTGGCACGAGAGCCCTGCCAAAAGTCGTATAGGACCCCATGATACTTGAATGTAGTCCCACAGTCCATAACAGATTTCATGGTAAAATGCCTGAAAAGTGCCTATGATGTCAGTTCCTGGAAATCAGAACTGTTATCCAGAATGCTCTGGACCTGGGGCTTCCCAGATGATGGGTCTTTCCATAATTTGGATCTCCATTCCTTAAGTCTACTAAAAAACATTAACTAAAATCAATTATATCTTAGTTAGGATCAAGTACAAGGTATTGTTTTATTATTACACAGAAAGAGGAAATTGTTTTCAAAAGTTTGAATTATATGATCAAATTGGAGTCAATGGGAAATGGTCTTTCTGTAATTCGAAGCTTTCTGGAGATCGGGTTTTCTGATCATGGATCCCATACCTGTAACATGTTTTGGGCAGATCTCTGCGATAACTAGGGATGTAGCGAACCGCCGACTATGTGTTCGCGAACGCCGTTCGCGAACACCGGCAAAAAATGCGAACAGTTCGCGAACAGTTCGCGAACTTCGAACATCCGAAAATCGTTCGATTCGAACGATCGAAGGATTTTAATCGTTCGATCGAACGATTTCCGTTCGAATCGAACGATCGAAGCCATTGGATCGAATGATTTCATTCAATCCAATGGCTTCGATCGTTCGATTCGAACGAAAATCGTTCGATTTTAGCGATCGAATGGTCGAATGGTCGAACGATTTTGACGCGAACGCCTATTGGCGAACGTCGCGCGACGTTCGCGAACTTGCGGCGGACGCGAACAGTCGAAGTTCGCGCGAACTAGTTCGCCACCAAACAGTTCGCTACATCCCTAGCGATAACTGATCTATAGTTCACTGCAAACTCTGGCCCTTTCAGGATTTTTCACAAATCCAGAGTCAGTAAATCATATAAATCATTTTCCGTCAAAAGGAAGGAACCTGGTTAATGACCACAGTGCTACTGGGTTCTTTCGAAAGCCAAATGACAAATAACACATGGGTATATTTATGCAGCTGCTGTGACTATTTTGAGAGTTAAGTGCAAACGTGTGGCCCGTATACATCTTTATTTGGGTTGTGTGAGGACCAGCAAGCGCATTTCCTGCTACAGGGCTGAAACAAGCCATCTTTTGTTTGCATTTCACGTAAACAAGAAAACTCGCCTGACAGCAAGTTAATACATTAGGGCCTTTTCTTTTCTTCAGGAAACAGAACCTTTTGTGGTGGTTTCTCAGTACATTGTTTCAACAAGCTCTTGCACTGCGACATCCTATCATTTATCGCTGGAGGAGGACACTTGCCCTGGAAAATCTGCAACAGGCTTTAAAATAACTTGGCTTGACCATTACTTTGTACTTTGTTGTACAGATAGGAATGCAGAGAAAATACACCGTTCTAAATAGTGCAGTTATTTCTTTTTTTTTTTTAATAAAGGCATTTCTTTTTCATTATAAAAATAAGCATTTAACATAAAATGAGTTACCTCCTATAGGGGCAAATTCACTAACCTCCGGAAATTCGCCAGCGACGGCTTTGCTCACATTGCCACACTTCGCCAGTTGAAAATTCGCCAGGACAACGCTAATTCACTAAAATGCGAAGGGCACTGAACGATGGCAAAGTTTCGTTATCGTTAATTTGGCAAGCAAATCGAAGTTGCGCTAGCGTTGGCTAATTTGCATACGGCAGGAAGTTAAATTTCAATTGATGTATATGTTGCAGCCAATACATTACACTACACAAACCCAGGAAACCTTAATAAAAGAAAATAGAGTTGCCCTACAGTTTATAGTTTATGTGCCATATGTTAGGAAATGATCTTTTGCAGCCTATCACCCTGAAAAACTGAAAAGTCTCCAGCGTTTTTTTGGGACTTAAAAAGATTTTCAATTTTTTTTTTGAGGAAGTCCTATCTACTCTATTGCACTTCACCTGGTCTGAGGTGGTGAAGGCAAGTCTGGCGCAAGAGGTAACGTTCATTAAAATCCGCATCTTAGTGAATTTGCCTAGTTACGTCCATTCGCTAGAGCGAAAATTCGCCTGGTGTTAGAGTGCGAAGTAGCGCTCTATCTCCTTTGCTAGCGAATTTACGCCAGCGCCCATTAGTAAATTGGCAAAGTCTTGAAATAATGTCACTTCGCCCTTTAGTAAATAACGTCACTTCGTCCTTTAGTTTTTAGGGGGTTTAGACTTAGTCCATGTGTATTAATTCACTTTTGTGGCAGGTAATGAGAGTGCAGCATGCGCCTTGCAACATAAGCTGAATCGCAACTGCAAGGCATGTGTTGTGGGTAGGGTTGCCACCTTTACTAAAAAATATTACCGGGCAGTGGGGGCGGGCACCAAAAGGGGGAGGTCCGTAATGCAAAAGGGTGGAGCTATGTGGTGTGCCACAAAAGGGGCGGAGCAAAATCGCAGAGACGTCCACAGTGCTGGAAAAAAGGTAAGTTCTTTGCGAATTGGGGGCAGGCCAGGTGCTTTTTTTTAAAGGGTATTACAAATTACCGGCAACTGCTTTGCCGGTAAATTTGTAATACCGGCCTTGGCAGGTGTTATACTGGCTAGGCCGGTCAAATACCGGCCGGTTGGCAGCTCTGGTTGTGGGCAAAGCCAAGCCCTGAGCTTGGACTGAGGGTGAGTACAGGGCCCTACTTCATCCTGCTCTTCTGGCTCTCCCTTAAACTGGCTATAGACGTGCAGATTTTCTCCTGTATCTGACGAATGATCGGACGTCCCAATCTTCTGACCTGCCACTAACCATTCAGATTAAATAAAGCAGTAAAATAACAAATCCCATCGCCAACCTACGAAAAATGATGGGACTTTGTGTCTATGGCCAGCTTTACTTCTAAATGCCACCGTCCTTACAACTGATAATTGATGATAACCCTTTGAGTGCTGGGTGTAGGGGTTACCAGACAACACCCAACTCATCAATGATCCAAGAAAAATAAGGATATGTGTATCAGTGCGGTACATTCTACATTCCCTGGAGTGTTAACGGTTCAAAAAATTATGTTGGATTCAGAGGAAGCATGTGATTAAAAATACGGCTTGCAAATTAATCAGAAACATGGTATAGAGAGTGTTGGTGGTTATAGAAATAAGGTGTGGGGCTGGCCCGCTTTGGAAGGCATGGAGCAGTGGCCCTTGCCTGAAGGTGAATTGGCATGAGAAATGGCTATTTGCTCTCCATTGAAGTTTAGTCTGGGTGATAAACAATCAGCAGGCAGCATTTACATTTACTTAGTGCCTTTTTTTTACAAAAGGGAGATACGGGGGAATGTAAATGAAGTCACAATGAGTTGAACACTTTGCACCAATAAGAATAAAAATCCACATCTCACAATGTAATATTGTTCCTTAAACTGTTATCGCATTGTGAATTTTAAGAAGGTGTCGTAATCTCGCAAACACAACGATTTTTTCAGTAAGAAGTTTTATTACATTGACTGCGCATTGGCGCAAACTCTAAAATTCGCAAACGGTCTTCCACTGTCAGAATTGGTCGTTAAACAGTTTCCGGGTTCGCAAAAGTTACATTAATTTCACGCAAAGCAAAATTTGTTTTCGCATTGAGAATAGTTTTTCCTTTACCGACTTTTATTACATTCCCCCGATAATCTCTTAACTTTATTGTTTTTTTTTTTTTCAAGCACAAGCACCAATTTATTCTGCAATACCGCTTTGCCTTTTCCCAATATTTTTTATACAAATAATGGTCGTGAGTTTTTTTGTGTTTTAATGTTCTTAAATAGCCTTAAGGAATTGTGCTCCAAATTTTTTAAAGATTCCTTATATAGAAAACCTCAGGTCCCAGTCATTCTGCAAAATAGATGCCATGCCTATAATAAAGTTCACTAATAATAGCCACATTCTTGGATATATGATTCAGTAACCAAAAGCAAACAATTGTTTCCCTTTTAAAGTAAAAAATTATTTACAGTATCTGTGATGTTTTGTCTGATGGCACATAGGACAGCTGTTCTCAGAAGACTGCAGCGACCAATATACCAACATCAGCCTCTTTTCACTTATTTAAATGGTTGACATTTATTGCATGGGAATATAGAAGGTCACATTCCCAATTTCCCTGCCTACTGGCTGCCATAAAGCGACTATTAATAGAGCCAGACTCAAATACCCATGTGCACTCAGCCTAAATATACACCTTGTACCATGCCATTATCCAGAAAGCGCTGAATTACAGGAAGGCCATCTCCCATAGATTACATTCATTTGCACTTTTTTTTAAATGATTTCCTTTTTCTCTGTAATAATATTACAGTACCTTGTACTTGGTCACAACTAAGATATAATTAATCCTTAATGAGACAAAACAATCCTATTGGGTTTATTTAATCTTTAAATGATTTTTTAGCAGACATAAGGTACAGGTATGGAACCCGTTATCCAGAACGCTCGGGACCTGGGGTTTTTCCGGATAATGGATCTGTCTGTAATTTGGATCCTCATACCTTTGAAAATGATTTGAACATTAAATAAACCCGTTGGCTGGTTTTGCTTCCAATAAGGATTAATTATATCTCAGTTGGGATCAAGTACAAGGTACTGTTTTATTATTACAGAGAAAAAGGAAATACATTTAAAAATTATTTGGATAAAATGCAGTCTATGGGAGATGGGCATGCATCCCCTAATTCATAGTAGGGATGCACCAAATCCAGGATTCGGTTCGGGATTCGGCCATGATTCGGCCTATTCATCAGGATTTGGATTCGGCCTATGTGCATATGTACATTAGGGGCGGGAGGGAAATTGCGTCACTTTTTGTCAGAGAACAAGGAAGTAAGAAATGTTTTCCCCTTTCCACCCCTAATTTGCATATGCAAATTAGGATTCTGATTTGGTTCGGTGTTCAACCGAATCTTTCACAAAGGATTCAGGATTCAAAATAGTGGATTCAGTGCATCCCTAATTCATAGCTTTCTGGATAACGGGTTTCCGGATAATCGATCCCATACCTGTGAAGATCCAAATGACTGAAAGATCCCTTATCCAGCAAGTCCCAAGCATTCTGGATAGCAGGTCCCATACCTGTACTTATATTTAGACCAAGGGCTTTATAATTAGACTTCACTAAAGTGTCCCTAGCTGAAATACATACAGAATAATGCAATTTTGCAAATAAAGAAAATTACTGATTTTATGTTTCTTTTTGCACTATATAAAACATTATTAAATATACACATTTCTTTACATAAAAGGCAAGCAATTAAGGATATCTTTTGCCACTTAACCCCCATTTGGTAAAGTAACCAACATGCTGAATATGTTTTTTCTTCTTAGTATTGTACCTAGCCTTAAATCTGTCACAAACAATTACAGTGTTCTAGAGTAAAACAAGGCCTGTTCTCCAGATCTCCTGAGGAAACAGCCTCATAGATTTACCACCCGAAAGTGGATTTGTCATGTTTGGTTATCCTGTAATTTCCAGCCCAGCTGGCACAAGTCATTATTCATTATTGCACTGCAGTCTGTTCTTTGTGATGAGTATCCTTTCCCTCTGGGTGAGGAGAGATGGACAGATCCCTGTGTGACATCTTTCAACACTTCTGACTTAACAGAACCTTTGGAGAAAAATTCACAGAGACCCCCAAGTTATGGAAATTTCACTGGCTGACTGTTCAAAGCAAGAACAGTGGTAGAACTGTAAACATGTGCATGTCACAGCTGCTGGAATACCCAGAAACACGGAGCAGCTGAAGGTTTCCATGCAGGTGGTACATAGCAGCACTTTGAAGTTTTATTCTTTGCAATATGGGCACTAGTGAAATAATACGATGTCTTTTTATATAACGATTATAATATGGATGTCAAGCGCGTCCCCCTCCAGCAGCTGTTGGTTCTTATCCGTAACAGCTAAATGGTCTAGTGTGCCAAAGTTTTAGAAAGTGACGGATTTACCTTTTTGGTGCTCTGGATGAATGTACTCTCTCTACACTCAGGCATCTGTAAAACTTTTACTGTGATATTTAATGGATATAATTTGATCCTTTGTAATCTTTTCTCTTTTTTTTTATATTAGACAAAAGGAAATAATATTCATTCTTGTGCAAAGCTCCATAACCATGTTTTTCAAACGATCATGTGAAGCATTTCCTCTGCAATAATAATGCTAATTCCGGCTATTTTTATTATCAGTACATGTCCCTTACTTAATCCTTATCTTCCTCTGGGTTATTGCATGCCTGGAGTTGCAACACTTGTAGATATGAACATTTCTTAATTTCAAAGGTAAGAGGGCTCATTTAAAGGGGTTGTGCACCTTTGACTTTTAGGGGCAGATTTATTAAGGGTCGAATTGAAAATTTCGAGCTATTTTTGTGTACTTCGACAAGCGAATAGTCCAAATTCGATTCAAATTTAAAAAAAAATTGAAATTTATCATGTACTGTTTCTTTGAAAATTCGACTTCGACCATTCGCAATCTAAAATCTGACGAATTTCTGTCTCAGCCTATGGGGTACCTCCTAGAACCTATTTGGAGTCAATTGGTGGACTTTGAAAAAAATCAAAGGTTTTTTTTGAAAATACTTTGAATCGAATTTGATCGAATACGCTCTTCCTTTGATTCGAACGATCGAATACAGCCTATTCACCTGCAAAAAAACTTCGATATTTTTGAAAAAAAATTTTATTCGAATTTCTAAGTTATGGGAGTACAAAAACACTCAGAAATACTTCGAAATTCCCCCTTAGTATAAAATGCCCCTTAGTATGATGTAGAGAGTAATATTCTGAGACAATTTGCAATTGTTTTTTTTATTTTTTATTATTTTGAGTTATTTAGCTTATTATTCAGCAGCTTTTCAGTTGTCAATTTCAGCAATCTGGTTGCTAGTGGCCAAATTACCCTAGCAACCATGTATTGATTTGAATAAGAGACTAGAATATGAATAGAAAGATGAGAAATAAAAAGTAGCAAAAACGGTACATTAGTAGCCTTACATTTATTTTTTAGATGGGGTCAACGACACCCATTTGAAAGCTGGAAAGAGTCTGAAGAAAAAGTAAATAAGCAAATAATTTAAAAAAAAAAACTATAAAAAAGAAACAATAAAGACCAAATGAAAAGTTGCTCAAAAATTTCCATTCTATAACATACTAAATGCTAGCTTAAAGGTGAACCACCCCATTAAGAAATCAGTCTCTTTGCACCGATTCAGTCTGTGATGGATTGCGAGCAAGAAGCAAAGTACAGGGCCAACATTTACCATGATGAAGTGTTACTTCCATGGTTCCATTTGTATTTTGTAGCTACACATACTAGTGAATTGCATGCTAACTTAGTTATTGACACCACACTAAATAGGCGTGCCAGAAATACCACTAAAACAGGCTGCATGCAGTTTACTAGCTATTATATTGGCACTCTGGGAAAAGATCCTGCATCACAAAAGATTTGCACAGTTTTACTTTTTTGGTTCCTGCACACCCAATTAAAGGTGTCAATAGAAAGAATGGGCCAGATTCCGTTTGAACTTATCACATGCAAACTCAATAGAAGTCTAAGGGGAAATATGGAATTTATTTAAAAAATAAGTCTTTCGAATTGAATTGAAGCCCAATATGTTGTCCAGTGTCGGACAAGCCCACCAGGTACCAGGAAAACTTCCGGTGGGCCCAGGTGTCAGTGGGCCCTCCTGCTTCTGACCATTTATAACAATTTCCTATTACTGTATGGAAACAAAGGGACCAAATAGATGGAAAAGAGTATATCACGTAATGAAAAAGGTTAAAGGGATTCTGTCATGATTTTTATGATGTTTTTTATTTCTGAATCAAACTGTTTACACTGCAAATAATTCACTCTACAATTTAACATTTCATTCCTGAACCAGCAAGTGTATTTTTTTATTTGTAATATTGGAGTGTAGGCAGCCATCTCAGGTCAGTTTACCTGGCCATGTGCTTTCAGAAAGAGCCAGCACTTTAGGATGGAACTGCTTTCTGACAGGCTGTTGTTTCTCCTACTCAATGTAAATGAATGTGTCTCAGTGGGACCTGGATTTTAATATTGAGTGCTGTTCTTAGATCTACAAGGCAGCTGTTATCTTGTGTTAGGGAGCTGCTATCTGGTTACCTTCCAATTGTTTTGTTGTTAGACTGCTGGGGGGGAAGGGAGGGGTGATATTACTCCAGCTTGCAGTACAGCAGTAAAGAGTAACTGAAGTTTATCACATGACTGGGGGCAGCTGGGAAACTGATAATATGTCAAGCCCCATGTCAGATTTCAAAATTAAACATAAGAAAATCTGTTTGCTATATTGAGAAAGATTTCAGTGCAGAATTTTGCTGGAGCAGCACTATTAACTGATGTGTTTTGATTTTTTTTTTCTGATGACAGTATCCCTTTAAGTGAGAGGTGCAAGAAAAATAGCTTGGAAAATGGACCAATGGTCTAAGGATATCTGGTGGGCCCCTGGCACCCCAGTCCCTCACTGATTTCGTCATATGACCCTGGGGAGCACCTGTGGCCAGTAAAACTGTGAGCCAGATCACCATTCAAGCAGGAGAAGGGAAACCATTCCGTTTGTATATGAATCGATAAAAATAAGACAAATCAACCATGGTTACCCCTAGCTCAAGTAAAGCACACGCTATGCAATTGTTTTTCCAGTTTCTTAAAGGAAAAGCAGAGAGTTACCAGTCAGGATTATCATGTATATCTTGTTGTCAGAGGAAAGTAGATCCTCCTGCACTGTGATATTTAATTAATTGCCTTATACAAAACAGGAAACCTTGCAAAATGCCTTCATTTTCCTTTGCACTGTTACTGTCCCAATTAATAGCACAAAAACATTGTTAAAAGGTTGATGTTGGATTGAATGAGTCAGAAGTTGACTGGAAAGTTCTGCTCTTCGCATTGTGGAACTTTGCTTTTCTTTGTCATTTTTTGTCTAGACTGAAGATATTTTGGTTAATAGACGACATTATGAATGTATGGAAAAAAAACCTCTGTCTGAATTCCCTCTATTGTGTGACACAGAGACGTTTCTCAATAGTAGCAAGCAAGGAGTTCTATACTAAGAGTAATGGAATGTAATCTGCATGCAGGATTGTCTTGGGGGACAATCTAGTGGAAAATATAATAAACATTATATATTTTATTGGCATGTTATACGCTATTCATTGATATACAGTATAATGTATTTAAGGTTATGACAGCCGAGTCTAACAAGCAGCAGTAATGCATGTCATGTGTTAGCAAAAATTTAATTATAGGAAACAAAATCTAAACTTGTTCCAGTGACATACTTTAAGTCTGAGAGTGAAAACAAGATCCGTTTTTTTTATCTATAATTGAAGTACAAGAGCAATTACCATAGTGTGCGGAATTAGGCAGCAGAAAGCACCGTCTCACTACAGGAGAAAATAATCAGTTTACTTAATGGTATATTTTATGTTCATGGGAAAGAAAGATGTAGGGGCCGTGTTTATTATGGTGTGTAATATGCAGTAATTTCACCAAAATAGGTGTGAAAAAGAGTTGTAAAATAAATGATGTTCTTATAAAGCTCTGTTGGTTTTCTTACATGTTAATTATGGCTATGCATAGCAATGTGGGAAAATAATCCATTACAAGGAATGATCCGGTTATTGCTTATAATGTGGTAGAAAAAAACATATTGTGTTTTTTTTAAAGGAAAACTATAACTTTAAACAGATTATGGCTAGAAATGCTGTCTTTTATAAACCAAATTTATTGTACAACCCAGTGGTTTAGTAGCTCTGTGACAACAATGATTTATGGCTTCAAAGTTGCCCACAGCAGCTCCCCATCTTTGATCTGAAGGCCATCTTTTTCCTGTCTGTGACATTGCACATGCTCAGTGTGTTAACTGCACGAAGTGAGGTTACTGTTATCTGTCATAGCAGTTGATGCTGAAAGGTTGATAATAATTACTTACAGAATGCACTGGTTTCTATACCGTGGTGTAATGTGAATCTGAATGAATTACTAGTAAAACTTTGGCCATTGTCAGGTGAGTGCAGAGGACTATGAATACAGGGAGCTATAGCAATGACATGCAATGTAATGGATACTCGAGTCATCCAGTAAGATGCCTGATTTTAGCAGATACTCCATACAAATTACTCACTGGGCTCAGACTCAAGGATTAGTTAGTAGATTTGGTGGATACAAACAGGAGGCATTTTGCTTATATAAAGTACAGAGTATGAGATTATGGCATTCACTGGGTACATGTATTATTGTTGTCTGTTTGGAGCAAATATCTGTCATAAGTTAAATATATTCATGGACTGATTGAAGGGTCAGAACTAGGGGTAGACAGAATAGGCAGCTTCCTAGATCGCAGTAATGGGGGGAGCTAGGCAGCTACCTCTAAAATTGTCTTCTGCCTAACCCTACTCCGCACCTCTCAGTCTTACTCCCCTTCCTTCCCTCCTGACACCCTCCCATCTATCGCTATCCCTCCCCTCCATTGATCTCCCCTTCTACCCTCCCCTCTGTCACTCACCCCTCTCTGTCTCGTGGGCACACGCATGCGTACGGGGGGCGGGGCGTGCTGGTCAGGTTGCCTAGGGTCGTATCACTCGAATGAAGAAGATTCAATGTATTTTCTGGCCTGCTAATGATGGGTAAAAGCCATATCATGATGGGTAAAAGCAAAGAGACCTTCCTAACCTTATTGTTGCAAAATATACTGATGGCATTAGTTACAGATGTATTTCTATGATTCTGAATGTCCCAGTGAGCTCCATTGGGGCCATAATCTGGAAGTGGAAAGAACATAATTTCTAAATTGGCCATGACCAGGTGCTCCTCACGAGATTTCCGACAGAGGAGTCAAAAGAATAATAAGAAGATTGTCCAGTAGCCAAGGATCAATCACAGAGAGCTTCAGAAAGACCTTGAATTAGCAGGTAAAGTTGTTTAAAAAAAAACAATAAGTAATGCACTCAAGTGACATGGCCTTTATGCACACTCACCACGCAACCAAACTGCTGAAGAAAAAACACATTGAAGCTCATTTAAAGTTTGCTGCACAACATTTGGAGGAGCCAATTAAATTCTGGGAGAATATAGTCTGGTCGGATGAGACAAAAATTTAACTTTTTGGATGTCATTGCACACATCATGTTTGGAGGAGAAATGGCACTGCACATAACCCCAAAAATACCAAACCAACAGTGAAGTTTGGAGTTGGGAACATCATGGTGTTGGGTTGTTTTTCAGCATATGGTACTGGCACACTTCACTTAATTGAAGGAAGGATGAATGGAAAAATGTACCGGGACATTCTTGATTAGATTTTAGTGTGATTTAACCAGAGAATGATAAGTCAGATGAGTAATTTGGGAGGGTGAAAGAGTGATATGGGCATTATTGTTCAAAATTATCTATATCTTTGACCATCTATTGGAGTAGCACCACCATTTTAGGGTGGCTTATGCTTAGCTGAACAACTTCACCTATTGGGCAGATCTACTAAAGGACGAGGTAGCCGTTGCTAGTGAAAATTCACCAGAAATGTAATCCACAGGTACATCGCCAATTTACTAACAGACATAGATGACAAGTCACAACCGAAAGAGACTGTCGCTAGCACAGTTCCGTGCTCTATCACTAGGCGCATTTTCACTCAGGCGCACAATGGTTACTAAAAATTCACTAAAGTGCGAATTTTACAGAACGTTACCTCTTTCGCCTGAGATTACTTCACCACCCTAGACCAGGTGAATTTATAAGATGAAGCTACATCCTCCTCAATCTTATGTCAGTGACATCATATCCTGTATGCCAGAAAGTCATATAAGTTGTATGTTTTTTCATATTTTAATTTCGGAATTGCCTTCAAAAGTCCTAACTATTAAAGATTTTTGTGTTAACATTTTTTTCCCAACCATTTGAGGGGCATGTCACATTTGTTTTAGGGTGGGCTCATGCCTAGGGCATTAGAGGATCTCTTTTGTCTATAATTTGCTTTCTGGGACATTTGTGACAATAGGTGGCCACTTCAAGCATATGCACCAACATCTCTAATTAAGACATATCTATCACCTATATATACTCGCCCTATTCAAACTGACCTAAGCCTAGTTTCGCTAGGCAGAATTAAATGCTAGAGAAAGATTGATATGAAATGGTCACGTTGGCGAATTAACGCTAGCGAAACTTTGCCAGCGTTCGGTTGCTGAGATGCAACTATTATTTTTGCTTTTTACCTACATATTATAGCACATTAAAGAGTAAAACTCCAGTTATGAGTTATAGGGTTAGAACCTAAACTGTAAGGGGCATATGTATTATACTGTGTAAATTAAATTTGCAGAAAAAAACATTGTAAAAAGCTGTGGCGAATTGATCAAGGTGTGTGTGTAATTTTACACCATGCGAATGCCAGACTTGTACCATTATTTTACATTGCTTCCGGCGGAAGTTACTTTAAGAAAAAACCTGTAAAAAATTAACTGGGTAGATGAACATACAGAGACAGCAAAAGAATGGATTATTTGAACAGGAGGGCTTTGTATTTTATGTTTTATTGGGGAAGGTGAAAAGGTTTGATCAACTGCATGGAGAATGTATTAGAAGAGATTTTAAAAAAATAGAGATTTAAATCCAGAGAATTTACTGCAGAACAGAAATATAGAGGATGTGAGTAATAAGTGGCACATGGGGCAGAGGAAGGGACATATTTTGGTGCTGTTTATAAAAACGAAGCATTATGTTCTAGTGACTAATTCAGTCTGGGCTGAGAAGTTGATGGATGAGTCCAGTGTGATTGCTAACATACACTCTTGGGAGGCAATCTGTATTGTAAACACAAATGTGGAACTGAGGGAAAGATTAGGTTTGGTTAGAATAATTATTTGCTTTGTATTAGAGACATGCTTGATACCTATAATAATAATAATTACATATAGAAAGTCTTCATCTTCTATCATCAGTTTATTTACCTTTACCTTCCCACAAAATTCCAAGACTGTTTGGACATTTTACCATCTAAGTCCTACATGTTTAAAGTTATAACATCCCATCCATTTGTGCAAGCCTAGTAGACAAGTAGAGAAACGGTAGCACAGACTGAGCACATTGATGCACTTTGAAATAGCCGTTCCTTTATTAAGATTGTCTAGGGTGCAGCTAGCTTTTCTACATGATATTGTTTGATTACTTCTCTTGAGGAGGAATTCGGCTGATTCTCATAAGAAGCTTTCTTTAAGCATTAAAACCACTAACATGTTTGTGTGCACATACAATGTTGAAAAGACATTTTTTCTCAATTCTTAAAAAGTTCCATTCTTTTCACTGGAAACAGGACTAAATTGGACAAGATGTTTCCTATTAGTAATGAGGTTAAAGCTTGGATAGAAATGATTCCGTTTTGCTTGAAAGGCATTGTAAATGCAAGCCCATCAGCCTTATGCATACAAATGACCCACTCATTTGCATGTGCTATCATTTGCATGCAAATGTCTTTGGCTTTGTATCTCTGTAGCACTGTATGGCACTATCAATACATTTTCTCCCAAAACTTAAAGAAAAATACATCCTAATTTATAATTTAGCAGATTTCATTTTGGAGCAGTATGTGGCCCAGAAAAAAGCCAAGCACAAAATCATTTGCTCCTATTTTCTTTAAACTTCTGCTTTTCCAGCACTTAGACTTGAATGACTGCAACTCAATTAAATATTGATCCAATATTGGCTTTATTGTTTGTGTCTCTGGGTCATTGCCAATATTTCTCCATTTTAGAAAATTGCTTGAAAGAGTAATACTCAAAAGCAGTGCAGTGCGAATTAAACATGATTATTATTATATTTTACATATTCTGGATTGTATGATGCAGAAGGTTTAAGGGTTGTGAATCCTTTATTTCAGAGTGCAACCTGATTACTGATTTTGACACTGGTAATGGCGTAACTATCGAGCTGGGGCCCTCAAACTTCTCTACCCATTAGCAACATTCAGATGTAAAAAGAGTTGAGGAGCAACACAAGCATGAAAAATCTTCATGTGTTGCAAAATAAGTGCTGTGAATGGCCATTTAGTAGCCCATGTGTGGACTGGCAGTCTACAGGAGGAACTGTTTGGCAGTACATCTGGTTTTTAAGCAACCAAAACTTGCCTCCAATCCAGAAATTAAGGACCTTAATAAGCACCTGCTTTGAGACCACATCCAAGGGGGTTGCCACTGGTTGGGGATCACTGATATAGAGGAAGCGGGAGGGGCCAAGTAGGGGCTTGCAGTGTGCCTGGGCACTCCAAAGATTTTTTGCAGTGGGTCCCCGTGTTACACCTCTGGATAATGGCCATTATATACTATATGTGTGTGTTGTTATTATAATCCATTGTGTATATAGATCTAAAATGTTCCTAGCAAAGACATTGTACTAATTCACTTCAGTCCTTCTCCCAGAGGGGCTTGCAATCAAGTCTTTATGACACACACAGACGAACCAATATGGAGCAGGCACTCAAAAAGGCAAAACTTCCACCATGCAGATGTTGAAAAGTGAAGAGTTAATTGTGTCAAACAGCCTGACGCGTTTCGTGTTCCAAACATTTAATCATAGGCTGACTTAATCATACAGCCTGACACACACAATGGTCAGTTTTATGTATCTGTATCTTTTATGTATCATTATGTATCTGTATGTTTAACCTATATACTCCACCAAGCACAGGTAACATCTGTAACCACTCATTGCAGGGCTAAACTCATTAAGCCACTACAGTCTTCACTAGCACAGGGTCTGATAACAATTTATAAAATATTCTTTTATGTAATTTCTACCATCTATTTTATAATGATCTCTAATGCTATAAACTCTGCTCCGTTACAAAGAGAAATGCTTTAGTAATAAACTGTATTTTACATTTGGGTCTTTGGGCTAGCTGGTTACAGCAGATACATAAAATAATCTGCAGATAATATATAATTCAACATAAGTCTTTCCATCCACTGTAGAATATATATTTTCTATATATTAAGAAATTAAGCTAAACCTTTACAGGTTGGAAAATATCATACAGAATAATCTATGTTAGCAGTGCAGTACCACAATTTCCCTTGCAGTCAGTTGGGCATTCTTTAAGGGTCCTTGTGCCAACATATGCTCTTTGTACCTCAGTAGTGATGGGTGAATAAATTTGCCTGGCACGAATTTGCGGCAAATTTCCACGTTTCGCCACCAGCGAATAAATTTGTGAATCTCCCGTGAAAATTCGCCGGCGTCAATTTCCAATTTTCACTATTTTTTCGTGAAAATGTCCGATATAACACAGAATCCGCCACAGGTATCACTCAGATGCTGAACAATGGAAATGATGCATAGCAGATTTTCGATTTGTGACAAAATGCACATCCAGTTCAATTTGGAGTAACAGACATAATTGTGGAGGCATAATGCCCCATTTCTACTGCAATGGTGCTGGAATTCTTGAAAAAATGCTGCATTGTGGGGAAAAAAACATGGCGATTGCACTTGCAGATGGAAATGATCCTTTATTGTTTACCATTTAGACACTAAAATGAAGAAACATATCTTATCAAGATAAATATATTTAAATAAGTGTAAGAAATTTACAGTGGGCTGCCAAAATCCAGTGCAAACATCTTCCTGACAATTTAAATTGATTAGATTATAAAAATGCCAAATGAGAATATAGTACTAGATGCTTATGTTTTGCTGCCTGCACCAAATGTCTTAACTGCGGTAACAATAGGGCTGCTAATGGGATCATGGCAGTTGCAGTGCATTCTAAAATGTATGACTAGCGTATAAACAAATAGACTGCTCAATAAATAAGCTGCCATACCAAAATGGGAGTGAACACCTAATTTAAAGGACAAGGAAAGGCAAAAAAATTAAATCCCATTTTTACATTCTTTAATGAAAAATAAACCTTTCTCCAATATACTTTAATTAAAAAATGTGTAAAGTTTTTATAAGAAACCTGACTGTATGCAGTGAAATTCTCCCTTCATTTACTGCTGTGGATAGGAATTGTCAGACGTTCCCTAACTGTTCAGCAGGGAAACATTCCCTCGCCTTACTTCCCAGCCATGCAGAATTCAAGCAGCTTTGTTTATGACGATCCCTAAGCAGCCCAGACCACACTGAGCATGTGCAGGGTCAGGGTCAGGCCAAGATGTTTAACAAAGTTACAAGATGACAGCCCCCGGTGGCCAACTTTGAAAGCATAAATCATTTGTTTGATTAGGCTTTGTGGTGCAGTAAGTTCATGCTTATGTTTAGTATACAAAATACAGCATTTCTAGCCTTATTCTATTTTAGACTTTCCTTGTCCTTTAATGGTAATATTTGCTATTAACAGTGGTGTGGCAAACTCCATACAATATAAAATCAAAACAATAAAAAGCAGAATATAAAAAGGTGCCATCTGATGAGGTTTGTTCACAAAATGCGAAGTGTGGAAGGGGAAAGGCAGGGCCTCAGACTGCTGATATAAGGAACTCATTGAACATTCCACACATCTCCTGCTCCATAAACAATACATGTCTTCATTCCCAAACTTCACCGTACATTCCTTTATGTAAGCATGATTTCTCTGGCACAGCTGCCCACAATGAAGGGGCTTCCTTGGTAACTATATCCGGCTGTTTCTGTATATTATTGTAAAAAAAAAAAAATATATATATATCAGAAAGGAGGTGATGAAAGGATCTCCTCGATAAGATGCTCATGTTCTAGCTTGTTCTCCCTTCTATACTGCATTGCTCTTGGCAGCTAAGCTGGAGGCATTACATAAGCATGTTTATTCTTATTCCCTTCAGCTCTTCCTCCTTTGTTAACATAAACGTTAGAATCTCCCTAATAAAAGCAGAGGCTTGCAGAAAGCACATGCCTATAATATTCAGAAAATGTGTGCTTCCTTTTTTGCAAAACTCTCCAATTCATACATAATTGTAGCATAGTGCAATCCAATGCCATACTCAGTACCTTCAGCTAGTTAGCTATATTTCTTTCATACTGAGCTTTATTCTTCATTCTGCATACTTTTTTGTAAAAACAATCATAAGCATAACAAGGCAAGGCAAAGGCTAGACAAGATGCCTTAATGTATTGGACTACAACTCCCAGGATTCATTAACTGCTTTTAATCATTAAGGATTTCTGGGAACCTTTGTTCATGAACACCTGTTTGGAGGACCCTGGATCATATTGTGTATAGTCTGGACCTGATCTTTCCCCAGACAGAGGTCAGTTCCCAACAAGTCCTGGCCCTTTTGGGGTCTACAGAGTGGTATCTGGGCAGTCCCACAACTTAGATATGCCTCCCAGACCAAAACTCTCACCCACTGCTGCCTTCTGTAGACGGAGGTGTCTGGGAATTATTACATGGATACAGTATAACTAAGTGCTGTGCAAAATATGGACTTGATGTATAAAACAGCATCTCTTCAGAGAATACTGCTTGCTAATAGGATGCTTTTTAGCCATAACTGGAGGATTACAGCTAAAGTCAACTGGGGGTTACTGGCAGTTGTTGGGCAACATCTAAGGCACAATAGGCTGGATCAGTGCTACTTCATGGCTGTAGCAGGGCCCCACAAAAGGCATCCACTATATGTAAAATGGCCCTGAACTGCATTGAATATATCTGCAGTACTGTACACTGACTATTCAGGCACAATTCCTGCACTATATTACTTTCAGTTTAAGAGAGATTAGGTTACCTGCCCAAGGCCACAAACTAATACAGGGATTGAATTCTAGCGTCATTGGGGGAAATATAATAAAATTCGCAAAACTTTGTGAATAAAAATTTGGCTGTTACAATGTAATATTCTTCGTTAGGCTTTTATTGCATTGCGACTCTTAATTGCGCACTGTGAACCCTTAACACCTGCTCTGGAATTTCGTTACATATTTTGTCGTGAAAAATGGTTTGCGATTGCAAGATTTTATTACATACACTGCGAACATTCGCAAAAGCAATTTGGTCGCAAACTGTGCGAGGAACTCTTTGAGGTCTTTAATCAGTCAAGAATGGTGCAAACATGGTCGCTAACATTCGGAATAGTGTTTGCGAACTTTTTTTGAGCTAACAAAACATATTACATTCCCCCAATTGTCTAATAAGCACTGACACATTATTTTCCCTTGTAATAGTGAAAGATCAGCAATGGCAAATACTCATCCTAAATGTTTAACATATGCGCCGAAACAAAGTCACCACTCACATGTGTCACATGGTACAGGTATGGTATCTATTATCCAAAAACCAGTTATCCCAAAAGCTCCTAATTACAGGATGCTGTCTCCCATAGACATTTTAAAGGGGAACTCCACAGAAACATAACTTAAAGGAAAACTATACCCCCAAAATGAATACTTAAGCAACAGATAGTTTATATCAAATTGAATGACATATTAAAGAATCTTACCAAACTGGAATATATATTTACATAAATATTGCCCTTTTACATCTCTTGCCTTTAACCACCATTTCGTGACTCTATCTGTGCTGCCTCATAGATCACCTGACCAGAAATACTACAACACTAACTGTAACAGGAAGAAGTGAGGAAGCAAAAGGCAGAACTCTGTCTGTTAATTGGCTCATGTGACCTTACATGTGGTTTGTATGTGTGCACAGTGAATCTTACGATCTCAGGGGGCGGCCCTTATTTTTTAAAATGGCAATTTTCTATTTATGATTACCCAATGGCACATACTACTAAAAAAGTATATTATTATGATAATGGTTCATTTACATGAAGCAGGGTTTTACACATGAGCTGTTTTACTCAGTATCTTTTAATAGAGACCTACATTGTTTGGGGGGTATAGTTTTCCTTTAAGCTTTTTGAAAAGTACACATAATTTCAAGTAACTTTTGTAAAAAAAAACATCATTTAAAAAATATGCAGACTTTTCATGATTTTGGTTTCTGGTAATGATGGGTGAATAAATTCAGCAGTCGAAAATTTTACGGCAATTTTTCACGTTTCACAACATCGAATAAATTGGCGGAACTGCGGCAAAAAACTGTCATGTCACAGAAAAGATGTCAAAATAATTCGGACGCGCATTGACTTTAATGCATTTGGACAAAATAGAAGTGCATATAAAAATTGTCACGGGCGTCTAGATTGACGCGTGGCAAAATAATTTTGATGCCCATTGACTTCTATGCTTCTATGTCTAATTTCCCGTGAAATTGGCGAAACGGCGAAAAACTCCCGAACCAATGAAGTCAGTGGGCATCAAAATTATTGTACTGCGAAGCAAACTGTGACAAATTCGCCCATCACTAGTTTCTGACAGTTCCCTAAACCTGCTCTCCTGCTGATCTCTACTTTGCTGAGCTGGCTGACTACTGTTACTTTGTATCAACAGCCAGCTGTTCTTAGCTTGCATCCTCCAAACCCCACAATTCCCTGCACACGCATTTTCAATAAGGAAAGGAACATCACAGTGCAATGTATTGTGGGTTATGTAGTTCCTGCATGCTGTCTGGAAGCTGTGGAGAAGTTGTTAAGATTTGTAACATCAGTGTTTAGTCCCTCCTTCCCTGCCAGGATTTCAAATGGTGCAGAAAGAGAAGAAATGTTAACCAGCTGGATTTCAGCAAAGAAAATGGCATTTATTTATACTTTTTGAAGAAACAGGTAACTGTGATGGATATATTAGGGTTTTCTGTGTTATGTAGGCCTCTTTATCAAATTTTGCTTTGGAAGCTGGAGTTCCCCTTTAATCAGATAAGTCAAATTTTGAAAAATTATTTAGTTTTTCTTTGTAATAATAAAACAGTACATTGTTCTTGATCCCAGCTAAGATATAATTTATCTTTATTTGAGGCAAAGCAATCCATTTGGATTCAATTTATGTTTAAATTATATTTTAGTACATTTTGCATAGAGATCCAAATTACAGAAAGACCCCTTATACAGAAAGTCCCAAACATTCTGAATAACAGGATCCATACCGTATAAGTGAGTCATAGAAGGCAACAAGCAAATAAACCGGAGTTGTATTAACTTAAATCTATTAACCTGCAGTGGTCAATAGAGATGATTTATCAGCTGGGCAGGTAGGATTCTACATAGAGATGCTACGAATCCACTATATTGGATTTGGCCAAATCCTTCACCCGAATACTGAACCGAATCCAAATTCTAATTTGTATATGCAAATTAGGGGTGGGAAGGGGAACACATTTTTTACTTCCTTGTCTTGTGACAAAAAGTGATACGATTTCTCTTCTGTCTCTAATTTGCATATGCAAATGATTCAGCTGAATCCGAATCCTGCTGAAAAAGGCAGAATCTTGGCCGAATCCTGGATTCGGTGCATCCCTAATTCTACATGCTGCTACCGTATTTGTTAATCACAGGGAAGAAAGATAAGGCTAGCACTTTTCCAGACAAGATGGCAACATTATGGAGAGGCCTTTGATAAAGCCCACAACTGGCGGGTGAAACGCTTGTCACTGTGGTTGAAGGGGTTGGAGATCTGATTCGAGGTTCAGTATCAGCGCCAATTACATCTGCTTAGTTGTGCCTGACGCACAGTTTAATTTACGTGACAGGCAGTTCTAACAAAGCACCGGGTCATTGGGACATTACATGTGGTGCATTACCCAGTACGCAATAGAGTCACGGGCACAATACATGTGGTCCACTTTACAGGAGGGATCTCCAAGTGGGTGAAGGGGTTGGCATCAGAATTAAATGGGTGATTTGCCGGTCTTTACAGTTTACATCAGGCTGTACTGAGTATGCAATCGAATAACCTTGGCAGGCGGCTTATTAATTTGTCTACATGATAACCGCACTAATCCTAATAACCAATAGAACCAACAGTATTACCTATTGTCGTTTCGTCCTCCTGCTACTAACCTATTTTTTAACTTGTACATACTGGACAATTGTTTAAGTAATTTATTAAAAGTTACGTTTTATTTCATTAGTACACACGAGTTATCAAATGTTATGGATGGAAGGGTGCAGCTTTATGGGTCAGTTCTTTCACTTTTTCTGATATGTATTTACTTTACTTGACCAAACACACCATCCTCCATGTTTGATGGTCGGTGCTCCCCGATCTCTGATCTTCACAACATTACAGAGAGGCAATTTAATAAAATGCAAATTGTGCACAAATATTATAACAAATTTCAGAAGTAATTATTTCTAGTTAACTAGCTGAAATCTTGCATTCTTCTCTGTCTACCTGCACTGGCACACACCTAAGTCTTATGTGCACAATAATAGAAAAAAAAAATTAAGCTGTTATGTACTTAACCTGTGTGCTGGCAGCCTTAATAAAAAAATGGTGGTAATTTAATCACCCGTGGCAATGTTAATCCGAAGGTGCAAGTTGTCTATGGGAAAATACAGCAGTGTGACAGAGATACAGTTACATCTTTCTGAGACGTGGAAAAAAAAAAGGTGCATATTTCTGGACAAGACCCAATTTTTTCCTGATTTTGTTTTCATGTATTTCATGTACGTGTAGACTGTTCGGTCTTATCTGTGAGAAATATCATAACCAGCGGCATTTTGTCTGCAGACCCCACCTCTCGTGCCTAGCATTGGTACTCCTGCAAAATGTGTTCTTATCTTTAAAAATCCTGATTCTGTGAAAAGGGGGAGGGGGGAATCAGGTGAAATGAAGTGGTTATAAAAGCATCTATCAACACATAGGCAGCTTGCCAAGTCAAGTATTTGGGTTGGAAGTCATGCCTTCCCAACTGCTTGAAAACAGGAAGAATCTCTGTTAAGCGATGGATAACTTTACTTTGCTGAGAAGTGAAAAATGAGGCTCTTACATACGTGTGCCAGAGTACACCGAGTCATGCCTTCTCCCACGTACAGAATATACAGAATATAAAAGAAAATCCCTCTTTGCAGCCAAACTCTTATTTATCTACTTACATCGCAGAATTAAAAGATTTGTATCGTAGTCTGAAACAGTCTCTGATCTTGTAATCCCCGGGTGGACTTCCCATAAACTGCCCTCCCGTGGGAAGCACCATGTGGTTTGAAAGCTAGCCAGGGCAAAATCAATCCAGGATGGCGATTACATTGGACATGTAAAAGGTTGGCCTTCTGTTAATTAAGAATAGTGATGGCAAAATGCATGTCGGATTCAATAATAAGGTAGTTAATCAGGTAGCTGTCACAATTACACCAATCTACTATCCAGTAGTGAGTGTTTGACCAATCGCTTTAGTATTTATTATTTTTATTCCTACAGCAGTTTATACACAGGTTATACACAACAGATTCATTCTGTATCACTGACTGCTTTACCTGCTCTAATTGGCTGAGCCTTCAAATTGCACAGCTATACTGACCAACACACCCAAAGGATTTGGTGTAAGAAATAGAGACAATACGCACAGAAGTACCGAACTATTATGTCTTTTTGCTTCTAACTGTTGCTCAGACTGTAATGACTTTCTTGCCACAATGTTTTTATAAGTGTGTTTATTTGCCTTTAGAAAGGAATTTTGGGTAAAACATTACACAGCTCTTGTACCACACAGGTAATCGTATAGGTTTGTATATGTTTCTTATGTGCATGCCTTATGTCTTACTTATTTACATGCCTTTAGAAACAAGAGGATTTGGGGTAAAACACTTCACTACATCACAACATATGCAGGAGACATCTAAGAATGCAAGAAAAAGGACAAAGTGGGAGGTGTCCTCCTCTTTAAATTTCTGCATGAAAGAAATGATAGCCACATCAAAATAAATAATACACCTTTTACACAACAGTATAAAAATATAAAAATATTGATGTATTATTATTATTATTATTATTATAAACATATATTGATAAAATGCATAAAATTTGCAGTGCTACACAATAAATGGGTGTGTATATTGTACTTAGTAAAATATTCTATTTGCACTTTAGAGTACACTCTGAGAAGCATTGGTAGGTTATTTACCAGTGTTACCAATGAAGAATGGCTCCTCTTAGTGCTCCTTCTCTATGTTGCTGCACTATGTCTGTATGTAGGATTCAATGTCTAATGTGAGTAGTAACATGAGTGTATAGAGTTCAGCTCTATCAGAAGAAAGGAACCTGGTAAATACAAGGTTTCTTAGCAGCCTGTGCTAAGGTACTGGTACATGTTTCCTCCCATCACTCATGAATACAATGCTGCTGAAGATAGGAAGGTCCCTGCACTCTTTTTCCGTACAGGGCTGGATTACTACTTGTGCGTTCTGGAGGCCGGCATCCTCCATCACCCCCTCCCCTAGGATTGTATGCATGCACATCCTTCTTCTTAAGGGCTCTTACTCACGAGCTGTTGTAGCTGCGCTCCGTTTTTCTGCGTTCAGCCGCAGGAATAGACGCATTACATTTTTTCCAATGGGGCTGTACTCACACAGGCGCGTGTTGGCGCTGAACGCAGGAAAAATGCAGCATGTTGCGTCTCAACCTGCGTTCGGCGCCTACACGCGCCTATGTGAGTACAGCCCCATTGGAAAAAATGTAATGCGTCTATTCCTTTGCTCCCCTGCGGCTGAACGCAGAAAAATGGAACGCAGGGGAGCGCAGCTACAACCGCTCGTGAGTAAGAGCCCTTAAGCAGAGCACATCTTGTGCATGCCTTGTGCCTAGTGCTCCAGACAGACAGACTTCACGTCTGGCTTAATTTGTGCCACCATAGGCTCAGGTCTATTTCTGTGCCCTCAGGTGCTCACAGTGATGACTTCTGCCTGATGTTTTTTTGGTCTGCCAGTAAATATGTGTACAAAGCTATTAAACATGTCTCTTTTAAAACAAGAAATGGGGAAAAAAGGTAGTGAGTGAAATGTTCACTTAGGGCTCTTACACATGAGCGTTTTTACCTGCTCTCCCCTGCGTTCCGTTTTTCGGCGTTCTGCCGCAGGGGAGCGCAGGAATAGACGCATTTCATTATTTCAAATGGGGCTGTACTCACACAGGCGCGTGTAGGCGCCCGAATGCAGGAAAAATGCAGCATGTTGCGTCTCAACCTGCGTTCGGCGCCTACATGCGCCTGTGTGAGTACAGCCCCATTTGAAATAATGAAATGCGTCTATTCCTTCGCTCCCCTGGGGCTGAACGCCGAAAAACAGAACGCAGGGGAGCGCAGGTAAAAACGCTCATGTGTAAGAGCCCTTAAGCTTGCAGTGTAGAAATCATTATTCAGGTGTGAGCACGTGTCCTTATGGTTTTTGGTTATTATTCTTATTTTCCTGGAAGTCCAACCTGTTCTTACTTCCCAGAGCTGTGTTAAGTGATGTGTACACAGCACTATATAAATAACTTGTATATACATACAGTCGTTTTTCTTTTCATGCTCGCTAGGGACCACTAATATTGCAATGCTTATTGCTATTAAATGGGTTAAGGATTTAAGGGGGGTAGTGTAATGTTTTTAACCGAGTTTGACGTAAGTGTGTGTCTTTAGCAAAACAAAGTATCAACGTAATTAGATTTACATTCATTTTAATCTCCTTTAATAATAATAATAATAATAATGCTATGTAAAAATACACAAAAAGTGGGTTGTGGGTAAGTAAAATACATAAGTACAGTGGAAGTGTGACTGATCTGGACAAGTTAGCTTGCAAGTAGTGTCTCTTGTCCTTTAAAGGGCAGGGGCACACGAGCAGATTCGGGGAGATTTAGTCACCTGGCGACTAATCGCCTCTTCTGCGGGACAACAATCTCCCCAAACTGCCTTCCGCCTGCTATAATGAGAAAACGCCTGCGCCAATGCATTCACTGCGCTTCAATTTCCGAAGTTGCCTGAAGTTTACTTGCGGTTATTTGCCAGGCAACTTATCTCCCCAAATCTGCCCGTGTGCCCTTGCCCTTATGGTGGTCTTATGCCTTTAGAAATGGGTGGTGGTCTAGCCATTGCATCTGAAGTTAATGCTGGGAGTTGTACTACAGGTATGGGACCTGTTATCCAGCATGCTCTGGACCTGTAGTTTTCCCCGATAACGGATCTTTCCATAATTTGGATCTTCATACCCTAAGTCTACTAGAAAATAATAGGCTATTTTGCCTTCAGAGAAAGTTAAAGGAAAACTATACCCCAAAATGAACACTTAAGCAACAGATATTAAAGAATCTTGCCAAACTGGAACATATATTTAAGTAAATATTGCCCTTTTACATCTCTTGCCTTGAACCACCATTTCGTGATGGTCTCTGTGCTGTCTCAGAGATCACCTGACCAGAAATACTTCAACTGTAACTGTAACAGGAAGAAGTGTGGAAGCAAAAGACACAACTCTGTCTGTTAATTGGCTCATGTGACCTAACATGTATGGTTTGCTGGTATGGTTGTGAGTACAGTGAATCCTACGATCCCAGGGGGCGGCCCTTATTTTTTAAAATGGCAATTTTCTATTTATGATTACCCAATCGCACATACTATTAGAAAAGTATATTATTATGAAAATGGTTTATTTACATAAGGACAGATTTTACATATGAGCTGTTTTATGCAATATCTTTTTATAGAGACCTACATTGTTTGGGGGGTATAGTTTTCCTTTAATTCTATTTTAGTTTGGATCATGTACAAGCTACTGTTTCATTATTACAAAGAAAAAAATCATTTTTAAGAATTTGGATTATTTAATTATAATGGAGTCTATGGGAAACGACCTTTCAGTAATTCAGATCTTTCTGGATAATGGGTTTCCACTTAACGGATCCCTTACCTGTACTGTCCTTTAGCTCACTTGGTCCTGAATACCTTTAACACTTGTAACATACAAATATAAACTTCTATAGATCATATGAACACATATACAAAGATAAATGCTTCCATACCCTGATAGAAATCAGCTGCAACATGTACTGGGGAGTGCAATACTTCCATACACACATTAGCTGCTCATTCCACCTTAACCAAATTGGCAGATCACCAGTCCCTTTCTGGGGGATAATGGTGATGCTGCCTTAGCTGACTATATCTCCCATAGATATATGTAGAGCTGCTTTCTCATCTGTATAAATAGCTGTTTTTTTTATTGTAAAGAGCAAAAAAGTTATGTTAAAAGCAAACAAATGTGTGCAAGCTTGAGCTGCCCAGTGGATTTTTAACAGATGAGCTCAGCTTCGATAACCACTTGTAATGCTAATGTAGGTGCTGAAATCCATTCCAGACCTGAAATAACCTTAGCAACAAGTTGTTGCAGCAATCAGGATGCCTCACCAGAGGAAGCATTCCAAGATAATGTTTTACTTTCGGAGAGCAGATGGAACATTCCCCGCTGCAGAGCGCATACAAGCCCCTACAGAGGAGCTTGGCTCAACAGCTCGGGACAAGGGATTTGCATTCTTGCTGCAATATACACACTTCAGAAACACTTGAAAATGCATATTTCTCATATCACCAAATATCAAGATCTAGGTAAACTAATCAGTATTATGTGAAGTAATCAGAAAGTAACTGAGACTCCATTCATTGCTTCAGGACAAAGAAAACAGTTGTACAGCATTAAATGCTGCTTTTCTTTAGTTGCTGAGTAACGTGGATATTCCCCTAGGTCAATGGCTTCCGGATTGTGATTCCGGATGTTTTTTTACCTGAGTATTTAGCAATAAACACCTCAGGTAATTGTCATTCAAAAACACTGACCAGCGCCAGTGGAGATACTAAATGCTCAAGTGACAAAGAACCATGTATTGCTGGGTATGCCACTGCTTTTAGGGGGCAGCTAAGAGAGTGGGGCTCATTTATTACAGCTGACGGAAGCAAAATGATGACAGGCAGTAATTGAACTGTTATTTTTCATCTGTTTACACAACTGAGTTAATGAAGGTTTCCTTTTTAATAGACTTGGTTCTAATTACCATATGTAACTATTGATGGCTGGTTGACTCAGGGGGAGTTTAAAAGAGACTAGAACATGTAAAGGTACAGGAAAATACATGATATTTTCATTACTTTAAAGCACTTTTAATTTTTTGCTGTTACTGTTCCTTCAGTGATTTCTAAAGACGTTAATATTCAGTTGGTTTTAGGAATTAAAGTACAGGTATGGGACCTGTTATCCAGAATGCTCGGGACCTGGGGATAATGGATCTTTCCGTAATTTGGATCTTCACACCATATGTCTATTAGAAAATCATGTAAACATTTAATAAACCCAATAATCTGGTTTTGCTTCCAATAAGGATTAATTACATCTTGGTTTGGATCTTAGTTTTTATGATTAAAGAGAAAAAAGGAAATAATTTAAAAAAAAATTGGATTATTTCATGATAATGGAGTCTATGGGAGTGGGCCATTATGTAATTCGGAACTTTCTGGATAACGGGGTTCCGGATAACGGATCCCATACCTGTCATTGTAGCTTTCGACAAAGCATAGAATTCCGTGGGAATAATAAAATAACGTCTTTAGAATCAGGCTGCTTCAGTCCATGTTGTAATAGCCTGTGCAGAATGAAACACGCACTATATCAACGCTGCACCCCAAACGGGGCCATTGTTAGGGTTTCTGAGAACATATAATAGTCTCTGGAGTATGTGAGGATAAAGTATCAAATCAGATACAGTCATTTTACTGTAGCAATTTTAGCAATTTATCTCTGATACCTGTACAGTCTAAGTGCATATTTTATAAAGACAATATGCAGACAATATTTATTATGTCTAGGAAGGAGGCCCAAGCAAGGATAGATAACATGCAACCAAATTTTCAGAGGATTATAGCTATTAGCGTTTTGTAAACTTTTGTTTGGATGAACGTTTTGAATGGGAATAATCATTCATTAAAAAAGTAGATTTTTCTTTTAAAGGGAAAACAGTTGCAGGTATGTGACCTTTTGTCCACAATGATCAGGACCTGGGGCTTTCTGGAAAAGGGGTCTTTATGTAATTCGGATTGCCATACCTGCTACAATTCATTTAAATAAATGATAAAAAACCCCAGTATGGATCTAATAAGGATTAATTATATCAAGTACTAGGTACTGTTTCATTACAATAGAGAAAAAGGAAATTGTTTTTAAATTGTGAATTATTTGTTTGGAGTGTGCGGGGGATGGTCTTCCCCTAGTTTCTTTAGGGCTCTTACAGACGAGCGTTTCTTCATGCGCTCCCCTGCGCTCCGTTTGGCTGCGTTCAGCCGCAGGGGAGCGCAGGTCTAGACGCTGCTAATATCTTTCTATGTGCCTGTACTGACACAGGCGCATGTAAGCGCTGAACGCAGGAAAAATGCAGCATGCTGCATTTTTCTGCGTTTTTCAATGATTCAGCGCTTACATGCGCCTGTGTGAGTACAGGCACATAGAAAGATATTAACAGCGTCTAGACCTGCGCTCCCCTGCGGCTGAACGCAGCCAAACGGAGCGCAGGGGAGCGCATGAAGAAACGCTCGTCTGTAAGAGCCCTTATTCAGTTGTTACAAATACAGGTGTAGGGATGTGATAATTTAGACACCCTCACTAATTTATGATTACCCAAAAGCAGCACATACTACTAAAAAAACATATTATTATGAATATGGTTTATTTACAAGAAATAGGGTTTTACATATGAGCTGTTTTATGCAATATATCTTAATAGAGACCTACATTGTTCGGGGGTATAGTTTTCCTTTAATAAAAACTGTATACAATGCCAGCAAAAAGTTGACCATAAGATACAGTGCCCTTCATTCTTTTGGAAACATACTGTATGTCTGTCCATGGAACTCCCTCAAAGGCTCTTACTTACCTGGTAAGATTGTAAAAGATATAGAATTATGAGACATAATCATGCTAAAATTGGTTCTGACCCTTCTTGCTATATGACTGATTTGAGATTCATGAGGTTTTATGATAAATAAATAGCTTTAATAATGGAATATACAGACGTACAATACCTGTGCCAGGCCATACTACTGAGACATGGTTTTCATGCCACACTTAAGGCATCCAAAGTACAGCAGACATAAGGTAATGGCAGAATTCCACCAACCATCTTTAAAAGTATCACATACCCATTAGGCATACATGAATAAATATTTCCAGCGAGTGCTATGACCTCAGGGATGTTTCACTTGGCAAATACATTTCCATTGACTCAAGAGACTCAGATAAACAGCAGATATAATGGCTTAGTTAATTAAAGTGTAATTATTAGTTAGTGAAACAAAGTGGAATGACTCATAAGAAAGCTTTTCATATTTGTTTTTATTTTTTGTTTTTTTACAAAAAAACAAAACAAGTATCATGCTACCAAGTTACAGAGAAATTAAACACAATTATATACAGTAAAAATAAATGTTTACAAAACATGGGTTAACATATTTAAAAAGATACTTAATGAACCCTGTTCTCAAGAGCTTATAGTTTAAAGCAGGGGTCCCCAACTTTTTTTTACTCATGAACCACATTCAAATGTAAAATGAGCATAAGCATGAAAAGAGTCCCTGGGGTGCCAAATAAGGGCCGTGATTAGCTATTTGGTAGCCCCTATACGGACTGGCAGCTTACTGGAGGCTCTGTTTGGCAGTACATCTGTTTTTTTATGCAACCAAATCTTGCCTCCAAGACAGTAATTCAAACATAAGCACCTGCTTTTGAGGCCACTGGGAGCATCATCCAAGGGGTTGGAGAGCAACATGTTGCTCACTAGCCACTGGCAGTGGATCACTACTTTAAGGTAATTGAGCACTCCTGGTTTTTGAGTGATAAGAATCTGTAACTTTACAGCTTAGGGTAGTGATGGGCGAATTTGTGCTATTCGCTGCCAGCGAATAAATTTGTGAAACAGGCACGAAAATTCGCCGGCGTAAAACAAAATTGTCGCCGGTGTCCAAAAAACTGACGCCGGCGTAAAAAAAGGGATGCTGTTGCTGGTTTGCAAATTTTTTGCAGTTTTTTCGGCGAAACGAAATGGCACAAATTCGCCCATCACTAGCTTCAGGCCATTGAAGCGGATTCACATTCTAAGAAAATGGGGGTCAATTTCAAGTGACTTGACTTCAACCCATGGAGAGAAGAGAGAAAAATCAAGTGAATAATATAGGGGCAAATTTACTAACCTGTGAAAATTCGCCAGTACCGGTTTTATTCACATCGCAACACTTCGCCAGGCGTAGATTCGCCAGGACAACACTAATTCACTAAAATCCGAAGTTGCGTCCAGGGTGCTGAACGCTGGTGAGGTTGCACTAGTGTTACTGCGGCAAGCGAATTTGCGCTAGCGTTGCCTCATTTGCATACGGTGGGAAGTTAAAGTTGAATGGACGTATATGTTGCAGCAAATACATTACACTACACAAGCCCAGGGAACCTTAATAAAAGAAAATAAAGTTGTTATAATGCCCTACACATGTGCCCAGTTTATAGTTCATGTGCCATATGTTAGGAAATGTAGGGGGGAAGCCAGTTACCCCCAAAAAAATGTACGCTCCTTTTCAGCCTATCACCCTGAAAAAAGGAAAAGACGCTAGCATTTGTTGGGACTTAGAAACATTTTCAAATATTTTTGTAGGAAGTCCTATCCACTCCATTGCACTTCGCCTGGTCTGAGGTGGCAAAGGCAAGTCTGGCGCAAGAGGTAACGTTCAGTAAAATCCGCATCTTAATTAATTCGCCAGAGCAAAAATTTGCCAGGCGTTAGGGAGCGAAGTACCGAAGTCTATCTCCTTTGCTAGCGAAGTTACACCAGCGACTGTTAGTAAATTGGGGAAGTAACAAAGTGACGTCACTCTGGCGAATCTTTGCCTGCGTTAGTCACTTTGCCCTTTAGTAAATTTGCCCCTACATGTTGTAAGAGGAGAAGAGAGGTGAAGGTCCAAAGCAGAGCAAGAAAGAAAAAGTGTATTTTGAGAACAGAGCCTAGCTGTATGGAGGAGAAACAACAGTATTATAAGTTCCAAACATCGGGATGCAATACATTTCAGTGCTATATAAATAAAGGATAATAATAAGTGAGAACCCTGCCCAGAACATCATACAGTAAAATCATTGATGGGAGAAAGAAAGGAAAAAATCATGTTTTAGGTTAATGACGATAAAGTAGTTGGCTACCTGATGTTTTATGCACTCAGAAATGTAGCATATTTCACCCTACTATGTATAAAAAAAGGATATCCATTTGTTAAAAGAACACAAACATATTTTGGTTGGGTCAGACTGCCCACCAGACAAACATAGACTGTGAAGATGTTTAAGCCTATGAAACTTAACATTTATGCCCAGCTAGGGATAAGCCTTTTGATGCTAATTTATGAATAAAACACACTGAAACAGAATAGTGGGTGAAGGTCGGCCACTGCTTTTTTTATATATATTTATTTATTCCCGATCCTTGCCATTTCAAAACGTATCTCGTTAACTGTCAAGTATATGACCTTATATATATCTTACCCCGAATGCCGGCCACTGTGTGCAGTGGGCATGTGGTGTCGCCTTTTATACTAGGCCGAATACAGGCAAAGGATCAATAACCGCCACTAGGAGTTTGTGTAATCCTACACAGAACTCCGACCTCCACCCATAAGAGAAATGGCTCTCCCTACGCCATCGCGCAAGCACGACAAAAATATATCTAAACCGACATCGTTAAGGTGAACCCCGTCAGATAACAAGGGGGTATCCGTTTCCAGTTGCCGGTGCCTAACCATCACCCAGCCTTGGCAATGCACAAAACGCGAGATTCTTTGATTAAGCAGGGTGCAGGATCTATCAACTGCAGCAACATTGCGCGCACCCCTCCACGCTAACCTTGGCACCAACTCTGACCAAACTATAACCAAATCCATAAAAAATGGGGGGAAACGAGCAATATCGGATTTTATGAGAGAAATGAGCTCAGCTACCCGAACTTGGCATAAATCATTGTATTACCAGTACCAGCGGGCCATCATAAGCTCGGCTAAAGCGAACCACCTCAGGGAGTACTTGCAGCCACCGCATGCCACTGATGCCTCGCCAAATCACACGTGTGCCGGAAAAACCAAGGTTTTTTCAACCTGGACGATTCTCCGCACGCTGTGCCGCTCGACAGATGTATGAGTGCCCCACCAGAAGTACCACAGGAGGTGATCCGTCTGTAAAGAAAATTCGGTTAGTAAGAAGCTGCGGTCGAATGTAACCGGCATAACATTTCGATTTCCATCTGCCTATGCTCTTCAATTGATCCTCACGCATGCCTTGAACACTAGCCTCCGTGGCCGCCCCTATCCTAAAGGAATGAGTCCCAAACTCCTTGGAGTTGAGCCCCAACGCAGTCAAGCATTTCTTAAAAATAGAGTCAAACTGATATCTAATTAGCGGGGAACCATCCTCATGAGACAAAAAACACATACCCTGCTTCCGAACCGCAAATGCGGTTGCAAGTCTTGCCGGGCAAGCTACGTCATCAATCGCCGAAAGAGTCACCCAAGTGCCCTGCCCATAGATGTCCGTTTTAGATTTTCGGAAGCGTATGAAGGAGTTACCAAGAATAACATCTTCCGCCTGGAGGCCACCTGTTTTGACCTTACTCATGGGGACCAGTTCGCTGATGCGAAGAGCACCAAAAAATGCCAAGCTAAAAGCAGTTAGAAAGAGGGAAATGTCCTAAGCGGAACTAACTGCCCGCTGCAGACCCAAAATTAACAGCAGCAATGCAAAAGAGATGGGTCTGCAGCTCTCCTTTTTAACTACCTCCTTCTTCCACCCTTTAAGCGCTTGCGAAATTACAAAATGTTTTGTCACGTCATGCCAACCTGCCAACTTAAAATAAAAAGAAAGTCCCGACAGACGTCTCTGAGCCACTGTGGCAGAATAGCCTTTTGCCCTCACGTGTAACAAATAATCTATCGTGATTTGCAGCCTGTCGGCGTCACTGGCTAAGGACCTGCCATGCCCCATCTGAACCCACTCAGTCCAAGCATTACCGTAACCTTTCCATGTCGCTGACGTAATCGATGCCTGTATCAAACTCATAAATTCGTCTCCACCAGGGGCCACAGGGAAGCTGGGCATTCCGTACCCTCCTCTTCCGCCTCGGGAGCCAGCAGTCGAAACGTTGACCACTGAAAATGAGAAAGAGCATCAGCAATGGAGTTGACCTTCCTTGGCACGTGCCTAGCACGAAACCAAATGTTATGGGCTAAGCACAAATACACCAAATGTCTCAGCAATGCCAAAACAGGAAGTGAAAAGGAAAATAACCCGTTAATGCAATGTACCACACTCATATTGTCCGTCCAAAAACAAAGCTTGCGATTGGCCCGGCCGGGAGCCCAAAGTTCAAGGGCAACTACGATGGGGAATAGTTTCAATAAAGTTAGGTTCCTGCAAAGACCAAGCTCATGCCAGGTAGCTGGTATCAGTGGAGTTATGGCACCCCAATGGTGTAACACCACAAAAATAGGAGTCTTTTAAAGGACAAGCTAAAGAGGGTTGAGACGCTGCCGAAGCAGTGCCTAGTAAATTACCCATAACAGACCGTAAAGCATTAAGGACTTCTGAATTACCTCTCAGCTGATCCCAAGCACCCAAACAAGCATGCTCACCTGTATGCTGTTGTACGCTGCTCGGCAAAATGCCATCACTTCCAGCCTGTAACAATGGGTTGGGAACCGGTAGAGTAACCGTCGCTGTCTGTTGTGCAGGAACTGTAGTAGCTGTCTTCCTTTTAAGACGAACAGAGTCTCTCTCTAAGGAGGAGGTGTCTCGTGCGCGGGAGGCGGATGAGCTGTGGTCACTGTACCCCGGACCGTAGCGCCTATGCCTGGAGGCTCCCCTATTGTCCAAAAACCTATCTGGGGACCTATCAGCGCCACAATGACGTTTACACCCGCCAGAACCTTGTGATGCAAGATCCCTAACCGCTAACGACCCTCCCATCCCATGTGACCCCAGCCTGTCTAGCCTGTACTGGCTTGAAACCCTATGTGCAGGGAGTGAGGCCGGAAGCCGGGAGCCAGGAGCCGGGATGGTATAAGGGAGGAGGGTTGAACAGGGGCGGAGGAGATTGATGAATCACAGGTGTGTGTACAGGCTGAGGCCTAATGGCCTGTGGTGGTGCCGTATCAAAATTGGGCAGCTCTCTTTCCTCAGAGCTGTATGCCATGGAATCATGAAGCTCCTCAACTAAATTAGCTGCTGGGCCCCCCATCACCGTGCGAACCCCAGTTGGTATGCCACCACATGGCCGGGGGGAATAATGTAAGGCGATGGGGAACGACTTTGCAAATGCCCCTGACCACAACTAACATGACCTGGGGAGTGTAAACGTGACTGCAACCCAGCTAAGGTTGGTTCTGCAGATGCATGAACTTGTGCAGCCACCTGTAACTGTGGGGCTGTTACTGCCGGTGTAGATGTTACAACCGGTACTATGGCTGGCTGAGCTCTCTTACGAGCTGTAGGGGGACTGGGGCTTAATCTAGTGGGCGGGCGAGAACGGCGAACAGGGCGAGCCCTGGTGCCTCTTACCCCTTCTCTCCCTGATCTTCCTGCTGCCTTATCTTTTTCAGTGTAGAGGAAGTTCGGCAACCACTCTGTACCCTCTTGTGCCATCCTAGCCTGGATCTGCTGTAGGAGTGCGTCCTCCATCTCAGAAGTTGTGCCCGTAGCTGCTATGGGCGCCGAGAGGAAGCTCAGTGGGAGGCACTGCCTTATAAGGCCGTTCCTGTGTACATGCGCGCTGCGCGATGACGTCACCCCCATTCTTGCGCCTGCGCAAAGACGCCAGGCGCGAACATGCTGGCTAAATTAAACGCCACTGTTTCAAGGGGAAATCCCCCTCCCAGTCAGTAGCACTTTCGCTACTTGCTTCAGCGCTGCTCAAGTTTGCTTAGTGGAGCCTTGGGGGCAGATTGGCAACAAATCTGGCTTTTGCACAGTATAAAATGAAACACATTTTGATAAATTCTCCATATTTTTCTACCCAGCTTTTTAAACCATTTTTTTCAGCAAATTTTACATGGCATAATTCATAGGCCCCTTGGTGGCGTTTGAGTGAAGAAGAATATTCTATAATAAGGTCTTATGAATGTTGTTTGCAATTGTTTAGGCTTATCTGAGGCTATGGTGTTCCATTGAAACTGCCTGCCATGTGTTTGCTGCTTTTTATCCATAAAAATATTTTCTTAAATCTCGTCTAAATGACCCTTGTACAAAAAAAAATAGCTTCTAGCAGTACTGTAATGTGGTATTATAAGAACATAAATCAGCAGAGCACAGTGCAGACTGATGATGGACAGAGCAGCTTCCCATGAAGCTGTAAAGCTGCTGAAATATTTCAGTTACACTTACTGTTGTGGACATGTGCACTAACAAGTTTTTTTTCCAAGTGATGGAAAGTTACATTAGACTCTGTTAGGAGGGTCCGTAATTGGAAAGATTGACCAAATTTCTCCCTTGTAGAGAAATGTTGTTTCCCTTTCAGCAGTCACTGAAAAAAATGTTGAGGTCTTCATCATGTTCAACTATACAGGGATCTATTCTTCAAATATTCTTATGTTTAAAAATCATTTCCTTTTTCTCTGTAATAATAAAACAGTAACTTGTACTTGATCCCAACTGTAATGAATCCTTATTGAATGCAAAAATGATCCTATTGGATTTATTTAATGTTTACATTATTTTTCAGTAGACAAGGTATGGAGATTCAAAATACAGAAAGATTCCTTATCTGGAAAACCGATTCCCATATCTGTATTATAAAAAATAAGTTCCTCCAAGTCACGTTGGAGTTCCATGACCTTTGTAACAGCACTCAGCATTGTTCCTTTATATGGCTGTGAAAGTCCTTGGTAATTTATAACACTGATATATACTGTATTTTGGTGGGGTACGTATTCTATGTACCATATCTAATTGTTTAGCTGTGAGTATCAGTGCATGGTAAAAATGTTAGGTGTTTTAGCTCAAAAACAACTGGAGGGCTGCAGGTTGGCTGTCGCTCAGTTTAATTTAGAACTACACCACATGCTTCACAAGAAACACACCATCTGCTGATAGGACTTTCAAGGACTTAGAAAAGGCCTTTCAAAGTCACCTTGGAGTATTGTAAGCTGTACTACTGTTTCATTATTACAGAGAGGAAAATCATTTTTTAAAATGTTGATTATTTGGATAAAATGGAGTCTATATGGGAGATCACCTTTCCGTAATTTGGAGATTTCTGGATAACAAGTTGCCAGATAACGGATCCTCTACCTGTATCTTTAGTATCTTGATAGTTTTGTGTATTATATGTTTGCAAATTCCATGTCTGCCATTCCAGTATCCCTGGCAATGCAGACCATTAAGAATGGCAATTATTTGATAACCTATGGTCATATGACCTTATACAAAATAACCGCAATCTCCAGTCTCATAAAATGTGGAGCTTAAAGGGGAACATGAAAATGTAATATTAGCTTCAGCATACTGAAATAAGAAACGTATTTTGCGATTATAAATTCTGTACCTTTCTGAAATAATCAGCTTTATCTTTACTATTCCCCTCTCAGCATCTTTTTCTCCTCATTCTGTCTTCATGCAGTTGGGTGTCAGATGAGTGGTCCAATATATCTTATAGGGGGGACTTCTTTTGCCTAGAAGGTGTATTAGAGCTCACTCTGTTAAAATCACCAGAAATCCTCTCTCTACATGCAGAATTGTGCAAAAGGCAGTTATGTGGTTAGATTCTGTTCGTACTGGAGTCAGTTATTTGATTGATCTCTAATACATCTGCTAGGAAAGGGAGTCCCCCCTATAAGAAATATTGGATCATTCATCTGACACCCAACTGCTGCACGAAGACAGAATGAAGAGAAACCGATTCTGAGAGAGGAATAGTGAATATAAACTTAATTATTTCAGAAACAATGCAGAATTGTTAATTGATTGTATTTAGAAAGTTTCTTATTTCGGTATGAGGAAGCTTATATTTATTCATTTTTGTGATAGTTCCCCTTTAAAGCTTTCAGTCTAGTTCTTTTTCTCTGCAAACCAGTCCTCAGAACCCACCAATAGTACATGTATTTGCACATGCCAAGAAACATCAAAACACACCACCACCGGTAGAAGCAGGGTTACTAGGACAGAACTACCTGTTGTAGAAGTGATGACACTGCAGCAACTAAAATAGCAGTGGGCATAAGAGCTCCTGGGAGTGGATTGTGGTTGATGTACAAAGCTGTTGGGGGTGGCTGGGAGTTACAGTGCAACAAGTACTACTAAAGGGCCATAGGCTGAATCCTTGGTGATGTCACTTCTATGGTATCCCTGTACTATTGATTCCTGATCATTTAGCTACTTTGTAATGAATAGTTTTTCTTCTTCTTGGAGCTTGATCCATTAGCCAGTATCCTTGATTCTGGAAACATATTTTTGTCCCACTCATTCAAGTTCATATTCAGCCCTGGAAAGTGTTTACAGTTTAATGAATGGTGGCCTTTGTGATCTATTTCAGAACTGAAAATTGTAAACCATCTGCGGGATGTTAGAATGTGTAGAACTCTCCAGACAATTTAATCTTTCATTTGGCCAACAGAGGCTTGTTAGTACTGAAGCACTTGGCAGAGATGTTGGTTTCCATTGTGGCCTAAGAGCATCAACAAAAGGCAGAGACACACGGTCACATTCGGGGAGATTAGTCACCCGGCAACTTGAGGTAAACCAGGCGACTTCAGAAAATGAAGCGCTCCGAGTGCCATCCTGCCGGCGATTTACATTCTAGCCGGCAGGAAGGCAGTTCGGGGAGATTAGTCGCCCCAAAGAAGAGGAGATTTATCACCGGGCGACTAATCTCCCTGAATCTGACCGCGTGTCTCTGCCTTTAGATCTACCAGGCAGCTGTTATCTTGCATCAGGGAGCTGCTATCTGGTTACCTTCCCATTGTTCTGTTGTTAGGCTGCTGGGGGGGGAAGGGAGGAGGTGATATCATTCCAACTTGCACTAAAGAGTGACTGAAGTTTATCAGAGCACATGACTGGGGGCAGCTGGGAAACTGACAATATGTCTAGCCCCATGTCAGATTTCAAAATTAAATATATGTAAAAAAAAAATACATTTTGAAAAAAAACACTTTTTTCCCATGACAGTGTCCCTTAGACCTGCTCTAAGACAATTGTTGCATGGTCTAGGCGATCACCATTAGTTATGGGGCAATTTTGAGGGTTTTGTCGGACAGGACATTGGTGGAAAAATTTGGAAATCCCCAGATGTGCCATTGCCATAAGGCTACTGAAACACCTAGCAAGACATTTCTTTGCGCATTATAATCACTAGGTTTTATTTATATCAGCTGACATGTTATGCAGCACTTTACAGAGATTATACATCATTCAAATTATTCTTATCAGTCCTTGCCACAATGGATCTTACACTCTAATGTCACTTTCACCCAACATACTACCATTATTTTCATGAGGGGCCACTTAATCCATGACTGTGTCCTTGGTGCAAGAAACACGTAGGGCCTCTGGAGTTGCTGAATTTTTAAATGCAATCTTCAATAAATATTTTTTTACTTTGCTTTCTGCAGCCCTTGTGAAATCCTTGGGTGCCTGGATGCCCCCTGACTAAGGTGCAGGGCTGGTGCACCTGGATCATCCGATCAATGTGGTAAGTGTATTCTACAGTAGTTTCCTCTGTCCCTCTTTTTATTGGTTTAGAAATCTAACGCAGACACAGAGATAACATAAAAAAACAGTTATAATTGAACATGATTTCAGCTCTGCAAGGCACAAATGCAACTGAGACAGAGAGAAATGTTTATCCAGGTGTTTTTTTTTAAATAATAGCAGCTCTTTATTTTATTGTGAAAGTTGGTTTTGGAGAGTTTTCCTACAAGTGTGAGTATAAGGACTATAGCTGTTTTCCTCCTAATATAAAACACCCCAGGTTCCATTCACCTGATTGTGTGTGAAAAATCCTATGTACATCATTGAGCAATAGGGGACCTTTTTATCTCCTGCTTTACTCTGTATATATAAATGTAATACCCTATGTTTCTTCTATTACACGGTGCTGCAGAATGTGTTGATTCTGTATAAATACTTTATAATAATAATTACTATATGTGAATAAAAACAGGGATAATAAATTTTACGTTTCACATGTGCTTTAGCTGTAGTTTTCCTTGACGTAGGAGATGTGCTTTGAAAGAGACAGTTCAAAGAAACAGTGTGGCCGTTTCCCACATGTTAAAGGGATTTCTGTGAAAAGCAATGCAAACTGTTTGGATTAACAGAAGCAGAGCGAATCTTCCTGAAATGTTAGACATCTGCATCTCAGACCTGTCAGAACATATTCACACTTCTAGCATACCAGAGATATGGGGGCGTCCCTGGGACTGCATGCTCACTTTCTTTAGGTAGTCTCTCATTATATGGGGATGTTCAAGGTGGGCAGACATATTTAGCTGCACTATTGCTATAAATAATTGATTATGCTGCAAGTCAGAGACAATAGTTCCCAGCACTGTTGACTTTATAAATAGTGAACGGTGTGAGCTATATTGGTGTGTTACAGGAAGGAAGCTCCTTTCCTACAATTTTTCTGCATGACTTTCACTGACATGATCAATCTAGGAACATTAGTATTGGCCAGAAGCCCAGAGTAAGCATGCAGTACTTCAATCAAGTGGAACCTAAATGGTACTGCCCAGGGGACACATCAGATGAAACGTGTTGCCTTCACTCCTGTGATGTACAAGTGATAACATCTGAAAAGTTTAAAAAAGCGTCATGTCAGTGTTTCTGTTTTGGATACCAATGTTGTTGGTCTGGGCAATATTTTTGGTTAATCCGATACGATTGCATTATAACAAAGGAAATGGGCCCCTGATGGGTCATAGGTAGGGTTGCCACCTTTTCTGGAAGAAAATACCAGCCTTCCTATATATTTATATTTTATATATTCTCTATTAATAACATTGGGATCAACCATAATTTTTACCGACCAGGTCGATAAAATATCGGCCAGGTGAAAACCCTAGTCATAGGACCACATCAACTAGCTGATGTGGCCCTCAATCACTGTAAAAATCAAACCTGCCCAAACTATATCCAGCTGATGTTGGCCTAATATCGATCAGGAAGACCCATCAGAAGCAAAAAGGAAAGGTTGTGGGAGCACTCCATAGTTAAATACTAAAATACAATGGAAGTGCTACTGATCTGGCCAAATTGACTACAGATATAGAGAAAAAAGGAGATCAATGCACAGTCCCATGTCCCCTGTCATATAAGTAATCTATGCAAGTGCATTTATTTATAAAGACGGGTTTTTTAGTTACAAAATTATGATCATAAGATTGATAAGCTGTCCCGTATCCACTGCCAATGTAACCACACTGTGTGCTTAATAAAGCTGCTTCTGAAAAAGCAAAGTAGCGACTCCACTTGGTGAATTGGTCAGCTGCGGACTGCGGGTAATTTTTTGAAGCATTTTCTTTTTAACTTGGCTTTCTAATCCTATTTTCCTTAAAGAGGCAGTATACCCCCTTTAGGGCAGAGACAGACAAGAAGATTCAGGGAGATTTAGTCACCCAGCGAGGGGGGTGGGCAGTTCAGGGAAGAAGAGGCGATTTGTCTCCCCGAATCTGCCCAAATCTTCTCGTTTGTCTCTGCTTTTAAACTACGTTGAATAAATACTAAATGAGAAATCTTTGTGTAATAAGTTGGTCTTTATCTGACAGACTAACAGGCTGCAGCTGGGGGAAGGGAGGGGTGTATTTATGAAGACTGAATCTCTGTGGGCTGCTGATCTGTCTTGACCTTACTTGTAGGAGCAGGAAGTTGAATGTGACTTTAGTTTAAGAATATGTGCAAGAATGAACAAAAACATATTTCCTAATGAAAACAATAGGAAAAAGTATGTAGCACGAGTCCTATTCATTGCACTAATATCCGATTGGCCAGTGAATGGCTGCCTTAACGTATATAGTTAATGGCAGCATGAACGTGTAGGTGTGAAACCAAAGCAGTGCTCTGTGATAAAAAAAATAAAGAAATATGCATTGTTTAAGATAAGACAAAAACCAAATGTATTTTCAGCATAGTTTATATTTACTGTATTTCATGTTGAATAAAGTGTATATTGGCGTTTTGTGTCCAGATGCAGCGGTCACAAGGCTGGGGGTAAATTGTAGATTGTGGTGATAATTAGTTAAATGGCTTCATTTGTACTATTGTTAAATTCATGAATTGCTATTTGGTAGAGGTAAATGATATATATTTCAAGTGTTCGATGTGCATGTATGGGAGAGATCACACAGCCTATGATTAAAGGAATCTCATCCCGAAACGTGTTAGGCCTCTTTGTCCAGCAACCTGCTACAATAAATCCTGTCCAGAAGTGCCGTCTATGCTGAGTTTGTCCCCGGAGAGATCACACACTAACATTAAAAGCTGGTGTCATTATATATATGGGGGACTATGCTAGGGATAAATAACACCAGTTGGAGAGAAGGCATGAAGAAGGTTTGCCAGAGTTCATCTTTTAATCCACAACAACAAAGATACTGTCATGTAATTTGACTGTTGCTGTTAATAACAGAGTGTATTAGACCCCACCCCATAGTACAAGGTGCATTTTTAAAGATATCAATGATTACTACTTGAAATTACTGTGGTGTTTATACAAATGACCTGTAGATGTCACTGTGCTCATACTGGTAGCTTAAAAGTGAAAGTTACTGTTGTGTAATGGCTGCATGACTCTGCTAATAAAGCACTGTTATACTGTACTCATCCTCGGCTACCCAAAACATAACAATTACTTTTGCTCCAATGCACATTTTTCTATGCACACCAATCACATTTGTATTTATGTATTTATGTGATTGATCAATCTTTCTGTCCACCTGTGTGTGGGGGTACAAATAAAAAGTCAAAGCTTCCCTCCCTCCACTTGGCTTGTCTGGAACTTACTTTAAATCTTATTTATAAACTCAAGTGCAAAGTGCTAGTTTAGGCAAAATACTAAGCATGCATGGGCCCTATTTACAAAAGGTACTTGTGAGTAGCAATGTGCCTACCAGCCCTCTAGGGTAAATAAAGTAGAAGTGCATGCATTGATGTTTGTGAATCCTTAAACTACTGCCAGCCTGAAAGCGATGCTGATTCCAGTGTTGGGTAGTGAACAAATCGCACAGTGCCGCTCGCTATTAATGCCACTCTCTGAAAATAATGCCACACAAATACAGGGTAAACAAATCCCGTTCTTCAACTTGTGCTCAGTTTACCAAAACAGACACTGATTTGCATCCGTATTAAAGCATTGGATAGAACTTAGTGAGCAGTCGCTATAAAAAAACACAATAGGTAAAAAGATGGAAGTTTGCAGCCCTAAAATTGCACTTTGCACAATATGATATATTTGTAAATGAGGCCTGAATTTAATGGGGTAATCTTGCTTTTTCATGAGATAAAACGTGATTGCAACAATCTTTCTCTAGAATTGTTTCTGACTTCACTGTGCTCTTGCCATATAATAGCATCCTATGAAACCAGTGCATTATACCACTTACTGCAATGTGCTAACAACATATAGCCAGGAGCATTATGGTATGTACTTACACCTGTCTCTGTCTGTCTACTGCGCCGAGTTTCACTTTCCCTTTGGTCATTTGTTTGTGCAAAATATACAAATAATTCTGTTGTCTGAACCAGTGTTAAGAATACTTTTTATTTTTGTAAGGAAAGTGGCTGCCCCATTTATGAGCTTGTTACATCAGCATTTGAGAAGGAGCGCTGGCTTGATTAGCAAGTGAAGAACACAAGCAGGACTTTCAGTCCTAAAAACAAAAAGCCCAGGAGTGTGTCAAGCTATTCTCTCTTTTCACTGCACTGGGAAGAAGACATGGGGCAGGTGTTTGTATGTTAATTTGTTCAGACAGGTTTGAGTTTCAAACCTTATGCAAATTGGCAGAGAGTTTATTCGTTAGTACAATTTACAGGAAGGATGTTTATACCAAAAATACAATCAATCCCGGGAACACTTTGTGCTGCCTTGCCTGAGCCATTTTTTTTACATATACCGAAACCGCTATTGATTCCATCATATGCTGCCAGACTAAACCCAAATATAATGGCAGCATGGCCAGGAAAGTGCATCTCTTCTTTCTGTTATTTGGAGTTTTCATCAGTCATTTCTCCGTTATCAATTTTATTATCAATGTGCAGAATTGTACATGCATTGGATGTTAGCCACGTAGTCAGTAAAAGCATTGTTTCTGTTGTGCGAGTTCCAAAACCATTAATCACAGCAGCTCTGTGACTGAAGTATTTTGTTCAAGTCAAAGCTTAAGCATAATCGTCTGCAATGATTAGGTTCCTAGTTGTGTCTGTCTCTATGTTTAACACTAGGAATATCAGGAAGCATTAGCTTGCTTTTAACAAGGAGTGCCTATCTTTTATGATGGGTCATTGTGAGGAGAGGGCATTCCTTCTGTCTGTATTGGCATTTTAACAAAAGTTAGGTACCGCTTATCAGAGACATTCTCTATAGCAGGGGTCCCAACCTTTTTTACACACATTAAATTGCAAAAAGCGTTGGAGAGCTATACAAGTATGAAAATTTCTTGGGGTGCCAAATAAGAGCTGTGATTGACTATTTGGTAGGCATTCAAAAGTAGGCTCTGTTTGGCAGTACATCTGGTTTTATTCAACCAAAACTTGCCTCCCAGGTAGGAATTCAAAAATAAGCACCTGCTTTGAGGCCACAAGGGATTGGTGTGAGCAACATTTTGCTCATGAGCCACTGGCTGGGAATCTCTGCTCTATACTAACAGCATGGAAGCCCTCGGGCTGGGTGGAATTTCTTATAGGGTTCTGCTAATTCTGTGTATTACTGCATTATTATATTATATGGTTGCCACTTGACTATGGCATGTCAGATAAGCATACTGCTTTATACAGATGATACATACATCTGTAATTATTAGAGAGAAACAAACATTAAAAGGGTTGTCCACCCAAAACATTTTTTGGGTGGAGGATCCCTTTAAAATAATAAAGCTTCCTTACATCTATATTTGTCTTTATTTCTTTATTACATTATAATACACAATTAATAACCTGTAAAATCTAGGTTATTTTAGGTGAGTCACTGAAAGTTGAGTATTATTACGGGAATAATGCACCCGATATTGTAACACACGAGGATTCTATTGTTCTGTGACCTATATAAAAACACTTTATACGCTCATGGAACTCTGTCAAGACTTATAATTTCCTTATATTTTACAATAGTGTCTGCATTATTCCAAGTTTCATTGAATTAGATGCCACAAATAACAGTACCGATTATAAGTGCATTAATATAATATATAATATCTAATATAAGTTGTATGTATGGAACGATGCATATTTGCATTTTTTGCACAAAGCTATGAATAACCTTAAAAACCAGTCCTTGTATTTAGCGCTTATTGGTATTATCCCTGCTATATACTTCATGGTAATGTATGTGGTTCATGTCACAGCACTTGCTAAAAGTACAAGTTATAAGAAATAATGCACCTTCTATTTCAATACAGTGAACTGGTATAAATTTGGTAGTTGGTTTAGTAATAAGGATATACTGAAAACCTACATTTGTATTTATGGGAAACTGAGTCAATCCTTACCCAACAGCTACAATAATTAGAGTGATTCAGAGTCATGGGCTGTATTGGAACCTTATGTAGCTGTGTGGATCCTTTGAGTCACTGACGTGGAGGAAACTGTTAATAATAAGTTTAGTAAGTAAGCTGGCTGTTATATTAGCTGGAGAGAAAACAAATGTTTTTTATAGTTTGTGAATAATAAAGCAAGAGTCGTGTTTTCCATTTAGTGTGAGCCTATGGGTTCTGATGCACATTGTATAGATACACACAGGAAACATAAAGTTCCTTCTCTTGGCCACCTGTGGAGCAGACAATCCTAGGAATTCACCATCCTCTCTGCATAGCTGGATTATCTTACATTTCTGTGAACTTGTCACAGTTTTCTAACATTCCTCCTGAACTTGCAGATTCCCGTGTCAAAACATGAGCTCCAGTTCCAACTCCCGTCCTCGCTTGATAAATGTTACCGCTCGCCTGGCTCATTGCTCTTTTAATGCACTTGGGCATTTGTATTCTTTTGGCTCACCTTTCCTCATCTCTAAGCTGTGTGTTTACCAGGAAAATAAGGTAGATGTTAAATTATCATTTGAAGCGACTGTCTTGCAAAAACTATATAAAACTCAAAATTAAATTCATATCTGTAATGGAAAACTTGTGCTTCTGTTTCATCCTCATTCCTGCACAATGCTCCTATTATATGCTTTAAGGTTCTTTGTGGGTCATTTCTAAAGTTTGAGCAGCGCATATTAATTTGCAGATGGCTGTATTGCCCATGTTTTTTTATTGAAAGCTAAAATATTGCACCACTGTTTCACTAAAATCTGAAGTTGCGCTCAGGGGTAGCGTAAGGTTGCGAAATTGCGCTAGCGTTGATTCGCTAAGCGAAGCAAAATTACGCTAGCGATGCTTAATTTGCATATGGTGCGAAACTCAAATTTCAATGGAGGAATATGTAGCAGCACTACAAATGGCTGGGAAACCTTCAAAACATCAAATAAAATTTTTATTTTGCCCTACACATGTGCCCACTATATAGTTGAGTTGCCATGAGTTAGGAAATGTAGGGGGGAAGGAGGGGAGCCCCAAAAAAATTTTCAATCTTTTTCAGCCTATCACCCATAATATAGAAAAAACGCCAGCGTTTTTTGGGACTTAGAAAAAATTGTAACTTTTTTTGAAGAAATCCCTATCTACTCTATTGCGCTTCGCCTGGTCTGAGATGGCGAAGGAAGTCTAGCGTAAAAGGTAGCGATCAGAACAATGCGCGCGTTCGTGAATTTGCGTAGTTACGTCCGTTGCGCAAATTCGCCAGGTGTAAGGGTGCGAAGTTACACTAGTGAGGTTAGGACAGCGTCCGTTAGTGAATTTGCGGAGTAACGAAAATGCCCAATGCTAGCGAATTGACGCTAGCGAATTGACGCTAGCGTTAGGCGATTTGGCGCAAAGTGAATTTGCCCCATGGTTCCTAAGATGTACGGTAAGGTCTTTAACCAAATGATGGCAGCACTTGTGCTCAAATTCTTCATCACTTGCATGTTCAGCAAGACCATTGTCCTCATTTACCAATGGAATGGGTGCAGGTTCTGAAGTGTAAAGGGGCATAGAATTGTGTCCCATAGAGCCCATACATAGAACACAACTGCCTGTTTCATTGGCTTGCAGGCAGAAATCTGGCGAGTTCCCTTGTTCCTAGAAATCTCTAGTATTATGGCTTGTACATCATGCACAACTGGGACATACCATGGTAAACCCCACATCCCAAGCATTCTGGATATCTGATCCTTATAAATTGGTAATAATTACATTATTAATAAAATATATTGATATTTCATACAGTATAACCTATTTGTAAGAGTTGTCTTTTGCAGTGGCACCAATAAATGTGCAATATTTATTGCAGTATATGGCGCTGACATGAATGGAGATTCATACTGGCACCAAAAAGAAAGTGGATGATGGGTTATAGCCAACGTTAATGAATGCCTAAATCATCTGGCTTCCCTCACAGTGACTCCAGGAATAATTGAGTTTAATAGATGTTCGTGATTAATGTTCGCTAATAAAACAATATAAAAGAATAAACCTTTTTTTGAAGATGCCTGACACCGGTAGAGATGGCGCGAACTGTTCGCCGGCGAACTTGTTCGCGCGAACATCGGGTGTTCGCGCTCGCCGGAAGTTCGCGAACGTCGCGCGACGTTCGCCATTTTGGGTTCGCCATTGTTGGCGCTTTTTTTTGCCCTCTCACCCCAGACCAGCAGGTACATGGCAGCCAATCAGGAAGCTCTCCCCTGGACCACTCCCCTTCCCTATAAAAACCGAAGCCCTGCAGCGTTTTTTTCACTCTGCCTGTGTGTGCTGAAGAGATAGTGTAGGGAGAGAGCTGCTGCCTGTTAGTGATTTCAGGGACAGTTGAAAGTTTGCTGGCTAGTAATCGTGTTGATACTGCTCTGTTATTGGAGGGACAGAAGTCTGCAGGGGTTTGAGGGACATTTAAGCTTAGGTAGCTTTGCTGGCTAGTAATCTACCTTCTACTGCAGTGCTCTGTATGTAGCTGCAGTGGGCAGCTGTCCTGCTTCTGATCTCATCTGCTGACTGCTGCAATAACAGTAGTCCTTGTAAGGACTGCTTTTATTTATTTTTTTGTTCCAATACAGAGCAGTATCAAGCAGATTACTAGCCAGCAAACTTACTATCATCTGTCCCTGAAATCACTAACAGCTCTCCCCCTACACTATCTCTTCCAAGCACACACAGGCAGATTTTTCAGATACATTTTTGCCCTTGATCCCCCTCTGGCATGCCACTGTCCAGGTCGTTGCACCCTTTAAACAACTTTAAAATCATTTTTCTGGCCAGAAATGTCTTTTTTAGATGTTAAAGTTCGCCTTCCCATTGAAGTCTATGGGGTTCGCAAACCGTTCGCGAACCGCTCGCATTTTTGCGCAAGTTCGCGAATATGTTCGCGAACTTTTTTTCCGACGTTCGCTACATCCCTAGACACCGGCTCTGTAGTGTATATCATTACCAAATCTCAATTCGTAAATGCGAATATGTTTTGAATACATGAGACTTCTCGTGTTCAAGAAAGAATAAAGAGGTGGGATTTACTTGGCTTTGAGAGATCCCAGAACGCTGTGATTGCAGCACCATTTCAAGGCTTAATGGTTCCATGCAGAATTACACAACACACGTGGAGGTACACCCTGCAAGTTATTTGGCTGACTGACTTGAGCAGACCTCTTCATTACTAACGGCAAAGAAATCACTTGGAAGTTGCGTGACAAGGGCAGTGAAATGATTAACAGCTGCATATTTGTTCCTTTACCTTTGCCTGGGGGTCTTCATATTTCCTATGTGATCCTATCTTTTGTATTGTTAGAAGACGTCCTTTAATCCCTGCAAGCCCCGTCTCTTCTGTGTTTTTGCTCTTTATGAATTTCTCACTTCTTTTTCCTCCCAGGCGGTGTCAGAAACACTTTTCACAGAGCAGTTTTCATCAGTGACTTCAGGCAACAAAATGCATAATTGGGCGATGGGGGAAAAAAACCTTTCATAATGTTGGGTTTTCAACATGCACCTCATATCAGGATCAGAAATCCTTCGTAAATTGCCAGCTTGAACCCTATCTCATGCAGGTCCAGAATGGCAGTCTGTGGGTACTGGCCAATGTTATAGAAAGTTACTATTTAGTGGGCTGGTGAAGGGCTGTTTGATACTTGGAATGAGAGCGCCTATTTTGATTCCAAGACCTGATCGCACAAATGCAGTTTCCAGAAAATTCCCAATAGCCCGTGTTTGCCACTGCTGCACCTGGGACTGAATTAAGACAACTGATCCAATTTGATCAAGGTACTCTTTCATCAGACACTCGGGCATTTATGAATATTAGACAATGGTGTCTCCAAGTTTCAGTTATTACTCCTCAGTTGCAACACATAGTGTACTGAGCTGGGTCACCATCTTGTCTTGTCTACAATCATGACTATTTATCAAGTCAAGGGCATAAAATAACTTGTCCATGCTGCCAGCTTCCTCTGGTTCAATTGTTTCCACCAAAGTAACTTGGGGTGTATCTATAGGGGGAACTTTCGCATCATATAATGAAGGGTATGATAGTGACATTTTTTTTTTATAACTCTTTATTTATTTGAAGTTTTAACAAAGCATTGCATATCATCAAATTGCAGACTCAGCTTTTCACATCAGATTAAGTGACCTAACAACAAGGCATACACAGTCGTGTAAGAAAATTCCATGGAGTAACGCCCGTGGGTGCATACCTTGCAGCATGTACACATAGGCATTAGGGATGGATATAAGCCGAGCACCGTAGACTAGAGCAGTATTCAAAAATAATAGAAAACAAGAAAAATAAAAAATAATTAAACCATAAACCATTTGAGCCCGGGGGAATCAGAAGAGAGGACCATATGCATACATAAAAGGAAGAGGGGGTATATATTCCTAAGAGTGATAGTGTCCCTGAAGGAGTGGACACCTGCAGGTGGGATGGAAGTCAGGTAGAGATAGTGTGTATCAAGTCCCATTGTGACCATACTTTATCAAAGAGCATCAACTGGGATCGATGTAGAGCTGCCAAATACTCCATCCGTCTCACATCCTGGATGGCTGTTTTGAGTTCGTTGTCCGAAGGAGCTCTAGGAGATGATAGTGACCTTTTTAATGGATGAATAGGTACAGAAAGCCCTACAACCCTTTTTCTTACATAGGAATTTTCAACGACTGGTTACTCCATCGGTCCCCAACCTTTTATTACCTGTGAGCCACATTCAAATGTACAAAAGTTGGAGAGGAACATAAGCATGCACAAAGTTCCCGAGGGTGCCAAATATGGGCTGTAATTGGCTATTGGTAGCCCCTATGTGTACTGGCAGCCTACAGGAGGCTCTGGTTGGCAGAACAAAACTTGCCTTTAAGCCTGGAATTCAAAATTAAGCACCTGCTTTGAGGCTACTGGTAGCAACATTCAAGGGGTCGGAGAGCAACATGTTGCTCATGAGCCACTGGTTGGGGATCACTGGGTTACTCAAACTGCCACATACCCTCTGTTTTTATCCCCAAATTACATATTACCTGTATAGCAAATTAAGGAACCCAGAGTATTTTCTAAAGAACTGAAGGCCTGTCTCACATTGGCAAATGTTGATGTTCATGAGTCCACCATCAGGAGAACACTGAACAGCAATGGTGTGTATGGCCAAGTAGCAAGGAGAAAGACACCGCTCTTCCCCAAAACTATTGCTGACTGTCTACAGTTTGCTAAAGATCATTTGGACAAACCAGAAGGATATTAGAATAATGTTTTATGGATGGATGAAGCCCAAACAGAACTTTTTGGCTTAAATGAGCATTACATTTAGAGAAATAAAAACACTGCATTGCACCATAAGAACCTGATTCTGGTTTGGGCCTGCCTTGCTGCATCTGGTCCTGGACCAGGTGCCATCACTGATTGAATTCTGAACTATACCAGAGAATTCTAAAGGAAAATGTCAAGACATCTCTCCATTAACTGGATCTCAAGAGACAGTGGGTCATACAGCAATACAACAATCATAAACAAACAAGTCGTTCTACCAGAGAATGGTTAAATAAGAATAAAGTGAATGTTCTGGAATGGCCAAGTCAAAGTCCTGACCTTAATCCAATTGAAATGTTATGGAAAATACCTAAAGCAAGTGATTCATGTGAGGAAAATCAGCAACATCCAAAGAACTGAAGTTCTTCTGAATGGAGGAATGGGCTAAAATTCCTCTGGGTCGATGTGCAGGACTGATCAACTGTTACAGCAAACATGTAGCTGTAGTTATTGCTGCACAAGGGGTCACACCAAATACTTACTTTCACTTCCCTTACTTTTGTCACACACAGATATGTTATTGGATGTTTTTTTTTCAATAAATACATGATCAAATATAATAACTTTTGTTTCATTTTTTGAACTAGGTTTTCCTTCATCTACTTTTAGGACTTGTTTGAAAATCAGATGTTTATGTTTTAGATCACCTTCATCTAAAAATATAGAAAATTTTAAAGCATTCACAAACTTTCATGCACCACTCTATATACTAGGCCTAGCTTGTTAAACATTTTGTTTCCTAAAAAAAACGTTTTTTTTTTTTAACATTATCGTAACGCACTGTGTAACTTGCTAGTATAATATAAGTAATGATGACTGTGTTACAGTCATATGTATACAGTGTTATATAAGTTATTTTGTCATGTAAAACCAGGCTGTTTTTCTTCTGCTGTTATAACTTTGCCTTTATTCGTGTGATAATTAAAAGTGCGTTCACTGTGACAATAACTGTTTCACATTAACTAGTCTAGACATCATTCCAGTTTTAATTATGGGACAGTAACAATTTGGAACAAAGATGCTCAGTTTAGAAGTATTTTAGGAAGTGCCACAGTCATGTCTTTTGGATGCCATTACAAGAGTAGGGCCTATTAGAGCAGGGCAAGAATAACAATTTGTTCCAAGAGCCCAACCTCAGGAGGGAATTCTTGACTCAAAGCTGTTTTGGTTTAAAGGAGAAGGAAAGCTACGAAGGCATTTTATTGCCAATAGATTAGCTGCAATAGTGCAAGCTAGAATGCTATATTTATTCTGTAGAATGTTTTACCATACCTCTAGAAACTCTCTGTTTGTTTAGGATAAGAGCTGCAGGATTAACATGGTGTGACATCACTTCCTGCCTGAGTCTCTCCCTGCTCTGGGCTCAGATTACAGTAGAGAAGGGAGGGGGGAAAGCGGAGCAAACTGAGCATGCTCTTGCCCAGGGCAATGAGGTTTAAGCTGAAGTCAGGAAGTCTGATACAGAAGCCCATGTGTACACAATAGAAGGAAAGAAATGCAGTGTTTCTTTTGACAGAGGACTCAGAGCAGCATTACTTTGGAGGTTCACTGGTATATTTAGATGGACCTTTCTGATAAGGCTTACTTAGTTTTAACCTTTCCTTCTCCTTTAAAAGATACTTTAGATGTAGAAGGTTGGAGCCTCAGTCTTTTCTTAGGCCCCCTAAATGTATAAGCTACCCTAAAAAGTAGGACTACGGCCTGATATTCAACAGCAACATAAAATGAATATTTGCTCTCGTGTCATTGTTTTGTGGGATACACAACAACAAGTCTTGTTCCTGCATTCTAATCTAATGCACTTCCCCTTTTTCTGCCCACCGCAACTCTTTTATCTTAGAAACAAGGTAACCATTATTATGCAAGCTACTTGATACACAGATACAATGTGGCTGTGTTTGCATGTGGGAAAAACTATATTCCTTGTACATTTTTGTGAAATATCCAGTTAGTGAAATTGGTGTCCAAACCCACCACAGCTGCCTGGGAGGAGCTACCGTTTCATGTTGGAGACATCAGTTGTTCATTTCAGAGCAGGGTTAGGGGTGCCTAGGATAGGGTTCACTTTGGTATGGTGTGTATGTTGTAAAGTTGTACATACATTTTAGTAGGCATACACAAAACTATCCTAAATGTGGCCATTCACTAGCTTCCCAACTGTTGAGTGAAATTGGACAAATTACCTGTCCAAACCTGTACATGGCAACTTTATATTAGATCTCATTTTATCTACTGCTAATGCCTTTGGGACTTTTGATAACGAGACAACTTATATCATTTTAAAGGACAAGGAAAGTTGAATTAAAGAAGTAGGCTAGAAACATTGTTGTACATTATTTTTTGGCTTCTGTACCAGCCCAAGGCAACCACAGCCCTTTAGCAGTAAAGTTCTGTGTCTCCAAAGATGCCACAGTATCTTCTTTTCTGTTGATTCACTGCACATGCTCTGTGCTGCTGTCACTTACTGAGCTTAGGGACCCACTCACAATATACAGTACACATAGAATAGTAATGTCACAATATAAGGCTGATTATTTTTATTTTATTAACATGTATTTATATAGCGCCAACATATTGCGCAGCACTGTAAAGTAAATGTGATTATACAACTACATCACACAAATTACATATATAGAATATATGGAGTAACAGACATCACAATCAATACAGGTACAAAAAGGTGAGGAAGGCCCTATGCATATGCATACAGTCTAAAGGGGAGGGAGTAATACACAAGGTGTGGGAGTGGGCAAGATCGAAGTAAGTGGGTGAGAAATGTGGTATTGTATGTGGTGTTGCGTTTGGTAGTTAAGCGGAGTGAGGGTAGGCTTCTCGAAAGAAGTGCGTTTTCAGAGATTTTTTGAAAGTAGAAAGGGTGGGAGAAAGTCGGACAGACCGTGGGAGAGCGTTCCAGAGGAGGGGTGCAGCCCTTGCAAAGTCTTGAATGCGAGCATGTGAGGAGGTTATGAGAGAAGAGTTGAGTAGGAGGTCAGTAGAGGAGTGTAGTAAGCGAGTGGGTGAGTATATAGAGATGAGTTCAGAGATGTAGGGTGGAGCAGAGTTGTGAAGTGCTTTGAAAGTCAGTGTCATTAATTTGAATTTGATTCTGAAAGGTAACGGAAGCCAGTGCAGGGATTGACAGAATGGCGAGGCAGAGGAGGAGCGGTTGCTGAGGTGTATGAGCCTCGCAGCAGTGTTCATTATGGACTGGAGAGGTGACAGTCTCTGGAGGGGGAGGCCAATTAAAAGCGAGTTACAGTAGTCTAGACGCGATATGATGAGAGAGTGAATAAGAATTTTGGCAGCGTCTTGGGTGATAAATGATCGTATTTTGGATATGTTCTTTAGGTGGAAGTGACATGATTTAATAAGTGACTGGATATGAGGAGTGAATGACAGGGCAGAATCTAGGATAACCCCAAGGCACCGGGCCTGGGGAGAGGGGGTGATAGTGGAATTGTTAACTATGATGGATACTTCGGGGATGCTACTGGTGTTATTTGGAGGAAAGAGAACCATTTCAGTTTTGGAGAGGTTTAATTTAAGGTAGCGTTGCGACATCCAGGTAGAGATAGCGGACAGGCAGGAGGAGACGCGAGTTAGGAGTTCTGGGTTGAGATCAGGAGATGAGAGATAGATCTGAGTATCGTCAGCATAGAGGTGGTAGTGGAAACCGTACGAATTTATTAATTTGCCAAGGGAGGAAGTGTAGAGGGAGAATAGTAATGGTCCTAGGACAGAGCCTTGAGGAACTCCAACAGAAAGAGGTAGGGGAGAAGATGATGCTCCATTGTAGGAGACACTGAAGGAACGATTGGTGATGTAAGAAGAGAACCAGGACAGGGCTGTGTCACGAAGGCCAAGCGACTGGAGGGACTGGAGGAGGAGAGGGTGATCTACAGTGTCAAATGCGGCTGAGAGATCAAGCAGTATTAGTAGTGAGAAATGATTGTTGGCTTTTGCGGTTAAAAGGTCATTAGTTAGTCGAGTCAGGGCAGTTTCCGTGGAGTGTTGTGGCTTAAAACCAGATTGTAGGGGGTCTAGCAGGTTATTGTCAGAGAGGAATGAGGTAAGTCGGTTGTAGACTAGGCGCTCAAGTAGTTTAGAGATGAAAGGTAGCAGAGAGATAGGTCGGAGGTTGTCAAGATTGGAGGGATCAAGAGAGGGTTTTTTCAGAATGGGGGTGACAAGAGCATGTTTTAGTTGAGAAGGAAACAGTCCAGTTGAGAGCGAACGATTAAATAGGTGAGTTAAGGCTTTGATTAGACCAGGATTGGTATTGCGGAGAAGTTTTGAGGGAATTGGATCAAGCGGGCAGGTGGTAAGGTGAGAAGAGGCCAGAAGCTTTGAGACTTCCTCATCAGTGACAGGGGTGAAGGAGCACAGGAGAGACTGGGGAGTGTGAAGGGAGGGTGGTGGAAGTCTAGGGGGGTTGAGTAGTGTAATGTCCCTTCTAATAGTGTCAATTTTGTTTTTGAAGTGCTCAGCAATATCTTGAGCAGAGACAGATGTGCATGGAGGGGGTGGAGAAGGGGAAAGGAGAGTGTTAAAGGTGGAGAAAAGTTGTGCTGGTTTTTTAGAAAGGGAGTTAATGAGTGAAGTAAAGTATGTTTGTTTGGCTTGGAAGAGGCTGGTGTTAAAGGAGCGCAGGGCAGATTTGTAGCTCCAAAAGTCTGATTCTGAACGGGATTTGCGCCAGCGACGCTCAAGTGCACGTGAGTGTCTTTGGAGCGCTTTTGTATGAGCAGTATGCCAAGGTTGAAGTGGTTTGGGTCTAGAACGTTTCGTTTTTATAGGAGCAAGCTCATTTAGGGCAGTGGTGAGAGTACTATAGTAGACAGAGGTAGCCACATTAGGACATGAGTTGGCTGAGATATTAGAGTGAAGAGAGTCAAAGGAAGAAGAGAGATGTGACACGTCTACAGCTTGCAAGTCACGGTAAGTACGTGTTTGGGGAATAGCAGGGGTTGAGGAGGGAGTTAGTGAGAGTTGAAATGTGAGCATATTGTGATCAGAGAGGGGAAATGGTGAGTTAGTAAAATTGGTGGTTGAACAGAGTCTGGTAAATATGAGATCCAGAGTGTTACCACTGGAGTGAGAGGGGGAGTCTGAGCACAAAGATAAGCCTAGGGAGGACATTAGTGAAAGAAGTTTAGAGACAGAAGAGTTGTTAATGTTGTTAACAGGTATATTAAAGTCACCTAATATGATGGATGGGATGTTAGATGAAAGAAAGTAAGGAAGCCAGGCAGCAAAGTTGTCCAGAAATTGTGCAGTTGGTCCTGGTGGTCGATATATAACAGCAATGCAGAGTGAAACAGGAGAAAAGAGCCTAATGCAGTGAGCCTCAAATGAGGAGAATGATAGAGAGGGAACAGGTGGAAGAACTTTAAAAGTACAGCGGGGAGACAGAAGCAAACCTACCCCACCTCCAGGTTTGTTACCATGTCTGGGAGTATGAGTAAGGTGTAGGCCCCCATAGGACAGGGCAGCAGGTGAGGCAGTGTCAGTAGGAGAAAGCCAGGTTTCAGTAAGTGCGAGTAGGTTAAAGGAATTTGCAATGAAATGGTCGTGTATAGCGGTGAGCTTGTTGCAAACAGATCTGGCATTCCAGAGAGCACATGAAAGATTAACTGGGTTTTTGGGTATAGGAGTAAGTGTTCTATACTGTTTGAATTTGCTCCGGAGAGAAGGAGCTCGTGGCCGTGTTATAACTGGGATGGGGTAAGGGCCAGGGTTTGGGGAAATGTCCCCAGCTGCCAGCAATAGAAAGGAAAGAAAGACTAAGTGAGAGTGGGATTTATAAGTCTTTGGTTTGTATGAAAAAGAGGAGCTTTGTGGAATAGCTAAACAGAGTACTTTATATACTTCATGTGTGGAGAGGGAAGGAGAGGAGAGAAGAGAGGCTGAGATTTGTATAGAACTGGGATTAGTCGGAGGAGGTAGTGAAAAATGCTTTATGAAGCATGAGAATGAAAGAAGGAGAAATGCAGGATAAAGCATGTTTGAAGTAACATTAGTTATTAATATGGATAATTACTACATGGCAGCACAGAAACCAGTGCAATTAGCATCAGAATCTAATAATCAGCCTTGTAGCATCAGCGTATATTACAGACCAACCTCATTTTCTGCTTGATAATTTGTGACAACCCCTAAACTTGGCTTCTCAACAGCTGCTCAGAGCCCACTGAGCACATGAGTGTCACAGACACTTTCCAAGATGGTGACCCCCTGTGACACATTTAAAGTCCTGGATCATTGCTGCTATTGACAAGCTGAAACTTTAGGCTTGTGCAATAATTTCAGTATATAAAACTTGGCATTTTTAGCCCTATTCATTTCTAGGGTTTAGTTCTCCTTTAAGGTTTCATAGACAGAATTAACAGGTAATACCTGAGTATATAAAAGACTTAGGGGCAGATTCATTAAAGGGTGAATAGTTGCCAATGATAGCTTTGCACACTTTCCACATTTCGAAGCATTTTGCCAGATGCAAATTCATTACCACTATGCTCATTCAGTAAAATGCAAGGTTGCATCCTGGACACCGAATGCTGGCGACTTTTCGCTGGCGATACTTCTTCAGTGTGAGCATTTCATAGCGAAGATTCACTAGCGTTCATTTGTGCCTAGCGAAAATTCGCTAGTAATCTGACGCTAAGGTCAATTGAATAGGGGAGGTGCATAAAAGTCGTATACACATCTTTTTTAAAGATGTGTATAAAGCTTGAAGTGGCCACTTTTTATTACAAATGTCCAAGGGAGCTTAATAAAGACATAAAAGCTTCTCTAATGCCCTAGACATGAGCCCACCCTAAAATATATGTGGCAGGCCCATCAAATGTGTTAAAATGTTCACACAAAAATCTTTAATAGTTCGGACTTTTGAAGGCCATCCCGCTTTAAAAATAGAAAAATGGCCTGCGTTTTTTACACTTTTTATGACTTTCCAGGGTACAGGATATGATGTCACTGACAGCAGATTGAGGAAGATGTAGCAGTTCGCCTGGTCTGAGGTGGTGAAGGAAACTCTGGTGAAAGAAGTAACGTTCAGTAATATCCGCAATTTAGTGAATTTGTGGAGCAATGACCATTCGCCAGAGTGAAAAGTCGCCTGGCGATAGAGTTCACTAGCAAATTGTTGTCTGCGCCTGTTAGTGAATTGGCCTGCGGATGGGAATTCTAGTGAAAAGTCACTAGGGTTAGCCTCTTTGCCCTTTAGTAAATCTGCCCCATAGTCTTTACATACAAATAAAAAAATACGTATTCTTGTACTGTTTAGGATGTCAGATAACATTTCTTTTTCATTCATATATTGTGACCTGCGCTTGGCAAGGTTAGATTAGAATTGGCAGAGTGTCCTGGAATGCTGCTATTTCTAGTACTGTGCATTGTCTAATGTCGTTTGTCAAAAACATGATATTTAATCAGATGACATTTTGTTGAAGTAACAGCATAACCTTCTGCAAACAAAAGAGCAACAATTACTCTTGTAATAAATTCCACAGCCCAGGAGATGAGATTTTGATTACATGCTATGAGAGAGACACTGTAGTAGTTAGGTAAACACCCACTGATTATAAACATACAGTGTGCCATAAATACAGCATATTTCCTATGATTCCTATATGGCTGCTAGTTTCCCCCTTTTCAATTTCCATATGGGGAGTCGGGGTGGAGAAAATGTCTGGCCTCCCTTTTACATAGCACAGTTTGGACATACATATGAATGACATATCATCTATATCCAGTGGGACTCAAAGTCTATCCAATCTAGCTCACAAGGGTTCTTATATATATATATATATATATATATATATATATATATATATATATATATATATATAGGCATTTTGGGGAAAAAACAGCTGCTTAGACGGCCATGATTTTAATATGTGCTGTTGGGCAGAAAATCAGGTTACTCATTTACAAGTCACAGCAGATTGTCCTGGAGAAAGATTTTTTTTTCTTCTTTTATGTGAATACAAAAAATGCAGCAGTATTCTTTTCCAACTTTAGTTGTAGCACACCCTGCAGCTGCTGGAGGGCCCAAGAGGTATAGGAGGCCCAGGGGAACACTGACTATTCTATAGTTTTAGTATATGCTTATTAAAATGTCTTACTTCCAAAAATGTAAAATATTTTTGCTGTGGAGCCCATTAATCTATAGTTAGGACACATATCTTACTAACCTATTCCTTTGAGGAAGAAACACACGTATGAGGATATGATTTAAATAATTGGAGCATGGGTATGGATTGGATCTGCTTCTCTCTGCCTGCAAAAATTCACAGGCTTAGAGCAAGTGATCCTTCAGCCCATGTGCCAATAACACTATGGATCCACAATCAGGTCCATAGTGATGATCAGGTGCTATTGTGAGAGTGGTCAGTTGAAAGTAGCAGGAGTCTTCAGACACGTGAATCGAAGGAACAATTTCCCTGCTCTTGAGCAAGGGGTACATGAAGTGTATCATCAGCCTCCCTGTATTAATCTAAATATATGCACCAAACCTCCCCCATGGTAGCATTACTTTTGGTAATGCTAATACATCAATATATAGCACTGTAATAACTTCTCAGTGTTCTTTTACAGTTTTTTTTACTGTGCTATATATAAGGGTGCATGAGCTTACCTCCAGACGTGCCTTCTCCCAGACCCACCTGCTCTGATCCACTCTAGCATGTACATGGGCAATGAAGTCAGTGCCGAGTAGACCTCACTTTTTGAGCAAAAATGTGAAAAAATAGGCTTTCTTGCTTTTTTATTGTGCAAGCTGGCTCTTTTAATCCAGCTCCTTGCTCAAGCCTTTTTGCATTTTGTTCTGCTGGTATTGACCTTTTGTGTCTGTTGTGACTTTTGAATCTTGGTTGCCCTGCAGTTCCAGGGCCCCGAAAGAGCGTCAGTGAAAACTGGGGCTTGGCAGGGCTCTCCTGCTTCATTTAAAGGAACAGTAACATCAAAAAAGTGTTTTAAAGTAATAAAATATAATGCAGTGTTGCCCTGCACTGGTAAGACTGCTGTGTTTGCTTCAGAAACACTACTATTGTTTATATAAATAAGCTGCTGTGTAGCAATGGGGGCAGCCATTCAAAGAAGAAAAATCTCAGGCTGCAGATAACAGATAAGCTCTGTAGCACATAATGATGTTATCTGTTATCCACTCTTTAACCTGTGACTAGGGATGGACGAAATTTTTTAAGATGCGTGTCAAAATAATTTCGCCTCGCGTCAAAAATTTTTGACGCCCATAGACTTTAATGGGCGTCATCGACATTTCCGCAGCGGCGAATTTTTGGAGAAACAAAACGGGTCAAATTTGCCCATCCCTACCTGTGACATATAGCCCTTTTACAATTTATGCCATTGCTACATAGTAGCCTGTTTATATAAACTATAGTAGTGTTTCTGAAGCAAATACATCAGTTTTACCAATGCAGGACAACAGTACATGATATTTTTATTATATAATTTATTTGATATTACTGCTCCTTTAACCGGTTGCTAATAGCAATCTACGGGTTTCCTCTCTACACACTCTGTGACACAATATCTTTTTTTGCTAGTATCTTAATTATGAAAATACAGTTAAATATGTGACTAATAGGAAACTACCAGAAATGTATTTACTGCGGTTGTTTGGATCATGCTGTGCCCATAATCTACTGATCACCAGCCTAGGTTCTGCTGTTAGATTGTGATTTACCTGTTTGGTAACCCTAGTGTATTCCATCCAGCCCTGGAGCCTTGTTCACATGAATTTAACTTGAATTATTAAATAACATGTCTTGTGTTATTTTGGGTTAATCCTTCTGTGAGTCCTGGAACAATGTGTACCCTGTAACAAAAACGGTGTCATTTTGGGTTAATCCTTCTGTGAATCCTGGAACAATGTGTACCCTCTAACAAAAACATTTTTAATACACTCTTAACCTGCATATAGCATATATTTTTACAACTACTATACAGGTATGGGATCCATTATCGGGAAACCCATTATCCATAAAGCTCAGAATTATGCAAAGGCCATCTCCCATTGGTTCCATTTTATCCAAATATTCCAGATATTTAACAATTATTTCCTTTTTCTCTGTATTAATAAAACAGTACCTTGTACTTGATCCAAACTAAGATCTAATTAATCCTTATTGGAAGCAGAACCAGCCTATTGGGGTTATTTAATGTTGACATGATTTTCTTGTAGACTTAAGGTATGAAGATCCATTTATCCGGAACGCCCCAGGTCCCGAGCATTCTGAATAACAGGTCCCATACCAGTACTTAAAAAATGTTGGGTCTGGTCTTTGCAAGTGAAGCAGAAACTTTTTTGATTTTGCCTTATTGATTGCTGTTCTGCATCACTTTTGTAATATTGGTGATCATATTATAAAAGAGAATTATGCTCTAATGTGTAGTAATTGTAATATTGTAATTGTTCCACAAATTGCAAATAGGAGGATGGGCACATTAAAAAATGGCCAAACAGCAGTGTTCGGTTTAATCTTTGGGTACACTGGTTGCATCATTACGCAAATGAACATGGAGTCTGAGGGCAGAAGTTGTGTAGGGTTATCGTGTTCCAATTTCTGAGATGGGGTGTTGGCAAAAGAACTGATTTTTTTTTTTAGTAAACTGTAAGAAACTGCTTGTGTGGCCAACCTTACTCTGTGGGTAGAGCTCCTGTAATGTTTAGCCTTGTGATGTAGATTTAGCCAGCTGGGCTCAAACAGGCAGAGATGCAGAATAGCAGCTTTGTGCTGCAGGATATGTGTTTTGCAATGGGCCTATCGAATTTCTGCAACTCTACCTATCAAAGTGTTACTGCAGTAAATCTATATGTTGGAATGCAAAAGTCCTGTGCAGATCAGCAGAAAGGGATTAGAGGAAATTCATCAATGTTATCAATTATTCTGGAGCAGAGAGAAAGTAGTCCACAATGTAGTTGTTAAATAATGGTATGCTGGTTGAATTACATAAAAGATGACTTTCAAAGAAACACAGGAGATGGCATCATCAGTAGAATACATTTTATTCCTACTAATTCATACCATTCCCCTAAACAAAAAAGCAGAGTCAAGCTCACTCCAGGAGGGACAGACAGCTCTGCTAGCAAGGAACTGCTCTGAAACCATCAAAAGGAAGAATGAATAATGACACTTAAAATAAAGTCAAACTTTAAAAAAACAAAAACTTTTAAATGCTGCATAAATTTCCTTCTAAGCACATTGCAAAATTCCACTTGTCCCTGTGTCTCTCAAAAATGCCAAAGAATCAAATAAATTCATAATCTAAAAATAAGTCCCTTGTTTAAAGAGCACAGAGATGACTAGTATATCATTGTTTGGTGTAGCAAAATTGTCCTCATGCAGCTGTGCCTCAATATATTGAATCTAAATTGGTGACCTTGGGGTCATTTGATTGAACATTGGACCACACTCCACATTTTTACTGTCTTGAAAACAGTATTTAAAAACAAAAGGAATGACTGGGTTTTCTGTAGGATTCCTAGCCATACAGTCAATGAGTAATATTCAACTGACCTATTTGATAGGCCAAAAAAAAATCCGTATTTACCATTGTGCAAGCCTTCAGGGATTAATTCTCCCACACCCCCAATATAACAATAGTTATGAGCTATTGATCCTGCCAGTATCCTTAATTTTTTTGCATAATGATTTGGTACCAATATTAATTGTATTAACTGATCTTTCCATAGCTAATCAGTCAGTACCAATCATTACCTATATTTTCATTATATCTTGGTTTTATATTTCTTTCTTATTTTAATTTGGTTTGTTGTCACTGGAATAAATGTTACAATATTGTGTCCTCGTATTAATAACATAAGTAACAAGCTTATTTGCTGCTACTATTTCCAGTGAGTCAAAGAATAAAAGTGGAAAAAGGCAAAATATAAAATATTGCTTTGATAATGTTATAAAAAAATCACAAAGTGACACTCTGACCTAGTTTGTTGTGACTATATGTGTTGAGGTACTTCATATATTTTACTATTTTCTTGTCCAATAAGTTCCAGAGTTCTTATGGGGGTCATGTCATAAATAGTGATGGGTGAATTTATTCCGCGCCAAATTTCCGCGTTTCGCCACCAGCAAATAAATTCACAAATTTAGCATCAAAAATTCACCGGTGGTGAAAGGTTTTTTTGTTTCAATGTTGACGACAAAATCTTCGCCGGCAACAACTAATGGATGCCCATTGACTTTAATAGGCGGTGGCAGCATTTGTTGGCACATTTTGACGCCAGCGAATTGTTGCTGGCGTCAAAATCGGAGTTTCGCTAATTTTTCGCCAGTTTCGTGAATTTCCCGGGAAATTCACAAAATTCGCTGCGAAACGGGACAAATTCGCCCATCACTAGTCATAAAAGACACTAATCAGCAAAATCGGCGTCGGAACCATCGGCGGCGTCGAAAAAACTTTGACGCTGGCACTAAAACTGTTGCCAAAATTGTTTTTTGACACCTGCGAATTTTCGCTACTGCATTTTCGCTGCAAATTTGCGAATTTACACCCATTGACACCCAAAAACTACACAATGTTCAGTTTATTACATGAAACCCAGAGCTGATCAGGGTTCTCCCATTGACTTCTACATGAACTCGGCAGGTCTGAGTTGGAGTACTTTTTTATTGAGACTTTTTTACACCCTTAGGGTGTAAAAAAGTGGTGTTTTACCCCTTCATAAGGTCAATGAGATGAATTTGGACTTTGATAAATAACCCCCTAAGTTTGACAAGGTGCAATAACCCATAGCAACCAATTGGTAGGAAACTTCTACTGGTCCCCTGTAGGGATGTAGCGAACTGTTCGCCGGCGAACTAGTTCGCGCGAACTTCGACTGTTCGCGTCCGCCGAATGTTCGCGAACGTCGCGCGACGTTCGCCAATACGAGTTCGCGTTCGATTCGAACAAAAATCGTTCGACCATTCGACCATTCGATTCCTTCGACCGCTAAAATCGAAGGATTTTCGTTCGAATCGAACGATTGAAGCCATTCGATCGAATGAAATCATTCGATCGAATGGCTTCGATCGTTCGATTCGAACGAAAATCCTTCGATCGAACGATTAAAATCCTTCGATCGTTCGAATCGAACGATTTTGCGGATGTTCGAAGTTCGCGAACTGTTCGCGAACTGTTCGCATTTTTGCCGGTGTTCGCGAACGGCGTTCGCGAACACATAAACGGCAGTTCGCTACATCCCTAGTCCCCTGTTAAAATGTAAACATCTTATTTGGTTGCTATCGGTTATTACACCTGGGTAAACGTAGTGTTGTCTTTTATTAGATATGGGGTTTAATATTTTCCCTCTGTGCTTTGTACAGTAGCATAACTTGGTTTTGTTCTTCATCTTTCAACGTTTGCCCACTGGCCCATTCCACAGTTCCTTTATATATGAATTTGCCATTCTCAAATCATCTCTTGTCAGTTCTTTGAAGATATCTTTTCACGCCTGCTACCTGGGGGTGATTTTGACCTAACCCTCTGCTACATGTGATCTGTCACCTAGTCGTGTCATAGCTGATGTGAGTGCATTGGTTTCAACTAAGAATGTAACTAAAAAAATATTCACACTCTTCCCTGCTTTGGCTACAGTCATTGATTGTAATCACAATTTTATTTCCCAGGCATTTTCTCTGCTAGCACACCAAAATGTTTTTTCAAGCGCCATCCATATCATCCATTTTTTTTAAAATTCTGAAGCATTACCATATAAAGTATTCTGCAACTTCCCATTACATTCCAAAATACAAACTGAAACAGCTTTCCTTCTCTTTCTCATACTTTTTGTACTACTCATGAATTCCACTCTGGATCTGGAATTTGCTAACATGCTTCCTCTGATTTCTAGCTTTAGATATTGTTTCTTGCACCTGATGGGATGTGTAGTCTTTCAAGGAAAGACGCTCGGTGTAAATAAGGACTGCAAGTAAACATAACATAACTCTTTCAGTGAAAATTGGGTTTGGATTGTGATCCCCTATTACCAGTAATGGATCCCTAACAATCCCCAATGCCGGTGTAGCAGAAGACACTAATGGGTATATTTTTCAAAGAGTGAAGATAGAGCTCACCACACTCCTTTAGTGTAAAAAACTGCTGCTCTTTATTCATTTCTATGGGATTTTTACAGGTATATTTATCTTTCCCTTTCACCCATTGATAAATACTCTTTTAAAAATCCCAAAGAAATGAATGGAGAGTGGGGGAATTTCACACTAGAGGATCTCTAACTTCACTCTTTCATAAATATGCCCCATATAAAATAACGATAGGGTTCCCAGTTAGAAAACCATTGCATATAACTAGATTTGCCACCATTTCTGAAAAGAAAATACAACCTTCCTATATTTTTTTATGTTTTTTTTCCTAATAATAACATTGGCATCAAGCAAAATGTTTACCAGCCAGGTGGCAACACTATATATGACTACTCTTGTGTCCTGTTTGATGGGGCAGGACCTTCACATCATATAAGGACTTTAAAATAACATAACTATTTGGCTGATTGCTAAATAGTACCAGATATTTTGGCACATTTTAGTCAGAAGAGAGGGGCTGGAACTAGGGGTAGGCGGAAGAGGCACGTACCTCATATGCAGCCTAGCCTACCCCAAGGGGCAGATTTACTCAAGGGTGAAGTGGCAAATGCTAGTGTCAATTCACTAGCGAAAGAGATAGACGCTAGCAGCCATTAGCACTCTATCGGTAGGCGACAATTCGCTCTGGTGAATGGACCTTACTCTGCAAATTCAATGAAATGCGGATTTTACTGAATGTTACCTCTTTCACCAGACTTGCCTTGGCTAGCTCAGACCAGGCGAAGTGCATTGGAGTGCATAGATCTTGATCAATCTTCTGTTACGTACATCATATTTTTTAGTGGAAAAAGCTTCTAAGACCAAAAAACAATGGTGTCTTTTCCAGAATGATAGCCTGCAAAAGTCCTTGAAATTTTTTTTGGGTAACCGGGTTCGCCCCTACATTTTCTAGCATATGGAACATAAACTATACAGTGGGCTCATGTGTAGGGTATTATAAGAACTCTTTATTAAGGGTATGTGGACTTGTGTAATGTAATGTATTTGCAGCAACATATACGTCCATTCAACTTTAAATTTCCCCCGTATGCAAATTAACCTGAGCGAAGACCTCTGCGCTAGGCAGAAATGAACGCTAGCGCATCTTTGCTTTTATTTGCTCGCATTGAGAAGTAATGCTAGCGAAATGTCGCCAGTGTTCGGCGCCCACGCGGAAACTCCACATTCCAGTGAATTAGTGTTGTCTGAGCAAATTTTTGCCTGGCGAAGTGTAGCGATGGCTGCAGAGCGCTTGCCCCTGAGTAAATCTGCCCCCTAGTCTGGCAAGCATAACCTCAGTGAAAAGTGGGTGCTCAGTTGCGCACCTGAATCCTCGTTTGAGCACTGCTGCAGCTGGGGCCTAAGAGGCAGGCCCCACTGCAGAAGAGGCATTGACCTGATTTTATCTAATGATGTGCCTTAGGGAGGTTAGTGATACCATACTAATACTACCTAGTGCCAGTTTGGCAGCAGACACATGAAAAGTCCCAAAAGTCCGCTGTTTGCGTGGGTAGAGGGTAGAACATACATTAAGAAATTACAGCATACAAAGTCACTTAATGCCCTTTCCTATTTTTTTTCCTATTTCTTATGTTTGATTAGTAAAGAAGTCACATTACTTTATGTAAAGCACTTTTTTGTGATGTACATTCGGTATATGCAAAATTAAAAAGTTTGAAATGACTAATTTATGTAATTACCCTGCCCAACTAACCCTTTCAATTGCCAGGGAGCTTCTTCTCAAGCTTTAGCCTTCAATCACAACACTGTGTGGCCCTGTGCATGCCTGTGATGTGCTGGAAAGTTAGCGGCTATAGCACAGGAGTGGCTCCATTGCAGCAGTAATAACAGCTTAGTATGCAATCCAACTTGTTCCCTGTACTGCCTATACATAAATATTGTTACTCTTGCTAAATATAGACTGGTACCTATTGCATGGCCATTATATTAGCTCTGTTTTCTACCTACTTTACAGAATATACATGCTAACTAACTGTAGCTGCTGTGCGTATCATGATTTGAAAGAAATGCATTTATCTATCTAAACCCACATGCGAGGAAGGCATGACTGAAGAGCCACCATTCTGTGACATGCAGAACAGCAAAGCAATGCCCAGGTGGGTTGTAAGTGTCATTAAATCATTTTTGTTTCATTTCTAGATATTTCACAATTCAGTAAAATGGTGAAAGACTTAACAGCTATCAGGTTATAAAACAAATTTGTACAATACAACCTTTCACTTGGATGTAAGGGGAAAATATACCTTATTTATAAGAAGGGTCCATTTACATTTAATTGCTTATAAATACTCGGTAAACATATGGACATAGATTTTTCTGTACAGAGAACCTTAGGTATCTACTTGTTTGCATTGATTAATGTCAGAGGCAACTGCCATCCTATTTCCTCTGCTGGTGTCAAATGAAATTTCCTCTAAGGACCTTAATGAAAGGTGCCCCTAGGGCCAAACTGGTGTGATTAATGGTAGACTGCTTGCTTAGTGTCACAAAACAATCATCTGTCAGCCATGAAAGTTCCCTTGGGTATAATTTAGGTCAGAACTTGGAAAATAAGATTTGTATGGATTCTTGGCTGTGGTTACATACTACACAGTCTACACTGCCACATAGATTTTAATGCTACGCACCATTTTATATGTGTTCCATATGAATGTATCCTTGCTGAGTTTCATGCATGATAAGCCCACATATATATATATATATATGCAAAGGGCTTCTAAAGATCCCAGGGTTATCTCTGCAACCCCTTTGGTGCCAGCAATTTGCATGATGCCCAAAAATTCTATACAACCCTTGCTGCTTAGCTATCCTATCTCTCATAAATGCAACACTACAGCCATCAATATGACAACTTGTGTGCAGATTAAGGAGACGCAAAGTATTGAATCGTGACACATGAACATATCTATCAGAGTGTCTGCTCTAGTGAGGAACAGTGATAGACAAATTTTTCCAGTTTGCGAAATTTGCGAATTTCCCGAGAAATGTGCGAAACGGCGGAAAATTCGAGAAACACAAATTTTGACGCCAGCGTCAATTTGTGTCAATTTTGAGGCCCGCATTAAAGTCAGTGGGTGTCTGAATAATGTTGACATGCGAGCAACTTTTTTCCGATGTGCGTCCAAATGTTTTTTGACGCTGGCGATTTTTCACCGGCAAATATTTGCCGGAGGCGAACCGTGGAAATTTGCCTGCGAATTCTCACCTGGAAAATTTAATCTCCCATCTCTAGTGAGGAAGAGAAAGAAGAAAGCATTGACACAGTTGAATTAAAGAGAGGAGTGCTAAAAGCCACGCTATTGTCCTGGGCATCCTTATATTCCCTTTTGATGCAGTTGGTACCCAGATATTCATCTTTTCATTTTATTAGGCATCATCTCTGGGAATCTGCAGTGACAGCACATCTCTGAAACAGTCTCCTTAAAGAAACAGTTCAATGTAAAAACAAAAACTGGGTAAATATATAGGCTGTGCAGAATAAAACATATTTCTAAAATAGTTAGTTAGCCAAAAATGTAATTTATAAAGGCTGTAGTAACTGGATGTCTAACATAATAGCCAGAACACTACTTCCTGCTTTTCAGCTCTCTAACTCGGAGTTAGTCAGCGACTTGAAGGGGGGCCACATACTGAACCTTTAAGCTTCTTCCATTGGAATTGGTTAGTGCCAAAATACAATGTCCCCAACAGGTCATTAATTGGACATCTAATAAAAGCCATACTAGGAATAATGATGTGGTAAAGCTGGTACTCCATAGGCACTTACTCAGAACTTTGCACATAAACATATTAAGCCACAGTTAAATAAGAACATGTTTAATCAGAAAGAGATTACATGATGTGTGGGTCTAACGGAGTGACCCAAGCGTTTCAGACTACAGTGATTCTTGTATTTTTATAAATGCAGCAGCCTGAAGGGAGTCTGGCAATTTGTACAACCCTATGGGCTATAAAGATCTAGTATGATTTATACATTGCACGTGTGTGTTCTCACACTTAGCGTATTCTGGAAAAATATAATCAGTTTGAAGTCTTTTTGTTGCTTGGATGAAAGAGAAGGGGGTGCATATGAAGGCGTATGTCGTCGAATGTTTCCAAGGTTTTATACTAACATCATACCGAGCATAGAATTAAAATGTCTATCAACACCACATATTTAAGTAATCTAGACAAAAAGATCTTTATTGCCAATGAAAAAGAAAAGATGAGTTTATTTGTTTATCTGAACAATTTGCTTGATATGCTTAAGTAAATGCAGGAATAGCCTTTAATGGCCACAAACAGCATTGTTGATGGCTTCTGGTGATGCATCTCCACAGTTTTCCAAATAGTGGATGCAATGATAAAAAAAAATCAACTGTTTCAGTAGCACCTAGGCAATACGTTATGACAACCAATTAGATGCATTCTTTCATTGTTTTACCTGCAGCTGCTGAAAAAAACTTAGTTATTAAAGTTATTTGTTGCTATGGGTTACTGCCCAGCATTCATAAATAAGCCCCATTTGTCTTTAAAGGAAAACTATACCCCCAAAAATAATACTAAAGTAACAGATAGTTTATATCAAATGAAGTGGCATATTAAAGAATCTTACCAAACTGGAATATACATACCTCCCACGTCCAGTTTTGAGAGTTTTCATCAGCTTAACCCTCAGTCCCGCATTTGTACTGAAATGTCCAGACTTTCTATTTGATCTCCTGCACTGAACAGCCAGAAAAAGATACAAAATTTCTAACTTAATTGGCTTTTGGCAGAGAGCCCAGAATAGATACTTTTGTAAGTAGGTCTCTTGGGAGAACTAAGACTCACATCTTAAGGGAAATTCACCTTCATTAGCAAAACTGTAATAACACATAAAAACTACAGAAATAATGTTCAAGCCTGGCAAATTTCGTAAAACGGACATTGTAATTAGGGGGTGTGCCTACAAAAATGGGTGTGGTCAAACAAATGTGCCGCATTCCGTGCACCAAATCTTTTTGTCCCTCTGTTTGTTTCCAAAATGTTAAGAGGTATGGTATATATATTTAAATAAATATTGCCCTTTTCCATCTCTTGCCTTGAAACAACAATTTAGGGGCAAATTTATTGAGGGTCGAATTTGGAATTTGAAATACTTAGAAATGCAAATTCAAAAAGACCAATCGAAATTAAATTGGCCGAATAGGTCTGTTTTTGGTCAAATAGGTCCATTTTCGATCAAATTCAAAGTTATAGCGCATTCAATCAAAATCAATTTGAAGTTTTTTTAAAAAAAAATCTTTGATTTTTCAAAGTCAACCAATTGACTCCAAATAGGTTCTAGGAGGACCCCATAGGCTAAAACAGCAATTCAGCAGGATTTAGATGGCGAATGATTGAAGTCAAAGGAGAGAGCACATGATAAATTTCGATATTCAAATTTTTTTTTTAAATTGGAATTTTCACTTCAACCATTGATAAATCTGCCCCTTAGTGATGGTCTGTGTGCTGCCTCAGAGATCATCTGACCAGAAATACTACAGCTCTAACTGTAACAGGAAGAAGTGTGGAAGCAAAAGACACAACTCTATCTGTTAATTGGCCCATGTGACCTAAGATGTTTGGTTTGTTTGTGTGCACAGTGAATCCTAGGATCCCAGGGGGTGGCCCTTATTTTTTGAAATGGCAATTTTCTATTTATGATTACCCAATGGCACGTAATGCTAAAAAAGTATATTATTATGAAAATGGTTTATTTACATGAAGCAGAGTTTTACATATGAGCTGTTTTATTCAGTATATTTTCATAGAGATCTACATTGTTTGGGGGCATTGTTTTCCTTTTATAGCAAATATCTCATCCTTCGGCCGGCAGCTAATTGGCCCTGGTGGTCAGTTTGGCTGATAAATTTATCAGCTAAAAACAAGAGGGTCCACAAACAGAAAGGGACACTTGCCGCTTCCATGAAGTTTGTATCTCATAAGAAACAATTTATGCCTTTCCCATAAAAAATTATATTTCATTCATCATTAATTGTGCCTTCCTAGATGTGCAAGTTACCCATGCCATGTGCACCCCCATACCACCATGGAAGTTGGTTTTGCAGTTGTGCACTAATAATAAGCTGATGGTCCTTCTTTTAGCCCAGCGAACACAGTGTCCGCAAATTCCAAAACTAGTTTAAAATTTTGATTGTTCAGACCACAAGACAGTTTTCCATTTTGTCTCAGTCCCTCATAATATGAGCTCGGCCCAGAGGGGGTGGCGGTGTTTTTGGATCAGGTGTATATACAGTTTCTTCTTTGCTTAGAGTAAGTAAGTAAGTTGCATTTCTAGATGCAGCAACAAACTGTGTTGACAGAGAATTGTTTTCGGAAGTATTCCTGAGCCTGTGCAGTAACTTCCACTGCAGAATTAGGTCTATTTTTAATGGAGTCCAGTCTGAGGGCCCAAAGATCATGGCCATCTTGTACTGTAGATGATGAAATCCTCCAATTCTTTGCAATATTATGTTGAGGAATGGTATTCTTAAAGGGATACTGTCGTTGGAAAAAAAATTTTCAAAACACATCCATTAATAGAGCTACTTAATTGTGTAGCCAGGGCATGGGGATGGACATCAGGTCCCCCATTCTGGTGCACAAACAAGATTCTGAGAGGATGCCAGGCTTGCCTTAACAACAGTGTCTACAAAATGGCTCCTGCCTTTTCCTAGACTGAAGGAAACAAGATTCAAATAATATATAGCGTAATTAAGTTAATTTTGTTTGACTAATGGAATAAAATAGGATTTTTAATATTTTTTTGGGGTGACAGGTCCCCTTTAACATGCAGTGTTATCACAGAGTGGGGTACCCCTCCCAAATTTTTGAAACAGGTTGCTGGCATCAAATTCAAAATGAGAATATATTTTTCAGAAAACAATAAAATTTCCTAGTTTAGTATATTTCACACAGTGACCCAACTTTTTTGGAAACAGGGTTGTAAAATATTACACCTTCTAGTGCATCTCCATTCTATTTTCCTGCACTGCGCATGTTGACATTTATTTAAATCCTAACCTGAAAGTGAGATTTGCCTATTTGTCCTAAATGCGTATGTAAAGCTCCCTGTTAGTATGTGGTCCTCTTCCATACTGTGCAGCCTCCCCCGTTTATTTCAAATGACTTTCACATGGGGCTGAAGTTAGGCTTTATTTCTCTTGGCTCGTCCCCATTGCAACAGACACTTCCTCTCCGCCTTAAAAGGACGAAGTGATGTTCAGCTGACTGGGCTCAAGCCCAGCACTTGATTTATATATTATTTAATTTCCTTCAGAAAATTGAAAACAGTGCTTTCAGGAATGGAAGTTGATATTTTTCATTTGCTGCAGAACTCTTTTAGGACTAATATAATCAGCGGTTGCGCATATCAGCTTGTTTATGGAGGCGAACAGTAATGGAACATGGAGCTAAAGGGTGTTTTATCCATTGCGAGGATTTGCAAGTTCAGTAAACACAGTAACAGAGAAACTCAGACACAGAACAGAAGGTTGACTCGAACTGGAAGACAGGGTGGACTATTCATGGCTGAATTCAGAGGAAGCAAAGGTCCAGGGATGGAGTGTTTAGTAAAAACCAGTGAATAAATGTAGGATGAAATGTTGGACAACACTTATATAGTTGAGAGGCACCACTGAAATTGGGGTCTATTTTTATTGGCGACTCAGGCAGGGCACCAGCTTTTAGGAGAATGGCACACAAGTAATTTACCTTGTATGAGTGTTTACTAACAGACATGGGATCAACCTGCTAGCAAATAGAGTAGACCGTCAAAATCTGCTTTATATCTACTGACATTCTGACCATGTGCCTGTCAGTAACAAACATACAAGGCGCTAAAAGGCAGCAGATTGGGTTTTTTCCATAGGCATAATTATACCAGCAGAGAAAAGGGCCTGCAAATCATTTGTCTTGCTATACAGTCCCAGAAACATAATAATTTGGTTCCACTACATTTACTACTTCCCCCACTACCATTGCTTCACTTCACTGCATACAGTACATACCTAGACAAGCAAATGCTAGCATAATTATAGGTCCATTCGCACTGTATCATATGCAACAGGCACCAATCACATACTATTAAAAAATATGCATATTAGGAACAATGCAGGAACAACAGGAACAGGGGCATTTCAGCCCAGCTTTTATTGAACTTCAACTCCTAGCTTCCTACTAAGAGGCCAATGCTATTCATAGTCTAATAGAACATCTGCAAGGTTAAGTGGCTTCTGGCAAAATTTACCCTGTTGTTTATGTGGTATCTGTGTGTATCTGTAAAAGGGAAATTATGGGATTGTTTAAAGCAGGGCTGTCCAACTGGCCCCCCGTTCTGTGGCCCCCACCTACCTGCTGTGTTTGCTTAAACTTTAAAAGGTATCACTGCAGAGATTAACTGGCCCCTGCATTGTCTAAACCTCAAATTCAGACTGTAATCCCCTGTATTGTTCACACTTTGATCCCCCTGCATTGTTCACACTTGTGACACCTCTATTGTTCACATCCTAAAGGCCTGTACTATTCACACCTGTACTATTCACACCTGAGACCCAGACTGAAACTGCCCACATTGTTCACCTGTTCACACCTTATTCAAAATGCTAATGTGGCACCAGCACTGTGTCACTGTATGTAGTACATCTAAAGGTGGCCATACACAGGCAGATAATGCTGCAGATATCAGTCGTTTAGACCAATTTGACAGCTAATCTGCCCGTGTATGCAGGCTTCCGACCGGTCTTTCCGATCAATATCTGGACATACTATAGATCGTGAGAGTTTGATTTTTCTCCCGACTCATCGGAACCCATTGCGCTCGTGGTAATCCGAACGTTCAGATTGCCCCCAATATAGTCCTGCCGTTAGTGGCATATCGGGGAAAAGATCTGCTTGTTTGGCGATGTCGCCAAACGGGCGAATCTCATAGTGTATGTCCAACTTTAGACTGGTCCTGATAGCTTTCACTGTCTCTTGTTCTGTTCTGCCTTCCATATGCTCCCTGTGTGTGCCCTGTTCTGCCTGTGTATGCCCTACTCTGCCTGTGGAACATAAGCCTGGTATTTGTTCTGGGAGTTTGTTAGCGTTTGAAAATAAATTATTGTTAGGGGCCCCTAAGGTGTTTAATCATGTGTTTAATCAGAGATGTATATGTATTTAAGGGTATGTCTTAATATGACTTTTTCACATATGAGTGATAGTGATATCCCTGCAGTGAGCACCGACCATTTGGTTTTTGGGTGTGCTACCACAATTAATGTGGATATGATCTTGTGGTTTAAAGTGTGGTTTAAAGTGGGTGTGGTTTAATAAATCTGCCCTCCACGATGTACGCCGGAAAAATTTCGGCCCTCGGGACCACAGAAGTTGGACAGCACTGGTTTAAGGCATCCATTTCTAAAGGTCTTATCTCCTGTAGCAGGAAGCATTTACCGGTCACTGTTTAATAGCAAACATTGTTTGCTATGGTTACTGCTCCTGAACACTATATATGGGGCTAATGTACCCCCTGTTGTAAATTATAAGGATATTAGAAGTCACTAAAGCTTTCCATGGCCATATAAAGGTGACTTTTATACAGGTCATGGAACTCTGAGGTGACTTTATTTACCTCTCGGCAAGGACTCACCATATAAAATCAGCAGCTGCTGACTGAGCTTTTACTTTGCTTTTGCCCTGTAGATATTAAAACGACAGTATTTTAAATATATTTATGATGCAGTCCTGACATGATTCATCTACCTGTGAGCTAGGGGTGTACTGAGAAAACAGGAAAAGCTGATTGCTCCAAAACACTTGAGCTGCATAAAAATACTGCCACAGCCTTGCAATATTTTCCATTTTATATAGATGGTATATTACTATGCTTTAAATATATTCAACAAATGTATTAGAGGGGGCTCTACATGGTAATGAGCAAAAGCATATTAAATGATAGGCTTTCAATGCATTAACCAAACTGACTTTGTATATTCTGTTTCTTAAATTTGCCACTGTGATGCGCCATGCCCTTCTCACTATGAAATAGACTTCACTTAAATGATTAGTGTCATAATGACAAATTGTAGCAACTAGTCACAATAAAGCAGAAAAATGCTAAAAAAAATTCTCCCATGCATGGACAAAACAGCCATTATAAGCTACAAGATAAAAATAAACTTGCCTTGTATATGCAAAAAAGTTTTCTGTCAGAGGCACAATAAATAGGCATAAAAAAACAGGCACCTGAAATAAGATTTTAAATGGAAGTTTTCGAAATGAAAGGACAATTAATACATAATGTGTTTTACATTAATAATTAGCTGTGAACACCCCTGATTTTATCAGGAGTTATCAGATTTTCAGCACTGTCCCCCATCGCTAGGCCACCCACAAGGGGAGGAAACTTCTGGTGCAGGTTGTAATGTTGCATAGAGTACATGCACATAATGAGCAAGTCCTAACCAGAGTGGGGCTCTATTATCTTGCACCTCTGTTGGGGAAAAAAAATTCAGATGTCCTTTAATAACCACCAGTCCATAATACCACCTGAATAATACCTAATACCACCAATCACTGCTAAACCCAGGAAATGAAATTGGACTCTGGATTTCAGTTCTCCTAAAAAAAATATACATTTTAAATCAATGTGTATCCTTTTTTGCAGCAATCCTATATGGTAGCGCTCACATAAAGCATATATCTAGCATCCTATTACAGTTATAGACCTGTTATCCAGAATTCTAGGGGTCTGAGGTTTTTCAGTATAATGGGTCTTTCCATAATTTATATAAAATGAGAATTAGATACCTCAGTAATTTACTTTAATAGCCAAGGGACAAAACAGGGATATAACCTAGATAGATATGATAATTGATAGAAAAAGAAGTACCCCGTTTGACCTAAATAGTGTAGTGTCCAATTGTAATCAGTCTAAAAGAACCTCTAATAGAGGAATTAACAATCTCCACTTATCACCAAACCGACCCTCAATCAAATGTGTAAAGTGCACGTGCTTAGGGTCAAAAACCCAGAAAGAACGATACTCCTCAAATTAATTGCTTGGAATAAATTATTTATAACTATAAACACAATTAATTAAAACCCAAGCAATTGTAGTTCATAAATTCACAAATAAATAGACATAAATTACTAAAGTGCTATACGTGGATTTTTTAAGTTGATTACAGATCCCAAAATTGGAAGAAAAGAGAAGAAAATTGGAAAATAGGAGAATGGTGGAGTTGTCCCAAAAAGCTACTGCCTATTATATTCTAGATCCCTAGGACACCACAAAGATGGAGGCAGGCAGGGTAACCGTGGCTGTGGTCTTGATATTAAACTAGCCCTACATTTAAAATTGGAGGAGCTAACTAAACCTAAAAAACCACAAACCAACGGCCCTGTGGAATGGAAATTAGATTGCAATAGAGAAGAGAAAGAGAACCGAGCAGGCAGCATCTAATTGCCACCTATTAGTAGATCTATAGTAGAGCCAAAGCGTTTTTCCAATAGGAATCGAAAGGTTTAGTGCCAAGATCGATTTAAAATCAAAGGGTACTTAAAAAAAACGTGTTTCGCTATATCAGCTTTATCAAGGCGTATAGGACAACTCCACCATTCTTCTATTTTCCAATTTTCTTCTCTTTTCTTGAACCAGAGCAAGTGGCCTTTTTTAAACATTTCAATAATTTCCTTAATTCTGGAATCCAGAATCATCATGTCCTATTACAATTTTTAACTTCTTTGAGGAATCCTCATTTTATCTCCGCACCAGCACTTTATATCAATCAATTTCTAATTAATTCAATGGTCACTATATTTAAGTAATTTAATGATGTTTTACTCTAATTCATTTTGCAATGGTTTGGGATCTGTAATCAATTTTAAAAAATCCACGTATAGCACTTTAGTAATTTATGTCTATTTATTTATGAATTTATGAACAACAATTGCTTGGGTTTTAATTAATTGTGTTTATGGTTATAAATAATTTATTCCAAGCAATTAATTTGAGGAGTATCGTTACTTTCTGGGTTGTGGACACTAAGCACGTGCACTTTACACATTTGATTGAGGGTCGCTTTGGTGACAAGTGGAGATTGTTAATTCCTCTATTAGAGGTTCTTTTAGACCCCGTCAAACGGGGTACTTCTTTTTCTATCAATTATCTTTCCATAATTTAGTTCTCCATACCTTCAATCTATTAAAAAATAATTTAAATATGAATTAAACCCAACAGGATAGTTTTACCTCCAATAAGGATTAATTATATCTTAGTTTGGATCAAGTGCAAAGTACTGTTTTATTATTACAGAGAAAAGGAAATCATTTTATTTCAAATGTGAATTATTTGATTAAAATGGAGTTATGGGAGATGGCCTTCCCATAATTCAGAGCTTTCTGGATAACAGTTTTCCGGATAACAGATCACATACCTGTATTAACATGCATTTTTAAAGTGGCAATTTATGCTGCAGCACTGAACAATAGAGGGTGTACATCAAACATAGAAATGCTAATTGACACAGGAAGTACAGTGCGGGCCCTGCTCATTATTGAAATTGCTTAAATGCGGATTAGTATTTATTTTAACTTCATAGCAAATTACGTTGCATTTGCATCCATTGCCTGGTGTAGAGCTGGAACATTTTATAACTAATTGTACAGAGATTGTGGAACTGGTCTTGGTGTTTCCTTTTGGGCTGACTGCTTTCACTCCAGCAGCGAGGTTCACATATGTTGGGAAAGTTTGCCAAGACTGCTTGAGCATTGCAGCTAGGTCAGGAAATTAAAAATTAACTCTGCAGAGGAGATCTTACAGTATTTGGCACAGGGGTTTGAAAATGTTGTCCACCAGGGACTTCTTTTCTTCTATTCACCTTTTCAGGAAAAAAATGATTGAGAACATATCTGAATGGTCTGTTACTCAAACTGGTTACTTACTAGATCATTCTCTGTTTTAGGCTGTAGGTATGGCAGAAGTTTCTTTCACAAAGGCTGGAATCCAGCTGACATGTTATTCACTTCTTTTTTTAAATATTTTATTTGATTTTCACATTAAACAAATAAAATCAATATGTCAGCAAATATTATGCAGATGAAGAAAATATGTTACATTCGAGACAACGGCATGTTATTATCAAAAATGTTTACCATACAAGAAAAGTAACAAGAACTAACAAACCAGTGTTGGAAATGTAATAAAAGAAAGAAAAAGCCCATTCATCAACTGGAATGCCGGATAGATCTTCTTACAAATGTTATTCACTTCTTAATAAACTAGGGTGGGATATTTGTTTTTGTAAGTTTTTATTTTGCATTTAAATTTTAACAATAGTACAAGAGGGAACAACCCCTCGGTTAAGAGAAGCTTAGGAAAAGGGAGAAGGAGATAGAGTGAAAGGAGATGAGAAGAGGCGAGCTGGGGGGGAGGCGGGGGTTACCAAGCTGAGAACATCCCTAATGCGTCAGCCATGTTTTTCTTACTAATTCTTGGCGCACTATTGGTGCATTCGCATCCAGCCATGTTCCTCAGATGCCTTCAGATTTATCAGGGCATCCACGGGCCTGGTATATAAGTTTATGCTGGGGTAAAGAATGACTGTGAGATATTTAAGTTCTGTGAGTCTTCTTTTAATTTCATACAAGGGGCACGTTTACTAAGGGTCGAAGTGAATTTTCGAATTAAAAAACTTTGAATTTCAAAGTATTTTTCGGGTACTTCGACCATCGAATAGGCCAAATTCGGCTTTGATTCTAATTGAAAATACTTTGAATATTCGACCATTCGACAATCGGAGTACTGTCTCTTTAAAAAACTTCGACCGACACTTCACCACCTTAAACCTGCTGAATTGCTATGTTAGCCTATGGGGACCTCCTAGAACCTATAGCCAAAATTTGCCTACGTTTTAAAACATATTTTTTTTGAAAATTGTTCGATTTTAATTTGCCCGAAAACGGCCAAAAAAATTCAAAAAGAAAAGTTTGACTATCGAATTTGGCCAATTCGATGATCGAATTTCGACGTTTTTTAACTTCGAAATTCGACCCTTGATAAATGTGCCCCTAGATGTCGTAATCTCTACCAAATAAATCCTAAATAAATAACTTTATTATTGTAATGTGAACCAACAAAAAGCTGTACTGTGATGAGTAAATCTGAGATTGGTTTGTAAAATGCACTGCAGTCAATTAGGTCATTGGACTTTTTTCACCATGTTTTTTTCTGCACAAATGCAATGGAATCAATGGGCTTTTTTTCACAAGCCAAAAAAGCATTTGACTCAATGGGTGTTTTTTTTTTTTTTTGCACAAATACATTGGAGTCAATGTGTGTCTTTTCTCTATATTTTTTAGCTGACATGCTGTTAATATCATCACAGCTTGAAGCTCCATATGGTTTACTTAAACAATACTAGCATTATATCTCATATATTTACCTGCTCTAGCTTTTTATAGCCTACTCTTATTTCACCCACTATATGTTTAACTAACATAATTTCCATGCACTTTAAAATCCTAATAAATTACATATACTGACCTGCTAGTCGAAGATTGGATCATATGGTGGCCTCCAGAGACCAATTGTTTGAGGACGGGCATAGCTGGGTCAAGTTGTATTGCCTTGAGCCATACTATTTGGAAAAGAAAGTATACTCACCCAGACCTATCATCATTGAAAAGTTGTATAGGTGTTCATAGGAAGGGCCTACATAAATATATTCACAAACAGGCCCAGACTGGCAATCTGTGGGTTCTGGCAAATGCCTGTTTTGAATCTCAGTCCAGGCCTGTTCACAAACTATAACCAAGAAGTGATATGGTCATAAAGCATGTGCCCCCCTATATATGGGGTGCTTGATTTTTGACCTTGTCTTCTTCTTCGGCATATTTTATGATTCTGGCAATACTATTTGGCTCTACTTGCCATCTTCTGCCCCCAGGTCTGGATTTCTCCAAATAGTGCCCTGAGGCTGTGTGTTCCTAGCGCCCGCTAACTTCGAGCACCCCCTCTTCTTGGCCATATTTTATGATTCTGGCAATACTATTTGTCCTTACTTGCCATCTGCTGCCCTGAGAGCCAGATTTCTCCAATTGGCACCCCATGGCCTCGTGGTAGCGCCCACCAACTTTTAGCATCCCCACGTGCATGCAAGAGCCAGAGCACTGGGGAGCGCTGCGCAGCTTTTATCAACCTGTGTATGGCCTCTCTTATGTAGGTTACCGAGATATGTAAATATACAAAACTACAGTCTGGTCATTTCCCTATGAGACCAGACTGTAAATTATATCCCTATAAACAGCACGTTCTGACGTCACAACACGCCATTTATAACAGTGGCCCCAGGCGGCCGAATTTGACGCAGCGTGTTCGACTTTGACGCTATGCATCCGAATTTGACGCTGCGCAGCCGAAACGGACGCCGACCAGAATTTGACGCAGGTGACCGGAATTACGACTCTGACCCCCCCTCCCAACCCCCCCCAGAAAATGTAGGTTATAATGCATAATGTACCCCCTACTAGAAATTTATAAAGATATCAGAAGTCACCTCGGAGTTATGTGACCTGCGGCCTCGTGCTTTTATATGGTCACATAACTCCTCGGTGGCTTATAATATCTTTATAAATTATAGTATATATAATAAGATATAAAGAGGATGCAATTGTTTTTCCTTAGAATTAAATGAACATTTCCAAAAGAAGTCAATTAACAAGAGAGCTGAGAGAAAGCAAACGAAGAGGCAGAACTTGCTGCTAAGTGCTCTTTATAACAGAATTACTGAGCCCAAGATAGTTACATTATATGTACAACTAGTGGTAAGAATATTGGGCAATCCTTCTATGTAAAATAGACATGTGATCATGTTGCTTTAGTGGTAGGCCTAGAAATGGGCAGTTCCTTTTTTGTTCATTAGCATATTTGCACTTTAGCGAAACATTTTGTATATATAACCTTTGTGCAATATCCATGCAAATTTTGCGACATCTGTCACAACCTTGGAATGAAGTAAAAAGATTCTTTGGACGATTTTTGTACTATTTATACATCTTTTTATTATTGATTTTATGAGCACACATTGTGATAACATCAGCACTGTATCACGGTTGAACTATAATATTAATGCAAAAAGGCTATTGTTTTTTATTAGCATGTATTAAGATGACATCAGCACCGCACCACGGTTGATTGACATACGATGTTCTATGATCTCACTTCCTGTTTTACACTTTAAAAGTCTGTTCACATAATGATTTGTACACTTGATACAAGGGCTCTGGGCCCGAAACATGTTGTGTGCAATAAAGAGCACTTAGCAGCAAGTTCTGCCTCTTCGTTTGCTTTCTCTCAGCGCTCTTGTTAATTGACTTCATTTCCTACACCTGGAGCGGGGGTGCCTTGCTGAGATTGAGAGCACAGCTGCCAGTCCCCCAGTCACTCTGTTACAATTTCCAAAAGAAGATTTCTGCTAGTAATTAATGATTCGAGGAATCTGAAATTGCTGCTGTTGGTTTAATGGCTTCTAGGCCGAGTTCAAATTGCAGGAAAGCATTAGGCATCTCGAGCACTTTAAAGGCTCTCAGTAAAAGGAAACATTGCCCTAGCACTTTGTACTATCTAAGGTATAATCTACTGCATTATGTTTGGTACAGCTATGTTAATAGTTAGCCAGTGCACAGGGACATTTTTGCATTCATTAATTGTTCTGCGTAGGTTTCATTCACTCACGTAATCCATTTATTATGCTGCTCTAGGTAAAGCGTATTGGGTGTTTATGCAAACTTTGCAGCTCCAGTTCCTGTCTGCCTTGTTTCTGTATAGGCTGACATTTGTTTGGGACCTTTTAACATGCAGATGTTGGTTCCTTTCACATTTCGATGGCGTATTCCCCTAAATGGCAATCTTCCCCCATCAGCTTTGCATCTAAAAATAGGCAGGATTTTCATGGCATGTGGCGTTGCAACAAGAGGCCTGAAAAACCTCAACTGATTTATGCTTCACCCTGTCATAGACATCACGGTTGCTTACACAGAGTAAAAGCATCTACTACTCTTATGCTTACATGTAAGACATATGAAAGGAAATGGGGAAGGGATATTATATATATCCTGGAGCTTTGTGTGAAGCGTGTATTCCACCACAAGTTGTTCAGTGGCATGTAATCCTGTTATAATGGAAAGCATCCTACTAGTTTGCTAAAAGATTTTCAATGATCAAAACAGGCCAAGACAAGTTAAAATCTACAGTATTAACAATGGAGCCATTTTTGTGTTACAAATCCATGCCTAGAGTGATGTTGGGGGTTATGGGCTAGGATTAGGATGGGATTAGGAAATGTTAATCTGCTCAGTATTTTGGGATTGGAGGGATGGTTCTGTTGTATTAAATGGAAAACAGTATCCACTGCTTCCTTTGCAGAATTGACTCTTTTGCCCTTTTGTGGTAAAAAAAAGGTTTCATTAACTGAATAAAATAAAAAAAAAAAAATAAGATGTATTTGTGGGAAGAAACATTTATTTAGCAAGCGAATGCAGCTTTCCAACTGCTGAAACCCCTTACGGTGGTGGCAGACGGGGATATTAGTTACCCAGAGACAAATCTTATTTACTGCAGGTGACTAATCTCCCCAAATGCCTTCCCAAATACAAATCGCCGGCGGGATGGCATATGAATCGCTTCGGAATTTCCGAAGTCATCTGAAGTTGCCACACAAGGAGACTTCAGGTGACTGTGGAAATCGGAAGCAATTCATATGCCATCCCGCCGGCAGAATATTAATCGCGGGCGCCATCCCGCAGGAAGAATATGAATCGCCGGCAGGATGGCATTTCGGGGAGATTGCTCGCATGCAGTAGAGAAGATTTGTCGCTGGTCGCCTAATCTCCCCATGTGCCACCACCCTAAGAACCATAATACCCAGGCTTAGTGAATATAAAGTTGTAGTTCAGTATGCTGAGAATAAGTCTGCACCAGCTAAAGAAATGCATATGAACTATAATCACTAAAGTTGTCAGTGCCAGAAAGAGGTGCCAAAACAATACTCTTGTCTAGACAACAGAAACTGTCCCAGAAACTAGCAGCTGTCACGGGGAAATGGCTCCACATGTATTTACTAGTAAAAAAGAAAACATTAAATTAAACATTACTTAAATGACTTTAAAGCCCAGTCGTTATTGTTATGTAGGTTTCAGGATAGAGGAACTGGCCCCAGCCTTAGAATCCTCATCCGGCCTCTGTATTTGTAATACATTATGCAGACATTCTTCCTGTATGCAGATGATGGCCAACTAATATCACACAAAGAGGTTTCCAAGAAAGGAAAACACTGCTTAAACTGGGCACATGTAAGAAAACCAATGTAATGGTATTCTATAAAAACCAGAATTATATATATTATGACACTTCAACTGCAACGGTTCTAAACCTTCTGTGCTATTAGGAAGCAATTATACCTTATCCAACTGCTGGTTATGTCTGATATCACCCCAATCAGCCATCTCATATCTCTCAGAATAGGATTCCAGCCCAACAGAGATCTGGAATTCTGTAAATACTGTTACTGCAACATACTGAGCACATAGTACATTGTAATACCTGTGCATTTTATTTAGCAGTGGCCTAATGAATATATAAGTATTATAAGTATACAGTATGTTTAATTTTAACTCTGAGGATTTTGTTTTTGCCAATAAAGAAACTATTGTTGTTAGGCTAAAATTTGTACAAATAGACCAGGGCTTATGTGCTATGGCAGGCTGAAACGCCTCTTAAGATAAGTAATAAACCATTCAATATTTTTTATGCTTTTAATTTTAAACGAATATTACTGGTGGCTGGAAAGTGTGTTGGGGGGGTAATATATTCTATTTATTGTATTAATATTATGTGTAGGGCTTTAAGTTATAATCAGACTATATGTTGTGCACTGTGTCAAAATGTACTTTATCTGCTCCCTAAGCCCTGGTATCCCTAAGCCTTGTGTTTAATCTTATAAGTGCCTAGCGGATGTGATGTAGTGGGTGGAGGTATGGCCTGATGTAATTGGGGGAGTGACCAGAACAGAGGGAACCTTCATGGCAAAAAGCACTTGTAGGAAAGGAACACAAACACCCCTAAGTTTGCTCATAACCAGTAGTAGTAAGGGAGGACCAAAGCTATGTATAAATATACATTTTCCTGTACAAGGCACAGTTAAAGCTAAGAAAATATTTGAGCTTAGTGTGTCTTTAACATACTCCATTCATATCACCATAAAGCAACGCTAAGCTACATCCCCATGCCTTGCATCATTCTGTCAGCTTTCCTTTTTAAGAAAAAAAGCCTTGAAAACCATTTGTCAAAACACCAAATAAAGGAAGCAATAAGCAAATAAAAGGCCAAATACGCTAAAATGTACAAAGAAACTACTAGACAGCACCTTATATAGTTTAAAACTTAAAAGAGAATAAAGATTAAATCAAGGCAGGACTTTAGCTGATAGATGTGCCCACAGTAAATTGGGACAGGAAGGCTGCGAGAGAGTAAAAATAGTGTTGGGGAAGAAGAACTAAACCCTAAAAATGAATGTGGCTAAAGTTTCAGCATCTGAATAGCAGCAATGATGCAGGACTTCAGACTTGTCACAGGGGGGTCACCATCTTGGAAAGTGTCTGCTCAGTGGGCTCAGAGCAGCTGTTGAGAAGTTAAGCTTAGGGGTCATTGCAAAATTTCAAGCAGAAAAAGAGGTTGGTCTTTAATATAAGCTGATGCTAAAGGGCTGATTATGAAATGATGCTAATTGCACTGGTTTATGTGCTGCCATGTAGTAATTATCTGTTTCAATTACTAACCAGCCTTATATTTTGACATTTATATTCTATGTGTACTTTATATTGTGAGTGGGTCCCTAAGCTCAGTAAGTGACAGCAGCACAGAGCATGTGCAGTGAATCAGCAGAAAAGAAGATGGGGAGCTACTGGGGCATCTTTGGAGAGACAGATGATCTTCCTTGCTAAAGGGCTGTGGTTGCCTTGGGCTGGTACAGAAGCCCAAACATAATTTTTAGCTACTTCTTTAGTTAAACTTTAGTTCTCCTTTAAGCAGCTTTATTATGCTTTCGGTGACTGGAATTGTTACCTTCCAAAAACAATACTTATCCATCTCACTTATATTTGCACCATAACCTGAACATAAACTGGCAAGGCATTTGCCAATTAATTAATTAAAAATTGTAAACCATGCTCTGCTAGAAGCCAGCCTTGGAGGATTTTGGGAGCCCTGTTAAAGACAGTTCTATGAATACATGAAATAACAACTAACACTAAGAGAGAGACAAATTACATAGCCATGCTTTAGGGCACTAACCCAATGGGGAAATAATTGGAGGGGGTGTTTGAAAGGCCAACTTGAAGGCCACTTTGTGGAGAATTGCTATTTGTTCTTCTACATACAAATGAAAGCCCATCTTGAAGGTCAGTTCTCCCGGGTGAGATTTGTAGTTAATACTTATGTGCTGTAAATATTTTTAGAATTATGGCTGAATTACTGTTGCACTAATATTTCCCAATATCTGTAACCATGTTATGAGCTAAGAGGTCCCCCTGCTCCATGATAGGTTTTAATCAAAAGAAGTTGGCAACCACTATTTCAGGGAAATTTGAAGGGTGGGGTATACCCTTTTCCAATACCCAAACAGAATACTGGTCATGTGACTTGTGCCTGCACTTTAGGAGAGAAATGCTTTCTGGCAGGCTGCTGTTTTTCTTTTTCAATGTAACTGAATGTGTCTCAGTGGGACATGGGTTTTTACTATTGAGTGCTGTTCTTAAATCTACCAGGCAGCTGTTATCTTGTGTTAGGGTGCTGCTATCTGGTTACCTTCCCAATGTTCTTTTGTTTGGCTGCTGGGGGAAAAAAGGGAGGGGGTAATATCACTCCAACTTGCAGTACAGCAATAAAGAGTGATTGAAGGTTATCAGAGCACAAGTCACATGACTTGCGGCAGCTGGGAAATTGACAATATGTCTAGCCCCATATCAGAATTCAAAATTGAATATAAAAAAACCTGTTTGCTCTTTTGAGAAATGGATTTCAGTGCAGAATTCTGCTGGAGCAGCATTATTAACTGATTCATTTTGAAAAAAAAATGTTTTTCCCATGACAGTATCCCTTTAATAGCAAAAACTAAACCCCATTATAGCCTTACAGAAAAGTATCACATTTTCAATACATTCCAGCCATAATCTCCTGCTATAGAGCATGTTTTTACAATGATGCCTGTCAGTACCATTCATCATAGTACATCGTTTCAGCAGAATAAATGAATATCTTTATCAAGAGCAATGTTCAGTTATTTGCTAGTAGATAGATATATATCTTCTCTTAAGACAGTCTGCTAATACACTACATGTTTACATACTTTAATGACAGGAGAGGAATTCTGATAATTGGGTGAGTGATATTATAAAGGAAAAAGGTCTGGGACCTAAAGCAGCCTTATGAATATTAGGCCTCATTAAACAGCAAGTTAGTTTGCAAAGTGCAAATTTTGGTGCACCATATTTTTTGTACTTTGCACCCTGCCCCTTACTTAGAGGTTAGAGGCACAAGTCTTTCACTCAAGAATGGAGCATAAAGGACTATTCCTCTGCCATGAATATAGCTGTGCTGTGTATTGATGAGGGTGAAGGGGCAGTAAAAGACAAAAGGGTACAACTGGGGTACGGTGCAATGGAGTCTTGGGCTGCCTTGCAACAGTGCACAGTGCAAAGCCTTTCCCATGGATAACAAAGCATCCCATCTGCCTGTGCTCCTAGTTTTTGTCCACTCATAGTTATATTGTTTTTACAACATAAGCTTTAGATACAGACCCCCAAGTCTTTGGTTTGCATACCATTCAGAGTAACACATAAGAAGTGTTATAATTTGTACATTTTTGAAAAATGGTTTATGTTATATGAGGAAACAAACCTTCCCAGGCAAGTTGGAACCGGTGGGAGAAATCTCTGGACTAAATCCTCCCCACCTGTTGAATGTGAACTTAAAACATAGCTCATAGGATTCCACACATTAACTCATTCTTTTCATCCAACTGCCGTCACCTTGACCTTCTGTTATACTAAATTATTCCTTTGCAGGCATCCTCATCTTGGGCAGGTGCAGAACTACAACTCTCAGAGGTGGAAAGTTACAAAGGGCAGCTGCTGATGCATGGTAGGGTTGCCATCTGGCTGGTAAAAATGGAATATTAACTGACAAATGCATTAGCCTTATTAAATTGGTTCTGTGAACATTCATATTATCTTTATTGGATATTATTGTCATCTGTGGTTACAGATGTGACCCAAAACAGCACAAGCCGTTGCACAAATAATTTTCTTTTGGATCCAGTTGAGCACAGCAACGTGCATGATGATGTTGGCTCTAAAAAGTAGCAGCCATGTTTGTATGAACACAACACATTCTAAGGCAGGGTGGTTTTATTGCAGTTAACACAGCTGTTTTATGTTCAGTTCTTTTTGGCCTTTGCTTTTGGTACTAGAAAGTCATCTCGTTTATTGGTGGATTTCAGCAAGAGGTATGTATCAGATGAAAGCTAACTACTGAAGTGGTCCATTAAAGAGGTGGTTATTGAATGGCCAAATACCAGCAACTTTTCAATTGGCCTTCATTTTTTTTTATTTTTTTTGTAGTTTTTGAATTATTTGTCTTCTTCTGACCCCTTCCAGCTTTCAAATGGGGGTCACTGACCACATCTAAAAAAAACAAATGCTCTGTAAGTCTACAAATGTATTGGTATTTCTACTTTATTACACATTTTTCTATTCAGGCTCTCCTCTATTCATATTCCAGACTTTTATTCCAATCAATGCATGTTTGCTAGGGTAATTTGGACCCTAGCAACCAGATTGCTGAAAACACAAACTGGAGAGCTTCTGGATAAATTTTAAAAAAAAACTAAAAAAAACACAAATAATATAAAATTAAATCCAGTTACAAATTGTCTCAGAATATCACTCTCTACTTCAACTAAAGTTAATTTAAAGGTGAACAGCTCCTTTAAATTCTGGAGATTGTAACTGGTGAATAGTTGAGGGAGCACAGACTTTAGTTTATTCATTTAGTCTGTCACTTAGTCTGATTGTTTCTACTGTGTGTATCATTCTGGAGTTATGAAAAAGGACTGAAGCAGCATGAAAGCCTGATATAGACTGTAGCACCGAGATACTGGCTTTCTCCTCTAGGGAATGAGAGAATGGACGTTTCACATATTTTGTCAGGAGAATCATAAACCATCAGATAAAAGGAGTGAGAATGGAAAAGAAAACCCTTCACCTTCATGGTATAGAATTTCTCATGCACCGTCAGATATTTAGTTAGTTCATTGCCCCTGTAAAAAGTAGCCGCATGGTATTAAGTGTAATATTGTTGCATGACAAAGCCAACCAAAGACTCGCCATGTTTTTGTGAAAGCCTCCTAAATGTGCTGCTAAATCCTCTAAAATGTGACTTAACTACTTTGGCTTCCATGGGCGCAGCAATGAGCAGAGCTAAACAGGGAAAATATGCCGAATGGGCAAACAAATAGGTCTTTGGTTCACAGAGATGGCGCACCGTGAATATCAATCACTGTATTCTCTGCTTTACTGAAAAACCACAATATCTCTTTTCATTCTACAAGCTCCTTTCCCCAGAGCAATGTCTCTTTCTGTCTTTAGATTAGAATGACACCAGCCCCAGTCTGCTTCCGCTGTCTGAAGGACAGAGAGCTGAAAAAAACACATTCAGGCCATTGAAAAAAAACCTCTAACCCACTTTTCGTTTTTTCCTCCCCAATTTTGTATTCCAAACGGCATAGGGAAGTCAATAGGATGGAAAAAAAAGCAAAACTGCAGCGAATGGCATGCTAATTATAAGGGAAATCAATAGGATGGCAAAACTTCAGCCAATTTTATTTAAAACAAGAAAAGTCTGAAAATAATAACTGTTTTATCTGCGTGAGCCCCAAGCTGGAGTTGGGAAGTACAGTGATTAAAGGTTCAACTTTAAAGGAGAAGGAAATGTTAAAACTGAGGAAGCTTTATCAGAAAGGTCTATATAAATACACCAGTAAAGCCTTAAAGTAATGCTGCTCTGTGTCCTCTGTCAAAAGTAACACAGCATTTCTTTCCTTCTATTGTGTACATATGGGCTTTTGTAGAAGACTTCCTTCTTTCATCTTAAACCTCCAGGACATGGGCTTTAGCATCCTCAGTTTGTTCCTCTCTCCCTTCTCCCTCCTCTCCTCCCTGCTGTAATCTGAGCCCAGAGCTATGAGTCAGCAGGGAGAGACTCCCAAGAAGTGATGTCACGCCAAGCTAATATGGCTGCTGCTATCCTAAACAACCAGATAGAGCTTCTAAAGCTGTCTACTCTGGTATGGTAAAACATTCTACAGAATAAATATAGCGTTCTATCTTGCAGTATTGTGGCTAATCTATTGGCAATAATCTGCCTCAGTAGCTTTCCTTTTTCTTTCTTCCTTGCAGCCTTTCTATTCGGGCTCCTCATATGGAGTGTTTAACATGCATACAGTAGAAGTAGAGTACTCTTGGAATTCTACAATCAAAGAAAGTTGCTTCTTGTGTTTAGGTTTACTAATTATGATTTCATACTAGGGGCTGGGCAAGAACAATTAAGTCAGATCTTTGCGTGTCATTTACCATAAAACATGAACTTGCTTTAGGTTCAACATAAAACAACCGACCTTGAATCTTGGCCAAATCCCGAACCGAATCCTGGATACGGTACATCCCTATTCACTTTTATAGGGGACTCGTCACCTAAAAAAATTATTCATAATCCTATTTTATCACATTAGTCAAGCAAAATTAACTTTAATTAAACTTTATAAATTATTTTAATCTTGTTTCCTTCAGTCTGGGAATTCATAATTATAGCAAGCAGGCAGGAGCCATTTTGTGGACAGTGTTATTAAGACAATCCTTGCATCATTTCAGAGTCTCGTTTGTGCACCTGAATGGGGGACCTGATGTCCATTCCCATGCACTGGCTACACAATTAAACTGTGAAGAGAACGGGGGAATGCAGGGAGAGCAGTGACATCTAGGAAGTGCTGAATGGAAAGTGAAAGTAATTGTCTGACCAGCCTTTATGCCTAGGGCATAGAGGCGGGGCAGACAATATTTGATTGACAGCTGAGATGTTTAAAGGAGAAGGAAAGCTACGGAGGGATTTTATTGCCAATAGATTAGCTGCAATAGTGCTAGCTAGAACGCTATATTTATTCTGTAGAATGTTTTACCATACATGAGTAAAAAGCTCTAGAATCTCTCTCTGTCTGTTTAGGATAGGAGCTGCAGGATTAACTTGGTGTGACATCACTTCCTGCCTGAGTCTATCCCTGCTCTGGGCTCAGATTACAGCAGAGGGGGGGGGAGGAGCAAACTGAGAATGCTCTTGCCCAGGGCAATAAGGTTTAAGATGAAGGCAGGAAGTCTGATACAGAAGCCCATGTGTACACAATAGAAGGAAAGAAATGAGGTGTTTCTTTTGATAGAAGCAGCATTACTTTGAGGGTTTACTGGTAAATTCACATAGACCTTTCTGATAAGGCTTACTTAGTTTCAACCTTTCCTTCTCCTTTAAATGAGCTTACAACAGCTATGAATGCTTTAATAAAAAATATAATTTGGATTTCATTTTTAATTTGTAAAGGACTTTTATTATACAGCTTTTTGTATCTGGGTGACAGGCCCCCTATAAGGTAATTTTTAGTATGTATAGAATATCATGTTCTTTTATTTTCCATTGTCTTCTGCTTCTTTCCAACTTGCAGTTTAGAACAAATCACTACATCATTCTAAGAGTTAATTTAAAGGTAAACTACATCTTTAATGTAATTTCAGAAAATGGACAGGCTTATATACATTTAAATATAATATACAATTACTCTGCATCCGTCTGCAAACAACTGATGTAGTACAAGGTGCAGAGCACAGAACTGCAGATGCAGAGCAGATAAAGTGTACAGTTTTAATCACCTCTTCTAGATGCAGTGCTGCACTGTGGAGACAGAGAAAGATTGCGTTCAGTTTTGGAAGTGTCTATGGGTTTGCATACCTCCCAACATTTTAGAAATAGAAAGAGGGACAAAAAGATTGGCTGCATGGAGCATGGCGAAACATTTTTGACCATGCCCATTTTGTGGCCACACCCCCTAATTCCCATGTTCATTTTACAAAAGTTGGCAGGTTATAAAAGTTTGAACACATTTCTGTGGTTTTTATGTGTTATTACAGTTTTGCTAATGAAGGTGAATTGCCCTTTAAGCTGCAAGTCAAAGTTTCCCCAAGATACCTGTTTATCTTAAATTGTTTATAATGTTTCTTTGCTTATCTTAAATTGTTACAAGAGTAACCAAGTGCACCTGCCCAATATTCTGGGCTCTCTGCCAAAAGCCAATTAAGTTAGATACGTTGTATCTTTTTCTGGCTGTTCAGTGCAGGAGATCAAAGAGAAAGTCACAATCTGGGAATGTGGTTGAGCTGTCAAAATCGGTACTGTCCCCCAAAAAACAGGACAGGTGGGAGGTATTGGCTTAGGGCTTTAAAGTGATTGGATGGGGGAGAAGCAAAATGCAAGAAGCTTGAATCCCATAGAACGGGCCATATGTAAACTGTTGTGTTGTGTTCACAGTTCAGCCTTTCAATGTTTCGCATATGATATTAAGGCTCCAGAAACAGGCGGCACATTAGCAGCAACTTTTTGTATGTTTATTCAGCAGTGAACATCTAACTTAACTCCAGATATCAGGATGTGATCCTGCTGTATGAGAGAGAGAGATAACAGAACAGGCACTGGAGAGAAACTACTGCAGGTGCAACACAGCACCCTCTATATTACTCCAGTGGTAAAGTCACAGACAAATACACTACACATTGTTTTCATGAAAAATATACAGTAATTGTTTATGCTATTGGATAAGCTCCTATTTTAAAGGAACAGTAACATCAATTGTTTTAAAGTAATAAAAGATAATGTAGTGTTGCCCTGCACTGATAAAGCTGCTGTGTTTGCTTCAGAAACACTATTATTGTTTATATAAATAAGCTGCTGTGTAGCAATGGGGGCAGCCATTCAAAGGGGAAAAGGCTCAGGTTACACAGCAGATAAGCTCTGTAAAACATAATGGTGTTATCTGTTATCCATTAGTTAACCTGTGCCATATAGCCTTTTTTTCAATTTCTGCCAATGCTACACAGCAGCTTGTTTATATGAACTATAGTAGTGTTTCTGAAGCAAACACAGCAGTTTTATCAGTGCAGGGCAACAGTTTCTCATTACTTTAATTTGTTGGTGTTACTGTTCCTTTAAGTACTAATGTCCATCCCTATGGCTGAAAGGAGGCACAGTGTTTATACACACAGCAGGGCATGTACATACATGCTAAGTTACATCAGCCAATGAATGGACATGGCTTTGCCTTTTACTCCCACACTGCTTCCTGCTTTATTTCCTGTCAGGTGATCAGTGAGCAAAACACACAGCATTACAAAATGGCAGATGCAAAAGGGCAAAGTTGACTGATCTGTATATACCAATGTTCTTTAGCATAAAATAGGCTGCCGGTAGGGTTGCCACAGCCGGTAAAATACCTGCCAAGGCCGTGGGCCAGTATTACAAATTTACCGGCAATGTAACTGCCGGTAAATTTGTAATATGATTAAAAATCCCCTGGAACTTAGCTTTTCTTGTTCTTCTTTTAGCGTCCGTGGCGCAGCCCCGCCCCTTTTGATGTCACGGCCCGCCCATTTTGACATCACGGCCCACCCCTTTGTGTCCCCACCCCCCACCAGCCGGTAAAGAATTTTAAAAAAGGTGGCAACCCTAGCTGCCGGTTCAATTTTATTAGGAACACGTAGTTCTCCTATATATGATAAACACGAGTCATATATGTGTTGTTTTTAAAAGAGGTGATACTGGGAGCATTAAAGGGGTTGTTCACCGATAAATGAACTTTTACAATGTTTTGAAGAGTAATATAATATTCTGAGACAATTTGCAATTGGTTTTCATTTTTTATGATTTGTGGGGTTTTTTTTTAGTTATTTAGCTTTTTATTCAGTAGCTCTCCAGTTAGCAATTTCAGCAAATTACCCTAGCAACCATGCATTGATTTGAATAAGTGACTGGAATATAATGGAGGGTTAAAAAAAATAGTAAAAAGTAGCAATAATAATACATTTGTAGCCTTACATAGCATTTGTTTTGTAAGATGGGCTCAGTTAACTAAAAGGTAAACTACACCTATAACACACAATATATAAAGGAGAATAGACAATTGTGGAGCTAACATATACTTATAAATACTAAGTAATGTCAACTGTGTAGCTCTTTAGAGGAGCATCCACAAGTATTAGCAGTGGGCATTAGTGGCAGCACAACATCTTATGCAGTTTTTGCCCAGAAATTAATAAAAAAAAAAATAAGACAGAATTAAAAAAGAAATCATTGTAATAAAGTTTCATATTATGGGTTGGGCAACATACCGGGGTGCTGAAAATGCTGCTTTTAAAAAGCAGTTGTAAAGTCCAGGTTGCAGGTCCCACGTAAACAGTTTATTTAGGGCTTTCATACAGGAAGTAGTGTGGGAAACCTTAATCATTAAGCGTTCAAGCAGTGCAGCTGCGCCAGCATTAGTACACAGAGCCTTTGGTGAGGGAACTATACAAGCTATAATTGTATACATGCATTTTGTGCCTTAATTGCTGGATGAGGTATGCAATGTATATTTATATCAATGTATCTCAAATGCTTCATTGGCTAAATAAAGAGTGAAATAGCCCAAGCAGTTGCTATTGTTGCTAGAGAATAAAACAACTTTAGATAGCTGTGTAAATACTCCTATTTTAATTTGGCACCACATCTGCTCGCATGGTAGAGCATTATCCTAGCATGAATAAATAGCAGTTCTTTTCTCTTACCACAACATTAACCCGTTTTTATTAGGGATTCACCGAATCCAGGATTCGGGTAGGGATTCGGCCTTTTTCAGCAGGATTTGGATTGGCCGAATCCTTGTTCCTGCACCTTGCACCTGCATCTATCTATCTATCTATCTATCTATCTATCTATCTATCTATCTATCTATTATCTATCCATCCATCCATCCATCCATCCATCCATCCATCCATCCATCCATCCATCCTATCTATCTATCTATCTATCTATCTATCTATCTATCTATCTATCTATCTATCTATCTATCTATCTATCTATCTATCTATCTATCTATCTCTCTCTCTCTCTCTCTCTCTATATCTATCTATCTATCTATCTATCTATCTATCTATCTATCTATCTATCTATCTATCTATCTATCTATCTCTCTATCTCTCTATCTCTCTCTCTCTCTCTCTCTCTCTCTCTCTCTCTCTCTATATCTATCTATCTATCTATCTATCTATCTATCTATCTATCTATCTATCTATCTATCTATCTATCTATCTATCTATCTATCTATCTATCTATCTCTCTCTCTCTCTCTCTCTCTCTCTCTCTCTCTCTCTCTATCTCTCTCTATCTCTCTCTCTCTCTCTCTCTCTCTCTCTCTATCTATCTATCATCATCTATGTATCTCTCTCTCACTCATCTATAGTTATATATAGTAGGGATGCACCGAATCCAGGATTCGGTTCGGGATTCGGCGAGGATTCTGCATTTTTGAGCAGGATTCAGATTCGGCCGAATCCTTCTACCTGGCCTAACAGAATCCTAATTTGCATATGCAAATTAGGGGTGAGCGGGAAATCGATTGATTTTTTGTTCCCCCCTTCCCTCCCCTAATTTGCATATGCAAATTCGGATTCGGTATTAGCCCGTATCTTTCGAAAAGGTTTGGCCAAATCCAAAATAGTGGATTTGGTGCATCCCTAATATAGGGTGAAACTAGTGTTTATTATAAATAAAACACTTTTTTCAAGTTTATGCAAAGATTTCTATAACTTTTGCTCTCTTTTGAGGTTTGTTCTGCTTTAGCTCTGACTCTCATTCTGCTTTTCTCTCTTTGGTAACTAGAGTTACTTATCGGTTTCATTGGTGCAATTGATGGCAGTGTTCTAAATACCTAAAGTAACTGCACCTGAACACAATCAGAGTAATAATAACCTTATTTAATCCTGGAACCTCCTGTTTCCTGTGCTTGATCCGGTGTTTACTTTACGTCTAATTACTAGTGCACAGGCCCAAGCAGGATGAAAAACATTGGAACTGCCATTGTACAAATATTTACTTAAAAAATCAACAAATTAATTTACAGCTCTACACAAATAAGAGGTGAAGTATGCAATAAAGGAAGACATGGGCTTTGCATAATTCTGATGGGGGGGAGGAACTATAGGAGGTCCAGTGGGACTGATAAGTAACTGCAATATATGTTCATGGAATATGTCTTCTTCCCAAAGTTGGGGGCCCAATGATCTTGGTGTAAGACCCAATTACTAATCAGCAGTTAATATAAATATTAAAAATAATTAATGAATGTGCTTATAAATCAGTCAGTTTATTGGGGGTGGGTTCAGTGGAATGTACCTTAAGCTTTTTTTAATTCATCGTTTGTCATTGGTCTTGCTCCTGCTGCTCCTGTTAAGCTTCTCTGCAATGACAATTCTTGATATGTAACGTAGTGAAGTTTTCCTTAAAGGAACAGTTCAGTGTGAAAATAAAAACTGTGTAAATAGATAGGCTGTGCAAAATAAAAAATGTTTCTAATATAGTTAGTTAGCCAAAAATGTAATGTATAAAGGCTGGAGTGAACAGATGTCTAATAAAACAGCCAGAATCCAACTTCCTGCATTTCAGCTCTATAACTCTGAGTTAGTCAGCGACTTGAAGGGGGGCCACATGGTACATTTCTGTTCAGTGAGTTTGTAATTGATCTTCAGCATTCAGCTCAGATTCAAAAGCAACAGATATGACCCATGTGGCCCACCCTCAAGTCTCTGATTGGTTACTGCCTGGTAGCCGGGGTAACCAGCCAGTGTAAACCAAAAGAGCTGAAAAGCAGGAAGTATATTTGTGACTGACATGTTATACATCAAATCACTCCAGACTTTATACATTACATTTTTGGCTAACTAACTATATTAGAAACATTTTTTATTTTGCACAGCCTATCTATTTACACCGTTTTTATTTTCACACTGAACAATTCCTTTAAATTACATTAAAGGGATTCTGTCATGATTTTTATGATGTATTTTTTATTTCTAAATTACACTGCAAATAATTCACTCCATAATATAAAATTGAATTCCTGAACCAGCAAGTGTATTTTATTTTAGCTATAATATTGGTGTGTAGGCAGCCATCTCAGGTCATTTTGCCTGGTCATGTGCTTTCAGAAAGAGCCGTCACTTTAGGATGGAACTGCTTTCTGGCAGGCTGTTGTTTCTCCAACTCAATGTAACTGAATGTGCTGCAATGGGACCTAGATTTTACTATTGAGTGCTGTTCTTATATCTACCACGCAGCTGTTATCTTGTGTTAGAGAGCTGCTATCTGGTTACCTTCCCATTGTTCTGTTGTTAGGCTGCTGGAGGGAAATGGATTACAGCAGTGAAGAGTGACTGAAGTTTATCAGAGCACAAGTCACATGACTGGGGGCAGCTGGGAAAGTGACAATATGTCTAGCCCCAAGTCAGATTTCAAAACTAAATATAAAAAAATCTGTTTCCTCTTTTGAGAAACGGTTTTCAGTGCAGAATTCTGCTAGAGCAGCACTATTACCGAACATTTTTTCCCATGACAGTATGCCTTTAACCTCCTAACTGCAGCATCTTTAGAATGACCAAGAATTGGTAGCCTCTAGTATTATTGTATGATGCAGATTCACAAGCCCTGACACAACAGTACCCCCCCCCCCCAGTGGTGTCAGCCCTGTCCCCATCAGTAAAGGTTCAATGTGTTTTGATACTGAAGGCAGCTGAAGCAATGAAAAAGCTGCTGATGCATGTTGAGAGGACTCTCTCAATCTCTATATAGTATAGTGTTTAAGGGTATTCTCTAGCGAGAGGAAATGATGCAGATGTTTTCCAGCTCCACTGCAAGCATAACTGAGTTTTTCCCTACATAAAGTAGCTCAGGTTAATTACATGCAGTAGCTTGGCTCAAATATGAGGAAATGATGCAGGTGTTTTTCCAAGTCATGTAAAAGAAAGGCTGGTATCCTTGAGTGTGATGGAACAGAACTCAAATAACATAACTGGATATGTTGTAATCATACTGCATATATTTTCATGTCTTTTTTCAGAATTAGTATTGAGTAGGTTATCTGATGAAAATAACCCTGTGTTAGGGTGACTGATTGCTAACAAACTTTTTTCAGTTCAGGTACAATAGATAAAACCAGAAACTTATGTGCTTAAGCCTCCATATATACATTCTAGTTTACAAAAGATAAGACTGATAGTGGCCCCATCCCAGATCCCACACACCACAGTTAAGACCACACAGACATCAGCGCTAAAAAAAAACCCCAACACACACAAGTTATAAAAAGCTATTGATGGTCAGGGCCCCCTTATAAGTTAAAAAAAAACTGTGGCACCAGGGCCCCCCATAAAAGTTTTTTTTAAAAAATTTGATGGTCATCACCCCTCTACAAGTTAAAAAAAATAATTGGTGACCAGGGTCCCCTAAAAGTTTAAAAAAAAATCTGCACCAGGGCCCCCCATAAAAGTTTTTTTTTAAAAAAAAATCATTGGCGCCAGGGCCCCCCTAACAAGATAAAAAAAATTGGGGGCCACAAATAATATTTTTTTAAAAAAAACATTGGTGGCAGAGGCTTTAGAGTATTAAAATAATATATTGGCGGCCAGGGAATTAAAAAAATAAAAAACACACATGTTCAGTAGACAATTTGAACTCTTGGCTTCAGGACTTTGCCTCCTTTCGTGACTTTGGGTCTTTTCGCAGCTTCAGGACAATTTTGGCTGTTTTCGTGACATTGGGTTTTTTCGCTGTTCGGGACTTCAGGAGAGGCGATGGGGCATGCTTCTGCACTGTCAAGGGTGCCAGGCTATTTTGAAAAGTGCAGCACAGCCGGGCCCCCCTTCAGGCCCGGGCCCTGTACAGTAGTACTTCCTGTGCCCCCCTGATGGCGGCCCTGGTGGAATCATATATATAATGTTTAGTAGAAAAGTTTACATGTTTTTTTCAAAACACATCAGTTAATAGTGCTGCTCCAGCAGAATTCTGCACTGAAATCCATTTCTAAAAAGAGCAAACAGATTTTTTTATATTCAAATTTGAAATCTGGCATGGGGCTAGACATTTTGTCAATTTCCCAGCTGCCCCCAGTCATGTGACTTGTGCCTGCACTTCAGGAGAGAAATGCTTTCTGGCAGGCTGCTGTTTTTCCTTCTCAATGTAACTGAATGTGTCTCTGTGGGACATGGGTTTTTACTATTGAATGCTGTTCTTAGATCTACCAGGCAGCTGTTATCTTGTGTTAGGGAGCTGTTATCTGGTTACCTTCCCATTGTTCTTTTGTTTGGCTGCTGGGGGGAAAAATGGAGGGGGTGATATCACTTTAACTTGCAGTACAGCAGTAAAGAGTGATTGAAGTTTATCAGAGCACAAGTCACATGACTTGGGGCAGCTGGGAAATTGACAATATGTCTAGTCCCATGTCAGATTTCAAAACTGAATATAAAAAAATCTGTTTGCTCTTTTGAGAAATGGATTTCAGTGCAGAATTCTGCTGGAGCAGCACTATTAACTATCTTTTTGAAAAAAAAATGTTTTTCCCACGACAGCATCAATTTAAAGTGTTGTACTAACGTTGTATGCAGGACTTTAAAAATTTTAAAAAGTGCTGTATACATGTTTAATAAACTTACTGTATAGATTTAGGCCAAATTAACCAACCAAATCGAACTTTTTCTTCAACAATTCCTTATGGCATAAAAATGTTTCAAAAAAATGTTGGATACAACTAAAGGTGGCCGTACACGAGCAGATTAAAGATGCCGATATCGGTCCTTTAGCCATGCCCACTTTTTATAGACATTTTTTTTTAAATTGTTGGTAGAAGCGGAAAAGTTATAAATGTCTATACAACATTTTTATCCAACATTCTCTTTTACCGATATTTTTGTAAATTTCCCCTTTTTGTTTATGACACAATTTTGTTTACTTTGAAAACCTACCTACATAGATAGAACCTTTCCCTTCAAGGAAACGGTAAGCAGTTGTCTGCAGGGAAGGGCTTTTATATTGTCACAATTCTCCCTGAGCAGAAAGTGGTAATCAAACAACCTTTCTTGCAATGACAGAATTAACAGAATTCATTTGCAGAATGAGTTAAGAAATCCCAGCAAGACAGAGGAAACAACTCTACAGTTGTCTACAGTAAGTATTTTTTTTATTACAAACGGGCATCTTTAGTAATGAAAAAAAGTATAGCACTTACTACAAACACAGAAAGCACTAAAAGCCACATTTGATAAGTATCCCTTTCAATAGGTTATTGGCCATCTGACATATTAGTTGAATGTGTTTTCCAAACAGTAATACCATCTTTGCATTCATGCACCCCACAAGATCATCCGGAGAAGAAAGCCGGCTGGTTTCTTTGGATTCTGATGTCATCTTGGTTTCGCTTAAGCAAAGTCCAATTTTTGTCCTTTTCTTTTCAGGTTATGTTCCATAGTGCTCCAGTCACCTCATGTTATTCCTCCCAGATCTGGTTGAAACTACACAGAGTGCTTTCTGCATTACGATTGCCGATTGTTACCTTTTACGTTGATAGGAGCCGAGAACGACTCAATTACTGTAAGAATCTGGTCAGACTACACATTGTGGAGATATTTAAAGTGTTTAAACTTCTTTAAGTACAAAAACATTAGGCAGATTAAATGAACATTTACAAGTAGCTTTTCCTCCTCCTCCCCCCCTCACTCTTTTCTACACTTCATTAAAGTGTTTGGCACAAAGGCAGTTACCTGCGTCCCTTGACACCGAGAACATGAGACAAAAAAACAAAAGCCTGTACAGCTCCTTGAGAAATAGTTCCTATGCGGCTGCTGGGATTGTTTTCAATTATTACTTAAAAAACTTTAAGCAAAGAAAGCAATGAGACAGTACAGTATTCAGGCTGAACAGAGCTTGCCTTCTATGCACCACTTGAGTACTCATTTCCCCTTCTACCTGCCTCATTACTTTTTGTATGTGTACGGAAACTGCAGGTTCACTTCCTCCATTCACTCAATTTTAACCTTTCAGCATGAAGCACTGAAAGAACCTTCTATGCTTATGAAGACCTGCATGCATGGTCTGCTTTCATTGGAGTGGTTAGGGAAAAAACTGCTAATTGTGCTTTTAACTTTTTTCCTGCTTTACAGCTAGAACTGTGCAGAACAAGTACATCGCAACTTCTCTCTCCAACATGCCAGTGTTTTGGTTTTCCAGATTCTTCCGTGATTCTCAAGACCATATAGGCCACAGCTGTGTCGTGAAAACACATCGGCAGGGCAAGATTACAGATATTACAAAAATGTGAAACACAAAACAGTTTTAATTACTACTAAACGAGTAAATGTAACCAGTGTGTGATCATTTTAAGGTAATGTTTATTTTTGAATGATATTAAGCAAAATGTTTATATAATGATAATAATATGCTAAACTGCAATTCATTATTTTTATGGTTAGCAAATCAATGACAATTCAAGAACAAAAATGAAAATTTTGGTCCAATATTCCATTAGGGTCAGACTTGGCCGCCAGGGAACTGAGAAAAAACCTGGTGGGCCCTGGCCATCATGTTCCACATCAATCAAACACCTCTGCCTTCATCCTTCCTGCTGCCAGCGGGTCTGCGTGCCCTAACCCTACTGCTGGCACACCCCCATGCTTGCTGAGAGCTGTGGGACCAGTAGGAAGAGGTACATGGTGAGGCAGGAATTTGCAATTCAGAACCATTGCCTCCCTCCCTACTTGCCACAGTCTGTAGACCTCCCCCCTCCACACCTACTGCCAGCTGAGATTTACCACCCCCCAGCTGGCTAACATCTACAGGCCAGGAGAAGATCCCAACTTGGGTTTGGAGGAAGAAGTTCTCAAAAGGGGGAGGGTGGTGGACCTTTATGACGATGGCTTCAGTGCACCCTGGATGCCCATATCTGACACTGTACTCCATACTAATATATGTTATTCATAGATGCCTTGGTTTTATTCTTTGTGGCCATGAGTACATCACAGTGTAGGACTAAACATATATTGGAAGGTCACGTTGCCAGCATAATCAGTAAAAGAGTTCCTGGATTTTATGTTTTCCTGAAATATATTCATGGTTCCATCTTTTATTTCCTGGATTTTACATTTTCCCAGAACACTTTTTTAATGCCGTCCCCTGGTAAATGTAAAATCAGTGTTCTACTGTCATTATATAAACTGGGGTACACTAGACTATAATTTTAAGGCATTACATTTGTACAGCTGATTAAGATATCACATTTTGCAGTGGCCACATCCAGCCATAGACTGATGGAAATTATGGGTCTACTCTATACATATATCTACCATCCTACTGAGTTTCAGTACTCAATATCACAAAAACTCATTTTCAGCAAACTATGTTTTATTCAACATAAGCGATTAAGTCAAGGCTCCGAGTAAAATATGTGTGTATGTATGTATATATATATACACATATATATATATATATATATATATATATATATTGTATTTTTATATACCAGATTTCTAGCAGCGTATGGATATAAATTCTCTTTCGAGACATTTTGCTGTACAGCTAGACAATACTTCCTGAAAGTGCGATTTAATCTGATTAACTTCCAGCCGCATGCAGTTTGGCTTTCTCACGTGTTCAACTTCCCAGAGAGTTTAACAGCAGATAGGAAAGGGGGAGTACAAATAGGCACTAATTAGTTTTTTCTTCATTACCTTGATGGGACTGATTTTTTTTCTTCTTCGATCACCATCTGTCCCATGCTTAGAAATCTATTGTTCTGATGGAGAGGATTAACTCTGTGCTTAACACAGGAATAACTAAAATAAGCGTGTCTGGGGCAGTCAACTCTGGAACTGAATGGCTATACTGTATTTAGCAACAAAATACAGAAAGTAAAAGACAAGACTATAAACATGGTTATTAAGCTGGGCACCCAGTCACCCCTTGCCAGAACATAGCCAGGTCTGTGTGGTCAAATGGCTGATTAAATGCACCACTATCTTAGCCAGAGGTGCCTAGAGTAAAGCTGAATTTTGCTTAGGGCCATGGTGGCACACCAGAAGATTAGTCACCTGTGATAAATCTCCTTTTCTGTGGGCGACTAATCTCCTGTAAAAGCTTTCCCACCAGCAATAAAGTAAATCACCAGTGCAGCAATTTTTTTTTTTTTACTGAAGTCCTCCAAAGTTTGTTTTATATAAATTTGAATAATGCTTTACCTATTTGAGGTGTTTGTGAGCAACACTTTGCTCTTGTTGCTGACCCCTGCTCACTGATATTGCTTTGGTTCATACAATCAGTATCTGTGCCTTTATTGTTGCTCCTGGGGCTAAATCATCAATCGTATCATTTAAGCAGGCCCGTGAAGACCGGAGGAAGCTGGAGGGATAGGGCCCATGACCGGGTGAGGAGGGGAAACCCGGAAGGCAGGGGCAAGGAATTGTGGGGGATGTAGTTTTGGAGGCGGCGGGAAATGGTAGGCTAAGGCGGGAGCAGGAGAAGTAGCCGGCGCCATTTTAGAAAAAGACTCCCCGCCCACCCGCCCTGTTTGGTGGAAGGAGTAGAGAGGGTTAGGTGAACAAGTCGCAGCCACTTAGGTGGGTAGGTGGTGGAATGGGAAAAGGGAGTATGGCGGAAGATTGTTAGGTCTGAGGCTAGGGGGTGTGGTCATTGACCACGGTTAAGAGGGGAAGGCCAAAACAAGGGGCCTAGTCTCAGGATATGGATAGGTCCAGTAGCAAGGGGATCTCCATAGGAGCAGCCTTCAGCGGCTAGGGGTGGAGATCTCGCTGGACATTGGTTATAATGTTAACGTTGAAATGTTAAATATATGTGATTGTTAACTTGTGGGTAAATAAAAGTGGCTGGGGCCTTTCCAATCCATTAAAGAAATGTTTGGTGTCCATTTATTGGGTAAAAGGAGGTGTGTTGGGAAGAGGGTCCAAGACTTGACGATACTCAGGTCATGTATTTGACTCTTTCCTGCACCTCCACCAGTACCAATAAGTACTATGATTAGTATAGCCAAGAAATTATAAATTAACTGGATTGCAACAGCCCGGGCCATTAGTCACATTATTCTAGTGCAAGATGTGCAGGAAGCTATATGTTGATAATGAATATTAACATGGTAATGGCAATGAATACCATGAATATTATTCTTATTTTATTGTTGTTATTTTCAAGGCATCTATATGTATTCTTCTGGAACACCAGAAAATGAAGTGTTTCATTAAATATGTTTGCATTTACTGGATTTTAGGGTAAAACCACATACAATTTTTCCAAAAAAATGCTGTGTAAAATAATAATAAATTCAACACCACATTTGCCACCATGATTTTACACTGCTTGAGAATTTTGTAAGTACGTTCCAGCAGAAGTTGTTCAAAGAAAAAGCGTGTAAAAAGATGTGAATTTTTATGCTGTTTTTTTACACTGCAAAGCCTGGCGACTTGTGGTGAATGATTACACCGTTTTTTTACACCACATAATAAATCTGCCCCTTATTGTTTTACTTGAAGCCCAATCATTGTTTTTAGTGTTAAAAAAGAACTCATTAGAAATGCAACAATTTTGTGGTAGGTTTCCTTTACAAAGATGTTGTGCATGTTTCCTGTTTTTATTCTGTACCTCTATGTCCCATGTTGTGATGTCTGAAGCTTTTGTGCAGTATTTTATTTAGTATTGTATTTAGCTCCAGTTAGAGTCCTGCATTGGGTCGGGTACATGCGGTGATCGGGTTTCGATCAAAAGGTCCTCAATTCCCTGGACATATGGGCAGTCCACGGACAACTCAGCTGGGTGCCCAACAAAGGTGCGGGCTTGATACCTCCCACTCTCCCTTGTGGTTCTGCCAGTTTTTCTTTTTATATGAAGCTTTAGCGCTGTAGTGATGTCACTTCTTGTCCAATTTGATGTCACTTCCGGTTTTGCATGTCCCCGGGGTCAGAAGGTTAGTCGATCTATTGCGGGTCGGGTCACTGGTAGCGGGTATGGGTCAGGTACAGGTATCAGAAAACAGACCCGCACAGCACTATAGCTCCAGTATTCAACCCATTTCTTGGCTGGTGGTGGCGAGGGAGGTCACAATGTGCCAGGAAATGGCAGGAAATGGCACCAAGGGTAGGAAAATTTTGACCACTAAAGGTTTTTTCTGAGGCTTCTACTTTGGAAGTGCTTATGTTCCCATAAGAAAATGATGCTGAAGTCATTACACCTCACTTATACAGTTTATTTCCATTTGAATTCTTCATATTCAATATTTCTAAACCTAAAAATATGTACTGTATGACAGAAGCTATATTTCTACATGGGGTAGCAGAGTTATCAAACAAAGTATTTTTGGCTGAATTTACAAAAAAATAACTTTACCTTATTTATTAAAAACAACTCAAACACATTTTACCCAACATGAGCCTACCAAATTTTGAATTAATCGTGAAAACATGAATTGAAAAATAGATTTAATTCTGAAATTACAGCACCCCTTGCCTTAACAATGCAGATTTGTTTTGCATTTTTTGTACTCAAATATTCAAGTTTGGGATTCATTGATTTTTGCTGCTAAAACTCAAATAACAGTAAAAAGATGAATTTGAAAGTTGATAAATCTTCTCCTTAGTGCAATGTCTATTTAAATGATTGGTTTATTATTTGATCCCACTGCATATGGTTATTATATTGCAAAGTAATTAGAATTAGAGGACACTTGTCAGGGTTTATACTGTACTCCTCTCCATACAGGACACTTTGCCAGGTATAGGATCCCTTATCCGGAAACCCGATATCCAGAAAGCTCCAAATTACGGAAAGGTTGTCTACCATAGACTCCATTTTATCCAAATAATCCACATTTTTAAAAACTATTTCCTTTTTATCATTAATAATAAAACAGTAGCTTGTACTTGATCCAGACTAAGATATCATTAAATGCTTATTAGAAGCAAAACCAGCCTATTGGGTTTATTTAATGTTTAAATGAATTTCTAGTAGACTTAAGGCATGAAGACCCAAATTACGGAATGATCCGTTATCCGGAAAACCCCAGGTCCCGAGCATTCTGGATAACAGGTCCCATAACTGTATATGAATTATTCTGTACTTCCATGAAAGGATTGCAGAGAGAAACTCTTGGGCATCTGTGATATATTTTTTATTATGATTTCCCACCCCAGGCCACAGAACACATGCCTCAGCCTATAGTGTAAATTCTTACTTTTTCGCCTGGCAAACCAATCTAGTCATAATGGGATGTCTGTCCCCATGATAGAGGTCTTATGGAAATCTACTGTTCTCTTCTTAGTTTTATTAGTAATGTGGAGAATGACATAAACACTGTCTGTGTAATGTAAGGATTACAACTATAAGGCCCAGTAACACAAAATAATGGAAGGGTTTTACTGTATATGCATTTAAATATAATATACTACAGGTATAGGACTCGTTATCCAGAAAACTTGGGACCTGTGGTTTTCCAGAAAAGGGATCTTTCCATACTTTGGATCTCCATACCTTAAGGCTACTAAAAAAACCAATTTCAGCATTAATTAAACCCAATAGGATTGTTTTGTATCCAACAATAATTAATTATATCTTAGTTAGGATACTGTTGTATTATTTGATAAAAAATCAGACTAAGGTGAGATGGCTAAAAAATTAGCAATATTTACTATAAGGAAGCGCAAAAGAAATAAAATATAGTGCATTATTCAAATATACAACGTATTCCAATGTGATAACATTCAGCCATGTATAGTTTAAAGTGGCAAATATGGCTCTTTAAAGGTGTAGTAAAGTCTAAAATAGAATAAGGCTAGAAATGCTGTATTTTATATACTATACATAAACATGAACTTACTGCGCCACAAGCCTAATCAAACAAATGTTTTATGCTTTCAAAGTTGGCCACAGGGAGTCACCATCTTGTAACTGTGTTAAACATCTTTGCAAGACCAAGACTTTGCACAAGCTCAGTGTGGTCTGGGCTGCTTAGAGATCGTCATAAATTATCAAAACAGCACAAGTTAAAATCTGCCAGAAGCCGATACAGCAAGACTGATTAATAATCAGAATAGGCAGACTGCACTGGGTCCTGTGTTGTCATGTAATCTAATGTGGATTTTATAGTTTTTGTATTGTTTAATACATACTCTCTCCAAATCTGCAGAACCAGTGGCTGCAACAGAATAATCCTCCAAATAAAATCCCAGTTTATCTGTTTAAATCTGGCTCCGTGATCTTTGTCCCTGCAGCTGGAGTTGGAAGCAGTAAAAGGGATGTAAAGGCAAAAATAAAATCCAATATGAATCTCTACACAGTCGCCGACTGCTCTACAGGGAAACAAACAAAGCTGCTTGAGTTCTGCATGGCTTGGAAGTAAGCAGGGGCTCCCCTTGCTGCTCATAAATATGATTGTTTCCCTGCAGAGCACTTAGGGACCATCTGACAAACCCTATCCACAGCAGTAAATGAAGGGAGAATTTCTCTGCATACAGTCAGGTTTCTTATAAAAATTGTACACATTTTTTAATTAAAGTATATTGGAGATATGTTTCTTTTTCATTAAGAAAAGTAAAAATGGGATTTTTTTTGCCTTTACATGTCCTTTAAATGGTAAAATGACTCTCCAAATATCATTGAAATAGTGAGTCAGCCTACTCACCAGAACGAATAAAGTTCATGCTCAAAAATCCAATACCAAGATATCCCCTTCAATTTCGCATGAGGATAACCCCTATTGCCATAAGAGAGGTTAAAAGCTGATATTTATTAAAAAAAACAGTAAACAAAATGTACAGACTACTTACCAACATCCAATAAAACAGCACACTGAGATATATTAGAAGTTCGTAGTTCAACGTGTTTTGTGTAGTACTCGCCACACTTCCTCAGGAACCTACATATTCATGACTTAGAAAATTAGGTGAAAAATTATAGGGTACCTGTAGCAGGCCCGGACTGGCAATCTGTGGGTTCTGGCAAATGCCAGAGGGGCTGCTATAAGGTCCCATAGAAAGTCAGTATTTAGTGGGCTGGTGGGAGCTGTTTGGGCCTCTGTGTGGGCTGATTGGGCCTCTGTGTACCTGAAATGCCAGGGCCTATTTTAACTCTCAGTCCAGACCTGCCCTGTAGCTTACTCCCTTAGCTGGTTCACAATGTCCTTTCTCCTTCGGACATAGCAGCAAAAAACTTGAAAAGAAGCCCAGGAAAAAACAGCAAAAGAAATGATATAGTTTAGTATTTCTATACTTTATAATACACCTTTTTGTGATAACACTTTCAGAAAGAATGGAAGTACTCTTCCACAAGCAATGGTTAGGTTAGGTTACCCTTTAAACCAACATTGGTAACTGACACCCTGAAGGAGTTGAGATTGAATACTCACAAACGTTTTAATTATCAGCAAGCTTTAACTTCTGCTTTCCAATTGTTGACACCACTGATTCTAAAAAAGATGCACTTAGGATAGTCTAAAACCTTTTAATAACTATCTACCTTGATAAAAAAAAATACACTCCCATAAATATGGATGAGAAAGCCTATAGTGAGTTTCTCTGTTGTGTCCTGCTCCAGGTAGCTGTCGCGGCCGGCACCCGATACCAGATCAAATGCCAAGCACCTTGGTCTCGGCTCGGCTTCACCAGTAGTGTGACCACCGTTGGGCTTCGGGAGGAGCCCTCAGCTTACTTGGGTGCCAACTGGACTTAACGAGGAGTGCAAGGCAAGATGTTCTGGCTGGCGAAGGGGCACGGCTGTTAGCAAAGTCTTTTTAGGCCGAAGGTCACGGTACAAAAGGATTAGGCAGAAGGATGGTCAGACAGGCTGGGTTGAGGCAGGCGGATATCAGAATCGTCAGGCAGGCAAGGGTCAAAACCAGGTAGTCAATCAAGGGGTTAAGCAGGAGAGTTGTCGTAGGCAGGCAAGGGTCAAGATACAGAGTTCAGATTGGTCAGGATACAGGCAGGGTCAAACACGGATAACCAAGATAACAGATTAACAGGAACAGATGCACTAGGCTCAGAAACCACTAGAAACAAAGTTCTATCACGGGCAACCACTGCTATGCTGAGCAGCTATTTATGTGTTTGAAATTCGCGCCTTTAAATAGGAAGGAGGCGTGGCGCGCGCGCCCTAGAGAGCCGACACCAGCGCGAACACGCTGGCGCGGCCTAAGATGGCTGCAGGGACTTCTGACCATGCGGAGGGCGTCCCCGCCGATGGCGCGGCGGGCGACCCCGCCGGACAGGTATTGTTACAGTAGCGCAAACAGGGGCACAAAAAACGTAAAAACCTCTCATACAAAACAAAACGTTGGTTGGAAATAATTCAAAATGCTGGATCCACAGATAGCACTTTTACACTTAAAGAATGTTTACTTTATGACATTATTTGTCGTCCACGTTTTTTAAAAGCGAGTTCCGGCGACAAGCCATTCGTTTTGTCTTGCCATATAGAAAAAAGTAAATTGCCAGCTTCTACACACACAATGCTATTTGAAATCGCCTGTAGTCTCAAAACACAGAGACCTGTTTTAGATTTATTAGAAATAGCATGGCTATTCAGAAGTAGTGAAAATCTGCTCTAGCAAAACACACAAGGAGATTAGTAGCCACAATAATATGCACATTCTTGTGTGTGCGGCATGTTGTCAGTATGTAAGAACGCATGGACGTAATTTCTAGGGCGGCAATTTCTTTGTTCCAGCGACCACATGCTCACTCATCATTCACTCGTGCGACAATACGCCACAGAAAATGTCTTTTTAAAAGCATTTCTTTGACACAGATAGGCTCATTGATCTTGTTGAAGAACATCCAGCCCCTGTGGTTGGAAAAAGAACTGTGGTGCACTATGGGATGCAAATCGCCCAGAAGCCGAAGATGCCTGAAATCTTTGCTTGCAAAAAGAATATTGCCTTGTCCCCAAAACTTGTTTTTCAAAAACCTCCCCATGTGTCACTACCCATAGTCTTAACTAGCGCATCATAGTTGGAAACAGCATAAGAATATGTTGCTTTCCCTGAATCAGATGAAGAAGAAGACAGGCAAGGCCTGCACATGGAAAAAAAGAGCGGAGCACCGTGAGAGTCCAGCAAAAGTATTAAAAAATGAAGATTTTATTCAGTCAACATATAAAAACAGGTTACAGCAGCAATGAACCCTGGCTGCCCGCTTAACGCGTTTCGTGGTGTCCTGCCACTTCATCAGAAGCTGTCGGCAGCCAACCTCCAACTCCTTAAAAACCCCATGTAGACACACCCATCAAACACCCTTAACCCCATATAGCCAAAAAATGCAGTGATAATCCAGGGAAACACCCAGCCCCATCAGATATAAAGGAAACAAATTTAAACAAATTCAGATACAAAAAAACGAATACAAAAATGATAATAATGTAAATTGCCACAATGTGTTTAAAAAGAAAAAGGACAAATTACATATACATTCACCGTGTGACCCAGTGTCTGATGATTACATCCATAATTAAAGGGGACATATAATACGGTCCAAACCCACCCAAATGGTAGGTACATAAATTTGTAGATTAATATTTGTAAATTAATTAACCTATTCCAATAAATTAAAATTAAATGCCATAAATATATCACCCCACACCCAAAAAGATCACCCACATGGCGATCCAAAATAAAGAGTCTGAAGGAACATTACTTAGACCCATAAAAATTATTAATAAAAACATGATAATTCCCATTCCCTATTCATCCCACCATATGCTTTAATAGTTCTTAACTGATGAATCCAGAATGCCTCCCTAACCAACAGCCTCCTATCCCGATCCCCACCCCTCACATCAAAATGGGGCTCATCTATAATTTGAAATTGAATATCCATCACTCCTTCATGTTTATCTATAATGTGTTTAGCTATGGCGGATTTACAGTCCTTTCTACCCACCGCAGAAATATGCTCCAAAATACGTGTTCCTGCCTTTCTCAAAGTTTTTCCCACATACTGGGACCCACATGCACATGTAGCCAGGTAGACCACTCCCTTTGACGTACAGTTGAAGTATTTATTAATCTTATAAACTCTCCCTGTATTCGTAGCTGAAAACTCTTTCGAAACCTTAAGAAATCTGCATGATTTGCATCTTGTTCTGCCACATCTGTAGTTCCCTTTAAACTTTAGCCAGTTGTAAGAATTATCACGATCTTTAGAATTGTATAGACTACGTGAGATCCATGACGCTACATTCCTTTTTTTTCTGAACACAAAGGATGGTCGTGTGTCCAACACCCTAGCCAGAATCGAGTCCTGGAGCAACACCCCCCAATACTTCCTTACACTACGTTGTAATGACCATGTTTCCTTACTATATGTAGTACAGAATCTGACCCCTGTATTCCCCTGTCTCTGAGTATTGGACTTCTTATGCCGTTTAGAGCCACAGTCGGACAGCAAACTCTCCCTGTCCATAGCCACGGCCCTCTCATAGGCTGATCTCACCACCTCCATCTCATATCCCCTTTCAATGAAACGGTCCCATAATGCCATCGCCTGGGAATGGAAATCTTCCCATGTGGAACATATCCTTCTTAGGCGTATAAACTGGCCTATGGGGATCCCTCGTACACACGCCGCAGGGTGTGCACTCTCTGCATGTAGCAGAGTTTTGCGGGTAATGGGTTTTCTATACAAATCCGTACAAATCTTCCCCTCCCTAACCTTTAGCATTATATCCAAGAAAGGAATACATGTATCTTGTGTTTCCATAGTGAATGCCAACCCTGCCACCTTGTTATTACAGTATTGAACAAATGCTTGCAGCGAAGCCTCGTCACCATCCCAAACCCCTATACAATCATCGATATAGCGGTAGAAACGAACTATACTAGTTCTATATGGATTAGCCTCGTCAAAAATGTGGAGCCGCTCAAACCATCCCATGTATAGATTGGCATATGTAGGGGCAAAGAGGCACCCATGGCAGCCCCACATTTCTGAATATAGTACTGACCATCAAACATGAAAAAATTAGATCCAAGTAAAAATTCTATTGATTGCAGCAGGAAAGCCAACTGTTCCCCGTTAAATCTATGTTCCAAATTCAGCCAAAACCTGACAGCCTCAATGCCATTAACATGGTTAATCGAAGAATAAAAAACTTTGAGAAAGGCAGGAACACGTATTTTGGAGCATATTTCTGCGGTGGGTAGAAAGGACTGTAAATCCGCCATAGCTAAACACATTATAGATAAACATGAAGGAGTGATGGATATTCAATTTCAAATTATAGATGAGCCCCATTTTGATGTGAGGGGTGGGGATCGGGATAGGAGGCTGTTGGTTAGGGAGGCATTCTGGATTCATCAGTTAAGAACTATTAAAGCATATGGTGGGATGAATAGGGAATGGGAATTATCATGTTTTTATTAATAATTTTTATGGGTCTAAGTAATGTTCCTTCAGACTCTTTATTTTGGATCGCCATGTGGGTGATCTTTTTGGGTGTGGGGTGATATATTTATGGCATTTAATTTTAATTTATTGGAATAGGTTAATTAATTTACAAATATTAATCTACAAATTTATGTACCCACCATTTGGGTGGGTTTGGACCGTATTATAAGTCCCCTTTAATTATGGATGTAATCATCAGACACTGGGTCACACGGTGAATGTATATGTAATTTGTCCTTTTTATTTTTAAACACATTGTGGCAATTTACGTTATTATCATTTTTGTATTCGTTTTTTTTTGTATCTGAATTTGTTTAAATTTTTTTCCTTTATATCTGATGGGGCTGGGTGTTTCCCTGGATCATCACTGCATTTTTTGGCTATATGGGGTTAAGGGTGTTTGATGGGTGTGTCTACATGGGGTTTTTAAGGAGTTGGAGGTTGGCTGCCGACAGCTTCTGATGAAGTGGCAGGACGCCACGAAACGCGTTAAGCGGGCAGCCAGGGTTCATTGCTGCTGTAACCTGTTTTTATATGTTGACTGAATAAAATCTTCATTTTTTAATACTTTTGCTGGACTCTCACGGTGCTCCGCTCTTTTTTTTCCATGTGCAGGCCTTGCCTGTCTTCTTCTTCATCTGATTCAGGGAAAGCAACATATTCTTATGCTGTTTCCAACTATGATGCGCTAGTTAAGACTATGGGTAGTGACACATGGGGAGGTTTTTTTTAATACTTTTGCTGGACTCTCACGGTGCTCCGCTCTTTTTGTTCTTGGAATCCTTTTGACCGCATGGGATGGCGGCTGGCTGTGCAGCACGTTTGAACCCAGCGTTCGGTAAGTGCTCCCACTAAAACACATTTTTTCAAGGCCTGCACATGCCCCTGGATGCATCGAGATCTAGTGAGGTCACTGGCATGCGAAAACCCGCCCCAGCATAGAGAGTTTGGGTGCACCCTTGCCTGGATCTACTCGCTTCCAGACCCAGCAGTAACCTAGAAAGGGGGGCTCTGTGAATGCAGTCTAGGGACCCCACATTAATTCACCACTGTCATTCAGCACATTTTACCACTATGCGTCATTGCTCTTTCTGAACTATATCATATTCTCCTAACAGGGAAACATGCAGTCAATGGTCATATAAATTATTTGGATAAAGTATGTTTTTATTGGACTAGATCTAAAGGATCTACACTGCTTCCATTGCCCTCTTCTGCTATTAGATTCATACACCATTAACAGTCTGTGTTAAGAAATCCATTTGTTGAACTATTGCAAAGCCATTGGAGGATGTTTGAGTTATGCAACCAGTTGGGTCACTGAACTGGTCGTTCAAACACAATTTGCACAACCTAATAGCACTGGTTTACTTATTCACTTTCTAGGTTTACCAATGCCTCATCCATAAAAAAGGAAAGCAATGGCTCAACCAGGTTTGATTCTTTTTGTGACGTGGCTAAAGATGGCCATTCAAAGCCAGATTCTACTAGGATCCTCTTGTTAAATCTGAAACTACATTGCCAGATTATCTGTAATCTGACCACACACACACAGACATACAGTACACATTCCATTCAGTGACCTAAGGGATACATTTATGTAAGTGAGGATCTCCGTGTTTTCTCTGTGCATCCGTAATGCCTCGGGAGATTCTTTCACACCTGGCCAGAATTTGTGCAGAAGCTAGAAACAACCAGTCTTATAAATCAGCAGGATATGGGAATTTAGAGCTTAAATGCATGTCTGAACATACATTATCAATGTCATGCATGCCCATGTCTATCCTCAACAAAATATGTATGTCAGCTCACTAGAGGTACTTGCAGAACATGTGGAATTGCGCATGCCAACATATCCATACTGCTGCTATACCAGATAAACCTATATGTCTCCCCGCGAACTGCTGCTAAGCTGTGAATTGAAAGCTAACTCTGGGAGGTCTGAGGCTGACTGGCAAGCAAGGCCTTGAACACAACAAGGGACATCCTGACATGCTCCACCTGATTTTTTGGTCATGGAATAATTTTAGGAGGATATGCTTGCCTACCCCCTGCAGGTTGGATGACCGAGGTGGAGGCCATTGAAGATCATAAAGACGGCTATTGAAGAGCACTAACTGTGACATTAGCCTTCCATTGCCTTTTGTCAGGCCTGAAGGCTCAGGGGCATGTTTACTAACATTGGAGATAAATATCTGGAGAGATTTTTGGAGATGTTGCCCATGGCAACCAATCAGCAATTAGATTTAAACAGCCACAGCCAAGTTAGAAAACAAAAGCAAAGATCTGATTGGTTGCTATGGGCAACATCTCCAGAAATATCTCCAGATATTTATCTCCAATGTTAGTAAACATGCCCCTTAGTTTGAAGTGACCGGCCAAGGAGGAAGCTAGCAGGTTACACACCAAAGTTCGCGGTACAGGAAGGGATCAAGAGAAAGAGTAGTCAGCCAGGCAGGAGATCAGTTCAGGCAGCAGGTAGTCGTAAACAGGAACAGGCAGAGGTCAAATAACAAGAATCCAAACACGATAATAGCACCCAGGAACACAATGAAGTAGAACCTATTCACGGGCAAAGGCAGAGAGTCACAAATGGCCTTTTAAACAATTCTTTGGCGCCAAAACGTGCGCAGTGACGTCATACGTTGCGTGCTGACGCTGCGTGCTGACGCTGTACGTTTTGGCGCTGGCGTCTTGGCGCAGGCACAAATCCGCCACGTCCAGGCGAGGCGCCGAAGAGGAAGACCCACGTGGCCCGCCCTGGGCGCCGCCATCTTGGACTGGACGCCGGCAAGGGAGGACGCGCTGGACCGCGCTCCTCACACCTTTGACCTGGTTATCCACAGCCTACATAAGACAAAGGAAATAGGGAACAGGTAAAGAGCTGCAGCTTCAGTTCTCCAGCTGTTATTGAGGTGTTGTTATCCCTTATATAACCCTTCTTTCCTTTTGTACTAGTGATTGTTGGAAATTGCTGTTATTTACAGGCTGTTATCCCTGAAATCATTCTTCTTCCCTTTGTACTTGTCAGTGTTTGTTAGAAGCTGGAATCTGATATGCCTGCCTTGTGCAGCCACTTCCTGATCGTCACGCTCTTCTTATTGAATGCTAAGCACCTATTGTTACTAAACAAAGAGCACTATTTTAGGATGCTTCCAGGGTGCATTCACAGGATATTACTCAAAAGCAAAGCAGACATCAGATGCTGCACCGAGTTATAAAAGTTGTTTGTGCCTATATATATATATATATATATATATATATATATATATATATATATATATATATATATATATATATATATATATATATATATACACATAAGGATATGCATGGAAAAATAAAGACATATTGATTTCACGATGAAATGGAGTGCTGGTCCTCTCATTAAACTGTACTACAAATTTTAACCATTGCACACAAAATCATTCCTGATCTGGTAAGAGTGTGTGCACAGTACATAAAGTATATATATATATATATATATATATATATATATATATATATATATATATATATATATATATATATATATAATTGTTATTTACTGGGCTGCAGGAATGACAAATTGAGTGCACTCAAACCCATTTAGTTGTATTTTGAATATATAGATGGTCTGGTAACCTTTCCCTATGAAGGGTGCAGTGCTTGTATTTTTGGTTTACTACAATCTAGTGATATTTGCATGCTGGAAAACAATGTGTACGATATATATTAGGCTGAAAAGGGGTATCATATACAGCTAGGTGTGTACAATACAGGTATGGGATCCAGAAATCTGTTATTCAGAAAGTTCCAGATTACAAGAAGGCCATCTCCCATAGACTCCATTTTAATCAATTCACATTTTAAAAAATGAGTTCCTATTTCTTTGTAATAATAAAACAGTAGCTTGTGTTTGATCCAAACTGAAATATAAATAATCCTTCTTGGAAGAGGAACAATCCTGTTAGGGTTTAATCAATGTTTAAATGATTCAGCATCCAATCCCTACTGGTAAATTTGGAGAGGGTTAACCTTTAGTATGAAATAGATGAACTATACTGAGCATTTTCTCAGTTGGTTTTAATTTTATATTCTGAATCAAGTTTTTTATTAGCATTCTTACTTTATTTCTTTCCAGCCTGCAACTGAAAATGCTGTCAGGTCGCAGGTGTCCTCACTAAAAACCTCACTAACTAAAACAGAATAACTGTATGTGTTCAATTTTATGGTTATTTTGAGTGTACATCGCTTATCTTTCTGTTCACGATCTCACTTACTTACCATTCATTCTGAACTCCAAACTGCTTCCTGGTTGCTAGGATAATTAAGCTTGATAGCAGTCTAAATTCAGAGCTTTTATATTGCAGAACAAAACATTGTAAAATATCATTCTAAAAGTTTATTGGAAAAAAAATTGACACTTTTAAGCAGCCATTCATTTTAGGCCCAGCTTTACTAAGTCTGGCATCATCCTGCTACACCTGGTAACATTCCATGCTCCCTACATTTATTTAGGCCAGTGTAAGGGTTTGGGGAAAATATTGTTACTACATTTGTGTATAAAATCATTGTGGCCAGTAACAAACATGGGAAGTGTTTGTGATCAGTTTATGTTGTTCGCATGAATTTGATGAGTGATATCTCTAACATATTTTGGAATAAGTAATAATAGAGTCATGTTTTAGTCCCATCGGTAATCCAGCACATCCAGCAAAGGGACTTAAAGGAGAACTAAAGCTTAACTAAAGAAGTAGGCTAGAAATGTTGTACATTATGTTCGGGTTTCTGCACCAGCCCCAGGCAACCACAGCCCTTTAGCAGTAAAGATCTGTGTCTCCAAAGATGCTCTAGTAGCTCTCCATCTTCTTTTCTGCTGATTCGCTGCATATGCTCTGTGCTGCTGTCACTTACTGAGCTTAGGGACCCACTCACAATATACAGTACACAGAGAAAATAATTGTCACAAAACAAGGGCGATTAGTAATTTATACAGATAATTACTACATGGCTGCACAGAAACCAGTGCAACTAGCATTAGAATATAATAAGCATCAACTTATATTAAAGGTCAACCTCATTTTCTGCTTGATAATTTGCGACAACCCCTAAGCCTAGCTTCTCAACAGCTGCTCAGAGACCACTGAGCATGTGAGCGTTGCAGACAATGGAAGTCCTGGATCATTGCTGCTATTGAGAAGCTCAAACTTTAGGCTGGTGCAATAAGTTCAGTATATAAAATATGGCATTTTTAGCCATATTAATTTTTATTGTTTAGTTCTCCTTTAAACACAAAGCAACACACTTCAGTGGGGTTTCTTTGCTTGGGACTACTGCTGTAAGGAAGAATTTGGAGATCTTCCCAAATATTTGTACAGGAAAAATGTATCCTAAGGAGGTTGTATATATGTTCCCAGAGGAGCATTGCCTCATATAATGAAACACATTAGTGCATCATTTGAGGGTAGTAAAGCATTCTTTCATCCTTTCCCAGGCACATAAAATAATTGGAATATACTGTGCTTCCCTGTGAGGTCATAGCCCCACTGACTGGTCTGATTAACTGATTAATGTTACCTGGGGTGTTCATAGAAGACACCTGTGCTTAAGAAATGCAAATAGTACAGCTATTTTACTTTACTTAAATGTTGTCCAACCTTTGCATTCTTCCAGATTTGTATCCCAAGAAGAATATAGCTCTCCTCTTGTACGTAGGACTGGGGAATTAGAACAGCTAGATACAGACAAATTGGATCACTCTCCACCTAAAATAGGAAAAAGAAAATGATTTATGCAGCAGTTTTGTTCAACTGAAGGCCACCATTTATGTGTAGGGTCATGTATTCTCCAGCACAACTATGGGGAAGAGGTGCTTCCATAAACATTTGCTTTGTATCATGTGCCATAAGCATGGGCGTCTGCGGAACATTTTCCAGAGGGGAGCAAGGAAGAAAACATATTACACAAATGACTTGTATCCATATTTTGGTTTCCACACAAACCTACAACAGTTTTTCAATAAATATATAAAGTAGTAACTGTTGGACATGTATAGCATTGTCATTCTCTTAGTGACACTAACTAGCCGTTTGTAGAATGTTACTCCTCTAGAGTTCTAGTTACAGCTGGATACATTCAGTGAAGCCTCCATTTTACATACCCTCATTTGAAGTTTCTTCATGTTATACCATTTTTTATGGTACCAACCATATGCACCGAGAGAATGGTTGTAGGCAAAACCCACAGCCAACTTGTACCAATAAAATGCAATAATGAATGTAGTTACACAGCTATACACAGGTTCATTTATAGTTCTATAACACACACACAGGGTTTGTCAGACCTTCTGAAACACAGTTGCCCTTACACGCACACAGTTAATTTACACACACATACACTGGCATTCACACTCTAAGCTTAACACAACAGAGTCACACTCATCTGCCCTGGGAAAGAAGCTGCTTCATCAGAAGATTCTCTACTGTGATTCTCTCAATCCTCACACAGTTGAGGAGCAGGAATCTTCTCAACTTCTCTTCTGAAGCTAAACCGGACTGCTGCTATCAGCAGTAGAATAGGCACTGGGATGGTCCATTATCTGAAAGGGTGCTAACCCCAAGATGTAAGCCTTTTATAATGGTAATTTTAAGAAATGTGTTCATATAAAAAAGAGAACAAAACAAGAGAATATCCTTTATTATGTAGTACAAGTCCATGAAATATAACCCAAATTAGGTGCCCTTATTCAAACAAAAAAAGAATTTTTATTTATCAACTATTAGTTGAGGTCTGACGAGGTCAGAACATACAATAGATTATAAAAAAAATAGAAAAAGAAATCCCACCAAATCAGGCAGCTAATTTACGGGACAACTCCACCATCTATTTTTTCCTATTTCTATTAACTATTTTATGGATTGTGACTACAGATTTTTTTAACCCACTATCAAGTTTGGTCATTTTTGTACTACTTTTTAATTAGCTAACCAATTTTCTAGGTTGAACACTTTAAATTATTGCACCGCACTTTAATTAAATAATTAATTTTTTGTCTATCTGTGGATGAATTTAGGAAGTATTATCAATTCACAGAGGAATTGAATTGATTCTTCTTATCAATTTATTTCACTTCAATCTATTTAGGATAATTTAATGTTATTATAACAGCACTAGCACTTTAATTACATTTTTAGTACTTTATTTAATTAATTAAGTCTTTATATAAGTAAGGTGTAACACCTATCAGAATTTTTCGTTGTTTCTAGAACTACAACTATTCGTGGGGTTCCTTTTTCTATTTTTTTATGAAGTACAAGTCCAGGGAGGGGCTAATGCCCCCACCCCCGCCCCTATCTGTGAACACCCTTGGCCATAAAGCTGGCCATAGACGCAAAGATCTGATCGTACGAATCGAATATTCGTACGATTTTCGGACCGTGTGTGGAGAGTCCCGACATTTTTCGTCCGGCGGAGATCGTCGTTTGGTCGATCGGACAGGTTAGAAAATTTCTGTCGGCTGCCGATAATATCTCTGCGTGTATTGCCGATCGTACGATTTTCAGTGGGAGACTGTCACTAGCTTTGGTTGGACATAGATATCGTACGATTGCTGTCAGGGGCAGAACATTGCTGATCTGTTCTTTAACTAATCTGACTGGTAAGACTTTGATCTGAATGGTTAGTGGCGGGTCGGGAGATGGGAAAGTCGGATCGTATGATGATTCGTATGATCGGATCTTTGCATCTATGGTGCATATAAGGTGAAGTGATGTTGCATGAAATTCCTTGCAGAAGATTGAAATAACTATCTGGAAGACAAAATTTCCCAGGTTAAGCAAAGGAGTGAGATGTCAGTAGATTGCGGATAAATAGAACATAATCTAGTGTATGGTCTAAAACATAGGATGTTTAAAGTGTGGGGGGGAAGAGAAAGAAGAGTATTGCAATAATGCTAACCATTGTTTTTATCAATCCAATTTTTATCTACGTATACCGATTTTTCACAATTGATGACATAACTGTGTCCCTCTATCTCAGGGGTGTCCAAACTTTTTGCAATGAGGGCCAGATTTGGTGAGGTGAAAATGTGTGGGGGCTGACCATTCAGCCTGACATTCTTTGAACCATTAACATCATTTAACTCATTTAAACAAGGAATTGCCTAGCCGTAGCAGTAATATTTGGGCACATTTGTGAAATGATCTGCCACTTGGTCTATACTGCTGCCTGTGTGCTGAAGGTGTTAGTAATAGACACGTACTGGCACGTCAGTATGTCTATTGACACCTTCAGCCCTAAAGAAGTATGTGAAGCGACGCATCACTATGTGCCAGTATGTGTCTATAGCTAACTTCTTCAGCACACAGGCAGCAGTATAGACCAAGGGGCAGATCATTTCACTAATGTGCCCAAATATTACAGCTAGGCGATTCCTGATTGCACTGTGCTGGGGGCCTCATTATTATTAATTTCAACAAGGAGGCTGAGGGCCGTTGTAAATTTGAAGACGGGCCGCACTTTGGACATGCCTGCTCTATCTGCTGCTAAATTATAAATGACAACATCAGCGGTTCCTTGGAGCTGAGGTTCAAGAACAGTTGGAGGGTTGATGTTTGGACATTCCAGAGGGAACTACTGCAGAATTCCTGCATTATTCAGAGGCCTTTTTCTTACATTCTGGCAACAGGCAATTAAGAAATGGGTGCAAGGCTTCTTGTTCATCTTGTTTAACTGGTCACTGGCATCAGGTGAGGCACTGTACATGCTTATATCCAAAGGAATACATGGAAATTGGGCATGAACCTCATTATCATAATTCAGTGTAAGAAATAAAGTAACAATGAAGATCATGCACTGAAACAAAATTGCAACCAATAGTGAACATCTACGCTTGAACATTTGTGTTACTAATTCTACTTTCAGTAGATTAACCAAATATGTCTAATAGAAGTAAATGAATCTCCTTAGATTGGCTTACATGTATATCCGGAACTGAATATGTCTGGCAGTGCAAACAAATTATATGACCTTTCCTACCAGCACCAATCTCTGTTTGAAAGGCAAAAATATAGGGAGACAAAATGTAAAACTAAAAAGACCCGGTGTATATTTTGTTTTAATTTGACTAAATTATAAATTGTAAAGCTGTTAGAGGAGATTTCTGATCTGTATAAAGGCATCTGGGCCTTTATATGATGACTGAACTTTATGGTGGCATCTAATACCTTTATACAGTAATTTACAATATTGGTACATGGTCAGGTCCAGACAGGGAATAAAAATAGGCCCTGGCATTCCAAGTACACAGAGGCCCAAGCAGCCTCCCACCAGCCCAATAAATAGTGACTGTCTATGGGAACTTATAGCAGCCCCTCTGGAGTTTGCCAGAACCCAGAGATTGCCAGTCCAGGCCTGTACACGGTTCAGTTAAAATTCACAAAAGTGATTCTGCCAGGGACAGCATGCCTAACTGTGAACCCCAGACTGGCTGCTGTAAGATGCCAAAGACAGAGATTATTTACTGGACCACTTGTAACAAAGAAAACAAGATGCTCCTTTAAAAGGTGCCAACTTTTTCTTTGCATTGCTACAAGCCAGCATTGGTGTCTGGGATCCACTGGCACATTGTGCCATGCAATGTATTCCCAGTATTCATAACACTGTCTCTATGACAAATCCAGTAAGGCTGCTTTGTGGAAGGGATTCTAGAAATAAACTAAAGTATATCAGAAAGGTTTCCACAAGCAATGAAGCAAGATAAACAAACGCTTACCTGAATACATTTGCATTTACAACACTACTGCCTGGTCTTTATCTGATTCAGCTCTAAACCACTAAACCTTTAGGGCAGAGATACACGGAAAGATTATGGGAGATTTAATCGCACGGCGACTAATCGTCTCTTCTTTGGGCAACTAATCTCTCCAAAAAGCCTTCCCATTGGCTAGATTCTAAATCTACGGCAGGATGGCACTCAAAGCACTTCATTTTCTGAAGTTAGCCGAAGTTTCCTCGTGAGGCAACTTCGGAAAACGAAGCACTCCAAGTGCAATCCTGCTGGCGATTTAGATTCTAGCTAGAGGGAAGGTTTCGGCAAGATTAGTCGCCCAAAGAAGAGGTGATTAGTTGACAGGCGACTAAATCTCCCTGAATCTTAGCATGTGCCCTTACCCTCAGGATAACGGGAAACAGGGCGGTTGTTTGTTTTGTGTGGCCCGAGTGAATTCCGATTCAGCGGGTGGGTGAAAAAATGCTCAGAATTGCTCCCCATTTCATAACAATTCACTTGCATCTGGTTGTGAAGTCAGGCCATTTATCATGTAAAACAAATGCATTAGCCATTGTCTATAAATGATAAAGTATCAGATAAGGAGTCAAAGAACTGGGTAACTACAGGCAGACTGTTTGGAAAAGCAGAGATAAGGGCATTTGAACACATGGAGAGTAGTTTGTTACCCACATGTTTACCAGCTCAGCTGACAGGCGGCAAAGCTAGAAAACAAGTGTGGTCCAAAAAGCATTATGGTGTTAAATGAAAAGTAAATTAAAGTGTTTTAAAGTAATAAATATATAATGTAGTGTTACCCTGCACTAGTATAACTGCTGTGTTTGCTTCAGAAACACTACTATAGTTCATATAAATAAGCTGCTGTGTAGCAATGGGGGCAGCCATTCAAAGGAGAAAAAGCTCAGGTTACACAGCGATAAGCTCTGTAGAACATAATTGTGTTATCTGTTATCCACTATTTAACCTGTGTCATATAGCCTTTTTTCAATTTCCGCCATTGCTACACAGCAGCTTGTTTATTAAACCAGTGAAGGGCAACACTACATGATATTTTCATTACTTTAAAACATTTTCATTTTTTGGTGTTACTGTTCTTTAAAGGTAGATGTTCTAGATTGGTATGTATGTCTATAAATAATGTATAAATGTGTACCAATTACTTTATGTTCTAGCTATATAAAGAAAAGGTAAAATTACTTTTCCCTTTAAGCCAAATTCAGAGAAGGTAATCGAGACAACTAACAACTGAGTGGGTTTCTCCAGGGACATATAAAAGAAAAGACGGAGTATGTGGGTACAGAACTAAGGCAGAGTCTGGGATTAGGCTGGAGATAAGCGTGCAGAGGAGCATGCGATTTCCACATGGAGCTCAGAGCAGACCTGTGCCCAATCTGGGACACACAAGATAAATCACACACAAAGTGGTCACAGTTACCATGAATGGCTGCCCTGCAGCGACAATTCTGCCCTGAAACAATCTGATTATAGAAACAAAAGGGTGTATCTAAACCTCAGTCCTTTGATAGGGTTTGTTGGCACAGTGACTCTTCCTTTTGTTTACACGGTGAAGAACTTTACAAATCAACTATTTACATTCCCCAAGCTTTGTGTTCATTTTTTGAATGGCTGCCATTTTTCTCTCTTATGAAACATGCACATAGCATGCATAACTAAATGGGTTAGCTGCCAGACGTGAAATAGCATTGGCTCAATAGATTCTCTCTTCTTCTGAGCGCTTGTATGGAAGGATCTGCCTGAGAGCAAGATGGAAGTTACCCATTTCACTGTTCCTGACAGCCACACATATTCTTTCCACACCATGAATTGTTGGGGCGGAAGCAATCACTGCCATTTCATTATCTGGGTCCCTCTAAGGGTGGTGGCGATTCGTATTCATGCCGGCAGGAAGGCATTTTGGGGAGATTAGTTGCCCACAGTAGAGAAGATTTGTCACTGGGCAACTAATCTCCCTGTCTGCCACCACCCCTAAAGGGGTTGTTCACCTTTCAAACACTTTTTTCAATTCCATTGTTTTCAGATTGTTCCACAGAAATAAAGATTTTTTCAATTACTTTCTATTTTTAATTTTTTACCATTTTCTCAAAATCTTTGGTGTTTGAGACTGTCAGATCAGTAATTCAGGTGCATGAGTATTAGCAACTATTGTATCAATTCTAACAGCTCCCTGTAATGAAACCCAGGGATCCTGCTAAGCAGGGACAAAAATAAGAAATGCATCAACTAAATGTATCAACTTAGACAGTTTACAGGGTCTGCGACCCCCTCCCAGGGCTGCTTTAGAAGGTGAAGAATGAAACTTTAAACTTCAATATTACCAAAACGGTCACAGATAGAGAACTGAAAGCAATTGGAAAAAGTCTTATTTCTGTTGAACTATCTGAAACCAACTGAACTGAAAAAAAGTGTTGGAAGGTGAACAACCCCTTTAAGGTGGCCGTAGATGTTAAGATTTTTAAAAATATTATTTTTCATTATCGTATGACCAAGCTTATTTTAGAATGATTGTTTAATTATACAATTTGTCCATCAACTAAAAAGACTGTTTCAAGTGATGTCGCCTAGTAGAAGTCAGGAAAACTCTGGGCAGCTGCCTGCTTGGCCCTGCATATAATTGGACAATGGATAGATTTCTATGTGAATGATGAAAATCTTCTAACCTGCCCTTATTTCATATATAGCCCAAACCTTCACTGTGTATTCCAAGTGCACTAAACTTCCCCCTTAAGACCCTAATGTCAGGACTAATGCCCCTTTGTGTGTACAGCTGATATGCAACCATAAACAGGGTGACCACTAGGGTTGCCACTGGCTGGTATTTTACCGGCCTGGCCGGTAAAAATGTTACTTGGGCACAATGTTATTAATAGGGAAAACCCCCAAAATTATAGGATGGACAGTATTTTTTTACAGAAAAGGTGGCAACCCTAGTGACAACAGGTTCATCAGATGTTGTCTGGCCGTCAATATGGATGAGCTCTGATCAACTTGTGGGGCCAATTGCCCACACAACTGTAAGAAATGAAATGTAGGTGTGACTGGACACCAATAAAAAGCATTATAAGACCAGATTTGATATTCACACAGTCAGGGAAAGATCTCAGGACAGTACTTATTGGGCCCTTACATTCACCGAGGTGGTAGAGCTGAAAATAGCCATACGGATACACCATAATGTTGCAGAGGTGGACCCCCAAATTCATTGTGGAGTTCAGTTAGAGGCCCATGGGCCACTTCAGTCCCTGTAAGGTATTTATTGGGCAGTTTAGCCTACATGAGGATTCCACAGACTTGTATGACATCCCTATTACACTTTAATCAGCACATACACATCTTTTTGTTGTAGTAAAGAAAGAAACTGCATGTAATGTAAAAGGACGCTGTATTGCTAAGCAGCCTATATATATATGCTAACCTGTGGTTTTAGATCAAAGTTATTAAAACTGAAATTAAGGCATATAATATGTGCATTTAGATGCCAAAGATGTGGTGTTTGTCTAAGACACTAGGGGTAGGCAGAAGAGGCACATGTCTAGGTTGTAAAGCTTGGGGGTGCCAGGCACGTACCTCATATGCAGCCTACCCCTAGTCCTGGCAAGAGTTACCTGACTGAAAAGTGGGTCCTCGGTTGCGCACAGTTACGCAAGCACGTCCTCGGTTACAGGCCTGGACTGGCAATCCGTGTGGGTTCTGGCAAATGCCAGAGGGGCTGCTATAAGGTGCCATAGAAAGTGAATATTTAGTGGGCTGGTGTGGGCTGTTTGGGCCTCTGAGTACTTGGAATGACAGGGACTATATTGACTCCCAGTCCAGGCCTGGCAGTGCACATACTACTGAATCAGATCCAGAACTTCAGCCATATTATCAAACAGCAAGAACCGTGGCTGACAGACACACCTGGGCAGGGATAAAGGTCGCCACCTAGTGGGTGTCCCAGTATAGTTCGCGGAGTTGGGACTTACATACTAAATTTGCAACTGTTTAAAACGGAGTATACCACCTGGAGGGGGGGGGTATTACCCTGAAAATATAGGTTTGCAGTAAACCAATTATTGATCTTATTCTCCCCATGCAAGGAGCCTCTCTCAATAGTACAAGCCCTAGTAACATAGGGGAGTCATTACTACTCTGTGAGCAATTGCGCGTACTGAACAGGGATGCGAAGCCTGTGGCCCTTTGTCTGTTGTTGCGTTCTAATTCCCAATAGGGATATAATGCGATTTATAAGCCTTCAGGTCAGCTCATGTTCAGCGAATACAGAAGGGATAATAAGAACAATAAAGATTGATCAGGCCAGGATACTGCACCCCACTCTCCATTAGTATCCCCGAGGAATGTGAATGCGCAAAGCGGAGCGCTCAAGTGCGATTATTAATCCCCCCCCCCCCATCATAATCCTGCTAGTGGTTTCCTCCGCTTTAGGATTTCACATTGAAACGGAGCCGGATATGCAACTTCCGCTTTCCCAGATAAAATCAGACAGCTGGGTTTGGCCTCGCCATCTGTCCGCCAATATGCTCCTGGGGGCAGCGATCACAAGCGCAGCACCTATTGATCAGCGCTACTAGGTGGGACTGCTGGCAAGGATTATTCCATTGGGGCAGGGGAGCTGCTGCCGTAGGTGCACTTGGGGGGTTAGAGGGCAGAGCCATTTGCAACACCCCTTCTGCTCGCCTGGAAAGTGAGTGCCCCAGTGCGAGCGATTAGTAGGATCCTTCCTGTGAATTAAAGGGATCTCAGCCTTATCGGGGAACCTGGGAAAGCAGCACTCAGTAATCTCATCTCTGCCGCTAGTTATCGACTACAACTCCCAGCATCCCCTGGCAGCCGGGGCAGAGTGTTGCAGCTAGGGATGCACCGAATCCACTATTTTGGATTCGGCCGAACCCCCGAATCCTTCGTGAAAGATTTGGTCGAATCTGAATCCTAATTTGTATATGCAAATTAGGGGTGGGAAGGGAAAAATTTGTAACCTCCTTGTTTTGTGACAAAAAGACAAATTTCCCTCCCCACGCCTAATTTGCCAACGCAAATTTGGATTTGGATTCAGTTCGGCCAGCCAGAAGGATTCGGCCGAATCTTGAATGGTATCCTGGATATGGTGCATCCCTAGTTGTACTGAGTGGGGTCACCATAAATCCCCTGTTTTGGGGCCTTGTACAGATAACACCCACATCACATGCCTCTGTTCTCCAGGGAAATACAAGGAACCCGTTCCACTGATTTCCGCAAAGGAATAACAAGAGAAGCACTGCGAGCTACAGCTAGAAATGCAAATAGCACTCTGACTGCGCTACAACTTCCTTTAGTGCAGGGAGGGGGGTCTCCAATTAGCAGCCAGGACCCCCTTCTGTGCAAACACTGTTGGTGGCAATTGGGTTAGTTTGCATTGGGTACTTTGATTTTAGGAAATGATAATGGCAGACAACTCTCCCACACAGCCCCAGGCTATAAAGGGGGATGGGAAGCTTGTCTGTCTGTCTCTAGGAAGTTGGGGGGGGGGGACTTAACCACTCCAACAACAATGCAAAGCATACAGCTGCTTCTCTGCAAGTATCTGTATGTAATGTATGTGTGTGTGTATATATATATATATACACACACACACACACAAACAAACAGTCTATATTATTGGCACTCACAGGATTTTCATAAAGAGTCAAACAGCTGATGTGAAAAAAGTGATCAGGTTTATTAAATCGATGTTTCTGTAGGGAAACGAAATGTCAAATTAATAAACCTGATCACTTTTTTCACATCAACTGTAGTGTTTGACTCTTTATGAAAATCCTGTGAGTTCCAGTAATATAGACTGTTTGTATTTAGTATTTATCCTCCTGACTAGAGCAGCCAGGTTGTGAATTTTTTTTTCGAGGTGTGCAGCCTGCCTCTACCGTAATATATATATATATATATATATATATATATATATATATATATATATATATATATATATATATATATATCTATATATATATATATATATATATATATCTATATATATACACACAACACTGAACCCATATATATATATATATATATATATATATATATATATATATATATATATATATATATATATATATATATATATATATGAGAGAGATGTAAACACACTCACACATGTAATAATGCAACCCTCTTGTAAGATATAAGGATATGACAAGTTACCAAGGAGTTCCATGACCAAATCCAGTTATTGGAAGAGAGAGTGCTACTAACTAAATGTCTTCATGATACGAAACGCGTCAGGATTCAATGCTTTTAAACTGTTGAAATAAAAGTTGCTGTTACTTCACGAGTGGAGTCCGGAGTGCTTGCCGATTTCCTCAACAATTTGCACAGACACCTCCTGCTACGGGTTTGGGGCGATGCACCCGGACCACTCGATACGTCGGGTGAGTGCTTTTCCCAATTCAAGCTTTCAACATAAAGTCGGTCTATGCTAAAGTGGGGGGCCTGGGGTCTTTAAACCCAGGTCACAGTTCCTACAGGGTGAGCGCTATTTAAGTATGATGCCAAAGGATATCATTAATTAAATAAAATTGTCTTGACTAGCACCCTGTATAAGGGTAAGGACACACTGGACGATTTGTCGCCAACGTTTTTAAAAAGCAAATCGTGGCGACATATCGCTCGTTTTGTCTCTGAACAAAAACAAATGAAAGACGCCAGCTCTTGTGCCCACAGCACGTTTGTGAATCGCTTGTAGCTCCAAAACGCACCGAGAACCTTTTCCGAGCGACTTATCAGAAATAGCATGTACTTAGAAAAGCACTGAAATCTCCTAGACACACACACATACATATAAGTAGCAGCAATTGTATTCAAATTACAATGCGAACGCAAAGACGTCAGGTTACAGCGGGAAGCACAAACCGTTTCCGGTTTGGGTGGACCACGTACCGCACAGAGTAATGGGATACAAATCGCTCTGTGCCAATAGTCGCTGTGAATCGTCTGTTCAAAAAAGACGATTGTCTTGTCGCCGCGATTTACTTTTTTAAAACGTTGGCGACAAATCGTCCAGTGTGTCCTTACCCTAAAAGGAAAAGATTAAGAGTCTGAGCAGCTTTTTTCTATATTGTTCATTGTAGTGCTACTAAGTAGCCTCATATAAATTGCACTGTTCCATAGTTCCATTTATAAATACAATGTATTTAGACTTAGCCCCCTTCACTGTCATACATACATGCATATATACATACACATACACATACATACATGCAGTTGTGCCAGTGGGAAGGGGGTGGTATAGTGGAAATAGCAGGACGTTCTACTATGAAATCCCAGGAAGGAATGTGTATTTGCAGGAAAGCCCAAGCTCTCACCCTGGGGGGACAGGTCCCAGTTCTTCCTTCCCTAAGGAAACAAATGTGAAGCTGGCAGACACGGCAGACAAGTGCAGACACATCAGCACACAGCAGCGCTTGCAACACTCCACACGCGAGCTATGCGCGCTCCTCTCCCCTCATACCCAGTGCACTCACTACAACTAAACATTTTCCATTAACACCAATTCAAGATAAATGAGCCAATGAAAGCAAGTATGGGGATTATTATAGACTAGTCTTTTGGCAGCCTTCACTTGTCACAGAGGCGCAAAATGTGTCGCTGCCGCAAAACCCGTGTTTTGGTGGTTTTTATTGAATACAAGTTTGAAAGCCTATTGCTTTGGGGAATGTGCTCTGCCCCCCCCCCCCCCCCAGCATCTTAAGGGCTCTTGTAGGAAGTAAAAGCTTGCAGCTATGTTAGCTTACAATACAGCAGTGATCCCCAACGAGCAGCTCATGAGCAACATGTTGCTCTCCAACCCCTTTGATGTTGCCCTCAAAGCAGGTGCTTATTTTTGAATTCCAGGCAAGTTTTGGTTGTATAACCAGATGTACTGCCAGAGTCTCACGTAGGCTGCCAGTCGACATAGGGGGCACCAATAGCCAATCACAGCCCTTATTTGTCACTACCCAGGAACATTTTTCACGCTTGTGTTGCTCCCCAACTCTTTTTACATCTGAATGTTGGTCATGGGTGAAAAAGGTTGGGGACCCCTGTAATAGAAGGAAGCCCAGGTTCATTTGTGCAGTGGTAGCTGGTTACCATTACTGCTTCCCCTTCACATCAGGCCTCAGCCTTCCTGCAGACCTTGGGCCCATGGATTTGTTACATTTCCTACAGTCGCACTGACAAGGCCATTGCAAAGCTGTTGAAAAGCAACTCCAGTTCGCCAGCTAAACGCCTGCTCTACCAATCTCTCGTCTTGTCGCCCGGTTTTGACAGCGAACTGACGCACGTGAACTCTCCGCAAAAAATCCACCTTGCAGTGATTTCGGTCAGAGCTACAGCAGCCGCCGCCACTGCCCCGCCCCTCCCACGTGTAATCCAATCAGCGCCCCCGCGGCAGCTCAAGGTTCTGTGTTTTTTCCCTTACACTATTCCGGAGAGCCAATCAGAGGGCCGCTCTGGAACAATCCCAGCGTTCCAGGATTCCATTCATTCAGAGGCAGGAGAACGCAAGGCGTGGAAGGTTGTTCCCTGTGGAGCTGTGAGTGATCGCTGCGAGGGTGACACCCTCATTCATCACCATTTATTCTCTGCCCATCGCTGCTCATGTGGATTTCCGATCTGTACTGAGGATTTAAGCGGCGCTCGCACACCAGCCTGAGGAATATTTGCATGGCGCGGCTTTCTATTTAAAGGACTTTTGTTGTCAAAGGTTTTTTTTTTTTGCCATAAGAAAAAACAATCGTTGGGGTTTACGTGTTGCTGGAATAAAGGAGTTATAATAACGGAAAGGTGTTTCTGCCCTTGTGCCGCCTCCCATCCCGTGTAGCAACAACACGGAGACTATGGTGACTGTCTGCTGCTGCTAAATCGCTCCCTGACAGACGCGCGACTGCTGCACTTCCTTCACCCGCGGCTTTGTGGATTTATTTGCTCCCGAGGGCTACCCTGGCCCTAATTACTGTGGCCCCTGGAGAGAAGGCTGCTGCTACAGTCACATACACAAGTGCCAGCTCTGGGGATTTACTGGAGACATGTCCCATGCTTAAGCCTCCAACTGCCGCTCGGATCTTGGACTTGGACGGGTTATTGGTTGGTGCATGCTTGCTCACAGGTAAGTGTCCGGCTCACACTCTGCTCGGCCACCGTATTCTACTGCAACTCCCAATATGCCAGCAGCAGGTTGCTTTACGGTCAGATCGGAGAGAGCATTTGCCCCGTGTCCCCAGTACCTTAGGAGCCCTTCAGGTTAACAATATCTGATGCTGCTGCAGTCCTTCTATGGTTTCACAACTCCTACTGAACTACAGCTCTCAGATGGCAAGTACTCGCAGTTGCAGTTATAAAACAGCTGGAGTGGTGCAGTTTTACTATCCAGCACATTGGGCCTCCAGCTTTGGTACATTGAGACAGCGCAGCAGCCTATGGCTAGAGGTAGGGTGAGTGTTGGAGTGGGGGGGCTGCTTCACATCATGTTGGGGTGTCCCTGTAATTGAGGTGTCGGTGTGGGAAGCCGGACCCCCAGTGGAAGGTGTAGTTAGTTGGACTCGTGCAGGGGAATAACTATTACTGACACAGTGTCGGGCAGTGCGCAAACAAGGACGCGCGTGCGCAAACGAGTGCGGACGGGCCTGTGTCGGCACCCGCTTAACCCCTTGCAGTGGCGGACTAGGGGTGGGCTGCTTCTGAGGTACGTGTCTGGCGCCCCCCGTCTTCTGCCGACCCCTACTTCCCGCCCTGATTCCTGTCCATTGTGCAGTGGTTAGGAGCGAGTGAGTGTAGGGGTGTAATAAAAGCGCACCCAAGCCGTCCCTTGTAATGGGGCTCCGAGCAGGGAGCAGATGGGAAAAGGCGCTGCGGCTGGAATTTGCGCAAAGTCCGCCCCCCTGTGGTGATCAGCGCCAGAGCGCATCTCCTCCTCCTTCTCACTGTCACGGTTTGTTTTTCATTCATAACTTTTTCCTTCCTTTGCTGATCATTCGGATTGTCTGACTGTCCGCCCCGATCTGTATCTCCTTCTCCCCCAGGCTCTCCGTAGCTTTGCCCATTCCGCCTGTTTTATCTTGGAGCAGGGCTCTCCATCCATCTGGCGCATATTGGTTATTTTCAGCGCAGCAGTTCGTGCGATTTTCCTTTTCTTCAATGGCTTGTGTGCATTGTGCACCTGGAGGTGTGACACCCCTGAGCTGTGGGATTTGTTGTTAGTGTGTGCTCTGCTAATGGCATGAATAAATAACCTTTGATCCACACATCGGAGTGCTGCTGGAGTTATTGCTTTTCATTGGAATCTTTCCTCGGGCAGAGAGGAACACAGCTGTGCACCCGACGCTGCAAAAGGCGATACTGTGTAAGTGTGGCACCTTACTGATTTGATTTGTTGTTAGTGTGGCAGTTACTGTGCACAGGGCCAGTAGATTGGGTGCAGCTGCCATCACCCCAATTCTCTGCATCTGCCTGTCCTCTGGCCCTGGGAATGTACATTCAACCTAAAGATCCGACTCTGTGCCTGCACTGCAATACTGGTGCTTAGGGAATCACTGGAACAGATAAGTAGGAGGTTAGAGCTACGTTAACTTCCCATTTTGTCTCTTATTTATCTCTTTTCTCCCTTTGTTTTGCTTGCTGAGAGCTGCTGCTGAGGGGAAGATTAAGTGACAGGAGTCTGCCACATTATTTTATATCTCTATGGCACAACTAAAACAGTTACATTTGCTTTAAACAAGAATACCTCCCCGACCTTTCAGGCAATATACTTCAGCCCTTCCAGTGATTGGTGACTTTCTTATAAAGTTGTTACTTGAGTAAAATGCTCCTCTGTTGGAGATCTATATCTACCCTCCCCCCCATAAGTTCCCATTACCAATAAATCATTATATGTGGCTTTGTTAGCAAGTACAGTAGCAAAACAAGAAGAACTCTGTGCCGTGACTGTAATGTTACAGTATCTGGAGGCTTTGTGTTTTTCCTGAACCAGTTGCATCGTGCACAACAGACATGGGTCCCGTCACACACAATGACTTTCATACGCGGCCAGAGTTTGACATTATCGAATTGTAGTCATGGGTACATTAAATATGGGGGGTAGGGGTGCAGTAATTCGCATGCTGTCATCTGATATTTCTTGTGATTACAGTAGAACCTCAATTTTACATCACCTGATTTCAAGTTTTCCCTAATTTTACATTGTTGTTGTTTTGTGGTTCCACCGATATATTATGTATAATACATTTCCCTGATTTTACATAGTTCTTGATTTTACACCATTTTTTCTGATCCCCTGAAAAACGTAAAGTGGGGGTTCTACTGTATTTGTACCTTTATGTTATCCCCCAGAATGCTGTTCACAAATATTTATCTTTTTGTTGTGATTCGATTGGCAGGTTTTCAGATGCATGCCAAGTTCACGTTGAATGCCAGAAATCAAGATCACTACAGATGGAGCTACAAAGTCAACATGGCATTGGTGGTTCATTAGTCGTGATACAGCAGCCATCTTTAGACAGCCGGCAACGGTTCGATTATGAACGGGAGGTACAGCCGACGGCTATCTTGTCCTTGGAGCAGATCAAAGCTCTCCGGAGCAGGAATGAGTACACGGAAGGCCCATCCATGGTAAAAAAGACTGGACCAAAAACTGTACCGAGGCACATTAAGCAAGAACGGACTCACGAAATCATACCAATTAATGTGAATAACAACAATGAGCACAGGCCCACTCACTGGGCTCACACAGGACATCTACCCAATGGAAGGGCCCCTGGGCTCAGCAGGTCTACTAGCACTGGTAGTGCAGCCAGTTCTGCTAGTACAAATAGTGCTTCTTCTGAGCAAGAACTCCTGGGGCAATGCCCACCACCCAGATCAGCCTCTGGTCACAGGACTGAAAGGATAGTCCGAATGCAGCCCAAGGCCAGTGCTTTGCCTGTGGAGGACCTAAAGAGTTCAATAAAAATGGATTATTCGCAACACCGGTTTATCTGTGAACAGTGTGGGAAGTGTAAATGTGGAGACTGCACTGCTCCAAGGACTCTGCCCTCATGCCTGGCTTGTAATAGGCAATGTCTGTGCTCTGCGGAGAGCATGGTGGAATACAGCACTTGCATGTGTCTGGTCAAAGCAGCTTTCTACCACTGTTCCAATGACGATGAGGGTGACTCTTATGCGGATAATCCTTGCTCTTGTACCCAATCACATTGCTGGTCAAGGTACCTTTGCATGGGAGTAATGTCCATCTTCTTACCCTGCTTGCTCTGTTACCCTCCTGCCAAGGGATGTCTAAAACTGTGCAGAGAATGTTACGACAGAGTTAATCGCCCAGGCTGCCGATGCAAGAACTCAAATACAGTATATTGCAAACTGGACGACGTTCCCCGGGGCCAGGGCAAGCCCTCCTGACTTTAGCGGAGAACGTGTAGCTTCTCCTTCCGCATTGTGGAAAAGTGTGTGAGTGATTGTGTGTGTTTGTTTGTGTGCGTGACTTCCTTTTCTCCTTTATAACGTTCTAATATTGACCTCTGCTTTTATCACACAGTAATACATGTTACTGTAACCGATACTAATGCACAGGCATTAACACAAGTCTTGTGGTGAGGAAAAGGGGGGTTTAATAGGTGCCCTTTTATTCTCTTTTCTCAAATTTGGTTCTTTGTTGCTTCATTTATTAATACTGTTAATGGTAAATCAGATTTTCAACAAAACCTATCTTTTTTTTTTTAGTTTTGTGACTTGGGGTGGGGGTATTTTAAATTTTTTTTTTCAGTTTCTTTTTTATTCACAGCAGGAGAAGTCTAGTAACCGCTCCCCTGTCTCCTTTCTTCTGTATAACCAAATGCATATGTAACCCCTTTATTCAGAAATGAACAGTCTATATAATAGAAGCTCCTACAGAGCCTTACAAATTGCAGTGTTATCACTAGCTCTATGGGGAGAGTTGTTCCTAACCCTTTGCCTCCAGCAGAGGGGTTAATCCATATGAGCCTTAGCCCCCTATTCCTCATCTTGATTCTGTTGCCTGTGTATATAGAGTGTCCGTGACATTGGTCTATAAATGTGTCTATGTTGAAGGATTTTTTTTTTGCAGTTTGGGGTTTTAAACTTCTCCCATGCACACTACCAAGCTTGCCTTATTTGCAGTTCTGGATAACTTGCAGTCCTGCAGATGTTGTAGAACTACAATTACACCCTCCACTCCCTTCCCAACTGGGCTGGTGGTGGAGGTTGCTGGAAATTGTAATTTAACACCGTCTGGAGGGCTTCAGATTGTCCAATGCTGCCTTTATAGTGTTTCTGTTACTATAGTTTATCTTTATATGCCAGACAATTCAGTAGCCTTAAAGAAATAAGCTCTTTCACCCTTGGAACCAATAGTTTCCTGCTGGTGACCTGTTCTTTTTTTTTTCTTGTTTTCCTTCCTGTGTTTTTCTTATAATTTTTTTTTTTTTTTTTTTTTAAATGTCTGGGTCACACCCAGACATTTTTGTATATATTCTGTACAAATCACAAAGTTGAATATTGACTATTTTTAAGACAAAAGTCTGCTAAAACTTTTTTTTATTGTAAAGAATATTTATTACGTGAATCTATTATTTTATGATATTTATTACAAAAGACAGTTTAAAATAAACGTTGCTTGTCTGAATATATAGCAAAGTATCAATACTTACTGAGAAATAAGGGGTGACACAGAAGAGTACGTGTGTTAACTATAATGCAGAAGAAATATAATAATTGAGTACGTGTCTTATTTCTTTCTTTTGTCAGAAGTCAATATCCACACCAATATGGCCTGTTCCACTCTGTAGCATATATTTCAGAATGATTTTTTTTAATTTAATTAAAATGTATTTTAACGATAAACAATGGGTTTTTTTTTGTCCTTGTTTTATACATCTCCCTCATTTGGAGCATGTCATGATGCATTCAGCTTTACCACCACCATCACACGTGTCCCTATCTGCTATATCTGTTAGGGCCAAGGAGGGTTAGTGTTTTTTATTTTTTAATTATGCAAGGCCTGTGGTGTATATTCCTTCACTAGGGGGCACTGTGCTGTCTTGTAACAGGCAACCACAAAGTAGACTTGTTATAATAACAGATTTAGTCTGAACTCTCTTATTCATCCTGTATTAGGACAGTCAAACATAAAGGGGGTAACATAAAAAGTGCAATATGGGTCTAGTAACCGATAACAACCAATCGACTTGTATCAGTTACTGGTCAGCTGTTTTTGGTGATTGGTTGTTAAAGTGGGGCAAATGCGCACCGTTGATTACATCATTTTACTTTAGACATTCTAAACCAAAAAAAGTTATAAACAGTATCAATCAAACACCATAAAACAGGCCAATGGCAAAACTTATCTCAGAATGTTATTGTCTCCGGCATAATAAAAGTTAATTAGTATGTGAACTTCCCCTTTAAGGCTGTAAGACGTGGCTGTATTTTTCATGTGTGAGCCAAGCACAGCCAGACATAACTTTCAACATCTCATTTTTGTAATGTGAAGAATGTGTGCTATCCATGTTAAGGTGGAAAAATGCCACCCTGACTTTAAGAAGTGGGGACTTAAAGTTATGTAAAGATGCCATTGTGTGACCTTGGAGTGTCGCAACATTTTTTTGGCATGCTTGCAAATGATTCTGAGAGGAGGTGCTTGGAGCTAGGCTTATCTGTGAAGCACAAGTGCAAAGAGCCATGTATATGTATGAACCTGGCCTATGTTATTAATAACAATAGAACGGCATTGTTTTTTACACATCAGTTACTGGAACATTTGGACAGTACCAGATCCCATTCCCCGTTTTATTTGGACATCTTTGGATTTGTTCTTTTTGTTTTTTTTTTTTTGTTTTTTTATTAAAACCTCCAGTAGCTAAACTGAAAAATCTTAAATATACTGGAATAACCCAGAAGGAAAGAAAACTGACAATCCACTAGGGCACCAATGTTGGCATCCCAGAATCCGGCTAAATTGCAATAATTTTTAAAATAAGGGGCTAGGATCCCAAAAATGGGTTGTCATCCCCATGCTATTTAGGATGGTACCCATATCAAGTAAGAAGATATATAGTATAGCTGGTTGTTAATCGATTTTTGACTGATAGAGCTGATTTGATCCAACTTAATTTGGGTTTAAACGTTGAAATAACACAATACTATTTACTAGTGTCAATATGATTAGTCTCTCCTACAAGCAACAAAAAAAAGCAGAATCTATTTTATTTTGATACACGTCTGATTATTTTATTTTTGCTTTATTGATCTATTGCAACTATTTTTGCATAAACGCTCATTTTTTTGCATTCTGTTCTTTAAGCAGGCAATAAAAAAAAAAGTATTTTATTGCCATCATTTTGACAGTCAGGAGCCTTTTAAAGGAATTTGCAAGCCAGGATATCCTGACCATAAAATGCAGAATGCCTCCGGACTCCCTGTGGGGGTAGGAGGGGGAGATTAGAGGTCAAGGGTTTAACACAAGGGCTATTTAATGTGACTCTTCCCTGAGGACACAACTTCAATAGGTTATTTGCTTTTTCTATCAAACCTCTCCATGCATTTGCCTTTTGCTGAAAATGTTGATATAATTATGAATATTATTTCCTCTATACAGATTTTTATAGTGATTTTTAGAAAGAAAAAAGGGGGTGAGCTAAGGTGAAGACATATGCCATGAAAGCCAGCCCATCTCCAACAATGTAAATTGCTTTCAGAGAAAGCTACAGGAAATGGGCTTGGGAAATAATGGCATTAGTATAAACAGATGGTGATTTGATTGGAAAAGGTATATTCTTGGGGGTTTTGTTTCCTACTTTCTGCCAAGGGCTGCTTAGCATACCTTAGAGAATTCTAATTGAACGCAAATAATGCCCTTTTCCTAATGAATTGCTGCCTGTGGAGTAATCTGTTCTCTTGCCACAGAACAATTTCTGGATTTGTTGATTCTGTGAGCCGGGTGGAGCTGCCCGTCTCATGTTGCACGGATCACATTTCACTTGGTTGTCGTTTAGGAACGCTTAGATAATCGGATCCCTGCAAATGTCTTTAGCATGTCTACTGAGGCGACAAATACACAAGCTGGCCTGGAGAATTTGATGTCAAACCTGTTTTCAGATCAAGTTGGAACTCTGCTTTTACTTTTTAGAGGAAAAAAAAAATATCAGTCCACCCTCTTATTCTTGCTTGTTGGGGATGTTACGCTCATACCCCTCAGGCTGCTGTAAACTACAACTCGCAGTTTCTGTAGGCAGCTCTAACTAGTACATTACAGCTGGAGGGCCAAGTTTTGATGACAAAAACTAAACACACGGTGAGCCACGTTATACAGGCCTGTTTGACTTTGGAACAGAGTAATTAAAGCATTCCAGAAGTTGATGTACATGAGGTGCTGTATGCTTTGTTTCAGTAGGCAAGTATGGTGGTGAGCTCTGTGCATTTATCTCCTGCTCTCCATATTACTTCCTCCTTGGGAAGCTGTAATTTCCACTGCCAGACACAGCAGGAAATAATAAAGGCAATTTCAATGGCTTCTTTCACTCCCCTGACAAAAACAAATATCTGCAGTATCACATATTCACAGCTTTCCTATGTGCAGCATTTAAATGCTCCGATCTTTCACAGCGAAAGGGTATTTGGATTTTAAAATATATATATAGGCTTTTCCATCCCTAATTGATGAACGTTACCTTGAATCTACATCTACGTGTTTGAGTCAGAATTCATTTATTTAACATATATATTCCGTTCCATTAATGCAATTTATTTTTTTTGCTGTGTTCAGATTTTCCGAGTTGCCATAAAAAAAACAAATTTCAGATATGAAATTCTTGTAGAGTTTTGTGTATTTTGATAGGATTTTTTTTTCCCTAACAAACTAGCAATTAGAGTTCCCCTTGTCTATATGCCAGTATATAAATCTATTTCGTATTTACAGTATCGTTTTAACCATTTCAGCTCAATCTAGGCCATTCAGCTATGGGGCAGCCTCTGAATTCTTTCTGGTGACATCACTAAGTTGGCTTTTCATTTAGAATGGAAGGTTTTTTTTCATATGAGACTTAAGGCTTTCTGTTTATACTTGTGTGCACCTGAGAAACCTGCAATCACGGTCTCAAAATACAGCTGCTCTGGACGCCCCAGAAGAAATGTGGAAAAAGTGATATAATTACCAAGTAACTCAACCTGCCAGTAGCACAGATTGGCCTGCTTCTTAACGTACAGTGCAAACCTAAAAATAAAACCTAATAAAAGTTTACTAAGTGTTTATAGAATTCCTTTTTTTCTGATACTCCAAACTGCCATTTTTTAAGGCATTTCTGCTAATAATTTTTGCTATAATTTAACCCTTTTGGTGTCACATTTTGAAATAGACGGTATTATTGCCTTTATTTTTAGATTATATATGTAGTAAATGGTGAAGGCAAAGTGTATTGTATAAAGAGAACACTTCTTATAGGCATCTGATCCTAACAGGAAGAGCAGCCGTATTGCATGTCACACTAAAGGCATTTTCTATAGACTTTAGGACCATCTAAAGGTGGCCATACATGAGTCGAAAAAAAGCAGCTGTCTTGGGAGCTTATTGGCATGTGTATGGTGCCCTCGCAACAACCTGCTGGACCAATCTCTGGACATCTATTGTACAGGTTAGAAGATACCATCAGACTATAAACTCCTTGGCACAATGAAACAGTCCTTCTCCAACAGTTTCCATTATGATACAATCTTGGCATAGTGGCCAAATTATTAACTCAACCTGACTAAGCTCTGTGCGAGTGGGCAATTTGAGCAAAAATCCACTAGTTTGGCACCCTTGCCAAATAAGTATTTTCCGGTATATGCTCAGCTTTACATTCAATATCATCATCTACTTGTGGCTATAGACCATTCTCATGTTGTGTTATGTAGTATAACAGCTGCTTGTGTATAAATTCAAGAAGCAGAGCTGTACTGTACTGTATAGTACCCAATAGCAGGAAAAACCCCTTAAAGGCAAATCTATTTTAAACGGCAAAAAAAATGGAAACTGGAAAAGGAATAGCATAGGTGCATGGCAGGGATCCCCAACCTTTCTTACTCATGAGCCACATTCAATTGTAAAAGAGTTTGGAAGCAACACAAACATGAAAAAATGTTTGCTAAAAAGTGGTGCCAAATAAGGGCTGTGATCAGGGCCGGCCTTAGGCCAATTGGGCCCAATTGGGCCCCGCACCTCTGGGGGCCCCGCACTGCCCCTTTCCTTTCTATTTTGTGCCTGTATGCCCTTATTTTCCTAAATACTTGCTGTGTCAGTAGCCAGCAACACTTTGTCTAGGGGCCCCGCCAACATGGTCCCAATTGGGCCCCACATTTGATAGGATCGGCCCTGGCTGTGATCTGCTATCTGACAGCCACTATGTGAACTGTTAACCTACAGGAGACTCTGTTTGGCAGGACACCTGGTTTTTAAAAATAAGCACCTGCTTTAAGGCCACTGGGAGCAACATTTAAGGGGTTGGAGAGCAACATGTTGCTCATAAGCTACTGGTTGGGGATCCTAAGGGATCACATAAGTGCAAGGTTCTATGCGCATAATGATATATGCTTTTTAAACCCATAATTATAAAGAGGGTATATTTCTCTCTAAATCCTAGGAAAAAACATTGCAATTGATCCACTACCTAAAGTGTTAAGAATACAATAAATTAATTATAATACCTAAAGTGCAAGTGCATTAGTCCAGCTTAGGACTTAGAAGAAAATAAGAAGAATTAATACATAAACCAAACTAATTAAGGATAAATCAATTGCAGACTACAGTCCTGGTTTTCCTGCTTTTCTTTGCTTTGTGGTGTCCCAGGGATAGTAAATACAATAGGTAGAACGTTTCGGGATAACTCCAGCTCTTTGTATATCAATTTTCTTACTTTTATATCGGGTTTGAGTTACTGGCCAATTGATTTATCCTTAATTAATTTGGTTCATGTATTAATTCTTATTTTCTTAGTCCTAAACTGGACTAATGCACTTGCACTTTCGGTATCATAATTAATTTATTGTATTCTTAAAGGAACAGTAACACCAAAAAATGTAAGTGTTTTAAAGTAATGAAAATATCATGTAGTGTTGCCCTGCATTGGTAAATCTGATCTGTTTGCTTCAGAAACATTACTATAGTTCATATAAACAAGCTGCTGTGGAGCAATGGCGGAAATTGAAAAACGGCTAAATGGCAAAGGTTAACTAATGGATAACAGATAACACCATTAGACAGACAGAGCTTATTTGCTATCTGCTGTGTAACCTGAGCTTTTTCTCCTTTGAATGGCTGCCCCCATTGCTACACAGCAGCTTCTTTATATAAACAATAGTAGTGTTACTTAAACAAACACACCAGTTTTACCAGTGCAGGGCTACACTGCATTATATTTTCATTACTTTAAAAAACTTAAATTTTTTGATGTTACTGTTCCTTTAACACTTATGCTCTTTAGGTAGTGGGTCAATTGCAATTGAATTTATTGTTAATGAATGGTAGGCCTATAATAGATTCAATTTAATTTAGTCTGCCTTTTTTAAAAATTCAATGAATTAGCACTTTAATTTAAAAGCCATAAACTCTGTAATCAAATAATGAAATTTTAATGAATTGATATATTTACTATTATATTTATCCTTCTAAGATCACGCAACCATATAGTTAAGGTGAATTCACGTTCATTTATATTTATCAAGCAAGTTGATTGATGAATTTGATTATTAGAAATGGACCATAGGATTATCAGATAGAAGAGGGGTTCTTTTCTTCTCTGTTATTACAAAAGTTTGGGGATATCAATAAGGTCTTTGACCTATACAAACTGCCTATATGGGGGTCAGAAACCTTTGCTGCTAAACTAACATAGTTTCATATGTTGACCAGTTGTGTGTAGTAGTTTAGCAATAGCTGGAAGGTTGACTTACCCCTTATTTATATACCCAAAGCTTATATATTGTTACAATTCTCTTGCACATAAGAGACCTCACCTTGCACATAAGAGACCCCACCAACTAATCAATATAGCACATCACTGGTCAGGCATTGTCACCACATGGAAGGAACTCAACCAGAGGGTGAAATGGAATAAAATTATTCATACAGATTCTTGTGTCCTTAAATATGTTGCATGTTGAATTTTCCATTTGCTAATGAATGAATTTTTCCACCTTCTGCGGGTTTTCGAAGTGCAAATAACCTGTTTTACAGTGCTATGTGTATTTTTACTGTAATAAGCAAACACTTGTCTCTAACGTGATATTTATTCGTCAAAACTACTGGTAGTTTATTGCTTTTGGCAGGGCAGCCATCAAGGGGGTATGGGTGGTTCAGTTGTTGGAGAACCCCACAGACTGAGCTGAAAGCTAACTTAATAGGAAGGGGGTTATGTAGATGGCAGTTGTACTGTTTCCAGGAACAGGTAGGACATTTAGATTGACTTATCTCCCAAATATCTGATTTTTTGCTAGACAGTTGTGCTTGGCAGAATAGGCTTTAAAAGAGATAGTGGGGCAGTGTGAGCTTAGCAGTTTTTAATATACAGCTTTTATGGGCCACTATAGTGATCAACAGGTGTCTACTCAGGCATATGGTGTGGAACAGTGAGGGTAAGGATAGGAACTTGCAGTATGGAGCAGTTTTTACATCTGTCACCTCATATAACTGTTCGTTGGTACCCAAAGGAGTATTTAGGTATTGATATCAATTCATTTGTTCAAACTTTCTTTTCTGCAGTTTCTTCCTCAATGAAATAGGGTACCTTCACTGTTGTGCAAAGCACATCTATAGAAAAAAGTGCAGAAAACTTATGAATTTAAAGTAATTCCTACTGCAAAATAATCAGCACTCTGCTAATTAATTAGGGTAGCTATAGCCTTATGATTTAGAGCTATTCATGGAAACTTATCTGATAACTGTCTCGATCTTAAGCTGGCCATAGACGCAAAGATCTGATCGTACGAATCAGAAATAGTACCGGTACAAGCTAGAACATTTTATTCTTTAGAATGCTTTTCCATACCTGTGTAAACAGCTCTAGACAGTGTCTCTGTTTGTTTAGGATAGCGTCTGCCATATTTGCCTGCTGTGACATCACTTCCTGCCTTGAGTCTCTCCCTCCTTCCTTATAGCTCTGAGCTCAGATTACAGCAGGGATGGGAGGAGGGAGGGGGAGAAAAGCAAACTGAGCATGCTCAAGACCAAGCCCTGGAGGTGTAAGCTGAAAACAGGAAGTCTGATACAGAAGCCCATGTGTACACAATAGAAGTAATAACATGTGGTGTTTATTTTGACAGAGGACTCAGAGCAGCATTACGTTGTGTGTTTAATAGTGTATTTATATAGAACTTTCTGATAAAGCTTACTTCATTTTAACCTTTCCTTCTCCTTTAAGGAGTTATTTTTTGTCTCCTTCCATAATTCTTTAAAGGCGTAGTTAATATGTTATAGAATGGCTAATTCTAATCAACTTTTCAATTGGTCTTTATTATTATTATTATTATTATTATTACTTTTATTTTTTTTATATAGTTTTTGAATTATTTGCCTTCTTCTTCTGTCACTTTCCAGCTTTCAAATGGGGGTCACAGACCCCATTTAAAAAAAACAAATGCTCTGTAAGGCTACAAATGTATTATTGTACTTTTTATTACTCTTCTTTCTATTCAGGCCTCTCCTATTTGTATTCGAGTCTCTTATTCGAATCAGTGCATGGTTGCTAGGGTAATGTTGACCATAGCAAGCAGAAGGCTGAAATTGCAAACTGGAGAGCTGCTGAATAAACAGCTAAATAACTAAAAAAGCACAAATAATAAAAAATTTAAAACCAATTTTCAAAATTGTCTCAGATTTTCCCTCTCGACACCGTATTAAAAGTTAATCAAAGGTTAACAACCCCTTTAAGTAAAGAATAGATTCTCTCATTTGTGGTTTTAAGGAAATGCTGTGTGTGTGATGAGATACATGAATAACATTTCTGTTTTAGGAAAGGTTCAGTTTTAGATTTTTGGCTCTGTTCAGCTTGTTTCACCCTTTTTTCCTCTGATGATTGTTTAGTTAACAAGTCCTACTCCTTTAGAAGCCATGTTTCAGTACACTTTGTGGTCAAAAGTATCTGGACACCTCTTCTAAAATCACGTGTGCTTAGTGGGAGTGATGAAGTTCCACACTGTCTCTCAGAGAGTCTGTCCCTGGAAGCAACCGCAGCACAAGAACTATTCATCAACACCAGCTGGACTGGTGTAAAGGTTGCCACCATTTGGCAATAGAGCAATGGAGAAATATTTTAGTGTTGAACTGAGCTTCTCCATTTGACATTCTTAAAAATGGTCTCAGTGATTCCAGGAGAACACTTCCTGCTTGACTTTCACAGAGCCCTGACCTTAACCTAGAGGAACATTTTAAAAATCAGTTGAAATGCTGAGAATTTAGCATGATTGCCTAATCCCACTAATTGATGGCTGAATGGAAGAAAACCCCAGTAACAATGTTCCAATATCTAGTGGAACATTGTTGGTGCTATATATAGAAGTATAGGATGGACAAACCCTATATTTAAACCCTTAGTTAATGAGATGTGGACAAGAATGTGTCCGGATAACCTTGACTATGTAGTTTATATTACACTAAGGCGATTTAAAGGAGAATGAAAGGTATTTTTTTAATGATATTCCTAAATGTATATTTCATGCACTTTTAAATATTTTAAAAATCAATCTTTGCATACAGTTGAAGGGGAACTTGTATGGAGACAGCATTACTGGAAGTAGCTCTTGACTTAAGAGGCAAAACATAGACCTTTATTTGTATTTTAACTTTCCTTCTCCTTTAACAAGTTTGCAAGTTTGACTGTAGAGCTATGGCACACATGGAGTAATCTTTGCCATTGTATTACATCCACTGGGGAAGCACTGCATTGTATTGTCATGCTAAAAAAGGCCAGTAACAGCGCTGTTCAAGTGACTGGGAGGTATCAGTGGAGATTTTGAGTACTTCAACTGAAGAGAATATGGAAAATACACCTAATGCTACGTGTGTAGGATGAGTCATGTGGATCTCATTAAAGAAGGTGTTCACTTTATTCATTTCGTCAGGATGGAAATGCCATCCATGAAGCAAAAGTGGTCAAATAGTGGTTTGAAATTGGTACACATATAGGATCCTATTCACATACCATATTTTGAAAATAGAAAGGGGACAAAACGAGTTGGCGCGCGTAGTGTGGTGCTATTTTTGGCCACACCCCCTAATTACCATGTTAATTTTACTAAATTTGGCAGGTTATGAAAGTTAGAACACATTTCTGTTCTTACAGTTTTGCTAATGAAGGTGAATTCCCTTTTAGGGCAGAGACACGCTGCTATTTCGGGAGATTAGTCGCCCAGCAACAAATTGCTTCTTCTTCAGGGCGACTAATCTCCCCGAACTGCCTTCCCACCGGGTACAATGAAAATCGTAGACGGGATGGCAACGCTTCGTTTTCCTCATGAGGCAACTTCAGAAAACGAAACTCTCCGAGTGCCATCCCGGCGGCGATTTACATACTAGCCGGCAGGAGGAAGTTCGGGGAATATTAGTTGCCCCGAAGAAGAGGAGATTTGATCGCCCCTTCTCTGAGCGTGTGCCTTGACCCTTGAGTCTTAATTTCTCCCAAGAGACATTTTTATCTTAATTGTTGCAATTACATATTTGCTTATCTCAAAATTGTTACAATTGTGCACCTGGTGGCTGTTCTGGGCTTCCTGCCAAAAGCCAATTAAGTTAGAAACTTTGTATCTTTTTTCTGGCTGTTCAGTGCAGGAGATGAAAGAGAAAGTTGGGAAATTTCAGTACCAAGCCGGGACTGTGGGTCGAGCTGTCAAAATCGGGATTGTCCCGCTCAAAACTGGAAAGTTGGGAGGTATGTAGTCAACCATGATCAAATATTTGCTAACATTAAAAAAAGTTTGTAATGCAAAAAATCTAAATTGCATCTTTTCTATGAACAATGTTGAGGCCTGGTTGGTAGAACAATTATTAATTGGCTATTTGTAATTATGTAGGTAAATTGAAGCCCAGCATGTGGCCCTCCAGTCTGTTGAGTTACTTGTTGGATGTGAAGTTTAGTTTGCAGATTGAAGAGCTTTGCAAATAGTTGAATCATGTCTTGTATTCTATATCCATATCACTGGCATTGCTATACAAGGGTCACACACTGCCAAATAACTCTCCATTTTGAACCATGTGACATTTCACTTTTTACACCTAAGTCGAAAAGCCGAACTTTGGCAGAAACATAAATTCCATATTACCATTTTTTTTTTACAGAAACTAGCAAATGTTGCCTTTATTCCGTGCAACTGCTGTTATGAGAAGAAAAAAAAACCTGACAATTTCTACCAAAACATCTGAAAGCAACAGGAAAGGCGAAGCAAACAAGGCAAAACGCTGCTTCTCAAATTCATCACTTCTATTTAACCGAAGCTTATGTGAAATGTAGTAGCAGCTGCAAAGTGCATTGAATTTGAGCCACAGAACACTGAGTCCTTTTTAGTGGCGCAATGTAATAACAGGACTAGAACTGGCAAAGCACAATAGAATGGCTGAATGCAGAAATTCTAGTAGGGGAGACACATTGTGATCTGGCAATCATTAAAGGACAGCCAAACCCTAAAAGTGTGTTGTATGAATAGTGTTTGGTCGGCCCTACATTTTCCCATGCTTCACAGCTGCAATGATATTGAAAGACTGGCAGTTAAAGATACACAACTCCACAACATGGAATCTGCTGTTAGAGTTCTTTACATTGTCCCACTGCTCAAGTCTCAAGCTTGAAATATATAATGTTTGGCTCTGTGGTTGCTTCAGAAGACACCTCTGATCGTACTTCCAATAAATTCATTTACTGATCTGAGCTGCAGGAAACTGTAGTTCTACAAACCCTAGTCTAAGTATTAGGATGCCCATAGGATTACAGTTCAGTGATGATATGTATGCATTTTCTCCATTTTGGATGAGATTAAAGGAAAACTATAACAATCAATACCCTATTTTTTCTACACTGCAGTAAAATAAAAGTAGCATAAATCATACCCCAATATTTTTTCGAAACACATTTTTGGGCTATAGAGGCCAATGGGGTTAATCACCAGCTTGTAAAAGAGAGCACGGGTTACACTGGACTTGAACACTTAAGGCAGGACCTTTGCATAGTAGAAGAAATGAAGGTGTGGTGTAAGTAGGTAGATGCAGGGGAATTCCCTGAGGATGTAGTCAACTTCCCTCCAGACAGAAATACGTCACATGTGGTCTGGATCTCAACCAGTGGAGTGGTGTCAGGGACCCGGGAGCTCCCTCCAGGGAGGTTGTCAGGATCAAGGAGGAAGCCCTCTTGAGGGAACAAGGTCGCGGTGTCCAAGGGGTTAATCCAAAAGAGTGGTCAGAATCCAGGCAAGAGTTCAAGGCAGGCAGATAACAGCAAGTCCAAAGTCCAGGCAGGGGTCAAGGATACAAATCAGGAACAAGATTAGGAATATCAGAACACAGGGAACCCAGGAAATACTTAGAGCAAGGTTTCCTATACTTGGGCGCCATTCTGGCGTCTAAAATGGGTTTTTATTTCAAATTTGGCGCCATTGTGACGTCATTGACGTCCTTGCGCCGACGTCGGCGCATTGACGTCATCGTGCCGGCGCCGCTTACCCACGTGGCGGCCATGGGCGCCGCCATTTTGGGAGCGACGCCGGCAGGAGAGGACGCGCCGCCCGGAGCTCCTGGACCTGCTCCGGGCGGCGATCGCGACAAGTGGTCAGTTAGGAGAACCTAAAGCCTGACACCCTATCCACTGTGTCCCTTCACTGTAGGCAAATCTTACAGCCTGGGAAGCTACTCCCTGTTACACCTCCTTGATGGAGCACACATCTGCTCTTTATATCTCCCCTCACTATCTTACTCTCCTAGAGAGTCTATAATAATTATATTCCTGCTACTCAGCCTCATTCACAGGGTCCGTGATCCCTGGCTTCCACACTAGAGGTTCAGATCCCTCTAGGGCAAACTGGCTTTACTGTGCCTTGTTGTACCCAGGCCCCTGGAAACATCCAGCTGGATCCACCCCTTCTCACTCACTATACCAAAGTGTGAAAGGAAGTGGTCACAGCGCCTCTTGGCCAATAACACAACTATGCAAATTACAACTAGCTACATGGGCATCTGCCCAGCAACTAGGGAGATCGGGAAGTGTACGGAATTAAAGCCATAGGGGCACATTAACCCTATGGGCCCCTACACAAATATAATCAATCTTTATTGCGCAAGCTGGGTTATTAGCGCCGCTCCCCTCCTTGATCAGACTTGTGTTTGGAAAGATTCCCTTTCCTTGGTCAGTCCTAGCTCAGTCTCCTGTGATAGCTGTGCACATGCCATTACTCTCTAGTGGCACTTGCACCGACCCAGTACTGTCAGTGATTTAAAGGTCAGATGTACAGAATGGACCCATCATCTCTTCATCTAGGGACAGTTGATCTCCAACAAAGAGGAAATTAAAGCTGCCACTTGGAGGAGGGCAGCTGAAGGCAGACAAAGACTGAGAACACCACGGCTGAAACTCAGACCGAGCTCAGAAGGATTGCTTGATGGCAAACTGAGACCTAGTCTGAAACTTTCTTGTCTAATAAAGCACTTTGCTTCCTTTGGAAGTTTGTATGCCAGGTTTATGTGCAAGGATCTCAGAAGATACTTGTTACTTGCACAATAGGGGGCTAATGACCCCAGACTTTAGTGTTGCAAATATATATCAGAAAGGAACCAAAGATTTGCTGGGGGAAACTTTATGTGAACAATTAAAATCAGCAGTCCAGCACCACTCTGTAACACTAATAGTTCTTCTTGCCCTATCTCATGCCATTTGCTTCAGAGCTTTTGTGAACAGGGAGCTCTCATCCATTTACATCTACACAAGAAGTCCTTGTTAGTCCTTTTGCTAGTATCTGTAACAGGCCGCCATCAGGAGGCAGAGGAGGTACAGTCGTACCAAGCCCAGACCTAAACATGGGCCCAGCTGTGCTGCACTTTCCGAATTAGGCAGGCGCCAAAGTTCAAAACCAGAAAAATGTAGAGAAGGCACTCGAATAAGAGGAATCTTCCACCAGGCAGAGTATTAAAGTATATATGTTTTATTATGTCATAAATACAGCCTTACGCGTTTCGTGTTATCAGCACTTAGTCATGGGCTAACTGGTCACAATTTCTAACAAGATATTTAATTATTTTGAAAATATTTTATTTTATTTTCATGTTAAACAAATGATTCAAACAAGATATGTAAACACAAGTGAACCAATCACATAACACTTCCAATAATCCAAATAACAAATCAGCACTGAACAGTTAATTAAGAACAACCAATGATTCTAATGAGGCTAAAACCACACACATTATGAAGTCATGGATGCCATTTTGGTACACCTCAAAATGAAGTCAATTCAAAAACTGACCAACTTTATTAATAAAATTTAAAAATGTAAATATTTAAATAGGAAGGAAAGTCTGGCCCGGATTTGCGGCAAGGCCGCATAGGCCCGGGCCTAGGGTGCCAAAAAATAGGGGCGGCATGCCGCCCAGCCGCATTATGGGGACGTTCGCGTCCCCATTCAACTACACCAGCTGCGCTGGCGTTTTTTCGCTGGCGCGCTGGGAAGGCGGGCGCTAGGACCGCGCGGCCGCCTGGTCGGACCGTGCGGCCTAGGGGCGGCCGGGGAAGAAATCCAGCCCTGCGGAAAGTACAAGGAATTGAACACTTTAGAAGTAGCAAGATACATCATATTCATTGTTCAATCGTTTACACCCAAAGTGCTGAAAACCCTAAGCTGCAAACGGAGCCAACGCCACAAATAGACCCAAAGCCGCAAAAGGAGCCGAAACCACAAAAAGACCCAAAGCCACAAAGCTGAAGGAACCCAAAGTAACTGTCATCACCTAGGACTGGGCTGTCCAACCTGCCCCCAATCTTTACCAGTGTCAGCAACAGCCAAAAATAAATCTGATCACATTATATTGCCCCCCAAGTATTTATGTACCTGTGCCAGCGCCCAGCCCAGCAGCAACAGCAAACATATGGGCCCCAAATCTGTACCTGGCTGTGTCAGCAGGAAGCTTCACACTTTACAGTAATAGAAAGAATGTCTTGAGTTCAGTGCAACTGTGCAAGGCTGAGAGCAGCGAGAGCAAGCCACACCAAGAAGGCCGCCAGCTCTGTGCCTCTATCTGTCATCCAACACATCAGTGATGTCATTGACGCGTGTACGCACGTCGCGGTGCACCGCACAGAAGGAGCAATTACTTGCCGGCAAGAGGGAGAAGGTGAAGGAGATGTATTCCACCCAACTGGGTGACCATGATTATTGAAACAAATTATTAAATAAACGCTTGAAAAAAGTGTGCCCCTCAATGATGGCGCCCTACTCAGCCGCCTACTCTGCCTACCCCTAGTTCCGGCCCTGATCCCTGCAGTGAGCACCAACCATTTGGTTTTTTGGTGTGCTATTAATGTGGGCATGGTCTTGTGGTAACATGGGTGTGGTTTAAAGTGGGTGTGGTCTAAAAACAGGGAGAGGCTAACACTGGCTAACACAAAGGAGAAAAGGCTCAGGTTACACAGCAGATAGCAAATAAGCTCTGTCTGTCTAATGTTGTTATCTGTTATCCATTAGTTATCCTGTGCCATATAGCTGTTTTTCAATTTCCGTCATTGCTACACAGCAGCTTGTTTATATGAACTATAGTCGTGTTTCTGAAGCAAACAGATCAGTTTTACCAGTGCAGGGCAACAATACATGATATTTTCATTACTTTAAAACACTTACATTTTTTTGTGTTACTGTTCGTTTAATTCCAGAACCAACAAGTGCATTTTTTTTAGTTGTAATATTGGTTTGTATGTTGCAATCAGGTCATTTTGCCTGGTTATGTGCTTTCAGAAAAAGCCAACACTTTATGATGGAACTGCCTTCTGGCAGGGTATTGTTTCTCTTACACAATGTAACTGAATGTGTCACAGTGAGACCTGGATTATACTATTGAGTGCTGTTCTTAGATCTACCAGGCAGCTGTTGTCTTGTGTCAGGGAGCTGTTATTTGGTTACCTTCCCATTGTTCTGTTGCTAGGCTGCTGGGGGGGGCGGGATAATATCACTCCAACTTGCAGTACAGCAGTAAAGAGTGACTGAAGTTTATCAGAGCACAAGTCACATGACTGGGGGCAGCTGGAAAACTGACAATATGTCTAGCCCCATGTCAGATTTCAAAATTAAATCTGCTCTTTTGAGAAACAGATTCCAGTGCAAAATTCTGCTGGAGCAGCACTATTAACTGATGTGTTTCCTTTAAAATAAGTTCCACTGAATACCAATGTGTTTTTTTAATGTTATTATTATTACACCCCTGGCCACCAATGTATTTTTTAATACTCTATAAGCCCCTGGCCACCAATGTTTTTTTAACTTGTAAGGGGGGGGCCTGGCCACCATTAAAAAAAAATAATTCTAAGGTGTCCCTGCCTACCAATTTCTTTAACTTGTAAGGGGAGCCTGGCCACAATTTTTTATTTACATAGTGGGAGGGACCCTGGCCACCAAAGGGTTTTTCTAACTTATTGGGAGAAGCCTGACCACCAGTGAAGTTTTTTTTAACTTGTAGGGAGGACCCTGGCCACCAATGTATTTTTAGCTCCCATGTTTGCATGGATTTTTACTGTGATGTGGGGTCTACGATGGGGCATGTGGTGGTGGGCGGGGCCCAGAAATTTTTGTTGTATGGGGCCCCGTGATTTCTGATGGCGATCCTGACATGTAAAGTGGTCCCCAAATTTACATGTGTGCTCATGGTGGATCAGAATTTACTTTTCATCAGGAGAAGACTTTAATGTCCATCCATCATGTTCCACCAAGGTACAAGGGGCACAACTTAACATTTCTAAAGCTCTGACATCCAATGTTCACTACTTTGGGGACAGGCACAAGTCCTACTTGTCCAAAGTCCCTGAAGGCCAAATGGGTTTATAGTGGCAGCCCTACCTTTAATTTTTAATAGTCAGAAATGTGAACCTACTGTCTTGTATAGGTATAGGCATATACACGTTTCTTGGCAAGATTTAGTGGTTGTTTATATGAAAATACAGGTATGGGATTATCCGGAAATAGGGTTGCCACCTTTTCACCCCGTGGAATCCAGGCAGGGGGAGGGCTGTGACACGGCAGGGGTGGGGCTGTGACATCAGGGGCAGGGCTATGATTGGTGATTCCCACGTCAATTATAGGAAATCCAAGTTAAGAAAAACAGTCAGGCAATTTTGACGCGGGCAGCCTTTTAAAAACCTGGGCAGGTGGCAACCCTATCCGGAAACCTGTTATCCTGAGAGCTCCGATTTACCAATGCCCGTCTCCCATAGACTACATTTTATCCAAATAATCCAAATTGTTAAAAATGATTCCCTTTTTCTCTGTAATAATAAAACAGTGCCTTGTAATTTATCCAGACTAAGATATAATTCATCTTTATTGGAGGAAAAGCAATCCTTTTGAGTTTATTTAATGTTTAGGTGATTTTCTAGTAGTTTTAAGGTATGAAGATCCAAATTACAGAAAGATCCATTATCTGAAAAAAAAAACAAGTCCTGAGCATTCTGGATAACAGATCTCATACATATTTCCATCACTCACTAATATAGTGTAAATCACTTCTTTTGTGAATGAGATGCTGAGAGTTGTAGTCCAACAAATGTTTGCCAGGATAAATGCATGCAATCAGAAACCCCCAAATAATAACTGCCTACTGCTTTAAAACTAAACTGTAAAGCAATCCAGCCCTGACCTTCCACTTCCTTTTTCAAAAGCTGTCTAGGGGTAATTATAATGCATGCAAGTCACAGTCCGGAGACAGAAAGAGCCTGCTTCCCGGGGCCCTCTAATTAAGGCCCTTCTCTTCTGCAGATTTGTTCTGTCCTACTTGCTAAAACAGATCTGCCCAGGATTTCCAATGGTGAATATTTAAGCAGGAATGTAGCCTTTGTTACTATGAATAGTTCTGGGCAGATTAGCGGGATGCCAATTTCCTGTTGCCTTTCAGAGCTGCTATTTGAGCTCCATTTGCTCCTGGCTCTTGCACAATTGAAAACAATGGGTGACTTCATTCAGGTTTCACATCAGAGCTCCTTAGAAACAGTGGAAGTGGCTAAAGCCCTACTTTACAGGTAATTAACAATAGATAATGTTTGCTCTGCATTTCTTTTTTTCAGATCTGATAAAAAGAGGCAGGAGTACAAATACAGCTCTCTGCTGCAGATAATGTGACTTTATGGATACAATAACTGCATGGGCAAACGGCATTGAATATCTAGGACAAATATATGTCTGTAATAAATAATCCCAAATGGTTACTTCATCCTTGTGTTGCCTCAGGGGCTAGCTAAGCATTGTTAAGCCACAGCTGAACTTGGCATCAGAGACCAGCTTATACACGGGCGGTTTTTCCTGCGCTCCCCTGCGTTGCCCTTTCTTCCGTTCATCGCAGGGGAGCGCAGGAGTAGACGCACTCAATTATTGTGAAGGGGGTTGTACTCACACAGATGCATGTATATGCTGAACGCAGGTAAAATGCAACATGCTGCGTCCCATTATTGCTATTCTTATTGTGTAAAGGGAAAGTATAGCTAGTTGCACATATATGCCAATATTAACTTTCACACAAACACTCATTTGACGCTATGAAACTGATTGAATCATAAAAAAAAATTACAATATTTTTCATTTTTAAACTGGGGAATAGATATCCAAATTATTTATCATTTTCATAAACAGAAAATAAACTGTGGGGGAAAAAAGACTAACAAGACTGCCTTGCATTGAAACGACAAGAGGCACTGGAAATTGTAAACAGCTGATAGATGTGCTCTGTTATTCTATACACGCTGAAGCCGTGCTCTCATAGAAGCTTCCTCCTCCTCCTAATTGGCATACTGTCCCCCGCCCACTCCTTTTTGTGGGCGGAGACTTGTCAGATTGATAGCTCTAGCTGTGTAGCTCCAGTCCCATAGGTTGTTGTACTAGTGCAGGGGTCTCCAACCCTTTTATAAAAGTGAGCCATATTTAAATATAATGAAAAAGTTGGGCAGCAACACAAGCATGAAAAAGTTCCCAGGGGTGCCCAATAAGGGCTGTAATTGGTTATTTGTTAACCCCATGTGGATTTGCAGACTACAGGTTGGTCAGTTTGGCAGTACATATTGGGGGTCATTTATAAAGTTTGTGCAGCGCATATTCATTCGCGAATGGTTTAACTGCCCATGTTTTTTCCTGAATGCTAAATATTGCACTGCTGTGCCCGTCTTTCTGGTTTTTGTGAATTCGCAATGCAAACGCATTTTTGCGAGGTTGATGCGCCCGAAAATAGCATCGGCAGTAATGCAAATTTGTGGCGTGACTCGAGTATTCACACTTCATGTTTTTTGCCATATTTAAAAAGCTCTTATGGATATTCACAGTGCGAAAAAATATTCGCCACTTTTGTTTGCACATCAAATACACCACTCTCATCCAGCTTAATAAATATAACCATGTGCATGGCACATATTTTCACTGTGCAAATCATTGTGCCCTGCACAAAGTTTATAAATGAGCCCTGATCCATTGCCTTTATGCCCCCTCCAGGACACTGGGGTCAACATCAAACAGCTTGGTGAACAACATGCTGCTCAATAGCCACTGTTGGGGATCACAGTGCTTGGTTACTCTATACACACTAAAGCTGCAGTACAAATGTTTTGGCCCAAAATGTGCTGCTGAGCAGTACTACAATACTGTTGAATTGTGCAATGTCATTGGTCACCAGGATCTGAGCTGGAAAGGCACCAGGAAAAGACACAGTGGCCCAGAGCCCTCGTGGGCCTAGGGTTACCACCTGGCAGGTATTTTATTGGCCTGGCTGATCCCAATACTATTAATAGGGAAAATGATAAATTGTACATTTTTTTCAGGTTTTTTCCGATACAGTAGAACAACATTGCTAGTGCGATCACCGTCTATTCCAATTCCCTGCACTTCTGATTCTGCCTCCTGAAACAATGCCGGAGCCTATCAGAGGCCAATGCAGTCAGGCTGATGGAATCTGAAGAGATAAACAGATGCAGACAATATCCCTGTCCTTTATCCGGACTTTTTCTGGCTTGCTTTGTTTATCTTTTGCTACACTAAGTACATCCTGCCCCACATTTCAATTCCCTCTCCTGTGAAAAAGTGTCCCATGTTGCCTTTCTTTTTTAATTAATCTGCTTTTCACTAAGTTTTTGTTGCCTTTTTTTATGAAATATTGTATCCTATATTTGAATCTTTTTTTTTATAAACTGTTGATATTTATACAAGATAATTAAATAATTTCCTAGAATGAAATAGAATGTGCATAAGGAAAACTAGAAACCACCTGTTCCGGCAAGACTTTATCTCAAGTAATCAACTTTTATTCTAGTCATAAAATGTTAAACATTAGACTTAAATCCACAACTTCATCAGCCCAGTGGGTGCCAGGGAGTTCGAGGAGGCATTACTGTGCAATACTCGCATCAGGCACATTCCATGGGGCAGATTTACACGAGGGTGAAAAATCGTTACCGACCACTTTGCACCCATCGCTACACTTTGCCAGGCGAAAATTTTCTCAGGCAACACTAATTCACTGCAATGTTGAGTTTCGATGTGGGAGGTGAATGCTGGTGACATTTCTTCGACAATGCGAGCAATTGAAAGCGAAGATGTGCTAGAGTTCATTTCTGCCTAGCGCAAATTTGCTAGAGGTCTTGTGCTCAGGTTGGAAATTTAAAGTTGAATGGACGTATATATGTTGCAGCAAATACATCACATTACACAATTCCAGGGAACCTTATTAAAGACAATAGAATTGTTACAATGCCCTACACATGAGCCCACTGTATAGTTAATGTTCCATATGTTATGCGGAAATCCAGTTACGTTACCCAAAAAAAATTTTGAAAAAAGGAAAAGGCGCCAGCGTTTTTGGACTTAGAAGCTTTTTCTGCTGAAAAATATGATGTAAGTAACAGAAGATTGAGGAAGATATATGCACCTCGTCTGGTCTGAGCTGGTGAAGGCAAGTCTGGCGAAAGGCTGGCCTTCAGTGTTCAGTAAAATCTGAATTTCATTGAATTTGCGGAGTTAACGTCCATTCGCCAGAGCATTCGACAGAGCATATTGTCGCCTGGCGATAGAGTGCGAATGACCGTTTGCGTCTATCTCTTTCGCTAACGAAAGAGATACCACAAATGTTATTTGTCGTCATAAATTTTCAGGTTATATATGTAAGGATTTTAGGAATGCCTAGGTAACTTTTAATATGTGTATATTTTTCAATAGTGTGCACATTATTGTATATGGTGATTCATTTCCACCTGCTCCACTTATTCACCCTAACCCACTCAATTATTTTCCACTTCCATTGCTTAATGAAAAGAGCAGGATAGAAAAGCCAGGACTAAGGAAGCATTAAATATGGACTGATGCTGTGCCATTGAAGCCATCCATAAATTGCAGTACAAATAAAATTGGGATTATGATCTCTGTTCAACAGATGAGAAATAAGAAAGTCAAAGAAGAGATGAAAAAGCAAGTTCTCTTTTTTTACACACAGGAGCTAAAATCAATTTCTGAATACAGTCTGATAGGAATTAGGTCTCCTACTGTAATAAACTACCCATATAGCAATGGGATCCTTGTTCTCACTTTTACACTTCCATAGCTAAATTAGGGTCCCTATCTCATTGTCGGAGCCTCCAGGTAGATCAGTTGTTAGTCCAAGAGAGATAAACATTTAGATCAGTCAACTTCAGCCCAAAGCCAAGGGTGGTCCAAATGGCCAAAGATCTGCTTGTTTGGCATCATGACCAAATAAGTTGATCTCTAGGTGTACGGTCAACTGTAGACAAAAACTTCCCCAGGAGGAAGTTTAGCAAATCAAGTTAACATTTTGTATTCCCTTCTAATTTATGCCTCTAGCTGCGATGCCCTCTTTCACCACATATTTTAAGCAACTACTCTATGTTGCCTCTTGTTTGCTACAGAACAAATAAAAAGTATTGTAGTAATATAACACTTCCAGCTGGAAAATCAGAAAAAGGGAGCTGAAATGATTGTTATTAGAACATTTGGCTTATTTTATCAAATGCGTGAGTAGTTAAGCACATGTTTCCGAATGTTGGCATTTCCAGATTGGTATTGTTCTGGGCTTGTGTGAGTCAATGGAGCGGGAGAGGTGAAACGTTAGAGAGTGATGAAGAAAAGGAAAGTGTGAGGCTCTGAATAAGCTATGTGGTTTGCTTCACTTGACATCACTGCTTCCTGTTCGGTATTTTTGTGAGACAACATGATTTCATCTTCTTTCATGGGTGAGAAACTAAATGCCAGCAAGAAAGGTTTCGGTAAGTTAAAATAGAATGCAAGAAACTGTCAATATGGGAACAAAAACAGAAAAAAACACTGAATGACAAAAATTGTGTTAATGCTTTATACTTTTCCCACTCTGTGAAGTATTACTTTTTTTGCTCTACAGCTTGCTCTTCCCAAAAACATCAAACTAATAGCCAATACAACTCAATTGGCTCACTAAACCTGCTTATGTTAATGTATCGGTGGACAACTGAACTGATATCTGGATTTTATAAGCATGGATGCCATTAGAACTCACGGGGGCCCCAGACAACATCATTTTCAGGGCCCCCTGGGTTCTGCGCACCCCAGCCCCCAAACCCCACCCCAGATTCCACCCACCCCAGACCTAAAAGACCATACAGACATCAGCCCCAAAAAAAGGTAACCCCCCCACACACAAGTTAAAAAAAGCCATTGATGGTCAGGGCCCCCCTATTAGTTAAAAAAAAAACTGTGGTGCCAGGGCCTCCCATAAAAGGTTTTTTTAAAAAAAAAAATGGTGGTCAAGGCCACCATAAAAGTTTTTTAAAAATCATTGGTGATTAAGGTTGCTATAAAAGTTTTTTAAAAACTCATTGGTGGACAGGGCCCCCATAAGTTAAAAAAACTTTTTGGTGCTAGGCCCCCAGAGAATATATTTTTTTAAAAAAACATTGGTGGCATGGGCCTATAAAGTATTAAAATAATACATTGGTAGCTAGAGGTGTAAAAAAAAAAAACACATTGGTGGTCAGTAGAACTGAACTTGTGGTTTCGGGACTTCAATTTCGGCTATTTTCATGACTTCGGGTCTTTTCGTGGCTTTAGGACTTCAGTTATGGCTAGTTTTGTGGCTTTGGTCTTTTCGTGGCTTTGGGACTTCGGCTGTTCGGGACCTCAGAACATGTGGCACACCTTCAGCGTTGTCAAGGGAGGCCAGGCAATTTTGAAAAGTGCAGCACAGCCAGGCCCCCCTTTAGACCCAGGCCCGGTACAGGAGCACCCACTGATGATGGCCCTAGTTATAAGTTTAAAGGAAGCCAAAATCGGGCAGATGTTTGCTTTACAGGTCGGATTGAGGACCGCATCAGCTTGTTAAATGCCTTTAAAAATAGGCGTTGGTTTGGGCAATCACTCTCTTTAAAATCCGCAAGTGGGGGAGGAAGGACAAGCCTGTGAAACCATTGCTGAGATCATAGCAACCTCTCCCCTATAAATGCTGTGACATAGGAGAGGATCAAGCTTAGTTGGATCAGTACTTTGGTGTTGGTCTGGGCAATCACTCTTGTTTAAAAGCCATAAGCAGGGGAGGAAGCAATACGTCTGTATAAAATCAATACTTTGTTATTGGCAATCTCTCCCTTTATAAAATGCTACTGGCATGGGGGAGGATGAAGCCCATTTAAGCCGATGCCTTGGTCTGGAGACACTGACCCCACAATATGCAACTGTAGGGAGATACCGCCCCAGAGAAAAAACTTGACCAGAGGTAAGTAGTTAGGACCACCATGTGGGGTTTACCACGACGTGGTATGGTGGCTTATCAATCTTATGATCATAATTTTGTAACAAAAAAAACCCTGTTTTGCAAAATACACGCAATAGCTTGGATACTAAATTACTTGTGAAACAGGACCGGGGGAATGTGCGTTGATCAATTTTTTTCTTTTTTGTATATATACACAATTTGATTGACGTGATTTTAATGCAGAGTAAACACTTGTAAGCCATCTTGAGGTGCCACTTTAATTTTTATCCTTACAGTTATGGTTTCTCTTTTAATATGACCTGTTAACCTTATATAAGCATGGATAAATATAAACATGAGCATGTTTTTGGCATCCTTTGACGTATTTCACCAGTTTCCTCTGGTTTTCAAAGAACCACAAATGACATGCTGCATTATTTTAAGCGTTCGGTGGTTTAAAAACGGGCTTAGTTATGTTCATTTCAAGACAGAATTTCTATACTGGATAATTATTTTAAATGGTGGCTTTAACGTTTATCCCTTTTTCATATACAAAAGATTTTTAAGCGCACTTTAATTTCCTAAGTACTTAAAAAAAAGCGTATTTCTTTGAAGTACAGGAAAGAGGTTGTTATTGTGACTCACTGTTCCACCGAAGACAAAAATAGTCGGCTTGCATACAAAAGTAGTCTGATGTGCTGAATTTTATCCCATTACAATGACAGCAAATTCCCTGGGTGGACAAATTGTATGTGCATGCATATATTAGAAAAGGGTCTTAAAGGACCAGTAACATAAAATTTATTCCAAAAACAATTTGTTTCTACTTAACAGAAAAAAAACACCCCGACACATTTAACTTTAAATTCGCAAAGTCTTTATTAAGAAATAACTTACAGATTCTCAGTTTTTGCGCCTCTTCAGAAATGGCGGCAGGTCGCTGATCCATCATGCGACACTCGTTTTCTCCTCCCTGGCTATCTCCTCTAGAAAGCAGGGAGGAGAAATTGAGCACCGCACAATGGAACTGGTCCTTTAACTATAGGGGAAGCTAATCCTGCAACTGCAAGTGTGTCAGGAGATATAATAGGCTCCATGGAGTCCTTGTTGTGTATAAATCAGATTGTCAAAGTGGATCATTAAATCTACTTATGCTACTGATTAGAAGCCATAAAAGTTTTATATTAAATTAACGGCACAAAACTTCAGACTGAATACTTTAAACAAATCCACATGAGTTTCTGTTGTGATTTTTATGGTGTAGTTTTTATTTCTAAACTACTCTTCAAATAATTTACTCTACCATGTAAAATGTAATTCCTAACCCAACAAATGAATTTTTTTAGTAGTGATATTGGTATGTAGGCAGCTATCTCGGGTCATTTTGCTGGTCATGTGCTTTCAGAAAGAGCCAGTGCTGCACCATGGAACTGCTTTCTGACAGGCTGTTTCTGTTTCTGCTTCTCAATGTAACTGAATGTGTCATAGTGGGACCTGGATTTTACTGTTGAGTGCTGTTCTTATATCTACCAGGGAGCTGTTATCTGGTTACCTTCCTATTGTTCTGCTCATAGGTTGCTGGGGGTGGAAGGGAGGGGTTGATATCACTCCAACTTGCAGTACAGCAGTAAAGAGTGACTGAAGTTTATCAGAGCACAAGTCACATAACTTGGGTACCTGGGAAACTGACAATATGTATAGCGCGCCATGTCAGATTTCAAAATGAAATATAAAAAAATCTTTTTGCTCTTTTGAAAAATGCATTTCAGTGTAGAAGCCTGCTTATTAACTGCATTATTAACTGGTGCATTTTTTTAAAAAAATATATGTTTTCCCATGATAGTATCCCTTTAAAGTAGGGGCTAAAGTATTTATTTTCAATCATATAACATGATTGACATTACCCAACATAGATTGTAAAAAATGACATTACTAAGCAAGTCAGGGTGTATTTTACAGGATTTGGCATTCTTGTATTCTTCTGTGTAATAGGGGGTACTAAAATAGTTTGTTTCACTCTAGCAGAAATGCTATAAGGAAAACAATGGGAATTACATATATTGTTAACTTATTTCTAATGCAAACGTCACATTGCTTCCAATTTTGTTTAATTTAACTACATATGGCTAATTAAAATAATTTATTCAAAGTAAGGTTACGGTTACTATGGGGCAGATTTATCAAAGGTCGAGGTGAATTTTCGAATGAAAGAAATCAAATTCCAAGCTATTTTTTGTGTACTTCGACTAGGGAATAGTCCAAATTCAATTTGAATATGAAAAAAATGAGAAAATTAGAATATCGAAATTTATTATTTACTGTCTCTTTAAAAATTTGACTTTGACCATTTGTTCTAAAACCTACCGAATTGCTGTTTTAGCCTATGGGGGACCTCTTATAACTTATTTGGAGTCATTTTGTGGACTTTGAAAAATCAAAGTTTTTTTTGGGAAAAACTTCAAATAGAATTCGATCGATTGCGATATTCCTTCGATTCTTACTATTAGAATTCGGCCAAATAATTTGATCGAAAATTGACCAATTCAACCAAAAAAAACTTCGACTTAGTTTCGATTGGTCTTTTTGAATTCGAATTCCGAAGTTTTTTCAATTTGAAATTCAACCCTTTATAAATATGCCCCTATGAATACTGGAAACACTACTTTTATTTTAAGGAAAGGTATCAGGGGCTCTTATGTTTTGCCTTCCACATAAGGCAGCAATCCTAATGCTTCATCTGTGCTCCTTTGCTCTCTACACTTTGGGGCATATTTATCAAGGGTCAAAGTGAAAATTTGAATTGAAAATTTTGAAATTTTAATTTTTTTTAGTTTTTTTAAGTGAAATTCGACTAGGGAATAGTTAAAATTTTATGTGAGTTTTTTTAAAAAAATTTAATTTGATTTTTGAAATTTATCATGTACTGGCCCTTTAAGAATTAGAATTTGACTATTTGCCACCTTAAACCTGCCCGATTGCTGTTTTAGCCTAGGGGGGACGTCCTGGGATCAATTTGGAGTTGTGTGCAGCCTTCTTGAAAATCAAGTTTTTTTGGAGAAGAATCTCAAATCGATTTTGATTTGATTCGATTCGAGTTTGAGGGTCAATCCCATTCACCAGAGTTTGAAAAATGTAATTTTTTCATAAATTGCAGTTGGTCGAATTTTGGTAGAATTTCGAGTTCATGGAAGTTTATGGGAGTTTAAAAAAACTCCCGTGAACTCTAAATTAGACCCTTGATAAATCTGCCTCTTTGTGTAGAATTTCTTGTTGAAAAAAATTAAATTTACACTGGGTGGCCAGGAGTGACTGCTTGCTGCCCATGGTAACATGCTGTGCTGTCCGAGTCAAAGTTCTCTCCTTGCCTAACTGCAAAAATACCATGGCCTGGATTCAGAGCCAATTTCTGTGGGGGCTGGGAACCCCCTGCTTGCCCAATCACTTGCACCAGGTCCGGAATGAGAATTAAAATAGGCCCTGGCATTTCAGGTACGCAGCCCACTCCAGCCCACTAAATACTGACTTACTGAGGGGACCTTATAGCAGCCCCTCTGGCATTTGCCAGAACCCACAGATTGCCAGTCTGCGCCTGACTTGCACCATGACCCAACCACTACAAACCCTCCTCCCTTGTGTGGTCAAAACAAGGGAGACAGATAAGGGACTGAGCAGACAAGATATTTCCTTGAGTGGTCACATCCGGCATATAGGGGTGGCTTGTTGGCCCTAAGCCTGGGTTTTTGTAGACTTCTCACAAATGCAGGTCTAAATGCCCCTGCTTGGTATAGAAAGGGAGAAAAGTAAACAAGAATTGCTAGTTCATAATGAGATGTATACTTTGTGGACGAAGTAGTCCTTTGTTATCAAATAGAATATGGTTCGCCATGAGACTTTCACAAATCATAGAGATCACTCCGGGGAACCGATTTCTTTGATCAGTAATCACTTTATTCAGAAATGCACGACATCTAGAGATCCTTCCTCAGGTGCTTATACATGTGATTACTGATCAAAGAAATTGGTTCCCCAGAGTGATATATAAGATTCACAATGAGATAGTCCATAAGGTGTAAACTGTGGGTCACAACTCAATTGTGACAGAAATTCATGATGGTTATATCATTATATATATTTTCCATTTCATAATTACATTTTCTGTTAGAATCAAATTTTTATAAAAGAGAGCCCCAACAGGACTAACCCATGCAACCATTTATCCAGACACGCTGATGACCGGTGACCTTATATATATATATATATATATAATATATATATAGAATAAAGTACCCCCTCTTGTAAAATATAAGGATATTATAAGTTACCGAGGAGTTTCATGCCCATATAAAAACACGAGGCCGAGGTAACTTCTAATATCCTCATATCATAATATTTATAATATTTATTATAATATTTATTATAATACACAAATTTCAGTGAGTCATGTGACAGAAATGACATCAGAACTCACCGTTTATAACTGATGACATCAGAACTCACCATTTATAAGGTTATAATTTACAAGATGTTCATAGCTTTTGTGTATTATATATATTATATTTGTAAATATCGCCCTTTTACATCTCTTGCCTTGAACCACCATTTTGTGATGGTCTGTGTGCTGCCTCAGAGATCACCTGACCAGAAATACTGCAGCTATAACTGTAACAGCAAAAGTGTGGAAGCAAAAAACAAAACTCAGTCTGTTAATTGGCTCATGTGACCTAATGTATGGTTTGTTTGTGTGCACCGTGAATCCTAGGATCCTAGGGGGCGTCAGTTATTTTTTAAAATGGCAATTTTCTATTTATGATTACCCAATGGCACATACTACATAAAAAGTATATTATTATGAAAATAGTATATTTGCATGAAGCAGAGTTTTACATGTGAGCTGTTTTATGCAATATATTTTTTATAGATACCTACATTATTAGGGCAATATAGTTTTCCTTTAAAGGCTTGTAAGAGAAATGGTCAGACCACAATTTCAGTCTAATAGGACTAAAACAAAGCAACAGTTAAGTTGTGTGCCCAGGGGCGTAACTACAGAGGGTGCTGACCCTGCTACTGTAAGGGGGCCCAGGAGGTATAGGGGCCCACATAAGGCCCTAATTCATGAGCAATTTTATAATATATTGGTTATAAAGGACCTCTTGATTAAATTAATTTGCTGTGGGGCCCAGTAATATCTAGTTACGCCACTGTGTGTGCCACAGAATAACAGAAATGGCCAACTACATCACTCTATGGGGTATATTTATCAAAAACAGAAGTTCGAGATTGCCACAGTCCTCTAGATTGAAATTCCGCCACTCTCCATTCATTTCTATGAGATTTTGAAAGGCGTATTTATCAAAGGATGAACTTTCACCCACTGATAAAAATGCCTTTAAAAAACCCATAGAGATGAATAGGGAGTGGCGGAATTTCACTCTAGAGAACTGTGGCGATCTCTAACTTGGCTTTTTGATGAATATACCCCTATGTATGATCAGCTTTAATGTCCATGCTACTATACTTGTATCCTGTGGATCTCTAATGGATTAAAGCAATAAAAGTAGCTACATGTCTAATAACCAACAGCAACCAGTCTCATTTCTCGCCATGCATACTCAAGTAGCAGAATCAAAATACAGTATATATATATATATATATATATATATATATATATATATATATATATATATATATATACAGTATATATATACAGTATATATATATATATATATATATATATATAAAAATGCTACAAGAACAAATTATAATAATTATAATGACATTTCCTGAAGTAGTCATTTTGGTATGGATTGTTGCAGTTGTGGGGCAATGTTTAGATGCATTTTAGTGAATGTTACAAAATACTTTGCTAGATCCTATAATGTACAACAGCTTTAGGCAACTTGATATGAAAGCCCAGAACTATGACACTTTCTGTCTTTATGAATAAAGTCACTTTTGCATATTAATAACATACAGGAAATTGCTTAATTGTAACATAGCCTAAAGGTGCATGTTTCCACTGAAATATGATGCAGTGGTTACTTACCACAAGCCATTTTTAGCAAATACTCTCACACATAAAATTTGCTATTTGCAAATGCAATTACTTAACCAGTGTCTTTAAAAGCAGCATTTAGCAGCACGAAAACACCCACTTGATTATCAGATCCAATCTAAAGAACACATTCTGCTGCACGGACTGTACTTTGGATCCTAATTTTAATGTCTGCTGAATGCTAAATCTGCTTTGCAGTTCCAGTTAGTGTTAGGAGACCACTGGGAAGATTTTTGTCTCTTCCTAAGAACAGACCACTCACAGAGACAGATGGTTCCTGTCTAGTGGCTTTATTCAATGCACTTCCTCCCACAGAGGGGGGCCTTTTAGCCTTTAACTCCCTTCCTCACACAGCCAACTCTGGACCTTTCTGTTCTGAGGTTAGGCATAATCTTTTATTGCCCAGTTGTTCGGAAGTGACCTTTTGGCCTTGATTAGATAGCACCAGGCTCTATCAGTGGTTTGCTTTTGAGCTGACAGTTGGGTTTTTTGTGTGTTTGTTCATCCGGTATCAAGACAATACAAGGCGTTGGAAAAAGTCAGAGCAGTAAAGGCCTCCTGTGGAACAACAAGGGGGTGAAATGGTGATGATCTTTAGTGTGGGTCTGACTGACAGTTTTTCCAAAGACACCTTTTTATGTTTTTTTGGGGGAAAATAACTAAAAAAGAAGAGTATCTAATATAAGTAATTCTAAAACAACTGGCCTTGTTGAGTAATCATTGAAGAGGTTTCACTACTCATCCGAGCAGCTTCTTCAGTTCAAATGACTGGTGTGGGAAGTCCTCAGTATATAAACTCTTCCACTTATCCAATCACAATGGCACATTGTAACTCTTCAGAGAGGTGACATCCGAAATTCACAGAGATGTGAAAAAAGAAGAGCGTGTTTCTGTTTCTAAACTATTTGAGTTCATGTAGGAGTCATTTTGGTGATAGAACTATTTTATTTTGGTATTAAAAGGAGACTGTGTAGACAAACCTGGAAATATGTCACATTGCTTCTATTGGACTGCTTTAATTTATGTGTTTGATAATATCTAAAGTGGGTAATTAAGATAATCTCCTACCCTCTATCTATGTCTAGAGGCTCACTCCTTATCTAAATCAATCATTACAGGAATAATATTCTTAAAGCAGGCCATACACCTAAAAATCTCCTCCTTTGGCAAAATCACCAAAAGGGATGGATCTTTTTACCTTGAGCTGGCGAATATTGGGCTGATCCAGTTTTTGGCCTAAGGGGTGCAAATGCAGGCTGTTGGGAGTGGAGCACATTAATAATCATTCAAACCTGCTCGACTGATATTTGCCCATTTTTCAGCCAGATATTAGTCAAACAGGCCCTTTGGTGGGTCCCATACCCAGGCCAATAAGCTGCCAACTCAGCCCTTTTTCTCTTCTTCTCCCATGTGTAGCCAACTTTACTTGGGAAATTGGGAGAAATGAATCCAAACCATGTGGAGACCATCAGAAGCTGTATTATTCTGCACCAATTAATCTGCACTGAAATCCATTTCTCAAAAGAGCAAACAGATTTTTTTATATTTAATTTTGAAATCTGACATGGGGCTAGACATATTGTCAGTTCCCAGCTGTCCCCAGTCATGTGACTTGTGCAATGATAAACTTCAGTCACTCTTAACTGCTGTACTGCAAGTTGGAGTGATATCACCCCCTCCTATCCCCCCCCCCAGCAGCCTAACAACAGAACAATGGGAAGGTAACCAGATAACAGCTCCCTAACACAAGATAACAGCTGCCTGGTAGATCTAAGACCAGCACTCAATAGTAAAATCCAGGTCCCACTGCGACACATCAGTTATATTAATTAGGAGAAACAACAGCCTGCCAGAAAGCAGTTCCATCCTAAAGTGCGGGCTCTTTCTGAAAGCACATGACCAGGCAAAATGACCTGAGATGGTGCCTACACACCAATATAACAACTAAAAAAAATACACTTGCTGATTCAGGAATGATATTTTATATTGTAGAGTGAATTATTTGCAGTGTAAACAGTGTAATTTAGAAATAAAAAATACATCATAAAAATCATGACAGAATCCCTTTAACATAATTATCAATTACCAATTAATGATTTAGACCACTGATGACTTGACCTATCTTTAAAAATCTGATCAGTATTTTACTGGACTAGTACTTCACTTACAATATACAGTAGATCCCATAACAAACAACAGTTGCTGCAGAGTCAAAACCATTAGAGGGAAATAGATTTAGCAGATATGAGAGGCTGCTGGTGGGGGCTGGTGGGGGTTGGAGAATAAGTTCTTTACCACTGGGTAATTTCAATATAGTTGTGCAAAACAGATTGTCTTGTACCATGCCTGCCAAATCAAGGTGTGGAACCCTGTACTAAGTCATGAGTAAGCTCCACCTAGTGCCTTATGTACCGGTCTGGACTGGGATTCAAAATCGACCCTGGAATTTCAAGTACACATAAGCCCAAACAGTCCCTCATCAGCCCACTAAATATTGAATGTCTATGGCGTCTCACAGCAGCAGCATTTGCCAGAACCCACAGATTGCCAGTCTGGGTCTGTTTATGTGCTAGCAAAGCAGTGCCGGATTTAAACTTGATGCATACTAGCTCCCCAGTGCACACACCCTGACCCACTCTTATGCCTGTGCAATGAGACCCATTTGCATGCACACACACACCCTCCACATGCGCATACCCAGACCTGATTACACAGCCCGTTCGCACCACCCTTGCCTATTCCCTGCTGCTGTGATCACAATTCCTCAGTGCAGAGCATGTCGTCCACTGATCCTTGCCACCCTAGGCCTGGGCCTTTGTGGTCTGCTCACAAATCTGGGCCTGATCAGTTACAGGGACACAGAGTACAACAGCTCTACAACCAGGCTCAAGTATTTATGCTGTGTGTTGGAAGGCACAATGGTTTACCCGGTCATTGGCATAGCACTTCAACTAGTAATGGTTAATGAGCTCTCTGGTGTTTAAAGTTAAGGGCACATTCCACTGCATGAAAATCCACTAAAATGTGCTGAAGAAGCCATTCAGATGATGATGAAACATTTTCAAGAAAACTCAGAACGTCCAGTCCAGACCTATAAACTCTTTGCATTTAATGCTCTGTCTGAAATTAAAACCAGGATCTCAGCACTGCAAGGCAGCAATGCCTGGGCTACTGGATCTGCTGATTAGTAATTACATTACACTCAAGGATTTTTTTTTACATTTTATATCATTTGTCAACAGATATTAGTCTCAAGGGCATAATTTATCATTTTATTGTATTTTTAACTGATCCTTCGCTGTCTATAATGCTGACAATATAGGGTTGCTGCAAGGTTCTCTATTTGGTCCATTTCTGTTCTCCCTATACACTCTATCATCCACTTATTTGTTCATGTTTATTGTTTATTTGTACATTTATGTACATGAAGATATTCTTACCATAAATTGAACCTGAGTTGAGAGTCCCATTAGGGTATAAGCAGATGGATGGCTTCTCTATAGAAGAGACACTCATTTGCATAAATTGCTAGATGAGTCCACTTCCATAAGACTTGTGCTTGATGACCCAGGCAACAGTGCAGGCAGGACTAATTGGTGATGGTATGATGTAAATAAGGATGCTCACCTTCAGCCTATCTTTTATCATACAGTAAATATTAGAAGTCATGTGCCATGAGGATGTGTGTTTTCCCAGAATCAGCCTGCTAAGCTACCTCTGGTGTAAATGCAGCTTGTGCCTAAAGGAGCAATGTGTGCTCAGTTAAGACTAATCTATATAATATGTTCAAATGAACAGCACATTCATTCAGTCTTTTAAGAAAGCCATAAGAAGTGACTTTGTTATCCTGATAGCTTTCAACGGTTTCTTATGCATTTTAATACAAAATATATAATTTCATATACTTCTGTGTTTTAATTGTAGACATACCATAGTGATATTTAGTTAATGGTTATCTAAGAAAACAGTTTTCTCTTAATCCACAGATGCCCTTTAGCTGGTATAATTGTCATGGGGATTTACAAGACAGCTGTTCAGCTTTATCATCAAGAAAACAAAAACAAAGCCAGAGAACACTCAAAATCGAACTTTTAAGGAAAAGAAAAATCAGGGAATAGGTAAGAATTGAATCTGGTCTTTAGCTATATTATCTCAACTGTCAGTGTGTCATGTGGCTAGCTTAATTGCTTGTGACACGTCGTTAACGCCTCGAAAATGTAGGAAACAAACAATCAGGGAACATCTGCAAATGGTAACAAGTTAGGGTTAAATAATTATTTTTTGTTCAAGGAATGGAGCACTCAATCAGAAAAAGTAACCTCTCATAGAATTCTATTCTTTACATTCCTGGAATTAACCACAATGGATACATGATACTTCTTTATGTCAGATTTCTAACTCCCTGATTTGTATCAGCAAAGCTTGACCTTGAAATGCTTAAAACACTTCCAGAGGTCACTGGATGCTCAATTCTGATTTCTAACTGATTGTAAAGCAATAAGATGACAATCTGATATAGATTGGGAATTGTGTGTTGTTACTGCTTACAGAAAAAACATTAGTACAGGTATAGGATCCCTTATCCGGAAAACCCGATATTCAGAAAGCTCCAAATTACGTAATGGCTGTCTCCCATAGACTCCCATTTTATCCAAATGATCCAAATTTCTAAAAATGATTTCCTTTTTCTCTGTAATAATAAAATAGTAACTTGTACTTGATCCCAACTAAGATCTAATTGATCCTTATTGGAGGCAAAACCAGCCTATTGGCTTTATTTAATGTTTAAATTGATTTCTAGTAGACTTAAGGCATAAAGACCCAAATTACGGAAAGATCTGTTATCCAGAAAACCCCAGGTCCCGAGCATTCTGTATAACAGGTCCCATACCTGTACTCAATTTTAAAAAGAAGGTACATTTAAGTTATCTACAGAACATCCTTTCCAGTTGTTTACGTTCTACCCAAGAGCTGTTTTGGTTTTGTCTCGATAAATAGCTGAAAAGCTAAGCAATGGTTTACAGGAGGAGCAGAGTATATTTAAATTGTCCACATCTCCTGTAAACCAATGCACAGAGTTTTGTTTATATATACAGTTTTTGTTTATATACTTCGAATCGAAGGTCGAAGTCTTGTAGCCTATTCGATGGTCCAAGTATCCAAAAATAACTTTGAATTTCGAATTTTTTAACTTCGAAAATTCCCTCGATTTCACTTCGACCCTTGATAAATCTGCCCCTAAGCTAATTTAACACAAAGAAACATGTAGGATATATGGATGCAAAGAGATCCCAAGATATGATCAGCTGCCAAATCTGGAAATTTATTTGAGTAAAGCTGCCCATACTCATGCCAATCATTTTCATACAACTCGGTTAATGAACCTCAAAACTGTAATTAATATTATTAATTCTGATTATCTGTGTATATGTAGCTCCAAAAATTAGGATTGTGCCAGTCCACCCTACAAATGTGATTTCTCTAAAACTGCACCAACTAATGAACACTATGGGGCAAATACACTAAAGGGCAAATTTTCTCCTGCAAAGGCTTCACCACACTCTGTGCCACTTCCCCAGGCAGAAATCGCTACCACTATGCTAATTCACATACCGTATATACACGAGTATAAGCCGTCCCGAGTATAAGCCGAGGTACCTAATTTTACCTCCAAAAACTGGGAAAGCTTATTGACTCAAGTATAAGCCTAGGGTGAGAAATGCAGCAGCTTCTGGTAAGTTTCAATCAAAAAATTGAGGGTTTCTGCTCCCATTGGAGGTGCCGGCGTCCATTCTTGGACGCGGGCGAATATTCTTAGACGCCGGCGACCATTTTTGCGCTTGACCCGAGTATAAGCCGAGGTAGAGTTTTTCAGCATATTTTGGGGGCTGAAAAACTCGGCTTATACTCGAGTATATGCGGTAAATGCAAAGTTGTGTCTCTGTAGCCAAAAGCTGGTGAAGTTTCGCTAGCATTAATTCCTCAGCGCGAGCATTTCATAGCGAACTTTCGCTAGCGTTCGTTTCTGCCTAGCAAAACCTTGTTAGTACTTTTACGCTTAGGTCAATTTGCACAGGACGGGTATATATAGGTCATATAGACGTCTTTATTAGAGATGTAGAAATGTTAACACACAAGTGTTTTTTAGAACTTTTATGAGTTTTCAGCAGGATATGATGTCACTGACAAAGATATAATCATACAAATTGTATACATTTTCATACAATTTTTGGACCGTGTGTGGATCTTCCCAACATTTCTTGTAAAATGGCGATCAGTCGTTCAGACAGGTTAAAAGATTTCTGTCGCCTAGCGATAATTTCTCTGCATGTATTACCGATCTAACGATATCAGTGGGTGACTGTGACTAGAATTTGTCGGACATAACTTTTGTACGATTGCTGTCATGGGCGGAATATCGTTTGAGTTGTACTTTACTACTTTGTTTGATCTGAATGGTTGGTTGCAGGTTGGAAGATGGCACCTCACAATTGTCTGTCCGATATTCGTCCAATATCTGTATGTCTATGGCCAACAATCATTTCATGGATAACTCTGCCTGTGTGGTTACTTGCTCATGGATCACATATTGAATCCACATCCTGTGTTGACTTGTCCAAATTCTTCTACGTTCCTTCTATGATAGCCAGTGAGCTACCTGCCTGAAAGGAGTTAGCAAATCACTCAAACATCAGCCTTAGCATCAGAAAGAAATGAACCCAATTTTTCAGCTAGCCTTTCCCATTCTTATACTTGATTTATAATGGTGTAAGCCTCAGCCTACCAAGTTTTTTTAATTCAATGTGAGCTGAAAATCTTGTTTATGAACTTCCAATACTCAGAGTCATTTTTTGCTTCCATTTCCTTTTTAAGCATATCTGTAAGTTTACATAAGGTAATATTGCACGGAATTAAAACTACCGAAATCGTTTTGATCACTTCATAGAAAGGACTGACGAAATAAATGAAATTCTTAGTCATGTGAGAAGTCATGGGAAATGCTCTTTACATTAAGAAGTATTCACATTAGCATTTCCTTTGGAGATAAAAGGTCTGACCTTCCCCTCTCTGTGTAACTAGTGACTTTTCAAACCTTCCTTTCCCTTTTATGCTCCCACAGAAGGTCATTGCTCTTTGATTTGTAACAATAAGTTACCACACTCCTCTGACCTGCTGCTCCATAGTTCCCTGTAACCCTTACACTCCCTTATATTCAGTGCTTGCCTGCTACATGGATTTATCATGCAGATTTATCAAAGGTCGATGTAAATTTTCGAATGAAAAAAAAAAAAATCTAATTTCGTGCCATTTTTTATGTAAAAATTTGAATTTGAAAAAAATTAGAAAATTTGAATATTGAAATTTATCATGTACTGTCTCTTTAAAAATTCGACTTTGACCAATCGCCATCTAAAACCTGCCAAATTGCTGTTTTAGCCTATGGGGGACCTCCTAGAACCTATTTGGAGTCAATTGGTGGACTTTGAAAAATCAAGTTTTTTTGGGCAAAACTTTGAATCGAAATGATTGAATGCGCTATTCGTACAATTCGAATTTGCCCGAATACAGACACATTCGATCGAAAACGGACCTATTTGACCAAAAAAAAAAACTTCGACTTCATTTCGGTTGGTCTTTTTGAATTCGAATTTTGACCCTTGATAAATATGCCCCTAAGAGTTGATATGTATAGATAACTGATGAAGCTGGCGGAAAACTGCACAAACAAATTATTTTGGGATGTGCAAAAAGTTACTTTGCCTTGGATACTGTTTCTTATTATTTTCCTATAGAATGGTGCAATTAGATACATATTAATAGAAGGTAAGATATGTTTAGCTGGACAGTCTTTAATAGCTATCATATCAGTGTCAGACTGGACTGGTGGGACACCAGGAAAAAAGTCAGTGGGTACTCATGGCTGTCAGCCCAATCCTTCTCAGCACCCTGCAGGAAACTATTGACACTTTCCCCAGACTTCCAACAAAGAAATATAATCTACAGGGGGGTGGGGAGGAAGGATCGTCAGATTGCAGTATCAGCTCATGACCAGGGTGAAGCGGCAACCTCGGAGGGCCCCGGACACCCCAGTCCTACGTTGCCTGCCATGACTTGATGAAAACATGGATGGAGCTTGCTTCAAATAGGGTTGCCACCTGGCTAGTATTTTACCCACCTGGGATGTAAAAAGAGAGACTTGATGCCAATGTTATTAATAGTATAAAAAAAAAGATGTGGTTGGAATTTAATGGACATGACTTGGGCAGATTTCACGATATTCTAAATGATGGAAAATATTAATTACACAATGGATTTTGTTGGATAGATATTGGTAGGCATGTCAAACTGGTATTTTGGTGAGGCCACATGCAGGCCCTTCTTTCCTACTTTGTTGCCTCCAGAACTTTCTCATGCTTTCAGTTATATCCCCCCTGTCCCAAACCCACTATTATGTATCAAATATCTTTTTTTCATGTTATTGCCATGTCCGTATTATTATATTTTTGTATTGGGTACAATTTCATACAAAGCATAAATAAAAAATGCATTCTAAACTAATTACCCTAAACTATTGAATTACCCAATGAATAAATGCCCATACAAAAATTGGTGGATGCAACTGAAATGACAATCTCAAGTGAACAACCAAAATGAGGCCTTTTTCCTATGAGTGAATAAAGAAAATGATGGCCACTTACCTTTGGTGGGGCAGGGTGCAAAGTAGAGGTGCAAGCCCCCATGTTGCATATGAAAAACATGGTGCTGCACGCTCCATCTTTGCTGCAAATTTTTGGTGAAACAAAACGGGTCAAATTCGCCCATCCCTACCCAGGATCTGATTTAATGATTCTTCTATATCTCTTTACATTAGTGTTTCCTAAACTGTGTGGTTTGTTCCCTGGAACAGTGTAAAAGGTAATTCAGAGTAACATACATCAGAGATCCTAGACTGAAGATCAAGTTAAGGCTAGATTTTTAGTCCTACATTATATATTGTTGGAATTATGGTTTAATGGCTCATACTTCATTAATTAATGGGGGAGGATCTTAACCAAAATGTGAACCTTATACCTTATATGAGAACCTGACATAGAAAGTCTGACAAAAAATTCTCTATACAGTGATCACCAACTAGTGACTCACGAGCAACAAGTTGTTCACCAACCCTTTGGATGTTGTTTTCAGGGGCCTCAAACAGTTGCTTATTTTTGAATTAATGGTCTAATTGCATAAAAACTAGGTGCACGGCCAAGTAGAGCCTCCTGTAGGCTGCCAGTCTACCTAGTGGCTAACAAATAGCCAGTCTACAGCCTTATTTGGCCCCAGAGACCTTTCTCATCATTTTATTGCTCCCCAACTCTTTTTATGTGGTTTGAATGTGGTTAAAATGTGGCTTAAAAAGGTTAGGACCCCTGCTCTACACACTCACCCAGCTTAGAAGGCTCCATTTTATAGGCAGACCAGCTAGTTTTTGCAGAGGACAAAAAAACATTTTTGACCACACCCATTTTTGTGGCCACACCCTCTAATTACCATGTTCATTTTACAAAATTTGTCAGGTTATGAAGGTTTGAACACATTTCAGTGTTTTTTTTCCCAGTTATTACACTTTTGCTAATGAAGGTGAATTGCCCTTTAAGCTGTGAGTCTAACTTCTCCCAAGGGACCTGTTATCTTATATTGTTACAAATACTTATTTGCGTATCTTGAAATTGTTACAAAAGTATCTTATCTGCTGCTGTGGCTGTTCTGGGCTCTCTACCAAAAGCCAATTATTTTAGAAACGTTGTTTCTTTTTCTGGCTGTTCAGTGCAGAGAAAAACTGGACTTTCCAGTACAAACGAGGGACTGCGGGTTGAGTTGTCAAAAGAGGGTCTGTCCCTCTAAAAACGGGACAGTTGAGAGGTATGCTAGGGTCCAAATTACCCTAGCAACTATACATTGAATTGAATAAGAAAATATAAAATTAATAGAGGAGGGCTGGAACAGAAATATGAGTAATAAAAAGTTGTAATAACAATAACTGTGTAGCCTTATAGAGCATTTGTTTTTTAGATGGGGTCAGTGACCCCCATTTGAAAGTTTGAAAGAGTCAGAAGGAGAAGAAGGCAAATAATTTAAAAACTATAAAAAATAATAATTGAAAAGTTTCTAAGAATTATCCATTCTATAACAGGGAGGCACATTTATCAAAGGTCGAAATTTCGAATTCATGTGAGTTTTTAAAAACTCCCCTAAACTCCCATAAATTCGACCAATCTAAATTTATTAAAAAATAGAATTTTTCAAACTAAATCGACCCAAAAACTCAAATCGTACTATAATCTAATTCAATTTGATTTTAAAAAACACGATTCGAGTTTTTTCTCCGAATGTCAGGAACGCTGCAAACTACTCCGAATTGATCCCTGGACGTCTCCCATTGACTTAGACAGCAATTCGGCAGGTTTTAGGTGACGAATAGTCTAATTCAAGTTCTTAAAGGGCCAGAGTATGATAAATCTCGAAAAATCTATTTTTTTTTAAAAACTTGAATAGAATTTGAATAACTCTCTAGTCGAATTTGACAGTTTTAGCCATAAAAAAAATCGAAAATTAGAATTTCAAATTTAAATTTTAAATTCGACCATTGATTATTCTGCCCCTAGAAGTTAACATAAAGGTGAACCTTACCTTAAATATATATTAAAAAGATACTGACATCAGAAATTAACCTTTTTTTTTACATCTACCATAAAACTGACTTTGCATGCCATAAACTATTTGCCCAATGCTTTCATTACCCATCTGACTCCCCGTACTCGTCTATGAGGGGGCTGCCATATTTGTGCAGCAGGAATCCGTTAGCATTAGAAACTTTAACCGACAGGCTGAGATGGGACAATCAGGTTGGCAAAACAGTCAGGTTTAGGAAATTACATACAAAAACAAACCTCTCCGCAAAAAACAAAACTTTTCATGTACATTCATATTTTAAAAAGTAGTTTTTTTAGTGTCAGTATCACTTTAAATGACAGTACTATATATCAGTCTTGTTACCAAAGGTTTTGTTGCATATTGAACATAAAATCTCATAGGCCATTTCAAGAACACTCTTGCCCAGCATTTCATCCCCAGACTTCCCTAAGCCCGGCTTGCTACAATAACTCATAGTTTGAAAGCAAGAACCAAGTGAACAGGTGCTAGGGAGTGACTTGTGTTGCCTTGTATGACATTATCATTTCTGGCTGCAATGTGCATTTATTAAATTTTACTAAGCGCTGCAAGGCAACAGGAGACAGAGGAAGAGTACATCTTATCTGGCTTAACCCAGAACTTGGCTCACCATGAGTAATTTATGACCACAGCTCAGAACCTGTTTGGGTGGAGATGTGGACATCTGAGAATAGTAAACAGCTTATAACGTTGCTTGGCTTGTGTATGATTACTGAGTCCAAATCATCTGTGCCTGTGTTATTATATAGAGTATTTGTGCAAGTACTGTATAGGCCATCAGGTGAGTAACAACATGGGTATAAATATTTGTGTAAAGAATTGGATTGTACAAGTTATGCACCAATATGCAATTATACAGAAACAATAGAACAGTATTCTCCATGCATGCATTTCTAGTCATTTCTGGAGGTATCCTGCATAATCTAGAGGAATGCATGAATTTCCATTTAGGGTAATGTTACGGATTGTGTGGAGCAACTGAAGATCATTTAAATGTTGATGTCTTGCGATAGTTTTGTAGAAGCTGCACCAGCATAAGATCATATGTAGCACCAGCAACAAATAAATACAAAAATAACATTCTCCACTGTACACCTGTTGGTAAAAGCTGTAGGTGTGAGTTTAATACCCATTGCATTTATTTTCATGTGACTGTAGACTTCTAGGCCACTTCAGATGTTCTCCCAGCCGGTGTGTAATTACTTGTACACACCTTCCTGTGTGATTCTAACAGCCTGCAAGCTTCTCACTGTGCCAAATGGATGCAGACAATTTAAATAGGTGCAAATAGCAGGAAATCCACACAGTTATTGCTACTGAAAGACAACTGTTAAATAAATCTGCTTTGCCAATCACAAGGAATGCCGACAGCTTCCTGCTACAGGGCACCGGCTGCAAACTTAATAGTTTCACTTGCTAGAGACCAAAACTGCAGGAGAAACAAAAGGGCATTTGTTGAATGAATACATGGTTTTCCGGTGACTGTTTGTCTCAATTCATATAGCAGCACATGTAGGAAACACTAGACATAATTACATTGCATAGATGTTTATTATTATGGAGCTGTCATATAGGTGCGTGCGCCGTCTATATTTATATACTTGCACAAAGTTTCTAAGATAAGAGAGTTAGCATAAGTGGAGAAAACAGAATAACAGTGATATTAAAATATATACTTATTAAAAATGAATATTTTTATGACATAGGGGCAGATATATCAAGGGTCGAATATCGAGGGTTAATTAACCCTCGATATTCGACTAGGAATTGAAATCCTTCGACTTCGAATATCGAAGTCGAAGGATTTAGCGCAGAAAATTATTCCTTCGATTGAGCGATTCGAAGGATTTTAATCCAACGATCGAAGCAGTGTCGGTGCCCAGCCATGTTTCCTCATTGGGCTCCCCATAAAAAAGTATCTGCTGCGCCACCGCGCAGCGCAGGCATGCAGTGTGAAGGCGCTTGCGCAGGAGCGCACACCACTACAGCATTCGCGCACGCTTCACCAGCATTCGTTCAGGAGCGCTCAGATGGACATTGAGAGGCCCGAGAGGGAGGCGCGCAGAGGTAAGCTAGGAGGGGGCCCTGGTGACTGCCTGGAGGGGGCCTTCATGTGGCAGTCCCGGTGGGCCCCCATTACTCCAGTCCGACCCTGGATCGAAGGAATATCCTTCGATCAAAAAAAACTTAGGCAAGCCTATGGGGACCTTCCCCATAGGCTAACATTGACTTCGGTAGCTTTTATCTGCCGAACTAGGGGGTCGAAGTTTTTTTTAAAGAGACAGTACTTCGACTATCGAATGGTCGAATAGTCGAACGATTTTTCGTTCGAATCCTTCGATTCGAAGTCATAGTCGTAGTCGAAGGTCGAAGTAGCCCATTCGATGGTCGAAGTAGTACAAAAAACACTTCGAAATTCGAAGTTTTTTTACTTTGAATCCTTCACTCGAATTTAGTGAATCGGCCCCATAATGTCTAATACAACAGAACAGAACTTCCTGCTTTTCAGCTCTCTAACTCTGAGTTAGTCAGCAACTTTAAGGGGGAAAACCAAGAGAGCTACAAAGAAAGAAGTAGAGTTTTGGCTATTATGTTAGACATCCAATCACTCCAGCCTTAATACATTACATTTTTGGCTAACTAACTGGATTGAAAACATTTGCTATTTTGCACAGCTTATCTATTTACCCAGTTTTTATTTTTATATTGAATAATTCATTTAACTGAGAAGGATTCAGGATTTTTGTCTGATTCAGGGCAGTGTCATTCTATGGCCACAATAAAAGTATTAAAGTAATATCTTGCATTAAAAGGACATACACTCAAGGGATGAAAACATGATTTTGCCTCTTTATAGGTTCTGGGAAAGGCCTAACTTGGAGTATGCAGTGAGTCCATAAATGTGAAATAAATGAGCAGGAGAGAGTGCAGAGACGTGCAACTAAACTGTTGGAAGACTTAAATTATGAGGGTAGACTGTCAAGGTTGGGGTTGTTTTCTCTGGAAAAAAGGCGCTTGCGAGGGGACATGATTACACTTTACAAGTACATTAGAGGACATTATAGACAAATAGCAGGGAAACTTTTTACCCAAAAAGTGGATCACCGTACCAGAGGCCACCCCTTTAGACTAGAAGAAAAGAACTTTCATTTGAAGCAACGTAGGGGGTTCTTCACAGTCAGGACAGTGAGGTTGTGGAATACACTGCCGGGTGATGTTGTGATGGCTGATTCAGTTAAAGCCTTTAAGAGTGGCTTGGATGATTTCTTGGACAAGCATAATATCCAATGCTATTGTGATACTAAAATCTGCAATTAGTATAGCTATTGGTATATAGTTTATGTAAATCTATAGATAGGTTGGTATCAGTGTGTATGTATTCATGCAGAGTAGCACAGCGGAGCTCATGGGCACCATCCAGGGCCGCCATCAGAAATCACGGGGCCCCACACAACAAAATTTTCGGGGCCCCGCTTCACGACACCTCCCCTAACCACGCCCCCAACCACGCCCTCACCTTAACCACGCCCCCCACCACAAAGGTCACATGGACACATTCACAAACCGCAAATAAAATCATTTTGGCAAAAGGGTTATTAAGCCTGCCACCACATCAAGGTAGACTCTTTAAGCAGGTACCTGCTCTAACCTAAATTGCACTTTGTTTTACAATTATTCTACACATTGGGGGATATGGGGCACTGCATGGGAATCCGTGGCCCTCATTGGGGGTTCAGGGGCCTGCATTGGCAGCCAGGGGTCACAAAAAAAACAAAACACTGCTGACCAGGCCCTCTGCAAATCAGGGGCCCTGCATGGGGATATGGGGCCCGGCATGGGGATTCAGGGGCCTGCAGGGGCATCAGGGGCCCTGCATTGGTGGCTCAGGGGCAGTATGGGGTTCAGGGGGCCCGCATTGGTGGCTCAGGGGCCCTGCATTGGTGGCTCAGGAGCAGTATGGGGTTCAGGGGCCCTGCATTGGTGGCTCAGGGGCCCTGCATTGGTGGCTCAGGGGCCCTGCATTGGTGGCTCAGGGGCAGTATGGGGTTCAGGGGGCCCGGTTGGTGGCTCAGGGGCCCTGCATTGGTGGCTCAGGGGCAGTATGGGGTTCAGGGGCCCTGCATTGGTGGCTCAGGGGCCCTGCATTGGTGGCTCAGGGGCAGTATGGGGTTCAGGGGCCCCCATTGGCGGCTCAGGGGCCCGCATTGGTGGCTCAGGGGCTACATTGGTGGCTCAGGGGACTTACCTGCTTGTGCTGGCGTCTTCTTCTTCCTCCAGGAGGGTCTTCTTCGCCGTCTTCGCCATCCGTTCGCTGTCTCCAGGAAGCACGTCCTCCTCCAGCGACGTCCTCGATCTTCTGACTGCAGGCGGCAGGCGGCTTAAATAGAGTTGTGCCCGTGCGTACTGACGTCACGCGTACGCACGGGACGCAGCTCTGTGGGGAAAAATGCAGGGCAGAGTCAGGTCGCGGCCGGGCCCCCTGGAAGCGGGGAAATCCACCGGCCCGGGAGGACTGTCCCCCCAGTGACCCCCTGATGGCGCCCCTGGCACCATCTACCACATCTTCAGTCTTCTTCTGTAAGGGTCCACCGAGACTGAGCTATTTGGTGCATGTACAGTTGGAGCCAGACCACTATTCTCCGCATGTGCCAAAAAGTTCTGGAAAGTGCTGAAAGGAAGGAAGAGGTTCTGAAGAAAACAGAAGATTGCGTCCCATGTGCTCTGCTGCACTACTCTGCATGGATATGTGAGCATGATATTAGGGACACTTTTTGGAATAATGTGCTATGCAGGGAGGGGGAACTATCTTGGGTAGTGGATGGGGTTTTTCTTATTGGGGGGTTTAATTCTCCTTTAAAGGAACAATCTGCCACTGACTGCTACATGATTTTGACAGGTTTTAGCTGGAGTATTTTCAGATTTGGATTTTAAGCAGTCTAGGAGCATAACTAGGTCAAAAGTTTTGTTCTAAACCCTCATTTTTATTTTATATATTTTTATATTTTTTCCTGTTTTGATCTGTAACTGGGATAATGAGTGCTAGCAAGATTGAAGGTCTGACTCAGTGCACAGTCTGCCATATGTATGCAGATTTGGAACAAGAGATCCAAAATGCTTACCTCTGTGGTGGTTGTGAGCAAATTGCCACTTTGGAGGCTCAAGTTAGAGCACTAGAGCAACAAATTGCAACACTGCGGTCGATTGACAATCTTGAAAGGAGTCTTTTGCTCACTGAGCAGGACCTAGCGGGGTCAGATAGTTTGGGGGGAACAGAACAGCAGCAGGATGTTGAGGCAGCTAGCTGGGTGACAGTTAGAAAATCTAAGGTGGGCAAAAGGAAAATGGAGGCTGATCCGGAGATTATACATCGCAACAAATTTGCCAGATTGTGTGAAGATGATGGGAGTATGAACTCTGGATTGGCAATTCTAGATGGGGCTGATCTCTCTAACAGCCGGGAGACCAGTTTCTCTAGTAGTGGTGGGGGGGAGAGTAGAGTCAGGCCTAAGCAGATTGTGGTTGTAGGGGACTCAATTATTAGGAAAGTGGATAGGGTAATTTGTCGTCCGGATCGCTACAACCGAACAGTTTGCTGTCTACCTGGTGCCAGGGTTCGGCATGTGGTTGATCGGATAGACAAATTATTGGGTGGGGCTGGGCACGACCCAGTTGTCTTAGTACATATCGGTACTAATGACAAAATAAATGGTAGATGGAAGACCTTAAAGAATGATTTCAGGGATCTAGGCTCTAAGATCAAGGAAAGGTCTTCCAATGTAATCTTTTCTGAAATTTTGCCTGTGCCACGTGCAAGTTTAGGAAAACAGCGGGAGCTTAGGGAGCTTAATGCGTGGCTAAAGTCTTGGTGCAGGAAGGAAGGGTTTGGGTTCATAGAGCACTGGGCTGACTTTTCGTTGGGGTACAACTTATACAGCCGTGACGGTTTGCACCTCAATGGAAGGGGGTCCGCGGTGCTAGGGGAAAGAATGGCTAAGAGGTTGGAGGAGTGTTTAAACTAGGCAAGGGGGGGGTGGGTGAGAGAAAGGATTATGGGGAAGCTAGTGTAGACGGGGCAGTGGGGTTAGTAAGGGGTCATGGGGGAGGAGTGAGGGGGGCATACAGTTTACCAGCTAAGGAGGTCCCTCTGTTACAAGGAAAACAGAATAATACTAACTTAACGTATAATTCTTTACCAAGTAATGCACATTTCAAAAGTAAAAGTAATAACCTCCGCTGTATGCTGGCAAATGCACGGAGTTTGTCAGGTAAAATGGGAGACCTAGAATTAATTGCATGCTCTAAAAATTATGATATAATTGGTATCACTGAGACCTGGTGGGATGAAACATGTGACTGGATTGTGAATTTAAATGGTTACACCCTTTTTAGGAGGGATAGAGGGATTAAAAAGGGTGGAGGAGTGTGTTTGTATGTAAAGCCTGAATTAAAGCCATGCGCTAAAGAAATAAAAATAGCTGGCACTGGTGAGGGTGTAGAATCACTCTGGGTAGAGATTTCGACTGGGCAAAAGGTATCAAAAAGAATTATCATTGGTGTATGCTATAAACCACCTCGTATAAGTGTCGAGTATGAAGCCGAGCTACTCTTGCAGATACAAGCGGCTTCACAGCTGGGTCAAGTTGTTGCTATGGGTGACTTCAATTATCCAGACATTGACTGGGGTAATGGGGTTGCTAAGACAGAAAAAGCTAGTAGGTTTGTAAATATGCTGAATGACAACTTTTTATTCCAGCTCGTTCAAGAACCTACTAGGAATAACTCTCTTTTGGACCTTGTAATAACTAACAATACTGAACTCATCTCTAACATTTGTGTGGGTGAGCATTTAGGGAATAGTGATCATAACATGGTCTCCTTTGAGATTCTGTTGCAGAAGCAATTCTATAAGGGAGTAACTAAAACACCAAATTTCAGACGTGCAAACTTTGACAGTATAAGGGCATCTCTGCAACATATTAAGTGGGAAATGCTTTTCACAGGGTTAAACACAGAACAAAAATGGGAAGTCTTTAAAATGCTGCTTAATAAATATACTTGTCAGTATATTCCACTTGTAAGCAAGGAACGTCGTTGCAAAGCAAAACCTTTTTGGTTCAATAGAAGCGTTGGTGTTGAGGTGGGTAAGAAAAGACATGCTTTTAAGGCTTTCAAGTTAGCTGGTACAGCCGAAACATTTATAAGGTACAAGGAGGCCAATAAATCATGCAAAGAAGCTATAAGGCAAGCTAAAATTGCTATAGAAAAGGATATTGCAGCAAGCAGTAAAAAAAATCCAAAATTATTTTTTAAATATGTCAATAGTAAAAAAATGAAGCAGGAAGGGGTGGGACCCTTACTATCAGAGGGGGGTCAGCTGGTTGATGAAAACAAAATAAAAGCGCAGATTCTGAACTCGTATTTTTCATCTGTGTACACAAATGAAGAACCAGTAAGTGAAGGTTTCCTTCTTAACACTCCCAATTATAGTAATACAACTAATGATGCATGGTTCACACATGAAGAAATTCAAAAGAGACTTGAACATGTTAAGATTAACAAAGGTCCAGGGCCAGATGGTATTCATCCCAGGGTAATTAGCGAGCTTAGCTCTGTGATTGCCAAACCTCTTTACTTAATTTTTCAGGATTCATTGAGATCTGGCATTGTGCCGAGAGACTGGCGAATTGCTAATGTGGTGCCTCTATTCAAAAAAGGATCCCGTTCTCAGCCTCAAAACTATAGGCCAGTTAGTCTGACGTCAGTATTAGGAAAGCTTTTCGAAGGGTTAATAAAGGATAAGATACTGGACTTCATAGCAAATCATAATACTATGAGTTTGTGCCAGCATGGTTTTATGCGTAATAGATCTTGCCAGACTAACTTAATTTCTTTTTACGAGAATGTAAGTAGAGACCTCGATTCTGGGATGGCAGTGGATGTGATTTACTTAGACTTTGCTAAAGCATTTGATACAGTGCCACACAAAAGGTTACTGGTTAAATTAAGGAATGTTGGCCTGGAACATAGTATTTGTACCTGGATAGAGAACTGGCTAAAAGATAGACTACAAAGAGTGGTGGTAAATGGAACATTTTCTAATTGGACCAGTGTTGTTAGTGGAGTACCGCAGGGCTCTGTACTAGGTCCCTTGCTTTTCAACTTGTTTATTAATGACCTAGAGGTGGGCATTGAAAGTACTGTTTCTATTTTTGCAGATGATACTAAATTGTGCAGAACTATAGGTTCCATGCAGGATGCTGCCACTTTGCAAAGTGATCTGTCTAAACTGGAAAACTGGGCAGCAAACTGGAAAATGAGGTTCAACGTTGATAAATGCAAAGTTATGCACTTTGGCAAAAATAATATAAATGCAAGTTATACACTAAATGGCAGTGTGTTGGGAGTTTCCTTAAATGAGAAGGATCTAGGGGTCTTTGTAGATAACACGTTGTCTAATTCTGGGCAGTGTCATTCTGTGGCTACTAAAGCAAATAAAGTTCTGTCTTGCATAAAAAAGGGCATTAACTCAAGGGATGAAAACATAATTATGCCTCTTTATAGGTCCTTGGTGAGGCCTCATCTGGAGTATGCAGTTCAGTTTTGGACTCCAGTCCTTAAGAGGGATATAAATGAGCTGGAGAGAGTGCAGAGACGTGCAACTAAATTGGTTAGAGGGACGGAAGACTTAAATTATGAGGGTAGACTGTCAAGGTTGGGGTTGTTTTCTCTGGAAAAAAGGCGCTTGCGAGGGGACATGATTACACTTTACAAGTACATTAGAGGACATTATAGACAAATGGCAGGGGACCTTTTTACCCATAAAGTGGATCACCGTACCAGAGGCCACCCCTTTAGACTAGAAGAAAAGAACTTTCATTTGAAGCAACGTAGAGGGTTCTTCACAGTCAGGACAGTGAGGTTGTGGAATGCACTGCCGGGTGATGTTGTGATGGCTGATTCAGTTAATGCCTTTAAGAATGGCTTGGATGATTTTTTGGACAGACATAATATTCAAGGCTATTGTGATACTAAACTCTATAGTTAGTATAGGTATGGGTATAAAGATTTTCAATTAAAAGTAGGGAGGGGTGTGTGTATGGATGATGGGTTTTCATTTGGAGGGGTTGAACTTGATGGACTTTGTCTTTTTTCAACCCAATTTAACTATGTAACTATGTAACTATGTAATAAATCTAAAAATATTTTGTTTTTTTTCCTCTAAAACTTCGAGTTTTTCCCTGGGTAACATTTGACCCCCAAAAAAATGAGGCTTAATAAATAGTCTCCTTAATGCTACTGTTTAGCACGGATCAGCGTATGAAATAAAATTTAAATAGGCTTCTTGTTAGACAGTAAGTTTTCACAAGTATATTCGTGGTGTTGAATATATATACAGTATATACAATATTACAGAAGGACCCGTACTCCATTTTCCTGTGAATCAACTGGGCTTTATTTAATGCAAATCCAAAGTTTCAGCCCCCATTAGGGCCTTTCTCAAGGTTGAGAAAGGCCCTAATGTGGGCAAAAATGTTGGATATTCATTAAATAAAGCCCAGTTGATTCACGGGAAAATGGAGTACGGGTCCGTCTGTAATATTGTATAAAGAAACTTTGACCCTTTTACCCGACATTACGTACAATCCGGTAAGAGTGCATACACTGGACATTAAGGGGGTTATTTATCAAAGTCCGAATTCATCTCAATATTTTCTGCTACAAACTCCGATCAAATCAAATGCTTATTTATTATTACATTTTACGGAAAATTTTGCTTTTCCGGAAAAAATCAAATTTTCATAATTTTTTGGGATTTTTCAATCTGTAAATTTTGGGGTATTGCCCGAAACCCAGCGCACATCAAAAAAATCATTGGGACTTCTCCTTATCGGCACTCACCATACCATCCGTCAATGGCCGGGTGCTCACCAATATTTATGTAATGTCTTCAAAAAGAGAGCACTCATGGCGAATTATATATATATATTTATAGTAATGACTTTTTTTTGCTAAAAAGTACTTTTATGATATAAACTCTCAGCTAAGCTGTCGGTCAGTCATTTGAGATGCTGTAAGGATTGCACTTTTTCCTCAGTGTCAGTGATAATAAATAGCTTTTATGGACACAGGGATGACTCCCAGCCCAATAATGTTGTGGACTGAGATGAACAGGGGCCGTAGTGTCTGAGCAAACAGTGCTAGGCATCACATAAAATAAACATGCAATGCTTGACAGACTTTCTGAATTCCTCCTTTCTGCAGTTGTAGAATGGAAGTGATTTTAAACATATGTGCTTATAAACTTATCAGATTTCCAAAAAAAAAGAGCCTTCCTTGAAAATCACACTGGGCCCCTCAGCTGTGTTTTCTTCCATTATTTTTAGACAAATTGAAAACAAATGTGTACAGGATATCACTAGGAACTCGAACCATCTGTTTGCAAATGGCCCCAAAACATCTTCGTTTTAATAGCTTGCACTGAGCCAAATAAAAACAAAGCTTTTGTTTAAGCCATTTCATTTCCTTAATTGCAGCACTATAGACAATTAAATATTACAGCTATTGCGAGAGAGAGAGAGAGAGAGAGAGAGAGAGAGAGAGAGAGAGAGAGAAAGAGAGAGAAAGAGAGAGAGAGAGAGAGAGAGGAACCCATCTATTAAAGGGATGCAAAGTGCCAATCTTTATGTTTTTTTACCCACAATACAATAATTTAACTTGGCACAAGGGGTTAGTGAAGACTTGAACGTGGTACCTGATAATCAAGTACAACTCAGCTGGCACATCAGACATTGTGCTCCTGTACCACCACAAGCAAAAATCCTTTAGTGTATGGTGCATTGATGGGAACAAATCTGTGCCCATTTATATATATATCTATAGCTTTTAATAAATGATCCCTATAGAACACTCCATCATGTTGTGTTTGCATTTCAGGTGTGCCCTTTCTTGTATACTCAATTCTGTGCTATTAATCATCCAGCATTTCCCTCTGTAGCTTTGGTAAGGGCTCTATTACTCAGGTGGCTAAGGTGATTGATCACTGACACTTATTTGCACTAATCAACATGACGGGCATCTTTTTGAGTGTAGAGGTTTTGCAATAATTAAACAAACAAGGGTTACAGAATCCAACTAGGATGGGAGGTCCCTGCAGAGTGATTCCCCACACCTTGTATCATATGCCCCCTCTTTTCCTTTTAGGGAAAGCTCTATTGAACCCTTTTAACATTTTGTATTGATTAGTATTTGTATATGTATATATTTGATATATACACCCTTTTGTAGCTGTGCAGAATTAGCTAGCAATTTATAAATACTTTACCTTTGTACTTTTTATTATTGTTAATAATAATTAAAATTAAATACACCGAATCCACTATTTTGGATTCGGCTGAACTCCCAAATCCTTTGCAAAAGATTCCGCCGAATATCGAACCAAATCAAATCCTAATTTGCATATGCAAATTATGGGTGATAAGGGGAAAACATTTTTTACTTCCTTGTTTTGTGACAAAAACCGATGCGATTTCCCTCCCCACCCCTAATTTGCATATGCAAATTAGGATTTGGTTTGGCCGGGCAGAAGGATTCTGCGAAACTGAAGTCTGCTGAAAAAGGCCAAATCCTGGCTGAATCCCAAACCAAATCACAGAAAGCCTAGTTCAGCTGCTAAAATTTGCCTGACTAACATAGTGACATACAACATTTTCACATAGGAATGGATGCTAAAAAATAACATTTAATTTGAAAAAGACACATTATTTTCAGCCTACAGCATGAATATGAAGTGAAACTGAAGGTGCACAGGGAAAGTTTAAATGAGACATTTCTAATTCCACTCAACATTTATTCTGACTTTGAATTCTCCATGGAACGTGCACTGAAAAAATATTTATGATGTATAGTTTGTCACAAAGCAGGGACAAGCACTAAATACGCCCTATTTTTTGTTTCAAGCTGGAACGTTCCATTGCAAGTGGTGTCTCTGTTTTCCATAAGGTGTCATTTACTGTAAATACAATGTAAAGGCGCCCTTGAAGGACTTTTGAAGAAAAGGGTGATATAATTTTCAGTATGATGTGACTGTAATATATACAAGTGGGAACTAACCAGCCGGCGCAAAACTACAGTGGGTGCAGCTGAACCTCCAATGCACAGGGGAACTCATGAACACAGATATTCTGACAGTTTACCCTAAAAGAAAATACATTTGTATTCTAAATAGTCCGACACTAATCACAATAATTATGCAGGGGATGTGGGACACAGATACTAGTGGGGAGCTTTGCTTAAAATTTCACATGAGGGTGCATAAACCAAGATTTGCTCCGGAAATCTATTCTGCTTAAAGGAAAACTAAAACTTAAGAAGGAGGTAAGCTAGAAATACGACACATTATTTATTAAAGGGATACTGTCATGGGGAAAACATTTTTTTTTCAAAATGAATCAGTTAATATTGCTGCTCCAGCAGAATTCTGCACTGAAATCCATTTTTCAAAAGAGCAAACAGATTTTTTTATATTCAATTTTGAAATCTGACATGGGGCTAGACATATTGTCAATTTCCCAGCTGCCCCAAGTCATGTGACTTGTGCTATGATAAACTTCAATCACTCTTTACTGCTGTACAGCAAGTTAGAGTGATATCACCCCCTCCCTTCCCCCCCCCCAGCAGCCAAACAAAAGAACAATGGGAAGGTAACCAGATAACAGCTCCCTAACACAAGATAACAGCTGCCTCGTAGATCTAAGAACAGCACACAATAGTAAAAACCCATGTCCCACTGAGACACATTCAGTTACATTAAGAAGGAAAAACAGCAGCCTGCCAGAAAGCATTTCTCTCCTAAAGTGCAGGCACAGGTCACATGACTTGGGGCAGCTGGGAAATTGACAAAATGTCTAGCCCCATGTCAGATTTCAAAATTGAATATAAAAAAATCTGTTTGCTCTTTTGAGAAATGGATTTCAGCGCAGAATTCTGCTGGAGCAGCACTATTAACTGATTCATTTTGATTTTTTTTTTTTCCCATGACAGTATCCCTTTAAGCCCACGAATTTTTCTAGTTGGACATTTAAAGGGCAAAATACCATATTTTTTTTAGAAAAAAACCCTTTCTTTTTTTGGTAAATTAATTATCTCTGATAATTATCACTGATAGTGTTAAATATACTCCAACTCAGACCTGCTGAGAACATGTAAAAGTCAATGGATGATGTCCCGTTAACAATTGGAAGATTTTGAGTTGTGCTAGGTTTCCCCATAAAATCATAGCTTTTTGACGATTTTATGAAAAAATCATAGCTTTCCGACACAAAGTCCAAAAAAATTGTAGTACTTGAATTTTTTTTATGATTTTATGGTGATTTTTTTCCACACAAGAAACATTTGTGAAAATTTTAATAACAGGGGGAAAACTTCCTTGCGGATTTGGGTGGAGTAACTTTCAGAAAATAGTAAGAACTTTCCGGATTTTCATAAATACCCCCCTAAGTTTTGGGCTTCTGTACCAGCCCAAGTCAGTCACAGCCCTTTAGCAGTGAAGATCTGTGTCTCCAAATATGCCCCAGTAGCTCTCCATCTTCTTTTCTGTTGATTTATTGTACAGCCAGAAAAATGCTAATCTGGATCTAGTGATCTCAAATGACCCAGAACGTCGTAGGGATGGGCAAATTTGTCCCGTTTCGTTTCGCCAAAAATTCACCGCTGGCGATATGACGCCGACGCCCATTAAAGTCTATGGGCGTCAAAAAAAATTGTCGTGCGGCAAATTTTTTTTTGATGGGCATCTTTTTATTTTGACGCACAACGCCATACAAGTCTATGGGCGTCATTTTTTCGGTGAAACAAGGCGAAAAAATTCGCCCATCCCTACGTATAGCAAATGTGCAAATCATTGAACCCCTGGGTAATAGTGACCATAATGTTATATCATTTAATGTCTGGTGCAAAAAACAAATAAATACTGGGGCAACAAAAACCATGAATTTCAGAAAAGCTAATTTTAGTGCCTTGAGGGCTGCCCTACAGAGCATTGGTTGGGGCATTATGTTTTCAGCTAAAAACACAGAACAGAAATGGATGTCATTTAAAATGATATTAAATCATTACTGTTCTCAATTTATTCCCTTAAGGAGTAAATGTAGAAGCTCTAAGGATCACCCTATGTGGCTTAATATAGAAGTAAAGAAGTTAATAGGAAAGAAGAGAAAGGCATTTAAAAACTACAAGTCTGTTGGGACAGAAGCTGCATTTAATAAATAAATAATTTTAATAAATATAAATACTATAATAAATGTTGTAAATCGGCAATTTGAAAGGCAAAGAAAGGAAATGAAGAGTGCACTGCAGCGGAGGCTAAGACTAAAGTCAGTAGCTTATTGACCCGTGTATGGGGGCCCCGATGGGCTTCCCCGATCGAGATCTGTCCGAAAGTCGGGCAGATCTCGATCGGATGGGACTAAAAATCCCGTTGGATCGCGGCTGCATCTGTTTGTTGATGCAGTCCCGCGATCCGACCGCCCCATTCCCGTTCGCTAGGATCCGACCCTAGGGCCCACGATCGGATCAGCCCGATATTGCCCACCTCAAGGTGGGGATATCGGAGAGAGATCCGCTCGTTTGGTAACATCGCCAAACGAGCGGATCTCTCAGTGTATGGCCACCTTAACCCCAAAAAGTTTTTTAAATACATTAATAGTAAAAAGATGCAGGTTGAGAGTGTTGATCCATTAAATAATGGTACCAGTATGGTTGTAACAGATACAGAAAGGCAAATGTGCTAAATCAGTTCTTTTCTTCTGTGTATACAATAGAGGAGTCTGAGTTCCCAGGCTCACTTCATAGCTGCACTGTTGGCTCAGCTCAGTCTAGTCAGTGGCTGACTCAGGATATGATCCATAAAGCTTTAATAAAAATTAATGTAAACAAGGCTCCAGGGCCTTATGGCATATACTACCAGTTTCTAAGAGAGCTTAGTTCAGTCTTAGACCAGCCCTTATTTCTGATCTTCTCAGATTCACTTTGATATGGTATGGTATCTATGGATTGGACAAAAGATGATGTCATTCCAATATTTAAAAAGGGATTACGATCTCAGCCTGGCAATTATAGGCCTGTAAGTTTGACATCTGCGGTGGGCAAATTATTTGAATGCTTTTTAAGGGATCACATTCAAAATGTTGTCCTAGTGAATGACATTATGAGCAGCAATCAGCATGGCTTTATGAAGGATAGGTCATGTCAGACTAATTTGATTGCTTTTTATGATGAGATAAATAAGATGCTGAAAGTGGGGGCAGTAGATATGATCTATTTGGATTTTGCCAAAGCATTTGATACTGTGCCCCACAAACGTCTGCTTTCTAAACTAAGGTCTGTTGGGCTTAATTAAGTCGTTTGCACATGGATAGGAAACTGGCTACAGGATCGGGTACAGAGGGTGGTTGTTAATGGGACATTCTCTATTTGGAGTAAGGTTCTTAGAGGGGTCCCTCAGGGCTCGGTATTGGGTCCACTTTTATTTAATTTAATTATTAATGACTTAGGGGAGGGTATTGTAAGTAATGTATCAGTGTTTGCAGATGACACAAAATTATCCAGCCCAATTAATTCCATCCAGGATGTGCCATCCCCGCAACAAAATCTTTACAAACTGGCAATCTGGGCAGCTAGGTGGCAAATGAGATTCAATGCTGATAAATGTAAAGTCATGCACCTGGGATGTAAAAATATCCAAGCCACTTATACCCTGGGAATGCACTAGACAAATCCATTGCAGCAGCAAATGGGCAAATAAGGTCTTGAGCTGTATTAAAAGGGGCATTGATTCACGTGAGGAAGTGGTCATTCTTCCACTGTATAGAGCACTGGTAAGGCCCCATCTAGAATGTGCCGTACCGTTTTGGTCTCCATCACTGAAAAAGGCCATTATTGAATTAGAGAGGGTACAGAGAAGGACAACTAAGCTGGTAAAAGGTATGGGAAATCTTAGCTATGACAAAAGACTGGCCAAATTAGAGATGTTCACGTTGGAGAAGAGGCATTTAAGAGCCAAGTGGATATCAACCTGAAAAATGTGAAAACAAGCAATTTTAAGTCAATCTCCGCTTTGGCTCTGTGTGACCATGCACAAGCAGAACTGTTCTTTTAAATGCAGCACTGATTTGAGCTCATTAATATTCAATTGGTGGAGAGAAGTGGTCCAAACACTAGTGTACCCTCGGCCTTAGACAGAATGGAAGTGTACCAATGTCTCTGTGTAATATTTAATTTTTTACACATTATTAGTTTCTGATGTTTCCTTGGTAAATGGAGTAAATGTCCATTTCAGAGTCAACTGTGTCATAGCTTGTATCAGCCCTTTTATATTAATTAAAGGAGAAGGAAATCCATTTTTATTTGGGGTGCCAAAAGTTAGACACCCCCCTGGACCGGTGCTTTTATTAGGAGAAAACTGCACTGGCCCAGGATTCTTGTAGTGAGCACCACAGATCGATCATCTTCCAGCTTCTTCTTTCTTCAAACTTCCTGGGCAGTCGCATGTGCATTAGAATTAAATAGCTGGCTTTTTCTTTTAGTTTGGCTTTTTGCTCTACATGCACAGCTGCACAAAGAAAGAAGAAGCAGGAAAATGATCGCTCCGTGGAGCTCGCTGGAAGAACCCCTGGACCGGTCGGGTTTTCTCCTGACAGGAGCACCGGGGTGTAAGGTACTAAAAGGGCTTTCCTTCTCCTTTAATTAATATAAAAGGGCGGATACAAGCTCAGAGGCCTATCATGGAGCTCTTTGACCTGTCACTTCTGTATTGAAGAGATATAAAAATCCTAAGCACTGTCCTTACCATAGGCAAGTGGTAAGTTCAAGTCCTCCCAACACCTTGGATTCCCCATTGCACCCCAACTTGCAATTAAGAGGTGTTCCTGGGGACACCCATATGCTGGCCAGCTCCCACTTTCTGCATGCAGCATTGTTGTAGGCAGTAAGCTTTATGCTCCGTTCTAAGGAGCAATGAGTTCCGCATGCCCTATTTAAATATCACTTGGCTTTTATCTATAGTAAAACAGGGTGTGTAGTGAATATTCAGCAGCCAAGCTATACTGGATGCCTTTTGAAAATTAGAAAACAACCCTATAGGCCAGTTAACGCTGAGCCATCCTATCCAGCTTGCAGCAGTTGTAGTTTCGTGTAAGGTTTAAGCAATTCCTTCCTCTTATGAATGACTGCATTTCTATTACAACGTAAAGGCTGTTGTATGCACATAGTTCATAATAGAAAAGCAATATGATATCGCCGTGCTCATTGTTTTCTTGCACAATTTGATATGCTGTCTAGATAAAGGAGTTCCATTTCCTAGGTTATCTCATTTCTTTGAGTACATGCTTGCTGCTCAAATAAGGGAGGTTCCTTAGAAATCAATTTGCTCTGTACATATTTATGGCATTGGACCTTGACCTTATCTGTATTTCTTCAATCACCCCATAAAATTCTAACTTCCCATCATATAATTCTTAAAGGGATACTATCATCAAAAAAATAAAGTTTAGTTGTGCCTAAAATCAATCTGTAATGTTAGAAAAAAAGTTTTTTTTTAAAAAAAAGTTACAGAGGTCCAAGATCCAATCTGAAGCCTCATGTTCCAAGCATTACAGCAGTCTGCCAGAATTAAATAGATAACAATCAGGATATTAGGTCCAACCTTAATGAAAGCATGCTTTATTATTTCAGAATAGCACAGACCTAACAAATATTGGGTAAATCTGATGGAAGACTGCATGGACTTCTCAGGCCTGATTTATTAAAGGTTGGTAACCCTATGTCCTCAAAGATATTATGTAGTACCAAGCTGTTAGTGGGCTTTTTTTAATACAATAAACTCTCCTTACGTATTTCTTTTAAATCCACAGCCTTGTATTGTCCCTTTTAAACAATAAATCAGCGAAGCAGCTCCAGAACTGGATTCCAGGAGCTGGAGGTTGACAAAAAGGGCAATGAAGGTGTTGCTGAGTACATAGCTTCATTTGCATGTCAATGAACTCTGCTTGTTGATTCAGTGCCCGGCATTTCACAAGCACCCACCAGAAAGTGCCTTTGTTGATTTTAACTCTGGTCAAGTCTGCCTGCCGCAACAGGAGTGTTAGGCCCATTTAGTTTAGTTAGCCAGGCAGAACATGCAGAAGGAAGGAAGGTTTCTCTGCACGGCATTGTCTGGGAAAGAGTGTTTAACCCTTTCTTAACCTCATGTAAGCACTTCAGAATGTTAAACCTAAAGTATGAAATAAAGCTAGGGTCACCAGCAGACATGTCTGTCTTCTGTGACTAATGGAATATTTAACCATGTATTTAGTCTTTAAGTTGTACCTAAATCCTTTACAAACCCTCTCTACAAAAAGCAGGACAGACCTCAGACACCACTGACAAACTGTGCAAATGCCTTGTGTTTAGAAATATTCATCATGCATGTAATATCACAGTGGAGAATTAACCATTACTATAACTAAAGCATTCATTCTAATGTAAGAAAGCTAAACAGAAGGGGTGTCCTGTGCCCTTCATGTTGCATCAACTCCCCTCATTCCAGAAGAAAGGAATCATCCTAAAAAGCCAACCACCCTGACAGAGTAAAGGGGTTGATTAATAATCCAAATGTTTTGTATTAAAGTCGGATGTCTCCGGAAAAATATATATTTCTAAATCAATTATGTGTAACAGTAACATTACCACTGACTACTGTGGTCATACACTATCAGGGTTATTTATCAAAATCCGAACTTTTCTCAATATTTTATTGAAAAATACACTGACCAAATCCATAGGGGTTATTTCCCTTTATTTATCAATACATTTTCCTGAAAAATTCCAGTTCAGGAAAATTGTGTAAATCATAGGAAAATTCGAATCGTATACATTTCTCGGGTTTTCCACTCGAAAAATCATTTTTTTTTTATCTGTGCCTGAAAACCATGGAATCTTTGGAGTATTGCACAAAACCCTGCTCAGATCAGGATATCTTCATGACTTCTCCCATTGACTTATATACAAACTCGGCAGGCCGGAGATGCCGGATTTTCGGATTCTGACTTTTTGCATCCTCGGGGTATAATAAATCCTGAAAAATTAAAGGTTTTTTTCCCACTACAAATTTGGATTGTATTGTAATAAAAATTAAAATTTTTTGAGTTTTTGGCATTCTGACTTTGATAAATAACCCCCTATCTGTTTTAAAAGCTAAGTTCAAGCAGTTTAGTCTCGCCCATTAAAGTCTACGGGTGTCAAAAATTTTTTTACGCTCGTCATTTTTGTTTTGACGCACAACGCCATAGAAGTCTATGGGTGTCATTTCTGCAAACAAGGCGATCAAATTAGCCCATCCCTAGTAGCAATCTGTGCAGCAACACTTTTGCTCAGTAATGGCTCCAGTTTACTGCGTTAAGTGCAGGTAACAGCCTGACCCTGGACAAAACTGCTATTTGAATGATCACTAAGGGGCATAAATTTGTTCTCCTTAAATCTCTGTAAATTACCTCTCTCGTGTTTTTTTTTGCACAGGGAAAAATGTGGGTCTGCTAGGCAAGAAACACATTATGCTGTCTATGTCCTAATACAGGTATGTCATCCATGAATTAAATAATTTAAAATTATTTCCCCTTTCTTTGTAATAATTAATAAAACAGTACCTTGTACTTGATCCCAGCTAAGATATAATGAATAGTGAGTTCCTGAAGGGGCCCTTGACTATCCATATTGCAATTCATTTAAGTTTTAAGTTTGCATACTTTATAGTTTAAGTGGTAGCTCACCTTTAATTTAAAATGTGTGGGGTAAAAGGTGCAACGTTTCCTATAGGTCTAGCAACCTATAGAAACCAATCAGCAGGTATCATTTACAACAGTGGCATAAATACCAGGGGTGCGACTTCACCTGGGCCTGCACACACTTGGGGCCCTCAGGAGATGGGATGTCTTATCTTCGCAGATGGATCAGTGAGGAGATTAGCATGCCTACATGTCATCTTGCACCTGGACCCTCTCAGTAGTAGTTATACCACCTGCTTGAAAGCAATCAGATGGTTGATATGGGTCACTACACCTGGGATAGCTTTGAATTTTTCCCCTATTAGAATGTTATAGATGTTATGGGCCATTCTTAATCTGATATGTTTTTTTTTTATTCTGCCTGTATTCAGCTAATCCTGAGAATCAAAAAATTAATTCTTAATGAGGCTACATTTTTATCGTTTTCATTTTGTTGCTTATTCTTCTGTCGGGGACCATTTCTTTTTTTCATCCTCAATTCTGGCTTTTAAAGCACATCCAGTTTGCTAGGGAAACCGGGATCAGAGTAACAGTATAGGTGTTGAAATACCAAACTGGAGAACTGAAGCACAAAAAGTTACATTAAAAACCATAAGAAAATGAGGCCCTTCTGCAAATTGACTTAAAGGGATTGTTCACCTTCCAAACACTTTTTCAGTTCAGTTGTTTTGAGATTGTTCGCCATAAACATACACTTTTTTCAGTTGCTTTCCATCTTTTATTTTTTACTGTTTTCTCCAAATTTAAGTTTAAAGTTGAATGTTCCTGTCTCTAGTGTTTCAGTCTGGCAGTCCAGCAGGTCCAGACTGAGAACTAAAATAGACCCTGGCATTTCAGGTACACAGAGGCCCAATCAGCCCACATAGAGGCCCAAACAGCCCCCACCAGCCCACTAAATACTGACTTTCTATGGGACCTTATGGCAGCCCCTCTGGCATTTGCCAGAACCCACAGATTGCTGGTTCGGGCCTGCAGCCCAGTGATCCAGGAGCATCTGAACTGATACAACTTGCTCCATTTAGTTGATACAATTAGTTGATACATTTTTCAGCAGGATCTGTGGAATACGAGCAACTATTGTATCAAGTCTAACAGCTGTTTTTAATGAAACTCGGGGATTCTGCTCAGCAGGGACAAAAATAACAATATATCAACTAAATATATCAATTTAAAACAGCTAAAGAGTCAGCACCCCCCCCTGAGTGGCTTCTGAAGGTGAAAAATTAAACTTTTCAATATTAGAAAAACTGTCACAAATAGAAAATATAAAGTAATTGGGAAAAACTCTTTAATTCTGGTGAACTGTCTGAAACCAACTGAACTGACAAACGTGTTTGAAGGTGAACAACCCATTTAAAATACCATGGTCTACATCATACCAGGCCAGGACCTATTTTGACTTTCAGTCCAGACCTGCTGCTGCCCCTTGTGTGTCTGAATGTGAGCCTACGTGTCTTCCCCTCATCTATAAAGTTCTTATTTGTTCTATTAGTGGGAGTAGTAGCAGATGTGTCAAATGTTAAAACTACAATCTCAGCCTTCAGAAAAGCATGACGTGAAGCAGCAAATGGAAAATAATCATATGAATTCCACTATTATTACTATAAGAAAAAGAAACAAATAATGATATAGTGGCACTGTGATAACGTACCCAAAACTCCCCTGCACATTCCCTCAATGGCTGCAATTCATGCATCAATTTTTCTCTCTGTGCCTCCTTGGGCTGTAAGGAATCAGACAGATTTACAAATAATCTGACATTTCAGTTTGACACACACACTAAAAAAGTCTTGTAAAATACCATAATCTATTTAGAAACTTATTTCTATTCTGTGGACCCCAGAAATTGGTGGACTACAAATCCATACTTATCTCTTGAATATACGTTGAGGAGTTCTGGCTGTCTTTCGTCTTTCTTTACTCAGGAACTGGTTTGTGTTTTGTCAGTCAATATGTTTTTTTCATTCCTGACTGTGCACTATTGCAGGAATAATGATAATTGGGGGGCAGATTTATCAAGGGTCGAATTTCGAAGTGGAAAATACTAAAATTCGACCATCGAATTGAATACTACGAAATTCGAAGTCGAATTCGTAGGATTTTTTGCATCGTACGATCGTAGTACGATCGTTCTTCAAATGTTTCGAATGATTTTATTGTACGATCGTACGATTTTCCTTCGAATACAAAACACATAGCACTTCGGCAGGTTTAAGTTGGCAAAGTATTGAAGTCAAAGTTTTTTTAAAGAGACAGTACTTCGATTAGTCGAATAGGTCGAATAGTCGAACGATTTTACTTCGAATTGAAGGTCGAAGTCATAGTAGCCTATTCCATGGTCGAAGTATCCAAAAAATATTTAGAATTTTTTAACTTCGAAAATTCCCTCGATTTCAATTTGACCCTTGATAAATCTGCCCCTAAGTGTAGAAAATACTGTTACCACCATTATTAGATTAGTATTCCATGCATGCAATTAGATATCATATGAAGAGTTCTGAGTTTTTTTCCTAGGGCTCTTACACACGCTACTGTGCTCCCATGCATTCCGCTTTCTTCCTTTCAGCCGCAGGGGAACACAGGAGTAAACGCACTCAGTTATTGTCAAGGGGGCTGTACTCACACAGACGCATGTAAGCACCAAACACAGGTGGGATGCAGCATGTTACATCCCACCTGCGTTCGGTGCTGACATGTGTCTGTGTGAGTACAGCCCCCTTGACAATAACTGAGTGCGTTTACTCCTGCCGTCCCCTCGGCTGAATGGAAGAAAGCAGAACGCAGGGGAGCGCAGCTGAAAACGCCCGTGTGTAAGAGCCCTTAATCTTAAAAAAAATACTCTTTAATTGTTAGGCTCATTTTTATTTGCTTTATAATTTTAATTTAAATATACAAATGTTATAATTGATCTATTTGGTGTGCCATAAAATGTAATCATTAACTCTTTTATTGCACGCCTAAATGTATACATAAAGCAGTTTTCGTGCAAGTAGAACCCAAAATGATGCTTCCATAAGTTAGTGACCACAAATGATAACTAATACAGTTTGTCATTGCACGGTACTATAGACATTTCTCAAAATCAAAAAAGCAGCACTTAAAAGTTGCAGAGTAAAAAAAAAAAATAACAAAGTCTTATGAAGCCATCACAATATTTTGATTTTATTTAAACATGATGAAAGCCAAGATGAATACTTATGACAAATATTATATTAACTAATTATCCATGTAAAGTATATTTCCTGCAATAGCTTGTTATGGCTGCATAATACAGAATAATTGTGACTGGAAGACACAGATCACCAGTAGATCATTATTTCTAGATAGAGCATTGCAGTAGTTATGGGAGATGGTAGATTGTATTCTTTTGATGTTGCTTTTCGTTAAGTAGCAAATTAGATTTTTAGAAGGCACACACCCAATTTTAATTTAATAGTGAGGTGCTTGTCCCATGAAGACCGCCCATGTAGAGTCTCCAAAAAAGAATCAAACAAAAATTGAATATAGGGACTGCACACTCAAATTTAAAAGGCAAAAGTTTATTACATTTACAAAAATACACTCACATGTTTGGCTATGGCCTAGTATTGGCCCTTGGCCCTACGCGTTTCGACCACTAAAAGTGGTCTTCATCAGGGGCAAAATCCATAAAGTATTGGAAAAAGGATAAAAAGGCAGAACGATTGCATACATAAATCGAGTTTAAATACCTTTACATAGCCTCCATAATCCCCCTGCGCATGGAAAAATGGCGTGTGACGTCACATCCGCCCTAGAGCAGAAGCGTGTGTTGGAAAAAATGCATTGCGATCCACATGGAACGCAAATGCGTTTCAGCGATACCTATTATGGAGAGGAAATAGTATAACAAGCTATCGCTAAGGTAAACAATGATGTTGTGATACCTAAAGTAGCCAAAGCCAGGAAAGTTTTCGTTACTAAATATACAACGGCCAGTAGGTATGTCAAACATATTGTACGAAAACACTGGCACCATTTACAAACTGATGCTATCATTGGTACGGAATGCCAAGAACCACCCATGTTAGCATTTAAGAGGGGAAAAAATTTGAAGGATTTATTGGTCAGAGCTGACAATAAAGCTTACTATAGTGCTCCTCATTTTTTATCAAAACCACAACCAGGTAACTATCATTGCTATGGTTGTTCTATATGCAATAGTATGATCCAAGGAAATTCCTTTACACACCCACGCACTCTACAGAGGTTTGATATCAAACAAAGGATTACCTGTCAATCAACGCATGTGGTATATTTGATGATCTGCCCTTGCGGATTGTATTATATTGGCATCCAAAAGTTGAAAGATAGGTTTATTAAACATAAAAGTGTGATAAAAATTGGCAAAGACACAACACCTTTGGTACAACATTGTAGAGATAATAGCCATAATGTCTCATCACTGAGAATTATGGGGATTGAACAAATTGCTAATTCGGTCGGAGGAGTGGATAGAAATACACTTTTATTGAGGAAAGAAGCAGAGTGGATTTATCGTTTGAATACAATTACACCTTATGGTCTTAATGATCCCTTAAATTTGTCTTGCTTTTTGCAGAACAGATAAAAAAAACTTTTTCATTCGCCAATGGTTGCTCAACTTCTTAATATGTCGTTCCAAGATGGTGATTATTGTGGACTAATTTTTTCGTGAGCTCTGGGTGGGTATGATTGCATTCTGTTTTTATAACTGTTTTGCCAAAAAGTTTTTGTCATAAATTGAAGTAATATCAGTCATAGGATTGATGTTAATGGGATGCTAGTATGATGACAAGGACCACATACCCTTGACACATAACACATTCTGGATTTGTTTAAATTTTGTTTCCTGACTTCCCCTTTATTTATTGTATATTTTGTTTTGTGTTTTTGTATATTTTTGTTTTTTTGTTTTTTCATGATTGTAAATTTTTATTTTCAGTTGTAATGTCAATTAGAAGAAAGGAGGAAGTTACATGCAAGCATATTATAATTATTTTGCAAATTATAGATATTATGAGGTGTAAATTGTTGACGATTTCAACATATACCATTATTCAATTGATGTCAGTGACTTTGGAACGCAAGTGCGCTCCATATGATAAGCAGCAGGAACTTCCCCAGGTCTTTTGATCAGATTGGCGGATGTGACGTCCATAATAGGTATCGCTGAAACGCATTTGCGTTCCATGTGGATCGCAATGCATTTTTTCCAACACACGCTTCTGCTCTAGGGCGGATGTGACGTCACACGCCATTTTTCCATGCGCAGGGGGATTATGGAGGCTATGTAAAGGTATTTAAACTCGATTTATGTATGCAATTGTTCTGCCTTTTTATCCTTTTTCCAATACTTTATGGATTTTGCCCCTGATGAAGACCACTTTTGTGGTCGAAACGCGTAGGGCCAAGGGCCAATACTAGGCCATAGCCAAACATGTGAGTGTATTTTTGTAAATGTAATAAACTTTTGCTTTTCGTTAAGTATTCTGCAGATATCACTGGTACATTTTAATGATGAACAAATAAAAGAATGCCCATTATTTACATCCTAATAGAGCCTGGGCTCCTTCCTTTGGTACATGGAATAGGGAAAATTGTCCCAATACCTGGAAGTGGTGGAACGTGGGGTAAGGCACTCATGGGTTTTTTTTTTTGCATTTTGCCCATTTATATATTTTGGTTTGACTAATAAACTTTTTTAATGATTGCATTGCAAGTTTATTGACAAATGTATTCAACTGACTCAGACAACTATACATTTCAGGCAAAACTTGACTAAAATGTGCAAAATGGGTTAAAAGGGTTGTTCACCTTTAAATTAACTTTTAGTATGATGTAGAGAGTGATATGCTGAGACAATTTGCAATTGGTTTTCACTATTTATTATTTGTGGTTACGTTATTTAGCCTTTTATTCAGCAGCTCTTCAGTTTGCAGTTTGGGCAGCCTGGTTGCTAGGGTCCAAATTACCCTAGCAACCATGCGCTGACTTGAATAAGAGACTGAAAAATATGGAGTAGGAGAGGGGCTGAATATAAAGATGAATGATAAAAAGTAGCAGTAACTATAAATGTGTAGCCTTACAGAGCATTTGTTTGTAGATGGGGTCAGTGACCCCAATTTGAAAACTGGAAAAAGACAGAAGAATATGGCAAATAATTCAAAAACGATAAAAAATAAATAATGAAGACCAATTGAAAAGTTGCTTAGAATTGGCTATTCTATAACATATTAAGGGGCAGATTTATCTATAACATACTAAGGGGCAGATTTATCAAAGGTCGAATTTCGAAGTGATAAATACTTTGAAATTTGACCATCGAATGGCTTTACTTCGACTTCAAATATCGAAGTCTAAATGTTTTTCACCAAATTTGACTGTTTTGCGGTCGAAATAAAATCGAACGATTTGAAGGATTTCCTCCATCGATCGAACGATTTTTCTTCGACTTCAAAAAACATAGAAAACTGCTCTAGAAGGTCCTCATAGGCTAACATAGCATTTCGGCAGGTTTAATTTGGCAAAGTATTGAAATCAAAGTTTTTTTAAAGCGACAGTACTTCGATTATCGAATGGTCGAATATTCAAACGATTTTACTTCTAATCGAATTTAAAGTCGTAGTATCCTATTCGATGGTCGAAGTACCTGAAAAATTATTTTGAATTTCGAATTTTTTTACTTCGAAAATTCCCTCAAATTCACTTCAACCCTTGATAAAGCTGCCCCTAAAAGTTAACTTTAAGGTGAACCACCCCTTTATGCCATGATACAGTACAGAACAGGGGAGGGGGTCAAATAAAATAAATATGTTTTAGTTTCCGCTAAGGAAAAAAATGTTATGCTTCTTATTCACCTTTTTAAGGTGTTTTTGGTACTTTCAGATAAACATTTCCTTTTATATTTGTACCTCTTAAATGATTCATTCGTCAGCAGCGTTTATGAATCAGCCGTGTTTCTTTTTGAGTGGTTTGCTATGATTTCCTATAGTATTACGCAAGTTACTGGCATCCAGCTTGTGGAAGAGATTTTTGCTACACATGCTTCCACTTTTACTGTCAGGGACAGCCGCTAGTTGTTTAACATTTTCTGAATTTTAGCCATAAGGATGGAAATGTTTTTCTTCCAGGTACAGAGAATTTCCGTCCTCCATGGATTTGTTGCTAAGAAACGCAGCTCTGCTGGCCAATTGCTACCATTTCCTTTTCATCGTATTCAAGCCTCGTGATTAGTGTTCAGTACAGAGAAATTGCTATCATTATGTGAATTAACTTCCTCTCCAAGTAACATATTAACCCAAGTTATATTACTATGTTATTAGCCTTGATATATGCCACTGGCATGGAAAACCTCTTATGCAACAAACCATAATGTATGCAGTGTAATTGTTAAGATGTGTTTGTTTGTCAAGATGTTTGCTTGCCCCAAAGGATTCAGAAACTGGTAAAAAAAAAAAATGTTCTTATTCTGCATAGAATTTACAATTGCATAATCTCCCATTATACCAATATTGTATTCTTTTGCTTGTCGTATAGCACCTTTTTGTACAGGTATGAGACCTGTTATCCGGAATCCTCGGGACATGGGGTTAACTGGATAACAGATCTTTACTTTGGATATTCTTACCTCAAGTCTACTAGAAAATCATGTAAACATTAAATAAACCCAATAGGCTACTTCCAATTGTTCCAAATCTTAGTTTGGATCAAGTACAAGGTACTGTTTTATAATTACAGAGTGAAAGGAAATCATTTTTAAAAATTCTCATTATTTGGATAAAATGGAGTCTATTGGAGACATCCGTAATTCGGAGCTTTCTGGATAAAGGGTTTCCGGATAATGGACCCCATACAGGTTCCGGACTGAGAAATAAAATAGGCCCTGCCATTTAAGGTACACAGAGGCCCAAACAGCCCCCACCAGCCCACTAAATAATGATTTTCTATGGCACATTATAGCAGCCCCTCAGTCCGGGCCTGACCCCATACCTGTACTTATATTATCTCTTATTTACGCCTCACCAATATAGCAATATTTAAGACGACAAAACCTCTATTTTTGCTGTTCAGCATGGAACAATCTCTCTATACAGCTACTGTTGTATAATAGCATTCCCACAGATAACTATAATTTCCACCCATACTTTGTAAATCCTAAGAATTATGGCACATGAGCAATAATTTGGCCAAATCATGGAAAAACATCAGCCAGGGAGGAGGAAGAAAGGCAGAATCATTGGGGGGGGGGGAGTTTTTAGGCACCTCTCAGTAAATCTCATTGCTTACCTCTTATTATGGGCCAGGGCTCTGCTTCAACCTTTCCATTTTCTTTAAAGAATATCTTGGGAAACAAATGTGTTCATATCTCATCCTAATTAACTCTGAAGTTGAAGGAGTATTTACAATTGTAAAAAGGCATTCTCCCTCAAGTCTCCGTATAAATTACCTTCATAAGAGAGGAGAAATGTTCCTGCCACATTGTCTTAGGATTTCCAAAGGAAAGCGACTGTTAACTTGCTGCAAGTGCCATTGTCCAGGCCCCCAGGGTTCATAATCAGTTATTAGAAATATGAAAACTTTGCCATTTTGGCTTTTCAGCCATGGTGGAGAATGAAAGATGGAATGATTGTGGGGAGCCAAGTTGTTAGGCACCCTCTAAGTAATGCTTATGTACCTCCTACTTTTGGTCAGGTCTCATGCACCGGCCCTGGGTATTTTACCTATTGAAGTTGGATACATAGACAGGAGATAAATCAGTGATACAGTTCTGCAATGCACATGCCTTTTCCCAGGGCGGAGAAGGGAATGCTTGGAACATGAATGAAAATTGAAAATAGTAGTGTGCCATCTGCAGCTTGGGCTGGTCCATTTTATAAAGATGTGATTCGACCCTTCTTTCCCTTTTCCTTTAAATATTATCCACCCTGTATCTGATCTCAGTTAATCTTCAAGTTGAGTAGAGCTTTAAGGAGTATCTACAATTGTTAAAATGCATTCTCCCTCAAGTCTTACTGTAACTTAACTTTAGACTTGACTCTTGAGCCACTGCTCTGAGACCCTTTAGGGCATTCCAGCTTCCCACAGGTGCCATTGTCTTAATGGCAAACGGGGGAAATCTATACGTAAAGTATTTTAGAGTATCACTGAAAACAGTTACAGTTATATGTCTTATGCGTTACGCACACGCCCAGAAACTCTCGCTTCATACAGCTGTTTTTCTTTATTTGGAAAAAATGCAGACGCCTTCAAAGCATGCCTAATTGTAGGTCTCTTTGAATAACATTTTTGAAATATGTTTTTCCCCCTGGAAGAATAGAAATTAAATGACTTAAAAAGAAAAAGCAGATCAAATAAATGCTTGCAAAACCTCCAAATGTAAAAAAGCAGCCGTACAAATGGTTTCCTTTTTTATTGTATGTTTGGCATATAAAATATATTTTCTTATTATTTTTGTTTCGGTGTTGAAAAAGTATTTATTCATTCTTTTTCCACAGTCATTTTTGAAATCCACATTCTTTTTATTCAAAAAGTGGGATGCGTGCAGATTCTGTTTGAATACCTCCAAATAAACATTTTAATTATAGTGCGATCAGTTTTATTTACATTATTTTTAACCACATGAATAAGTTCCGATCCAGTTGCTAGGAGGAGGTTCAATGGCTGTACTGTACCTAGCAATACCTAGCTTGAATCAATTTGGAAATCTGTTGTGTCTCTTATTTCTTGAGTAATTTAACATATTATATATATGATATATATTTGTCCTACTCACATCTAAATTATGTTATGCTATATAGTTACATAGTTGAAAAAAGTCCATCAAGATCAAAACCTCCGCCCGGAGGCCGGCAACCTCCGTCACCACTTCCTCCCAAAGGATCACACATGTATGTGCTTACATTCTTCTAACCGGAGCACTAGCTCCTAGAATTAAACAAATAAGTTGTGCGGCTGGGCGGCATGCCGTCCCTTAATTCATGCCGCCATAGGACCCGGGTCTTTGTGGCCTTGCCGCAAATCCGGGCAGGATATCTAAACACTCATATATATTGTATAAACGATATATATGATTATGGACACTAAGTAGCGGTAGATTGAAAGATCACAATAGTCCTAACTATTATTCTTGTTCAAGAAGCCATCCAACCCACTCTTAAAGGCACTACTGCCATTTTGAGAAGGTCACATCATTAATTTTCCCATATGATCCCAGAAGAACCATCACTGAATGTATTCATTCTTCACTTAACCAAGTTAATTAGTCCTCTGTGTAGTTTTAGCTATGTGCCAGCTTTTTCTCTTCTGTAAAAGAAGCAAAGTGGTGATGTCAAAGCGATTTAATGCTTTAGCCTAAGATATGAAGCTTTGTGGGTAACCTTTCTGCTCTTGTGGGCAATAGGCCTTCAACAACCAGTTTAAACCAATGGGCACCTGTATCCTCAATGCACACCCGACACACCTTTTTGATATGCAGAATAGTTCAATGAGAATAACTGCACTGCATATCATTATCACAAGGAATTCTAATATTTTGGTTTTTGTTTTCCATTTTAAGATTTTATAAAATTAATCATGCCTTATGCAGGGAAGGATTTAGGTATGTTTGCTGGCAAAAACAGATGTTTTATGCACCACAAAAAATGTAGTAGTATACACCCCAAATAGCTTATTATACACTTACATTGCAACAGCCTGATCAGTGCTCGTACTATGGGGCACATTTACTAAGCTCGAGTGAAGGATTCGAAGTTAAAAAACGTTGAATTTTTTAAAGAGGCAGTACTTCGACTATCAAATGGTCAAATAGTCGAAGGATTTTTAGTTCGAATCGTTCGATTTGAAGTCGTAATCAAAGGTCGAAGTAGCCAATTCGATGGTCAAAGTAGCCAAAAAAACCTTCAAAATTTTTTTTCACTCGAGCTTAGCAAATGTGCTCCTTAATGTATTTTACCTTATACTATATGACCCTAGGCTATAAAAATCCTGTAATATGTTTCCAGGGATAGTAATGACTTCCATATTGTAGGGAAACTGTGGCCTTGCTTGTTTTCTCAGCTGTTTTATACGGCTCCAACCAGGGGGTATATTTATCAAAAAGTGAAGTTAGAGATCACCACAGTCCACTAGAGTGAAACACTGCCTCTCTCCATTCATTTCTGTGGGATTTTTAAAGGCGTATTTATCAAATTGTGAACTAGTGTTGTCCTGCACTAGTAAAACTGGGATGTTTGCTTCAGAAATACACCTATAGTTAGGTTTGCCACCTGTCCGGTTTTGACCTGTACAGCCCGGTAATTTGAAGGGCTGCCTGGGTCAAAACTGCCTGCCCGGTTTTCCAAATTAGGAAAACCAGGCAGGATTCCCTATGATTGACACAGTGATCAGACAATCGCCGATCACGCATCATAGCCCTGCCCCTCAATGTCATGGCCCGCCCCCTCTGTGTCACAGCCCGCCGCCTCAGTGTCATAACGCCACCTCCTGCCCAATCTGCACTGGGCTAAAAGGTGGCAACCCTACCTAAAGTTAAAATAAAGAAGCTGCTGTGTAGCCATGGGAGCAGTCATTCAAGCACAGGATAAACAGTAGATAAAAGATAAGGTCTGAAGAATCCATTGTAAACTACAGAGCTTATCTGTTATCTGCTGAGTAGCCTGTGCCTTTTCTCAATTTTCAGCTTTCAATGGCTGCCACCACAGCTACCAAGCAGCATGTTTATATAAACTATGGTATCGTTTCTGTTTCTGAAGCAAACACACCAGTTTTACCAGTGCAGGACAAACGTTATATTTTAGTTACTTTAAAACAATTTTATTTTATGATGTTCCTGTTTCTTAAACATATCAACATATTAGCATAAACATATCAATAATGTTGATATGCATCCGTTTTCTTCCGTTTCCAGTCTAGGGTATAACACCTGGAGGCTTATTTATCAACATTCTCATTTTAGCGGTTTTAGAGGTTTTAGAAACCAGGACTAAATTCACATTCTCTAAAACCACAATGCCATGGAATTTATTTAAAGATCCGAATATAAACAGTACGAATGAAAAAAAGTTAATACCTCGAAATCCTCTAGAGTTTTTTTGCATAATTCCTTGCAAACAAAAAAAACCCCCAAAAACTTCAAAGTCAGAATTGATTAAAAGTGCAGCTTCTGTTCAATAGGACTTCAACAACTTTTGCTTCATTAATTTTTACATTAGAGGTTTTCGTGGGTTTTTTCACTTAATAAATAAATAAATAAATAATTAGGGAGTGAAAACAAAATTCGATTGTTAGTAAATGGGCCCCTTACAGTGCAAAGGAAATTCTTTCTTTATGCACAAGGGGATTAAAATATCAATAATGCTTATGTGGGGGTTAAAAAGTAAGGCAAGTCTGTGATCTTGTGTTGTAGGAAGTTTTATGATCATTCTAAAAACCTCTGAAAATGATCCTTTGCATAAGTTGACAATCCTGAGCACAGCCAGCCTTGACCACAATGTATTCGTTCTATATACTGTAGCCTTGTTCCCCAGCCTGAGTACAGCATGTGACTTCTTGGATTTACAGCTTCCTCCTCTGCATCACCTGTGCAGTAGCATAAATACAACACTGTTTTTTCAGCTGTCTGACCTTTGGTTGCTTGTCCCTTTTACTGACCCCTGATATGATAATAGGAGACCTTCTGCTTAGTTTTCCAAGTAGGGTTTCCTCTAATCAAAACAGAAAAATATCAGGGGAACTTCACTTGATTCTTTTTTTTTTAAATTTTTAAAAATAAATGTACCAGATTGTTGACAGTGCCTCTAAATAATTTATTGTTTATAAGTGGACATATAATCAGGTTTTGTTTTCCTGACTTTATTTAATAAATGTACAGTATGTAAATGTATGTAAGAAATGTTAATTTTGGTGATACTAAGGGGGTTATTTATCAAAGTCCGAATTTATCTCAATATTTTCTGCTACAAATCCGCTCAGGTTTTTTCCCGCTTATTTATTATTACATTTTCCCGAAAATTTGCTTTGTGGGAAAAAAAATCTAATTTTCACATTTTTTTCGGATATTTTATCCAATTTTCAAGATTTTCATGCATTTTTCGGATTTTTCACCCGGAAAACTTCGGGGTATTGCACGAAACCCAGCGCACATCAAAAAATCACTGGACTTCTCCCATTGGGACAAATTTACTCATCTTCGAAGTTGTGCCAGCGTTGGGTTTGTCGCACTTTGCCGCACTTCGCCAGGTGAAGTTTTGCCAGGGCGCCGTTAATTCACTAAAATACGAAGTTGAGCTGAGGGAGGCGAAAGGTAGCAAAGTTGTGCTAACTTTACTTCGTCAAGCAAATTTGCCTAATTTGCATACGGAGCCAAGTTAAAGTACCATGGACGTATATGTAGCAGCAAAAAGACGCCAGCGTTTTTTGGGACTTAGAAAAAATTTTAAGTTTTTTTGAAGCAAGCCCTATCTACTCTATTGCACTTCGCCTGGTCTGAGGTGGCGGAGGCAAGTCTGGTGCAAGAGGTAACGTTCAGTAAAATAGGTAAGTTGGTGAATTAGCATAGTTACGTCCCTTCGCCATAACGCAACTACACCTGGCGTAAGGGTTCGAAGTAGCGCTAGAGTAGGTCCACTTTGCTAGCGAATTTACGCCAGCACCCGTTAGTAAATCGGTGAAGTAACGAAATGACGTCACGCTGGCGAATTTGCGCTAGCGTTAGCTGCTTCGCGCTTTAGTGAATTTGCCCCATTGACTTATATGCAACCTCAACAGGTCTGAGATGCCGGATTTTCAGATTCTGACTTTTCCATTCTCGGGGTTTAATAAATTCCGAAAAATTCATGATTTTTTAAAAGTCCGATATTACAAAAAATAATCAGAAATTTTTCGTGATTTTTGCATTCGGAGTTTAGTAAATAACCCCCTAAAACTCATGCTGATAAAACACTAAGTTAGGGGCACCCAGATATTTTTAAGTAAAAAAGTCAGACCAAACTACAATCCACAATGTTATCTTATACATCACTGGAAAAACTCGATAAAGTCGGTTGGTGAAAAAAACTTGAAAAATTCAGGTTTTTGCAACCCCCCCTGAATTTTACGGGTTTTATGCCTGAAACGCTCTAATTTTATGTGAAACCGCTCGAACTCAGTGCAGACCATAATATCTTGAAATTTAAAATGGGACCTTTGCCCTTGACTTCTACTTGGAGATGGAGTATTTTCAGCCTCGGGGTATAATAAATCACAAAGAATTCAAGCTTTTTTTTTGCCACTAAAAATTCTGGGTTTTTTTGGCATTCAGACTTTAAAAAATAACCCCCATAATGTCCAGTGGTCCAGTAGGGTCCTGAGATTGATTCCGACCACTTTCTGCAAGGAGTTTAGATGGTTTCCTCAAGTGTGTGGGTTTTCCAGGTTCTCTGCTTTCCTGCCACATTGCAAATACATACAGATATAATAAATGGCTTTAAATGAAAACATGTCTAGTGTGTGGTATATACTAGGGGATGTAGAGTGTAAGCTCCACTGAAACAGAGAATGACGTGAAAGATAAACATATATCTGTAAATTGCTGCGCACAAGTGTTAGTGCTTTGTAAATAATGGAGGATTATTAATGGGCAGCACTGAAACATAAAAAATGTGGCAACAAATCATATCTTAGTTATACAGCAGTTGTACTGTTATAGGTATTTGCCAGTTTAGTGCAGGTTCTTTGATGGTTATTTGCAAAGCATAAGTGGTTTCACATGACAGCACTTTTTAAATTAGGAGATCATCAACAGTGACCAAAGCTCCACCTGTTTTGTAAGCAAAACAGTAAGAATTCTAGGGAAAATGTCATGTGCTTTCGAGTTTTCTATATTTACATGACATACTATATAAGCTCGTGCTTGCTAATAAAAAGTGTTAAATAAATGAAGAATGGAAAGTTTATTAGAGAGCATTCAACTGAGGGCATATTAAGAAAACCCTTCTTGAATCCTGTTTTCCTTAATTAGTGTTTTCTTAACACTGGCAAAAGTAATTTGTGCTTAACAACTTTTTGTTCTAATGTCTTTAACTTTTACAATCTTTACTAATATATTTATTTATAAAGGGAAAAGAGCAAGTGGGGGGACCAAACATTTTATATAGTGGTGAGGACTCTATTGCATTTGATTTAAAACATAAAAAAAATCTCTTTATGTCACATACCACTTTGTCGAACATTTTGTTCCATATTCGAACCTTTAACCATTTGGACCTTTATCCTTGAAACTCAGACATGTGGTATGTGTTATAATTTTATTATATATATATATATATATATTTTTTTTTTAATTAAATCAAATACAAGAAGATTTCTGGAGCTTACCAACTATATGCATTCTTAACCGACCATGCACCGTGACATTATGGGGCCGATTCACTCAGCTCGAGTGAAGGGTTCGAATGAAAAAAACTTCGAATTTCGAAGTTTTTTTTGGGTACTTCGACCATCGAATTGGTTAAATTCGTTCGAATTCGATCGAAGTCGAACGAAATCGAACGATTCGAAGTAAAAATCGTTCGACTATTCGACCATTCGATAGTCGAAGTACTTGCCCTTTAAAAAAAACTTCGACCCCCTACTTCGGCAGATAAAAGCTACCGAAGTCAATGTTAGCCTATGGGGAAGGTCCCCATAGGCTTGCTAACCTTTTTTTGATCGAAGGATTTTCCTTCGATCGTTTGATTAAAATCCTTCGAATCGTTCGATTCGAAGGATTTAATCGTTCGATCGAACGAAAAATCCTTCGATCGTTCGATCGCAGGATTAGCGCTAAATCCTTCGACTTCGATATTCGAAGTCGAAGGATTTCAATTCGAGGGTCGAATTTCGAAGTATTTTTAACTTCGAAATTCGACCCTTCGTGAATCGGCCCCTATATGTATTGCTTTATCTAGTATCCAAAAAACGGGTAAAAGAGAAATATTCATTTGATCCGTGAGGGGCCACAGTGTCTAACATTTTAATCCAATAGACTTCTTTCTTTTTTGGATACTAGATAAAGGGGCAAATTCATCAAGGGTCGAATATCGAGGGTTAATTAACCCTCGATATTCGACTGGGAATGATTTTGCGCAAATACTGCGATTGAACGATTGAAGGAATAACGATTAAATCCTTCGAATCTAACGATTCGAAGGATTTTAATCCAACGATCGAAGGATTATCTTTCGACCAAAAAAATTTAGCCAAGCCTATGGGGAATATGGGGACCTTCCCCATAGGCTAACATTGGGTTCGGTAGTTTTTAGGTGGCGAACTAGGGGGTCGAAGTTTTTTCTTAAAGAGACAGTACTTCGACTATCGAATGGTCGATAGTCAGCACCCGTACAGACTCGTGGTCTGTACTGAGTTTGAGCGATTTCACAAAAAATTAGAGCGTTTAAGGCATAAAATCTGTAAAATTCAAGAGGGGATGCAAAAACCCGAATTTTTCACGTTTTTTTCACCAACTGACTTTTTTCAATGATGTATAAGATCACATTGTGGATTGTTGTTTGGTCTGACTTTTTTACTTAAAAATATCTGGATGCCCCTAACTTAGTGTTTTATCAGCATGAGTGTTAGGGGGTTATTTACTAAACTCCGAATGCAAAAATCACGAAAAATTTGTGATTATTTTTTATAATATCGGACTTTTAAAAAATCATGAATTTTTCGAAATTAATTAAACCCCGAGAATGGATTTTTAGTTTGAATCATTCGATTTGAAGTCGAAGTCGTAGTCGAAGGTCGAAGTAGCCCATTCGATGGTCGAAGTAGCCAAAAAAACACTTCAAAATTCGAAGTTTTTTTTCTTCTATTCCTTCGCTCGAAGTTAATGAATTGGCCCCAAGTGTCTAGGCTTATAGGTAATCATAATCATGCTTGGATTAAGTGCCTTTCTCACAACAGCTTTTTATGGTCAATAATGTAAGAGTGTTTTATGTGATCTTAATAATCTTAATAATTTTAGTATTTTATAATACATATACCAAACAAGTATAACTATATAGCATTATGCATTTTGTCTTTCAGACTTTATCCCTAAGAGACTATTATACACCAGTTGATTTGATGTTCACTAATTCACACACCGGAAATATGGTCGTGGTTTGGTGGTGGGTGTTTGGTGGGTGAGTCTATAAATATAATATCTTGATAATATAATATAATATCTTGATAAAGGTCCCTGGTAAGGACAGAAATGTTGATCGAATAAATAACTTGTCTTTTTTAAGATAAGGTGTTGGTAATAAATAATGTAATAGTCCAGTGAAGTAGAGCACTCAGCAGGTGTTGTGCAAACAAAAAGTTTTTTTTAACATTTTATCTAAGATCGGGTTTGTAAATTAAATTTCAAAAAAACATATTTTTTTGACCTGTGGAGTGCTGTGTACAAACACACACACAGGTATGGGATTTGTTATCCAGAAACCCGTTATCCAGAAAGCTCTGGATGTATATATTTTCAAAACATATTGCATTTACAGGACTTAGAATCAAAAAACAAAAGTAATTTTTTCTGAAAATCCAACGTTTCAGTCACAAAATAGACAGAAGTCCTGTGAAAGTGTTATGTTTTGCCGCATGTTTTCACAATAGCTAGCTAGCACCCAGCCAACCGACTTGTATAGGGGATTTATCAGAAGTGCTTATGTTAAGAGACATAGAAGACAGGGCAGATTTCTGTGTGACTTGAAGGGTAAATTACAATGTGCTACTGCCCTTTGGATCAGAAGCAGAGAGTGTCACTCACTATTGGTACTGGCTAGGGATGGGCGAATTTTTTCGCCTCGTTTCGCCGAAAAAATGATGCCCATAGACTTGTATGGAGACGTGCGTCAAAAAAAAAAAGCCGCGCGACAAAATAATTTAGCCGCGCGACAAATTTTTTTTGACGCCAATAGACTTTAATGACATTTCGCCGGTGGCGAATTTTTGGCGAAACGAAACGGGTCAAATTCGCCCATCCCTGGTACTGGCCCTTGAGTATTGCAAATTTGGGCCCTGGTTACATTAAAGAGATGCTCCAGAAACATTATTTGCTTTTATAAAAAAGAAAATGTAATTCAAAGCGACTTCCCAATATATACATAGCAATGAACAATGTTCAATCATTTCAAATGTATATGTTACTGTAACTGCAATAAAAACGCTGTCTATCCATTGCTTTTAACTACAAATGTTTTAGTGGTATAAATAGTCAGGGAAAAGATAGGGATTTTAAGAGAGAAAAAACTGATTTTGATTGGAATTACAACGGTGTATGTTTTAAAACTTGACGCCAAGCCTCTCTCATTACTTACCTGCCTTTGACTCTGACATCTGATCAGTCAGGGCTTCTGAAGAAATGACATTGGGTTTGACATCTGTTCTCAAAAGCATAATATTATTGCAGCAGAGCCATTACTGTATAGATGTCAGTCTAATTTGGAGCTTTCTGGATAACGGGTTTCTGGATAACGTATCCCATACCTGTAACAGGATGTTTTTTTTTCCTTTAAAATATATAATTTTGCAGTAAACAAGAACTTTTCTTTACTCTTCTAGGGCAACTGGAAAATGTCTTAAAGGGTTTCTAATGGCAAAACGTTTATAGCTAAACCCTTTATTCTAATTTTCTAATATTCTAATTTAATTGCAAAGATTGATTGCCAATTTGCATTTTGGTCCATTCCATAAAAGAACCACTGGTCTTTGGGAGCAAAGGAATATAATCGAATTCTGACCTGTGCATAAGGAAACTGTGCAATTTGGATTGAGCTGAAATTCCATTTGTGGCACTAACACCTTAAAGGAAAACTATACCCGCCAAACAATGTAGGTCTCTATTAAAAGATACTGAGTAAAACAGCTCATGTGTAAAACCCTGCTTCATGTAAATGAACCATTATCATAATAATATACTTTTTTAGTAGTATGTGCCATTGGGTAATCATAAATAGAAAATTGCCATTTTAAAAAATAAGGGCCGCCCCCTGAGATCGTAAGATTCACTGTGCACACATACAAACCACATGTAAGGTCACATGAGCCAATTAACAGACAGAGTTCTGCCTTTTGCTTCCTCACTTCTTCCTGTTACAGTTAGTGTTGTAGTATTTCTGGTCAGGTGATCTCTGAGGCAGCACAGATAGAGTCACGAAATGGTGGTTCAAGGCAAGAGATGTAAAAGGGCAATATTTATGTAAATATATATTCCAGTTTGGTAAGATTCTTTAATATGTCATTCAATTTGATATAAACTATCTGTTTATTTTGGGGGTATAGTTTTCCTTTAATCTATTTCATAGAATATAGACAAGGAAAGTATACAGGGTTGACAGGAGGAATACAGAAACTGGATCTGAGTGATGATGGAATGATTTTAGATGAAACAGATAGTTTTTCATTGAATAACCCTTTAACTTTTCCATCCTTGCTTTCTTATCTGTTTACATCCTGGATCAGCAAAGCTTTAAGAGAAAATGTGGGTGTCCTAATCTTATAGGACACCTATAAACTTTGGACAGGAAGCAGAGAATTTGTGTTGACAGTAAAATACTTTATTATAGGGTAAATTGTTCTCGCAGGAATGTTGAGTCAACAATCCTCTGATTATTATGTGTATTAACACATTATTTATTTTTAAAGGCATTGGCCTTTTTGACTATCAGGGCAATCATATGAGAGGTGTAAGCAAACATTCATTTGCACGGCACTGGTGGCAAAGTCTCTCTAGCAAGAAAAACATTACATTTTGTATCATCCAAGATCATTTATTCATAAACGTCTTTCCTGAATCAGCCCTTCAATCACATTGCATTTTATGCTTAATAATAATGATTGTCATATATCTCACCAACAACAGACTGAAACAGATTGCATCTAACAATATCTAACAAGTGATGTCAGTTGTTACCTAAGGAGTTAATTCCCTATAATAAACACACGCGTCACGACAGAAAACAAAATGCCTAAAATTACCTCCATGTCTAGACTGTGGGAATTGCAAAATGAGTCCAATTGCAAAAGGAAGCAGTGTTTGAAACATGGCGATTTCCATAGTCCGGGCCGAGGAAGATTTATCAAGGGTCGAATTTTAATTCAGGTGAGTTTTTTTTTAACTCTAATAAATTCAATTCAATTTGAAATTCAATTGGGGGAGATTTATTAAAAAAATCAAATCGTTAAAGCTCGGACAAATTTTTTTCGATTCTCCGATAAAAACCTTATACGTCAGGAAGGCTGCAAACATCTCCAAAATGATCACTGGACCTCTCCCATTGACTTATACTTAGTCGAATTTGACAGTTTAGACCATGAAAAAAATTCAAAAATTTAAGTTTTCAATTTGACCCTTAGGAGAAGAAAAGTCTTTGTGCACTTGGGGGTGCCAAATGTTAGGCACCCCAAAGTGATTGTATTGACTTACGTGAAACCCCTGGCCCGGGGCACCATGTGAGCACCTATTCCATCTTCCTCTTTCTTCGCATGGCTGCGCATGCGCAGTAGAACGAAAAGCTGAATTTTAACTAAAAAGTCGGTTATTTCGTTTAACTGCGCATGCGTCTGCCCCGTGAAGATTGAAGAAAGAAGAAGCCGGAAGAGTATCAATCTGTGGTGCTCGCTGGAATAACCCCGGGCCGGTGCAGTTTTCTGCTGATAGAAGCACAGGCCCGGGGTTTCAGGTAAGTAAATACAATCACTTGGGGGTGCCTAACATTTGGCACCCCCAAGTGCAACATGACTTGCCTTCTCCTTTAATAAATCTGCCTTTAAGTAATTTAGGGCATTTTGACACCAGCATGGAAGGTTAATTCCCATAGTAGACAAAACGTCTTATTTGACATTGCTTTAAATTACAGAAATATTTTTCCTCTTTTACCCCAACTATATTTTAGCTACTTATAATATTTTTTTTTAAATATAATTGATATTTCATGTAACAGAGCATAAAATCTTGTATAGTTTGAACAAGCTGCTTTTGTGCCAGTCTGATTTTATTTAAATTTTATTTTAATGTATATACAAACTAGACACCACAATGAAGAGGAAATTATACGTTATAGGTGGAGAGAGGATGGGAGTATGGCTGTACATGACAAAAAGTGGGGCTGATTTTTGAATATAGGTGCTACATTGCACTATGCACTTGCCAGTACTAACCAGGTCTTTGTAGTGGTTTTCTAACTTGTAGTATACTGTCCAAAACCAATTACAGGTATGGGACCTTTTATCCAGAATACTCGGGACCTGGGGGTTTCCAGATAATGGATCTGTCTGTAATTTAGATCTTCATACCTTAAGTCTGCTACAAAATCATTTAAAACAAGCCAATAGGCTGGTTTTGCTTGATTCCATTAAAGATTAATTGTATCTTAGTTCGGATCATGTACAAGTTTCTGTTTTATTACTACAGAGAAAAGGGAAATAATTTAAAAAAATATGGAGTATTTGGATAAAATGGAGTCTATGGGAGACGGGCTTTCCATAATTCAGAGCTTTCTGGATAACAGGTTTCAGGATAATGGATCCCACGCCTGTACTGATTGCCTGCTATTAGCAATTGAGCACTCATATTTGTAAATCAGCATACATCTGAGACCACATAAGGGTATAAAATGGCACAAAACTATGTAACACATGAAGAAAACATTTGTGGTGCCTCAGTAACATGACCTGTAAGTAAAAGTATATCAGATACTTTTAAAGACCACTGTCCACCCATGTTCTTTAAAAGGATACTGTAGTGGGCAAATATATTTATTTCAAAACACATAAATGTTGAGACACATTCAATTACATTGAGAAGGAAAAACAGCAGCCTGCCAGAAAGCATTTCTCTCCTAAAGTGCAGGACCAGGGGCAGCTGGGAAATTGACAAAATGTCAGAATTCTGCTGGAGTAGCACTATTAACTGATTCATTTTGAAAAAAAATTTTTTTCCCATGACAGTATCCCTTTAAGGTTGATCATTTATTGTGTAAATTATTTATTTATACAGGTTTGGAAATCTTTAATCTGAAAACCAGTAATCCAGAAATCTTGGAAATCTGACTAAGGCCATTTTGCATATAATATAATATTCTTACTGCTATACCCTTTTGGAGTCAGGAAACATGACTAGAAGACAGGTATTTATTGGGGCAAAAGGTTCAACTTGATGGGCATTGTCTATTTTTTAAATTCAACCACTATGTAAATTTTGTCGCGTGATAGTTTTGTGTTTGCAATGTGACCTAGTGTTAGTTTACACTTCAATAAAGCCATGGGAGTTTTACAGATTTACAGTGAGGATTTGTGTTTGTAATAGGAAAATATATGATTGCAAGAGGGTATGTTTGCGTGCCAGCATCCTGAGCAACACAACATGATCCATGGTTATGGAGTAATGAAAGTCAGTCCAAAGGATCAGTCTTCCACCTGTCCCAGATGAACTAAACACCCAAGTTTACTGTAGATACGTAATTATATAAATAAAGAAATCAGTATTATACATTTTCTTTATTTATATAGTGCTGACATGTTTTGCAATAGCTTTAAAAAGAATGTTCAGTCATTCACATTTTTCACACACACACACACACACATACACACACACACACACACACACACACACCCCCTCCCCCGACATGATCGACTGAACGAACCTTTCGGGACTAAACGCACACGGATCTTTGCGTCTTTGGCCAGCTTAAGTTTTATCAGAGGCTAATTAGCTTACCAGTATGCTTTGGGTCATGGGAAGGCACTCAAGTCCCTAGAGAAATCTCATGCAAAAACATAGAAATTGCCTTTATCATAATCAAAGTTAAAGCCCCCAGTGATGCAAGACAACAAAGCTAAACACTTTACCACCAAGCACATAATGAAGCATCCTTAAAAATAGCATTATTATAGGATGAAAAATGTATTTGATGCTAATTGCTTTGCAGAGTGTAATTATATCATAAATCATTAATCTCTAGGAATGAATATGGCCTGTTTATTCTGGGACTGCATATAAGAATAATTAAATGCCTCTTTTTTCAATGTAATCAGCAATGGAGATCTTTGCAGTACACTGAAGGTGTTAAAAGGAACACTTCCTTTACATTCAGAACTTCTCTTGTTCTCCAAATGTCTGTCTTCTGTGTGGTCTGAAAATACAATAAACACAGCATTCTGAAAGCAATGTTTGGAAGCCTGTGGAATGATTAGAGTGCTGTGCTTCCTGTAGCAGGGTTTGAAGCTCATCATCAAAGAAACATGCCTCTAGGTCTATAGCAGTGTGTCACACACGGTGTTGCCTTAAAAAGATTACAGACACTTTGTGGCACCTGTAAACATTAATCATTGTGTTTTCTCAAGACCCACACACCACACGCAATAGATGTATCTGATCACAGAGTCTGTGTATTTAACCTCGAAAAAATATTAGGTTCTCCTTTTCTCTTCTGTCTCTAATTGGTTAATGTTCATACACAAACATTACATTTGCATGCTGTGATGGTTCTTTTCAATTGTTTAATACCTTTAATAAAATCCAGTGGCATGATTTTTAATTACAGAGTAACCAAATTAATGTACTTAAGAATTTACATTAGAATGCAATATTTTAGACTTTGTAACCCAAGTTATCATTAACTGAAGGTAGTGTACAAAGTGCAAAACCATTCTCAATTGCCCATTTTTGTGCACCTTGCACATTGCCTTGCTATTTTTTAAATGCTGCAGGTATCTGGGCTTCAAAACATATTGCCACAGAGATTTGCTGTAGGTCTCTGCACTCTGTTAAGGATCATAGATACCTGCAGGGATTAGTGATAAGCGAATGGATTCGCAGTGAAATTCCATATATCTCCATGTGCAAATTTTTCCACGAAACAGAGGTGTCAAAATAGTTCTAAAAGCTTGACACGCTTGAAGCTTGAATCTTCCCTATATTGTGACTAGTGCCTGGTTGGTGGTATTATCTGATTAGCCTTACCTATAGGATACTTAGGTAATAAACCAACAATTCTGGTTTCTTTCTGCTGGTTCTTTTTGATTGGTGTCAGCACATTCCTTTTGTTTTAGTTCTGATCTTTTTAGTTCTGATCTTTTTAGTTGTCTAGTGTTTGTTATACAGCTGCACAGTTTGCCTGTCTCTGACATTGTATTTGTCTCTTTCTTATCAGAACCTTGCTGCTTGTGTTTTCAAAGTGTCTGTTCCCTGCCTATCTCTGCCTCTTTCAGTGTAGGTCAGTGTCTGTTTCTTATCTAGTCTGTCTCGCCTCAGGTATTCCCAACTTCAGCCTGTCTGAATTATTGTCCCTACTCTTTTACTAAATTTCTGTGTTTTTAGACTGTGTGCTGATAGGAATTCAAATTGTTGTAGCTAATTTGTACAATTATATAGACAAAAGATTGTTCCATATCTTGATACAGCCCTTCAATATTGTCATTGGTCGTTACAGTTATCACTCCTCATTATATGAGCACACTGTGTTTTTCATTTTAATGTCCAGACCAGTTTTGGATTCTGCCTTTGCATTTTTATTCCATTTTCTACTCTAAGACGACTATCCTTAACTCCTACCTGTTGCTGTGATTTGGTAACTCGGTGACCTCTGTCTTGAATCTTAGGGCAGAGACACACATGGAGATTTGGGGAGATTCAGTCGCCTGGCAACCAGTCGCTGGCAGGAAGGCATTACGGGGAGATTAGTCGCCCAAAGAAGAGGTGATTTGTTGCTGGGCAATTAATCTCCCCAAGTCTCCACATGTGTCTCTGCCCTTAAGGGTCTGGCCACATGGGCAGATTCAGGAAGATTAGTCACCAGGTGACAAATCTCCTCTTCTTTGCGGCAACTAATCTCCCCATTAAAAAATTAAAATCGCCAAGCGGTAGGTACAAAGTTACTAGTTTTAATCTCCCAGTTATATTTAGGTCCTCGATTCTTATAATATTTTTTTATATTTTTTATAGTGATATTTTTTTGCAAGGCAAAATACAATACATTTCTATTAAATCTCATGGACACAGGGATTCTCCAGTATCCTTTAAATGAGTAGGTCATAAATTCTTGCATACAAAGTTCTCCACTTTTTCCATCTGTTGTTTGCCTGCTGAACTAGCGTGTATCATTTTACAGCCCAATCATTAATTATATTCAGACATGCTTTTGTACTCTCACCATTAAATACTTTAGCATTACCACATGTGATATTCCAGATCACATTTCTTATTTATAATGTTCAGTATCATACATTTAATACTGGATTCAATTCTGTGATTAAAAGACCTTCATTTAGAATAATCAGGTAGGTGCCCAGATTTAACATTTCTGATCCAATTTTCCAAAAAATATATGCCACAACAAGCCAATTAAAAGCTTTTTAAACACTTGCTGGCCCAGTCACTGAGTTATCTCTAAATATCTGAGGATACTGAAGGAAAGCCTTTTATATGATTTTATTTTTCATAGAAAATAAATCAGGATTCTATGTAGGATAAAACAACATCAGTTTTACATTCAACTAATTATTTGCGCAAGTGGATGGGATGTGGCATATACCAAAGCATCATTCAGAGGCTACCTGATTTATTTACACCAACTTAAAGGACCAGTAACATCAAAAAAAATGTTCAAAAATTCGTTAGAGCACAACAAAAAATGAACACAGAGACAAATGAAACTTTTAAATAGCAAAGACTTTATTAAGAAATAACTTACAGAAAATCCACTTCCTGTCCTCTTCAGAAACGGCGAAAAGGCGACCATCCACACTGCAGCAATCGATTTCTTCTCCCTGGATATTCACTGACATCCTCCTCTCGTTGTGTCCAACAGCAGCTGGTTTGTTCCTGTGCTGGCAGCGATGAACTGACAGCAGCGAGTCCTCTCGCTTCCCTTCCACTGGCCTGGCCGTCTACAGTCTCCCAACGGCACACTTGTTCCTGCACTTTCACTGTGCATCGGCTTCCCTGCTCCGCTCTCCTCACCTCCCTCTCCATCTCCCCTCCTCGTAGTGAGTGAGCTCTGTGTAATAGTGACTGTTATTAGAAGCCGTTCTGCGGTTGGAGACCCTTATTTAGTCCAGCAAATCTAATAGCCAGTATCTGTTTTGGGGATAGGTAGGATGGTCGCCTTTTCGCCGTTTCTGAAGAGGACAGGAAGTGGATTTTCTGTAAGTTATTTCTTAATAAAGTCTTTGCTATTTAAAAGTTTCATTTGTCTCTGTGTTCATTTTTTGTTGTGCTCTAACGAATTTTTGAACATTTTTTTTTGATGTTACTGGTCCTTTAACAGCCTGTTATGCCTTAGCTGTGCTATCTTCTCCACCATCTTTATGCTAAAGATCAGCAACCTTCAACTGGAACGGAACTGAAACAGGCATAGGGGCACATTTACTAAAGGGCGAAGTGACTAACGATGGTGATGATTTGCCAGCATGACGTAATTTAGTTCGTTTTCCTATTTACTAATGGGCGCATGTGTCACTTCGCTAGCCATGGAGATAGACGCTAGTGTTGCTTTGAAATTTAAGGGCCAGACGAATTTTCGATTCTGGCTAATGGACGTAACTCTGCAAATTCACTAAGATGCAGATTTTACTAAACGTTACCTCTTTCGCCAGATTTACCTTCGCCAGCTCAAAACACGTGAAGTACACTGGAGTACATAGAACTTCCTCAATTTTTAGTGGAAAAATATTCCCAAAAAGTCCCAAAAAAAGCTGGTGTCTGTTTCTTTTTGTCAGAGTGATAGCCTGCAAAAGTCCTTAAAAATGTTTTTTGGGTAACCGGGTTCCCCCATACATTTTCTAACATATGGAACACAAACTATACACTGGGCTCATGTGTAGGGCATTATAACAACTCTATTTTCTTTATTAAGGTCCATTAAACTGGAATCAATAAAATACTTATGACTACTAAACACTTGTCTTTTGCAGGATCCTTGTTTCCTTATCTGAGGAAACAGAATTGATATCAATAAACATCAATAACAAGGCTATGAAGTATATTAAGACATTCTGTACCATTATTTTGCAGTCCTGACATTACTTGTAGGCTTAACATGTCAAGAGGGGGGTGACCCAGATGATGTACCTTTTTCAGATGAAGAAAAAATACATGGACCTAATCAAGTATTGGTCTTTGAATGTTATGTATACATGTCTATTGGTCTATGAATGTTATGTTTTATGTATGATGTAGAGTGATATTCTGAGACAATTTCCAATTGTTTTTCATTATTTGTGTTTTTTTAGTTATTTAGCTTTTTATTCAGTGGCTCTCCAGTTTGCAATTTCAGCATCTAGTTGATAGGGTCCGAATTACCCTAGCAACTATGCATTGATTTGAATAAGAGCCTGGAATATGAATAGGAGAGGCCTGAATAGAAAGATCAGTAATAAAAAGTAGCAATAACAATACATTTTTAGCCTTACAGAGCATTTGTTTTAAGATGGGGTGACCCGCATTTGAAACCTGAGAAGAGCCAGATGAAGAAGGCAAATCGTTAAAAACCAATAAAAAATAAATGATGAATACCAATTGGAAAGTTGCTTATAATTAACCATTCTATAACAAACTAAAAGTCATCTTAAAGGTGAACCACCCCTTTAAAGTATCCCTGCCTTGCAACATAAAGGTTTCAGGTCACCTGCATGGTGAGGTAAACTGCAGAGAGTATGGCTTGGGAGCCATTATTAATCCTTTTTAAAATGTTGCACTTATCCCAAAGGCCAGGGGATTATGAATAGGAAAGGTAATTTAAACCCACCCACCCTGAAGTAGGTCCCATAAATTAAATATGTGACAATCATGTTAGTTATTAGAGACACCCATATGTCTGGGGTGTATAGTGATATTATAATGTATTCCATTTATTCTAACTAGAAAATTATTTACTGACTAAACAAGTCTGTGTATAGTGTGTATAGTGCTTTGTATAATCAGTAGCACTGTATGATAATAAAGGAAATAAACATTCATATTTATTGCAAAATCACTTGCCTGCTGTTATCTTGCTGTTAAAGGCAAGCTGCAGCTGTGATAACGAATACATTAGATTACAGCTTTAGAAAAACTAAACAATTGTTTCCTGGCAATTTCATTTATGCCATAGTCTTTTAATCATTCTTATTTCAAAATAAAACCACTGAACTCTACTATATCCTAGTTATAAACAAATGAAATAATTATCAGGCTTCAAGAGGCTAAAAAGGTATTTTTATGCAAGAGACAACACAGTCCAAGCTTCTTTTACTCTGAAAACTATTTGTCACTTCCTTCAACAAAATGTCCATAAGACAAATAATAATATAGATCAAGATATCTGCATTATAAATGCTGCATAATTCTGTTCCAGCGTTGCTGCCTGTTTAAAAAACAACCTTAGATTTTATCTTTAATCTGAATTTGTGCAAGTGAAGTAGTGCAAAAGAAAAATAGCAGCGTTGTAAGACCATTGGAACCTGCACGGAATTACTAAATGGATTTCCTCATTTAAACACTGTGTATTCAGAGCATCACCGACCGGGAAGAAACAGGACTTATTTTACTGAGTAAAAAATGGCTCTTTTGTTGCTGTTCTTCCCCTAGTGTCATCTCACATGGTAGCCATGGTAACTGTGTGTTTCCTTTCAACACAGGGTCCTGGGCCTCAGGAAGGAAGTGCAGTTGGCGGCCTGCTATTTTTATAGAACTGTTATATAATGAAATCTATGAAAGCTTCCTCTTAGGGTTTTATTGCACAAAAGGGAAATCAAGTTTGACGACTCTACATGTTTGAAGGAGGATGTTAAAAACACTTTAGAATTGTTTTGGCTTGCCAATATAGCAACACATTAAGCAGCATAAAAGAGAAGCATAGTGGTATATATATATACACATATACAGGCAGTCTCCGGGTTAATTACGAGATAGGGTCTGTAGGTTTGTTCTTAAGTTCAATTTGTATGTAAGTTGGAACAGGCACATTTACTTATTAAATGCGTGCAATTTATGACATGTGTTTATCTTAACAATAAGGGGCACATTTACTTAGCTCGAGTGAAGGATTAGAATAAAAAATACTTCGAATTTCTGAGTATTTTTTTGGCTTCTTCGACCATTGAATTGGCTATTTCGACCTTCGACTACGACTTCGACTAAAAATTTAGACTTCGACTAAAAATCGTTCGACTATTTGACCATTCGATACTCGAAGTACTGTCTCTTTAAAAAAAATTTGACCACCTACTTCGCCACCTAAAACCTACCGAGCATCAATGTTAGCCTATGGGGAAGGTCAATTTGGGATTGAAGGAAAATCGTTCGATCGATGGATTAAAATCCTTTGAATCGTTCGATTTGAAGGATTTAATCATTCGATATTCGAACGATTATTCCTTCGATCGTACGATATTCGAAGTCAAAGGATTTAACTTCAAGGGTCGAATATCGAGGGTTAATAGGTGGTTTAATAAAGCTAAATGCTAATAAAGGCCAAGCAAACCACAGGACATTACTGTAATAGCCTCTGTATGTAAGTATGAGTTGTATGTAAGTCTGGTGTATGTAACTCAAGGACTCTTTCTCTATATATATCTTTATCTATCTATCTATCTATCTATCTATCTATCTATCTATCTATCTATCTATCTATCTATCTATCTATCTATCTATCTATCTATCTATCTATATATATATATATATATATATATATATATTAAAAAAATAGAGTGTGAAAGAGAGAGAAAAGGGAATGTGAGAGAAAGAGAAAGGGAAAGAAAGTGATTAGTGATGTAACTACAAGTTCTGGGCCCCACAGGGAAATCTTGGGGAAACCTTAGGTAAGATGTCCTGTATCAGCTAGGGCTCCCACCAGCCACTAGGTTTGCCACCAATTTTTATTCTCCTGGGTGAATAAGCAATTGTTTTGATAAATAATGAAATACTGCTATAACATGGGACATACTTCATTATCAGTTATGTTTATCCCATACATATTGTATATAAATCTTTTCTTTCAAGTATCAGTTCTAATTTTATAAGAGCACGTTTATTATAAGCTCTGTTGTGTTCATTCATATTTTTTCTAAACGATGGGGTCATGTAGTCCATTGTGTAGGTGATGAATATCTATGAGATTAAATTAAATAACAGGTATGTTTAGCATCAACTATTTGGCTTTCTAGAAATATTATAGAATTTTCAAAAAAGCATGTTTTCATTTTTACTAGTCCCCAATCAACTGGTTTGTTTTTGCTCTTCTTGTCTTTTGTGGCTAGATAAGGATTTTTTGGCTGAGTTTCGCCGTGAAATTACGCCCATAGACAGTGGAAAAAAAAGACGCGGGTCAAGAAAAATGCATCAAAAAAAATTGTCGCCTATAGACTTAAATGCATTTTGGCAAATTTTTGCCAAAACAAAACAGGTCAGATTCGCCCCTCCCTAGAGCCAAACCATTCTAACCTACAAACTTTACAAGGGTAAGATTTTTTTGCCAGCTTGATATCTGTGAAATAACAGTTGCCTTCTCTTTTTAATTACAATTCGTGTAATTGAATTATATGTCCATTCATAGCCAGATTAATATCTTAAAAAAAAAAAAAATCAGGCAACAGAAAACAAAATAACACGGTGGCACCCATGTAACAGGTATAGAAGAGTGTTTCTGCACTTATTTTGCTTGAATAATTTTGCTTTTTAAAATGTGATCTTACAAAATTAATAGTAATATATTTGTACTAGATAAATTAATACAATAATCTGCACACATATGCAAGATGCAAAACAAAACTGAAGGCAATAATTCTGTATATTTCACCTAAAAAATCTTTTGCCTCTGGTTTGTAAATGATCCAGTATGTGTTCCTTCACACTGGAATGTGATGGAAAACAATTTCTAAAGGGATGGGAATATAACTTTTTAAAGATAAAATTATGATGGTATGCAGCTGCTTATGGCCAACATTTAACTCGTTATACTTTCCTGCTGGTCCAATACTGTACCATCTATGTAGAGAGAAACTTGTCTGGAGAAGAATTTTTTCATTTTTACCACTGAATAGGCTTAGCTCTAAGGCAAGGTTGTGATGTCAGCTTTGAGAGATGAAAATGTTCCCACTGGTCTATGGCACACACACACACACACACACACACACACACTATGTTTTGATAACTGCTTATTGAAGGTCAATTAGGAGGAAATATGATATGAACATTTAGGCTACAGCCATATGGGGCTGATCAACACAGGCCTAGAATCAGTTGATCCGCTTGACTACACTGTGTCTGTACCAAAAAGCACTGCATCGGCCTTTGGACAGACACAGAGAGTGGATCTTTGCACAGAAATGTACAGATTTTGGACCCGTTATCCTGAAAGCTTTGAATTAGGGTAAGGCCTTCTCAATTTTATCCAAATAATCCAAATTTTTAAAAACTGTCCTTTGTAATGATAAAACAGTACCTTGTACTTGATCCAAACTAAGTAAATGAATCCTTATTGGAAGCAGAACAAGCCTATTGTGTTTATTTAATGTTTACATGATTTTCTAGTAGACTTAATGTATGAAGATCCAAATTATGGAAAGATCCATTTTCCAAGAAAGATCCAAGTCCTGAGCATTCTGGATAACAGGTTGCATACCTGGATAAGCATGCATTTTCATGTCGAAATCCACTCCATGTGTTTGCATCTAATTCCTTCTGTTGCATAACAGGAGCCAGGGCAGACCATCAGATTGGTCAAGAATCAGCCCCATCAAGTATTTGCTGTCTGATATTTTTGAAGCAATGACTGTATGGCTAATACAGAAGTGCTTTCCTATGATTTCATAAACTATGGGTCCCCGATAAAAGTTTAGACCTTCAAAGAGTAACACAACAACTGACATACAGTTTTATCAAGGCTGATGATATATACATTTTTTTGAAGTTATGGACAAGTAAAAAGGCAGGGCCATAGTTTTCCATACAGGATTTTCCACAATAGGTTGCCTTTATAGAAACTTAATTCATGCCTCTCAGCTGCCAGTCTTTGTTGACTAGTTTCAGAGTCTGGTGGTGTTTAGCAAGTTGAAATAAGTATTGGAGCTCTGTATTAGTGATGAGCAAATCTGTCCCATTTCACTTTGTCGCAAAATTTGTGAAACGCGAAACAATTCACCAAACGGCTAAAAATTTTGCAACACGCGTCAAAACTTTTTTACTTGCACCAATTTTTTCTTACTCCAAATGCATTAAAGTCAGTGGGCCTTTTTCTTGTGGCTACTTTTTTGTCTCTGCTGCAATTTTGCCTTGGTGACTTTTTTGTTGCTGTATAAATTTTCACAGTGGATTTTTACCGCAGTTTCAGGAAAAAATTTGCAGATGGTGAAATGCAGAATTTCTCTGCAAATCCATGCCTGGTAAAAAAATTCACTCATCACTACTCTTGATTAGTTTTATTATTAAAAGAGCAAGTCCAACTGGAATACATAAACTGCTGATAACTTGGATTGATATTAGACAAAATTTCTTTAAAAAGGTGGTTTAACTCTGTACCTCTATGCTGCATCCTAAATCTGGAGAGCATGCTAATCCTTCTACTAATAGAAGCCTTAGTTATTTTGCTTCTTCACTTATTGTTACTGGGGATGGGCGAATTTGACCCGTTTCGCCAAAAAATTCGCCGCCATTGAAATGTCGCCAACACCCATTAAAGTCTATGGGTCTATGCGTCTTTTTATTTTGACACATGACGCCATACAAGTCTGTGGGCGTAATTTTTTCAGCAAAACAAGGCGAAAAAATTCGCCCATCCCTATAATTTTTACAAGGTTACCATTAATCTACTCCCATATATTCGTTTGCATGCTACCTTCCAACAAAATATGCAGACATTTTTGACTTTTCTATAAATACATTGTGCTACCTAGGAACTTCCTGTAAGGGTCGAAGAAGTTCCTTTATCCATATAAAAAGTATAAAGTAAACTCATTACATTTCAGAGCACATAAAAACACAAATAGGGCAACATAACATTAACAGTGGTGTAAGATTCTAACTATAGACCATGCAGTCAAACTTTGCTATAGAGAGAAGGGTTTGCTATTTTCCTGTTTGGTTTGTGAAATTGCTGCATTGCTTGAAACATGTTGTTAAAGGTCAAGTTGTAGCTACGTAGTTCCTGTTTGAATCTTGTCTTTTCAATAAAGACAGGATTCAATAATTCGAAAATTTTTGTTCTGTTGGATGTTGTTAAACACCTTGAGTGGGGACTGTATCAATACTGTATGTATTGTACCACAATTCACATTTTCACATCAATGAAAGTCACCAATATTTAGTTATATCTTACACACAATCACAATGCTATTAATTTCTTGTTCTTGCTAGCTCTATCTATCTGTCTATATATTATATTATGCTCTCAGCAATGCATCAGTTATCCACCCTACACATACCAAACATACAGGTCTATAGATTCCAGGTTGTATTCCTCTTTTGAATGAAATTACGTCTGCTTACTTTAAAACAAGTGGCAACCTGTTCAAGACAAGAGAGGTTGAGATGATTGATAGCAGAAGCCCAAACTGAGTTTAGAAAACAGAGGAAACAATTGTCCCCTAGATGTAAAATTAGGGAGAGCTGCATGAATGGGGTTTTGATTTATTAGGGATAGCTGTGTCATTAGCTATAGGTACTTTGTAATGTTAAATTTTGTGATTTCAAGCTTTCTTTCTATCTTAGAACCTTTATTTTAATACACTGCCCCTGCATTTGCCAAAAGAGAAATGAAGTCTTACTCGTGATATTTTTCTCACAAACAATATACAGAAACATCTACATTTCATAGAGAATACATTATATAAATTGCTACGGGAGACAGAGGCCCTCTATAGCCATCAACTTATGACATAATGCAAAAAATGAGGGATGCAGGAGCATCAATTACACTCTAGAGAGTATCTGCCAATATAAATTAAGAACATTCAAACATGCATATACTACTCATAGTCTCTGTTTGTCTAATTAACTTTAATTTATCAGAACAACAAGCATACAGGAAACAGAGCAGGACCAGATACAGTAGATCATGGAGGGGTCAATGAAGACCTATGTTTACACTAACCAAAATCGTGGCTAGTTCCTATCTACTTTCTTGATGGAAACATAAGCCAGTAGGACTAGCTAGGTTTTATCAATACAAAATAAGGTGATACAGTTACTAATGTCTGTTTAACAATGATGTATGTATCCCATCTTCTATGACATGAAAAAAGCAAACATTCGTATGGAACAATAGTCCCAGTTATAATATTGTTTTGCAGCTGCAGTTGTATCTCTCCAAAGCGAGCTATTATAAAAGTTCACCCAAAGTGTGGAAATCTGTACATCCTTCTTCCAGCTGTCCTGACATCTAGGAACTACACAAATGAGATTTCCTTAATAATTCTTTATTAACATCTGCTACCAAACTTGCTGACAGCCAGATGTTGAGGTTTATAATCACAGACAGTGAAACGGGCCTGCACATCCTGTAGCTTAAGTACACTACTAACCGAGCATGACTTGTATGTTCATCAATTACTCATCTATTCATAGCTGTTCCTCTTTTTTTGTTGTTAAGCTGGGCTTGTTTTTCACATTCCAGAGCTTAGTCTGGCTGGGAACATTTATGTGTACACCTGCTGATTGCATGCTGTGGTTCCAATCTGTTTCTCGCTTACTGCATATGCTTGGGTCACAATGATTTGCTCCCATGCTGTTACTTGTTTTATGTGTGCCACACAATTTGCTTGACTTTCTGCAGTATTTGACATAATGTATAGGGACAGAAAACTAACATTGAGCAATATGTAATGCTGTGGTTCTGCTAAATTAAATCAAGAGGAAATGTCTGGATGGTGTCTACAGGTTCCAGTATCTTCAAATGATGGACGGCTGTGTTTTAACACAGACAAACACTGACCAATCTTATTCTTCTATATGCCCATTTGCTCATTGTTAGCCACACAAACTCCAAAGCCAACCAGTATTTATACTATTATAAAGAGAAGGACAGTTTTTATCTTCTTCTAAATATGCCTTTTCCACTTCAACTCCCTAAGAAACTACTTGTTCACAGTATGCCAAATAATTTAGCATCTGCCAAATCAGCCAGAAAGGGTTATATGGCATCCTGAGTAAATCATTGCGGACAAATGCTTGGAAACGATGCCACATTAACATAATCCACCAAGCTATTGCCAGCTGCTCAACTGGTAAAATCAGCTGCTCCAGAGTCAGCATTGTAGCCTGGCAAGCTTGTCTCTCCTTCACCCAAGATGTATCCTTAGATGACCTGAAGATCATGTCCTGCATAACAATATTCATGTTCAAGAATTGCAAAACTTCTGTCTCATAAACTTTCTTGAATTCTCCAACTAATTATGGTCCTTTTAACTCACCACATACTGTAAAGCCTTGTTTTTGGTACAGGGATATTCTTTTTTGGAAGCCCATTTATTAAAAGTCGAATTTTATTAGTATTAGAGCTTTTTGAAACCACGATTAAACTCATTTTCTCTAAAACCTTAAATGCCATGAAAATTGTTAAAAGATCTGAATACAAAAATTGCAGGTGGAAAAAAAAATGTTCAATGTTGTGCTAAAAACTACAAATACCTCTAAAAATTTGAGTTTTGTTGAAAATATTTAGGAAAATAAAAATCTGAAAACATTTGAAAGACTTCTATAGGACCTCGACTGGTGAAGTTTTTTGTTAGACATTTTTGTGGTTTTCCAGGTTTAACAAATCTTGAATTTTTAGAGTTTTAGAGGAATAAAAACATGAATTTTTAGACTTTTAGAGAAAAAAATGGAAATCCAAATGTTAGTAAATCATCCCCTTGGTGCATGAGTTTCATGAGATTGTCTTTACATTAGTACTGGCCTCAAAAATGATTTACTTACATGTGCCTTATACTGTACAGGCTATAAACAATACCAATTGCCATCCATTACTAAGCCCTCTAGGCTTAACCATACCCAATAATGACTATATTTTTCCTAACAGGCAATGCTCCAACATTGAATTATTATCAGGAAATAAGATATGACTAAGACGCAGAGGGAGAATTTGGTAGGGGATAATAAGGGTTGTGTTGTGCTCAGTTAGTAATCAGTTCAGATGTATGATGGATATTTAGAGTATCTATTACACACACAAAACCGAGAAACACTGAATGCTGTGAAATGTAGCACAAAACAGCTGGATGGCCACATGTTAGGAATTCTTTATTTACAATTTACAATAAATAATACTTTGTAATACAAGTAGGATATGTCCTTTTGAAGACTGGCATCTGTATGACCTTCTCCAGGGGAGTAACTATAGAAGAAGCAGACCCTGCAGCTGCAGGGGGGCCCAGGAGGTATAGGGGCCCCATGAGGCCCTAATTCATATACAGTTTCAATAAATATTGGAAAAACAAGTCAACCTCTAAACATTTTGGGGGTCTGAAAAAGAATTTGCTGTGGGGCCCAGTAATATCTAGTTACGCCACTGACCTCATTTTGAAGTGGTTGTTCACCTCTCAATTAACTTTTAGTATGGTGTAGGGCATGACATTAATTATGTGTGTTTTTTAATTATTTAGCTTTCAAATCCAAATTAATCTAGCAACCATGCATGGATTTGAATAAGAAACTATAATATGAAAAGAAGAGGGCCTGAATAGAAGGATATATAATAAAAAGTAGCAATAACAATACATTTATAGCCTTACAGAGCATTTGTTATTTAGATGGGGTCAGTGACTCCCCCATTTGAAAAGCCGGAAACTGTCAGAAGAAGAAGGCAAATGATTCAAACTATTAATAAGAAAAAAATGAAGGCCAACTGAAAAGTTGCTTAGAATTGGCCATTCTGTAACATACTAAGAGGAGGTGACCCACCCCTTTTAAAGTACTTTACCATTGTTGTAAATGTATATTAAGGGCACTGTAAGAAAAGACCTAGAAAGCAAGAACTCCTGCTAATCACAGGATAATAGGATGACAATAAGATCATCAATAGATTGATGCTAGATAGGTAATATGATGATAGATAGAGTCATCTGTTGCACTTGTATAAATGCCATTAGATTAATCTATGGTATAATTCCTTTACTCAGGAAACAAATACTCAGCTACCGGTTAACCCAAAACATCTAAAACAATCATCGTCACACTAATAAACAATCATTTTAGCTTCTAAAATCACTTTTAAAAAAAAAATAGAAGTCTTGTGAAAAATAAAATGAGTTTCAGTGGAAAAGACCAAGTACGTAAGGTTTCTGTGTCTTCTGGTTCTTTCTCGAAGCACTTTAAACTCTGTTTAAATGCACAATAAACTTGCACGCACACCAAGCCCTGTTCTCCATGTTAATATGACGAACTGATGCAAAATCTACTGCCTGGCCTGTCAGAACTTGATAGTTCTGTAAACAGAAAATTCCTGTTGCCATAACACCAAAGAAAATAATATGCTTATAAATGTAACAGAAGCCTGGAAGAAAGGAGGCACAGCAGAATGACTTGAACATATTTCACTGAATAAATTCCCATACATAAATGGCAACACTACAAAAAATACAAGCAGGATATTTGTCCATGTTTGTATTTTCTACCAGTGTCTGTGTAGGTTTCCTCCCACACTCCAATAACATACATGCAGGTGAATTGGTTCCTGATAAAATTGCCCATAATGTGGGTTAATGTGACATTTTAGATCTTGTATGGACCCTTAATCCAGAATGCTCAGGACCTGGGGTTTATCAGATTATAGTCTTTCCATGATTTGGCTCTCCATACATTAATAAGAAAATCCAACCAAACTGGAATCCACAATTTTTCAGATTTGACGCCTGAAAAGTCATAATTTTTCGTGAAATCGTCGGAAAGGCCCAAAATGTTCGGTATATCATACGAATCCCAGAGCAGACAATAATATCTTTAAATTGCAAATAGAACCTCTGCTATTGACTTCTACAGGACCTCGACAATTTTAGGGTGGAGTATTTTCAGACTTTTTGCAGCCTCGGGGTATAGTAAATATAGAAATAATTCAGTTTTTTTCACTAAAAAGTCACATTTTATAGTAAAAAAAACCTTGGATTTTCCCAAGTTTTTACCATTCAGACTTTAATAAATAACACCCTTTATCTACTAAAAAATTATTTCAATGATAAATAATCCCAACAGCCTTGTTTTGCCTCCAATTAGGATTAATTATAACTTAGTTTGAGTCCATTGATCCCCAATCTGTAGCTCACTAGTAACGTTGCTCCCAAACTCCTTGGATGTTGCTCCCAATGGCCCTTAAAGGAGAAGGAAAGCCCCAGGGCGCAAAACCCCTCCCCCCCTCCCCTCCGTTGCCCCCCCTCCCTCCTCCCCCCTGGCCTACCCCTCCCCCTGGGCAAATGCCCCTAACTTGTTACTCACCCCTCTGCGCAGGTCCTGTCCATGGAGTTCGCAGTCACCATCTTCTTCCACGCGCGTCTTCTTCCTGCTCTGACCGGCGTTTTCTGGCGCATGCGCAGTAGGAACAGTTACCGGTACGGCTCTACTGCGCATGCGCCGAATGTCACGAGGTTTTCCGATTTCACTTCGTGACATTCGGCGCATGCGCAGTAGAGCCGTACCGGTACCTGTTCCTACTGCGATTGCGCCAGAAGACGCCGGTCAGAGCAGGAAGAAGACGCGCGTGGAAGAAGATGGTGACTGCGAACTCCATGGACAGGACCTGCGCAGAGGGGTGAGTAACAAGTTAGGGGCATTTGCCCAGGGGGAGGGGTAGGCCAGGGGGGAGGAGGGAGGGGGGGCAATGGAGGGGAGGGGGGGGAGGGGTTTTGCGCCCTGGGGCTTTCCTTCTCCTTTAAAGCAGGTGCTCATTTTTGAATTACTGACTTGGAGCTAAATAAAAACGACTGGTTGCCAAACAGAGCCATTCAGGCTGCGATTCCCCCTCAATATTACAGCTATTACAAAATATTTCAGCACTGATCCTATATGTGTTTAGGAGCTTTTTTTAATTTCTTGCACCTAAACTAGACTAACAGGGGGTTACTTATTATTTTTTTTTCTGTGTCCGTTTTGACGCAGAAAACCTGGAAAATTTGCGGTAAAAAAGACGTGTTTTTTGCGCGATATATTATGCCCCGAATCTGTTCCAAGTTCAAATCTGAAAATACTCGATTTAAAACCTGTAGAATTCATATAAAAGTCAATGGCAAATGTTCCCTTAACCATTTGAACTCACATTTTTGGGTATCAAACTTAAAATATTTAGGGTTTTTCACGCATCAATCCGAAAATTTCTCGATCTGATTTGTTCACTTTTTTTTATTGATTATTAAGGGCAAATCGTTTGCTCAGACTTTTTGTATTTAAAAAATCCAAAAAAAAAAAATTAGATTTTGATAAATATCCCTCTCAATATTTAAAAGATTTTACAAGGCTAAAATGTCACCTGGGGTTGTTTAGCAATCACATGGATTAAAATCCAGCTTTTAATGTTGAATAATGTTGTACAAGCTTTCAGATCTGTGAATGAAAGAACTAGACGTCTTTAGAATGCTTTCAGTTAATATTTTACTTTCCTGAAACACATGTCTTTCCAACTTGTTGATCCTTGTAACCAGGATGGAGGATAGTTTGCAAATATTTGGAGAAGGTTCATCATTAACCTGCTATGAATCAAACAGTCTGTATATTTTTATAGTGATACAAGGAGAAAAGCCCTTTCTGTGAAACCTAAAAAAAAGTGCAAAAAAGGTTCCTTCTTCCTGGGGTCAGTTGTCATTCTTTAGATTTGATTCCTTTCTAAACCAGAAATATCAAGCAGAGTAAAATCTATTTCTACAAAGGCAACAATAAAATACTCCACTTTGTGTACAACAGAGCAGCTTGGTGATACAGTGGACAGAACATTTGCCTTAGGTTTGCTCTCTGCAGTCTTTCGTAATGTTTCCAGCTGGGGCACTATAGGAAGGGAGTTCTCCCATGCAACTAGTAAATGAGATAAATAAAACATAATGATATTGGAAAGCTATAGTCACCAGGAAGGTGTGCTGAGTAAAACCAGAACTGTTAACCATGACCCTATCGTCTATGCTAGCTACCCTGCAACTACTGCCTGTAGTAGAGGTAGCCAGACGGACAGATCTGCAGTTGGTTTTCAATTTTTATTATTTGTGGTTTTTGAGCTATTTAGCGTTTTATTCAACAGCTCTCCAGTTTCAGCAATCTGGTTGCTAGGATCCAAAGTACCCTAGCAACCATGCATTGATTTGAATAAGCAACTGGAATATGAATAGGAGAGGGTCTGAATTGAAAGATGAGTAATAAAAAGTAGCAATAACAATACATGTGTTGCCTTACGGAGCATTTGTTTTTTAGACAGGGTCAGTGACCCCCATCTGAAAGTTGGGAAGGGTCAGAAGGAGAAGGCAAATAATTCAAAAACGATAAAAAAGGAAAAAATAACACCAGTTGGAAAGTTGCTTAGAATTGTCCATTCTAAAACATACTAAAAGTTAACTGGAAGGTGAACCACCACTTTAAATCACAAAGTTGACAATCCTGATATTCACAATATCCCCCTTACACACATTTACATTTAATTTATAAATTTCCAGCAATGGCTAGTTATGTGTGTTATACAGAGGAGAGCTGTCCTATTGCATACACAGGGCTTTATTCAATGTATAATTGTGATTACATATACCGAAGGAGTTCTATAATGTTCATCTAGGATGAGAGATTCATTCTCTAGGGGACAGTAACAGAAATAAACAAAACCAAAAAGTGATACTATTACTATTGATGCTATAAAGTATTGTACTGTAAACTATTTTTACTGAGCAAAATTGTGAATAATAAAAATACACACACACACCCCACACCCCCCCCCCCATTGATTGCTTTCATTGGCTTTTCTATCCCCACATACTCTATATGGATGAAAGTAAGTGGACATCACTAACTAGTAGAATTGACTTTTTAATTGACCCATCATTGCCAACACAGGTACTACTTTATCACACAATCAAATTTTTTCACAATTGACCTTTCCCTCTTTTTAGCACAAAACTCAACACCTGTGGAATAAATTGGACTTCCAATGGGAGCCAGGCCTGAACATTAGTGCCCAACCTCTGAAATAACAATGGAAGCAAAAACCACCAACAAAGTTCCAACATTCAGTGCAAAACCTTTTCTGAAGAGCAAAGGGAATTAGATATTAGACTGGCAGGTGTCCATATACTTTAGGCCATTTAAAAGGTAATTTATATTTTCTCAAGGCTTATCTAACAAGGCACTCAACATTTTAACTTTGTTAGGCAGAGAGATGGATACGCTTAATATATTTTGGTGGTGAGGGTGGAAGGGTTGATGCGGGTGGTACTTGCGCCGTAAGGTGGTAGAATTCAATACAGGCAGGACACAGGAATCACACACTATAAGTGCCAGTGTATCACAAGCCTGCTAAGAGGAACGTGGATGTGAGGGGCGGGCGGGATCTTATATGCTCACAAGGTGACCGATATATCAGCAGGAGAAACCTTATTCTCAGATCCATTAGGCAGAACCCTATCACTCTTGCGCATATATCATTCTGATATCACCTCCGCGAAACCTCGGAATATGAACCTGGATTAGGTTACATTCCCGCAACAAACATTATCCCCCAACCACATAGTGAACTAAACTTTGTTAATAGAGGAGGTTAATGCACTAGCTGAGATCAGTTGTTCAGTTATCATTTAATCCTCCACATCCCGTCTGTAAGCTGGGGACCTTAGAGTCTTTCTCTCCTAATTACTTTCTAACTTTTAGTTTAAAACCGTGGCATACTCTTTTAACTATCTATGATTAAAGGGTACGTTTTATCATAATGCAACCTCATAGGTCATGCTTTTCCTTCCTTGATCTACTTTTATATTCTTCTGACCCTGCACACCACTATTTTTTAGTGATGGGCAAATTTGTCCTATTTTGCTTCGCTGGCGAAAAATTCAAGAAACAATGATTTTTTCCGCCGGCGAATTTTCACTGGCAATTTGCAGATTTATTCGCCGGTGGTGAAACGGGCAAATTCCCCGTGTATTTGCGCCTGGCGAATAAATTCGCCCGTCACTACTAATTTGTTTTCATTTCTGAACCAATGGAAGGTGCTACCAATTGCTTTCTTTGTACTTATCTAACAAGGACTTGCAGCTAAGGGAAAGTTGCACTCTGCTCCTCAAGCCAGATTAAAAATGTAAAAGCCAAAAATCCATTCAGAGGAGCAGACTGTAGTATCAGAAGTTGAGCCCTGTCTTACCTACACCCCCCCACTTGCCTCTCTTGGATAGCATTCTGCCTAAAAGGGGCCATATCTGGGCAGATTTAAAGTGGATCACCCACACATAAAAAGCTGTATAATGAAAGTCCTATGCAAATTAAACATGAAACCCAAATATTTTATAAACTCATTTAAAAGTTTCAGCTGTCAATTAGACCATTAGACAGATTCTGCATTTTATCTGCCCATGTATGGGGCCCTCCAACAGTCCTTCCCGACCAAAATTTGGACAAAAATTGTCCAGTTGTCAATTTGATTTTCCTGTCTGATGTCCCGTCTGATTCCACTCATTGTAATGTAGGGATGCACCAAATCCAGGATTCGGTTCAGGATTCGGCCAAGATTTGGCTGTAGCCTTGTGCCTGACCGAACCGAATCAGAATCCTAATTTGCATATGTAAGGAAGTAAAAAATGTGTTTTCCACTTTTTCATTTCCCACCCCTAATTTGCATACTCAAATTAGGATTCGGTTTGGTATTCGCCTGATTCTTTCATGAATGATTCGGGGCTTTGGCCAAGTCTCAAATAGTGGATTCAGTGCATTCCTATTATAATGTGATCATTTGGCCCTAGGACCAAATAAGTAGATTAGCCTGATATTGCCTGTCTTTGGTAAGCATATTGGGGGAAATATTTTAAAGTGTATGGCCACCTTTACACATGCTACTCTCAATTCAAGGGGCCAGCCTCAGGTCTCTGCACAATGCCTGCACCAATTCAGCAAGCGGTAAAAATAAATCAGCTGTCTTTGCAAGCAATGCAGTTTTTCTGCACCTTTGGGAGTATATCTTTACACTTCCATAGTCAAAAGGAATAAAGGTCTAAAGTTACTGTAAGCTGATTACAATTCCTTAGCAACCCTAATGTTCAACAGTGTTTTGATATTGTTCCCAGGTTGCTTTTTTTTCTTATTGTACATCTGGAGGTGCTGGTCTATGTTCACAAACATCTTTGTGGCCCATTCCCAGAAATTCTAAACAATGAGCAAGTAACTTATGAGAAATTGCACCTGTGTTTTCTTAATGAGACAGTTACACTTGGAAACTGATCATGCCAATTAATGCAACTGCCAAAGGCTTTTTGACAAGAAGCAGCCATTAATGGCCAGATTCCTTGAGCCTCAGAGGATAACAGAGAAGAAGGGCACTTGTGAAAAAAGATTTGTGTTTCTGTTTCTTTAGAAACAGAATGGAAAATCAGAATCATTTTAAGAGACAGAATAAATCCGGAAGGCTAAAATACCAATATATGTGGAATGAACCCTGTATGTAGTATTTTTTTTCTTTATCAAACCATGACAAAATAAAGCTTTCAAAAACATTATAATTTTAAACTTTCTAGGTCAGAAGTGTCCAGCTAGAGTCCTGCAGACCAGATGTGGCCCACAGAGAGATTTTTATGGCTCTTACTCTGCCCTGGGCTCCACTGACTTCTATACATGACATCATGTTATTGTGAGTATGTGATATAGCATGTAATTGGCCCCGCTTGCACTACTTTATGCAGTAAACACTATATACTGATTTGAACATTATTAGTGCTGTGTATTAGGCCTCCTTTAAAATGCATTTAAAATGCAATGGAAGGTCTTGTCCTAAGTAAATCTGATTAGCTTGAAAACATATACATTGTGATCAAGTGGCACTAAATGATATCTTTCTCTGTTCTTCTGTGCAAAACATAATCTTCCACATACTATACATCACTACACAGTCTTAAGGGAACAGCCGCACAAAAAAAAGAAAGAAAAAACTGTGTTTGGTACAGGAATTCTAGAGTAGTTTATATAAAGAAGTTGCTGTGTAGCCATGGGGGCAGCCATTCAGGCTGAACAGAGTAAAAGCATGAGCGGCCTGGTGGGATTGAAGATAGAATAAGTGGAAGAAGACGATCGTTCCATGGTGCTTGCTAAGAAGTACCCCTGTTCTAATCTTTTGCTTACAGCTGCTACAGCCTGGGTACTAAGTAAGGGATTACTGCCATTTAACTTTTACTTGTCCTTTAAAGATAAAATAGTTTCACTTTTTAATGTTACTGATCCTTTAACTAATGTTATAGATGACTTTTATACTAAGGACAAGGGAAACTATTCCATCCTCATACGCCTCGATCTTCCTGCAGCATTTGATGTCGAAGTTTCGAGGTCCTATAGAAGTCAATGAGAGTTGTGCTGATATTATTGGACAGCTTTAATTTGAATCATACATTTTGGATTTTTTTTCGCTAGGATTTATTTGACAAACTCAAGTTTTTAGAGGATTTTTTTTTCAGTGCTTTTGTTCATTCATACGTTTTATATTTGGATCTTTTAATAAATTCAATGACAATCATGGTGGGTAACATAGTAAGTTGGTGGGTAGCATAGTAAGTTGGGTTGAAGAAGAGACACATGTCCATCAAGTTCAACTTTTTAAGTCTATACATAACATGCATAAATTCTAGTTGATACAGAGGAAGGCAAAAAAAAACATTTGAAGCCTTTCCAATTAACCTCAGAGGGGGAAACATTCCTTCCTGACTCCAAGCAATCAGACAAGTCCCTGGATCAACTTGTACTATGAGCTATCTCCCATGTATTCCCTCACTTGCTAAAAAGCCATCCAACCCCTTCTTAAAGCTATCTAATGTATCAGCCTGTACAACTGATTCAGGGAGAGAATTCCACATCTTCACAGCTGTCACTGCAAAATATTTAGACAAGAGTTTAGTCATGGTTTCCAAAGCTTCTAAAATCATGTCTATGTTTGTACTGATATCCAAGAAGGACGTGTTTCTATATCTTGTCTTTTAATTGTTATAACAGTTAAATTGCATATATAATGATGGTATCCGAAGTTTATTTTATGTTGTTACTGGACTAGAAGAGCGCTTTGAATACGAGACTGGAATTTGAATTGACAAGAGACAGAATAGAAAAAGACATAATAAAAATAAGTAACAATAACAAACAAATTGTAGCCTTACAGAGCATTTGCTTTTAGATGGGGTCAGTGACCCCCATTTGAAAGCTGGAAAGAGTCAGAAGAAGAAAGCAAATAATAACAAAAAAACCCTATAAAAATAAACAATTAAAGACCATTGCAAAGTAGCTAGGAAAATGACTAAAACGAATTAATTAAACAGTACCTTGTACTTGATCCCACCTACTTGATCCCACCTAAGATATAATTAATCCTTATTGGAGTAAAAACAATGCCATTGGGTTTATTCAATGGTTAGACATATTTTTAGCAGACTATGGGGCACATTTATCAAGGGCCGAATTTCGAGGGTTAATAAACCCTCAAATTTAAATCCTTCGAAATGCTTCAATCGAACGATCGAAGTAGAAATCGAGCGATTCGAACGATTTTAAGCGATCGATCAAAGGATTTTTATTTGATCAAAAAATGTTAAAGTGCCGAAGTGTAAAGTCGAAGTATTTTTTAAAGAGACAGTACTTCGATTATCGAATGGTCGAACGATTTTTACTTTGAAACGTTCAAATCATTCGATTCGATCGAATTTAACCAATTCGATGACCCAACAAAATACTTTGAAATTAGAATTTTTTATCATTTGAATTCTTCACTCGAGCTTAGTAAATGTGCCCCTTTAAAGTATGCTGATCCAAATTAAAGGAATATCCTTTATCCAGAAAACCCCAGAACCAAAGCATTTTGCATAACAGTTCCTACTGTACTCTGTATACTATTGAGAAAACAGTGCAGCTATACATTGTATCTTGCATTACTGCTGAATTAAGCAATAACTGCTACTTATAGGAACATAGAACAAATCATTCAAAACTATGCAAGCACCTTACAGTAATTACTCATATTCCAAACTGAAAAGTGACCTCATACATTCAGCAACGCGAAATATGGAAAAGTAAATGATATACGCTTTTTTAAAAAAACACTTAATTCAGCCTGATTCAGTATTATAATTGTAGAAATAAATCATTCAATATGTTATTCTAAAGGAGTCCCAGCCTAGATACAGTCTAGCATTTCTCTTACAGAAATAGTAGTAAACATAAATTGGAGCTTATATTCATGTTTGCATATGTGAAACTCGTCACCACTCACCTTTATTGTCTTGTAAAAAAGTTTCTTCTTCTAAAGCTGTGAACTCCAGAAATTAATAATACATGCTGCTAAAGTGAATTCTTAAAAATATTCTATTTAGCACATTCCAGAGCTGTCCTTAGAATTACAGTGTATATTAAACTCTATGTACTTAGCAATTTCATATACTGCTTGAAGGATGGACTTGTTTTAGAGTAAAACACACAGTTTTCGAGGTGCTGAGAATTGTAATTCGGCTACATTTGAAGGCCTGCTGGTTGCCAATATTATTATGGCATGCAAAACTTTTTGAAGCATGAAACATAGTTACCTTCCTATCAATCAAATCTTGCTGGTATTGACTGGTTAAGGTGGCCATACACGGGCCGATAAAAGCTGCCGACAGACCGAGTCGGCAGCTTATTGGCCCGTGTATAGGGCCCCCCGACGGGCTTCCCCGATCGAGATCTGGCCGAAAGTTGGGCAGATCTCGATCGGATGGGACTAAAAATCCCATCGGATGGGACTACAAAGCCCACGATCGGATCAGTCCGATATTGCCCACCTCAAGGTGGGCATATCGGGGAGAGATCCGCTCGTTTGCCGACATCACCAAACGAGCGGATCTCTCCATGTATGGCCACCTTTAGTCTTTAGCCTTTGTACATCTCTTACAGCTTACAACCCCTGCAGTGGTTGAACATTTGCACAAATGTAATTTACTCAATTACTCAATAGTCAAGCACACAATTTCCAATGTTTATAGCAGTTTGTGGCCACCTACTAATTCAATTACCTATTTCATGAGTTTAATAGTTAGTTGTTTATCTATTTCATAAGATTAATAGTTAGTTGTTTATCTATTGGCCTCTAATTAATAGTTAGTTGTTTATCCACGGCCTAGGGGCGAAAAAGGTTTCAAGACTGTGTTTACAGAGTCTGCCAATTTAACTTAACTTTACAGATAATTTACAGTTATTAATTTTATGAATATTGATGCATTTATTAAAACATGTATCCTTAGTTGCCAAGCTGTTTTGGACAGATAAATGAATGAATGAAGTTCAGTGATGTGAACTTGATGTGGATGTTGTAGAACACAAAACACTGCTTTTTCTGGAATCCTGCAGTCGTTAATGACAAAAGAAGGAATTATGTCAATTTTCTCTAATGTATGTTTTTGCAGACAATTAAAATTACAGGATGAAGGTTTCTATTTTTAGAAAATCCAGCTTCTCACTCTATGCCAAGCAATTTATAGTTTTCCAGCATTCCAGACGTTTCCCATACGCACAACTGGCAAAAGACATTTCTTCCTCTCTGCTGCATTTTCTAATTTTGCTTATGGAAAAACCTTAATTTCCTTCCCCCATTAAAGAAACTTTCTTTATATTAGATCATGACTGAGACTGACTTTTACAAAATCTCAGTTATCATTATGAACAGTGAAATCCAAACTTCACCAACTGCAACCTCATACTGGCTCCTCTTGCTATAAAGTAGCATTGCCAGTTACAGATAATCATTAGTTATGGGCAAATGTATTTGGCAGGGGCGAATTCACGGCGAATTTGCTGTTCTGTTTTCAGAAGGCTTTGCAATGCTCCACCCTTAGCAGTTTTCATCAAGCAAGTGGACAATTGTTTGTTTTTGGTCATGTTTTATGTTTTTCAATTACAGAAATATTAACATATAACTATACACTTGGGGGCACATTTACTTAGCTCGAGTGAAGGATTAGAATAAAAAATACTTCGACCTTCGACTACGACTTCCATTATGAATCGAACGATTCGAACTAAAAATCGTTCGACTATTCAACCATTCGATAGTCGAAGTACTGTCTCTATAAAAAAAAACTTCAACCCCCTACTTCGCCAACTAAAACCTACCGAACATCAAGGTCCCCATAGGCTTTCCTACAAATTTCTGATCGAAGGAATTTCGTTCGATCGATGGATTAAAATCCTTCCAATCGTTCGATTGAATGAATATCGCTAAATCCTTCGTCTTCGATAGTCAAAGGATTTAACTTTGACAGTCAAATATCGAGGGTTAATTAACCCTCGATATTCGACCATTAGTAAATGTGCCCCTTAATATTCTATATATCATTCTCAGGTCGATCAAGACATCCTGGTATAATGATATATTTATGGAACAATGGTAAACCAGTAAAAGCATAAAACCATATAATAAAAACCATATAATAAAAGAGTTTTTATAACTTAGTTCAATAAGGATATAGATCCAAGAGTCTAAAAATTAATGAAAAGCTTAAAGCGGACCTGTCACTTGTACATAAAAAGCTGTATAATGAAAGTCCTTTGCAAAATGCCTACACATCAACATTTCAACCAAAAAAAAATTATTTGCTGGTTCAGGAAAACAATTTTACATTGTAAAGTGAATTATTTGTGGTGTAAACAATGTAATTTAGAAATTAAAACTACACCATAAAGATGAAATTCAGCCTTCCATATTATTTAAAATGTCTGTTTCTGACCGAATATAGCTGATACGCAACTTTTGCAACTATTTGCCCGTTTCTTACATAAGATAAACATGGAAGACAAAAAACAGCCAATCAGACTCATGTGTGAAGTGCAAAAATGGATTCAAATCAGCAGATTTGGGAGAAATTCTGTTACTATTGATTGCTAAAAACAGTAATTCATCAATATAAATATTTTTTGAATAGGCATTTATATTGGGATTTATTTGCTTTTCTCTCTGTTTGAAAAAATGGATGCTCTCTGTTTTGGAATGAAATATTGCTACATTTTATTGAATATTGACTCCTGACAGCAAGTATTTATATAAAAAAACCAAAACAAATTCACACATGTTTTGTATCAGATAACTGTTTTCACAAATCTCATGTTACATGAAATATACATCAGTTACATAAGTTTCCCAGAATATACATAGCAATTAAAACCACCTTCCAAGTGAAAAAGGCACTACATACAGGAGAGGTTTTGAATTTCTCGCTGCTTTCAGGGTTTTATATTACAGAAAGTCAAAGATGATTAAACTGTTAAACTTTAAAGCTTTGCAAGTTCATCTTATGGATTGTTATCATAAAAATATATCTCTTCAATGAATGCCTGGCTATAAGCCTCAATGTTAATAGTGCTGCTCGTTCAGCAGCTGTAGGAGGAATATTCGTAATACGCCTAGAAAGATTTGGATAAATTGCTTTTTCATAATCTGTTAATTTAAAAATAAATATTTTTTAAATATATCTCTAAATTGATCAGAAATTTACCTCTGCCAAATTATGAGTCAACCAGGGATTGAATAAAGCCATTAAAGTTGTTGGCACCATATGGATTTTTTTCTTTTCTACTGCAAAGGTTCATTCTTTGTCCATTCAAAACTGTACATTTCCCTGTACCAAGCAGAAAATATTTGTTAACCCTAGAACAGTATAAAAGTTGAAATGAATGAAATTTTCATTAGTCACATCCAGGTCTTCAAAATGCCAAAAGAAGCAGTTTTTTTTCACCATGCTTTGTGACTGTTTTGGCTCAGCTTTTAGAACAGGGGATGTGATCATATACAATTTTCTTGCATCTAAAACAGTTGTTTTAGAATAATACTGTGATGCCCCTCATCTAAAATATATATAATTTAGAAAATGTAGCTAATTTATTGAACTGAATTATACATTGAGATATTATTTAAAAAAAAAATACTTATTTTTCTCTTCCTTTCCATATTTTGCAGTTATTATTCTTTTTCCTTTGCCATACCTACATTTCTTTCATCTTTCTCTTCAGCTGTTTTCCTCACACTTCTTTCAACCATATTTGCGTTATTTTTTTATCATTTGACCTTTCTTTATAATGTTTACATTTACTTATTCATTTTTTCTTTTACTATTTTGCTCTTCTCTTGAGCTCCTCTCGTTGAGTGCTTTCGATTCTGTTTCTTTTGCCTTTGTTTTCCCCTATTAGCTTGAGTCTACCTGTACTTTTACTTGCTATTTTTTCAGCCAGGGAAATTCCCATATGTTTAGAGAGAATGTTTATCTGGGAGGTACATTATGGCAAGATATCCATTTGAAGTAGGACTATGTCTAAAGGTGGCCATACACATTGAGGTGGGCAAAATTAGGCTAATCCGATCGTGTACTGGTCCACCAGGATATCAGGAAAACTCCCTGTGCCCAGGTGTCAGTGGGCCTCTTGCTTCTAATCATTTGGCCTATTTCATGGTCATTCCCTATTTCTTTATGGGAACAAAGAGGCTTAATAATGGAAGAATAGAGTATAGTATGTAGAGAAAAGAGACTAGGAAAATAAAGATGTTGAGTGAGGAGAGGAGGTATAATAGTTTGGAAGGTGGGCCCTCAGCCTACATTCTTCTGGTGGGCCCCTGACATCCCAGTCTGGCCCTAGGACCCAATGATCGGGTCAAAATGGAGGCGATACAGGCGGTCATATCGCGGGACCGCATCAACGAACAGATGCGCCTGTGATCCGATGGTATTTTTTACCCTGCCCGATCAACATCTGCCCGACTTTTGGCTAGACTTTGGCTAGATATTGATTGGGGTCACCCGTCGGATGGCCCCACACGGCCAATAAGCTTCCGACTAGGTCACTAGAAAGTTTCCTTAGACATATTGAGTCAAGGTCTACAGCATGCGTTATTTGATAACTGATACTTTGATCTGTAAAGTCTTCATCTTTTAACAGCTTTACTTGTAAATACAGATATCCCTCATTTACATAATACTGTGAAAGTAAATAATTGCTCATAGCAATGCAGGGTACAATATCTTTACAGCCTGTGTCATTTTATGTAGTCACATATTAACTTGTATGGTGTTGGAACACCTGTGAATAATGGTTCTGCAGCTATTTAATGTCCCTTTTAAACTGCTTTAAAGAATGCACTGAGGCGATTTTGGTGTAAAACTAATTCAAACTGACATTCAAATTCATGTTGACTTATTCATTTTCTTCTAATGCCTGTATCAAACAGCTTCTCGTAAAGAAAACAGATGTGTAGGCAGGGAAATTCACCAGTAAAGGTGACTCAGAAAGGTCTCTCTAAAATGATGTACCAAAAAATGATAGAGAACATTACAGATAAATGTTGCATTATTATGTTACATTATTTATCCATTGTACCATTGTTAATCTGAAAATCATTTATAGTGGTCATCATATACAGGAGTCATTATGTTTGCAATTTTATTCCTGGTGAATTGGGAAGATAAAAAAATCTTAGTTTGGAAATTCATCATAGGTTATTGACATAGGGGATAAACGTCTTCTCCCATTTCTATAGGTAATACAAGCCTCTTGTTCTCATGAGACACGGCGCTAAAGAATAAAACCCACCCTCCCCCTTACATCAGGCCCTGGACCAAAAAAAAAAAGAAGGTAGAACCTTCCAGGAAATGTGGGTTTTATGGAGAGCCAGAAAGTTAGAGTCTGTAGACCTCCCTCATAGCTTTTAGCATGTGAGTCATTTCCCACCAATTGGCATGTGCTACCGCTGTGGCATCACTGTAGTGAATATTTAAAGATTTCCCTTAATAGGAGGTCAGAGCAAGAGAAAGGAGTCTCCTGGACAACAGGTTCCTCATGAGGGCTAGATTTATTGTCAACAAACCTTAGAAAAAAAGAGGATAAAAATGAAACAACTTGAATAAAATTAAAAATATAAAAGTAAAGCCAACATGACTGCCCTTGCCCTTCTGCAAGAGGGTAATTTAAAAAATCTTAAGGAGGCAGGACACAAGGTCTGATATAATTTGGGGCAGGGCTTATTCTTCAACTGTCCTGCATTCTTAGGGAAGGGGATTTAACTCAAAGGCATTGTTTTTTTAACCGTACAAACTATAACTATATGCGCTATTAGTATCAAAATTATTAAGTTTGTGGTTACATCTTATATGTTGGCTGTGTTTTTATCACTGAATCACTTTTTTTAAATGAAAACAGCAAATATTTTTCCCAGGACCAGGCCAAGTCGACTAGGCAACCCAGCAAGCCAGCCCGCTACCCCTTTACACATGCCTAAATGATCGCTTGCCCGATTGCACATGCGCAATAGCAGGCGGGAGGGAGGTGAAAGTGAAGGAGGGTAAGGGAGTGATTGAGAGGGGAAGAGGGATGGGTTGATGGAGAGGGGAGGAGGGAGGGAAGAGAAAGAGAGGTTTATTTGCTAAAATCTCTTCCTATTTTTTTTTTTAATAGAAATCAAAATAATTTAAAATGAGAAACAGCCATACTATAATGGACACATATATTAACAACACCCATAAAAGTTCATCAATGCGCCCACCCAGAAAAAGGGAGTTATGTAATAAATGCTGTCATACTTGTACAGTAACCAATAGCAAACAATCAGCAGCTAGAATTTAAAACAAACAAATTAATGATTGCTAAGGGTTACTAGGAGTGGGCAAAATGTTTTTAAATACATTATCACAATATTAAATCTTATTGAGTAATCTGTTAATATTTACAGCAGTGATATAACCTATAGCAGCTAATGCACATTCAGCTTTAATCTGCCTAGTTTAGTTTAATTAATGAAATATCTGAATGGTGCTATGTGTTCCTGGAATGAGACCTAAGTATGTATTTGGGGTGAACCATTTCCTGTTCTAGAGATTTGGAAAATAAACCCTTAACAAGGTTTCAGATCATTTCCTTCAATAAACATGCTCAGAATATTTATGTGCCTTGTATGGCTGTTAAGAAAACATTTTCAAAGGGACACTAAACTCTAAGCGTTACATATAGTAGTGACTAAAAAAATCTAATTTATGGGGTCTTACATTCACATTTTTCCACATGGCATTTCCTTATTGATTAAAATTTTCTATGAACATTTTAGCAAAATATAAAGTTGAACTGAACAGCCAATACAAACATTAAAGCAGAATTCAAGCTAATCTACTGGTTCCTGCCAACTTTGTGGCTACCATTTTGTATGTCATCAGGTCAAGGGGAAATAGTAAAGCCTGTACATGGACTCAACAATACAGCCAATAAAAGCTAGTCAATGATATGCACTTGGGTATTCTGAAGTGATCCTAATCGTGCTGCACAGTTCAGGCATCGAAAGTAAGGGGGTTATTTACTTAACTCCGAATGCAAAAACCCTGAAAATGTGTGGTTTTTGAGTAAAAAATCGGACTTTTGAAAAATCACGAATTTTTCAGAATTTATTATATTTCGAGGATGGAAAAGTCTGAATCAGAAAATCCGGCACCTCAGACCTGTCGAGCTTGCATATAAATCAATGGGAGAAGTCCCAATGATTTTTTTAATGTTTTGTGCAATACCTCGAAGATAGATTTTGGCGTTTTTGGGGAAAAAAGCATACAAAATTGGAAAATCTATATTAAGTATGGGTATATATAATTTGTGTGGAAGTAGGGAGGGGAGTGTGTGCTGGGTTTTCATTTGGAGGGGTTGGACTGGATGGACATTGTCTTTTTTCAACCCGATTTAACTATGTAACTAACTATGTAATCTGAAAAAGTTATTTTCATGCAAACCAAATCTAATAATAAATAAGCGGAGAAAACCTGTGCAGGTGTAATCGGACAAACCCCACTCTCATTACACACCCAACATCAAGCCTTCATCTGTTTTTCAACTACAGCTACAAGAAACTCCAGTTATCGATAACCTCCAAAGATCAGACCATATCGTGCACAGAGACATTCAGTTCATCCAGATCCATCAAGTAACCATCCATATGGCAATGAAAGGTAATGATTCTACCATTAGAAAAATACTGATAAAGTTGCCTTTAAAGGAGAATTATACACTTTTAAATATAGAAGGAATGTGCGTAATAAAAGTAGTGTTTCGTTTGAGTTAGTGAACATTTCTGTGAAAACCCTACTAATCCAGTCATCTATTCCATTTGCTGCTGCCTCCTTTCCCAGGCTGTGGAGAGAAGCTGGAGCCATGGTAGGAACCAGTCTGCAGCTAGACGAACCTGATTGAAGCCTGTCTTTGCTGACTGCTGCGTGACTGATTACAAATATTATAATATAACAATTATTCCATGCTTCCTATGTAGACTGTCTTTTGAATGAGTGATCAGAGGGCTCTGATCAGCAACTGTGAATGTTCACAGGGCACCTACATGGCCTAGTTCTCTGAGGGCATGGGCAAAAGCTATTAGTAGAGAGTTCTGGCTAAAAACAACAGAAACATGCCAATGCACAGAAGAGATTGAGAAGCACCTATGAATTAAGCAACTTTCTTACGTAAATAAAGTTTTAAACCTCATCATTTGATTAAAACCTGTGCTCTAATACTGCAAATAATCTCCCATCTATATTAAACCGAAAAACTGCTATTATGTATTAAACACATTCACATGCAACTACATTTCTGCACGTCTATCTTCAAACTGGGTTTGACTCTTTGAGATATTTATCACCTTCATCCATCATCAGGCACACAAAACATTGCTCGTTGGTTTATACCAACTGATTTCTATAAGGAAACTTTGCTGACAGCTTATAAAAAGAGTGAGTTAATTTCTCATTTAACTCACTATAAAACAGCATGCACTTTTTTCTCGGCAAAGTCACAGTGACTTTTTAAAATGTACATTTAAATTCAAGAGATGTGCCTCGACCTGAAGAAATTGCTGATATTCGTCCAAAAAATTAAAGTGGTCATTTACAGGAACTGGTGCAAGTAGTGAAAGAGCACTAAGTGGCACAAAATTGTATTTTCTTTCTATTCTAAATACAGCCTACAGAGCATTGCAGCTTCAGGGGTCCTGCTGTGGCCTGCATCCTCTGCAATAACTGAATAGCAGTGACTATGCATGCATGCAGAAATGTCAACATTTTATACAGGAGACAGACTTTTTTCTTGTTTGCCTCAAAAGTGTTTGTGAGTAATTTACACTGTAAGCTCCTTTAATACTGAAGTGCCAACATGGGTGCTTATTATCTCCTACTATACAAAGATATCTATCACATCTATCACTGAAGGTAATTAACTGGGGAATGAAGTAAATCTTTGTACACCAGAAAAACATACAAACTCTTTGTAAATAGAGCCCTGGCCAGGAATGAACCAGAGATCACAGAGCTGCAAGGAATGGATGCAAAACGAATTACCAAGCAATTGTGTTGAACAATCTATGCAAAGCATTGCAAATATGTTAACCTTATATGAAAAAAATGGACAATAATGATTACTTTTAAATTAAGCATCTCCCAGAAATGGCAGGTATCTCATTTTAACACCATCTCTATATTTAATTGCAGGGAAAAAATTAACAAGAGGGAGATGGTTGATGACATTTGGGGTCACTTTTTTTCCATGTGGGATGGTGACGGTATGAAAACTGATGATGAAACTGATGAAGTCCTGTGATTTGGGTACGTGAATGAATCCCAAAACTGGTTGGCTATTTTCAAGTCCTATCAATGCTGATGACCTAACAGTTAAATAATCTGTTATCCCCAAAATTGAGAACTTCAAAAAAAACCTCTTACACTTTCTTGTCTGGTTTTAAAGTAATGATTTACTTCTGTGTTTTGTTGCAGGACTTTTCAGCTTATATTATGAAAACTTTTTCTGCCATGTAACAGCAGAGCATGAACAATGTTTGAACCCACCCTTTCCAAGACTCTGAGTCTCTGCTGGAACACCCCTCCCTGCCGTCTGACTATAGCCACCCAAAGACTATGTGGATCCTTTAAAGCCTTCTGCTTTGCTTTTGAACAAGTGCCAGTTCAATAACTACACACTTGATAACTTTGTAAGTATGAACCTTGTAATTTCTCTACCTGGTTATTAAAATATAAATGGCCTCATTAATAGCCTGTAGTGGTTGGCAACTTGGCATGGTCAAATAGCATCTGATGGCCCAAAGGAGCAGATTTGAGGGAGCTGCAAATCCTCATACTTCTACATCTGACAATGTCCTATATAACTACCAAGAAGGGGCACTGACAGATGCAGTTTTCATATTGTATAGATAAAGTGTGACCCCAAAGGTGCCATACATGACTACAGTAAATATCCTAGCAGCATGCTCAGAATTAGTCAAACTAAAAAAAAAGGAATTGTAAGTTTGTGTAGGACTTGGGAAAAGGTACCATAGTCCTAGGCATTAGTATTAACAAGGTAGGACTGGGCCGGTGAGACACAGGAAAAAAAAACGCTCCTGCTACCTGGCCAATTGCCACTTTAGCACTTTCCCTTACCTCTCCCTAATCACAGCCACAAAGGAACGGGTAAGGGGGGTCAGGAGTGCCACGAGTAGGACTCCAGGACTGAGGAGGGTGGTCCCGGGGGTATGTGGTGACCCCTTAGATGGCCCTGGGCCCCCCAACCCAAGGCAAAGCCCCATAACACTGCTATTATATGTTATTTATCTTAAATGTTTTTTTTTATCTGAATATGAAATGACATTGGGCATTTTTTTTAACAATCTGAGCACCTGATTCATATATTTTTCCAGATAGACACTATGACATATATGCAACAGTTTCTCAACTTGCGTCAGAGAAAAAAAAGCAGACTGTTTGTGACTGATGTAAAAATTCCACGTGGATGTGGAGTATAGGGTGATAATGGGTTGCTTTAAATACCCATTCAGCAGAAGCATATGGATACATCCTGATACAGTATTTCCTTGTGGAAACTGTTACTCAGCAGGGAAAGATGTGTTCCACCATTTTAGACAAGGATCATCTGGGATAGAAGCATAGTCTGGCTTCAGTCTATCGGATGTTTTGTTGCTCTACAACACAGCTGGCTGCAGCTGCTGTCAAGAATGCTGAGAACTGACTGTTCATTTAAGGTGGCTTAGGAAGGCATTAAAAAACAACAGGGTAGACTGCGGGCTTTTTGCCAGTGTGTGAGCTGTGTGGCGATGCGTGAACTTATGTTTTATTGATCACTGTAGCTAAACGTTCCAGCTATTGAAATTAGACAAACCATTTTCACTGATGTCCGGGCTGCGTAATGACTTATGACCGTGGCAGTAGAATTAAATCCCAACTGCGGTCAAAAAGATTTACTGAATGCAATGAAAGGCCATTTCCTTTCCACTTCCTTCATTTGAAGAATTAACCACAAACTACTTTAGCAAGCTTCCCTTATCAGTGACAGTACATTACTCAAATCTGAAGCACAAAATGTTTTCATCAGACATTCCAGTTCCAATGAAAAAGATTTAAAAATTCTGTGCAGAAGTTGCCTATGTTATGATCGTTAGCACATTCAGAACTATTGTACTGCTCAGTAGTTTTCTGTGAGACATTATGTCCTCTCCAAAAGTATATAAATGATTAATATTGATTATAAATCTGTTTAGTATATTTTGCGATATTTGGTTTGTGGCAAATATGTACCCTCGGGATTTACCATACGTGCACCATATACTCCTTTTCCGTGTATTGAAATGCTACATTTAGAGGAAAGAAGGTGTAATCGGTAGTGGAGTCACTATTTCAAGATCTATCTATCTATCTGGCAACCCAAATTGAGATAAAATGTATATTAAAATGCATTTAGGGAAAAGGTATATTTTACAAAATAGCAACCCAAATCTAAAAATTAACAGATATGGACTGATTTATCTTGAAATGAAAAGGGCTCATGTTTGTGTGTTTTGACATATTCAGATAATGCAATTTCAGATTCATACATAATCAGTAACATCTTAACAATGAAATGTGTGTCTGAGCATCTCAATAGGTATTTTACCCACTACAAAGCTTTTATAATCTATCCATAACCAGACGCCTACTACAAACGTCTGGAAGGAGTCTAAATAAAAACTCAAGGTTTATTGTTACATAGTTAAATCGGTTTCAAAAAAGACAAAGTCCATAAAGTTCAACTCCTCCAAATGAGAACCCAGCATCCATACACACACCCCTCCATACCTTCATATAAATTATATATACCCATATCTATACTAACTATAGAGTATCACAATAAGTATCACAATAGCCTTTGATATTATTATAGTTAAAAAGGTCCCCTGCTATTTGTCTATAATGTCCTCTAATGTACTTGTAAAGTGTAATCATGTCCCCTCGCAAGAGCCTTTTTTCCTGAGAAAACAACCCCAACCTTGACAGTCTCCCCTCATAATTTAAGTCTTCCATCCCTCTGACCAGTTTAGTTGCACGTCTCTGTACTCTCTCCAGCTCATTTATATCCCCCATAAGGACTGGAGTCCAAAACTGCACTGCATACTCCAGATGAGGCCTCACCAGGGACCTATAAAGAGGCATAATTATGTTTTCATCCCTTGAGTTAATGCCCTTTTTTATGCAAGACAGAACTTTATTTGCTTTAGTAGCCACAGAATGACACTGTCCAGAATTAGACAACTTGTTATCTACAAAAACCCTGAGATCATTTTCAGTTAAGGAAACTCCCAACACCATTTACTGTATAACTTGCATTTATATTATTTTTGCCAAAGTGCATAACCTTGCATTTATCAACATTGAACCTCATTTTCCAGTTTGCTGCCCAGTTTTCCAACTTAGTCAAATCACTCTTCGAAGTGGCAGCATCCTGCATGGAACCTATAGTTCTGCACAATGTATCATCTTCAGAGGTTTGGCAATCACAGAGCTAAGCTTGCTAAGTACACTGGAATGAATACCATCCGGCCTTGGACCTTTGTTTATCTTATCTCTTTTGAATTTCCTCATGTGTGAACCATATATTTTAAAAATCAGAAACAGATGGTTTGACATACCAAATACAGTACATGTGGGGAATCGGGATCATTTGTTGCTGATGAGGGCTAAAACAGTCTCCAGGCTGGCGGAAGTCAAATGTCTAATTCCCTATCACTGTAGGACACTCCAATAATTTTAGTTTTGAACTCATGAAACATGAGATTTAGTTACTACTGTTTTCAAAATCATAGTTGCGTTACCTTGATTTAAGATGAAAAAAGACAAATCTACATCAGGCTCAAGCATTCCAAGTTATAAACCAATTTACCAAGGACAGCTCAATGTGGTATGCCAACTAACAACTCTGAAAATGTTTCAGGTATTATGACTCCTTGTGATCTATCCTTCAGCCATTTCTCAAACTGCTGTATAACTAATACAAGCCAAAGGGACAAAATATAAACAGGCACAGTATATCATATATTTGCACTTTGCAATCTGCCTTCCAGCTTAGTTGAATAGTTACAGGTTACTGGGCTCCATTTTTGAGCATAGAGACCTGAAGTCACCCCCGTAAAAACATATCAGTACTTGCCTTTGGCAAAATTGTATTCATAGTGGGCAAGGGAAAGAGCGTATGTGAACCTCCCCCTACTCCCTACCCATTCCCTAACTCAGAGGTCCCCAACCTTTTATAATGAGCCACATTCAAAAATAAAAAGAGTTGGGGAGCAACACAGGCAACAAAAAGTTCATGGGCTGCCAAATAAGTGCTGTGATTGACGGCAACATCTAAGGGGTTGGAGAGCAATGTTGTGTCTATTGTAAAGGAAACCTTTGTTAACGTGTTTCTTAGTGAAGTAACTAGGAGAAAGGGAGTGATTTAAAGCTTTTGCCTCATCTCCACCATCTGATCTTAAGATATCTGATAACAAGTGTGTTACTCCTTTCTGCTTATATTATATTACTATTCATATCATCATTCATAAACATCAATTGGAATTTGTTTTACTCTTAGCAAGAGCGCTCTTCTTTTTTTTGCCTGCTTGGTTAGCAGTTTTTGCATGCTCAATTTACTTGTTTCTCCTTCCAAATCTTAGGGGGTTATTTATTAAAGTCTGAATGCCAAAAACTCAAAAAATCAAGCTTTTATTACTATAAAATCCGAATTTTTAGTGGAAAAAACCCCAGAATTGTTCAAGATTTATTATACCCAAAGGATATAAAAAGTCTGAATCTGAAAATCCTCCATCTCAGACCTACTGAGGTTGTATAGTCAAGTCAAAGAAAGAGGTCCCTATCCTATTTGAAAGTTTCTGTGGTCTGTGCTGGAATTAGCCTGAAAATTCTGGCTTTTTGTGCAAAAATTCAGGCTTTTTGGGGAAAAGTCTAAAAAAATTCAGGAAATAACTCATACGATTCGGATTTTCGCTCAAATTTTTCGTGTTTGTCCCCAATCCGATTAAATTGTGCTTTTTTAATAATAATAAATAAGGTCCAATCATGGATTCTAGTTTTCTCTGAAATTTTTAATTAAAATACTCCCCCAAAGGTTTCCCATTTGCCTTTTTAACACTGTAAAAAGACTGTCCTGCTCGTATTTGCTCTTTTTTGTGTCTGAATCACTTCTTTATATAGCTGGGTTTTAATTAATATGATGTAAAGATGCTCTTATTTGCTCTTTTTTGTGTCTGAATCACTTCTTATAGCCGTGTTTGCAAAACAAAGACCATGGGGCAAATTCACTAAATTGCAAAGTGGCTAACGCTGGTGAGAATTTGCCAGTATGATGTGATTTTGCCACTTTGCCAATTTACTAAGAGTCCCTGGCGTCAATTCACTAGTGAAATAGATAGACTCTAGCGGTACTTCGCTCCCTAATGCCAGGCGAAGTTGCACTCTGACGAAGGGACATAACTACGCTAATACACTAAGATGCGGATTTTTCTGAATGTTACCTCTAGCGACAGAGTTTAGTTGACCAGCTCAGACCAGCTGAAGTGCAATAGAGTAGATAGAATTTTGTTCAAAAACAGTGTAAACATTTTCTAAGTCCCAAAAAAACGCTGGCGTCTTTTACTTTTTACAGGGTGATAGGCTGATAAAGATTATACATTTTTATCCTCCTTCTCCCTACATTTCCTAACATATGGCACCTAAACTAAACTGTGGGCTCATGTGTAGGGCAATATTATACCTCTATTTTATTGTATTAAGGTTCCCTGGGCTTGTGTATTATAATGTAGTTGCTTTAACATATACGTCCACTGTACTTTAACTTCACGCCGTATGCTAATTAGACATCACTAGCATAACTTCAAACTGCTTATCTTATTATTGCTGGCGCGACTTCGCTAGCTTTCAGAACCCTGGACGCAACTTCGGAGTTTCGTGAATTAGTGTTGTCCTGGCAAATCTACGCCTGGCGAAGTGTTGCGATGTCAGCAAAGCCGTCGCAGGCACAATTTTGGAGGTAAGTAAATTTGCCCCCATGTTAGAATCACTCTTTCCTAAATACTAGCTCCAGAGACATTTCATTTACAGGTATGGGATCTATTATGTGGAATGCTTTGGACTTGGGTTTCTGGATAAGGGGTCTTTCTGAAATTATGATCACCATATCTTAAGGCTACTAAAAAGCATTTAACACCAACAAATTAAAGTGTTTTAAAGTAATGAAAATATCTGCTGTGTAACCTGAACCTTTTCTCCTTTTAATGGTTGCCCCCAAACTCAGCTTATTTATATAAACAATAGTAGTGTTTCTAAAGTAAACACACCAGTTTTACCAGTACAGGGCAACACTGCATTAAACAGTATTTGTATTACTTTAACACACTTTCACTTTTTGATATTACTGTTCCTTTAAGCACTAAATAAACCCAACAGGATGGGTTTATTCTCAATTCGGATTTATGCCAACTTGGTTAGTCTTTAAACAGACTCTATGGAAGAAGTAATTATGTTTTCTGTATATCGAGTTCCTGAATAAAGGATCCTATACCCATATCAGTGAGTACAAGATCCAAAATTAGTATATTTCTCAGTAGGTTCCTGAATTAAAGACATACGGGGGAATGTAATTAAAGTCACAAAAAGCAAAACAATTCGCACCAATAGGAATAAAAATCAACATCTCGCAATGTAATATTGTTCCTTAAACTGTTATTACATTGCGAATTGTAATTGCGCACTCTTAAGAAGAGCTTGAAGGTGTCATAATCTTTTAAACATAATGACTTTTTCAGTAAGAAGTTTTATTACATTGACTGTGCATTGGCGCAAACTATAAAATTCGTGACTGTACTGCCCTACAGAAATTTAACTTTTCTGAAGTTATGGCTTTTTGTTTCAATCTCTCAGAAATGTGAATGTATGTGGTTTAATGAGCAAGAAATTGGATGTGTGTGTATATGTATGTATGTATGTATGTACAGTATGTATATGTGTATGTATATGTATATGTATGGGTATGGAGAGAGAGAGAGAGATAAATCTCTTTATGTAAATTATTTCCTCCCCATCTACTGTAGAGTGACTTGACTCAACCCAGACACAGAGTTAAGGAGAATAAACACAGTTTACTACCACTTGGTAAAACACAAATACATTTTTTTTTTTTTATAATCATATTTTTTTATTGGTTTTAAATCACAATACATGACAGCATAAGCACAAATACATTTTTTAAACAGTGCCAGTGATTTATAAAGCTCGAGAAACCTGTTCATATCCCCTTGTAGTCTGTTTAATAATGTTTCTGGAATTCCAGACCTAACTCTTCTCATGTTCAGTCTCTGTGGGCTCTTTCTACTAGTAGAAAAACTGTTCCTGTGTGTATCCAGATGGATAGTGATACCTGGAAGCGTGATAGTCTTGGCATTCCTTTTGCTTCTGACATGACATGCAACTTTGGATTAAAAACAAAATTGGTGCTTCATCAGCTTCCTGGAAGAAAGTCAAGACTTGAACTAAGTGCAGGCAAGACCCCCACTGTAATAACATGAATATAATTCAGATAATCTCTGCTGTTTTTCTTTCATGCTTTGCAATAAAGTCAGAGCCAAGGTGTCATTCTTCTTCTACAATGTACACTGCAATTTCTTTGTTGTACTATGAGATTTATGGAGTTCATATTGTCCCACGTGTTCTGTATTCTTGGAGTGCTATAACATCACTGCTTTTTCTCATAATGTCTCAGAAGGAATGTTTATTAAACCAGGTCTTCACATACCATGGGACTTGTCAAGGCAAGCTCTCTCGTGGACCGACTGAGCTTGTGGATGCATGGTGAGTGTTGTAGTTTAGCAACGACATATCCATAACTCTGAGAGGAAATGTTCGATGTTTTGTTTTAGATGAATCCCACAGGCTAAGATAGAAGATGGTAAGGGCCATTTATAAAATCCTCTGCTCAGTTACACAATAGTTGCTCAACATTTGCCCTAAATGGTACACGGCCCCTCTGTGTCCTCTGCCTGATGGTGCTCCCTAATTTGTGCTTTCTAATAGAAGCATCTGTCTTTGTGTTCCATGAGGACCCACTTCTGTGGGTGCTTAGTATGAGGCAAAGTGCAAAGAAACTCCTTGAGTTGTAAATGGCCGCTAGTGTCTTTAGCTGGAGTTTCCCCATTACAACGTAATTTGCCAAATCTACTTATCTCATAGTAGAAGCAAATTGCTAACATGAAAATGTGGCAAAAAATATGGGAGTAGATTTATTAAATATTGAACTGGGGAATCCTGAAATATTCATGGGGAATATGTTGCTATTTATTAAAACATTCCTGAAATTTAACAGACACATGTATCAAAGCTGATACCTGCATCAATTCATCAGAACTTGTTAGACTGGTTTGAGCGTGCGAACACCACAAAGGCCCAGCAATTATTTACTACTCAACTGTTCAGGACTTGAATACCAACTGAAGACTGGATTTTAAGTTTCCCATTCTATATTTTTAGTGTATAGGGCTGCTGTAAGTATTTCCTGGAGCAAAAGCCCCCAAGTATAACTTAACCTTGAAAGCTTTGATTGGACTATCCAACCTGATGACTCTGGTGCAACGTATGGTATCCCAAAACAAAGAGTAAACCCCAAGGTCCCAAACTCGGCTTGCACTTCTGCTTATAGCAGCCGCCTTTGGCTTTGGGAAGAGCCCTCTGCTACTTGGATGCCTCCAGGACATCAAAGACCAGTAACATAATTTAAAAAAAAAAACAAAAAAAAACACCAAGGCAGTTTTCAATTCGCAAAGTCTTTATCAAGAAATTACTTACCGATTCTCTGCTTGCGTTCCTCTTCAGAAACCGCTACAGGTCAATGATCCATCGTGCAACGCTCAATTTCTCCTCCCTGCCTTCTATAGGAGATAGCCAGGGAGGAGAAATCAAGTGCCGCACAATGTATCATCGCCCGTCGCCATTTCTGAAGAGGAGCACAAGCAGAGAATTTCTTAATAAAGACTTTGCAAATTAAAAGTTAAAACTGCCCTGGTGTTTTATTTTCATTAAGTAGAAACTATTTTTTTATGTTACTGGTCCTTTGAAGCAAGAGGACCAAAGGGGAAGCTCTGGGCAGGCAAGGGAACCATAACTTATAACTGGAACGTAGAACAAGGAACAAGGTCAAAGGACAGGGCGGGTCAATACCATACAGACAATACGGTACTGAATCAGGAAGCTGAAGCGTAGTCAAGATCACAGGCCAAGGTCAAACACAGATCAGAAGAGCAGCAGCAAATCAGGATCCGAAGAATAGTCAAACACAGGCAGGGGTCAGTTCAGGCAGCAGGAATGCAAAGTCAGGAACAGGCAAGGATCAAAACCAAATACAAGAACTTAGGAGCACACCCAAGAACTATGGAACATAGATCTATACTAGACAATGAGTCAGAGCAGAGAAGGGGGTTTTCTAGCCAATCAAATGGCTTACACAAATCACCTGTGGTCAAATTGGCAACAGGTGAGACAAGCCATGCCCAGCAGCAATTACCAAGCAAAGCCATAGGAGTGAACCAGGGCCTTAGCTGTCTGCTCACATAGAGCAGTGGTAATGCAAACAGCATAAAACACCAGATCCCTGGTTCAACAAGCAGGTTATCACATCAGGTGAGGGATAGGGATGTAGCGAACTGCCGTTAATGTGTTCGCGAACGCCGTTCGCGAACACCGGCAAAAAAGCGAACAGTTCGCGAACAGTTCGCGAACTTCGAACGCTCGATAAAATCGTTCGATCGAAGGATTTTATTCGTACGATCGAAGGATTTTCGTTCGAATCGAACGATCGAAGCTATTCGATCGAATGATTTTAATTCAATCGAATGCTTATAATCGTTCGAACGAATGGAAATCGTTTGATTTTAGCGATCGAACGGTTGAATGGTCGAACGAAATTTTACTTCGAATCGAACGCGAACACCAATTGGCGAACGTCGCGCGACGTTCGCAAACATTCGGCGGACGCGAACAGTCGAAGTTCGCGCGAACTAGTTCGCCGGCGAACAGTTCGCTACATCCCTAGTGAGGGAACAACAAAACACTGGAAGGGAGGAATATAATGAACAAGCAACTTTAGTGACAAGGGTTGCAGTGGTTGGTTAGTTGAACAATAGCCTTATGCACTGAAAGGGGGACTCAACTGTTCAACTACATATACAATATAATTAAAAATATGGAAAATCCTAATTAAAATATCTCTTTTTCCAATAATAATAAATCACATTTAAAGACCTTGTATTTCAAATAATTGGCAAGCAACACCTATTCTCATGCAGGGCCCCATCAGGGGGGGAACAGGGGGACAAGTGTCCCTGCCTGAAGGGCCCCCCTTGCCGTCCGATCGAAGTCCCAAACAGCCAAATGCGGAAGTGCCGAACAGACGAAGTCCTGAAGCAGCGGAAAGACCTGAAGTCACGAAAGGAGCCGACACTGAAGTCCTGAAGCGACGAAAACACCCGATGTCACGAAAACAACTATAATTGAAGTCCTGAAGCCACGAGTTCACTTCTACTGACACCAATGTGGGTTTGTTTTTTTTAATCCCCTGGCCATTAAAAAAATATTCTTTGGGGCCCCAAATTTTTTAACTTGTAAGGGGGGCCCTAGCACCAATGCCAATGTAAAAAAACTTTTATGGGGGACCTGGCGTCAATGTTTTTTTTTTAACTTATATGGAGGCCCTGGTCACCAATTTTTTTTTTAACTTGTAGGGGGGCCCTGACCACCAATTTTTTTAAAAAAACTTTAATGGGGGGCCCTGGCACCACAGTTTTTTTTTTTACTTATAAGGGGGCCCTGACCATCAATAGCTTTTTATAACTTGTGTGTGGGGGGGGTTAACTTTTGTAGCGCTGATGTCTGTGTGAAGTGTGCGGGATCTGGGACGGGGCCTGGGTGGGCGGGGCCCCGGAGGCCCCAAAAATTTTGTTGCACGGTGCCCCGTGATTTCTAATGGTGGCCCTGTTTTAATGTACTCATGTACTGTAGCATATGCCCTGATAGAGTAATTTATTTTACAGTCAAAATCTAATGTTTCCATCCAAAGATATTAATAATAATACAGTGTACACTTATTCAGTATTCACGCACATATTACTAGCACTCTGCCCACAGTGATATGCCTAAAAGCATTACCAAAGCAATAATATTTAGTCAATTAACATCATACTTATTCTTTAAAGGGGTGGTTCACCTTAGTTCATTTTTAGTATGTTATAGTATGGCTAATTCTAAGAAACTTTTCAATTGCCCTTTAGTTTTTCTTTTTATAGTTTTTGAATAATTTGGATTCTTCTTCTGACTCTTTCCAGATTTCTAATGGGGGTCACCTAACCCATCTTAAAAAAATATATGCTCTGAAAGGCTACAAATTTATTGAACAGCCCCTATAAAGGGTGTCCAAGGTCAAGATAGGGACCATGAAAAACATCCAAATTTGTTTAAGTGAGAACTGATGACAAAGTGTTACAAAAGAAGTATCATACTCAGGTCTAAAAATTCATTGTCACAGTTTTAGCATATTTCCATCAGTTACTTTAAGGAGAAGGATAGGTTAAAATTAATAATGCCTTGTCAGAAAGGTCCACCTAAATATACCAGTAAACCCTCAAAGTAATGCTGCTCTGAGTCCTCTGTCAAACAAAACACAGCATTTCTTTCCTTCTATTGTGTACACATGGGCTTCTGTATCAGACTTCCTGCCTTCATCTTAAACCTCATTGCCCTGGTGTCACAACTCTGGTGGTCTAGTGGTGTGGCAGGAATGCCCATCGGGGACGCCTGCCACTCAGCTCCTCTTCTTCCACATTCCCGGTTCCTTAGGACGCCAGTGCACGCACTTCCGCAAATGTGTGTCTGCATTGGTGCTGGCGTGTTTACATCAGCGCGCAATGGCGCGGAATTCAAACAGTACTTAAGGGACCTTTTGCATTATAATCATTGCCATTTATAAGATCTTTCTCCATGAGTTTCCTGGTGCTGCTGTGCTGTTAAGCTTCTGTTATCTGATTCCTGTTGTGACCCCTGCCTGTTTTTGACGACCCTGCCTTCTGTAATCCTGAACCTGCCTTGTAACCGACTCTCCTGAATCCGTATCCCCTCTGACTGATCTCCTGGGTTGACCCTTGCCTGTCTGACTCCGCTTGTAATCTGCCTGCACCGACCCGGCCTGAATTGACTACGCTTTCTGCCTACACCTTGTACTTCGACCTTCTGCCCAAAAGACTTTGCTTTACGTTCGTGCCCCTTTGCTTGTCAAGAACCGTTAGCTTGGCATCTCTCTTTATAAGACCTGGCGGCATCCGATTAGCCGAGGGCTCCTCCGGAGGTGAAAGGCGGCTGTTAGAGGCTGAAGAAAGAGCCGAGACCAGGGTGCTTAGCATTGGTTCTGGATTTAGGGTGCTGACCGTGACATTCGGGCGTAAGCATGCTCAGTTTGCTCCTCTTCCCCCCTCCCTTCTCTGCTGTAATCTGAGCCCAGAGCTATGAGTGAGCAGGGAGAGACTCGGTCAGGAAGTGACGTCACACCAAGCTAATACTGCAGCTGCTATCCTAAACAAACAGCTTCTAAGCTTTTTACTCAGGTGTGGTAAAGCATTCTACAGAATAAATAGCATTCTAGCTTGCACTAATGCAGCTAATCTATTTGCAATAAAATACCTCCGTAGTTTTCCTACTCCTTTAAAGAGACATAGAAGAGCTTGAGAATGAAAAATAAGGTGGACATTTCTATAAAAGTTATGGCTCATGGATAACTAAGTAGGGTGTGTGGGGCTAAGAAGAGCCCCTTCATTCTTTACCACATCAATGCTGAGAAGGTGGGAGGTTTGTGAAGCTTGAGAGTATCAATTCTTAAATATGTACTGTACCCCTTTTTCAAATCCCCACATGTAGTATAATCCAAGGGCCCATTACAATTACCTTATACCATTGTGGTAGGAGGCTAATTATTACCATGCCTCCTACCACAATGGTATAAGGAAAGAAAAGTAGGGATGTAGCGAACTGCCGTTTTGGTGTTCGCGAACGCCGTTCGCGAACACCGGCAAAAATGCGAACAGTTCGCGAACTTCGAACACCCGCAAAATCGTTCGATTCGAACGATCGAAGGATTTTAATCGTTCGATCGAAGGATTTTCGTTCGAATCGAACGATCGAAGCCATTCGATCGAATGCTTTTCATTCGATCGAATGCTTACAATCGTTCGAATGAATGGAAATCGCTCGATTTTAGCAGTCGAATAATCGAATGGTCGAACGATTTTTATTCGAATCGAACGCGAACTCAAATTGGCGAACGTCGCGCGACGTTCGCGAACATTCGGCAGACGCGAACAGTCGAAGTTCGCGCGAACTAGTTCGCCGGTGAACAGTTCGCTACATCCCTAAAGAAAAGGGAAGAAAATTCTCTGATTGTTTGGCCCCATCCCACATATTCCAGTTTGGTTATATGATACATTGAAAAGAATTGTTAATTCTGTCCCCCCCCCCCCTATATTATTATGAATCAAAATATTTTTGGCTGCTCCTTAAAGAAAGTATCTCCAAGATTAAATCTGAGACTGCAGGGATAGAAACTATTAACAAGAAACCTAGAAATAGAAGAATGCAAATCTTTGGATGCGAAAAATACATGCTACATGTCTTAACCGTATGATAAAACAATAGGAAATACTGTTACCCATCAATTACTTCTCTTGTTGGAAAAAAAGCAGAGAGAGAATGGACATAATGTCCTTGCAAACACATTTGTGATATTGTAACAAACAAATTTGTCCATTGTTTCTTGACCTCTACAATATGGTGATCCAGTATTTGTAGGAACAAATCAGCGGGGTGCAATCAACTAATACAATTAATTTTCAGCTGCCTATCACTTCATTGATGCGAAGCGTAAGGGAATGTGTCGTAGATGAAGCTATGGGCATTGACATACATTTACTAAAACTAACTTTCTTATTCAGATTACAATGTTGGTTGAAGTGTAAGGCTTAGGCGCCACTATCATTTAACTCCCCCACCCCACTGACAGTATGATAAGAATACGGTTTATATAAACTGTATAGCTTGCACAATGAACAACATGCTCCCCTTACCGCCGGTCACTGTCTCCAGCAGCCGTCACAGATTCTGCATCAGTAGCTGCATTAGTAGCATTCACACTTCAAGCTTGTTCTCATGTTTGTAAAAAGAAGTAAAAACACCCATCTGTATATAAAGTAAACCCTTTCTTTATATCAGTATCAATATTGTAGATAGAATAGGTATGTTATAAAATACGAGAAGTAAGATTGAAGGCATCCACACATCTGCCTTTCATTTAGTGTTGCCACCTGTTCGATTTTGACCCGAACAGTTCAGTTTTTCTAAGGTCTGTTCGGGCCTCAACTTATCAAAAATAAGAAATTGTTTTTCTAAATTAGCATTGCTGCATTTTAGAGCTTTCTGTATAACTGATTTCTGTATATTGCCAAAATATAGATAGAGATAGGGTTGCCACCGGTGTCATTTTGAACTGGACATCTCAGTTTTTCAAAGGGCTATCCGTTCATCAGAACTTTCTGTCTGGTTTAAAACAGTAATATGATCCAGAAATCCAGCCAGTTGTGTTTATGTGAAGGCATCATAACTCCACCAACATCATTGTGCCTCCTCCCATGTCATCATGTCCACTCCAACATCACTGCCCCATCCCCAAAGCTATTTGCCCCACCTCCTTTGTTTGAGTTTGGCCACCGGCAAAGGTGGCAACCAGCGATGGGCGTATTTGACCTGTTTCGCTTTGCCAAATATTTTCGAAACTGTGAAAATTCTCCGAAATGCATTGAAGTTTATGGGTGGCAATTTTTTTTTATGCATGACTAACTGCATGACAAATTTTTAAAGTGCAACAATTTTTGTCCACCCATTAGAGTCTATGGGAGTCATTTTTGCATTGAAACTTGGTGACAATTTTCGCTCATCACTAGTAGCAACCCTACTATCATTCATCCAGAAAACATCTTCAGTACCCAGTTACTATTGATCATGGTAATATTACAGCTGTTAGAGTTTAACACAATTTGTCTAGATTTTGTTATAAATATAAAAGAAATAGAAGGTATGCATGGGCATTCAAATAGCTCCCATTCGACCAAAAAATTTCATTGTTTTCATTGTGTGTTATCTCCACTTCTACACAATCACACAAAGTATGATTGAACTGTATTTAATACAGTTACTGTATAAGAGCAATCAGATGTGTATAATATTGCCAGACACTTACATTCCTTAATATATATTGAAGACAGCTCCCATAATTTGTACAATATAATAAATCTATAAAAGCAGGTGCTGCTGAATGTATCTACATTTTTGGGCTTTTTTTCAACATTTTGCAAAGAGCAAGGCAATAAAAAAACTAGGGATGCACCGAATCCAGGATTCGGTTCGGGATTCGGCCAGGATTCGGCCTTTTTCAGCAGGATTCGGATTCGGCCGAATCCTTCTGCCCGGCCGAACCGAATCCAAATTCGAATTTGCATATGCAAATTAGGGGCAGGGAGGGAAATTGCGTGACTTTTTGTCAGAAAACAAGGAAGTAAAAAATGTTTTCCCCTTCCCACCATTCGGTTCGGTATTCGGCCGAATCCTTCGTGAAGGATTCGGGGGTTCGGCCGAATCCAAAAACGTGGATTCGGTGCATCCCTAAAAAAAAACGACATTTTTACATTAACATGAATGTGGGAGAAAAGGGTAACAAGTCCAGTTCAAGTTTATTAGGCATTATTGAGAGGATCCAGTGCCATTAAACACAACATACTGTGCGCGCACAAATTTGGTGCCGCTGCCTCAAACTGTGATGGGTGCAATTAACGAAATATATGAATACTGTTAATTATGGAAAATACAATGTTGACCTGACTGGGCAGGATATTTTTTTTTTTTTGTATTTAAAATTTTTATTTTCAAATATCAGCAGGTAGCAATAATTGGCACATAGTCAAACTCAGAAACTGCAGATACTGGACAATCCCCAGGCTGCAGTAATATCACGGCACATAAGCACAAAACCATTATTCCTGAGTGGTATAGCAAAGTAGCCCAAGTAGCTGACAAGAAAATTAAACAAAAAGAAAAGGAAAAGAAACAGAAGAAGGAGGAAAAGAAAAGAAATAAGCAAAAATAAACCAAGAACTGAATAAACAGTTGCCTATAACACTTGTGAGTACTGTCAACATCTCTGCACTAACTGGGACAGCATAGGGCAGGAAAATTTAGGGATTCCCCGGAGTCAGAGTGGGAGGACATGCAAAAGAAATTAGGTTGAGGAAATATTTTGGTAAGATAACCAGGGGGACCAGACTTTGTGAAAAGATTTCTGCGAACCGTTCGTGTAGCTAGTCAATTTCTCAAGGATTAGGACGTTGTCCAGCCTCCTTTTGACCTCAGGAAAGTCTAGGATAGGAGACTTCCAAGCTGCAGCGATGACCTGCTTGGAGGCAGAGAAAATATGTGTTAATAATTTCCTGGTGAACTTGTTAGTCCTTGGGATTCTCTTATTGATCAATGCTTCCCCCGGGTCTTTTTTAAGCGAAAGTCCTGTCAGGACATTTATTTTGGTAAGACATTTTTGAACTGATGCTAATTGTCTCTATAGAAAAAAAATACACACACGATTTTATGGATTTACAGGTATAGGATCCATTATCTAGAAACCCATTATCCTGAAAGCTCTGAATTACGGGAATGCCATCTACCATAGAGCCCTTTTTAATTTAATAATGAAAAATGTTATTTGTATAATAAACTGTACCATTTGCTTCACCCCAAATAAGTATAATTCTTCTTTACTGGAGGGAAATGAATCCTGCTGGGTTTATTTAAGGTTTAAATGATTTTTTTGAGTAAACTTATGTTATGGAGATCCAAATTACAGAAATATCCCTTATCCAGAAGCATTGTATTCTATCATGAGATGAATGGGAGGTATCTTCAATTGATTTTAAGCAATGTAAATGTCTGGCAATACTGTACACGTCTCATGGCTCTTATATGGTAGTGGAGAATGAATTTGCACAAGTAAATTGATCTCCTTTTGTTCCAGCTCTGAAATAACTATAGTATTTAAAGGCTATAAACAGAAAGTGTATAAATGTCATAGCATAGTCCCTCCCTACATATTATTTATTTGAAGCCAATAAAGGCCTACTAATGCCTTGCAACTGATATTTTAATGTAGTCCTTATCATTCAACAGCCTTTATGTGCAAGTGCGAATATTGTTCTTCTGGAGGGATGTTATGAAAATAAACCCCAAAAAACTTTGTTTAAACAAACACACATTTCAAAAGATTGTGGGGATATTGTGGACACCCGCATATCTAAATACCATTCGGTGACATTGTTAATGACCGCATTTTTTGATGTTATGGCGCAGAAGGTTTTTTATCTTTTCTTTTTTGGATTTCAAAGCTTTTCCAGTTAAAAAAAGAAAACAAAGTTGAATGTGCTGCTTGACAGCTTTTCTTTAAGTTCAGAAGTGCTGCACTGTATCAGACGGTGTTTACATAGCCAGCATTTCAATATCCAAAGCTTTATATATCCTTTTTTCTGGCCCAATGATCGTTTGACAGATCTTTTTAGATCTCTCCTGTGCATCTAATCCTTAATGCATGCAGCTTACTCGCAACACAGATACAAACCTTTTAAAGAAGATTCTTCCAGCTTGCAGCTCGGAATTACTTTGCCGGTTGCGTGAGAAAAAGACAAATCCTTATAATAAGAGGGATTAAATAGGAAAAAACCTTATTTTTAGAATAAGATAAAATGCAGAATCTTTTTTTCTGGACTACACCTAGTAACAGTCAGCTACAGCAGAAATGTCTGACATTTGTTGTAGAGCTTTAGCCTCCAGCATCCGCTGACAGGCAAGATTTTGGGATAAGGAGTGCTAAGGAGTTAAATAACAGCTAAAAGTCCATTGGAGGACATCCCCAGTTTACAGTGTACTTATCAGACAATTCTGAAAAGGTTCTACCACTAGCTGTTTAATACCTGTGCCAAGCGTAGGTGTTGCAAACAGTCACCATCCAATGATAAATGGATATCGCTACACCGACAGATCAGGATGTTTCCTGGATTACAAAGGAAGAAAATAAAGAACTCATAATGCCATTCACATGCCTCCCTACTAGCGAACTGGACCTCACCTTTGCAACCACAACAAATTGGTATTTCAACTAAGGCTCTTGTGCAAAAGTGATGCTGTATTATGCATGTAAACCCTACTGTGCTGTAAAACATGTTTTAGATCAAAATTTCTAGATGTTCTCCTCGCTCTACTTTACATGTGGATCCACTTCACTGGCTCTACACATGCTGCACTGCATTGATGTATTCCATGACAACATGAATCGTAGAAGAGGATTTCTTTCTAAATTTTCTTTCTGTAATCAATCTGGAAACATGTTGTAGTTTATAATATATGTTAAAAACCCTTCTCAGTTGCATGTGTGGGATCAATTATGTTTTGGACCTAGGGTTTTCCTGATAAGGGATCTTTCATATACAATGAGGTACTCCAGGACTCAAGGCTACTAAAACTATAGTATTGTTTGAATACCTTTCTTGTATTAACACTTGCTCACCTTACATCATTGTACACATTGGCAGATGAAATTTTCATCTAATATGTTCGACAATCTGATGCTCTGATTGGTTTCCTTATTAAAGCAAGAGAGAATCCATGTTTTGAAAAAAATCAAAAATTTTAAGAATTTATGGAAGAAATATAATACAATAAAAAAAATAAAAACTACACTCAGATTTATGCAGTTGATCTAAGGACACAATTTAAGTCAAGCGCCTACTGTAGAGTGATTATTAAAAGGCTGAAGCACATGACATAATAAGTGGACCAAAAAAATACCAATGTCAGATATATGTCAAAGAATATTGCCTATATCCTCATAACTATCAGCATAACTATACATATTCTAGGGTCAGGGTCAGACTTGGCACTGGGCACTGGGAGAAAACCCATGGTCGCCAACCCTCATGGGCCTGCACACCCAGGACTGCTGCTGTGGAGAGCCAACCTAATTTTAGAGTTAGAGTTTTAGGTACAACTTTGGGACAGGGCTGGCAGTTGGTATGCAGTGGGGCGGAGTTTTAGGCGGTGGAGTTCAGGGCTGAGATTGCGGCAGTGGGGGAATCCAGTTTTTGGTGAAAAGTCAAATATATGTAATAACCCAGTACACTTATGAGTTTGTTCCCAATGAAACAGGTTTAATACTCATGTTTGTTTTATATGAGACACCATCCTAAGTGCAGTCCTTCATTTTATAGAAAGACCTACAAAGGTAAATAATGACAAAATGTTTTTATTAGAATAGATGGAGACCAACTAAGGATGTTTTGTTGATGGGTCAGATGAATGTTTTGCTGATTTAGATTCCAAACTATCAATCCCTCTATAGATATATGACAGTTTACTTGCAAGTTTGGCACAGCCCAGAATTAATTTAGAGAGACCTGAGATCTTTGTCTATGATTTGTTTTCCTGGCACGTTGCCCAGATTGTGGAAACGAATACTTTCAAATAGAAAGAATGACCTTGAAATGTATTTTCTATAAGAAAATGTAATTATTCATTTAATGGTTGGTTTTTATATCAGGCTTTCAACACCTTATAGTCATGTACTTTTTTTGCATTACAGATTGGACGACTCAATTATTCTAGATGGCCAATGAAAAGCATGTGTATCAGAATGCCCAGAGGTCGTACAATTCCCTTCCTTCTTGTTTAATGTCCACTGCAGAATATGAATTGCCCTGAAACTTAACACCCTGCTTTAATTGCTACATTCTGTTCTGAGCAATGAAAAAAACCCCGAAAACTGGAAACATACTTTCCTCAAGATAGTTTCAAGAGCTAAATTATTCTAATATCAAGTGTGCAGCACAAAATAGAATAATAGGGGCCAATTTTAAATTGGCCCCTGAGGGTTGATTTAAAACTGCAGGATGACATGCGAAGTGTCAAATTGCATGCAGTATTCCCAAGCAATAGTCACAAAGTTTCTTGTATCTGTACACGTTCCTTCATACTTGTATCTTGCTTCATTAGCTTTCTGGAATATTTGTAAGGTTAAAAAGTACAGAGTAGTGATGGGCGAATAAATTTGGCAGGCGCGAATTCCAGTGAATTTCCAAGTTTCGCCAGGGAATAAATTCGTGAAACTGTGGTGACATTTCCTTAAGAATGCGGTACCTTTAGGGCCCATTTTGCAACTTTCTGCAATTGAGATTGGTATTGGTGCAATAAAAACAGGGGCCCCTTGGTAAATGCTATACCAGATGAGGCCACACCCTTGTTGGCTTGTGCCCACACCCAGGAATTCAGAAAAATAAAGCTACATTGTACATACTGTAAAAACATGATAATGTTTGTGTGTTTACTTAAACTGGCTTCATAAATCATTATACTGTATTGTATACTGTACAGCAGTGGTCTCCCAGTGGCCTCAAAGCAGCTGCTTATTTTTGAATTCCAGGCTTGGAACAATGCCAAACAGAGCCTCAATGTAGGTTGAAAATCCACATAGGGGCTACCAAATGGCCAATCACAGCAGTTCATGCAAGTGTTGTACAGTATGAAGCGGTATGAATATCAAACTGGTGCTGACTGATGTTAGAACATGATATACTGTATAACACCCATATTACTCTTGAGTGCACATGGACCATCTGTGTTTTTAGTTCCTGTATTTTTCCTATTATATATATATATATATATATATATATATATATATATATATATATGGTCAGATATGGGATGACTTTGACGTAGTTGGCCAGCTTAAATATATTGCAATATATGGACAAACAATCCCTGTTTTGTTTAAAGGTTAAGGCAATTTTTAGTAGCTTTATGCCCAAAATGTCTCTGTCTTAAATATATTGGAAGGAACCTGTAGCACACAGTATTTGATTGTTCACTTGTGGAGATGCCAACCACCAACCACCTTTACACACACAAAAGCAAAGTTGCTCAGCCTTTTCCCCTCCCTTTTGTAGAGATTCATAAGCAGTGCTGGAAGTGCTGAAAGTTGTTGGTGTCACATGACCACAGTAAATACCATCAAAACATGCAGGTTTGATGAACTATAGCAATTAGTACAATAAGAAATGTGTTTAAGCGGCAGAGACGGAACATACAGTGGGCTGTGACTTTCTCCCAGAAAGACTCATACTAAGTAAGTAAGATAAATAAAAAAATGGTAACATTTTTTTTCACAGCTATTCACTTATACAGTGCTTCCCAGTTATTGGAAAACAAATGGTACAGGTATCCTGAAACCTGTTATCCAGAAAGCTCCAAATTACGGAAAGGCCATCTCCCATTTTAATCAAATAATTCACATTTTTAAAAATGATTTCCTTTTTCTCTGTAATAAATAAACAGTACATTGTACTTGAACCAAACAAAGATATAAGTAATCCTTATTGGACGACTTATTGAAAAAAAAATCCTAATGGGTTTAATTAATGTTTAAATATTTTTTTAGTAGACTTAAAGGGGTTGTTCACCTTTGAGTTAACTTTTAGTATGATGTAGAGAGCACTGTTCTGCAACAATTTGCAACTGGTTTCAATTTATTATTTAAGGTTTTTGAGTTATTTTGCTTTTTATTCAGCAGCTCTTTCATTTGCATTATAAACAATCTGGTTGCTAGGGTCCAAATTACCCTAGTGACTAGGGATGCACCGAATCCACTTTTTTGGATTCGGCCGAACCCCCGAATCCTTCGTGAAAGATTCGGCCGAATACCGAATCGGAACCCTAATTTGCATATGCAAATTAGGGGTGGTAAGGGGAAAACATTTTTTACTTCCTTGTTTTCTGACAAAAATTCATGCAATTTCCCTCCCGCCCCTAATTTGCATATGCAAATTAGGATTCGGATTCGGTTCGGCTGGGCAGAAGGATTCGGCCGAATCCTGCTGAAAAAGGCCGAATCCTGAACCGAACCCTGGATTCGCTGCATGAAAAAGAAACTGGAATATGAATAGGAAAGGACCTTACTAGAAAGATTAGAAATACAAATTAGCAATAACAATACATTAGTAGCCTTAAGGTGGCCATAGACGTACAGATCCACTCGTTTAGTGATGTCGCCAAACGAGCAGATCTCTCCCTGATATGCCCACATTGAGGTCCCTAAGGCCCAACGGTTGGATCATAATGCATCCCCTATGTGCCGCGATCCGACTGGATTTTTTACCCTGCTCGATCGATGGTCTCGATCGGTGAAGCCCGTCAGATGGGCCCACACACGGGCCAATAAGCTGCCGACTCGGTCTGTCAGCAGCTTTTATCGGCCCTTGTATGGGAGCCTTTACAGAACATTTGCTTTTTAAATGGGGTCAGTGATGCCCATTTGAAAGCTGGAAAGAGTCAGATGGGAAAAGGCAACTAATTATAAAACTATAAAAAATAATGAAAACCAATGGAAAAGTTGCTTAGAATTGCCCATTCTATTACATACTAAAAGTTTACATAAAGGCGAACTACCCCTTTAAGGTATGGAGATCCGCATTACAGAAAGACAATAATAGGTCCCATACCTGTATAGGAATCTGACATTTAAATATAGTAAATTTTGTCTTTAACAATAATCAACTGAGCATGTAAAAATACAAAACCAAATGCTTCCTTTAAAATAAAAGTACAGTTTACAAGTTGATATACAATTTCAAGGAAAATAAAAAATCTTATCTAGACAGAAAGGAAATTAAAATTATTTATTTTTAATAAGAAATGTAACTATTTTCATCTTACGTATCCAGTTGGCTAGATGTACAAAACAATGCTGGATCACAAAAATGGCAGGCATGACATTATGACTTTGATATAGTTATGCTGTGTAAACGGGAGGTTGTGAAATAAATATTATGTACACACTGGAGCTACAATCAGTCATCCCCATTTTCTACTGCCAGCTCTCATACATTCATGAGCAGATCCCAGCCAAAGCTCACAGCTGTCATGCATTTTCAACAGATTCCACTGGGCCAGGATGAGGTTGGAAGAGATTCCTTTGCTCTTACTCATTAGTTAAGAGGAATTACCGTAACATCTGATATTGTAGAAGAGGGAAATCTGCCATCTTGACCTTGCCCAAAACATTCCGGAACTGGGGGTCTATGGATTTATTAGCTCAGATGGCCTAGAAAGGTCAATGGGGCCCTTACACAAAGAAAAAAAAATCCAAGAAACGAATCTGCTATTCATTTCTGCAACACCATTATGTTTGTGTGGATAAACTAGTCAGATACACATTACTGTTTCTTTCTAGATCTGTGTCATAGGAAAGGCATGTTCCACTGGAGTAATTCCCAGCTGTCAGCAATGTGCTGATACACCCCAGCCAATCATGAGGGAACAATTCAGATAAACAGGATGTTCTCAGTGTGTATGATTGCCTGTGTAACAAACCTCTTGCACATTTCACAGTCTTCTAATGGGATTTAATGGGTTGCTTAAACCACATCTGTCTGTTTAGACTAGGGAATCACACAAAACACCACTGAAAGCAAACTGAAAGGTGCATTTTACATCTAAGATCAATATAGAAAGAGCAGTTCTCATCTATAAGGGGAAGGACTAAAAAGGAACATCCATATCAAAAGTTCATTTTACAATTAAAACAACCAGAAATGTACAGTATCGAGTAGAGATAAGTCTAAAGCAACTGGGCTTTCTGGACTTTTTCATTTTGACTTATCTCCTCTAGATACTGTACATCATGAACTGGATGCATGAAAACCTTCATAGACAATCAGATATGTGTTATTGCTGCACATGATTAAAAATGTTGTTTTGATTTCGTTTGAAAGTATTGTCATGATTACGAAAGTAAAATTAAAAGTTTTTCAATGTGCTTTCATATTTATGATTTTCATATAATTTTAAGGGAAAACACAAGCCAGATAATTAGCAAATACAAGAAATTAAAACAACCCATTTATTCACGCATTATTCCACGCTTCTATAATTATCTTTTTTTCATGTTGCACCTACAAAGGTCATATATCAGCCCCTAAGGTGCTTACTATCACATACATTATGGTTACTTTCATCAGGGGCCAATTAAAATTCCTTAGTGTGTGTGTTGTGTGAAACCAAGAATACCCAAAGGAAAACCATACAAGCACAGGGAGGACATGTCCTGCAGATAGTTGTCTACATAGAATTGGACCTAGGACTCCAATTCTGCAAATCACTGCACCAAGATACTGTACACTCACTATCAATGTAATTATCAGTAAGGATAATACAAAAGCTGTTTATAGTTACATAGTGCTTGAATTCTAGTTGATCAATGAAGCCAACTCAAGTTGGCTTCAGAGATGGAAAATCCCTTCCTTTCTCCAATCCCTGGATCAAGTGCATTAATATTGGTAACCTGTCATTTCTTGCATGATAAAGAAATTATCCAACTTTTTCTAGAAATTATGTAATGTATTTGCTAGTACAATTACTGTGATTCATTTCATGTGTCACAGCTCAATCTAAGGGGCCCATTAGGTCCCCATAGGCTTGCTAACAATTTTCTGATCGAAGGATAATCGATATTCGAAGGATTTTAATTCGGCAGTCGAATATCGAGGGTTAATTAACCCTCGATATTCGACCCTTGATACATCTGCCCCTTTATGTTAATTATTATCAGGTTATATGGTCACCTCTGGGGGTGCACATAGACCATCACAATATGCTGGCTCAAAGAATACATAAAAGGACAATCGTTACTAATCAACTGTTACATAGCCTTTAGATATTTGAATATATTTGCATAACTTTACATTTACATTTAGCTGGTCAGATAGTCAAGGATGGTGCATCCTGAAAAGTTTCAGTTGTTCTGCTTCGTTTTGTGCCACCAGCAAACATAGATTCATTACTTTCTATCACTTCTTAAATAAAATTGGACCCTGGGCAAACCACTTGGAACCCTAGTCCAATTAGAGAATTTCCCATTGGCATCTACTCATCTGTACTTGATTTTTAGCCAGTTATATTAATTTGTTAGCAGCAGTTTGCTAACTCAGCTAAATATGCCTATTTTAATGATAGACTTGGCTCTATCCTTAACAGTCTAGCCTTAAAATTACACTAATGATGACACAAGATATTGTTTTAAATTATATACAAATGTACTTAATTATATAATTACCTGTAGACCTTATTTTGAAACTTGAAACAAATTACTGGTGTAATTAAAATCAGTATTGAATGCTTAATATATGACAGGAGCCAGGAATTTCACTAAACTACAAATGGCTTTGGAATTTAGTATTTGAAGTTGATAAAGTGATCTGCAATTACCTTTAAATCTGACTTATGTGCCTAATAAGGGTAAAATATTACAGATTAATAACTGCCAGGTTCATATTGTTTACACTTTCATATGGTACCGCCGTGTGTAATGTGTGGCAATTTCACTGCATTGTCTCTAAATCAACAGATTTCAGAGACTCAGATCTAATAGATGTATTTTAAATCACAAGAGTGTATGGTATACTGAACTGAGAGTATGTTTATTATGTGTGGGTGCAGCCATATTTTCTACTTTGTTAAGGTTATATAAAAATGATCAGTGACAGTGAACCTGCACCCAAGTAGAAGATCATAAAACACAGTAGAATGATGTTTCCAAATGATGACACTTTTTCAGCAAGATATCATTTACATAAGGAAATACACCTGTTTTACTAAATTATCTATCCTGACTAGCTGTACTAATGCCTCTTTAAAATCTTAGTGAATGGGACTCAGAAGTTCATGGTGCCCAGGAAAAACCATAGCAGTCAAATGGCCATCGCCACCAACAACCACTTCAAGCAACTGCTGATACTGACAGGAGGGGACTGATTAGGAATTCTGAAGCAGGGAAGGATACTTTGATCTCTGTTATTGTCAGTGAGATGTACATGGCAGTTAAACAAGGCCTTCAAAGGATACAAATACAAAACATTAATCTCTTTGCTGAAACCATACTATCTAAAATTGCAAAATAGAAAGTCCAGAAAAATAAGCCATGTCTCATTATTTGTCCTGTCCATGTTTTGTTATGAGTAGATATGTCTCCACAAGTCTTCCCAAACCATGTCCATTTCCCATAAGTCCATAAGTTCTATCCCTTTTAGAATCTGTAATAAGGCACTGTCCTGCCTAAATTGAGACAACTAGGACTTATGCCACAGGACTTATCTACCGAATGGGTGTTTCTCTAGCATCTTAAGGAAGTAAAATCAGATGTTTGCGTTTATTTGTCAACTTAAAGCAGACTGATCAAGTCTAATTGCTGATTAGTAACTCTCAATATAGCACCCATGTTCTTAAATAATTTTCTGAGACTTTTATGAAAGGCAGCTCCCAGTTTTTACATTTGTCCTTCAAAAATGTCCCCATGGACTTTCCTTTTATCATCCTATTATCTTTCCCACAAGTCTTCCCCTTTCATTTTTAGGAAGACAGTTATGCTTATTGGGATATAATCGTTTTTGGTAATTTTTGGTATGAATATTCACATATTACTCTCTCGGAGATGGAAGATTGTGATTGGGGGTCTTTTCTGGTGTTTTGTTTTGCAAAATTGATCAAATATAATTATAATATGCATTGTTGAGCATCATTTATTGCCAGGTTTCTCTGTGAAATAAAAACCACTCAAATGTAATATGTTTCGTTAGTGCAAAAAACATTTGCAAAGACCATTTTGAACGGTAGCAACCCACATTTTAAATTTTTGAATCCCTTTTGACTAATTTCAGACCTCAACGACTTCCTTGCAAAGTTTATGAACAGATGGCTTTTGCAAACTTGCATAGTGTAAGTAACATATTTTCGTAATCGCAAAATGTTTTTTTCACCAAAATATTTAATGAAACTCCAGAGCAGCTGTTAATGCTAATTTTTGCTAAACGATAATGAGTGATCTAATATTCACCAGAATGATTTACATTGCTACACAATCGTAAAATGTGATTGTAAACGTCACTTGCGATTTTAATTGCATTTCCCCATAGACTCCAAAGTATTGTGCAAAAAAAAAAAAAATAGCCGTGAAAAAAAGTTGCGTCCATGAACTTTAATGAATTTTTAAAAACGTTTGCCATTTCGTGAATTTTTGACAAAGTGAAATGGGACAGATTTACTTATCACTATGCACGACATTTGTTTTTTACATACAGGTATGGGACCTGGAGTTTTCCAGATAACGTTTTTTTCCATTATTTGAATCTTCATACTTTAAGGGGCCCATTTACTTAGCTCGAGTGAAGGAATAGAATCGAATGGGCTACTTCGACCTTCGACTACGACTTTGAATCTAACGATTCAAACTAAAAATTGCTCGACTATTCGACCATTCGACCATTCGATAGTCTAAGTACTGTCTCTTTAAAAACCCTCGATATTCGACCCTATGTAAATCTGCCCCTAAGTCTACTAGAAAAACATTTAAACATTTAATAAACCCAATAGGCTGGTTTTACTTCCATTAAGGATTAATTATATCTTAGTTTGAATCAAGTACAAGGTATTAAAAATTTGGATTATTTGGATTAAATAAAGTGTATGGGAGTTGGCGTTTTTGTAGTTCGGATAATGGGTTTCCGGATAGAGGATCTTATAGAATAGATGCATAGATTTATATAAATATATACTGTAATACACAAGAGACATATCCTTATAAATAGTGTTCAGTGATGTCATCAGTCATAAGGATATCAGAAGATAACATTGTAGTCTCATGTCCTTTTTGAAAGAACTTGTCTTATAAATTCATACTTTTATGTGAGTGGTTCCCAAACTGTGAGGCGGGCACCCTTTGTGGCATGGCAGCCTAAAGGCCAATCATGGTGAGATATTGGAAGAACTTTTCTAGATTTTTAAAGTTTAACTTAAAAATATAGCTGATGTTTGATACAGCAGTATCCATATACAGGTACTATATCTGTAACCATGTTATAACCAACCAAAGTTAAGACCTCCAGAGGTGGCTTAAACAGAAAAATGTTAAAAAACAAATGTATATGGTGAATTATAATATTCTTATAGTTTGGGGCACATTATTCCATATATTTCCTATTGTATAGTGCTGTGAAATATGTTGGTGGTTTTTATGCAACAAAGTGAATTTTATTGTCATTTACTGGAGCTACTAGAAGCTGAAACTTTGGAATATCTCCAATATCTGAAATTACCTGAAACAACTGAAACATAAACTGCATTTTTTTACATGAGATTGTACTCCCCCTTTTCAAAAGAGAGACAAAGCGTGTACTACATTCTGAACTTAAGGCAGCAAAAACTGCAATAAATTCACAACAGCCCATAAAACACCAGGGTTTAGACAGCCTGCAGAACCATACTGATATTGTAGTGACGCCATAGTATCACTGAAACTGAAAACATACAAGAAAACATATGTGACTGAGCATCTTCTCCATGCGGTAAAGATTTTTATTCTACTTATTTCCAAATAAGGAAAAAATGGCAATGCATGTATTGCTTGGCCATTATTAAACTCTAATGTAAAAAGATCTTTGCCACTGCTGCAGTTGATCCTCCTTAGACTACAGCAGTGCAAGTGGCTAATTTATAATGAAGATATTTAGAGGCAGACATACCATCATTTTATTCCTGGGATAAATAATTTAAAAAATGTTGACCTGAATTCAAAGTTTTGTTACATATACACTTGGGGAAAACATAATTCTTACTCAAATTTGAATGTTAAAAACAGAACTTATTATTGACCCTAGGGTTTCCATTGGTTACAACACAAATATCATAGAGTAGGACATCGCTGTTGATTATAACTTTAAAATGTGCTGTCCTTGCTCAGCAGGACCCACTGTAATCAGGGAAAGTGGACTTCAAACTTTTTGGACATTTTTTTTTTCTCCATTGTGACTTTTTCCAGGAAAGGTTACAGCAATCAAAACACAGCATGTGCCAGGGAATTAAGTAGGATTTACACTCCATGAAAAGGATGTAGATCAGATCAGCTATATATTGTCAGCAAAATTTAATATATATCAGATGCCAGAGGGTTAATTTTAATAAAAAATAAAATGCTCTGCACATTTAAGTGAAGCTACGTGTATATCAAGTTAAAGACTTATTTAGAATTATCCAGGCTAGGTGTATAAAAAAGAGCAGTGCAATTGAATCAAAAGAAAAATAACATTTCAATGGGATCTGCTTAGTTTCCAGTAGGATGAGCAATTCTTCAGTCGGCAGCATTGCCAAAAAGCCAACAGGACCTTAAATCCTTTGTGACTTCTTTATATTCTTGTATAATTGTTCCCAGAAATAAGGGCTATAAAGCAACATATCATGTGTACCAATATTAAGGAGGAAGTAGAAGAGTTGTAAAAACGACAGACATAATCCAAAATTATCCATTGTGACATTTATTTTGCCAGCAAAATTGGAACAATAAAATTAAGGTGATAAAACAGATTGTTAGCTCAGCCCAGCTTTTTCCTTTCGCGTTTAACCATTAAATGGATTTGCCTCCCTGGAAGCAAAGATAGCAGCCTTCATTCACTAATGTGGAAAGTATAAAACTAAAACTTTTACATTTACATTTTTTGTGCATAAAAAATTGCCATACTATTATAAATATTGTAACTGTATTACAAATATTGTCTAACATAGCTTCATGTGGGATGCCAGGATGCAAAATTTTCCACTTCTTAATTCATTTTTAGTAATCACCACTTTGAAGGGCGTCAGACGTTGGCTAAATTCTAGGTGTTCCACATTTAAGTGCATAAAATTAAACTTGGAGGGATGTTATCTCATCAGCATACCACATTTTAGGCTTGAGCCCTTTTCTAAAAGTCCCTATTATACTCTTCCATTCCCTCTAAAGCTAGAAATGCTCCCTAAAGTGCTACTTGTTTGTCCATTCATTGAAATGAAAATGGCAATTTAAGAAAGCAAGGTGTCAAGCCAGTGCTCTATAACTCATGTCTGGGGAAAATTTATGAAGCTGCAGGCTTGAGGATACCAGTGTCAGAGAGTGCCCAAGGTGAGAGCCAATTACAACTTCATCCACATAGTTAAGCCATCTATTAGTAGATTCTGCAGAACTCACAGTTGGAGTTGACCTACTAGCTAAAACATTGGGGCTCCACCAAGGTTTTAAGAGGGTTCAGTACATTGGCAGAACCAGTTCAGGGCCATAGTGACCTAAAACTGTTGTCTGTAGGACTTTGTATGTGCCCAACTTGGGCTGAACACATGTGAGGTCAGGAGGACCTCAGAGGATGAAGAGTTTTAGTAGGATGAGCTTCAGTAAGGTATTGTGTGTGATACTTTACACTGTTTTATTGACAGTAACTGAGGCTGAGTGAACAGCGTTGATTAAGTGGTTAAGTTATAAGAGACTGGCTTTCTTATCTAAAATAACTATGTGGACCTCCTTCGGTTTATTTATCAATAGGTGTTTATCTACCACATGGTGTGGCAAGGGTGAATCAACTTCAAGTTTGCATATGCAGTGCACTATGCATGTTTATAGAGACTAAGATGTACCGGATTTAAATAGTGGGCACCTCTAGGTCTGCTGAAGTTCATCGCCCCTGTCCCCTCCCCTTTATTTGCGCTAATTTTCATCGAAGGGACCAGAGCAATGGGGATTGGCGCACAGGAAATTTGAAAAACTATTTTATCTCCTGCTCATCCCCAGTGTTTCTGGACCAATGTGGGTGTTGATGGGGAGCATGCCGCCCCCTAAATCCTGCCACCCTAGACCCAGGCCTTGGTGGCACAAATCCGGGTCTGCCTGCAACTTCCTATACTGAGGTTAAAGATCCCATTTATTAGAATCACCTCACAGAAGTTGGCAATGAGAAGAGCTAAAACAAGAAACTACACAACGAATGGAAAATGGGAAAGACCAGATAGCATAGATTTTTTTTTTTTTTTACTAAGGGCAATGTTCCCTCCATACACGTTCAACAAATTGTGGTTTCCACAGCAAATTTTGTGAGGGAACCCATCTTTATCTGTACAGCTTTTTAATAGCATACATAAAAGATACATTTTGTGCACATAGTAGAAAAGAAATTACAAGGAACATTGTCTCCAGGGCCAAACAAATGCATCAAAAGTAGCCGTGAGAAACAGGTCTCTTGATGTTGACCTCCAAAATGTGCTGAAGGGGGTCACTGAAAAACTGACTTTCATTCCTAAGAGACTGACTTTGATCTGACAGGGAATTCCACTAACAGTTAATTCTTTTTTCTTTCATTCAAACACCTATCTATACTCTGTACCTAGGTATCATATTTCACTCCACTTATACATTTCATATTCTGCTGGTAAAGAACTAAAAAAATGTGTCAATTTTTAATCCAAAACAGTGAAAGTTTCTTCTCTGAGATTCCACTTCTGTTCCAATTTGTTTTAATGCACTACACACACTTATCTCACTACTACAAATGAAATACACAAACATTCCATGATCTTCTACCTCTCTTCCTCATCTTCAAACACCTTTCCCACACCACTGTCTAAATCTGTGCTTCTGACTTTGAGCTCTCTTACCATCCAATAATCCTTTCCTATTTTCAGCTGCATGATTACCCCGACTTCTCTGTCTCAGGAATTACCAAACACAGCTAATTCAGCTCTACGTTTTCCTCCAAATATAACAATACTCCCTGAAGGATTTAGACAGGTAATAGTGCTCAGTTCTGCAATGAGTACCATTGAGGATTATTACTAGTGATGGGCGAATTTGTGCCGTTTCGATTCGCCGAAAAATTCGCGAATTTTGGGAAACGGCGAAAAATTCTCGAAATGGCGCCGGCGTCTCATTTTTGACGCCGGTGCCCTTTTTTTTTTTACTCCGGGCCAGTTTTTGACGCCGGCGTCCGTTTTTTCGAAAAAAATTTTGACGCCGGCAAAATTTTGCCGTGAATTTTTGCGGGCGTTTCGCAAATTTATTAGCTGGTGGCGAATCGCGCAAATTCGCTGCGAATTCGCGCCTGGCGAATAAATTCCCGACTATATGTCAAATAATAATTGTAAAATAGAGCCGCATTCTGGCAGTCTTTTTAGATTTCCCACTATGATCTATAATAAATCATGATGAGGTTTTTGTTTTATTGTTATGGCCAGTGGATGGTTATGAAGATTATCATGTGTTGGATGGGTTTAGGTAAAACAAGTCATGTGTTACAATCATCACCCACACGCTGGAATGTGATCTATAGAATGCTTTAAGGGGCATTCTAAATACTTGTGAATTTCGAATTAGTGTTATCAAAACTCAAATGTTCCTATTTACCAAGTGCAAATGATTTAAAAAAATTGTATGCAAAACGTTGCCATCAAAAAGCTTGCAAGTTCATGAAGTAGCCAATGGGGGCTGTCCTAGGCTAAATTTAAGCTTTTTTTTCCAAATTGAGTGTTTCGATTTTTTAATGTGTTTGAAGACACATTAAAAATGATGTACATTTTATGCATTCAAGCTTTTTTTAGGATCTCATAAGATTTTTTAAAATTTATATTAACTACATTACTTATGCAGGAAAGCATGTCAAATTGATGCTCTGTTAAAGGATGGGATTTGATTTATATAATATAAAATATGGAAGTTTTTGTATGATCTGGACGTTTATAGTTAATTTAAGTAATCTGAACGATATTAAATATCCTCTGGGGCTGCCAAGTCAGCCTTTAGAGCAATGTTCATCATAACGCTGTTGAAATAATTGAAATGAAATGCATCAAATGTACCTTGTGGAAGTTCCTTTCAGTTCCTATTCCAAAACATTCACAGACTGCACTTCTTCTATTTATATAAGGCTTTTGTAGGTAAGCATGTGACTGAATAAATGTAACAGCAGGGAATCGACAGACTGAAGAAAAGGGGGAAAACTCTTTGGGACCTTCTGCATTAGTTCAAGGGCAAGCCTGAGCATTTTACAGCTGGTTTATTGCCATTCGTGCTCTGGTTGAGCTGTCTTTCATGTCAAAAGTCCTTTCCTGCTTTCTGATCAACAGGAAGAATTCTGGCTGCCATGCTGTTCACCTTAAGCTTCTCCAGGGGTTCTGGCCTTTGATCAGTGATATCGTTTGCAATCGAGTTAAAATAGCAGGCTGCTGTGATAAGCCAATGTTCTGACAGGGCACAAGAATTTTCCTTTTCCATTTAACCAACTTCTTTTCTTTTCAGATCTTGGGAACATTTAATCTCCACACAGAAGAAGCAGTGTTCAGGGCTGATGTGAGGAAGTGGGTGGGTAATACTTTGTTCTATTAGAAGTAAGATATTTTTTTTTTTCTTAAAAAGGGCCTTCATTTTCTGTATGTGCTGGTAGAACAGTTATAGATACTGTATATGTATATCTATATGACATTAAACATTGCAGGTTAAAAAATCTAGGAAAAGGTGGTAACCCTAGCTGTGTTTGCCTTGGGCTGGTACAAAAGCCCAAAGCAAAATACGGGGTACGTAATATTGGTCGCTATCGCAAAAATCATTCGCAATTCGTTTGCAAAGTGAAAAATGTTGCCTTTTCGAACACTTTGCCCAATGCACTTGGAGGCTGGTTATATCTGTATTACACATAAACTACTTATGCCTCAATGTCAATATTAAAGTCAGGGGTGTAACTATAGAGGAAGCAGACCCTGCGGCTGCAGAGGGGCCCAGGAGGTAAAGGGGCCCCACGAGGGTCTAATTCATATACAGTTTCAATAAATATTGGTAAAACAAGTCAACCCCTAGACATTTTAGGGGCCTGAAAAATAATTTGCTGTGGGTCCCAGTAATATCTAGTTACACCACTGATTAAAGTCAAGCACAGCATTAGTAAAAATGTACCCAATATTCAGCTTTCTTACTCCAGTATTTCCGCACATATCTTTAGAGTTAAACAAATGAGGTATTTAAGGAAGCAGTGTGTGTTTGTAGATGTTTTTGATTTGAATAGAGCTGTTGCACAGTAGGATACATACTCCAGATCTATGCTAGGGATACATTTTTATTATTTTTATTTTTTGAAAACGTTTAAAAAATTAGAATTCTAATTCACTATTGGGCCCTTAATAAATCTGCCCCTTAGACAGGGAAGGCAAACTACAAAGTACCCCACATCCTAGTAACATTGTCTAGAAATCACATACAGTCCATGCCACATACAGTAGTTCAGATGTACAATAGCTAGGCTTCCAGCAAGGTTTCAAGGAACATGTGAGTTACATATATGCAGTTGTGCTAGCTAGTTGATGAGAAGTGGGTTGTTATATGTCCAATAAATGAAAAGAACATTTTATAATCTGAAAATACAATTACAGCCCAAAACAGCTCAGCTCAATTTACCACAGCCCTTTTCCTCTAGTTCACTTGTTTCTTTTCCAGCCTCCACATCTTGTTCTTCTCTCTTTGTAGCTTTAAAGAGTGACAGCCGCTGCCAAACTCTTATTCTAAATGTCTTTATTCACACTAAAATGCCAGACATTTTAGTGCTGTGCCAGATGGTTGTTGGGCAACCCTTTCTCTCATTTGTAGGTGTTGGAGAGTTGTCTGGCATCCTGGACTCAATGTTCCACCTTATGTCATTTAAAGGACAAAGTGTCTCTATCAAATCTGATTATAAAATTATATTATCAAAGTTATATAATCATGAACTGAAACAATCTACATGTAATACAGTCGAAAAACTAGGGATGCACCGAATCCACTTTTTTGGATTCGGCCGAACCCCCGAATCCTTTGTGAAAGATTCGGCCGAATACCGAACCGAATCCGAACCCTAATTTGCATATGCAAATTAGGGGTGGGAAGGGAAAATTTAGGATTCGGATTCGGTTCGGCCAGGCAGAAGGATTCGGCCGAATCCGAATCCTGCTGAAAAAGGCCGAATCCTGGCCGAATCCCGAACCGAATCCTGGATTCGGTGCATCCCTACGAAAAACTGACGACAAGCTGAATAACTTTGGAATGATATAATGCACATTGCACTTATGATATCACATCATTAACATGACAGCAATAAAGGGGCACTAGTATGCCCATTCAAAAATTCTTGGGTCCCGAATTTGGCTTTGTAGGGCTCCATTGTGTCTCTTGTTGCACAAGTTAGGAGAAGAAGGGATGCCTAGTCACCTGTGGCACCTTAGAAAAGGACAGGGAAGGTTTGAATAAAAACATGGCTGCCCTGCACAGTGTAAATGATCCCTTTTGCATTCATCCAATTAATTTAAGTAAAACTAAATTAGGACTTTGATTAGCAGACACACTCCATGCATGAATAGTCCTGTTTTTCAGTTGTTTTCTATTTTAACAACAGTTTTTCTAAAATGTAGGTTGTAAATATTAACTCATTTCCACCCTATGAAATAAACTTTGTATGTCAGTTTGCCAACCTTCTAAACTGTTGAAATTAGACAAAGTGTCTTACAGACCATTGGTATGTAGTGATGCCACAACTGTATGAATTAAGCAATTTCCTCTTACTTAGATCTAGATTAAGGGCAGGACATGAACACCTACGTTTTCTGGTTTATTGGAAGTCCCCTTGTTCTGAATGATCTTTAAATATATGTTACCTATATTTGTCATATATGTCAAACCAATGGACTCCACCAATGCTGTCCTTAAGCTACTGCTCTTATACTAGTGACAGGGAAAAGCTTTCAGGGGATGCTGGGTGTGACCTTTGCTCTTTTACTTACCCATCCCTGTTAGACAGTTATTATAAGAAAGGTCTGGCCAAAGCTGGGAGGGTTTGAATAATAGCAAGAGTAAATGACACATTGTTTCAGTTGTATTTAACCACTGGATATAGTAACAGATCATATAGTTCCCCCCCCCCCCAGTTGACAAGTAGAAGTGGACTGGCTGTACCAGTCCAGGACATATGGAGTATAGCTGGCCAATATAGAGAGAGGACGCTTACAAGCTATTGACCAGAAACAGTATGGTGTCACAGTGCACTGTAGTATCATTTCTGTGACATCATAATCTATGAAATGAGTGTACTGCTAATGGCTGCCTCTGATTTAATCAAAAAATTGAATTAGCTTTAGGGATTTGAATTTCATCTCAGGCACACAAATTCTCTTTCCATTGCTGACGTTAGATGACAAAGCTCTCAGCCCTTTCTCTTTATACATCTTCTTTCCACACTCCTACCAGTTACAGACATCTCTATGTTTGGTTTATGGATTGGACATTCACATATTTTCTTTAGTTTCATGTTCACTGGTGCCTTTAGCCTATAAATTATTATTTTGTGAATGAGAAACTGCATTGCTGTAAATACAGAATCCAATATGAAAATTTGGCATTTCACTTTGGATTCCATTTGGATATATTTTTAATACTATGATCATATCTATCCATTATAAAGAAATTCTAGGTACATATCTTTTCAAAGTTCCAGCTAAGCCTACTCACATTTAACTGAGTTTGTTCCAGATGAGGTTAATGTAATAAAAATACAGCACAGGTTTGGGATCTGTTATCCGGAAACTCATCCAGAAAGCTCCAAATTTAGGAAAGGCTCCCATAGACTCCATTTTATCCAAATAATTCATTTTTTTTTTTAAATGATTTCCTTTTTCTCTGTAAAAATAAAATAATACCATGTATTGGATCCAAACTAAGATTTGATTAATCCTTATTGGAAGCAAAACCAACCTACTGGGTTTATTTAATGTCTACATGATTTTCTAGTAGACTTAAGGTTTAAAATTACAGAAATTTCTGTTATTTGGAAAATCTCCAGGTCCCGAGCATTCGGGATAACATATGCCATACCTGTATTTGGGTAGCAGCAGAAATAAGTAATGAGAAAATTTCAAAGTCAATGGGTATTTTTATGAGCGACAATTTTTACGAGGACAAATAAAGTCACCATAAGAAAAAAACGCCCACAGTCAACGGGTGTTTTTGTTTATGGTGGACTTTTGTCATAATTCATTAAAGTCAATGGGAGTTTTTTCTTATGGGCGTTTTTTGTGCTAGTTTTCTTGCTAGTTTAGGCTGTAGTTTCGCAAAAAAATTTGCACATGGAGAAATTTGGAATTTCACAGCAAATCCATAGCTGGCGAATTATTTCGCTCATCACTGGAAATAATATATGGCCCTAAATATGTTGTTAGTGAAGAGTTATTTTGCCTTTGTGGCACCAGACTGCAAATAGGCATGGCTGTCCTACATGTGTTTGTGTTTAAGGTTGCTATTTGCTGCTCGCTCATTTAGTTCTTATGATACTAAAGCAAAGAAAAGTCCAACTGTTTCTTTTCTAAAAGCATGAAATGCTAAAAGATCTTTGTGATGAAATCTTTGGTAGTTTTTTTTCAGGTAGGATTCCTAGACACCTCCAGCTACTATTAATCAAGCCTGGAGCCTGACTGGAGCCGAGCATGGGGCCAGCGTGTGGATTGTAATTCAAGCATAGGAAATACAATGGGACAGAGACAAATAATTCTTAGCCTGGAAGCACTAAAATCTGCACTTTTATAGGGCTTAGCAGTCACTTGCAGATTCATTTTATCCCCCTGGTCAAAGCATTTATTTTTCTAGAACATTTCTTTGATAAGGGGACTCCTCGATTGACCCTTTGCCTTCAGCCAGCCCATTGAACCCCATTGTTACATACTGTAATGAAATTGGCCACAGCATTTATTACAGTTTTATCAAATAAATAGGACCATGCCAGCCTCACCCCAATGAAATATTCAAAGCCAGAATTCCATAAAGGATCGTTATTATGCTCTAACGCTCCTCACTTGCGATCCGCACTGTCATTATATCCACCACTGAGTATTAGGCTGCCTCTAACTGCAGAGGATGACCCCAAACTCTGCTAAGAGCAGGAGCTGCATCTCCCACCATGAGAGAAGTTCAGCAGTCCTGCTGTAGGTCCGGAATCTGCAGTGTGTAGGTGATAAGAAATCCAAGCAGGCTGTCACCTAACACAAGCAGTAGTAGCATCTGTATCAATCAACCCACTGTGCAGTCACAGGAGAGAACCTCCTTACTTTACATTTTATTAATGAATTAATAACTGAGTTGATTGTTCCTCTGTAGATCAAATCTTACAATGCATAGCAAGTTGAACTGATTGATTCTTTTTATTTTGCTTAGAACACTTCTATTATAATGTTTTTTAGTTTAATTAGAAATCAAGAGAGCACTCCAAGCTCCCTCATTGCTAAATAGCCCTCCAATTCAGCTCCTTTTCATATTATCACTCCCAGGTGCTCAGCCTCCAGTGTCCCAACTGTAGTAACATAGCACTCAAGCACAAATATGGCAGCACTCAATGAAAATGATTGATTGCAGCAGGCTGCTAAGCAAACATACCTGATGCGTTTTGGGAGTAACTCCCTTAGTCATAGGCTCCTATAGCCCTTTTTGTATGTTTGAAGCAATTTTAGTCAAATAATTTCCACCTCCACTTTTTTTAATATTACTTTAATTGCCCATAGAGTACCCTCCCCTCCAAAAAAAAACGTCACGGTAACTACATAGACATGCCCCGGGGGTGTTCCCCTACTTATGTATAATGCACCAAATGTAACTGTTAATTGACCATTCAGCTAAAGGATTTTTAAAGGGGGTGAACAGCGTAATATGTAAACACGTATGATGTGAGCGTGTAAATGAATGCCATGTTAGTCTGTTGGGTTATGAGAGATTGAAAGGTGTGGTAAATGTGTAATGTAGAAGTTTTACAACTAGAGTGCAATAAGGTTGTGTTAATTGTTTAATACAGTGTAATTTTTACCCCAGCCACTACAGGGAGGAGCTAAAGGGAGGAGAGAGTAGAAAGTGCAAAAGTAAGGGAGGAGGGTAGGTAGGCAGGTGTGGTCCAGTGAAGAACACCTGCTGGAGGAGAGAGGTTACAGACCATGGCCACCATGATAATACCTGTCCAGAAAACCAAGGGGGCACAAATGAGGAGCTTTGGGTTGTTGAGGGCAGGTAGGGATCCATCGATGGAGGTGGAATGGAGGGTGACCCAGGTGTCAAGACAGGGACCCTAACATTAGGGGGTGTCAGTAAGTGTCAATTTGAATTGTGAAACTTTTTTGAATTGTCGCTTGGAAAACTCGACTTGTTGGCCTGAAACCCAGTGCAAACTGCCCGAAACTATTGGGAATACTGAAGGTACAAATCATGTTTCAATTGTTAAAGGGACATCTACTATTGCCTTCTACATGATTTCGACAGGTTTTAGATTGAATATTTTTGTATTTGGATTTTTAGCAACTTCAGAGCATAATACATCTTGAAAAATTCGATATTGAGTAATAAATAGGCACCTAAGAGAAGATAATGCTGAAAAATGATACTGTAGGTGAGGGGAATCTGCTTGCTGGGATTGTAAGGGGCCTATTTATGAAGCCTCAAATTTGTCTGGTCGAGTTTTAAAGGGGGAAAAAAATCTGAATTTTTAGGAAGGAGAAAACCCTCATATTTTTCGATATTTATTATGCGCCTTAACTGCTCAAAATCTGAAAATACACCAGCTAAAACCTGTTGAAATCATGTACAGGTCAATGGCAGATGGTCTCTTTCACAATTGGAAAATGTTTTTTGCCTTCTTGAGACTCAATAGTTTCAGGCAGTTTGGTGCTGGTTTTCGTTCGATAATCCGATACATTTGAGTTGTTGAGGAAACAATTCGCTAAGTCAGGTTTTCTGGGCAACAATTTGAAAAAGTTGCACAATTTTGACTTTTTTCCCACACAGACATTTTCGATCAGATTTGTTGGTAAATTAAGGGGTTTGGGAGTTTGTTTGAATTTTTTTCTTTTAACACAGTGAGAAAAAGTCGAGTTCTAGCAAATACCCCCCTATTTTCAATCCCAAAGACCAAATGTCTGGGACAGTTGTGTGACTGGATTAGATAACCCTTGTATGCCTGCTGGAAAAATAAAGAGGTTCTAATTTGCATGTGGTTGCCTGTCATGTGATCCCGGTTACCTATATAAATTTGTTTCAGTTTAATGACATTCTTGCTTTCTATCAAGTATGTACACAATTAGATTATCAGATTTGATTCTTGTTTAACAATGTAAAAAATGAAAACAGGTTAATTGTATTACTGATTATATTTTTTTTTTCAACAAACATTGAGAAAGCCTTAAATAAACTTAGTAATTTGAAAACACATCTGTCAGGTGATGTAAGTGTCTGGCTGAGTGCTTTTCCTGTTTAGTCAACAACCATGCAATTCTTTCATACCTCCGGCATGCTGACTTTGATAGAAGTTATGCAAAGAATAGATCTGAAAAATAAAATGCAAGCACGCAAATACTGGCAGAGAAATGCAGACTCATGGGAAATATCTATATAATAACACTAAAACATTATAATAATAATAGAAATTTTCGAATTTTGCCGCGGCAAATAAATTCACAAAACTGTGATGAAAACTTGGCGGTGAATTTTTGCCAGCGCCCAACAATTTTGGACGCGCGTCAGAATAGTCGTGTGCATAAAAACGGTCGCGCGTCAAACTTGTTCCGACGCCCATTAACTTCTTTGCAAAATACACAAAATAGGTGTGCGTCAAATTGTCTTGGGCATCAAAATTGTTGCGGGCGTCAGAATTCGTATTTTGCAAATTTTATCGCTGTGTTTTCGGCAAAGTGAAACGGGACAAATTCGCAAATCACTATTCCTGGAAAATATGTAGAATAGTATAATGTAGGGTTTGGACATTGAAAATGATAACTGAAAATGAATATTTCATTATTGCATGTAACAATTCCGCGATTGGAAAGTTTTCTTTTTCCTCTATCTTTCCATATAGGTTGCTTATCACACCTCCTTTTAACTATATATGTACACGGTGCCTGTATGTTGTACAATGTGTGTGCTAATACCCTAGAGCAGGGGTCCGCAACCTTTTTGTTACACATGAACCACATTTAAATGTAAAAAAGAGTTGGAGAGCAACACAAGCATGGAAAAGTTCCTGGGGTGCCAAATAAGGGCTGTGATTGGCTATTTGGTGTCCCCTATGTGGACTGGCAGCCTAAAGGAAGTAGTACATCTGGTTTTTATGCAGCCAAAACTTGTCTCCAAGCCAGGAATTCAAGAATAAGCACTTGCTTTGAGGCCACTGGGAGCAACTTCCAAGGGGTTGGTGAGCAACACGTTGCTTGCGAGCTACTGGTTGGGGACCACTGCCTTAGAGGCTTATCTGTATCTGAGTAGCTTTTTTCAAGGCTATATCGGCCCATATAGTCTATAGTTAGACTATATGGGCACAGTTTGCTATATATTGTGCTATGATGTCTGTTGCAGCAACACAATCCCCTACAAGAGAAGTACTATATTTACTCGTGTTACAGATCTTCATTTATTATGTTACCCCATCTAGGCTAGATCATGTCGGGCTAGGAAACACCAGTTACATTTGATCCTCTCTCCACAGGATGGGCCTTTGCTATATGAAACTTGAAGGCATGGTGTTGTGAAACTACACCTCACTTGTGCTGTGTGAATAAATAAAAGAATCAGACGCCAGAAGGTTCTTGAACAAAACAAAGAGCAACAGGCTTTATTCTCTTTAATCAGGGTTTTGATACTCACAATCCTCTGAGGTTTATCACATACGTGTCAGGTAACATCACACTTTTTCAGAACCAAAACCTTGTGACATCCCTGTGGAGATAGTGTACCACATTGAATAGATGCACCTTCAGGATCTCTGTACGGTGACCTGGATTCCCACATGTTGGATCAGGGAATTCACTAAACCTAAATCCCTATTAGTCTGTGTTCCCTACACTACAGGCCAGTCTTGCCTGTGGGAAGAGCTATCCCTCCTAGTTGGAGTACAGACTGCTCTTGCTCACTCTCACCACCCTTGGGGCGTTCCATCTACTGGGGCCTAAGTTCCAGGCTCCCAGTGCATCCTCCTGGAGTGGCAAGGGAAAGAAGAAGCTCCACCCTCTGCCTCGCACTATACTGAAGTGTGGCAGGAACTTGTCATCACCTCTGGGCCAATGATACACTGTACAGCAAAAGTAAATACAAGGGCGTTTGGCTAACAACCAGAGAACAAGGAAGTGTAGGCATTTAAAGCCATATGGGAGCATTAACCCTATGGGTCCCTATAGTAATTTGTTTACAACATTGTTTTTTCTGAATAGCAACTTTGAGAATATAATACTGTTCTCTTTCACATAATTTAAATATGTGATTCTGTTTTCCCAAAAAAAAATAAAGCAAAAATAAAAGCTGTAAATAATAAAAAGTATGTTTTTGTTATCCTAGATATTCTTGGATCTATGGCCAAATGACTGATTCACCAATATTTGATCTTAGGGAGACAGGGCCTAAGGTTAGAACTTCAAGATAGGATCCAAGGTTGGAACTTGACGGTTTGACAGCCAGTTTGCTAGACTGAGTTTCTCCTCCTGAGTGGTCAACACTGGTTTCCATTACCAGCCTTCCAAATTGTAGGCCCTCAGTATCACATAAGTTGAACAACATTGATCTAGGGTTTGTCAGCCAGCACCACAACTCAGTAAAGTGTAAGGTATAATGATCAATATAAAAAGGATTATTTTGAACAGTAAGTGTTTCTGTCATTATTCTGTGTTACATGATGGCAAGAGCCATTCAAAGCAGGAGTTGAAACAAGGGGTGGTCTGGTGTAAGTGTGGTGACATAGGAGAGTGCTACAGGATGTATTGTTAAATGGTTGTCTTTTTTTTAACACAAAAAAGAGGGGAAAACTGCCTGTGTAAATCACTTTTACTTACTTCACCTTTTGCTATCGAGACATTTTCATTCATTGAATGCTAGCAACACGGTACATTATGTGCAACTGAGTGGTGGAACCATGTTCACTTAGTTTTTGCTCAGAAACTTTAGTGAGACCAGCAAGGAATCTCAGAGTGATTCTCTTCCGGCTTCTTCTTTCTTCTCGAGGCTGCTCATGTGCATTAGAGCAAAAAGCTGAACTTTAAAGAAAAAGCCGGCTATTTTGTTCTACTGCGCATGCGTCTGCCCTAGGAAATTTGAAGAAAGAAAAAGCTAGAAGAGGATCACTCTGTGGTGCTTGCTGGGATAACCCCAGGCCAGTGCAGTTTTCTGCTGATAGGAGCACTGGGGTTTTGCTCATGAGAAGCTAAGTTTAGGGGTTGTCTCAAAGTATAAAGCTAAAATGAGATTGGTCTGTAATATAAGATGATGCTACAGGGCTGATTATTAAATTATGATACTAATTGCACTGGTTTCTGTGCTGCCATGTAGTAATTATCTGTATTAATTACTTATCAGCCTTATATTGTGGCATTTTATGTGTACTGTATACTATACTTATTAAGCTCCGTAAGTGAAAGCAGCACAGAGCATGTGCAGTGAATCAGCAGAAAAGAAGATGGGGAGCTACTGGGGGATATTTGGAGACACAGATCTTCACTGCTAAAGGGCTGTGGTTGCCTTGGGCTGGTACAGAAGCCCAAAACATAATGTACATATGTAGCCTATTTCTTTAGTGATGCCTTAGTTCTCTTCTCTAAAGTTGCAGTATATTCTGTGATCAACATGAGTTCAGTGAATAGGGCTTGTGCTAAACAAACTTTTTGCAAATGGTTCCAATCATGAAAAAAACATTGTTTTTTGTAATTTCTTAAATGCTAAATAGGGCAAATGGAGAGACTGAAGCTACTCCATGGTTAGCCCTCTCAAGGTAGATCATTAGGTATAAAGCCCCCTCCCTTCACCCCCTTGTGACTATTTGTATATACCAGAATTATACCTTTTAAAACAATGATGTGATTATATGCCTAATATAAAACTGCATAGATTTCAGCACATATATTTCATATGTCTCTCTTTAATGGGAATATCTACATTAAAAAAAATCCTTTGCAGACTACACTTTACATGTACACTAGGCAGCACATAAAAGTTGGCATTCTGAATATAGCTCAATACAAAAGTCAAAAATTTCCTATTTTATCACTGGCAGTTTTCAGAATTATTGTACCTTTATTTATAAATATGTACAGTTTCACATTAAAAGGTTTCTACACAAGGATGTAAATACAGAGCACAAGGCCCCCTGCAGAAATCCGTTCCAAGGGGCCCTGCACACACAGAATCTCTGTTGCTCCCACAAGCTCCCTGCTCAGTAGTGTAGCTATAAAGGTAGTGGACCCCTGTGGTCCAGGCCTCCCTCCAAGACCATGGGGTCTGATTCCACTATAGTTACGCCACTGTTTATGCATTGAGAGTAGGAAAGCGTTTGTAGAAATAATCACAAACAACAAAACCACATTGCAGTTCTGCTTCATTTGTCTGAGAGCAGGCACTCAATGGGCAGTGCTCCAGGCAGGCATGTAAAAGACAAAGTAGAAGTTTATTAGCTGGTAGGGATGTCGCGGACAGTTCGCCGGCGAACTTGTTCGCGCGAACATCGGCTGTTCGCGCTCGCCGAATGTTCGCGAACGTCGCGCGACGTTCGCCATTTTGGGTTCGCCTTACCTGGCGCTTTTTTTTGACCTCTCACCCCAGACCAGCAGATACATGGCAGCCAATCAGGAAGCTCTCCCTCCTGGACCACCCCCACACCCCCTGGACCACTCCCCTTCCATATATAAACTGAAGCCCTGCAGCGTTTTTTCATTCTGCCTGTGTGTGCTTGCAAGAGCTAGTGTAGGGAGAGAGCTGTTACTGATTTCACTGATTTCTTTGAGGGACAGTTGATAGTAAGTTTGCTGGCTAGTAATCTACTTGATACTGCTCTGTATTGGAGGGACAGAAGTCTGCAGGGATTTGAGGGACATTTTAGGGTAGCTTTGCTGGCTAGTAATCTACCTTCTACTGCAGTGCTCTGTATGTAGCTGCCTGCTGTGGGCACTGATCTCTTCTGATCTCATCTGCTGACTGCTGTAATAACCCAATAGTCCTTGTAAGGACTGCTTTTATTTTCTTTTTTGTTTTTTTACTTTGCTAGTTGCTACTATAAGCCCAGTGCTATTAGTCTAGCAGTGTTGGGGAGTGGGACTGGTGTGCTACTGTGCTGCTCCTAGTAGTTCAGCAGCACCAACCCGAGAAAAATATTTTTTTTAATATACATATATATTTTTTTTCTTTTACTTATCTTACTGTTCTTTAACGTGTACAGTGCTGTTGCTGTTCTTCATAGTAGTGCACCAATAGTAGTGCACTTGCAGGATTTATTTGCTCAGTGTGTTCTTCATTTTCAAACAACAACCATCTAGCTGTGTGAGCTTGTTCACATTCTGTCTAAATATCAATAATAATACCGTCTCTAGAAACACCACCCGAGTGACGTTTTTCAGGCAGCAATAATATATTCCGTATCCACTGCTGTAGTAGTGTATACGTTAACCTTGTAGGCATTATTTGCTCAGTGTGTTCTTCATTTTCAAACCACTGCCACTTAGCTGTGTGAGCTTGTTCACATTCTGTCTAAATATCAATAATAATACCGTCTCTAGAAACACCACCCGAGTGACGTTTTTCAGGCAGCAATAATATATTCCGTATCCACTGCTGTAGTAGTGTATACGTTAATCTTGTAGGCATTATTTGCTCAGTGTGTTCTTCATTTTCAAACAACAACCATCTAGCTGTGTGAGCTTGTTCACATTCTGTCTAAATATCAATAATAATACCGTCTCTAGAAACACCACCCGAGTGACGTTTTTCAGGCAGCAATAATATATTCCGTATCCACTGCTGTAGTAGTGTATACGTTAACCTTGTAGGCATTATTTGCTCAGTGTGTTCTTCATTTTCAAACAACAACCATCTAGCTGTGTGAGCTTGTTCACATTCTGTCTAAATATCAATAATAGTACCGTCTCTAGAAACACCACCCGAGTGACGTTTTTCAGGCAACAATAATATATTCCGTATCCACTGCTGTAGTAGTGTATACGTTAACCTTGTAGGCATTATTTGCTCAGTGTGTTCTTCATTTTCAAACAACAACCATCTAGCTGTGTGAGCTTGTTCACATTCTGTCTAAATATCAATAATAGTACCGTCTCTAGAAACACCACCCGAGTGACGTTTTTCAGGCAGCAATAATATATTCCGTATCCACTGCTGTAGTAGTGTATACGTTAACCTTGTAGGCATTATTTGCTCAGTGTGTTCTTCATTTTCAAACAACAACCATCTAGCTGTGTGAGCTTGTTCACATTCTGTCTAAATATCAATAATAGTACCGTCTCTAGAAACACCACCCGAGTGACGTTTTTCAGGCAGCAATAATATATTCCGTATCCACTGCTGTAGTAGTGTATACGTTGACCTTGTAGGCATTATTTGCTCAGTGTGTTCTTCATTTTCAAACAACAACCATCTAGCTGTGTGAGCTTGTTCACATTCTGTCTAAATATCAATAATAGTTCCGTCTCTAGAAACACCACCCGAGTGACGTTTTTCAGGCAGCAATAATATATTCCGTATCCACTGCTGTAGTAGTGTATACGTTGACCTTGTAGGCCTTGTTTGCCCAGTGTGTTCTTCTTCTTCATTTTCAAACAACTCCCATCTAGCTGTGTGAGCTTGTTCACATTCTGTCTAAATATCAATAATAATACCGTCTCTAGAAACACCACCTGAGTTGTTGTTGTTGTTGTTGTTTTAAAAATAATGCCAGGCAAAGGCAGGCCGCCACGCAGAGGCACTAGGGGCCGTGCTGCTATGCTATCCTGTGGCCCTAGGAAATTGCCCAGTTTTAAAAAGGCAATGACCCTGAACTCCCAAAATGCTGAAGAGGTAGTTGACTGGCTTACACAGCACACCCCATCCTCTACCGTTTCTAACTTTACCACAACATCCTCATCCTCCACTGCTATGGGCACCCCACGTAACACTTCCTCCACCACCGGCGCCCCTTCTTCACTGGAGTCAGAGGAGTTATTTTCACATGAGTTTCTTGAACTGAGTGATGCGCAACCATTATTGGCAGAAGAAGATGAAGGAGATGAGGACGTTACACCAGATTTAATTCTGGCAGAGAACACAACAGAGATGGACATAATGAGTGATGACGAGGAGGTCCCCGCTGCTGCTTCCTTCTGTGAGCTGTTAGAAGAAATTGATGCATCTGAGGAGAATGAGGATGAGGAGATTGATGTTTTATGGGTGCCCAGTAGAAGAGAGCAAGAGGAGGATAGTTCAGATGGAGAGACCGTCTCTAGAAACACCACCCGAGTGACGTTTTTCAGGCAGCAATAATATATTCCGTATCCACTGCTGTAGTAGTGTATACGTTAATCTTGTAGGCATTATTTGCTCAGTGTGTTCTTCATTTTCAAACAACAACCATCTAGCTGTGTGAGCTTGTTCACATTCTGTCTAAATATCAATAATAATACCGTCTCTAGAAACACCACCCGAGTGACGTTTTTCAGGCAGCAATAATATATTCCGTATCCACTGCTGTAGTAGTGTATACGTTAACCTTGTAGGCATTATTTGCTCAGTGTGTTCTTCATTTTCAAACAACAACCATCTAGCTGTGTGAGCTTGTTCACATTCTGTCTAAATATCAATAATAGTACCGTCTCTAGAAACACCACCCGAGTGACGTTTTTCAGGCAGCAATAATATATTCCGTATCCACTGCTGTAGTAGTGTATACGTTAACCTTGTAGGCATTATTTGCTCAGTGTGTTCTTCATTTTCAAACAACAACCATCTAGCTGTGTGAGCTTGTTCACATTCTGTCTAAATATCAATAATAGTACCGTCTCTAGAAACACCACCCGAGTGACGTTTTTCAGGCAGCAATAATATATTCCGTATCCACTGCTGTAGTAGTGTATACGTTGACCTTGTAGGCATTATTTGCTCAGTGTGTTCTTCATTTTCAAACAACAACCATCTAGCTGTGTGAGCTTGTTCACATTCTGTCTAAATATCAATAATAGTTCCGTCTCTAGAAACACCACCCGAGTGACGTTTTTCAGGCAGCAATAATATATTCCGTATCCACTGCTGTAGTAGTGTATACGTTGACCTTGTAGGCCTTGTTTGCCCAGTGTGTTCTTCTTCTTCATTTTCAAACAACTCCCATCTAGCTGTGTGAGCTTGTTCACATTCTGTCTAAATATCAATAATAATACCGTCTCTAGAAACACCACCTGAGTTGTTGTTGTTGTTGTTGTTTTAAAAATAATGCCAGGCAAAGGCAGGCCGCCACGCAGAGGCACTAGGGGCCGTGCTGCTATGCTATCCTGTGGCCCTAGGAAATTGCCCAGTTTTAAAAAGGCAATGACCCTGAACTCCCAAAATGCTGAAGAGGTAGTTGACTGGCTTACACAGCACACCCCATCCTCTACCGTTTCTAACTTTACCACAACATCCTCATCCTCCACTGCTATGGGCACCCCACGTAACACTTCCTCCACCACCGGCGCCCCTTCTTCACTGGAGTCAGAGGAGTTATTTTCACATGAGTTTCTTGAACTGAGTGATGCGCAACCATTATTGGCAGAAGAAGATGAAGGAGATGAGGACGTTACACCAGATTTAATTCTGGCAGAGAACACAACAGAGATGGACATAATGAGTGATGACGAGGAGGTCCCCGCTGCTGCTTCCTTCTGTGAGCTGTTAGAAGAAATTGATGCATCTGAGGAGAATGAGGATGAGGAGATTGATGTTTTATGGGTGCCCAGTAGAAGAGAGCAAGAGGAGGATAGTTCAGATGGAGAGACGGAGAGTCAGAGAGGCAGGAGGAGAATAAGACTTAGAAGAAGCAGGGAGGACAGCTCGCAGGGAACAGTAGGGCAACAACATGTATCGGCACCTGTGGTCAGCCGGCCAACGCACCCGCCATTGCCGCCAACGCCGCCGGCTTCTACTGTTACCGCCAGATTGCCAGCCTCAAAAAGGTCAGCAGTGTGGGATTTTTTTAATGTGTGTGCCTCTGACAAAAGCGTTGTCATTTGCAATGAGTGCAGTCAGAAACTGAGTCTTGGGAAGCCCAACAGCCACATAGGTACAACTTCTATGCGAAGGCACATGAACGGCAAGCACAAAGCACTTTGGGAGCAACACCTCAAAGGCAACAGGCAAACTAAAAGCCACCCTCCTTCTGGTCCAGCATCTTACTGCTCTACCTCTGCTGTCCTTCACCCGTCTGAACCACCCTCCACTCCGCCTTCCACCTTGACCACCAGTTCCCATTCCCAGTCATCTGCCCCCAGCCAAGTTTCTGTGAGGGCCATGTTTGAGCGTAAGAAGCCAATGTCTGCGAGTCACCCCCTTGCCCGGCGTCTGACAGCTGGCTTGTCCGCACTCTTAGCCTGCCAGCTTTTACCATACCAGCTGGTGGACTCTGAGGCCTTCCGCAAATTTGTAGCAATTGGGACACCGCAATGGAAGGTACCCAGCCGCAATTTTTTTTCAAAAAAGGGAATACCACACCTGTACCACCATGTGCAGAGCCAAGTCACCGCATCTCTGTCACTTAGTGTTGGGCCAAAGGTCCATATGACTACGGACGCATGGTCCTCTCAGGGCAGGTATGTCACCTACACTGCCCACTGGGTGAACTTGGTAATGGCTGGGAAGCAGGGAATGTGTAGCTCAACAACGACAGTGGAGTTGGTGTCACCGCCACGGATTGCACGCGGTTCTGCCACCACCTCTACTCCTCCTTCGCTCTCTATCTCGTCTTCTTCCTCTTCTTCGTCCTCTGCTGCTGGGTCCTCCTCCTCCACACCTGTGCACCCCCAGCTCCCCCTAGGCTATTCGACGTGCCAGGTACGCCGTTGTCATGCTGTCTTGGGGATGACGTGCCTGGAAAGCAAAAACCATACCGGATCTGTACTACTGTCATCTCTGCAGTCACAGGCCGATCGGTGGCTGACCCCACACCAACTGAAGATCGGAAAAGTGGTGTGTGACAATGGAAGCAATCTGTTGGCAGCACTGAGACTGGGCAATTTAACACATGTGCCCTGCATGGCACATGTTCTGAATTTAATAGTACAACGTTTTGTCTCAAAGTATCCAGGATTCCAGGACGTTCTCAGGCAGTCCAGGAAGGTGTCGGCCCATTTCAGACGGTCCTACACAGCCATGGCATGCCTTGCTGACATTCAGCAGCGGTACAACATGCCAGTCAGGCGTTTGATTTGCGACAGCCAGACTCGCTGGAATTCAACGCTCCTCATGTTGGAACGTCTGCTGCAACAACAAAGAGCCGTCAACGAATACCTGTTTGAACTGGGTGGTAGGACTGGATCTGCAGAGCTGGGGATTTTTTTACCCCGTTACTGGGTGCTTATGCGCGATGCCTGCAGGCTCATGCGCCCTTTTGAAGAGGTTACAAATATGGTCAGTCGCACCGAAGGCACCATCAGCGACCTAATACCCTTTGCTTTCTTCCTGGAGCGTGCCGTGCGACGAGTGACAGATGAGGCTGTAGACCAGCGTGACGAGGAGCAGGAAGCGCACGATTTATGGTTGGAATCACCAGAACGAACCCAGGCACCTGCTGCAACGCAGGGAGAGGTGTCAGAAGTGGAGTCAGAGGAGGAAGGTGGCTTTGTGGAGGAGGAGGACCAACAGGAGCAGGCTTCCCAGGGGGCTAGTGGTGACCTTTTGGGGACCCCTGGTCTTGTACGTGGCTGGGGGGAGGAGACCGTGGATGATGCAGTCCTTGATAACGAGGAAGCGGAGATGGATACCTCTGCATCCAACCTTGTGAGAATGGGGTCTTTCATGCTGTCATGCCTGTTGAAGGACCCCCGTATCAAGAGGCTTAAGGAGAAGGACCTGTACTGGGTCGCGACTCTACTAGACCCTCGTTACAAGCATAAAGTGGCAGAAATGTTACCAACATACCACAAGTCTGAAAGGATGCTGCATTTAGAAACCAGCCTGCAAAACATGTTGTACAATGCTTTTAAGGGTGATGTCACTTCAGGAACTCATCAACATTCCAGGGGCAGAGGTGCCAGTAATCCTGCCACGAGCGCACCTGCAAGGACAAAGCACTTTGGCCACTCTGTAACGTCAGACATGCAAATGTTTTTCAGTCCAAGGCAACGGCAGAACCGTTCGGGATCCACCCTCAAAGAACGCCTCGACCGGCAGGTAGCGGACTACCTGGCATTAACTGCAGATATCGACACTCTGAGGAGCGATGAACCCCTGGACTACTGGGTGCGCAGGCTTGATCTGTGGCCAGAGCTGTCACAATTTGCCATGAACCTCTTGTCTTGCCCCGCCTCAAGTGTCCTCTCAGAAAGGACCTTCAGTGCAGCAGGAGGGATTGTAACTGAGAAGAGAACTCGCCTAGGTCACAAAAGTGTGGATTACCTGACCTTTATTAAAATGAATGAGGGGTGGATCTCGGAGGGTTACTGCACACCGGAAGACTTGTGCTGAGTTTCTGATTCTGACTCCCCATGCAGCTGTCCTTCTCTGCACGCCTCATGACTCCACATACAGCTGTCCTTTAGCGTCCTCCTCCCTCCACCACCGTTACAAACTAGGGTGCAAACCCTACTGGTTTAATTTGAATCCAGGTAAATCCTGAGTTTTTCTGGCCTCTGTGCTTCAGTGGCTGTGACAAAAAAATGAATATTTTCAGCATTTATATGGCATATTTTTTCTGGCCTCTGTGCTTCAGTGGCTGCGACCAAAAAAACCAGAATATTTTCAGCATTTATATGGCATATTTTTTCTGGCCTCTGTGCTTCAGTGGCTGTGACAAAAAAATGAATATTTTCAGCATTTATATGGCATATTTTTTCTGGCCTCTGTGCTTCAGTTGCTGCGACCAAAAAAAACAGAATATTTTCAGCATTTATACGGCATATTTTTTATGGCCTCTGTGCTTCAGTGGCTGTGACAAAAAAATGAATATTTTCAGCATTTATATGGCATATTTTTTCTGGCCTCTGTGCTTCAGTGGCTGCGACCAAAAAAATTGAATATTTTCAGCATTTATATGGCATATTTTTTCTGGCCTCTGTGCTTCAGTGTCTGCGACAAAAAAAATTTATATTGTTAGCATTTATATGGCATATTTTTCCTGGCCTCTGTGCTGCAGTGGCTGCGACCAAAAAAAATTAATATTGTTTGCATTTATATGGCATATTTTTTCTGGCCTCTGTGCTGCAGTGGCTGCGACAAAAAAAAATTAATATTGTTTGCATTTATATGGCATATTTTTTCTGGCCTCTGTGCTGCAGTGGCTGCGACAAAAAAAATTTAATATTTTCAGCATTTATATGGCATATTTTTTCTGGCCTCTGTGCTTCAGTGGCTGCGACAAAAAAAAGATAATTTTTCAGGAAAGTACACATGCCTAATTTTTCAGGGTTCTGCAACAGTGGCAAAATCGCATCTTTTATGGTCACCGCAGGTGATCAATAAAGTAGACCAAAACTGGGCCCACACTGCAGAATCAGTGTTTTTTGGTTCACTTCACTGTACATTGAATTACCTCTGCCTGACCGTGCACGTGCGCACAAGCACGGTGACTGCTAAACACACCACTACAGAAATATTGCCACCAACAGGACGAACATCCTGGAGGTGACAAGCAACTAGTAATTAAAAACTATTATTTGCTCACTTGACGGTATCATTTATTAAAGCTCTTTGCGTCTTTTTGCGTTGCAGTAAGCACCGCGTTTCGTCTTTGCGTGTGAACAGGCTGTAACCTTTACACGACTTGATTGGCATGTAGACGCCGGACGTTTTAAAGCATTTTATTACACAGGTTTAGAAATGTAGTGTGATTCCTGCCCTTTACAGCACAAAACGCAGCGCTGTGTCAACAATGGATTTTTTTAGAAACATTTTTGCCCTTGATCCCCCTCTGGCATGGCACTGTCCAGGTCGTTGCACCCTTTAAACAACTTTAAAATCATTTTTCTGGCCAGAAATGTCTTTTCTAGCTTTTAAAATTCGCGTTCCCATTGAAGTCTATGGGGACGTTCGTGAACCGTTCGCATTTTTGACGCAAGTTCGCGAATATGTTCGCGAACTTTTTTCCCGACGTTCGCTACATCCCTATTAGCTGGTGCATCTGAGCCTCCTCACAACTGAGGGGAGTTTTGCCTATATAAAGTATTTATTATTTCTTTTTTTTTACTAGTGCCGGTTCAACTTTATGATGTCTCTCTTGTTTTATTTATGATTCCATTGGAATCAAAATACAGAATCCATAAAAGAAAAATCACAGGCATATTATTGTGACCTGCAATCCACAACAAAACAAAGCTCTGATAGATTCAAATAGAACACAGTCTGCAACTGGATTCTTTGTTTTTCTTTTTTTTTTTTTATTGTTGGCCAAGCTCCATCAAGTTATCTAGTTATAGTAACAACACGTTCATAAACACCCTCTGGCAAGGGATTGCCTGTTGGAGATTATAGTTTTGGCTTCCCTTAAATATCACATTGCCACATGACTAAGGAAGCATCAAATCATAACATGTACATGAGTGGTGTGCTGAGAGGGATTCACCTTACTTCTAATATAAGGTAACAAACTGATCTGAGAAATCAGGGATACTTCTAATAAATGCAAGTGACTCTTACTGATTATATTTGAATGCAAGCAGTGCAGCCCTTCTGTGTGGATATTCTAGCAATGTCTCTCTGATTTTCTACAAGAAGTTATCCTTATGCTGGTTGTATATGTATATTCATGTATATTTGTGTGTACCCAGATTTATCTATCCATTCACATCTCTCTATTTATCTATATCTATCTAGCTATCGTAACCCTTTTGACAAGTGTGGCGCTTACCTGATGGCACAGGACAAACCTGAGTCATGCCACAGTGGTATTGGGAGAGACTGTGTACTTGGTACTTACTAGCACAGTGCCTCCACCTAGTGGGATCTGGGAATGCATCTACGGGTGACCCCACTAGGAAACAGTAATTATTCACACACAGTAGTTGGTAAAGGAAATAACTTTTTATCTAAAAGGAAATGGCCAACTAATACAATCAGCAATTCTAACGAGATGGCAATAGGGGCCTCGATAACTAAGACAGGCACAAACTATCTGACTATAACACCCACGTTGGTGTATACAGAAACAAAGATGTCTGGGACACACATAAACTGCGTCCAGGACTTTTCCAGGTATTCCAACAGCCATTCTGTTACAGTATGGAATGCTAATTTTTTAAATGAGCCCTTATTTTTAAACCATAAAACTCATATGCAGTCTCCAAGCAGATAAGCCATTTGACAAATGACCCCTACTGGAATGTACATAGACAGCTATTGCTGGCAGACCTGAATTTACAAATCCACTGCTCTTCTCCTATAATCTTCTCCTATAGTCACTTAGCCCAGGTGCTAAGCATGTGGGCTGGTACTTATTAGCTGTGCTGTTATGCTTCAATACAACATACAATCTGATCAATAAGTAGCCATGAAGATTTTGCCTTATTGATTGGGGTCCTTTATTAACAATCTTCACCTGGACAGTAACTCATGGCAATGCATCAGATGTTTGCTTTTTTTACTAATTGGTTGCTATGGTTTACTGCCTGGGTGGAAATTTGCCCAGAAGTTACTGTATAAATGAGCCCCAAGGTATTTACTGAGATACTGACATGGAAACAAGCAGTTGTGTGTAAGCCCCTATATTAGCAGACAGAACTAAACAATACCCAGTATGTTATAAGAAATATAAATCTTTCAAAGTAGGCAATTTAATGTCAGGTTGCTATTATTACCCATCCTTGATATAGTATAATACAGGAGGAACAAGACCAGGCAAGACTAACATTGTTCATTTTGATGAGTGTAATTGTGTGTAGGGTTTGAGAGGAGATAGGAGCAGCACACAATGGATTTGTTATTACTGCTGGTTCAGGCTGTGCTACAATAATTAGAATAATTAGAGGTATATCATTTCACAGAAAGCACAAGCTTCAGATGTAGCCCAGGATATTTATATCAAATACCTTGTCAGAATGTATGTGATAAGACATGCCTTCACTATAAGGGAACCTAGGTCAGACTATACTGGTATCTAGAGCGCATATTTCAAAAGCAGGGCATTATATTTACATCAGTTCTAAACTTAAAGGAAACAGGATACAAGGCTCTGTCTGTAAATACAACCAGCAAGTATCTTTACCTTTGTTATCTTTCTTCTCTCTCTTTTTACATTCTGACATATTTCATTTTTGTTTCTTTCTGCTTCACTTCACCCATCATGTTCAGATTACAATTCTTTCTGCTCTCCTTTTTTCTTGAACTCATTTAACTCCTAGTCGTGCCCAGTGATTGTTTTCATTTGCAGGACTTCTCTTATATTGTCATCCCCTTTTCAGGTCCTTCGCTCTGGTTATAGTTAAAAGTTTTTCCTGTTCCCAGATTGAAGACTATTAAGACTATGGCTCACAATGAATGATCTCCTTTCAACATTTGAAATCTAGAAACACTTAAAAAAAAGGTCTGTGGTGCCCAATTCCCAGCTCTGTGAGTGGTGCAGCAAAGCCTTGGGATGTGCCCCTCCACTGACTTGTATGCCAGTCTTCTGGACCCTGGTGATGCACTTCTGGTTAAGGTTAACTTGTTCGGAAATGCTCATCAATGCCTGACTCACAAGTGCATATACTAGGTTGGCACATATCAGTGGAAGAGAAATTCCTGGTCTGCTGAGATGGAAATTGCACAGGTGGCAAAATGCAGGGAAACACCAATGGGCCATTGTCCTAAATCAGTGATCCCCAACCAGTAGCTCGTGAGCATCATGTTGTTCTCCAACCCCTTGGATGTTGCTCCCAGTGTCCTCAAAGCAAGTGCTTATTTTTGAATTCCAGGCTTGGTTGTATTTTGGTTGTATTAAAACCAGGTGTACTGCCAAACAGAGCCTCAATGCAGGTTGACAATACTCATAGCGGCTACCAAATGGCCAATCACAGCACTACTTTGGCACCTTTTTTCATGCTAGTGTTGCTCCCCAACTCCTTTTACTTCTGAATGTTGCTCACGTGTTCAAAAGGTTGGGAATCCCTGTCCTAAATGAAACCTTTTCCCTTCAAAACCATATATCAAGTTAGAGGTTTTTCTTCCAACTATTGTAATAGACAAACCCAAGAAACTTAAAATGTGACTGTTTCATTCCATATCTGCTTTAATCAACCCTTACTTGGATTACTGTACTCATTTTTTTCTCTTTTTATTGCACAAATGTCTCTCAGCTTATCTTTTACTGGCACTTTTCTATCGTCATAGAAAAGGCTGTCATCAAGTGATCCTAAAATAAACTTTAACTTCTAGTAGATGTTTCTGCTGCAATGTACAGTATTTTATATTTTATTCACCACTCCTTGCTGCTCAAAAATGTGTCTACTTTGGGGAGCGCACAGCTGGGGATCTCTTTATTGCTTACTGATCATCTTTCTGTATCTAGCTTCCTGGCCTCACCTTCTCAATTGATCTTCCCTCTTCAGGTTTACAGAAAAGTTCTGCCTATTGTCCCCTTATATTTATACAGAAAAGCTCTGTCAATTGTCTCCTTCTATTCTCCCCTTATGCATCTGACCTAGATCTTTAATTTATATTTTATATTTATATTTTGTCTCTACCTGGTCTTATAATCAATGTGAAGACATTTTGCTGCCTCCATGTGTGATTTAGCTCTCTCATAGTCTCCTTGAATTAAAATAATCAAAAAAACTTTGTTTCACCCACAGAACTTGTTTATATTGTAAATTCTGTGAAAAATGAGATCAATAAAATTATTCCTCATGATTTTGTCATATTCCTTTCAGACAACCATAACAGCCTGTTTTCTGGGCCATTCAAACTTATTATGCCTACAGCAGCTAGACTCATGTATGACATCGCATCATAAAACACTATCAGGTTTAAACACTAAAATATTATCCTGTGATCCTTTCCTAATGAACAATATTTTTGGACTAATGAATGAATGAATGAATTGAATGCATTTTTTCTGCAAATCTGCATACGTGTATGTATGTATATTTTTATTTGTATAGCGCTCCTTGAGGGCAAAGCACTGTTCAGCAAAACAATAAATTAGTAGTAACAAACATGGGGTCATTGAAATAAAAAGTAACAATAAGTGCATTATTAGAAATACAATTCACATAAATATAAAATATAATTACAATATAGATTAAGTGCTCAGTGTTAAGGAGTCAAAAGGATGGAGGACTCTACCCCATAGGGCTTACAGTCTAAATTGAAGGGTTACAGACACAATTTGGAGGGTATTAATGTGCTGTAGGTTACAGTGTGTGACACTTTGATATAAGTGGCAGTTCCTAGTTCAAGTGTTATCCAGGTGCTCCCAGAGGTAGTCTTTGAGTTTAGTTCTAAATATATTGAAGGAGGATTCTCTCTGGAGAGATTCAGGAATGGCATTCCAAATATAAGGAGCAGCAAGACAAAAGGGTTTGATATGTGAGCAGTAATAGTGTGGAGGGGGGGTGCAACCAAGGGGTTGCTCTGGGAGGAGAGAAGGTTTTGGCCAGGAACATTGAGAAACAAGAGATGAGATAGGTGCAGAGGAATGAAGGGCTTTGAAGTTTATGAGGAGGAGTTTGTAAGTTAATCTTTTCTTTTATAGGAAGCCATGATAAGGACTTCAGGAGGGGAGGGACCTGTACCCTTTTGGATAAGAGGAGGAGAATTCTGGCAGCAGTGTTTAATACAGACTGTAGAGGGGAGAGATGGGAGTTAGGGAGACCAGTTAGTTGAAAGTTACAGTAATCTAGTTGAGATAGGACGAGAGCATGCATGAGAGTCTTGGTGAAGGAAAGGGATGGATTTTGGTGATATTGCTTAAGAAAAAGTGACAGGTTTTAACAGTGGTGTTAATAACTACAAAATTAAGGCACAGCATGATAAGTGGAGAATAAAAATAAAAACAGGAGAACTAACACCATCATTGAATTTTCTTATTTTTATAAAAAAGTAGTTAAAAATGAAACTCTGGGGAATAAATGTGTTTTTTTTACAACTTGTTTTTGATGGGGGTTGTGGCAGTAGAGACTGTGACCTCATATGGAAATGACAATGTCAAATACAAGGAGATCAGTGGGCATGCATGATAAAAGCTTTCAGCAAAATCAGAATCACCTATGTGGCTTCTCCTTTAATCTAACTAAGGAAAATACAGGATATGGAATCTGGAAATATGAGCATAGACAGATTTTCATGGTATTCAAATATTTTCACACTGGAACCATGGGACACTAAGATGTTTGCCTAATCATTTTTGACAAATTAAAAAATGTACTGTTTTTTTGAAGATCAATATGCATATTTCCTATTTACAGTACTTCTTAGTCTATTTTCTGGTGAATAAGAAGTGAATGGTAATTGAAAAGAATTTGTCAGTAGAGAATAACAAATAAAAAAACAAACAAATGCAAAACGTATTGTAGAAGTGATACCTATATTGGCTAACAATAAAAATGCATTGCAAGCTTTTGGAGCACCAAGGCCCCTATATTTTGCCTGACAAAGGGGCCCTGGTGCTCCGAAATACTTTTTGTATTTGTTTTTTTATTTGTTATGTTCGCTACTGGCTAAAACGGTACCACAGTTTTTGTTGTGTGCTCAGTAGAGAATAGAATTCTCCCTTGCTATGAAATGGATATTTATATTGTGATTCTAAATTCTAATTATATATTCTCCATGACCACTTTCTGTCTAGAGTAAAATTACATTAATGGTCGTTTAATTTAATTTGAAACAGTCATATTTAAAGGCAATTATGTTTTGTTTTTTTTTCAAAATTAAGGACTGCTTGAGAGAAACCATGCAGATAAATATATTAGAGCTTTATCTGTGGCCATTAATCATAGCTATAGCTTATTATGTGCAGGCAATTCCTCCCACTATAAATGTTTAGTACAAATGGAATAATTGCTGGAAGCTGTTATCTGAAATCCGGTCTCCCCTCTCTTCCCGGAGACAGGAGGCATCCTCTGTAGAGTGACTTTTCTCTCCCACTTAGTTAGGAATGTATAAACAGTTACATCCAGCTTGGTAACACTTCAGGATGAAAGCAATAGTGCACATACTTTCAAAACATGGATTTTTGCTAGCCTAAGATGTCTTTAACCCATTCACATCCTGCTTATCTCTCCCATTGTTCCAACCCATTACATCCTTGTAATCCCTAAGGGGACTAGAACTTCATAGGGTCAGTAGGTCAGAGGAGACGGGAACCATTTTCTCAGTCAAATGCAATTAGAACATCTGTTTGTTCCCTTTCAGCTTATTAAGGCGTTTTTAATTGCATTTTATGGATACTTTGACTATTGCTTCATATTTATTTTGTTCAAATAGGGCATCTCCTGCTGGTTTCCAATGCTGACATTTATTTGCTTGATGCTGGGTAAAATTAGTTGTAAAATTTTCTTCCTTTGCCCCGGAAAAGGCTCAAGCTGTCTGCCAAGAAGTCCACCCCTCCAAAAAAAAAAAAAAAGATCTTTTGGTTTAACACTATGGGGTCCATTTACTAAGGGTCGAAGTGAATTCAAAGTGAATTCAAAAACTTTTGAATTTCAAATTTTTAGGTACTTTGACCATCGAATAGGCCAAATTCGACTTCAATTCGAATTGGAAAAACTTTGAATATATTCGACCATTCGAAAATCAAAGTACTGTCTCTTTAAAAAACATTGTCACCTTAAACCAGCCGAATTGCTATGTTAGCCTATGGGGACTTCCTAGACCCTATAGCCAACATTTGGCTAAGTTTTTAGAAGTCTAAGGTTTTTTTGAAAATTGTTCAATCAATCGATTAAATCGTTCGAAACAAAGGATTTAATCGATCGAACGATTTTACTTCGATCGCATATGGCCATATTCGATCAAAAAAACTTTGACTTCAAAAATCGTATTACTGCAATTTGATGGTCGAAATTTCGAAGTTTTTTTCTCTTCGAAATTCGACCCTTAGTAAATGTGCCCCCTATGTATTTTTTTATTTTAATTATAAGAACTTTGTACTGTGAAAACATGTTTTAAATATAGCTGATAATGTCTTTGTAAATATCCGTATACAGATGTAATTTAGAAAAGGTGAAATAAAGAGCTTCCTACAGTTCGGCAGAAGGAATAGAACCTATATTTACATGTTTACTATGGTACACTGGCATGAAATGACTCGGGTAGGACTATGTGGTGGATATTTCCTAAAAACGATGAAAAGTTTACGCTACACAAAAAGCACCAGAGAGTTATAAAAGAACCAGGTGTCATGAGTAATTTTTTAGTTGCACACAGTATCGGACTGGGGTGCCTGGGACCCACTAGGAAACCTTAACTCAAGGGCCCACACCCACCTCCCGTACAAATTAGCTCCCACAAATATTAAAATTAACATTTTTATTTAAAAAAAAAATTGGAATGGTCGTAACAATATTAAATTATATTAAAATATTAGTCTAAAATACAAAAGCATAACAGAATCCCTTATGTATAAAACTTTTATCAAACTTTTGTACATAAATAAATGATAGAAAACCAAACTCTAATCAACAAAACACAAAAGCATTATCTTGCATTGAAAAATGTTTCCTTTAAGACAAATCTTGTATGACAGTGTATCCTACTGGAAACCATGCATGTGTCAGGTGTTAGAAAATATGTTTGACCCCACACAAAACTGCACCTTAAAGAAATTGTTCAGTATAAAAAAAAAACTAGGTACATAGATATAGCCCATGCAAAATAAAAATTAGCTGAAAATGTAATGTATAAAGGCTTAAGTTACTGGATGTCTAACATAATAGCCAGAACACTACTTCCTGCTTTTCAACTCTCTTGGTTTCCACTAATTGGTTACCAGGCAATAACCAATCAGTGACTTGTGGGGAGACCACATGGGTCATAACTGTTGCTTTTGAATCTGAGGTGAATGCTGAGGATCAATTGCAAACTCACTGAACAGTTATGTCCCATGTACCCCCCCCCTTCAAGTCGTTGACTAACTCAGAGTTATAAGAGGTGAAAAGCAGGAAGTTGTGTTCTGTTATGTTATGTTCTGTTAGACTTCTGCTCACTCCAGCTATAGATTCAATTTTGGCTAACTAACTATATTAGAAACATTTTTTTTTTTGCACAGTCTATCTATTTAACCAGTTTTTATTTTTACACTGAATTTTTCCTTTAAGTGAGACAGATAAATTAATAAAGTGTACATATTAAGTGAGGATAGCAAGCACGCATGAGGTCTTCCTAAATAGCAAAACCATTGTATTACATAGTACCATACAAAACCATTGTAATTGCTATGCAAACATACAGCCCAATTAAACATTAAAGAGCCATAGATGATATATGACACGATGATTGGGAAAGTTCTGGGCTTGTTACACAAGGGGCACAATAATGAGCATAAGATTCCAGCACATCTAATGCACATCCATTTTTCAATGCCAGCAGCCATTGCCCTTAACAGTGAATCTGCCATTACATCATAACCTGGCAGGGAATTGCACAGCCTCACTGCCCACTTTTCTCCTTATATGTGAAAAAGATCCACCACTATCAATCTATAATGTGATCTAATATATTTGTAAATAATAATTATGTCCCCATGCAGGAACCACTTCTCTAGGGAAAACATGTTCAGTTTTGATCATTTCACTATAGCTTAAAGGGATTAGGGATGTAGCGAACGTCGGAAAAAAAGTTCGCGAACATATTCGCGAACTTGCGCAAAAATGCGAGCGGTTCGCGAACGGTTCGCGAACCCCATAGACTTCAATGGGAAGGCGAACTTTAACATCTAAAAAAGACATTTCTGGCCAGAAAAATGATTTTAAAGTTGTTTAAAGGGTGCGACGACCTGGACAGTGGCATGCCAGAGGGGGATCAAGGGCAAAAATGTATCTGAAAAAATCTGCCTGTGTGTGCTTGGAAGAGATAGTGTAGGGGGAGAGCTGTTAGTGATTTCAGGGACAGATGATAGTAAGTTTGCTGGCTAGTAATCTGCTTGATACTGCTCTGTATTGGAACAAAAAAATAAATAAAAGCAGTCCTTACAAGGACTACTGTTATTGCAGCAGTCAGCAGATGAGATCAGAAGCAGGACAGCTGCCCACTGCAGCTACATACAGAGCACTGCAGTAGAAGGTAGATTACTAGCCAGCAAAGCTACCTAAGCTTAAATGTCCCTCAAACCCCTGCAGACTTCTGTCCCTCCAATAACGGAGCAGTATCAACACGATTACTAGCCAGCAAACTTTCAACTGTCCCTGAAATCACTAACAGGCAGCAGCTCTCTCCCTACACTATCTCTTCAGCACACACAGGCAGAGTGAAAAAAACGCTGCAGGGCTTCGGTTTTTATAGGGAAGGGGAGTGGTCCAGGGGAGAGCTTCCTGATTGGCTGCCATGTACCTGCTGGTCTGGGGTGAGAGGGCAAAAAAAAGCGCCAACAATGGCGAACCCAAAATGGCGAACGTCGCGCGACGTTCGCGAACTTCCGGCGAGCGCGAACACCCGATGTTCGCGCGAACAAGTTCGCCGGCGAACAGTTCGCGCCATCTCTAAAAGGGATACTGTCATGGGAAAAAATTAATCAGTTAATAGTGTTGCTCCAGCAAAGTTCTGCACTGAAATCCATTTCTCAAAAGAGCAAACAGATTTTTTTATATTCAATTTTGAAATCTGACATGGGGCTAGACATATTGTCAATTTCCAGCTGCCCCAAGTCATGTGACTTGTGCTCTGATAAACTTCAATCACTCTTTACTGCTGTACTGCAAGTTAGAGTGATATCACCCCCCTCCCTCCCCCCCCCAGCAGCCAAACAAAAGAACAAGGACTTCGGGTAGGCTACAGAGCAGGTACGTGCCTGGCGCCCTCCCAGCTTTGCACCCTAGGCACGTGCCTACTCTGCCTACCCCTAGTTCCGGCCCTGGTAAAAACCCATGTCCCACTGAGACACATTCAGTTACATTGAGAAGGAAAAACAGCAGCCTGCCAGAAAGCATTTCTCTCCTAAAGTGCAGGCACAAATCAGATGACTGGGGGCAGCTGGGAAATTGACAAAATGTCTAGCCCCATGTCAGATTTCAAAATTGAATATAAAAAAATCTGTTTGCTCTTTTGAGAAATGGATTTCAGTGCAGAATTCTGCTGGAGTAGCACTATTAACTGATGCGTTTTGAAAAAAAACATGTTTTCCGATGACAGGATCCCTTTAACTGTTCCATTCCTTTTATCATATGAATTTACCAGTGAAACTTAATTTTAAAGGCATTGTTCAACTTAAAAGGATTCTGTTGCAGCGAAACGTGTTTTTTCTCTCAAAATGCATCAATTAATAGTACTGCTCCAGCAGAGTTCTGCACTGAAATCCATTTTTCAAAAGAGCAAACTGATCTTTTTATATCTTATTTTGAAATCAGACATGGGGCTAGACATATTGTCAGATTCTCAGGTGCCCCCAGTCTTATGACTTGTTTTGATAAACTTCAGTTCCAACCAGCAGCGCTTCATCAGAACAATGGGAAGGTAACCCTGTTAGAATAGCACTCGATAGTAAAAATCCCACCACGACTCATTCAGTTACATTAAGTTGGAAAAACAATACCTCATCTGAAAGCATTATGGAGTGCTGGCTCTTTCTGAAAGCACAGGCAAAATGACCTGAGATGGCACCTACGCACCAATATTACAGTTCCAAGAAATATACTTGTTGGTTCAGGAATTACATTTTACATGGTAGAGTAATTTATTTGCAGTGTAAGTTATGTAATTTAGAAATAAATATGACCTTAAAAATCATGACAGAATCCCGTTGAAATTTTAGTATGACCTAGAGAGTGACATTCTAAGAAAATTTGCTATCGGTCTTCATTTTCAAAATGTTTGCGTGATTTCCCTTCCCATCCCTAATTTGCATATACAAATTGGGATTTGATTCAGCCAGGCACAAGGATTCGGCCAAATCCCTAACCAAATCCTGGATTTGATGCATCCCTAATTATTATCATATATATATATATATATATATATATATATATATATATATATATATATATATATATATATAGATAGAGATATATATAGAAAGGGTAAGGGACGCACACCTTAAAAAATCTGGGTGCCAGTCTAGAAAAAATTTCAATAAGCGATGCAGGATGACGGCACACCAAGTAATTGCAGCAACACAAATGTTTTGAAAATAAAAAAAGGAGGTTTATTGGACTGAACCAAATAAACCTCCTTTTTTTATTTTCAAAACGTTTGTGTTGCTGCAATTACTTGGTGTGCCGTCATCCTGCATCGCTTATATATATATATATATATAGTGAATAAAGTACCCCCTTTTGTAAAATATAAGGATATTATAAGTTACCGAGGAGTTTCGTGACCATATAAAAACACGAGGCCGAAGGCCGAGTGTTTTTATACAGGTCATGGAACTCCGAGTTAACTTCTAATATCCTCATATGTTGCAACTGGGGGTACTTTATTTATTATAATACACACGTTTCAGTGAGTCATGTGACAGAAATGACATCAGAACTCACCGTTTATAACTGATGACATCAGAACTCACCGTTTATAAGGATATAATTTACAAGATATTCATGGCTTTTGTGTATTATATATATATATATATATATATATATATATATATATATAGATATGTATGTATATATATATATACCTCCTCTTGTAAATTATAAGGATATTATAAGTTACCGAAGTGTTTTTATACAGGTCAGGTCATGGAACTCCTCATATTTTGCAACAGGGGGTACTTTATTTATTATAATGCACAAGTTTATACACAAGTTTCAGTGAGTCATGTGACAGACATGACATCACTACTCACCGTTTATAACTGATGACATCAGTACTCACCGTTTATAATAATATAATTTAAAAGATATTGATGGCTTTTGGGTATTATATAGTGAACAAAGTACCCCCTCTTGCAAATTATAAGGATATTATAAGTTACTGAGGAGGTCGAGTGTTTTTATACAGGTCATGGAACTCCAAGGTAACTTCTAATATCCTCATATTTTGCAACAGGGGGTACATTATTTATTATAATACACAGGGCCGGATTTACATAGTGGCCGCCCCATGGCCCACTGCCGCTTGTCGCACCTGTCCCGTCCCCTTTATCCTGGCAAATTTTTCCTCATCTGGAATGGAGCAATGGGGATTGGTGCACGGGAAATTAAAAAAATATTGGATAGCACATCCACAGTGTTTTTGAACCAATGTGGGTGTGTCAGTGAGTCACCGTTTATAACTGATGAAGAAGCCGCCTGAGACGGCCCCTCAAATGCCGCCCCCCCTCATCGGCTTACCTATCGGGAGGGGAGGCAGGAACACTAGTGCAGAGATCGAAATTTCGCTCTCTCTCGCTCTAGTAAAGCCGAATTTCCGGTTTAAAACTAATATTATATATACATATACTGTATATACAGACATCAATACAAACTGACCATCCCTTATGAATAAAGCACCACTGAATGCAGGCAGGTTTGTGTTCCATTCTTCCACCATGGGAATTTTTAATAGTTAAGGGCATCTCCCAGAAAACACTCAAGTAATCGAGACAGCATTTTCTTACATTGTAAATAATCTGCGCTGCAGGCTGCCTATTGCAGGGGAAATCAATCTAATCGTCAGAGGTGCGGTTTGTACAAATATGACTTAGAAAGGCAAAATAAAGAAATAAATACTAAAGGATATAAATAGATATACACAGATCAAAACAAAACCTAGACACATTTTAGGTTGTTTCTTGTTGTCTGCCTTGAGAAGATCCCGAATTCTCATTGCGTCCTATAAGCAGCACACACAGGGTTAACTCCCACTCCTCCTGATGTGGTAGTGAAGATGAATGAAGATCCAGGTCCGTTAGATGAACTGAAGGCAGCAGGGGATGCAATGGATGTGATTCACAGGCACAGAGGTGCATCAGCGTGACATCATTTCCGCCCTTATATGTGCAGACCAGGAAGTAGGGCATGGGGAACTGGAGCTGGCGTTTTTTGGCAAGAAAAGGGTATTTATATCCCTGTATTGTGCTTCTTGAGTTGGGATGCGTTTACAGTAACGTAACTAGAAGGAGGTGGGCCCTGGTGCAGAACGTGCAGCCGGGCCCCCGCCCCCCTCCGTATGCAATTATCTACCCAGAAATTGGCGGGCACAAGCTGCTGGGGGGCCCTGAGGGGGTGTGGAGCCTGACCCAATTGCACCCCTGCTCCCCCGGTATTTCCGCCCGGTTTATTAGCCAGTCTAGTAGTGTTTTTTTTGCCTTAGACTGTTTGTATGCTGAGGAGTTGAGTTTTCTGCCAGGCTAGATTAGTGTGTTATAAGAGAAAGTAAGTAAAGTTTGGATTTGGTGCATTAAGCTGTGTGCTAGTCAGAGGGGGATATTTGTCTAATATGCATTTTATTATTAGATGTCTAGGTCTCCAGCAAAAAAGACACAGAAACTGAAGCACAGATGCTGTATGGCTTGTGAACAGCCTTTACCGGATGATTACGTTAACAAGATGTGTATGTCATGCATGAGATCCGTGATTGGAGAGGAACAGACACAGAAATCAGAATGCTTCATTGATTGGTTTAAAAATATGATGTCTCTTCGGGGCTGTACAGAAGTGGGTGACTTTTATCATATTTGGTGGACTTACCCCATAGTAGTAGCATATTGGAGGGATGTTTTTCAGACGATTGGAAATGTATTTAATAAATCTATTTCTCCTGAGGTCACTTTGGCGCTTTTGGCCCGACCAACTAAAGAACTTACTAAACAACAAAATGCTTTAATGGGTCAAATTTTAGCAGTAGCCAGAATCAACTTAGACACTCAAGGTATGGTAGAAAAAATTAGCCAGACACAGAATCTGTTATATTTGACGGCTTTATTGGCAGACACAGTGGAGAAACATACACAAATATGGGATCCATGGAACATGTTCCTGCATTCGTGAGAATTCTGTACAAGTAATGTATTTGGTGCCAAATGTGTTGAATGAATACTGGTAAGAACAACTTAGGGTTATTGAACTCCTATACTAACCTTCCCGATCCTTCAAGAATATTCAAGAATATTATGCTACATGTAATGTATACGTTATCATTTGTCATTGCATTTGAAAATGTTAAAATAAAAGAGATTTAAAAAAAAAAAAAAATATGATGTCTCAAATATTTAAAAAAATGAGGCAAGCTACTATGTCAGCAGAGGATGTAAGTAAGGACGACCTGATTGTAATTGACCAGGTGTCGGAATCCGATTCAGGGGAATTATCATCGTCTCCATCTGATGTTAAAGGGGAAGTAAAAGAAAGCATATTTTTGTTTCGGACAGACAAAATTCAAAAGCTTATAAAAGCCGTTAATAAAGTAATGGAAGACCAAGGGAAGAAGAAAAAGCAGTAAACACCTAAAGATACACCGTTATTCTTTTCACAGCAGAGTGAAGATACTTTTCCAATGTATCCTATTATTAAAGAGTTAATGCAGGCGGAGTGGAAGGATCCATCTAAAAGACCTGATATATCTAAGAGGTTCAAGCAAATGTTCACTCTTCATAAGCAGGAAGTAGCAACTTGAGAAGATCCCCCTGTAGTAGATATTCTGATATCAAGAATGTTGAGGAGGAGGATGCTTCAGGTTTGAAGGATCCGATGGACAGAAGGGCACTAAGCAGCACTAAGGAGAGCTTATGTGGCAGTGGCAGAACTTTCGAAACCCTCCATATCAGCAGTATCGGTGTCCAGACTTAAAAGTGCTGGAGAAGAGCCTTGTGGATGAAGGCATGGAAAGCAAACTTGTCATCGAAAAACAGCCTGGGTTCTATGGGGTTTGAGCCAGGAAAATTGTTTGGTTCAAAACTAGATGCTCTGATTGAGAGTCTGCAAGGGGAAAAGTCCAAGACTCTTCCACAAGACAGATCAAGGATATTAAAACTGAATTTTCGGTACAGATCAAGATCCAGGTCTCCGAGATCCAAAATACCTATATTGCCATTTAGGAATAAAGAGTTCTCAAGAGGTGCCAGAGGATCAAGAGAAGCAGAGTCATTCAGGGACAATAAGCAGAGATCCAAGACCAAAGAAATGCAAATGAAAAAAAGTGAAAATTCTGACGCCAGGCCACAACCACAAAAAGTGGGGGGCAGATTATCTCTCTTTTCTCATCGGTGGCAAGAAGCCGCAACAGACAAGTGGGTTCTGAAAACAATCAAAGAGGGGTACCACATAAAATTTGTTCGCAGGCCACCAAAGAAATTTATAATTTCTTCTCAAAAAGACAGAATGTTTCAGAGGGCAATAAAGGATTTTATTCAGATGCATGTGTTGGAAGAGGTACTCTACAATGTTTCTTGTGCCCAAGGTTGGGGGTAAAGTAAGACTAGTCATCGACTTATAGTACTTAAACAAATTTATAATAAAGAAGAAGTTCGGATGGAGACTATCAGGTCGGCTCAAAGTATTCTCAACAAGGAAGATCTTATGGCAACCATCGATTTAAAGGATGCCTATCTGCATGTTCTAATTCATATGTAAAGCAGAACGTTTCTGAGAATAGCGGTGTTCCTGGACACAGTTCTCAAGCATTTCCAATTCAAAGCATTGCCCTTTGGCATAACATCAGCACCAAGGGTGTTTACAAAAATTATCGTGGTGCTAGCAGCAGCTTTAAGAAAGGAAGGGATATTCATTTTACCCTACCTAAACGATTAGTTGTTAAAGGCATCAAGCATCAGCGAAATGAGACATCATCTACAAAGACAATAGAGTATCTGGAAATGCATGGCTGGCTGGTGAACATAGAAAATTCAAATCTGCATCCATCAAAATCGGTAAGGTTCTTGGGGTTTCAAATCGATACAAGAAGCATGAAAATTATTCTACCGAAAGAAAGAATAAACAAGATTGTGCAAGAGACAAAATGTATTGTGCAGAGCAGGAAAATTACCATTCACAAAGCGATGGAAGTTCTAGGTGTGTTCACAGCAGCAATAGAGGCAATTCCATGGGCAAAAGCCAGAATGAGAGATTTTCAATCACAGATTCTGGGAGCATGGAACTGGAAAACATCAGGTCTACACAAGACCATGAATGTGACAAAGAGACTGAGAAAGGTGTTGCATTGGTTGTGTCAACCAGGCAATCTGAACAAGGGGAAAGTGTTTCTACCAACAGAGCCTGTGGTGATAACTACAGATGCATCCCTCCAGGGTTGGGGGGCACATCTGGGGAGCCATACTGCGCAGGGCCTATGGTCTATAAAGACGAGAACGGCATCATTGAACTACAGAGAGCTAAAAGCAGTATGGAAGGCACTGACAGATTTTTTCCATACATGTCCTAGTTCAATCGGACAACATATCAGTTGTGGCCTATATTAATCACCAATGAGGAACAAGATCACAGAAACTAGCCAAATTATGTGCAAAGATTATGGCCTGGGCTCAGAACATGTTATCGCATATTGCTGCGATTCATATAAGGGGAGTAGACAATCAATGGGCAGATCAGCTCAGCAGGCAGAAGAGAGAGTGGTTTCTGGATCAAAAGATCTTTCAAGAAGTAGTCAGTCTGTGGGGACAACCTCAGATCGATTTGATAGCTACCATAGAGAATCGCAAATGCGAGAAATTCTCTTCCGGAACGACAGACCAACATTTCTGGATGCTTTCTCCCTGACTTGGGATTTCCAAAGAGCATATGTGTTTCCTCCAGTACCCATTATCCAGAAAGTAATCAAGAAGGTGAAGCAGGATCAGGCAAAGGTGATAGCGATTATACCAAGTTGGCACAGGAGGTCATGGTTCCCAGAACTTTTGCACCTATCCAAACGTATGGACAGGAATCAATATGAGATGCAACTCAATTCAAAAAAACATTTCATGGTTTATCACATGAAATCTCTATTGAAGTCTATGGGAAAATATTGGAACTGAATGAGTTTTCATGTGATAAACCATGAGATAACTTTTTCTCACTAAATTGATTCTGGCCCTTTGTGTCTTATACAGAGTACTCTATGTCAAGAGGAATTCCTTTTATATGTTTTGATGACAAAAAAATACATGTGGGAGACACAACTTATAGGAAAATGCATCGAAAAGAGTGCATTTATACTGCATTATATATGTTGCAAAGGAATACTCAGTTCAGGTAGGGTTAATATTCACTCTCAGTAATGTAATTAAGTGGCAGCTGAGAGGAGCTACCTAGGAAAGGTAAAATGTCTGTGTTACCACACCTGAGAGCTCTCCTGATACCTCCTAGAGTGGAGGGAAGTGTGGTGCTGCTGGGAGAGACAGTGCCTGAAAAAAGGTGTCTTGCTGCCAGCAAGAGTGTGGCAGAGGCTAGTGGGCCTGAGCCCCAGTTGGGGAAGCCCAAAGACTCTGAAGTTCCAGAGGGTGAGAGTTTCCCTTGATGGTGAGCAACCAGGGGGGAGACAATCCTGAAGGTTTTTGTTTTGAAGTTGTTGGACTGTACCATACATGTTCTACATTGAAGTTGCTGAACTGGGGTTTTGTTGCCTTTTGTTGGAAATGCCCAGTGCTTAATAAACCTGTGTTTTGTCCGAAGCCTTGATATGCCGGTCTCTAAGCTCCAAATCCTATGCTACCTGCCTACCAAATGCTAATTCCCCCATAAAAAAATATATATATATAAAAGAATACATTCAATTGCTACCTGAAGACATTCTAAGAACATTACACAGGCACTGGGATTTTAATTAGGTGACGTTTACCATAATTTCACTATACAGAGACATTTATAAATGTGCCCCAAATCATTCACACAGTGTGCCATGTCTGTAAGCTGGCTACACTCAAATGGTGCTCAGTGATGTCATTTCTGTCAAATGACTAATTCAAATGTGCATATTATAAATAAGCAATTGTAAAGCTTGTGCCAAAAAGAGGAAAACCTCAAAAGAAAGAGAAGTAAAGATGGTCCTTTATTTCTACACAATATGCAAGATCCATACATATACTGTTAAATGATATCCTTACAAAGGGTGCTTGGTGATGTGATTAGTTATAATCGGTCCTTAGCTAATAATTTCTCACTGATATGTGTGTATTATCCTTGGTGACTTATATAATATCTTATATTTTACAGTTGGGGGAACATTATTTACTTTATTATACATTTGACTAAATGTCCAAATGATCCTGTGTTTATTTTCCTTTAGTACAGTTAGAAGAAACTAAAAGTAACTTGAGTACAGCTAACTTTAACTTTAGTGATGAACGGACCTGTCACATTTCTCTTCACAAAAAAAATCTCAGCAGAAAATTTTTTGAACCAGTGAAAATTTGGGGATTTGTTTTATGAATTTAAATCAATGGAAATTTTAGTAGTATTTTTTTTTACATTGGAAATGTATGGAAGCCGGTGAGTGATTCTTTCTTGGCCAATATTTTCGCAGCTAAATTCTGCTGTTGTTTCACAAAAAAATTTGCTGATGGTGAAACGCAAAATTTCGCCACTAACTCATGCCTAACTAAAAATTTACTCATCCAAATTTAACTTTTATTCACTTTCTGCCCAACAACATGGACTATGATTAAAGGTACCATTTGTTCACCATGTCTTGCAATTACATTTATGGCCTACCAGCTGGAACAATACAGGGAATTTGTATTACAGGAGTTTAATTATAGTCAACTAGGGAAAGGTTATCATGTTCATTAGGCATTTTTGGAGGTTTCCAAAACAAGAATTTTTTAAAATTTATTAAGTACAAAAAACTTGAAAAACTACAATGGAAAATGTTGGCATGTTAAAGGCTTGTATGTTCATGTACAAGACAATTTGTCCTGAAATTCAAGTAATTTTTTCCAATTGAGTTCTTTAACTTTGATAGACTTATTGAAAAGAGGGATTCATTTCTACTCCTATCTCTAGCACTTGCCTCATTGTACTGGTGGGTTTCATTAAAGGGATTCGATCTTGGTTCATATGGTGTCGTTTTTATTTATAAATTACACTGTTTACACTGCACATAATTCATTCTACCATGTAAAATGTTATCCCTAACCCAAGAAGTGCATTTTTTTTTAGTTGTACATTGATGTGTAGGCAGCCATCGCAGGTCATTCATTGCTTTCTGAAAGAGCCAGTGCTGGACTGAGGAACTGCCTTCTGACAGGCTATTGTTTTTCCTTCTCAGTGTAACTGAATGTGCCACAGTGGGGCATACATTTTTCCTATTGAGAGCTGTTCTCATATCTGCCAGGGAGCTGTTATCTGGTTACCTTTCCATTGTTCTACTGATGGGCTGGTGGGGGGGGTGATATCACTCTAACTTGCAGTGTAACAGTAAAGAGTGACTGAAGTTTAACAGAACACAAGTCACCTGGGAAGCTGACAATATGTCTAGCCCCAAATTAGATTTAAAAATTAAATATAAAAAATAATTTTGCTCTTTTGGAAAAAAGTATTTCAGTGCAGAAGTCTGCTGTAGCAGCACTATGAACTGATGCATTTTGAAAAATCCCTTTAATGCTACTAAGTAAAAATAACTGCTCAGCTACTCAAACCCTTTTCCGATATAGTAGGGGTATGGGACATGTTATCCAAAACACTGAGGACCTGAGGTTTTCCGGATAAGTGGTCTTTCCATAATTTGCATCTCAATAACTTAAGTATGCTTAAAAAATTTTTTGCCCCTAATAAGGATTACTTTTATTTTAGATAGGCCCAAGTACAAGGTACTGTTTTATTATTACAGAGAAAAAGGTTTTAAAAAGTAGAATTATTTGATTAAAATGGAGTATGTGGGAGTTGGCTAATTTTGAGCTTTCTGATTAATGCATTTAAAGATAACTCCGGGGCCAGATGGTATTTATCCCAGGATACTTAGCGAGCTTAGCTCTGTGATTGCCAAACCTCTTTACTTAATTTTTCAGGATTCTTTGAGGTCTGGCATAGTGCAGAGAGACTGGTGAATTGCTAATGTGGTGCTGCTATTCAAAAAGGGATCCTGTTCTCAGCCTCAAAACTATAGGCCAGTTAGTCTGACGTCAGTTGTAGGAAAGCTTTTTGAAGGGTTAATATAAGATACTGGACTTCATAGCAAATCATAATACTATGAGTGTGTGCCAGCATGGTTTTATGCGTAATAGAGCTTGCCAGACTAACCCAATTTCTTTTTATGAGAAGGTAAGTAGGAACCTTTATTCTGGGATGGCAGTGGATGTGATTAACTTAGACTTTGCTAAAGCATTTGATACAGTGCCACACAAAAGGTTATTGGTTAAATTAAGGAATGTTGGCCTGGAACATAGTATTTGTACCTGGATAGAGAACTGGCTAAAAGATAGACTACAAAGAGTGGTGGTAAATGGAACATTTTCTAATTGGACCAGTGTTGTTAGTGGAGTACCGTGGGGCTCTGTACTAGGTCCCTTGCTTTTCATCTTGTTTATTAATGACCTGGACGTGGGCTTTGAAAGTACTGTTTCTATTTTTGCAGATGATACTAAATTGTGCAAAACTATAGGTTCCATGCAGGATGCGGCCACTTTGCAGAGTGATTTGTCTAAACTGGAAAACTGGGCAGCAAACTGGAAAATGAGGTTCAATGTTGATAAATGCAAGGTTATGCAGTTTTGCCAAAATAATATAAATGCAAGTTATACACTAAATGGCAGTGTGTTGGGAGTTTCCTTAAATGAGGAGGATCTTGGGGTTTTTGTAGATAACAAGTTGTCTAATTCTGGGCAGCGTCATTCTGTGGCTACTAAAGCAAATAAAGTTCTGTCTTGCATAAAAAAGGGCATTAACTCAAGGGATGAAAACACAATTCTGCCTATTTATAGATACCTGGTAAGGCCTCATCTGGAGTATGCAGTGCAGTTTGGACTCCAGTCCTTAAGAGGGATATAAATGAGCTGGATAAAGTGCAGAGACTAAGTGCAACTAAACTGGTTAGAGGGAGGAAGACTTCAATTATGAGGGTACACTGTCAAGGTTGGGGTTGTTTCCTCTGGAAAAAAGGTGCTTGCGAGGGGACATGATTACACTTTACAAGTACATTAGAGGACATTATAGACAAATAGCAGGGGACCTTTTTACCCATGAATTGAATCACCGTACCAGAGGCCACCCCTTTAGACTAGAAGATAAGAACTTTCATTTGAAGCAACATAGGGGGTTCACAGTCAGGACAGTGAGGTTGCGGAATGCACTGCCGGGTGATGTTGTGATGGCTGATTCAGTTAATGCCTTTAAGAATGGCTTGGATGATTTCTTGGACAGACATAATATCAAAGGCTATTGTTATACTAAATTCTATAGTTAGTATAGATATGGGTAAATATAATTTATCTGAGAGTAGGGAGGGATGTGTGTATGGATGCTGGGCTTTCATTTCAAGGGGTTGAACTTGATGGACTTTGTCTTTTTTCAACCCAATTAAACTATGTAACTATGTAACTCATCCTATACATGAACTGTACTGTCACTGCCCACCATAACCAGGAAATACATCTATTCTATGCAAACATCCTTCATGCAAGGTAGGTTGATATTTCCTTTAAACTCTAGAACAGTAAACTGTGTATCATTAATAGTTATAATGCACTGTTGACTTTATATTATATGTATATTCTCCTTTTTAGTGGGCACCTGTATGTTAAGCTTGGGCAGTCTATACAATTCTGTACTGCAAGGCTTAGGCTTATGTAGTGTATGTGAGCATGTAGCAAAAGACTATCCTGTTACATAAACAGCTACACATGCATATTCTTCTTACAAAGAAAGAGCACTATGTAGATAATATACCAGTAACTGGGAAGTACAGTATGTGCTCATTTGTGTGCCAGTGGGAGAAAAATACTGGGGCTGGGAACTGTGTAACTGTAAATGATTAACCTTCTTTTTTTAAATACTTCTGTGTGATATGTTGGTGCTATATAAAGGATTAAAATAAGTCAGTGTTTGCTTAAGACAAATGGGGCATCATTAGTAGCAGCAGGTGCAACGTTTTTGCACAAAAATGCTGTGTCACCTATACGTGTAAGTTAGGCTCAAGATGCAGCGTACAAAACACTGCATTTATTACATAGTTCCCAATACAGCACATGTGACAACCATATTAATACTGATGCAGCTTGCAGATTAGGGGTGTTGCACTATCATTTTACACCACTATGGAGCCTGTGTAAGCCATTGAAGTCAACAGGGAAAACTACCACAGAATCATAGCTTTAATGCAATGTTTGGTGTATTTCAATGCACACAAGACAAGAAAAATTGCTGCTCAATCCCACGAGTAAAAAATTTAAATTTCCAAATAGGGCTCATCCAGCGCATCGTTGGACCTGGGTGTGCAAACCCCAGGTCTATCACGTTCAGGTGCAGCTTCAATACATCTAAAGCATGAAGTGAAAATGATCACAGTAAATGTACCACACTCACCAACAGCATCTGGTGGCTTGGGTGAGCTCTTTTGGAATAAAGTTTCTTTTTATGGGCACCGACTGGCTCTTGGTGTGCGTGTCCTTTTCTACAAATTGTCGGTAGTTTTATAAATAAAATATATTTCATTTTATTTATATAGGTATGATATTTGTTATCCATAAAGCTTCAAAATACGGAGTTCAGGGTCTAATTGAACCCACCTAAGATATAATTAATTATTATAGGAGTCAAAACAATCCTATTGGGTTTATTGAACATTTAAATTGTTTTATTAGTAGACTTAGGGGTCTTTTTATTAAGTCTGGAATTATTATGGTTGAGTTTTTTTAGGGGGAAAATCTGACTTTTTAGAGGAAACAAATATCACATTTTTTGAGACTTATTGAGCTGTAAAGCTGCTAAAAACCCGTCAAAGCAATTGAAAAGTCAATTGCAGATTTTCTTTTTACAATTGGAACATGTTTATTACCTTCATGATGATCAAGGGTTTTAGGCTGTTTAACACTGGTTTTCGTACGAAAATTTTTAAAATTCTTAAAAGTTTTTTTGGGGGGACAATTTGAAAAAGTTTCATGAAAATTACCTCTGCACACACTTTAAAAGGGAGGCAATTTAATCCATCGAACGATTTTTCTTCGACCAAAAAATTGATAGAAAGCCTATGAGGACCTTCCCCATAGGCTAACATGGCACCTCGGTAGGTTTTAGGTGGCGAAGTAGGGGGTCGTAGTTTTTTTTAAAGAGACAGTACTTTGACTATCAAATCAATGGTCGAAGTAGCCAAAAAAAACATTCGAAATTCGAAGTTTTTTTTATTCTATTCCTTCACTCGAGCTAAGTAAATGGGCCCCTTAATGTGTTTTCATTAGGGGAAACCACAAGATGAGTTTTTCTTGTTGAGTTGAATCTGACCCGAAATAAAAAAAAAAAAAAGTCCCTTCTGCATCAGGTGATAGTGTTCTTGATATATTTTTTATGTATTTATTATCTTAACAAGTCCCAGATTTAATAGATGACTGTTACTAAATCTCAGGTAATCATTTCCTTAAAATAATTGTCAGTTCTAGTGTTTTTAGAAGTGTCTTATTTACTTACTACATTGTACGAAGTTGTTACTATTTTTAGTATAGGCTCATCTTTATAAAATCGCACCCATCAGCATTTGCGGTTATAGACGAGCTGATGCAAAATGCAATACAAAAGGGTCAGATGTGTGCGGTGCTCGATATCAAGCCCAGTATTGAATTAAATATTAGCAAACATTTTAAAGTTATGGAGAAAATGATGTTTGTGGCCCACCCCTATCCACACACATATGAAAAAAGGTAATCTAGGGCTCAATTACTGCAGTAATACTGATAGCTCAATATGAACCTATTATTTTATCTTGTTGTGCTGCAAATGTATTGATCATCTTCATACCCCTGTTTATCAAGCACAGTTGTGAGTGCCAGTGCTCACAAATAGTCTTTGGCAATCTTCTGATATGCCCTTGAAACTCCCTCAGGGATGATAAAATTACGAGCTGCTTTGCTGGAAAAAAAAGCTGTGGGTATATAAGGAAAATACTGTTTCTATGTTTCAAATATATCTCAGTATTTTTGTATTTATAAGGTCCCTTTGTGTAGTAATTGATATTGACTGCTAAAATGTTTGACTAGTATTCAGTTCTGGAAGAAGGCTACTCACTGTCAGAGAGCCAAAGGCAAAAACATTTTGTACTCCATGTTGTTGTTATTTCCTTCTTACTATGGCTGAAATACAGGAGGCCCATATTTTGTAAGCTCACCAAGAAACATCTAATATTGTGCTGATTTTTTTTAGTGTATTTATGTGGTTCATAATCAAAGAAAATTACCTGAATCCGTATGATACTTTCACATCCGGCCAGGATTTGGCCTTTTTCAGCAGGATTCGGCCGAATCCTTGTGCCTGGCCAAACTAAATCTGAATCCTAATTTGCATATGTATATTAGGGGTGGGAAGGGAAATCTTGTGAATTTTTGTCAGAAAACAAGGAATTAAAAAATGTTTTCTGCATTTTTTCCTTTTCCCTAGCCTAATTTGCACATGCAAATTAGGATTCCGATTTGGTTCGGTATTCGGCCGAATCTTTCACAAAGGATTTGGTGATTTGGCCGAATCCCAAATAGTGGATTCGGGGCATACTGATAAATATAATTCTATATTAATTATCATACTGTTGTTAAATTTTATTTTCTTTGCTTTCATAATTGCATCCATCTGCTTAACACATGGAGAATAAACTGTCATTTATCTTTTCTCTAAAGAATTGATTATGTGAAAAGTCTCTTTTGGCATGAGGAAGTAAAAGTATCATATTACTATTAGCTGTAGATATGAGAAGTCATTATGATGATATCTTGCCTTCCTATCTACATCTACTCCCTTTGAAGTATTTTTTTTTTTTAAAGTGAAACTGATGCTTAATTTAATGTCCCTATACAGAGTCTCATACCATTCCTGCATCTGAAACCAGTGCTTTCTGTTCTGACAGACAGACTAATATAAAATTGGATTCATATCTTTAGTGCATCCCAAAAGTGTCATGCAAATAGTGATAATTGGGTCGCAATTGGCCCAGCTATCCAAGACAGGGTCGGACTGGGGGGCTTGGGGCCCATTGGGGCTACTCTCCTAGGGCCCCTCTCTGCCCCCCCGCCGCATACATGCAGTGCCGGGAATGTGCGTCAGTGCGCATGCGTGGCGCTACACTACTGCGCACGTGCTAAATTTTGATTTTTACCGCAACCCCCAACAAAGAGGGCTCGCGCCACTGAGAAGCGGATCTGGGCCGGCAGGGCCGACAAGAGCCTGGGGCCCACCAGGTTTTTTCCCGGTATCCCGCCGGCCCAGTCGGACGCTGATCCAAGATAACACTCCATGCATATTTTATATTGGTTTTCTTTAGCGTCTAGATCAGAGATTCCCAAACAGTGACTTGTATGCAACATGTTGCTCACCAACCCCTTGGATGTTGCTCTCAGTGGTCTCAAAACAGGTGCTTCTTTTTGAATTCCAGGCATGGAGGCAAATAGCCAATGACAGTCCTTATTTGGCACCCGCAGAAACGTTTTGCATGGTTATGTTGCTCTCCAACTCTTTTTACATTTGAATGTAGCTCACTGTTAAATAAAGTTCGGGAACCCCTGATCTAGATAATGGGTATAAGAGTTATCGTAAAGAAGGGTGCATTATTCAGACACTACAGAGGCCACTTTTTAGTATTTTTAGAGGTTTTTGAAACCATGACTAAACTCACTTTTTCTGGAACCACGAATGTCATGAAATTTATTTTAAAAATCCAAATTTAAAAAGCATGAATGAAAACAAAAACGCTGAACGATGCGGTAAAAGATGTGAATACATCTAAAACCTCTAAAAATGTACGTTTTTCGAATTACTACTGAGCAAAACCGAAAAGTCCGAACTGATTAAAAATTGACCAATAAGATCATATCAGTTCCCATTGACTTCTTCTATAGTGTATTAAGCTGTGAAGCTGCTAAAAAATTGGATCTGAAAATTCTTTAGCTAAAACCATCAAAATCATGTAGAATCAATAGCAGATGGAAACAATTTGATAAAGTGTAGTTTTTGGAGCAACAATTCAAAATAGTTGCCTGATTTATTGGTAAATCAAGAGTTTTTTGAGTTGGAGTTTGGTCTAATTTTTTTTTTTAATTTGAGAAAAAAAACGAGTTTTTGTAAAAAAAAAACCCTTAATAAATCTCAAATTTTTTTTTTGAAGAAAAATAGAAAAACGACAAATGTTTAAAGATTTGAAGAAAAAATAGAAGTTAGGTTGTTAGTTAATCAGCCCCTACAGTGTCTAGATCCCAGGGTAAAACATTTTGTAGTTAATGACTCAGAATGAAAAATATTGCTATTTGCTTGTGAATGTGGGGGATCATCAGTAGATGTGCAAGCAGAAAGGTCTGAACTTTTCTCTGTCATTCCATGATCAATTGGGTGGGATGGATGTTCTTTACTAGCAATGGAGCAAGAGGAACTTGGGGTTTAAATGGGTAGTTGGCCTCCTAGTCAACTTTTAGTATCTTATAAAGTGGCCAGTTCTAAGCAACTTTTCAATTGACCTTTATTATTTATAGTTTTTAATTTAATTAATTAATTAATTGCCTTTGCCGTCTGACTCTTTCAAACTTTCAAATGGGGGCCACTGAACCCATCTAAAAATCAAATGCTCTGTAAGGCTACAAGTGTATTGTTATTACTACATTTTAATTACTCATCTTTCAATTCAGGCCTCTCTTATTCATATCCCAGTTTCTTATTCAAATCAATGCATGGTTTCCAAGGTAAGTTGTACCCTAGCAACCAGATGGCTGAAATTGCAACCTGGAGAGCTACTGAATAAAAAGCTAACAAACTCAAAAACCACAAATAATAAATAAATGAAAAACAATTGCAAATTGTCTCAGAATATCACTCTCTACATCATACTAAAAGTTAATTTAAAGGTGAACAACCCCTTTAAAGATGTCAAATGTGAGTATCACATTAAAAAAAAGTCCATTACGGATTAGTCAAATGCTTTTGCCTAGCTACATACATGTAGGCCTTTTTAATCACAATTCTTCAAAAAATGTAATGTTTATCTCAAATGTAGGTTTTATTCTTTTACTTAGCAGTCACATATTTTTTTTCCCTAACATCTAAATGACTGTAATTTCAAAGGTCTGAAACGATTAAATAGAAATTAGTTCTACAGCAGAACTTAACGATTTTTTTTTTTTCATTTTTGTTCAGTGGAAAGATCAACAGACTGGAGTTAACAAGCTGACATTCAGGCTACATTAGGTCCAGTGACTGCCCACATAACAGCTCTGTCAATGATTTACCAAGTGTACAGATAGGCTGCAAGAGATGTCTCAGAAAATCAATTGGTTACTTATTATGTCACTGTTATAGTTCTTTTCTGGAACAGAAATGGATACGCACTAGCCAAGTGAGCCATGCTTTGTCTGGAAATGGAGGGAGGAAGTGATCAAGGCTATAATCTTCCCAACAACTGTTTCCTTTTCTAGTAATTAAATATAATGCATAGATAAATAATAGCACATACTTTTTTTTTCGTGAATAGTCAATGGAAACTACAGCGAAACCACACACTGTTCAGCATAAAAGAGTGTATTGTAACATGCACAAATGCACTTGTATTATCTGTTCCTTAGAAAAGTGTGTATTGGAAAGCTAATTTCCTTTGTAGTCTTATCATTGAATCTAGCTCAGCTGAACAGGAAGCTATACCTGGCCTTCTATTATATGGAGACCGTAGTATAAAGTTGCCACTGCAAAAGCTGCATGAAGATTCCTTAAATATTTATGCTCTAAAATAGAAAAAAGTGTTTTAAAAAAAAAAAGACTATTTATTTGAGAGTTAGCATCAGGTGTTACGTGTATTACGGTTGTGCCTATATTTTGGTACATAACATAAATGCACCCAGTGTTCTTGTTATAAAAAGATTCAGTGCACTGCAGCCCTGTGCTTTACATCTGCTATAGACCAGACATTAAGGGGCAGATTTAGCAAGGGTCGAATTGAAAATTCAAAGTAAAAAAATTTGAATTTCGAACTATAGTATTTTGTTATATCGAAATGTATCATGTACTGTCTCTTTACAAATTTGACTTCCACCCTTTGCCATCTAAAATTGCTGTTTTAGCCTAAGGTTGAACCTCCTAGATCAGGGGTCCCCAACCTTTTTTACCTGTGAGCCACATTCAAATTTAAAGAGAGTTGGGGAACAACACAAGCATGAAAAAGTCCCTTAGGGTGCCAAATAAGGGCTGTGATTGGCTATTTGGTAGCCCCTATGTGGACTGGCAGCCTACAAGAGGCTTTACTTGGCACTATACTTAGTTTTTATGCAATTAAAACTTGCTTTCAAGCTGGGAATTCAAAAATAAGCACCTCCTTTGAGGACCCTGAGAGCAACATCCAAAGGGTTGGAGAGCAACATGTTGCTCGCGAGGTACCGGTTGGGGATCACTGTCCTATATCCTATTTGGAGTCAACTGGTGAACTTTGAAAAATCTAACTTTTTTTTTTTTTTTAAATACTTCGAATCTAATTCAACCGTATACGATCTTAATTCGATCGAATACAGCTTTCACTTACATTGTTTATAAAGAGTATTATTATGCATTTATATTGCGCCAACATATTCTGCAGTACATTACAGAGATTATACATCATTCAATCCCAGTGGAGCTTGCAGTGTAAGGTCCCTATGGCACACACACAGTATAGCCAGTTTTATTAATTAACGTGTTTCATTAGTTTAGGGGTGTGGAAGGAAACTGGAGTACCCAAGGGATGATCATTTTGTCTGTTCTCACCTGCCTACAAATTGACTTGGGATATTGAGCATCAGAGTTCCTGCACCAGCTACTTCAATCTATCACTTTAGAGTTAGGGGAGCAGATTAGTGAGTAGGCTGAGAACTGATGTAAACAATGCCTCAGCCTATCATGACTGGCTCCCACCAAAGCCCAACATAAGCAGCTGAAGTGGATGGTGGAAGAGATGTGTTGTTCAGCAACCATGTAAGTAAAGGGGTCATCTGAGAAACAGAGAGAATGCAGGGAGGCACATTAATCAAAAATATCTGTATGTGCTCTGTTTTTTTTTTAATAAAACCTGGCTAGTTTATTTTTGTCAAAACCCTTCTCATGAAAAAAAAGGAATACAGTGTATTCTACACTAGAATATTGGAGTTCCAATTGTCAGAAGACACCGTCAGAAAACCTGTTACCTTCCAAGACGTAGGGGTTATTTATCGAAATCCAAAGATATCTCATTATTTTACTCCGACCAAATCCGCACAGGTTTTTCCCCTTATTTATTAAAACATTTTCCCGAAAAATTCCAGTGCTGGTGAAAAAAAAATGAAAATCGTTTGAAAATTTGAATCCTATGAATTTTTCGGATTTTCCATCTAAAAACTCAGATTTTTTCTGATTTTTGCTCGAAAACCACAAATTCTTTGGATTATAATACAAACCCCAGTGCAGATCTTTAGGACTTCTCCCACTGCCGGATTTTCAGACTGTTCCATCCTCGGGGTATAATAAATCGCATTTGGACTTTGATAAATAACCCTCTGAAGTTAGAATTCGCAGATATATTAAGATTCTCTCTATCTAAAAATATAAGGCTATTTTGCAGAATGACATTTTAGTGTTTTCAGCTGTGTTAGCAAAACCATTACATGCACACAAAGTCCAGAACAAAGATCTGTACCTTATCAGTGGCAGGGCATGCTTTTACAATCAACTTCCTTGAGATAAGGCTCCACCATACCAGTCTTCGGAAATGAGCCCAAAGGGCTGCCTGATAAGTTTACATAAGGAAGGAAATAATCAATTTTAAGTTGTTACTGAATAAGCCCTTATCAAGTTCATTTCCTCACTATTGCCTCACAAGCTAAATATTGCATGGTCAAAGTGAACTTCAAAGTGACGAACCTATTTCCCCAGTGTTACACAAATTGTCTAAAAGAGAATCATTTATAATTTATCCTCTCCAAAATGATGTAGTCTGTCACACAGAGCCATTGCAATGGTAACATCATAAACAGAACATGCAGAAGGCTGCTTAAAATACATTTAGGCTTGCTAGTTATTTATATTCAAGAATATCATGTTGTTTGGCTGACAAGTCAGATCTTCTGATATATAATTATATTTTTTACAATGGAAAGCCTTTTATTGATATCATTTCCAAGCAAAAATGGTTAATATGGAGTTTAATTGCGTATATGTAATGGGGGGGCAATTAAAAATGACTTGTGCACCTAAAAGCTGAAGCTTTTCTTCATTTCAAAAGCCCATTATGGTAAAAAAATAAAGATAGCAGAGGAATGAAACTTATGATTAGTAAACTCACGCTGGGTTTCCTTAAAGGGATCCTGTCATCGGAAAACATATTTCTTTCTAAACGCATCAGTTCGGTGTCGGACTGGGCCGGCGGGAAACCGGGAAAAAACCCAGTGGGCCCCCCCTCCGATGTCCTGGCCCCCTCCCCCTATGTCTGGGCTCTGGTATCGCATGCACGTTGGTGTTCGCATTTGCGCACACGCCGGCATACGCCCAGACATTGGCGCATGCGCGCTGGTGTGCGTCTAGAGTGCCCCCAGTGTATAGTTACCCAGTGGCCCCCCCCATGTCCAGTCCGACCCTGCATCAGTTAATAGTGCTACTCCAGCAGAATTCTGCACTGAAATCCATTTCTCAAATGAGCAAACAGATTTTTTTATATTCAATTTTGAAACCTGACATGGGGCTAGACATTTTGTCAATTTCCCAGCTGCCCCTGGTCATGTGACTTGTGCCTGCACTTTAGGAGAGAAATGCTTTCTGGCAGGCAGCCTTCTCAATGTAACTGAGTGTCTCAGTGAGACATGGGTTTTTACTATTGAGTGTTGTTCTTAGATCTACCAGGCAGCTGTTATCTTGTGCTAGGGAGCTGCTATCTGGTTACCTTCCCATTGTTCTTTTGTTTGGCTGCTGGGGGGGAAAAGGGAGAGGGGTGATATCACTCCAACTTGCAGTACAGCAGTAAAGAGTGATTGAAGTTTATCAGAGCACAAGTCACATGACTTGGGGCAGCTGGGAAATTGACAATATGTCTAGCCCCATGTCAGATTTCAAAATTGAATATAAAAAAATCTGTTTGTTCTTTTGAGAAATGGATTTCAGTGCAAAATTCCGCTGGAGCAGCACTATTAACTGATTCATTTTGAAAAAAATATTTTTTCCCATGATGGTATCCCTTTAAATATTGCATGTGCTGAAAGGCCCCTTAGTGTACTGTATTGAATATTACAGTAGAACCCTGATTCTAGTCCAGTGCTTGTATGTTCATTTACGTTAATATGTTAATTTTTCCATGATTTTATGCTGGTTTCACTTGGTCCCTAGAGAAACATAAAAGCGGCATTCTACTGTATTCATTACTTTAGTAGCACCAACATATTCCACAGCACTTTACAGAGATTAGACATGATTCACATCACTTCCTCCCCTAGTTGAGCTTCCAATCAAAGGCCCCAATCACATACACATAGCCACTACTATTATTAATTTTTTCAGGAATCAATTAATAGGTATTGGAGGAAGCTGAAGTATCTGGAGATCACCTATGCAAGCATGGGGAGAACATGCACACTTCTTGCAAATAGTGACCTGACTGGTATTAGTAAACTGCATTTGGTGTTGTGGAAAGCTTAATAACCTTGTAGAGTATAGTATTGTAGTAAGGAGAAGATGGGAACAGAGGAACCTGGAGGAAATGCCAGTCCCACCCAGCTGAACTCAAGTTTCTGATTGGTTGAGCTGGTTTGCATGATTAATGATTATCTCCACCATCCAAAGAAAACAAAAAGAGAGAAGGAGAACGAATTAATGGAAATGGAGAGGAAGCCTAGATTAGAAAATACAAAAGGGTAAAGCTTTAGTTTTCTTTTAATGCACTCTAAACTGGATTTAAGCCTTTTTTACCATTTTTTTGTTTGACCCTTCATGTCAAGGTTGAGAGAGAGCTTTACCACCAAATCACTTTTTACATGTATGTACATGCAGACAGGATGGCTCGTCTGGCATGTATATATATACAGCACAGGATTGAGAAGATCTCCAGAAAGAACTATAGCTCTCTCACAAAGCAATGACACTTCAGTCCTATGATTATCAATCTGATACAACGTACCTTTGATTTACATAATGTTATGAGAAATTCACAGGAAATATCCCATAGCATTGATAGTGGAGAACTAGAAAACTATAAGGAAATATACAACTTGGTCATTTTTAAGCAGCTAATGTCATTTGTCAAACAGGAACTGTTTGTAATTCCCTTTTGACTCTTAGGTCTCTAGTGGCACCCAGAGGACAATGTGGGATAATTCACTGCTGGTGCATGATAATGTTGATGCAGTAAAGCATTTTAATCACATGTAGTTAGTTCCTTGCAGGTGAGACAGGTGAAAACATGATGTTTCAGCGCGTCAATTTTGACGCCTGCGAATTGACACCAGCATCAAAATTTGTCTCACAAATTTTTTGCTGTTTCGAAATTTTACAATTTTCCGGCAAAGCGAAATGGGACAAATTCGCTACTCTGTACTACTACACAATCTATACCGCAAAACTAGTCTTTATACTGTATTTTCCTTCAGTCATTTTCTTCTCTAGTAACCTCCTTCCTTCTCTCTCTTTTTATTTTATTCAACCATGCCCATTACTTTTTATTCCTTTCTCGTTTGCTTTTCTTTCCCCCCTCCAAATTTTATTTATTTATTTATTTCAATTATGCTCTCATCTCTTTCTATATTATCTGTTTTTCCTTTTCACCTCTACCCTTTGACTTTTGTTCTTCAAAACATTTCTAGCAAAGATAGTTTTTCTTTTTAATACACATCAAATAAATCTGAAGGTAGTGTATACAATCCAGTCCAGATAGGGTTGCCACCCGGTCAGTATTTTATGGCTGGAAAAATGGTGCAAGTTAACATGCACCAAGTGGGCTGCATGTTGTCCCCAGGTTTTTGCCACCCTAGACTGCCTGCCTAAATATCTGGGCCTGAATAAACCCCTTGTTCTGTCACGTCTTCAGCAGACTAATTTTTATATATATCTTTCAATAATCTGTACAGTAGGGATGTCGCGGACTGTTCGCCGGCGAACTTGTTCGCGCGAACATCGACTGTTCGCGCTCGCCGAATGTTCGCGAACGTCGTGCGACGTTCGCCATTTTGGGTTCGCCTTACCTGGCGCTTTTTTTTGACCTCTCACCCCAGACCAGCAGATACATGGCAGCCAATCAGGAAGCTCTCCCTCCTGGACCACCCCCACACCCCCTGGACCACTCCCCTTCCATATATAAACTGAAGCCCTGCAGGGTTTTTTCATTCTGCCTGTGTGTGCTTGCAAGAGCTAGTGTAGGGAGAGAGCTGTTAGTGATTTCACTGATTTCTTTGAGGGACAGTTGATAGTAAGTTTGCTGGCTAGTAATCTACTTGATACTGCTCTGTATTGGAGGGACAGAAGTCTGCAGGGATTTGAGGGACATTTAAGCTTAGGTAGCTTTGCTGGCTAGTAATCTACCTTCTACTGCAGTGCTCTGTATGTAGCTGCCTGCTGTGGGCACTGATCTCTTCTGATCTCATCTGCTGACTGCTGTAATAACCCAATAGTCCTTGTAAGGACTGCTTTTATTTTCTTTTTTGTTGTTTTACTTTGCTACTATAACAGCCCAGTGCTATTAGTCTAGCTGTGTTGGGGAGTGGGACTGGTGTGCTGCTGTGCTGCTCCTAGTAGTTCAGCAGCAGCAACCCGAGAATTTTTTTTTTTTTAATATACATATATTTTTTTTTTCTTTTACGTTTCTTACTGTTCTTTAACGTGTACAGTGCTGTTGCTGTTCTTCATAGTAGTGCACCAATAGTAGTGCACTTGCAGGCATTATTTGCCCAGTGTGTTCTTCAAACAACAACCATCTAGCTGTGTGAGCTTGTTCACATTCTGTCTAAATATCAATAATAATACCGTCTCTAGAAACACCACCCGAGTGACGTTTTTCAGGCAGCAATAATATATTCCGTATCCACTGCTGTAGTAGTGTATACGTTAACCTTGTAGGCATTATTTGCCCAGTGTGTTCTTCATTTTCAAACAACTCCCATCTAGCTGTGTGAGCTTGTTCACATTCTGTCTAAATATCAATAATAATACCATCTCTAGAAACACCACCCGAGTGACGTAGTGTGATTTCTGCCCTTTACAGCACAAAACGCAGCGCTGTGTCAACAATGTATTTTTCAGATACATTTTTGCCCTTGATCCCCCTCTGGCATGCCACTGTCCAGGTCGTTGCACCCTTTAAACAACTTTAAAATCATTTTTCTGGCCAGAAATGTCTTTTTTAGCTTTTAAAATTCGCCTTCCCATTGAAGTCTATGGGGTTCGCGACGTTCGCGAACCGTTCGCATTTTTGACGCAAGTTCGCGAATATGTTCGCGAACTTTTTTCCGACGTTCGCTACATCCCTACTGTACAGTGACTGAATATTTTTTACACAAATATAAAAATGTATGTTCACCAGATAAAACCTACTTTTCAGTAAATATGTTGAAATATGTCACCAATGTTTTCCTAATGGATATTTCTGAGATTCACTGGACAATGGAGACCAATGATACTGTTAAATGAAGCACCTTCAACCATATTTCTAAGTTATTGTTTGTTTTTTCTTGTTACAAAGCACAAAACTATAATCTGTGAAATACATCTCTTTTCAGAATGACTTAATTGTTAGCAACAAATGGTGCTTTGGAAAAAGTTTTCCGACCAAAATAGAACTTATTTTTGGCAGCAGAGTCCCCTCTTTACTGACAATACAGTAAATGCTAAAACTATTTCCAGCTGTAGAAAATGACTTTTAAATGTGCAACCCCAAGTAATAATAAAATGTAAGTATGTTCCTTACACTGACTGGAAACTGTTTTTTGTTATTCCTAAAACAACATAAAATTGTATTTGTATATTAAAATTATAAAATTGTAGTTGTCTTGTTAATTCAAGACAACTATGAGATTTATTTTAGTGAGAGTTATACAAAATGTATTGTAAATAGGAACAAGGATGCATCTGCAGTTCATTGATTATTTGACCAGTGATGTCTTTTACAACAGATTTTCGTTATTCTGTACCATTGTGAATGCATGAATCTGCACCCAAGGGTCAAGTGATTACTGTTAATCTTCAACTGAATCTTCAATTCATTGAATTTGACCAGCAGTGATGCTGGTGCATTTCTCAGTATTTTAAGGCCCACCTACAAACATAAAATCCCAACGGTGTGCTATACACATCTTTATATCTTGTCAGTCAATACCAACATTGTGGGCCTATCTATTAAAGTTTAAGATTCAAGAAACTGAGTTTTTTAGTTTTCGAAACTTGAATTTTCAAGATTTATAAAAAATAATCTCGACAATTCAAGTGAAAAATATCAGCAGCTAAAATTTGACAAGCCTTTATAAAAGTTTAAGATAAGGTTATTTGCAATATTCAGCCATTTTCATTTTAAAGTTCTTTTTAAACAAATTTGTAAAGAAACAAATGGATATTGTGATATGAATCCATTAAATATGTTAGTAATCAAGAACAAAAATTGTGATCACAAAAAAATAAAAAACATCTCAAATTTGCATATGTATATATTTGTGATGTGAATGATAAATATTTTCTGTAAAACTCTACATAAAATGGTTAGACCGGTTAATTTGATTAGAATAAATAATTTTAAACTACAGTCATGTTGGGCTTAATTAACATATCTAACATTATCCAAAGAATTTGTTGTATTTAAAATATTTAGTATAAGTAATTCTAAAACAACTGGACTTGCTGAGTAATCATTGAAGACGTTTCAATACTTATCCGAGCAGCTTCTTCAGTTCAACTGACTGGTGTGGGAAGTCCTCGGCATATAAACTCTTCCACTAATCCAATGATTACTCCCAGTAACGTAACTGGAGGGGGCAGGCCCTGGTGCGGGACGTGCCCCCGCCCCCCTCCATACCAGATTATCTCCGCCAAAATCAGCCGATGCAGCCGGAAATTGGCAGTGCGCGAGCTGCCGGGGCGCCCTGAGGGGGTGCAGGCCCTGGCCCAATTGCACCCCCTGCTTCCCCGGTAGTTCCGCTACTGATTACTCTGCAAGTCCAGTTGTTTTAGAATTACTTATACTAGATATACCATGACCTGAATGAATATATTGTATTGTATTGTATTGTAGTTAAAATGTACTCTTTTTCTCTTTTGGAAGTCACAGCCTAAGGTCCCTATCACACTCATACACAAGTTAACCCCTGGTATGTTTTTTGGGGTATGGGAGGAATCCAATATCCAAAAACTGCAGACATGAGGAGAAAATGCAAACTCCTTGCAGATAGTGCCCTCGATGAAACTGAGGACCCTAGCTCATCAAATCAATAGATTGTTATCTACAAGTGTTCTATGAGTGACCAGTAGGGATGTAGCGAACTGTTCGCCGGCGAACTAGTTCGCGCGAACTTCGACTGTTCGCATCCGCCGAATGTTCGCGAACGTCTCGCGACGTTCGCCAATTTGAGTTCGCGTTCGATTCGAATAAAAATCGTTCGACCATTCGATTCCTTCGACCGCTAAAATCGAACGATTTCCATTCGTTCGAACGATTGTAAGCATTCGATCGAATGAAAAGCATTCGATCAAATGGCTTCGATCGTTCGATTCGAACGAAATCCTTCGATCGAACGATTAAAATCCTTCGATCGTTCGAATCGAACGATTTTGCGGGTGTTCGAAGTTCGCGAACTGTTCGCATTTTTGCCGGTGTTCGCGAACAGCGTTCGCGAACACCAAAACGGCAGTTCGCTACATCCCTAGTGACCAGGTTGGCATTTTGATTCAGGTCTTTCATATCTTTTTTAATTATTGTTTGATGGACATGGTAAACTTATGTAACTATCTTGTTCAGTGTCTATTTATGTTATACTTTATGGTTTATATCCTTTTGCTCCTCCAAATTCCGAACAGATTATTTCTCTACTTTGTCTGTATATGTTTTGTTTTTTGTTTTTTGTTTTCCTTTTTAAAAATAAATAAAAACATTTAATTAAAAAAAAATGCCCATTGACTCCAATGCAATTGGCGCAAGAAAAAAAATAACAAAAACACACTGACTGGTGAAATTTCAGCAAAAGTGTTTTGGCAAAGCAAAATGGGGCAGTTTTGCTCATCACTAAGACCTTATTTTGTGAAACCATTTTGTGTAGTTAATACTACAAATAATGTTTCATTTGCACCAGCTCTTTATTTGCACTAGCTTAAAAGCTGATTGATGAAATATAGAATGGCTAACTATTTGCAAGCCTATTTCTTTACTGAAATCAGAGCAACCTTACAAAGAACAAGAGAACTGTAATTTAAAAAATGGTACCAATTACATTTCATGTTCTACAACATTTCTAGTGGCTATTGTAACTTTAATTTAAGTTAAACGTGTAACAAATTCCTTAGTGCACTAGCAGAACCATAATCAAGTGCTGTTATGAACATTTGGTATTATATAGAACAAAGGAAATGTAAATGTCTGAACTTCCCATCTACTAAAATGGGTGTCTTTCATGACAGTTATTAGACAGCTCCTGTTGCTAGGGTTATATTTCTTTGTTTTGACATGCTTGGAATGGCTCTTCCAGTTTGGCTTTTAGTAAAATCATGTCATGTTCTAACTGGTAGCAATAAAGAGAGGTTGAAAAAGAGGGACTGGGTAAGAAACTAAAATAGTGATGTCAGTATGGTATGAATGAAAAAGAAACCTGCTAATATAAAGGCTGACATTTGTAAAAATATTATGAGCACAGCTTTTATCTGATTAGAGCAACACTAAAAACAGTGTGAACACGGGAACTGATGTTAACCTAATTGTAAAGGTTAATAGAGTAAGAGTTATTGCAGTATGACTTCCGATCTCCTCTGGGGAACAATTGCTCTGCAGAGCAAAAGATAATGTGCATTTGCCATTGCCCGGCAATTGTTAATGCACAACAGTACCTAGTATGTAGCTGAGGAATCACATCACACCTTAAATATAACAAAGCAGTTTGGTCTACATCAGTTCAAAATGGTGGCTGAACAGGCTAAATATTTGGGTAAAAGAAACTATTTATTAGTTAACTCAATTATGACTAAGAATTAGAATGGGCGTAAACCACAAAAGTACATAATGTCACTTAGTGGTAACGATAAAATCCTTGAACTTGAAATGTTCGCATAATAAATAGAACAGTTCTGTTACAGAGAAGGAGTAAATAATCATTTATAGAAGGAACTTGGAACTTGGAGTTTACAAACGTTTAAGATGAAATTGATGGAAATGAAAGAATGTCATTCAGAAGCCCTCTTGCAACTACAATACATAAAAGGCAAATGACACTCAGTAAACTTCTGTCCCCTTTCAGGTTATTGTACATATATGGAAGGAGTTTTGAGTGACCAACATCACACAATGTTCATAAAGTGTTTGATGTCGTATGGAATATGATAACAAAATGTATGTTAAAGGGATACAGTCATGGGAATTTTTTTTTATTTCAAAACGCATCAGTTAATAGTGCTACTCCAGCAGAATTCTGCACTGAAATGCATTTCTCAAAAGAGCAAACAGACTTTTTTATATTCAATTTTGAAATCTGACATGGAGCTAGACATTTTGTCAATTTCCCAGCTGCCCCTGGTCATGTGACTTGTGCCTGCACTTTAGGAGAGAAATGCTTTCTGGCAGGCTGCTGTTTTTCCTTCTCAATGTAACTGAATGTGTCTCAGTGGGACATGGGTTTGTACTATTGAGTGTTGTTCTTAGATCTACCAGACAGCTGTTATCTTGTGTTAGGGAGCTGTTATCTGTTTTTCCCATTGTTCTTTTGTTTGGCTGCTGGGGGGAAAAAGGGAGGGGGTGATATCACTCCAGCTTGCAGTACAGCAGTAAAGAGTGATTGAAGTTTATCAGAGCACAAGTCACATGACTTGGGGCAGCTGGGAAATTGACAATATGTCTAGCCCCACGTCAGATTTTAAAATTGAATATAAAAAAATCTGTTTGCTCTTTTGAGAAATGGATTTCAGTGCAGAATTCTGCTGGAGCAGCACTATTAACTGATTCATTGTGACAAAAATGTTTTTTCCCATGACAGTATCCCTTTAAGGGAAACATTTAACATAACTAAACATGCAAATATTTAACTTTTGCAAAAGTGGTCAAAATGAAGCCTTTTGCTTACACCAAGTCATGTGGGCGTTAGGGATGTAGCGAACTGCCGATTTGGTGTTCGCGAATGCCGTTCGCGAACACCGGCAAAAAATGCGAACGTAAAAAAAAATAATTTGATCGAATGCTTACAATCGTTCGAACGAATGGAAATCGTTCGATTTTTAGCGGTCGAAGGAATTCGAATGGTCGAATGGTCGAACGATTTTTATTCGAATCGAACGCGAACTCAAAATGCGAACGTTCCCAAACGTTCGCGAACATTCGGCGGACGCGAACGGTCGAAGTTCGCGCGAACTAGTTCGCAGCAGAACAGTTCGCTACATCCCTAGTGGGGGTCTTTGCATGTGGCTCAGTATGGTGTCTGTATCATAGTAAGGTTGTAGCTTCTGCACATGTTGATGGGCATTCACAATGTCCAAATGCAGATTATCAGGACCTAATTATACATATAATGTATTAGTTTCCATTTAATATTTTTAAAATATGTTATTCACAATTTTTTATGCTTCCATGCGATATTAATGCAATGTATATATCATTATTATAGTTACTAATTAGTGATTTCTGTATTACTTTCATTTTGTGATTATTCTTCAAACCTGCATCTTTTGTGGAAGTCAAATGGGTTAAAATTACCGTTTATTGTGCAGAACTGACCAAGGAAATTTTTTTGACAACGAATGATGTTAACAAGCATTTCATGGAGCTCCTCTGAAAAAGCAACATCGGGCAGCGAACAAATTCTCTCATATGTAATTTGCAGAGATTCCTAATACATTCTTTTATGTTTTACCAAACTTTTGACTTACAGATTTTGTTGAACATTTCACAAATTAGATAATCCTTTCCCTTTTCACAGTGCCCTAACATGCTGAAATACAACAATGCCTTCTCTGAATGGGGCTATCATAGAGATCCAACTCCTGTCATGCCTCTGAATATCCCTTTCACTCGTTCTCTTTTGCGTTTTAAAATTTCTTAGGTAAATAAAGCTTGCAGGATAGGCACATTCAAGTTCACGCCATAGGCAACATGCAGCTCCCTGCTCCCGCTGTCTTAAGATGTATGGCTTTGTGAAGGCTGAACAGACGTGTCAAAGTACCCACTGGGAATTTCACACTTCACCAAACTGGCAGATCCTATCTCATAGAACTTATTTGCATCTGGAAGACCATACAACTGGTGCAATGTCAGACTTCAGTCAAGCATTTTAGCTTCCCAGCTTTCCACAGCAGTCTTACCTTTTTCATAATAACAACAAAATGACATAATACATAATTCACACAAGCATTAATTGTTAGTAACCATGTTTAAATGTAAAAAAGGAAGGTTGATAATCATTTATTTATATTTATAAGTCTAGATTATAATATTTTTTATACAACATTTTTGTTGCTACCCTGCATTCGATTTTTAAGAAAAAAAACCACAAGCAAATGGTCAAAGGATCAGGCTAAAGAAATATTATAATGTAAAGAATAAGGAGTAAGCTGCTCTAGATTTAAAGTGGAAACAAATAATATAGCGTGGATTTTATTATGGCTTTCATTTTTATATAAAGGTGGTTTCATCTTTATTTTTATGGGGTTTTCTTATTTTATACAGGAAGGTAATTTTTTTAGCCTTTTCTAAAAAATAAATTATGATTAAAGGTCTTTTCGCAATTGTGATTTGTTTTACAGAAACACTAGAATATCTATGAAAAAATGAAATCATAAAATAATAGATTTTTCCATTAATTTTTATAAATTTGAACTGAAAATGATAAATAAAATACCTTAAATGTTACAAATAAACCTCCCACTGACTTCCGGCAAAGCTAATTGGATTTTAACTGCTGAAAATTTTTAATTTGACTTTTGGAGTCAAATGAAATAATAGATCTTGTAAATATAAGTTCACAAAATAAATAAAGAATAAAGAATAAGATCATGTTTTTTTTGCTGTGATTTGCCCAAATCACAGAAAAAAAATCTTGAATTTGAATAAATAGGCCCCACTGGGTTTTTAATTAATATTCTAGACACGACTAGAGTCCAGGGATAGGTGAGAATAGATATAACTTTAAATAATACACCTATTTAAAAAATATGTTGCTTTCAATATAACATATACATTTCTACTATATATATATATATATATATATATATATATATATATATATATATATATATATTTATTTATATTTATTTATAATCATATATAGTATATAGGCAGGTATATCTTAAACAGGCATACGATCTATTTCCCAGAATGTTTGGGACCTCGGGGTTTCCAGCATTATCTTTCTGTAATTTGGATCTCCATACCTTAAGTCTGCTATAATTCATTGAAAAAGTAAATAATCTCTATAGGATTGTTTTGCCACTAATATGGATTCATGCAGTTTTGTTAGGAACAAGTACAAGGTACAGTTTTATTATTACAGAGAAAATGAAAATTATTAATGTTTAAAATTGACTCCCCATAATATGTACATTTCTGGATAACCGATTTCTGGATATGGTATCCCATAGCTGTATTTAAATACTTGCTTTATTCAATAGGCTATAAATTAGTATCATGTGTATAATAACTGCTACCTTGTTTCTAAGTAAAAATAAATAAGACCTCATTCCTTAAAAAAACATCAAAATGGCTTCTTTAGAATCCAAGAGGCCAATTCAGTATGGGTCGAATATCGAGGGTTAATTAGCCCTCGATATTCGACTGTGAACTAAAATCGTTCGACTTCGAATATCGAAGTCGAACGATTTTGCACAAATCCTGCGATCGATCGATCGAAGGATTTTTCGTTCGATCGAACGATTAAATCCTTCGAATCGAACGATTCGAAGGATTTTAATCCAACGATCGAAGGAAAATCCTTCGATCAAAAAATCACAGGCAAGCCTATGGGGACCTTCCCCATAGGCTAACATTGACTTCGGTAGCTTTTAGCTGCCGAAGTAGGGGGTCGAAGTTTTTCTTAAAGGGACAGTACTTCGACTATCGAATGGTCGAATAGTCGAACGATTTTTAGTTCGAATCGTTCGATTCGAAGTCGAAGGTCGTAGTCGAAGGTCGAAGTAGCCCATTCGATGGTCGAAGTAGCCCAAAAAAACTTCGAAATTCGAAGTTTTTTTTATTCTAACCCTTCACCCGAATTTAGTGAATCGGCCCCCAAGTGTTTTGCGGTATTTTGTCTTTTCAACGTAAAGGACTTTTGGGAGAAATCGTATAATTACCTGTATTTGTGCTGCTCTAATTCCTGTCATCCACAATGCTATTGACATTACTGGTGCCTTTAATTTAATTTATTTCATTTAGGTTTGTGATCTCAAACTACTAAAACGATTTTTAGTTTGAATCGTTCGATTCGAAGTCCGAAGTAGCCAATTCGATGGTCGAAGTAGCCAAAAAAAAAATTCGAAATTCAAAGTTTTCTTTTTATTCTATTCCTTTACTCGAACTGAGTAAATGTCCCCCTATATGTAACCACAAAATGTGCTGAAATAGGAAAGTTGAGTTGCTGTTAAATAAGTAAAAAATATTTACTGGTGAATATTCCCTTTACTGTTCACTGTTCAAATAATGATCAAAATATATACATTTTACATAAGGATAATGTCCTGGTATACATTTTGTCCATAGAATTTCATAAACTTACCAACGCTGTTTTTCCTTTGCTTATTTTCCTTTTTTTTAATGATTAATAAACCATTGTGAAGGCTACATGGTAAAAATAATTCAGCTCTCTCAGATTTTGTATAAGGCATGTGAGGATTGATACTTTCTGAAGGAAAGAGACAGCAGACCAAACAGGCAGGATATGGAACTCTATTTAAATGGATAACATTTTTCTTCATGATGTTATATTCCTATTCGAGCCCATTCCTATTCTAGCCATAACCGTGTTCAAATGCTTGAAATATAGCAAAGATAAAACTATGAAATCGGGTCTCTCAATATTTTTTTCTAGATATTAGTAAATGACCTCCATATACTTCATAATGTGCTCATGCTCAGTCTGTTTACCTGTCAGCTCAGTCACTCTCACTGTTTCCTGAGGATGCTGCCTTGTAAATTGGCTTCCTTGGAATGATATCTGAGAGGGTCACTGCAGGATACTGATTGGGCTGGCTGGAAAGTTCCACTGGACTGTATAATGCAATGGATTCTATGGATCAGTCTGTCCTGGAGCCAAATGAGTGGATCAGTCAAATTAAAGGGATACTGTCATGGGAAAATTTTTTTTTTCAAAATGAATCAGTTAATAGTGCTGCTCCAGCTGAATTCTGCATTCAAATCCATTTCTCAAAATAGCTAACAGATTTTTTTTATATTCAATTTTGAAATCGGACATGGAGCTAGACATATTGTCAATTTTCCAGCTGCCCCAAGTCATGTACTGATAAAATTCAATCACTCTTTACTGCTGTACTGCAAGTTGAAGTGATATCATCCCCCTCCCTTCCCCCCCCAGCAGCCAAACAAAAGAACAACGGGTAGGTAAACAGATAACAGCTCCCTAACACAAGATAACAGCTGCCTGGTAGATCTAAGAACAACACTAAATAGTAAAAACCCATGTCCCACTGAGACTCCTTCAGTTATATTGAGAAGGAAAACAGCAGCTTGCCAGAAAGCATTTCTCTCCTAAAGTACAGGCACAAGTCACATGACCAGGGGCAGACAAAATGTCTAGCCCCATCTCAGATTTCATAATTGAATATAAAAAATTTTGCAGAAAGCTAGGCTACTGCCTTGATAAAAATTAACAAAATACCATAAACAATAAACCTCTATTGTCCCAAGCATATAATAATAATTATATATGAATTTTTAAACCTATTGCACATGTTAAATACCCAATTGATAACATATAAAAAATAATAGTGTTACTATTCAACATTCATTCTCCTATAATCATAACATTTATCCCACAGCAGGAAAAAGTATAGTGACTTACTGTACATAATTGCACTAAAGGGGCAATATACCCCCTGTTCATTTTGTAGAGTCAATAAGGCTTGTGCTGAACATACTTTCTGCATGTTTTAATGACCTCCATTATGCAGGGTGATTATCTGTGTACTGGGAATCAAATTATCTACATATGGCAGCAAAAGGGCCTTGCACCCACTGCTGCTGCACTCTGCACAAGGTACAGAATGCTGTTCTAGGTGCAAGTTGTTCTTGAATGTACACTAAGGGCAGAGTCATATTCATATATAGACACACAAGGGCCCATGCCTTGGAGAAGCTTTAGGGGGATGGCCCTTGGGTGCCTATAAAGTAGGTTTCATTTTTCATAAAAGAAAATTAGAAAATCTGTGGATTTTCACAGCAAAACTCTGGCAGTGGAGCTGGGGGAGCAGTATCAGGCCCATTGCAGCATGTGACCAGCGGAGGTGATGTCACGGGTAACTAGAAGTGACATCACCTAGATGGGCCATGCTTCAGTCCGTTACCTATGGTGGGATTTGGCAGTTGTTGTAATCTACTGCCTGCCCAGTCCCCAATGCCGGAAAATGGGGAGCTGCGAAGGTGAGGGAGTGAGGCATGTGAACAGAATTACCCCTATAGTGTTCATGCTTTGTAAAGCGTAGAATAAATGGCGGTTACATTCAGAGATGAGCAGATGGGATGAGAGATTGGATAGAGGACCACATCAGCTCATTCATGCAGTCCTCACCCCGGAAGTCTTACAAGGTGGGCGTATTGGGGGAAAAATCCACTTTTTTGCCAACCTCACCAAACAAGCAGATCCTTTAATGTATGACCAACTTAACTCACAACTACCAATAGCTGTTAATCATCTTTCAGGATTAGAATAAGGAAAGCAAACATCCGATTGTGTTCTTACTGGAACGGGCAAATTTTTAGCGTGTTTGTACATAATCCTTCCTGATGATCTTTGAATGAACAAACAAATTGCTATTGTTAATATTATTTATTCATTCATAGATCATCTCCAAGGATTACACACAAAGTCAATGTTTATGCTAGTAAAGCTAAATACAGCCTAAAAATGTTTAAATTTATTTTTATAATAATAATGATAATTTTTTTCCTATGCACAAAAATATGCCAACAGGTCTTATGTTATATGTGCAAGTAAAGCTTGTAATGTAATAATTATTATTGCAAACTGCACATTGTACTTTAGTTTATGGACATTTTTGGGCCTTATTTATCAAAATCCGTATTTAAATAAAAAATACTAGAATCTACAATGTGACCTTATATATTAATAAATAAAGCACAATTTAATCGGATTGGGGACAAACTCGATAAAATCAAGTGAAAATCCGAATCATATGATTCTTTTCTGAGTTTTTTTCCTGAATCGATCTATTTTTTCCTGAAAAGCTAGAATTTTCATATTTTTGCCCAAAAATCCCGAAATAGACAGATAATAATTTCCGCATAGACCACAGAAACTTCCAAATAGTATAGGTATATATATATATATATATATATATATATATATATATAGGTATATAGTATATACAACCTCGGCAGGCATGAGATGATGGATGGTCGAATTCTGACTTTTTCTATGTCGAGGTATAATAAATCTAAAAATTTCCACTAAAAATTTTGATTTTATAGTAAAAAAAAAAAACTCGAATTTTTCAAGTTTTTGGCATTCAGACTTTAATAAATAACCCCTTTAAGTTTATGAATTAAATGATATTTTCCCATATCACACTCACAGTATGAATCAACTAACTTTTTTAATTTTTTCATTATTCATATTTTAATATTATTATATAATTATATAATAAATGATTGGTACTGTCAGCAGAACAGACATGATAATAGGCAAGATTGCATGCATAGTACAAACAAATTACTCTTATTGTATGCTATAGTTAATGGCTTTCACTGTTTGAGCTGTCTTAATCACATTTATATAATTAATCATTAAAATGTATTTTTCTCACTCCAAGAATGTGTCTGCTGCATAATATAATGGCAATTAAAAGACTCTGCACAACTTTATCTGATATCATTCGGAAATGTTAGTGCTTGGTTTGTGCATACAGAATATAGATGAGCTTTATTGCTGGCAATGGAACAATAAAGAAATGCTTGGTATCAGCAACAAGTGAAGAGCTCTGCAATGATAACACTTTGAACTTTCCAAATTGCCAGGGATTTTAGTAATCCTTAAACATGCAGGCCCAGGATCTGGGTATCTTCAAAGTCTTAAATGTGAAAAGTCCTACATGTCAGTTGCCACATTGTGACTTGCAATTAGAGCCATCTGCTCTTCTTCTTGTTCCCTAAGGGCAGCTCCTATTTTTTACTTACTTCCTGTTGTTGACAACTTTGTTCCTCCCTCTTGCATTTCAAATATGCATCAATCTGCACCAGAAAAGTACAATTCTCTCTGTCATAAGGGAAAAAAGCAGTTCCTTTGGGCATGCATTCATTCTTTAAATAGTAGCACCTTCGTGAAAGTCTCTCGGAAACTGAAAACTACATCTGCAAACACTATTTTCAACATTATTTTTTAACATGCTTAGCACAATATGTAGGCACGGAACCTTTTGGCAGAATAATAACTCCATAGTATTCCATGCTGACTCCTGGTCATTATTTGTTTTCTTGCAGGTGAACACACACAGGAGCATTCTTGACTTAGAGAATAGAAAAGACCTAGATTTTCGTTTGTATATAAATTTCTATCGTTCCATGTTGGTTCTGGAGACAAGTTGTATAATTTTTGCACAGCCAAATTTGATTGTAACTAACATAATACAAATTTCAGCACTGTGTTAAGGCAATATACCAAGAATGTATATGACAATACAAGTTTAACTAATTGAAAGTTCACCCATAGTCTTGAATTAATTTTTTTAAAATTAGCACAATTCTCATATTTTTCAAGCAAGCTTTTGATTCATTAGGGTGTTACACTGTAATACCCCACAGGGTAAAACTAAATTCAAATAAGCAGATACAATTAAAAAAATATATTGCAATCTGTTAAAATGTTTACATGAGGGTCAAGAGAATGGTGGGAGTCCATGAGGATTCTTTAGTTCAAATTAGAAGTCAATGGGAGCTGCACTGATCCTATTGCACCTTTTTTTTTAAACCATTCAGACTTTTAGAGGTTTTCAGGTTTTTTTCACTAGTAAGGGGCCCATTTAGTGACAATCATATCATAAAGGTATAGGACCTGTTATCCAAAATACTTGGAACCTGTGGCTTTCTGGATAATGGATCTTTATGTAATTTGGCTCTTCATACCTTAAATTTACTAGAAAATCATGTAAAGATTTTTTTAACCCAATAAGGATTAAGTATATCTTAGTTAGGATCATGTGCAAGGTACTGTTTTTTTTATTATAACAGAGAAAAGGGAAATAATGTTTAAACATTTTGATTATTTTAATAAAATGGAGTCTATGGGAGATGGCCTTTCGGTAATTCTAAGCTTTCTGGATAATTTCAGAATTTTAGAGCTTTTCAGATTTTTTTTCGCTACGAATTGTTAAAAAAACGTGAATATTTAGAGGTTTTAGCAATATTGGTATTTTTAGCGCATTGTTCTTTTTTTTTTGTTTTTGATCGTATTTTTTTTGATTTGGGACTTTATGTGATGTTTTCATTTTTCCTAGTGAAAAAAAACAAAAACAAAATGCAAGGCAAATTTACAGTGTAACATTTCTATTTTATCCAGTTCAGAAACTGGTGATACAAAACACATGGGGGCACATTTACTAAGGGTCGAATATCGAGGGTCTTCTAACCCTCAAATTCGACCCTCGAGGTAAAATCCTTCGACTTCGAATATCAAAGTGGAAGGATTTACTGCAAATCCTACGATCGAACGAAAAATCATTCGAAACGAACGATTTGAAGGATTTTAAACCATCGATCGAAGGATTTTCCTTCGATCAGAAAAACCTTAGCAAAGTAATGGGGAAGGTCCCCATAGGCTAAAATTGTACCTCAGTAGGTTTAAACTACCGAAGTATGTAGTCAAAGTTTTTTTTTAAAGAGACAGTACTTCGAATGGTTGAATAGTTGAACGATTTTTAGTTGAAGGTCGTAGTAGCCTATTCGATGGTCGAAGTACCCAAAAAACCCTTCGAAATTCGAAGTTTTTTTACTTCGAATCCTTCACTCAAGCTTAGTAAATGTGCTCCATGTTGGTTTTTTTTTTTAGCATGGGTTCGTGAAAATATTTGCTGCAGGTAAAACGCAAATAGCTACATGAAACTGTACCAGGTTTAATCCCTAATTCAAGCTAACCAGTAAACCAGTTGTCTATAGCTATAAACATGGCAACACAAACTAATAGTTGTAATGGCTATGAAGATTTTCATTCATCTAGGTCATGGTATATCTAGTATAGGTAAATTTAAAACAACTGGACTTGCTGAGTAATCAATGAAGACGTTTCACTACTCATCCGAGCAGCTTAGTTGTAATCTTAGCACAATATCTACTGACTGCCAAACAGTTCATTAAACTTTCACTGACTTATTTAAAAATTTGGTCTTGTTCTTTGATTTTTGAAAATTTAATATTTATAAGCATTAAATCAGAGTCATTTGATGACAAATAAATGAACGTCTGGCAGTTTTGTCTGGGCATGCTAGAGTCCACCAGACCTGACATCCAGGGCTCACCCTTACAACATTTAAGGGGTTATTTACTAAACTGTAAATGCAAAAATCACTAAAAATCCGAATTCTTCGGAATTTATTAAACCCTGAGGATGGAAAAGTCCAAATCTGAAAATCCGGCATCTCACCTGTCGAGGTTGTATTTAAGTCAATGGGAGAAGTCCCAATGATTTTCTGATGTGCGCTGGGTTTCGTCCAATACCCCGAAGTATTCAGAGTTTTCGGGTGAAAATTACGAAAAAAATCTGGAAAATCTAATGAAAAATCATGAAAATCACATAAAAAAATCCGAAAAAAATTTGAAAATCAGATTTTTTACCTCAAAGCAAATTTTTGGGAAAATTTAATACTAAATAAGCGTTAAAAACCCAAGCGGATTTGATCGGAGTTTGTAGCAGAAAATATTGAAATAAATTCGGACTTTGATAAATAACCCCCTTAGTTTTGGATATCGCTAAATGTTATAAAATCTAAATAAAGTCCATACTGGAAATTAGTAATGGTTGATTGGAATTGGCCTGGGATAGTAGGACCTAGACCCAAAGAGACATCCTCTGGCAACTCAATCTGACCCTGCAGGGGATTTTATAGTGGTAAAGTGCATCATCAGTCTTTCTAAGGAAGCTTAATTATTTTTGTCATTGTGACCACTTGATTTTATATGGCTAATATATATTATATATATATATACATACACACACACAGTATATCAGTCACAATAGCTTTTATTATACAATGTGTTTTTACTGGTATACAGTAGGAATGAAGTCGTTTACTAATTTTGGTACGGGGGGGGTAATAAAGTAAAGACATAATGTGTAATAAAATAAATCTACTTTTTGAAGCTTCTTACTAGCTTCCAAGAGTTTAGCAGAATAGGAAGCAATATATTGTAAATTAATGACTTTGTACCCTGTGGCTAAAGAATGTTTTGGAGTTAATCCAAGCCATCCTTGCAGAAACTTTAATGCGTTTTTACTTGCCTACAATATATTTAACAAGTTTTGAAGTAGGCAAACAAAGTAAAATTATAGAACATAAAAAATGAAAATCTTCATGCTGCAACCTTAAATGTCCTGAAGGTCTGAATGATGCGTTTATTTGAGATTCTACCTTTATGAACAAAAAGGAGAAAAAGATCCTGGGAACGTTTTGAGAACGTAAACCACATAATCGAGTGCACCTTCTGATTCTGTACAAGTAACAAACAGTTATTGTCTACTCAACAGAAAAATGACGTCAACTTCAAATCTCAAACACATTATGCCAAAAAGGTAATTGCATGTTTATTTAATCAAATAAATAACTTTAGGGGGAAAAAAGCTTAACTACTGCTCTAACTGATGTACTCCAGCATAGACAAATAACTGGCCCTGTGGTTTTATTATTAAAGAAGAACAAAAGTCTAAAATGCTTCTGTGTTAGTCACCCCCAGCGTCACTACTTTTTTATTTCAGGCTGGCTCACCTATTCTTAAAAAACTGCTCCTGTCTTGGTTGCTTTCCTACCAAGTTTCAGCTTTTTCTCCCCACTTTAAAGTGCCCAAGCTTTTGCATTTTCTCCCCCAAGCGTCAGCATTTTTTCCTCACTTTAAAGTGCCCTTGCTGAGCACATTGCAGCAATTTCTTCGGATCTCTCTGTGCTATACATGTACCCACTTTGAATTGGTCAAGGAATACCTGAGAGGGGAGAAGGTTGTAATGCGGTGAGGAGGGAGTCCAGCCTTAGGTTTCTAGGTTTCCATTCACCTTCAAAAAGTATCAACAAATATCTTGAAAGTCTAATGATGCCTCACTGTAAATATAAATACATGTGATATGAGGGGTCATTTCATAGACTTTTGACAAGCAAGATCAATAAGGGGCACAACAATATGTCCCATAATGCTTGTTTCCATTCTGAGGTTTTGCTGTACTCTGCAACTCACGTGATAAAAAAATCTGGGGTGTGATGCAAAGGTGCCATAGGCAAGTGGTAAGCACAGTGCCCCATTGTTGCGTGCATCACTTGCGAATCCATAACTTGTGCGCAAGTTAGGAGATAGATGGAGGCAGGAGGTGGGATAACTATGTGTGCCGTCATGCACCCCTAATGAATACAATGATTCCAAACTAAGACAGGGCTGTATTCATGGGGTACCCAGGTTTCTATGCTCAGGAATGGAGGGCAGATATCTGCAGCAATCCATTAGCATGCATAGCACCTGTTTTTTGCACTTTTTTGCACTTTGCCTTGCACATCTAAATTACCCATATGGTGACTTAGGTTTGTCCACAACAAAACAGAATTTAATTTTTATATTCTGATATTGCATGGAGAAATCTCTATAATATTAGTCATAAAGAAAACATCAATTTACTAAGGTCCTAGGTCTCAGTGGTAATTAGTGGTGATCAGTGGTGAGCTTAGTGATTACCAAGGTGTATTAACATCCTTTGGTATTTAGTTATACCTAACAAAAGGGAACCTAATTTTTTGTCTTAAGCGTTTCTTTTTGCTTTCTCATTTTGCCAGCCACTTCCTTAATTCTCTGTTTAAATGTTTCCTTTGTGCTTGGCCTCCAATTTAATGTCAAGTTATGGCTTCATGAGTGCCTTATGTAAACAGGGTTGAGAGAGTTGCCTTTATAATTTGGAAGGGGTTAAAGGAACTGAACCTATCAGAAAGGTATTAGAGATATACTTCATGCCTGCATAGCAAGTGATTTGCACTGCTGCTTCACAAGGGATTACTTGTTAGTATCAGCAGTGCTACAGCTCAAGCCTTTGTGAACAGATTCAGACATTCAGAGTTGCATAAAATTACATTCTAAATATTTTGTACTGTATATGAAAATATGCACACTCTAGCAAGATTGCCAGCATGGTAAAAACTATTGAAAAGTGTTCTGTCCTTACTAAGTATTACCCCGAGGCAGTGTGTAGTTCGACATGCAGATAAACCTCCAGTGTTGTACTGGCCCACCAGGATACCAAGAAAACTCCTGGTGGGCCCAAGTATCAGTGGGTCCTTCTGCTCACCCAATTTGCCTTGTATTTCTATACAGTATATATATATAAAGTACACAATTTATAAAGCACATAAGTTGGCACAAAATATATATGCAACAATGGGGGTGCTGGCAGCTTTACTGGTGGCTTAATGCAGTATTAAGTCAATGTCCTTTCCAGCGATGCTACCATGAGGAGAAAATAGAAAATTGTGTGCTTCTGCCACACTATGAGCTGGAAAATGTCTTAGCTCCCACAAGGTACTGTGCTGGGTCACATGTTAGAAGGATGGTGGTTCAAAAGGTTCAAATGTGACACTGAAAAATTGCTTTGTGCAAATTCAGAAAGCAACCAGCAACAACCAAAAAGGAGCAATAGAAATGGCAACATGATGACAGTTTATGCTGGAGACATGACACTTACCGTCTGGTATCTATAGATTCCATCACTTGAATTTTGTTTCTCCTTGTTTGGTGGTCTTGACCTCAACTTTTAGGACTCTTCTATCCTCACTTAGAAAGATGTTGGTGACAAAACCTAAAGGCCATTCATTTCTTGGTCTTTCACAAGAACAACATCACCAGATTTGAGGTTGGGTTTGGCAGTTTGCCATTTGTTTTGTGGTTTTAAAATGATGTATTGCTTTATCCATCTATCCCAGAAAGTGTTTGCAAGACACCATACTTATCTCCACTGGAGCTTGTACAAGTACTTGGTTGTGAACTCCCCAGAAGGAATACTAAGGGGGTTATTTATCAAAATCCGAAAATATCAAATTTATTTCTGAAATATACTCCAACCAAATTGGTTATCTCCCTTATTTATCAATACATTTTCCTAAAAATTTCCTGTGTGGAAAAAAATTGTGAAAAATTTGGATTGTGCAAATTTTTTGTATTTTCCGGCCAAAATAAATTCAGATCTTTGCACAAAACCCAGTGCGGATCAGGATATCTTTGAGACTTCTCCCACTGATTTATATATAATTGCGGCAGGTCTGAGATGCCAGATTTTTATATTCAGACTTTTTCCTTCCTCTGGGTATAATTTTTACTAAAAATTAAAAGTTGTTGGTGTCCGGACTTTAATAAATAACCCCCCAATTGTCACAGTCTTTTGAGTAAGCAAAGTGGCAAGTGTAAGCAAGAAAGGATCTTCTGGGTCATTTGAGAAAGGAGTAGGAGCAATATACGTAAATGGCAACATGATGAGACATGACATGACAAAAAACATAAATAAATACTTATAAATACATGGCCCCATATTGTATTTATTACAATACTAGCATAATAAAAATGAAAATAATTATATTATAAATATTCAAGGAATAAAAAAAAAAAACAATAAATCTATTAAAGTCTCAATTCAGTAGTACTGCAATTTCATTTTATCTCCAAAATATATACACCTTCCAATCCCAGCATATTTTGCTGAAGCTAGACACACACAGTGAGCCAGGTGATTGATAGCGTGGACGTGGAGGCGATCGGACCCTACAATTAAAGAAATTAGAGATGAAATGGATACATAAATTAGGTACGCTGGGACCAGGTGGTTTGAACCGGGAGTATACACCAATGCTTTTTCTCTAATATGGATGACCTGATATTGTCCTATGTGTAACATTGTTTTGTATTTTCTTGTTTTTAGATCAATACAGCTCATACCCTGTTTAACAATACATAGGCATTTTCGCCCAGGAATAGAGCATACAAATTGTGAGTAATGATTTTAATATGCTGAATTGTTCATTCTTAACATATGCTGAACTGTTCAATTCGATATACAATATTTGGCAAAGAGATGGACTTTCTATGAACACTTCGAAGATGGATTTTAGACACTTTATTGACAAATGATCAATTCACACAGTTTTAAGAGCTATTTATTAAATATTTATTGCATTTATGTCACAAGGGTTAATATGAGGTAACGCTAAATGGGAGGAATGAATGTTCCCCCTCCCCCTACCTAGCTATTTAAGGGAGTTCATGTTACACTGTGGATAAGCTTGATAAAGGGCTGGTTATGCCCGAAACGTTGCTTCACTTGTCGCACAAATAAATAATTTTTTCACTGAACCGGAGTGCTGCTGGAATATATTTTGGAGATTGGATTAGACCTGGGCAGACAGAGTCCCAGTCGGCACCCAACGCTGCAAAGAGCGGTGAGAATGATTGTGTAGCACTACTTTCTATGTATGCTATTTCATTTTATGATATTTTTCTAACATTTATTATAGCAAGTGGGCATAGCTAGTTGCTTTAATTTCATTACATTTTTTTATGGTTTTAAAGTTATTTGAAATTGAAAGTTAATTGAACTTTTACAGATTATCTAGAGCTTCAATCAAGGATTGCGATTTTCATTGTAATGTATTACAGGTATGGGACCTGTTATACAGAATGCTCGGGACCTGGGGCTTTCCGAATAACGGATCTTTCCATAATGTGGGTCTTCATGCCTTAAGTCTACTAGAAATTCATTTAAACATTAAATAACCCCAATAGGCTGGTTTTGCTTTCAATAAGGATTAATTATATCTTAGTTGGGATCAAGTACAAGCTACTGTTTTATTATTACAGAGAAAAAGGAAATCATTTTTAAAAATTTGGATAAAATGGAGTCTATGGGAGACAGCCATTCCGTAATTCTGAGCTTTCTGGATATCAGGTTTCCGGATAAGGGATCCTATACCTGTATTACTAAAATTCATATTTTATTATTAAATTTCTAAACTGAGAATGTACACTGTACTCAAAAAATCTCTCTCTCTAGTGGTGTCCCAAGCTGACAAGTTGCAACACTACAAGAAATCACACTTGCTCACATAAGTATCAGACTTAAAAATACAGACTAGAAATGTGATGTAAAACCAGTGGGGAAAACACCAGGTGGCCTGTGAGTTTAATGTCCTTAGGAGTATAGCAGTTCTGAGTCTTTTATAGAAAAATAAAACAATCATCAGTTCAGGGTACCCAAATGTGGTATTTTGCTATGACTATGTCATTGTTGCCCTGTTAATTGATACATTTGGGGGATTCAATCCATGGAGAACTTGTCTCCTGCTTTTTGAAAAGGTCTCATCACATAATATATAACATCTGGGAGAAGGATTCTGGTCAGAGAGTAAGCACATTAATAAAGTGATTCCACATCTGCGTGTAGAAATAATTTCCCTGCAGATTTTCAGTTGGTGGGCCCTTTCTAAAGTTCCCCACATAGGAATCATAAAGAAGGAAACAACTAGCAGCTGGTCCACAGGCTGTATCAAAAAAGAGGAAAAAGTAGCATAAATAATTTCTCTTTTCCAACAGTGGAAATAAAACAACCTAGAATATTTAAGGTTGGCTAATACAGCATGTAGCCAAGACTGCACACAACGTAACAGAGAATGTACACAATTCTGCTTCTAGGTAGACAAAACTATGGCATAGCAAGTCCTCTAATTATTTCCAACTATCTCATCAGAAGAGGAGAACCCTTAAGTTTTCCACTGGGTGCCTTGGTGATTTAACATTATAATCCGCATGCAGTGCTGATGCATGTGATGCATGTACATATATATACATAAAACACATATATATATATATCTATATATATATATATATATATATATATATATATATATATATATATATATATATATATATATAAACAAATACAAGATTCCTCTGCACTCAACCCATTATCAATATATTTAAGACAGAGACATTTTGTGCATACTGCTACTGAAAAATGCCTTACCCTTTAAACAAAACAGGGATTGTTTGTCCATATATTGCAATATATTTAAGCTGGCCAACTATGTCAAAGTCATCCCATATCTGGCCAATCCTATGCTCAATTTTCATCTGATTCATTAAGAATTCTATGGTTTAATTATACATTTTATAAAATGGAAAAATACGTTTTACCTGCAACTTACTTGCTGCTTTCGAAAGTAAAACTCCCAACCTTGGCTGCCCTTTTATTAGACACCAGTGGGATCACCTGACTATGGTTGGAGAGGGTGGGAGCTACAACATGGAGCTGGTCACTGCTCCTGTAGAACTATAACAAACAAGGGAAAGTTGTGCTCACCACTAGTTTTTATAATCATTAGGTGGGGGTGCAATGAGGGTGTGACCACAAAATACACAAAATACATATATATATATATATATATATATATATATATATATATATATATATATATATATATAAAAAGTCATACAATGGGTGCCCCAGCACTCTTAAATGTATACTTGCTGTGTTGGTCGGTGCTCGCTCCAATCGGAGACGCCGTCACATCCCCACATCAAAATAGAGTATGTAAAGAAGAAGCAGCACTCGTCAGTTGCAAAAAATTGTATTAAAAGATCAAAGCATCACTCAAGGCAACGTTTCGGACAACACATGTGCCCTTTGTCAAGCCAAAAAAGTCTGAACTTTTTTTGCAACTGACGAGTGCTGCTTCTTCTTTACATACTCTGACATACTTTGTCAAAATAGGAGATGGCAATAGAACGAGAAATTATTCAACAATGAAATCAAACATCTGATTGGGTGTCATGGGTTGCTGCCCAGTCTACTGCTTATGAATGAGTCTCATAAAAAAGTTTTATATTTAGCCACATCTAGTAACCCATACCAACCAATCAGAGGTTTGTGTCCAAAGAGCTGACCAGCAATAGCTATCTGCTATTTGATTACTAAGACAAGTTGCAACAGTTTTATCAAGGGTCGAATTTCGAAGTTAAAAATACTTTGACTTCAAAAAATGCTCTAGAAGGTCCCCATAGGCTATCATAGCACTTCGGCAGGTTTAATTTGGTAAAGTATTGAAATCTAAGTTTTTTTTAAAGAGACAGTACTTTGATTATCGAATGGTCGAATATTCAAACTATTTTACTTCAAGTTGAAGTCGTAGTATCCTATTCGATGGTCGAAGTATTCAAAAAATTACTTTCAAATTTTTTTAATTCGAAAATTCCCTCGAATTCACTTCGACCCTTGATAAATCTGCCCCTAAGACAATATATTACATGTCCTGCTGTATACTTTAGTATGTGCCAGTGCACTCTCCATTTAATAAAAACTCTTACAGGAAAATCATAGTTTTGCTAAACAAACCTCTTTCCTGTGGTCTTAGGCTCTGGTTGGACTTATTACTCAATAATAGAATGTTCCCTGGTTTCAGTTTAAGACTTTCTGGAATTAATAAGGGAATGTTTATACATACAGCAACAGTCACATTATTTTAAATAGGCATTTTGGCTATTGGCAGCAAAGAATAGGAATATCGCTATTGTTATCATGGTACTGAATAATTGCTTATTTGGAATTTAAAAATATATATATATATTGCCTAAAGCTCTACGCTCTGTCAAGTGATTCAGGAATTTAGTTCATAATTCATTGGCTAGTGCTAATCATGTACAGGAAGAGGAAACATAACCTTGTGTTTAATGAACTGCCTTATGAAGTGTGAATCCAGTGTAGAAAATATAATGTATCTGACACCTCTTGCAAGTCAAATATAACTTGTATTAAAGTATATTTGTATTAAAGTATATTTGCAATATTTTATGCGATTTCCTTTGACTGTCATCATGCTGTACTGCATCTACTTGCCTTATAGCTCTTGGCATTTTTAAAGTATTAATTAGGATCTCTGTGATACTTTTATTAGACAACGCTCTGTTGCATATGAAGAGTCTAGTTTTTGTACTGACGTCCTATTAAAATAATCAGCCTTTAAAAAGCGAGGAATAGTGAAGCTGCCAACTCCACCAGAGCTTTATACAAGAGTTCTGCTGCTTGACCTTCTAAAAGAAAAAAAATGACCTAGATGAGCTGTAGTCAGTGAATATGCCTTTGTATGCAGGGTTCCACTGGTAATCTACTGTATTTGATGACCCACAATCACGCTTTTTTCAATGTTTATTCTTAGACTATATGAGTTGTTAGTGAATATGTCTTTGTATGAAAGGCTCCACTTGTGATCCATCTGATGACCCACAATCATGCTTCTTTTTATTTTACTGTGTATTTTTAGACTGCTTTGGCTTCTAATATTTCCCTATGTTTAGAGACATTTTAGAGACTATCTATCTGTTCCAATCATATCAGAAACCATGTTCAGCTGTCACAACATATGGTAAATATCTTTACTATATTAATTATTGATATAAATCTTTGCTTATCAGTACATCATAAGTGAAAAGTATACTCCAGCCAATATATTTTAAACATATGGACCTATTGAACTCATGATTTGTCAGCTGGATTTACAATAAAATTGTTGCAAGCTATAAATTGCTTTACCATCCACATCCTACCTGCACAGAACTTCAACAATGTGCTTAGTGGGGAGGCAGAAGAATTACTCACTGAGGCTTTGGGGTCAGTAATGCTGTAACCAGCATTCAAAAAGTTCAAAATAGTGGTGGGGCTGCTTATTACGAAGCCTCATGAATCACGCAGAAAATTATTTGCACCAGGATACAGGTTAGAGAACCTCAGAGGTATGGAATGGTAAACACCAACTAATCAATTCCATGGGACAATTTTAAAGCAGGGAAAAAAAATTGACATGGGGAGCCTTTTTATCAAAGTCTACATTTTTCTGATTATTTTAATCCAAAAAGTCAGACAAAACTAAAATCCACAATTGGACCTTATTTATTAAAAAAAAAATCACGATTTAATCGGATTGGGTACAAACACGATAAAATTGAGCGAAAATCTAAATCGTATGTATTTTTAAAATTTCCGTCCTAAATAGTCGGATTTTCTGGCTAATTCCAACGCAGACCACAGAAACTTACAAATAAGATAGTGACCTTTTAGATTGACTTACAACCTTGGTAGGTCTGACATGCCGGAATTTCGAATTCTGACTTTTTCCATCCTTGGGGTATAACAAATCTCAAAAAATGCTGTTTTTTTTCTAAAAATTTGTATTTTATAGTAAAAAAAACGTTAGTTTTTGGCATTCAAACTTTAATTAATAACTCCCTAACTGTGTAGGGGTTATTAGTGTGGGGGTTATTTATCACAATCTGAATTTATCACATTATACTTTGCATAGGTTATTTCTTCTTATTTATCAATAAATTCACAAAATTTTTTCAAGTTTTTGCCAATTGGACTCCCTGTATGATATAATGCATCTATTGTGGGAGAGCATTAATGTAGTTTATAACTAATGCTTGATAAAGAAGGGGGCTAGCAATGGTGCATATTATGTTTTGGTTTTTTTTAACTAATCAAAAATCACCAAAGCCCTTTATCAGTGAAGAAATATTTCTCTAAAAATGCTTCCAGAAGATACCTCCAACTTATTTTCTGCTGATTCACAGAACTTGCTCTGGGTTGCTCTCAGCTGTTAGGGACAGATTCACATTATGCAATAAATATATAGTACTATACAACTCAGGCTACAAGGCTAACTAGTTATTAATTTAAAAAAAGCAATGCATTCTGCTTCACAGTTTAATAATCAGTCCTATAATATCAGTCTCATTAACGACTTCCTACAACAATAATTTCCAACAACTCCTAACTTAGCTTCCAACTGCTGCTCAGAGAACACCAAGTATGTGCAGTTTTAAAGATGGCCTAACAAGATCTAAACAAGATCCAGCTCCTGTGGACTGGATCTTTACTCACTGTCAGTAAATTAAAGACTGTTGTTTCTGTATTGTTATCAAACTCCAAAAGAAGTATCTAGTAGCCAAAGCAAGCCAGACTGGTTAGGAATACTGTATAGGTTCATAGCAAAAACAGCAGGAACACATAGATTTCACAGACAGGCCTAGTGTAAAAAAAAAGTATATTATTTTTCAAAAATGTACAAAAATAGGATTAGCATTTCATGCCTAGATGCACTTTATCATAGACTATGGTGTTCACTCGGGATGGCGCGAACTGTTCGCCGGCGAACTTGTTCGCGCGAACATCGGGTGTTCGCGCTCGCCGGAAGTTCGCGAACGTCGCGCGACGTTCGCCATTTTGGGTTCGCCATTGTTGGCGCTTTTTTTTGCCCTCTCACCCCAGACCAGCAGGTACATGGCAGCCAATCAGGAAGCTCTCCCCTGGACCACTCCCCTTCCCTATAAAAACCGAAGCCCTGCAGCGTTTTTTCACTCTGCCTGTGTGTGCTGAAGAGATAGTGTAGGGAGAGAGCTGCTGCCTGTTAGTGATTTCAGGGACAGTTGAAAGTTTGCTGGCTAGTAATCGTTTTGATACTGCTCTGTTATTGGAGGGACAGAAGTCTGCAGGGGTTTGAGGGACATTTAAGCTTAGGTAGCTTTGCTGGCTAGTAATCTACCTTCTACTGCAGTGCTCTGTATGTAGCTGCAGTGGGCAGCTGTCCTGCTTCTGATCTCATCTGCTGACTGCTGCAATAACAGTAGTCCTTGTAAGGACTGCTTTTATTTATTTTTTTGTTGTTTTACTACTACTACTACTACTACTACTACTACTACTATAAGAGCCCAGTGCTATTAGTCTAGCAGTGTTGGGGAGTGGGACTGGTGTGCTAATCTGCTGCTCCTAGTAGTTCAGCAGCACCAACTTTAATTTTTTTTTTTTTAATATTCATTTTTTATTTATTTTACTTTTTTTTATTTTACTACCGCTGTAGTAGTGTATAAGTTGACCTTTTAGGCATTATTTGCCCTGTAGGCATTTTTTGCCCAGTGTGTTATTCAACCAACTGCCATCTAGCTGTGTGACCTTGTTCACATTCTGTCTAAATATCCATAATATTACCGTCTCCAGAAAAAACACCGGAGTGACTTTTTTCAAGCAGCCATAACATATTTTACGTAATCTGTATCCATCGCTGTAGTAGTGTATAAGTTGACCTTTTAGGCATTATTTGCCCTGTAGGCATTTTTTGCCCAGTGTGTTATTCAACCAACTGCCATCTAGCTGTGTGACCTTGTTCACATTCTGTCTAAATATCCATAATATTACCGTCTCCAGAAAAAACACCGGAGTGACTTTTTTCAAGCAGCCATAATATATTTTACGTAATCCGTATCCATCGCTGTAGTAGTGTATAAGTTGACCTTTTAGGCATTATTTGCCCTGTAGGCATTTTTTGCCCAGTGTGTTATTCAACCAACTGCCATCTAGCTGTGTGACCTTGTTCACATTCTGTCTAAATATCCATAATATTACCGTCTCCAGAAAAAACACCGGAGTGACTTTTTTCAAGCAGCCATAATAAATTTTACGAGATCCGTATCCACCGCTGTAGTAGTGTATACGTTGATCTTGTGGGCAGTATTTGCACAGTGTTTTCTTCAAACCGCCATCTAGCTGTGTGAGCTTGTTCACATTTTGTCTAAATATTGATAATATTATCGTCTCTAGAAAAACCACTTGAGTTACTTTTTTTCAAGCAGCATTCATATATTTTACGTAATCCGTATCCACCGCTGTGTATACGTTGACCTTGTAGGCATTATTTGCACACTGTTTTCTTCAAACCGCCATCTAGCTGTGTGAGCTTGTTCACATTTTGTCTAAATATTGATAATATTATCGTCTCTAGTAAAACCACTTGAGTTACTTTTTTTCAAGCAGCATTCATATATTTTACGTAATCCGTATCCACCGCTGTGTATACGTTGACCTTGTAGGCATTATTTGCACAGTGTTTTCTTCAAACCGCCATCTAGCTGTGTGAGCTTGTTCACATTTTGTCTAAATATTGATAATATTATCGTCTCTAGAAAAACCACTTGAGTTACTTTTTTTCAAGCAGCATTCATATATTTTACGTAATCCGTATCCACCGCTGTGTATACGTTGACCTTGTAGGCATTATTTGCACACTGTTTTCTTCAAACTGCCATCTAGCTGTGTGTATTATCGTTTCCAGAAAAACCAACTGAGTTTTTGTTGTTGTTGTTTTTTTAAAAATAATGCCAGGCAAAGGCAGGCCGCCACGCAGAGGCCGTGCTAGGGGCCGTGCTGCTATGCAATCCTGTGGCCCTAGCAAATTGCCCAGTTTTAAAAAGCCAATGACCCTGAACTCCCAAAATGCTGAAGAGGTAGTTGACTGGCTTACACAGCACACCCCATCCTCTACCGTTTCTAACTTTACCACAACATCCTCCTCATCCTCCACTGCTATGGCCACCCCACGTAACACTTCCTCCACCACCGGTGCCCCTTCTTCACTGGAGTCAGAGGAGTTATTTTCCCATGAGTTTCTTGAACTGAGTAATGCGCAACCATTATTGCCAGAAGAAGATGAAGGAGATGAGGACGTTACACCAGATTTAATTCTGGCAGAGAACACGACAGAGATGGACATAATGATGAGTGATGAGGAGGAGGTCCCCGCTGCTGCTTCCTTCTGTGATGTGTCAGAAGAAATTGATGCATCTGAGGAGAATGATGATGAGGAGATTGATGTTTTGTGGGTGCCTAGTAGAAGAGAGCAAGAGGAGGGTAGTTCAGATGGAGAGACGGAGAGTCAGAGAGGCAGTAGGAGAATAAGACTTAGAAGAAGCAGGGAGGACAGCCCGCAGGGATCAGTTGGGCAACAACATGTATCGGCACCTGTGTTCAGCCGGCCAACGCACCCGCCATTGCCGCCAATGCCGCCAACTTCTACTGTTACCGCCAGATCGCACACTTCCAAAAAGTCAGCAGTGTGGCATTTTTTTAATGTGTGTGCCTCTGACAAAAGCATTGTAATTTGCAATGAGTGCAGTCAGAAACTGAGCCTTGGTAAGCCCAACAGCCACATAGGTACAACTTCTATGCGAAGGCACATGAGCGGCAAGCACAAAGCACTTTGGGAGCAACACCTCAAAGGCAACAGGCAAACTAAAAGCCACACTCCTTCTGGTCCAGCATCTTACTGCTCTACCTCTGCTCTCCTTGACCCGTCTGAACCACCCTCCACTCCGCCTTCCACCTTGACCACCTGTTCCCATTCCCAGTCATCTGCCACCAGCCAAGTTTCTGTGAAGGCCATGTTTGAGCGTAAGAAGCCAATGTCTGACTGTCACCCCCTTGCCCGGCGTCTGACAGCTGGCTTGTCTGCACTCTTAGCCCGCCAGCTTTTACCATACCAGCTGGTGGACTCTGAGGCCTTCCGCAAATTTGTAGCAATTGGGACACCGCAGTGGAAGGTACCCAGCCGCAATTTTTTTTCTAAAAAGGGATTACCACACCTGTACCAACATGTGCAGAGCCAAGTTACCGCATCTCTGTCACTTAGTGTTGGGCCAAAGGTCCATATGACTACTGACGCATGGTCCTCCAAGCATGGTCAGGGCAGGTATGTCACCTACACTGCCCACTGGGTGAACTTGGTAATGGCTGGGAAGCAGGGAATGGGTAGCTCAACAACAACAACAGTGGAGTTGGTGTCACCGCCACGGATTGCACGCGGTTCTGCCACCACCTCTACTCCTCCATCGCTCTCTACCTCGTCTTCTTCCTCTTCTTCTTCTTACTCTGCTGCTGGGTCCTCCTTCTCCTCCTCCACACCTGTGCACCCCCAGCTCCCCCTAGGCTATTCGACGTGCCAGGTACGCCGTTGTCACGCTGTCTTGGGGATGACGTGCCTGGAAAGCAAAAACCATACCGGATCTGTACTCCTGTCATCTCTGCAGTCACAGGCCGATCGGTGGCTGACCCCACACCAACTGCAGATCGGAAAAGTGGTGTGTGACAATGGAAGCAATCTGTTGGCAGCGTTGAGACTGGGCAATTTAACACATGTGCCCTGCATGGCACATGTGTTAAATTTAATAGTCCAACGTTTTGTCTCCAAGTACCCAGGATTCCAGGACGTTCTCACCCAGTCCAGAAAGGTGTCGGCCCATTTCAGACGTTCCTACACAGCCATGGCACGCCTTGCTGACATTCAGCAGCGCTACAACATGCCAGTCAGGCGTTTGATTTCTGACAGCCAGACTCGCTGGAATTCAACGCTCCTTATGTTGGAACGTCTGCTGCAACAACAAAGGGCCGTCAACGAGTACCTTTTTGAACTGGGTGGTAGGACTGGATCTGCAGAGCTGGGGATTTTTTTCCCCCGTTACTGGGTGCTTATGCGCGATGCCTGCAGGCTCATGCGACCTTTTGAAGAGGTGACAAATATGGTCAGTCGCACCGAAGGCACCATCAGCGACCTAATACCCTTCGCTTTCTTCCTGGAGCGTGCCGTGCGACGAGTGAGAGATGAGGCTGTAGACCAGCGTGACGAGGAGCTGGAAGCGCACGATTTATGGTCGGAATCACCAGAACGAACCCAGGCACCTGCTGCAACGCAGGGAGAGGTGCCAGAAGTGGAGTCAGAGGAGGAAGGTGGCTTTGTGGAGGAGGAGGTGGAGGACCAACAGGAGCAGGCTTCCCAGGGGGCTAGTGGTGACCTTTTGGGACCCCTGGTCTTGTACGTGGCTGGGGGGAGGAGACCGTGGATGATGCAGTCCTTGATAATGAGGAAGCGGAGATGGATAGCTCTGCATCCAACCTTGTGAGAATGGGGTCTTTCATGCTGTCATGCCTGTTGAAGGACCCCCGTATCAAGAGGCTTAAGGAGAAGGACCTGTACTGGGTCGCAACGCTACTAGACCCTCGGTACAAGCATAAAGTGTCAGAAATGTTACCAACATACCACAAGTCCGAAAAGATGCGGCATTTACAAACCAGCCTGCAAAACATGTTGTACAATGCTTTTAAAGGAATTGTTCAGTGTAAAAATAAAAACTGGGTAAATAGATAGGCTGTGCAATATAAAAAATGTTTCTAATATAGTTAGTTAGCCAAAAATGTAATGTATAAAGGCTGGAGTGATTTCATGTATAACAAGTCAGTCAGAGCACTACTTCCTGCTTTTCAACTCTCTTTGTTTACACTGACTGGTTGCCCTGGCTACCAGACAGTAACCAATCAGAGACTTGAGGGGGGTCCACATGGGTCATTTCTGTTGCTTTTGAATCTGAGCTGAATGCTGAGGGTCAATTACAAACTCACTGAACAGAAATGTACCATGTGGCCCCCCTTCAAGTCGCTGACTAACTCAGAGTTATAGAGCTGAAAAGCAGGAAGTTGGATTCTGGCTGTTTTATTAGACATCTGTTCACGCCAGCCTTTATATATTACATTTTTGGCTAACTAACTATATTAGAAACATTTTTTATTTTGCACAGCCTATCTATTTACACAGTTTTTATTTTCACACTGAACTATTCCTTTAAGGGTGATGTCACTTCAGGAACTCATCAACATTCCAGGGGCAGAGGTGCCAGTAATCCTGCCACGAGCACACCTGCAAGGACAAAGCCCTTTGGCCGGTCTGTAACGTCAGACATGCAAATGTTTTTCTGTCCAAGGCAGCGCCACAACCCTTCTGGATCCACCCTCAAAGAACGCCTCGACCGGCAGGTAGCGGACTACCTGGCATTAACTGCAGATATCGACACTCTGAGGAGCGATGAACCCCTGGACTACTGGGTGCGCAGGCTTGATCTGTGGCCAGAGCTGTCACAATTTGCCATGAACCTCTTGTCTTGCCCAGCCTCAAGTGTGCTCTCAGAAAGGACCTTCAGTGCAGCAGGAGGGATTGTAACTGAGAAGAGAACTCGCCTAGGTCACAAAAGTGTCGATTACCTGACCTTTATTAAAATGAATGAGGGGTGGATCTCGGAGGGTTACTGCACGCCGGAAGACTTGTTCTGACTTCTATGCAGCTGTCCTTCTCTTCAAGCCTCATGACTCCACACACAGCTGTCCTTTAGCGTCCTCCTCCCTCCGCCACCGTTACAAACTAGGGTGCAAACCCTACTGGTTTAATTTTTTCTGGCCTCTGTGCTTCAGTGGCTGCAACCAAAAAAACTGGGCAAACAATGTCTACAAGGTCAACGTATGGCAAAAAATGACTATTTTCAGCATTTATATGGCATATTTTTTCTGGCAACTGTGCTTCAGTGGCTGCGTCCAAAAAAATGCATATTTTCTGCATTTATATGGCATAATTTTTCTGGCCTCTGTGCTTCAGTGGCTGCAACCAAAAAAATGCATATTTTCTGCATTTATATGGCATAATTTTTCTGGCCTCTGTGCTTCAGTGGCTGCAACCAAAAAAATTTATATTTTCAGCATTTATATGGCATAATTTTTCTGTCAACTGTGCTTCAGTGGCTGCGACCAAAAAAATGCATATTTTCTGCATTTATATGGCATAATTTTTCTGGCCTCTGTGCTTCAGTGGCTGCAACCAAAAAAATTTATATTTTCAGCATTTATATGGCATAATTTTTCTGTCAACTGTGCTTCAGTGGCTGCGACCAAAAAAATGCATATTTTCTGCATTTATATGGCATAATTTTTCTGGCCTCTGTGCTTCAGTGGCTGCAACCAAAAAAATTTATATTTTCAGCATTTATATGGCATAATTTTTCTGGCAACTGTGCTTCAGTGGCTGCGACCAAAAAAATGCATATTTTCTGCATTTATATGGCATAATTTTTCTGGCCTCTGTGCTTCAGTGGCTGCAACCAAAAAAATTTATATTTTCAGCATTTATATGGCATAATTTTTCTGGCAACTGTGCTTCAGTGGCTGCGACCAAAAAAATGACTATTTTCAGCATTTATATGGCATATTTTTTCTGGCCTCTGTGCTTCAGTGGCTGCGGCCAAAAAAACTGGGCAAACAATGCCTACAAGGTCAACGACGTTGACCTTGTAGGCATTGTTTGCCCAGTTTTTTTGGCCGCAGCCACTGAAGCACAGAGGCCAGAAAAAATATGCCATATAAATGCTGAAAATAGTCATTTTTTGCCATACGTTGACTCAACGTATATGGCAAAAAATGACTATTTTCAGCATTTATATGGCATATTTTTTCTGGCAACTGTGCTTCAGTGGCTGCGACCAAAAAAACTGGGCAAACAATGCCTACAAGGTCAACGTATGGCAAAAAATGACTATTTTCAGCATTTATATGGCATATTTTTTCTGGCAACTGTGCTTCAGTGGCTGCGTCCAAAAAAACTGGGCAAACAATGTCTACAAGGTCAACGTATGGCGAAAAATGACTATTTTCAGCATTTATATGGCATATTTTTTCTGGCAACTGTGCTTCAGTGGCTGCGTCCAAAAAAACTGGGCAAACAATGTCTACAAGGTCAACGTATGGTGAAAAATTACTATTTTCAGCATTTATATGGCATATTTTTTCTGGCAACTGTGCTTCAGTGGCTGCGTCCAAAAAAACTGGGCAAACAATGTCTACAAGGTCAACGTATGGCGAAAAATGACTATTTTCAGCATTTATATGGCATATTTTTTCTGGCAACTGTGCTTCAGTGGCTGCGTCCAAAAAAACTGGGCAAACAATGCCTACAAGGTCAACGTATGGCAGTTGTTTAAAGAGAACAGTAGATTACTAGCCAGCAAAGCTACCTAAGCTAAAATGTCCCTCAAATCCCTGCAGACTTCTGTCCCTCCAATACAGAGCAGTATCAAGCAGATTACTAGCCAGCAAACTTACTATCATCTGTCCCTGAAATCACTAACAGCTCTCCCCCTACACTATCTCTTCCAAGCACACACAGGCAGATTTTTCAGATACATTTTTGCCCTTGATCCCCCTCTGGCATGCCACTGTCCAGGTCGTTGCACCCTTTAAACAACTTTAAAATCATTTTTCTGGCCAGAAATGTCTTTTTTAGATGTTAAAGTTCGCCTTCCCATTGAAGTCTATGGGGTTCGCGAACCGTTCGCGAACCGCTCGCATTTTTGCGCAAGTTCGCGAATATGTTCGCGAACTTTTTTTCCGACGTTCGCTACATCCCTAGTGTTCACCAACCCCTTGGATGTTGCTCTCAGTGGCCTTCAAGAAGGCCATAAACACAAGTTGTACCTCCAAACAGAGCCTCTTGTAGGCTGCCAGTGCACATAGGGGCTACCAAATAGCTAATCACCGCCCTTATTTGGCACACTAGGAACTTTTTTCATGCTTGCATTTCTCGCCAACTCTTTCTACATTTGAATGTGGATATAAAAGTTTGTTGACTTCTGTTCTATGTAATACCTTAATACATTTAGAAAAAGCACTTCATTAAGGGAGAAATTTTGCAAATAGGTTGTGAATTATAATAATTAGTGTATAACTGGCTTTTGGCTGCAAAGATTTGCCAATTCCAACAGTATTCATTGAGTTCTTTCTAACTGCCAATATTCTATGACTATTACTACTGTAAAACAACAATGAAATTCCCAAATAGCATCAAACCATAGATGTTTTGAAAATATTCTCCAAAAAAACCTTTTGGGGACCAACAGACAGAAGCTTATGATGGTATCATTAACCTAATAAAGAAAAGTATGTCTGAAACCAAAGTGCAAGGATATTCTAAAACAATGCAAAACATATGTTTTCTACATGTGGATATCATTTATAATGGCCTCTGAGGCATTCTGTCTCATTACAGCTAAGGGGACATGGCATGTGAATTTTGTCAGCAGAAAGCCTATCTCCAACAAAGAAAAAGGCAATTTGATATTTTTTGATGGCCATTGTAGCAACTTCATATTAAAGTACAAAACTTATGTACTGGAGTTCTATTATTCCCCCTCCCCACACTATAGAAAAAAAACATTTTATACACACACACTAAGAACAGATCACTGGTCAATTTGGATACATATAGGGGCAGATTTATCAAGGGTCGAATTTAGACATTTGAAAAACTTCGAAATTTTATTTCATTGTTGAGACGAGTCTCTTGACCAAATTAATGGTAGGGGGTGGACCTTTAGGGGTATAGGCTCTAAGAGAAAGGAAAGGTCTTCCAATGTAGAAATTTTACCTGTGGCATGTGCAAGTTTAGTTAGTTGGTTTAGTAAACAAGCAGGAGCTTAGGCAACTAAATGCATGGCTGCAATCTCGGTGTAAACTTTTTCCATCCAATGTCCTAATGAATGGCACTCTTATTCCCACAGGATAATATAGAGGAGTTTGCAGTTTAAAAAGTTGTAGAGATAGAGATATGTGAAACTGGGCAGGGCTAAATAATGGCCACATATATACAGTACATTATATAATATTTCATGTCCCAATGGCTTAAAAAGCAGAGTTGATTTAATCCATCCATTAATTAAAAATATTTACCATGCAAAATATTTAGTACTCTCAGTGATCTCAAATTCTGTGTGACAGGGTCTCCTTCACTTAGTTTCTTTAACTTTTAATCTTGATTGTAAACTCTACTTTATATATATTTTTATTGTATCATCATATTCACCCCGTTTGTTTTATTAATGCATTGATCTACTGTTCAGTGCTGTGTGAAGAAGTAGCATTATAATAATACTAATATACATAATACATTGCATGTTATATGCTATACATATTATTTCTTCCAACTGAATACATGCAGGCCTCTTGAGTATCACATATTCCCAATGAAAATAGCATACTACATGCAAGGGACCATTTGATAACATTTCTAAAATGAGCAACATGAATGATTTATTGGCTGAGATGAAACTGACTATGTGGGCTAAAAGTAAAGGGCTTGAGTATATAAGCTTTCTCTTAAATGTTATATTTTCATGTACAACAGATCTAATCCAGCACATTATTTTTAAAGGGATTCTGTCATTATTTTTACGGTGTAGTTTTTATCACTATGTTTTATTCTGTACATTGCAAATAATTAATTCCACCATTTCATATTTTATTGTTGAACCAATAAATATATTGTTTTTTAGATGTAACATTGGCTTACTAATAGGCTGGTGACTGTTTAAAACAACTATATCAGACAAATGAACAAAACAGGATAAGTATTTTTATTATTTTAAAGTAAGAGTTGTAGATTTAATACTTATGGTTTAATTTTTAAAAGATTGTGCTGTATTAGGTACTGTATTGCAAAGTTTAATGGGCTAAAGGGTTTACAGCAAGTTTGCCAGAAACTGGCTTACGTTGCAGTTAGAATTCCCTTAGTTTGAGGTGGGTGGGGTTTGATTAGTTGCACCTCAACAGACAGTATTAATAGAACCCCTGGGACTCCAGTTGAACTTGCAGTGTATAGTTGCTATTTAAAGGGAGTCTGTCATGATTTTTCGATATAGTTTTTATTTCTAAATTACACTGCAAATAATTCACTCTACAATATAAAATTTCATTCCTGAACCAGCACATGTATCTTTTTTACTTGTCATTTTATCTGGTCATTTGCTTTCAGAAAGAGCCAACACTTTAGGATGGAACTGTTTTCTTGCAGGCTGCCGTTTCTCTTGCTCAATGTAACTGAATGTGTCGCAGTGGGACCTGGATTTTACTATTGAGTGCTGTTCTTAGATCTACCAGGCATCTTGTGTTAGGGAGCTGCTATCTGGTTACCTTCCAATTGTTCTTTTGTTAGGCTGGTGGGGGGGGGGGCAAGGGAAGGGGGTGATATCACTCCAACTTGCAGTACAGCAGTAAAGAGTGACTGAAGTTTATAAGAGCACAAATCACATTACTAGGGGCAGCTGGGAAACTGACAATATGTCTAGCCCTATGTCAGATTTCAAAATATAAAAAAATCAGTTTGCTCTTTTAAGAAATGGATTTCAGTGCAGAATTCTGCTGGAGCAGCACTATTAACTGATGCATTTTGAAAAAAAAAAATTTCCCATGACAGTATCCCTTTAAGTTCTTTTTAAGTGGGTCTCTTTCAGTGGAGTTAAAAATTCAAGAATTCAAAACAAAAGGAGTTTAAAACAAGGTAAACATTTTGTTATAAAGTCTTATGAATCCTGTTTCTTTGTAACTGCTTTCTGTATTGTACGTCCAACACAGTCATATGTAGGCAAATTTGTTCCACACTGCTTATGACTGTGGTGGATGTGAGTTTATGGCATCCCTAGACCATCCAATTGCAACATTGCAGTTGATTGACAATCTTTAGAGTTGTCTCTTGCTCAGTGAGCAAGACCTAGTTGGGTCAGATAGTTTTTCGGTAGGAGAACATCAGCAGGATGATGCAGTCAGTTGGATAACAGTTGGAAAGCCTAGTATGGAAAAAGGAAGGAAGGCTGATCCAAAAATCACACTCCCACTAACCACTCCCCATTTAACAAATACACCATCTTTGAATATATAAATGAACGCAGTGTATAATACCCCCAGAACTCATAGTAGGATGGCACATTATTTCATGTACATTTCCACAGTAAAAAGTAGCAAAATTAAAGTGCCCCCCTCCCCAAATATAACAGGGAGGCCAGACTCAGAGTCCCAGTGAGTGTAAAAGGAACTCAGGAGTGTTTAACTTGTAAGATAATCTACAATTCACAACATCCACATCAGCCTTGGAGTAAGGGCAGGAAAAGTGCAGCAACAAGCTAGTTATCCTTTCCCTTCAGTATGCGAGATGGTGCGGAACTACAGCTTGCAACAAAACAATAGTGACATCATATACCTTTCTAACCAGGCATGATAGGCATCCTACCAATCACTTAATCCAGTGATACTGGGAACTGTGGCCATAATGTAGTGGTTCAAAGCCTTCAACCCACCAACCCATTCCAAAGAAAACACCTACCCGCTGCCATCAGAAGCACCGAGCGCAGATCTCACACCTTACTGACCACAAGCAGCACCAGGAATTTTTTGCTAAGTGGGAAATTGGGAGATGCTGAACAGAGGGGCCAGTGATTGGAACAGGAGGTGTCTGTGTATCTGCACAAGTCCCCCTGCTTTTACTCAAGCACATAACTAACTCTGCTATTAGAAAACCTGTCCAATCAGTGGCAGCTAAACTGGGAGTCACATGGGGCCATCTCCTTAGCAACCAAGAAGCGGTAAAACACCTGCCAAGGCCGGGGCCGGTATTACAAATTTACCGGCAAGCAGGGGCTTTACAAAATGCCCCTGCCCTGCCCCCAATTGCACAGAACTTACCTTTTTTCCAACGTTGTGGACATCGCTGCGATGTTGCTCTGCCCCTTTTGCGGCACACCGTGTAGCTCCGCCCCTTTTTGCGACACAGACCGCCCCCTTTTGGTTGGTAATATTTTTCAGTAAAGGTGGCAACCCTATCTGTGGTTAGCATTACACAGGGACTTTAGTTAAGGGGAAATCACTGGGACAGTTCACAGAGCAAATTGCTACAGGGCACAGGGACTTGAAATGGTGCCTGTCCCCAGGAAACGGGGCCTGTCCCCGGGAAACAGGGCGTGATGGTAAGCTTATCTATTGTTGCTTAGCAATGTGACATCATTATGTAACCCTGTGTGATTTTCTCCTTCCTCTTCCTGTGTGTGTTCTCTCTGTGGAACTTCCTGTTGCAGACTTGTTATGCTCAAGTGTTTATGCTAAGTTCAAAGCAACCAAGTTCACACAGAAGTTGGCGTGTCTGTCCTCACTTACAAAGAAGCTGCACATGCAGTTCAGATCAGCACTCTGCTAACACATCCCGCATTTGTTTACAGTGCAGTCCAACATGCAGCCCCCAGTTGTGAAGGTTCGAAGTTAAAAACTTTGAATTTCGAAGTAATTTTTGGGTACTTCGGATTGGGACCATCGAATAGTCCTACTTCAATTTGAAGTTGAAAATATACATAGAAATTCGAAGGTCGAATTTTTTTGAAGTACTGTCTCTTTAAAACTTCAACCATTCGCCACCTAAAAGCTGCCGAATGCTGTTTTAGCCTATGGGGGACCTCCTAGAACCTGTATGGAGGCACTTGGGGGAGTTTGAGAGACCGAAGGTCGAAGTTAATAAAACTTCGAATCGAAGTAGATCGAAATAGCGCTACTTCAAATTGTACGATTGGAAGTAGGCCCACTTCGACCCCAAAAAACTTCGACCACCATTCGGAAATTTTTTTTAGCTTCAAACTTTGACCTTTGATAAATATGCCCCATAGTGTTTTTCTTGGGGCCCTCCTATTAATAAAGACAGCCCTAGGAGTATTGTGTGAAACCCCACAGAATAAGATGAAACAATAACACAAATTCTCTTTTTTTAGGAAAAAACTCACCAATTGCCAGTTTTATGAACTGTACAATTACAGACTGCTCTTCTGCAAACTGATTTAGGAACACTTTGTATTGGAACACACTTATAAATTAGGGATCTTATTTAACTGCCAAAACTAATATCTTATAAACAAATTCATGTAAATACATGCTAAACATACATTTTCTAGTGAAGTTTGCAATGTAAACAATGCAAAGCCAATTCAATGTCAGGACGAGTAGTGTGCCAGCTTTATAATGTCAAGGCAACTTTGTATTTTTAGACCTGAAAACATACTTATTTTTATTTGAAATAAAAACATCTTAGCAGGATCATGCCAAACCAACATTACAGCATATTTGTCCTTTTAGAGGAAATAATATTTGCAAAGTTTCACTTCCATTCAAAGTTCAATAAAATGTCCCTTATCACTTAACACAGAACACTTACAAAGCAGGCATCCCAGACATATTATATAATGTCTCAACGACTTTATAATCCATTGGAATGCAAAACAAAATAGTGCCAGTTCATTGTGAAACTGAGCAGGCAGCCTACTTGATAGAATTATATATAGGAATACACAATCTGGAACAGTTATACACATACCGTATGCACCTCTTTTCAGTGTGTGTGAGTTTACACAAGCAGTCCTTTGTTGTACATTTCTACAATATCCTACTGACTGATATACAGCTGTTGTATAATAATTGTATATTGTTAATGTAACCTGAATTTGGAAAATGAGGTACCAAAACGGTTCTACTTTACTTAAAGGAACAGTAACACCGAAAAAGAAGTATACCGCCAGTTTCAATATGAGTTGCCTATTGTTCTAATTATAAAATATGTTTTTTTGTTGCACTAAACATGGTTGATAATGAGCTGCTCGTTATCCCACACCCTAAAGGCAGCAGCTGGGGGAAGCAAGGAAAACATAGAATGGAAGACATATATAGGATTTGCAGATGAAGACAGTAACAGCATTATTCATATCATGTCATATAAAGTCACAAATATATGATCAGTAGTTAAACAGTACAAGGGTTCCCAGGCAGCTTGTTCCTCTTCTGGTGCCTCCCTTCCTTATACTCTTCCTTCGGATCAGGTGACTCTAGAGCGCAGAGGTTTCTGGCACTGGATAAGGTTTGTATTTAGGGTGCCTTCTATGCAGCAACTGGACCTTTTTAGTCCTAGCTTCTTATACAGGTATGGGACTTATTATCCAGAATGCTCCGGACCTGTGGTTTTCCAGTTAACGGATATTTCCATAATTTGGATCTTCATAACTTAAGTCTACTAGAAATCATGTAAACATTAAATAAACCAAATAGGCTGGTTCTGAGTCCAATAAGGATTAATTATATCTTAGTTTGGCTCAAGTTCGTTGTACTGTTTTATTATTACAAAAAAAAAAGGAAATCATTTTGGAAAATGTGGATTATTTGGTTATAATGAAGTCTATAGGAGACGGCCTTTCCGTTATTCGGATGTTTCTGGATAATGGTTTTCCATACCTGTACACTGGATTCCTGACTGGTACTGGTACTATCAGGTGCTGACTTCTTCCTTCCTCTTCATTGGAGCATTATCAGCTCAACTAGCTGTAACTGGCCTATCTCTATCTCTTACCTAACCTGCAGTGAACTCAACAGGACTGCCCTACCACTAGCTAACCTTAAAACTTCTCAGACTCTCTGGCGTCATCCTCTCTTATCTTCTTTATATCAGCCAAAAATGCTAACTAGACTACCTTGGTGAACCTTGAGTGACATAGAAGAAAACCTCCTCAAGAGGATTCCCTGGCTAACAGTGTCATATAGGAACCTTTTACATATTTATACAAAGGGCTATTCTATTATTTGCCTATTCAGTGAAATAACATAGAAAGCATAAATATTAAATAATTAAGTTAATGTACTGTATGTTTAGTACAAGCCCTATTCATTTAATTACTGCTGAAAAGGAGGGCATACTGCTACTTTACACGGGGGGGCTTATTTATTAAAATCCAAATTTTTCTGACAATTTAAATACAAAAAGTCAGACCAAACTAGAATCCACAATTAGACCTTATTGATTATTAAAAAACATGATTTAATCAGATCAAGGGACAAACACGATAAAATCTGATTAAAATCCGAATCATATGATTTTTCCGTTTTTTCAGGAGTTCTTTCCCAAATTGCTCCCATTGACTTATATCCAACCCGGGTAGGTCTGAGATGCCGAATTTTCAGATTCTGACTTTTTCCATCCTCTGGGTATAATGATGCTTGAAAAATTTTAGTTTTTTTTCCTACAAAAAAATCGGATTTTATAGTGAAAAAAAGTTTGTGGCATTCGTACATTAATAAGTAACGTCCTACATGTTAGCATATTAAAGAATGGCCTGTTGACGCTGAAGACCCTGGCAACCTAAGAACTATTGCTTTGTGAGGTTAAAATTTTATTGTTACAATGTATTAATAATTTAATGGTGCTTAATTTCACAGAAGAATACATGCCATGAATTTTGCCCTTAGAGCTAGAATTAACGATGCCATCGGTCTCAATGGTTCCTGAATTCAGTTTAGAATTTATAACTTTTTTATTCTTTGTTTGAAGAGTACAAGTTCTTAAAGAAGATTTAAAAAAAGCAGAGCTTAAATTAAAAATAATATAAAAACTATGGTATGAAGAAAGTAACAGAATGTGATTAGTCTCAAGCAAATCGGTATTTTTTTTAATTTTAAAATGAAGCATGAATAGTAACAGGCTTGATCAGAATGGTACTTAAAGGGATACTGTCATGGAAATTTTTTTTTTTCAAAATGAACCAGTTAATAGTGCTGCTCCAGCAGAATTCGGCACTGAAATCCATTTCTCAAAAGAGCAAACAGATTTTTTTTATATTCAATTTTGAAATCTGACATGGGGCTAGACATATTGTCAATTTCCCAGCTGCCCCAAGTCATGTGACTTGTGCTCTGATAAACGTCAATCACTATTTACTGCTGTACTACAAGTTAGAGTGATATCTTTTCAGTGCAGAATTCTGCTGGAGTAGCACTATTAACTGATGCGTTTTGGAAAAAAAATGTATTTCCAATGACAGGATCCCTTTAACAAAAAAAAAAATAGAAAAACAGCAGCTAACTTCCTAATCAATCTGTTTTTTGGTTGGGTCATGAGGCCAGAGGCCAAACAGAAAGGCAATGAATAAAAAGAAAATCATAACCAATTGTAAAGAAGCTTAGAAGACTTCCATATGCAACATACCTTCCAGTTAATTTAAAAGTCAACTTCCCCTTTAATTAAAGAACAAATGTTCCACATACTGTAGTTTCCCAGTTTTACTTAATTAAAGGTTATGTATATGAAGAAAGCTAACATTTATTCAGATTATACACTTATAACACCTCAGTGCCAAGAAATACAATGCTTAAATAACTACTTTCCATCATGTCCCTAATGTTTTGACCTATGGCTATTTTTATAAGAACTGGATCTTTTAAGCAATAGCCTGTGGTGCGGTAAAAGTAAACCATGGTAATAATTTGCAAACAGTGGTTCTATGAAGGGAAAATGCAGAATTATCAACTAAAAAATTCAAACCTTTCAAAAATACCTCAAAAATTGTTTAAATTGGAGGGTTACCAATGAAGAGGAAGATAAGTTCTGCTCAGTGCTGATTCTCATGGAGGAGAAAAGAACTCTTTATATTTCAGAAAAATTGTATCTAGAAGTTGGATCTTTGGTAACAATTATGATATAATTTGAGCTATATTGTCCTGCAATACATTCTTTTTTACTAAACATTACATTTTCATTTTTTACATGGTATTTTTATAGCGCCACTATAAGTTCACTTTCAATAAGTTTCAATTTTTTTAATTTAGATTTAGATTCCACTGTCTCAGGCTGTCTGGCCAAGACCTTCTTAAATTGCTTTCAATCCTCTATTGTCTTTCCAAGAAACTACAATTGACCATGGTTGATTGACCCACTGGAAGTCATCTGATGTTATTGATGAAGTGTTGATCAGACAGGACTGATGTTGAATACAAAAAGTACACCTCACATAAAATCTTCTAAAAGAGTCACTCCATTAAGTCTTTTCTATTAATTGATGGTCAGTGCAATATAGTGACCAGCAGGGCACTCCTTGTTACCTCTGTAACTTTGCCCGTCACACTCCTCTACACTGCACCTGCACAATGCAAACTGAAAATAAAACTGTTTGGTGACTTTATGATATATGGGAACTCACTGAATAATAAGCATGAAATGTGCAAAAAATTTCTATTTTAAGGAACTTGTAGAGCATAATACAAAGGTGCAAAGAAATAGAAGCCAGCACTTAGTGATACTGACACTAAAAAACTAATTTTTAAAATATGAATGTAAATTAGACGTTGCCTATAGGTCATGTTGATCATTTGTTGCTTAGAAGTTAAGTTATCTAAGTTATTGTTAGTTGAAGTTTCTGAACATGACTGTTTTTCCAACCTGACTGTCCCATCTCACTCCTGCTGCAAAAATATGGCAGCCCCCTCATACAGGAACATGGGGCATCAGACAAGTAATGTAAAAGCATTGTGCAAATACTTTATGATAAAGTTATAAGTAGCTTTCAAAAGCAATATTATGATAGATGTAAAAAATAGTTTAATTTCTGGTGTCAGTATCTCTTTAATGGAGAGATAATGTTCTGCCTTATGGAAGTCCTCCTGCTACCTCCCAAATTGCATTGTTTTACATTTAATACATTGTTTGATGGAGCTGCTCTTTTGGAAGTCTTTTTTTATTGCTTCAATGAAAGCTCGGTGACGACACACAGGATTACCACCTGACTTCACTGAGCATAAAAGTTCAGAAAACTTTCAGCTTTAAAAATCTGTGCATTCATCAAGTATGTCACATATGGGGTAGAAGAAAAGGGGAGAGCATGCTGAGGTCACCATAAGAATTAAGAAGGAGAACCTCCAAAATTTCAATCAGTACAAAGAAGGATTTTGATGGGTATTAGAGTTTAGTGCTCCCCAAAGAACTCAATGGTGTCAATACATTCTAACATGTGCAGCCCCTGTTATAGCTTAATTGTAGCATCAAATAGATTACTGGGCACAACTCCCACATAAAACATGATGTGCCAGATTAAATTTAGTGTGAAAAAGGTCTTTAGCGTGAAAACTCATGGACGAGATTAATTTGAGATGCAATTCAATTATCACTTGAAAACAAATCAGAAAAAGATTTCAAAAACTCCTCTCCAGCACAAGGTAGGACAGGAAAAAAAAGTGGGGTTGTACTTTTAAGGGCAGATTTATCAAGGGTCGAATTTTGAGGGGTTAAATCCCTCGAAATTCGACTGGGGAATAGAATAAAATAGGGAATTTGGGTGAATTTACGCGCTGGCGAATAGTCGAATGGGGGAATATTCACCCGGCGAATAGTCAAGCGATCTAATATTCGATCGAAGGATTTTAATTCGATCCAATGATCGATCCAATGCCTTTTTATTCGATAAAAAACGTAGAAAAAAAGCCTATGGGACTTTCCCATAGGCTTTTAAAGCAATTCGGTAGGTTTAATCTGGTGAAGTAGGCAGTCGAAAAGAGACAGTACTTCGACTATCGAATGGGCGAATAGTTTTTTCACTCGATCTATTCGAATCATTCTACTCAGGCAAATTTACGCCAATTCGATAGTCGAGGAGCACAAAAAACTCCTCGAAATTCGAGTTTTTTTCCCTCTATTCATTCACCCGAGCTTAGTAAATGTGCCCCTTATAGTCGCTGCTCATTGGTTGGTCCTAGAAATGCCAACAAAGAACATCAAGCCTAAAAGACTGAACTGATGTGCTGCAGTGTACAGCAATAAAAGCTAAAGAAATATTTAGTATGGGCAAATATTTTATCTTCTGTCTTCCAGTAACACTGGGTAGAACAAGGTGTTCCTGGAGGCTTCACTAGTCTGGAAAAACAAAGCATGCTCAGCAACTGATCATTTTCTTTGTAGTGTGACTTGGACGCAGACATAAATCTTGTAACCAGACTATCTAATTCTAAACCATTATAAGTCAACACTTTAAGAAACTTTACCGGCAACAGAAAAACATCCCTTACTCTTTCATTTTTGCCTTTGCATGGCCAAACATGCTGACTTGGAGCTGGTTCAACTCTGCTTTAATTCATTAAAAAAAGTGAAACAAAATCACCTTTTATAGTACATCCTTGACAGTTGGCAGGTTTTATATGTTTTTACTGCTCCTTCCAATAAAAAGTTTTCATTCAGCTCTGTCACGGATCCTTGGTGCGCAAGAAGTGTCAGGCATGTTAGGATGTACTCCTTATAACCACACACAACATCTTCAGGCATGCAAGGACTGTGCTAATGCATTTCTCTAATAGCAGTCAGACGATTACTTTTTCACAGAACATAATAACACAATTTAAAACACACCTAAAAACAAACCATGTTTACAAATTGCCAATAAAATGTGTGTGTTCTGATACTAATAGCATATTTCCTAGAGATATAATAAACGGTGCCATTTTTGTAAACAAAAACATAGGCAGTGATTACATATTTCATCTTTTGCAACCCCTTCTTGTTTTACCATATGGTGAACAACATTATTTCTTATGGTCTCCCCCACAAGCTGGATCAAAAACATGCATGGCATACAGCAAATGTGAAATGGGAATACATTTCCCAGAGAGCAACTCAATTAACTACTGTATATTTAACATATTTTATCATTTAACAAATCAAATGCACCTAAGCAAGAACTGCACAGAAGGTGAAGGTAGATGAGGATGGTGCTCTGTTGCTGGGTTTTAAGAATAAACTGTGGGACTAAAGGTTTTAGGGAACTGACGTGGATGTCTGATTTGGGTATAAGAGAGATAATCCTCCTTCAGGGGATGGTATTGAAACAAGAGTTGAACAACAACGTTAGCAATAGTCCATGAATATATTCTGCTGTAAGGTATTGGTAGAGAAGATACTCTAGATCTCCAACCAATGCCTCTCAAGCAACATGTTGCTCACCAACCCATTAGATGTTGCAATGGCCTCAAAGCAGGTGCTTATTTTTTAATTCCTAGCTTGAAGGTAAACTTTAGGTGCAGAAAAATCACGTGTACTGCCAAATAGAGCCTCCCGTTGGCTTCTAATCACTCTGGAGCAATTAACACCTATATTTTGCACATGTGGACCTTTAATATTATCCAACTTTAAACTATGAATTTGAATGTGGCTCATGGGTAAAAAGGGTTGGGGAGCCCCATGCTAGAGGAATAAGGTTAATCCTGATGCAGAGGACTGATAGAGAGGAATAACTATTGTTACAGAAACTTTAGGTGCCACAATAGCCATTTTCTACCAGTAATCTTGGCCAACTAGACAGTTTGTTAGTGGTTATGAATATTGTGCCCATTAATAACTCAATAAAGGCATTTTAATAAAACTACAAAAACATGACTCTGGGGAAACACTAATCATGGAGGAGGTGGTACATAGGTGCAATTACACTGGTGATTGCAGGGTTAAGGACTCTCAACATCCAAGCCATTTCTGCTATCCTGGCTCTCAAGAAGGTAATTGCTTTTATGTCCCTAGACCTTCAAATAAGATGGACAACACAGAGAATAAGATTTCCCTTAATGCAGCAGAGAAAAAGAAAAAAGTACACTAGGTCAATGGTGAAGCTGAGTTTGGGACTGACAGCAAACAATTTAAAGACAAGAAAAAGAAAGTTTGAAATAATCAATACAATAATAACAATATAATCAATCTAATCAAAGAAAAGCTGATTGAAATATAAGTACTCCAACAGGCATATTAAATTGACAACTTTAAATGCTCAATGGTTGCTAAAGACCACCCACTGAGCTCCTGAACAAATTGGGTGATGTCCACTCATTAACAGAGATGACAGCATTTAATGATTTCACTGAAATATATTCTGCCAAAACCACAGATAACAATCATGTTATGAGGAGTGGCACCATAGAAGAATGGCAGTTTTTGACCAAGAGTTGCACCCATAGCCGAGCATCATCAACACCTCAGCAGCATGAATAGATCATCATCATTTTCCTTAACACTAAGCTATATATTAGATATTACAATAACTTTTGATGTCTTAAAACCCTACTATATGAAAATAATAAACAGCCTGAGTATTTTCACTGCAATTGCATACAGAAATGCAGAATGTTTATAATATACTGTACCGTAAACCAGTGTACAATACATGCAATATGTAAGAGCTCTGTATTATATTGTTAACAGACACACTAGCACATAGTACAAGAGGTGAACTCTGTGGATACAATTGTCCCAAGGTAGAAAAAACAATACAGTGGTCCTGGTTTATGTCTCATTCTTAAGAAGATATTTTACGGGTCCTTAAAAATGGGAAATTATTGACTGATTTAACAGAAAATACAGGTATAGGATCCCTTATCCAGAAACCCGATATCCAGAAAGCTCCGAATTACGGAATGTCTGTCTCCCATAGACCCCATTTTATACAAATAAAACAAATTTTTAAAAATGATTTTCTTTTTCTCTGTAATAATGAAACAGTAGCTTGTACTTGATCCCAACTAAGATATAATTAATCCTTATTGGAAGCAAAACCAGCCTATTGGGTTTATTTAATGTTTAAATGAATTTCTAGTAGACTTAAGGCATGAAGATCCGAATTACTGAAAGATCCCTTTATCCAGAAAACCCCAAGTCCCGAGCATTCTGGATAACAGGTCCCATATCTGTATTAGCATTTGGATGGCACCAATGTTCTCTTTTGTTAATGTGCAGAAAATGTACATATTTTAAACTTGTATTTTAAACATTTTTAAAAACTCTGTGTTTAGGTCAGAATAACTGTAATGTTTTCATACAAAATTCTTTGCGTGCACCACAATTTGTTGTTTGCCCAAGGCAACCACAGCCCTTTAGCAGTAAAGATCTGTCTCCAAAGATGCCCCAGTAGCTCCCCATCTTCTTTTCTGCTGATTCAGTGCACATTCTCTGTGCTGCTGTCACTTAGGGACCCACATAGAATAGAATTGTCACACTATAAGGCTGATTAGTAATTAATACGGATAATTACTACATGGCAGCTGAGAAACCAGTGCAATTACCATGAGAATTTCATAATCAGCCCTGCAGCATCATCTTATATTATAGGTGAAACTCATTTTCTGCTTGATAATTTGCAACAACCCCTAAGCTTAGCTACTCAACAGCTTCTCAGAGCCCACTGAGCATGTGAGTGTCACAGACACTTTCCAAGATGGTGACCATCTGTGACAAGTTTGAAGTCCTGGATCATTGCTGCTATTGACAAGCTGAAACTTTAGGCTGGTGCAACAAGTTCAGTATATAAAATATGGCATTTTTAGTCACATTCATTTTCAGGGTTTAGTTTTCCTTTAATTGCCATCAAGCACAAAGTACTGTCAAATTATTACAGAGCCAAAGCAAATCAGTTAGAAAAAATTAGTTTAAATAGGACACTGAGAAAATTGAATTGCAATATTTTGAAGCTAACAGAACCCCCTCCCTGTACACTACATTTTTTAAATTATTCATACACTCTATAAGGTCTGTTTGGAAAAAGAAATAATATCAAAATAGGTTGTGGTTTCTCAATTTGCAAAGCTATTAGAATATCCACAACATAATATAAATTATATTGTATATTAGTATTTCTAAGCACGAGGTTTGGGAACCTATTTCAGACAAAAATCTCTACATAAAATATCCTTTATTCAATGAAGTTATTTAGGAATCAAATAGAAAATATACCATTACTGATAGCACAAATTCTAATTGTTGCTGGGCTGATGAATGAGATTAAAACGAGATTTAGGATAAATACATACAGCTAACTTTTAGGGGCATATTTATCAAGGGTCCAATTTAGAGTTTATGGGACTTTATAAAAACTCCCATAAATTCCTTTAAACTCGAAAATTCGGAAAAAAAACGACCAATTGAAATTCATTTAAAAAAAAAATCAAATTTTTCAAATGCGGGTGAATAGGATCGACCTGCAAACTCAAATTGAATTCGATTAGAGTTTTTTCACCAAAAAAAATGTAATTTTCAAAAGTCCACCAAATAACTCCAAATTGATTGTAGGAGGTCCCTCATAGGATAAAACACAAATTCTGCGGGTTTTAGATTGCGATTAGTTGAATTCGAATTCTAAAAGGGACAGTGCATGATAAATTCACCTGGGGGTGCCTAACATTTGGTACCCCCAAGTGGTAAACAACTTTCCTTCTCCTTTAATGATAGAAGGAGAAAATTTGCAATTTTGTACATTCACGCATATACTGTATATAAATGAATGATACTAATATTATTTGAAACAACATCTGCATCTGTATTTTAAAGAGCTCTGTACAATTGGGTACATGTCCCTGTAAATGATAATCATAGAATAAGAGACATTTTACAAGCCAAACAACTCCTACGTCCAAATTATCATAATAGAAGCCCATTCACATGGAGAAAGAGAAGAGGGTTGTTGCAGGGGTGTCACCATCTGAATGGAAAATGTAATCTCTGCATTGTGCTTGTTACCACAGGTTGTGCTGACAGGACTTTGTGAGAGAATTGAAGCATGACCTGATCAAACAGCCGTGTTCCTGAATGCACAGTGAGAGAATTAAAATAAAGAATAACTGAGCAAGCAGCTGGAAAAGAGGCGGGGAACTGGGGGTGAGAAAGGATGTTAAGGGAGCACTTGCTGCTGCTCGGAGAAGAAATGCCTCAGAATACTGCTAGTTCAAATAGATAACTGAACCATGACTCCAGAAACAAAAGTTTTATAGGGAGAATGATTTGCATGGTCAGTATTTTAGGATTTTGGGAATCATTTTGATTTTGAAAAAAAAAAAGTAAATGTGTGTATCATCCGCTGACTTCACTAGCCTCATTTATTCCACTTTTTCCAGACTTCCTTTTTGGCATCCTTTCCATCCTTCCTTAAAGGGCTACTGTCATGGGAAAAAACATTTTTTTCAAAATGAATCAGTTAATAGTGCTGCTCCAGCAGAATTCTGCACTGAAATCCATTTCTCAAAAGAACAAACCGATTTTTTTATATTCAATTTTGAAATCTGACATGGGGCTAGATATATTGTCAATTTCCCAGCTGCCCCAAGTCATGTGTCTAGCCCCCATGTCAGCTTTCAAAATTGAATATAAAAAAATCTGTTTGCTCTTTTGAGAAATGGATTTTAGTGCAGAAGTCTGCTGGAGTAGCACTGTTAACTGATGCTGTTTTCTGATGACAGGATCCCTTTAAATCTTACTTCCCTTTTACAATTTTCTTTTCCTAACCACTACTTTTCCTTTCATCTTATCATGCATACACTGTACTTATATCCTTCGTTTGCATTCTCCCTCCTATCTCTCCATCATTTCCTTTCATCTTTCTTTTTATGTTCTTCATGTTTTACTTTCCTGGTTCCTCTTTATTATACTTTTCTCCTTTATTCCACCTTTTCCTGCATTCTCGTGGTTTTTTTTCTTCCACCTTCTTTACTTCCCTAAAAAAAATATTCTTTGATTTCAATACATTTTGCAAATTTCCACTTTTATGTGAATTTTTCAGCAAAGCGTAATGGGACAGATTCGTCCATCACTACTTGATGGCACTTGTTAAATGAGTGGGTTGACCTTTCAAGGCTGGAAAGGCCTGGTAATAATTAACTGTGCAGTTGGCAACTGTCATGGCGATTTTGTTATCATTTCATACAAATCTCCAAAATCTGAAGCAGAAAAACTCAATATTTATTAGCATAGAAATAAACAATTTCAACATAGCCAAAAACTTGTAATATCTAATGGAATCTATTTGGTTATTAATTAATGCTTTTGCTATAATGTTAGTAACTGAATTACTATTCATTCTCTTGTGTGTTTTTTATATTGAGTTGGTTGCGGAAAGTGTGTTTGTATTGGAGATGAACTCAATAATAGGATTTGTTTGCAGAGAAAGGTTAAAATCCTATTTGCAGTGTAAGCTTAAGGGCTGTTAACCGGAAACCTTTCCTTTTCAGAAGCAAACTTAATGCCATGTCCAATTGACACCTACCAGTCTTCGTACGGTACTTGGAGCCCCACACATGCTTCTGTGTTCAGCACCACTATAACACCTACTCAACAGCCCGTGCAGTAATCATTTGGTATTAAGTGTTGGCACCGGTGCCAGGAGGTTTCATTCAGGCATCCTCTTGCTACTGCCAAGGCAATCAAATTAATTCCGCTAAGCGCTTGCCAACACATCTAGCAAGTAGACTAGCCATCTCAGAAATTAAAGCTAGACATTCATATATTCCTGCCCAGACTGCCTGTGCTCATCATTTTCAGGGATTTTTTCAAATTAGATGACATTTCCTACTTTATGAATTATTGTTCCTTGCATGCTAGATTATAGATATATGTTGCATGTATTTAATTCAGGTTAAACAGGGCATTACATTCCATCTGTACCCTGAAATATCTGCCTGATTTACAGAGGGCTTACCCAATATAAACCAGTTATTTGTAAAATACAACTCCCTGTAGATTTAAAAAGCCTTCTAATGGAGGGTAGGCTGCAGGGCCGTATTTCATATCAGGGCACCCAGAGGCCGGTATCATCTTCTGGGAAGGGTCAGGAAGCACAAAGATCTATGCATTTAGGCCCATGAGTGCCCCACATGCGACTGGGGGCATGCCATCCCTTTATTTGTGCCGCTCTACAGCCGGCCCTTTGTGGCCTTGCCACAAATCTGGGTCTGGTAGGCTATTAGTGTGGAGGAACCTCAGGCAAAACTGGGCTTTATTTACTTCAAATAATTATTCTAAGTTTTATTACTTCAACTAATTGTGCTAAGCTTTATTTACTTCATCTGATTGTTCTAAGCTTTTTGCCCAAACTTTCAACTGCTGTTAAACTGCAACTCGCAGGATACTCTAGCACCCTGCAACTCTCAGGATAATCCCTACCAAAAGCTTATTGTATCCATTCCTACAAATGCTGCATCCACAGTCCAGAGGAATATTTGTGTTGAGTTGTTGCGTTTACTTTGCCCACTGTACCTACAGGAGCTGTTCTTCTGAGCCCCACTATATGCAGAGACAGCCCTGCCTGGACATCCCCTTATGACTGTGCTGACTGGAGTAGTTCACGGCATTCCAAAGGTTCATCATCATGAAGCTATTTAAACGGCACATGAAGAGGACCCGGCATCTAAAATGACTTGCAAACCATTCACCACAAATGAAGCTTGTGAAATACTTGAAATCCCTGAACACGTACAGGAAATAATTTGCCACAAATATTTCCTGTCAGGAAGTAAAGGAAAATTAGGCATGATTCAATGTCAGAGTTCCTGGTACAATTTCAGACATGCTACTTGGAAAGAAAACAAAAACCTCTCGTGCTGAAAGCAGTAAATAAAATTGTTTCTACTTAGGTTAGAATTTAGATTGTTTGGGCCGTTAAAAGTAGAACTAGGTCCCTAAAATTCCATACTAGTGAATAGAGGGTGGTAAACTCTAGCTGTGAAAATTAATAAGCAAAGAAGTCCGATGCCCACTGGCAGGATCACATGCTTATTTATCGGTTTCTGGGTCAATGCTTTGTTCCTACCCTAGTTATCAGACAAGAGGGCAGATTAACTAAAGAGCAAAGTGGCTAACGCTAGCGACTTTTTACCAGCGTTGCCACCCGCAGGGACATGGCCGGTTCACTAACAGGCGCAGGTGCCAATTTGCTAGCGAACAGGACCGTCACTAGCTGTCATTTGCACTCTATCGCCAGGTGACTTTTCATTCTGGTGAATGGATGTTACTCTGCAAATTCACTAAAAAGCAGATTTTACTGAACGTTCGCCAGAGTTGCTTTTGCCACCTCGGACCAGGTGAAGTGCTGCTAGATCTTCCTCTGTCTTCTGTCACTTACATCATATCCTGTGTGCTGAAAATGCATTAAAGTTCAAAAAACGCTGACGACTTTTACTCTTTTTCAGAGGGATTGACTGCAAAAGTCCTAACTTACTTTTTTGGATAAGCGGTTTTCTCCACACATTTTATAACATATGGAACATTAATTTTACAGTGGGCTCATGTGGGCTCCTTTGCATTACAGTGAATTAGCGTATTCGTAGCGTATTTGTGCCTGGCGAAGCTGATGCTGGCAAAAATTCATCCATTAGTGAATCTGCCCCTTAGAGGCCCATTTATTAAGTGTCTGATTTTAGTGGTTCTACAGCTCTTTGAAACCGCAATTAAACCCTATAGGGGTATATTTATCAAAGATCACCACAGTCCGCTAGAGTGAAATACCGTCTCTCCATTCATTTCTATGGGATTTTTAAAAGCGGATTTATCAATGGGTGAAAGTGAAAGATCACCATTTGATAAATACACCTTTAAACATCCCATGGAGAGAGGCGGTATATCATGCTAGTGGACTGTGGTGACCTCTAATTTCACTCTTTGATAAATACAACCCTACTGCTCTAAAAATCACAAATGCCATGAAAGATATTAAGATATCTGATTATAATCGTTCAATTACGAATGGAAGAAAAACGATGAACAATGCAGTAAAAAATATCAATGCCTCTAAATCCACTTTGATCTTTTTTTGGATAATTACTAGCTAAAAATATCCAGAAACCTCTAAAAGTCTGAATGGTTAAAAGAAGTCCAATAGGATCAGAGCAGCTTTTATTCATTTCTATAGGATCTTGACTACTTTTACTTGGAAAAGTTTTTTATTAAAGTTTTTCATGGTTTTTATACTTTATAAATCTTAACTTTTTAGAGAAAGAAAAAAATATATGAATTTTCTGAGAAAAAATAACAGAAATCTGAATTTCAGTAAATCAGCCCATTAGCTATGTGCTGATCAGTAGTACAGGAGATTCAGATGGTGTGGTGTTTATACAAATGGCCTGTAGATGTCACTGTGCTCAAGACTTATACTGTGCATACTTTCTATACAACTTGTGGTGTTAGAGTTGCTTACGGTTGTGTACTGACTGCATGAGCCTGCTAATAAAGCACTGTTATACTCTACTCATCCTCGGCTACCGAAACATAACAAATTGGCGACGAATTGGCAATGTCTCTTCTACCTCTGCAGCAGCCTGCACCTTCTCTCCAAAACCCTGGTGAGCCTGCCATACCTTTTACTTCTTGGATGCGTATGTTTGAAAATTACATTATTGCTGCTGACCAAGGGGAGATTTCTGTTGCTAGAAAACGTGCTTTACTTATTCACTGCCTGGGAGCAGAGGAACTTTTTTGTGCCAAATGTAAATGTGGTGGCTGAAAGATACAAATTCTGCCAATGTGGACAGCGTATTGGCGAATCCAGAGACCAATTTGTAACAGCTTTGAGAAAGCTGGTTGTTACCTGTGAGTTTGGGAATCTAACAGATGAAATGCTAAGAGACCAAAAAGTGGAAAAAACAAACTCACCTCGCATTAGAGAGGATTTAACCCTTGCAAAGGCTATTACAGTTGCTAGCCAAATTGAAACAGCAGTGGCAGAGGCTAAAAGTCAGGGAACTGCTGGGAATGTACAGACTGTGAATCCACTGTGGACTAATAATGCACAGTCACAGGCAAAATACAGTGCTAAGGAAAGGGATTCACTGCAAAACCATGCAGCAAATACCAATAGAAAATACTGCTGTTGCTGTGGTTCAACACAACACACTGCAAATCATGTTACATGTCCTGCAAAAGCTAATTGGTGCCGCAACTGCACAAAAGTAGGACATTTTGCTAAGATCTGCCGTAGTTCTGCTAAAGATGTTCATGAAGTCACTACTACAAATGTTACAGTATTAAGTGTGGATAAAGCTGGTACATTTATTTCAGACAAGTTTATATTCACTGTCAGTGTCAGTACTGCTTCTGCTGACAAGGGACACTCCATTAACCTGATGCTTGATACAGGTTCAGCTGTTTCTATACTACCAAAGGATATTTTCTTGAAATACTTTGCAAAAGATCCGCTTGTTGCACCTGGCCTGGAACTGGTCAGTTACTTAAAGGATCCAATCCCTGTGCTTGGTTACTTGCCAGTGACTGTACAATTTGAATCAAATACTGCAAAATGTGACTTTTACATTGTGAATAAGGGTACTGTTATACTTGGGATCACTTTGCTGCATTAATCCTACAATTAGTTGATGGTCTCATTACTACAGCACCATTGCCTGCAACACAGCAACTGTCTAAAATTTCATCACAAAGCAACACTTCAATGGGCTGTGCAAAGATCTCTGTACACAAAGTTAAGTTGAGACCTGATGTAAAACCAGTACCATTTCCTGATTCAGCATGGGAAAAACTTGCAATTGATATTGTTTGTGCTTTTACAGATGCTCCTATAGACTGCAGATTTGCTATAACCTTGATAGACTATTACAGTAAATGGCCTGAAATTGCATGTGTTTCTCATATAACATCAGCTACAGTAATAACATTTCTGTCTACAGTCTTCAGCAGAGAAGCTAATCCATAGGAGTTCATATCAGACAACGGACTACAGTTTGTCTCATATGAGTTTGAATTCTTTCTGAGAGAGAGAAATCTTCAGTGTATTACCCACAAGCAAATGGAGAAATCGAGCGATTCAACAGAAGTCTGAAAGAAGCACTACAGACAGCAAATCTTATTGGGAAATCTTGGAAAGTAGTTCCTACATACAGAGCAATGCGCCATGCAACAACCAAATCATCTTCTGCTGAATTATTACATGGCAGACAGATGCACACTAAGTTTCACAAAATACTGTGCCTACAAAATCATCTACTGCTAACATTGTGAAATGTCAACAAGCCAAATGCAAGGCTTATACTCACAGAAAACGTGGTGCCAGAGAAGTACACTTTCAGCCTGGATCTTAAGTCAGAATTAAGAAACCAGGAATACTGAAACAAGGACAATCTAAATTTACTACACCACTTGAAGTGAGACTCCAGCGAGGACCATACACATATGAACTGTCTGATGGACGCATATGGAATGCAAGTCGCCTCGCTCCTGTGACTTTGACTTTGGAGAAGCTCCATTTGTTGAAGGACATTTTCCTACTCCTGATGTCAACTGCAATAGGCCTGAAGAAAGTGAACCTATAAGGCGTACTGAGAGAATCAGAAAACTACCTGCATGGACCAAGGACTTTGTGATGTGAAGAATGTATAATATTGTTTTAAATGCATACTGTTTAATTGTTGTTGTTTATTATAGTTGTCCAAATGCTTTCCTACTATAGGGGTATATTTGTTATTTATACAATTGGCTTGTAGCTGTCACTGTGCTAAAGACTTATACTGTGCATACTTTCTATACAGCTTTTGATGTTAGAGTTGCTTCCTGTTGTGTAATGGCTGCATGAGTCTGCTAATAAAGCACTGTTATACAGATTTTAGAATTCACAACCAGTTGTGATCTCAATATTGCAGTAATAATTAAACTATGGGGCTGACCACTCCCCCTTCCCCAGAGGACCCCAGTGCAGACAAAAAAGACCCAGCTGTGTGCCAATTATAGTGAGATGTTAGGGCTGATGCCTACTTAATGCTTTGGATTTCCCTGGCAATATAGCTGGGATATTTTCATATATAAAACCATCTAATGAATATTACTTTGACTTTTTATTTGTGACACTTATATTTGGGGAACTATTTTCCTGAAGGGTGATGGGAATATGTTGTATTTTACTAAGAAACCTGCACTTTTATTGAAATTCTTGTTGAATAAGCCAATCATTTCACTAGAAGTTAAAGGTTTCCTGCTTACTAAATTAAATATCAGGTATCAGGTCACCTGCTGTGAAATATTCTGTTTTTTTTAGCAATCAGTGAGTTTTACTTGATGATTTTTTAAATAGGTGCGGATACAAGAATTTATTTCTTCTGTCAGTCTTGAATATAGAAGGATTTTCTTTTACAAGTGATTATTTTTTTCATTTTGGATGACTGCAACGTCCTAATGAATATAGGCAAATGAGCTTTTCCAACAAAAACAAGTGAATTGCAGGTATTGGGCAAAGCAGTATGTAGGCAAAATGATATCAGGGTCTTATGTCAACAAAGTTAACGAGCAACTGTGGCCGCTTTGCTCAAAGGAAAATATATCAATATTGCTTTAGTTTTTGCATTATCATTTCACTTTTTACTGCATGATCTTTTCTTTTTCTCTCTGTATTTCAAGTTATTATATTGCTATTAAATTAATTTCATACCAATGAGATAGCTGTCAACTGATGACGAGTTGATCAATTTTTGTAGGACATTTGCACCTAACAAATAATCAATGAGGCATGCAGAGTAACTCATTTCAGACATTTATTACTGCAAAATTACCACTGCAAAAAGCATCAAAATATGTGAATATCAGTATAAAGGCATTGAATCATAACATACCACAAGGCAGTGTCTTATCCCCTGTCTGTCATTTACGGTATCATGTCATGTCAGCCATATATCCCTTTGATGGGACAGAGGTATATCATTTACCCATGGTTCTGTAACATGCAATTTGATCATTTTTAGTTGTCCTGGTAAATGCTTATAATTTGTGATTGCTTAGAATTTGTCCGATCTTGCTTTACAGAAAAAATTGTGAAATTCGCGAAACGGCGAAAAATTATCGAAACTCAAAGTTCTGCGAATTTTGATGCCCATGTGAACTCACGTAAATTTAGAAACTTGCTGGCGTTAAAGTCAATGGGCATCTGACGCACAACGGGTTTGCCGCGAGTAACTATTCATACACGCGTTCAAATTTTTTTGATTCGCAGGTGAATTATCCTGGGAATCTCGCAAATTTAGTCAGCAGTGGCGGATATTCGCTGTGAATTCGCACCTGCCGAATTTATTCGTCCATCACTACTTATAACATAAATATATGAATAGCAAACACGTGAACATGTATGGGGATAAATGTGCAGGTATATAAGGCAAGTGACTTAAGACAGCCACACTTCCTGGAGCGAAATGTGTCAGGAGTGGGTGTCTGACACGAGGTATATAGACAGGGGAAAGATACTCCCTTGTGGTATGTTATGATGTATTGCCTTTATATTGACATTCACAATTTTCTATGATATTTTCTGTCATGGTTTTGCACTACTAATGTCTGAAGTGAGTTACTCTGCATATTTCATTAATTATTTGCTGTGTGCTATTGGACCCATGCATAGTGCTCAATTGTGGATAGCATATACAGTATCCAAAGTATAAAGTTAATTTATTATAACATTTGCACCTAACCAACAACAATGGCCTGAGAGAATCAGGTCAATCCAAGGATCCATAAATGTTCCCAAGTGTCATATATTGCACTAAAAACTCTCTAGTGACAATTGTTGTTATTACAACACACCAAAAACATGACTATGATATAACTGTATAGTATACATTATATCCATTCAAATATAGCAGAGAAAATAAGTATTGAAACGTAAAAAAAAATTCTCCGTAAATATATTTCTACTGGGGCCTCAAACAAATAAGTCCATAAATTAAGTTATGAATACACTTACTGAAATGTATAGAATAATTAGTAGAAAATCCTTTGTGGGTAATGGCAGCTTCAAGAAGCTTCAAGAAACTAGTCGCATGCATCCCACCTTCAAACTTCACTGTTGGTATGGTATTTTTCTCCTCCAAATATGGTGTGTGCAATGATATCCAAAGAGTTAAATTCTGGTCTCATCTGACCAGACTCAGGTCTCAGAATTTCATTGGCTTGTTCAAAAACAAACTGTAAACGAGATTCAACATGCTTTTTCTTCAGTAATGGAGTCTTGTGTGGTGAGTGTGCATAGAGGCCATGTCACTTGAGTGCATTACTTTTAGTTTTCTTTGAAACAACTGTATCTGCTAATTCAAGGTCTTTCTGAAGCTCTCTGCTAGTGATCCGTGGCTCTTTTTTCCACTTCCAGATTATGGCCCCAACGGTGTTCACTGGGACATTCAGAAACTTAGAAATAAGTCTGTAACTAATGCCGACAGTATGTTTTGCAACAATGAGGTTGGGAAGGTCTTGAGAGACCTCTTTACTTTTATTCATCAGGAGATGCTTCTTGTGGGATACCCTGAGTAATGAGAAACCATTTTATATGCCATCAAATAGGACTAAACCATCTGATATTAATTTACACCGATAGGGGTCAGGATTGCTTTTTTAAATACTAACAGATTCAGCAGGTTTTTTGAATTCCATGACTTTTTGCACCCCCTTTTCTTCATTTGCTCAATACTTATTCCCTGTGTCATTCCACTTTATTACAAACAGGACTCCAATTGCTGTGATTATGGCTGATTTCCCCTTGAAACCTCCCTGCTGGGTCTGTTTGGAGCTGTTACAACCACTGAGGGCAATCTTTGCCACATACCTGAACTCACCAGACACTGGAATCCACAAATGTGCTTTAATTGGGGTTGATGGTCAAATGTAGCAGTGGATGAATAAGTGCTGCGGTCAAAAAGAATATTTCTTTTCCTAACCTCTAAGTAGCTCTGAGTAGCTCCTAACTCAAGGAAGGCAGGAACACAAGAGGATGATGGGAGGAACTGACATCACACATGAGGAAGGAATAGGAGGAGGGTTTACAAACAAGGAAATACAGAGCCTGCCGTATACCTTTCGTCACTAGGTGGCAGCATAAAAATAGGTAAGTATATAAACATTAAACATACATTTTGACATGAAACTTTTAACTGAGGGGCAGCACATTACACATAACTTAAATAACTCTAAAGTTCCACGTTGCATTGACACGTTGCAATAGGTCTTGTTGTTGTATTTACATTTGGAAAATAATCCTTTGCATCACATCTCCTATCGTTACTGTTAGCATGCATCTGGTTGCTAGGGTCAAATGGAGCCTAGCAACCAGCCAGTGTTAGTAAACAAGCAAAAATGCCTAGAGGATGGACTACATTGAAAGCAAACTGTAAAAAGTTATAGTAAGATGGAAATATGACCCTCACAAACAAATATGGGTGTTCAGTTACCCCCATTTTAAACTCCAAATATTGAGAAGAGTGAGAAATTATATTTACATTTCCACATGAAAAAATGAGTCAGATTTGAACATTCTTACCCCCCCAAAAATAAAAACATGCTATGGGTTAGTGAGGGCAAAAAGACTTAAGTGATAGGAGAAAAAACATTTCTGCCAGTTCTAAGTGGCATGAGGGAAACCATAATTTATCACAAAAGACGACGCTATAATCAGTTTCAGGTTAAATTGAATTACGAAAAGTAAATGTTCCCACTACTTTCAATGGGCCATCAGGTAGCGAAAACATAGGTCACGGAAAGATGTTTTGATTAATGAGATTAGTGTTTTAGCGCAATTAATTGCATAGTGGACACATGAAAAGTTGCACTTATCACACGTTATGTATAATATAGCATTGAATTGAATCAAGACCATTGTGTGTGTGTAACACATTTTTGGGCTATTTACACCAACGGGGTTAATCACCAGCTAGTATACTAGAGCATGGGTTACACTGCAATCTAAGACTTAAGGCAGGGCCTTTGCAAAGTTGAAGAAATGAAGGGGTGGTGTCACTACAACTCCCATAGGCTACTGTGCTTTAACCAATAAAGAAATGGACGCCAGGAGGTTCTTGCAATCAAACAGAACAAACTTTTATTTGTCAGAGACAAATGATCCACAGGTTGCTTACATCAGTACAGAGGCATTTGCAGAATATATAGGCACTCAGCTCAGACAGTATCAGACAGTATATCAGAGGTAGATGCAGGTGCATACCCTGAGGATATAGTTAAGGCAGTATAGCACTTCCAGGCAGAAATACCTCACAAGTGGTCTGGATCTCACCTAGTGGAGTGGTCAGGGAAGAGAACCTAAAGCCTGAGACCCTATCCACTGTGTCCCTTCACTGTAGGCAAATCTTACAGACTGGGAAACTACTCCCTGATACACCTCCTTGATGGAGCACAAAGCTGCTCTTTCTATCTTCACTCACTGTCTTGCTCTCCAAGAGAGTCTATTACATTATATTCCTGCCACTCACTAGTCCCATTCACGGGGTCCTTGCTCCCCGACTTTCACACTAGCGGTTCAAGTCCCCATAGGGAAAACTGGCTTTACAGGATGTGGTCACAACACCTCTTGGCCAATAACTGTGATATGTAAATTACAACTAGCTACATCGGCATCTGCGCAGCAACTAGGGATATCAGGAAGTGTAGGGATTTAAAGCCATGGGGGGGCACATTAACCCTATGGGTCCCTACATGTGGTTCAGAAATAAATGTTCAGTTTCACTGTGTATGGAATCAAAGTGGTGTGGTAATGGTTTCCATTCTCCATTTCCTGGATTACAAACATATACAATAACTGGTTCAGAAGTTTAGATACCAAGACCTTGCTTTTTTGGAAAGTGTGGTAAAAGTTAAAGCAGAGGCAAATTTATGCATTTTTCATTTTATGGAATCTAGGCTAGTGAATTGTCCAACTTCTATGTGTTTTTTGGATTGTTTCCATCAATAATGTAACAAAAATCCAAGTATTTTGTCTTTTGAAGTTTTCATATAAAGCAGAAAGTTATTTCCTTAGAAAGGAAAAAAGGGCTTATGACTGTATTGTTCCATATACAGTTCAATTATTTTCTGATAATTGTTCAACAAATCATAGCACGGCAGTAAGCGAAATGGGCTTTGTCTAGTTCCAAACAGTCCAAACCTTCTATGGATTTAAGAACTGATATCATTTCACTATCCACAGTTCCAGTAATACAAACTCTAGCCTATAGAACAACCCTCTATGGGGCCAATTTACTACCAGTAGACTTGTGATTGTTTTTCTCCATGAATCACGAAAAAATTGTGGTTTTCTTGTATTTCTTAAAAGCTCTAAAAATTCGAAATTTATTAAGTGAAACCACAAAACCTTTAATACCGAACTTTGCCAAGTAAAAGTTGTCGAGGTGCTATAGAAGTCAATGGAAGCTGAGCTGATCTTATTGAACCAATTTTAATCAAATCAGACTTTTACAGTTTTCTGATTTTTTTTTTCTAGGAATTGTCTGAAAAACTCAAATCTTTAAAGGTTTTTAAGGTAATCGTATTTTTTAGAGCGTCGGTCACTGTTTTTTTTTTCATTCTCACTTTTTATATTCGGATCTTTTAATAAATCCATTGACAATCGTGGTTTTACAGTTTGGTCATGGTTTCACAAACCTAAAATTCGACCTTCGATAAATAAGCCTCAATGCGTTGTGTGCTAAATGAGTACAGGTATAGGATATGTTATCTGGAAACTTGTTATTCAGAAAGCTCTGAATTACAGAAAGGTCATAGGTATCTTCACTACTGTGGGCAACTAATTGTCTTCAAATGCTTTCCCACTAGAATAATGTAAATCACTGGTGGGAAAACATATGTGCCACTTTGTATTTCTGAAGTCACCCAATGCTGCCTCCCAAGGAAACTTCAGGCAACTTCAGAAACATCAGTTTTCCAAATTGGAGATTTACATTATTGCCTGTAGAAAAACAACATATTTTTATGATCAGTGAACACTGTAACCACATGTTTAGCACCCTCCAAAAGATGTCTCCACTAGTGATGGGCGAATTTATTCGCCAGGCGCGAATAATAAATTCTGGAAAAGCCTGCAAAAATTCGCATGGCGTCAAAAAAAAAAAAATTTGGAAAAAAACTGAAGCCGGCATCAAAACCGAGACGCCGGCGCCGTTGCACGAATTTTTCACAGTTTCTCTAATTTCACGTGAAATTTGTGAATTTTTTGGCGAAGCGAAACGGCGCAAATTCACCCATCACTAGTCTCCACTCTTAAAATGCCCATTTAATGGCTAACAATTCCCTCTTACCAATGTCATAATTGATCTCCATAGGAGAAAACCTACCAGGAAAGGGAGGGTCGAATTTGAGTGCTGAAGCACAGGAGTGGAAATTAAAGATTTTTTCAAATGCTCAAATGACTTTACAGCCTCTACAAGCCAAATACTAGGATCTGCCCCTTTCTTGAAAAAAAGTTTTATTTATGAAAAAAAATAGGAAAGGCAAAAGATTCAGCAAATGGGCCTCTTTTTTTGCAGCAAAACCTGCCAGGAAATGATATATCCCTGCAAATGAATAGAGGGCACTTTAAAAATACATTTCATACATCATCGGATGATTTCATCCTGCTTTGCCTCTTGCTCCCCGAGATGCTGACAGACACTTGCCGGGATTGCTTCAGTTGTAGTGGGTGAAGCAAGTCCTCCTTCAGCATCCATGTTGGACTCAATGTAATGTCACGTATGATTTCCCAAGACCCAGAATAAACACTAAGCTTAAAGTCACGGCTCACACTTCCATATATAACACCCGTCTTTCTCTTCAGGAGGAACCCTCTGCTACTCTGATGCTTTCAGGTCTTAAAGTAAGAGAACCAAGGCAGGAATTTTGGGCAGACAAGGGAACCATAACAGACAATAGGAGGAACGGGGTTAGAGCAAAGCATAGTCATCAAAACCAAACAGTAAATGCAGTTAGGCAAATATACATTACCTAATTCTTGTTGTTACTACTTGCAGGATTACTTTTTGTGACATCCAGGAATGAATGATCTAGTGACTAAAGGTATGGGATTTATTATCCAGAATAATTGGGACTTGGGTTAAAAGGGCTCTTTTTTTGTAATTTGGATCACCATGCATGAGTAAGTCTACTAAAAACATTTAAACATTAAACTCAATAAGCCAAAAATATGGATTCGTATTACAAGGTGCTTTTTTATTATTACATAGAAAAAGGAAATCATTTTTAAAATTAGAATGGTTTGAGAAAAAATTGACTCAAATTTTTCGGATTTCTTGTTCCCCAAGGATGGAAAAAGTCAGAATCCGAAAATCTGGCATCTCAGACCTGCCGAGGTTGCAGATAAGTCAATGGGAGAAGTCCCAAAGATTTTTTGATCTGCACTGGGTTTTATGCAATTAACCGAAGATTTTGGGGTTTTCGTGTAAAAATCAAAAAAATCGGAGTTTTTGAGTGAAAAGTCAAAAAAAAATTGTAATACTCATGTTTTTCACAATGTTTTTGGATTTTTTCCCAGAAGCAAAATTCTCAGGAAATTGTATTAATAAATAAGCCGAAAAAACCCGTTTGGATTTGATAATTTTTTTCCAGAAAATATTGAGATAAATTCGGACTTTGATAAATGGGTCTCTATAAGAGAGGGCCTTCCCAGAATTCTAAGCAAGTTTGTGTATTTACCAGTAACACTGGTAAATACCAGTATATAGGGCAATAGGGATGGGAATGTAACATAATTACCGGTAATACTTCTCTATGTAAACGGAAAGGCGACTGCAAATTGAGCAGAAATCAACTGCATTTTTTCTAGCCACAAATTAAATGTTTTTATTTTAATACATGGGAAAATCTGCACGAATATAAGTAAAATACTTGTGTACAAATCAGTTTTTGAACATTCACCTTCTGAGGTTACTGTTGCTGAAAAAGGCTATAAATTAAAGGGGCATAAATAAAAAGAATGGAACTGATTTGACATCAGAGAGAAGTTTTTCCTTAACTCCCACTGAACCTAATAAAACAATTCCAAAGTCAAAGTAACACCTTGTACATAAAATAAATGAACTGACATGCAAAACTGGCAGTCAGCAGGAAACACATTTCATCCTGTCAACTCTTCTCTCAGTACTTAAATTACAGGGTGTGCACAAAGGATTTCTCTGGATCTCTTTCAGGGCCAGGGGGAAGTTATTGATTCTAGAGCGCTTTTGTTATTTTATGCTTAGATTACCTTGGAAACACGGACGTCATTCACATTCACTTTTCTAAAATGCAGTTTACTGTACACCTGTTTCAGAAGGACAATTCAAAAATCTCTATTTTCTTACCTGAAAAATCTTTTTCTCATAGGCCTGTACTGTTAAGCAAGAAATAGCACGTGCAGTTCTCCTGTGAATGTTACCCTGATGCCTAGTGTGCACAGCTCTTCCAACTAGATAATCAGAGTGTGTACAGCTCATCTGTCTATAGCACTAATATGGCCGCCTGGAAGGAAAGTGGAAGTTAGTACTATAGGGCGCCACCAAAGAGAGCACTAAAGAGCACAAAAGGCACTGAAACGCAAGTTGCTGCTTGTTGACACATAAAGCCATGCAGTTCAGGCCCAAGACATAATTACCTGATGCGACTAACTCTGCACCTGCCGTGTTGAGCATCGCTGTAGGTCAGGGTAGGCTCAACCTTCTATTGAACAAATAGAAGGAACGTTGAGACCTGGTACTAGGTAGTTATACTTATGACATACATATACTTAAGGGCTCAATCATTTCAAGTGGGAGTACTCTGATGGGCTCAACCCATTGTATTGGGCACTCAGATGTGACAGTTATGTAGGGAGCTCGCCATAACAGGGCTTGTATCGAGCTATACCTAGCAATATTTCCTAAATGTGTAACCAGTAGGAGGGGGTGCAATAAGGCTATGACCACAAAATTCACACAGACAAAGACAAGAGGTCCCCTATACTCAAGTAGCAGTTTTGTTGCATATTTAGATTTGTAGCAGTTTTGTTGGATAATACATTTCGGAAAAGTCACGTTTTTTTTCCATTTTCAGGTTTTTGGCGACAAAAATCTTATGCAGAAAAAATCACAGTTTAAAAAATTATCCCCGTAGTATTAAAAGAATTCGGTTGCATGAGCAAAAACTATTGCTTATTAAGTGAAACTATTGCTTTGAGGTTAAGAATACAAAATTATAAAAGCATTGAAAATATCCTTTAAAGGACAACTATACCCCCAAAATGAATACTTAAGCAACAGATAGTTTATATCAAATTGAATGACATATTAAAGAATCTTACCAAACTGGAATATATATTTACATAAATATTGCCCTTTTACATCTCTTGCCTTGAACCACCATTTTGTGACTCTATCTGTGCTGCCTCAGAGATCACCTGACCAGAAATACTACAACACTAACTGTAACAGGAAGAAGTGAGGAAGCAAAAGGCAGAACTCTGTCTGTTAATTGGCTCATGTGACCTTACATGTGGTTTGTTTGTGTGCACAGTGAATCTTATGATCTCAGGAGGCGGCCCTTATTTTTTAAATTGGAAATTTTCTATTTATGATTACCCAATGGCACATACTACTTAAAAAGTATATTATTATTATAATGGTTCATTTACATGAAGCAGGGTTTTACACATGAGCTGTTTTACTCAGTATCTTTTAATAGAGACCTACATTGTTTGGGGGGTATAGTTTTCCTTTAAGCAATATCTTTTTAATATCTGTGATATATCCTGTTTTTTATGAGCGAATAAACACTTGTAATGTATAATCAGGGAATTGCAGTTTTCAAAAGTAGTGCATTGGGATAATGATTGTTGAGTGAGTTGCAAACATAAATATCTGCTGTGTTGATCTTCCTGGCTGGTTAACAATGCACGGACAGTAGGTATATATACATTCATAAAGTGCTACTGTTTACACAGCACTGTACATTTTACAATACAGTCAATCCATTATCTGGAAATGCATTATCCAGAAAGCTTTAAATTACAGGAAGGCCATCTCCCATAGACTCCAGGAAGGCCATCTCCCATACCCATGTGCAATAATTAATCAGAACCTTATAAGACCAGTAACATAATTTTTTTTAGTAAAAAATGAATTTTGCAAAAGGCGACGATCCAACCTGCGGCACTCGATTTATCCTCCCTGGCTATATGAGGCAGGGAGGAGAAATCGAGCACCACAAGATGGATCGTAGCCATTTCTGAAGAGGAGCGCAAGCAGAGAATCTGTAAGTTATTTCTTAGTAAAGACTTTGCGAAATTAAAGTTTAAAGTGTTAAGTGGTCCTTTAACTAAAATTCAATCAATCCTTATTTGAGGTAAAACAATTTAATTAATGATTAAATAATTATTTAGTAGACTTGAGGTATGGAGAGCCAAATGACCCCTTATCTGAAAAAGCCCCAGGTCCTGAGCATTCTGGATAACAGGTCTCAAACCTTTAGCAGGACCATCAGGAAAAATACTGCAAATTTAAATGTAAATAATAACTAATATTAAATAGTGTAGTCAATCTCAGTGCTACAATAGGAGTTCTACTAAATGGAGGTATAATAGATTGAAGTCAAAGCTTTTAAAAATGGCATAAATAATATTTTTAAGACCTGCTTAAAGATGGATTTTAATTAAAAAAAAATAGATATTTTCATAGATATTTTTTTCCCCACAACATACCCTGATCGCTGTGTCACCAAAAACTTCACAAATGCTATATTAAAAACATTCAAAAGAAAAGCACAAAGGGGAAAAAATAACTTTTATCACATTCTATACTACTAATAGATACATTAAAAAATGTATTTAAAATGTCCTCCTTTTCTATGCTCAGTTTTTGGTCAGTTCGAAATGCCTCCAGCGGATACTTGGATTTAAAAATATTCTTCAAATCCATGCAGTGAGTTAATTTGCCAAATCTCTAAACCACATGTTTTTATAATTTTGGCCATTGTCCTTCTTTTTAATGCTGAGAGTAAAAAAATGTAATCCCTGATGTGCTCTTCAGTACATGTGTTTTTTAACCTTACACAGAAATGATTCACTACAGACCTAGAAAATTACAACATATGGGGAGGCCGAATATGGAGAATCTGTTTCTTAAATCTTCCTCCCTTTTTTTTTTTCTAGACTTCCCATGTCACTTTCTGGGTTTTCATTCCATGTGTGGTTCAGGATGTTAGTGATTTGCATTTTGGAAAGATTCTGTCAGTTATTTATGTCCTGTCTGTTTTTACGGTTATACATTAAACAGCTGGACAATAGAACTCCGAAATATTCTCAAACATCTAGCGTGTCTCTAAAGCTATTACTCGGGGATCCAAACTGTGAAAAGAAAAGTTACAGAAAATGCAAAGTTGTACCGCCAGCGGAGCTGACTGCATTAAAACCATAGAAATGCAGAAACATATTTGTTGGAACAAAACAAGTGAAACCTGTCTTGGCAGTGTTTGGATTACAAGTAAAACTCAAACTTGATTCTGTTTAACACATAACTTCATGCAGTAAAGTTTATACTTGGAAATGAGCTTCGCTCTAAAATGCTGGGGGGAAAAATGGCTGGTTAATGAATTTATTTGGCATAGAGACAGGAGGAAATTAAATATTCAAGGTTGTGCTGTGAAGACACTTGCTCAAATCAATTTAGTTACTGGGACTTTAGAGACTGGGTCACCTGTCTTCTGGTATGAAACTTGTGTGGAAGAATATCTGAAAGGATGGCAGCTGTCTACTACCATTTTTATACAATAATTGAATTCAAATGGAGAAGATAATAGACCCTATGAACTCAGACTGTTTGTTGTTTTTTTTCTTCCAATTGCCTCCCCTGCTAGCCTCTCGAGTTTCTCATTGCCCCTGTTTTCTTCTCTGTCACTATTTTTTTGTAATTTAGATTTCATTTCTTCATTTTGTTTCTCAAATATTGCCTTTTTCCCTATGATCCCGTAGCAATTACTGTTCTGTTTCAAAACACTTTATTGAAGTTTTTGTGCGTTCAAGTTTTCATTACAACGCTTACTTTATATTACAAAAAGTTAAACAATCCAGATTATTCCAGAAGCAAAATTCTGATTATTTTCTGATGATATTTCTGATGACATTCTATACAAGAGAATGGAGGAATTGGTGAACATATACAGCTGGGAACCAGAATGGAAGGATTAAGTAAGCCAATTTTGCAAATAAAACCATGAGCATGGGGCTCATTTATAAACTTTATGCAGCACAGTGATTCACACAGTGAACATATTTGTCCTGTGCATGTTTATATTTATAAGACTGGACAGAAGTGTTGTATTTAATCTGCCAACATAATTGCAATTTTTTATTCACACTGTGATTGTCCTAAAGAGCTTTATAAATATAACATAATTGAAATTGCGAATATTTATGCATACAGCCTGCGTTTGTCTTATGCCATAACTAGTGGCAAAAAAAATATGTGCTAAACGTATTTGCATATTCCAACTTTATATTCACAAAATAACCAGCACAGTGGCGACACCTTCATTTTTACCTAAATACAAAAATGTCAATGTTATCTTCGATAAATGTGTACATTGTGCATACATTGTATAAAATATGATTTTCCTTTGTGAGTCCATAAGAAGTCAGTCGTTGGACTTTGAAAGATGCATGAGACCCTTAATGCAGAATGCTCCAAATTCTACCAATACAATTTGCCATAGTTTACATGAATAATTCTTCAATCTCGTCTGATTTGTCTTCCTTTGCAGTTATTTTGTTCCCGTTTCTGAAAATTTAGAATAGACTAACTAAAAGTCAACTTTTAGGGTAAGGGCACCCGCTAAGATTCGGGGGCGGGATTTAGTCTCATGGCGACAAATCGCCTATTCTTCAGGCGACTGAAGTTGGATCACGAGGAAACTTCAGGCGACTTCAGAAAAGAAAGCAATCCAAGTGCCATGCTGCCGTCTATTTAGATTCTAGGAGGCAGGGAAGGCTTTTCATGGAGATTAGTCGCCCGAAGAAGAGGCGATTTGTTGTCAGGCAACTAAATCTCCCCAAATCTTAGCATGTGCCCTTACCCTTAAGGATCACTAGGGGAAAGACTGGCTCAGAGATGTATATGTTTTCATACACACTGGTAGGCTGCTTATTCTACTGAGCCTAGTTCATATAGTTTGTTTTATGAAATTGTTGGCGTAAAGTGAATTTCTAGGCTAGTACACACATTTCTTTAAACCCATTTGGCCCATTTGTTTAAACTGCTGGCTTGTTAGTGAGAAGCAAAATTAAAAAAAACCTAGGACATTGCTCATATTCTTTTATTTAAAGCTTGGTTGAAACCTCAGACATTCCAGATTATTCCTGCCAATGTGTAAAACTGCTGACAATGTGAAGAGAAGTATTTCAACTGCAATAATAAGTTGTCAAACAAGTCCGAAACATGAAAAATGGTAAACATTTTATTTCCCCAGTTTGGATCTCCTATTAAGTTGCTTTGCAAAACTATTTCATGATAATTCCCTCATTGTAAAAACCATATCTTTTTGTTTTCAAAACCCCCCAGAGAGACTATCATTTCCATAATTTCCTTTTGATACAAAAATAATAAGAGAGGGTTATTGTATTTTTATTCATCATATACATCATTCTGTCACCTGGTCCACACATGATAGCACTGAGTGCAACATCAAAGAAAGGTCTACAACAATTGGCATATATTAATAATAAATTTTGTTTAGCTCTGGGCCTCTTAAGAAATACGTTAATGAAGACAGCGTGTCAGCATTGTAGTAAAATACTCTTTTGTTCTTGGGGTAGAATGCAGAAAGGTAAACATGGAGCAATACAATTTTGCAACACAACAATTTTACATTTCTCAGTGCTCAGGGGTATCTGAAGAAGATAGGGATGCTACGGAAGTGAACCATACTGTAACCATAAAGAATAGATTCATTATATGTCCTTATTATAAGTTACAAAAAGCTGATGGTGGTATCTGAAGAAGATACTGATGCTATGGAAAAAGTGGATCATATGTATGTCCTGTAACTTTAAAGCTAAGGTTCAATATATGTCCTTATTACAAGTTACGGCATATGCCACCCACGAACAGACAGATATCCTATATCTATATATGGCTATTGGACAACTCCTGTCTTGCAAATTATATTATAGAGAAATCTCTTTTTTACAGAGGAGATGGGTTTTCTAAACTCAAAAAGATTATGCCCATAGAGCAACACATAATGAACTTTACCTTCATCCTCATTACCATCATTACTCGCAAGATGTTGTATATATGAATAACTGCCCATGTTGGTTTACACATAAAATGGCATCTTAAACTAATCTTCACTCAGTCTACTTAGCTCGAGTGAATGAATAGAAGAAAAAATACTTCGATTTTTGAATGTTTTTTTTTTGGCTACTTCGACCATCGAATTGGCAACTTCGACCTTCGACTACGACTTAGAATCGAACGATTCGAACTAAAAATCGTTAGACTACTCGACCATTCGATAGTCGAAGTACTGTCTCTTTAAAAAAAACTTAGATCAACTACTTAACCACCAAAAACCTACCGAGCATCAATGTTAGCCTATGGGGAAGTATGATCGAACTATTTTTCCTTCGATGGTTCGATCGTAGGAAATGCGGTAAATCCGCACCCTAAGTAAATGTGCCCCCTAAATGTTTCTTTGGCTAATTCAAGGCAGCAAATTATCATATAAGAACAGAGCTCAAACCTTAGCACAGACATTATTAGTTTTGAAGTCTATGAATTCAGAGCAGAGCGTGTTTATTGTTCAGATCTGGGGTTTTCGAACAAATAGCTTTATAACGATGTGTACAACTTGTGTATAACTATGTGTATGTAATTAGTAATAGTGATGGGCGAATCTGTCCCGTTTTGCTTCGCCAAAAAATTTGCGAAAAGGCTGAAAATCCGCGACAAGCGTCGCCAATTTTGCAGCGTGAAAACTTTTGTTGCGGACGATGAAACGCAGAAATGCAACGCAAATCCATGCCTGCCAAATACATTCACCCATCACTAATTAGTCATTTTTCATGCTGGTAGCAATGGCTATGCCTGCTGACAATGGGGTCATAAGTTCAGTTCAACCACAGATAACATCTGCAAGAAGTTTGTATGTTCTCCCGATGTCTGTGTGGGTTTCCTCCTAAAAGCACTTTTTAGGACTTGGATAGGCTCTCTCTGTAATTTGTGGACTCCGTATAGTGTTTCAGCTGTTCATGTGTTGGTGTCTGGTTTTACCTGAAAAACAGTTAGTTGTCCCCTTTTAAATGATATGCACCTTTGTGCTACCCCCACATAATAAACACAAGGCCCTTGTTTTTGCGTGCTGAATGACTAGACACTTTCAGACAAAACATATTGCAGACAGCTCTGTGATATAAAGTTTTAAACCATATACCGGTGGTTTTTGGACTTTTTGGATTGAAGCAGCCATTTGTTGTCCAACATTTGTCCAGAGTCCACTTAAAGGAAAACTATACCCCCAAAATGAACACTTAAGCAACAGATAGTTCATATCATATTAAGTGGCATATTAAAGAATCTTACCAAACTGGAATATATATTTAAGTAAATCTTGCCCTTTTACATCTCTTGCCTTGAGCCACCATTTCATAATGGTCTCTGTGCTGTCTCAGACATCACCTGACCAGAAATACTTCAACTCTAACTGTAACAGGAAGAAGTGTGGAAGCAAAAGACACAACTCTGTCTGTTAATTGGCTCATGTGACCTAATATGTATGGTTTGTTGGTATGTTTGTGAGTACAGTGAATCCTACGATCCCAGGGGGCGGTCCTTATTTTTTAAAATGGCAATTTTCTATTTATGATTACCCAATGGAACATACTACTAGAAAAGTATATTATTATGAAAATGGTTTATTTACATGAAGCAGGATTTTACATATGAGCTGTTTTATGCAATATCTTTTTATAGAGACCTACATTGTTTGGGGGGTATAGTTTTCCTTTAACAAGGAAATGGATGTACAGGTATATGGACAACATCATATCCGTCATACTGCTAGCATTCCAGGAATATCTATAATGGCCAATAAGTGCTTTCCTTTAATATAACTCTTAAGTGGCCTTTAAAAGTATCTGAGGTAGCCTTCATCCATATCTACTGCTCCTGTATTAGGGAGTATAAAGAAAAAAGAATAAATCTTTATAATTAGCCCATTTTCCTATATGAAAACCCTGTAACCCAGGCCTGGATTTACAAATTGGATGCCCCTAGACTGGCACTGCATGTTTCCCACCCTTCCCAGTACCCTTCACTGTTCCTTTCCCTTCCTGAGCTCGCACACACACAAGTTCTATATTGTTGGGTCTGGCACACTGGAGACTTAAAGAGCTAGCAAATGTGCCAAATGTCTCCAGTCCTCGGATACCATCTAGATGCAGCTGGGTGGAATGCCCTGAAATGCTGTTGCTCTAGGCACGGGCCTTTGTGGCCTTCCCACAAATCCGGGCCTGCAGTTATCCCTTTAAACAAATCATGATATTGACTGACACATCTTGCATGGTTTCAAGAGAATACCAGCAGCCTGAACTTGCTGGTCATTTCAGGTTTCCCTTAGTGCGTTGCATATTAAACTGAAGCTGTTATTGATGCTGTGAGCTGTAAAAAAAAAACACACAAGCAGCACTCACACACTAACTTACCTCTATATTGCTGCACAAAATTTGGAGCACGTAGCGATGAGCAAAAGTTTTCAAAAATAGTCGCCCATAGACTTAAATAGATTTCAGTGATTTGCTAATTTTTTGCTAAGCAAAATTGGTCAGATTCACCCATAATTAGTGTCAGGCACTACTATCAGGTGCAAGCTTTTCTGCTGGAATTCTGCAAAAAAAATCTACATTGTGGGGAAAAAAAAACATACAACTATAGCACTTTGCACTAAATTTGTAGATGAGCCCTACTGTAAATACTGTATATGCTTAGCTTTGGCTAGTTCATTGTAACTTCAGATTGCTTCACAAACTAACTACACATGTTCATTCAGTTTAGAAATAAATTTATAACTGTGGCAGTTTTCCATATAATGTAATTCTACTGCCCTCTTCTGGAGAAAAAAAAGTAATTAATCCACAAAACAGATACAATACAATTTCAGTATGTACTTAAATAAACAGAAATTAAAGAATAAAAACTTTTCTTCTCCTGTAAATATTATTGACAAATCAGTTTGAATTGGTTTTGTGGCACTTATTCGAATATTAAGGAGTTCATCAGCAATATGAGCCTTTCAGTTGCAGAATGTAACTCACTTTTGTGGATGGTGTTCATGGAGCAAGTGATTTTCATATATATATATAAAAAAGATTCAGACATCAAGCATCATTTTCTTTTTGCTCCGCCAGCAATTGGAGGGATAGTAATTTATGATCAGTCATGGTGCAATTCAGCCTTGGCAGGAATAAAGCACATGGCAAAAGCATTAAATAGGGCACAAGAATGTGTCCCTAACTTCTTATCCATGGAACTTCTGGTTGTGCTCTGCACCTCTCACTAGATACAACATTGTGGCACAAAGTGCAGAACACAGTGCTCATGCCAGCCCTGTCCTAACTATCTACCATAGGATAGGTTGATAAGTACAGTCCTTCCCCCCTCCCTTGTGGCCTTTATCCGACACCACTCCCTAATTTTTTGTTACTTAAAAGCAAATTGGGATAACACTGGCGAAAATTCGCCAGCGTGACGTCATTTTTGCACTTCGCAAATTTACTAACATAGACCCTGGCGAAAATTCGCCAGCGATGTAGATAGCCTAGCGCAACTTCGCACCCTAACGCTGGCAAAGTTGCACTCTGGTAAAGTGGGCGAAAATACGCAAATTTACTAAGATTGTTTTTTTTCTGAACATTACCTCCTTCGCCAGAGTTTACTTTGCCAGGTCAGAGCAGGCGAAGTTTAATAGAGTAGATAGGAGTTTAATGAAAAAAAAGTTTAAAAATTTTCCCAAAAAATTTTCCCAAAAAGTCCCAAAAAACGCTGGCTTCTTTTGGGTGAAGAGCGAATTTTTTTTTTGGGGTGCCTACCTTCCCCCCTACATTTTATAGCATATGGCACCTTAAACTATACTATGGGGACATGTGTAGGGCATTAAAACACCCCTACATACTTTTATTCCCTTTCCCTGGGCTTGTGTAGTGTTAGGTATGCGCTGCAGCATACGCGTCCATTCATTTTTAAATTTGGCGCCGTATGCAAATTAGCCTTCGCTAGCGTAACTTCGGACCGCTGATCGTAACTTCGGATAGCTGATCGATGTCCTGACGAATCTACGCCTGGCGAAGTGCGGCGAAGACAACGGATGTAAGTAAATTTCCCCCATAGTTTTTTCAACATAGTTATTGATCTGAGTGATTTTATAGCATTTTTAGATCTGTGTTGTTGCTTACGTTTTCTGTACAAGTAGAAGGCAACTCTCAAATACCCTGCCGCAAGTGCTCTGGAAATAAGCACTCTGGAAATGAACACTAAGGGGTGCAAATTTACCACTTGCAGCAGAACATTTGGTACATAAGCCCTTATACAGTTGTGTTCAGCATAATAGCAGTCCAACATCACTAGCCTGATCAATCAGAATGTTACATTAATTCAGCTTTTCATTTGAAACAAACCACTTCACATGATGGTATGTTCTGTGGTTTCCATTTTTCAAAATACTCTACTTAAATCAATTGATTTTACTTTAAGGTATCAATCTGTTCATTTTCTTTGTTTTATGTGTATTACCAGGATGCATAAGATAATAGTTGTGCACCTACTTATAAGAAAAAGTGTAGTATTGCAAGACATGGTACGAATGATATGGGTCATTGATGCCACAACCTGCCAAGAGGTTGAAGAGACCACTAATCCCCTTGCATAAAATAAATGAAAGAATGTGCAAATTTTTGCAGAGCTATTACAAGAATGACATTAAGGGGGTTATTTACTAAAACTCAAATTTTTATAGTCGAGCTTTTAAGGGGAAAAACTACATTTTTTTGAGAAAAAAAAAACAAATTTTTAGAGGAAAAACTAAAATTTTCCGAGATTTAATATACCCTGAAGTTGCTAACAATTTGAATATAAAATACTCCTTCTAAAACGAATCAAAATCTTGTAAATGTCAATGGCAGCTGGCCCCTTTAACCTTTGAAACATGTTTTATGCCTTCATGGTTCTCGAAAATTTTGATGGCTTTCGTTGATAATCTGAATTACAGTATTTATAGTGGAGATTTTTATATATATATATATATATATATATATATATATATATATAAAAGATCCAGACATCAAGCATAATTTTCTTTTTGCTCCGCCAACAATTGGAGGGATAGTAATTTATGATCAGTCATGGTGCAATTCAGCCTTGGCAGGAATAAAGCACATGACAAAAGTGCAAAAGCATTAAATAAGGCACAAGAATGTGTCCCTAACTTCTTATCCATGGAACTTCTGGTTGTGCTCTGCACCTCTCACTAGATACAACATTGTGGCACAAAGTGCAGAACACAGTGCTCATGCCAGCCCTGTCCTAACTATCTACCATAGGATAGGTTGATAAGTACAGTCCTTCCCACCCCCCTTGTGGCCTTTATCCGACACCACTCCCTAATTTTTTGTTACTTAAAAGCAAATTGGGCTAACACTGGCGAAAATTCGCCAGCGTGACGCCAATTTTGTACTTCGCAAATTTACTAACATAGACCCTGGCGAAAATTCGCCAGCGATGTAGATAGCCTAGCGCAACTTCGCACCCTAACGCTGGCAAAGTTGCACTCTGGCAAAGTGGGCGAAAATACGCAAATTTACTAAGATATGGCACCTTAAACTATACTGTGGGGACATGTGTAGGGCATTAAAACACCCCTACATACTTTTATTCCCTTTCCGTGGGCTTGTGTAGTGTTAGGTATGCGCTGCAGCATATGCGTCCATTCATTTTTAAATTTGGCACTGTATGCAAATTAGCCTACGCTAGCGTAACTTCGGACCGCTGATCATAACTTCGGATCGCTGATCGATGTCCTGACGAATCTACGCCTGGCAAAATGCGGCGAAGAAAACAGAGGTAAGTAAATTTCCCCCATAGTTTTTTTCAACATAGTTATTGATCTGAGTGATTTTATAGCATTTTTAGATCTGTGTTGTTGCTTCCGTTTTCTGTACAAGTAGAAGGCAACTCTCAAATACCCTGCCGCAAGTGCTCTGGAAATAAGCACTCTGGAAATGAACACTAAGGGGTGCAAATTTACCACTTGCAGCAGAACATTTAGTACATAAGCCCTTATACAGTTGTGTTCAGCATAATAGCAGTCCAACATCACTAGCCTGATCAATCAGAATGTTATATTAATTCAGCTTTTCATTTGAAACAAACCACTTCACATGATGGTATGTTCTGTGGTTTCCATTTTTCAAAATACTCTACTTAAATCAATAGATTGGCTCTCCTTTAAGGTATCGATCTGTTTATTTTCTTTGTTTAATGTGTATTACCAGGATGCATAAGATAATAGTTGTGCACCTACTTATAAGAAAAAGTGTAGTATTGCAAGACATGGTACGAATGATATGGGTCATTGATGCCACAACCTGCCAAGAGGTTGAAGAGACCACTAATCCCCTTGCATATAATAAATGAAAGAATGTGCAAATTTTTGCAGAGCTATAACAAGAATGACATTAAGGGGGTTATTTACTAAAACTCAAATTTTTATAGTCGAGCTTTTAAGGGGAAAAACTACATTTTTTTGAGAAAAAAAACCTAATTTTTAGAGGAAAAACTAAAATTTTCCGAGATTTAATATACCCTGAAGTTGCTAACAATTTGAATATATAATACTCCTTCTAAAACGTATCAAAATCTTGTAAATGTCAATGGCAGCTGGCCCCTTTAACCTTTGAAACATGTTTTATGCCTTCATGGTTCTCGAAAATTTTGATGGCTTTCGTTGATAATCTGAATTACAGTATTTATAGTGGACCTGTCACCCAGACACAAAAAGCTGTATAATAAGTACAAATTAAACATGCAATCCAATTTCTATTTTTTATTAAAGCATTCATAGCTGTTGTAAGCTCATTTAAACATCTCAGCTGTCAATCAAACATGGTCTGCCCCTCCTCTATGCCTGGACTGATGTGATAAAATAGGATTATGAATAATTTTTTGGGTGACGGGTCCCCTTTAAGGTTTTTGGGCGACAACTCAAAAAAGTGAGTTTTTTCCACACCAGTTTTTCCAAGACAAATTAGTGCTAATTAAAATTAAAAATTTGGGGTTGGAAGTTTGGTCAATTTTTTTTCTAAATAAATGATAAAAAGTTGAGTTGTAGCAACTTGAAAAATATACATCAAATCTGTAGCAAGTTAGAATTTGTACCAGCAATACGACAAGATAGATTTATATTTAGAGGTTGTAGACACAAAAAAATAGAATAGATTGAGATGAGTAAACTCAAAGAGTGTTTCAGACCCCACCCTTCACAAAAGAAATCTTCTAACCGCATGTGAAATCTTAAAATGATTCCTCGTGGCCTAGCTGTACCCTCATTATCTCTGGAATCAATTCCTTAAGCTGGAACAATAAATGATCCAACCAGAGTACTGCAGAGAGGTTATATAAATTGAATACGAAGAGCTTATTCCCTTACCCCTTCATCTGTCCCATAATAGAATCAGGAGTAAACATTCAGGAAGAATTCATGGGTACATTTTGTGATGTACTCCAGGTAATTGTCCTTTTAAGTTATCTAGTAACCAATCACAACATTTTCCTTGGTACAGAAATCCTTGCCTATTGGATCAAAGTGCCTCCTTCAACACTTGAATACAAGAAAAGATAAAAGTGAAAACATTTTATTAAGTATTTGGTATTTGGTCTGGAGCCACCTAGGGATGCACAGAATCCAGGATTTCACCCAAGATTCGTCCTTTTTCAGTGGGTTTGGATATAGCAAAATTCAAGTGCCTGGCCGAATCGAATCCAACTCATACAAACAAGGAACAAAAAAATTTTTTAACCGCGTTCACAGCATGTGGTTCTCTTTCCGCATAATTTCACTAATTGACATATGCAATTGAGGGATTCCGAATTTGGTTTCGGCATTTGGCAGAATCTACAGAAACAAAGGAATCAGGAGTCGACCGAGCCCTACAATAGTGCATTCTGTGCATCCCTAGAGCCACCCACCATGTGCTCATGCAGAAATTCTATGTTGTGCATTCAATCCATTCTAACTAGTAACTGAAGACAATATTTGAGATTTAACGTGTACCCATGAGATAAGACAGTTTAAGGAAAATAAGAATACTTTGGGAATAATTATTTTAATAAAATGCTGAAACAATGTTAAAAAGGATCTCTCAAGTCTGCTAAGAAAGTGACAGTGCAGTTCTGCTGAAGAACAATAATTTAAAATGCCAAGTCCAACATTCCTTTTGGCCTGTGAATTTACAACATATGAGACTGCTACAATGTATTACAAATGACTTTTGAAACACAATTGCATTGCTAAAAGACAACAGGGGTCATTCTTGACCTTGGGTCCCAAGAGCACACCTCTAATTGCCCATTCCGGAATCATTTGCACCCACCTGCCTGCTTTGCACTGAGTGTTGCATGAAAATTCTGGTGCTTGTGCAGCACCACAATGCACAGCTGAGCCCTCCCCTTAGAACACGCAGTAAGGACAAGGACTCACTGTACTCAAGGTAGAGGCAGATAGGGTCATAACGCAGTCAGCACTGGATCCAAAGGCCTTGCTGCAGGTCTGTGTAATCTTTACCATTGTGCAGTGGCCTGTGCAAAGTGCAAAACAGTGGTTAATTGTGGCCTTTTTTTGTACTTTGCGCACAGTATTGGCTTCACAATTGAGGTCTAAAGTTTGATATAGTATAAAAATACAGGATAATACATAGTAACAAAGTAACATAGTAACATAGTAAGTTAGGTTGAAAAAAGACACACGTCCATCAAGTTCAACCTTTTGACTTTTATTTTTTAATCTGCCTAACTGCCAGTTGATCCAGAGGAAGGCAAAAACCCATCTGAAGCCTCTCCAATTTGCCTCAGAGGGGGAGAAAATCCTTCCTGACTCCAAAATGGCAATCAGACTAGTCCCTGGATTAACTTGTACTATGAGCTATCTTCTATAACCCTGTATTCCTTTACTTGCTAAAAAGCAATCCAACTCCTTCTTTGAGCTATCTAATGTATCAGTCTGCACAGCTCACACTGTAAAAAACCCCTTTCCGAATATTTAGGAGGAAACTCTTTTCTTCTAATCGGAATGGGTGACCTTGTGTGACCTACTGGTAAATAAAGCATTAGAAAAATTATAATATGATCCCCTTTTTTATTTATACATAGGTAAGCGCCTCCTCTCCAGCGTGAACATCCCCAATTTGGCCTGTCTTTCCTCATAGCTAAGATTTTGCATACCTTTTACCAGCTTAGTTGCCCTTCTCTGGACCTTCTCTAATACAAAAATGTCCTGTTTGAGTCATGGAGACCAAAACTGTACGGCATATTCTAGATGGGGCCTTACAAGTGCTCTATACAGTGGAAGAATGACCCCCTCCTCCCTTGACTCTATGCCCCTTTTAATACAGCTCAAGACCTTATTTGCCCTTGATGCTGCCGACTGGCATTGCTTGCTACAGTCAAGTTTATCATCTACAAGGACTCCAAGGTCCTTTTCTATAATGGAATTTGTCTAGTGCAGTCCCATTAAGGGTATAAGTGGCTTGGATATGCTTACATCCCAGGTGCATGACTTTACATTTACATTGAATCTCATTTGCCACTTAGCTGCCCAGATTGCCAGTTTGTCAAGATCCTGTTGCAAGGATTCCACATCCTGGATGGAATTTATTGGGCTGGATAGTTTTGTGTCATCTGCAAACACTGATACATTACTTACAATAATCTCCCAATAGTCATTAATAAACAAGTTTAACAAAAGTGGACCCAATGCCGAGCCCTGAGGGACCCCACTAAGAACCCTACTCCAAGTAGAGAATGTACCATTAACAACCACCCTCTGCACCCGATCCTGTAGCCAGTTTCCTATCCATGTGCAAACGACTTCATTAAGCAAAACAGACCTTAGTTTAGAAAGCAGTCATTTGTGGGGCACGGTATCAAACGCTTTGGTAAAATCCAAATATATCTACTGCTCCCCCACTATCCAGCATCTTACTTACCTCATCATAAAAAGCAATGAAATTTGTCTGACATGTCCTATCCTTCATAAAGCCATGTTGATTGCTGCTCATAATGTCATTCACTAGGACAAAATTTTGAATGTGATCCCTTAACAAGCCTTCAAATAAATGAAAAGATTTTGGTGGTCCCTCACTCCATATGTTTCAGGGTATTCTCAACAGAGTAATGGCCCCATCAAGCCACAAAAGCTTCCAAATCAACTTAAAAATGAACTCTGGAGAGTGAGACCAACAGCAAGTTGGGTGTAATTTATTTCACGCCTGTGGCCGGCATGAAATAAATTATACTGAACTTGCGCATTTTTAAATTGATTTGGAAGCCTTCAAATAATATGCCCACCACAGATGTCAAACTTACAGGCCTATAATTGCCAGGCTGAGATCGTAATTAGGGATGGGCGAATTTGACCCGTTTCGTTTCGCCAAAAAGTCTATGGGCGTCAAAAGAATTTTGTCGCGCAGCGAAATTGTTTTGACTAGTGATAATTCAACTTGTACAGGTATGGGACCTGTTATCCAGAATGCTCAGGACCTGGGGTTTTCTGGATAATGAATCTTTCAGTAATTTCAGTATACCTTCATACCTACTAAAAAGTCATGTAAACATTAAATAAACCCAATAGGCTGGTTTTGCTTCCAATAAGGAATATTTATATCTTAGTTGGAATCAAGTACAAGCTACTGTTTTATTATAACAGAGAAAAAGGAAGTCATTTTTAAAAATTTGGATTATTTTTTTGATAAAATTAAGTCTATGGGAGACATCTTTTCGGAGCTTTCTAGGTAACAGGTTTCCAGATAACAGATACCATACTTGTAGTGGTATAATTACGTATGATATTTAGTAAGCATGCAATGGTGCTACAAAAATACACTTGATTTATTGGAAGGAAACTTGGCAGAGTTAGGCAAAGGAAAAATTTGCACTTTCGTAACTATGCCCCTTAGTGAGTTGGCCATGGATTGAAAAGTGAGGGTCTCCGAACCAAATATTTCCGGAATGCCAAAAAGTAGAGGATCAAGGGTCTCCAGCTTGTTTGGCAATATTTGTTTTTATGCAACCAAAACTTTCCTCCTCCAAGCTAGGAATTCAAAAGTAAGCACCTGCATTGAGGCCACTAGGAGCAACATCCAAGGGGTTGGTGAGAAACATGGTTAGGGATCACTTGTAATGGGGGCCCCCAGGGGCCAAGATATTGATCAGTTGTTACCTTGTGATGAACCACCATCCGTCAGTTGGGGGGAAACCTTGAATAAGACACAATAGGCAGGTAGTTGCAATCAAATACTTCTCCTTTTATTGTTCATGGACTTCAATAGTACCTCAAGTCATCAGCAAGGCTCAACTCCCTGGTCTTTCACCTTTAATTCTCACTGCAACTGCACACTTTCAGGGGTGGCTCGTTCTCACAGGAACCCCTCCTGGGTCCTGGCCAGCACTTTCAAGCTAAGTCTCACCTCTTAGGGGCCACAGCTGCCCATGCTAATGACCTGTCTATCTCACACCCACTAGAGTGTACTAATTACCACCAGTTTTCTGACTCATCTATCTATCTATCTATCTATCTATCTATCTATCTATCTATCTATCTATCTATCTATCTATCTATCTATCTATCTATCTAAGTTCAGTAGCTCCTCCAGGGAATGGCTCAACTGCCAAAGAACTTGCTGTTCTCTCTCCTTCCCATGATGAATAGGGATGTAGCGAACGTCGGAAAAAAAGTTCGCGAACATATTCGCGAACTTGCGCAAAAATGCGAGCGGTTCGCGAACGGTTCGCGAACCCCATAGACTTCAATGGGAAGGCGAACTTTAACATCTAAAAAAGACATTTCTGGCCAGAAAAATGATTTTAAAGTTGTTTAAAGGGTGCAACGACCTGGACAGTGGCATGCCAGAGGGGGATCAAGGGCAAAAATGTATCTGAAAAATCTGCCTGTGTGTGCTTGGAAGAGATAGTGTAGGGGGAGAGCTGTTAGTGATTTCAGGGACAGATGATAGTAAGTTTGCTGGCTAGTAATCTGCTTGATACTGCTCTGTATTGGAACAAAAAAATAAATAAAAGCAGTCCTTACAAGGACTACTGTTATTGCAGCAGTCAGCAGATGAGATCAGAAGCAGGACAGCTGCCCACTGCAGCTACATACAGAGCACTGCAGTAGAAGGTAGATTACTAGCCAGCAAAGCTACCTAAGCTTAAATGTCCCTCAAACCCCTGCAGACTTCTGTCCCTCCAATAACAGAGCAGTATCAACACGATTACTAGCCAGCAAACTTTCAACTGTCCCTGAAATCACTAACAGGCAGCAGCTCTCTCCCTACACTATCTCTTCAGCACACACAGGCAGAGTGAAAAAAACGCTGCAGGGCTTCGGTTTTTATAGGGAAGGGGAGTGGTCCAGGGGAGAGCTTCCTGATTGGCTGCCATGTACCTGCTGGTCTGGGGTGAGAGGGCAAAAAAAAGCGCCAACAATGGCGAACCCAAAATGGCGAACGTCGCGCGACGTTCGCGAACTTCCGGCGAGCGCGAACACCCGATGTTCGCGCGAACAAGTTCGCCGGCGAACAGTTCGCGCCATCTCTAATGATGAATATCCAGTATTCCTGCCTGCAGCCTTCCCTTTATCACTTCCTACTCTCAACCCACTGGGGACATTCCCTAGCAACAATTATCCTCTAGCCCCCCCCCCCTAGTGGCACATCTGAAAATATCTGCATTAACCATTAAATATACATTTGCATTAAACATTTAAAGGAATTGTTCAGTATAAAAATAAAAACTGGGTAAATAGGCAGTGCGAAATGAAAAATGTGTCTAATATAGTTAATTAACCAAAAATGTTATGTATAAAGGCTGGAGTGACTGGATGTCTAAGATAATAGCCAGCACACTACTGCCTATTTTGCAGCTTTCTTGGTTTCCACTGATTGGTTACCAGGCAGTAACCAATCAATGACTTGAGGGGGGGCACATGTGCCATAACAGTTTGCTTTGGAATCTGAGCTGAATGCTGAGGATCAATTGCAAACTTACTGAACAGTTATGTGGCCCCATAAAGTCACGACTTACTCAGAGTTAAAGAGCTGAAAAGCAGGAAGTTGATTTCTGTTCAGTTATGCTAGACATCCAGTCACTCCAGACTTTATACATTACATTTTTGCCTAACTAACTATATTAGAGATATTTTTTATTTTGCACAGCCTATCTATTAACCTAGTTTTTATTTTTACACTGAACTGTTCCTTTAACATTTTACCATACTACACACTGCTCTAGGCAGTTGTTGAGAAGTTAAGCTGCAAATTATCAAGAATTAAATTAGGTTGGCCTGTCACATGCTACAGGGCTGATTATTAGATTCTTTCCGATGCTAATTGTGCTGGTTTCTGTGCTGTCATTTACCAATAATCTGAATGAATCTACTAGTTAGCCTTTTATTGTGACATTTATATTGTATATATACAGTATATTTTGAGTTGGTCCCTGGGCTCAGTAATTAACAGCAGCACAGAGCATGTATAGTGTATCAGCAGAAAAGAAGATGGGAAGCTACTGAAAGCATATTCAGAGGCGTGGCAAGTGGGTGGAGCAGAAAGGGCAAGCGAACAGAGTGGGCGGGGCAATCGGGCAGATGGGGCAGAGGTCAGACTGTGTAGAGTGAGTCTGACCCGGCACGGCCCACGATGGCTGTTGCCCATCGAGTTTTTTCCTGGCATCCTGCCGGCCCAGTCCGATGCTGTTGACTTGGTTACCTCAAGATATAACAAAAATTATCGTTTTTCATGATTAAAACAATAGGCAAAAAGAAGGTTCAGCACAATCCTTATTTGCACTTATGCTGAAAAGGGGCTATAGTGCACCTTTAACAGGAGTGAATCAAGGGCGTGGCCTAAACGGTCCTTTTTTTTAAACTAAAAAATATATGCTAGGCAAGATATGCAGTGGAGTGATCTGCAGATTATCTCACTTAGAGCTGGTTGGGGGAAAGAGGTGGTCTGGCTAAAGGTAAAAACCTTAGTAGGTCACCCTAAGCCTTTTATCCATCAGGCGGTGTATTTACAATTGCAGTGGTGAGGCAAAAAGGGTTGGACTAACAAAGTAAGTTAACAACAGTGCCACAAACAGTATAATCAGAGTTGACAGGTATAAGGGTAGTAACTTTTTATCACACAGTAGTAAAAATAATGTTTACCAAAGCCTACTCTATATCTAATATTGATTTTCAAATGAGATAAAAAGCCCTGTACTGAACAAAATAGTCTATAAATAAAAACACAAGCTATTAGTCTAGATGAAAACAAACTACATGTATTGCTACAAGTTCTCCAGTTGGCCCTTAGCATCCTGACCAGAAGTGAGCTTGGCAGCTAAATGTTTCAGGACTTGGCCTAACTATGTATGGGAAATGCCTTTCCCACATGTATGCGAAAACTCCATCTGTTAACTTATCTGCATTTGCTTGTTTTCTTTTGTTTGTATGCAATGTTATTTATAAGCCCATTGATTTTTTTTTTACTTTATCCAATTAGTACTTTGTTTGCCAAAAATTCTGTTGACTTCAAAACCTGAAAAGCTCCCAGGATTTGGAGCAGTCTGGGCACAGTATTATTTATATATATGTAGCGCTATAATAAATGGACTTTATGGAAGTTTGTTTTAGCTACTTCCTGTGTGGATTAATACCACCCATAAAACTCTTTTCTCAGGGGTAAGCCCTCGCAGCGGGGTGGAGGCAGGTTGTAGTGCAACTGTAAATGTGTGCAATGCATAAGAGATTGGGCGCCAGTAGTGTTATTTTGCTTAAACCATAAACTGAGTTTATTAACCAAAACCAGATGGAGCATGGAACATAGAGTAACACATAGATAAACCAATATAACAAGATATACTCACTGTATCAAACATAGAATGACTCTCTGCAAAGTAAAGAGTACACGTAAAGAGTTAGGTAGCTTGTCTTCAGGATTACCTTAGGTGGAACTCAGAAGACTACATACTCCCCTAAGAGTTTAACACTTAGGCCCTACTATGGGATCAGTAATACCCGGGATCTTAATCCCTCTAATATCCTCGTCGGAGCTTTGATCTGCTCAACTACATACCCTATCTATCACGCCTAGAGTGATCTATTAAAGGGTATAACTATCACTTCACTATACTCAGCCTGAGTTCCACCACCCCTAACCTCTGTGGCATAATAGAGGAAAGGTTCAGCAGCAATGACTGACCTCATGGTTTGCAAGCCTTTTATATTATGCCACGGTGCCATCTAGCATCCAGTGTGAGAACTGCAGGGATTACATAAGCACAAGGCCCCCATAAGGACCCACTTAGGCGTCCATATCACTAAGGATTTGCCTGTCAATAAAGAGTAAGGGTGTCTACATTTTCACATCCCTACATATACATATAATATCACAAAACATGTTTATGAAAGACTTAGAAATAGTAAAGAAAGCAAGATAGAGCAACACATAGATAAAGTAAAAAATTAAAACATAACTTTTATTATATGATATTAAAAAAAATATCCAAAATGTAAGGACAAGGTCAGGATGTAGGTCGGTTGAATGTGTTATAATCTGAATAATTCTACATAGAGGGAGCCACTATTGCAAAGATCATAAATCCTAGAGGTATTGGTGATTAAATTTACCTTCACCACTGGACACTACATTTATAGTGGACATAAATATAGGAATATAGGGGCGCCTCTCCTAAGCAGACTCCCCTTCTGTGGATGTCAACATTTTTACAGCAAGTTTATGACACCTTCCCAACTAAAAAGATCTAAAAGATGCATCTGACATGTATTTCGTTCAGCACACATGAGCTTTATCAAATCCGCAATCCATGGAACCCTGAAATTATCAGGGTCTGGACCTGGTTGTAATTTCAGGGTTTCCTTAGTGGGTTGTGTTAAAGGAGAACCAAAGCCTAACTTAAGAAGTAGGGTAGACATGTTGTACATTTTGTTGTTTTGGGCTTCTGTACCAGCCCAAGGCAACCACAGCCCTTTAGCAGTAAAGATCTGAGTCTCCAAAGATGCCCCAGTAGCTCCCCATCTTCTTTTCTGCTGATTCACTGCACATGCTCTGTGCTGCTGTCACTTACTGAGCTTAGGGACCAACTCACAATATACAGTACACATAGAATAGAAATGTCACAATATAAGGCTTATTAGTAATTCAGATCATTGGTAAATTGCAGCTCAGAAATCAACACAACTAACACCAGAATTTCATAATCGGACCTATAGCATCAATTTATATTTTATCTTAGCTTCTCAACAGCTGCTCATAGCACACTGACCAAACTCATGTCACAAACACACCTAACACAGTCCAAAATAAAAAAGAAGAAAAAAATACGCGCGTGTGTGCGGGGGGGGGGAGTTTTGCGACTCATAGGGGGGCCAGAAGAAGGCTTTGCGGCTGAAGTGTGGGGGGGGGATGTGGTGTTGTAGGGGAGTTGCAGCTGGGGAGCCCAGGGGGGGTGTGGGGGCCCCAGAGGAGGAAGCTCTGGTGGACCCCGGACTCCCCAGTCTGACCGGACGTAATGACTTTATTAGCCCAGAAGTTATGCCATTCAGATACAAATGCAGGGGAAATGTTTGTTTTTGAGGCCCTTATTGGTGCATGGAATGCAAATTGCAGGGCAGGAATTTAGTGTATTTATCTGTAGTTGTACTGATATCCTGGGGAAACCAAAGCATTATGGGTTACATACATGGTAATTTGCATTTGAATTTTGTCCTTTGTCCTTTGCACTACTTTTTTAAATGGGCAGTTTTGGACAGTTCTTCCTCATTATTTTCAAAATGTAATTCTATCTACCCCCATCAATAAAAGTATAATATACTCTATGGGCCTTATTTATCAAAATCCAAAATTTTCTGATCCCTACTGATTTTTTTCCTCTTATTTATCAATACATTTTCCAGAAAAATTCGAGGTTTTTTTCCACTAAAAAATCTAATTTTATTGAAAAAAAAAATTATAATAATTTTTCGAGTTTTTGGTATTTGGATATTAATAAATAACCCCCTATATGTAAGAAAGCTGCATCAAACTAGTGAGCATGGCAAATCCTACCAGACTAATTCATACCATAGTACAATATTTTCTTATTCGTAATAGTTCATGCCTTCTTAGACCTTAAAGTGCCACTAACACCAAAGACTTCAAAGCCAGGGTTAAAAACAAATTAGAAATTAGAGGCTAAGACCTGGACCTAATATATTATACTATTATTCATATGCTCCTAGATGATAAATGTTACTTGTAGATGGTTAGAAACAGTTGTCATTGCTGTCTCAAATTAGTCTATCATACCCATATAGGAAACAATAGAACCTAATTCTGCAAGAAACATCTTCTAGTGTCCCAGTGTGACATACACTTCAATATTGCACTGCTTCAGTGTTCTCACAATTCATTTAGAAAAAGAGAAATATATAAAGGCACATTTACAAGCACCGTGCAGTGTGCAAAGTGCAAATTCTGAATTCGAAATGTCTTTTTTTAACCTAGAAGATGCAGCATTTTTGTAGCAGAATTCCAGTGTCTTTTCAGCTGCACTCCAAGCCATAACTGCATGTGGTGCATCAAAATGATTTCAAGCTCTGGTGTTTGCAAATCTTTGCAATTTTTGGCATGGCAGTTTTATGAGAATCAAGGCAGGAGCTTTATAAAATAAATCAATAGGAGGTGATTAGGAGAAGGCCTATAAAGAAACATAAGTAATACAAATAAGAATAGCAAAAAAAGATTAAGCTTATATTCAGTCTTTTTTTTTGTTTGAGTCAGTGACCCCCCAACCTAACATAATTTTTAGCTGCCTGCTGAAAAGAGCCAGAATAGGGAGGCTTATATTTCAAAAAACATACAAAAAAAGACCCAACTTGTCCTTTTATTGTCATGATTTCTCTTTTTCTCTGCATTTTTGTGATTCATTGTAGTCACAGTTATAGCTGTTACCACCAATAACTTACAATGAATACTGCAGAACTGTGTAAGGAGTAGAAACAGTTTATTTCTGTAAATTGTGTTATGCTATTTCCAGTAGGTAGGGGATACACTTACATAGTTACATAGTTACATAGTTCAATTGGGTTGAAAAAAAGACAAAGTTCATCAAGTTCAACCCCTCCAAATGAAAACCCAGCATCCATACACACACACCTCCCTACTTTTACATAAATTCTATATACCCATACCTATACTAACTATAGAATTTAGTATCACAATAGCCTTTGATATTATGTCTGTCCAAGAAATCATCCAAGCCATTCTTAAAGGCATTAACTGAATCAGCCATCACAACATCACCCGGCAGTACATTCCACAACCTCACTGTCCTGACTGTGAAGAACCCCCTACGTTGCTTCAAATGAAAGTTCTTTTCTTCTAGTCTAAAGGGGTGGCCTCTGGTACGGTGATCCACTTTATGGGTAAAAAGGTCCCCTGCTATTTGTCTATAATGTCCTCTAATGTACTTGTAAAGTGTAATCATGTCCCCTCGCAAGTGCGTTTTTTCCAGAGAAAACAACCCCAACCTTGACAGTCTCCCCTCATAATTTGTCTTCCATCCCTCTAACCAATTTAGTTGCACTTAGTCTCTGCACTCTCTCCAGCTCATTTATATCCCTCTTAAGGACTGGAGTCCAAAACTGCACTGCATACTCCAGATGAGGCCTTACCAGGGACCTATAAAGAGGCATAATTATGTTTTCATCCCTTGAGTTAATGCCCTTTTTTATGCAAGACAGAACTTTATTTGTTTTAGTAGCCACAGAATGACACTGCCCAAAATTAGACAACGTGTTATCTACAAAAACCCCTAGATGCTACTCATTTAAGGTAACTCCCAACACACTGCCATTTAGTGTATAACTTGCATTTATATTATTTTTGCCAAAGTGCATAACCTTGCATTTATCAACATTGAACTTCATTTTCCAGTTTGCTGCCCAGTTTCCCAACTTAGACAAATCACTCTGCAAAGTGGCAGCATCCTGCATGGAACCTATAGTTCTGCACAATTTAGTATCATCTGCAAAAATAGAAACAGTACTTTCAATGCCCACCTCCAGGTCATTAATAAACAAGTTGAAAAGCAAGGGACCAAGTACAGAGCCCTGCGGTACTCCACTAACAACACTGGTCCAATTAGAAAATGTTCCATTTTACCACCACCACCTCTTTGTAGTCTATCTTTTAGCCAGTTCTCTATCCAGGTACAAATACTATGTTCCAGGCCAACATTCCTTAATTTAACCAGTAACTTTCTGTGTGGCACTGTATAAAATGTTTAAGCAAAGTCTAAGTAAATCACATCCACTGCCATCCCAGAATCAAGGTCCCTGTTTAACTTCTCCTAAAAAGAAATTAAGTTAGTCTGGCAAGATCTATTACGCATAAAACCATGCTGGCACACACTCATAGTATTATGATTTGCTATGAAGTCCAGTATCTTATCCTTTATTAACCCTTCGAAAAGCTTTCCTACCACTGACGTCAGACTAATTGGCCTATAGTTTTGAGGCTGAGAACAGGATCCCTTTTTGAATAGTGGCACCACATTAGCAATTCACCAGTCTCTCGTCACTGTGCCAGACAAGGCTAACTCCGGTGTCTGAAGTCTGTACAGTGCAGAGCCCTTGGCATCAAGAGGTGGAACAGGATGGTAGGTATCAGAGTGGCCCAATATCTTGGAAACCCTGGTTCTGTTTTAATCATAATAACTGTGGGACTTGTCCTGTGTTAATTATCAAGACGGTGTCATCCTCCAGTTTATTCTTCCATAAGCACTACACATTTCTTATATATGTGATACTGGTGTGTATCCTAATGAGTTAACTTGCCCAGTTAATAACAGAAGACATTAGGAGCACATTATTGCAACTGGACTAATTAGCATTAGTATTACTAGGCAATGGACATTTCATAATGTATTACTGGAGTTAAGCCAAGCAGTTAGCAGTGTTCAGAACTCTTCAATTCTTCCTTTCTCATTTTTGCAGACTTGCTAACCAAAACACACTAAATCATAATCAGCTCGCTCATCAAGGATAACAGCTCTATTGCAAGTAATTATGCTTTTATGAATAATTTAATTGGATTAAAAAAATCCTTATAGTCACACTGGAACGCTATAACTACAATGTAGTACAGGAATGAGACCTGTTATCCTGGTTTTCCATGGGGTTTTCCAAATAATGCATATTTCTGTAATTTGGACCTTAAGTCTACTAGAAAATCATGTAAACATTAAATAAATCAAAAAGGGTGGTTTTGTTTCCAATAAGGATTAATTATATCTTAGTCCGGATGAAGAAGAAGGAACTTTATTATTACAGAGAAAAGGGAAATCATTTTGAAAAATTTAGATTATTTGGATGAAATGAAGTCTGTGGGAGATGGCACTTCCAATAATTTAGAGCTTTCTGGATAATGGATTTCCAGATAATGGATCCCATACTAGTATGTTAATATATTAGAGATTATTCCAGATTGGTACTACAAAGTGGCACATGATGGCAGTACTGAGCTGCATTGTTCCGGTTTAGTGCTGATGTGCATATTTTGGTCAGGAACATTCCTTTTCAATTCTCTTTTGCCAACTCACATCAACAGATTTCCATGTGGGAAACAATCTGGCTCTTTGAAACCCTGGAGTATGTAAAATCATTTCAAATGGTATCTAGCATATCAGGGTTTAAAACGAGTCACAGGGGTCATCTAGAAAGCTATTTGTGAATAAAGTTTCTAAAAATCTGCTGATCTTAGCAAGATAGCAAGTAGTACTTAAAGCCTGGTCCATTAAACTGCTGGGACAGATCATTTAAATCTATTCCCTAGATTCACTGCCTTGGGGGACAGATTTGCACCCCAGGCAACTAAATGCACCCTGATAAACCTGAAGCAACTAGAAATTACACAACTCTGGGTGGGCCCCTTTTTCTCTGTTTACTACACCTATGCCTATGGTACGTACAAGGCAAGGGGAACAAGTACGATTCAAATGAAGACAGCTTAATGTATATCAGAGCAGTGATAGGTCTGTGTTTTAACCAATTTTCTCCTTTTATAATATATAAGCCGAAAATGGATGGCAAGCCCTCTGTTCCAGATGCATCAATGAATACATGTAAAATAGAAAAGCAAAGTTAAGGTTTTAGATACAGTATGTTATGCTGGGAGTTGTAGGAGGGCTGCTGGTTACCTAAAACTTTTTCAGGCTGATTTTAGTTCTATTGTCATACCAGTCAGAGTTTCATATCCAAGTGCCATATATTTGCTAGAGCTTATGCCAAAAGGTACATTTATACTGGGCAATGCCAAAAGAACACTGAAATGAATAAACTGTTTTAATGTGCAGCAGTTCAACAAACTGCCATTTTTAAGCCAAGTTATGCATAATACTATTGGGTAATATGAGCTTCCCGGATTGGTGTTCTTCAATGTGAACTGAACCTGCCAACAAGGCTGATATTGTCTTATGATCCACAATGCAACCAATTGGCATTAGCAGGTGATACATGTATACTCTGTATTAGTGCAGCCCAAGCAGCTCCTTGTCAGTCCTTTTGTTTCTTTCTCTGGTATGATTGCCAAAATATAAGTGGTTTCCAAAACATGCACCAATGGCCAAACTGTTTTTTTTTTTAATTTGATCTTGTAGCTGATGGGGGTTTAGGATTTGAGCTGTATTTCAAATTGAAATTCATTTCTATGATTCTGTGTTAGCACTGGAGACCTGCAGCAATTCTTATTCGCACAGGCCACAGTCCGGGTTGCTGTCCTTTGCAGTTGATGTCAGTTGTCATGTGGCCCCCTCCACAGCTAGAATAGTTAGAAGGCCAGCAATTGCAAAAAAGTCTTCTAGAGGCAAGATGAACCTGTAAGGTAATGAAAAGTGCAAAATTAACTTAACCTGCAAAATGTTGCCATTTTAGGATCCTCACCCAACCTGCACCATCTCTTCTTGCTCCGTATGCTACTTCTGTGTATGTCTCGGATTCCAAAACAAGGAATGTATGGTAACAGTGGAGGAGTGTACTTCCCCAGTCTGACATGCACCCTACCCTAACCCATAATGGAGGCGTAAATTTCAACCCGAACTCGCCCAACAGGTGGTTAATCCACAGGGAACATCACTAGTTGCTGAAACCCTTTTCTAATGAATAAGGACACTTTTCTTTCACTGTAAAGGGTATGGGACCTGTTATCCAGAATGCTCGGGACCTGGGGTTTTCCGGATAACAGATCTTTCTGTAATTTGGGTCTTCATGCCTTAAGTCTACTAGAAATTCATTTAAACATTAAATAAACCCAATAGGCTGGTTTTGCTTCCAATAATCATTAATGATATCTTAGTTTGGATAAAGTACAAGCTATTGTTTTATTATTACGGAGAAAAAGGAAATCATTTTTAAAAATGATGATTATTATTTGGATGATGATTATTTGGATAAAATGGAGTCTATGGGAGACAGCCATTCCGTAATTAGGAGCTTTCTGGATATCGGGTTTCCGGATAAGGGATCCTATACCTGTACTAGAAGCATGTGTATAAAGCTTTGTAAAAATACACTGAAATACACCTAACATGATATTATATTATTGAAGCTGTAAAATGATTTTATGCAAATATGATATGTAGCTGAATACAGCATTCTTACATAAAAAGATGCGGAAATTCATGTAAAAATCATTGCTGAGTGGCGCCACTTTGACACAGCATTTTACATCACTTTTCATGGCAGAGATTCTACCCTGTCTGAGGGTTAAGCTGGCCATAGATGCAAAGATCTGATCGTTCAAATCCATCTTCCCCATCTCCCGACCTGCCACTAACCTTTCCGATCAAATAAAGTAGTAAAAGAACAGATCAGAAGATGTTCTGCCCCTGACAGCAATCGTACGAAAGTTATGTCTGACAAATCTGGTGACAGTTTCCCACTGAAAATCGTACGATCAGCAATATGCAGAGAAATGATTGGCAACCGACAGAAATATTTTAACCTGTCCGACCAAAGGACCGATCTCCTTGGGACGAAAAATGTCGGGACTCTCCACACACGGTCTGAAAATCATACGAATAGAGGATTCGTACAATCGGATCTTTGCGTCTATGGCCAGCTTTAGGCGTGGTCAGTAGTGATGAGTGAATCTCCCTGCTTTGCTATGCCAAAAAATTGGATAAATGTCAAGGGTGTTTTTTCACTGAGACTTTTTCAATGCAGAACATATTAGAGTCTATGGGTGTTTTTAATTGCAACTTTTTTTGGTAGGAAGATTTTTGTAGCAAAGTTTTGCAGCAGTTTTGAGAAAATATTCTTGCCGAGAAATTTTTCTCATTACTAGAGGTGAAAGTGGTATAAAATACAGGTATGGGACCAGTTATCCAGAATGCTCAGGATTTAGGATTTTCTGGATAAGGGGGGTCTTTCTGTAATTTACATCACCATACCTTAAATCTGCTAAAAAAATGTTTTTACAATTTAAATAAACCCAAAAGGATTGTTTTGCCACCAATATGAATTCACGTAGCTTAGTCAAGATCAGGTACAAGGTACTGTTTAATTATTAAAGTGAATAATTATTCAATTAAAATGGAGTCTATAGGTAGGGTTGCCACCTGTCCGGACTTTACCCAGACAGCCCGGTTTTTGGAAGGGCTGCCTGGGTGAAAAGTTCCTGTCCGGATTTCCAAATTATGAAATCTGGACAGGACATTGAAGTGAATGATATGGTGATCAGCCAATCACCACGTCATCAGCCCTGCTCCTGATGTCACCAGCCCGCCCCTCTATGTCACTGGCCCGCCCCCTACATCAGCAGCCCTCCCCTTCCCATTTTCACAAAAAAAAGTGTCAACCCTATCTATAGGAGATGGACTTCAACTAATGGGAACTTTCTCGATAATGGGTTTTCAGATAACGGATCACATACCTGTAACAGATTTAATTTAGGTGTTTCCTTAGTGAACAAGGTTAATACGGACTGCAACTGAGCTTAAACAAAGCACCAATTATTTTACGCCATCTTTCGCACCAACCATGTTACCCACTTTTATAAATACTCTCCTTGATTTCCTTCTCAAGATAACATTATAAAAAACAGAAATCTCAAAAGGTTAACAGCGTCTGTTTAAAATGTTCATAAATAACCCCCCCCGGCCTCCTCCCAAATCTGATGTTTTTGCAAGTGAGTTGAGTACCCAGGAAGGAACTGCTGGGCATGGCACTGCTTCTAAATCTCACTGTTGAATAATGCAGTAGAAGAAATGTATCTTAATGCCCTGTTTCCCTCACATCCTCTCAGGCTTAACATCGCGGAGCCCATGCATGCACATATTTCATTCGCATGAGATTTCAATCCACAGTTTAAATATCACTTGCTGTATTTTTCAAAGGAAAACAGCAAGGTAAATATAAATAGAATTCTCTTGGGAACAGAAATGAGACCGTTCTTCTATATATCTTACTGTAACTTTGAGCTGCTCAAATAAATATTGCATTACCTGTATCTAAAAATGAAACACCTCCAACATAACAAATACAAAAAGAAAGAAGGCCCTGCTCACTAAAATATACAATTGCTGTTTACTTTCCCCTTCCCACCCCTAATTTGCATTTGCATATGCAAATTAGGATGTGTTCTGTATTCGGCCAAATCTTTCGCAAAGGATTTGGGGATTCAGCTGAATCCAAAATAGTGGATTTGGTGCATCCCTAATAAAAAGAAGTGTATTTTGGTGCCTTTCCAGCTAGTGAAGGTTTAAAAAATTTTTTTAACACTACCACAATATAGTGAGTCCAGTAGAAAAAACAAAAATCATAAAATCATAGTTAACTCCAGTCCAAAGGTGCATATACAGTACATGGAACAACCTCAAAAATTCTGAGTTTCCTTCAAAACATGAATCAAAAAGTAGTACAATTACATTTATTAGGACATACCAAGTGAAGGCCTAACGTGTTTCATGCCTCTTGGGGCACTTACTGATAGGCTAGTGGGCCCACCCCTGTACATTTCTTATAAAGGGGTTGTGACCAATCAGAACAATATATTTCTCAACCATTCACAAATGTGAACACAAAAAAACCCAAATGAAACCCACATAGAGAAAACCCAAAAAATTGTATAAAGATCTAAGACTATATCATAAAGACTATTATATATCAAAATAATGTAGAAAGAAAACAATAAAACTAAATTAATCATTGATAACTAGTGATGGGCGAATTTGTGTTTCGTTTTTTAAGCCGGCGTCCATTTTTTTTTACGCCGACGCCCGTTTTTGGACGCCGAAGCCCATTTTTGACGCCAGTGTCCGTTCTTTTGGACGCCGGTGACAATTTTTTTTGGACCCGGCGAACATTCGCGGCCATTTTGCAAATTTATTAGACGGTGGCGAATTGCGCAAATTGACCGCGAATTAGTGATGGGCGAATAAATTCGCCCATCACTATTGACAACATTCTTTCATTATTACATGTACATCTTAGCATTTTTTATGTGCACCAATATTCTGTGACTTGAGACTGCTAATATCTAGCCCTATAATATAAATATACAGAGTACCTCTTCTAACCAAGATGCATCTTTTTGCAGTACTTAGTAATCACTTTTTATTTACTATTTTTTTATTAGTCTGTATGCAATTAGGTGAATTGGCAATTTGTGTTCACATTTTTGATTGGTTGAGATAAATATTGTTCGGATTGGTCACAACCCATTTATAAGAAATGCACAGGTGTGGGCCCACTTGTAATGTCCTAATAAATGTACTAGTGATTTTACTACTTTTTGATTCATTTGAAGGAAAACTCACAATTTTTGAGGTTGTTCCATAGATGATGGGTTACACTGGACTCTCGTACCCAGATGGGCCTTCTCTAAGTGGAACAGAAAGGTGTTGTGGAACTACCCTTCTCTGCTGTTTTGAAAAAAACACAAAAAAATGGGATGCTAGGGGTTCTTTCAAATAAAACAAAAGGGGTTTTTATCTAAAACCACACCACAGGTGTAGTTTTACTGGTAAGCAAACAGCAACTGTTGGCTACTTGTTGGGTTTGTTATTTAGTACTGTCATTGTTTCAGGAACCTTACATCTTAAAATGGAACTCTAATCAATTTGGATTCTTTGCACAAAAGAAAGAGAAATGATAGAATATCATTCTAAACCATTTTCCACTATACAGTAACATAAGCAACATCTGAATGGGGTGCAAGTTAGTGGGCAGAAGAGGGGTCTGTCGACAAACACATTAGGGCTTATTTTTTAACTAGCGGCAACTCTGTTAGAAAAAAAAATGTAACTGGACATTTCATTTATATACAGTTTGAAGACATCTTATTGTATTGATTTAATACCTAGTACTGAGCCAAAATTGGTTCTGTATTAATTAAGTTCAGATTGAGTTAACTGAGTTTGGCAGCCCTACAATAAATGAAATGGAAGTCTTGGCTCGATTCTGCTGATCAATTCATTAATCTCTATATCACACCATTGTACTACTAAGGATTGATTAATTGTTATCTTTAGAATAAATAAGTCCCACCAGGTGGTGCACTGCTACTCAAATTTAAAGTGGCAATGAGTTTTATTGAGAAACAATCTAATGAAAACAATAAATATATGTAGGTGTAGGATTTGGTCAAGTGCCACCTCTACATAGTGGTTGTCCTGTGGTTCACCATTAGATTACATAGGGGTAAGTGTGCTGTTTCCCTGGACACAAAAATTCAATGCTGTTGGTGATATTTTTCAATCCAAAAATATATCCAGCAGGAGATTATAGGTTACATGTCAGAAATTTAAAATTTGGGTATCCACATAATTGAAGGAGATGTATAATGGTGGTTGTATGGTGGTGAGTTTCTTGTATCTGGTTGGCGTGCTACTGAGGTTCTTGAACAGTCACAAAACATTATTAAACAATCTGCTGACTGATGAAAGCAACTAAAGCAAATAAATCAACACAAAAGGATAAGTATTTATTAACTGTTATGTTATAGTAAGGGTTGTGAATGAACGTACTGTGGTTTAATTCTTATAGGTTTTTTTCTGTCTTGGGTGCTAAATAGCAAAGTTTGTTGTGCTATTGTGCTTACAGCAAGTTTGTCACAAATTGCTTTACTTTGTAGTTAGTTTTCCCTCAGTTTGAGGTGGGTGCTCACTGAGCAGGACATAGCGGGGTCAGATAGTTTGAGGGGAACAAAACAGCAGCAGGATGATAAGGCAGTTAGCTGGGTGACAGAAAATCTGGTGTGGGCAAAAGAAAAAGGGAGGCTGCTCCTGGGTCAGTAGCAAATAATTAGCCTTGGGCGAATTTGACCCTTTTTTTCCGTCAAAAATTCACAGCCAAAATTTTTTTGACGTGCGTCATTTTTTTGACGCACAACCTCATACAAGTCTATGTGCGTCATTTCAGTGGTGAAACAAGGCGAAAAAATTCGCCCATCCCTACACAGTAGAAGTAATCCATTTCCTTTTTATAAAAGATTGATATGACGAGTCACAAAGTTGTTTGTCTGCTAGGGATTTGGCAAAATGGTTTATACTCAATTTCTGAGTCTCCTGAAAGTCCATAGATTGTCTACCTGATTGAGTTTAGCATTTCCAATAGAGATACTTGGATTATTTATCAAAATTCAAAAAGTATTTTCTTAAAACTATCCGACCAAATCTACACAGACTTCCCCCCCCCTTATTTATCAATACATTTTTACATGTATTAATACATTTTATCAATTAAATTGTGCTGGAAAAAACTATATAAAATAGTGAAAAGAATCTAAATCATACTAGTTTTTTGGATTTGTTGCAGAAAACTGCAACTTTTTAGGATCACAAAATCTTCAGATTAGTGAAAGAACCCCAGAGCAGATCAGCATATCAAGGTGACATCTGCCATTGACTTCTACATGAGCACGGCCGGTCTGAGATGGAGTACTTTTTTATTCTGACTTTTAACAGCATCGGATTTAAATAATTCCCGAAAAATGTGAGTTTCTCTAAATTGTAGTTTTCCCCTTTAAAAGTCCAACCAATAAAAAATTGGACTTTGATAAATAAGCCCCTTAACCTTCATCATAGATCAAGCATGCCAAATTTCACCATTTGGGAAATACCACTTGAGGATTTTATCAGCTTATCATGGATATTTTATGACAAAAGAGAACTGTAAAATTATAACCATTGTTAACATAACTGTAAAAACAATAATACAGAATGTAGTAAATATTAGACTAGATTCTCCTTTATTTATTTGCTTGTTGCACTTTTCTGCACACATCTCCTATTGCACACAGTTGTGTAAGTTCTCCTCACTAGTGGATTTTTACCAACTCTGGCCATGCTGGTGATGGATCAGTTTTGATCACAGAATAGTTTTTGTTGGGAAAGGACTTCTTCTGCCTGATGCCGTCTTCCCCAATGGGATCTTCCAAACAGCTCTTTTATGTACATGTTATTGCAGGTGATTCTACTGCACATTTATTCCTTAAAGGAATTTGTAAGGGGCATAAGGTTACCTGTGCGGCGGGGTCGCCCGCTTAGCCGTCGGCAGGGACGCCCGCCGCATGGTCCATGAGCCGGCGCTGACGCCATCTTTGATTCTAGGGCGCGCGCGGCGCGCCTGCGCGTCTCTTAAAGGTGCAGACATGCTGGCGCATTTGCACCAGCATGTTTTTGATGCCTGTTTGGCGCGAAATTTGAATCTATATAAGGCCCATTCAGTGCCCGTGATAGGACTTGTTTCCTGGTGCTTCTGAGCCTTAGTGCATCTGTTCCTGTTATTCGGTATCTTGATTATCCGTGTTTGACCCTGCCTGTATCCTGACTACTCTGAACTCTGTATCCTGGCCCTCGCCTGCCTACGACAACTCTTCCTGTTTAACCCCTTGTTTGACAACCCGGTTTGACCCTTGCCTGCCTGACAATTCTGATATCCGGCTGCCTCGACCCAGCCTGTCTGACCATCCTTCTGCCTAATCCTTTTGTACCGTGACCTTCAGCCTAAAAAGACTTTGCTAACAGCCGTGCCCCTTCGCCAGCCAGAACACCTCGCCTTGCACCCCTCGTTAAGTCCAGGTGGCACCCAAGTAAGCTGAAGGCTCCTCCCGAAGCCCAACGGTGGTCACACTACTGGTGAAGCCGAGCCGAGACCAGGGTGCTTGGCATTTGATCTGGTATCGGGTGCCGGTCGTGACAGAATTGTTCAGTTTAAAAATAAAAACTTTGTAAATAAGCTGTGCAAAATAGAAAATGTTTTCAATATAGTTAGTTAGCCAAAAATTTTAATATATAAAGACTGGAGTGACTGGTTTCCACTGATTAGATACCAGTCACTATCAGAGGGGGGCCACATGGGTCATAACTGTTGCTTTTGAATCTGAGCTGAATGCTGAGGATCAATTGAAACTCACTGAACAATTATGTCCCATGTGGATTTGTTTATGCATATTTTATTTTCGACCCAAATTATTTATCAAATATTTAGAGGGTTGTTTACTAAAATTCCACTTTTTCTCACTTTATTATGAAAACATTTCTACCAAACTCTCAAACCCGAATCCCCTGAATTTACCAATAATTTTTCTCAAACAAAATCGGTTCAAGGAAAAGTTGAGACAATTCTAATCGCGCGACTTTTTCAAATTGTCGCTCCACAATCTCGAATTTGTCAAGTTTGTCACTAAACAACTAGAATTATCCTAGAATTTTTTCAAGCGAAAATCAGCATCAAACACCCAAAAATCGTGAAGTCAAAAAACTCCTTCAAATTAAACGGAACCCTGCCATTAACTTTTATGCGAATTCAACAGGTTTTAGCTGGAGTATTTTTTGCTGCTTTGGGGCATAATAAATTGAAATTGCATTGCATTCGGCTTAATAATATGTCAAATGTTTTTTTCCCCAAAAATGGAAAGAATAGTACTTTCTATTTGCCCAAGGAAACTAAAAATGTTGGGGTCAGTGACAACTAAGCAAAAACAATATTCTATAATAAATATTTGCAAGCAGTAAAGCAATAACTTTAAGACTTCTTAATTAAAATAAAAATACACCACGTTTAGAGTATAAGCAATTGCCGAGATTTGCGGCAAGAAACGCGTCCAAGGCACCCACTGCACTTTATTTGTACCACTGTGTGTGCATTATTAAAGCTGATTTTCAAGATACAGTCTGTGCCCCTTAATGGATTTCCAGAACAGCGCCTACACAAGCGGGATTCTCTAGTGCTAAGGAGTTGTACTGGCAAGGAGTTGCCGGCGTATTGCGATGGCAGCGTCTGGATGGACACAGCAAACTGGGTGAGCTCTGATGCGGTCCACATCAATCTTTTTTCATTGTTAAAAGGAACTGTTCAGTGTAAAAATTAAACTGGGTAAATAGGCTGCAAAAAAAACACTACTTTGCAGCTTTCTAACCTGTTACCAATAACCAATCAGAGACTTAAAGGGGCATATCTGGGATATAGCTGCCCCAGGTGCTAAGGATCAAACGCAAAATAACTCAACAGTTATGTCCCATGTTGCTCCTCCCTGTAAAGGAAAAATTAGTGTTCTATTATGTTAAGAATCTGGTCACTCCAGCCTTTATATATTAGATTTTTGGTTAACTACTGCATATAAGAATTTTTTTTTATTTCACACATCTGCCCAGTTTTATTTTTTCCACTGAATTGTTCCTTTAAGAACCACTATCACCCTCCATTACATTAGAGATAAACAAAGACAAGGGGCTATATAAAGCAAAAATATACAGGCATGCGTAATTTTATACAATATGTAAAAAATCAAAAATTTTGATAAAGGAGGGTTCTAAGACTGCAGTTGAATAAACACCCTGCATTCACTATTTAACAGTTTTTTATGTCCACTTAGGGTGGGCTATATCATATTTTAATCCAATCATTGGCCCTAGGACCCAACGATCAGATTACAACAGCGGGTATACAAGCCGTTGGAGCAAGAACTGCATCAACATTACAGACAAATAGCAGGGGACCTTTTTACCCATAAAGAGAATCACTATACCAGAGGCCACCCCTTTAGACTAGAAGAAAAGAACTTTCATTTGAAGCAACGTAGATGGTTCTTCACAGTCAGGTCAGTGAGGTTGTGGAATGCACTGCCGGGTGATGGCTGATTCAGTTAATGCCTTTAAGAGTGGCTTGGATGATTTCTTGGACAAGCATAATATCCAAGGCTATTGTGATACTAAAATCTATAGTTAGTGTATGAGTATATATATTTTATATGAGTGTATGAGTATATATATATTTATATATATTTTATGAGTGTATGGAGGGGTCAGTGTGTGTGTGTGTATGGATGCTGGGTTTCATTTGGAGGGGTTGAACTTGGTGGACTTTGGTCTTTTTTCAACCCAATCCAACTATGTAACTAGCTAATGGGGTCCCCAATCCAAAAACTCAAACCTGCCTTATCAACATCTGACCAATTTTTCAGGTGGTCCTTTCAAAAGTGGAGGGAGATAAACTGCTGATTTGGTCTAAAGGCCCCAAATTGGCAAATTAAATCTGCCTGTGTATGGCCACCTTTAGAATATGTCATACATGTTTTCAGGCCAATCTGGTGCAGAGTAGGGTCTTGCAAAATATGGAAAACTTGAACACATTTACACCACTTGGAGAAGGTGCAAAAAATGTGAAATGGTGAGGGAACATGCAGTTTCAGCAGAACAGGGTGCTACAAATTTACTTAAAGAATCCCACTGTGGTTGCTATTTTGACAAATGATGAGTGGGTGACTCTACCAGTCATCAGAGACCAGCTACCTCTCCTTCAGAGATGTTCCTGTGCACGCAACAAGTGGAGTTCTTTATGGAGGTTTACTTATCCTTAAAGAACCACTAATAACATTTATAAACATTTAAAGGTGTAAAGGCTTACAGTATAGAAATGTCATCATATTTTATATGCATCACCATCAGCTTAGGACTCCTTAAACAGTACACTACGGGCCTTATTTATCAAAACCTGAATTTTTAGTATTTAAATGAGTATTAAATTGAAAAAGTCCAACCAAACTAGAATCTCTATGATTGGACCCAATTTACCATTAAAAAAGCACAATTTATTAGGATCGGGTAAAAACTATATAGAATCAAGCAAAAATCGGAATCATACATTTCTTTCGGAATATTTTCCTGAATCGCTTGATTTTTCTGACCTTCTCCTCGAAAAGTCCAAGTTTTTCGGATTTTTGCACCAAAAAGCCTGAAACAATTGGATTTTCAAGCGAATTCCAGTGCAGACCACATAGAACTTCCAAATAGGATAGGAACCTCTCCCATTGCCTTATATACCACCTCAGCAAGTCTGAGATGGAGTATTTCCGGATTCTGACTTTTTCCATCCTCGGAGTATAATAAGTCTCGAAAAATTTGAGGGTTTTTTGCCACTAAAAATTTGGATTTTATAGTTAAAAAAAACTCAAATTTCAGTTTTTTGGATTCGGACTTAAATAAATAACCCCCTTACTGTAGGGATGGCCATACTGAGCTTTAATAATGTAAGTTTGGCAAGTTTGTTTCTTACTGGCTGATCTCCATTGCTTCAATGGGACTTTTGGAAGGCAGTTAACAGACTTCCCACTGAGACTCTGTAATACTGCCTGTAATCTAAATTTGAAAATAAAGATATGAGTGTGTAGGTGAAGGCATAGCATAGCCGATCCATCCATTTCTTATGATTAGAGACAAGCTACCTATTCACTGAAATGCTTTATTTTGCAGAAACAGGTTAAAATAACAAAACTGCTGATTCATTTAGTGAAACAACCATTTGGAAAACAGCCTGCATTTTCCTTTCAAGCGTTGGATAAATGTTTCCTGAGCTGTATTAATATTGCATCAAAATTCAGCAGATTCAGCTAAATTACATCTATTATGGCTAGTTACAGTCTGTTTAGGATTTTACTTTATGGTATATTTAGATATTTCCAAGGATCTGGCAGACATATGACTACTGCAGATACCCTCATTTAAGTTTATCTTTGAAACAAATGGAAATGCAATTGTATCTTCAAATGATACCAAGCCCTTTAGAATTTTCACTTATCTGTTAAGTGCCTCCAAATATTCACCAAACCACCAAATATTTCTTCTAAAGATCTACCAATCAGAAACACACCTCTCTTCGCAAAATCACATTCAATAAGGCACCAGTTTTCCTCCATTTAGAATAACCTCCTATTAGACTTCCTTTCATGGCTTCTAATTATGCCTACAAACATTGGGACAAAGTTAAAAAAAAAAGTTGCTCAAACATGATCTTGAAAAAAAAACCACAAAGACATATTAAACCACCATTAAAAGTCTTCTAAGTCTTAATTAACAAATAACTTACCAAAACTCCACTTGCGCTCCTCTTCAGAAAAGGCTATCCAGCAATCCATCATGCGGCGCTCGATTTCTCCTCCCTGCTTTACTTATAGGAGATAGCCATGGAGGAGAAATTGAGCACCGCATAATGGATCATCGCTGTGTCGCCTTTTCTGAAGAGGAGCGCAAGCAGAGTTTCGGTAAGTTATTTCTTAATAAACATTTAGCGATTTAAAAGTTTAATATGTTTAAGTTTAATATGTCTTTGTGGTTTTTTTTCATTCTACACTAATGAATTTTTTAATAAAAAAATTGATGTTACTGGTCCTTTAAGGGGAGATATGATAACTATGTATAAATATATAAGGGGATCATTTAATAATCTCTCTAATGCTTTATTTACCAATAGGTTTTTCTAGCTGACACAAGGTCACCCATTCCAATTAGAAGAAAAGAGGTTTCGCCTAAATATTCAGAAGGGGTTTTTTGAAGTGAGAGCTGTGAAGATGTGGAATTCTCTCCCTGAATCAGTCTTACAGGCTAATACATTAAATAGCTTTAAGGAGGGGTTGGAGGGAATACAGTGTTATGGAAGATAGCTCATAGGACTAGCCCTTGGAGTCAGGAAGAATGTTTTTCCCAATCTGAGACAAATTGGAGTGGCTTCGAATTTGGTTTTTGCCATCCTCTGGATCAACTAGCAGTTAGGCAGGTTAAAATAGAGTTAAAAGGTTGAACTTGGTTGATGTGTGTCTTTTTTCAACCTAACTTACTATATTACTATGTCTCAAGACCCTCCATTCGCTCACTGAATTGTTATTCTTAGTTGAACCCCTACATGAATACCAGTGTCAAGCCTCAATCCATACCTGGTAAGCATCAACAGCAGTCCAAAGCTCACAAAAGGTATAGAACAAGATATTCATTTCTGGTAAGCAATAGTTACAATTTATAAGCTAAATCATTTGTAGCCTAATCATTTTCAGGCTGTAATTGACCTTTACTGGACTTACTATGAGTCAAGAACATTTTGCTTGAAGCTAATGCTAGCATATGTGCATGTAAATGTTTCAGCTTGTAAACAGGGGCACGGTAATATCACCATAAATTCATCATATTAAAGGAGAAGGAAAGGCAAAAAACATCACCTATCTACCTCTAATGTACTCCTCAATATCTCCTGAATTGCTAAAGTTTTAACTCACCCAGGCCAATCCTATCGTTTGAAATCCGTCTTGTTGTTCTGGTCACATTTGTAATAACACAGGCGCCATGTTTGTAAAGTACAGGAAGCTTCCCTCTGCCTCTCTCTCCTTGTTGCGCATGTGCAGGAAAAAAACAGCCTTGACCCCAGGAGCGAATATTTTCCCAGCGCTGCGCACCACAAGCTTTTTATTATATATATTGTCCCCTCGCTGCGCACCGAAAATCCTTGCTTGCTGTCCCCAGTATACTGCAGTAATTTATGCCTCTGCGTCTACTTAGTACTGAGACGCTAATGATCTGATGGGCTGGGGGGCGTGGTGTTTGGGGTCAGTGATGACACACGCATAGCCGAATTTGCATGCGCGTCATCAACATAGGGAAAAAGCAGAGCCCTAAGACATGCGCAAAGAACACAAATTTTGCTCTACGCGCCTCAAGGCTGCCTCTGGCAGCAGGGAGGAAGACACCTGCAGATTCAGTGACGTCACCTGAGTCACACACGCCAGTCTACGCAGAGCGCTCATGCTTCCACATACCAGCAGGCAGACAACTTTCGAAACCTGCAGTGAGTTATCTGTACACCAGTCTTAATGTAGAAAAGTATTTATGTTTTGCCTTTCCTTCTCCTTTAAGAAGTTTGAAAACTAATGATCAGAAATAGAAAAAAAGTGTTCTATTTAGAGTTATCCTAAATGTCAGCCAAAGTACACTCTAGACATGTGCTTAGCATGTGAAAATGAAAAGACAATACAGTATTTGGTTTTGACAGCCTGGGTTAAGAGACTAAACCGAGATGGAAATATTTCCAACACTTATGACATGCAGATGACGGTTGAACATTGATCAGCTCATACAGATGATAAATAAAATGAGATCAAACAATGGAAGCTCAATTTTCTATCCCATCTGTTAAGGCGAGTTTGGGATTTGCATCTTATTTTCATTTTATGGATGCCCATCTAACAGCCAGACTCGCAAAACCAGATCATTTCTTTTTTTTTTTTATTGATTAAACAAATAGCAGATTTTATGAGAAATTTATGAGAAAGTGAAGTGTTTGAGAATTAAAAAAAAAGCTAAAAATAACAGCATCTCATGATTGTGGAGATGGCTTTAAATGAAAGGCAATAATAGATTGCAGAGCAGCAGAGGAGAAAAGGCAAAAGAGGGCAGCGTGGAAGTGACCTTTACAAAGGCCTTCGGCAAAATAGGATAGATGCTCACATACACTGCAATATAAAATAAAATGAAGTATGGATGAATGAATTGCTAGCATCAGCTGTCCAATGCTTAAAATACTGGCTGGCTCTATAACCTGAATATAAAGTGCAATTTATTTGATAAAAAGGCATTTCAGCTGATAAGGTTCATATGCGGTACAGCTGGTATAGGAGGATAAGCATAATAATAGGGAAAATTCAGTGCAAGGTTTCATTATTTAAAGGAACAATAATTGACTTGTTAGCATACCTTAATCTGTGTTTCACACTCAATAGCCCTGTTATTATTTTGCCCATTAGTTTTGCTGAGGAGAAGATGTTTTAGGAATGGCCAAAGGACATAATTATGGATTAGTTTCCAGGGGAACGGAATGAAATACAACACAAGACATAATTCACACAAGCAATCAAGATGGGGGGGGGGGGGAAACAGAGAACAACATTTCTTGTCATTCTTATTCTTTCCAAAACCAACACCTTCAGTTCAGTATGTATTTTCAAGCCTGCAAGCATTTATATAATATTCCTTTATTTGCTGCTTTGTAACAGATTATCTTCAGTCATATGATAGCCTTTCTTTTATATTAGGAATGTGACATTTAAAACTGGATTTAGTGATTAGCTCACTATTTATTTGGCTGATGGTTTATCTAAATACGTTTGTGTACGAAATGTTTATAGAAAGCTGGCACGCAGCCACAGATTTGTGATCAGTTAATCAAAACAGAGCCTGAACATTAATTGTCTGCACTGAGCATAAGGCTGTGATGAGCAAATTGGTTCCAGATGGAATGGTTCCTGGATTAAAAATTCATATTTCCACAGTTCCTTTTGCCAGCTGAACTGAATACAGTTTCCAAAGATCTATTAAAATTCTCTTGATATTAGTTGGATTGCAGAAGCATAAATGTACTTTTTTTTTAGAAACCTGATTTCTGGATGGTGATGTGTAAATTTTATAGAACCCATTTGAGAAAGTATTTTGTCATCCTATGCAGACTGCTGTAAGAACATTGCGTAATGAGCACAAAGCGTGCAGAGGGTATAAAGGGATGGCACATTTTCACATGCTACCCATTTCTTGAGTGGACCCCTGTTAGGGTTAAACTTGGGGTATTTTTTTTAATTCAACTGATTATATAATGAAAGAGGGGAAATGCCTTTGAAGGTTTTCATTCATCCATGCCGTGATAAACAGTATTTACTTTATTAGTCATAAGTCTAAAGCAAATGGACTTGTTGAGTAATCTTGAAAATGTTTCACTGCTCATCTTTGTGGTCTCTTCAGATCTTCAGTGTTAGCTAAAAGAGGTTATGGGTAATGGCATGATTTGTTGCCCGCTGTAAATCTACTCTACTGTGGGCTACAAATCTCCCATCAACTTTTTGCCATTGCCTAACATTGTGAATATATTTCTTTGGTGAAAGAAGTACATTTCCCATGATTAAGCTGTGAGTAATATGTTTTTATTATTATTATACTATTAGGCAAAGGAAAGGCATTTCCCTAGTTTTTATATCAAGATTTTATGGTCAGTTGGCAAACTCACACAAAGGGGTAAAATTAACTACAGGGCGAATTGTCGCCAGCAACCGATTCACACACTTTGCACCACTTCGCCAGGCACAAATTTGTTACCACTACACTAAAATGCAAAGTTGCGTCCTGGGCGCCAAACACTAGCGACTTTTCGCTAGCGATACTTCTTCAGTGCGAGCATTTCATAGCGAAGATTCGCTAGCGTTCGATTAAACCTAGCGAAAAGTCACTAGTGATCTTGCGCTTAGGTCAATTTGAATAGGGCATGTACATTAAAGTTGGATGGAGATGTTGGTGCAAATTCTTGAAGTAGCCACTTTTTATAACAAATGTCCAAGGATCCCTAATAAAGACAAAAGAGATCATATAATGCCCTACACATGAGCCCACTGTAAAATGAATGTTCCCCGGCCCTCAAATGTCTGGGGAAAAATGTTAACCCAAAAAAGTTCAAGTTAGGACTTTTGCAGTCGATCCCACTTAAAAAAAAAAAAAAAAAAAAAGGAAAAGTCGCCAGAGTTTTTCCAACTTTAATGCATTTTCGGCAGACAGGATATGATATAATTGACGTAAGATTGAGGAAGATCTAGCTTCATTTTAGCAGTGTGCCTGGTATGAGGTGGCGAAGTCAACTCAGGCGAAAGAGGTAACGTTCAATAAAATCCGCACTTTAGTGAATTTGAGGAGCAACAACCATTCGCCTGAGCGGAAAGCGATGGTCTCTTTTACTAGCGAATTGTCATCTGTGCCTGTCAGTGAATTGGCGATTACCCCCCTAAGATTAGAAATGCAATTAAACATACCAATCATCAATAGATTATATATCAATATAAAATGCTATTATATTCCTTTTACATATTTAGCAAAACTACCATTGCTGAATGGTACACCCAAACTGGATTGCGATCAGGCCTGACAAATGTGGTAGACTCTTTATCCAGTTTAATACAGATGGATTATTTCTAAATGTCAGCTCTTAATGCCAGAGAGAAATGCTTTGTTAAAAATAACAGTCGTCGCTCCCTAAGAAACCAGAATAGAAATATTGCAACTAATGAAAAAACTGTATTTCCTTTGTTCTGTGTATGGCCCATCAATGTTTTATGTGTTTGTTTAGATAGATGTTATTTCTGGAACACAGCCTGTTCTCTAGCTGCAATAGATACTCATCCCTCAAGGATGCAAATAGTTTAAAATAGGCTTAAAGAATTCCATGCTCTTACGTTTTGAAGAGCCATATCTGAGTGGGCACATGAAAATGTGGTCTTAAGAGGTTTAGTTAGTGGTAACAAAGAAGACATATCATTTTATGCAGTTTTACAGAAAATTAATTTCACTTACTCTGAAAAGTTCTCTTTCAAAGTTTTAGGTCAAATAAGGAAAAGCAGATAAAAATATGTTGTTGGGGTTTTTTTTTACATTTTTGCTTCAAGTAAAAATGTAGGCACAAAAAAGGGATAAATAAAAGGGCTAATTTATGATCATAAGTGCAGTTGCAGTCCTGAAAAAGCCGCCTCTTGTAACTTTAAGAGACTCATTTCCGGGTTTTAACCTATTGCGCTCATAGCACTACCCCCTTTTGACCTGCTCCGGCGGCAGCAGCCCCAGAATCAACCTTGTGCCCCAGAATCGACCCTGTGCCCCAGAATCGACCCTGTGCTCGCATTGATGCCATTTAGTAAAGATGCAGGTATGGGATCCGATATCCAGAAACCCATTATCTCCCACATCTTCCAAATAATTAACATTTTTAAAAATGATTTCCTTTTTCTATGTAATAATAAAAAAAGAACTAAGATAAAGTACTTAGAAACTAAAATATAATTAAAACTACTGCGTTTATTTAAGGGCAGATTTAGCAAGGGTCGAAGTGAAAATTCGAATTTCGAATTTAAAAATTAGAATTTCGAGTTTATTTTAGTGTAATTCGACTAGGGAATAGTTAAAATTCAATTTGAGTCATGTACTGGCCCTTTAAGAATTCGAATTCAACTATTCGCCACCTTAAACCTGCCGAATCGCTGTTTTGACCTATAGGGGAAGTCCTGGAAAAAATTTGGAGTTGTTCGAAGACATCCTGAAAATCAAGTTTTTTTTGGTGAAAAAACTCACATTGAATTTACTTTTGAGTTTGTGGGTCAATCCCATTCACCCTAGTTTTAAAAATTTGATTCTTTTGAAAAATTTCAATTGGTCATTTTTTTTTTTGAATTTCCAGTTTGTGGTTTTTACAAACTCCCATGAACTCAAAGTTCAGCCCTTGATAAATCTGCTTCTTAATGTTTAAATGATTTGTTGTAGACATAAGTATGAAGATCCAAATTACGGAAAGATCCATTATCCCAAAAAAAAACCCAGTCTCAACATTCTAAATAACAGGTCCCGCTCCCATAGGATTACATAAAAACCCTTAACTGTTAGACCTCAGTGTGTACTGTTGGAAGCAGATTTTGAATATATTAGAAAACAATAACTGGAATACTTGAAAGTCCTCTGTACTGAACTTGAGAGCACAATGATGGCGATGGCACAATGATGGCAATGGCACCATTTATTGCAGATATGAGGAGCACCAAAGCACCCACATAGCCTGTTCTGATAAAAAGTGCATCAGTGACACATGTTAGAAGTTCCAAGGCTCCATTAGCAGATTGTGCCAAGGATATACTAATTTTGTGGCAAGATAATTAGATGATCATTATTAACATATTATGCATTGGCATATTATGCATTGGCACTCCAGAAATTATGTCATCCCCACTCTGCTTTTACGATGAAATTCAACACACAAATAAGGCACATTGTGGTTTCCATCCATAAATGAAATGAGGATTTATGTCTTTAAGGCTGTATGCTGACTTCCTGATCAATATATTTACATTATTCCACGGAATTTGTATTCTGCGGGTAACCAAAAGCCACATCAATAACAGAAACATCAGAGGAACAACCCTCACATATTTGTTCCCAAGATCAAACAGCAGACTGTTCAAGCATCATGAACTGGTTAAATACTGTATTTGGCAATTGTTATAATGGCTCAATGCAATTAACCTTAAAAAATGTTTCCTTTTCAGAAATTAGTACATGTACGCGACCGGTTATCCAGAATGCACAGGACCTGGGGTTTTCCGAAACAGATCTTTCCGTAATTTGGATCTTCACGCTTTGTTTTCTTGGCTTAGGGGCAAATTTACTTAAGGTCGAATATCAAGGGTTAATTAAACCTCGATATTCGACTGTCGAAGTCGAAGGATTTTTTCTAATCCATCGATCGAACAATTTTTGTTCGACCAAAAAAAGTTAGTAAAGCCTATGGGGACCTTCCATATGGGGACCTAACATTGACTTCGGTAGCTTTTAGGTGGCGAACTAGGGGGTCGAAGTTTTTTCTTAAAGAGAAAGTACTTTGAATACGTCGAATAGTCGAATGATTTTTAGTTCGAATCGTTCGATTCGAAGTGGAAGGTCGAAATCGAAGGAGCCCATTCGATGGTCGAAGTAGTAAAAAAAAACATTAGAAATTCAACGTTTTTTTCCTCTATTCCTTCACTCGAGCTAATTAAATGGGCCCCTAGATGTTCTTTGAATAGTCTAAAGGAGCCAATAAAATATCAATACTGAAAACCTAATTTTAGAGGAATTCCAAAGTTCTCTATGTCAATCATTGCAGCACAGTTGTGGGCATACACATCATCCCCCACACCATATGCCAGAAATTAAGCCGATGGGATGATTTGGAGTGAAAGAATCCCTCCAAACAAAAATATTTTCTATATTTCTAACACTACATGATAGTGAGTAAACCACAAAGAGAGGATTGAACCAATAAAGTCTCAAAACTTGGCATTATGGCACTCAACATATTACGAATCCTTTGTTGCAGCTCTAGAGAGATATAATTAAATATCGGTTGTGTAGTGGTTGGCAACTGCTTTTAATTCAAGGTCCACCCTTAGGCCAGTTTCAACCTTTGGTTATGGCCATCCATACCTCATGAGATGTGCACAGATAAATGAAAACATCAGTAATTCCATAATAGTTTCAAGAATATCTAGGACAGGAAACACATACTAAAACCAAATCTCACCCTAAAAGATGGAAAAGCTGTGCTTTTACTTGACTAAAAGAACAAATGGGCATTGTCCTCATATCGCAGCCTAACTTGTCTTCATGCTGAGCTCTTTAGCAACTACTCCATGACCCTTAAGGAGGCAAGCCCCACAGTTTGGGAACAATTTATTTATGGTAATAAGATGCTTATACTGTATTTATGTTAAATAAGGATTTACTACATCCCTGCACATATGAGTATTCACACAATATACACACAAGTTAGTCTGCAATAATTCAACCAATTTAACGATTCACAATGTGCCATTGTAAATGGATTAGTGGAAGAGTTTATATGCCGAGAACTTCCCACACCAGTCAGTTGAACTGAAGAAGCTGCTCGGATGAGTAGTGAAACGTCTTTATTGATTACTCAGCAAGTCCAGTTGTTTTTAGATTGACCTATACTAGATATACTATGACCTGGATGAATGAAAATCTTCATAGTCAAATCCAATAGTGGCCTACTCAGTTTGTACACATCGGGGTAAAACATTTTATCTTTAAAATAATCTTATTAAAAGATCCGATTATAAAAAGTATAAACATAAAAAAAAATACATAACAAAATACGAATACCTGTAAATTCTCTAGAACTTCGAGTTTTTCAGACAATTTATAGCGAAACAAAATCCAAAAATCTCTAAAAGTAAAAGAAAGGTCCAATAAGATCAGCTCAGCTTCCATTGACTTCAATGTGACCTTGATTGGATTGGATTTGATAAAAAAATATAATTTGCGGAAAAAAAAGAATGTTGGTAAACCAGCCACTTAGTCATTGGTTCTTTTTTAATGCAACTTTGAATAAAGCAGTTTGCTTTTGTGAACCCTTTGCAGAATTCTTTGGAGTGCCCGTTCCCCCATTCTGCTATTGCCTATGGTTTTTCACTGAAATCTCTTGGAGTATTACACTCCTTTCACTTGGTGTGATCTTTGCTGGAAGATCAGTCCTAGAGAAGGTACTGAACACAATCTGTCTGACAGTGGATTGATGGAATCAAAACTCTTTAGATAAAAGTTTGTAACCTTTTCCAACCTGGTGAGCATCAATAACTGTTTTCTGGAAGGTCCTTAGAAAAATCATTTGTTTGAGCCATGTTTTGCCACACACAAATTTTTAATTGGGTTCATTTTTCTTAATAGATAAACGAGCAGGTGTAATTTTTGGACTTATTTTTAAATAAGTTTTAATTGTTAATTATTCTCAATGGTTCTCATTGTCTAGTTTTAGGAAACGCTGAAAAACAGTATCACGTTTAAGTCATATTTATGCAAGAGTATTGAAAATTCCATTGTATTTTGTGTAATCAATACCCATTCGTACATCTTCCATTCTTGCCACATATTCCTGTCAATGAACTGTATAATTAAAATTTACAACGTAACGTTATTTTTTTTTGTAAATATATCTAGATTTAAAGGATTGTATATCGAACCATTTGGAGTAATTTCCTTTGACCAGAGGTCGGTACTGGAGCAACTTTTGCAATTGGGCTGCTATTTTTAATTACCCATTATAGATGTAATTTTTATACCAATTTCTTTTTTGTGCTGCAAGATCACTTTAACATTTGGCACATAAAACCTTACTTTTATAAAGTCATATATCTGTATGCATTTGTAACTTGCACACACTGTAAGAAAAGACACAACTCAAACATTCAGACAAACACAATGTTTGATGATACCCACCTCTATTTCTCCACGTACAAAATTGCTCTTGGCAAACACCATATGTTATCCCAGATTGAATGCTGAATGTAGTGGGACGTAGGCAGCTGTTTTCTTTCCATCTCTGCCGGTGGTCACTTACTTATAATAGCTTTGTTACACCAAAGTTTTCATTTACATAATCAATATTCAAAAATATTTAAAAGCTTTTCAAGTATTACAGTTAACATTTGCACTCAAGTGGGGATTGTAATAAAAGTCGGTAACGGAAAAGATATTCGCAATGCAAAATGTTATGCCTTGAACAAATTTACCTTTGTGCAAATTTAATATAGCTTTTGCGAACTCGAAAACTGTTTAGCGACCACTTCCGACAGTGGAAGAAGGTTTGCAAATTTCTAAGTTTGCTCCAGTGCTCAGTGAATGTAATAAAACTTCTTACAGAAAAACTTGTTTGCTCCAAAAGATTACGACACCTTCAAGCACTTCTTAAAAGTGGGCACTGTGCAATTAAAATTCGCAATGCGCAATTAAAATTTGCAATGCAATAACAGTTTAAAGAAGAATATAACATTGCGAAATGTGATTTTTCATTCTTATTTGTGCAAATTGTTTTGCACTTTGCGACTGTAATTACATTCCCCCAAAGATGTTTATTTATTTTACTACTCAAAATTAAGATTTGATCTTTCTCTTAATACAAAAGGACAGGGGTGTACCAAATCCTCTTTTTTGGAATTTGACTGAATCCCAAATCCTTTGTGAAAGGATTCGGCTGAATCTTAAACCAAATCCGAACTCTAATTTGCTTATGTTAATTAGGCCTTGGAAGGGTTAAGGCGAACCGTGTTAAAAAAATGTTTTACTTCCTTGTTTGTGCGACGAAAGTCACATGATTTTAAGGATTTGGATTCGGTTCAAAGGTCAAATCCCAAACCGACTCCTGGATTCGGTGCACTCCTACAAAATAATGCCTTGTCTCAATACACTGTTAATCATAAAATAAAGTGCAAATTTTGCTCCAGATCTTGTCCGTACACCATTTATCGGTATCTGTTGCTTGAAATCAAACACTTTCTTGGTTGTTGTTGGTTCCTAGACATATTAAGAAAATAGTGGAGAAATAAAAATGTTTGCAGTAGTTTTTATGTAGCACTGTTTTAGAAGGTGAACATATAAGGGGTAATTTACTTACAGATTTGCCAAATGTGATTTAGGATGCAATGCCTGGCGGCAAATTGATGTATGCACCTGATTCTTTGGCACAGGTTTGTTGCATCAGTCGACACAGGCCGCTGTGAACCTTTACAGGTGGTGGTATCTACTGTATCCTGCAAAGCCATGTGTAATTGCAGAGTAACTACATACAGTATGTCAGTTCTTGTAATAACCACACTAGTTCTTCCATATGTTTACTAGTTTATGCCTGCTTCTTTCAATAAACTTCATAGAATTTTTCCTGTATATTCTCACATATACACCTGCAGTCTAGCGGAAGCTGGACAATAGAGCCACAGAAGTAGTAAAAACAAATTTTTTGGACAAACAAACAAGCATTTCTCTAAATATCACAGGAGAGCAGTTATATTCCACAGTGATAAAAGCAAATGAGATATAAACAATGGTTGGTCTTTGAATTTGTGGATCAAGGACATGTTTAACCCACGACAGATGGACAGTGTTTGCATGCATAACGTGACATATCCAGTAAGCATATTTACAGTTCAGTCATTTAACACGGACATATTGCATATTATATCAGCCATAAACAGGAAAGAACAATTTCCAGATGTCAACGTTTGTTAACCTGTTCTTTCAGTTCCATGGTAATACATTTCTTAAACAAAAACAAAGGCTTCTAAACAACACACTGAAACACAATAACACAGGCACATTAACACAGAAAGAGGCAAAAAACAAAGACCAGTTGTCTCCTTTAAAGGAACAGTTCAGTATAAAAATAAAAACTGCATAAATAGATATGTGTGTAGCACACCCTTGAGTGTACTTTCGCTGTGTATTAAGGCAATGTGTGACCAGGCTAAAACTGCTTGTAGTGTGCCCAGACCCCCAGTGTACCCGTGCAACTCCCTGCAACTCCCGGTACCTGGTGTAGATAAATGCAGCAGGATATTCAGCCCGACAGTTTCTTTGCAGTAAACTATAACTGGTTTATTTACAGAGAACAGTAGCAAGGTAGTAGTTCACAAGCACTTTGATGTTCACAGTTATCATAGAATAGCTTCACACAGCAATAATCCCTCCAGAGAGTACAGGGTGCAGCAAACGGGCTAGTATTCAGTATGTATCAATGTTACAGCAACAATAGACGTGGGGAATAGTTACCACTCTCACTAGGCACTATCCCTCTGGTGAAGCACTAAGGCAAGGGTTTCTCAGTCTGAGGTCTTGTATCTTGGCACCGGACTTGATCCTCACCTCACCCACTGTATTCAGCCTGGGATCTTGGGTCTTGGTATCCTATCTGGTCCTCAACTCACCCACTGTAGTCCCTGCACTAGTGGTTCAAATACCACGGGGTCCTAACCCCACTACACCTCCTCGTTGGAGCCACATCTGCTCACTAGCTACCCTGAGCTGACTTTCACTCCTAGAGCGACTATTACAGTACTACTATCACTATCTTACACTTCACTAACTTTCTCGGCAGACCTGGACCTGTAGTGCCTCTCCGTGAGGCAAAGTCCCAGGACAGACCCAGACCTCATGGTGCTAACCCCTTTTATATTAACCAACAGTGCCATCTAGTGGACAAACTCCATGTACTAATATGGACCCAGCAAGGGACATAGCTGCCTGAATTAACTAAAGGGCCCTTAGGTGTCCAAATACTACAGGGGAATTGCCTGAGATAAATACACCCAAATCTCAGGGTCTCTACATGTGCAAAATAAAAAATGTTTCTAATATACTTAGTTAGCCAAAAATCTAATGTATAAAGGCTGGAGCGACTGGATGTCTAACATAATAGCCACACCACTACTTCTTGCTTTGCAGCTATCTCAGTCTTAGTTAGTCAGTGACTTAAAGAGGGCCCACATGGGACATAACAGTGAGTTTGCAATTACATAGTAACATACAGTAGTAAGTTAGGTTGAAAAAAGACACACCTCCATCAAGTTCAACCTTTTTACTTTTTTTAACCTGCCTATCTGCCAGTTGATCCTCAGCATGCAGCTCACATTCAAAACAAACAGTTATGACCCATGTGGCCCCCCTCAACTCTCTGATTGGTTACTGGCTGGTAACCAATCAGTGGAAACCAAGGAAGATGCAAAGCAGTAAGTAGTGTTCTGGCTATTATAAGGGTAGAAAACCTATAAAACGTTAAATGACCAAAGTCTCTGAGTCCTCCCCTTTGTTGTCCGACCCAACAATCCTCGTTTCTCCTCAAGTAAAAAACAGCAAGAAAATCTTGAACTGCTGTTCTGGCTATTATGTTAGACATCCAGTCACTCCAGCCTTTATACATTACATTTTTGGCTAACTGACTATATTAAAAACATGTTTTATTTTGCACAGCCTATTTACCCAGTTTTTATTTTTATACTGAACAATTCCATTAAGCCTTTAATTAGATTATGTTTTGTCTTAGATAAGAGCTTTATGAAGCTTATTTCAAAATACATTTTACATTAGAGATCAGCTACAAGTTCGCTCAGCTGTCTACCATCATTTCAGTAATGTTATACACTGTACTCCCTAATGTCATGACTAAGGATTCTCACTTCAGAGAGTGATTTGATACTGAATGACACATTTTCTGCTAGTAATGCACTATATGTGTCTGAAATTCACCCCCCACTGTCTGTCTTGCCAGCTGCTTGCATTGAGCTCTGTTGGAAGGCATGTGCACAGGCTACCATAGCACTCAAACACAACACAAACCATACAATAGCTTATTGAGGCTGAAATAGCAATAGTTATTTGAGGATAAAAATAGAATTTTTTTTTATAAACTAACAACTTCAATGTACTACCTGGCACCATTGATTCAAAGAAAGGCAATGGAGTCATCACCCGTTCTGCACTACCTACAGGGTTGACCTCTTTTCTGTTGCACATTTCTGTATTAAGATTACTTTCTGAACATAACTTCTCAGTAAATACTGCTATTTTGATAAGTCATTTGTCAAGGTTATTTTATGCTCCTGGAAACATCTATGTTAATATAAGGTCACCATCTTCAACTTCTCTATTACAGCTTACAGTTTAATAACCTGTAGCACATCAACATCCCAAATAATTGTATTAGCAAGTTCTTCTTTACAAAACATCATGATTCTTTATAAAGTAAGCTGTTGCTCTGCATAATGTACGCATGACTGTCTAACCTACATCTGCCACTTCCTTCTTCACTATGATATGCTAAAATAAAAATGCATTTTCTTCCTTATCCTTTATCCTTGCTTTATTTACAAACCACACTGCTTTCTAACTCTAAACTGTATTGGCGACATTCATGTGCACCACCTACAGTAGAACTGAAATTAAAATTGCTGTAAATGTAATGCGTCAGAATAGTCGTGCACTAAACATTGTTGCACGCGTCAAAATTATTCGGACGCCCATTGACTTTAATGCATTTGGCCATAATAGGCGTGCAAATAACAATTGTCATAGGCGTTGAAATTAATGCGCATCAAAATAATTTTGCTGCCACTTGACCTGAGTGGCTGCAGGGGGGCCCAGGAGGTATAGGGGCCCTGTGAGGCCCTAATTCATATACAATTTCAATAAATATTGGTAAAACAAGTCAACCTCTAAACATTTTGTGGCCTGTGTAGGCAGCCATCTTAGGTCATTTTGCCTGGTTATGTGCTTTCAGAAAGAGCCAGCACTTTAGGATGGAACTGCTTTCTGACCGCTGTTGTTTCTCCTACTCAATGTAACTGAATGTGTTGCAGTGGGACTTGGATTTTACTACTGAGTGCTGTTCATTAGATCTACCAGGCAGCTGTTATCTTGTGTTAGGGAGCTGCTATCTGGTTACCTTCCAATTGTTTTGTTGTTAGGCTGCTGGGGGGGAAGGAGAGAGGGTGATATCACTTCAACTTGCAGTACAGCAGAGTCACTGAAGTTTATCAAAGCACAAATCACATGACTGGGGGCAGCTCGGAAACTAGCAGTATGTCTAGCCCCATGTCAGATTTCAGAATGAAATATAAAAAAACATATTTGCTCTTTTGAGAAACTGATTTTAGTGCAGAATTCTGCTGGAGCAGCAATATTAACTGATGCATTTTGAAAATAATTTTTTTTCCGATGACAGCTGTTTTTAAAAAAATATGTTCGATTCCTTAATACAAGAATTTACCATGAAATGAAACGCTAGAAGAAAATGGAAAATTTTCAGTGTTCTAGTAAAAGAAATTACAGTCAGAAAAGAATGTCATGAAAAGTTTTGCCAAAGCATATTTGGCACAGTTAAGCAGCAAATGGTTATTTTAGAGGCATTACAGACCAATCAATATCTGCACAAAATATTTTATACACTATCTAGCTGTGAGAGAGTAATAGTAAGGCGACTAAACTGCAACGTACATCTGTAAGGGATGCTTAAGTCTCCTCAAGGAATTGGTAGAATCAAAAGATTTGTTTATAAAAACATAGATTGGTGCCAAACAGCTGAGTAATGTCTGTGGAAAATCTTTCATAGCATTAGCGAAATAAAGCCGTAGAGGCTTCACAGTTCCATAAATATTATCTAAATGTCAAGTAAATACAAAATGTAATGTGCACACTATGGCAATGCAAATAAGAAAAATGGGGCATAGTGCAATGAAAGACATAGATTTACTTGACGTTAATGTATTGACGTATGTAGCCATATCCAGTTGACTGTTCCTTGTTTCTAAAGTACACAAAATACTGTATGCTGCTTAGAAAGTGAATATTGAAATTTCAGGGGTCATTTAAGATCCCGGGAGGTACAAGGGCACTAAGGTGTGTACACCTTTGTACTTATTTCCAAAGCACTTTCACTCCCTGGATGCTGCATTATGTGCCAGTGTTTTGAAGCTCAGTATAGAGGGCAGCATGTGAACGTGCATTTCAGCTCTAATAGGGTCCAATGCCAGCTGTGTGTTCTCCTGCCCCTCCTATCATGTGTTTCAGAATGATGTGCAGGTAGGGTGGGTATAGGGTTAGAAGCGAGGACACCTATGCAGCCAGCATTCCACAGGTCTTTGAGTTCCAAAATGGAGCTTTGAGCCCTGCAGATATCTGCACAATGCCTCCAGTGGGCGCAGTGTAAAAAATGGCTGATTGCAGTCTTTTTTTTGCACATTGAATGGGGCATTGTAACTAGGTCTTATGGTGATTTTCTTCCCTTACATTTTATAATAGCAATTAATTATTTCGTCCCAATCACTAAAATGAAATCCAAAATAATGTAAAAGGGGAGATCATGTTAAAATTAACATGTGAAAGCTTAGTTATTCGAGATTGGATTTTAGAATTTAGGATTTTAGAAACCACAACTAAACTCACAAACTCTAAAACTATGAATGTGGTGAAATTTATTAAAAAATCGGAATAGTATGAATGAAAAAAAAAGAGATGAGCGATGTGCTAAAAAAATCTAAAACCTTGAAAATTTTGAATTCTCTGGACAATTTGTAGTGGAGGAAAAAATAAATTCTGTAAAAGTCCAAATTGATTTAAAGAGGTCTAATTAGGGTTGCCACCTGGAAAAAAATACCAACCTTCCTATATATTTTTTTCCCCTATTAATAACATTGGGATCAACCATCATTTTTACAAAAACCGGCCAGGTGGCAACCCTAGGTCCAATAGGTTCAATGCTCCTCCCGTTGACTTCTATAGCACCTCGACAACTTTTGCCTTAGAGGTTTTCGCATTTTTGACACTTGAATCTCCAATATTTCGAGTTTTTAAGAAATACAGTATTTGAAAAACATGATTTTTTAGAGATTCATGGAAAAAAAACTAAATTTAGTGGTTAGTAAGTGACTCCCTTTGTATTTTACATTCTGAGACAATTTGCTATTGATCTGCTGTTTCATTTTTTGAATTTTTTGAATTCATCTTTGAAATCCTTGGCTTTCTATGCTGCAGCTCTTTAGCTGATGTAATTTAATACCATCATGTTATTTGCTTCTGTAGGATTACTTTTACAATAAAAATACTAATGTTACTCACTCGTTTTATTATCCATGCTCCAAATAGCATCATATATGTTATGCGCAACTTGCTATTGGATGGTGCTGTATGTAACCTTGCTAATTGTAGAAATGATGCAACACGTGATCAGCAGTAATTGTGCCTAGTAATCTCTCTGATAACCTAGTGATTAACTCTGTAGTTGTGTAACAAAGAAGGAACCTTCTATCATCTAATCTATAGAACACTGGTCAGAGTATGCAGCAACCAGAAAGCAGATTCATTCAGCCTAAACTTTTAGGGGGTTATCAAAATGTGAATTTTTCAGATTTTTTTAGATTAAAAATGTCCGACCTAACTAGAATCCACACTTTGACCTTACTTATTATTAAAAAAAACACAAATTATCACTTCAGAGAAAACACATCTAAAAAATCGCACGGAAAACTGTATCGTAAGATTTTTTTCCGGAATCTTATGATTTTTTTTTTTTTTACATTTTCCAGAAAAGTCAGAAATAGTAGGATTTTTGGGCTAATTCGAAACCTCCAAATAGGATAGGGACCTCTTCTATTGACTTATATACAAACTCCTCGCCAGCTCCTGCTAAGCCGCAGCTCTCGCAATGTATCGGCTCCTTCTGACCGGCTACTACATCATACCTCTGTTACCGCTGCAGAGCGCTGATCAAAGCATTCTTGGATTCTGGTTAGTTAATATCAATATATCGGCTTTATTTTGCGCTTTTTAAAATTACAAAGGAGGGGATGTATTGTATTGCAGCCTCTGGGTTTAATAAATCCCAGAAAAAAAAAATTCCCACTAAAAATTTGGATTTCTCAAGTTTTTGGCATTCAGACTTTGATAAATAACCCCCTTATTGTCTGTATTATTGCTAATAGGGATAAGAGGGGACCTATCAACCAAACTATAGAAATTTAGAACAAAATCTTTAAAAAACTAAAAACCAAAAGACAAATGAAAAATAACAAGCTTTTGCTGATTGTTTCCCACAGCATACCTAGATTAATGTGTAGGTGAACCTCCATATTAAAAATATTGCTTGCATATAACACACATATTATATTTTTACAGTATACAGACATTGGAATTAGACAGGAAAGAGTCTCTCAACAAAAACAAAAAAATAAATGACCAATATACTAAGGTATAATAAGGTGTTCTGCATTTCACGATTTGTATATTTTGAGCAAATTCACTTCACTTTGAAGTCACCAAGACTTTTTATCATTTCAGTTGCTTGGCAGCTTGAAATGTTGTTAGATGTACCTGGCTTTCCACATGAATAAATGAGTTGCAGATCATTTGACTGCCTTTGTGCATTTGTGTTTTATTCTACTGTAGCTCATTCAGCCAGTAGCTTTTTAGAATAATTCGAGAACAGCTAATGGTAATTTTCTTTTCTATTGTAAGGCAGTAGAAGGGTGCAATGCCTCACATGATTGGGAATCTTATGTTCCAAAGGGAATTTAGGGAAACAGTGAAAAATCTATTGAATGTTTCATAAATATTCAAGCTTATTTTGCCAAGCACTGTATTACCTTTGAAAAACTCATTTAGACAAGGAATGGCAACATGTGCTTTGTCTCTCTACATCAGAGGGAAAAAAAAGCATTATGCGACTATGCTTTGAGCATAAGCAACATTTGAGTACATACTCCTTTATTCTTTTTTCCCCCCATTAGCACTTTTGAGGAGGTAAAGTGAGTGGTGGTTGAAGCAGTGTATTTTGCTGTAGGAGCATAGAAATGTCAGTAATTTGGTGAACTAATAGGTTATCCCTTTCCTATTTCTACAATGAGACGTGAAACCTGGATGCACATTGTCCTATTTAAATGTGTCTGATTTGCTGACACATGCAGATGGTCTAATTGCACTCATACCCTTTTTTTGTTGGCATACCAAATGCACTGGGCGCAATAGAAGAGAACTGCTCTTTTTACTGCTAGCCAAGCCATTAACCTTCCAAATGGAGGCACAAATACTTTGATCTAGTGGCATCCCACAATGATCTGTTGAAACTTCATCCACGTAGAATGGTATTAGCATATCCTTTAAGGAATACTGTCATGGGAATTTTTTTTAAAAAAAACACACAAGTTAATAGTGCTACTCCAGCAGAATTCTGCACTGAAATCCATTTCTCAAAAGAGCAAACAGGTTTTTTTATATTTAATTTTGAAATCTGACATGGGGCTAGACATATTGTCAGTTTCCCAGCTGCCCTCAGTCATGTGACTTGTGCTCTGATAAACTTTAGTCACTCTTTAGGGTAAGGTTACACTGAGCGTTTCAGGGAGATTTAGACGCCTGACGACTAATTGCCTCGTCTTTGCCGGGACCAATCTCCCCGAACGCCTTCCCTCACCCTGTGCTGGCTAAAATGAAAAATTGCTGGCTCTAATCACACGCTGTGATTTGTTTTCCGAAGTCGCCCTAAGTTCAGGCAACTACGGGCGACTTCGGAAAACAAATTGCCGCGTGTGATTAGCGATGGTGATTTTTCATTTTAGCCAGTGCATAGTGAGAGAAGGCGTTCAGGGAGATTGGTCGCCGCAAAGACGAGGGGATTAGTTGCCAGGAGACTAAATCTCCCCGAAACGCTCAGTGTGACCTCACCCATACTGCTGCACTGCAAGTTGGAGTGATATCAGCCCTTCCCTCTCCCCCCCCCCAGCAGCAGAACAATGGATAACGAGATAGCAGCTCCCTAACACAAGATAACAACTGCCTGGTAGATCTAAGAACAGCACTCAATAGTAAAATCCAGGTCCCACTGTGACACATTCAGTTACATTGAGTAGGAGAAACAACAGCCTGCCAGAAAGCAGTTCCATCCTAAAGTGCTGGCTCTTTCTGAAAGCAGATGGCCAGGCAAAATTACCTGAAATGGCGCCTACACACCAATATTACAACTAAATAAAAATACACTTGTTCATTCAGGAATCAAATTTTATATTATAGATTGAATGATTTGCATTGTAAACAGTGTAATTTAGAAATAAAAACGACATCATAAAAATCATGACAGAATCTCTTTAAATGTAGACAGTGATTACAAATTCAAAAATTGAGTGTCTGCTTCTTGTAGCATCTGGGAGGGCATTCACTGGGGTAATATTAGCAGAAAATGACACTGGAAGAATTAGCAGTGGGTTTTTCTGTCTTTTACAAGCAAATCAAATAATGTTCAGCAGGTAAAAAAGGCAATATACTGTACTTACACAGTAGAAAAAGAGGCTAAACACTGTCAATTTCATGTGGGCCTTGTTCAGGATCACCCAGGTTACCTGAACTTTTTAAAGAAACTTTAAGATAGAAAGATTCTGTTCGGCAAGTACAATATCAGTGAATAACACTACAAAAGTAGGCTAGGATAATATACATATAAGAAAACATATAAAAAGAACCTAGTGTAAACTAGAGATAGTCCCATTGCGTGTTCAACACACTTTCCTATTTAGGGAATGAATAATTTTACCAAGGGATGCAAACTACTTAACGTAGTCACCCCTCTACCTGTAAAGTCTGGCTGAAATACAGAGCTACAGCATGCCATCTGCCAGGGTAAATTGCTCAGGAAGAGAGGCCTGGCAGTGCTCCAGCATGCTCCAGTCTAGTCTCCATAAGCAGTGCCAAGTACAGTGAGCTCCAAGATGTACAGTAAATGTATATTTTTGGTAATCTTCCAAGAAGGCATCAAAGTAAAGTGGACTAAAAAAGATGAAATAAAATGAAGTTAGGTGAGGAGCAAGCTGCCTAAACATCATACCTTCTGGAAGGAGGATGGCAAAGAACTGTTGGGTAGGGCTCAATGCAAAGAGGATGAACCCTCACCTTTTCAGTTCTTGAATAGCCACCCTACCTCTTAGAGAGAAGCGAGAATTCCCCCTACTGTCCCTGTGCTGCCTAGGGACTTCCTGGAAAAAGATGTTGGGGATGAGTTTGTGATATACCCACAAAGATGTTGGGGAGGAGTTTGTGATATACCCACAAAGATGTTGGGGATGAGTTTGTGATATACCCACAAAGATGTTGGGGAGGAGTTTGTGATATACCCACAAAGCAGCTCTATATATCAGGGTGCAGGGACTTCCTGGAAAAAGATGTTGGAAAATGGGAGGAGTTTGTGATATACCCACAAAGCAGCTCTATATATATCAGGGTGCAGGGGAAATTGGAACATTTTTACATTTGGAACAATTGGAACATTATTTTACCGTCAGTATTCTTGATAGTTTCAGGCTTTTTGACGCAGGTTTCCATTCGCGTTTTTGGGGCAATTGATTTCAATTGACACACTATTTTGTCATGAGTTTTTCTCGCAGCGATTTTAATGATAAAATAATGGGACTCAGGTTTGGGAGTTTAGTCAAATTTTTTTTTGTAGTGAGAAAAAGTCGAGTTGTAATAAATATCCCCCCTCCCCAAAATCATTTTCTTCCATTCTCAAAAAAATTACAAATATATGAAACAAAGTAGCATCAGCAATTCAGTAAATACTTTTTAACTACAACTGCCTGGGGGATTTGCCGGAGGAGTGCCTACCCTACAAACAATAAAGTGATGTTCACTCCCTCAAGCTGAAGGCTCGGGGCAGAACACCTGGGCCTCCTCATATATGTAGTGAGTCTCTTAAAAGAAACATTTTTGACAATATTGAATAGTTCCAACAATATCTAGGACATTACATAGATTTTTAGCCAAATCTTACCCTACATGAACTGGGTCTCTACATTAAACAGGCAGCTGCCATGCATAGTCCTCTACAGCAGCGAATGTTCATTTTTTAATAGCATAGGCATTATGCATCAGCATTATAATTGCATAATTGTAATCATTTTATCATTCAACAAATTATAGGGAAAATAATTAAGTTTTTGTTACTGAGAGAAGCTAGAAAAATAAAATAGATTGTTATATAAATTATAAAATATATACAGTTATGTTCAGAATAACAGCAGTGTGTTCGAAGGGATTCTCTCATGATTTTTATGATGTATTTTTTATTTCTAATTACACTGCAAGTAAACAGGCATTGTTCAATCTTTTGTTTGTGTTCTGGTTTGGTTAGTAGGGAGTCGTTGATCCGACATATGCGGGGTCCCATTTGTTTTGGTGATGCTTTGATATCTGCTATGACCAGACCATGGTCCGAACAGAATCTAGTTTTTACAAATGCGTTTGTAAGTGAGTCTGTTGTTTGCGGGTCAGCCAGAATCAGGTAAATTCTTGAGTAGGAGTTGTGTCTTGGAGCATAATTTGTGTACTCAAGTTGTGGTTGTGTGCCCACCACAAATCTATCAAGGCATGGAGTGGATGCATTCAAAACTCCTTTTGATTTGGTGGATGGACATGCATGGAAATTACGTGGATAGTTCCTATTATAAAATGTAGGCAGATTTCGGCTATTGAAATGTGTTTCCTGGACCAGCAGCACATTTGTTTGTAATCTGCTCACCTCTTTCAATGCTAAATTACGTTTTTAAGGAGTATTCAGCCTTCTCACATTATGTGAATGAAATTGTATCATGATTGCTATCAGTTAAAAAGCTCAGTGCCCTTTAGCACTAGATCCATTGGGTTAGAGTTAGCGTGGGGAGGGCACAGCTTAGTGTAGCAATGGTAGCAGTAAAGCAGTTACACATCAGTAAGTAAGTGCATTAACTTACAATATGAACAAAACAAAAGATAACCTGGAGTGGTTAACTGTAGCCTCATAGCTGTGGGGGGGGGGGGGTGCACTGAAGCGGTTGCATTGCTTTACACACTGATTTCATTCGCACTTTTTTATAATCTGAGCTTTTAATAAATGAATGACAATCCTGGTTTTAGAGTTTGTGAGTTTAGTCGTGGTTTCAAAAACGTCTAAAACCACTAAAATCCAAACGAATTTTATTGCATTGAAACATTTTCTTTACAGTTCATTCAATCAATACCGATACTGATCCAATCTTGTTTCCTTGTAGCATGACCCCACTTTCCCAGGTTATCAGCAAAATTCAATTGATTGAGACTGAATATACTTATTCTGAATCAATAATTGCATGAAACATTTCCAGTGATCATTATGATTGTATTCATTCCACAATTATTCTTCCTAGTTTTAATTAACTAACAATAACAATGCAGTGAAGAAAACATGATGACTAAATATATGAATATATCGGCTATTCTCTTATATTAGACATTTGAAATACGAGTACCAGATTAAATTACCATTGAGAGCATTAATATACTGTATACAATTAATAATAATAATAATAATAATAATCCTGTTTGGTGACAAAATGCAGATATAGGAACTGTTTTTTTTTATATAAGTGCAGATTAACAAATATTTAATTCATCGTCGTTACCAAAGCTCATTTACACATATATTGCTATACAGCATGCTTCATTAGCCTTGTTTCAGTCTAGTGTGCTTTCATACAGCATAATATTGTTAGAAATTGCTTGGCTTTCTGTGCCCCTACTGAGCAATAGATACAGATTCTAGCACTTAGTTGCTATTTATACTTCACTGCTAACAAATGTTCAACAAGAAGCCACTGCTTCGTATTCTACCGTTACTGAAATATGAGGCTTTATATTTAGCCCACATGCAAAGTCTGGAGAACCCTGACTGAAAGCGGTATCCAACAGGGTCAGAAAAATCATCCTGAAAAAGAAAATGAAAGGCTAGAAATCATCAACCACATTGTTGCCCATTTGGAGCATCATGAAAATGGATTTATTTGACTTTATTCGGTATCCCCTGTGGACATACTGTAGTTCTTAAATAACTATGTTATACTGAACAATATAGCAGCAATAATCACCTATCTACCTAGTTATTTAATAAGCCAAACACCTTTCTATTAGACTTCTTATATAATGGTAATCGATTGGAAACTGTATATACTCGTGTATAAGCCGACCCGTGTATAAGCCGAGGTACCTGATTTTACCTACAAAAACTGGGAAAACTTATTGACTCACGTATAAGCCTAGGGTGAGAAATGCAGCAGCTACTTCTTACAGATAGCTAGAATCTCAGCTGCCATAAAGCAGGACAGGAAAGCTGCCAAGAGCTCAAAGCCCCCTCTCCTCCAAGGAACCTATGGTAGCCCAGGCTGAACACACAAGCAGGGGGCTCAGGTTACTACTGGGGAGGAGGATGGGAAGAGCCACACAGCTGTGTGGCACTGAAAACAAACTGGTTACTGTAGGGGCTGTAGTTACATAGGATCAGAAGATCTGTAGAATGGAAACATTCCCATTAAAAAAATCTGAGCTCTGTCACTTTAAGTTGTTTTTAAGGATTTTTGGATTTACCGGTAGACAAATACTGACCACAGACGTCACCCAGCAGGGAGCAGCGAAGCACTGACTGGCACCGCACTCCGCACATCACAGCCAGGCAGCAGTCAGCAAGAGGCGCATGCGCATTGCGCGCAGCTGCGCATATTTAAATTTCCTTATCGTACTGGACGTAGAAGCGAGAGGCGCAGGCGCATTGCGCGCAGCGGCGCATATTTACGGTAAATTTCCTTAGCGTACTGCAGCAGGACGTAGAAGCGCCCCTGCCTGCAGAGACGAGCCAAAGATTTTGTCTGGTCGGGACTGTGTCATGGAATCCAGGACAGCTGCAGGTCGGAAGCGCAGCCATCAGTACGCGCATCAGCCAAATAGGTAATTTTTTTACTGACCCGTGTATAAGCCGAGGCAGCATTTTTCAGCTTATTTTGGGTGCTGAAAGACTCGGCTTATACGCGAGTATATACGGTATATTACGGCCATTATGTGCAGGGTATTGCAAAATTGTGATTTACATAAAAATTACATACAAGAAAAACAACTAAAGGTTCAGCATGGCAATGTAAGCATTTCAAATTTGTTTTTACATTTGATTGCATTTGTAGTAATTTCATTGGATTTTTCAGTTCCATATTGCTGTTTATTGGTAGCTTCTGTCTGAAAAATGTTTACTGCACAGCGACACTAGTGTTTTTTTTTTTTTTAATTTACTCCTATGGGTTTGATTGAATTGATTATATAAAAGTTACTGGGGTCAACTTACTCTTAAGGGTTAGGCCACACTGGGCGTTTTGGGGAGATTTGGTCGCCTGCTCTATGTGGCGTCCAATCTCCCCAAATGCCTTCCCTGATTCTGCGCTGGCTAAAATGAAAAAAGCCGGCGCTAATCACACGCAGTGTTTTCCGAAGTCGCACGAATTTTCCTTGTGAGGCAACTTCGGGAAACTTCGGAAAACGAATCGCCGCATGTGATTAGCGCCAGCGTTTTTTTCATTTTAGCCGGCACAGAGTCAGGGAAGGTCGTCACAAGGACGAGGCGATCTAATCTCCCCAAAACGCCCAGTGGCCTTACCATAAAGACTTTTAGGGGCATATTTATCTTTAGATTTAGTGGCCTGGCAATAAATCGCCCCTTCTTCGGGGTGACTAATCTCCCCCGAACTGCCTCCTGTCGGCTAGAATCTAAACCGCCAACAGGATGGCATGCGGATTGCTTCATTTTTTTCCCTTATTTATCAACAAAATTTTCCCATAAATTCCAGTGCGGGAAAAAACTCAGAAAAAAAGGTTCGAAAGCTTGTATGAATTTTTCAGATTTTCAGATTTTTTTTGATTTTTGTCTGAAAACTTTTGGATCTTTGCACAAAACCCAATGCAGATCAGGACATCTTTAGGACTTCTTCCACTGACTTATATACAACCTCGGCAGGTCTTAGATGCCGGATTTTCGGGTTCTGAAATTTTCCATTGGGCTATAATAAATCACGAAAAATTACAGCATTTTATAGTAGAAAAAAACTCAGATTTTTCGAATTTTTGGCATTCGAACTTTAATAAATAACCCTCTCTGTTTCTGAATAGGAGATCCCAAAAAACTAGGGAGTTTGATAAACAGTTCAAAGTCATCTTGCCTCCCTTCCCTCCACAATAAAGAAATGCTTTAGGACTCTGTTCTACCATAGATGACTTGTTACTGCAGTGAGTTCTATAGACTAGTGCTACAATTGGCCACTAAGTTACTGCTGAGGCATAGCCTGAATTGGTTAAATAGGCTTTTCAGAGGAGGTCCCATTGATTTCAAACATGAATAAATTAAATCAGACGTTGTACATGTAAGGAAGCACATTCCTTTTGTTCCATTTTGTTTTATTACTAGCTTTGACAAAGGTATTGTTGACTTCTGTTACAGTCCCATAAGTGTTTAGGTTGCTACCTTCCTTGTCTCCTGTTATTCTGCAATTCCCCCCAAATTGTCCAGTACAGGTTTGTATGCACAAAGCTGTAGATTGCCAAAGCTTGCTTATAACTTATAACCATGCCAACAAAGGAATCCCCTTGGACTAACACATGGGGCTCTCTCAGGCAGGTATAATTGGCAGTTGAAAATCCAAGTCCGAGTAAACATTTACAAACATTTAAAAAAAAAAAAAGGTACATTTTAAAACCACAAAAACTACTGCTTATATCATTCTAAATGTTAATTTCAAGGTAAACAACCCTGCCAGGTGAACATTTTTGCATAGCAATGATTTTCTGGATTCTAAAGAAAATCAAGTTATTTCTATACCATTAGAAAACCTTTAAATCGGAGTCCCTAAACTATTAAAATATACTCAAATACCTTCATGAAACCTTGGCTCTGTTATCCAAATACATGATAACAAGAAAGAATTTGAACTCTTGTCAGGACACAACAATAAAATGTGAAATAAATGCCAAAAATATGTAATTTATACAAAGTACAGCAAGCAACAGTCTGGTTTAACACACATTGAAAAATGTACAGAAACGTGCAAAAGCAAAACAGTCTGGGTCACTTTATCTGTGATTGTGAGAAATTGCCCAGTGCAATAATAGTTATAAAACAAGCATTTTATACGAGATATCCTCTAATTAAACTGCAGTTTGCCTTCAATGATTACATTATTATTATACTTCAGAACTGCAGATAACTGTGTGCTTGCTGACTGCTCTTTGCCTTAGCTAGCTCCTTTTGATTCTGAGCTCAAATGACTCCATACTACACCCCCCAAAACTCATTCATTTGAAGTTATTATATATAGTTATATATATATATATATATATTATAGCTATTATACTGTACATATAATTTTACAGAAAGTGAAGAAAACTGAATATTAGGGGGCACATTTACTAAGCTCGAATGAAGGGTTTCGAAGTAAAAAACTTTGAATTTTGGGTACTTCAACCATTGAATAGGCTACTACGACCTTCAACTATGACTTCGATTCAAACAATTCGTAGTAAAAATCGTTTGACTATTCGACCATTCGAGTCAAAGTACTGTCTCTTTAAAAAAAACTTTGACTATCTATTTCGCCAATTAACCTACCGAGCTACAATGTTAGCCTATGGGGACCTTCCCCATAAGTTTTCTAAGCTTTTTTTGATCGAAGGAAAATCCTTTGATCGATGGTTAAAATCCTTCGAATTGTTCGATTCAAAGGATTTCATCGTTCCTTCAATTTTCCTTCGATTGATCGATCAAAGTATTTGCGGTAAATCCTTCTACTTCGATATTCGAAGGATTTTACTTTGAGGGTTAATTAACCCTCGATATTTGACCCTTAGTAAATGTGCCCCTTAGTGCCTGCATTCTTCTTTACAAACTCATTCACTGTATAAACTGAAAAATGTTTCCAGATTTTGCTTTCCTTTGAATCACTGAACTAACATAATGGGCAGATGTATCAAGGGTTGAAAAAAGAACAGTCTTGCTTTCATCAATCCACAAAATGTTGGGCCATTTCTCTTTAAGCCAGTCAATGTGTTCTTTGGCCAATTGTAACCTCTTCAGCACGTCTTTTTTTTTTTTTCAACAATGAGACTTTGCAGGGGCTTTTTGCTGATAGTCTTTGCCTTTTTGACTATTCTTCTTTCCATTCCAATGGTAGTTTTCACGTCTTTCAGGTGGTTGCCTTTTTAAAGCATTTGAGATAATTTTCTGCACTTCTTTACATGTTTTCCCCTCTCCAATCAACTTTTTAATCAAAGTACGCTCTTCTTCTGAACAATGTCTGAAACAACCCATTTTACTCAGAGAGAAATGCACTATAACCAGCATGCACAATATTCCTTAAATAAGGGGCGTAATTAAGACCTGCTTTTTCACAAAATGAATAACCTAATTGAATTGCACACTGCTATTATTTTGAACAAGCTTCTATTAATGATTTAGTTACACAGAATCATCAGCATGCATTTCATGACTGTTGGGTCTATTGATTTTATATTACTCTACTACACCTACTAGTAAATTATTTGCCATGTAGTAATATAATTTCGACCAAAAACAGTGATCAGATTAGTGATGTCAGACTGCTATTATTCTTATATTCTGAACACAACTGTGAGTATAGAGAGATTTTCTTACCTGAAAAATCCTTTTCCATAGGTCCGTACTGTCAGTGCAGGACAACTGGGGTTGCTAATCCACTCTAGAGGCAGGACAAACTGAAAAACTTCTTCCAATCCCCTCCTTTCCTCCTGGCTCCACCTTCTATTCCAGTTATAGAACACAAGTCTGCTGGTGGAGGCAGAAGAACGTCACTACTTAACTACCTAAGGGACGAGCAGCAAAACCGGCACCCCATGGGAGGGATGCTGCACTGACAGTATGGGTCTCTGAGAAAAGGATTGTTCAGGTAAGAAAGTCTTTCTTTTTTAGTTGGCCCTACCTGTCAGTGCAGGACAACTGGGGATGTCCCAGAGCCGTCCAAAAGGTTGGGCAATAACTTATGAACTGAAAAAAAACTAACAGGTGTAACATTAATTACTGAATTAATTAGGCAGGCATATATATATGCTACTGCTGCTTGTAGCACCTTCCTGCCAAAGGCCGCTTCTGAAAAAGCCAACACATCTAGCTTATAGAACTTTGAAAAAGTGTGCAAGGAACTCCAAGTATCCTTGTATACAGCTTCTACGGAAGCATGGTTCTGAACCACCCATGAGGCAGCGACATTCCTAGTGGAATGTGCCTTAACTTGGAGTGGGGCTACTTGTCCCATAGTCTTGTCGGATTCCTGTATAGCTGCCACTATCCATCTAGCTATAGAGCGCTTTGAAGCTGCCAGACCTTTTTTGTTGGCACCAAACAATATCAGCAGTGCATCAGATTTTCTAAATGTAACTGTCCTGTGGATATAGAGTTTGAGTGCTCTTACTGCATCTAATGTATGCAATTATCTCTCCTTATTGTCCGCTGGCTTAGGGCAGAAAGAAGGGAGTATAATCTCTTGGTTGAGATGAAAATTCAAAGGGACCTTGGGAAGGTGTGATGGAAATGTGCGGAGGACCACCTTGTCTTGGTGGAATATAATCCAAGGCAGTTGATGAGACAAGGCTGCTAAGTACCCGTCTGACCAAGCATATGGCGTGGAGAAATACCAGCTTCCTGGACAAAAACTTAAGGTCCACTGAGCAAAGTGGCTCAAAAGGTGGTCTTTGGAGAGCTCTAAGCACTAAATTAAGGAAAAGCGCTAGAAGAGGAGGTAGAGCCAGGAGAAAAGGACGGGATTGGAAGAAGAAAAAGATATTCTTCAAAAAGAATGTGAATTTTTTTTTATCTTTAATTCAAATGAACTTGAAAACTTATCAGACTCGAATGTGTGCTTAATAATGAAAAAACCTGAACATAAAAAATATCCATTAAATAAAAATGTGAAAATGTGAACAGCAAATTGGTAATGTTCTCATCATCTTCATTAGATGTATCAACTCTCAAAAAAAATAATTTTTTCAAAAAACTGGAAAAAAAAAGCTTAAATTGTGCCAGAATTCATGAGTTTTAGTGCAAAAAAACTCAAAGCGCAGTAAAAAGTAAAATTCAGGGGTTGTTAAACCTTACACGTACGGTAAATGTTTTTAAGGTGTTTGGTTAGGTTAGTGTTTAATGGGTAATTATGGGATAGCATCATTTTTCTTACAGTACCTTAATGTTCTAATGCACTTCGTTGGGTGCATTTCATGCATTTTAGGTTAGAATTTCGACCTATTTTCATCAAAACTGATGTATCCTGCAATTTACAGTTTACACCAGTTTTATAGGGAATTATAGGGATTTTAAGTACCCCCATTTTATGCTAGATGTAACTTGTCTGGTTACAATAAAACCGTAAAATCGGGGTTTGAATGTATAAATTTGCTAAAATAAAATGCAAACTGCACACAATTAAATAAAAAAATTACTGAAAAACGATACTTTTTTTATACTTAGGGGCAGATTTATTATGGGTTGAATTTCGAATTCATGCGAGCTATTTAAAACTCCCATAAACTTGAAACTTTACTCATCGAAATGTATTAATAAAATCGAATTTTCTCAGTTCTGACTAATTAAATCGACCCGAAAACTCGAATCGAATTTTCTCCAAAAAAAACTTGAATGTCAAGAAGGCTGCAAAACATCACCAAATTGATCCCTGGACCTCTTCTATTGACTTATACAGCAATTTGGCAGGTTTAAGGTGGCGAATAGTCGAATTCAAGTTCTTAAAGGGTAACAATATGATAAATCTTGAAAATCAAATTGTTTAAGAAACTCAAATCGAATTTGAATAACTCCCTAGTAAAATTTGACAGTTTTGACCATAAAAAAACTAGAAAATTCTAATTTTCAATTCGACCCTTGATAAATATGCCCCTTAAAATAATAAAATTAAAAAAAAAACATAAAAAAAGACAAGATAGCTGATGAAAAGCAAATATATTTATTATGCACTTTAATATACATAGGAGCCCTGTGCTGAATATAATACAAGAAATAAAATAAAAAATTTACAATGTTTAATTCAATTTACACTGGCTATTTACAATAACAAAAAGAAATGAAGTTTTCATTAAGGATGTTATGTTCTGAGCAAAAATACATTTGCATAGCAGAATGTGTGATTGAGAATTATCATTTTACAAATAAATGATAAACACTGAATAAAGTAGAATACCAAACAATCAATGAGCAAATGCTATTACCAGCAATCATGCACTTGGGTCTAAATATTCAGAGCTGCTTTTTATCCAAGTTTTTCTGAAACTTTATTATTGCAGTTGCTTAACATAACCATAGTGGTTTTTGAAAGGAGAGAAAAAAAAATGTTACCAGTTAATATGAACTGATATTTGTTTTAAATGGAAAACAACTCATTTGTTATGAAAAATATTTGCCTATTTCACTATTGCATTTGAAAGAAAAAGCCACAAATTGGTACATACAAGTTATGAAATAGCAATGGAACATCCACAAAACTCAAGGTGCAGTTAAAAAAAAAAAAAAAAAATTCAAATAAATAAATATCCCAATATCAGTAGAAATGGCAGGTGTGGGGTCATTTGTACTATTTATAAAAAAGGGAGGGGGTGGAAAAAAGCACTTAAACCAGAAATCGGTCACTAAACAGTACGACAAAATATATCGTAGTCTCTTTTTCATATTCTGTAACATCATTTAACTAGCAGTTAGCATTCTTAAGGCTCTTTAATTTAAGAACGTCTTAATGTAATTAAAGTATATGTCCCACAGGGACAAGAAATTCACAACTTTTCTAACATGACATGAATCCTCAGTGGAGGCCGCATCTACTACTAGTGCTTTGCATGGAAAATAAATACAGATTTTGAGGATCCACAGCCATTTCAGGTGGTACGTTTGCACATGCCCACGTCTGACACAACAGGTAGACTACACAGTTATTCTTCTCATAATAGGACAAAGACAACAAAACAAGATACAAAGTCTAATTAAATAATTACGGATAACCACACCGGAAATATAGAACACGGAGCTCTTCAGTGATGGCTATATAAATAAATGATGATGATGATGGATAAATATGCTGCTAGAAAAGTTGAGCATAATACATTTAAAGGGGACCTGTAACCCCAAGAAATTAATCTAAATCCTTTTTTATGATGTAGGTCAAGCAAAATAAATCTCACACTATATAAATTATATAAATCTTGTTTATATTAGTCTTGGACTTCACAATCAAATCAAGCAGGCAGCCGCCATTTTGTGGACACTGCTATTAAGGCAAACTTTGCTTCACGCCAAAATCTTTTTTATGTGCCAGAATGGGGCAACGGATATCCTGGCCCAAGCAATGGTTACAAAATTAGAGTGGAGAGTGCAGTGACATATTGGAAGTGCAGAATGGAAAGTGAAAGTAATTGCCTAAGGCATAATGGAGGGGCAATCGATATATTGATTGACAGCTATGAATTTTAAACAAGTTCATATTATTATTAAAAAAAATAATTTGGGTATTATATTTAATTTGAAAAGTTATTTTATTATACAGCTTTTTATTTCTGGGTGACAGGTCCCCTTTAACTCCACTTTGGGAAAATGTCTGTGTACTGAGCAATGTAAAGGTTTGTCTTAACCAACAATATTATAATACAAAAATAAAATACTGCAGATGAAAAAAGGCTGAAGCCACTTTGAGATTTTCAAATACTGTACAATGCATATTTTGCATTGTGGGAGTGCATGATTAACAATAGATACAAAAGGGAGCAAAAGGTTCACATATAGGTCTCTGCAGGGCATGTATATTTCTGAATATGATTTGCACCATGAATGCAAGGTGCTGTTAAAGGGAAAATAACATAAACCTGCAGTGTCAAAGTGCATCCTTGTGCACAATACAGTTTGAATTGAAGTTACAACTATAGGAATACATATTGGGGGAACGTATATATGCAGGAAATGCTTCTAGATGCACACATTAACTGTATCCCACAATTTCTTTTAATTAACCTTTAACTCCAGTTTTTCCAATTCTTTTATTTTAGAATATGGGTTGGTAGTGTGCGGAAAAAATAAATAGTATGGTATTGGTGTAGTTCACCGAATCTGTGAGAAGGAATATATAATACGATTGCTATCGGCAACTGCTACCTTTCATTGCAGAAAAAAAAGAAAATATTTTGGACTGCTATAGCAAATCCTTCACCTATACAAGTCTTACCTTAAAGGGGCAATATACATCTAGGTTCACCATGAGGCCATTCAATATTGTTTGTACTGAACATCCATTCTGCTTTTTTTAATGTAATACATTCTATATTTTTATAATAAAGTGCTTACTGATCATTGTCTTCTATTTACCTTTATATCTATGGCACACAGCAGTTTCACTTGCAGGCAAGAGCAGCAGAAATAATCTTGCAGTCAATTGCAAAACACTTTTGGCTTTATGTCACCACAAGCTTGTGCCATGGACATCCTATGGGAAGCAGTGACTGCCACACTCCTGCCAAACAATTCTAAGTTTTGGGGCTAATATCTGTATATATGTGGTGATAGCTGAATAATATTCATGTCAATGGCAGGCAGTCCAGGAGGTGACATGCATTTCTTCACCAGTGAAAACAAACTGCACTCAAGAACAAAAGGGGCGGGTCAAATGCAAAATAAAAGTGTTGCATATGTCACTGTTCTGCACTCGGCACAAATAAAAACCATAGATCAGTTATACGGTAAATAGGCAGAATGGCGTTCCTGTAAGGAATTCATGTTGAACATAGGTATATATTGCCCTTTATTAGAAATTTATTCCTACAAATATAGTTCTGTTTAAGCGCATATCAAAAGTAGCCTAACTAGGCACATTAAAGCAATTTTCAAGTTATTTTCTAATTGATAACATCACAGTTGCAAATGGATCTTTATCACAAATGACATTTGCTTCCAGTAATACATATTTTGTGCTTGTGCTTCTGAAACCTGAGGAAAAGCAAGAAAACAAGACAAAGTATAAGTAATTAGTCACTTGTTCTCATCCCTAAGAAGGGCATCGAGAATACAGTAGAACCCCGATTTTACAATCCACATGAGACCATATCAAAATTGCATAAATACTGGGAGAACTGCAATTACATGGCATGAATTCTGGGAAATTCTACAATTTAGGTTCTACTGTATCGCCTCATATGAGGACCTGTAAAAAGTTATTTTTGTGCCCAAAATCGATGTCATCATTGATCCTGCCGATTCAAGGTTTTTCAAATGAAATGGGTAATCAATCTTTCTTTTTTTAGATTAGTGAATCACCATTATTTGTTTTTTGTGAACTTTTTAAGCAACGGCTTCCTGAAAAGCTGATTTTGTTTTAATGAATCATAACAGCCCTGCTTGTCTTGGGCACAGAACATGTCTCTAATTACTTACAATACACAAAAGCTATGAAAAGCATATAAACAATATTCTCACGAGGCCAAAGGCCGAGTGTTTTTATACAGGTCATGGAACTCCGAGGTAATTTCTAATATCCTCATATTTTGCAACTGGGGGTACTTTATTTATTATAATAAACAAATTTCAGTGAGTCATGTGACAGAAATGGCATCACTACTAGCCGTTTATAACTGATGACATCAGAACTCACCGTTTATAAGGATATAATTTACAAGACATTCATAGCTTTTGTGTATTATATGTAAATAAACCATTTACATAATAATATACTTTTTTAGAACTATGTGTCGCTGGGTAATCATAAATAGAAAATTGCCATTTTAAAAAAGAAGGGCAGCCCCCTGGGATCGTATGATTAATGGTGCACACAAATATACCAAACAAACCATACTTGTTAGGTCACATGAGCCAATTAACAGACAGAGTTCTGTCTTTTGCTTCCTCACTTCTTCCTATTACCGTTAGAGTTGTAGTATTTCTGGTCAGCTGATCTCTGAAGCAGCACAAAGACCATCATGAAATAATGGTTCAAGGCAAGAGATTTATAAGGGCAATATTTACTTAAATAAATATTCTAGTTTGATAAGATTCTTGATTATGCCACTTCATTTAAACTATCTGTTACTCAAGTATTCATTTTGGGGGTATACTGTAGTTTTCCTTTAAGATGCAATTAGTCTATTCTACTCCCAATGGAATGGGTAGGGCAATAAAAGATGCAAAGTTCCTGACTGGTATTCTAAACCATAGTAACCACATGCAGATAGAATTTACTATTCAGTTGTTGAAAAACTAAAATCAAGTTGGTTGCTATGGATTACCAGGGGTGTACTACACCCCAAATTTAGAAAAATGTTGGAAGCCATAGTTCTATTGTGTCCCATGATCAGTGGTTAAGTCTCATTTCTCATCTTATACTGTGTATACCAGTCTCCATGTATAATATGGTGTGAATCACCTGCTGCAATCAAACACTACCTTAGATTAGGAGGGACATTTCTTCAACAGCTGGAATACTCACATAGAGGAACTTTTTTTTTTAATAATGTCCAACATCATTTTTCAGACAGTGGCCCTCCAGCTACCCCCAATTATCTACCTCCATCCAAGGATGATTGCAGTTCTTGTTATGTAACAGCTGGGGGAGCTTCTCTCAGTATCCAACAGTATCTGCTGTAGGAAGAAAGTATATGCAACATGCAAGCAGGTGGTCTGAATACCTAATATTGCTTCTACTTAAAGCTAATCAGTTGATCTGTAACAGCTGGACACCCAGTTACAAAAGTGCATCGGGAGGTGGCTCTTTAGCGGTGATTAAATCACCATTTGCTCCATCCAAGGTTAAAGGGAGTTGTTGCTAGCAGCAGGTGGGTCACGCCATAGTATACAAGAGCTACTGCTTTAAAGGGGGACCAGACACCAAAATAAACTTGTCTTACATTATATAAATCTTTGTTGCCACATGCCTTAGAATTCACAACCACAGCAAGCAGGCAGCAGCCATTTTGTGGACACCATTACGAAGATAAGCTTTGTGACACCTTTAAAATCTTATGTGTCAGAATGGGAGACTTGATGCTCATGCCTACTAGCTACACAATTATAGACTTATAGAGGGGGAATGTGAGGAGAGCAGTGCCATGTAGGAAATGCAAAATGGAAAGTGAAAGTAATTGCCTGCCCCCATAGGAGGGGCAGGCAATATATGATTGACAGCTAAAATCTTTAAATGCATTTATAACAGGTATGGATGTTTTAATGAAAAAAATAATTTGGATTTTATGTTTTATTCGAAAAGGACTTTCATTAATCAGCTTTTAATGTGTAGGTGACAGGTCCACTTTAATGGAGACTGAAAAACACAGTAGATGTACAAATAAAGTTGCAGGGAATACGATTTAACAACTGATCATTGGGACCTATAAAAGTTCAGTGGAGACCTGCAACTTCACTAACCATGTGGATGGCAACAGAGCTCTGCCTGGTACTCAGTTATAACCACTTCCTGTGGGAGAATGAAAGGACACTCCAGCTTTAATTTCAGCCTGGACACAGATGAGAGGATCTCTCTGCAGCTGTGATATAACATCATATTTATTTCTTTGGACTATATATTTAAAGGAATAGGAATAGAATTCTAGGATATAAGGCTGCCACATCAGGTCTGCTTTAAAAAAAAACAAACACATTTATGAATCCTGACTGTGGTTTGGCATTTGAAGTACAAATGTCTTTTATAGATATATGAATACTTTTTATTAAACAATCCCCATTGTTATGGACAAGGACACAATCTCTCACTATGGTAAGCCAGACTCTGTTTTTACTGATGTTAACAAAAGCCTCATTAGGAATATTAACTTATATTTACATATTGTAATGTACGTTAAATGAATGCATATCTCTACCATTATGTACTCAATGAAACATGGCAACACGTGATAGCTTACCATTTATAGTGGCGTTTCCTTTTTATAATTAAAGCTTGGATCAGATCCTTCAATTTGTAGCTTCAGTGATTGTTTAAGGCCTAATTCTGTTTCAGCTGAAGGATAACCTTCTAAAACCTCCTGCAGTCCTCGACTTTGTACTGCACATGGCACAGAAACTCTTCCAAGAAAGACTTGATTTCCTTGAAGGTGATAATTAGGATTAGTCATGATCCCATTTCTTTTCTTTTGTTCTGCATTTTGCTGTTGAATAAGAAACTGCTGTTGAGAGCGACCAACTTCCTGTTGGACTGATGGTATTTGGATTTTATGGTCTACAGGGAGGTGTTTTAGTGGTACATTAATGTTAACAGAATCTGGAGCATGCACTCTGTCAAACTGAGTCATTTCATATTCCAAAACTTTTGGCTGAGAGCAGCTATTTTGCTTTGCTGTCTTTGCAACTGAGTTTGATTTGCTTGAGGATTCGCCTTTGCCACTTTTATTTGTTTTTGTTGATTTTAAACTGGGTTTTACCTGACTCCATTCAAATTCACTAGTTGGTGAATAATTTTGCCCCAATGAATGTGTTGTAGATGAGGGAGAAACAATTGACTGACGACTTCTACTTCGTGGTAGAGAATGCTGCTGAATTTGCTCTGTAAATGAAAGACATTGAAAACTATCTATAGGCACAGTTTGGGCGGTTGCTGTAGATGACGTTGTACGCAGAGAAGAATTCTTAGAACTTTTTAAGGAATTATTTGATAAAGAGGACTTGTGCCGATCCACTGTAGAATCTGGAGACTCTGAAGGAGAGCTAAAGGCATGAGAAGGCCCATTACATAAACCACGCATAGTAGGATGCACATCACCACCTCCTGTGCTAGAAGAACTGTTTGATTTAATCGTTGACACCTGTACTTTTGATGACGAATTTAGGACTTTTTGCTCCATGGTATGAACAGGTGATGGGTTGCATCCACTTGGTATTGAAGCACCATATTTTTCTAGTAGTTTAATTATTTCACTGTGCCCATTTTTTACTGCAACTCTCATTGCTGTACGTCCAAACTGATCTGCATGATTTGGATCTGCTCCATTTTCCAGCAAAATTTGAACAACCTCAGTGTGACCTTCCTGTGCTGCAATACAAAGTGCAGTAGCACCCTGGTTGCATGTATGATCAACCACAGCTCCATGGTCAATTAAGAGCTGAACCACTTTCACATGACCTTGCCAAGCTGCAGACTGTAAGGAAGATCTCTTTTCATTGTCTGAAGCATTGACATCAGCCCGATAGGATATTAGACTTTGCACCATTTCTAAATGTCCCTGCCAGCAGGAGACATGAAGAGCTGTCCTTCCATCAGTATCGCTAGCTTCTACATTTGCTCCATTTTCTAAAAAATACTCAGCCATTGATAGCTGATTTTCTAGTGCCAGTATGTATAGTGTTGGTCGACCATCAGCATCTTTGGCATTAAGATCTGCTTCATTACTGAGAAGCAATTCTACTATGTCTCTGTGCCCCTCCAGTGCTGCAACTCTCAAAGCATTTCGACCATCATAGCCTTTTTGATCCACTGCAGATTTATTCTCTAGAACTATCTGCGCACAATCATAGTGCCCTTCTTGTGCTGCCAGAATTAGAGGTATTCGTCCATCATTATCAATTTCAGTTGTTCTAGCCCCTTGTTCAATTAATGCTTCACAGATTAATCTATGACCTTCGAAAGTAGCCATATGTAGAGGTGTCCATCCAGCATCATCTCTGTGATTTTCATCAAGGCCCCGATCTAAAAGTGTCCGTACAACTTCAACATTGCCTTGAGCGGAAGCTATACTAAGCACAGTTCTACCTTCACTATCAATGCTATCAACAGCAGCTCCCCAAAAAAGAAGTGTGTTGACCACTGCTGCATGCCCCATGGATGCAGCAGCAAGCAGAGGAGTACGACCATTGTTATCAGTATGATCAACATCTGCTCCACCCTCTAGAAGTAGATCAACTACATCTACATGGCCTTCATATGCAGCAACAAGTAGTGGAGTCATCCCATCCTTATCACAATGATCCACTTCAGCATCTTGCTCAATTAAGAGACTAACAACTGATGCATGTCCTTTGCTTGCAGGTACACAAAGTGCTGCAACTGATAAAGCAGTCCTTCCATCCACATCCTCATGGTTTATCTCTGCACCATGGCTTAAAAGGTGCTCCACAATTTCTCTGTGTCCCATGTATGCTGCAGCAATTAAAGCAGTTCGGCCCTCATTGTCAGCTTTATTTACCTCTGCTCCATGCTGCAGTAAATTCAGTACAATATCTTCATGCCCACCCCATGCTGCTGCTCTTAATGCGGTTCTACTATCTGCATCAGCACAATCTACCTTTGCACCTGCATACAAAAGTGCAGACACTACTTCAGTGTGCCCACCCCAGGCTGCAGATCTGAGTGCTGTCCATCCATCATGATCACAATGATTTATATTTGCACCACATCCAATTAAACAATTCACAACTTTTACATGCCCTTGACGGGCAGCTAAAGTAAGTGCTGTCTGTCCGTTGGCATCTTCTATTTCAAGATCAGATCCTCTTGAAACAAGAAGGTTAACCACATCAAGATTTCCACTATAAGCAGTGTTGGCTAGCAAAGTTCTTCCATTTGAATCACACTGATTAACTGAAGCACCATTATCCAGCAATGTACGAATAGAATCTTCTCGTTCCAATGCTTGTCGAACAATACAACAAGTTCGATCATCTTCACTATCAACATGTGCTCCTGCTTTTACCAACAATTGTAACACTTCTTGTTCCTTTGGTATTAAGGTGCACAGTGAGTCTTTCACACATGTTCCATTCCAGATTATCCATAAAGCCAACTCTGAATTGGTTAACTGTAAATTTGAATGTATAAGATGCAAAGCAAACGCCTGCACTTCAGTTGGTGTAAGTTCTTTTGATCGACACGTGTAACTCATAGCAAGCATTCGGTGTCCTTCGGCAGCATTACACAAATATTTCTGTGTGCAATGTTTTACATCCAGCAACCACTCGGCAAAACTATAATGGAATAAAATTTTAGTATTCCCTAATCCATCAACCAAGACTTTTGACAGAACATCCAATCTCCTTTGAAAATCTTCCATTGTTAGTGACATGTTTTTGGTCCAAACTGCATGAAATAGTTCAATAGTTGTTAATGGTTTACAAGCAGCCAGAATAACATTTAGAATTGGTTGGACCTTTGCAAATTGTTTTCTAACAAAAAGTCTTTGACACAACCAGAGGTATAAGCCATTTAGGGTTCCTGGAATATCACGGATCTCCCGAAGCATGATGAAGTTTTCTACAACTCCATCTAAAACACGTTCCAGGTACAGAAAGCACCCGCTGCTTTTAATGTGCAGTTGATTTAACATTTCTGCAGTTTCTTTTGTAAGGTATTGTCTCAATGCCTCTTCTTGGTCCAAACGATGAAGAATATACTGTTGAACATCTTTTACTACGTAGGCTTTCCTGAGGTCATCCAGACTTATCTTTCGGAAACCTGTAAGGAGAAATTGTAAAAGATATTACAAATCTCATAAGAAGAAAAGTTTGTATGAAATGTTTATATACAGAGAAAGCTTTAACTGTAAGGAGACTATAAAAATCCTATGATAAATATTATGGGGCTAGTGAGCTAACCTGCACTTAGGAAAGAGTAAATTTAGACATGTCAATTATTGTATCCTGCTTTGGACATATTTTTTTTTGTTTAAGACATATTTTAATATTATAATGTAGATGTTGTTAAAATACCTTACCAAGAAATTCTCAAGTTGTTTTTGCTTGCAAGAAATACAATAACATAGCAAACAGTTCCTGGTATTTATTTTTCAGGAAATTCCATTAATATTGCAGTGTGCAGACACTCCTCACAGGAAACCTTCCTGCATTCTGAATTCCTTTAATGTTTTTAAACAATCCTTACAATACATCAAATGATATCCACACAAAACGCTTATGATTTTTAGCAGGGAGATACATCTGTGGCAATTGTGTTGTTGGCCACTCTCTATCATAAATAATATTATCAAAGAACAAACTGCATAGACTACTTGGATCTATTTCCCAAACATTAACCATGCACAAGCTCACACTATCCAGGATTTCACACTTTATCCAGGATTCTAAGATGTATATTTACTACCACTTTACAGGGGGTCTATAAACTGTTTTCCAGGAAAAGTTTCTTTACAGGTTTGTTAACACAATATGCAAGGAATTGTTGCAACATGTAGTCAGGACAAGCAGCGAAAGTAATGGATAAATTCTGTTCTCTGTACAGCTTATAATTACAAATATGTTTATGAAAAATGGAATTACAATGGAATTACCATTCATTATCCAGGATTGCAATAAGATGCATATTTACTACCTGAAACCTTAATTTTACATAAAACAGGAGAATTCATAGAATTTAAAACTAATGCTTGGCTAAAAGTAACTACAGGCATGACATCCATCATCTGAAAACGCATTAATGAGAACATGGAAATGTTATGTTAATAAGTCCGATTTGGCCAACCAATCTTATTTTTGATGATTCCTAATAAAACAGCACCTTGGACTGTTTTTTTTTTAAGAAGACCTAAAGAAAGACCTACAAATACAGGTTTACCTGATATAAGAAATCATAATTCTAAGCAATTTTCCGATGTACATTAATTACAAATATTATGTGGTTCTGGGGTTCTTTGCATATATAGCTACTATATGTATATAAACATAATTATTCATATAGAGCAGTAACGGTCAGTCCCTTTCTACTCTCTGCAAGAATTGTTCAGCCTTTTGAAAGCAAAATGAACAGACCTGTGAAGAATGTGGGTTGACTGGGACAGAAATTTAAATTTTATTTGCAAAAAACCTTTCTAAAGGAAAAGTTTCTGTTAATTTATAAAAATTGAGAATTCTGGAGGACACTGAGGGGCAAATTTACCAAAGTGCAACGTGTCGAACGCTGGCGAAAATTCGCCAGCGTGACGTAGTTTTTCCACTTTTTTGACAGTAACTTAAATTCACTAAACTATTTTGTGAATATTTTCTCCACCACCAAAGTTGTGGCGTAATTCAAAAGCAGAGTGTACACAAATATTCGCAATTTGCAAATTTTGACATTTAAAAAACTCTTATAGACATTCGCATTAGGAAAAAAAATTTGCAATTCTATTTGCACATTCTTATTCTGCTTTATAAAAATAACTATGCGCTGGGCAAATATATTCACTGTGCAAACCAATCTGCCCTGGGCAAAGTTTTTAAATGAGCCCCAGTCAGGGCCGGATTTACATAGTGGGCATCCCTAGGCCCGCTGTCGTTCATCGCCCCGTCCCCTCTCTTTCATTCGCTCAAAGTTTCATCTGTACCAGAGCAATGGGGATTGGTGCACGGGAAAAAAAAACTATTGTATCTCCTGCACATCCCCAGTGTTTCTTAACAAATGTAGGTATGGTTGGGCAACATGCTGCCCCCTAAAATCCTGCCGCCCTAGGCCCGGGCCTTGGTGGCCTTTGCACAAATCCAGGCCTGGCCCCAGTGGATCAGCTAATTCTTGGCTTGCGCCTATCTGCAGGCTGAGAATCAGCCCCATCTGGCTGGCTGCTAATTTTTTCGAATGGAATTGTACAGCCCTCCAGGTGTTTTGATACATCCCCCCCTGCAGATCCTGACAAGGCTTGGCTGTTGATGGGATGCTGGAAGATGTAGTCTAACATACCCCTCCGAATTGTGTTTGTGTTACCCTCCCATTTAGACTGTAAGCCCTACGGGGTAGGGTCCTCCAGCCTTTTGTCCACTTGACACTGAGACGTTAATCTGTATTGTAATTAGATTTTATATTTATGTGAATTGTATTTGTAATAATGCACTTGTTACTTTTTATTTCAATGACCCCTTGTTTGTTACTACTAATTTATTGTTTTGCTGTACAGTGCTTTGCCCTCAAGGAGCACAATACAATTAAAAATATACATACATACATACATATCACTAGTTTTCAAACCCTGGGCTCCAATCCCTAGTACCAAGCAATCTAGAAAGTGCATGTTACTTTTTTTCATGTACCCCTGAACCTCAGTTTTTTTATTATAAAAATGTACATTTAGAACAACAAACTTATAAATTGCTGGTTTTTATTTGTGCCACTTTAGGTGCAGTTATATTGTACCTTTAAAGTATTATCCAATGCCAAACTAACAGCTGTTTTGCATTACCACAAAGTCTTTTGTCTAAGCTTTCTTGGAAAGAAGACAGCCATTAATCACTGGGCGCATTCCATTTTAACTCACCCTTTCATCTACCTTTTCACATGGAATCCTAAACGAAAGGTCATCATGTTCACAATTGGAAAACCAATACACAACATAAATTAGATAAATGTCTCGCATGCTAAGTAAAAAAATTGGGCTGATGCTAAGACACCCTAATTTAACTCAAAGGGAAGATTATTCTGCAATTTTGGACAGGTCAGTGGTCATTTAATTCACTGAAACCACCATGCTAGAAAACGGAGAATACTGTGAGACCATTTTATGAATAAAAGCCTAATGAAGAAATAATATATACTGCCTTTTTATAAATTTTTATTGAAAACTGGCAACTTGATAAAGGAACAGACAGAAATATACCAAAAAGTCAATGTACAGAAGCATTTTACATTGCACAAAAGTTTATTTTGTGTGTCTGTAAATAGTTTTGAAGGGCTACAAGAATATACACAAATATATTTCAAGGGGGTGGCAATTTGCTATTTGGTATCCTCCTATGTGGACTGGCAGCCTATAGGAGGCTCTGTTTGGCAGTACACATTGTTTTTTTTTTTTGTTTTTTTTTTAACCTTTTGATTTTAATTTTGAAAATGTTTTATTTGATTTTCATATTAAACAAGTAATAACATTATGACAGCAAATATTATGCAGATGAAGAAAGACATGTATTCAATATGATGGCATAGTGAGATTGAAGACGGAATACAATTTCAAGAGACTGATAACAATAAACTGAAAATAACAAAAATTAACTAAGCCAGTGGAAGTAAACATATTGAAAGAAAGAAAAATGACCATTCGTTGACTGGAATGTCTGAACGCGTAACTTACAAATGAAACCATCCTTTTGTTTACCTGAATTAGAATTACAAGCTTCAAGATAAGGAGACCAAATCAGTTTAAAAGAGTCTATGGAATTATTACCTTTGGTTCTGGATAATAAGGCTTCTTGCCAACTAAGCTGGTTCATAAAAGAAATAGCATCTGCTAACGAGGGGGGTTCTTTATGTAACCAAGAATTAAATAAACTTTCTTGGAAGCAGCTAGGAAAAAAACTGTCAAAAATTTATCTTCATGGGAAATAAAATTCATGTTAGGAACTGAAGAACATACCATATTCTCCAGATGCAAAAAAACAAAGCACGGAGACAATTTAATCTGTATCTTCAAATGATAATTCAAAAAACCAATGATTTCCCTCCAATATAGGACAATCTTTGGACAGGACCATAGATAATGGAAAAGTGAAAACATTAATTTCATCACATTTAGGGCAATATGAAATAGGGCTATTAGAGGAATTTTTTGAAAACAGTTTCCTATAGCCTAGATGGTCAAGCTTAAAATGTTGTATCCTCCAATTCTCTGCTAAAATGAATTTATTATAATCCCTAATCGATTTGACCAAATCTGATGGAGTTATTTGACAATGTAAAAATTCAGACCATTTAGAGGAAGGTTTCGATAACGGGTGTGAATCTGAACTATAATTATTCCAAAATTTTTTAAAAAGAGAGCTAATAGAGATCAAACCAGGGAATTCCAAAAACTCTGCCAAATCGTCTGCAAGCTTGTGCTCAGCTAAAACCAGGTTGTTATTATTATGTAGCAGAGAAAGACCACATTGACATACTAAATAATGATATCTATCAGAATCCCGAAGCTTGTATTGTTCTTTGAGATTTGACCAGGGCATTAAGGTTTTCTTAAACGGATCAAATATATCTTTTACCAGAACCAGTGACTTTCTCTTAACTGAAAATATAAAAATATCCGACTTTTGATAATCTGAAGGTTTGAGTAAGAGTTTGGCTGCCATGTAAGGGGTTACTGTATAGCTATAACCATGACGAGAAAATAAATGTTTCCACACAAATATAGAGTCGCGATAGATAGGATTCCTCTTAAAATCATAAGGAACATTGCTCCATTTACTATGCAAAACAGATAATATATCAAAAAAGGGTTCTTGAAAGACTTCAATATCGGGGTTTGTAAATTTGTTGCCTTGAGAGATCCACTCAATAAGATATCTGGTGAGGGCTGATAAATTAAGAGCTCTGAAATCAGGAAGGTTTAATCCTCCAAGCTTAACTGGAGCTTTCAATTTATAGAGGGCAATTTTGGCCTTTTTACCATTCCAAATAAATTTAGTTAAAGCCGAGTCAAGTTTCTTAATATCGCAATGCTTTATAAGCAAAGGGAGATTAATTAATGGATATACTAGCTTGGGAAATATCAAGGATTTAAAAAAAAGCGTGCGTCCTTTAATATTAAGGAGAGAATTGGCCCATTTTTCACACATGGAAAAGACCTTTTGACAGGCTGGGGTAATATTCAAAGAATATAAATTATTGAGATCTGAAGGAATTATTAATCCTAAACATTTAATTTGATTCTTTGGGTTTTTAAGTTGGAATTTCTTAATTAGTGAATTGGAAAACGAACCATATATATTCATTATTTCCGATTTCTCAGCGTTAATTTTGTAACCAGAAAAAGACTGAAAGTCTTGAAATAAATCAAAAAGAACCTTTAGTGAAGACTCAGGATTTTTTAAAATTAATAATAAATCATCAGCAAAGGCTAATACCTTAAGATGTCTATTATTAATAGTAATTCCTTTAATTAACTTGGATTGTTCAAGGAAACAAATTAAAGGTTCTAATGCAATATTAAATAAAAGGGGCGACAAAGGACAGTCCTGTCTTGTCCCTTTAAATATTTCAAAAGGTGACGACCTAGCTCCCCCCAAAAGTACTTGAGTTCTGGGATTTTTGTAAAGATATTTGATGTATTGGAAGAAGGGGCCCGTGATACCGAATTTTTTAAGGCAAAAAAATAGATGTTCCCAGGTAATATTATCAAACGCTTTTTCAGCATCAATCCCAAGAATAGAGCTAGGAATTTTGTGTTTTTTGGCGTAATATAAAATATGAATCAGAGCTCTAATATTTTTAACTCCTGATCTATTCTTAATAAAACCATTTTGGGCCTCGGAGATTATAGAGGGAAGAATTAAAGAAAGCCTATCAGCAAGGACCTTAGATAGTATCTTGATATCTTGGTTTAATAGGGAAATAGGTCTATAGGAGGAAGGAAGGGTTGGATCTTTGTCTTTTTTCGGGATAACTCTAAGATTTGAAATTTCACTAGAAGGTAGACTTTTTCCAAAAAATAGCACATCATTAAATAAGTTTGTCAGAAAAGGTGATATTTTATCCTTCATAATTTTGTAAAAAGAGGGAGTAAGGCCATCAGGGCCACCTGCCTTTGCTGTTTTCAGATTCTTAATAATAGTGGACACTTCCTCTAAGGTAATTGGACTATTTAGCTTTTGTAACTGAATTTTCGAAATCTGAGGGATTTTACAGTTTTCAAAGAAATTCCTCATTTTTTCAGAATCTATACTTGGATTAGAGTATAAATTCTTATAATAATCCTTAAAAATATCTACAATTTTACACATTGTTTTTATGCAACCGAAAATTGCCTCCAAGCCAGGATTTCAAAAATAAGCACCTGCTTTGAGGCCGCTGGGAACAACATCCAAGGGGCCGGTGAGCATCATGTTGATCACAAGCCACTGGTTGGGGATCACTCTTTACAGTGTATTTACTCTACGGTTAATACGCCCTTCAAGTATGGTTTAATTTCCTATAGCAGCTTCACTCACAACTTTTGTGGCACCTGTACACTGGGGCACCTGGGGATTTGTAAAAACATAACCTTAATTGCGCTGAAATAATGGATATTTCCTTGTTGTTCTAACCCAGCTAAAAAATGGCCATAAGAAATCAAGCTGTTCACACATCAGCCCAAACAGCTGTAATAATTAAATAGTGGCTTGTACTTGATCCAAACTAAGATATAATTGATCATTGGAAGCAAAACCAGCTTCTTTGGTTTATTTAATGTTACATGATTTCAAGTAGACGTAAGGTACAAAGATCAAAATTACAGAAATATCCGATATCCGGAAAACTCCAGGTCCTGAGCATTCTGGATAACAGGTCCCATACCTGTATAAAGAATAAATCTACACATTTATGGCAAGCCCTAGTAGTGGTTTTTAGCTGCTGGTGCCAGAAAGGACACCCCCAGTTGATATGGCACTCTCACAGCTGGAATTTATTCTCTAGTAGACATGCAATAATATAACATGGATACGGTTTTCTGAATGGGAGAACCTGAAAGGGCTTTAACATACCTACATAGCTAAAAGTGCAGCATAGTACAGCATGCAAAATAGGAGTAACGTCAGTATCGATTATGCAGTTTCTAACGAGATTAAGGTGGACAGAGGTTAATCAAGAACTGCTCTGTAAGCTTCTGAGAGTCTATTTACATCTCTCTTGCTTTTCTTGGTCCAAAAACATAAACCTCTGCACTCAATATGTGCCCTTTGGGAAAACATTGAATCACATTCTGTATTGTGACCTTATTTTGCAACAACTGCAGAGATTCCAACCTGGCAGCTTTGCAAGGGAACACTGATCTTAAGCAGTTACGGGTAACGTGGCAATTTGTTCATTTATTATCATTTATACGCTTCTGTGCAATTACAATGATGGCAAAAAAATTGCTAAGCAAGCATTTTCACAAAATATTTCTACACAGGTCCCTATAACTGTGAACATCAGCAAGTGTCAGCTAAGACACTACCTGGAAAGGCTGACTGGAATGTTTCCGGTGACTGATATGGAAGATCAGCATGACTGCACCTTCCATTCTGCACAGTAGTTTGCGATATTCAAAAAAAAATTAGCTAGATATGTAGCGTAGTTACGGAACTGGTAACATGGGGCAGAGGAGAAAACTTAGCCTAAATGTGGCCATAGACATAACAATTACAATCTTTCCAGGAAAGACTGTTAGTTTTAATACACACGTGTAGAGCTGAATATACAGGTAGAAACAATAGAATTCTATCTGTATTGGACAATTCAGCACTAACAGTGGCTGACATTCAGGTGTCTTCAAAGGCTCCAGCCACCCCAATCAACGAGCCGACCGATATCAGAGTCTTCTGCCGATATTGATCGGCTTGTCTCCCACCACACAAGCACTGAAGTTCGTTCAAAAATGTGTTTCGTACGATAAAATTTGTGCGTCTGTGACCACCTTAAAGCTCCCCATAGACGCAACGATTCTTCTTGCCGAACGACTGATTTCAGGGAAGTCCGACCATTATCGTGCGGTTAGTGGGATTCGAACGATCGTACATCATACGATTTTTCGGCCGACATCTGTCAGGAAATAGATCAGCCAGGTCAAAAAATCTTTGTCGGTCCCAGTGCAATCTATCTATGTTTGCAGAGACAAGCAGGCAGCTCCCCTTTGTTTGTCTGGCAAATTGGTCTTTTTAGTTGATGGTCAATTCGTATGATCGTACGATCGTTCCGAGAAAATCGTGGTCTCACGATGAGATTCGGGTCTTTTAAAAATCTCAAAATCTATGGCCAGCTTAAGTGGCTTGATTTCTCACCAATATAAATTGTATTGGACAAAGGGATAAATTGCCACGAGAACAAAGATAATAAGATAAAAATAAAGTGGGCAGATGTGCGGCCTCCTATCTTTCACAAAGCAACTATGCTAGTTTGTTAGAAATCCCAGAAAGACCGACAGGCATTATTGGAAGATATTTATAACATTGGCCCATTCATTTTTAAATCCTCTATGAAAAAAATGGCAGAAGTTTAATACTAGTCATTTTCATTCTCCTACCCAAGAGAGTGCAACACACAGCTAAGACTTTCAACTGAGCACTTTCATTCCTCTGCAGAACTAGATTTCTGACCTTTGACCACTATAGAAAGTACCCAAAAAAAGCACAGCCCAAGGCTTTTCAGTTATACCAAAGGGCCTTTGAGTGAGCAACAGGCTGCTCTGTTACAATACATATTTTACATAGCTTTGCAGATTTCACATGTCATCTGGTTTTCTCCACACAGACCATGCCTTTATTTTGCACTAAAATACAACAATATGCCTGAGGAAATTACAGGAAAAACAAAAAACTGAACTCAACTATGTCTTTAGTGATTTTTTTTTTTCCAGTGGGCGCATAAGAGTATTAAAGGGTCAATAACTTCTCATATGACATTCAGATAGGTTCAAATATCTTTTACAAAGCAATAATGACCAATATTGATGAAATGATCATGGAAGAATCCTTTTTTTGCTTGAAGCAACACTTTGGAAATACCCGTTTTACTTTGCTAATAAAAAAATCCCTATGCATTCTATTAAAATCTATAAATGAAATTCTAAAGGCATTTACTTTCAATCCCCCAACAAAAACCTTAAAGGAAAACTATACCCCCCAAACAATGTAGGTCTCTATAAAATTATATTGCATAAAACAGCTCATATGTAAAACCCTGCTTCATGTAAATAAACCATTTTCATAATAATATACTTTTCTAGTAGCATGTGCCATTGGGTAATCATAAATAGAAAATTGCCATTTTAAAAAAAAAATAAGGGCTGCCCCCTGGGATCGTATGATTCACTGCGCACACAAAAACTATACTTAGGTCACGGGAGCCAATTAACGGACAGAGTTGTGTCTTTTGCTTCAACACTTCCTGTTACAGTTAAGCTGGCCATAGACGCAAAGCTCTGATCATACGAATCGAGGATTCGTATATGGAGAGTCCCGACAATTTTCGTCCGGCGGAGATCGGTAGTTTGGTCGATCGGACAGGTTAAGAGATTTCTGTCGGCTGCGGGTAATATCTCTGCATGTATTGCCGATCGTACTATTTTCAGAGGGAGACTGTCACTAGCTTTGGTCAGACATAACTTTCGTATGATTGCTGTCAGGGGCTGAACATCGGCTGATCTGTTCTTTTGTACTTTATTTTGATAGTGGCAAGTCGGGAGATGGGGAAGTCCGATCGTACGTTGATTCGCACGATCGGATCTTTTTGTCTGTGGCCAGCTTTAGAGTTGTAGTATTTCTGGTCAGGTGATCTCTGAGGCAGCACACAGACTATCACAACATGACAAGAGATGTAAAAGGGCAATATTTACTTAAATATAAGTAAATAATGGCAAGATTCTTTAATATGCCACTTAATATGATATAAACTGTTGCTTAAGTATTCATTTTGGGGGTATAGTTTTCCTTTAAACAAAAGCATGGAATGTCTGATTTTCTGTACATCAGGCATATAAATGAATTGGATATTTTCTATCATCCCTGCTTTACTACAACAAGAACTCGGTGCTATCAAACTGTAGGAGTCAGAAATTGAGTGGATCTGAGTAATTTAATCAACGAGTTAACAGTGCAAATTGGAGGATAGACAGGTTAAAGACAAATGTTAGGTCATATGCAGCATAAGCGGAAACATTTTGAATAACACACACACACACTTTTTTAACACTGTAAAAAAACTGTTTCACAAATCTCATAAGACACACACAGCTACAGCCTAGCAAATCATGCTAAAACTGATGATACGATGTGTGCCTATTATACACTGTTAGCATATCCAAATTTGAGAATTGAATAAATTGCACATTTAGCAAGGCCATATATGATATATGCCCAACACCCATGGTACAGGAGTTATATACTTTCAGACCACAGGAAATACCGTAACTGGTGCAGCCTGAGAAGTAAATGAAATTTGTCTGAGCATCTTCACAGTGGTTTCAATGAATGTTGAAGGATATGAAAAAGTCTATGCATTTAAATAGAGTGTAGTGTACTGGGTTAGGGCACGCAAAATTCTCTACTTAGTGACAAGATGCCCCCAAGTCACATTCCCCACTGGAAAATCGATATCAGAATTGTTATATCATGTACAAATTCCTGGAATTAAGTCATTACTTCCATTAAAAGTCTATATTTTCCAAATGTTTACCATTATAAAGCACTAATGGAAAATGGTTTTGTTTTTTTTCATGAACTCACCCCACCACTGTTAAACAGGGTAATTTGTTTAAAGTAATATAATGAGAAACACGCCCAAAACTACAGCCTTTAAAATAAAGAGCAGCTGATTATATCTAAGCACAGGGTTTATCTGTATAGACAACTTAATTCACTAGATTATCCTTTGCACACAATGACTTTGTGGGTCACTAAACATGGCTATTAGCACCTTTAGCTCCCTTCCAGTGTGGGGGTCGTAGCGCTTTATTATTTATTTTTTAAAGGAAAACTATTGCTTCTCTTACTGGTGCGCAGTCTTTTTTAGCCTGCTCCAATAGTGGGGGAAACAATTTTGGGGTGACAGTTGCCTGTTAAGATTAATTTAGAATAGTCTTTTTTGATAGGACCAGATTACTTTAACAAGTTTAGTTCATGGTTAATGTTGTACAGGTATGGGACTTGTTATCCACAATGCTCGGGACCTGGGGTCTTCTGGATAATGGTTCTTTCCGTAATTTGGATCTTCATACCTTAAACCTATTAGGAAATCCTTTAACATTAAATAAACCCAATAGGCTGGTTTTGCTTCCAATAGGGAGTGATTATATCTTAGTTTGAATAAAAAGGAAATAATTTTTTTAAAATTTGGATTATTTGGATGAAATGGAGTCTATGGGAGACGGCCATTACACAATTCAGAGCTTTCTGGAAAATGGGTTTCCATATATAACGGATCCCATACCTGTATTGCCTTGAAATAGTGACATTTCCTTCAACTTATATCTGTTTATGTTATAGTCAAAAAATTATTTCAAGGGGGTGACAATGCCAGATCCATACTTATAAAAAGCATGGTAATTAACTTTTGGGTCTTCGCACAAAGGTTAGAAACTCCTGATCTACGGTTATTAACTGCAACTGTACTTACCAGTAAACATTTTTGTCACTGTTCTACTTTGCTTGCGTGCTGAACAGATGAGAAGTAGCCATGGAGGAAAAAACTCATGGTGAGTTGCTAAAAGATCTGCTATTGTACCAGATAAACCTGAGGGTCTGTGTTCTCCTTCAACAATGTTACAGCCTTCATCAACAGAGTCAACAACCATGAAAAGACTCTGGGCAGGGGCTTTCATGGCCAGCAGAGGTAGAAGAACACACCTGTAGAGGAAAAACATGCAGAACTTATTTTCTAGCATGTGTAATATAAAAAGGTGTAAAAGGTGCCTGGTAATTTTAATCTTCAATAATCTTAGTATAGAAACGTAAAAGATCATTTTGTCCATGGGGTAACAAAAAGGGGTAGTACAAAAGTGGTTTAGATATGCACGTAAAATGAATCTATTCTAATAATCTATTATTTACACCCTGACAGACATAAAACAGGTATAAATTCAGGCATCGCGTCTGCAGTGGTAGCTTGATTTAAACTTAATTAAGAAAATTAAACTTAATTAAACTTATATGTAATTAAACTTAATTAATTCAAACGTAATCAAGATGCTTAAAGAAACAGTAACACCAAAAAATTCAAGTGTTTTAAAATAATGAACTAGAATCCACAATTGGACCTTATTTAATATAAAAAAAAAACCCTAATTTAATCAGAGCGGATTAAATCATGCAAAAACCCAAATCAAATTATTATCCTGAATCGCGCAATTTTTTTTTCGTGCTTTGTGATCCTTTAAAAAAAAAAAAAAAAACACAACCTGCAGGGTGACAAAGGATGCAAAGATACGCTTTTGTGTTGTGAATCACCATGAGTAAAGTATATGAATAGCACAATTGCGTAAATGATTTTCTGTAAGAGACAAAGTGACTCATTCACTATCCCCGTAAAGCAATGAGGCACCTGTCTCTTGAGATGCTGGGTTTAAAATTATCTGCTTGGTAAAGCAATGTAAGAGTTTGGCATTCTAATAATTAATGATTTTCATTTAAACACAATTTTGGCATTTTTTTCTGCCAGCAATACTACCGCCAACATGTATAGTAAATGAGAAGCATGGCATCTGCATGTGATTGTGCTCTCAGAGATGATTTTGGCCAGAAAATAATGCATTTTCTGGCAAAAACCCATACCATGCGATCAATAATGGGAAGGTGCCATTCATATGGGTAGTAGTGGGCCATATTTTTTTCTTCTGCTGGCAGTTTTCCAGCAGTGAATCAACAACTGTGTTGGCCTAGTGTCAGGCACATGAAGCATATTTTGGTAACCAAATCTAGTCTAGCGATGGTTTTGCCACTCAATTTAGAATCTCTTCTTACAAGTAGGGATGGGCGAATTTGACCTGTTTCGCTTCGCCAAAAATTTGCCGACAGCGAAATGTCGCAGACGCCCATTAAAGTCTATGGGCGTCAAAAAAATTTGGTCGCGTGGCTAAACTGTTTTGACGCACGTCTTTTTTTTTTTGACGCACGCCACCATACAAGTCTATGGGCGTCATTTTTTCGGCGAAACGAGGCGAAAAAATTCGCCCATCCCTACTTACAAGGTCATAATTGGTGTAAATCCCTAAGAAAGAGCATTTGCTTTACAACATATGCATACTTTTGCTATATGCAACCAAATGCTAGGGCCTCTGACAATGTAAAGACAAAAAAAAAAAAAAAAAGAAGGGTTCTGAAAAATGCAGGTCTAACTGGTTTCTCTACTTCAGCAATGCTAACCGCAAGTATTTTTTTTTTTTAAATAAGCAGCAAGCATAAACTACAGAGCCAGGCGTGTTAACCAGCATTATTCTAATGCTCTAATGTATTTTCAGAAACAAAAATAATAAACATATGGCATAAAAAAATAAAAGGCAACCAATAAGATGTTTGCTTTTAAAAATGTGACCAGTAAATGCTACCTGCTAATTCAGGGCTGCTTGAAAGGAACAGTAACAGATTTTTTTAAAAATGTTTTAAAGTAATAAAAATACAATGTACTGTTGCCCTGCACTGTAAAACTGATGTTTGCTACAGAAACACTTTAAGTTTATTAAAACAAGCTGCCATGGCAGGCATCATTCAAGCACAGAATACACAGTAGATAACTGAAAAGCCGTGTAGAATTCCACTGTTTTCTATAGACGTATCTGTTATCTGCTCTGTATTCTATGCCTTTTCTCCTTTTTCAGCTTCGAATGGCTGCCCCAGTGGCTGCACAGTAGCTTGTTTATATAAACTATACCAGAACTTTTAAAATAGACCATTTAAAATATTCAACAGCTATACAGTGACACTTAAGATAAAGCTTGCACCATATGTAATAATCCATCAGCCAAGTCAGTCAGAACTCCAAGACTCCATTTTATCTATATATTTAAAATTTTTAAAAATGATTTCCTTTTTCTCTAGAATAGTGATCAGATCAGTTATCCGTAATACCCCAGGTCCTGAGCAATCTGGATAAGAGGTTCCATACGTGTATTAGCCTCAGTAAGTTATGTGGGAGTACCTTTAAAGCTGGTACCTTTATTTAAATGGTTTTTAGACATTTACTACACTGCTGCCTGGAATGTCCGAGGCTGGCCTCTAAAAGTTAAAGATGCTTAGTCAAAGCATTGCTAACAGGTACAACACTTTTTAGGATACGGATACACGGAGAGTAAGCAACCTCCTGCAACAGGATAAGAAAACAGACAATTAAACCCAACTATCTGGTACAGAGTAGTATGTGCAGGCAGAGCAGTATCCCTTGATTTTTATACCTTAAAAAAAATGTAACATTTTGGGGACATTGATAAGCACCCCCAATTAACCAGTTTCTGATCATTCGCCCCAGACAGAAGCAACTTTTTTAGTAGCAGTACATTGCAGCAGAGAACATCTGCCATCTTTTCTTGTGATGCACATGTGACTAAAGGTAATCAGTTAAGTACAGTATGGCATCCAAAAAAGAACTATACTGCACATATGCCAAGCCTAAACTGCCGCAAGGGATGACCAAAAAATGGTAGCGAAGTGCCCTGGGGTTAGTTTAGTTCTGAATCCTTTCCCTGCCAACAATATTTGTTACAGTGATCAGCAAGGAAGACAACGGCCTGCCAACTACATAGAAAACAATGCTACTGGAAACTCAAAGCAATCAGTAAAAAAAAAAAAAAAAAAAAGGAAAGGAGCACTGGTCGAGGGTAAACTGGTAACTATTGACCACTGGGCATCTCTCAGTATTTTTTTAACTTTACGCTGAAAATGGTACTTATATGCCAGTTAAGGATAATCATACATACTGCAAATAGAATACATGTGAAGTTGTATTTCCAAATTTCATGCCATCATATCTGTCAAATGGCACTAGTGCAGTCACCCATAGCAACCAGTGAATCATCTGCTTTAATTTTTCCACCTTACAGGAGTTTGTTCAAAACTGAAGCATATATTGGTGCTATAAAGGCTAATAATATCTTCTGATTGGCTATAGGTATCTGCATGTGTCTAATTTATCACCTACAGTGAAATCTCGATTTTAAGTACCCTGATTTTAAGTTTTCCCGCATTTTAAATTTTTTATTTGTGGCCCCCACCAATTTATAATGCATTTCAAGGGGTGCATTTCCCTGATTTTAAGTAATGTTTTCCCGGATTACATCAAAATTATGTCCCAATGTACCCAAAAAGTGCATTTTTTCCTCTATGAATGTTATTATTTGTGAAATAAAGAAGTTTAAATACTAACCAGATGTATATTTTGCCATGGTTCTGCATGTAAATGGTCAATTCCAATTAGTCTGCCCTTTATACAGTCCTGCACCAATTACGTATTGCTTTAGGTTGTATATGCGACTGACAGAGAGGTATTGCACATGCCCTCCATAGTGTAACATTAACACTGCAATGCTTAACACAGTAATTATTGTATCTCAAAGTAAAACGGACTCCTGTGCTTATATCCGTTCAGTACTTGGAAAAAAAAAGTTACTTTAACACATTTCCCTGCTTTTACATAATTACATAATTTTTTCCTGGTCCCCTAAAAAACGTGAAATGGGTTCTACTGTATTGCAATATATCAATGTCATTGGATTGGATGCCTCTTTTCTAGTCAATACACAGTAGACTAGAGCAGTGCTTGAATTGGGTTCAAAAAGGTGGAGGGATGGTATATGTGCCGCGCGTAGTTCTTAAATAGTGAAACTTAATGAAACATAGAGAGCTATATTCAATAATTAGTGTATGTGTGTGTGTGTATTTATATATATATATATATATATATATATATATATATATATATATACACACATACACACATATACATACATACATACATACATAAATATAGCAATGCTCATTGGATATTTCATATAAAACCCACTGTACCCTATTTCAGACACTTACATAGTTACATAGTTAAATTGGGTTGAAAAAAGACAAAGTCCATCAAGTTCAACCCCTCCAAATGAAAACCCAGCATCCATACATACACCCCTCTCTACTTTTAATTAAATTCTATATACCCATACTAACTATAGAGCTTAGTATCACAATAGCCTTTGATATTATGTCTGTCCAAAAAATCATCCAAGCCATTCTTAAAGGCATTAACTGAATCAGCCATCACAACATCACCCGGCAGTGCATTCCACAACCTCACTGTCCTGACTGTGAAGAACCCCCTACGTTGCTTCAAATGAAAGTTCTTTTCTTCTAGTCTAAAGGGGTGGCCTCTGGTACGGTGATCCACTTTATGGGTAAAAAGGTCCCCTGCCATTTGTCTATAATGTCCTCTAATGTACTTGTAAAGTGTAATCATGTCCCCTCGCAAGCGCCTTTTTTCCAGAGAAAACAACCCCAACCTTGACAGTCTCCCCTCATAATTTAAGTCTTCCGTCCCTCTAACCAATTTAGTTGCACGTCTCTGCACTCTCTCCAGCTCATTTATATCCCTCTTAAGGACTGGAGTCCAAAACTGCACTGCATACTCCAGATGAGGCCTTACCAGGGACCTATAAAGAGGCATAATTATGCTTTTTTATGCAAGACAGAACTTTATTTGCTTTAGTAGCCACAGAATGACACTGCCCAGAATTAGACAACGTGTTATCTACAAAGACCCCTAGATCCTTCTCATTTAAGGAAACTCCCAACACACTGCCATTTAGTGTATAACTTGCATTTATATTATTTTTGCCAAAGTGCATAACCTTGCATTTATCAACATTGAACCTCATTTTCCAGTTTTCTGCCCAGTTTTCCAGTTTAGACAAATCACTCTGCAAAGTGGCAGCATCCTGCATGGAACCTATAGTTCTGCACAATTTAGTATCATCTGCAAAAATAGAAACAGTACTTTCAATGCCCACCTCCAGGTCATTAATAAACAAGTTGAAAAGCAAGGGACCTAGTACAGAGCCCTGCGGTACTCCACTAACAACACTGGTCCAATTAGAAAATGTTCCATTTACCACCACTCTTTGCAGTCTATCTTTTAGCCAGTTCTCTATCCAGGTACAAATACTATGTTCCAGGCCAACATTCCTTAATTTAACCAGTAACCTTTTGTGTGGCACTGTATCAAATGCTTTAGCAAAATCTAAGTAAATCACATCCACTGCCATCCCAGAATCGAGGTGTCTACTTACATTCTCATAAAAAGAAATTAAGTTAGTCTGGCAAGATCTATTACGCATAAAACCATGCTGGCACAAACTCATAGTATTATGATTTGCTATGAAGTCCAGTATCTTATCCTTTATTAACCCTTCGAAAAGCTTTCCTACCACTGACGTCAGACTAACTGGCCTATAGTTTTGAGGCTGAGAACGGGATCCTTTTTTGAATAGAGGCACCACATTAGCAATTCGCCAGTCTCTCGGCACTATGCCAGATCTCAATGAATCCTGAAAAATTAAGTAAAGAGGTTTGGCAATCACAGAGCTAAGCTCGCTAATTACCCTAGGATGAATACCATCTGGCCCTGGACCTTTGTTAATCTTAACATGTTCTAGTCTTTTTTGAATTTCATCATGTGTGAACCATGCATCATTAGTTGTATTACTAGAATTGGGACTGTTAAGAAGGAAACCTTCACTTACTGATTCCTCATTTGTGTAGACAGATGAAAAATATGAATTCAGAATCTGCGCTTTTAATTTGTTTTCATCAACCAGCTGACCCCCCTCTGATAGTAAGGGACCCACCCCTTCCTGCTTCATTTTTTTACTATTAACATATTTAAAAAATAATTTTGTATTTTTTTTACTGCTTGCTGCAATATCCTTTTCTATAGCAATTTTAGCTTGCCTTATAGCTTCTTTGCATGATTTATTGGCCTCCTTGTACCTTATAAATGATTCGGCTGTACCAGCTAACTTGAAAGTTTTAAAAGCACGTCTTTTCTTACCCACCTCAACACCAACGCTTCTATTGAACCAAAAAGGTTTTGCTTTGCAACGACGTTCCTTGCTTACAAGTGGAATATACTGACAAGTATATTTATTAAGCAGCATTTTAAAGACTTCCCATTTTTGTTCTGTGTTTAACCCTGAGAAAAGCATTTCCCACTTAATATGTTGCAGAGATGCCCTTATACTGTCAAAGTTTGCACGTCTGAAATTTAGTGTTTTAGTTACTCCCTTATAGAATTGCTTCTGCAACAGAATCTCAAAGGAGACCATGTTATGATCACTATTCCCTAAATGCTCACCCACACAAATGTTAGAGATGAGTTCAGTATTGTTAGTTATTACAAGGTCCAAAAGGGAGTTATTCCTAGTATGTTCTTGAACGAGCTGGAATAAAAAGTTGTCATTCAGCATATTTACAAACCTACTAGCTTTTTCTGTCTTAGCAACCCCATTACCCCAGTCAATGTCTGGATAATTGAAGTCACCCATAGCAACAACTTGACCCAGCTGTGAAGCCGCTTGTATCTGCAAGAGTAGCTGGGCTTCATACTCGACACTTATACGAGGTGGTTTATAGCATACTCCAATGATAATTCTTTTTGTTACCTTTTGCCCAGTCAAAATCTCTACCCAGAGTGATTCTATACCCTCACCAGTGCCAGCTATTGTTATTTCATGGTTTTAATTCAGGCTTTACATACAAACACACTCCTCCACCCTTTTAAATCCCTCTGTCCCTCCTAAAAAGGGTGTAACCATTTAAATTCACAATCCAGTCACAGGTTTCATCCCACCAGGTCTCAGTGATACCAATTATATCATAATTTTTAGAGCATGCAATTAATTCCAGGTCTCCCATTTTACCTGACAAACTCCGTGCATTTGCCAGCATACAGCGGAGGTTACTACTTTTACTTTTGAAATTTGCATTACTTAGTGAAGAATTATACGTTACTTGCGTTACTAGTAATAATTAACAGTGTCATAGCCTGTCTACAGACTCCTCACCTAACTAACCTTATATAGCTTATGCTTTTAGGACATCTCAGCTTACAATGTAATCCTCTCACTAGCTATCCTGCACTCATACCCTGACTTCAAAGGGTCAGGTCTACCCCATGCTCTGCACACCTATGTCGACCTCCTTCAAAGGGCAGATGAAAGAAAGAACCAGACCAATCCTTGTCTCCTTACATCCACTCATGATTGTCACCTAATATTGCCTGCTAAAAGCAGCTACCAGCACACATTTAATTTCACTTTGTCCTTTATTCCAGCAAATATAAACCCAACAATTCCTTTCTACCATCCCAGTGATACAACATGTATACGTACACAATTCTGAACACACTATGAAATTTAAAGGTATTGTTCGGGCTAAAAATAAAAACTGGGTAAATAGGTTGTGCAAAATAAAGAATGTTTTCAATATAGTTAGTTAGCCAAAATGTAATGTATAAATGCTGGACTGACAGGATGTCTCACATAACAGAACACTACTTCCTGCTTTGCAGCTCTCTTGGTTCTAACTGATTGGTTAACAGGTAGTAACCATTAGTGACTTGAGGGGGGGGGCACATGGGTCATAACTGTTTGCTTTGAATCTGAGCTGCATGCTAAAGGTCAATTGCAAACCCACTGAACAGTTATGTCCCATCAGTCTGATTCTCAAACAATCCTAAAAGTAGATGAAGACCTAGTTAAGCAAATGAAAGCAACATTATTATATTTGGTCATGTATTTATTTAAAACAATTATCCAATGACATATCTGTGTGGCAAAAGTAAGTGAATCCTTAGGATTATCATATAAATTGAAGGTGAAATCAGAGTCTGGTGTTTTCAGTCAATGGGATGACAATCGGATGTGCATGAAAGACCCTGTTTTATTTAAAAAAACGGGGATCCAGCAAAGCCTGATCACACATACAATACATTAGTGGATGTGTATCATGGCTCGAATAAAGAGGTTTCCGAGGACCCGAGGAGAAAAAAAAAAAAAAAAAAAAAAGAGTTGTTGGTGCACATAAAGTTGTAAAAAGATTACAAGACTACATCTAAAGAGTTTGGACTGCACCAATCAACAGTCAGAAAGATTGTGTACACATGGGAGGAAATTCAAGACCATTGTTACTCAAAGATAACTCCAACTGCAAGGCATTTTAATAGTCGGAGAGCTTACAAAGTAACCCAGGGTAACTACTAAGCAACTAAAGAGGTCTATCTCATATTGGAGAATGTTCATGAGTCCACCATCAGGATAACACTGAACAGCAATGGTGTGTATGGCAGGGTAGCAAGGAGAAAGCCACTGCTCACCCCCAAAATATTGCTGACTGTCTACAGTTTGCTAAAGATCATTTGGACAAACCAGAAGGATATTGGAAGAATGTGCTGTAGACGTATAAAGCCAAAAGCTAACTTACATTTTGTTTTTCTTTCAAGAAAGAAAAACTTTGCATTCCAGCAGAACAACCTGATCCCATTTGTGCAACATGGTGGTGTGAATGTTCTGGTTTGGGCCCGTTTTGCTGCATCTGTGCCTGTACAGCACTGATGAATTCTGACCTATACCAGAGAATTCTAAAGGTATCTGTCCGTGAACTGGATCTCAAGAGACAGTGAGTCATGCAGCAAGACGATTCTAAACACAAAAGTCGTTTTACCAAAGAATGGTTAAAAAAAGAATAAGAAATTGCAAAAATAAAACAGTTTTCCAACAGTCAACCCACAGCAACCAATAAACAAATTACTTTGTTCAGCCTAAGCTAAGTAAGGTCAAACTGGGTTATATGTAGGAATGCAACGAATCCAGGATTCGGTTTGGTATTCGGCCAGGATTCAGCCATTTTCAGCAGGATTCAGCTGGAACCTTGTGCCTGGCTGAACCGAATCCTTAAAAGCATGTGACTTTTCATCACAAAACAAGGAAGAAAAATTGTATTTTTGCTGCGCACTTCGCAGTTCTCTCTTCGCATTTTTCTCTCCCCCCACTGATTTGCATATGCTATTCGGACGAATCTTTCACAAAGGATTCGGGGGTTCAGTCAAATCCAAAAAAGTAGATTCGGTGCATCCCTAGTTATATGCGTCTCTACAATGATGAAAATGTGAACATTTGTTTGTAGGTGATTGAATCTGCACTTACCCAATATTAGGGTGAAGACTGGCAATGGATGAAAAGCTTCTCTAAGGACAGAGCGGCTTTATAAGCCAGTACGCATGCCTACACTTGCTTCATTTACCTGCACAGCACAGATCCTATTGGCTGCTAAAAGTATTAGTGGTATGTAAAGAAGTGACAAAGGGAGAAAGCTGCACTGTCGTCTTGAAACTTTCTACCCAATGTCAATCTCTGCATTTACATTGTGGAGTAAATAGTTTGTGACTCCACTTCTCCAGAAGGCATAGCTAAAGGTGTTTAAAAATAAGCAGCTACATTAATTACTAATAGCACTAAATCAATAGGTTTTTGCTACACTATCATATGTACAAAATGCTTCTTTTGTACTTTTCCAAACCAACTTAGAATGAATTTGGCAAAAAGATAATTATTTTTGACATAAACTCTACCCTGGGCTATATCCCAGATTCTAACTGGTTCAGAGGGAATGACCACTAAACCAAACCAGTTGCTCCTTTATGTTGTCATCGAACCTCTCATTTAATTTCATGTGCCTGAACATAAATAGCAACAAAGCTATTCCAATGTGTAAATGTAGGTGATACTTCATATTAAAGGGGAAGTTCACATTCCAAACACTTTTTCTAGTCCATTTGTTTTCATATTGTTCCCCATAAACAAAGACTATTTTCAATTGCTTTCCATCTTTTATTTTTTACAGTTTTCCCACAATTTAAGTGTTGTCTCAGTCTGGCAGCTCAGTGATCAGGAGCATCTGAACGGTTACAATTCGCTACATTTAGTCGATGCAATTAGTTGATTTCTCAGCAGCATCTGTGGAATATTAGCAACTATTGTATCAACTCTAACAGCTGCCTTTAATGATACTCAGTGATTTCACTCAGCAGGAACAAAGATAGGAAATGTATCAATTTAGAACAGTTCAAGAGTGGGTGACCCCCCCCCCAGGCTGATTTAGAAGGTGAAAAATGAAACTTTACTTTCTATTTTATATTTGTGAGAGTTTTTCTAATATTGAAGTGTAATTAGAAAAAGGCTTTATTTCTGGTGAGCAATCTGAAAAATGTTTGAAGGTGAACATCCACTTTAAGATTGACATGTCATAGAATAAGAAATAGGGGTGCACCGAATCGGTATTCGGCCGAATCTTTCACCAAGGATTTGGGGATTCAGCTGAATCCCAAATAGTGGTTCGGTACATCCCTAATAAGAAAGGATGGATATGCTTATCACTTATAATATGTAATAGAATACCTTTTAAAGGCCTCTGAAGGGTTCCGTTCACATTCTCCTGGCTGCAACAGGCTCTGAACAGAAGGGTCATTCAGCTTGTCTTCATAACCTGCAATTAGTCCACCTTGACAGATCTGATCAACCAAACTCCTAATAAAGCTTCCAATGCACAGTGTATCAGAGTCCTGTGCTCTGCAAAAATGATAAGCTAGGGCATGTCGGTGTACCCCTCTCTGCAAACCAGCAGGTGAACTGGGCCACAGCAGCTCTGTACAAAGTGCTGTCTTTCCACTTCCAGGGCCTCCAACAAATAATAAACCCCATGCTGCGCCTTTTCCTGTGCTGCCGCCATTGCTCCCAGAATTAGCCACAAGTGAATGTTTGTTCGCTGTGATACTGCTGCAGTTGATTTTTTCCTGCAGACAGTGCTGAAGTTTATGGAAAATCCATTCCCTGCAGTAGAAAGGTTTCCCTTGCAGTAAACTGGTCTGAGCCATGTTTGCTATAGGCTGTCAATTTGTGAACTCACAAACAAATTATCTAAAACCAGTGAAACTTTGAAGAAAGGGATGGTTTTAATTTCCAGTAGTGACATATTCTAAAAAAGAAGTGGATGTAGAACGCAGGGTCCATTTAATCCTTCTAGTACACGTCAATCTTTACTTATTTTGTGCAGAACTCTGAATGTCCTTCACCCATTTAACGATGACAAATGAAACTCAAAAGAGAAATCTGTAGCTGAGATAGCAATATTGTGCATGCATCCAATTTTAATGCTTTTTAGATGGCTGAAAAAGTCAAGCACTCTCATGACTGCATCTGGATTCCATATAACTGCATTCTTTCAGAACAAGCAGGACACGGCACATCTGGAAAAACTAAAAAGAGATAGCCAACAGTTAGTAAGTACCAAAAATAACATCATTTCAAATGATAATCACATACTGTAAGACATATTTAGGGGCAGATTTATCAAGGTCGAATTGAAAATTTTAATTCAATTTTTTTTTACGGTCAAAACTGGCAAATTCGACTAGGGAATTATCCAAACGATTAGTTTTTTAAAAAAATTCTAATACGATTTTCAGAAATTTATCAAACTCTGGCCCTTTAAGAATTCAAATTTGACTATTTGCCACCTAAAACCTGGCGAATTACTATACAAAGCAATGGGAGTTTGAATTCAAATTTTTTTATGGTCAAAACTGGCAAATTCAACTAGGGAGTTATCCAAATTCGATTCGAGTTTTTCAAGAAATTCTAATTAGATTTTCGAGATTTATCATACTCTTGCCCTTTAACTCAAATTTGACTATTCGCCACCTAAAACCTGCCGAATTGCTGTTTAATTCAATGGGAGACGTCCAGGGATCAATTCTGAGTTGTTTGCAGCCTTCCTGACATTCAGAGAAAAAGCTTGAATCGAATTTTTACAACTCAAATCCAAATCAATTCGAATTCAAGTTTTCAGTTTGATCCTACTCACCCAAGTTTAAAAAATTCTATTTCAATAATTAATCTCGAATGGTCGAATTTTGAGTTCATGGGAGTTTTAAAAAACTCCCATGATTTCGAAATTCGACCCGTGATAAATCTGCCCCTTAATCTAGAAATCCAATGGCATTTTTACCGTATATACTCGAGTATAAGCCGACCCGAGTATAAGCCGAGGTACCTAATTTTACCTACGAAAACTGGGAAAACTTATTGACTCTAGTATAAGCCTAGACACAACTACAGCCCTGTCTCCCAGCAGACCCCAAAGCGACCCCCCCCAGCGATCAACCGAACTTCTTTGCAAAGTTGATGGTGACAGAGAATTGCCAAACGGATTACTGTGTGCATTGTCCCACTGTCCTACTACCATGTGCAGAGGGTGCTGTTTGATATTGCCATCACTGTTAATCTTTCGTATAACCAACAGAGGGCGCTGTGTGATATTGCAGTCACTGTTATTATTTCATATAACCAACAGAGGGCGCTGTGTGATATTGCAGTCACTGTTAATCTTTCATATAACCAACAGAGGGCACTGTGTGATATTGCAGTCACTGTTATTCTTCCATATAACCAACAGATGGCGCTGTGTGATATTGCAGTCACTGTTATTCTTTCATATAACCAACAGAGGGCGCTGTGTGATATTGCAGTCACTGTTAATCTTTCATATAACCAACAGAGGGCGCACTGTTATTCTTTCATACAACCAACAGATGGCACTGTGTGATATTGCAGTCATTGTTATTCTTTCATATAACCACCAGAGGGCGCACTGTTATTCTTTCATATAACCAATAGAGGGCATTGTGGGATATTGCAGTCTCTCCCCAAGTGTACTGTTGGTAAAGGAATGATTAAAAGTGACTGCAATCTCAGCTACTCGGGTCGGGTACCGCTGACCCGAGTGTAAGCCGAGGTAGACTTTTTCAGCACATTTTGGATGCTGAAAAACTCGGCTTATACTCGGGTATATACGGTACTTTTGTTCAACAGGCAGCATATACATATATGTGCCTCCCACATTTTGGTTGTGCAGTATATGTAATGCCTATTTACAGCAAGGGCATGCATATTGGCTGCAGCACAACTGCAGTATCTGTACAATACTTGCATCTGATTCATACAAATGTTCAGTGTCGGACTGGCCCAAAGGGATACCAGGAAAACTCCCGGTGGGCCGAGGTATCAGTGGGCCCTCTTGCTTCTAACCATTTAGCATATTTTACGGTCATTCACTATTTCTTTAGGGGAAACAAATGCTTAATAATGGAAGAAGTCATAAAGTAGATATAAAAGTCTAGCATAATAAAGAGGTTGAGCGAGGAAAGGAGGAATAATAGAAAGTGAGTCCATGGTCTAAGGTGGGCCCACAGTCTAAGGTTTTCTGGTGGGCCCCTGGCATCCCAGTCCGGCACTGCAAATGTATTAAATGGGTATTTAAGCTGCAAGTTCAGCATTTATGCATCTAGAATCCAGACATAGCCTGTTTCAATCAGTAAACATTTTAGATGTGGCAGCCACATATACTAACTTGCCACATCTGGAATCCAGTAGAGATATGCCAGTGGGTACTTTTCTGTTGGAGTGCACTCTCCTGCTATAAAAGGTACAATAAAATGAAAGACATTAGACTACTACAGTAAGTGGTACATGTATCTTACATAAGACAAGGTACTGCCGTTTTAATCGAAATACTCAGCCAACACAACTTGTTGACTTTATCAGGATAGTGTGTCACATATTTAGCAACCCTTCATACATTTTCCTGTGTTGATTGACCACCACTAGACATACAATATGGCAGCTGGCTGTCTTTGGCATAAAGTATATTTAATACTGAACCTTTAACCCTTTGCACTTACACCAAAAGGCAAATTTACAAAGGTAATGGAGTGCTTATAAAACTAAAACTCAGTTGTAGTCTATTCAACATACAGCAAAATCACACAAATAATCCAAGAGTGTATTGGTGTACAGGTATGGGACCTGTTATCCAGAATGCTCGGGACCTGGAGTTTTCCAGATAACGGATTGTTCCGTAATTTGGAATACTAGAAAATAATGTAAACATTAAATAAACTCAAAAAGCTCGGTTTCTTTTCAATAAAAAATCATTATATCTTAGTTTGGATCAAGTACAAGGTACCATTTCATTATTACAGAGAAAAAGAAAATCAGTTTTAAAAATTTGGTTTATTTCATTATAATGGAGTATATGGGAGATGGTCATTCCAGAATTTGGAGTTTAAATAGGGTGCCTATTTCTGTTATACACATTACTGAAAAACATTAGGCCAGCAAGTGTGCAACAAGTTATGGTTCTAATGGAGTCATTCGCTATAGACACAAATGAATGAACTTCTTAACATGTAGGGAAAAAAATAACCTACATGTCATGTACATGTGTACCTTTTTTATGTTTGTATTAAAAAGTTAACCATATAATTAAAAGATTTTAACCAGTAAAAATAATTTTTACCCCTCTATAGGGTCAGTTCCCATCACTTTTTTACAATGTAGTGGTGGTCTTCCATGTTATTTAGCTGCTGTGCATATTATCCCAGTAGGTTTATCATGGGAAGGCAATAGGTTAATACAATAGGTAAAGAATAATGGGCTACTTGATTTCCTGTCTATGTACATATTGTTACTGTGTACAGGTGTGGTACCTGTTATCCAGAATGCTCAGGACCTGGGGTTTTCAGGATAATGGATATTTCCGTAATTTGGATGTTCATACCTTAAGTCTACTAAAAAATCATGTAAACATTAAATAGTTTGGTTTTGCTTCCAATGAGGATTAATTATATCTTAGTTTGGATCAAGTACAAGGTACTGTTTTATTATTACAGAGAAAAAGGAAATCATTTTTAAAGATTTGGATTATTTCATTATATTGGGAGTCTACGGGAGACAGCCATGCCATAATTCTGTTTCCGTTTAACTGATTTATATATATATATATATATATATATATATATATATATATATATATATATATATATATATATATATTTAAAACAACAAAATGGAGTGGAGATTAACCCTAGTCTAAATTATATAATTACCAAAAAAGTCCAGACAACTTGCTTGTTCATCAAGAAAAAACTTTTATCAAGCAAGTTGTCTGGACTTTTTTGGTATTATAAATATATCTATATATATATATATATATATATATATATATATATATATATATATATATATATATATATATATATATATATATATATATACATATATATATATATACTGTATATATAAACAAATATATCAATTTAAGAATATATATCACCTTCCCAGCTATAGTCAGGTGATCCCACTGACTGGTGTCTAATAAAAGGGCAGCCAAGTTTGGGAGTTTTACTTTGAAAGCAGCAAGTAAGTTGCAGGTAAAACTTCGTCCCTTTGTAAAATGTATAATGAAGCATTAGAATTCTTAATGAATCAGATAAAATTGAGCATAGGACTGGCCAGATATGGGATGACTTTGACATAGTTGGCCAGCTTAAATATATTGCAATATATGGACAAACAATCCCTGTTTTGTTTAAAGGGTAAGGCATTTTTCAGTAGCAGTATGCATATATTGATAATGGGTTGAGTGCAGAGGACTCCTGTGTGTATATATATATATATATATATATATATATATATATATATATATATATATATATATATATTATATATGAATTTATATATTGTATATACTTATACATATATAAAACAAAAGTTTTTATGCATAAATATTTACTGTTGAACTAGAGTCGTGAAGTTACAAATCCATAGAGCGTTACTGCTTTTTGATCAAGCAGGTGTTCAAGAATGATATACTTTTAATGGCAGAAATGGACTGAACAGTCATATTCCTGAATGAACATATAAAGGGAAAAATAAAATGTTTCTTCCTATTATGGGTAAGCATGCCACCAGTTTATAAATGGATCCCTACAGAAGCAACTGACTGGATCTAGTAAGTTAACAAAACTTTAATTACACTGCACAACTGTCTACTTTAATACCATGCCTCAATTATCCTCACAGTGTGTATAAAAACCCTAAGTAATAAAAAAAACATATGATAAAGTACAGCAAAAAACATACATACAGGAATATGTAAAACACACCAATGAACTTGTCTGTCAAGCTAAAATGAATTGTCATTAAAAGGTGCAAAACTTTGTACAGGTCTAGTCACCTATATCATCCAATCAGCAGGTAGCATTTATTGGTAACCTAGTATACATCATTCAATTGCTGGTTGCTATTGTTAGGTCTTTCTTTATATAGAGGCATATTTCTTAAACTTGGGTACCCAGATGTTGCAAAACTACAAATTCCAGGATACCTTGATTCTATGTGGGAAGATGTAAGAATTACTAGTTATGCAATCTAGGGAGCTAAGGTTAATAAACAATGAGTAAGCATTGCACATACAAATGTATTAGCATCTGATGTGAATGGTGTATAATCTGTGTGGAAGTGGAATATGTCAACACAATATAAACATTAATGATTCAAACTGATACTGTACTACGCCGTTAAAGCAGATAGTCATTATAGAACTCAATGCATAATTAGATCTATTAAGTTTTCAGAAAGAAACCCCTAATAAATGCATTAATACTAGTTACCCTACTGAGAATGATTTAGTAAAACTATGTGGCATTACAATATCCAAGGCTTTGTGCAAGAGGTCATGATACTGCTACTATATACTGGCCTAGAAAAGGAAAAATATTCATAGGAGCCCCAAAAGTAAACTACCAATCTTAGCATCTAATAATTGACACAGGGAACTTCCATTCTTAAAGAAGGTTGGTTATCTCTAGACAGTTCAACACTTACAGTCATATCTGGAATGCAACTGACAGACTACATCTGGCAATTGAAAACATTTGTGTTTTGTCCTTCTAGACGTTTATACATTAACCTTACTTACATCATAGGTTGTGTACAAATGAATTAAGCTGTAGTACTTGCTGGCCACCTAAAACCTAATCATTGCAGAGAAGCAAGCAGAAAATCCCTAATCCAGACAGCAGTTAAATCCCCCCCAGCCATTTATAACTTGATGCAAGACCAAAAGCAGCCAGCTGTTAGAACTACAAATCCCAGCAGCCGTAGGGAATTATAGTAGGAGAAAGAGAGAGGACTGCAGGTTTCTTTCCTCTCTGCATGGGGTGGAAGTGGTTTCTCTCAATAAGGATTTTTGCACATTGCTCTGGGTATTTATGACCCTGTACCTCCTCCTCCCAAGTACAAGCCCTAGTCTTTGTGCTGCATTGCTGCTGCTGCTGCTGTACAATCACAAGGCTCTTCTTGCTCCATGAGCAGCTCCAGCCATCCGTGTCCCTCCAGCACATACACGTACACAGGGTGGGGTTTATAAATCTATACAATAAGAGGTAGCCCCTAACATGCAGTACAAGACCAAAGACCCCACCCCACATAAGAGAGGCACTATGAAGTGAAGCAGCAGGGCAATGCAACCTGCGGCCCTCCAGCTCTTGTTAAGCTACAACTTCCAGCCAAGGATTGAGCTCAAGCACAGCAATGACAACCAGTCTGGCAGCTCCCCGGCTTTACAGCAGCCATCCCTGCATGTGACCAGACAGCTGGGGGATCTATAGGCGACAGGGGGTATGTGGGTCCCAGAATGTACCGGGGCACACAGGTTTGTTTCCCTAATAGAAGCAGGTCTCCCAGCGCTGCCTGCCACTAAGAGAATCCACGTAGAAACTACACAGAACAGCCACGAAGTGTCCCGAGCCATCTCCCTCCTCTCCTCATCCTCCCAGAGGCACAACCAGGCTGGACGTTGCCTCTATACAAAGTGCTGGAGAGCCCCATCCAGCCAACACACAGCTATTCCTACACACAGCGCCTAGTCACTGGCTCAACTGGCCGACAGCACCCGGGAGCTACTAGTGAATGCAAAGAGTTGGAGATTAAAACATCTGGAGCCTATACACGTTCAAGCCTGTCCACTGTGTGAATTCGCCCACCTCTCCACTGGCCGGGATGTGCCTCGGGGCCACGTATAGTGTCGCGTAGTACGGAGTCCGACTGGTCCCTAGATGTCCTCGGTCCCCTCCCTCTGTGGGGCTCTCTGAGCCTTTGTCTCCCCTTCTTTTCTCAGTCCTCTGTCTGCCAGTGAAGCCGCAGCAACTCCTCCCCCTCTCCGCCTTCAAACAGCAACAGGAGGGGCAGAGGCCACGCAGCGTGGAGAAGGCGGAGCCCTCTGGTGACGTCATAACACGACTGTTCCAGGCGACTGGTATCACGGGAGTTGTAGTTTTGGCCTTTAGCATGTCACTGTCACGTGAGCTGGCGACCCGAGCTAACCTTGCTTGAGTGCGAGTGTCGGCTGAGAAAGACAAATCTTGGCGCTACATTAAGCTGCAGGTGTCATTCCTGCGTATGTGACGCTCTTGCTTTTCTCACGGCCATACCTCCCAACATTTTGGAAGTAAAAAGAGGGACAAAAATGTTTCCTGCATGTAGTGCGGCAATTTTTTGACCACACCCATTTTTGTGGCCACACCCCCTAATTACAATGTTCATCATAAAAATTTGAAAATATTTCTCCTTATCTAAACTGTTAAAATTACTTATTTTCTTATCTCAAAATTGTTACAAAGTATCTTAGTTGCACCTGTTAGCTGTACTGGCCTCTCTGCCAAAAGCCAATTAAGTTAGAAACTTTGTTTCTTTGTCTGGCTGTTCAGTGCAGAGAAAAGAGGGACTTTCCAGTACAAATGAGGGACCTCAGGTTGAGCTGTCAAAAGAGGGACTGTCCCTCTAAAAAAGTGACAGTTGGGAGGTATGGTGAAGCAGTCGCAAAGACAGCAACAGTTTGCACAAATAAGAATAAAAATTAGCATTTTGCAATGTAGTATTCTTCCTTACACTGTTATCCCATTGACAACTTTTAGGGTCAGGTCACACTGGGCGATTTGGGGAGATTTGGTCGCCTGGCGACCAATCTCCCCAAACGCCTTCCCTGACTCTGCGTCGGCTTAAAATGAAAAACGCTGGCGCTAATCACACCTGGCGATTCGTTTTCCGAAGTTGCCTCATGAGGAAACTTCGGGCGACTTCGGAAAACGAATGTGAGGGAAGGCATTTGGTGAGAAAATCTCCCAGTGTGGCCTGACCCTTAGGGCACACAAAGCTACTGGGGGCGATAAGTTTCCCAGCGACAAATTGCTTCTTCTTTGGGCTACTAAAAACCCCCCTCCAACTGCTGTTGGAGGCAGCTGTTATCTTGTGTAAAGGTGGCCATACACGGGCCGATAAAAGCTGCCGACAGACCAAGTCGGCAGCTTATTGGCCCGTGTATGGGGCCCCCTGACGGGCTTCCCCAATCGAGATCGGCCAGATCTTGATCGGATGGTACAAAAAATCCCGTTGGATCGCGGCCGCATCTGTTCGTTGATGCAGTCCCACGATCCGACCCCCGTTCCCATGCGTTAGGGCCCACGATCGGATCAGCCCGATATTGCCCACCTCAAGGTGGGAGAGAGAGCCCCTCGTTTGGCGACATCGCCAAACGAGCGGATCTCTCCGTGTATGGTCACCTTTAGGGAGCTGCTGGAGGGGGTGATATCACTCCAACTTGCAGTACAGCAGTAAAGAGTGACTGGAGTTTATCAGAACACAAGTCACATGACTGGGGGCAGCTGGGAAATTGACTGTCAGATCAAATATCCAAATTAAATATAAAAAAAATCTGTTTGCTCTTTTGAGAAACGGATTTTATTGCAGAATTCTGCTGGTACATTTTGAAAAAAACTTTTTTTTCCCCTCCCCCATGACAGTATCCCTTTAAAGGACCAGTAACAACTAAAATTCACAATTAAAAAAATAACTTACAGATTCTCCACTTGCACTCCTTTTCAGAAACGGCGGCAGGGCGGTGATCCATCGTGCTGCGCTCGATTTCTCCTCCCTGGCTATCTCCTATAGAAGGCAGGGAGGAGAAATCGAGTGCCGTTTCTGAAGAACAGCGCAAGCAGATAATTTTTAAGTTATTTCTTAATAAAGACTTTGCGAATTTAAAGTTAAAAATGTCTTGGTGTTTTTTTTTTTCGTTAAGTACAAATTATTTTTTTTTAAAGTTACTGCCCTTTAAGTCTGCTAGGAAATCATGTAAACATTAAATAAACCAAATCGGCTGGATTTGCTTCCAATAAGGAGTAATTATATCTTAGTTTGGATCAAGTACAAGGTACTGTTTTATTTTTAGAGAAAAATATAATAATTTTTACAAATTTCGATTATTTGGATAAAATAGAATTTATGGGGGACGGCCTTTCTGTAATTCAGAGCTTTCTCAATAATGGGTTTACAGATATCAGATCCTATACCTGTATATATAAATATATAATTTTCCCCAAGTGCATTTGCTAATTTTTTTGGCAAATTACAGCCACAATGTTGGAGTCACATCCAAAAGAACAGTCTACGGATCTTGAGAGATTTCATGAGTGAAATGTTTATTTGTAGGACTTAAAAAAAATAACGAAATGGAAGAACTATTAAGGTTAGGGTGAAATGCATTAACAATACCTCTCCAAAAGCCAGCTGAAAACGGACCATATTCAAATTCCTCATTTTGTACATGGGGAGGAGATTTACCAAAATAAAAATTTTGAGTTATATTCACCACATGACATTTAGGAAGTTCATAAAAAAAAATATTCTGTCTTTAAAAAAATAGAGGTCATTAAAGAGACCAGCATAAAGAGCAATATGATCAAACATTTTAGACCATCATAATACAGGTTTATTTGCTCCTAATATTTCCCAAGATGTTTTCTTTGAAGATGAACCTCAGGAAATATACAAATTTGAGTCAGAATTTAGTTTAGAATTTGTTTAACCTTGAAAGCTTTTAATCATTGATGGACAGATATCAAGGTAAAGGTTCATAGCTGTATAGAATGCTCTCAGCAGTACAAATAAATATTTACTTTAAAGGGGACCCATCACCCAAAAAAATATTCCAAATCCTATTTTCATGTTAGTCAAGCAAAATAAACTTTCATTACACTGTATAAAGTATGTGAATCTTGTTTCCATCAGTCTGGGAATTCATAATTATAGCAAGTAGGCAGGAGCCATTTTGTAAAGTGAAAGTAAATGCCTAAGGCATAGAGGAGGGGAAGACAATATTTGATTGACAGCTGAGCTTTTTAGAAGAGTTTACAACAGCTATGAATGCTTAAATAAAATAAAAAAAAAGAATTTGGATTTCATGTTTAATTTGAAAAGGACTTTTATTATACAGCTTTTTATGTCTGGTTGACAGGTCCACTTTAAACTTCAAGAAGCTGACCATGAATTGAAGGAGTAAGATTTGAATTCAGAATTACTTCAGCCTTTGTTCCCAGAAAATGCAGAACCATTAGAGTTCAGTTCAGCAACACAGAGCCAACATTCTACGCATACCATCACCCAGTATGCCTTAGCTGCACTGTTTTCAGATTTTGAGCATTTTAGGAGCATAATAAATCTTGAAAAATTCGATTTGTTTTCTCCTGTAAAAATTTGGGGTTTTTTTGCCCTTTAAATTACCAGAAAAAATTGAGGCTTGATAAATCAGCCTCCAATAGTCTCCACTGTCTTGAAACATGTTCGTTTTTATATTACTATTAATTAATGTATTAAAATTAAAGTGAAAAAAAAAAAAAAAAAGGTTTTCAGGCGAGTACACAAAACAGAGGAGACAGTATGTAATAATAAACTGTGTTTAGCCGCTCAGCACAGACATGGCAAAACTGTAAATCATTGTTCTACGTTAATGCTGGTCATACCAGTCAGCATTTAAACTAATGTCACAATGAGGGGTTTTGGTTCTGTCACAGCTGTGTCTGCTTCGGGCACTGATTACTTACATTACAGAGGGCTGTTTTGACTGCCACTGTTTTCCGCCTTGATGTCAGTGTCATACTGCTCAATGTGACATTAGATATTAAAGATGCGCTACAACCCAAGTTATAGATCTGTCACTAGGAGAGAGGCTTCTTATTTCCTGCTGCTCAGGGTCATTGGGTGTTACAGACTGTGCCGACAGCTTAAATACACATAATATACTGATAATTAGGAACCAGCACACTGTACCTTAACGGACTAGTAACATAAAAACAATTTTTTGTACTTAAAAAAAAAAAACCCACCAAGACTCTTTTAACTTTAAATTCGCAAAGTCTTTATTAAGAAACAACGTACCGGTTTTCCGCTTGCGCTCCTCTTCAGAAATGGCGATAGGGCGACAATCCATCGTGCGCCGATCGATTTCTCCTCCCTGCCTTCTATAGGAGATAGTGAGGGAGGAGAAATCGAGCGCCGCACAATGGATCGTCACCTTTTCGTCACGTTTCTGAAGAGGAGCGCAATCGGAGAATCGGTAAGTTATTTCTTAATAAAGACTTTGCAAATCTAAAATTAAATGTGTCTTGGTGTTTTGTTTTTTTTAATTTTTTTTATGTTACTGGTCCTTTAACTCCTCTGTATTACAAGAAGCAGCGTGGGGAACAAAGCACAGTGTTATAAATAAAATATGAGTGTCATGTAGCAAAATGATGATGCTGTTGTATCCTGTGCAATCTATAACTGGTACTTCTTTTTTGTCCCCTGGAGGCTGCAAGCATAATAAAGCGTGACTTCATTTTCTCAACTGGAACAACACTTCATCCTAGCAGTATTCCTGGCATGTAGGAAATAAGATCTGATGACCACTGCCACCTGACATTCGTGTTATAAATTCCCACCTTTAACACAACTATAATGGGGCAGATTTATCAAAGGTCGAATGTAAAATTTTCTAAATGTATTATGGTCAAAGCTGTCAAATTTGACTAGGGAGTTATTCAATTCGATTTGAGTTTTTTTTAAAAAAAAAAAAAAAAAATCGGATTTTATTTTCGAGAATTTTCATACTCTGGCTGGTTAAGTCTATAATTTAAATTCACTAAAGGACGAAGCGCCTAACGCTAGCATTTTCGTTAATTTGCCGATTCACTAACGGACGCTGGCGTAAATTCGCTAGTGTTACTTCGCACCCTTAAGTCTGGCGAATTTGCGCAACGGACGTAACTATGCAAATTCACTGATGCGCACATTTTTCTGAACGCTACCTTTTACGCCAGACTACCTTCGCCACCTCAGACCAGGCGAAGCGCAATAGAGTAGATAGGGATTGCTTCAAAAAAAGTTAAACATTTTTATAAGTCCCAAAAAACGCTGGCGTTTTTTCTTTTTTTATGGGTGATAGGCTGAAAAAGATCAAAAAATGTTTGGGGCTCCCCTGCTTCCCCCCTACATTTCCTAACTCTTGGCAATTTAACTATACAGTGGGCACATGTGTAGGGCAAAAAATAAATTTTATTTGCAGTTTTGAAGCTTTCCCAGGCTTGTGTAGTGATGCTTCATATACCTCCATTGTAACTTAAATTTGGCGCCGTATGCAAATTAAGCATCGCTAGCATAACTTCGCTTTGCTTGGCGAATAAACGCTAGTGCAACTTCGCAACCTTACGCTTCCCCTGAGCGCAACTTTTAGTGAATTTCGTGAATTTGTGTAGTACTGGCGAAAATACGCCTGGCGAAGTGCGGCGAAGCGGACGCTGGCGCAACTACGAATCTTAGTGAATTTGCCCCATATGGGAGAGGTCCATGGATCAAGTTGCTTACAGCCTTCCTGACATTTGAGTTTTTTTCAGACAAAAACTCTTATTGAATTTGATTCGGGTTTACGGGTCGATTAAATTAACCCAAGTTTTAATATTTCATATTTTTAAATAAATTACAATTGGTAGAATTTATAGGAGTTATTAAAAACTCACATGAATTCGAAATTCGACCTTTGATAAATGTGCCTCAATGTGTACAGTTCAGTACATGTATACCAGTTGCCTCTATTTCTGAAACAGCCACTGTTATTAAGCTGCAATTGCTTTCGTATTTTATGGACTTGCTTTCACCCAGCTGCCACTCATGCAGATGAGCTATATATGCATTTATTATTGATGCTGGGTCTCTGGAGCCTTTTTTTAAGGACACTCATAGTTGATTGCTGTCTGTACAACAGCGACAGGAGGAAAGGGAAGTATTTTTATAGTGCTTTTCTCAACAAAAAAAAGCACTTTACAGGATTTAGAGGAGCGGAAGCAGAGTTTCTGCAAGTTATTTCTTAATAAAGGCTTTGCTATTTTTAAAGTTTAATTTGTCTTGGTGTTTTTTTTTTGTTGTATACTAACGAATTTTTAAAAATACTTTGGTCCTTTAACCCCGATGGTGAGAACACAACTGCGACAAAACTCTTCAGAGTATCGGTCCCTTTAACACAAAATAAGAACAAAGATATCCTCCATAGAACAAACATTTTGTTTATTAAAAGTAATAATTAATTTGTGTGGGCTTTCTTGCTTGGTAAAACAACGGCTTTCCCATGAACCAGAATGGTTGTGTACTCCCACATGGCAAAGAATCAGAATAGTATTCAAGTTTATACAAATGCTAATGATTCTCTGCAGCATTTCTTGTGAAGAAACTATGGGAAGGATGTATCAAAGGTTGAATTGGGGACTCTTGAAATTTTCCCAGCATTTCAAATATTACCGTATTAATTAATTTTCTTGACTGTTAGGAACATTTTCCTCATGAGTCTTGCATTTATAATCCCTGCTGTATTTCCAGACATATCTCTAAACGTATTCAATTTCCATTATCTCTACTAGCTAAATAAAAAAGAACTCACATTGGAGTTGTACCCGCTCAGGGTTGTTAACAGGGGCTGAATTTTTGTGTTCTCTGCATTAGAGACATGCCCCCAACTTATTATGACACAAAGTATGGGTAGAGAGCAGCATTAGGGCTATTGTCTCAGGCATCAGCAGCTCCTGGTCTGCATACTTATCCAGTTGTTCTCTTGAATAGACAATACATGGAGATATCATGCAGGCTTTTTTTAACCTCTTTATTGGACCTTGTTACATACCATTTTGGTGTATTATTGAAATGAGAAAACTAATCTTGTGGTCTGGTTTGCAATCATTAACTTTTTTTTAAATCCACCCTTTTTATTTTCTACAGTGAAACAGTTTAAAGTAGGGATGCACCAAATCCAGGATTTGGTTCAGGATTCAGACAGAATTCACCCTTTATCAGCAGGATTCGGATTCAGCGAATACAAGTGCCTGGAGGTACCAAATCCGAAAAATCACGTGACTTTTCATCTCACAAAGAAGGAAGTTAAACAATTTTAACTGTGCAATTATATTTAATCCTTTTCCTAATATACATATACAAATTAGAGATCAGATACAGTTCGGTTACGGCTCAATTTGGGATTTGGCTAAATCTCAAAATAGTGAATTTGTTGCATCCCTAGCCTATCAACTACACAGTATAATTATAGAGAATGGGCATCCATGACATTCAGACTATGAATTGTATCCTGCAGGCAAAGCTGCCACAAAAGCAATTGGATAAATAATATATGATTTAACCTAATCTAGAAGCATATTGATAAATTGGAGAGAAATTTGGAAGGAAGAAGTCGACACCGAAGCAAAGAAGATTTGCTAAAACGGATACAATTCCACTTTTTTAAAAGAATGGTTTAAACAGAAAGCTTGCTGAGAAAAGGAAAATTTAAGAGCAGATACTATACAATGCACCAGTACGTTACGGGATAGCCCCTCCTCCCTGCTCCCATTAGAAAGAACCTCCCCAAGCCTTTAAAAGGCCAACCACACCCACCTACCGGAGTCTTTGTAACAAGCTCTTAAAATTACCGGAAAAAAAAAAAAAAAGGGTGGGTGTACTGACATGGAGTTCGTCTAGGAAAGGAAGATCTCGGTAAGTATGAAATAATCTTCCTTTTTCCCTAGACGAACTCCATGTCAGTATGTTACAGGACGTAGCAAGTTAACATTATGCCATGGGAGGGAATATACTTTAAGAGGAATCTGTAATAAGGAAAGGAGTATCGCTGACTAGATAGTCCACCATCATGCAAACTCTTTAATATAGAGAGTCCAGGTGAAAACCCCAGATTAAGTTCACCAGGCTAAGAATAGCGCTATAGTATAGCCTATACTATAGAGAGAGAGAGAGAGCGCGAGAGAGAGATGTTAGCCCACTGAGAGTGAGGAACAAGTTAGCTCACTAACCACCACTTCACCCTCCAGAAGAGAGAGAGAGGAAGACAGTCCTGTGCAAGGCAAATTCAGCAAGCTGAAATACTCTCCTACTCACCAAAAAGCATTCATCACATGTATGCCTAATTTCAGTGCAAATTGCAAGGTACCTGTTCGAAACACTTGGTAGGAGTAAGAACCCAAAACAGACCCACTATAAGAATGATCTGTTTAGGATATAACCATAAATGTAGGTTATACCCTGAGGTCCCCAAGGCCAGTACCATAAATATCTTCATATCAGAATGCATGTTAGTCAGGACTGTTCTAACAGAAAACAGATCCTAAAGATCTGAGACAAGGGCACCTGAGAAAATAATTGGGATTAGAATTCCTTACACTGTGATGAGGCAGACTCAATTAACTGTGAAGAGCTGAGCAACTACAGTACCTAAGAAATAGAGCCCCTGTTGGTTGACCCAACCTAGTACTCTGAGAGGTATAACTGAATACCCTTAAGGTTACAGATCCCAATAACCCCCGTGCAACTAAAGGACTAATCCCAAGATTTATGGAGGCAGATTATATACCCTGGATAAATGCTTATAGTCACCCACAAACCTGTGTTCTTTCTACCCGTAAGGGACCCATTTATAAGTGGAATCAACTATACTACATATTTAATCGTTGAGGCTGACCTTAGAACTGGAGGGACCCTATGGATGTTCCAGTAAGTGTCAGAAGGGCTTCTGATCCACTAGAGTCATGCTGGGTCATATGTATCAGGAGTGGCACAGGAATGTGAATCCAAGAACAAACCAGGATAATAGGAGTGTCGTATCTGGAAGTTACCTGGACATTGAGCTCTGTGCGAATGTTTCAGACACAATTTTCAGCAGGTGTAAATGTAAATCCCCCTAGTATAGGGAACAATGTGACAGACATGGTCAAAACAGACAAAAAAAGCACTTCCAAACCTCCCATTTGAAGCTAGACAAACCTGTAGGACAGATACATAAAATATCCTTAATTCATTCTCAATGAAATTAATAAGACTGGAAGTTGTAAGAGATTACACTCTACTGTAATGACTGCAGCCGTCCCATTTAAGGGAAGACTATGATTTGAGAGCCAAATACATTCTCGCCCGAAGCAATAGGACAGGTAGCAACTGCAGTATGTAACTGTGAGGAGGAAAGATCCAAAACTGCTGGTGTTCCAAGAGGGCACAGATATACAGAGTGAAAAAAAAAATTAACACTCCTAGGATGCCTCCCATCTGCTGTCCAATCAGTTACCTATCTGGTGTGGAAGAACAGCCAGCCCTGTATTCTAAAAAACCACTAACTAGGGGATTGAGAAATTGAAGAAAAAAAAAAATGGGCCCAAAATAAGTGCCTTCTAGACACACAAAGCTGCTTTGCTTTGCTGGTAGTATAAGCAGAATATCCCTATCCTGGGCCAGACTTGAACAGAGGTCATCTCTATTGACTAACAGACACTTTGAGGACTCCTATAGCCTGAAACCCCTTGGTTTGAAATATAGACCGTATGCAAATTCCTAGTGGCCTGATATGTATGTGTACACTGTCTCTATAGACACCCTGTATTGGCAGATAAAATGTCCCATCTATCCTGACATTAAGAATATCAGTAGAAATAGTATAGGAATAACACTGGGTAGTGGCTCCCCTCTCTAATTTGTAGGAGGCACCAAGGAGTCACCCTAGAAAATGGTAGAGATACATGTAGGGATCCTTCAGCCAAGCATAGAGAACTGTATACCTTGCTCTTCCGTAAAACCTATGAATATGGAATTTCCACAGGTTGCACCCCTAGAAACTAAACTAGCCAGATGTCATGGCTGCTATAGTGAAATTTATGGATGAAGAGTTCAAGTACTGATTGTTCCAGGAATCTTCATAAATACTAAATGTTGCATAAAAATATAGGTTTATTGAGCCAACGTTTCTGGTTCCACAAAAGAACCCATCCCAAGGACACAAATCATATATAGATATCTGTGCAAACATATATACACATTCATATACATGCCTTAGTATTAAAATATATGCACCTGCCTATGGCCCTCTTATAGATGCAAACGTATATGTTGCTTGGTAGACCAGTTGTATTATGGAGCTTATCCATTAATTGAGCATTTGTTCTGAAGGCAGTAGAATCCCCCTGCAGGATGTGGGCCATGGTGCGAGCATATATTAAAATGTGTAATAATATGTACCTCGGTCAGAGTCCTAAGCTCCTGGTTCTGGTAGAGCACAGTACCCGACCCCAGAGCTCGAGCTGAGTGGGTAGTAATAAACCGCACAATTGACTGGGCAAAGCAATTATCTGGCCCTCCATTCGTTCAGGCAGTGATCAGTGATACAAGGCTGCTGAATCTGGAAAAATGTACATTCAATGGTCCCAAAAGTAGTACATACCTGTGGTTATTGTTAACCCAGCAATCCTTATGACAGACAGGCTTCAGAACTCCTGTAGTGTTTATCAAGACAAAATTAAGTTTACCTGCCATTGGGAAAAATATTGCCTAGTGCAGTATAAAATAACATTCCCTGCTTAATTTATTAAGCCATATCTTATCCCAGGAGCAATGCCATGGAATGAACAGCCATTCATATGTAGGTATTCCTATCAGTACTCATCTGGATTAAACCTGAATGTACCCCAGAAACAATTACAACCCCATGTAATGCATAGTTTCGGTTAGCTGCAGTCAGAGCAAACCTATATCAGACCTTCATAGCCACCTAGCCCAGTGATCTACATCTATTAGAGCTACTGGTTCAAGGTGAGCAATAATTAGAGCATATCATACTGCAGAGAATATGAACATACAGATATGATCACAGCAACAGATAATACATAAAATATTAGCTACTGCTTAGGGCAAGCGTATATCTGGTCCTAGCCATTCCCAGGCCTGTGCTTTACATACCTTAGGGCTACCTATTCCAGGTGAGCCATAGCCAGGGTATATACTGCAGAAGAAAATAGAAGCACAGATACAATCACAGTAACATGAAATACATAGTTTATATTAGCTGCTGCTTAGGGCAAGCATATATCAGGGCCTAGCAACTCGAAAGGCCTGTGCTCTACATCCATTAGGGCTACTTGTTCCAAGAGAGCAATAGCCAAATCGTATACTGCAGAAAACATGTAATACATAGTTAGGTTAGCAGCTGCTTATAGCAAGCGTGTATCAGGGCTATGTGTTCCTTGTGAGCAATAGCCAGAGCATAAGCTGTAGAACAAAATAGGAGCACAGGTACAATCACAGCAACATATTGTCAATTTCCCAGCTGCCCCAAGTCATGTGACTTGTGCTCTGATAAACTTCAATCACTCTTTACTGCTGTACTGCAAGTTGGAGTGATATCAACCCCCTCCCTCCCCCCCCCAGCAGCCAAACAAAAGAACAACGGGAAGTTAACCAGATAACGGCTCCCTAACACAAGATAACAGCTGCCTGGTAGATCTAAGAACAACACTCAATAGTAAAAACCCATGTCTCACTGTGACACATTCAGTTACATTGAGAAGGAAAAACAGCAGCCTGCCAGAAAGCATTTCTCTCCTAAAGTGCAGGCACAAGTCACATGACCAGGGGCAGCTGGGAAATTGACAAAATGTCTAGCCCCATGTCAGATTTCAAAATTGAATATAGAAAATCTGTTTGCTCTTTTGAGAAATTGATTCACTGCTGGAGTAGCACTATTAACTGATGCATTTTGAAAAAAAAATGTTTTCCGATGACAGGATCCCTTTAAGGTAAAATATGATGACATAATCCAAATAAGATTTGAATTTGAAGAAAATTCAAAAATCGAAGTTTATCATGTACGGTCTCTTTAAAAATTTGACTTCGACCATTCGCCATCTAAAACCTGCCGAATTGCTGTTTTAGCATATGGGGGACCTCCTAGAACCTATTTGGAGTCAATTGGTGGACTTTGAAAAATCAAAGGTTTTTTGGGAAAAACTTTGATTCAAATTAGATTGAATGCGCTATTACTTCGATTCGTACGATTCGAATTCGGTGGAATACGGACCTATTCAATCGAAAACAGACGTATTCGGCCAACAAAAAAAACTTGACAAGGGAAAACAAGTCAAGCCAATAATTGCAGAATAATAATGAGATGACAGTACAGAGTTCAGACTATTTGCTTAGGTACAGTCACCAGTATTGATACCCCTGTCTGGGGTGGAACAAGGTGTGTGGTTGGGGTATAGGAAAATCAGTGGTTTTATACATATAGAGGTAACGTGTTATGAAATGTATTTCAAGAGAATATCCAGTTTTGCCTTAGATGATAAAAGTTAGGACCACTTTAAGATGATACCAGTTGCTCAAGAGCAAAGATCATTAGTGGACCCCCACAGCTGCACCATGAAATTTGTAATATGACTACCATCAAGCAGGAGAACTAAATATAAAAATGCAGAAAATTTAGAAAAAAAAAAAAAATGTAATCCTGAAGTAAACAGGAAGACCCAGTATAAAAGGGGTATGAGAAGGGTGAATAAAAATGCATAACCCCAACAGATATAGAAGCTCATGACAGCCTATGGGGTGTTTTTTTTACATCTTTAAATGCTACCTCCTTGTTGAGTTGTTAGAAATGGACTTGAAAGGCACTGGCATGATGCAGAATTATTTTTGAGGAAGTCCTATCTACTCTTTTGCACTTCACCTGGTCTAAGGTGGCGAAGGCAAGTCTAGCGCAGGAGGTAACGTTCAGTAAAATCCGCATCTTAGTGGATTTGCGTGTTTATGTCCTGTAATGATGTCACGCTGGCGAATTTTCGCCCGCGTTAGTCACTTCCCTCTTTAGTAAATTTGCCCCAAAGGGAGAAGGCCTTTCCATAATTCTGACCTTTCCGGATAAGGGATCCCATACCTGTACCAATTTTCTGTCCTAGGCTTCTACTCATAGATAATGCGATGCGTATTGTGTTTGTGAATATTATCTTTTTTTATTATATTTTCAGAATGAAATAACCATTTTCCTCAGTTCATGCATGTTCCTCTGTACCATATCATAACATATCAGTCAATCAGTTGCTGAATATTATACCTATAATAGCTACAAAATATTGGCAGCTTATCTGCCCGTGTATGGGTCATCCCTGACTTCCTCCCAAAGAGATATTTTTTATTGGGCAGGTTGAAAAATCCCATTGGGAATGAAGAATGATTGATGCAATGCTCTCCAGGTTGACTGCATTGTCCTCCGTTATGATTTGATCGCTAGCCCGAGTTTGTGTACTTTATGGGAAGCATTTACATCTGTCTGTGCTTGCTAAGTCAGTGCTTTAGAACAAAAGCTTTACAAACATTCACAAGAGCAATTAAAAATCAGAAAGGTCTGCAGCTGAATTTGTTTCACGTCTCCATAATCAGACGGTGTCTAACACACTATGTATACATGGAATTGTTGGTGCCTACACAAGAATAATATGAAATTAGAAGAAAGCATTTAGTGACAAAAAGAATTTGTTGAATGGCAAGCTGAGCAAACCAAGGTAAAGTTAGTTCATAATCCTCATTACATTTGTATTGAGTATGGTACATTACCTGTAACCTAATATATACAACATATACAGATGCAGCCACTTTGGTTTGTCTGTTTGACACAGAATAACTAAACACAGATATCCCATTTATCTCATTTAACACAGAAAACTGTGTCACAACATCCCATCTAATTAAAGCATTCACCATTGTGAACAATGGAGCTTTGGTATGCTAATGAAAAGGTTAAATGCATTAAATGAGTTAAGATAACACAGTTTCTTCAATTACCCCTGAGTCATGACGCATTTAACTCACAAATCCAAGTGGCTTCATCTTCATCTTTTTTCGTTCACCTGCAAGAAACATAAGATACTATGGAATAAATTGGCTTAAAGGGGTTGTTCACCTTCCAAACACTTTTTCAGTTGTTTTCAGATTGTTCCCCAGAAATAAAGACTTTTTTCAATTAGTTTCCATTTTTTAAGTCTAAGGTTAATGTTTGTCCGTGTTTGAATCTGGCATCTCAGTAATTCAGGTGCAGACTCTTAACTGTTACAATTTTGCAACATTTACTTGATACATTTCTCATCTACTGTACGCCTGTGGAATATTAGTAACTATTGTAAAAAGCTGCCTTTAATAAAACTCAGGGCTTCTGCTCAGCAGGGACAAAGATAAGAAATGTATCAACTAAATGTATCAATTTAGAACAGTTTACAGGGTCGACGACCCCCCCCCCCTTCCCAGGGCTGCTTTAGAAAGGTGAGAAATTAAGACTACACTTCAATATTAGAAAAACTGTCACACCTAGAAAATACAAAGTAACTCGAAAAAATCTTTATATCTGGGGAACTGTCTGACAACTGAACTGAAAAATGTGTTGGAAGGTGAACAACCCCTTTAAAGGAAAACTATACCCCCACAATGAATATTTAAGCAACAGGTTTATATCATATTAAGTGGCATACATATTAAAGAATCTTATCAAACTGGTATATATATTGTGAGCAGGATCATACGAACAGACGGGTCTTGAACAGGGTAAAGTCCATTTATTGTTCACATATAAAGATTCTGTGAGCAAAGCAGCATAAAACAAAATAAAACAAAACAAAATCCTTGCCCCGCTTGGGCTCTAACTAATACACAGAGTAGTTTCCCTCTCTACTGCCGGTCCCCTACTGGGATTTCCGGTCCAACACAAACAGTACAACTCCCCAGAGTCACACTACCTTTGCAAAAGTCCTTTCCCTTTGGGGAAACATAAACAGCCGCTTCCAATGGCCACACTCAGCTCCCAGCTCTCCTCATTGTGTGTCTCAATCTTTTTACTCTGAGCCCCAACCCTCTCTAGCAGCTAGCTGATCTAGCCTGCTAATTATTCCCCAGGTGAGACTTTCTAGGGGAATTAACCCACTCAGAACTGCTGTACATATGGGAGTAAGACATGAAGCTAGGGGAAATATATCTCCCTTCACACTGTGTTCCAGTTACCGGTTCACAATATTTAAGTAAATATTGACCTTTTACATCTCTTGCTTTGAACCACCATTTCATGATGGTCTGTGTGCTGCCTCAGAGATCACCTGACCAGAAATACTACAACTCTAAGGGGGTTATTTATCAAGGTCCGAATTTATCTCAATATCGGCTGCTATAAACTCCAATCTAACGCTTATTTATTATTAAATTTTCCCGAAAATTTGCTTTGCGGGAAAAGCTCAGATTTTCACAATTTTTTCGTGAATTTTCCCTGAAATTTTTCTGAGTTTTCACCCGAAAGCTCAGAAAACATAGTGAAATTGTCCGAAACCCCCGACACAACCAAAAATCAATGGGACTGTTCCCATTGACTTTTATGCAACCTCGACAGGTTTAAGAAACCGTGTTTTTATATTCTGGATTTTTAGCCCTCGGGGTTTAATAAATTCCGAAAAATTCGTGATTTTGTTAAAAGTCTGATTTTATAAAAAAAATCATGAATTTTTCGGATTTCAGGGAATTTCAGGTATTCAGAGCTTAGTAAATAACCCCCTAACTGCAACAGGATGAAGTGTGGAAGCAAAAGACAGAACTTTGTCTGTTAATTGGCTCATGTGACCTAATAAGTATGGTTTGCTGGTATGTTTTGTGCACAGTGAATCCTAGGATCCCAGGGGACGGCTCTTATTTTTTAAAATAGCAATTTTCTGTTTATGATTACCCAATAGCACATACTACTAAAAAGTATATTATTATGAAATGGTTTATTTACATGAAACAGGGTTTTACATATGAGCTTTTTATGCAATATCTTTTTATAGAGACCTACATTGTTTGAGGAGTAGAGATGGCGCGAACTGTTCGCCGGCGAACTTGTTCGCGCGAACATCGGGTGTTCGCGCTCGCCGGAAGTTCGCGAACGTCGCGCGACGTTCGCCATTTTGGGTTCGCCATTGTTGGCGCTTTTTTTTGCCCTCTCACCCCAGACCAGCAGGTACATGGCAGCCAATCAGGAAGCTCTCCCCTGGACCACTCCCCTTCCCTATAAAAACCGAAGCCCTGCAGCTTTTTTTCACTCTGCCTGTGTGTGCTGAAGAGATAGTGTAGGGAGAGAGCTGCTGCCTGTTAGTGATTTCAGGGACAGTTGAAAGTTTGCTGGCTAGTAATCGTTTTGATACTGCTCTGTTATTGGAGGGACAGAAGTCTGCAGGGGTTTGAGGGACATTTAAGCTTAGGTAGCTTTGCTGGCTAGTAATCTACCTTCTACTGCAGTGCTCTGTATGTAGCTGCAGTGGGCAGCTGTCCTGCTTCTGATCTCATCTGCTGACTGCTGCAATAGCAATAGTCCTTGTAAGGACTGCTTTTATTTATTTTTTTGTTGTTTTACTACTACTACTACTACTACTACTACTACTATAAGAGCCCAGTGCTATTAGTCTAGCAGTGTTGGGGAGTGGGACTGGTGTGCTAATCTGCTGCTCCTAGTAGTTCAGCAGCACCAACTTTAATTTTTTTTTTTTTAATATTCATTCTTTTTTTATTTAACTTTTTTTTATTTTACTACCGCTGTAGTAGTGTATAAGTTGACCTTTTAGGCATTATTTGCCCTGTAGGCATTTTTTGCCCAGTGTGTTATTCAACCAACTGCTATCTAGCTGTGTGACCGTGTTCACATTCTGTCTAAATATCCATAATATTACCGTCTCCAGAAAAAACACCGGAGTGACTTTTTTCAAGCAGCCATAATAAATTTTACGTAATCCGTATCCATCGCTGTAGTAGTGTATAAGTTGACCTTTTAGGCATTATTTGCCCTGTAGGCATTTTTTGCCCAGTGTGTTATTCAACCAACTGCTATCTAGCTGTGTGACCGTGTTCACATTCTGTCTAAATATCCATAATATTACCGTCTCCAGAAAAAACACCGGAGTGACTTTTTTCAAGCAGCCATAATAAATTTTACGTAATCCGTATCCATCGCTGTAGTAGTGTATAAGTTGACCTTTTAGGCATTATTTGCCCTGTAGGCATTTTTTGCCCAGTGTGTTATTCAACCAACTGCTATCTAGCTGTGTGCCCGTGTTCACATTCTGTCTAAATATCCATAATATTACCGTCTCCAGAAAAAACACCGGAGTGACTTTTTTTCAAGCAGCATTCTTATATTTTACGTAATCCGTATCCACCGCTGTGTATACGTTGACCTTGTAGGCATTATTTGCCCTGTAGGCATTTTTTGCCCAGTGTGTTATTCAACCAACTGCTATCTAGCGGTGTGCCCGTGTTCACATTCTGTCTAAATATCCATAATATTACCGTCTCCAGAAAAAACACCGGAGTGACTTTTTTTCAAGCAGCATTCTTATATTTTACGTAATCCGTATCCACCGCTGTGTATACGTTGACCTTGTAGGCATTATTTGCCCTGTAGGCATTTTTTGCCCAGTGTGTTATTCAACCAACTGCTATCTAGCTGTGTGCCCGTGTTCACATTCTGTCTAAATATCCATAATATTACCGTCTCCAGAAAAAACACCGGAGTGACTTTTTTTCAAGCAGCATTCTTATATTTTACGTAATCCGTATCCACCGCTGTGTATACGTTGACCTTGTAGGCATTATTTGCCCTGTAGGCATTTTTTGCCCAGTGTGTTATTCAACCAACTGCTATCTAGCTGTGTGCCCGTGTTCACATTCTGTCTAAATATCCATAATATTACCGTCTCCAGAAAAAACACCGGAGTGACTTTTTTTCAAGCAGCATTCTTATATTTTACGTAATCCGTATCCACCGCTGTGTATACGTTGACCTTGTAGGCATTATTTGCCCTGTAGGCATTTTTTGCCCAGTGTGTTATTCAACCAACTGCTATCTAGCTGTGTGACCGTGTTCACATTCTGTCTAAATATCCATAATATTACCGTCTCCAGAAAAAACACCGGAGTGACTTTTTTCAAGCAGCCATAATAAATTTTACGTAATCCGTATCCATCGCTGTAGTAGTGTATAAGTTGACCTTTTAGGCATTATTTGCCCTGTAGGCATTTTTTGCCCAGTGTGTTATTCAACCAACTGCTATCTAGCTGTGTGCCCGTGTTCACATTCTGTCTAAATATCCATAATATTACCGTCTCCAGAAAAAACACCGGAGTGACTTTTTTTCAAGCAGCATTCTTATATTTTACGTAATCCGTATCCACCGCTGTGTATACGTTGACCTTGTAGGCATTATTTGCCCTGTAGGCATTTTTTGCCCAGTGTGTTATTCAACCAACTGCTATCTAGCTGTGTGACCGTGTTCACATTCTGTCTAAATATCCATAATATTACCGTCTCCAGAAAAAACACCGGAGTGACTTTTTTTCAAGCAGCATTCTTATATTTTACGTAATCCGTATCCACCGCTGTGTATACGTTGACCTTGTAGGCATTATTTGCACAGTGTTTTCTTCAAACCGCCATCTAGCTGTGTGAGCTTGTTCACATTTTGTCTAAATATTGATAATATTATCGTCTCTAGAAAAACCACTTGAGTTACTTTTTTTCAAGCAGCATTCATATATTTTACGTAATCCGTATCCACCGCTGTAGTAGTGTATACGTTGATCTTGTAGGCATTATTTGCACACTGTTTTCTTCAAACTGCCATCTAGCTGTGTGTATTATCGTTTCCAGAAAAACCAACTGAGTTTTTGTTGTTGTTGTTTTTTTAAAAATAATGCCAGGCAAAGGCAGGCCGCCACGCAGAGGCCGTGCTAGGGGCCGTGCTGCTATGCAATCCTGTGGCCCTAGCAAATTGCCCAGTTTTAAAAAGCCAATGACCCTGAACTCCCAAAATGCTGAAGAGGTAGTTGACTGGCTTACACAGCACACCCCATCCTCTACCGTTTCTAACTTTACCACAACATCCTCCTCATCCTCCACTGCTATGGCCACCCCACGTAACACTTCCTCCACCACCGGTGCCCCTTCTTCACTGGAGTCAGAGGAGTTATTTTCCCATGAGTTTCTTGAACTGAGTAATGCGCAACCATTATTGGCAGAAGAAGATGAAGGAGATGAGGACGTTACACCAGATTTAATTCTGGCAGAGAACACGACAGAGATGGACATAATGATGAGTGATGAGGAGGAGGTCCCCGCTGCTGCTTCCTTCTGTGATGTGTCAGAAGAAATTGATGCATCTGAGGAGAATGATGATGAGGAGATTGATGTTTTGTGGGTGCCTAGTAGAAGAGAGCAAGAGGAGGGTAGTTCAGATGGAGAGACGGAGAGTCAGAGAGGCAGTAGGAGAATAAGACTTAGAAGAAGCAGGGAGGACAGCCCGCAGGGATCAGTAGGGCAACAACATGTATCGGCACCTGTGTTCAGCCAGCCAACGCACCCGCCATTGCCGCCAATGCCGCCAACTTCTACTGTTACCGCCAGATCGCACACTTCCAAAAAGTCAGCAGTGTGGGATTTTTTTAATGTGTGTGCCTCTGACAAAAGCATTGTAATTTGCAATGAGTGCAGTCAGAAACTGAGCCTTGGTAAGCCCAACAGCCACATAGGTACAACTTCTATGCGAAGGCACATGAGCGGCAAGCACAAAGCACTTTGGGAGCAACACCTCAAAGGCAACAGGCAAACTAAAAGCCACACTCCTTCTGGTCCAGCATCTTACTGCTCTACCTCTGCTCTCCTTGACCCATCTGAACCACCCTCCACTCCGCCTTCCACCTTGACCACCTGTTCCCATTCCCAGTCATCTGCCACCAGCCAAGTTTCTGTGAAGGCCATGTTTGAGCGTAAGAAGCCAATGTCTGACTGTCACCCCCTTGCCCGGCGTCTGACAGCTGGCTTGTCTGCACTCTTAGCCCGCCAGCTTTTACCATACCAGCTGGTGGACTCTGAGGCCTTCCGCAAATTTGTAGCAATTGGGACACCGCAGTGGAAGGTACCCAGCCGCAATTTTTTTTCTAAAAAGGGAATACCACACCTGTACCAACATGTGCAGAGCCAAGTTACCGCATCTCTGTCACTTAGTGTTGGGCCAAAGGTCCATATGACTACTGACGCATGGTCCTCCAAGCATGGTAAGGGCAGGTATGTCACCTACACTGCCCACTGGGTGAACTTGGTAATGGCTGGGAATGGGAAGCAGGGAATGGGTAGCTCAACAACAACAACAACAGTGGAGTTGGTGTCACCGCCACGGATTGCACGCGGTTCTGCCACCACCTCTACTCCTCCATCGCTCTCTACCTCGTCTTCTTCCTCTTCTTCTTCTTACTCTGCTGCTGGGTCCTCCTTCTCCTCCTCCACACCTGTGCACCCCCAGCTCCCCCTAGGCTATTCGACGTGCCAGGTACGCCGTTGTCACGCTGTCTTGGGGATGACGTGCCTGGAAAGCAAAAACCATACCGGATCTGTACTCCTGTCATCTCTGCAGTCACAGGCCGATCGGTGGCTGACCCCACACCAACTGCAGATCGGAAAAGTGGTGTGTGACAATGGAAGCAATCTGTTGGCAGCGTTGAGACTGGGAAATTTAACACATGTGCCCTGCATGGCACATGTGTTAAATTTAATAGTCCAACGTTTTGTCTCCAAGTACCCAGGATTCCAGGACGTTCTCACCCAGTCCAGAAAGGTGTCGGCCCATTTCAGACGTTCCTACACAGCCATGGCACGCCTTGCTGACATTCAGCAGCGCTACAACATGCCAGTCAGGCGTTTGATTTCTGACAGCCAGACTCGCTGGAATTCAACGCTCCTTATGTTGGAACGTCTGCTGCAACAACAAAGGGCCGTCAACGAGTACCTTTTTGAACTGGGTGGTAGGACTGGATCTGCAGAGCTGGGGATTTTTTTCCCCCGTTACTGGGTGCTTATGCGCGATGCCTGCAGGCTCATGCGACCTTTTGAAGAGGTGACAAATATGGTCAGTCGCACCGAAGGCACCATCAGCGACCTAATACCCTTCGCTTTCTTCCTGGAGCGTGCCGTGCGACGAGTGACAGATGAGGCTGTAGACCAGCGTGACGAGGAGCTGGAAGCGCACGATTTCTGGTCGGAATCACCAGAACGAACCCAGGCACCTGCTGCAACGCAGGGAGAGGTGCCAGAAGTGGAGTCAGAGGAGGAAGGTGGCTTTGTGGAGGAGGAGGACCAACAGGAGCAGGCTTCCCAGGGGGCTAGTGGTGACCTTTTGGGGACCCCTGGTCTTGTACGTGGCTGGGGGGAGGAGACCGTGGATGATGCAGTCCTTGATAATGAGGAAGCGGAGATGGATAGCTCTGCATCCAACCTTGTGAGAATGGGGTCTTTCATGCTGTCATGCCTGTTGAAGGACCCCCGTATCAAGAGGCTTAAGGAGAAGGACCTGTACTGGGTCGCAACGCTACTAGACCCTCGGTACAAGCATAAAGTGGCAGAAATGTTACCAACATACCACAAGTCCGAAAAGATGCGGCATTTACAAACCAGCCTGCAAAACATGTTGTACAATGCTTTTAAGGGTGATGTCACTTCAGGAACTCATCAACATTCCAGGGGCAGAGGTGCCAGTAATCCTGCCACGAGCACACCTGCAAGGACAAAGCCCTTTGGCCGGTCTGTAACATCAGACATGCAAATGTTTTTCTGTCCAAGGCAGCGCCACAACCCTTCTGGATCCACCCTCAAAGAACGCCTCGACCGGCAGGTAGCGGACTACCTGGCATTAACTGCAGATATCGACACTCTGAGGAGCGATGAACCCCTGGACTACTGGGTGCGCAGGCTTGATCTGTGGCCAGAGCTGTCACAATTTGCCATGAACCTCTTGTCTTGCCCAGCCTCAAGTGTGCTCTCAGAAAGGACCTTCAGTGCAGCAGGAGGGATTGTAACTGAGAAGAGAACTCGCCTAGGTCACAAAAGTGTCGATTACCTGACCTTTATTAAAATGAATGAGGGGTGGATCTCGGAGGGTTACTGCACGCCGGAAGACTTGTTCTGACTTCTATGCAGCTGTCCTCCTCTTCAAGCCTCATGACTCCACACACAGCTGTCCTTTAGCGTCCTCCTCCCTCCGCCACCGTTACAAACTAGGGTGCAAACCCTACTGGTTTAATTTTTTCTGGCCTCAGTGGCTGCAACCAAAAAAACTGGGCAAACAATGTCTACAAGGTCAACGTATGGCGAAAAATGACTATTTTCAGCATTTATATGGCATATTTTTTCTGGCAACTGTGCTTCAGTGGCTGCGTCCAAAAAAATGCATATTTTCTGCATTTATATGGCATAATTTTTCTGGCCTCTGTGCTTCAGTGGCTGCAACCAAAAAAATGCATATTTTCTGCATTTATATGGCATAATTTTTCTGGCCTCTGTGCTTCAGTGGCTGCAACCAAAAAAATGCATATTTTGTCCATTTATATGGCATAATTTTTCTAGCCTCTGTGCTTCAGTGGCTGCAACCAAAAAAAATTATATTTTCAGCATTTATATGGCATAATTTTTCTGTCAACTGTGCTTCAGTGGCTGCGACCAAAAAAATGCATATTTTCTGCATTTATATGGCATAATTTTTCTGGCCTCTGTGCTTCAGTGGCTGCAACCAAAAAAATTTATATTTTCAGCATTTATATGGCATAATTTTTCTGGCAACTGTGCTTCAGTGGCTGCGACCAAAAAAATTACTATTTTCAGCATTTATATGGCATATTTTTTCTGGCCTCTGTGCTTCAGTGGCTGCGGCCAAAAAAACTGGGCAAACAATGCCTACAAGGTCAACGACGTTGACCTTGTAGGCATTGTTTGCCCAGTTTTTTTGGCCGCAGCCAATGAAGCACAGAGGCCAGAAAAAATATGCCACATAAATGCTGAAAATAGTCATTTTTTGCCATACGTTGACTCAACGTATATGGCAAAAAATGACTATTTTCAGCATTTATATGGCATATTTTTTCTGGCAACTGTGCTTCAGTGGCTGCAACCAAAAAAACTGGGCAAACAATGTCTACAAGGTCAACGTATGGCGAAAAATGACTATTTTCAGCATTTATATGGCATATTTTTTCTGGCAACTGTGCTTCAGTGGCTGCGTCCAAAAAAACTGGGCAAACAATGTCTACAAGGTCAACGTATGGCGAAAAATGACTATTTTCAGCATTTATATGGCATATTTTTTCTGGCAACTGTGCTTCAGTGGCTGCGTCCAAAAAAACTGGGCAAACAATGCCTACAAGGTCAATGTATGGCAGTTGTTTAAAGAGAACAGTAGATTACTAGCCAGCAAAGCTACCTAAGCTAAAATGTCCCTCAAATCCCTGCAGACTTCTGTCCCTCCAATACAGAGCAGTATCAAGCAGATTACTAGCCAGCAAACTTACTATCATCTGTCCCTGAAATCACTAACAGCTCTCCCCCTACACTATCTCTTCCAAGCACACACAGGCAGATTTTTCAGATAAATTTTTGCCCTTGATCCCCCTCTGGCATGCCACTGTCCAGGTCGTTGCACCCTTTAAACAACTTTAAAATCATTTTTCTGGCCAGAAATGTCTTTTTTAGATGTTAAAGTTCGCCTTCCCATTGAAGTCTATGGGGTTCGCGAACCGTTCGCGAACCGCTCGCATTTTTGCGCAAGTTCGCGAATATGTTCGCGAACTTTTTTTCCGACGTTCGCTACATCCCTATTGAGGAGTATAGTTTTCCTTTAAGTATATACTGTAGAAAGTAACATTTATTTCACTATAAAACCAATAGCCTAATTTCCAAACTCTGGAATAGTAGACAAAACAGAAATAACATTTCCAGGCCTTAAAATACATCACTGTACCCCTTTCTTTCAAATGTTGAACCAAAGAAATGTTCACTGGAAATTGTGTACTAGTATGGCATATGGCTGTGATTATTGCCTGAAAATACAAACAGTGATAAATAATAGACCCACAGTGAGCTATACACACCAGACTGTAAGAAACCAGTCCTGTGTGTATAAACAGTGATAAATAAGAGACCCACAGTGAGCTATACACACCAGACTGTAAGAAACCAGTCCTGTGTGTACAAACACACTGGTAATCTAAGGGCACACCAAGGACGACTTCATTCAGCACTCTTTTATTCGGGAGGGTATGCCTTTGCACAGCTTTTAAGAGGAGGACCCTGCTTCATTCTAGGAAGTAGACTTATCAACGAGTGAAATTAGAGTTCACTCTATTTTCATCCTTTGAAAAAAATGAGCCTTTAAACCCGTAAAAGGGAATTGACAGCTGGGCAGTTTCGTTCTGGTTGTGGTGAACTCTGTTTTCACATTTTTTAAAATTAAAAAGTCAGACCAAACTAGAATCCACGATTTTTAAAAAAGCTTGATTTAATCAGGGGAAACTCGATAAAATTGGTTGAAAACCCAAATCGTAAGATTTTTTGGAGGTTTTTCCTGAATTGTTCGATTTTTTTCTTGCCTTTTCTTTAAAAGTCAGAATTTTTCGGATTTTTGCCCAAAACCCCCAAAACAATCAAGTTTTCGGTCTAATACCAGCACAGACCCCAGAAAATTCCAGATAGGACAGGAACCTCTCCCATTGACTTATATACAACTTTGGCAGGCCTGAGACGGTGGATTTTCAGATTCTGACCTTTTGCATCCTCGGGGGTATAATATCTCAAAAAAATTATTTAATTAAATGATATAACAAAAAAAATTCCACAAAAAAATCATATTTTATAGTAAAACTTGAATTTTTCAAGTTTTTGGCATTTGGACTGTAATAAATAAGAAATCAGGGAGAGAAAATTTCTATCTGAGTGGTTTATAATGAAATGTTTACAAACAGACTTTTCTTTATTATCACATTGCAGTGATTTCCATATGGAGGGCCATGGTACAGACTTTATAGACAACCCTCCCTGGGTCTGTTAATTTCTTAGTTGGCAAATCCTTTGGCTTGGGTCAGGAACCTTTGCTCGGAAGCTAATCAGTCACACTGTGACAGCAACAAGGATGCTTATAAAGAAATAAATAGAGTAGAAATAAATACCAGCACCAGATCTGTCACAGTTTTCTTGTTAGAGAATTCAAGCGATAAAGCTCATGAAACTGCTGAAAAAAAAACAGGCATTCTTAACATCATTAGGCACCTGTGGCACCAATGAACCTGCCTGAATGTTTTTGGGGTGTGGGAGCTGCACTGAAGGACAGCTATAAATAAAACATATACTAGTATGTTTTATGCCAGCAAATTTCAGCCTACTGTTGAACATGCTTCTGTTTGCACAAGCAGCTAGTGAATCTGAGCTTGTACTTAATGCCCACAGAAATGCCTGTACTATCAGAACCACATTGCTTCCCATAGCAGGAATGTGGGCTGTAGTAGAAACAGGACACTGGGAAGTAACAGAACAACAAAACAGATACCAAAACAGGATAGGCATGAACCACCATTAGGCTCACAGGTTTGCTCCAGTTTTGAATAAAGAAAAATGTAAATCCCAGGACACTATGGGGGTTATTTACTAAACTCAGAATGCAAAAATCACAAAAAAACACAAATTTTTCAGAATTTATTAAACCCAGAGAATGGAAAAGTCTAAATGTGAAAATCTGGCATCTCAGACCTGTCGAGATTGCATATAAGTCAATAGGAGTAATCCCAATGATTTTTTGATGTGCGCTGGGTTTTCGTGCAATACCCCAACGTTTTCGGACTTTTCGGACAAAAAGCATAAGAAATCTGAGTTTTTCGGTGAAAAAAACGAAAAAATCATTAAAATCAGAGGAAAATTTTAAAAAAAAAAAACGTGTTTTTTTTTTTTTCGCAAAGCAAATTTTCAGGAAAATGTAATAATAAATAAGCATACAAAACCAGAGCGAATTTGATTGGAGTTTGTAGCAGAAAATATTGAGATAAATAACCCCCTAGGCTTTACATATAACGGGTATGACTTTGATGTTGCGCCAATATCATTGCAAAAAAACAAAGCAAAAGAAGAAAGACTTTGTGCTGACAGCTTGAAATTATACATTGTAATGTTAAAATATTATTTCTCTATTCTCCGTATCCAGCCATTTGTGCTTTTAAATATCCAAGTACCATTATGGTAAGGCAACCTCTAAATGCCCGTCTGTAAATGATAGAACCATACAAAGTTAAGTTAACTTGGTATTATGATAGAAGATGTTTCACAGTTCTAATGCTTCCCAGTTGAAAAAAACAAGCTATGTACTTCCACTTCCAACATTTTTCAAAGAAGAAAAGAAAGAAAACAGAGACTAAAGTAAAAACAGTACTCTGAAATAAACTCCATCTGTCCCATTTTCAGATATGATGAGGGGATTGTACTATTCAGTTGTCACTAGAGTTTGGGAGGGCCACAAAATATCAGCCAAGAAGAAAACAATATTATACTGTCTAAAATCAGTTTATCCCAAGATTTTTCACTAACAACAAATTTGGAACAAATGAAAGTAGCAAATATCAGACATCAGCATATTCTAGTGTTCCCTTGCTGCTCTGCTCTACTTTTATTTCAAATGGAACTACTTGACTGGTTTTCCCCCAACTGTGTGAGATTTTAACATATAGATGTCTACTTTCTGGCAAGACTTATTTTTCATGTTTTAGCAGAGTACTATTTCTGCATCTTTTACTAAAAGTTCAATCTTGAGGCAGTAATATGGCCTCAATATGGAGTGCATGGTTCACTTGGTAAATTGCTGACTCTTTCGGCCCCTTTTATTGTTAAATTTACTTCTTTATATCATACATTAGGTGGGGTTCACTTGAATGGCAGAAGTGGCATTTAGTGATGAGCTAAATTTTTTCCCAAGTTTCGCTGCGGAAACGACGCCCATAGACTGTAATGGGTGAAAAAATGTTGTTGTGTCAAAGAAAATTTTGATGTCCATGGACTTCAATGCATTTTGGCTAATTTTTACAATTACCCAAATTTTTGGCAAAGCGAAACTGGTCACATTTGCCCATCACTAGTGGCAATACCTTTCTCAAGGGACAGCGACACCCAGGGACAGATTTATCAAGGGTCGAATTTCGAGTTCATGGGAGCTTTCTATGAACTTGAAATTCGACCAATCGAAAAAAAAAATTAAAAAATCTAAATTTGGGTGAATAGGATCAACCAGCAAACATGAATCGAATTTGAATTGAATTTGATTCGATTTTTTTAAACTCGATTCAAGTTTTTTCTGCTCAAAACACTTGAATGTCAGGAAGGCTGCAAACAACTCCAAATTGATCCCAGGATGTCTTCCATAGGCTACAACAGCAATTCAGCAGGTTTTAGGTGGCGAATAGTGAAATTTGAGTTCTTAAAAGTTTAGTGTATGATACATTTTGAAAATCTTGAATCAAATTTTAATAATTCCCTAGTTGAATTTGACAGTTTAGGCCATAAAAAAAAACTAGAAAATTCTAAATTCTAATTTTCACTTCGACCCTTAATAAATCTGCCCAGACTTTCAAAGTAAGTGCACATCAAGCAAGCTCATGCTGAATCCAAGGTGTCCTCAAGTGTTCACGCAATATTCATGAAAAGAATAAATATATAATAGCACAGACTTTTTTATTTAAAATAAATGCACCCCAACAACTGGGTATACTCACAAAATAACAGGAACTTGAGAGTGTTGTACAATTAAAAATTAAAAGGTCAATTGCCACTGTTCCTAATCCTTAATGCGTTTTACGTGGAGCTCAATGCCTAAGAAGGAATATTTGCATCCCCACTCTCACTCTAACCTTAGAAAAATGTGGGTTTAATTTACATATAGTTACATAGTTAAATTGGGTTGAAAAAGGACATAAAGTTCAACTCCTCCAAATGAAAACCCAGCATCCATACACACATCCCTCCCTATTTTCACATAAATTCTATATACCCATACCTATACTAACTATAGAGTTTAGTATCACAATCGTCTTTCATATTATGTCTGTCCAAGAAATCATCCAAGCCTTTCTTAAAGGCAAATCATCCAAGCCATTCTTAAAAGCATTAACTGAATCAGCCATCACAACATCACCCGGCAGTGCATTCCACAACCTCACTGTCCTGACTGTGAAGAACCCCCTACGTTGCTTCAAATGAAAGTTCTTTTCTTCTAGTCTGAAGGGGTGGCCTCTGGTACGGTGATCCACTTTATGGGTAAAAAGGTCCCCTGCTATTTGTCTATAATGTCCTCCAATGTACTTGTAAAGTGTAATCATGTCCCCTCGCACGTGCCCTTTTTTCCAGAGAAAACAACCCCAACCTTGACAGTCTACCCTCATAATTTAAGTCTTCCATCCCTCTAACCAGTTTAGTTGCACGTCTCTGCACTCTCCCCTGCTAATTTATATCCCTCTTAAAGGGGACCCGTCACCCAAAAAAATTATTCAAAATCCTATTTTATCAGGTTAGTCAAGGAATATGAACTTTAACTACACTATATAAATGATTTAAATCTTGTTTCCTTCAGTCTGGGATTTCAAAATTATAGCAAGCAGGCAGGAGCCATTTTGTGGACACTGTTATTAAGACAAGCCTTGTATCATCTCAGAATCTTGTTTGTGCACCAGAATGGGGGACCTGATGTCCATCCCCATGTCCTGACCACACAATTATATGGTAAAGAGAACTGGGGGAATGTGGGGAGAGCAGTGACATCTAGGAAGTGCTGAATGGAAAGTGAAAGTAATTGTCTGCCCCGCCTCTATGCCACGGGCATAGAGGAGGGGCAGACAATATTTGATTGACAGCTGAAATTTTTAAATGAGGTTACAACAGCTATGAATGCTTAAATAAAAAATAGAAATTGGATTTCATGTTTAATTTGAAAAGGACTTTTATTATACAGATTTTTGTGTCTGGGTAACAGGTCCACTTTAAGGCCTGGTGAACTATTTGTGGCAGCTTCACTTGATTAGCTGTGTTTGTGAATATTCTTTGCATATTCAATTAGATGCCCAATCACAAGCGCTTATGTAAATATGTGACTTTTTTAAATGTTCCACTGGGAACTGCTCTCCCCAATGCTTGCAGCTATACCTTAAACTATGGGCATGCCTATGTTAAAACAAACTTAAAATATGGACATTTCCCAACTTTACGCATCATATGCAAACAGAAAAATGAAAAATGTGTTCTTTTGAAACTTAACTGGACTGGTCTGCTCTATAGCAGGATGGCAGATGTATTATTATGTCATACATTACTCAACTACCTCTGTTTAAGAATGAACACCTTATTTATCCCCAGATCTACCCCCACCAACTTATACTCCAAGTCTTACCGAGGATAATTCAAGGCATCTGCTCTCTTAGTTTTGTGCAGCGAGTAGGACAACAACTTTATACTAGAAGACTGTTTAAGACTTTTAAATCCAGATTTCAGTCATTTATCTGCTCCTCAGTCTCATGAAGTCACTCCAAATACTGTATGTATGAATGTAGGTTCTACACACCACTCATTGACTGCAGTGGTGAGTTCCAGCAACGCTAGTAGATCATATTTCTAAGCAGGTACAATGTAAGGCATAGCATTGCCAGTAGCCAGTAGTATTTGAATAGATAAGTTTTGCATCAGTAATTCTAATTTGCTGTGCATTAAAGCTAGATGTGATTTTACTTGATTTGATCCAGACCTGTGCTTAACTGGGCACTACCATAAAGTATAATTTATGCTGATGTGCATGAAAACAGTGTGGTATGGTAATACAAGTGTTTTAACAATGGTAAAGTGCATGATGTTTGTATTGAACCTAAATACATAACACAAAAGTACTTAGGTCTAGGAACACCATCATCCCACACCACTGCACAAATAAGATGGTTAGTCTAGTAGGTGTAGTGTTGCTCTTTAAATGTAGCAATTATGTTCAAGCCAAATATTATGGAATATCTGCCACGAAAATGAAAAGCTTTCATTGTGATTAAACAGCCTCTCTTAGCTTATGAACATAAAAATTAAAGTGAATGCTTTCTTTAAATCAAATCTGATGATTCCACAACTCCTGCATGTACTGTAACAAAAAGAAACATAAAAATATGTTGCTTATTGAAAGTTGTAAGCGTTGTAAACAAGATAAAAATACTGCTTAAATCCAGGTTTTAATTTTGAAATCTATCATGTACTGGCCCTTTAAGAATAGGAATACGACTATTTGCCACCTTAAAGGGATACTGTCATGGAAAAAAAAATTTTTTCAGAATGAATCAGTAAATAGTGCTGCTCCAGCAGAATTCTGCACTGAAATACATTTTTTATATTCAATTTTGAAATCTGACATGGGGCTAGACATTTTGTCAATTTCCCAGCTGCCCCTAGTCATGTGACTTGTGCCTGCACTTTAGGAGAGAAATGCTTTCTGGCAGGCTGCTGTTTTTCCTTCTAAATGTAACTGAATGTGTCTCAGTGAGACATGGGTTTTTACTATTGAGTGTTGTTCTTAGATCTACCAGGCAGCTGGTATCTTGTGTTAGGGAGTTGCTAACTGGTTACCCTCCCATTGTTCTTTTGTTTGGCTGCAGGGGGGAAAAGAGAGGGGGTGATATCACTCTAACTTGCAGTACAGCAGTAAAGAGTGATTGAAGTTTATCAGAGCACAAGTCACATGACTTGGGGCAGCTAGGAAATTGACAATATGTCTAGCCCCATGTCAGATTTCAAAATTGAATATAAGAAAATCTGTTTGCTCTAGCAGCACTATTAACTGATTCATTTTGAAAAAAATTTTTTTTCCCATGACAGTATCCCTTTAAGCCTTTCGAATTGCTGTTTTAGCCTCTGAGGGATGTCCTGGGATCAATTTGGAGTTGTTTGCAGCCTTCCTGAAAATTGAGTTTGTTTTGGAGAAAAAAAAATCAAATCTAATTCGATTAGAGTTTGCGGGTTGATCCCATTCACTCAAATCTTTTTTAAAAATTTTGATTGGTCGTTTTTTATTCAAATTTTTACAAACTCTCATGAACTCTAAATTCGACCCTTGATAGATCTGCCCCTAAGATGTGGGAAAGGAATAATGTTTTCATTTTAAGGAAAATAAAGTATACAAAGCAGGGTTCAGATCTGATCTTTGAGTGACACAAGATGTATTAGTGGAAGGTATGATGGAAGCAGTGTCTGCAACTGAAAGTGAAATGCAAGAATCAAGTCATGAGGTGGTTTAAAGTTTATTTCACTGGGGAATATTTTAGTAATGGTTTACTACTGCAGTGTTGTAGTTTTGCTTGTAGTACAAATATATCATCCAATATCCAAAGATATTAGGAGTCATCAACCAGAGCCCTGATAAAAGTGATTAATGCACGAGTGCACCTCTTAAACTGGCCATAGACGTGCAGATTTTACCCTTATATCCAACAAACGATCGGACGTCCCAATCTAAAGACCTGCCACTAACCATTCAGATTAAATAAAGTAGTAAAAGAACAAATCAGATCAGTGATCAGTGCTGTCCTCTCAGAATCTATTAATATATACAATGCATTGTATAAGCAGTGATAGGGTGTAAAATATTTTTGGTTATCTCTGAGATCCAGTTACGGATAATTACTGTTTTTTTCTTCTCTGTACATTATTGCTAATTCCCACTAAGGGCTGCAACTAATACAAAAAAAATCTTTTAAACTGTTTTTAAACTCACATTTCAGACCTGATACTAGACTATTAGGCTACATCTCTTATATGGTTGAATCCATGCAAAAAAGGAAGAACAAAGACAACTTATTAAAGCATTTGACCCATCTTTTTAAATTTACTATTGAGCTTCTACTTGCAATATAACAGTTTTCCCAACCTATGCTGCCATTCGTATTCCGATTTATTTAAAGAGATACTGACACCAGAAATGATCATTTGTTCATTATCAAATATACTTTATAATTGCACCAAGTCTCTGCAGGCAAGTTTTTAATTTTTTTACTTTTTTTAGAACAGGGGCCTCCTGGATGATTAAATTGCCTGGCCTTAAACCATATATTGTAGCAAACTCTGATGTGAATCTGCTACTTTTTGTTGAATACAGACTGTTTGGATGCTGGTATGTGCAGGAGAGATGTGGCAGTGAGCCCCTGTATTAGTACATCTAATGCTTCAATTAAAATGTTGTACCATCTGGCATCTCAGTACAGTCTATCACTCTGGATGATGTATGACATTGGCCCTGGTCCAACAATGAATATCAGCAAATTGGTGTTCTCTCATCCACTAGCAGATGTTGATTGGAGAATGTGACCTGACCTGTGATTAAAGCTTATGTTCAGGAGGAATTAGGATCAAGGGTATAATTTAATCAAGGAATATTGCTTTAAGAAAAAGAAGAGTCAGCAGGGGAGTAGCATTTTAATATGTCATTTTTATTTTGTTATTTTTATGGAGAATGCCCACTCCTCTACACAGAGGAGGGCAAGTTGCTATAGCATACATTTACCAGATTATGTGAAAAATGCAGGTAGATGGCCTGCATGAATTGCAATTCATTTTCATCAAATCAGTTTCCCTGTTTTTTTAAAATAATCCAGTAACCTTTTAGGAGAGTATTCTACTAGGAGAGTATTTACCCACACCAATATGGGACTTAACCTCCAAATGCAATTATACAATACTAGATAACCAATGGCCATACAAAAGTAGTTGAATTAAAAAGCAATATTTATTATCACCATGCCAAAATTACTAAAACCATTTAAAATAAGCAGCACTGCTTGGGGGGTCGGGATCCCAATATCCCTATTGATTATCACTATTAGATACAATACAATGAGGGAACTGCGTGCACGCTGTTGATAGAAGCCACCAATTGTTTCCCGTTGGGGCAAGTACACGAAGCATCAATCTGGATAAATCCGTGAATAAGTGTTCATGTAAAGAGGATAGCGATGTACCATCACAACTGTGGTATGAGTCGCCAGAAGGGTGCTTAAATCCGTGGCGAGAGAGATGGTTGTGACAGGCCGCTGTTTAAGTAAGAAAATGTACTGACCGTAACTGATCACATCCCACACCGACAGGGCTGGTCCTATCAAATGTGGGGCCCAATTGGGACCATGTTGGCGGGGCCCCTAGACAAAGTGTTGCTGGCTACTGACACAGCAAGTATTTAGGAAAATAAGGGCATACAGGCACAAAATAGAAAGGAAAGGGGCAGTGCGGGGCCCCCAGAGGTGCGGGGCCCAATTGGTCCAATTGGCCTAAGGCCGGCCCTGCACACCGAATACTCCCGCTCCGTGCTCACATCCAAATGTCACAGCCGCTTGTTCCACTGTTGCGCATCGTCCTCAAGAAAAAAGGGAAGAGGGATTCCAATATTCCCCATGCAGCGCTCTACCTCGACAGCTGTTTCGCCGCTACCTGCGGCTTTGTCAAGAGACCGACAAACCGGAAATGACGTCCTTTTAAGGGTAATATCACGTGACTCCAATGCTCGTATTTGTTGTTGCATATGGCCTTATATGTCACTAGTATCGATGCAGTGACATTGGCAACTTAGTACACAGTCTGGAACAACCTTTCAACAAAGGAAGACAAATTAACTCATCATATATTAGTGAAGAAAATAGGCCATATTGTGGCAATATCCACCTGATTAGTCACTATGTTTATATACCCACTAAGGCATGGTGATAAGGTTACAATTAACAATTTATCAAGCAGGCCATGGTCGCTTGATACAAAGATCTTCAATTATATGTGTATATATACCCAATTTAATGGATCAAACTCTCAAATTTTTTGTAAAGAGTTAGTTCAAGGTACTGATAACACCAAATTATCTTGATATATCACATCAATATAAAACGAAAAAACAGAAAAAAAAGGAAAAATAGGGAACTCGAAAGAAAAAAATTTAAAAATTATATATGTAAGACAATAAGATAAATATATCCAAATCTGGACCACAGTCCACAGATATAATGTGATGAAATAAAAATACTGGGTATGCCGATCTGGACAACAACATTTGATGGATTTACCATGTATTGGACTATTAGACACCCAATATTCTCATTTGTTTATAAAGGCCTGGAAATTTAAATGGCCATTAAGTCCAAATTCAGATTTATAGTTATTGAGTCTAAAGATCCATGTTGTTTCTAATTGTAGTAGTTTGTTGGTTTACTAGGAGAGTAGATAATACATCTGTCATCCTGTATTGAATAGTCTGTTACTGTATGTCATTGGTTTTAGACTACAACAATGTAGTGGAGCAGATTGAGATATTACTGGGAATGACCCAGTGGTCTTAATACACTTAACAACAACCAAGTTAGAGGGTCAGTCAGGGGTGCTTCGCCAATAAGGCGAGTTGAGGCTGTCGCCTCAGGCGGCAGCGCCCCACTAGGTACCAGGGGCAGCAAAAATGCTGCTCCTGGTACTTTAAGAACAAATTTTCACTGCCCCCCCCTGGGGTCAGTGAAAATACATAAGAAATATTCCAGATATTTAGGGCAGAGACACACCTCAGAATCGGGGAGATAAGTCATCCGACGACAAATCTCCTCTTCTTCGGGTCGACTAATCTCCCCGAACTGCTACCCCTGCTTTCCTGCCGGCTAGAATAAAAATCGACAGCGGGATGGCACTCAGAGCGATTCATTTTCCAAAGTCGCCCGAAGTTTCCTTGTGAGATATCGCCCCGAAGAAGAGGAGGTTTGTCACCTGGGCAACAAATCTCCCCAAATCTGAGCGTGTCTTTGTCCTAAAGCTGTATTCTTAGAAACACTGTTACTTTTGGCACTAGTACAGAGAGATTACTGTTGTTCAGGAAAAGAAGGGGTTGGTGGAGTTGGGCTGACTATGCTGTTATTGCTACTGTAGACATGGGCTTCACCTCAGGGAAAGGGAACCTGTGGTGGGGGGTTGTTGAAAACCTAGGGAGACAATATTAGGAAGGAGAGATTGTTATTAGCAGAATAGTTCTAGAGCAGTGATCTCCAATCAGTGGCTGGTGAGAACTACAGTATATTGCTTTTTTGGATGTTGCTCCCAGTGGCCTCAAAGCAGGTGATTATTTGTGAATTCATGGTTTGGAGGCAAGTTTTGTTTGCATAAATACTAGGGGCAGATTTATCAAGGGTCGAAGTGAAAATTTGAGGTAAAAAAATTGAATTTCAAGCTATTTTTGTGTACTTCTACTAGTCAATTTGAATTTAAAAGAAATTCAAAAATTCAAACATTGAAATTTATCCTGTATGGTCTTTGACCATTCGCCATCTAAAACCTGCCGAAATTGCTGTTTTAGCCTATGGGGGACCTTTAAAACCTATTTGGAGTCAATTGGTGGTATTTGTTTTAAAATATTTCGAAACAAATTTGATTGAATTCGATCTTACTTCAATTCAAACAATCAGATACCTGTGCTAGAGAATAGGGGTAAGAGTATATAAGCATTCACTAATTTGGTTTTATATGATTCAAGGACAGAAGCATCATGGTTTATTTGTGTCAAAGCACATTCAGAGACAAAATATGTGCTTCCCAGTAAGTTGTTTCCAATATATTTTTACCTTGCTAAAATTCATTATCAAAATGGCTGAAACATCACTCAGCATCTCTGAAAAGCTCCAGGTCAGCAGCTTGCCAATGGTGACACTTTCAAGCAATTGCTGCAATTTTGTGTGTTTTGATGCCATCACCATTGTCCTTGGTCACACTGATTTTGACCAAGTTATATTCACTCTATGAAATGTCATTGGATACAAGAGGGAATATGTAGTAACACGTTAAAAAGCTTGTGCCAATCCTGTAACATAGTTACTTAGTTACATAGTTAAGTTGCGTTGAAAAAAGACCAAAGTTCATCAAGTTCAACCCCTCCAAATGAAACCCAGCATCCATACATACTCACACTGACCCTTCCTACACTCACATCAACTGCACATACCAATATCTATACTAATTTTAAATTTTAGTATCACAATAGCCTCTGATATTATGCTTGGCCATTTAGTGTATAATTTGCATTTTTTATTATTTTTGCCAAAGTGCATAACCTTGCATTTATCAACATTGAACCTTATTTTCCAGTTTGCTGCCCAGTTATCCAATTTAGACAAATCACTCTGCAAAGTGGCAGCTTCCTGCATGGAACCTATAGTTCTGCACAATTTAGTATCATCTGCAAAAATAGAAACAGTTCTTTCAATGCCCACCTCCAGGTCATTAATAAACAAGTTGAAAAGCAAAGGACCAAGTACAGATCTCTGCGGTACTCCACTAGTCCAATTACAAAATATTCAATTTACTACCACACAACATTCCTTTATTTAACCAGTAACCTACTGTATTTAGCAAAGTCTAAGTAGATATCATCAACTGCTTATAAAAATAAATTAAATTAGTCTGGCAAGATTTATTACGCATAAAACCATGCTGACACAAACTCATAGTATTATTATTTGCACTGAAGTCAAGTATTTTATTCCTTAATACCTCTGAGGTCAGACTAACCAGCCTATAGTTCTGAGGCTGGGAACGGGATCCCTTTTTGAATAGCAGCACCACATTACCACATTAGCAATTCTTTCAGCACCATGCCAGACCTCAATGAATCCTGAAAAATTAAGTCTAGCAATCACAGAGCTAAGCTCGTTTAGTACCATGGGATGCATACCATCCTGTCCTGGTCCTTTGTTTATTTTTACATATTCTAGCCTCTTTCGAATTTCCTAGACAACCATTTTGATGTAAATGTACTAGACCAGTATAGTTCAACTACTGCTACTTTAGGCCTCTGTTCATCTCCACATAAGGTTATGTAGATGCATGGGCAATGTGTGACCACAGTGCCGTATGCCACAGAAACCTATATGCACTTAGCTTTAATTGGTCTAAAGATATTTGAATAATAATAGCAAAAGATTAGCATATCAGGACAAAGTTTGCACATTACCACACTCCTTCCCACCGTGCTGTAAATCAAGAAATAATAATATTGGCAATGAATAATTGATAAGTATGGCATTGGTGCCAACAGCAAAGATTTGCACAAAGGAGTCATAATAATCTATATTAATTTATCCTTACACTGCATTATATTTTTGGGCAGAGGTCATTGTTGCGGCAAATGTAATTAATGTTTCATGTTGGCACAGAAAATACTGAACTAAAATGAATAAGTTACCTCTTATGGAATCATCAATTTATTAAACATATTAGTAAAACAACTATGAAAACTGATAACTTGCCAATTTTCAGATATGAATATATTTTTTGCAGTTGGCCAAAACCATAACAGTTGGGAATAAAGTAATGAACTATTCAAGACACTGAATGCCGGGTCCAGTTAATCTTAGTACTGATACCTTTTAATGCTTACACAGCAACCAGACTTTGATGTGGGGGGGGAGACAATGGGGGGCAAAATAAAGATAAAAGATATCCTCTATTTTCTATTGTCCTAGAGCCTACCCTGAAACAAATGTGGCATGACACTCAAATGGTTAAAAAAAATATTTAAAAATATATATTTAACAGTTACAACTTTTTAAGACAAATCCCAGCGTTTTGTCTTTTTTTCTGACTTTTCGGCATACAGAATATGATGTCACAGACATAAGATTGAGAAGAATATAGCTTCATCTTATCACATCAGAACGCTGAGCTATTTCGCTAGGTCTGAATAGGCCTGTTAGTAAATTGGCGATCTCCCTACAGATTGAATTTATGGTGAATTTGCGCTAGTGAAGGCCACTTCGCCCTTTAGTAAATTTGCCCCATTATAACCCTGTATGGACTTTCAGTGGAAGATTCCTTTTGCTTTGGGAGTATAATTTTTTTATTTAATGTATTGTGGGTGCAAAAATGACAATTTGTGCTTTTATTGCACTTTGTACAATGCACCATTATTGTAAAAGATCCATAACATCCATTAGAGCAATGTAAGTGTGATACATAAATGTATTGTATAAACAGGTCTGCACTCTACTGTAAAGGGTATTATTCTACGCAGCTGTATACATATGTGTTTTTTTTTATTGTTTAGCATGTGCAAATACAGTCCTATGCTGAAAAATAAAAAAAGAAAACATCAATAACCAATAAAAGAGATTAAGAGGGCCCTGCTGAAGAGAGCTTTGTATTAAAAAGCAATATTTCTGTTCCAATATCTTTATAAATGCAATGTATTTGCTTTTAGGAACAAAAAGATTAGATACTAGGACATATTTAAGGCAATGCTATCTTGGGGCAATGTGAAAACACAGAAAATTATGTTCTGCACCATGCCAATTTAATTTTATCCTTGCCCCCCAAATAACAAGATTTGCAAGATTTTCAATGCAAATAGGAGGCGTGAGAGACTGTGGCAGGTATCCTGGATTAAACTTACTGTATTACCTACTTATGGCAAGCTTTAACTAGAGGCCTTACTAGCTCCCCCAAACTGTGTCCAGGGCTGGATTTCCCCTGAGGGAGCGCCAGAGACCAGCGTCCTCCATCGCCCACTTCCTCCCACCGGATCCTGTGCATGCAAATCCCTTGTTGTACTGGACCACTAGTGCCTAGTCCCTGGTGCTTCAGAATCAAGCAAATTTCTCAAGCTGCTGGGCGGCATAAATTAATCCATCCTTAGTGTATGCCACTCTAGGCCTGGGCCTTTGTGATCCTTCTGCAAATCTGTGACACATCAGGTAGTAGTGAGGCTGAAAGGGATAGGTACAACTGAGCTGTATAAGCCATGTTTTTGTAGTCCTTATTGTTCCCCCAGCTGTGCCTAGCAAATGGGGCCTACTGTATGTAAGGTAATATATTCTAAATATATATCTAAATACGGCAAGCCAGTTCCTAAAATATATCCATGTAGATGTATTGTAAGAAAAGCAATACACTGCGGGAGAAAGGTGTGTAAACAAAGCAGTCTCTTGTCATCTATGAACACTGTAAGCTACAAATCCATTTCCTCCAATTACAGGGTAGTGTTACAGTAAATGGATCTTCCAGGAAATGTCATTACTGTTAGTTGTCCATATAAAAATATGCAACAAACTAAATTGTATATTAGATGCGCTGGATCATATACATTTACATCAGCCTATAGTATATTTCTTCCTTGTTTTAGCTCTTTCAAAGAGGCACTCGTTTTGCGATCTAATGGTTTCTATTGTAGGTTTGTGTATTTATGTAGGTTTGTGTATTTTTTAGAAGCACAGGTTTATTTATGAATTAAATAGCATGCTAGCTTGTGATTCTCTTTTCAAATATGTTGAGTTCCTATGTTATGACAACACTGGTATGTCAGTGTCACTGCAGGGAAAATAATAACAGTCCAACACATATTTTACTATATTTGACCTACAAACAGCAATATCTCACCCTGACTGGCTTCCACTTTTCCCCATTTGCCCCCTATGGGAATCCTTGCTGCAGCTTTCGATATAAGTCTACCAAATGAATGAGTGACTTGTCAAGTTCAGGTCACTGACCATTGGGATATGCAGGATAAAACTAATATAAACCTTGCCCTTTCCGAATGGTTAATCACTATCCTAGGTGGCACTTTGGCAGGGTTTTTTTTCTGTGGATTGTAATCTGTAGATTCATTTTTTTTATGTTATTTCATCTCAGTTAAGACCATCCTTAATTAAGGATAAATTGCATGACACATGATAAATTATTGGGGGGCAGGGACTTAATTCTGATGGTATATTGAAATTTGAAATAATAATCATTTTAATTTATTCTCATAAATTGTATTTATTATACCTGTACTCCTGTTTGTATGCATACACTTGTGGTGTAATTATATATAAACGGCCATATTGATCAAAATCCAAATTTTATTATTTTATTACTATTTAAATAAAAAAAAGTCAGACCAAACTAGTATCCACGATTAGACCTTATTTATTATTAAAAAAACGTGATTTATTCGCATGGGGGACAAACACGAAAAAATCAAGTGTAAATCCGAATCGTACTTTTTTTCCACTCTTTTTTTTTTTTTTGGACTTTTTCCTGAAAAGCCCGAATTTTTCAGATTTTACCCGAAAAGTCATAAACAGTCTGATTTTTAGGCTAGCACAGACCACAGAAAATTCCAAATAGGACAGGTACCTCTCCCATTGACTTATATACAACCTCAGAAGGTCTGAGATGTCAGATTTCCAGGATTCTGAGTTTTTACTCTTCGGGGTAAAATAAATCTCGAAAAATTCAAGTTATTTTTTCCACCAAAAATTCAGATTTCATAGTTAAAAAACATTTTTTTCTAGTTTTTGGCATTCAGACTTTAATAAATAACCAAAATGTACAATAGAATGTCCAAATCCATTGCCACATAAAAAGTCTGCCTGCATGAATAGCCTGCTAACTATTCACAGTTTAAAAGTGTAAAGGTGGCCAACACAGGTTTATAAATCAGTCCACTTGGCCCCTCCAGACTATTTTGGCAGTTTATTGGCTTGTGAATAGGGCTCTCCTGATAGAAAAGGGGCAGATATCTACTGGGCAGATTTAAAAATCCCACTTGGCGAGGACTGCACTGATGACAAATGAGCAGATCTTCAGGTGTATGCAGGGGTGACTGGAGAAACTCGCCTCAGGGGCAGCATCCCACTGGTTACCAGGGGTGGCAAAAATGCTGCTCCTGGTAACATTAAGAGCAGAAATTCTGGCTTTCAAACTGGAAACTTGGCTCTTCTGGCACAGAGAGTGCAATTGTCCTTCTCTGCGCTACTATCATGGCCCCCCAGAACCCCTCTGGACCCTCTAAGACACCAAAGAAGTGACCAGGGGGTCGGCAGCAGCAAACAGCCTTAGGTAGCAAAGGGGCTAGGGCACCAACTTACTCCACAGAAATGACTTTATTTCCATTTTCCAACAAAATTAGAATTATAATGGTACTTTGCTACATGATAAGTGATTTGCTTACTTCTCTAACTTGTGTTATAATAGTGTGGTGGTATTTGGGCAAAATAACATCTTGATAAAGACTCCAGACAATTTGGACAAGATAGAAAACAATGGCCGAATGGCGTTTTCCCTTACTCTTCAATGGCCTTTGATAAACCAATCTTTTAGTGTAGACAATGAAATCTCAAATAAATTGCACATTTATCCCATAATTAATATACAAACCTGGCCTAGCAAAGTGATGAAACTGTACCCGGCCTGTTCATGGACACTGGAGATATTATTTGCTGGCTGTTAAAAAAAAGCAATACAATTGCATTTTGCAGTGGGACCCATGATTCCTAAAACAGACTCATTCTTTTTCTAATTGCAAGTTCACAGCTGCGCTACGAAAATAATTTCACTCCATATTCCATGTTTTGGAGTGATTTCAAGAGGAAACTGGCTGAGGATCTGTCATCTGCAAAACATACTTTTGCTTCATTTTCTAAAATAACAAAAGGAAAGGGAAAAAAAAAACAGCTGTGATCTGTTTACAGATTCTTAATTTCAGCTCTTTGCACCACTGGTAAACCAAAGACATCTGTAATATGAAATAGATCCTCAGCAGTAAAACAGCTGCACCTGGCTTATTAGCAGAGCTGGGAGATACATTCCAGTTGTACAGCCAGAGATGCTTAAAATCATTTTAATATTTTCTTTCTTAAAGGGGTTGTTCACCTTCACGCACTTTTTTTCAGATCAGTTGTTTCAGTTCACTAGAAATAAAGACTTTTTCCAATTACTTTCTATTTGTCTATTTGTGATCATTTTTCTAATACTGAAGTGTAAAGTGTCATTTTCACCTTCTAATGCAGCTCAGGGGGGGGGGGTCACCGACCCTTTAACTATTCTAAACTGATACATTTAGTTGATACATTTCTTATCTTTGTCCCTGCTGAGCAGAATCCCTGAGTTTTATTACAGGCAGCTGTTAGAATTGATACAATAATTGCTAATACTCCAGAGATGCTGCTGAGAAATGTATCAACTAATTGTATCAACTAAATGGAGCAAATTGTAACAGTTCAGAATCTGTACCTGGAACACTGAGCTGCCAGACTGAAACACTAGAGACAAACATTAAACTTTAAACTTCAATTTTGGGAAAACTGTAAAAAATAAAAAGATGGAAAGCAATTGGAAAAAGTCTTTATTTGTGGTGAACAATCTGAAAACAACTGAACTGAAAAAAGCGTTGGGAAGGTGAACAACCCGTTTAACTGAAACTGAATAAAGGGTAACACATGAAAAGTGGTTTCTTGTTATCTATATAGGCCTATTGGAGTAATTATTGAAGCACACTGGCTAATATGGTTTACTGCAAAAGGGTAAAACAAGATACATGTAACATTGATAATAAGCCTTTTCAGCATGACAATTTGACACTGGCATTCATGTGTGTGTGTTTCCAGAACTCTCTGGGCCTGGGGTTTTTGAGATAATCGTTAATTCTACTGAAAAATATACTGAAGAATAAAAAAAACCCAACAGGATTATTTTGCCTCCAGTAAGGATTAATTATATCTAAGTTGGGATCAAGTACAGTCAATGTTGTATGATTACAGAGAAAAAAAGTAAATACTTTTTAAAACATTATTTGATTTAAATGGAGTCTATGGGGTAATTTTACTAAGCGGCGAAAATTCACCAGGGACGGCTTCAACAGTCATCGCAACACTTTGCCAGGTCGAAAATTCGCTCAGACATCGCTAATTTACTAAAATGCGAAATTCCGTCCAGGGCATGAATGCTGGCGAATTTTCGCTAGCGTTGCTTCGGCAATCAAAGCAAATATGCGCTAGTGTTCAATTATACCTAACGCAACTTCGTTAGAGGTCTTCGTTCAGGCTTATTTGCATATGGTGGGAAATTATAAAGTTGAATGGACGTATATGTTGCAGCAAATCCATGACATTACACAATTACATTACACGGAATCTTAATAAAGAAAATAGAGTTGTTATAATGCCCTACACATGAGCCCAGTGTATAGTTTATGTTCCTTATGTTATCCAAAAAAAATAATTTAAGGACTTTTGCAGGCTATCACTCTGAAAAAAGGAAAATACGCCAATGTTTTTTGGGACTTAGAAACTGCTTCCACTAAAAATACTATGATGTAAGTAACAGAAGATTGAGGAAGATATATATACTCCAATGCACTTCACCTGGTCTGAGCTGGCGAACGCAAGTCGGGCGAAAGAGGTAACGTTCAGTAAAATCCGCATCTTAGTGAATTTGCCCATTCGCCAGAGCAAAAATTTGCCTGGCTATAAAGTGAGAATGAGCACTAGCGTCTGTCTCTTTTGCTACCGAAGTTACACCTGCTCCCAATAGTAAAATGGAGAAGTGCCTGAAAGCGGTAACGCTGGCGAATCGTCACCAGCGTTCGTCACTTCGCCCTTTTGTAAATCTACCCCTATGGGAGATGGCCTTCCTGTAATTTGGAGCTCTCTGGATAATGGGTTTCCTATACCTGTAGTATGTGCATCACTTTCCTTAAAAAAATTCCAATCTCCCTATTTTTCTTCTTTATAGGTTGCTTGCTGACAAGCTGATATTTGTATAATCTGGGTTATAACTTTACTTACAAAACTTTTCAGTTCACTCATTTTTATAGTGAGGCCCTGGGTTGCCTTCTCATTAAAATATGCATTTACCTCTCTATTGAATAAAAGGATTGTGGAAAGGATCGCCTACTAATCATGCTGTAGTTCAGGGAAATGCTTCCCTCAGCTCTTGTAAGTAGAATTCAGTTGTTTATCTTTTATAGGTTAATTTGGTTAAAACTAGAATGGGCACATTTCCTAGCCCTGTGTTAAGTCATCTGTCAGTTGTATGATGTGATTCATGGAGCAGTGGGTTAATGACATATAAATCACAGCCTTACCAATGCTTTTAGTAATATAGTATTGCTTGGGGGAAAAAACTTGTAAAACTTTTCAAGAAGGATAATTCTAATGTAATTTTCTGAATACAAAGCTTGCCCAACATCCATAACAAAGTGGATGGGGTGGTCCATGGCTGCTGGGGGCTAACCCCATTGGTTGACTTTTGGTGGGCAGCCAGTACGTCCCTTTTTCACTATACCCGCCAATATCACTTGGGCACGGAAGAGCCTAGTGAAGGCAGCTTCCCTCCTACCCACCCTATAGTTGAAGGATGCTTCTTGTGTTTCCATATGTTTAATACATGTACTGTTCTAAATTATTATTGTGTTTTATATTCTATTGTGTCACAGCATTAGGGGCTTTGCACTGCCTACAGGTTTTCTGGATTTAAATTTGGTGCGTTAAGCTGCAAGGGGGGTAGCCTATGGCTTGTCCCCCTCTGGCGGCAGAAGACTCCTGTTTATCGGATCTGCTGATTTTGTTCAGCAGCTGGCATAATGTATAAGGCTTAATCATAATGTTAATAATTAATAAAGCTGTTTGGTAGTGGGTTTGGCCCCATTAGCAGCCATGATTTGATGACCTTGTTTCAGTATCCTGTTATAGGAAGGGCCTCCATATACCATTAGAAGTTCAGCAAGTGTTTCATTATTTCCCACTGTTAAAGTTGCGAGAGCACAGGGAAGATGGCGAGGACAAATATTAAAAGCCAGTGCAGTTATCAATAAATATGAATATATGGGTAGAAGACACAATAACTGATGTATCCTTTTTCGGCTAACGAACAGGCTAAAAATTGATAACACCCTGGCAGCTCAACCCAAGAGATCCCAAAGTGTTTGTGAGGTCAATATTGAGCAGTGATGCAAATAGATGGTGACACCCCTCCCACAAAAAAAATCTTTGAGGCCCAGTGTGTGCAACCAGCCCTGACCTGCTCCTCCTGCTACACACCAATCTGCCTGCTCGCATACGCCACTGCTATTAAGTATCACACCATTAGAGGCCAATTTGCTGATTCCACAGGTTGAGAAAAAAAAACATGATGACATAAAAAAATGTGTTTGACTTTTTTTTTCCTTCAAGCACTACATTATTTAAGAAAAACACAGAATATTCACTGTCGTATTTTTTCACGAAAAAAAAAGTACACACAACCGAGAATGGCGATTTTTTTTTTCTGGCGACTTTTCACATTTTTCTTTAATAAATCAAGACTATTTGAGATTTCAGAGAATACTTTCACATATTTTTCATGTTCCCAATTTTCACAGTTTTTTCTCAAACCGATTAAATGGTAACCCTTTAGTGTTGCAATCATGTCTGTAAAACTGTCATTCCATGTTCTGCTGGGAAGGGATAAAATCATAGTTTTCCTGTCTCTACCTGACAATGCCCCATTCCTCTGGGTCTAGCTAGGATCTGAAAAATGCAAAATTAAATTTCTAATTCCACAGGCCACGGGGAAGTTATAATAAGGCATGTGCCAGTTAGGGATTAGGCAGAATGCCAGCAGATTTAGCTAAAATCCTAAAGGGGTCATTTACAACCCTCCAAAATTTCACTTGGTATTCAGTCAAGTCTTTATAGTAAATTGGGTATTCAGCTGTATGCAAAAATAATGGATTCATTGCATACCAAGTCACAAATAGGTTGTGGGCTTCCAAGTACTTCCAAACCCGAATACCCTTATTTTCTCTGATAAAACTACTCAAAAAATTGGTGCAACAAAAAGTCAAAAATTGAGTGTCAGTTGGAATCATGCAACTTTTAAAATTGTCGCTCTAAAAACTCGACTTTATCGAATCGTCGCCCCAAAAGCTCACATTTATTGGATTGCCAGCGCAAACAGCCCAAAGCTATTGGAATTCAGAAGGTAAAAAACATTCCAATTGTTAAAGGGACCGTCTGCCATTGACTTAGCTGGAGCATTTTCGGATTTAGATTTTTAGCAGCTTCAGAGCAATCTCGAAAAATCTGATTTTTTTTCCTATAAAAATTCATGTTTTTCCCCTTTAAAAACTTGACCATAAAAATTTGAGGTTTAATAAATATTTATACATATATAATAGGCCCTCAAGTGTTACAAAACATTTTTAATAGGATCTCTCATGGCTTCACAAGGTATAGTTACAGTACATACAGGCAAATCACAAAGCTTGATACCAGTGCATGAAAAAAACTGCTGGTAGGTTGTGGAAAATTCCATTGCATCTCAGGGCTTATTTATAGTGGCATTTAAATCATTTATGCATAAAAAAAGGAAAACGTTGCAAAGAAATATATTAGCCTATTTATAAAATTTATATTTTTGACAACAAGCCAGAAAATCTGCCTTGTTATGATTTCAAGACAGTAATATTTTCCTATTTATAAAAGGGTGGAATCCATTAGCTCCAAAGGGAGGTCTTTTTCCAGAACTCCTCACCCTGTTGCACTCACTACAATGTGTTTTTATAATGCGGTGACACAGGAGGGACACAGGACACGGATGTCTGCATTTGAAGCATAAATCCTATGTATGGGCCTTAACTTTCTGTTCTGGGGACTTTTGCCTGGGACTTCTGCCAGCATAAATAAATGACGTGAAGAACGCAATTGTTTCCAGTCTTGTTTGGTTACACTACAAATCTGTGCTTTAATAATGTGAAAAAATAACATGCTATATTACAGCAAGCTATCATTTATTTTGGTTGGTGTTTTTCGCTACATCTAAATGCACTCATTAGTCTTGCATAATAATACAGGCACATCTCAAAACAATGCTTGGCAGACATGGTATATGAAGAGACAGTAAAAAAAGAAAAAAGCAAATATCCACTTGCTGTAAAAATGTGCGTTTATTTCATGTAGCTCAGCTTGACATCAATTCACAACACACTACTGGTGTCAAGCTGAACTACATGAAATAAATGCACATTTTTACAGCAGGTGGATATACACTTTTTATGCATCCAGAACCGCTGGTTTTATAGCACAGATACAGCCTAATGGTTCAGAGCCATATATCCAAACTTGCAGCCAGCCTGTTTCAATCTTGTTAAATCTCATCAGTCCAAGATATTGGAATATGGCTTCTGAGGGGTAGGACTTGGAGAGTAGCGAAATGGGAAACCAAACCTGGTTAGGGTGAGAAGGGCTAAAAGGAGTCAAAAAGCCCTTCACTAGCTATTTACATGCAAAGTGAAGCTGTCTGAAATTAGAAGGTATTTACTTGTCTCGTGCCATACACACAGCATTGCGGAGAGGAGGAATAAGAGTTTGGAAAGTGGGTCCACAGTCTAAGGTTTTCTGGTGGGCCCCTGGCATCTCAGTCTGACACTGTATTTATATGCAGGTCCAGTAACACCAAAACAAAACAAAATCAAAGTGTTTTATATGCTTTTTAATATAAGATTTTGTTACCCTGCCATGGTAACATGCTGAACATACTATAGCCTATTGTTTTAATCACAAAAATGTATGTTTTTTGTAATTTCTTCAGCTAAAGAGGGCAAACAGTAAAACTGAAGCTACTCCATGTTTGGTTCTTGCAAGGTAGATAGATGACTATTATGCAGCCCCCTCCCTTTCTTGTTAGCAACCTGTAAAAGGCATTATGATTTTTATTATTACCTTCATTTTCAAGTAAAAAATTTATAAACCTATATATAAGATTCCTTATAACATATGACCACTTATACCTTTTCTGGAATACCAAAGATCCAGTCAGGGTTCAACTCCCAGCAACTCCTGGTAGAGCACATGTTACATATTTACTGATTTTGCTTATTGTTGGAGGAAGGGTTTACCACACTGTATATCCACCATAAAACAGATTATTCAGCTAATTCTGATGTGCTATACATTCCACTACCATGATTAACAGAGCATTATTGGCAAACAGCACTGAGCATTGTAAATGGCCACCTATACTGACTTGTTTTCAGCAGAACACAGCTGATAGAAGTACCTGTGCAAAAGAAGCGTTGAATTTTGTCCCAAGCTGTATACACACACACAGCTTTTTCCTACTCTGTGCCAACACAGAATGCACTACTTTAAAATGTAAAGATTCCATTAAAATGAAGAGGCCAAAAGGTTGAAAACTATGGAGACAAATACACTGCCCAAGCGGAAAGATATTGATTGTCGTATCTGGGGAATACTTGACACGCTTCTCTGCATAAAACACATATTTGCACCATTGTAGTTACAGCTTCATGTCAAGTAGATTTGTGCTTTTATAAAAATTCCTGACATTTTAAGAATAATGTATCTCAAAAGTTATCAGTGGGGGGCTAATGGAAGCAAAGGTATGCTGTGTCACTTTCTAAATCATCTGCACAGTATGCTTTTCTTTTGAATTTGTTTGCTAGACTTTTCAACAAAGAATCTATATACATTTAATTTATATTTCACAGTTTTCTCAAATACACAATAAAGCACAAAGTACAGATATCTACAGATATCTACAGAAGAGATATTCTCATGTTTTTGAGGCCTAGCATAGTTCTGGCTACCAATGCGTAGTACTGTTCAGTATGACAAAGGATACAATGTAATTTCTCCTACCGCACACCCAGGGCCGGCCTTAGGCCTATTGGACCAATTGGGCCCAATAGGGCCCCGCACCTCTGGGGGCCCCGCACCACAGGGCAGCACAGATAATATTTCCCTCAGCACATGATGCTGCCTGGCCTGCCCCCAACTTTGAGAGTCCAGCCCACCCCCAAATCCATAGGTCCAGCACACCCCCAACTCTGATAAGCCAGCCTATCCCCCAACTCCATAGGTCTAGCCTGCCCCCAACTCTCATAGGCCCAGCTTTCCTCCAACCTTGATAGGCCCAGCCTGCCCCCAATCCAACCAAGCCTGCTCCCAAGCTGAATCGGCCCAGCCTGCCCCAAACTAATTGGCCCAGTCCACTCTCCTATTTCCTCCCTCTCTCTCTTACCCTGTGTGCCCCTATTATGTGCCCCTATTTCATCCCTCTCACTCTCTTACCTTGTCTGCCCCTTTCCTTTCTATTTTGTGCCTGTATGCCCTTATTTTCCTAAATACTTGGTGTGTCAGTAGCCAGCAACACTTTGTCTAGGGGCCCGCCAACATGGTCCCAATTGGGCCCCACATTTGATAGGATCAGCCCTGCGCACACCTGTAGTTCACCAATCCTGCAACTGGTGGTGCGTCTCTTCCGTAGACCTGGCCAGGTCCCCTAGCAACGTATATGTATAGAAAGACAGATCCGCACACACTCTGATTAATGCAGTCAGGGAGTATCCCCTTTTATTTAGCCACCAAACATCAACGTTTCGGGGGGGGGGGATGTAGAATATTAAGGGTAACTAGAAAATTACAATGGCAGTAAGGTATTTTAATATTTGTATAACACATGGAATTTTATAATAAGGTGTCAAAGGATGTGAATTTGTTACAATTATTGCACTTGGACACTTTGAAATTGAAGATGATCATCTTGTAAATTGTTTTTTCAAAATTTGAATAATAAGCATTTTGTACTTCACCTAAGGATTAAGTACTGTGGAGAGTTGCATGATGGGAAAAGAAGGCGTGGGAAGTTGGGTTTAAATGGGTTACTGCACTAAGAATTGTATCCTGGTGAAGGGTGGGTGTTTCCCCCCCGAAACGTCGATGTTTGGTGTTTCCCCCCCCCCCCCGAAATGTTGATGTTTGGTGGTTAAATAAAAGGAGATACTCCCCGACTGCATTAATCAGAGTGTGTGCGGATCGGTCTTTCTATACAAATATGACAAAGGGCCAACTGCACTGCAAGGCACTGTAGCTTTGCCTATAGTTCCTACTGACCAACCAGTTCAGCAATCTGCATGTCAGTCCAATTCAGTCAACAATGTTTGAGATCCAAGTTGTTGTGTATGGCCAGCTTCAGGACCATACCACATGTAGACACCACGCTAATTTAAAAACCATATTCTACACCTCAAACTGTTGGATGCCTTTCTAGTGATTTCTTCCTTCTGTAATAGACTATTGGATAACTTGCTGCCTTGGCAAGGTCTGATCTGTGAGAATCTGCCTCCCAACCATGACAATATTAGGACTGCCTCCCAACCAGTCAGAGGCTGGAACTAGGCAGCAGAGTTGGTCATTATGTGAGGCGTTGGTAGCTTTTGTTTAGTCAAGGTGGGTGCCACTCAGACACAGTGACACATAGGGGTAGATTTATTAAGGTTCCATTGGTAAATTTGAATTTTCAAATTTTTTGGTGTCAAAACTTACACGTCAATGGCAAAGGTCCATTGAACCATTTGAATATGTTAATTGCCTTCCTGACATTCATGTTTTGTTTTTTTTTGGAGGAAAACTAAATCCAATTCGATTGGACTATTCTTACTATTCGATCGAACATTCAAATTTATTAGAGTAAAAAAATTGAAAATTGACCTCTAATAAATAATCCCCCTAGATAGACACTATGCTAAATGGAGAACTGAACACTAGAGTATAAACAAAAATAGCTTTAACTGAGAGTCAAATTGGCTGATATCACAACCAGTGACACAGGACTATGCCAAAGACCCTCAGACCCCTCAACCATTGGCTAGCGAGAGAAGAGACCTGACATTTGAGTAAGCTGCCTATAAATAATGTACATTTTCTTTCTTTGGTTGACTTTCCAGGGGCAAGTCTGTCTCCCTTTCAGCATTAATATTTGTTTGAAGTGATAAACCTATTAACATTGTAGCTACAAGACAAAGCATGTATTCAGCAAATTAAATTCCCCTGATAAAATATTAAAGCAGCTGTAAAGGTCTCATGTTTTTTCTCTATGCACAGGAAATGTCAGGCACAGCTGACTAGGGCTTTATTAACCGACCCACTGATGTTGTACAATGTGTAAAATATGTTCCCTTGTGCCTTAAAAAAAAGCCAACTTGATGGATGTAACAACGTGCATCAGAAAAACAGATAGTGTTTCGATGCACTACGAAGGTTCCACATCATTAAATATTTAAGGTCACTAAATAATTAAGACTATAAAGCAGTGTCTGCTTTTTTGAGGGGGGTTTTTTTAGGCACAATAACTATGACATTTCCTGTTTATCAGCCTCTGCAGTAGTTGTAATAGGCAATAATGATAACTACTACAAAACAAAATCACCAGAAATGATTTACTAAACTGGGACCAAATTTTACCCATACAATGCCAAAGTTAGCTCAAATTTCAATCAACACCCATACAGGAGTGTTATGTGAATTAAATTCAAATTGTCTAATGGTTGAGATGTAGAGGCCAGTTTTAACACGACCAGGGCCATACAGCCTTACTTTACGGGCAATGGCACACGTAACAATCTGTCTCCTGTAGTAAGTTGTTTGTATCAGAGATGAAAAATCACCAGAAAATACATGGGGAGACCCATTTATCAAAGGTCAAATTTTGAATTCACATGAATTTTTTTTTCACTCGAATAAATTTGAATATGCTCACAATTTGACTGGGAGGTTATTTAAGAAAAAATTAGAACGGCTTAAACTCAAACTAATATTCCTGACACGAAAACTCGAATCGAATTCAAATCAAATTAGACTAAACGAGAATTGACTTTTTTTCTCTGAAAAAAACTTGAATGTCAGGAAGGCTATTACCATCTTCAAATGGGTTGCTGGACCTCTGCTAATTACTTCTACATGAACTCAGCAGGGTTTAGGTGGCGAATAGTCAAATTCGAATTGTTCCCATGGTCCAGGTATGATAAATCTCAAATTCGAATTTGGGTTTATTCAAATTTTGTTCAAATTTGAGTTTTGACCAAAAATCCAACTCAAAAATTTGAATTTTTAATTCAAACCTTAATAAATCTGCCCTTTACATTTGAAAGTATAGGGTTGCTGGGTGGGGAGTTGCACCAGGGCTCAGCTACCACTGGGCCTATCACAGACACGAGGAGGGAGCGAGAAGGTGAAGATATGTATGTAGGTTGCTTTCGCCAGAGGATGGGGGTCCAGGTGCAAATCCAGTACCTTCATTTAACACTTTAAATCAAAGATCGGGCATAATCACAAGAAAAATACCTTCTTCTGAATTCTGATTAAGCCGGGAAAGGCAGTGGGCAGGCAATCGGTTTAAAATCTGGGCCCATTTTGAGGAGACAAATGCCACCTAATAATGATAATAATATGTGTGGAATTATTTATGCATGCATTGATTTAATTGTGTACTTGGTTGTGTGTTTACAGAAATATGAAAAATTGTTTTTTATGCAGTTTTCCAAAATGATATTCCCATGCTGCATCCTAGTATACAATATCAACTCAGATGCTAATGTACTATTTCTAAAACTGAAGGGAACTATGAAAGATATCTGAGGATATTCTGTTGTATTCCAGTCTCCAGAATGCCACTTTTGTACCAAGCGCAAAGGTTAAAACTAAGTTACTACCATTGGCACAATACATAATATAAATAAAGCATTGGAAGCAGAGAGAGAGGTAGCAGATGCTATGCTTTTATTTGTGGAAATGATATTACAGGTTGGAAGAATTCCGTATAGAAAAAAATGAATTATATTATATGGAAAGTGTTAAAATAAATACAAATAAATAGGTAAAGGGTATCACAATAAATACGTCTCATGATTCTTTATCTATTCAGAAGGGTAATTAGTCCCAAATGCTATTGGAACACACAGCACAACTGAGATGGAGGAGACAAGGGAATTAATTGGATTGAAAATGAATCTGCATAATTAAATTTGCAATGGTAAGACAATGAGACAGCTACACAGACACTGTAATAAAGTTGGAATAAACAGCTTCAAAGCAGTATTTTCAAACTGCATGTGTTTCTTTAATTAGCTACACAGACACGGTGTAAGAAATACAAATAAATTAAAAGAATGCTATCATTTTAAACATTGAGTAAAAATATTTTAAAATCATGCTTCATCTTTAATGTAATTTACAGTTTTATTTGTAGATTTTCCGTATAAGGCAATCTGCTCTGTAAGTGTCCTGCTGGCAGGAATTATTTCAAGTGTTTGCAAAATTAATAGGTTTTTAAATCACATACAGACTGAATTGCCAAAACATTTTTTACTGCATACTAATTCTGCTTAGAAACAATCCAAATTCACTCAAAATGTTATATTTATTTATTTCAGAGCAAATATATTCCATATAATCGTATTTAGCTGAAATATATCTTGTACAAAAAAAAGCATGCTAACCAAGTTACCATTCAAATAAATTGTGTTTCATTATCAGTAAGATAAAAGTGAAAAGGGAATTTGTCATGGTGAACTTGTATGACCTGTCCCGTTTCTACTATTATCATGAAATATTCATTGCAATGGGGTAATTTATTTGTGATGGAAAAAACGATATATTATATTTAGATTTTTTTTTGTATCTTTGCATGGATTGGAGAGATGTAAATCAAGTAAACCTCATTGTCTACAGGAGTCTCCTGATAAAAGAGTGCTGAAGGGATAGGGGCATAATGGAAAATTACTATTTATTTATTTAAATTCATAAGATTAATATTTATATTTCTTTTAGTTTCTATATTTATTTTCGTATCTAAAGTTGTGTTGTGTTTGATTGTAGTTCCATTCTCGCCGTTGTGTTTCCTTAAATGATCATTATTATCACATATTTATAAAGTGTGAAGTGCCAGCACATTCCACAGTGCTGTATAATAAATGCGTGTATACAATGAACATACAAACAACATACAAAAAAAAAAACCAACTAATAACTTATACAAGAGGTAAAGAGGGCCCTGCTTGTAATGTAATGTAATGCAATGCTTGATTGAACATTTGTATGATTAGACTTTTAGTAATTAGAATATACTGTGCCTCTACTGAAATTGCTGTTAGAGAAATAATTATAATCTGTGATGTAACCAAAGGCTTTCTGTTACTGGGACAACATTTGTAATGAAATCCACCATGTAATCGGTTTGCTACAAGGACCAGAGCTTTAGCAGAACTCCAGGCAGGCCCCTCCAAGAGTGATGCTGTAACCTTTGCAGTTGTTCCAGTAACTACCCCACTGATTATAATTCCATTTTTGGGCACTTTTGATACATATACTGTAAGTAACGGGCTGTTTTAGACCAAAAGGGTTAATGTCCAGCTATAGCAATAGAGCATGTGTTACATTAGACTCTAACACACCTGGCTGGGCCTTCGCTATGTGGAAGAAGTGAAGAAGGAGTAGTGCAAATACAACTCCCATATGCTATTGTGCCTGAAAAACAAAATACGAGGGCACCAGGAGGTGCTTGAAACACAAATAGAACAGTTTGTTTGTCCAAGACAAATGATCCACAAGTTTTGTACAAGCCACAGATGACAACATGTCCCTCAGAGACAGCGCAGTGGAACTCCCTAAGGCGATAGCGTAACACCTGGATAGATACACTCTCAGGATCTCAGCACCATGACCTGGATCCTCACACAGGGGATCAGGTAACTCACTAGCCCTAATTCCCTATAAGGCTGTTTCCCTATACTACCGGCCAGTCTTGCCTGAGGGGAGAGTTACTTCCTTGCTATCCCTCCTAGTTGGACCAAGCTGCTCTTGCTACTATCTGCTTATCTTACTCTCCTAGAGAATACTATTACAGGTAGTATCCTATTTCTAGCTGGCTGGCGTAATGGGGTCCCTGCTCCCTGACTTATCTCTCTCTAGAAATACTGGTCCCTCTACAGCAAACTGGCTTGACTGGGCCTTGCTGTACCCATGCTCCCTGGATCAGCAACCAGAAGCCAATGAGGAAGATCCACCTCTTCTCACTTACTATACCAAAATGTGACAGGAAGTAGTCAATAACTTGAATATGCAAATTACGACTAGCTACATGGGCATCTGCCCAGCAACTAGGGAGATTAGGAAGTGTGGGGATTTAAACTACGACTTTTTCGGATTTGACGGCCAAAAAACATAACATCTTTGGATTATTGCATGAAACCCAGCACAGATTAGGATATATTTGGGACAGCTCCCATTGACTTCTACGTCACCTTGGCAGAGTACTTTTTTATTCAGACTTTTAACACCCTCTGAGTTTAAAAAGTCCCCAAAAAAATGTTTCACGAAAACATTTTTGTTTTCACCTTCAAAAGGCCAATGAGAAAAATATAAATAACCCCCTAAATGTCTGCCATAGGCATTTAAAGAACACAGATAAGAGTTTTGCTTCAGACCACAAGAAGTAGGATCACACGCAAAAACCAGGATGCACCCATTTTTGTACTATACTTGCCCCGTTTTTAGGAATTATTCCTATAGTATGTAACTTTGTTTCAAATAAAAATGATTTTATTTATTGGCTTATTTCATTTAATAGTTTGTAACTTTGTTTGAAAAATATTTGATTCATTTGCTTTCATTAGTTTTAATTACATACAGTACATTATTTGGTTTAGGGCTCATGAGAAAGACTTCATTCAGACTCTTGACAGCTAAATGGAATAGTAAAAAACACAGCAGCGATGGTTCTAGCTCTCTCTCTCTGTAATGTTGTATTATGATGACAAAGTGCCTTTTTCTCTTAGTATTCATTGTCAGCACAAACAGAAATGAAGTCCCATGTTACACTCAGCACTTTGTTATACAATGCATTCTGCTATGAAATGAGTAAATAAATGGACAGACTGTAAATATATGACTGTATTATATTAGGCATGCAATATTTTAAAAAATAAATGCATACACAACTTTGTAAAAATTCTCAACCCATTGATCACTTCACTCTTGTTACTGAATAACAACGCAGTCATCTTTATGTTAGAAAAAGAATTCCTTTGAAAAATAAAGACACAATGCTACGTCTGCATTCCCTCCAATCAAATTTTTTTTGTAGAGGCACCATTTGCAGCAATTGTTTGCTTTTTGGGACTCATTCCTACTTTGGATTGAACTGCCTACAATCTGTACATTTAGGGGATTATCTATCAAAGTCCAAATTTATCTCAATATTTTTTGCTGCAAACTCTGTTCAGATTTTTTACTCTTATTTATTATTACATTTTCCCAAAAATTTCATTTGCAAGAAAAAAAACAGATTTTCACAATTTTTTATCCGATTTTCAAGATTTTTTCAGAATTTTCACCCAGAGAAACTTTGGGGTTTTGCACGAAAATATCAAAAAAATCATTGGGACTTCTCCCATTGACTTATATGCAACCCTGACAGGTCTGAGATGCCGGATTTTCAGATTCTGACGTTTCCATCCTCGGGGTTTAATAAATTCTGAAAAATTTGTGATTTTCTTAAAAAGTCAGATTTTTTTAAAAAACAAATCACAAATTTTTCATGATTTTTGCATTCGGAATTTAGTAAATAACCCCAGTACTGTATTCCCACTGTTGAATTTATAACAGATGGTGCCATATAAAGCACTGCATACATTTGCGATGCTATATAAATGATGAAATGGACCATTCCAGCTTGTGCCCCTACATTTTCAGATGCCTCCTATTTGCAACATGCAAAGTACAAACGTAATGGCCACATATCATCTTGTTTTTTTTTTCAAAGCCGCATGGCAAGTTGCACCCTAAGGTATTCATATACACACAGCTAGAATGGACCACAATGAGCTTCTTCTTGCTCCAAATATTGCTCTACCTGTGTTTGACAACACTACATTTACAGGGGTTAGGCATTCCCATGCAGACAAGACAGCAACAGGTTTTGACATGGCACAGGATAGCAACATACTTCTATATCCCATTGGCTCCTAGTGTGCAGCAGATAAGTTGCTTCTTCATGATGATTATGGATATAGGTTCAAATCTTGAAATTCTAGTGATGAACCGGAGGGTTTCTCCTGAGACAACTTTGTGTGCCTTCAGAAAATGAACCACTGCATATGTTTTCAAAACAAGTGATTTCATTTATTGCTGGGGGTTAAGCATTTTTAGGAGATTTGTCACCTACAGTAGCACAGATGTAACAGTGGCTGCTATGCATGTACTAGTATAAGTGCTAACTTGCACAAGTGCAATTGCCAGAAAGCAACCTATCAGCAGGCCCGGACTGACAATCTGTCTGTTCGGGCAAATGCCCGAAGGGCCGCTCCATTTACTGCTGAAATGGGCCGCTTTGTGGAGTTTAACTTAAGTCGTATGCAAATCAAGGACGTGCTTTTTTTCCTCTCACTATTGTTCCCCTCTGCGTGCAGTAACAGTTATCCGACTAGGTTACTGATCTGAAGCCCTCCCCTACGCCACTGCTCTCTGAGCTTCGCAGATCCGATCTGAGCTGGGCTGCAGTCACACATTCTGTGAGAGAAGCCTGGGTTAGTTTGTTTAGAATGATGTAGATCCTGTCAGATTGAGTTACAGCAGGGTTTAACCTGTGTGCTGGCCAGGCCTGCGCTGCAGTGAATGAAGAGAGGCAGCACTCAGAACTAGGATGTTGTTAGAGCTGGACTGGGAGTTGTTGCATTGCTGGGACTCTTTAAAGGGATGCTGTCATGGGAAAAAAAATTTTTTCAAAATGAATCAGTTAATAGTGCTGCTCAAGCAGAATTCTGCACTGAAATCCATTTCTCAAAAGAGCAAACAGATTTTTTTATATTCAATTTTAAAATCTGACATGGGGCTAGACATATTGTCAATTTCCCAGCTGCCCCAAGTCATGTGACTTGTGCTCTGATAAACTTCAATCACTCTTTACTACTGTACTGTAAATTGGAGTGATATCACCCCCTCCCTTTCCCCCCCCCCAGCAGCCAAACAAAAGAACAATGGGAAGGTAACCAGATAGCAGCTCCCTAACACAAGATAACAGCTGCCTGGTAGATCTAAGAACAGCACTCAATAGTAAAATCCCATGTCCCACTGAGACACATTCAGTTACATTAGAAGGAAAAACAGCAGCCTGCCAGAAAGCATTTCTCTCCTAAAGTGCAGGCACAAGTCACATGACCAGGGGCAGATGTCTAGCCCCACGTCAGATTTCCAAATTGAATATAAAAAAAAAATCTGTTTACTCTTTTGAGAAATGTATTTCAGTGCAGATTTCTGCTGGAGCAGCACTATTAACTGATTCATCCATCCATTCATCCATGACAGCTTCCATTTAAAGAGTCCCATGACAGTATCCCTTTAAGGGCTGGTTACCCACTGCTTCTGTCTGCTGGCAGCAAAGCTGATTAAATGAAAACGGTGAGAGTCAGCAGCTGGCATTGTCTTTATCAGTATAGCTGTTACTGGCCACATGCTCTTTACTGGTGATTTAAGCTGCTTTATTAGCCTCTGTAACAAGCTTCAGCACTTCCCTGTCAAAACCAGGCTGCTTTTTGTGAGAGCCTCCCCCACTGCTGATAATCTGAGCTTTGGAAAACACCCTTTTCAATGGGATCATACAGTAGGACACTTTAAATAACTAGTGTCACACAGCATGTAGAATAAAGAAAAGAGTTTCTGAAACACATACCTTACTGGTTTCTTTAATGAATAATTGGCTGACAAGTTGTAGACAGTAGCAAATGTTACAAGGTATTTGGCATACACAGAGATAAAACAGAAAATGAGAAAACCAAGATGAAATAGTACAGGTATGGGACCACAATGCTTGGGACTTGGGGTTTTCTGGATAACAAACATTTCTGTAATTTGGATCTTCATACTTGTGGGGGTATATTTACTATTGGTCAAATATCGAGGGTTAATTAACCAGGTACCAGTAAAATCCTTCGACTTCGAATATCGAAGTCAAGGATTTACCGCATTTCCTGCAATCGAACGATTTGAATCCATCAATTTTCCTTCGATCCAAAGCAGCTAGGAAAGGCCTATGGGGACCTTCCCCATAGGCTAACATTGATGCTCAGTAGGTTTTAGGTGGCGACGTAGGCGTTCAAAGTTTTTTTTAAAGAGATAGTACTTCAACTATCGAATGGTCGAACGATTTTTAGTTTGAATCGTTCAATTCGAAGTCGTAGTCGAAGGTCGAAGTAGCCAATTCGACGGTCGAAGTAGCCAAAAAAATACTTCGAAATTCAAAGTATTTTTTATTCTAATCCTTCACTCAAGCTAAGTAATGTGCCCCTAAGTCTACTAGAAAATCATGTAAACAATAAACACAATATGGTTGCTTTGCTTCCAATAAGGATTAATTATATCTTAGTTTGGCTCAAGTACAAGGCACTGTTTTATTATTACAAAGAAAAAGGAAATCATTTTTTAAAAATGTGAATTATTTGAACAAAATGGAGTCTATGGGAGACGGCCTTTCCCAAATTTGAAGCTTTCTGGATAACAGGTTTATGGATAATAGATCCCATGCCTAAAAGTTCATGTGGCAGGGTGACGACACGAAGATGCTGTTAGGTAAAGTGGTATAAAATTAAGATAATTATGGGTTTTATACCTGCAGCAGTGACAAGAGTTGTAGGGCAGTGACAGGTATTCTGCTGCAGTAACACAGTCCCTACTTATTCTAACACACAGCTCTAGTCTAGCCCTTCAGCCTGCCTAATGCTACTAGTGATATCCTTAAACTTATGGTCTGGGTCAAATCTAAGAACTGAAGTTCTTACATCTTCCTCTTACCATCCTCCTCTGTGTATGAGCAGGTTATATACAACCACCAGGCTGGCCATTTGTGCATTCCGGCAAAAGCCTGATGGGCTGCTTACTTTAAAAATGCAAATTAGGTCTTTAATATGTAAATAAAGAGCTGGCTTTAGAAATGTAACAGACACCCACAGCTAAGCCAATGCCTGCAATTGTAAGTGCACAAGCAGATGATTTGGGGTGGTACCAGGAACTCTGCTACAATATTTACCCAATCTCCACACAGAAGGGCTAATCCCACCCCTTGCCTATCTAAGATCCAACAAGCTGTGCAGCTTTGCCTGCCCCTCAGCCTTAGTACCCAATTGGAAAAGAGCAGATTGTACGCATTATTTTTGGGGTTCATGGGGTGAGTTCCTGCTAAGTGCTGGGTTGAAGACTGCAGTTGCATTTTGATGATCAGTTTTTGATGATCTTGCTTCAAAATCACACAGGTATGGAACTGGGGTCAAACTTTAGAGACAAGTTAATTTATGTGGTTGGAAAAAAAAGGCTGCTTTTTTATAAGAGTGACTGATTGAATACTGTATACTGTAAGTATAGGGCCACTAATCCAATTAAAAGAATATCCATGATAGAAAATGGGGTGAGATACTTGTTGCAAGGGCCAGTTTCAACACATAGGGTATATAATAATGCTGGAGATTGTATGCTAATGGACCCCCACTTGGGTCCACGAAATCGAGATGTATTTATTAATAAACAGTTGTTCTAGTTAACCTTGGGGTTGAAGATATTTATCATGCACGGGAATACATGGGCTGCATTGATACTTTTGCAAGGGCTGCTTTTTCCTCCCAGTCCATCACTGACAACCTCTGCATAAGGTTGGCTAGGGCCAATAAATTTGTATTACCCTTTGAATTCCTCTCTCCCCCCAGGCCTCCACCACTGCTCAATAAGCTCTTATGAGCACAGGCCCACTTCTGCTCTGCCCAATTCCCCACCCAGGCCACCAATTTTCCTGTCCAATCAAGCCATTACCCCGCCCTCAAGTCATATCACTGCCTGCCCCCATCTAAAGGCAGATATCATAGTAAAAAAGGTGGCAACTCTACCTCTGAAATCCAAATATCTATTCCATTCTACAAAGCTGCTGAATTAGAAGCCATAAGCATAGAAAAGGTTATTGCCTGCCTACATTGAGCTATTAATGTAGCTTTATCAAAGTAGTTAGAGAATATGGCGGCTACAAAGTTGCACTTAACGAAAACAGTAGCAAATACTTATTTTATTCTGATTTAGATGTATAGATTTTTCCAATAATAAACCTAGTCCTGGAGTTACATCCTAGCTCCAAGTTCCTAGGACATTTATCAGCGAGAAAAGAAATGTGTTTGTCAGGTTACAGCTAGACTAATACAGTTGGCTGCTCCCAAATGCTAACATTATGCAGTTATTTTGATGAGGGGACCAGAAGGATTTGAAAGCCTTTGCACAGTTTTATGAAAATCAAAATTATCTCCTTTTTTACTATAGGAACTTATCATTTATTAATGTCACAAGCAAAACTTTATGTCGTGTTATAAAAAATAATAAAATATCCTTCCTTTGTATGACGTGCTGGACAAATAAAATCAGATTTTTCGATAGCAGCTGTACACAAGAGCAATAACTAATCGGAGAAAAAGATAATAAACAGAGCATGTTGCCAGCAGAGGAATTATTCTCTCGTGAATCATTCCGTGGATATTTTACAAGAAGATTGATGACGGAGAGAAGTTATTTGAGCAGCACAAACTTTAGCTCTGAAACAGAACAAATCAATAGTTTTGATGAAAGAGCTATTGTATATGGCAGTTTGGTTTCTTTAAAGGCGCAGTGGCAACAAAATTTGCTTTACAGCATCAAAACATAGTATTACATTTAGCAATTTCTACATACATCAAAATGTCTCAGATTATAACTATAAGAGGTGGGTTATAAGACAAGTCTCCAGGACGGTCTAGAGATTTGGTTGTTCTATCCAACCCATACAGTCGCCTATAATTTGCTGAAAGGCAGCTTGTCCAGATGAGATCAGGAACTCTTTTGGCATCCATGTTACCTAAATCCCGAAGGTTGTTGTTTCCTGAGATACCTGATACCTGACCTTCTTCCCAATCACCAGCCTAGAAATAACTGAACACTTACGCCGCTGTATTCTGTTGGAAAATAATAATGGCCACAGACAAAAGGAAATAGTAATACACAACCATAAAACATTATATATATATATATATATATATATATATATATATATATATATATCTATCTATATCTATATCTATATATATATAGACAAACAATCCCTGTTTTGTTTAAAGGGTAAGGCATTTTTCAGTAGCAGTATGCACAAAATGTCTCTGTCTGAAATATATTGATAATGGGTTGAGTGCAGAGGACCTCTTGTAGTTGACTATATATATTTTGTGGTCACAGCCTCATTGCACCCCCGCCTAATGGTTTTAAAAATTAGTGGTGAGCACAACTTTCCCTTGTTTGTTTGCACATTATAGTAAATTTAATTGCAGCAAAGACCTGCTTCCTGAGGCTTACTTCACTGTTTTTTGGCTTATAACGTTAAAGAATTTTGTGTGACAACAAGAACACGTGGTGGAGCCAGCCCAAGATTTTTTCCAGCCAAAACTGGAACACTGGATGCCATATAACGTTAAATAACAGGTGCATAATTACAATATTATTAACAATATTGTTAACAGCAATATGTATCTTGTAAAAAGTCCAAAAAAAAAGTTTATTCGACAGGTAATGAGAAAAATGAGAATGAAAAATGAGAGGAATAGTGAAGATAAACTTAATTAATTCAGAAACAGTACAGCATTTTAATTGACTGTATTTAGAAAGTTTCTTCTTTCAGTATGCTGAAGCTTATGTTAAATTAAAATTTTCATGACAGTTCCCCTTTACGGTGCACCTTAAAGACCATTGTTTGTTTAACTATATTTCCAGAATCTATACCTTTACCTCCAAATCATATTAGTTTTGCTCATTCAGGTTCCTTTGTATATAGCTTATGACAGGCTAACAGTGGTGCTCCCATAAAGTGGCATTGGTCCGACTTACACTAATTACTTTAAATGGAGTGTGTGCAGTGGGCACAAGATGTTTAAAGGCCCAGTAAGTCTTAATTCACACAGACAGCACGTGGCAAGCTTATTACAAGGTCATAAGACTTATGTGATAACAAAATTTTCACTCCTTAGTTTTTCCTTTAATTTGGTCTTCTAGTGGATAAATAGTTGCTTATATCATGGGTCTATTACAGGAGAGTTTTACTTTTATGACTGCAATAAGACCAGCTAACAGATGTTCATGTTCCTAAGCTCCCAACTTGCTATCCCATGTGAATCCAGACAGCTGCAGTCTGCAACAAGAACAGAGAGGCCACTGGGAGGTGGGACTGCCCATTTGCACCTTCCCACCCAATATCAATGCTGAAAGAATTGGTCATACCACTACTTAAAGTGATACTGACACTAAAAAACTACTTTTTAAAATATGAATGTACATTACAAGTTACCTATAGGTCATGCTGAATTACCTATGACAAACAATCAGATTGTTGCATGCATTGTTCCACCTGCAGCTGGCTATAAAAAGCTAACCACTGATTGGTTGCTATGGGTAACTGCCCATGGGCGAATTTGCCCAGTTTTGATAAATGAGTCCCAGGGAGTCAGACAATGAAAAAGCTTTGGGCAAATACTTTATGGCAAAATTATAAGCAGTATGCAAAGTCAATTTTATGGTATGGTACATGTAAAAAACTGTTTAATTTCTGGTGTCAGTATCTCTTTAACCTTTAATGTGGTTAAAATATCCTAAGTAAAAAGACATCAGCAGGAATGAATTCTAATTAAATCAGCCTCCCTGCATTATCAGTAGCAGGACTGCAGGTATTCTGGATATAGATCAGATGATGTACTGAATGTCTATACATAGTGCATAGGGTGCCCACCCTGCAGGTCTTGCGTTAATCATAGTTGGTGTTTTTGTGTATCATAATGTATTAATAAATATGGTTTTAAAAATGAATTGAGGCTGTGTTTGCAGGATCCAGTGCACCATAGACCGTCATAGCAAATTTAAATGGTAGTGAAAAAATCCTGAAGGTTGTCAATTTTTTTGAACTGAGTGTCGCTAGTTGGATCTTTGGTTTCTCTCCCTCTAATATTTAGATGTAAGTGTTGTTGGATATCCAACAGAGCACCACCCCATTCTAAATTGTATCATGGATGGGGTAATTGTTCACATTAGATCAGAGGTGCATTGCCTTTCTGTATAATTGGATGTGCTGAAAGTGCCTGGATGTGCTGTCACCTCTATTCTATAGTCCAAGAGAAAATCTTTCTCAACCTGGCTGCATGGTTTTTCGAGAGAACACTGGCAAATATTTTGATAGTATACAATAAAAGGGGGTTGTGGGAGCACTCAAAAGGGTAAGTAACAGTATAATATTATTTAAGTATAAGGGAAGTGCTATTTTTCAATACACCTTCCCTGGTCCCCTGTTTCACAAATAATTCAGTTTAGATGCAAGTGCATATGTTTACAAAACAGGGTTTTTTTGTTATAAAGTTGATAAGCCACCATACCACGTCAAGGTACACCCCACACGGTGGTCCTTAACTTGTTACCTCTGGTCATAGTATAAAGGATCTAGTGCCTCTCTCCATAGTAGCATTAATTGAAGTAAAAGTCTGCTGAACGTTGGTTTCAGTCTGAAGGCTAAATCCTCCCCCACCGCTGACTTGCGGCTTTTAAGAGAGAGTGATTGCCCAAACCAACGCCCATGTTTTAAAAAAAAATATAAGGATGTAAAAATAGTGAAGGCAAAGTAAAATTATATGTATAGGTGCACACTTGGAAAGTGTATATATATGTGTCGGTATGGGTATAAGTAGGTAAGAATATAGGTGTAAAAGTAAAATTAATAAAGGACAAACTAAATTAGGTGTAGTAATAGGTGTAGTGAATGTGAATGAATTCAAAAGTGTTACTTGGTGCAGTTAAAAACATAGGACCACCATTAGTTTAAAGGGGTGGGTACGGGGTGCTATTAGAAAACCAGATATGAAGCTCAGCCACAGCTTCAGGCTATAATACAATATACAATAATAGGGGGTTGTGGGAGCACTCAAAAGGCTAAGTTAAAGTATAATATTATTTAAGTATAAGGGAAGTGCTATTTTTCAATGCGCATTCCCTGGTCCCCTGTTTCACAAATAATTCAGTATATTCAATATTAAATATTTTAATAGTCTCCATGAATTGCTATAGTCTATATTTGCCTATATTTGTGTGTGATTGTCTATATTATACAATCACACACAGAAGGCATAAAGACATAAAAGTGTTTGCAGAGTGAGATAAAGGCAAGTAGGAACGAAAAATAGAATAGGTGAAAAGGGCAGGGTCAGACTGGGCCGGCGGGACACAGGGAAAAACCCGGTGGGTCCCCAGCTCTTTAGGGCCCCATTCGGCCCAGACCCATTCGCTGCACTCCCTCTCCTTGCCTCCCTCCCTAACCCCAGTCAAGCTGACGCACCAAAAAAAGTCACATGCACAGGGGGGAGGGGGTTGGCAACAGAGAGGACTTTGCAGTTGGCGGCCCAGGAGATGGTGTGGGGGGGCCCTGAGGCTGCAGGCCCGGTGGGCCTTGGGCCCCCCAATCCGATGCTGGAAGAGGGTGTGAGCTGAAGCTGAACCTCTGTTTAACAGGAGATGATTATTAAAAGCTGATATTTGCAAAAAATCTGTAACTAGTGATAGGTAGCAGGTCTAAAAATGTAACACAATTCTTTTACACAAAGAAAAGAAGGCCGTTTTAAGTTATCTAAAATTCTGGTTCTGAAGTTTTTATCCAAAGCACCTTATAGTAAGCATCTGCCATTGTATGTACAGTAGATATATAAGTAGGTACATATGGTGTGCATGAGGCATCATTTTTCTGTGTCGTGCGCCATGTGATTGTAATATTATATTTTGGAAAAATTATATTTAAGCAAAAAAATATACCTTATCTGTGTCGTGCGCCATGTGATTTTTATATTACATTTTGGAAAAAATATATTTAAGCAAAAAAATATACCTTATCTGTATATCTGAACATGAAAATGAGTTTGTATCCAGTTTCCATGTAATTCAGTAAAGGGATACTAATGCATTTTGTCAGACTGGACCAGTAGGATGAAACTAGGTTTGGCACTCACAGTAGGGGCCTATGAATATGAACCACAGATGTGCCAAAGGTCTTATTCTCATTCCATGTGCATCACCAACTTGCTTAACAAAATAATCCTTTTTTTCCCCCCCTCTTTTGTAACGTTTGAAAGTGGCATTCTGTCTCATCCTTAATCTTTCTACGTAAAGAAAGCAGAGATTTAAACACACAAAATGAAATCTGTTATTTTCAGCCGTATAGTTTTTTTCCCTCAAACACCCTCTACATAAGGATATCACATGCCCTTCTTTATGTAAATAAAATCAGTCTGGACCTTGAAAGTGAGACAGCAGGAACTGTAGTCAAAATTGTTGATAGTAAATATTTCCAGGAAACATGTATCTGTGTTAAACAGTTGTGTGGCAAATGATTTAACTGTGAATGGCCAGACTTATGTCCCAAAATGAATCTAGATTCTGGGAGATGTAACTTGAGTTTTGTTTTTTTCCAAACTAAGACATATTTTATATTTGACAATTACATTTACAGAATATGATGTTAGTTCAAGTGTTAGATTGTATATGTATCATATAACATATGCTTCATCTTTAGGGTTTAAGAGACAACCCATCAATACATAAAAAGCTCTGGACTTCACAACAGTGGTTGTTGACACAAGACAAAATAAAAGATATACGGGGAATGTAATAAAAGTCAGTAACGGAAAAACTATTAGCAATGCAAAAAGGTATGCCTTTGCACAGCAAATTTTGTGTTGAGCAAATTTAATATAGCTGTTACGAACTGTTTAGCGACTACTTCCAACAGTGGAAGACCGTTTGCAAATTTTATAGCTTGCGCATATGCGCAGTCAATGTAATAAAACTTCTTACTGAAAAAGTCAATATGTTTGCTCCAAAAGATTACGACACCGTCAATCACTTCTTAAGAGTGCACAATTAAAATTCGCAATGCAATTCGAGTTTAAGGAACAATATTACATATGGATTTTCATTCGTATTGGTGCAAATTGTTTTTCTCTTTGTGACTTTAATTACATTCCCCCCATAGAGAGCTAGATTTGTGGGATTGCACACTATTCTGTTCGTTTGTCTTTTAAACAGACTGTTTTCAGATTTTCACATTTTTTCCTGACTTATTCTCCTCTAAACCTGCCAACAAGAGATTTTCAGCTGTACATAGACCTTATACTAATCACTGTGCATTTCAGAGAACAGATTTCCCGTGACATACAATTAGGGGCAGATTTATCAAAGGTCGAAGTTCGAAGTTAAAAAACTTCGAATTCAAAAAGACCAATCGAATGAAGGTTGAAGTTTTTAGGGGTCGAAGTGGGCTGAATTCGGCCTACTTCGAATCCTACGATCCTACTTCGATCGAAGTTTTTTAAATTCAACCTTCAATCTCCCAAACTCCCCCAATTGCCTCCATACAGGTTGTAGGAGTTTCCCCATAGGCTAAAACAGCACTTCGGCAGCTTTTAGGTGGCAAATGGTCGGTCGAAGTTTTAAAGTGACATTACTTCAAAAAAATTCAACCTTCGAATTTCGAAGTTTTTTTCAACTTCGAATCGAAGTATGACTATTCCCTAGTCGAAGTACACAAAAAATAGCTCGAAATTCGAAGTTTTTCACTTCGAAACATCACCTCGTACTTTGATAATTCTGCCCCTTAGAGTTAAGTATAATTTCTCAATTGATGAATACATCACATGAGTTATATCCATTAGGCATTTCCGGTTTAAGGAGTGGTTCGGCTAAGTTAACTTTTAGGATGTTATAGAATAGACAGTTCTTAGTAAATTTTGATTCGATCATCATTATTTATTTTTTATTGTTTTTAAATTATTTGCCTTCTTCTTCTGACTCTTTCCAGCTTTCAAATAATGGTCACTGACCCCATCTAAAAACAAATGCTCTGTTAGGCTACACATTTGTTGTTATTGCTACTTTTTACTACTCATCTTTCTATTTAAACCCCTGTTCTTTTTCCAGTCTCTTATTCAAATCAATGCATGATTGCAAGGGTAATTTACTGGCATTGCAAAATGGAAAGCTGCCGAATAAAAAGCTAAATAACTCAAAACCAAAAATAATAAAAAGTGAAAATCAATTCCTGGATATGTTTTTTGTTTTAGCACCAGTGCACAGCTCCTCTATCCTTCCTCCTCAACCACATCAGTTGCACTTGGCCCAACTTGACTGTGACGCATTTCACATCCAGAACAGCAGAGCCATCTTGGCCATGTAACATTCCCATCATGCATGTGGTGCTTGCTGATAAGCAAGATGTATGTTGCACAGCTCAAAGTAGAGTTACACTTAACAGTTGTGTTGTTCTGGACATACTATGGGAGCACAGATAAGTTGGGCCAAGTGTCAGTGACATGACTGGGGAAGGGTCTGGGGTCTGTGTTAAAACTTAAAAATTGCCATTGATACTTTACTTCCCCTTTAAATAAAGATGTATCTGAAATATTCACTGAAACTCCTAATATTGCCTCATTCATTAAGCAAAAACTAGAAAAATAACACAAAGGTGTGCATGTAAATGTGTGTTTCTTGTGTATCTGGGAACCGCCAAGATATTATTTGCTGTTCACACAGTGGTGCGAAAACAGGGTGGGTCCCAGGCACTTGGGTAGAAATAGTAACGCTAATACACTGTTTCCCTAAATGGGTGAAAGATAGTTTGTCCTGTTTTTGGTTCTGGGTTGAGCAGCAGCTAATTAGGCCAATGATCCCAGCACACTACCCATTAATTTTTTTTTCCATTTATGTTTCCAGCACTCATCCTCCTCTGACAGGGCCTCCTCTGATAGGGGTAGGCAGAAAAAGCACTTACCTAAGGCACAATGTCGGCAGGGAGCTAGGCTCATTACTAGGCCCGGTGTTGTGTCTCTAAATGTGAGAATGTGTGTATTTTAAATACACCATCTCACTTTGGAAGCAATGCAGAACCATTTCACTCTCATGTCTGCAACTTTGTTCATCAAACTTCTATTTAAGTATCTAGCAACATCACAAGCAGGGGCGCGCCGTCAATGAGGCGAGCTGAGCCGCTCGCTCGCCTCAGGCGGCAGCGCCTGAAAGGATTCCAGGGGCGGCAAAAAGCCGCTCCTGCACCTTTAAGAGCCGAATTTCCGGAAATTCGGCTGTACTATTGCGAGAGAGCGCAATAGTACAGCCTCCCCTCCCGATACGTAAGTTGGTGAGGGGGGGCGGCATTGCAGGAGCCGCCTGAGGCGGCTCCTTAGTCAGAATCGGCGCTGATCACAAGAGGTCTTGATAATAATAGTAACCCTGAAATGTACAGGGGTTCTTCTTGCCCACACTACAGCACTCAGAAAAACAACTGAGTTTGCCAAATAAAAGCCTAAAATAACTCTCTACACATTGTTTCCATGAGGACAAATAAGAATCTCACTGAGAATAAGGGGACAGTATATGTAGGGAAATCAAGGGAAGTGATGCCATGAGGAGAGTTAAACTGCAGACTATAAAGTATGTCACATGTTGTGTTCAGACAGGGGGGTAGATTTCCCTAACTCGCCCTAACTTGGCCCGCGCTCGCATCCGACTTCCGGGTTGCTTTTATAGACCCACAAGCAGGCGCATCATCTACAAAAGACGAACCTGGAAGTTTGGCCAGCCTGCCCATCACTAATTCTGGCTCAATTGGGTGAGGATTTTTTGGGGGAAGCACATAGGTGAAATTTTTACAAAGGCTAAAGTTAGCCATACATAGGGTGATTTATTTGGGGGTCTATTTATTAAACCTCTAATTTTGAGTTTTAAAGGGGGAAAAACTTGAATTTTTAGAGGGGAAAAAACCTCAAACTCGCTAAAACCTGTCAAAATCAGATGGTCCCTTTAACAACAGTATTCTCAATAGTTTTGGGCTGCTTGCGTTGGTTTTCATTTGATAATCCGATAAAAATCTAGTTTTCGGGGCAAAAGTGAAAACTTTATTAGTTTACTAGTTTTCGGGGCAACCATTTTATAAAGTTGAGTTTTTGGAGTAACAATTTGAAAAAGTAGCATGATTCAAATTGACACTTTGTTGCACCAGTTTTTTCGAAAAGTTTTATTGGTAAATTAAGGGGATTTGGGTTTGGGAGTTTGGTCGAAATTTTTTTAATAAAGTGAAAAAAGTTGAGTTTTAGTAACTAACACCCTTGATGTCAGATTTCTGTTGTAATATGATAACCTGTAACTACCTTTCAGTTCCCACTGCTGTGCCGGTTTCATGTATTATTTCCCCAGAAAACAATGTAGGATAAATTCAATGTATATATCTATAATGAGCAAGACAGAATAAACGCATTATAAATGTAATTTATAACACCCAGGATAAATGTTTGTTTTTATAGCCTGTAATTGTTAAGCCCCCAATTTTATTTCGCACTTTAATAATTTGAATTAAAATTTTTTAATTAAATTAATTATTTTAATAATCCAAAGAGAAACTGGTGAAAACTTCTTCAAGAAAAACACAGCAAGTCCAGTTGATTTGACTTATTACTACAGATATTCTCTCTTTTGCAGTTTCACACTGTATGTTTAGGTCAGGATGAAAGGTCAATATGAATTTCCAACTGTATCTGAATGCATCCGAAGGACGCACTACACAGGCTATACATTTTATTTATCATAACCAGATGGAATTATAATCAAGTCCTTCAAGAATCTCTATGAAAAAGTACAATAGGCCAAGTGTCTGTGGCACTCCTGGTAGAATAAACAAAAGTGTATTACATAATCCTTGTCAAATACTGTACAAATATTGTGTTTCCTGTTATTGGCCCAGGCCCTTTCTAGAGAAAACAGTAATTAAACATTTGCATTTACAAACAATGAATTGTTTAGGTAAATGAACCCTTTGGCAGATCTATTGTCAAACCGTTAAACTGCAACTGGAGGAATAAGCAACATCTTGTAAGAACCACTATACCTTCCAGTTTGCCTGCAGTGTTGTAAAGGGGATAAATAGTAATACTAAAATAGGTGCATGTTATCTATAATTACACTAAATCAGTTAACAAACAATTATGCAACGTTACTTTTTTAAAAAAAAATATGCATGTTTTTAGTTGGCCAGAAAAGAGGTTTCCATAGTTTTTTAGGCAATATTGGGGGGGGGATAAGGATTTAGTTGCATAGGATAGTCCTCTTGTTGGGTATGGGAATGTTGTACAGGATAACAGAGGGAGTATCTTAGGCTTGGTCATTGTTGAAAAAAAGGTACTTGGCATGCTTATAATGATCCATTGTCAAAAAAGCAAATGAGCAAGAGAAACCTATCAAGTCCTCTGTAGTGCCTGGGCCCCCTTAGAACTGAGGATAAGCATACAAACAGCATCAGTTCTTTCTCCCTGGGCATACAGTTATGTCATAGATGACCGAAAAGGTGCTGAATGGGAAATTCAACAATGTTTAGGTGTAGAGAATATTGCTTTTCCATAGTTATCATACAGCAATGCAAATAAGTCATTACAGGGTTGAAGAGAGAGGGGAAATAACGCACAAAAGTTTTCAGAAAGAATGAGGTTGATCTATGTTTGCAAGTTGAAGATCCTATTTTGATACCTGCCAAAAGTGACAAGGGGAAAATTAAAAACAGGCACTAAACCATGGTATCTGAGTGAGTCATGGAAAGTCTATGATAAGCTTTAATCATCTTTTGGTGTTTATACTGAGCCGCAGAGACAGCAGTTGATGCTTAGGAAGAGCTATGCAAATTAAAAGTAGTTCTATGGAACTAAGGAGCTCCTCACCAGTTTCCAGCCTGTCTCAGTTAGCCATGGATGAGTGCCGGGTATTGCCTCAAACACTGAAATCAACCATCTGCTGTGATAAAACTTCATATTGAAAATATTTGTCAAAAATAAAAACATAAAAATGGGAATCCTTCCAGCCACTGATAATTAGCAGTTATTTCACAGAGACACTCGTCAGTTCACCATGGCGGTTTTATCACGAAAGATTTTAATTAGAAATAGACTAGCCAAACTTTTTTTCTGCTCGCTGTTGGAGCAGTTTCAGCTGCAATATAAATAAAAGAGGAAATTAAAAACATAAGTCTGGATGCAGTTATAGCTGTATGTTCAGACACCACTTAATGCAAACTCAATAAATTGTTTTTAGAATCCTATTTACATGTAAACTGACTTTTAAATAGAGTACTGTTGTTTTAATTGCAGTATGGCAATTGCGAAAAATTAATTTACAAGTTCCGTGGATATTAGCCTTGTTTCCACCATGCTTAATGTATTTTTGACAGTGTGATAGTTTAAGGGTAGAACTCTACAGGCGATTTTACCTGCGATATCTTCCATTACGACGCAATGAGACTAATCGCAGGCATCACGTCGGATGCGCCGAATCTAATGTGATTAATACAAATGTCGCACGTAGAAGCTGATTGCATCCGACACAACGCAACTGTTGGATGCGAACACTGCATGTTGCGTCTTCATCCGACAGTCGTGTAATATACTTCTTAATATGATAATAAGGGTAAGCGCGACAGACTCAAAGACAACAGGTCAGGTTGTAAGTACTAAGAATATATTTATACTTTGTGGAAAAAAGTGTCAGCCAGAAAAAAATCTGACTTATTAAACTCAGAAGAGAGACTTTCTCTCCCAATATAATATTCTAGCATATGATACATTAAATAAAGCAATAGCTAGTCAATAAACAGTTTTATGGTTACATAGTTACATAGTTAAATTGGGTTGAAAAAAAACAAAGTCCATCAAGTCCAACCCCTCCAAATGAAAACCCAGCATTCATACACACACCCCTCCCTACTTTCACATAAATTCTATATACCCATACCTATACTAACTATAGAGCTTAGTATCACAATAGCCTTTAATATTCTGTCTGTCCAAAAATCATCCAAGCCATTCTTAAAGGCATTAACTGAATCAGCCATCACAACATCACCCGGCAGTGCATTCCACAACCTCACTGTCCTGACTGTGAAGAACCCCCTACATTGCTTCAAATGAAAGTTCTTTTCTTCTAGTCTAAAGGGGTGGCCTCTGGTACGGTGATCCACTTTATGGGTAAAAATGTCCCCTGCTATTTGTCTATAATGTCCTCTAATGTACTTGTAAAGTGTAATCATGTCCCCTCGCAAGCGCCTTTTTTTCCAGAGAAAACAACCCCAACAATTTAAGTTTTCCGTCCCTCTAACCAATTTAGTTGCACGTCTCTGCACTCTCTCCAGCTTATTTATATCCCTTTTGAAGGACTGGAGTCCAAAATTGCACTGCATACTCCAGATGAGGCCTCACCTGGACCTATAAAGAGGCATAATTATGTTTTCATCCCTTGAGTTAATGCCCTTTTTTATGCAATACAGAACTTTATTTGCTTTAGTAGCCACAGAATTACACTGCCCAGAATTACACAACTTATTATCTACAAAAACCCCTAGATCGTTCTCATTTAAGGAAACTCCCAACACACTGCCATTTAGTGTATAACTTGCATTTATATTATTTTTGCCAAAGTGCATAACCTTGCATTTATCAACATTGAACCTCATTTTCCAGTTTGCTGCCCAGTTTCCCAACTTAGACAAATCACTCTGCAAAGTGGCAGCATCCTGCATGGAACCTATAGTTCTGCACAATTTAGTATCATCTGCAAAAATAGAAACAGTACTTTCAATGCCCACCTCCAGGTCATTAATAAACAAGTTGAAAAGCAAGGGACCTAGTACAGAGCCCTGTGGTACTCCACTAACAACACTGGTCCAATTAGAAAATGTTCCATTTACCACCACTCTTTGTAGTCTATCTTTTAGCCAGTTCTCTATCCAGGTACAAATACTATGTTCCAGGTCAACATTCCTTAATTTAACCAGTAACCTTTTGTGTGGCACTATATCAAATGCTTTAGCAAAGTCTAAGTAAATCACATCCACTGCCATCCCAGAATCGAAGTCCCTGCTTACCTTCTCATAAAATTAAATTAAGTTAGTCTGGCAAGATCTATTACACATAAAATCATGCTGGCACACACTCATAGTATTATGATTTGCTATAAAGTCCAGTATCTTATCCTTTATTTACCCTTCGAAAAGCTTTCCTACCACTGACGTCAGACTAACTGGCCTATTGTTTTGAGGGATCCTTTTTTGAATAGAGGCACCACATTAGCAATTCGCCAGTCTCTCGTCACTATGCCAGACCTCAATGAATCCTGAAAAATTAAGTAAAGAGGTTTGGCAATCACAGAGCTAAGCTCGCTAAGAACCCTGGGATGAACACCATCTGGCCCGGACCTTTGTTAATCTTAACATGTTCTAGTCTCTTTTGAATATCCTCATGTGTGAACCATGCAACATTAGTTGTATTACTAGAATTGGGACTACTAAGAAGGAAACCTTCACTGGTTCCTCATTTTTGTAGACAGATGAAAAATATGAGTTCAGAATCTGCGCTTTTATTTTGTTTTCATCAACCAGCTGACCCCCCTATGATACTAAAGGTCCCACCCCTTCCTGCTTAATTTTTTTACTATTAACATAGACTTCCCATTTTTGTTCTGTGTTTAACCCTGTGAAAAGCATTTCCCACTTAATATGTTGCAGAGATGCCCTTATACTGTCAAAGTTTGCACGTCTGACATTTAGTGTTTTAGTTACTCCCTTATAGAATTGCTTCTGCAACAGAATCTCAAAGGAGACAATGTTATGATCACTATTCCCTAAATGCTCACCCACACAAATGTTAGACATGAGTTCAGTATTATTAGTTATTACAAGGTCCAAAAGAGAGTTATTCCTAGTAGGTTCTTGAACGAGCTGGAATAAAAAGTTGTCATTCAGCATATTTACAAATCTACTCGCTTTTTCTGTCTTGGAAACCCCATTACCCCAGTCAATGTCTGGATAATTGAAGTCACCCATAGCAACAACTTGACCCAGCTGTGAAGCCGCTTGTATCTGGAAGAGTAGCTGGGCTTCATACTCGACACTTATACGAGGTGGTTTATAGCATACACCAATGATAATTCTTTTTGTTACCTTTTGACCAGTCAAAATCTCTACCCAGATTGATTCTACACCCTCACCAGTGCCAGCTATGGTTATTTCTTAGCCCATGGCTTTAATTCAGGCTTTACATACAAACACACTCCTCCACCCTTTTTAATCCCTCTGTCCCTCCTAAAAAGGGTGTAACAATTTAAATTCACAGTCCAGTCACATGTTTCATCCCACCAGGTCCCAGTGATACCAATTATATCACCTAATTTTTAGAGCATGCAATTAATTCTAGGTCTCCCATTTTACCTGAAAAACTCTGTGCATTTCCCAGCACACAGAGGAGGTTACTACTTTTACTTTTGAAATTTGCATTACTTAGTGGAGAATTATATGTTAAGTTAGTATTATTCTGTTTTCCTTGTAACAGAGGGACCTCCTTAGCTGGTAAACTGTATGCCCCCCCTTATGGTGAATAACTCATCATGAAATGTCACTAATCTGTTGTGTTCATGTGTTTGGGTCTTTAGATTAATTTACTCAATCAGAACTAAATCACAAGAAATTAAAACATGACTTTAGGACTGGGACCCTTTAGCATGCAAGGGAAAGGCTCTTTTCCACATACAGTTTAATATGCAAAGGAAATGAAGGACTTCCTAAAAATGTCATTTTTATTTCATAACTGTCTGTCTATGTACCAAGCTCTGTACCAAGTTTGCTAAGCAACTAAGACTCAAGGAACACAAATAGACAAGACTCTGGATCCAACGAGTATAGTCATGTTTTTTTCCAGAAAACTGGGGATCTTAAATTGCTGTTTAACTGGGACATATGAATGTTGAAAGTGATATTACTCAAAACTGAAAATAGTTGGTAGCTGGAAACAGCAGTGAAATGCAGCAAGAAATAATGATACACAATAATCCTCTTATATGTCCTATTTTGCTGGTAACAAAGCAAAAATGGCATGTAAACACAAGTAGTTGCAATAACCTGATTCCCTCAATGCAAAACTCCCAAATGTCCCTTTTTCTACATGACAGTGCTGAGAGATGAGTCCCAGAATAGTGTGGCTTCATAGAAAGTCGATAGAGTTTCAGATAGATTGAGTTATATCTGGGAAAACAGGACATAGTGAGAGTAGAAATGGGATGAAGCTTGAATTTTCCAATTTCTTTATTTTAAAATGGCAAGGTATGTAATCAAATAATTGATAAAAAGGAATGTCATATATGTGGATCTCGTGTGTTGGACTGGTGACTTGAGATGCTAGAGGAGCTTGGAGTGTATTACTGTAGACAAGGTGCTTCTATACCTGATTGGCCATAGAGGGTTCCAGCTAAGACTTCATACTTCATGTTAGTAATTGATTAGTAATGTTTTTTTGTTTTATTCCAGAGAAATTGTGGATTTGAGGTGGCAATGCATCCGATGCTATTGTGTCTATGCAGATGTGAAAGGAGCGACTTTAGATGTGAATACCTTTAATAAATGGCATATTGTAGAACTGCAACTCACCCTATCGGTGTACTGTTTGACAGCTTCTAATAAGTTGTGGTTTAATTTGGAGCTAATCTTAACTTGTGTGATAAAAGTGCCCAAGGTGGAATAGCAGATGGGCTGAAATGTAAGAAAAAATAATGTGTAACAGATTGGTGGTGGATAGTAATTAAATAGATGCTGGTTTAATGACTAAACACTTTACTAAACAACACACAATAGTGCTATAAAATTTTGGAATCAGAATCATGAGATCTGCCATTATTTTTGCAACTTGCTTTTTGATGGCTTCGGTGTTATTTTAAGTGTTGTACTGTGCAAAATAGATAATCAATATAAAGAATATTAGTAGATAATGAAACTGAGAAAAATAAAAATAACACCAAGGTTATTCTCTCCCGCTGCTGTTCCCTTCTAAGTGTTTATTGATAACCTATATACTTTAAAGTAGATAAGCCTTCAAATAAGACCCTGAAGGTACAATGTGACTTATAACCTTCAATTTAGTAAGGGTTGAGAAGTGTTCGCAACAACCAAGACAAACTACGGGACCAAACAGATGAACAGATGAGCCTGAGGGGTGCATGTTTCTGAGACCTAAATGTTCTATGTTCCCTATTGATTATTCCTCCAATATAAATTTGCATAACCTTACCAACAGAACCTAACACACAAAGAACTAAACTGCACACCAAATTTCTTGGAAAAATTCAGAGGGGAATAGAGGTCACAGTTTTATTAACAATTAGTCTTCATCACAAATGCAGCCCAATTCACATCACATGTAATTTTTTTAAATGGGGGAATCCCTCAAGGAGGAGCCCAGAGCCCTCTGCCCGATTCTTCTTGGTTTCCCTCTTCTCTGCATGCCCCATGGTCGCTAGGGTTGCCCCCCGGCCGGCATTTTACTGGCCTAGCTGGTAAAATACCTGCCAAAGCTGGTAATACAAATTTACATGTAGTTGCCCCTTGGCCCGCCCCCAATCCACTGGAAACTTAACTGTTCTCTTCCTTCTGGCCATTGGCATGATGTTGCTCCGTCCCCTTTTACATCACAGCCAGCCCCTTTTTAATCACGGCTCACCCCTTTTGTTCCTGCCCCCACCACTGTCCGGTAGAATTTTTTTGAAAAGGTGGCAACCCTAATGATGGCCCATGTCATTGGTTTCCATGCAAGCCTGACAGAATGATCACAGCCTGCTAGACCCAGGGATTCTCCACTGCTTGTTGGGCTGTGGTTGGGGTTTGGCCCAGGTCCTAAGCATTCAGGAGAACAGGTCATATTTGTTTACTCATTTCGTTTTATATCGTTTTATTAACCAGCTACAATAAAAATATGTGTCTTAAATGACACCTTATATCCACCCCATACAAAAGGATTTGTTTCACTTTGGTTGGTGACCAGAGCAGAGACTGAAAAGCAAAGTAGATATTTAAATATCATGTTATTTTATACTTACAAATAAATACATAATAATAAATACATGCAAAGCACGGTGGATAGGTATACAGAGGCATTTAACTAAAGAAGTAAAAGGAATTAGGAGCATAAGAGAATTGATGAGTTCAGATATTATAATGCGTACAAGCTTCTGATCTGCTTATGCCTAATCATTACTCATCCGTTATGTCTCAATCAATTGTAACGTATATATATGTAAATACAGACCAATCCCATGGGAAGTACTGATGCATGAGTGCATAATAGGATTGAGCTATATTACTTATAGGGCTACCCTTGTGCTGTTACACAAAAGACATACAGCTATAAAGATTATCCTTTCCATCACTCCTACTACCTCCGAGAAATGAAAAATGAAAAGTGGTGATGCAAAATGACATGTTTGTTCTGTGCCTTGATCATAAATGACTCCACTGGCCCTTTAAAATCTAGGTAATGATAAACTATTAACATATAGTTCTATTGTTTTGCAATAGCAAACAAACTGTGATTCCAGCTGTTTTATAAGATTTCTTTCTTTAGTTTTATGTGGAGCTGCATATTTTAGCATTGCTGAGGGAACAATAAAGGGTGCCTTGGCAGGCATGTGATCACTGAACTGGTTATAGCAAAACGAGACACTTTATGTTTGTTATCATACTTTGAAACATAGCAACGTGATTGTTAATTATAAGTAACTAGCCAGCTCAAAGGGAAGGGGGGAGGAGGGTGTTGCTAATTTCTTGATAGAAAGTTACTGTCCCTTTCCCTTGCTTCATTTGATGCTGGACAGGCAGAGCCCATCAAAATTTGGAATTAAAATTTTCCCATTTTTGTATGGCCAAAACCGTCAAATCAACTAGGGAATTGTTAAAATTTGATTTGAGTTTTTTAAAAATCCACATTTTGATTTTCAAAATGTATCATACACTGGTCCTTTAAGAACTCAAATTTGACTATTTGCCACCGTAAACCTGCCGAATAGCTGTTCTATCCTATGGGGGACGTCCTGGGATCAATTTGGAGTTGCTTTTTGTCTTCCTGAAAATGGAGTTTTTCCAGAGAACAAGCTCGAATTGAATTCGATTGCGGGTGGATCCTATTCGCCCGAGTACATTTTTTTTTTTTTTTAATAAATTGCAGTTGGTCGAATTTCGAGTATATGTGAGTTCATGGGAGTTTAAAATAACTCCCATGAACTCGAAATTCGACCGTTGATAAATCTGCCTTTAACTGTATATGTAGGATATTAGATGTAACCAAGGAGTTTAATGACCCTATAAAGAGCTTTTATACAGGTCATAGAACTGCTTGGTGCCTTAGATGAAATCTAGCAGTTGCCTATCTAATCTTAGAACTTTATAACAAGACTTGGAATGAATGTGTCTTTAAAATTAAATTCACATTACTAGTTTTTAGGGATGTACTGAATCCAGGATTCAGTCAAGATTCGGCTGAATCATAATACTGCTAAAAATGTCCGACTCTTGATTGAATCCCAAACGGAATCCTGGATTCAGTGCATCCCTACAAACTAGTAATGTGAATTTAATTTTAAAGAGACATTCATTTAAGGTCTTGGGGTAAAGTTCTAAGATTATTATTCTTAAAATCGTGGAATTCCAAGTTACATTAACTCAAGTTTGGTTCCAGAAAAATCAGAAAACTAAAAGAATAAGCATCAACACAGATGAAAGGTTAGAATCATCTAGAGTATTGATGGAAAGTGGAGACCAGGTATTCCTGGTTTTAGGCGTATACATTAAGGCATATTCATTTTGCCCACTGCGTAGGGGCACTGTGAAAACTGCTGCAGCCTCTGTGCACTCTTGCACCCCTTATTGCATTTGCACCCAGGGGGTTTTAGAATGACCTCTATCATCTTTAAATGACAACCACACAGTGGCAAAACTATAGAGCAATTATCCCCAACCAGTAGCTTGTGAGCAACATGATGCTCCCCAACCCCTTGTATGTTGCTCCCAGTGGCCTCAAAGCAGGTGCTTATTTTTGAATTCCAAGCTTGGAGGCAAGTTTTGGTTGCATAAAAACCAGGTGTACTGCCAAACAGAACTTCCTGTAGGCTGCCAGTCCATGTAGGGGCTACCAATAGCCAACACACAGCCCTTATTAGGCACCTCCCACGGACATTTTTCATGCTTTAGTTGCTCCAAAACTCTTTTTACATCTGAATGTTGCTCACAGATGAAAAATGTTCGGGACCACTGCTATAGAGAAAGCAAACCTTGCGGTCGCAGAGGGCCCAGGGACAGGGGTCCAGACTGCAGGCTTGGCTTCCAGCTCCGGAAGCCGGGGTGTATGTGTGGGTCAGCGGGCAAGAGGTGGGGGCACGAGGCCAGGCCCTTCTGATGCCCTCTTCCAGGCCCTCTTGTTACCCCACTGAAACCAAAAGTCTTAAAATCTGTTTAGTGTTGTGCTATTTAAATATACATTAGACTACATTTTTTATAAAGAGAGATTCTGAGATTCAAAAGATTTTCTAATGGGCAGTTTGGAGACAAAATCAATCATTAATCATTTCTGTTATACAAAGAGCAGTCAGTTCCTCTCTAAACCTAATCTCTTTAACTACTGTGTTAAATTACTTTTATGCATGTGGAATGAGAATATGGAATGAGAGACAAATGCATCTTTTTGGGAGATGCCAGTTAAACAGAGAACAAGTAGTGCTAGAAAGTAAATGTAAGCTTTTTAAATTAACTGAGAATGTATTCTGGCTATACTCCACAGTTTCATTGGTTGCTGGGTGAGATAAAAACATTGCAACCACAAATTAATTTTCCACTGTAAAGTGCCTTAAATTAACTGTTGCTGAATTTAGATGAAATCATTTGGAGTCTCTTTTTTCTTTAAAGGCATACTAACAATATTTAAAAAAAAAACTTATGCTCAAGTAGTACCAAGGGTTGTATATGCTGGATATGGTTGGTAGCTTTTTAATTGAAAAGCACATTGACTACATACACCTGCCTTCCATCTGGGTCCAACTCACTCAGAGGCTTATTTAGCTGGTTTGCTGCCCACATTCTCCTATAAAAATGCCAGGTGCTGTGAATTCCTAAGCCTCTTAATTAAGTGTATTCTAAAAATGATTACGGGAATGGCAGGAAAATGACAGCATTCTGATATTCCTTTTTTATATTTTAATATTGAGTTTCTTGCCTGAAAATGTGCTTATGCCAATGCTGGAATTTTCATGTGATTGTTATAAAAAGGTGACTGGAGACTCCATGCTTAATGTTTACTCATGTCCTGCTAGGGGTCTACAGCAAGGAACAATATCTTCTAAATCCTGCAGAAGGATTACCTTTACAACACATTCCCCTTTGTGCTGTCTAATGCCAGCATGTATTTCGTCTGCCACCATGTTTCAGTGGATTTTAATATCATACAGGGTCAGGTCAAGCAATGCTTAGTGGGCATTAAACATATTCATATAGCAATATACATTATATTTTTTTTGTTCAAATGCTTATACTATGTGTGAATTGATTTCCTGTCTGCTTGGTCAATAATTGTACAGAAATATACATATAAAGCTTTCTGGTGTGTGAGTGTGCATACAATGTGTTATTGGGAAAGGGGTTAAGGCTGACTCCCAGAGAGCTAAGTAAGGGCGTTTACCCTTTAAATGAGAAGGAAAGCTAGAGACAGTTTATTGCCAATAGATCAGCCACAATATTGCAAGCTAGAGCACTATTTTTTTTCTGTAGAATGCATTACCATACCATAAACTACTCATACTCTCTTGTTTGTTTAGGATAGCAGCTGCCATAGTAGCTTGGTGTGACATCACTTCCTGACTGTCTGTCTCTGCTCACTCATAGCTCTGTGCTCAGATTACAGCAGGGAGGGGAAGAGGGAGAGAGGAGCAAACTGAGCATGCTCAAGCCCTAGCCTTGGAGGTTTAAGATGAAAGAAGGAAGTCTGATACAGAAGCCCATGTGTACACAATAGAAGGAGGACCCAGATCAGCTTTACTTTGAGGGTTTACTAGACCTTTCGGATAAAGCTTACTTAATTTTAGCCTTTCCCTCTCCTTTAAAGAATAGGACCTGCAAACCCCCGAGGGCTTATTTCATACCCTGGAGCCTTAATACATTTTATTGGGAAGGTATTTCCTTGGCAGCGCATATTGGTTGACCAAGATTCAAATATAAAAGAAGTTGAGATCTCCAAGAAAAACATATTACTGAAAGCACAAGCCTTCTTTGTTTAGAATGTATGGGCTTGCAGGCAGTACAATGAATAATACATGGTACAGGTATGGGACCTATTATCCAGAATGCTCGGGACCTGGGGCTTTCCAGATAATGGGTCTTTCCGTAATTTGGATCTTCCCACTTTAAGTCTACTAGAAAATCATGTAAACATTAAATACACACAATATGATGGTTTTGCCTCCAATAAGGATTAATTATATCTTAGTTGGGATCAAGTACAAGGTACTGTTTTATTATTACAGAGAAAAAGGTAATCATTTATTAAAACTTGGATTATTTGATTATAATGGAGTCTATGGGAGACAGCCTTTCTGTAATTCGGAACTTTCTGGATAATGGGTTTCCGGATAACAGATCACATACCTGTAACAAGGAATGTTCAATTATCATTTTATTGTGCATCTGTTTGCTGCAGCTATTGAAAAGAACAGTGTTTTATTTGGCCTGTATGCTCCTACAATTCATTAGTGTCTCTGTAGTTTAGTTGTACCTGTATCCAGAACTGCATTGTTCCAAAACACATAGGGACAAATTTAGTAAGCGGCAAAAATTCGCCAGTGACGTCTTCGCAGGCAGTGCAACACTTCGCTAGGAAATTTGCTCAGACAACGCTAATTCACTAACATGCGAAGTTGCGTCCAGTGTTAATAGAAATCAGCATTGAGTTCCATCACAATATAAAGACACAAAGCCCAGTGATTTTATACAGGTCTTGGGGCTCTGAGATGACTTCTAATACATTATTTTTTAAAAAATACACAAAAGGCATGAATATCCCATACATTATATAATATATATATATATATATATATATATATATATATATTTATATTTATATTTATATATATAGAGTGAAAAAGGATTGCGGCACTCACAGGGTTTTAGTGAAAAAACAAAAAATGTTTTATTATTAAGCCTCAACGTTTCGATCCCCCACAGGGATCTTCGTTATATATATTATTCAAAATGGACCAGCACTCCAATAGTCTTCAAAAAAATGTGTTTATTGAGTCATTACTTGGAGCGCTGGTCCATTTTGAATACTCCACAATACTTCTTTGACCAAGCACCCAACACTTTCTCAAAGTGGAGAGGCCGAAACATTAGTCTTAGTATATATATATATATATATATATATATAGTGCTAAGTGATGTAATTCTGGTCACATGACAATGAAACACAATTATTATAATAAATAATGAACCCCCTGTTGTAAAATATGAGGATAGTAGAAGTCAGCTTGGAGTTCCATGACTAGTACTGAGCAAATATGTCTCGTGAGGAAACTTTGGGCGACTTCGGAAATGCAAATCAATCCCGACAGCGATTCGTATTTTAGCCGGCAGAAAGCAGTATGGGGAGATTAATCGCCTGCAGAAGAGGAGATTTGTTGCTGGGCGACTAATCTCCCCATCTGCCACTAGCCTTGAAGTCAATGGGCGTGTTTTTCGCGGCAAATTTTGCATGGCAAATTTTCCCTACAGTTTTGGAAAAAATTTGCACATGATGAAATTTGGAATTTTGCCGCAAATCCATGACTGGTGAGTAAATTCGGTCATCGCTATCCATGACCTGTGTCATATTACTCCAACTTTGCCTTGTGCCTTTATACAGTCAAGAAACTCCTCAATGTATATTACCAATAGGGTGTGCATTATTCCCTACATAATAATAATAATAATACTTATTAAGACCATGGAGGATGGGAATATGATTTCGATCCTGTGATTTTTTTGTTTCTTTCCTACAATATTTGCTATATCACATCTAGACTACTTCAGTTTGTTAATCATTTCTGTCGTTTGTATAGGACAAGGCAGTTGGAATAATTAGAAAGAGTATAAAGATTCTATTTTATTGCCTGATCTCTGCTAAATATCTGCTAGATTTCAGCTCGTTCTAAGGGGCTATTCTACAAACAAAAAACATGAATTGAATTTGCATGCGACATTAACTAGAAGATCCTTGTTGCTGTATTAGGCAGGACTAATGGAAGTCGTGATTACTGACTTGAGAAAAAAATCATTTAGCAGACACTTTTTAATACAGCTCCTTGCTCTCACATGTCTTCTGTCCTTTTCCTGTTAAATGATAAAATTGCCACCCCTTAAAAAAAAACTCACGAAGCAACATCTGAAGTCCTAATCTTTCACGTTACAAATAATTTTACACTGCGGTGAAAAGCAGAGCTCTCTGAAATTAAACCATCAAAAGCCCCACATCAAATACGTAGGTAGTAAAGTCAGGATTTAGCTATTGATGGATATTCTCCCAAATATAGGCATCTGCTTTGATGTAGCATACAGAGGTAAAGGTCATGATGTAATCACATATCTGCATAAAAAATAGCCAAGGATTAGCTCCCCTCGCAGCTAATTGCCCAGCTTGTGGAACCAGAGGGATGAAGTCAACAGACAGGGTGCAGGAGATAACCTTTTAGCCGATTGATTTCACACGTGCATGACTCACCTTTGTCTCAAATGACTGCACCCACCTCAGGGGATTGCTACACGTTTATATTTCATGTGATGGCCGACAGGGCATAGATAAGGTTTTCCCTGAAATGTTCAGTAATCACTTAGCCCAAGGTTGTCTTGGGCTAATAAAACAGTTTAGTATTATTATAATGTGTGAGGGTGCCATGTGCTCAGTACAAAAGCTTTCATGTAGCATTGTGAGAAATTCCTTACCCATGTCAGTTCTTTGTAGCAATGAATATACCAAATCTGCTTTTAGAATATTATTTATTTCATCCACACCGGCAAAGGACAGTGTAAGCCTGTGCTGTGCTTTAGTAAAAGGCTTCCTCAGTATGTATGGCAAAATATACCCTAGTCATATTGTTGGCCTAAGCTCAAAGAGTACTGAATTCAACTGGAAATAGTGGCTCAGGGAGATCAGGATTTGGAATTCCTCCCAGAACAAGGTGAAAAATGGGTTATAGAAGAGATAAAAATGTTGTATACTGTAGGCTTTAAGCTATTAACTATTTGTTTACTAGTTAATCAAGAAGCTATCCAATTGCGATTTCCATTCTGTGAAAATAAACAAAAGTCTATTTGCCCCAGAGGCAGGGCCGGAACTAGGGGCAGGCAGGCCCGGATTTGTGGAAAGGCCATCTAGGCCCGGGCCTCGGGCGGCAGGATTTTAGGGGGGCGGCATGCTGCCCAACCACACCCACATTGATTAAAAAACACTGGGGATGCGCAGGAGAATTTTTAAAATTTCCAGTGCACCAAATCCCATTGCTCCAGTCCAGACAATGAAAATTTGCATGAAGAAAGGGGACATGGGCGACGAACGACAGTGGGCCTAGGGGCGCCCACTATGTAAATCCGGCCCTGGGGGCAGGCAGAAGAGGCACCTGCCTAAGGCACAATTACACATATGCTGCACATGTGCTTATTTATCAAAATTATATTTGTGTTACTTTAAAACACTTTCATTTTTTGGTGTTACTGTTCCTATAAATACTAAGAAATCGGTTCTAATATCGTTTGAATTTGTGTTTGGGACATTCTAGAAAGAAATAAGTGAGGTACCATACAGGTAAATGGAGAGTAAGGAGTTAGAGTAAGGAAACTCTTATATAGAATATCAGAATAACCTAATCAATCAATTGCTATTGCTGAAATGAAATAGAATAGTTAGCAGTTTTTTTTTATATATCTCCATGGAATATAAGGGCTTATATACAATGTGGGAGGCAGAGTGCAAAGTGCAAAAACTGGGCCATTGTTGCCTTTCATGCTCTCTGAATTGCCTCAGGTCTCTTTGTCGAAATTTGGACAACCATTGCAGGTTAGGCAGAGACACACGCTATTTCCCGAGATTAGTCGCGTAGAATCTCCCCGAACTGCCTTCCCTGCCGGCTAGAATGTAATTGCCGGTGGGATGGCACTCGGATCGATTAGTTTTCATTGTGAGGCAACTTTGGCCGACCTTAGAAAACGAAGCCCTCCGAGTGTCATCCTGCCGGAGATTTAGATTCTAGTTGGCAGGGAGGCAGGTTGGGGAGATTAGTCGCCCGCATAAAAAGTGATTTGTCGCTGGGCGACTAATCTCCCCCAGTAGCTTTGTGTGCCACTGCCCTCAGGGCTGATCCTATCAAATGTGGGGCCCAATTGGGACCATGTTGGCGGGGCCCCTAGACAAAGTGTTGCTGGCTACTGACACAGCAAGTATTTAGGAAAATAAGGGCATACAGGCACAAAATAGAAAGGAAAGGGGCAGACAAGGTAAGAGAGTGAGAGGGATGAAATAGGGGCACATAATAGGGGCACACAGGGTAAGAGAGAGAGGGAGGAAATAGGAGAGTGGACTGGGCCAATTAGTTTGGGGCAGGCTGGGCCGATTCAGCTTGGGAGCAGGCTTGGTTGGATTGGGGGCAGGCAGGGCCTATCAAGGTTGGAGGAAAGCTGGGCCTATGAGTTGGGGGCAGGCTAGACCTATGGAGTTGGGGGATAGGCTGGCTTATCAGAGTTGGGGGTGGGCTGGACCTATGGATTTGGGGGTGGGCTGGACTCTCAAAGTTGGGGGCAGGCCAGGCAGCATCATGTGCTGAGGGAAATATTATCTGTGCTGCCCTGTGGTGCGGGGCCCCCAGAGGTGCGGGCCCTATTGGGCCCAATTGATCCAATAGGCCTAAGGCCGGCCCTGACTGCCCTTAACCCTGTGCTCAGCCAAGAATAATCTCTTAAGTGTGCACTACCTTGGTACTCTTCCACAAATCTTTGTAACTGCCCCTTTAATTTAGTTTTAATGGTATATTGCCATGTAATATAGTATACCGTATAACATATTTAGTTTCTTTTGAATATGGAATGGCAATTTTTCTTCCATTGGATTCACACTCACAAAGGGTGAGTAACTGAATGAGATGAGAAAGGGAGAGTTGCATATTAAAAGTACAGTAGCTCCGTTTCCTCAGTGCAGGTATGGGATCCGTTATCCGGAATTATTTTGAAAATAATCTCCTTTTTCTCTGTAATAATAAAACTGTAGCTTGTACTTACATAGTAAGTAAGGTTGAAAAAAGATACATGTCCATCGAGTTCAAGCTTTTTTTTTTTTTATTGATCCTAACTAAGATATAAGTAATCCTTATTGGAGGCCAGACCAGCCTGTTAGGTTTATTTAATGTTTACATGATTTTCTAGTAGACTTAAGGTATGAAGATCTAAATTACGCAAAGATCCGTTATCAGGAAAACCCCCTGGATAACAGGTCCCATACCTGTACCTGTATAACGCGTTAGGAAATGCAGTGACCATGTACTTCTTTCAACAGATGATAAACATTTGTCTAGCTGGTGCTGCTAACTATTTCAGATATTTTGAAAAATGATTTAATTATCCACTCATGAATTTACAACGTTCTAAAATGATAGCTTCCTTTTCTATGTAATTGCATTTTCCACATAAGCACTCGCTTCACATCAGTTCACAACTACGCTACCCATCGGCATACAAATCATTGGCATCATTTCACCATTTGTGGGTTTTTTTTTTGTGAAATAAAAAGTATAAATCATGTTTGACTTCTGTTTTCAGACTATTGGCCTTAGTTGAATAATTTAATCAAAATGTCAGCCTCCCTTAATATTCATAGTATAATAATCGTTTCTGCAAAAGGTCAAATATAATCAATGGCACATAAGAAAATGATTGGAGCTGAATGCTTGGCATATTATGCTTTGCGTGTTTGTATTGATGTCATCTGTGACATTTCTGTATTTTATCTGAACATCCAATTGCAAATTGTATTTTTCCATCTGAAAAACTGCAGACAGCCAAAGAGGTAGATTAAAAAAAGAGAACAAGACCACTAGCCTAATGTATGGGGGTAATATACAAGGTCACTGTAATACTTTTAAAACACATTGTATAATATTGCAGCTCCTCCTTCATTGTCTGTATCTTGATGCAAAGTCGCATGAAGTACAAAACTCACATACTGTACAAAACTTTCTGCTGTTAAAGCCAAAACGGGAAGCCACAATATCAGCATATTTGTTAAATCCAGAGTTATTTGAATGTCCTGTTGCTCTAAACTGTATTCAGTGTTTTTCAAAGGGCTCTCCAGTCTCCACACTACGGCATAAGTAGAAAAGGTCCAATCCATATAGTGTATCTATATTCCTCTACGAAAAGACACAAATTGAACACAGACAAAAACAAAAATACATCAAGACCTACGACTGGGCAGACACAAATGTAAATGCATATTGGAATGTATCCTTAGTGCTGTTCTTGGAAGTGGAGCTGCACAGAAACTGAAGTCTATTGTCATAGGGTAAACAATTCGGCAAGTTTTCAAATAATACACATTTTAGTGGTTTGTCACCAGCTGAATATTTGTGAAATAACTTCACCAGCGAAGTTATTTCTGCAAAACAGATGCTACTTCACCTTTTCATCATTAGTTGGTAAAGGGGTTGTTCACCTTTAAATTCACTTTTAGTACGATGTAGAGAGTGATGTTCAGAGACAATTTGCAATTGGTTTCCATTTTTTTTTTTATTTGTGGGTTATCAGTTAATTTGCTTTTTTATTACTGCAATCTGGTTAGGCTAGGCTTCAGATTACCATAGCATCCATGAATTCATTTGAATAAGAGACTGGACTATGAATGCAAGTGGGCTGGAATAGGAAGATGAGTAGTGATGGGCGAATCTGAGCCGCAAATTTACCACGAAATTCCACGTAAACGGCGTAAAATTTGCGAAATGCATTGAAGTCTATGGGCGTCAAAATAATTTAGACGTACATCAATTTTGACATGAGCGACAATTTTTATACAAGCGACTATTTGGTCCAAATGCATTAAAGTCAATGATCGTCCGAATAATTTTGACACAGTGGATTTTCGCAGATGAATTAACACTGCAGATTCGTGAGTTCATTTTCTTGCAGCAAAACGTGGATATATTCGCCGCAAATTCGTGTCTGGAAAAATGTATTCGCCCATCAATAAAGATGAGTAATAAAAATTAGTAATAACAATAAGGGGCAGATTTACATATGGTAGAATAGCGAGGGTTAATTAACTCTCGCTATTCGACTGCCAAATGTAAATCCTTCGATCGAATGATTTTTCTTCAACCAAAGCATACTTAGAAAGCCTATGGGGGCGAAGTAGGGGGTCGAAGAGACAGTACTTTGACTATCAAATGGTCGAATAGTCAAACGAATTTTAGTTTGAATCGTTCGATTCGACGTCGTAGTCGAAGTAGCCAATTCCATGGTCGAAGTAGCCAAAAAAAACATTCGAAATTCTACGTTTTTTTTATTCTATTACTTCACTCGAGCAAAGTAAATGGGCCCCTAAATGTATAGCTTTAAAGAGCATTTGTTTTTTAGATGAGGTCAGTCATTTGAAAGAATCAGAAGAAGGCAAGTAATTCAAAAACTATAAAAAAGTGAAGGCCAGTTGAAAAGTTGCTTAGAATTAGCTATTCTATAACATACTAAAAGTTAATGGAAAGGTGAGCCATCCCATTAAGCACTAGGGCTTATCCGGGCCTGACCACCTTGCATAGTCCAAAGCAATGGATGCAGGCCCAGCCTGAAAACTAATTAGAATGAGGCTTGGAATGATTCCAGGTATAGATTTCTAAATCTAGCGCACTTTGCAGGATCTATGAATCTATTTCATGGGCCGCGCCAAGCCATCCGGGCGCCATAGGCAACTCCGTCGGCTTACCCCACTCCTCCGCATGCGTGCGTGCACACCATAATGTAGGTGCTAGAAGGCGAAGGGCAGTTTGGGGAAGGGGAGGAATGGACACAGGAGGGAGGGAGGGACGGACAAATGAGAGAGGGGTGGACAGTGGAGATAGGAAGGGACGGACAGACAGAGGAGGGAGGGAGGGATGGACGGACAGAGGAAGGAGAAAGGGACAGAGGAACGAGCGACAGAGGGGGTAGGCGAGACCTGCAGAGGGGAGCAAATCCCGACTAGGGGTAGGCCGAAGAATCTTGAACAGGCACCTGCCCAGTGCCCCCACAGTGTTGCGCCCTAGGCAGGTGCCTATTCTGTCTACCCCTTGTTCCGGCTCTGGTCTATGTATAATGCTGTGCAAAATCTTTTATGATGAAAAATTTGTGTAAGAAGCTGTGCAGAATAAATGGTTGATTTATCCACAGGAAAATTGAGTTGGTTGGGGAACAGTGAGGTTGCTTGAAATCCTAGTCACTATTAGAAATCTATTCTAAGAGTGGCATTGTCTGTCTTGACCAAAATCTCAGAGCACTGCCTGGTAAAGGTCTTTAGATATTGGCGGAAGTAAAATTGACTGAAAATTGTGTACAACTAGGTATACTTTGGTTGACCAGAAAGCACAGACTAGCAAAGACAAGCACAGGTATGGGATACGTTATCTGGAAACCCAGTATCCAGAAACCTCCGAATTACAGACAAGCTGTCTCTCATGGACTCCATTTAATCCAAATTTTTAAAAATGATTTCCCTTTTCTCTGTAATAATAAAACAGTAGCTTGTACTTGATCTCTAGCCAGCCCTACAAGAGAAAACGGTGTTAACGATTAAGGATATATACACACCTGGACATATAATATATACAAAATATTTCTATAGGAACAGATTAACTTTAGTGCAGCTCTGATGTATATGTTATGTACATTTAATGGCGATATGTGCCTGTCATTTAAGAATATTGTGACAAAAGTGATAGGCAGCATGTGTTGTGTTTATGTTCTCCTCTCCGTTTTTTAGTTGTATGTGTAAGATGTTCAGTAATTTGGCTGGATGTTTAGGGCACATGGATTTTTCATCCTTTCATAATCAGATTTACAGAAATGACTCAGGGGACATATGTAAATCTCACATACAGAATTGGCTTACATTAAATTGAGATTCTCTGAAGTATAAGGGAGCAGCTGTTGCTATTTCCTGGCTCATTCTCAAGTTACTACAGGGTCACAAATACAGTAAAAAAAATTGTTGTCTATAAACAACCATTAATGGACAGTCTCTTTTTATTTCCCTTCCTTTATTTCCATTTAGGTCAAGGGAGTGGAGGAAGGAAAATGGTTAGAATCTATAAAACAATTACACACAATTATTTATAATTCAGAGGCAGACGGAAGATGTCCTGCCATTGCAGAAATATAAAGGATGCCCAATGGAAACAGAGTGTGCAGTTTCAGCAACATATAAGTGAAAAGGCATTATGGAAGTGTCAGGGCAAAGAAGCTACTAAGAGCAATGGCTAGTGTAATAGCATTGTTCCATAACATGCTATATTAATCCAATCTAAATGTTACGATTTAGACTTGGAATTAGAAATAGTGTGTGCACAGATGAATAGAACTAAATGAAGATACTTAATTTAAATCAAATCTGCCATGTTTTGATCATAAAACTGGGAGGGTGGGTCTGCAATTATGTGACGGCTGACTTTATGTCCTAATGCAGTCAGAGACTGAAAATTGCATTAAATTAGCCAAAACAATTTCTTAATTCTTGGCCTAATTTAATTTGTAGTTTACATCACTTTTTTCTGTGGCATTTGATACTGTCCCATTTGTGCTGAACCAGGAGGGATCTAGCTCTTCTTATGAAGAAAAGCTCTTCTGTAGCAGGAACAGTATACAAAATATGGCAGGCAGAGTTCTTTTAGTATATGCTTAATTGCCTGATTTCAGGCAGAGATAGTTGGAATATTTTTTATACCTTCAGGATTCTCAATAGTTTCGGGCTGTTTTGGTTCAATAATCTGATGAATCCAAGTTGTCAAGGTGAAAATTAAATAAAGTTGAGTATTCGGGGCGACAATTCCAAAAGGTTGCACAATTCGATTTTGTCTAAACTTTTCCCCTGCACTGATTTTTTCGAGGGGAATCTGGTTTTGGAGTCCATTTTTTTTTAACTATAAAAAAGTTGAGTTACAGTAATTACCCCCCTTAATGTTATCCCACATAATTATTTCTGCAGTTATTTATTAATCTTAGCCTGTGCTCAGCATAAATGATTTTTTTTTTTGTGATAACATTGACTGTATCTATTGGGATTAAGCACTTTACATTTATAATATAGGAACTACCCTTAACTAGGAGGGCAAGATGTCAAGGCTAGCAAAGCACCAATTCACCTATATAAGATATAAGAAGGGTAAATCGTGTCAGTAAATTTTACCCAAATATTTTAATGTGTGATATATAATTTTTCTTCAAGCATTCGGAAGCCTTAGCCCTAATTATCTTGCATTATCCAGCCTAGTGTATTTTGCTTTATCCCTTACACTGTTGGTCACAGTCAGGAGCCTGTTTTGATAATGTATACAGCTCTTTGTTCTGCAGATATTGAGTTATTTTTCTTGGTGAAACAAAATAATGAGTTTCATTAGATTTTCTCCACCTCAGGATTAAGGAAAATCTTATCACTAGGCAGCTCTCTAACATTTGCTTTTTCAAAGTCTTTAGAAGAACTCAGTAGGCCTTGCTACACTACTTTGCTTTAATGCATCACTGCTGCTTACTTATGGGGTTATGTAATACAACAGTTAGTCATGAGTGGAAGTGGTGCTTTTAACTTAAATGAGCAAAACCAAAGAAAAATTGTGAAACCCCAGAAAAATTGTGAAAACACAACAATGCATAGGAGTGAACAGGACTGCAAAACTACATTATGGTTAAGGTAATTTGCATTGTGCAACAGTACATTGCTCTACATTGTTAGAGAAACTCCTTTCAACTATGCCACAACTGTTCTTCATAGAAAATAAAGATATGTTGCCGATTTCTTCCAAACATGACACCCGGACAGTTATTAGACAGAAAGGAGAAGGGCTGGGGGGGGGGGCTCTCATCCCATTGGTTGATGTGCAAGGCTAAGGATAATAATTATTTTCGTGGGTTTTTTTGCACAAAAGTCTGTGTTATACAAGGCATAATTCAAGCATGTATTCACAAATATTTTGGCTGCTTGCACAACTGCGCATTTCTTCACAATACTATACCAGGGGCAAATATGGTTACTCATTGGATGTAATTTATAGACACTGGGTAAATTTGCCCATGGGCAATAATCCATGGCAACCCAACATGAAATTATTGCATTCATTGTTCTACCTGCAGCTGCCTGAAAAAAGTTGCTATGGGTTACTGCCCATGCACAAATTTCCCCAGGGTGATAAATGAGCCGTACAGTATGGTGTGTAAATAAGTACAATTATAAACCTAATTTATTGCCTAGTGCTAAGCCAACATTTTATTTCACTCAAAATTTTTAGAGTGGGGATTACATCTTTTCTGCTGCAAATGACGTCTGGTGTACCTATTGGCTCCAGGGTTCCTCTCAATAATAGTTGCACTTGTACACACCTGTACTAGATAGGTGCAATGGAGCTTGCAGAAAGTGTGTTTAGACTCATGTACCTTTAATGAATGTCATCAATATATCCTGTTTTCTAGTTTTGCATGATCGCAATTGCAGCTACGGTACTAAAATAAGCTTTTATGTCTGCCATTACCCTTAGCTGCTGTATTTGCAACAAGGATATTGCGTAAAAATTTAGCCTTTTCATTAAAATAAGAGCATTCTTATTAAATAAATATGGTATATTTACTTTTGTGTATGATAGTTGAATGTTCCTGCACTTAAATAAAATTGTGAAAATGTCCTATTAATGTTTATTCAAATTAATGTCTAAAACACAAGTAATGACTTCACCCGCACATATTTTGTGTATGTTTCTCTTTTTATAAATTACAGGAAAATATGTCTTACCATATTGAGCAACAAATGTACATTCTTTTCTACATGGAATCACCCGGGATATAATAATGTCAGTACTGTTACATAAATGTAAGCGGAAAATGCATGGCCATACAATATGGAGTACAGGAATGTGTGGCCCCTAAGTTTTCTCCTCATGTTAAAATGATAGATACAGTAAACAAGAGAAGTCTGATTGTCTTGACAATAGAAGATGTACTGTGTAAGGAGCAGCTGATGTTGGACAGCAATGCAGATTGTGAAGCTGCCACAGAAATGTTTGCAAAATTCCATGGAAACCACAAAATAAATATTAAAAACAGCTGTATTTGTGCTATTTCCTTAGAATGGATTATCACAAAAATTGACTTGGCTTAACTGCTTGCCTGCCATAGAACTTAAATTCTGCTCCGCTAGATGTAAGGGACCTACTGGCTCCATAAAATTTACATTTCTGGGTTACTATTTGACCTACGCAGGGCAAGAACAGACAACCTTCCCATACTTTGTAGCTTTTTGGATATTGGATTTCTGGAGATCCTACAAATGTAGAATGCTTTAGGGAAACAAATCCTGCTAACAATGCTCCCCACTACATCAGTCAGAGCTACCTTTAGTGGGATCCATACATGGCATCATAAACCTTGTTCTCTAGTTTTGTTAACTGATACGCATACCTACTTGATTATTTACTTGGACCCACCCAGCATGTACATACTTTTTATGCATCTCACACAAATACAATACATGTGAAACACTGGCTCATACTTCATTATAAAGATAAATGACAATACATGATAACTGCTTAGTGTTCAATAGTCACTAGAAAATAAAAAAGAATGAAAGAAAGTATAAATAAAACTTGCTGTCTCTCAGTAAGACATAAAGTTAACATCAGGTTGACCAAATAATTAAATATGATTGGGCCAGTATATAAGGGTATGAAATGTTAATTGTTAATAGTTCAGCAATAAAGCTGGTGCGGTGGCCAGGCTTGCAAGTGTGAGGGACAAAAGCCAGTGCCAGGCAACATTGGACTGGGGTGTGGGGGACTTCAGGGGCCCCCATACCCCAGGGCCTCCCAGCCCCAAACCCCCCAGGCCCCACCACAACAACCCCCTTCATATGTTGCAGTCACAATCGGGCCTGCACTGCCCCAACCGCAAACCCCTCGAGCAGCTGCCCCTGCAACCACCCCCGCCGCATAATTTACTAATCTTGTGGAAATCTTGATCCAGAGAGCAGATCTGGGGCCCACAAGGACCAGGGCCACCAGGTTTTTTCCCAGTGTCCCGATGGCCCAGTCCGACCCTGGTGCCAGGGAAAGGATAGTGCTGTAATTATTCGTTGTGAAGAAGTCACCACAATAAAGATTGAATTGTTTCACAAGAAGTCTTCTATAATCCTCATTGACAGGCCCAGATTTGTGGCAAGGCCACAAAGGCCCAGGCTTAGGGTGACAGATTTTAAGGGGCGGCATGCTGGAGCAGGAAGCAAATATGTGAGTTTGTGCATGCACTGGAGGGAGGGGTGCCAGAAGCAGCCAGCCTAGTGGAGAGTATTTTGGAAATCCGGTGCTGCTCATTGAATCATACAAGTGTACTGCTATAAATCAGTAACCATCCAAATACAAATGTAACTAAGTGATTTTAATACAGGTATGGGATCCATTATCCAGAAAGCTCCGAATTATGGAAAGGTCGTCGCCCATAAACTCAATTTTATCCAGATAATCCAAAAGATTTTCTTTTTCCCTATAATAATAAAACAGTAGTTTGTACTTGATCCAAACTAAGTTATAATCCTAATTGGAAGCAAAACAAGCATATTGGGTTTATTTAATGTTTAAATGTTTTTCTATATATATTAAGGTATAAATATCCAAATTATGGAAAGATCTGTTTTCCGGAAAACCCCAGGTTTCCGAGCATGCTGGATAACAGTTCCCATACCTGACATATAACAAATGATAAGTATTAAATATCACATACCAGTCACTGCAGTCCATGGGTGGGTTCTGAGGGAGATCCTTATTTATTACAAACTTATAAACAGGCAAATCAAGGAAAATAAACCATGAAAATATATGTTTTGTGCATGGAACAATATAGAGTTTCACTTCTAAAGCATTAATCAGATATGCACTGGTCAAGATTTGTTGTTTGTTGTGAAAAGAACACTGTGCATTGAACTGTGTATAAATCCTCCACACCACTCCAGCAGAATTATTAAGCACTCTATTTGCAGAACTTTTCAACTGATGAACAGAAATCTTGATGTGAATAGGTGTCCTTGATTGACTTATTTCTTTCACAACAAAATACTATTTACAAAAACGAAAAGCCCTGATCTGACCCCAAATGTTTGGCTCCAGTCTCTGAAAGCTTGAAAAAAAAATAAAGAGATGGCTAAATTACTTGTTAAGCTGTTGACACAAATGTTCAAATGTTTTAGCTGAGTGGCAATTAATTCATTAGAGACATAGGAAGCACATACAATGTAAGGCATGAAGCAGAGCGGGAATTTTGGAACACTAAAAACAAAGAACTTATTTTTGCTTGTTAAATAAACTTCAGAAAATGAGCGTGCCTCCATTACGATAGGATAAAATTGATGACAAATAGACATAATGGAATCTATAAAGTAGGGGGCACATTTACTTCTATTCATTCGAGTGAATGAATAGAATAAAAAATACTTCGAATTTCGAACGTTTTTTTTTTTGGCTACTTTGACCATCGAATTGGCTACTTCGACCTTTGAGTACGACTTCGAATAGAACGTTTCAAACTAAAAATCGTTCGACTATTCGACCATTCGAAAGTCGAAATATTGTCTCTTTAAAAAAAACTTCAACCCCCTACTTCGCCAACTAAAACCTACCGAACATCAATGTTAGCCCCATAGGCTTTCCTGTCAATTTGGGATTGAAGGAAAATCGTTCAATCGATGGATTAAAATCCTTCGAATCGTTTGATTCGAAGGATTTAATCGTTCAATCAAAGATTTTTCCTACGTTCGATCGAACTAATGAAATGCGGTAAATCCTTCGACTTTGATATTCGAAGTCGATGGTTTTTACATAGACGGTTGAATATCGAGGGTTAATTAACTCTCGATATCCGACCCATAGTAAATGTGCCCCTGTATGTAGCCTTTGGTAGACACTAATGATACCTGATTAAATAGATACAGATTTGGGACCTGTTATCCAGAATGCTCAGGACCCAGGTTGTTCTGGATAAGGGGTCTTTCTGTAATTGGACCTCCATTCCTTAAAGCTACTACAAATCATGTAAACATGAAATAAACCCAACAGAATTGTTCTGCTTCCAATAAGAATTAATTCTTTCTTAGTTTGGATCAAGTACAATGTACTGTTTTATTATTACAGGAAAAAGCAAATCATTTTTAAAATGTAAATTTTCTGATTTTAACAAAGCCTGAAGAGTGAAGACGGCCTTCCCATAAGCCAGAGCTTTCTGGATAATGAGTTTCTGGAGAACAGATCCTATACCTGAACCATGTTTCTTCACACACACAGTGCACCTTCCAACGTTCTCTGTTTAAATGGGACTGCCCAGAGCTGCTTATCTAAAATCCAAGCCAGGGTTGCCAGAATATGTGTGTGGTTTTGGATTTTTCAGGATGTGGTTGGGCATAACTAGGTGTGTTCTCTGCCAACAGGAGCATTTTATAAAATGTCCTGATTTTTACATCTCAAAAGTTGGAGGGTAAATCTAAGTGTACTTTATAGAGCAGAATGATGCAAATTTGTAGGGGTTTATAGCTACTAAGGCATATACAGTATATGATAGGTCAAAAAAAAGATTTGTGGGTTTTCAATGAAACAAATGACACGATTATTTATAAGTATTCGCTAGCATTTTCTTATGAAAAGATGTGACTAATTCTTTTGCAGTTTCATGAATTTCCCATAGACTTGCATTGTGAATATTTATTTTTGTTGTTGTTGATGTGTGAACATGCTTTCATGGCTGGTTGATAAAATGTAGAGCAAAGATAGAAGTTTGGGGCCCATAGGATAGAATAGCATTTACCTTCCCAAAATTGGCAATACTTTTTTTGGTGATAAGAACAAAAGGGGAAGTGGATAAATGCTTTAATAAATTAGCCACATCATTACAAATGTTTCAGCTCTGGTAAAAAGCTGTGATTACATTTGAGTCGCAAAAAATCAACTTTGGCCTACATTTGTGAATATTTTCATAAATTTGAGAAAAGTGCCACCTGCTGGACAAACGGGGACTTTTTGTAGAAAAACAAATAAAAACTTTAGAAATGGCCACTGTTTCAGTGTTACACTCATCTGCCATATATTTTTTGCTTTACCAATGCCATACCCCTACATACCCCCACACTATCTGATTATATAAAGTTTTGGGAAACCACAAGTGAGGAATGGGTTTCGCAACCTTTTGATGCTGCTACATTACAGAAATATTGCTGCTCTGAATTATGGAAAGGCCGTCTCCCATAGACTTTTATCCAAATAATCAACATTTTTGAAACGTATTTCCTTTTTCTATGTAGAAATAAAACATTATCAAGTTCATATTATCTGTATTAACTGTGTATTACTATAGATATTATACCAGGTGTCTAGGGACCACTGCACCACTGCTATAGTCATTGAAAGTGCAAGGGTAGAAAGAAGAAACCATAGTCCTAACAAATGTTACAATACTGACCTCTAGTGAAACAATTCAATTCAGCTTTTGTGTTAATAAGAACTAGCAAGCTTAAACTGTTACCACACAAATAAGCCATATTTATTATATCATATGTAAGCCCTACATATTCTTACATTTATATCATTTACACTTTCTTGATGTAACGGAGCTAAATATACTGTATAGTCCAGCTGTATAAAATCTAAAGGACAAATGGACATTTTATTTTGTGATTTTTCCTGCTAGATGTGGAATATTGGTATCCTACAATTTCACATCTCTGATTCTAAATAAACATTCTTTCCAAAAATGAATAACACAACATATCAATGCCACACGTTCCGCAGGTACATGTAGATCGGGTGAGTCTAGTCCCATGATTGGAAGGAAGAATAGTGGGTAGTAGTGAAAGGAGGATTTATGTGATAACCATGGAATGCTTTGAAAGGGGTTAAAGAATAAGAAAAATTTAAATTACTGGGTGTGCAAATGTTAGGCACCTCCCAGTGATGATAATCACTTATCTGATACCTATTTTTGCTTGCACAGTGGTACCCCAGGCCAGTACAGTTTTCTGCTAACAGGAGTCCAAGCCCGGGATACTTCTGTGTGAGCAATAATAAGCAATCTGTTTTTCCCTCCTCTGCAATGGGTGCATGTGCACAGTAGAATAAAAAGCCAAACTCAAGCAAAAAGACGCTTTTTTTCACTCTATTGGCAATGTGTTGTCCTGGGGCCATTGAAGAATGAAGCAGAAGAAGATGATTGCTCTGTGGTCAGTGCAGTCAACATTTGGCACCCTCCAAGGACAAAGCAGGGATAAAGTAAAGAGTTTAAAAAGTTAATTATACCTTCTGTTTATCCTGCTGTGGAACTTATCCATTACAGAAAGATCCATTATCTGGAAAACCCCAGGTCCTGAGCATTTTGGATAACAGGTCCCATATACAGAATGTTCGGGGACCAGGGGTTTTCTGGATTAGAGCTCTTTCCACAATTTAGATCTCCATACTCGTCTACTGAAAAATCATTTCAATATTAAATAAACCTAAAACGATTGTTCATATTTGAATTATTTTAAAGTGCAGCCAATGGAAGATGGCTTTTTGGATAACGGATTTCTGGAAAACAGATCTCATACCTGTATAAATAGGAATCAAAAACTGAGAGATGAGTAGATAAAAGGGTGGTATTCTGATAAGTAATGCATACCCAACTATTGTAGTTATGGTATGCTAGAATTCCTCCCATAAACAAACCAACACACAGGGGCTGGTTCACTAACTTCGAGTGAAGGAATCGAAGGTAAAAAACTTCGAATTTCGAAGTTTTTTTTGGGCTACTTCGACCATCGAATGGGCTACTTCAACCTACGACTACGACTTTGAATTGAAGGATTCGAACTAAAAATCGTACGACTATTCGACCATTCGATAGTCGAAGTACTGTCTCTTTAAAAAAAACTTCGACCCCCTAGTTCGCCATCTAAAAGCTACCGAAGTCAATGTTAGCCTATGGGGAAGGTCCCCATAGGCTTGGCTAACTTTTTTTGATCGAAGGATATTCCTTCGATCATTGGATTTAAATCATTCGAATCGTTCGATTCGAAGGATTTAATCGTTCGATCGAAGGAATAATCCTTCTATCGTACGATCGCACTATTTGCGCTAAATCCTTCGACTTCGATATTCGAAGTCGAAGGATTAACCCAGTCGAATATCGAGGGTTAATTAACCCTCGATATTCGACCCTTAGTGAATCAGCCCCTAAATAAATAAGTACATCTATTGGATCTTATGCTGACTGCAAAATGAGACCTACTCATGTTATCTTCTATGTAACCTGGTCCATTTAGCCATATTGAATAGCTACCTCCATAGCTACAGAGCCATGTTATAGGAAACATGGGAAGTTTTGAGTCCTGACCAATCAGCCACGAATCACTGTAGTTATTTTTTTTATTTTATTTTAAAAGATCGCTTCAGGCTTAAATGAGTTACTAACACAATTTTTTATTTTTTTGGAATGCTAATGAAAAATAAATAAAGCTCTATGCTAAATGGGTGGTTCACCTTTTAGTATGTTATAGAATATTGTGTTTTGGTTTTCATTATTTGTTATCGTTTTTGAGTGAATTGTCTTCTACCTCTTTCCAGCTTTCAATGGGGGTAACTGTCCCCGGCAGACAAAAACTATTGATCTGTGAGTCTACAATTTTATTATTATTACTTTATATTATTTATCTTTCTATTTAGGTCCTCTCCTATTCTTATTCCAGCCTATCATTCAAACCACTGCCTGGTTGCTAAAGTTATATGACCCAAGCTAGATTAGATACTAGATACCAGCTGCTGAACTACCAAACTGAGGAGCTGCTGAACAAATAGCTAAAACCTGAAAATAAAAAAACAAAAAATGAAGACCAATATTTGCTCAGAATATCAGTGTATACATCATACTAAAAGTTAATTTAAAGGTGAACAGCCGTTTTTATATGAATTACTGTAGCAAGTTTTGGAAAGCTCTGATTCACTCAAGTTGGACTAGGGCAGCATTAGTTTTAGAAATTACAAACATGAACAAACTAGTTTCTGGCACTGTTTAAAAACTGTATCTTGTAGTATTAATAGTCAAATAGTAATGTTCTCTCTTAGCTGTGAAGTGTTACACAAATAATGCAGGCCAACTAGTAGTGTGCAAAAACCTTTTGTTTAGTAACGGTATGGGACCTGTTATCCAGATTGCTTTGGACCTGTGATTTTCCAGATAAAGTCTCTCTCTGTAATTTGGATATTCATACCTTAAAAGAGAATTCAACCCCTTTGGCGCTAAAATCCCTCCCCCTCCCTTGTGTTGCCCCCTCCCTCCTCCCACCCGACCTACCTCACCCCCGGACAAATGCCCCAAACTTGTTACTGACCCCTCCCTGCAGTTCCTCTCGAATTCACGGCAGCCATGTTCACCCGTGCGCTCTTCTTCCTGTATTCGCCGTCATTTGGTGGCGCATGCGCAGTAGAGGGCTTTACCGGTAAGGATATACTGCACATGCGTCCGAAAGTCACGAAGTTTCCGATTTCTCTTTTCGGAAACTTCATGACTTTCGGCGTATGCGCAGTAGATCCTTACCGATAAATCCCTCTACTGCGCATGTGCCACCAAATGCTGAATAAACTGCTGAATAAAATGCTTGCTCTTTTTCGCGCACAAGAAATTTTCGGAAAAATGTCATTGATAAATAGGGGAAAACAATTCTGTGCAGATTTGGTAGTAGTAGTTTTTCAAAAATTGTGAGAACTTTTCAGATTTTGAGAAATAACCCCTAAATGTGCAAACCCAAAGATATAAAGATGGAGAATAATACTGATATAAGAGAAAAACAGTTACTGTAAATTAATCCACTTATTGCTTTTATTTTAATAATGGGTGAATTATTGTCATTCGATCAAATATATGAAAAATAAAGAAAAAACAGAACACAGGAATTTGATTAGGACATTAAGCACTTTCACTATATAACATATCATATATTACATACATGATAGACACTGGCCCTTTTGTCATTATTTAAATACAGATGATGATCAACATAAGTCACAGATTTGGCTGCACATAACACAGGTGCATTAATAGAGCCCTTGTAAGTTCTTCTGTCTATTTGAATAAAAATATTGTTTACATTACACAGAGAGCATATTTTTAGATGGGTGGAGTGCATACAGATTTACAATATATGTGTTACTTTATTAAGACATAACTAAGTAACAAAAAACCCTGTTTTTCTTTTTTTTAGACAGGGAATTATTGTATTTAAATATTTTCTTATATGGCCTTAGGAGTGCACCCACAACCCTCCTCTTGTACCTGAAATGTAGCCGGAAGCTGTGGCTGAGCTTCATGTGGTTAGTGCACCCTCATACCCACCCCTTTAAATTAACGGTGGCCCTATGTCCTTGTTGTTTTTTTTATTAATCCTTGGTTTGGGCAATTTCTCTCCCTTAAAAGCCACAAATGCTAGTGGCTGGGGAGGCTTTGGCCTTTTTGTTACCAACGCCTGTGAGGCACCCATTATATCTGCTGCACTTATCACTAGGTAACACTTGCACAGACCCACACACATTACACCTATTACACTTCTCATTTAGCTTTTCCTTTTTCATCTCCTTCTACATCTATACTCACACCTGTACTTATACTCACACAGTAAGTCTGTAAGTCATCAGCACATGTCTAATGCTTGCAAACAAAGATTAGTAGCCAAAAAATATTTCATATCTAGCCATAAAAGTACCCTTCCATGCTTCAAAAGAGGCTTCACCATTAACTTATATGTACTGTATGTTCCTGAGTATGTAAACCCAAAAATAACATTTTGCCTAAAATTAATTCTAAGCAGATCCTGAAATATAAATTACAACTGAAAATTCCGAATCCTTTGTGAAAGATGTGTCTGAATATTGAAATATTGCATATGTAAATTAGAGGAACAAGGGGGAAAGAGAATCCAAAGCTTGCTGAAAAAGGCCAAATTTGTGAAGAATCCTGAACTGAATTTTGAATTTGGTGCATTCCTAATATCTGTTAATCAACTGTCTTCTGCTGCTTTGTTCCAAAGGTCAGAATCAACAGACATGGGAATAGAAAGGCTATACAGTCAAAGTTGAGGGAGCGCACTACCCTACCAAAATCTTACTTCTGTGCTACACGTGTTATCCTGTCCCTCTACAGGCACAGACATAAAATATAGAACACATGGAGCATCAAAAAGTTATATGTTATCCAGAATGCTTGGGACCTAGGGTTTTCCAGATAAAGGATCTTTCTGTAATTTTGATCTTCATGCTAGAAAATAATATAAGCCCAATAGGCTGGTTTTGCTTTCATTAAGGATAAATAATATCTGAGTTTGGATCAATTACAAAGTACTGGTTTATTATTACAGATAAAAAGGCAATCATTTTTACAAATTTGCATTATATGGATAAACTGGAGTCTATGGGAAATGGCCTTTCTGTAATTTGGAGCTTTATGGATAATGGATTTCCGGATCCCCACACCCGTATTTGTAATTTTATATCTCAGATTTGCTTTTCAGGTATATTACAGGTATGGGACCTGTTATCCAAAATGTGCAGGACCAGGGGTTTTCTGGATATCTATTATTTTCTTATAAGGATTAATTGTATCTTAGTTTGGATCAAGTACAAGCTACTGTTTTATTATTACAGAGAAAAAATAAATCAACCCATTACAGAAGAAACAAAATAATTTTTAAAAAATAGAACTTTTTTTGCTTTAAACAGGCTTTATGGGAAAGGGCCCTCCCATTATTTGGAGCTTTTTGAATAACAGGTTTCTAGATAAACGATCTCATACCTGTGCTAGATGCAAATTTGGTTTGCTTTCATCTGTTTATAAGATTTTCTATACAGCTACTGAGTTTTATTAATAACATGACAGCCAATGATATTATAATTATATTGGAGTCGGCCGAACCCCCGAATCCTTCGCGAAAGATTCGGCCAAATACTGAACCAAATCCTAATTAGCATATGCAAATTAGGGATGGGAAGGGTAAAATATTTTGTACTTCCTTGTTTTGTGACAAAAAGTCAAGAGATTTCCCTCCCCGTCCTTAATTTGCATATGCAAATTAGGATTTGGCTTCAGTTTGGTCAGGCAGAAGGATTCGGTCGAATCCGAATCCTGCTGAAAGGGTTTTCACAAGATTTAAGTGCCACATGTCACTGAATGTCTATGAGTTATTTATTGTGCAGGTCCTAAATTATACACTAAACTCACCTTATAAACTTGAGATTGGTAAAATATTTTTCTCTGTAATTGGTCGTGTGCTTTACTAAGTACAGTTGTCCAATGAAATGGATTGATCTGATCAAATTCACGTGGATGTTTTCTAGGGATGGTCTATTAAACATGAACTATGCAGTTTGTCTCTCTCGTAAATAAGAATATAGAACAAATAAATACACCTTTCCTCTCTAATCTTCACACGAGTAAGGTAACAGTTTTCACACTTTTTTCAAAAATTCGCCAGCGACGGCTTCGCAGGCAGCGCAACACTTTACGCCAATCGTAAATTCGCGCAGACAACACTAATTCACTAACACGCAAAGTCGCGTCCAGGGCGCCGAAGGCCGGCAAAGTTGTGCTTGCTTTAATTTGGCAAGCAGAGCGAAGTTGCGCTAGAGTTGGCTAGTTTGCATAAGGCGGGAAGTTAAAGTTGAATGGAGGTATATGTTGCAGCAAATACATTAAATTACACAAGCCCTGGGAAGCTTAATAAAAGAAAAAAGAGTTGTTATAATGCCCTACACATGAGCTCAGTGTATAGTTTATGTGCCATATGTTAGGAAATGTAGGGGGGAAGCCGATTACCAAAAAAAATGTACGCTCTTTTGCAGCCTATCCCCCTGAAAAAAGGAAAAGTCCTATCAACTCTATTGCACTCCGCCTGGTCTGAGCTGGCGAAGGCAAGTCTGGCGCAAGAGGTAACGTACAGTAAAATCTGCATCTTAGTGAATTTGCGCAGATATGTCCCTTTGCCAGAGCACAACTTTGCCTGGGTTGAGTGTGAATGAGCGACAGCGTCAGTCTCTTTCACTAGCGAAGTTACGCCTGCGCCCATTAGTAAATTGGCAAAGTACCGAAATGACATCACGCTGGTGAATTTTCGCCAGCGTTAGTCACTTCACTCTTTAGTAAATTTGCCCCCATGTTCTCACTTCCAGGAAGTTTGGCAAAATATTGCACAAATGATACTATTAGCTCACTGTTAGTGTATGTGTTGTGGTACAGTGTGCAGAGCTGTCAACATCCCTATTTTATTGGGAGTTACACAAATCCTGCAGCCTCCTTCCCAGTCTCCTGTCACCTTAAGTCATTCTTCTGATATTTTCAACTTTCTATGTGAAATCCACTATGCACATGCGCAGCATTCACGTCACTAGTATTATCAACATTTTTTCTGTCACTGGTGGCAATAAAATGTTTCTGTGATGTGTTGGGCACACAGGCAATTCTCCCAGGCAAATATCGCCCCAAGGTGGCATCTCTGAGTGTGATACAGTGTTTTCTGCTACATGATCACTTCCTTAAATCTTCTGCTTTAATTGTTTATTTCCCTCATAATACAAAGATATATTCATGAGATAATTCATAGACCTAAATGCAGCATATTCTTATGAAGTTATCAGTACAAGGCAAGCAGCATCTTATATATGCATAGTTACCTATGTATATGGCTCTACACTTTGACTACTGAGATATGTACCTGGGCAATGTAATGCTATTTTTCAGCATGAGCCCAAGATGATGATGTCACGCAAGAGGCTTTGAGACAGAATAACGGTTTTTAACTGTCTTTTGCTGAGACTGCTTGCGAGAGAGGAGTGGTAGTGAGAGGCTCGCAAGTTTTTTGGCATTCAAAGCGATTACTTAGCGATAAAATCTGCATTTTCGGATCGGTGCCCTCTAGGAGTGTGGAGAGGAGGAGATAGGGTGAAGAAAAGAAGAAAGGATTAACGTCAAAAGAAGATGGAGAGGATACAAGAAAGGAGATTGGAGAGACATGGAGGTGATGTGGATACGAGAGAGAGGATCCCATGGCAAGGCAGGGAAGAAGGTAAGGAGAAGTGGCCTTTAAAATTGATATGGACCCACCTAGATATATAATAAAAGCCACTCAATTTGTCAAGGGCAGTAAACCATAGAAACTAAAGAGATGCTTGCTTTTAAAACTGCCCACTACAGCACTTGCTCATTGAGTTCCTAGATTGGATTTCCTATGTGGCGACAGCTATAACAAATTTTGCCCATTTTATTGCATCGCAATCATCTTTCCAACAGTATAGCCTAATTGTTACCTCTTCCCCTTTACTATTTACTGCATTTACTGTTATCTGCGCATGACTGTTAATAACCCTGTCATTCTTCCAAGTCTGACATTGTATTTTTAATATTAAAGGGGAAAATACTGAAACAAGAAACTTTCTAAATACAATCAATTGCAAATTCTGTACTGTTTCTGAAATAATCAAGTTTGTCTTTAATATCCCTCTCTCAGCATATATTTCTCTTCATTCTCTCTTTATGCAGGAGTTGGGTGTCAGATAATCATTGACAATTAGATCCAATATATCTTATAGAGGGGGCTCCAAGAATATGTATTAGAGCTCACTCGAATAAAATCACCAGGATCCTGTCTCTCTACATGCAGGATTTGTGCAAAATGCAGTTATTTTGCTTTACTGGAATTTGTTATTTCAATGAGCTCTAATACATCTGCTAGGAAAGGGAGCCCCCCTATAAAATATATTGGATCTAACTGTCAATGTCTATCTGACCCAACTGCTGCATGAAAAGAGAGGGATAGTGAACATAAACTTGATTATTTCAGAAACGATGCAGAATTTTTATTTGATTGTATTTACACAGTTTCTTATTTCATTATGCTTATATTAAATTTAAATTTTCGTGATAGTTCCCCTTTAATGTAATTGATTTACTTTTCTACATTTTTGTTACATGTGGGCTCTACAGCAGAAGAAAAAATAAGATGTTTGCTTTTAATCATGCAACCTGCTTATAGAGTGCTACACATGTTTAGATGTGTATGAAACTTTGCTCCTTTTTAATACACAGCCTGCAAATCCTCTATCCCATAGTAGTGCGCAGTATCCATGGCTGCCATGGGTGTCCACAAATAGAGGCAAGGGAAGGGCACTTGCCCTCCCTTGGAGTCTCTGACCTGAACTGATGCTGTTTCAAGCCTTTAGATATGATCCCGGTACAATTGAACACTGATTGACCCAGCAGTATAGCCAATCACTGTGAAGCTGTTCACGATTGGATAGACTGGTAGGATTCACTCTGCATCCTAGCCAATCCCTGTGCAGCTGTACCGGGACTTAGACTGAGGGGAAGATAAGCAGTTTGTGCAGGCAAAGGAAAGGTAACAGCACTAAAGTTTATTGTCAGGAAAAGCTCCAGATTTGTCCTAATCTTCTTCTTGTCTTGTGTATGTGTCTGCCATGTACATGTGTGTGTGTTTTACTTAGTATATCTGATTCTGCATTGTGTGTTTGGACCTGACCCAGATACCTTTGTGCTGCTGCCTACAGAATTGTGTATTATTGTGTGTATTTGATAAGTATTGTCACCATTTCTCTACTTGTGCAACTGTGCATGTTATATCTGCTTTTGTTGAGTGTATGTATAATCCTATATGTGTGTGTATGTGTGTATATACTGTGTGTGTGTGTGTGTGTGTGTATATATGTGTGTATGAGTGCGTTTGTGTGTATATATACTGTGTGTGTATGAGTGTGTTTGTGTGTGTATATGTGTGTGTGTGTATATAGTGTGTGTTTTTATATATACATATATATATATGTGTGTGTATATACTGTGTGTGTGTGTGTATATATGTGTGTGTTTGTATATATGTGTGTGTTTGTGTCTGTGTATATATATATATATATATATATATGTGTGTGTGTATACAGTATATATGTGTGTATGAGTGTGTTTGTGTGTGTATATAGTGTATGTGTTGTGACACGCCACTGGCCTGCACATGCACTTTTTGGGGGAATTAGCGTTTGGTAGGCAGGTAGCATAGGATTTTGGAGCTTAGAGACAGGGACACCAAGGTTAAGGACAAAACACAGCTTTATTAAGCACTGGGCATTTCCAACAAAAAGGCAAGAGAAAAATACTCAGGTTACAGTCCAACTTCACTGTAGAACATGCAGGGTACAGTTCAGCAAATACACTGCAAAACATAGGGTTTTCCCCCCTCTGGTCGCTCACCATCAAGGGAACCTCTCACCCTCTTGCACTTTGAAGTATCTGGGCTTCACACTCTCCTGGGATTCAGACTCACTAGCCTCTGCCAGTCCTTTCCTCTTTCTTTCCCCACAAGGGATTTAGGCTCCAACCTCTGGAACTCTCTTGCTGGCAGCAAAGCTCCTTCTGCCCAGCTCTGTCTCTGACAGCCCCTCACTTCCCTGGAGAGCCCTGAGTTATGCTCACACAGCCCTTTTACATTGCCAGGTAGATCCTCTCTCAGTTGCCACTTAATTACCTGGCTGAGAGGGAATATTTACTCTACCTGAGCCGAGTATCCCTCTGCAACACCCATCTTGCAGTTTAAATGTACTCTTTTCTATGTACTTTCCTGCAAGACAGTGGTGTTTTCCAAACACTCTGTTACAGTGTGTATATTTGTGTGTTTTTGTATGTGTATATACTAGGGATGCACCGAATCCAGGATTCGGTTCGGGATTCGGCCAGTATTCGGCCTTTTTCAGCAGGATTCGGATTCGGCCGAATCCTTCTGCCCAGCCGATCCGAATCCTAATTTGCATATGCAAATTAGGGTAGGGAGGTAAATCACGTGACTTTTTGTCACAAAACAAGGAAGTAAAATGTTTTTCCCCTTCCCACCACTAATTTGCATATGCAAATTACGGTTCGGATTCGGTTCGGTATTCGGCCGAATCTTTCACATCAGATTCGGGGGTTTGGCCGAATCCAAAATAGTGGATTCGGTGCATCCCAAGTATATACTGTATTTGTGTGTATGAGTGTGCACCTGCCTGAGTCCCTGATTGAGTAAAGCCCATGTACACTGCTGGCAGGACCCGCACCCTATTTGTTCTCCCATGTGATCTGAGCTATCAGCTTTACAACTAGTACTGTGTATCTATCCAGCCAAGTCTTCTAGAGGCATTATTTATGGAACTGGCACCATTGTTATTGGCACTATATTAATTCTGGTGTGTTTTCTGGTTTGTTATAAAAATTATTCTGCACTGTGTTCTTGGTGATTATTTATTGAATTGACACTGTGAGATATTTAGGTCTATTATACACAGAGCTGGCCCTATTACCACATGGAGACAATTTACATGACATTGGCACTGAAACTCTATTCTGGGGCATTACGTACGAGATTGGCTCTGCACTGTATGTGCTTGCATGAAGTGCCATTTGACTATGAAACAGTTAATTGCGTTTATAGCTGTAATTAACGTTCCCAAAGCAAAACTGCCTGTGCCTGCACCACTACTGGAGCTCCCAGCAACACTAGTGTGTAAAGGATCAAATTAACGTCTTCTCCAAATAATGCAGGTTTTTTCTTTCACATATGTGTCCATCTCATGCTAGTGCCACACGTTATGTTTATTGGCTTCAACCCACTTACTTATGTCTGCAATGAGAGGGCACTGTTTCAGCCTGGGTAAATATACACAGAATGGGTTTCAGCACAAATACATGTTTTCAATCCAAAATCTGCTCTGTGTATATGTACCCAGGGCAACACTGGGCCTGTCAATGAAGAGGCAAAAGTGAGTGGGTTCCAGCAGATCAGTTGTTTCTCACTAGTCTGAGACTGTTAATGCAAGTGTGTAAGTAAGAACTACGGTTACTGACCATTGTATCTTATTCACCTGCTAATATTTGTGTGCCTAAGGCATGATTTGCTTGTAAAGTGGATAAAGATGTCCACATTGGCTCAGAGTTATGACTCTTAGGCGCAAATTCACTAAGCGCCGAACGCTAGTGTCAATTCGCTAGCGTTTGGCATTTTCGGTACTTCGCAAATTCACTAACAAACGCTGGCGTAAATTCGCTAGTGTTACTTCGCACCCTTACACCAGGCGAATTTTCGCTAGCGACGTAACTACGCAAATTCACTAACTTGCGCAGTGTACTGAACGCTACCTTTTACGCTAGACTTCCTTCGCCACCTCAGACCTGGCGAAGCGCAATAGAGTAGATAGGGATTGATTCAAAAAAAGTCAAATTTTTTTCTAAGTCCCAAAAAACGCTGGCGTGTTTTCTACATGATGGGTGATAGGCTGAAAAAGATCGAAAATATTTTTGGGGCTCCCCTCCTTCCCCCCTACATTTCCTGACTCATGGCAACTTACCTAGACAGTGGGCACATGTGTAGGGCAAAATAAAATTTTTATTTGATGATTTGAAGGTTTTCTAGGCATTTGTAGTGCTGATACGTGTTCCTCCATTGAAATTTGAATTTGGCGCCATATGCAAATGAACCATCGCTAGCGAAACTTCGCTTCGCTTGGCGAATTAACGATAGCGCAACTTCAAAAACTTATGCTACCCCTGTGCGCAACTTCGGATTTTAGTGAATTTGCGGAGCGCTGGCGAAAATACGCCTGGCGAAGTGCGGCGAATTTGCGCCTGGCGCAACTACGATTCTTAGTGAATTTGGGCCTTATAGTATTTCCTCTGTGCCACATTTTTTTTCACCATCTATTTAAAAATTTAGCTGACCAATAATTCTCTCTTTCAAGTGTATTAATAATCCCATAGATTTGTTGCCATGAAAATATTTGTAAACATTTTGCTTGTGATGCTTTTAGCTACTTGCCCCACCCTGAAAAATTTTCTGTGGACGCCCATGATGGCTGCTAATCTTTAGTAACTTAATATAATAAACAATACAGATTAATGTTTTTTGTTTGGGATGGCTGTATTTTCTGATATGTGAGTTCTCCTTCAAAATAAGAGTAATTTTAAGATGAGTTGAATCATTATATCCTTAGCAATTGAGTGCCACTGCCCAAGAATAAACTTTCCATGACATTTAATTAATGGATATGCGTATAGACAGATGGCAATGAATCAGTGAAAACCTTTGTTGTTTAGACAGCAGCAAGAAGGAATAGTATAAGCAATGATTAGATGATTACCTTGGGTGACTGAACCGGGGCAAACTTGCCCTGTGTTAGTAAATGAACCCCAGTGTATCATAACAAATGGACAAAGGACCATTGAAGGGTGAGAGACTTTGTTTCTCCAAGGCTTGTACATATGTAAAGCTGCATCTATTACACAACATACAGCCATGTGTGTTATTAAGATTTATATATCTTCAGATATTTTCACTCCCAATAAATTTGAGGTGACACAAAGTCACAATATTCAATGCCTTTATCCATAGTGGTCAAACATATAAGGTGTTTTAAATTGAAAAATGAGACAAAAGTTTAAAATTCCTCTTCCTTTTAAATACAAGGAAATCCATGTGAAAAATTATTTGCTGAATAGTTTTTTAGCATTATTTAAAAAATGAAAAATGCTCTCCTGAAATTGTTGTTTTTCATGATCACAGGCCAAATTCTGAAGACAAGCCATCAGTGCTGTACCATCAGCTCTGTGACTTTTGTGCTTAGGATCTTCAGATCAAGCCGATTCCTGTGCCAAGGACATGCTGTATTTCAAGTACAGGTACACATTTGGATCTGTTTATACACACACATATATATATATATATATATATATATATATATATAAAGAAAGTACTGGATCAAGCACTCCCACGCTGTAATTCATCACATCACCCAGGTGCTGTCCATTAGTCGGATATTTAGAAGTAGTCTTCAATTCCGGACGTACACAAGGATTTTTTATAAAAGTAAAAACTTAACTTTTATTTAATATATGGTTAAAAGAAAACAGGCCAACTTTTTTTTAAAAGTAAAAACTTAACTTTTATTTAATATATGGTTAAAAGAAAACAGGCCAACGTTTCGGTCCCCATCTTGGACCTTTATCAAGACAATGTTTTCAGATTAAAATCACAATAAATAGATAAAAGCAAATTGGTAAACCAATCAGCATACAACTGCATCAAATGACATCACAGGACTCTGTCCCCTCAAATCATTAGAAAATACTATTAAGCTTAATGGGTGTGTCATTGTTACAATGTGGCAAAAGATGTTAAAGTGGTTATCAATTAGTTGCACAAAAATAGGTTACTTCAAAAAATAAGTTACTTCAAAAAAGAAAAACACTTATTATCTTTGATTAAGGAAACATGAAAAGGGGCAATTCTCATTTAGTCCAGCTGGTGACAAAGTATTCAATTTCTTGATCCAAAAACTTCACGCTGCAATAAGATTTTTGACCTGTTACCTCCCCTCCTCAGTGGGGGGACATGATCTATGGCTATATATTTGAAAGTTGGAAGTCTGTGGCCACTTTCTAAATAATGTTTTGCCACCGGTTTTTGGGTTTTACCATCTCTAAATGCAGTACTAATGGCGGACCTATGTCCGTCCATTCTCAAACGTAGAGTTAGATCTGTTTTACCTACATACGATAAGCCACATGGACAAGTAATAAGATAAATGACATGCGTGGTGGTACAGGTGATGTAATGTTTAATAGTTAACCTCTCCCCTGTGAGGGGATGTCTAAAGATAGTACCTGGGCACATGTATCTGCAAGATGTGCAATTCGGACACCGGAAACAGCCTTTTTTGTCATTTTTTAACCAGTTACTTGAAGTATTTTGGTAACAATTCAGAGGATCATTTTTAACCAATATATCCTTAAGGTTAATACCTCTCTTAAACCCTACCATAGGGCATGTTGGAATTTTCAGAGCAAGGCTACTGTCTGCTGTCACAATATTCCAATTACGCCTAATGCTGTTACATATTTTCCTAGAGGCGTCATTGTACTGATGGGAGAAGATTATATTAGATGTATCCCTCAGGGGTCTGGTCTCGCCATTGATCCTCTTTTTAGCTATAGTAAGGGCTCGATCCAGGACTTTACTAGGATAGCCTTTTTGTCTAAACCGGCTCCATATATCCATAATCTGTTTCTGAGCACCTTCATCATCTGAGTTGGCCTGTTTTCTTTTAACCATATATTAAATAAAAGTTAAGTTTTTACTTTTATAAAAAATCCTTGTGTGCGTCCGGAATTGAAGACTACTTCTATCTATATATATATATATATATATATATATATATATATATATATATATATATATATATATATATATATATATATATATATATATATATATATATATAAATATGGTGCTAACCAATCAATAATTATTACAGTCCATGAAAGCACTCACAGCAGACGCCATCCAGCGTGTAACAAAAGGTTATTTTTTTAATAAATAACCTTTTGATACACGCTGGATGGCGTCTGCTGTGAGTGCTTTCATGGACTGTAATATATACAGGTCTGGGACCTGTTATCCAGAATGCCCGGGACCTAGTGTTTTCTGGATAACGGATCGTTCCGTAATTTGGGTCTTCATGCCTTAAGTCTACTAGAAATTCATGTAAACATTAAATAAACCCAATAGGCTGGTTTTGCTTCCAATAAGGATTCATTGGGGCAAATTCACTAAGCGCCGAAGCACCTAACGCTAGCGTCAATTCGCTAGCGTTGGTCATTTTCGTTACTTCTGAAATCCACTAACGAACGCTGACGTAAATTCGCTAATGTTACTTCGCACCCTTACGCCTGGCAAATTTTTGCAAAGGACGTAACTACGCAAATTCACTAACGCGCGTATTGTACTGAACGCTACCTTTTACGCTAGACTTCCTTCGCCACCTCAGACCAGGCGAAGCGCAATAGAGTAGATAGGGATTGCTTCAAAAAAAGTTCACATTTTTTCTAAGTCCCAAAAAACGCTGGCGTGTTTTCTATATCATGGTGATAGGCTGAAAAAGATCGAAACATTTTTTGGGGCTCCCCTCCTTGCCCCCTACATTTTCTAACTCATGGCAACTTAACTGTACAGTGGGCACATGTGTAGGGCAAAATAAAAATGTTATTTGATGTTTTGAAGGTTTCCCAGGCATTTGTAGTGATTCTACGTATTCCTCCATTGAAATTTGAATTTGGCGCCGTATGCAAATTAACCATCGCTAGCGTAACTTCAATTCGCTTAGCGAATCAACGCTAGCGCAACTTCGCAACCTTATGCTACCCCTGAGTGCAACTTTGGATTTTAGTGAATTTCTGGAGCGCTGGCGAAACTACGCCTGGCAAAGTGCGGCGAAGTTACGCTTGGCACAGCTACGAATCTTAGTGAATTTGCCCCATTATATCTTAGTTGGGATCAAGTACAAGCTACAGTTTATTATTACCGAGAAAAAGGAAATAATTTTAAAAAATTTGGATTATTTGGATAAAATGGAGTCTATGGGAGACAGCCATTCCGTAATTCTGAGCTTTCTGGATATCGGGTTTCCGGATAAGGGATCCTATACCTGTGTGTGTGTGTATATATATATATATATATATATATATATATATATATATACACACACACACACACACACACAGTTAATTCAGGGTATGCTATCTTTTCTAATTATTTTTTCTTTTATTTGTATGTGTAACCAGCATTATGCCTTCCTCATGATGGAGTTTGTTGGAGATCAGCTGGTGCGATTTTGGTGTCTAAGGATAACCAGAAAACTGTAAGTGGGGAGATTACAGGGAGAGGCACTGGCACGGGAAATAAAGGATTCTAAAACTATTGAATAACTTTGCAGTTAGAACCAGAAAAAATTAAAGTAACACTTTTAGAAGTTGTTCACAATACTTTTTAAATCTTTTTTTTTAAATCATAGATTTGATCAGGCCTGTACTGGGAGTAAAAATAGGCCCTGCCATTCCAAGTACACAGAGGCCCAAACATCCCCCTTCCAGCCCACTATATGGTAACTTTCTATGGAACCATACAGCAGCCCAGTGGCGGAACTACTGGGGGAGCAGGGGGTGCGAGCGGGCCAGGGCTCGCACCCCCTCAGGGCTCCCCGGCAGTCCGTTCGCCACTGAAAATGCGGCCGTGTGGAGGGGGGCGGGGCCCAGCTGCGCGGCACGCACCAGGGCCTGCCCCCCTCTACGATCGCTACTGCAGCAGCCCCTCTGGTATTTGCCAGAACCCACAGATTGCCAGTCCGGGCCTGGATTTGATGTATTCATTATATTGTGTTATATATATTTGGGTCAACTGTTCCCATAAAACCTCTCTTTGCGTCGGTCTCCCGGCGTAACCCCTCGGGTACCCGTACATCATTTTGTTACAAATAAATAAAACAAGTCCGTGTGTTTTGTGAGTGGGGGGGGGGGTTAGTAGCACCCGGCTGTAGTGCAGGAGTACGTGAGGCGGCATTGGAGATGTCAGCTGAGCTAAACAACAACAAACTGTCCTGCAAACATACACTGAGCCGTCTAGGCATGTGTAAAGTGTCTGGCTTTCAAAGCAACACATTCCCAGAGAGGATAGACTGAGCCCCTCTACTAACTGTCCAATAGCGCCGCTCTCCTGTACAAACGCCCTGCTTGTGCCCTGATACAATCCACGCGGGGAAAGACACCTTCTCCTCTGGCAACACTCTCCAAAGGATTATCTGCTCTCTTACCGACCAACAGGCGCTAGTGCGCATGCGAGAAAAAGCGAAATTGCGCAAGCACAAAACAAGTATGTGCTGCGAAGAGGACAGAGCGCACACGCCTACTCTGCCTACCCCTAGTTCCGGCCCTAGATTAGCTGGACATCTATGAGGATTGTTTATACCCAGGTCTCCATTCTGCTTAGCAGGGCCTACCACCAAAGGGGCCTGGTCAGACAGAGTATGACGAGTCTACCAACAATGTAGTATTGAGGCCTGTGAGTTCCAATGGTGGCCATTAAACTGCAAAAAAAGTTGTATATCTTCATTGTACCCATAATTCCCTTCTCATCCAGATTTCTAACACTTGTATAAATGCCTTATTGTCCGTTACAGGTATATCGCACCACAAAACATCCTGCTGGAACAGGATGACCAGACCAACACCATTCAGAAAGGGGCACTGGAATACACAGCCCCAGAGGTGAGCAATTCAGTTTTTGTTTATTTTCATCACAGACATCAGTGAAGTGTTAGTATTCTTTAAGCAAATTTCATCAGTTATAGTTTGAACAGCTACAGTGCAGGGAAGGAAAAACATATAGGCACCATTTACTTGAATAAAAATAATTTAACTTTTGAAACTAAATCTGGTTTTATTGTCAGTTAATAGTTCTCTTATTTTTTTAAGAAGACACAAGAAAAATCCATGGAGAGATCCAGACGTGATGAGACGCAGAAGAAGCAAATCAACCACAGGGAAGATGGAGAAGCAGGTAAGAAAAGATGGTAGAAAGGAATTGCTGTGAGATTTTGATATGAGAAAACCCCATTGTTTTCAACTGTCCCATAATCCTTTACTGTTATTTATATATGGCTGTAAAACTCCCTAAAAATTTGAAGCCTCTCACTATGGGGCATATTTATGAAATAGTGAATTCAGAAATCTCCACAGTCTGCTAGAGGGAAATTCTGCCACTCTCTATTCATTTCTATGGCATTTTTAAAGGCATATTTATCATAGGGTGAACTTTCACTTTCACCCATTGATAAATACTCTTTTAAAAATCCCAGAGAAATGAATGGAGAGTGGCAGAATTTGACTCTAGCAGACTGTAGAGATTTCTGACTTCACTATTTCATAAATATGGTCAAACTGTATATATATTGTATATTTGAACTGGATTTCTAAGAAAAGTCTGGTATTGGTAGTCTACATGACCCTGGACACACACATCACTCCTACCTCAGTGTTCATTTGTCATGATTTGTTGTCATAAACACCAAACCCAATTATCCTCATGCAGCACAAATGTAATTGGCCAGAAATGTGCTATTTATACTGCAGATAGAGTTGTTAAGATGTAGGACCTAATCATAGATATCTTTTTCTCCAATAGGTGGAAACAAGGTGGAAGAAGTTGATGCTACATGTAATCCACTGAGTATTCACAACTTCACCTTCTATTCTAAGCTTGGTCAAGGAAGTTTTGGCAAGGTGAGTAATGCCCCAATTTGTGGCATAAGTAGGATATGTGTAGGTATTAAATTTGCATTCAGTTACAAAGTACTGGAGTTCAGAATGTGTTGTCATTTTTCAACCAATTATTTATATAGATATGCATGTCTTATTTAATATGAACTCTCTTCACCCTTTTCAGGTTATGTTGGCTACACTAGGTGAGAGGAAGAAATATGTGGCTATGAAGATCATAAAGAAAAAACCTGGGTGCCGTTTCAGCAGCATCGTGACTGAGGCCAGTGTGCTTAAGCTCGCCAGTGCAAGCCCATTCCTGTGCCATGGTTACGCTGCATTTCAAACACAGGTTAATATTTTGACCAAGATTGCTATGCAAATTATTTGTTTCCTGTTTGTGCCAATTCTCATTTTCCTTTTTAATCATCATTGTAATCAGCGGCATGCGTTCATCACTATGGAGTTCATCCGTGGGGGCAGCATTGAAGATCATCTGGCAAGATATGGACGTCTGGAGATGAGCAGAGTACTGTAAGTATTGGACTGGATTGTGCTTTAGTTGAAATGAACTGGCACAGAAAATGCATTATAATGCTATTGAGTAATTGCACAATAAATACATGGGCAATTATTTGAATTTATGATTTATGTAAACTATTTTCTGTTTAGGTTCCATTCAGCGGAGATTGTTTGTGGTCTGGAATTCCTCCACCGCAGCGGCATTGTCCATCGGTCAGTATAGCTTTGGTCTCTGGTCTTCAGCTCTGGTCTCTCTACTGTTTAAATTGTTATTGTTTCTAACACCTGTATAAATACTTTATTCTCTCCATATTACAGAGATCTGAAGCCAGAAAACATCATGCTGGATCAAGAGGGTCACATAAAAATATGTGACTTTGGTCTGGCAGTTAAGAACATGTTCGGCGACAGGACCATCATTGGCCGAGCAGGGACACTTGGATACATGGCACCAGAGGTAAGAAATACAATTCCATATATTTACACCATTTACACCACCACTGGAGAATTCATTTGTTAAGTGAATTAATTCTGGTATTTTCTTTTTGTTTCCCAGGTCCTGCAGAAGAGGCGCTACAATGTGGCAGTTGACTGGTGGTCATTGGGCATAATCATATGTGAAATGGCCACTGGTATTTGCCCATTTTATGATGGTAGCAACAATGAGAAAGTCATTCAGTCTACCATCAATGATGAGCCGAAGATCCCTCCTTCCCTGAATGAGGATTTGAAGGATCTTCTAGGAAAGGTTGGTATGAACACTGATCTGAACCCGTTTATTTCTTTAATGGTTTCCACACAATCCAGCTGACGAGAAAGCCCAATGTGTTTAGGACTTTGCAATGTGAGGATGCTACTTGGTTACTTTCCACAGGGTAAGCATCTATTTAAATAATGGTCATATTTTAACCTTAGCTCCTGGAAAAGGATCCTCAGAAGCGTCTCGGTGTTTATGGGAGTGTGAGACACCACCCATTCTACTCATCGATCAATTGGGTGGAGCTGGAGAGGAAGAGAATACCACCCCCTTTCCAGCCAAAAGCAGTAAGTATGTTTTTGCTAAACACTAATTAAAAAGGAATTAATGCTCATTGGTACACACAATATTTCTCTTCTGCCTATTTGATTTTTTACATTACTAATTGCCTTACCAGTATATTGTCTGTAGTGTACAAAATCAACAGTGCTATTTAATTATACCACTAGGATGTCATATCAGTATTTGATGCTGTACTATTTTAATGTCATAAATATGCATTCCTCATCATCCGGACTAAAATAATTATTTATTACTCAGCCATCAAAGAAGCGCTTCATGCCATATGGAAAGAAGCTGTCATTCTTGGAGTCACCTCAGATAAACATCAGTGCAGAGGAAGAAAACAACATTCCTGGCTTTTCTTTTTCCAGTTCCGCTTGGCTGAAATAAGTAGGAAATTACTAACTTTCTCAATTGTTCCCTCCCATCTGCTGCCACTGAACAATTTCATAATAGGAATGGGTAAGATATAGATAGGTATAAAAAAGTATTGATATGTATAAATAGGTAAAGATAAGTATTGGTAGGTATAGATACATATACAATTGCTGATCACTAGGTATAGTATAGTATAATAGTATATGCAGTGCATGGTGTGTGAATGTGTGAGAGAATGTGAGATATGAAAGGCCAAGGGCGTAACAATAAGGCAACAGGGGCTAATATTGCAACCTGCTTTGCCTTCATGCATGTGTCTGTGCAATGTTTACCATTTTTATAATATACTGCTGATCCAGATCAGGAAGGATTTTTTTCCCCCACTCTCTGGGGCAAATTGGCAACAGCTTCAGATGGGGTTTTTTTTCCTTCCTCTGGATCAGTTAGAGCATTAAATAGAATGATATGAGCAAAGGGTGATCTTCATAGACATGTGCCTTTTCAGCCTCCGGTTTTAAGCTTTACTGTGGTTAGTATAATATTATAAAACTGTTATAATGTATAAGTGATAACATTTCAATGTTACATGGAGTGAGATGTCATCTCACTTATAGGGGAGCCAATGGCAAATTATTCACATTGGATTTCCCCTGAGGCATGTTACGCCCGGAGTGAATGGTCAGTAACAGGGTTGAAGCCTTGACGTGGCGTTACTGCTCACATGTATGAACATGTGCTAATTCAACCAGTGACTGTGAGACTATGAGTATGCTATCTTTGCAGTGCCAAGTGTATTTTAGGCCAGAGATATTTTATTATACTTGAGGTTTGTGTTAAGGGGCAAATTTACTAAAGGGTGAAGTGGCTGACGGTAGCAAAAATTCACCATCGTTACGTCATTTTGTGGACCTACTCTAGCGCTACTTCGCATCCTTACACCAGGCGAAGTTGCGATCTGACGAAGGGACGTAACTATGCTAATTCACTAACTTGCGCCAGACTTTACTACGCCACCTCAGACCAGGCGAAGTGCAATAGAGTAGATAGGACTTGGTTAAAAAAGAGTTGACATTTTTTCTAAGTCCCAAAAAACGCTGGCGTCTTTTACTTTTTTAAGGGTGATAGACTGAAAAAGATCGTAATTTTTAGGGTACCCTCCTTACCTCCTACATTTGATAACATATGGCACCTAAACTATACTGTGGGCACATGTGTAGGGCATTAGAATAAATTTATTAAGGTTCCCTGGCCTTGTGCAGTGTAATGTGTTTTCCGTTGCATATTGTATTTTAACTTCGACCCCCTGATCGTAACATCGCTAGCGCAACTTCGCAAACGATCGGTAACTTGTGTGCAACTTCGAATCTTTGTGAATTTGTGCAGCCCTGGCGAATCTACGCCTGGCGAAGTGTGGCAAAGTCAACGCTGGTGCAACTACGAAGGTAAATAAATTTGCCCCAAGGTGTTGCTGACATGTCACACACTGTCACAGGATTCATAGTCACTAAATTAACCATGGATGGAGGGCACACCGATTTAGCAAAATATTTAATAAAGCAAAATATGAGGCGCAGAAACTAAAAGTTACCCCCACATAGAGTAACTGAATACAGTACAATCTATCCATGGATTCGTGCACAGGTTTAAAAATTCAAAGGCAAGAGTGGTATATTTAAAAAATAATTTTTACTGTTATGCTGGATAGACATCAAAAACAATTCAATATTAAATTAACAAGTACTGTGTATATACATCATATAACAGAACATATACTGCATATACCAGCCAATAGTATTGCTTAGCAAAAAAGACAAACAAAAAGGAGCTGAAACACCTACTGAGAAAATGAGAATAGCCCCAACGTTCGGCCCATGACTATGGCCTTTGTCAAGGGCCCTGTAAAACATGGTGACTGTGACTGCACTGTGGCCCAGAGTTCTTCTAAATCACCCCCTATGTGGCACGAAAAAACGATAAATGCACACCAGTGGCACCTTGTGGTGAGAATAAAGTATAATTTTTACTTATATTTAGCTATGTAACAAAAGCAGCTTGTCATTATTATGGTGCTTTATAAAGTACAAGATAGAGTTTATAAATATAATAATGTCACCTGCACAATATCCTTAATAAAGGGCTAAAGGGGGGTTGAATGCAGCATGTCAACTAAATCACAGTCAGTGATATGAACGGTCTTTTCTATATTCTATACACACACACTGCATGTGTATCTTAAACTGTAGGTTTACCAAGGGATATGGGAAAATAAGAATTATGCTGTAGATGACAACCCAATACAATGCAATCTCGATTTTAGATTTCAGGGAACTAAATAAAAAAAAACTAAAGTGCAGGGACATATAAAATGGGGGACACAGAAATCAAGGTCAGGCAGAGTAAAAAAAAAATTCTATAGTTAACTTAATAGTACATCAGGGGTTAATGGATACTCACTGGCTGGGCTTTATATGCGGATCACTCATTGTTGTACTAATTATATAACTATAGACACATCTGGGGTTAATGAGCCTGTTTTCAATTTTATTTGGTGATTATACTGGCACATCTATGCTGATTATGCTTTTTTGTAATCATTATACTGGCAGGTCTAGGATTAATATGCCTATTATCCATTTTATTTAGTGATTATTCTGGCACATCTGGACTTACTATGCTGATTATACATTGTCTGTAGTAAGTATACTGGCGCAGCTAGGGTTAATGCTGATTAGCCATTTTTGCTGTAATTATACTGGTACATATAGGGGGTTATTTATCAAAGTCCGAATTTATCTCAATATTTTCTGAAAAAAACTCAGACCAAATCCGCATGGGTTTTTTGGGCTTAATGATTAATGCACTTTCACGAAAATTTTGTTTGCGGGAAAAAATCGTGACAAATCAGATTTTCATGATTTTTTTTCGGATTTTTCATCCGATTTTCAATATTTTTTCGGATTGTTCACCCTAAAACTCATAAAAACTTCAGGGTATTGCCAAAAACTCAGCACACATCAAAAAATCATTGGGACTTCTCCCATTGACTTAAAGAGATACGGACACCAGAAAAGAATCTTTTTATATCTATAATAATATTGCCTTTGAATGCTATTTATAATTTTGCCATAAAAGTATTTGCTTGATGCTCTTACATTACCTGTCTGATGCCCCATGTTCCTGTATGAGGGGGCTGGCATATTTGTTCAGCAGTAGTCTGTTAGCATTAGAAACTCTAACTGACAGGTTGAGAAGAGATAGTCAGGTTGGCAAAACAGTCAGGTTTAGGAACTTCAAATAACAATTACTTACAAAAGCAGAACGATCAGTGAAAAATGATCAGTATGACCTATGGGTAACTTTTAATATAAATTAATATTTTGGAAATACATTTTTTAGTGTCAGTATCACTTTAATGCAACCTCGAGAGGTCTGAGATGCCGGATTTTCAGATTCTGACTTTTCCATCCTTGGGGTTTAATAAATTCTGAAAAATGTGTTTTTTTTTTTTTTTTAAAAGTCCGATTTTATAAAACAAATCACAAAGTTTTCGTGATTTTTGCATTCAGAGTTTAGTAAATAACCCCCCTTAGGGTTAATATGTTGATTATCCATTTTATGTAGTAATTATACTGGCACGTGTGTGTTTTTGGTAAAATCAGTGTGGTATTTAGGAGCTTAGTCACAAAGTGGATGTGGTAAAAAATGGCAGCGCTATATATACTCCTCTTGTTTTTGTCTGTCTTTCTGCTTTTCAAATGTTGGGAGGTATGCAGATTGACAGCACTGCTTAAATATGTTGCATGTAATGAGATATTTGGTCTAAATGAAGTGGTTGGTCCATAACAAAAACCTTTGCAGACCTGGAAGCACTTACAGAAGCCATTAGAATGTATTTGTGGGACCTATAGATGGAAGTAAGTGATGAACAATCTGACAAAATGCTGTGACTGAAGGGGATAACCCAGGTGTTGGCTTCTTCGTTGGCATAATGAAAAAAACGACAAGAGGGATGATAAGTACATTGGTCAGACCACATTTATTCATCCAAGATTCAAATAGTGATAAAAAAACAAAGTACTTCCATTGTTATTTTCCCTGCCTTTTATTTATTGAGGGATTTATCTGCCTCCTTTGCCAACATATTGATAAGCTTGTAGGACTTGATAGTGTAACTTATCTGGTCAACATCACAACTAGAACTACAGAAATAAGATTTGATTTTGCATCAAGTAGGGACTGGGCTTTAAATAATGCAAATAATACATAGTGACAGCTTGTCAGTCATAACCTGGGAGGGCCCCATCCATATTTATGAAACATCAAAGTCATTTCTGCCAAAACAACACCCTGTTCTAGGAGTTACCCACAATGCCAAGCGCAGCACATTACACCAGAGCAAGGGTAACAATGTCCACTTGAATGGACAGGCTATGAAGTGCCATAGTGGAGTAGTGGGGCCCTGAGATGAGGGAGGTCGGTCCCACCTTCCCCAGTCTGACACTGTGCCAAGGTCAAGAGAGAAGAATTGTATCATCTCTCTATTAAACGGGTGGTTCACCTTAAATTTAACTTTTAGCATGTTATAGAATGGCCAGTTCTAAGAAACTTTTCAATTGGTCTTCATTTTTTATTTTGTTCTGTTTTTGAATTATGTGTCTTCTTTCTTCAGACTCTTTCCAGCTTTCAAATATGGGGTCACTGACCCCATCTAAAAACAAATGCTCTCTAAAGCTACAAATCTATTGTTATTGCTACTTTTTATTACTCATCTTTCTAATCAGGCTCTCTTTTATTCATATTCTAGTCCCTTATTGAAATCATTGCATGGTTGCTAGGTTCATTTGGACCCTAGTAACCAGACTGCTAAAATAGCAAACTTTAGAGCTGTTGAATGACAAGCTAAATAACTAAAAAATATAGTAAAAAATGAAAACCAATTGCAAATTGTCTCAGAATATCACTCTCTATGTCATACTAGAAGTTAACTCTTTAAACTGCAAATAAATGCTAAAATCTCCCTTATTTTCAATGCAACTATCATTGTGCTTCCGCCTTATATCAGTAATTTCCATCCTCAGTTAACAACTCCTTGCCATTACCCACCATTAATACATATAAGCAGAGGCCAACCTAACATGAAATTAAGCTAACAAACCAAATGTTTGCATTGTTGTTGGTTAGCTTTTTAACTCTTGCAATGTTGTAGGAATGTGCCTGTATGACTGTGGGGACCTTCCCCATAGGCTAACATTGAGTTCGGTAGGTTTTAGATGGCGAACGAGGGGGTCGAAGTTTTTTTTAAAGAGACAGTACTTCGACTATCGAATGGTCGAATAGTCGAACGATTTTTAGTTCGAATCCTTCGATTCGAAGTAGTACTCGAAGGTCGAAGTAGCCCATTCGATGGTCGAAGTAGCCCAAAAAACACTTCGAAATTCGAAGTTTTTTTACTTCCAATCCTTCACTCGAAGTTAGTGAATCGGCCCCTTAATGCTGCCCTTGCTTGCCTGTTACATGAAAACTCCCAATGTTTCCACTTTTGAACCTTCATATGTCCTAATGCTGTCCAAAAGTCTCCTATCTGTCTCTGACCCCAATCTTTGCTACAGGCTCAGTTTCTTTCTCCTGTGTTGATTCCATGTGCCAGTTTAATGTCCAAGACAGCTGCTTCGCTGTTGTTTGGTTTAGGAAGTAACCATTCTTAAAGGACAAGGAAAGTTAAACTAAAGAAGTAGCTAGAAATGTCGTACATTGTGTTTTGTGCTTCTGTACCAGCCTCAGGCAACCAAATCCCTTTAGCAGTAAAGATCTGTGTCTCCAAAGATGCCCCAGTAGCTCTCCATCTTCTTTTCTGCTGATTCACTGCACATGCTCTGTGCTGCTGTCACTTACTGAGCTTAGGGACCCACTCACAATATACAGTACACATAGAATAGAAATGTCACAATATAAGGCTGATTAGTAATTAATACAGATAATTACTACATGGCAGCACAGAAACCAGTGCAATTAGTATCAGAATTTAATAATTAGCCCTGTAGCATCAGTTTATATTACGGACAAACCTCATTTTCTGATGGATAATTAGTGACGACCCCTAAAGTTGGCCATAGACGCAAAGATTTGACCTCAATATCGGACGAACTATCGCACATCCTCATCTTCCGACCTGCCACTAACCATTCAGATCAAATAAAGCAGTAAAAGAACAGATCAGCTGATTTTCTTACCCTACAGCAGGGATCCCCAACCAGTAGCTCGTGAGCAACATGTTGCTCTTCAACCCCTTGGATGTTGCTCCCAGTGGCCTCAAAGCAGCTGCTTATTTTTGAATTCCAGACTTGGAGGCAAGTTTTCATTGTATAAAATCCAGTTGTAATGCCAAACAAAGCCTCAATGTAGGTTGACAATCCACATAGGGGCTGCAAAATGGCCAATTACAGCACTTATTGGCACACAATAACATTTATCATACTAGTGTTGCTCCCCAACTCCTTTTACTTCTGAATGTTGCTCACGGCTTCAAAAGGTTGGGGATCCCTGCCCTACAGCAATCGTACGAAAGTTATGTCCGACCAAAGCTTGTGACAGTCTCACACTGAAAATTGTCCGATTGGCAGAAATTAGAAATTATCAGCAGCCGACAAAAAAATTCTAACCTGTCTGGTCGACTGAACGACTGATCGGCATGGCAAAATAAATGTCGGGACACTCCAGACACAATCAAAAAATCGTACGAATCGAGGATTCCTACGATCGAATCTGTGCGTCTATGGCCAGCTTAACTTAGCTTCTCAACAGCTACCCAGAGCCCACTGAGCATGTGTGTGTCGCAGACACTTTCCAAGATGGTGACAAGTTTGAAGTCCTGGATCATTGCTGCTATTGACAATCTGAAACTTTAGGCTGGCGCAATAAAATAAGTTCAGTATGTAAAATATGGCATATTTAGCCACATTCATTTTTAGGGGTTAGTTCTCCTTTAAGAATTGATAAGAGCCATTTCCAACTAAGCCCTTTTTTTTCTCTTTGGGTCATGCATCATTCAAGCTGTCTCTTCATTTCAGTCAAGCTTCCACTATGAAAACATTGAAAATTGTTAAAGGAACCAGGTAGTAGCACTCCAGGAATTAACTCTTACCCCCTATGAACTTACTATAAACCTACTCAGCTAGACTGAATGATCTTCTGTACAAGGACATGTCTCCATATATTGTTTTCTTTAATGCATGTCATCCCGTGTTTTATAGAACTTTGCAAGTACTGAAAAAGAATACTTAATAAGTATTTATTTTGTGAATTATGTTCAGAATTGTCTCAATTATTAGATAAATATACCCCAATGTTCTGTTATCAAATGAACATGGAATATGTGAAAGGTCAAAGGCACAATGAATCATATATAAAATTCCATATGACCACCATTAGATGTCTAGTTGCTCAGACATGTACAAACACAAGTGCATCATTTGAAAACTATGTGGCAATTGAGACCACGTTCATTTACCACCATTAACATTTTTCATGGTCTCTAGTGGTTATTTTGGGTGAATAATGTACCTTCATGAACAAATATATATAGAATGACTTTATAGGACACTTTGGCAGACACAGGATAGCTGTCATTTTTACAAATTAGTGTAAAGTGTCTTGATGAATTGCCAGAGAAGGATTCTGTTATGCCTTAAATGATTGATTTCCCTGGTGGGTTACAAAAAGTGTGTGTCTTGGCTTCAGTGTGTTATAAAACACTAAATCTAATCTAAAGTTGTGTCAGCACAGGCATCTAATTCAAGGTGGAATTCTATGGATGAGTTCAGGCTAAATAATTTCTTACTTCTTATTTGTGTGATACCTATAAATACAATATGTACCACACTGGGTTTTTTTTTTTCAAGAACATTCACGGCTACTGTACTTTGGCTCTAGTTAGATTTCTGTACAGTATATTGCTAGCGAAAAGGTTGAATTATTATGGAGGACAATGAACTTGGCACCATAACAGTTCACATGATCAGAGTCCTCTGGGTTGCTGTTAAAAAGCTAGGCTTAAAGGAGACATATAGGTTTAATGAAAAAAAACCTAATTTTGTAAGCAATTATAAGTCATATATGATGTTGGCTTTACATTAGCCTGCAAATGAATATTATATTTAAAAATGTCCCCTTTATTGGCGCTCCCTATAGATGCTCATTGGTCCCTGTTTCCTTGCCAGAAGCACAGTAGGAGGGAGACAGCCAATCAAAGCCCTACAGTCACACAAGCACAGACATGCTTCAGTTCCCTATCAGGTCCTGCTAGCTGCTGATTGGTTCCTGACCTACAGTGCTGTGAGCTGAGAGCTGTCGGCTCCCCTGCACAGCCTGGGAATTCAGGGAGCAGGAAGTGGAAGAGAGGGGAGGGTTTTTTTGGGTTTTAGCAGAAATATTCATTAAATCAACCTGAAACACTACTTTTTAAGTACAATTCTTCTATATCTAAATTAGTACAATGCACTGGTACATTCTTATTTTTTTACACTAAATGTCTCTTTTAAGGTTTTTTAATAATGAAAACATTAGGAAAGTGAGGCTACATCTGTTGTAGAAGCTGATGTTGGGCAGAGAGATACACCTTTCCCAATGCCCCACCAACACCACCATACACTTGTTTGAAGCTCCTGCCACTGCAGATCGACCTTCTTTGGATTATTTTGAACTTACTTTTGCCTTCAGATTTGAACTTTGCTGCCACTCATCAACAAACCTTAGATCACTGCTAAACACTTGGTACAAAAGCCAAAAACAAGATGTACCCTTTCTAGCCAAAGTCTTTTTGGAGCTTTAAGATACAGGATTCTATCCGAAAATAAAACCAGAATAGTTTTAAATAAGGATGAACTGAGAATTGTGCTAAGCAAAATAGACCAAGGTCGGGGATCATGAAATTCAGACAAGGTCAAAAAAATCAGGCAATCGTCAGGATGCAACTGGCATATAAGGGTCCAAAGAAAAGGCCATGAACAGGAGGCAGGCAGTAAATTCAAGACAATATGATTTCAATACCAGCAAGAATTCAGCAGCAGATCAAACTCCTGATACAGAGGAGGGTGTAGAGCAAATTATCGATGACAACTCCGGCTGTGAATGTAAAGCTGTTATGAGACGTTCCTGAGAGCTGATGCAGCAAGAATGTTTATGGGAAGCATAGGGCTATTCAGGGTACCTGAGGTAACCTTACATTTTCAGGGCTGGATAAGCATCTTATTTTAAACCCAGAGAACTGAGATCTCCAGCATGAGAATTAGTCCCTACATCTTTGTTGCATGTCTGCATAGTTGAGGCAAACCCCACACACCAGGTTTACATTTAGAGGAACTTGCCAAGTCTTCAAATTTGCAAAGAAAAGTGAATATTTATATTTTATTTCTAGTTCCTTGAACTGCATCTGATGATGTCATGTTAGAAAATAAAATCCACAGCTTAGTACTGAACACAGAACATTGTAATTTCAGGATTATAGCAATCATCTGACTCAACCATCAAATCAAGAGAAGGCTTTATGGTTTATGGATTTATAATGTATTTGTATGAAATGTCTTTTGAAATATCTATTTGGTGTCTTGGTACTGTAAAAGCAGGATTCCAGTTAGGTAAATCAAAGATTACTACCTGAATAAAAGGAGGACCATTTTTATAATCAAACGGAGGATAAAGTAAGAGAGCTGACATACAGACCAGGAACTGTGGCCCCTATGTGGACTGGCAGCCTACAGGAGGCTTTGTTTGGCAGAAAATCTGTTTTTTATGCAACAAAAACTTTCCTCCAAGTCTTGAATTCATAAATAAGCCTCTGCTTTGAGGCCACTGTAAGCAACATTCAAGGGGTTGGTGAGCAACATATACTGTACTGGTTCCTGAAGACTGACTGATTTTTATCCAGGTCATAGAGCTCCAAGGTGAACTCTATTATCACCATATTTGAGAACGGGGATACATTGATTTTTAAAATGCACAGTAGTGATGTGTGGGTCGGTATTTCCTCGACCCGCACCCACCCGCCACCCGACCTCCCAGGTTCCTTTTATAGACCCGCCCCACAATGACATCACAAAAGGGGCAGGGCGAGCAGGCACAGTGTCTATAAAAGAAGAACCCGGAAGTCGGAAGCCGCAGAGAAGAGTGTAAGGTTGGCCCGAACCCGCACGACCCACTAGGAAACCTGTGGGTATCGGGCCAGCCCGCACATCACTAATGCACAGGTCTCAGTTGATTATATAAATTACTTCACTAAGCACTGTTTGTAAGTATATATTTTATAATTTATTGATGACTCTTATTGTGTATGTACCTGTATGTTAAAATGTATTAAGGAGCATGTGGAGAAACCTTTGCTGAAATCCCTTGTGGCAAAGGCCCCAGACATCATTAGGCAAATTGCACTAGACAATTATACGCTAACTTAAGGCTAATGGCACAGAACCGTGTTACACCAATGCAGAAAACACAATTTGTGCCATTAGCCTAACTGATTGCTGTGGTTAATGGACCAGAGAAGATATTCCACAGTTAGTTCAATTAATCAGTAGTGATTTCCCAGTGACCACTCATTGCAGCAGTCCTGCATTTCCACCAATAATTCTGCACAAGATTTTTTTTACCATAGGGAAGAAAGCACATTTGCCAATGGGGTCTCCTTGGAATATGTTAACAAGATCTAAACAATGGAGGTTTGACATCCCTTTTTCCCCTTTGATTGGGGTCTCAGTCTTCTTGCAATGCTTAGCCCTCATTTCTCTAACATTCAGCATATTAACTCTTCTTTCCCTTTATATAAAAATACACACACACATTAATCCCAGCAGAGTTCCACAGTGAGAATGTGTCAATCAGTGAAGACCCACAGTGGCTTAAACTCTGCTTTTGCTGATATTTAAGTAAAAAGAATTGTCAGTGAATATTATTTCATAGCATATTGCCGGGATCAGTTGTTTCTGCACGCAGGAGCCGGAGAAATTAAACGAAAACACACTTTCACATTTGTTTCTTGAAATTATTGGGAAGAAATATTCAGCAAGATTGCATTGTGGTACAACAAGCACTAGAGGCTGCTCTTGTACTAAATCAGTTTTTCGTTGAACAAGCGAACATGGAAAATTTACTGTATAGAGTTTACAGCTTAGACTTTCTCAGATAATAAATGTTTCCTGATAACCAGGGCATTAAGTAGGTATAGATGCTATGTGGAGGCTATAAAGAGCAGCCAGACAGGCACCAAGGAATAATTGAAACAAACTACTGTGCTAAATTTGTAATCTGATTTAAAAGGAGATGCAGTAGCATGCTATATCCCACCCTAGTCTCATGGGTGATGGACAATATTCAACATTTTAGGAAACGTACATGTTGCCCCTAAGTACTTCACATAAAATGTTATGTCAGTGATGCCTCTTTGCTAAGAGAAATATACCCTGCTTTCAGTTCTGAATAAACCTTGGTACAGGATCAAGTATACAGAATCCCAAATAGCTAATCACTGTCTATGGCATCTTACAGTAGCCCATCTGGTATTTGGGCCTTCCATGGGCTGTAGCATGGTGGTGGCCTCTGCTGAGCAAAGAAAGGTTGCACGCCGACCCTGGGCATTATCTTTGGCTAAATTCTGGCTACCTGCTGTGCATTTTCGAGCTGCCAGTACTTACTAAACATGGGGTGGATTGACTGTTGTAAAGTTAACTAGGATAATCTGACACTTTTGTTCTTAAGTGTACTGGAGAGGCACTCTAGTTAATACCTGATTTTGGGCAAATGTAGATGGGGCAATTCACTTTGTTTTGCCAGCACAGTGGGTGGATTCTCCCATTCATACTGTTGGGAATTACCTAGATCAGTTAGTCTTGAAAATGTCTTTTCAAGCATGGCCCAAGAGCGTACCTGCAGTGTCCTGGCTATTGCCATTCAAATTAATGGATGTTCCATTGCCCTTATAGGTGAAAAGGGGATATAGGGGTTTTGTGGCTGCAACATTTGGTAACATAGTAACATAGTAAGTAAGGTTGAAAAAAGACACATGTCCATCAAGTTCAACCTTTTTTTTTTATTAACTACCTATCTGCCAGTTGATCCAGAGGAAGGCAAAAAACCCATCTGAAGCCTCTCCAATTTGCCTTAGAGGGGGAAAAAATCCTTCCTGACTCCAAAATGGCAATCGGACTAGTCCCTGGATCAACTTGGACTATGAGCTATTTCCCATAACCCTGTATTCCCTTACTTGCTAAAAAGCCATCCAACCCCTTCTTAAAGCTATCTAATGTATCAGCCTGTACAACTGATTCAGGGAGAGAATTCCACATCTTCACAGCTCTCACGGTAAAAAACCCCTTCCGAATATTTAGGCGGAACCTCTTTTGGGTGACCTCGTGTCAGCTGGAAAGACCTACTGGTAAATAAAGCATTAGAGAGATTATTATATGATCCCCTTATATATTTATACATAGTCATCATATCACCCCTTAAGCGCCTCTTCTCCAACGTGAACATCCCCAATTTGGCCAGTCTTTCCTCATAGCTAAGATTTTCAATACCTTTTACCAGCTTAGTTGCCCTTCTCTGTACCCTCTCTAATACAATAATGTCCTGTTTGAGTGATGGAGACCAAAACTGTACAGCATATTCTAGATGGGGCCTTACAAGTGCTCTATACAGTGGAAGAATGACCCCCTCCTCCCTTGACTCTATGCCCCTTTTAATACAGCTCAAGACCTTATTTGCCCTTGATGCTGCTGACTGGCATTGCTTGCTACAGCCAAGTTTATCATCTACAAGGACTCCAAGGTCCTTTTCCCAGGTGCATGACTTTACATTTATCAACATTGAATCTCATTTGCCACTTAGCTGCCCAGCTTGCCAGTTTGTCAAGATCATGTTGCAAGGATGCCACATCCTGGATGGAATTAATTGGGCTGGATAATTTTGTGTCATCTGCAAACACTGATACATTACTTACAACACCCTCCCCTAAGTCATTAATGAACAAGTTAAATAAAAGTGGACCCAATACTGAGCCCTGGGGGACCCCACTAAGAACCTTACTCCAAGTAGAGAATGTCCCATTAACAACTACCCTCTGTACCCGATCCTGTAGCCAGTTTCCTATCCACGTGCAAACGACTTTAGGCCCAACAGACCTTAGTTTAGAAAGCAGTCGTTTGTGGGGCACAGTATCAAACGCTTTGGCGAAATCCAAATAGATCACATCTACTGCCCCCCCACTATCCAGAATCTTACTTACCACATCATAAAATGCAATCAAATTCGTCTGACATGACCTATCCTTCATAAAGCCATGCTGATTGTTGCTCATAATGCCATTCATTAGGACAAAATTTTGAATGTGATCCCTTAACAAGCCTTCAAATAATTTGCCCACCACAGATGTCAAGCTTACTGGCCTATAATTGCCAGGCTGAGATCGTAATCCCTTTTTAAATATTGGAATAACATCAGCTTTTCTCCAATCCATAGGCACCATACCAGATGACAGTGAATCTGAGAAAATCAGAAATAAGGGCTGGTCTAAAACTGAACTAAGCTCTCTTAGAACCCGGGGTGTATGCCATCAGGCCCTGGAGCCTTGTTTACATTAATTTGTATTAAAGCTTTTTGAATCATATCCTGAGTCAGCCACTGACTAGATTGAGCTGAACCATTCGTGCAGTTATTAAGTGAGCCTGTGAACCCAGACTCCTCTATTGTATACACTGAAGAAAAGAACTGATTTAACACATTTGCCTTATCTGTATCTGTTACAACCATACTGGTACCATTATTTAATGGAGCAACACTCTCAACCTGAATCTTTTTACTATTAATATATTTAAAAAACTTTTTAGGGTTAGTTTTCACCTCCACCGCAATTAACTCTTCATTTCTTTTCTTAGCCTTCCGGATTGCTGATTTACAACATTTATTACAGTGTTTATATTCATTAAATGCAGCTTCTGTCCCTACAGATTTGTCGTTTTTAAATGCCTTTCTCTTCTGTCCCATTAACTTCTTTACTCCTGTATTAAGCCACACAGGATGATTCTTAGAGCTTCTACATTTAGTCCTTAAAGGAAAACTATACCCCCAAAATGAACACTTAAGCAACAGATCATATTAAGTGGCATATTAAAGAATCTTACCAAACTGGTATATATATATAAGTAAATATTGCCCTTTTACATCTCTTGCCTTGAGCCACCATTTCGTGATGGTCTGTGTGCTGCCTCAGAGATCACCTGACCAGAAATACTTCAACTTTAACTGTAACAGGAAGAAGTGAGGAAGCAAAAGACACAACTCTGTCTGTTAATTGGCTCATGTGACCTAACATACAGTACAGTGAATCCTACGATCCCAGGGGGTGGCCCTTATTTTTTAAAATGGAAATTTTCTATTTATGATTACCCAATGGCACATACTACTAGAAAAGTATATTATTATGAAAATGGTTTATTTACATGAAGCAGGATTTTACATATGCTTTTTTTATGCAATATCTTTTTATAGAGACCTACATTGTTTGGGGGGTATAGTTTTCCTTTAAGGGAATAAATTGAGAACAGTAATGATTTAATATCATTTTAAAGGACAACCATTTCTGTTCTGTGTTTTTAGCTGAAAACCTAATGCCCCAATCAATGCTCTGTAGGGCAGCCCTCAAGGCACTAAAATTAGCTTTTGCAAAATTCATGGTTTTTGTTGCCCCAGTGTATTTTTGTTTTTTGCACCAGACATTAAAAGATATAACCTTATGGTTTAGTTAATAAACTTGGTAGACAAGTTTATTAACTAAACCAAACTTGGTATACAGTTCAGTAGCTTGGTATCAATTTAAAAAAAAACAAATATAAATAACATACATAAACACATATAATAATGAAATAATAGTAGTAAGATACATGTTATAGGGTGGCTTTCAGCAATGCATGTTCTAGCTTCTTCTTATCTGGGCCTCTTCTGTTTATAACTGCTGTGGATATTCTCCTACATATAAAGACACAACTCAGCATAAATACTGTGTTCCAATGCAATATAACTGTGCAGAATAAATCGGTGACAGGATCAGCCAGGGTTCAGTTCTTTGCAACCTGGATCTTAATAATCATGACATCAAGTTTCAAGTGTTTCCCCATATCCAAAACATAATGGAAAATGATTTTAAACAAAACCCATTTTGTCTTTTAAAACTACCAATGGTGTAAAAAAGCCTTTTCCCTGTGGGCTACTTGAGAAGCAGAAGGTTGGACACGGTTGTATTTGGCACAAACAAGAGTATAAGGCTAGGAGCAGCATACATGGAGCTGTGTGTGAGGCTGCCTGGGACTGCCCCTTGCTGTTTTACACGTTTGTGCATGAAAGAGGTTTATGTGTACAAGCATGATGTTTTCTGTGTGCAGTCAAACTGAACATAATGTGCACTGGCTAGAGAATACCTCCCACAAGAAGCTCTCCATGAAGGTTCTTTCAAAGCCTGGAAAATAAAGAAAGTTTTTGTGCAGCAGAAAGGCATCTCATTAATAAGAAGCTAATATACAAGACTAGAGAATATGGGAGCTAAGGTGATGAAGGAAGTTTGGGCACCCAACTCGAGAAATAGAATGTAAATCTGTGGCTGTCCGGCAGTTGTTGAAATACAATTCCCTGTATCCCCAGCAGCAATCACCCTGCTGCAGCTCCTGGGATTTGTAGTTCAATGACAGCTGAATGGCCACTGGGTTAACATCCCTGCCAAGGAATTATTGTATAATGTAATAATGTTACTTGGACTTTTGTGGCAGTGGGGGTCAGCTGTGAGGTTGGTGGCTCAAAGTAAATGTTTTTTCCGTCCTGCTCTAACAATGGCCCTGCCAATAGTAATACCCAGGGTCCGAAAGGCTAAAGAGCTGAGCAAGCATACAATGGCCATATGTAATAATGTACAGAGTGGGACAGCATAATTGCCTATTTTAAATAGGGATGCACCGAATCCACTTTTTTGGATTCGGCCGAACCCCCGAATCCTTCACGAAGGATTCGGCCGAATACCGAACTGAATCCGAACCCTAATTTGCATATGCAAATTAGGGGTGGGAAGGGGAAAACATTTTTTACTTCCTTGTTTTCTGACAAAAAGTCACGCAATTTCCCTCCCTGCCCCTAATTTGCATATGCAAATTAGGATTCGGATTCGGTTCGGCCGGGCAGAAGGATTCGGCCGAATCCTGCTGAAAAAGGCCGAATCCTGGCCGAATCCCGAACCGAATCCTGGATTCGGTGCATCCCTAATTTTAAATATATTTATATACACATAATACCCCAGAACAGGACAAGACTGGATAAATATAGTACCAGACTCATATACATTACCCCAGAATAAAATGAAGGATAAATGTAGTACCATATATATATATATATATATATATATATATATATATATATATATATATTATATATATATATATATATTATATATTATATATATATATATACTCATATACATTACCCCAGAATCCAAGGAAAGATAAATGTAGTATCATATTCATATAACACCCCAGAATCCAAGGAAGAATAAATGTAGTACCATATTCATATATAATACCCCCAGAATACAAGAAAGGATAAATTTAGTACCATATTCATTTATAATACCCCAGAACACAAGTAAGAATGAATGTAGTATCATATTTATATATAATACTCCAGAATACAAGGAAGAATACATTTAACACCATATTTATATATAATACCCCAGAATACAAGGAAGATGAAATGTCATATCATATTCATATATAATACCCCAGAATACAAGGAAGAATAAATTTAACACCATATTTATATATAAAACCCCAGAATACAAGGAAGAATAAATGTAGTATCGTATTCATATATAATACCCCAGGATATAAGGAAGATTAAATGTAGTATCATATTCATATATAATATTCCAGAATACAAGAAAGAATACAATTAGTACCATATTCATACATAATATATAATACCCCAAAACAAAAGGAAGGATCAATGTAGTACCATATATAATGAAGTTAAGACTCCCATTACAGATTAGGTTTTCTATAGCATAGCTCACTTCTGGCTCTAGACAGGCTAGTGTCTGCTTTATAACCTGCAGTGGGTGCCTTTGGAGGGGTATATAGACCCTATTTATGTAGTTGTGGCCAGCCTAGTACACTGGTGAACCTAAGGAGACCTTTCCTTATGCATGGTGGAGTATCAGCAGCAGCATGTTATTGCTGGAGTAAATCATAACATGACAGTGAAATCACTGTAGGAGGGCTTAAGAGTCATGATGATACCCCCTGCTGGAGAATTTATAGTTCACCTTGGAGAAGAAGGTTGAGTAATAAGCAAGCCACCCACCCACACAGTGACATCAAGGTCATCCAAAATGGCCAGTTCCAACTGTGCCTAACATAGATATAGTCAAAGGGCAAATATTTCTGTGAGGATTAAATTACTTGTGACAAAAGTCTACTACCTTTGTGGGTAACAGTATACGCCATTAATAATCTGAAATGTTCTCACTGTTTCTGAAAACCACTCCGACCAAATTTGCATGGACTCCCCCCCCCCATTTATCAATAAATTTTCACAAAAATTTCCAGACCAGAAAAAATTGGACTTTAATAAATAGCCCCTAAATGTATAGCTTGCCTCTTGCTGAAGGGACACTGCTGCTAGGGAATAATGAACTGTTTAGTTCTACAGAACATGCCTTGGAATTTGGGTGACTTAATTTGCTATGGGCATCAGAAAGTGGAATCTGGTTGGTGTGTCTGTACTGATTTATACTTTCCAACGGTCCCGTTTTCTGCACTGACTCCAGAAAAAAATACAAAGTTTATGAAACTTTATTAAATTATAGGCTTTTTTAAGATAAACAAAGATACAATTGTAACTATTTAAGATAAGCAAGTCTGTTGGGAGAACTGTGACTCACAGCTTAAAGGGCAATTTCACCTTTATTACCAAACTGAAATAACACATAAAAAATGTCCCTAAAACTCCCAGAAATGTGTTCATAACCTGCCAAATTTTGTAAAATGGACATGGTAATTAAGGGGAATGGCCATAAAATGGTTATGGTCAAAAATTTGCATGGCATTTCTTTCTGTCCCTCTTTTTCAAATTTTGGGAGATACGCTGAGATTCAAAATAGGCGCTAGCATTTCAAGTACGCAAAGGCCTTCTGTGGCTGCCACACTGATGAACCCAAAATGACCTTGTTCTTCTATTACAAGAACATATGAATGTCCTTTTCTAAGTAGAGCATATACATAGGAGCACATCTGGAAAGGATACTGGAATGCATGGAGGAGGGCTGAGAGCCCCAGTAATGCCCCCTGCTGGAGAATTTATAGTTCATCTTGGACAAGAAGGTGGAGCGACTCTCCAGCCACCCACCAACGCCATGACCACATCATTCAAAATGGCCAATTCCAACTGTGTGGGGTTCCCCCCCTACCAGCTATAGAAAGGGACATTAGGTCACATTTTATGGGATGATTAATGACATTATTTGTATTACATTACTGCAATGGTCATGCTCAAAACTTTTGGGATTCAGCTTATTAATTCAGAGTGCTATTGTCTATATATGGAAACGTCTGTTATACACAGAGATCCCAGCCATGCAGCTTACACACAGAGGGAGTTGGTCTGGCCCAGACTGGCAATCTGTGGATTGTGGCAGATGCCAGAAGGGCTGCTGTAAGATGTAAAACACAGTCACATTCACTAGGCTTGTGGGGGGCTGTTTGGACCTTTGTGTACAGGGTCAGACTGGGAGGTTTTTCCTCCCTTTCCTCCTATGATCAGGGATAGGGGATGGTCTGAGTGGAGGAAAGGGGACAGTAGTGAGCCTGGGTCAGGCGGAAGAAGTGAAGCCTGTGTCAGTGGTACCCATGAAGGTCAGGGCTCACCGGGTTTTTTCCAGGTGTACCAACGGCCCAATACTGAAGTATCACAACATTTTATGAATCTCAGTCCAGACCTGGAATTGGTACTCAGAAAAGTGTAAAAAATGGTTCTTCTTGCTGGAGAAGATGAAGAGACAAGATTAATCTTCACAAGAATATTAGATATTATAGACCTATAGCAGGGTCTTTTTCACATAAAATATAACCACGAACCAGAGGCCACCCTCCCATAAACTGCTAAGAAATCAGCACACTCATCCCCTTCTATTGTTTCAGCACCTAGAAATGATTTGATTAGAGCTATCCATGCATCTCACCACTGGAGGACACTGTTTACCCACACCAGAAACTATTTCACATTTTTCACTTTTTATTCCTCATAGAGTTGAAGAATGAGAACATATGTTCTGTGGACTTGTCCTGTGATTTTCTTTAATGCTCCTCTGTGCTGCGGTTTATTTATCTGCTCTTCTTCCCCGGGGGACTTTATAGAGAAGGGAAGAGATGACAGGCGCGCAAGGCACAGTGTTCAGCTATGATATTTTGCTTCATTATAGAATTAAAACACCCCAGCAAAATACATTTTTGTCATGAGACGTCCCTAGGTGAAAATAGCCCTTTGTCTATCCAAAATAAAAAGGATAATGGGTCAGCTGCAGCTCTAAAGATGATGATGTTGCTGCTGCTATAAGATTCGGGTTGCCACCTGGCCGGTATTTTACAGGCCTGGCCGGTAAAAATGTTGCTTGATGCCAATGTAATTTATAGGGAAAAAGCATAAAAATATAGGAGAGACGGTATTTTTTTTACAGAAAAGGTGGCAACCCCTATGTAAGATGCCACAGACACTCACTATTTAATGGTCTGAGGCAGTTTGGGCCTCTATGTACCTGAAATGCTAGGGCCTATTTTTAAGCCCAGTCTGGACCTAGTTGTGCAAATAACGCATGGGGTTGGGGCAGGCCTGGACTAGCAATCTGTGGGTTCTGGCAAATGCCATATAAAGTCACTATTTAGTGGGCTGGTGAGAAGCTGATTGGGCCTCTCTGTACTTGGAATGACAGGGCCTATTTTGACTCCAAGTCCAGAGGCTTTATAGCGCACAAAGCAACCTCGAGCTGAGGAGAAATGAAACACAAGAGCAGCAATGACAAGAGGCTTCAAGTTCCTCTCACAATAAAACAGAGGCTTTACAGTTGCTATTGGTTAGGACAGTGGCGCACTTTTGCTAGTACTGGACTGTTGTAAGCAAGTTGTATAGACCAGTCCTGGCAGCCAGCGAGTTAAGTAAATGAGCACATTATTAGCACCCCCGCCCCACCTCCACTCTTCCCAGCGAGCTAATGGTTTGGGTCCCACAGAGCGGAGAGCAAGCAGCGCTGCCGGCCAATGGAGGGGAGCAGGGGCAGCCCGGGAAACCTCACAGGATTTAGCGAGGGGGCGCGGCACCAGAAGCCAATGACCAATCAGGAGGCAGCAGGGTGGGCTTGGAAGTGACAGGCGTGTGGCTGGGCGGTGCGATTGGATGCGGGAGGGGGGGCTGAATCCTGCCTGATGGGAAGGGGATTCAATGAGCGAAGAAAGTTTTTGTTTCTTCAGCAGCAGCGAGTTGTGCTGTGAGATCCAGTCCATTCTATCGTCGGGAGCAGCGGGTCTCTGTGCTACACACTGCAGCCTGCCCAGGAACTCCGTAACACCCCTGCAGCCGGCAATAGTGGGGTAACCTTACTCCCCGCAATACAAAGAGGGGAATTGTCTCACGGGTCTGTGCAGTCGCTGCTGCTATTGGATGAGCACGACCCACGGCACTGGGATGAGCAGCGAGACGTCTCTACCGGGCTCTCCCATGTTTCTGCATTGAAGGGGATCGCGCGGGTGGGAACCCGAGTTCAGAGAAGCCTGATGGACACAAAGGCTCAGTGACAGCTCCAGACTCACCTCCAATCCACACGTTACTCACCGGCTGCGCGGCACAAACTTAAAGCTCTGCTGGATGCTCGCTGTGGATGTACAATGTGGAAGGCGCTATAAATGCGGCGCTACTGGAACCTGGGGGAACGCTACACTCACTGGAGTCCTGGGCAGTTGTAGTACATTGTTCTTGCGCCGCTGCAAGTTGGATTTATCATTTTGGTTAAAAGATAGTGGATTGCCAGAATGAGCCTTTTCCTAGGAATGACTTGTCCCTTGCACATATTGCTGTGTGTGCTGCTGGAATCCCTGGCACCTCGGGTTTTGTGCAGCTCTCAGCCCAGGCAGCTCTTTCAGGTGCTGGAGGAACAACCCCCAGGGACGTATGTGGGCACCATCAGCACCAAGCCTGGATTTTCCTACCGACTCAGCGAATCCCATGTCTTGTTTAACATTAACTCCACTACTGGCTCCATCTACACCACCTCCAATATCGACAGAGAGAGCTTGGTCAGTGATGTGATCAACCTGGTGGTGCTCTCCAGCCAGCCAACTTACCCCACAGAAGTGCGGATTACTGTATTAGATATCAATGACAACTCCCCTGTTTTCCCAGAGCCCTCCATTGTCGTTTCCTTTAAGGAGGACACACAGGGTGGGCGTCAAGTCATACTGGACACTGCTACAGACTCTGATGCTGGTAACAACGGTGTAGATCATCGATCCTATCGTATTGTATCAGGTAACCCGGACGGGCGCTTCAAGCTGGGCATTACAGTTAACCCAAGCGGGGAGGGGGCTTTTCTTCACCTGATGTCCCAAGGTCCCTTAGACAGAGAGACCAACCCATGCTATTATCTGCTGGTGGAGGTGGAGGATAAAGGCACTCCCAAAAGATTAGGTCACCTTCACGTTAATGTAACTGTGCAAGATATTAATGACAACCCACCAGTTTTCAGCAGCTCCCAGTACCAGGCCAAGATAGAGGAAGACTCCCCAGTAGGTTTAAGCGTTTTAAAAGTGGAGGCCACTGATAGAGATGAAGGCCCTAATGCTGCCATCAGGTATCAGCTTGCAGAAGGTACCCCTTTTCAAATTGACCCAGAAAGTGGTCTTGTAACTATTAGGGAGCCTCTGGATTATGAGAGCCGGCGGCAATACACCCTCAGCATCCAGGCCAAAGATCTAGGTACCCCACCACTTACTGGCCGCTCGGAGGCACTGGTTCGCCTAATTGATGTAAATGATAATGACCCTGTAGTAAAGTTTCGCTATTTTCCTGCTACCTCCCGCTATGCATCAGTTGATGAGAATGCTCAAGTTGGGACAGTGGTGGCCTTGCTTACTGTCACTGATGCAGACTCTCCTGCTGCAAATGGCAATGTTACTGTTGCTATCTTGGGGGGCAATGAACAGCGCCATTTTGAAGTACAGACTTCCAAAGTCCCTAATCTCAGCCTCATCAAAGTGGCCAGTTCTCTTGACAGAGAAAGAATTCCTTCCTATAATCTGACAGTTAGTGTATCAGATCAGGGTCATCCCAGGCCCCGCTCCTCTGTGGCCAGCTTAGTTATATATGTTAATGACATCAACGACCACCCTCCAGTTTTCCAGGAGCCACATAGTAAAGTGGAGATCAGTGAGGATTTACCCCCTGGATCCTACATTTGTGGGGTTTCTGCTTCTGATGGGGATACAGGATTAAATGCCAATCTACGATACTCTATTGTGTCTGGAAACACGCTGGGCTGGTTCTCTATAAGTGAGAACAGCGGATTGGTAACTAGTACTTCAGTACTGGATCGGGAAATAGCTCCACAGCTGCTTTTAAATATCAGTGCCCAGGACCAGGGGCCACAGCCTAAAACAAGTTATGCCACGCTCCTTGTCAACCTTTTGGATGTCAATGATCAAAAACCAACTTTTACTGGGATTCATGTGAATGGCCATGTGGTATCTCTGCCAGAAAATTCTTTGATTGGCACTGAATTGCTTATGCTCAAGGCTACTGATGGTGACCTAGGGGACAATGGAACCATTCGCTTCTACTTTGATGCTGATAACCCTAGCCAGTGCCAGGGACAATTTCGGCTAGATCCTTTGTCTGGCAAATTAAATACTAGGACAGATCTTGACAGAGAGCAGCAGGATCGCTGCACTTTACAGATTTTGGCAAGTGATCTTGGCACCCCTCCCCTGTCTTCCACAGCCAAGGTCATTGTTACTCTGTTGGATGTAAATGACAATAGCCCAGTTTTTTATCCAGTGCAGTACTTTGCCAACATTCAGGAGAATGAACCACCTGCTAGTTTTGTGGCCACTGTCACAGCTTCTGACCCAGACTTGGGCATCAATGGCACAATCAGATATTCTATTAGAGCTGGGGACACATCAAAATTTCAGGTTGATCCAGAGACTGGCGCAATCTCTACAAAAGCAGCCCTTGACAGGGAGGAAAAAACAGCCTACCAGCTTCAGTTGCTGGCTTCAGATGGTGGGGGTCTGCAATCCCACAATCATGCCATAGTCACTATCACTGTTTTGGACACTCAAGATAATCCCCCATCTTTCTCCCAGGGCTCATATAGTTTTGTTATGTTTGAAAATGTGGCAGTAGGTTATAATGTTGGAATGGTTTCAGCTACCTCTTTAGATCTGAATACCAATATCACTTACCTGGTTACTACAGGTGACCAAAAGGGTGTGTTTACTATTGACAAAGCCACGGGACTTATCATGACTGCAAGTGTGGTAGATAGGGAGGAACAGGACTTTTATCAGTTGAAAGTGGTGGCCAGTGGTGGGGCTGTAACGGGGGAAGCTATTGTGAACATCACAGTTAAAGACTTAAATGACAATTCCCCTCACTTTGTAAATGCAGTTGAAAATGTCAATGTGGTTGAGAACTGGAAGACTGGTCATATAATTTTTCAGGCCAAGGCTGTAGACCCCGATGAAGGTATCAATGGTAAGGTAGCCTATAGCTTAAAGCAAAATCCTCAAAGCTTGTTTTATGTTGATGAGGTTACAGGTGCTGTGAGCCTTACCGGCTCCCTTGATGTCGATACTGGTTCATACCAGGTAGAAATTATAGCGTCAGATATGGGAGTACCACAATTAGCATCTAGCTTCATATTAACCATTTCGGTGCATGATGTCAATGACAACCCCCCTGTCTTTGATCAGCTCTCTTATGAAGTGACCCTTTTAGAGTCAGAACCAGTTAATTCAAGATTCTTTAAGGTTCATGCTACTGATAAAGATTCAGGGCTCAACGGAGAAATCACATATTCTATAACACATGGAAATGTGGGTGAGGCCTTTGGTATATTCCCAGATGGCCAACTCTATGTAAAGACTGAACTGGACAGAGAGGTTAAGGATTTATATGTGTTGCAGGTCTCTGCTTCAGACAGAGCTGTTGAGCCTCTCAGTAGCACTGTTAATGTTACAATAATACTGGAGGACATTAATGACAATAGACCATTGTTCAATAGCACCAATTATGTTTTCTATTTTGAGGAGGAAAACAGTGGGGGGTCATTTGTTGGGAGAATCTATGCTGTGGACAAGGACTCTGGTTCCAACGGTGAAATAATGTATGCTTTTGAAACAATGCAGCCTGATTTTGAACTGAACACAGTTACTGGGGACATTACAAGCACCCATCAGTTTGACAGAGAGGCCCTCATGAGGCAGAGAGGGGCTGCAGCTTTTACCCTTAAAGTCACCTCCACAGATTTAGGTTTGCCAAAGCCACTGAAAGATCAAGCCACTGTGCAGATTTACATAAGGGATATCAATGATAACCATCCTAAATTTTCTAAAGACTTATACCAAGCTAGCATATCTGAATTGGCCTCTAACATGACACAGGTGCTAAGGGTGTCATCATCTGATGTGGATGAGGGCAATAATGGTTTGATAAGCTATTCTATTGTGAAGGGGAATGAGGGGAAGCATTTTACAATTGACAATAGTACAGGGCAGGTCGCACTTTTGGGCAGATTGGACTATGAAGCCACAGCCTCTTACTCCCTGATCATTCAAGCTGTTGATTCTGGGGCAGTTCCATTAAGTGCAACATCCACCTTAAGCATTGAGGTCCTGGATGAAAATGACAACAGCCCTTCTTTCCCCAAAGCAACCTTATTTGTGGATGTTGTGGAGAATATGAGAGTTGGGGAGCTGGTGTCCTCTGTGACAGCCACTGACTCTGATTCTGGGGACAATGCAGATGTTCACTATAGCATAACAGGGACTAATAACCATGGCACATTCAGTATTAGTCCCAACACTGGCAGCATTTTCCTTGCCAAGAAGCTGGATTATGAAACCCAGGAGCTGTACAAGCTGAACATCACAGCACAGGACAAGGGCAGCCCCCCTCGTTCCAGCACCATGTCAGTGGTTATCAAGGTGAGAGACTTCAATGACAACCCACCCTCCTTCCCTGCAGGGGATATCTTCAAATCAGTGGAAGAGAACCTTCTCATTGGCACCTCCATACTGACTGTTACTGCCACCGACCCCGACGCTGATATCAATGGGCAGCTCACCTATGCTATCATCCAGCAGAAGCCAAGGGGCAATCACTTTGTCATTGACGAGGTGAGGGGCACCATCTACACTAACGCGGAGATAGACAGGGAGTTTGCCAACCTGTTTGAGCTGACTGTGAGAGCCAGTGACCTGGCTGTGCCTCTGGAGTCAAGGAAATATGCCTTAAAGAATGTAACCATCTTAATTAGCGACCTCAATGATAATGTGCCCACATTTGTCTCCCAGAATGCCTTTGCCGCCGACCCTTCTCTGGTGATCGGATCGGTGCTGACCACCATTACTGCATTTGATCCAGACGAGGGGTCCAACGGAGAGATTGAGTACGAGATTATCAATGGAGACACTGAGACATTTATAGTGGATCGATATAGCGGGGATTTAAGAGTTGCCTCTCCCCTGGTGCCCTCTCACCTGCTCTACAACCTTATAGTTGCTGCTACTGACTTGGGCACTGAGCGGAAAGCCACCACTACCGAGCTCACTATTATACTGGAAGGGCACAATGGGCCTGTGTTCTCACAACCCAAGTACATCACCATCCTGAAAGAGGGGGAGCCAATCGGTACCAATGTGATATCTATTGAAGCTGCCAACCCCCGCGGTACCGACTCTGTTGTGGAATACTTCATTGTGTCGGTCAATTGCGAGGGCAGGACTGTAGGGCGATTGTTCACCATCGGGCGCAAGACTGGCATCATCCAGACCGCGGCTGTGCTGGACCGTGAGCGTGGGGCCCGACTGTACCTGGTGGACGTTTATGCCATAGAGAAGGAAACCAGCTTGCCCAAGACCCAGAGAGCTCAGGTAAGACATGATTCTTTGGCACAATGTGAATGAGATGCTTCTTTTGCAGATCTGAGCAGGAACATATCAGTATATTAGAACAGAATGACATGATCCTATGTGATTAATTCTTATTTGAAAACTTTCCCAGGAAACAGTGGCAGTAACAGGCAGTTAGTGTACACTACAACTTGCCATTTGCACTTCTACACATGAAAACATGTAACTCTTTGTTTCAATATCATCACTGTTACTTGCCCTAAAAAAAACTTTAATTTTACTTAAAGGGGTGGTTCACCTTTAAGTAAACTTTTAGTATGTTAGAATAGCAAATTCTAAGCGACTTTTCAATTGGTCTTCACTATTTTTTATATCGTTTTTTAAATATTTTCCCTTTTCTTCTGACTCCAGTTTTCAAAAACTGGATGCTCTGTAAGGCTACAAATTTGGCATTGATACTTTTTATTACTCATCTTTCTATTCAGGTTCTCGCCCATTCATAATCCGGTCTCTTATTCAAATCAATGTATGGTTGCCAGATTGCTGACACTGCAAACTGGAGAGCTGCTGAATAAAAAACTAAACAACTCAAAATCCACAAATAATAAAAAATGAAAACCAATTGAAAATTGTCTCAGAATATCACTCTTTACATCATACTAAACGTTGAACAACCCCTTTAAGTTGTGATATTGTTAAGGTGACATCTGCATAAAATAACTGAAAGGGCTAGTTCACCTTTAAATGAACTTTTAGTATGATATGAATATTTTTTTAGAGAATTTGCAACTGATCCTCATTTTTGTGTTTATTATACTATATTTTTAAGCTTTTTTGTTCAGCAGCTCTCTATCTGGTTTCTAGGGTCCAGTTTACCCTAGCAATGGGGCAGTGGGTTTAATGAAAGACTGGGAGAGAAGAGACCTGAACAGAAAGATATGTACAGGTATAGCATCCATTATCTGGAAATCCGTTATCCAGAAAGCTCCAAATTACAGAAAGGCCATCCATCTCCCATAGTCTCCAATATAATCAAATACATCAAATTTTTAAAAATGATTTCCCTTTTCTTTGTAGTAATAAAACAGTACCTTGTACTTGAGCCCAGCTAAGATATTATGAACCCAATTTGGATGCAAAATGATCCTTGGGTTTAATTAATGTTTAAATTGAATGGCGATCCAAATTATGGAAAGTTCCCTCATCAGGAAAACCACTGGTTTTGAGCATTCTGGATAATAGGTCCCATACCTGTAATCACAAGTAATAATACAAGTGTAGCCTCACAGAACAATAGGTTTATGGCTGCCAAGAACCAGATAACATTTTAAATTGCAAAGCTGCAGAAAAGTGCAAAAATGGAGGGCAAATCATTTAGTTGAAATAGGACATTCATATACTAAAAATTGTCTTGAAGGGGAACTGCTCCTCACATATTTATTATTGTTTATCATGGATGTAGAGCTTGTTTAGTGTGCGTCACATCATTTCAAATTGCTAGTGAATATGAATACCGTTCCCTGAAACGTCCAGTATGTGGGCATCAGTCTCTCATCTTCAGTTCAGTGTGTAACATGACAGCCTTTGAATGCTAGAGGATGCTGGGAGTTGTAGATTAACAACAAAGATTCGCTAAAAAGTGGCAATCGAATATACTTTGACAGGGTGATTGCCATGTATCACACAATGTGCAAAGTGCAAATTAAAATCAGCCATTTCTTTGCACTTTGGTGGTTTATCTGTATTAGGTGTTTTGCCAGTGGCCTTTGAGCTGCTTTTCAGAGAAGACCTGCGGTATGCCCTTTGGATCAAGCACTGCCTGCAAGTGGGGGGAGGCACTTAGGCACCTCCGCCTAGTAAATTACTCTTTTAGTTTTCTTCTTTACAGTGCATTGCACCCTGCATATCATGTACTCTAAAGGTAAAGAGCAATGCAGTACTTGGTACTAATCAATCTCCTGCTGCATTGTATGTTAATGGGAATCAACCCAAAAAGTGCTGTGTTGCAAAAATGTCACATAGCAAATCATTAACTTCAGTTCCAGCGCAGTCTTTCACTCGCTTAACATTCAGCTCAATACAGATGTATTGAATGAAGGAGTTAGGGAAGTCTTTGCAAGGCGCAGATCCAGAATATATGTGCCACTCATTTCTGTGGGTATTTATTGTGACAGACAAATGTATCACTGCAGTTGTGGAAATCCCCCAGGGAATTAAAAGATATACAGTTCAGGTCTTTATTAGGTCCTGTCTGCTACATTCCAGCAGTAGTAAGGCTTGCTGGAATTCAATAGTTTGTTAGATGGGGGATCTGGACATAGCTGGTTTGAAAGTCTAACTTTATTATGTTGTATCCAGAGACTAATTATAACATGAATATCATAATAACAGCAATGCGGCTATCAAGCTGTACTATGCCCTTCATCCTCGGAAACCTATGAATATGAATGCTGTGCATTGATATCAACAGGTTGCATTTTTTAGATCAACCTCTACATGTTGTAGAAAATTCCATCATCAGCCAAAGGTTTTAGAGGGTTTATGGAAATAATTTATGATCACCTGAAGGTCTGCATGTTCCTTATCCCTGGCATAAGTGGAACCACTAGAAAGCTCTGTGCCCAATATTAAACTTGAAGTAAGTGAAGCTGTGTATATTTCCACTGTGCAGCAAGCAGAGTCTCTGTGCTCCAGTCTGATAGCTCATATTTCCGAGCCGTGTAGCAGTAGGCATTTCTACAGTCCAAGCGATTGGGTTCTGCTAGTTAGCACAGTCCTCGCCATAAATGAGAAACAAATGTTTTCCTTTCCAGTCATATTAAGATCTGAGCTTAAAGGGCTGAAGTTTATGCATGCATGGCTTCTTTTCTTACTTGGGATAAAAATGCCCCATCCTCCATTTCAAACAGAATTTACTGTGTCTGTTTTAAAATAAACTGAATTTATTGGTAGCAAAAGTAAAGCTGAAGGTTTACCATCCCAGTGAATGGCCTGGCTTCCAGCTAATTTAGCTGTTTATAGCAAACACAAATGCACTATAATCAGGTTTCTATTTAAATATGATTTCATCTAAGTCTGAGAAACTTGGCATTCATTATTTAAAGCGATACATTTCCAAATCAACTCCACGTGGAATAAAATTATGAAAAACAGTCCATGTTGGTACAATAAATAGGACATTGTTTAGCAAGCCATTCTTTTCTTTATATTTATATATCTAACATGTGCTGGTAGCTGCCATTTTTGTTTGCCTTTCTGAGACATCCTACATTCAACAGCACTCCTAGTGGTCATAAATTCACTGCATTTGTTATACATATTGTCTGTATAGAACATCTCAACTGAAGCACGGAAATGACAGCCCTATCTATACACAATTATGACTTCAAGTGTTAGTGTCTGCTAAGCCACTCACTGGGGATCTGTACAGGTCATATTTACAGATTAATTGCATCTTATTGGACAGCCCTCTGACGGGCTTTCCTGAGCGATATCTGGCCGACAGTAGGGCAATTGATGATTGGCAGGTTTAAAAATTCATTGATGCGGCCCTCGATCAGACTGTCCGTATTCTCCTTGTTGCTATCTGACGTTAAGGTGGGCATATCGGGGAGACATCCGCTCGTTTAGCGACCTCGCCAAACGAGTAGATCTCTGTATCTATGGCCAGCTTTAGTCATCATTAGTTGCTCAAGAAATATCAAGATTAATGTTCTTTACTGGCTTTGGATAGAGTTAAAATGAGTAAGGGCTGCAACATGATGTGTCCATGCCACTGAAAGCAATGGCTGTGAATCTTCCCATATACAGATGAATAAAGAAGGGAGAACCAGCCCTGCTCAGCTGAGTTTACAATCCAAAAGGATAGGAAGTATGAGAAGCAAGGATTAGCTAGCTCTTAATCAAAGTAGTTAGATCACATTGTGTTGTCTTAAAATACAAAGGAAGTAAAATTTAATCTGGGGTGTTAGGAAACCTCCACCCCCAGTGAATTGTAAACCTTGGGCACTTGGGCTGGTGCTGCAAGTTCATCATAAGGTTTACTAGACTGCAAATAATGGTCATGGATAGCTGTAAGAGATTCCAGGGAAATTGTTGAAGATGGGGATGCAGCACTTAGATGAAAAGTACATACTCTACTGTTAATAAGATATCCATCCATTTAAACTGTGTTATACAAGAGAGGATGCGGCTACTTTTAGGAACACACAGCACTTTTCTAACTATACAGCACTTCTTTAGCTGAACCTAGTAGGAACATGACATTGTGAAACATGACACGTTAACATTTATTTTCCATATTTTAAAGGGCATATTGTAACCTTCACACTTTTCCAATCTTCATTGCGGTCTACTGAGTCACTGACCTAGTTGGCAATAATTAGACTGAAGCAATATAAAATTCTGTTTAGGTTATAGGGAAACGCACACACACATATACACAGACAGACTTATGCGGATGTCACAGTATAGCTTCTCACATAATAAAATTCTTATTTGAGATTGATGTACTTTGAATAGCTCTCCAACTTTCCATAGGAAGAAGGTTTTGTATTTCTTCATTAAAACGTGGGCTCATCTGTGTGATGTAGAATATATGTTTATATAGTCCCTGTGTATGTTTTCCTAACTTTTAGCATTGACACAGAGTAGAAGGTAAACATTAGGGTTAAAAATATGTCATTAATTTTTAGGGTTTAGTTCTCCTTCAAACTTTGCCATTTCACACAGTGATAGAAGTTAAAAGTGGTCTTTTTTAAGCAGGGTTAATGTTCTTACTGTCCTACAGTACTGTGTCATAATGTAGTGGCACAGGTAGGTATCCATCAGCAACCAAAGTATTGTATACCATTGGTAGAATGGTTGCTTGGCTTTACCAAGCAATACCGTTTGGGAAATGCCCAAATCTTGCTGACATGCCATTCTTGAACTATCCAACTAGCTGCTTTAGCCCACATGGCCAAGTAAGATGTTAAAAAGACAGTTAAAGTGGACCTGTCACCCAGACATAAAAAGCTTTATAATAAAAGTCATTTTCAAATTAAACATGAAATCCAAATTCTTTTTTTTATTAAAGCATTCATAGCTTTTGTAAACCGTTTAAAAATCTCAGCTGTCAATCAAATATTGCCTGCCCCTCCTCTATGCCTAGGCATAGAGGCGGGGCAAGCAATTACTTTCACTTTACATTCAGCACTTTCTAGATATCACTGCTTTCCCCACATTCCCCCAGTTCTCTTAACCATTTGATTGTGTAGTCAGGGCATGGGGTTGGACATCAGGTCCCCCATTCTGGTGCACAAACAAGATTCTGAGATGATACAAGGCTTGTCTTTATAACAGTGTCCGCAAATTGGCTCCTGCCTGCTTGCTATAATTATGAGTTCCCACACTGATGGAAACAAGTTTTAAATAATTTATACAGTGTAATTAAAGTTCATTTTGCTTGACTGACATGATAAAATAGGATTTGGAATACTTTTTTTGGGTGACAGGTCCACTTTAACCAACCTTTCCACTGTCCCTGCTGTTGTAATACAAAGCAATGAATTACTACTCTGTTGTAGACAAGTGTAGTTGAATTTAATTTCAGAAAATATGCAATCCTACAGTTCTGCTAATGAAATACAATGAACAGCAAGTTATAGGTCAACTTTGGCCATAAAGGAGCATTAAAGTCCTCTTCGTGGATTGGAGCAATGCCACACAACTTTCAGTTCCCTCTCAGAACATGTATCAAGATAACTGGTGTTGGGAGGGCCTGAATGGTTTCCTTACTGTGTGGACATACATTAAACAGAAGTGTCTGAAGGAGTTCCTCATATCTATCCCTTCTGTCTGCCAGAAGTCCATGTAACCCCTTTGCTAATCAAGGTATTTTCTGTACCATCTGTCAACTAGTCCAAAGCAATTTACCTACAACAAGTGAAGTCTGATATCCACTGTGCAACAGATGGGCTTCCAGCTGGGGAGGGGTTAAAGTTTCCTTTTGGAGCAGAATAGAAAGCAAGAGGAAACCATGCTCTTCCTGTTTAATTGTTCTATTCCTTTAATTGTAAAATGACAAATATGAGCACGTTCTGTATGTGTTCACTGTTTGTGTCTCACATTAGGTTCTGAATAGTTTCAGGGTTTCAGGCCTTTGTGCTTACATTCTCCTGTCTACTGGAATTCCGATCAGGCCGTACTGTCATATCCGAGGATGTTGCTAGGTAACTTGGAGTTTTCCCACTGTAGTGACTACGCAGAGTTTTGTTAATTCATTTCAGACATAGTGAAATCCTAAACATTTGCCACCAGTCATTGCTGTAACATTTCCACAGTGCTCTGATTTTTCTTTAGGTGTTATGTACCGTAAGAGAAATGCTATATTTTTACAATTTGTGGTATTACAGATACATGTGAAAGTTAAAATAATTGGAATATTGTTATAATGATGTTACACAAAGAGTTCTGTTGAGCCTCAGGGAAGTTTGGGGGCTATAACTTTTTGGAGGCCTATGTGCTGCCCCCTGGCCCCAAGCTGGACTTACTTTTTAAATATTTTGATCAGTTTTTTCATTTACTCTGATTTTTCAGAGCCTCCATCCTGTGATTGTACACATGAGGTGTTAGGGTTGTAAAAGGAAAAAAGCCACATATTGCGTATGGTTAAGACCCCCAATATCACAATATAGAAAATATTTGGTTACAGAGCAGCCTGGAAGATAACAAATGTAACCATTTAGCTTTTTTCTTTTAAGGATTCAAAAATAAGATTTCAGTTATTTAAATTAAATTGAATATTTAAATTATTTAAATTAAATTATTTAAATGTTATTCTTGCGCTGTTTTTAAATAATGTCATCATTTGTTTTAAGTTTTTGATAAAATAAGTGCCATCTGAAATTTGACACCCTTTGGGAATAGATTACATTTTCGTGGCTCATGAACAACAGTGTTTTGAGAGTGAATGCTAGTCTGGATTCTATATCTATTTTCTTAGGTCACTAAGTAGCATTAAAATCAGGTTTCTGCCTATTTTTCTGCATAGTTTGTACAGCAGTGCTCCATAATAAGGCTAATAAGTAGGGTTCCTACAGCAACATCAAAATCATGACATTCAGGGGCATATTTCTCAAAGGTCAAGTTGAAAAAACATCAAACTTCGAATTCAAAAAGTTTTTTTGGGGTCGAAGCGGGCCGAATTCGATTCAAAGTTTTTTATAACTTCGAACTTCGATCTCCCAAACTCCCCCAATTGCCTCCATACAGGTTCTAGGAAGTCCCCCATAGGCTAAAACAACACTTCGGCAGTTTTTATTTGGCGAATGGTCGTAGTCGAAGTTTTAAAGAGACGGTACTTCAAAAAAATTTGACTTTCGAATTTTGACGTTTTTTCAAATTCGAAACGAAGTATGACTATTCCCTAGTCGAAGTACGCAAAAAATAGCTCGAAATTCGAAATCAAAATCAATCAAAACAAATCAGGAGTCCACTAAGAAGCCTCTGTGCAAACAAACCCCAGATACAGTGTGTTAGGCTGTGAGATAAGGAGAAACTCATTATACAGACACTTCTCAGTGGACTGCTTATTTGTTTTATTGTGCTCTTTTGATCCAAAAGCAAAATGGGGCTTTACTTTCAATTCCTAGAACCTGTCTTGCCATTAAATGTTTGGACATTTAATGAGCTGCTCTCTGGGAATGGCAGCAGATATAATTATAAAACAGTAGCTATCTGGGAGCTGGTCGGTTGTTGGTGTTATAGAATCTGTTCCAACTAGGCATGGGGCCTGTAAATATAAATGAGAAGAAAGGCTATGCAATTCCAATGTGCAAAGGCCTATCCCCGCTGAATGTTATACATAGAACACTTCTCTTTAGCTCAGAACACAGTGTTACATCTTGTTCACTTTGATAATGCACAGTGGGAGTACTTTGAACAATTTACTTTGGGTATGAGTATTCAATTAAACAAAAGAATTTCAGCTTTGCAGCTCCCTTGGATTCCCTAATCTCTAACCTCACTACATGGCACGGCTCATGGAGCTTAACCTGGGAAAGGAAGTGCAAAACCGTGCAGCTATCTACCAGTGGTTTTTTAGCTTTTGAAGAGTTATTAGTGCAGTGAGAATGGAAAGAGAGAGGGCAACTGCTTAAATCGACAGTGCTGAGTGCATTAACAATATGAATCACCTTTATCGGATTCAGCCATCTGTGATCCTTTAATTTGATATACTCAATTTTGGCAGGTCTACATTGTTTGATCTCACCCTGTACTGTTGCATCTTGCAAGCAGTGTGTTTATACCTGTTTCCATTTTTACACTACTGCAAATAAAGCCCTCTGAATGATCACTGACAGGGCCTACTGAATAGCTGAATACTGTTGATCATCCTTTCTTAAAAAGGTAGTAAAACACTGCACTCTTACAAAAAATAGTTTTTAGGAAATGCTGTCATTATTGGGACGTATTTAGAATGTAACAATTTACATTGGTCACACTGAGGGACCATCGCCTACTGAGAACAATAACTCTTAGCTTGTTGCTCCATCCTTGGCTTGACTTGAGAGTTGTGGGGCCAGTTTGGTTTCAAGGACTTAAAATTGAATGTATAATGACTCTTTAGGTTGGACAGCTAGGTGGAGGAACATATAGAAAGGGAAATCAGCACATTACACATTCAAATCATGTAGCCACAGTATGATACTGGCTTTAAAAGCAGGGAGGTAATTTTACTGGTTGCCATTGGTTACTAGCCCTGGGCAGACTCTGCTTTACCTCATTTAAGTTTAACCCCATTTTTAAACTTCTTAAGTTTTTCCTTGTGCAATGAGCCAAGGACTCACAGACGATACTAATGCTTGTAGTATGCAGTTCCATAATGTTATCTTATAGTGTGTCATTTGTTTAAACCAATGGATCCATCATTCTGTCATCATGCAAGCAAAGAAAATATAATAAATATATTGCAGTTGCAATCTGAACTTCTGGCATCCATTAAGATACTGTATTTTTGCAATACCAGTAATATAAGTGAATCTACCAGCTATGAGGTGGGAGGTGGAGGGGACAAGGAGACTATAGACCATTTAAATGCAAGTATTTAGAATTAAATAATGAAAACATGAATTTCGTGTCAGAAACACTAAGCTTCACAATTGAACCTGATTTAAAAATTACTATGTTTTCAGATCCCTAGCATGTTTAAAATCTCTCATATCGCTTACACAATGGGTGGGAGGTATATGTTAAATGTAGCATGATGGTACACGTATGGGACCTGTTACCCAGAATGCTCGGGATCTGGGGCTTTCCGGATAACTGATCTTTCCGTAATTTGGTTCTTCATACCTCAAGTCTACTAGAAAATCATGGAAACATTAAATAAACCAAAATGGGTGGTTTTGTTTCCAATAAGAATTCGTTACATCTTAGTTTGGATCAAGTACAAGCTACTGCTTTATTATTACAAAAAAAAAAAGGAAATCATTTTAAAAAATGTTGATCATTTGGATAAAAAGGCATCGATGGGAGACGGCCTTTCTGTAAATCGGAGCTTTCTGGATAACGGGTTTCCGGTTAACGGTTCCCATACTTTTGTTAGTTGCTGCAGTTTGCTTCAAAAATCTGTTTACCAGCAGCCTTATGAACTTCTATAAAGATATAGGACCAGCTATAGCAAATGGAGTCAAGTTGGTGCACTGATCCAAACACTGCCTTGCTATCATTTAAAAGGCTTGCATCCATCAACTTTCCCATGAATGCCATGCCATTCTTGATATTTGTCCCCCAACAGCAACTCTGCAAAACATGCGTATGGCTAATGGCATAAAGGGATCAGTGGAGCAATTGATCATTTATAGAGAGTGCTCCATTAATATTATGTCAGAAGTGGCATAATTAGAAGTTACCACAGCAAAATTATTTAAGGGTCCCGTAAGACATTTTGCCCGCTGGGCATGGTCTTTTTCTCTATATTTACACCCCTGTATGTCAGTTTCTGTTTTAACTTGTATTTATTGACTTTCAAGGGGAGGTTAAACTATTAAATTGCATTTTTATTCTTGCTTTCCCTATAGCTAAGAATAAATTAAGTTTATTTTTATTTAAGCACTTTCTATGCAGCGTTTCAGGTTGTGTTCTTTTCGCAATGGCTCCCTTTCAGCTACTGATGGGGGAAGAATACAGGAGTGCCGTATAGGGCAATAAATTCTTATGTGGGTCTAAACAGCTATAAATTATTTCCTGTAATTTAGCACTCCTTGACGCCAATTTCTAACCACCCGCTGTGTTTAAAAAATCTGTTTTCTTCTCCTGTTTTGCTACAGAGCCAGCAATTTAGTAAATGAGGTAAACAAAAACTGCTTAATACACAGAATAAGACAGAATCATGTCTGGATTTGCTTTTTTGTCTGGGGTGATTATGACCTTGATGGGGTTTAGTTTGTTAACTGATAGCAAGAGAAAATAAATTAGGTATGTTTCAAATAAATAGCCTTTTCCGTTTAAAAATGTTTAGGGACCACATTTAAAGAGAACATTCTCTGTGTGGGATAAAAACATCTGTGTCTTTGTTGAAGGGTACCTGTTGGCTTAATATATTATCCCCAACCAAAGGTGCAGGCTAATAGAGCCCACACTCCGGTTGTGGGTAACAGTCGTTTTTTTAAAATTGCCCCCTGCCAGCACTAGGCCACCCGCACTGGGAGGGAGCATCTGGTGTAAGCAACCATGTTGGGGCACATGCATGTGCATAATGAGCGAATGCTGCAACTTGTTCATAATGAAAATGCATGTGACATCAGAAGCGCATTTGAGCATGCGCAATGATTTGACTTGGCATCTCACACTAGGAGCTCTCTCCTGGTGTGAGTGTCCTAACGTTGGCGGGGGCAATTTTAAAAAGATAATAAAAAAACTACTGTTACCCCCAACTGGAGTGCGGGCTCTATTAGCCTGCACCTTTGGTTAGGGATAAAATATTTTAGCCAACAGGTGCCCTTTAGGGCTATTCCACACGGGGAGATAGCGACGCGTTTGCGGTCGCGGCGACAAAGCGCCGCGACAGTCGCCGCGACCGGCGCAGGCGACAGTTTTGTATGGGCGCCTATGTAAAAACGCCTGTGCTAACCACACGAGGCGATGCGCTTTTCAACAGTCGCCTGAAAATGCCTCGCCAGGCTTTTTCAGGCGACTGTTGAAAAGCGCATCGCCTCGTGTGGTTAGCACAGGCGTTTTTACATAGGCGCCCATACAAAACTGTCGCCTGCGCCGGTCGCGGCGACTGTCGCGGCGCTTTGTCGCCGCGACCGCAAACGCGTCGCTATCTCCCCGTGTGGACTAGCCCTTAAGGGCTGGTTGAGATTCAGCCACTTAACAAACATTTCCCAAAAATATTCCAGTAACATAGTGGGTTTCATATAGATTGCTTGGAGTAGTGAAAGGAGTTAATATATGTGTGTGTTTTGTAAAGGAAATAAAAAATATCCACATACATCTGTATATTAAGATTCATCATTTTTTGTTTTCCCCTGATTATACCTTTTTTTTTCAATTGGAGTCTACCTTGCAAAATATTTTGAGAGATGGCTCCGTTTTCTCCATTAATTTCAGCCAAAGGGCTCAGGTTAGTGTTGCAGTCATTCATCATAAGTCAATATGCTGTGTTGGTCCTACTGTAATGCTATCCAATGCCTTTGGCTTGGTGATGCAGATGACAGCATATAAGGAGAAAATAAAAACAGATGGCTTGTGGTGGGTTTGGGTCACACACATAAGGCATTTAGCATTAACTTTATGAAATGTTTATATAAAAAAAAACTTCACCTGCCGCACTGCCTTACTTGGAGGTCTCAAGGAAGGTAGTCAGCACCGATGTTGAACCCAAAGCTTTTCACATTAGTGCCTCCACATATATTGAGTCAGTAGTAGTTATTGATGCAACCAGCTAGTCGAACCCTGAAGCTACCATATACAGGCTGTGGTAATTAAAGGGTTCTCTAGCAGTCATGGAATCATGTATGGGCAAAAGTAACTTTTACGAATTACACTAATGCATCTTTATTTTAGCATGCCATGCTTACAGTTGCGTTTATTAGTGACCCCTATAATATTACTAGAAAAAATGATAATTTTTTTGGAATATAACATCTGATAGGCATAAACAATAGAGTCCAGATTTGCAGACCCTGAAAGGGAAAAGAATTTTAATGGAATAGACTGAGATGAAGGTGATTGTGAGCAGTTTTTAATTTAACTGACATGGACAGGACAGATGTGTCTATTTAAATAACCATTTTTTTTTAATTGGAGCCCTATTCTGTTTATTTATTAGGGCCTACCTCCTGGGGATAATAACTCAGGCTTTTTTGTTTCTGATGGAGGCCCATATTTTCTAATACCTGCTTGGGTTCTTTAGGTGTTATTGGTCTTATTCAGAGAATAGAATAGCTGCACCAAAAACATATCTGGCAAATTAATCTTAAATCTTAATTGTGTTTATTTTAATTAATGTGCTTAGTGTGTTTCATTTGTCAATTATGAATCATAAGGAGCTGCAGTTTCAGTTCTTCACTCTCTTTAAAGTTACAATTTTCACTTTGGATGACTAAATATTTTCCAGGAAGCCAAATACTTTTGGGCAGAATTTGTTATTTTTGTCTGTTATATGACACTGCCCCTTTAATCAAATTTCCTTTAATTGCCACCAGTTGTAATTTATTATTTCTACGGCCAGCCCAGTAAAAAAAAGATGTCTGTTAAACGTATCAGGGAGAACACATGCCAAAAAATGATCATCTGAAATATTAACTTTCAACAGATTTGCTGCAGTTGTAGATATATTTTGTTACCAAACCAAGAGCTGTGGAACATAATCTTTCAAAGTAGTCCCTTGCTGTATATATTTTACATAGATTGCAATGACTTTTTTTATACTGAAATTTGTGGGTGTATTTATTAAAATCACATTCTTCCGCTTGCAGTTTATCACCTGTCTGTTTTCTGTGCAGATTATTAATGAACAGCTAGGACTATCTTTAAATGGGTCTCTGTGGGGCCCCAATAGACATATAAAGTAATACTCTCAAACCTTAATTTTAAGATGTGGGGAGTTTTACATCAGCAACAACTCTGAAGGGATATGGGTCAACCAACACTGATATAGGTACAAAATTGAGGTTAAAAAATAAATGTGCAAAGTGGAAAGTTTTCAAAAGTGACCATTAGACCCAAATTATTAATGTGAAGATTTATCAAAGGTGAATTTATGTGAATTTTTCTTTACTCTCATAAATTCGAATATACTCACAACTCGAATGAGAGGTTATTTAAGAAAAAAATCAAACGTCTAATATTCGATCGAATAGTCCCGACCTGAAAATTCAAATTGAATTTGAATCGAATTTGAATTGAGTTTTCCCTCCGAAAAAAACTTGAATGTCAGGAAGGCAATTAACATATTCAAATGGTTCAACAGACCTCTACCATTGACTTGTTAATGAACTGGGCAGGTTTTAGGTGACAAATATTTGAATTAGAACTGGTTCCATGGTTGAGTTGTGATAAATCTCACATTCAAATTCACATTCGAATTGGGGGGATTAAGTTTCGGACTGGCCCAGAGGGATACCAGAAAAAGTCCCGGTGGGCCCAGGTGTCAGTGAGCCCTCCTGTTTCAAAACATTTGGCATATTTCATAGCCATTCTCTATTTCTATGAGAACAAAGAGACTAAATAGATTGAATGATAGATTATAGTATGTAAAGAAAAGAGACTAGCAGAATAGAGGTTGCGTGAGGAGAGGAATTATAATAGTAATGCGAGTGGGCCCCTGATCTAAGGTCTTTTGGTGGGCCCCTGGTCTAAGATTTTTAGGTGGGCCCCTGGTGTCCCAGTCCGACATTGAATTTACTATTCAACCCTTAATAAATCTGCCCCTAAATGTGCCTATGACTAAACAAAATAAATCAATTTCTTTCTCTTTGGCAGTAGCATAGATAAGGTTATAGGAAGCAATAGATATTTGTGCACTAATTTCATGTGAATCTCATGTTTGCTGGCGCAGATAACTAGTCCTCAATAGAGAGGTGCTGGAAGCTATGAATGTGATCACAGAGATGATACATACATTGATCAATGGATGCAATCGTGGGTACAGAGCTGATATTGCAACTAGATTTTATTATTGCTGCACACTTTCCCAGATATGCTCTTTGATAATGACTGCCCACATAGGGGCAAATTTACTAAAGGGCAAAGTGACTAACGTTAGCGAAAATTCGCCAGCGTGACGTCATTTCGGTACTTTGCCGATTTACTAAAGGGCGCTGGTGGCACATAAACTATACACTGGGCACACGTGTAGGGCAATATAACAACTCTATTTCATTTTATTAAGGTTTCCCTGGACTTGTGTAGTGTAATGTATTTGCTGCAATATATACGTCCATTCAACTTTAACTTCCCGCCGTGTGCAAATTAACCAATGCTAGCGCAACTTCGCTTCGCTTGGCTCAGTAACGCTAGCGCAAGTTCACCATAGTTTGGCGCCCTGGACGAGACTTCGGATTTTAGTGAATTAGCGTTGTCCTGGCGAATCTACGCTTGGCGAAGTGTTGTGATGTGAGTGAAGCCATCGTTGGCAAATTTACGGAGGTTAGTATCAGCCTTTGTCCCTTTATTAGCTGCTAGATTACTGTTCATATTAATACTTTTATCATAACATTTTGCAAAGCCACAATTCCATCTACTCCCCATGTGTACTTTGGTGGGACTCTTTGGCATAACAGAGGAGGAAGTGTTTTAATGAAAACCCACCCTTAAAAGATTTAGCTGGGATTATAAAGAATAATAACTCTGCTTTGAACCAGATGATTGGGACTGACTAACTGGCAGGCAAAGCAACTGGTAGGAGATATAGCACAGATGCAAGTAGTCTATCATTTTTTTCTAAAGAATTTAGGAATAACATGGAAGCAATTTACAATATTTCAACGTCAGCAACAGAATTGTCGGCAAATAGCCGCCTGGTAAAAGACTGCATTTTCTTATATGTTAAAAAAAGAGTATTAACAAAAGAATTTTATTCATACCTGAACACAATTTAGGGGATTTAGTGGAGGAGCCCTTCCCCATACATTAGTGTGGGAGGCAAATAGGAATTAACCTGTTCCATGCTGCCAGACAACTCTCAATCCCACACTGAACGTAAAGGAAACCAGATATGTATTATGCACAAAACTGCCACATTGGTACTTGTCCATGTCAGCGTTGTAGAGTCTATATTGAACTTTCAGTTGCAATCTTTTCCACTTTCCGGTTACAAACCTGGTTATGGTAGAATGGTTCCATGTTCCTAACCCATTGATTGCAGCTGCTGCCTCTTCTACATACAGATGTTTTAAACTGACAAAATACTGAATTCCAGTTGTTCCTCCTACAAGCATTTTCTGTGCAGGCAGTTGCAACTCTTAGGGGCATGTTTACTAACATTGGAGATAAATATCTGGAGAGATTTCTGGAGATGTTGCCCATAGCAACCAATCAGATCGTTGCTTTTGTTTTCTAACTTGGCTGTGGCTGTTTAAATCGAATTGCTGATTGGTTGCCATGGGCAACATCTCCAGAAATCTCTCCAGATATTTATCTCCAATGTTAGTAAACATGCCCCTTAGGGCCTTATTTATCAAAATCCGGATTTTGCTGAGAATTTAAATTAAAAAAGTCAGACCGAACTAGAATCCACAATTGGACCTTATTCAAAAAGCACAATTTAATCGAATCGATAAAATAGATTGAAAACCATTCGCTCGATTTTTCTGGCTTTTTCCTGGAAAGCCTGAGTTTTTTGGATTTTCACCCGAAAAGTCCGAAATAGTCGGATTTTTGGGCTTATTTTAGTGCAGACCACAGAAACTTTCAAATAGGATATGACCCTCTCCCATTGACATATACATCCTCGGCAGGTCTGAGATGCCGGATTTTCGGATTCAGACTTTTTGCAGCATCAAAATTCGATTCTTTTAGTTTTTAACTTTCTGACATTAATAAATAAACCCCTCTATCTGGGTTAGAGCATATACATCTGTTCCAATATGGAGGTTCTCTATATCCCCATCCTATTTACTGGTCATGTTTATTGGATGGTAATGATCACTTCCGGATTGTGTGTCCCAACCTTTGTCAAAATCCACTGGGTTATCCTGAAGGTAGGACTAGGACTGTTCACCCTTTTATAAGTTTCTCAATTCTATTCTTATTTTTCAATTTGTAAATGATGGGAGTTATGATAATATACAGTAAAGGCCACTGCTTCAAGTCTGCAACAAAGACTGAGATTACTTATTACTAATCTTGTTTTCCCTTATTCTTCACATTAGGCCAGATCAGGTCAACTCCTACAGGATACATAATAATGAAATAAAATACACATATGAAGGCTTGAGGACATATATACGCACAGCATTCTTTCTAACTTTATTTTGCTTGTTACTGGTATTGAATTTTTCCATTCTTGCAATATCTGTGGTGGTTCTAATTATGCATATTTAGGTTTTAAGGAAGTTCCATTATCTAATCCACTTTAATATAAATTCTTATGTGATTTCATATAGGATGGGAATATTACATCTGCAAGGCATTAACAGAAGTCGCCCCATTGTTAGTTTTTACTCTGACATGTTTCTTTCAGAAAAAAAAAATAGTAGAACTAAGAAAAAGAGAAAATGTATTTAATTACCTGCTTGTTTGAAGGCCTCAATGTAAGAGTATATGCCCTGGAGTAAAATTAAGTCATTTGTGCATGCTGTAAGCCTGTTAAATCAAATGATCACTGATGATGACAGTATGCTTTAGTGACTACTTGAGACCTAGAATTTCCAGGATCCTTGGTCTGCTAGGGGATACCTTTCACCTGTCCAGTTTTCTGTAATATTTGCTGTCATTTTCATTTAATTTGTTTAATATGAAAATCAAATCAAATATTTCAAACATCAGTTTTCTACAAGACAATACCAATTTTGACAGTTCAGCCTGCAGTTCCTGATTTTTATTAAAAAATCCAGAGTTTCTCTTTGATCTTCTGCACTGATGCCAGAAAAAGATACGTTTTTGAAACTTTATTAAAATAAGAGGCTGGAAGAGGCTTCCAGAATACACAGCTGCTGCACATTTGTAACAATTTAAGAAAAGCAAAGATACAATTGTAACTATTTAAGATAAGAAGGTCTCTTGGGGAAATTGAGACTCACAGCTTAAAGGACTATTTCACCTTCATTAGCAAAACTGTTATAACACATAAACATGGCCCTAAAACTCCAAGAAATGTGTTCAAAGTTTTGTAATCTGTCAATTTTTTTAAAATGAATATGGTAATAAGAGGGTGTAGCCATAAAATGGATATAGTCAAAAATGTACGCCTCAATACGCGCAGCATATCTTTCCATTTTTCAAATGTTAGAAGGTACATTATGTACGAGGGGTTCTTATTGTCCAAATTCTGGAGAACCTCTGGCTGGAATTCTTCAAGCTAAGCTTTGGCTAGGCCATATTATACATTTACATTGAAACTACCAAAAAAATCTTAGAATTCAAACCACAGTGCTGCTGCATTGGCACTATAACACACTAAGTTTGCCATGTGGTTGGTAATATTCTGTCTCAGGTGGCAAAATTGGTTTTAGATGTCAGAGTTATCAGTAGAAAAATAAGTAGAAAGTAAAAAAACTAAATCGGACAGATAGTACTTTTTTTCTAGTAGGTGGCACACACCATCCCCTGGGCCCCCCAGTCACAAAGCCTCCTCTGCTGCACACCCCCACGCCTGCATACCTTTCTCCCACACGTCAGCAGGGGAGGGAGGTAAGGAGAGCGGGTGAAGGGAGCCGGCAGGGCCCAAAAGAGCCAGGCCCACCTGTTTTTTTCCCAGTGTCCCCCTGGCCCAGTTGTATTTGGCATTGAATTTAAGAATTTCCTAAACTGTGGATTTACCCCTGCAGAACCCTTATGGAGATATTCAAACAGCCACCAGGGATATATGGCTGGTGTGAAGGCTTAAAAGGGCAGATATATATAGGGATGATGAGTAGCTGCTGTTACTTTAATATCTTTAAGTTTTGTGTTTGGCAGACCAACTGTAACATGATTGCAGGATAGTCTGTTGTAACAATCCCCAAAAGTCATCTAAGTCTTTGGCACCCCTGTATTGCTGTAAAGATCCCATATTACTGTGCTGTTTCTAGGTCAGTGGTCCCTGTATATGCAATTTGAAAGGTAACATATACAGCCCACTGAATTCTAGTAATTACCTAATGAGGTTTACACAGAATATAATTAATCTTGCTTAGATTTTTATGACTATTACTGCCACCAGCATTTTGCTCCAGCACCATATAAAGTCTCTAAAACAGCCATTTGTTGTAATTTCTAGGCAAAATGTGATATTTTTTTTTACGAACTATTTTTATAGCCTTGTAGCACTGTAGAAACATTTACCTCAGTTTTCTTCCTACAATTTGAGAATAGAGGCTTTTTCTGTTGAAAATACTTTTTTTTCGAGGGGCAAGAATGTGGGGTTTTGGAATCAGAGACACTCTTGGGATCTGTATGCTGCTGATCGCCAATATGAAAACTTGCCACCAGCTTAGGTTTGGTAGAGTGTAAAGTTATTGATGCTGCATTCCATACGATTGGTAAATTAAATGTACTGCATGGGGCACTACAGAATGTTCTTTGTGTTTCCCACAGAAATAAGTGAAGCTGTTCTAATGGACTGTCAGTGTTTGCTTTTATATCCAAGTTCTTCCCCAGTCACTTTCTGCCTGGCCTCATATACAATAGCTACAGTATGTGTTATACTAAAGTACACTGATGACTACATTCACAGCTATTTCTTCTGTATCCAGAAAAATGCCAGCAGCACACTGAGTCTGGTTGAAGGAGTGTTCAAAGATGAAAATTTATTAAGCCCATATGCAAGAAGGCAACGTTTCGAGCCTACCAGGCCCTTTATCAAAATTTATTAAGCCCATATGCAGGAAGGCAACATTTCGAGCCTACCAGGTCCTTTATCAAGCCTTGATAAAGGAGGGCCTGGTAGGCTCGAAACGTTGCCTTCTTGCATATGGGCTTAATAAATTTTCAAGTTTGAACACTACTGAAACCAGACTCAGTGTGCTGCTGGCATTTTTCTGGATATTGATTTGACCCAGTGACAGGAGTGGGTCTCACAGTACAGCACCTGTCACTACACAAGTGTGATTTGGGGAGGTGAGCGCTCCACATAAGTGAGCCAGCTATTTCTTCTGTGTCCTCTCCACAACCAAAGAGATACAACTGTCTTGAGATTATATAATAATGAAATCACCAATAGATTTTGCCATTTAGGGGCAGATTTATTGAGGGTCAAATTCTGAGGGTTAAAAAACCCTCGAATTCGACCCTCAAAGTAAAATCCTTCGTATTTGAAAAAAAATCTAACCCCACCAGGGCTAGGAGCTCCTGGTGTGAGCTGCCAAGTCAAATCAGAGCGCATGCTCAAATGCGCTTCTGATTTGAACGATTTTAAGCAATCGATCGAATGATTTTTATTTTAATCAAAAAAAAGTGCTGGGGAAGGTCCCCATAGGCTAACATTGCACCTCGGTAGGTTTAAAGTGGCGAAGTATCAAGTTGAAGTATTTTTTAAAGAGACAGTACTTCGATTATCGAATGGTCAGATAGTCGAACGATTTTTACTTCAAATCGTTCGAATCGTTTGATTTTCTAATTTGACCAATTCATGGTTGAAGTACCCAAAAAATACTTTGAAAATCGAATTATTTTCCATTCGAATTATTCACTAGAGCTTAGTAAATCTGCCCCTTAGTATAGATGACAAGGAGAATCTCTGAAGCACCAGGGCACAAGACCCATGTTCCATAGCTGTTTAAACTAAGACATGTTTATAGACTAAACTTACTTATGAGCTCTGATCTTTTTGGGAGCCTTTGTGATAGCAGACAAAGACAGTAATTGAGTGTTCTTGACATATACATATGTTTGGAAAGACACAAAGTCTTCTCTGACCATCTAATTCCTAAACACAACATCTACAAAGTAGGGAAAGCATTGTTAAGAGGATCTGTTTCTTTTAATAACAACTTTATTTTTTTTTGAAATTCAAGTACTAATAATGATATCGCTTTCCTCAAGGAGAGAGCTTCATTTTAATGAAAATATTTTCTCATTGTCTTTGTTGGCAAATGGCCGTTATTTTTGTTAAGCAAAATTATATTGTATTACCAAGATTGGTTATAGCTTTGCTTTAAATGGTGGTATACTGTATATAGTTAAGCTAAATGTGTTCCAGTGTTAAAGAGAATTATTATTACAGTCATAGAAATACTACATAGGTACAGCTGAAACAAAATCAAATATAGTTATCAAGTCAGTAGCAAATAAGGCTAATCCAGGCTTTTGGCCCACCCACAGGGATGTAACTGCAGAGAAAGCACTACGTACAGTTGCAGAGGACCCAGGAATGAAGGGGGCCCAGAAAGACCATAATTAATGAGCAATTTCAAAATATCTTGGTAGAATAAGTCAACTTACTAATGTTTTGGGGCCCTAAACTGAATTTGCTGTGGGGCCCAATAACATCTAGTTACCCAACTGCCCATACAGCAAATATCACATGTGCTGCCTAGACAGAAGCCAGGTCTCCTCATTGAAATATCAGTGAGCCCCAATCAGATTTCGATTGAGGAGACCATCATTTTGGCCTCATGGTCAGGAGTAGACTTTATGTTGCTTGGTATGATCAGCTTAATATTTGAAAAGATAAGATTATTATTATGAGGCTCCAACTAGTATAATATATAGTGATACACAAATGAGAATATTGACTGATTTAGAGATCCTGTACTTATATTCTCAAAAGAAAGGTCTTCAGTTTTTCTCTAAGGGGCTTTTTTTATCAAAATCCGAATGTTTCAGATTTTATAAAATCAAAAAGTCTGACCAAACTAGAATCCACGATTTGAACGTATTTATTGTTTTTTTTTTTAAAAAAAACACAATTTAAACGGATCAGGGGGAAAACTTGGGTATGATTTTTTCGGGTTTTCTCCTGAAAAGCCCAATTTTTTTTTTTATATTTGCCCGAAAAGCCAGAAATAGTAAAATTTTTGGGTTAATTCCAGCACAGACCACAGAAACTTCAAAATAGGATAGGGACCTCTCCCATTGACTTATATACAACCTCGGCAGGTCTGAGATGGCAGATGGTATGATAAATTTAAAAAAATTCAAGTTTTCTTTTTTTCCACCAAAGATTTGGATTTTATAGTAAAAAAAACTAGAATTTTTTGAATTTTTAGCATTCAGACTTTAAAGGACCAGTAACATTAAAAAAATTTTTAAAAAAATTCGTTAGAGTACAACGATAAAAAACACCAAGACAAATTAAAATTCCAAATTGCAAAGCCTTTATTAAGAAATACCTTACCGAAACTCCACTTCCTGTCCTCTTCAGAAACGGCAATATGGCGACCATCCATAGTGCAGTGCTGGATTTGTCCTCCCTGGCTAGCTCCCATAGTCTAACAGCAGGAAGATGGTGCTGGAAAGCGGCACGGCAGGATGAAGTGCTGAAGTGCCCTCACAACATGGTCTCTCCCTCCCCGGCCCCTGGGTGCTTCACATGCAGGCGGCAGTTGTCGGTGGCAGTGACCGGGAGCTGAAGACGGAGCGACGGAGGTGAAAGGAGGAGTGGTGATAAACCGGAGGAGGAGGAGGGGAGCCCTGGTGATTTGAGTGGAACCAAAAGGGGAATCGGTACAATCCCATAGGCTTCTCTCCAGAGCGGGACTAAGGAGGCTTCCGAAGCAGCGGCGGGATGCAGATCCGTGCATGACAATGTCCGAGTGCTGCTGCTGCCTGTGAAAAAAGCGTGCGGCTGTCGGTGTGCGCTCACGTTTGCGCCTCACATAGACACTGGCCCGACACCAGCCGCACACTCTCTAGCAGCAGCAAAGAAATGATCCTTCGCCAAGAGAGCGGCATTGTACACATTCCAACGGCTCTGGTTCCTTCCCGACTCCCCCGCTCAGCCACAAAGCAGAGACAAAACCCCACGAATCCTCCTCACTGTATACCGCCAAAGTTACATCCCTCGCTCCCACGGAAACTAACGATGGCTCCTCAGTAAACCGACGAGCGCTCAGAGAGAGAACAAAAATTCCAGCTCCAATAAATAAAGTTCAGCTCCCAGTCACTGCCACCGACATCTGCCGCCTGCATTTGAAGCACCCAGGGGCCGGGGAGGGAGAGACCATGTTGTGAGGGCACTTCAGCTCTTCATCCAGCCGGGCCGCTTTCCAGCACTGTCTTCCTGCTGTCAGACTGTGGGAGCTAGCCAGGGAGGACAAATCCAGCACTGCACTATGGATGGTCGCCATATCACCGTTTCTGAAGAGGACAGGAAGTGGAGTTTCGGTAAGTTATTTCTTAATAAAGGCTTTGCAATTTGAAATTTTAATTTGTCTTGGTGTTTTTTTTCGTTGTATTCTAACAAAGTTTTTTTTTAAAAAAATTTGATGTTACTGGTCCTTTAATAAAAAAACCCATACCTTTACTGCAAATAATCTAAGGTCTATTATTTGACATATGCTGTTAATATATTAATAATAACCTGCAAAGGGGTCCTGTCTGTAGCCTGTTTTCTCTGAATATTTTTATAACAAGCTCTGGAGCCATGTAGGGGCTGCTTAGCAGCACAGCTGAGAAAGAGCTGAAAAGAGCCAAAGATGCATACAGTGTGACTCTTTCTCAATAGGATCACATTGTTTTGTGGTGGCAACAATCTGCACAGCTTGTCAATGGAAGTTAAAAGTGAATAGTCTCAGAACACTTTTTTGTAATCACTAAAGATTCCAATTAAGTGGGGGCTTCACCGTGTCTTTTCTCAACATGATGAGGTTAATAATGAACTAAATATTCTTTTTTGACACTAACACCAAGGCATTCCCTGAACATTCTATTTTGTAAGAAAGTTAGTATGTAGTTTTTAAACCACTTCAGTAGACTTTTCATAGAAAAATATACCCTATTAGGCTCAAGTTGGTGCAGCTCACTTTGTTCACTGAATATTCATATTCTATGAATATTCGAGTGTGGTATTTTTTTACTTTTTGGAGAAATATTCTTTATGCCTTTTATTACATATGGGAATAAATATTATTATTATAATAGGGACACTGCACTTGTGATTGTAAATCACCTCTCATCTTTAGAAATAAAAAAATAAATACTAATTTTCACTATGCAAAGGTGCATAGTGAACTAACCCTATAGGGAAATTTACTAAAGGACAAAGTGGCTAACGCTGGCGTAAATTCGCGAGCGTGACGTCATTTCGGCACTTCACCGATTTACTATCGGTAACTGGCGTAATTTCGCCAAGGAGATAGACTCTGGCGCAACCTCGCACAGGCGAATTTTCACTCTGGCGAAAGATCGTTACTACACAAATTCACTAAGTTTTTGATTTTACTGACCGTTACCTCTATCACCAGACTTTCCTTCGCCACCTCAGACCAGGCGAAGTGCAATGGAGTAGATAGGAGTTCCTCAAAAAAAAGTTTAAAATTTTTCTATGTCCCAAAAACACTGGCATCTTTTCCATTTTACAGGGTGATAGGCTGAAAAAGATCAAAACATTTTTTTGGGATACCCTCCTTCCCCCCTACATTTGATAACATATGACACCTAAACTGTGGGCACGTGTAGGGCAATATAACAACTTTATATAATTTTATTTAGGTTCCCTGGCCTTGTGTAGAGTAATGTATTTCCTGCAGCATATACGTCCATTGTACTTTAACTGCACGCCGTATGCTAATTAGCCAACGCTAGAGTAACTTCAATAGTATTTTTGCTGGCGCAACTTCGCCACCGTTGGTTACCCTGTGCACAACTTGGGATCTTCGAGAATTATCGTTGTCCAGGTGAATTTACGCCTGGCAAAGTGTTGCGATGTGCGAGAAGCCAGTGCTGGCGAATTTTCGCCGGTTAGCAGTTAGTGCTGCTGTTTTAAAATCTGATTTAACTTTATTAACTCTTGGGTGGTGGCATGGGGATATACTGTAGCATGCCACCTTTGCATGCTCTGTGTCCTCAGTAAATAATTACTTTATATTGTAGTAATGAATAGTATATATGCACTAGATTAAAAAGATTAATGATAGATGCTGCTTATTAGAAGGACAATATTGCTTGACTTGTTGTTGGAAAGCCTGCAATAATCACTTCTTTCATCAATTTTTGGGATTAGAGACAAATACCTATGGAGGTCATCTTTATAAGATACCTTGGCATTACTGGAGAGTCATCACTACTTCCTAACTTGCTGCAACTAATACAATCATTATCAGGATCTAAAGTTTATAAAGACAGGAGAGCAGAGCAAAACGGACTCTGACTATACTGGTCACATTGTGAAAATCTTATGAATGGATTAGGGTATTGTTAGGATTCAGTGTACTCAGTGTACAGATCCGCAGTAGCATTGTGTCCACTACTAGCCCAAAGCTGCAGTAAAGTATAGAGCCAACACATACCATAAACCTTTTTTCTCTGCAGTGCTTTTGGGAGTGACTGCCTCCATAGTTTATCTACTTTGTTGTCCTCAGCAAGTAAATGAGCTTGAGGTTCTATAAATAAAGAAATGCAGTTGATGGAGTAGTTTTTTTGTTGATTGTAGCATCCCAAAATACTTTTTACATGATGAATTCTTTTTCATTTTAATTTTGTAGACAAAGCCTAAAGTCAATTTAGGGAATTATTTATCGCATACTTTGGCGGCCAGACTAGAAGGAACAGATGTTAAATACATTCATTTTTCAAGGACAAACAAACGAGTCTTTATGTCTCAGATTTGCTTTTTATAACTTTGATAAAAAGAATAGGGAATTCTTTGCATCCAATAAAAACTCCAAACATATTTGATGACATCTCTTAAAAGAAAAAGAAAATCATTGATAAATGAGCGCTTGGCTTTGTCAGCCACACCCGCAGAGTGAAATAAACCCCAGCAGAGAATTTGCCTGGCTTTGCACAGTCTCTGCATGTTACCATTATGGTCTTGACAAGGCACATGTGGAAAGTTCATGGATGATTTCATGCAATTTTTAGGAGGAAAATGTTCTGATGTACAAACAATGACACCAGAATTAGCACAAGCAAATAGCCTATGGTATTGCTTAATGAAAGGGTTTCATCTTGCAATAAACATCTAGTCATTCCAGTGTTGAATGTTGTTTAGGTTTTGTTTTTTATTTTTCTAAACCCATAATCCCAAACTGCTATCCAAGCAAAATACAACACAAAGGCAGAGCTACATTTTGAAATGGGATTCATTTCCAGTTGCTGTGGTATTCTAAGAGACTGTTAGGTCAATTAAGACAATTTTCAGATGCTTTAAGGATCTGAAGCATTTTCAGGACTCCTTAGTGGATGTTTAATGTAACAAAAATGTATACATTTGTTCATCCATTTAGGATGTGGTTACCCGAACAGTTTAATAATTAGGCATTGGACTAGGGCATAATGGATGGGTGCACAAGAAGTTGTGTATTTTTGCTGATAATGGCAATAACACTTGTGTCAGTTCAGTTTAAGTTGTCAGGAAGGGATCATAGACAGTTGGGGTTAACCTGGAAGATGCTTACAAATGTAATCACCTAGGTGTTGATCAGGCCACCAGTTCAATAGCAAGCAAGCCAGATTTAGCATGGCAGATCTTAGGGTGGGGTGGGGCAAATCCACTAACTGGTGAAAATTCGCCAGTGCTGGCTTCGCACACATCGCAACACTTCCCCAGGCGCAAATTCACCTGGACAATGCTAATTCACGAAGAACTGAAGTTGCGCACAGGGTAACGGAAATACGTCAGAAGTTCCTCTAGCGTTGGCTAATTTGCATACGGCGTGCAGTTAAAGTACAATGGTCGTATATGCTGCAGCAAATACATTACACTACACAAGCCCAGGGAACCTTAATAAAATAAAATAGAATTGTTATATTTACCTTCACATGTGCCCACAGTTTAATTTAGGTGCCATATGTTATCAAATGTAGGGGGGAAGGAGGGTACCCCAAAAAAAAATTCAATATTTTTAAGCCTATCACCCTGTAAAAAGGAAAAGATGCCAGCGTTTTTTGGAGCAAACCAGGTACACTGTAGCACACCAAACTTGAAGATTAGTGCATCAAAATTTCTTTATTGGCCCCATGCAAGGCAACATTTCGGACCCAACTGGGCCCTTTCTCAAGCCTCAAGCCAGCGTTTTTTAGGAACTCCTATCTACTTTATTGCACTTCACCTGGTCTGAGCCAAGTATGGTGATAGAGGTAACGGTCAATAAAATAAAAAACTTTTCGCCCATCACTAGTGACCAGTAAATGCTTCTTGCAGATTGGTTGCTTAAGGGGAATAACCCTATAGCAAACATTGCACTTCTTATGACTTTACCCGTAAGTCTTAAGAGTATCTATTTATGCATTTAGTCATGTTTGATCTTTAGTAAACAGGTTCATTAGTATTGTCTAATACAGATTAGGGCTGGTATGCAGAAATATTTTTGTATTAGGCAGAGACAAGTAATAATGGTGGAAGTTGATTGATGTTCAGTGTTGCGGAAGAGGTTGGAATTTGTGCTACAGTTATCAATCTTTCATTTGCAATAGACAACCATGTAATACAGTTCAAAGTGGAAAAGACTGTAAGTCCAACAGCTTTTGAGATTTTGTTTCTTTGGCAGATTCATATAAAATGCTAATCGGATCAGGATGTTGAACAGCAAAAATATTGGGGCAGTGAAAACTGATGCATAGTTTCCACTGGTTTCATTGAGAGTGAGATATCTCCTCTTCTCACACCTACAACATCCAAACCACATGTCTCCAGGTCCTGAATTGCCAAATTTATACAAATATATGTCTAGAGTTATGCTTGGTGCATCTTAAATGATTCATCGTAATCTTAGCAAAGCAATGCTTTCACATCATTTACTGCATTCTTCTATCAACAAACGTCAGCTGTTGCCATTGTGATAAAAGTGTTGAATCCCCTTATTTATAAAAGATACAGGATGATAATTCATATTTGGCCCAACCTGGAAATTGGGAGAAATATTGCCTAGAAACATGTTTTCAGACATCATCCTTGTTTATTGCTGTCTTTAAGGTTATACTGTATATCAGAGTCATTGTTTAAATCACAAGTTAATTTTAAAGATGGACGCATTTGCTACAATACACAAAGGGGGTTGTGGAGCACTCAAAGCATAATAAAGAACAATGGTACCATGACTGATCTGCCCAAATTTGATAGAAACATACAATAAGGAAGGGAGTGAACAATACACATTCCAGGGATTTTACATTGATCAGTTGTGTATGCTTCTGTATAAAACCATATTTGTCATTAAGATGCTTTGAGGGCAATTTTTATCCACACAAGCCCAATACACCCACAATTGTTCAAATGTTGTGTTCTTATTAAACATGGTTTACTGTATAGCGCCCATTCCACATGGGACATTTTCATTGCTATGGTCCAGTTAGGATGAACTTTGAAACTGAAAACACCATAACCTGCTTGCAGATCTATCAATCATCTATCTATCATCTATCTATTATCTATCTAGCTATCTAACTACAGGTATGGGATCTGTTAGCCAGAAACCCATTATCCAGAAAGCACCAAATTACAGAAAGGCTGTCTCCCATAGATTCTATTTTATCCAAATAATCCACATTTTAATTTTTTTTTTTTGTTATAATAAAACTGTACCTTGTACTTGATCACAACTAAGATATAATGAATCCGTATTGGAATTAAAACCAGCCTATTGGGTTTATTTATTTACATGATTTTCTAGTAGACTAAAGGTATGATGGTCTAAATTACAGAAAGATTTGTTATCCGGAAGACTCCAGGTCATGCACCTTCCGGATAACAGGTCCCTTATATGTATCTATCTACAGTATCTATCTATCTATCTATCTATCTATCTATCTATCTATCTATCTATCTATCTATCTATCTATCTATCTATCTATCTATCTATCTATCATCTATCTCTCTATCTAACTACAGGTATGGGATCTGTTAGCCGGAAACCCATTATCCAGAAAGCTCCAATTTACAGAAAGGCTGTCTCACATATAGACTCTATTTTATCCAAATAATCCACATTTTGAAAAAATCTTTTTTTTCTGTTATAATAAAACTGTACCTTGTACTTGATCACAACTATGATATAATGAATCCGTATTGGAAGTAAAACCAGCCTATTGGGTTTATTTATTTACATGATTTTCTAGTAGACTAAAGGTATGACCGTCCAAATTACAGAAAGATTTATCATCTCTCTCTCTCTCTCTCTCTCTCTCTCTGTCTCTCTGTCTCTCTGTCTCTCTCTCTCTCTCTCTCTCTCTCTCTCTCTATTATCTATGTATGTATCTACCTAACCTTTCATGTTTTGTTAGCACATGCTTCTTTTTTTTAATATAAAATGTTAATTTTATCTGTGTGAATGAATTGTCAGTTCTGAATAAGTATTAGGTAATGATCTATGTAACAGGAAAAGGTATTTGTAAATTGCAGTGGTCAGATGCAGAGTTACATTAGTCTCCCTTGGTTTGTGTATGTTACAGACCGTAATTTCTTATCTGGCTCCATCTAATGGAAAAAATCCTTCTGATTTGAATGATGTCCAAGATGTCTTACTGTAATTTCCTACTGAAATCTGTGCATTACAAGTGCCATTAATCGCTTTACCAGATCTTGTATTTTGCTAAAACTATGCGCTTCTCATTCCTACCACAAGAAAGAGTTCTATTTATTATTATGTCTTCCTTAATTGCACTTGGGTTGTCTGAGTTTTGACCTTATGGAAAGTAGAAGGGAAACTCGTTCAACTTGTTCAAAGTTATGGTACTAGATGTTTTAGTTTAACTTAAAAACAGAAAAGAGCAGGCTTTGCATCTATCTGTCTGTCTGTCTGTCTGTCTGTCTGTCTATCAATCTATCTATCTTTATACATTTAGGCTATGTAAAATAAATGGCAAAAGTGTGTTCACATAGGAAAAAACGCAGACAAATTTTACACTGTTTTTTACATGGCGAAGTGTGGCAATTTGCAGTGTATTATGTTATACTCAGTATATTAAATTGCCCCTTAAATTTGTCTTTACACTGTAAAATTCTGAAATATTGTTAGGATTAATAACGTAGCAAGAAAGCTCCCAGCACACTGGCACATGTATTGCTTTTATGTCGAATTTTTCTTAACTGAATTTTGTGCATAATTGGGCCTGAGCATATTCTTGTTATTGTTTGTTTAAAAATCGGGTCATTTTCCAAATTTGCAAATATGTTTGGCAGCAATTTTAATATTGCCATAGAAACGCTGTGTTAAAAAAAAATGTAATTAAGTAATTACATTTTGTTAAGATAGGCTCATGTTTCTGGCTTTAAGGTTGTACTGAATAGCTAACGCCACCTGGATTTGTTTCTGGAGCAGCAATGTTGGAAGCCAGACCTATTTTATTTATTTATTTATTTATTTTTTCTATAACTCCCGGCCAGTGTCAGATGGGAGTATTTCCCAACACAAATAATTGCTGTAGGAAACAGGCCACTCAAAATAGAAGTTCGGCTGAGATGCTCATTGTGTAATCTCCTTTCCTGACATGACATTTCATTCGGGATTCAGCCAGGATTCAGCCTTTTTCAGCAGGATTCGGATTCGGCCGAATCCTTCTGCCCTGCCGAATTTGAATTGGAATCCTAATTTGCATGAGAGGGAAAACGCGTGACTTTTTGTCCCAAAACAAGAAAGTAAAAAATGTTTTCCCCTTCCCACCCCTAATTTGCATATGCAAATTAGGATTCAGTTTGGTATTGGGCCGAATCCTTTGTGAAGGATTTGGGGGTTCGGCCACATCCAAAATAGTGGATTCGGTGCATCCCTATTGAGAATGGAAAGGCAAGCAAGTTCCACGTGTTTTTGGGATATGATACAACTAAGCAGATTTTCACACCTGGTATAGTGATCAATAACATCAGGTAGGCTAGGAACATTATATAGTTAATAAAGTACTCCTTATTGTAAAACATGAGGATGTTATAAGTCCCTGAGGAGTTCCATGACCAGCTTTTATACAGGTCATGGAACTCCGAGGTTACTTCTAATATCCTCATATTTTTCAACAAGTAGTACTTTATTTATTATAATACACAAGTTTTAGTGAGTCGTGACAAAAATGACCTCACTTAGCATCATTAATAACTGATGACATCACTAAAAACCATTTATAAGGATATAATTTGCAGGATATTCATGGCTATAAATTCATACTTAGTCCTAGCACACTTACTGTGACAAATGTAGTGAACAGATGAGGATTGCAGTGCTGAAATGCTCTTATTTTGGTAGCAGCACTTGGCATGCTCAGCCTGTAAGTTGCCATGTGAGTGAATATAAGACGATACTGCAGGCAGTCCTCCAGTCTTAACTCAAGTGCAAGTGGCTGAGTAGAAAACAGGTAATTGCAGGGAGAGGGCCACTTGTTTGAGACCTCTGATTTAAAAGACCATTATACATCTATATTTAAACAGTGCAGAGGTGCAGCTCATTTATACACAACCCCTCAACCATTTAGAGTTACTGTGACCAAAGAAAGGAGGGAATTGTTTACCCTCAATTTCAGTACCCTTTTTTTGAAAATGAAGCCCTCCTTATTTGTTGTAACTGAAAGCACAGATGGTACAAAGGCAGAGGGTAGAACTAATTATTCCGATTTCTTTGGCCCTCCTGCTACTGGTAATTTGTGTGCATGTGGTGACTCAGTTTTTGTGGTGGCTTAGAAGGACCCTGTTGTTCTTTCGCACTAATGTGTTATTCTTTCCCATTGAACGGTTTCCTTTACTGTGTCTTTGAAACTCAAGCTGTCTCAGCAAGCCACTTAGGGTGGTGACACACACTAAGATTCTGGGGAGATTAGTCACCCAGCGACAAATCTCCTCTTCTTCAGGCGACTAATCTCCCCGGAAAGCCTTCCCACCAGCTAGAATGTAAATCGCCGGCAGGATGGCACTCAGATCACTTCGTTTTCCGAAGTCGCCCAAAGTTGCCTCGCCAGGAAGTTATGCCCTGACAATAACAATGGTATCAGTTTTTACATTTGGTATTTACAACATTTGCCAGTTCTTAATATACTAGATCGATTTTAAGGCAGAAATTCCTTCAGTTATTTACTTGTTAAAAAAACAAAATGATTATGAAGAGGATTATTTAAGTAATCCTAAATAATTCATACATCACCACTCCCCCAGCAGACAGCTTCAATAGACATTGCACCTAAAGAATCCCACGCAGATGTCATTATAATGCTGAGCACCAGAAATGACACAAGGCTGATTTGTGGTCTGAGCAAGACACAAAGAAACAAAAAGACTAAATCTCTGAGACTCTACATTGAGATGACCTATAAAACCCCCTTTTATTATTGAAAAAGTCTGATACTTTCATTTCTAAACTATGTAGTACAGATTTATGTTCATTAAACATATTTTGTACTATAAAATGTGATATATGATGCATTTAACAAAATACTAATATTGTCATTTGCTTCTGTTTAGGTTACATGGGAGCTAATTTTGGGGCGTGCATTTTGACAGCTCACATTATTATTCCTAATTTAAGAAACGGCATAGTTTATGTCAGCCAATAGTTCTCATGCGCTCGCATTACATAGTATTAGAGGTAACAGTTAAGTGCTTTGGATCTGCTCAAGATTAATCTTTAAGAAGGAACAGTTGAAAGATTTCCTTTTTAACTTGCTGTCTACAAGGTTTCCTTAAAGCAGCGCTCTTAGAAGGTCATTAGGCTTTTGAGGGTTATTCAGTTAGTTAGCCTAAACACTAAAACTTTGTGTCTTTGGGTCCTGATTAGTGACACATTAATAAAGTAATTTCAAGTTCAGTGGACTGAATTTGAAACCATTTCTAATGTTTCTATGGTCACAGGGAAAAGACCTTTAATTCAGGCTTACATATATCTTTCTGATGCAAATCTTGTGAGTGTGAAATGTCGTTATCAGATTCCTGCACTTCTAGCTAAAGGAATCTTTTTTCAGCCTCAAAAATAAGAGATAAACCTTTGTTCCTCTACTCCATATACTCAATTAGTTTTGTTTATATATATATTTTATGTGACAACTATTCAGTAGACTTGGGTCTTTTTGGATAACAAAAGATCGAGAAGATCTTGAAAACATTTTATTGCCTGGCTGTGGATGGGCCAATAAAAACAAAAGCCCTTTGTCTTCCACTTGATTAGATAATAAAGCTGAAGCAGACTTTAAGGGAAACATTTCTCAACATAATCAGAGTTGTTTTTTTCCCCTGAAACCAAGAAAAAAACTATGTCTAATCGTTCACAATTAGATCATTCATGGTGTGCTCACATTGGAGGAATTAATGCATTTTGTATTAGGTAACAAGTGAACTTTTACAACATGTGAGAACTAAAGGGGGGAAAAATTATAGTCCCCTTTTGGTTCGCAAGCAGTTTGGTAGTCAGGTCAATGACTTGATTTTCATGGGAAGCCTGACTCTGCACAGCATATTCATAGGGTAAACAGCCCCATTATTGACAGCTTCAGTTCGAGAGCTGAGTGCAGTGAAGTATCACGCTATGGTTTGTTGAGAAAAAACAAGGCAATATTTAAAACAACATGCTGAATGGGAACAGTAGTCCTTGTGTCTTGAAGCTGACTGGCTAATACTTGTTAGCATCCAGATAAAAGCACTTTTCTCACTCCTCCCTTTCTTTATCATCTTTATGGAAATTGACATGAGACATGGGTATGTTGCAGTTGAACACCTCTTGTGAAGACGAGATGATGAAAAGAGGAATGGAACCACTCTTTCGTAGTTTATGTCAGTGTCTGGAATAATCTGAAGGAATGCTGACATCCTCGGAAAGGGAAAAGGCCTGCTCTGCTTCAGAGAGCTATGATTAGCATCAGTCTGCATTTTGAAGCCGCATGAGGCCCTTAAAGGAGAAATAAACCAAAAATGAATATGGCTAAAACATTTTTGTATACGGAACTATTTGCCCCAGCCTAAAGTTTGAGCTTCTCAATAGCAGCAATGATCCAGGACTACAAACTTGTCACAGGGGTCACCATCTTGGAAAGGGTCTGCGACACTCACATGCTCAGTGGGCTCTGAGCACCTGTTGGGAAGCTAAGCTTATGGGTCGTCACAAATTATCAAGCAGAAAATGAGGTTGGCCTGTAATATAAGCTGATGCTACAGGACTAATTATTACATTTTGATACTAGTTGCACTGGTTTCTGTGCTGCCATGTTCTATTTATCTGTATTATTTAAGTCAGTCCCTAAGCTCAGTAAGTGACAGCAGCACAGAGCATGTGCAGTTCTCCTTTAAATCAGCTACATTGTTGCTTTCATCACACTTGCTCTGTCGCTGTATAGTAAGTGAGTGAGAGGATGTAATTCAGTGATAAAACAGACATACCGCCCAATATTTTGGAAGTCGAATGAGGTAGAAAAGATTTGCCACGTGGAGCGCAGCAATTTCTGACCACACCCATTTTTGTGACCACACCCCATAATTTCCACTTTAATTTTACAAAATTTAGCAAGTTTTGAAAGTTTGAACACATTTCTGTGGTTTTTATGTGTTATTACTGTTTTGCTAATGAAGCTGCAAGTCACAGTTTCCCCAACAGACCTGCTTATCTTATATAGTTACAATTGTTTCTTTGCTTATATTAAATTGTTACAAAAGTGTCTAAGTGCACCTGCCACTAATTCTGGACTCCATGCCAAAAGCCAATTAAGTTTTTAGAAACTCTGTATCATTTTCTGGCTGTTCAGTGCAGGAGATCGAAGAGAAATTTGGGACATTTCAGTAACATTATCAGTAACTGTGGGTTGAGCTGTCAAAGTCAGGACTGTCCTGCAAAAAACAATGAAGGTATGTGCTGGTATCCAAAAATGGCCCTCTTGTTGTTTAGGGTGTACAATATTCTGCTGCAAAGTGTTCAGTAGAACTTTCAGGACACAAGGCACCAGAGAGTGGCAGCCCCTATAATGCTAAAAGCACAAGTGCTCCCTGTATAGGCCTCTTTTGTGCTTCTTAGAACTCAAGCACTTGAGCAGTAGTAAATGAGCTCTATAATCTTCCCTTACTCTGCACTTTTCTAGAAAGCATAATGTTTTTATTTAGATAAGATAAAACTTGACAATACCCTTTAGAGGTGATAGAAACATTTATTATTAACCAAGACTTCAACATTCCCAAAAAAAGGGGCATGGCTTAGCAGAAGGTTGGTGGTTCAGGGCAAAAACTTGCCAGGTCCTGGGTGGATAAGGGATACAGCTTCAATGTTCACAATGTTCCTACTTTAGAGAGTAGTAATTAAAATCAGGCACATACACCAGTGTTTGGCCCAAAGGCTGATGCCCAGGTGTACTTGGGTTGGGAAATTTTGGTGTAGAATATCTGCAGCTGGTAAAAAAAAGGTGCAATTGGACACTGTCTTCATGATACATTTTAATTTAGCTTTGAAAATACCTGTTTTGAGATTAAATATGTTAAATACAGTTTGCTATTCATGCATAGAGCAATAGAGTATATATACAGTTCTGCTCAGGGCTGCCATTAGAAATCACGGGGCCCCTGCACAACATAATTTTGGGGCCCCCTGAGCCCCGCCCACCCAAGCCCCACTTTAGGCCCGTGCTCGGTAAAGGAGTACCCTCTATGCCCCCCTGATGGCAGCCCTGCTCACACTTACAGAATGTTACATTTTAGGAAGTTCAGAGTGGGGTAAGATTAGCCCGGTCACAATAGCTGGGACACACTGGGCGATTTGGGGAGATTTAGTCGCCTGGCCACTAATCACCGCGACTTTCCACGACCAATCTTCCCCGAATGCCTCCCCTCGTTCTGCGTCTGGCTAAAATGAAAAATCGCATGCGCTAATCACACACGGCGATTCGTTTTCCGAAGTCGCCCAAAGTTTCCTCGTGAGGCAACTTCGGGCGACTTCGGAAAATGAATCGCCGCGTGTGATTAGCGCAGGCGATTTTTCATTTTAGCCAGGCGCAGAGTGAGGGGAGGCATTCGGGGAGAAAAGTCGCTGCAATTAGTCGCCAGGCGACTAAATCTCCCCAAATCACCCAGTGTGTCCCAGCCCTAAATGAGCAGGGTGTTCCCTGCAACGCTAATTGCCTTGTGTGCCGATATCCTTCTTCTATGACCAATTGTGAGGTTGCTGATCCACTAATATTGTGCACCGGCCTGTTTTGTTTGAGGGTGTCTGATTTTTCTAAATTGCTTGTGTAGGCTTAGCTTAGCCATGACTACTTTTTAAATAGGTGGAAAGTAAAGATTCTGTAAATGTATATTACCTTTAAATTAACTTTCCTTACCATTTTCACTAAAAGGGACTTTGACATGCTGTTGACTTTTTCCATAAGGTGATGCTATCATTTTTCTGCATCTTTGTAAGATATAAATATTTATTTGCCAGGGGCAGTAAAAATGTACAGCTTCTGTATTTGTAAAACCTTTCTATTGATAACCAGGACAAACAACATATAACAGTAACAATTGTGGTATAAAGGGGAGTATGAAATATGTTGGAGGAGGATTGGTTAAAGGAAAAATATGTCATATAAAAGCATGGAATATTAGGCAGTTTTGTTTAAACTGATATTCTAGACAGAAATTACAAAATCTGTTGATACTGGAATCTCATGGGGATTTAGGGGCAGATTTATCAAAAAAAAATTCGAATTTAAAAAAATTGAATTTCGACCTAATTTTTGTGTACTTCGACTAGGGAATAGTCCAAATTCGATTCAAATTTGAAATAAAATTGAAAATTTGAATATCAAAATTTATCATGTGTAAAAATTCCACTTCGACCATTCGCCATCTAAAACCTGCCAAATTGCTGTTTTAGCCTATGGGGACCTCTTACAACCTATTTGGAGTCAATTGGAAGTCCTTTGGACTCTGAAAAATCAAAGGTTTTTTTGGGGAAAAACTTGGATTCATATGATTCGAATTCGATATTACTTTGATTTGTGCGATTTGAATTCGGACAAATTCGAGTGAATACGGACTATTCACCCTTGATAAATCTGCCCCTAAATGTTGCATTGGAGTAGCTTTTAGGGGCATATTTATCAAACTCCCAATAAGCTCGAAATTTAAAAAAAAAAACCTAACAATTTATAATTTTTTTTTAATTTTTTAAAATTTGGGTGAATAGAATCAACCTGCAAACTCGAATCAAATTTGACTCGAATTTTCAATGCGACCCTTCATAAGTCTGCCCCTAAATGTGTAGAAACCCCTCTAGTGTGAGACTGGGATTGACAATAGCAGGAGCTATACCAGATCTAGTGTGATTTAGACCACAGTGTTGGATGTAAATAAATCACTGAAACAAGCACTTTCAAAGGAAGGAATTGTCATTATCAACTGCTTTCTATACACAAACATTACTCTGTGTGCACTCTTACTCATAAATGTTTTCTTTTGCAATTGCTGAAATCCCTCGCTGTGAGTAAAGTATCACACTGCCAAGAGGTCTTGTATCATTATTTTTATATTATAATATTAAGAGATAATAACCCTACAGTGGTAGTGGATGACAACTCCCATTGCCCCTCAGAACAGAAGAAACAGGTTTAACATGTTTAATATGCGTCATTACATTTCAGAAATGTACATTTGTGCATGTACGTGTATTGAAAAGAATCAACACATTCTAATTGCAATTCTGTCAGATAAATGGTTTTAATAAGATGAAATTTCATTGCAGTAAAAAATGTTGCCAATTCTATTTAATTATTTTTGTTTATTGTAACAAATGTGCTAATTTTCCTATTTTCCCTGGACTACACATACCTTATTTGATGATTGTATTCTGTTGTTCCTCATTTATTACTGCATTCATCCAAAACTTGTCCAGAATTAAACCTGTGCTTTTTTGGCATCAAGGACAACTACCAGTCTTCATTACTTATCCTGACAGGGACATTGACACTGGTAAATAGATTACTGTTTATCACATTGAATTAAATGGTCTTCGTAGACCAGCAGAAAATACTAAGGGGCAAATTCAGAAACCTCCGAAAATTCTCCAGCGACGGCGGCAATCACAGCGCAACACTTTGCCAGGTGTAGATTCGCCAGAACAACGCTAATTCACTAAAATCTGAAGTTGCATCCAGGGCACCAACGCTGGTGAAGTTGCGCTAGCGTTACTGCGCCAAGCGAAGTGAAGTTTCGCTAGCGTTGGTTAATTTGCATACGGCAGGAAGTTAAATTTCAATGGACGAATATGTTGCAGCAAATACATTACATTACACAAGCCCAGGAAATAAAATAAAGTTGTTATAATGCCCTACACATGAGCTGTGTATAGTTTATGTGCCATATGTTAGGAAATGTAGGGGGGGAGCTGGTTACCCCCAAAAAAATTTATGCTATTTTTCAGCCTATCACCCTGAAAAAGGAAAAGACGCTAGCGTTTTTTGGGACTTAGAAACATTTTCAACTATTTTTCAACTATTTTTTGAGGAAGTCCTATCAACTCTATTGCACTTTGCCTGGTCTGAGGTGGAGAAGGCAAGTCTGGTGCAACGTTCAGTAAAATCCGCACGTTAGTGAATTTGCATTTTTACGTCCATTTGCCAGAGCACACTAGGCGTTAGCGTAGCGAAGTACCACTAGAGTCTATCTCCTTCGCTAGCGAAGTTACGCCGGCAACATCAACGAAGTACCAAAATTACTCACGCTGGTGTATTTTTGCCCGTGTTAGTCACTTCACCCTTTAGTAAATTTGCCCCTAAGGGTCTTTGTGTGGCGGAGTAAGGAAATTGGATTGAACAGTTCTGCAGTTTACCAAGCAGTTAGTGGGGAACATGCCGTGTATTTGCTGTGTACTGTGCATTGTATAGTTAGAGTTGTACAGTGTAAATACGCAGGGTATAGTGTGTATATAGTAGGGTATATATACAGTGTGTATGTATGTATAAACAGTATATATATATATATATATATATATATATATCTATAAGAGAGGGGGATACATTTCATTTATACCCCAAGAGACCACTTCTGCACCAATCTGCTTTGGCGTTCCATGTCAAGCAGTATGGTGCTTACCTTTCTGGCACTGGATTTTACTTTAAAGAGGAGTGAGACTTTTTTCCACTGTTGAAATGTAGCTGACAATTTGAATTGCCTCCAGGAAATTCACTTCCCCTCCAAAGAACACATTGCAGACTGTAGAACTGGCTTCTGGCTGGTGTCATGTTGCTCCTTTATGACTTTCCTGTTCACTGCCTTTATGCTAGAATTTGGGGTACTCCCTTGTTTTTGGGTTAACTCTTTTGCAGAGCGAAAATCTGCCATAATTCACGGACCTGGCAAATGCTTAAAAAAAACCCCAAGCTAATCTTTATATAACGCACGCAAGCAAAATGCACGAATAGGATTTTTTAACATTGACTTTGTTTTTATAGGCCGATGAAAACATTACTGGCTAGTGATAACAATAATAGGAACGTGGTTATGAGCTGTAATGCATGTGGTCTACTACATTTTTCTCTCTCAGAGAGAATTATTGTACAAATATATAAATGGCTTAAATAAAATGATGTCAGGTTCAAAAGAGAAGCGGTACAACGTTTATAATTAAAATAGAGGTTTAGTATTTTTCAACTTTTTTGACAGTTAAATCAGCCACACATTTGCCCCATAGTCCAACCTGATTTCATGCTTCTGCCATAACACATTAAACAGACCATACACATAGGCTTTTCATACCGTTTATTACATTTCCATTCAAAAAGCCAGATTGTGTTTGTGTAGGCGCCTATTCTTATGATTCAATTGTTGCAAATGAATTAATTTGTTAAAACATACTTCCTACATGATCAGGAGAATGTATGATGTGAGTATGATGCTCCTAACAGCCAGTATTGTGCCATGTTTTGATCCAACAGTCTATGCTATATCAAGGACACAAATAATGACTTTGTGTCCCAGACTTTCAAAAAGGCATTCTTCAATTTACTGTATGTTGTAGGTAAGCATTAATAAATGCTCTTTGGATTCTCACTAAACACTTACTTTGGATCACGTGCACAGAAAAATACTTTTTGTGTTGACGTCTCTACTGAATTCATTCAGGAATCTTTTTTTTTTTGGACTCAGGATGTAAATGACAACTGAACAAAGTCCTACCCCTTTTTTCACCAATTTTAGCAAAATAATGTCCATCGTTTATGAATGAGTAACAAAATGAAAATGCTTTGAGGTAGATGCTGTATGCTGTGATGGAATGCTAGAACAAATAAAAAACACTGAAAAGTAAATGTCAGCTTAATAGTCAATTAGTATCCAGCTATTAGTACCAAGAATAACTCAATAGTAGGCCCTTATGGTCCCAGTATGCTACAGCATATGTAAACTGTTGCTATATTTTAACCATACACATAGAAAGGGTTGCCATTATGTGAAAATATCAGTTGGATGTGTAACCTTTATAGTTACGTGTTATATTTGCTATACTGTCTTTGGGATGTTATGTCACTTCAAGTCATGTGTTAAGTATTAGAAGACAGAACCCCTTGGTACAAATGCTGCATTATTAGCAACATTTTAAGAAATATCCTATAGAATTGCCCTATGGCTGAAGAGAATATGCATGCAAATAAAGACCAAGCTTTTATATGTACCAGATAGGGGCCAATCCAAAAGTAGCCAACAATTGGGGTTTTTTTGTTGTTAATTTTTTACTTGCTGTCACATTAAACCAGTTTTTTCTCTTTGGAAGGAGAGAAGTGAAATATAATTCAAGGAAAAATATAGAATCAATACAGCTCCAGGCAGTAATTTTTAACTGCAATGTGTTTTATTCAGCAGTGCAGGCACACTACATGTTTCGGGCGGAGCCCTTTATCAAGTGTAAAAAAAAAAAAAAGAAGTGAAATATATAGAGGGCCATTTATCAAAAGGTTGAATTCTGAATTCATGTGAATTTGTTTTAACTTTAATAAATTTGAATATCCTCACAGGTTATTTAAGAAAAAATTGAATGTCTAATATTCAATCGAACAGTTCCAATTTGTATGAATCGAGTTTTTCTCTGAAAAAAGATTTGAATGTCAGGAAGGCTATTAAGATCTCCAAATGGCTCAACGGACCTCTACCATTGACTTGTACATGAACTCGGCAGGTTTAGGGTGGCGAATATTCGAATAAGGACTGTTTCCATGGTCGAGGTGTGATAAATCTCAGTTATATTAAAGGGTCGAATAGAAAATAGTTTTTTGGTGTCAAAACTCACACATTCTAATTTTAATCCCCCTATTCAGATGTAAATTAGAATGTGTGAATTTTGACACCAATAAAAAAATCAGTTTTCTATTCAACCCTTTAATATATCTGCCCCATAATGTGCATATTTTTTCACTTCAACATGATCCATTGCATACATATATGTATAAATATCAATGGCCATAATGAAATGCATGCAATTAAAGGAATTCGGAAAAAAAAATATCTATATTATTTAAGGTATTGCACATGGCTTGTATTTGAAAATAAGGCATAGTTTGTTGTATCAGTGTTTGTTTGTTAATAAATGCACCTCAATTAATGAATGCACAGAGAGGACACAATCTGAAAATTCTATATTCCCTTAATGTTTATATAATGTGTGCCTAATCTCCCTTTTGATAATACGTTTACGAGAGCAATGTTTATTAAAAGTCTTTCTCTGCTGCACTGTTTGACTTATGTTGGCAAAATAATTTGTTTTCAAAGATTAAGTGAAAAGGCTAACAATTATCAGATAAGACTTGGTATAAACAGATTTGGAATAGTGTAGACTGCTATTTAAAGCTGCACACATGCTCTGTTTGCTTTGCCAGAAGAAAACCAGTGTCTAGCAAGATGATGTAAAATAGTTATTTTCACTTACTAATTTATATATCACTTTGATAGACATTTAATTGTCTTCTGTTGATTCCTCGCTTAAAGTGGAACTGTCACCCAGACACAAAAATCTGTATAATAAAAGTCATTATCAAATTAAACATGAAATCCAATTTCTGTTTTTTATTAAAGCATTCATAGCTGTTGTAAGCTCATTTAAAAATCAATTAAATATTGTCTGCCCCTATTACTTTCACTTTCTATTCAGCACTTCCTAGATGCCACTGCTTTTCCCACCTTCCCCCGTTCTCTTCAGCGTTAATTGTGTAGCCAGTGCATGGGGATGGACATCAGGTCCCCCATTCTGGTGCACAAACAAGATTCTGAGATAATGCAAGGCTTGCCTTAATAACAGTGTATGAATTCCCAGACTGAAGGAAACAAGATTCAAATAATTGATATAGTGTAATTAAAGTTCATTTTGCTTGACTAATGTGATAAAATAGGATTTTGAATAATTTTTTTGGGTGACGGGTCCCCTTTAATGAGTGTAATCAATAAATGTTTAGTCATTTCATCTGTCCAAGCATAACTTCTAAAATATGCTGCCACTAAAATTAGTGAGTCAAATGAGTTTAAAAATAGGACAGTAGTGAGTACCATGTAATAATTGCTTCATGGTAGTGTTGTCTAGCCAGTGAAACACCTGCCAAAACCCAGTGAGCCCCTTTTCTTGCACCCTGGCCTACCCATCATAGCCCTGATCTGCACCAATTATTACCTCTTCTCTTCCCCAATAGATCCGGAATCTGTCCATGGTCCGCCAATTACATATTGGTTTGCCCCCTTGCTGCACCACCCAGCCCCCTTTTATCACCACCTGCCCGCCCACCACAGCCCAGCCAGTAAAATCATTTTCAGAAGGTGGTAACCCTATTTGATGACATACATTGTTTCCAGTTCAATGCCTTAGGGCAAGGCCAGACGTGGCGTTTTTGCAGCGTTTTTACATTGTGTTTTTAAAAAAGAACAACCAGGCGTAAATACACCACTGAAACCACATGCAATCGTCAACATGCGTTTTTCAGTACGTAGGATTCTTTTCCCAACATGCACTTCTCATTGTTCTCATTGAGAATTTGGACACCATATTTAAAATACGATGCGTATTTACGCAAAGTGTGATTTTAAACTTGCAGATCCTATAGAGTCTATTGATTTGGTAGTTTCTTGACGTATTGGCTTTTCTTCTTAAAAAACGCCAATACTGGTGTCCTGTGGCAGATTTCAGCTTGCAAGCGCTCTGTGTGAATTGCCATAGTGCGTTTTCCATTAGTTTCAGTGGTAGTGTAGTTTATGCGTATTTACGCCTGGCTGTTCTTTTTTAAAAATGCAACGTAAAAACACCGCAAAGACGCCACGCCTGGCCTTGCCCTTAGGCCAAATGTACATGGCATTGTCTACACTGTACTGGAAACCAAATTATTGTACAATGTTACAGAATATGTTGGAGCTTTATAAATACATGTTAATAATAATAATCTTACAGAAATGTAGATATTCCCAGACTACATTTGTAACGAGTCAAGGAGGGCTCATATGTTAAAGATTATCACTTTTATCTCTGATCATATATTTTCCTGTTTTTTCCTACATACAAAATGACAACCAGAAGCAGAAACATGAGATTCAAACTCTTACAAACATGGTTGTTGTGCAAGCGGATACCCCAGACCAAGCATTGCTCATATTATATTGTTTCAAAAGGTAAGAAGCAGAAATTGAGAAAAGGCATAGTATAGTCCTGCTTTTTATCTGCAGTGGAACGGCAGTTATATGCATTAATATATACATTAAACAGAGTAATTCACCTTAAAATTATATTTTAGTACATACAGTGATATTCCAGAACTTTTATGACTTGTTGAAACCATTTGGAAAGTTGCTAGAAACAGACCAATCTATAATATTGAAAGTTTAATGAAAGGAGCATTGCCCATTTAAGAAGGCCAATGAGAATAGAGACAGATATATACTAATTGGTGGAACGTTTTAGCTAATTCTTTTGAGGACATATAGTCAATTCTATTAAAGTAAGAAATAATTGTCAGGGCATTACTGTATAGGTAACAGACAAGAGCATTTACACAGTCACCATTGTCATGAAGGTGTGTAGCTGCTTTATATCAGTTTTATAAGAATGCTCAATAACTTCATCACTTCTGTTTCCAGCTTCATCAAAGTAACCATCTTGCTTTTGTTTTAATGGTATCTTGGGGGTATCTTGAATTCTCTTCCAGCATTTCTGTGCTATGTTTCATTAGCAAAGCACTGTTGTAGAAGTACAATGGCGTTGCATTATAAGCATTATATTTTCTTTTTAAAGTAATCATTTTTACAAACAATATTTTTTATAGGATTGTCTATTTAAGGTAGCCCAGATAGTAAGGTTCAGTTGTATTTAATTGAGTTCCCCTTCCAAACGAGGAACAATGAACACTGCCAGATTTATAGCCTTTTGAGCCTACAGCAGAAAATTGGGATGAGCTAAACATTGTGGTATTTTCTGCTGATGCTCACAAAACTATAAATAACAAATAAATTAATATGAGTTTATATATTGATGTAAAAAAAAAATCGAATGCGATTTTCTGTTTTGATCTTTTGATTTATCATCTGTTAATTCCAGTTACTACAATACAGAGACATAATATTTAGTAGATTTAAGTATAATAATTCTAAGATGTACATACAGTACTGATAACATTGCGTGCAATAAAGTGCTGTACGATTGGTTGGTTAGTTTGTTGATGCAGAGAAACATCCAAAAATAAACCACATTATTATAATGAGTATAAATAAGAACTCTCCAAATATAAAACATGGTCCAGGTACACCAGCCCACAACCGTCAAATAGGGGTGCAGAAAGCCCATATAAAGCAACCACAAAAATGGGAAACGTCCACTAAAAATCCACAAAGGTCATCAGGAAAAATATGTAAAAAAAAAAAAACCCATTTATTGGAACGACAGGCTCATGCTTATTGTTGGAGTATGAAAGTTGTATATATTCTTATTACGTTACGTGTAGTAAGGCAAATTACTATACTATGAACTGTGCACTCAGTTTTTAAAGCTGTATTATATTTGGTAGCAAGGTCCAGCCATTTTGAAACTGAAGAACCAGAGCAAACTTATATAAGAATTTATGAACACTGTGTTTCTGGTTGTGGCAGGTCTGGAAAAGCTTCCTCACAGTAAGGAAAGTTTTTAACATATTTATACATTACACAGCTTGGAGCAGCCATTCTACTCATTGGAGTGGAAGTGTTCAATGCTTTTCAGTGGAATTGCTGAAAAGATGCAGGTAATTGTTTGGAAAATAATGATAACATTTATAATGACAGATGTTTCTGTTTTAATAGTACATGAGCAATTATTGATTAATTTAGTGCACTTCTAATCAAAGTGCTGGATCACAAAGTACATACAATGAAGTTATTACTGTTTTAAAACAATAAGGATATATATATATATATATATTTATATTAACCTAGACGGGTCTGGTTAAGACAATATTAATATAGGCATGGCAGGAACAATTGAGATAAATCCATTCACATCAATATGTACAATAACTTACAGCCACACCAATAGAGAGCTGAATATCAAGATTGAGGCTGGTGTATCTTCTGGTGCACATCTTTCCAAACATAGAATGCAAATGTCCTCTCTCTCAAGAGTCAATGCATCAGGCCAGATCCTTGACATATGCTATTGTTTTGCTGCAGCCTGAGAATATTTTACACAGGAAGCGTCAATGAGATAATAATGGAGAATAAAAATAGAGAAACCTAATCTACAGGGTCATGGCACAGTCATTTGGGTCATTTGTATTTGTTTCATATCAAGTCCACTGACATTAGTACTGGATGTGGAACACCATAGAAACATCTGAATAAATAGCAATGTTTGACTAAAAATTAGGAACACCCAGGAGACTTTAATAAAAGAGTGATCTTATTTTTTTTCACTCGGAGATTTTCTCAAGACATAGGCGCAAATTCACTAAGCGCCGAACGCTAGCTTTAATTCACTAGCGTTTGGCATTTTTGTTACTGCGCAAATTCACTAACGAACGCTGGCGTAAATTCGCTAGTATTACTTCACACCCTTATGCCAGGCGAATTTTCGATAGCGATGTAACTACGCAAATTCACTAACTTGCGCAGTGTACTGAACGCTACCTTTTACGCTAGACTTGCTTCGCCACCTCAGACCTGGCGAAGCGCAATAGAGTAGATAGGGATTGTTTAAAAAAAAAGTCAATTTTTCCCAAAAAACGCTGGGGTGTTTTCTACATGGTGGGTGATAGGCTGAAAAAGATCGAAATTTTTTTTGGGGCTCCCCTTCCTCCCCCCTACATTTCCTGACCCATGGCAACTTACCTAGACAGTGAGCACATGTGTAGGGCAAAATAAAATTTTTATTTGCTGATTTGAAGGTTTTCTAGGCATTTGTAGTGCTGATACGTGTTCCTCCATTGAAATTTGAATTTCGCGCCGTATGCAAGTTAACAGTCGCTAGCGAAACTTCGCTTCGCCTGGCGAATTAACGCTAGCGCAACTTTGTAAACTAACGCTACCCCTGTGCGCAACTTCAGATTTTAGTGAATTTGCGGAGCGCTGGCGAAAATATGCCTGGCGAAGTGTGGCGAGTGCGGCGAAGTTGCGCCTGTTGCAACTTCGCATCTTAGTGAATTTGCCCCATAGTATACTAGGACACCCTCAAAACCTAAATATTTAGAATCAGTAGAAGAGACAGGACAGATGCAATGGCATTAACTATCTGGAAGTAGAAAGAGTGTGCTTTGATGTAAGGACTTTTAATGCATGTAACATACACAACATTGGTCAGTTACATTGAACCATATAAATAATAGATGATCTATAGAGAACTATTTAAAGGAAGAATACTGTATTTGCTCCACTTGGTTATCTCTATATTGAACTGGTTTGAAAAATTAGAGTAAATTCTTATTTAGTATATATAGTATAGGATATATAAAGCTACTTATAAATAGTATATATTGCCATTTTGTTTGTACTAGCTTTATTTAATGTATTACTAACATTTCTATATATCACAGATAATGCAAATGCTGTCACTGTGTGACATAAAGCAGTCACGGTTACAAGGACATTGAAACATCCGATAAGCTTCTGTTCTAGTTGAAACGGTTTGTTTGATGAGAGATTGAAAGTACCACTTTTGCAACTTGTTGTTATGAAATATTAGCTATTTTTTTATTTCAAACTCTATTTGTTTTACGTTAATCAATTGCCTTGTAAAAATCACAGCTGTAGATGAATATCTGTGGTATATGCATCCAGCTAAATAAACACACTATGCAATAAAGATAATCAATGTCTGCTGAGACTCAGGGCTGGATCTACATAGCGGGCGCCCCTAGGCCTACTGTTTGTCAAACCCCATCCCTTCTGTTTATTCACACAAATTTTTCAGAGCAATGTGGCCTGGACCTTGGTGGCCTTTCCACAAATCCAGGACTGCTGACACTGATTAGTTGTCTCAGTTTTCCAAGGTTTTTTAAAATACCAATTCCAAATGAAGAAGAATAGACATTTTTTCAGGTTGTTATATTGCAGAACACTTTATTAGCATTTTCTGCAACAGACAAAATGCAAGGTAAGGGCATTTTGCCATCCACATGATTTTCAGCTCGGCAGCTTGGATTCCCCCCATGTGCCAATGCCGTAAGATGTTTGGAATTTGTACAAACCCAATTTTTTTGTTTTCTCCCATGTACCTAGAGAAAAGTGAGCAATGCTTTGTAGCAGTTAATTTAAGTTGTTTGGTGAAAATTAGGGATGTAGCGAACGTCGGAAAAAAAGTTCGCGAACATATTCGCGAACTTGCGCAAAATTGCGAGCGGTTCGCGAACGGTTCGCGAACCCCATAGACTTCAATGGGAAGGCGAACTTTAACATCTACAAAAGACATTTCTGGCCAGAAAAATGATTTTAAAGTTGTTTAAAGGGTGCAACGACCTGGACAGTGGCATGCCAGAGGGGGATCAAGGGCAAAAATGTATCTGAAAAATCTGCCTGTGTGTGCTTGGAAGAGATAGTGTAGGGGGAGAGCTGTTAGTGATTTCAGGGACAGATGATAGTAAGTTTGCTGGCTAGTAATCTGCGTGATACTGCTCTGTATTGGAGGGACAGAAGTCTGCAGGGATTTGAGGGACATTTTAGCTTAGGTAGCTTTGCTGGCTAGTAATCTACTGTTCTCTTTAAACAACTGCCATACGTTGACCTTGTAGGCATTGTTTGCCCAGTTTTTTTGGACGCAGCCACTGAAGCACAGTTGCCAGAAAAAATATGCCATATAAATGCTGAAAATAGTCATTTTTCGCCATACGTTATTCAACCAACTGCTATCTAGCTGTGTGCCCGTGTTCACATTCTGTCTAAATATCCATAATATTACCGTCTCCAGAAAAAACACTGGAGTGACTTTTTTTCAAGCAGCATTCTTATATTTTACGTAATCCGTATCCACCGCTGTGTATACGTTGACCTTGTAGGCATTATTTGCCCTGTAGGCATTTTTTGCCCAGTGTGTTATTCAACCAACTGCTATCTAGCTGTGTGACCGTGTTCACATTCTGTCTAAATATCCATAATATTACCGTCTCCAGAAAAAACACCGGAGTGACTTTTTTTCAAGCAGCATTCTTATATTTTACGTAATCCGTATCCACCGCTGTGTATACGTTGACCTTGTAGGCATTATTTGCACAGTGTTTTCTTCAAACCGCCATCTAGCTGTGTGAGCTTGTTCACATTTTGTCTAAATATTGATAATATTATCGTCTCTAGAAAAACCACTTGAGTTACTTTTTTTCAAGCAGCATTCATATATTTTACGTAATCCGTATCCACCGCTGTAGTAGTGTATACGTTGATCTTGTAGGCATTATTTGCACACTGTTTTCTTCAAACTGCCATCTAGCTGTGTGTATTATCGTTTCCAGAAAAACCAACTGAGTTTTTGTTGTTGTTGTTTTTTTAAAAATAATGCCAGGCAAAGGCAGGCCGCCACGCAGAGGCCGTGCTAGGGGCCGTGCTGCTATGCAATCCTGTGGCCCTAGCAAATTGCCCAGTTTTAAAAAGCCAATGACCCTGAACTCCCAAAATGCTGAAGAGGTAGTTGACTGGCTTACACAGCACACCCCATCCTCTACCGTTTCTAACTTTACCACAACATCCTCCTCATCCTCCACTGCTATGGCCACCCCACGTAACACTTCCTCCACCACCGGTGCCCCATCTTCACTGGAGTCAGAGGAGTTATTTTCCCATGAGTTTCTTGAACTGAGTAATGCGCAACCATTATTGGCAGAAGAAGATGAAGGAGATGAGGACGTTACACCAGATTTAATTCTGGCAGAGAACACGACAGAGATGGACATAATGATGAGTGATGAGGAGGAGGAGGAGGTCCCCGCTGCTGCTTCCTTCTGTGATGTGTCAGAAGAAATTGATGCATCTGAGGAGAATGATGATGAGGAGATTGATGTTTTGTGGGTGCCTAGTAGAAGAGAGCAAGAGGAGGGTAGTTCAGATGGAGAGACGGAGAGTCAGAGAGGCAGTAGGAGAATAAGACTTAGAAGAAGCAGGGAGGCCAGCCCGCAGGGATCAGTAGGGCAACAACATGTATCGGCACCTGTGTTCAGCCGGCCAACGCACCCGCCATTGCCGCCAATGCCGCCAACTTCTACTGTTACCGCCAGATCGCAGACTTCCAAAAAGTCAGCAGTGTGGCATTTTTTTAATGTGTGTGCCTCTGACAAAAGCATTGTAATTTGCAATGAGTGCAGTCAGAAACTGAGCCTTGGTAAGCCCAACAGCCACATAGGTACAACTTCTATGCGAAGGCACATGAGCGGCAAGCACAAAGCACTTTGGGAGCAACACCTCAAAGGCAACAGGCAAACTAAAAGTCACACTCCTTCTGGTCCAGCATCTTACTGCTCTACCTCTGCTCTCCTTGACCCATCTGAACCACCCTCCACTCCGCCTTCCACCTTGACCACCTGTTCCCATTCCCAGTCATCTGCCACCAGCCAAGTTTCTGTGAAGGCCATGTTTGAGCGTAAGAAGCCAATGTCTGACTGTCACCCCCTTGCCCGGCGTCTGACAGCTGGCTTGTCTGCACTCTTAGCCCGCCAGCTTTTACCATACCAGCTGGTGGACTCTGAGGCCTTCCGCAAATTTGTAGCAATTGGGACACCGCAGTGGAAGGTACCCAGCCGCAATTTTTTTTCTAAAAAGGGAATACCACACCTGTACCAACATGTGCAGAGCCAAGTTACCGCATCTCTGTCACTTAGTGTTGGGCCAAAGGTCCATATGACTACTGACGCATGGTCCTCCAAGCATGGTCAGGGCAGGTATGTCACCTACACTGCCCACTGGGTGAACTTGGTAATGGCTGGGAATGGGAAGCAGGGAATGGGTAGCTCAACAACAACAACAACAGTGGAGTTGGTGTCACCGCCACGGATTGCACGCGGTTCTGCCACCACCTCTACTCCTCCATCGCTCTCTACCTCGTCTTCTTCCTCTTCTTCTTCTTACTCTGCTGCTGGGTCCTCCTTCTCCTCCTCCACACCTGTGCACCCCCAGCTCCCCCTAGGCTATTCGACGTGCCAGGTACGCCGTTGTCACGCTGTCTTGGGGATGACGTGCCTGGAAAGCAAAAACCATACCGGATCTGTACTCCTGTCATCTCTGCAGTCACAGGCCGATCGGTGGCTGACCCCACACCAACTGCAGATCGGAAAAGTGGTGTGTGACAATGGAAGCAATCTGTTGGCAGCGTTGAGACTGGGAAATTTAACACATGTGCCCTGCATGGCACATGTGTTAAATTTAATAGTCCAACGTTTTGTCTCCAAGTACCCAGGATTCCAGGACGTTCTCACCCAGTCCAGAAAGGTGTCGGCCCATTTCAGACGTTCCTACACAGCCATGGCACGCCTTGCTGACATTCAGCAGCGCTACAACATGCCAGTCAGGCGTTTGATTTCTGACAGCCAGACTCGCTGGAATTCAACGCTCCTTATGTTGGAACGTCTGCTGCAACAACAAAGGGCCGTCAACGAGTACCTTTTTGAACTGGGTGGTAGGACTGGATCTGCAGAGCTGGGGATTTTTTTCCCCCGTTACTGGGTGCTTATGCGCGATGCCTGCAGGCTCATGCGACCTTTTGAAGAGGTGACAAATATGGTCAGTCGCACCGAAGGCACCATCAGCGACCTAATACCCTTCGCTTTCTTCCTGGAGCGTGCCGTGCGACGAGTGACAGATGAGGCTGTAGACCAGCGTGACGAGGAGCTGGAAGCGCACGATTTATGGTCGCAATCACCAGAACGAACCCAGGCACCTGCTGCAACGCAGGGAGAGGTGCCAGAAGTGGAGTCAGAGGAGGAAGGTGGCTTTGTGGAGGAGGAGGAGGAGGACCAACAGGAGCAGGCTTCCCAGGGGGCTAGTGGTGACCTTTTGGGGACCCCTGGTCTTGTACGTGGCTGGGGGGAGGAGACCGTGGATGATGCAGTCCTTGATAATGAGGAAGCGGAGATGGATAGCTCTGCATCCAACCTTGTGAGAATGGGGTCTTTCATGCTGGCATGCCTGTTGAAGGACCCCCGTATCAAGAGGCTTAAGGAGAAGGACCTGTACTGGGTCGCAACGCTACTAGACCCTCGGTACAAGCATAAAGTGTCAGAAATGTTACCAACATACCACAAGTCCGAAAAGATGCGGCATTTACAAACCAGCCTGCAAAACATGTTGTACAATGCTTTTAAGGGTGATGTCACTTCAGGAACTCATCAACATTCCAGGGGCAGAGGTGCCAGTAATCCTGCCACGAGCACACCTGCAAGGACAAAGCCCTTTGGCCGGTCTGTAACGTCAGACATGCAAATGTTTTTCTGTCCAAGGCAGCGCCACAACCCTTCTGGATCCACCCTCAAAGAACGCCTCGACCGGCAGGTAGCGGACTACCTGGCATTAACTGCAGATATCGACACTCTGAGGAGCGATGAACCCCTGGACTACTGGGTGCGCAGGCTTGATCTGTGGCCAGAGCTGTCACAATTTGCCATGAACCTCTTGTCTTGCCCAGCCTCAAGTGTGCTCTCAGAAAGGACCTTCAGTGCAGCAGGAGGGATTGTAACTGAGAAGAGAACTCGCCTAGGTCACAAAAGTGTCGATTACCTGACCTTTATTAAAATGAATGAGGGGTGGATCTCGGAGGGTTACTGCACGCCGGAAGACTTGTTCTGACTTCTATGCAGCTGTCCTTCTCTTCAAGCCTCATGACTCCACACACAGCTGTCCTTTAGCGTCCTCCTCCCTCCGCCACCGTTACAAACTAGGGTGCAAACCCTACTGGTTTAATTTTTTCTGGCCTCTGTGCTTCAGTGGCTGCAACCAAAAAAACTGGGCAAACAATGTCTACAAGGTCAACGTATGGCGAAAAATGACTATTTTCAGCATTTATATGGCATATTTTTTCTGGCAACTGTGCTTCAGTGGCTGCGTCCAAAAAAATGCATATTTTCTGCATTTATATGGCATAATTTTTCTGGCCTCTGTGCTTCAGTGGCTGCAACCAAAAAAATGCATATTTTCTGCATTTATATGGCATACTTTTTCTGGCCTCTGTGCTTCAGTGGCTGCAACCAAAAAAATGCATATTTTCTGCATTTATATGGCATAATTTTTCTGGCCTCTGTGCTTCAGTGGCTGCAACCAAAAAAATGCATATTTTCTGCATTTATATGGCATAATTTTTCTGGCCTCTGTGCTTCAGTGGCTGCAACCAAAAAAATGCATATTTTCTGCATTTATATGGCATAATTTTTCTGGCCTCTGTGCTTCAGTGGCTGCAACCAAAAAAATGCATATTTTCTGCATTTATATGGCATAATTTTTCTGGCCTCTGTGCTTCAGTGGCTGCAACCAAAAAAATGCATATTTTCTGCATTTATATGGCATAATTTTTCTGGCCTCTGTGCTTCAGTGGCTGCAACCAAAAAAATTTATATTTTCAGCATTTATATGGCATAATTTTTCTGGCCTCTGTGCTTCAGTGGCTGCAACCAAAAAAATTTATTTTTTCAGCATTTATATGGCATATTTTTTCTGGCAACTGTGCTTCAGTGGCTGCGTCCAAAAAAACTGGGCAAACAATGTCTACAAGGTCAACGTATGGCGAAAAATGACTATTTTCAGCATTTATATGGCATAATTTTTCTGGCCTCTGTGCTTCAGTGGCTGCAACCAAAAAAATTTATATTTTCAGCATTTATATGGCATATTTTTTCTGGCAACTGTGCTTCAGTGGCTGCGTCCAAAAAAACTGGGCAAACAATGTCTACAAGGTCAACACACTGGGCAAAAAATGCCTACAGGGCAAATAATGCCTAAAAGGTCAACTTATACACTACTACAGCGATGGATACGGATTACGTAAAATTTATTATGGCTGCTTGAAAAAAGTCACTCCGGTGTTTTTTCTGGAGACGGTAATATTATGGATATTTAGACAGAATGTGAACACGGGCACACAGCTAGATAGCAGTTGGTTGAATAACACACTGGGCAAAAAATGCCTACAGGGCAAATAATGCCTACAAGGTCAACTTATACACTACTACAGCGAGGGATACGGATTACGTAAAATTTATTATGGCTGCTTGAAAAAAGTCACTCCGGTGTTTTTTCTGGAGACGGTAATATTATGGATATTTAGACAGAATGTGAACACGGGCACACAGCTAGATAGCAGTTGGTTGAATAACACACTGGGCAAAAAATGCCTACAGGGCAAATAATGCCTAAAAGGTCAACTTATACACTACTACAGCGATGGATACGGATTACGTAAAATTTATTATGGCTGCTTGAAAAAAGTCACTCCGGTGTTTTTTCTGGAGACGGTAATATTATGGATATTTAGACAGAATGTGAACACGGGCACACAGCTAGATAGCAGTTGGTTGAATAACACACTGGGCAAAAAATGCCTACAGGGCAAATAATGCCTAAAAGGTCAACTTATACACTACTACAGCGGTAGTAAAATAAAAAAAAAGTTAAATAAAAAAAGAATGAATATTAAAAAAAAAAAATTAAAGTTGGTGCTGCTGAACTACTAGGAGCAGCAGATTAGCACACCAGTCCCACTCCCCAACACTGCTAGACTAATAGCACTGGGCTCTTATAGTAGTAGTAGTAGTAGTAGTAGTAGTAGTAGTAGTAGTAGTAGTAGTAAAACAACAAAAAAATAAATAAAAGCAGTCCTTACAAGGACTATTGCTATTGCAGCAGTCAGCAGATGAGATCAGAAGCAGGACAGCTGCCCACTGCAGCTACATACAGAGCACTGCAGTAGAAGGTAGATTACTAGCCAGCAAAGCTACCTAAGCTTAAATGTCCCTCAAACCCCTGCAGACTTCTGTCCCTCCAATAACAGAGCAGTATCAAAACGATTACTAGCCAGCAAACTTTCAACTGTCCCTGAAATCACTAACAGGCAGCAGCTCTCTCCCTACACTATCTCTTCAGCACACACAGGCAGAGTGAAAAAAAGCTGCAGGGCTTCGGTTTTTATAGGGAAGGGGAGTGGTCCAAGGGAGAGCTTCCTGATTGGCTGCCATGTACCTGCTGGTCTGGGGTGAGAGGGCAAAAAAAAGCGCCAACAATGGCGAACCCAAAATGGCGAACGTCGCGCGACGTTCGCGAACTTCCGGCGAGCGCGAACACCCGATGTTCGCGCGAACAAGTTCGCCGGCGAACAGTTCGCGACATCTCTAGTGAAAATATCCAGCTGCCTCTTTTTTGCAAACCATGCCACAGAACAACATGTAACAGAACCAAACTAAATGGATTATTCGGTCAAATGCTTTTAGTTTTCAATAAATACTTTTACACCAAAACTCCAGTCATGACCTTCCTTCTCTCCTCCTAATGTTGCTGAATTCTCTGCAATTATGTTTATTGTTCCTGTGCATGAGTGGGTTTCCTCCAGGTACAAGCAGCTTAATAGACTCTATTGACCATCATTTGTGTTGTGCAATAAGGTCCTTGGGTTGTGAGCTCTACTGAGGCAGGGACTTAAGGTGGCCATAGACGCACAGATAATATCATTCTGTTGTGGTAGACTTAAATGATCTTTTGCCTTAGTGGACAATCGATCTGGAAACCTTGATGTATCGTGTGGTGATGTTGCGCAATCCCCCGGAAATAACGTCACAGCAGTCGTTCTTAGCTGGGGTCCAGTATTCTGCCTGCTTCTACAATGGCCAGTGGTTTATTATACACCAAGACAAAAGGTGGTCTTACAATATATCCAATCAATGAGCATGTTATGCTATGAATCAATTGGTGGAACCAGCACACAGACACATGTCCATAGAAGAGGGGGGGGAAAGGTAGACTGCCCTAGGCAAACAAAAGACACCAGGACAAAAGGCACTTCCCCCGGTAATATACATATACACAGACACAGTGATCTTGTAAAAGTACACCTTTGTTCAGTGGTCCGAATTCCTCAATCCCAACCGGCGCCACACCCGACATGCTGCAGTCATGCCTGATGAACACAAATCGGATGGGAATCGGAAAGATCGGGCGACTGTGCAAAGGTCGGTCGTAAAGACGCTTTTCCTGCATCGGTGGCGGCCATATGGCGAAATATAAGAAATTTCCACGTCAATACAAAACTAATTTTCGTACAATATTCGGTTTGTGTATGGAGGGAAACAAAGCAACCAATATCGACAGCTTGGATATCGGTCAGCTTGTCCATCAGGCCGGATGGAAAATTTTGATTGGCTGCCTTTGAAGGCACCCACACATTGGCCATTGTTAGTGCTAAATTGTCAGATAGAATTCTATTGTTTCTACCTGTATATCTGATGATTCAGCTGTACACGTGTGTATTGAAACAAACTAATCTTTTCCAAGAACAATCGTAATTGGTGCCACCTTAAATGATGTATAATATATACATATACTGTATATAATAAATATATAAAGAGGATAGTCATGATAACTACAATGCATGCCAAAAGGGTATGAAATATGGTACCAAATAGATCATTCATTGATAGAAGCAGAGTTTTGGGATATCCGTTCCAACCTAGCTAGAGCTACCATTCCTTATGAGCCCTGATAACTAAATGTCAGGGGAGACGTGAACCGGTGAATAACTTGGGGATGCTTTCATGAATTCTACATGGGAATTCCAATTTGTAACTTTACAGTGTGACCCCCCGTGTAAGCAGAAAAAGCCAACATTTTGCATCCAATATGTTGAAAAATTCTGAGTATCTCAGAAGTCGAATTGAACTGAGTTAAACTGAGGATTAGAATTGCCATTCAGCGTTTATAGCACTAAAAGTTGCCTATTGCTGTTTTTATAGTATCCAGCAGAAAATATCATAGGAGTTTATTTTACTTTTTTCTTCTAAAACGGTACTATGTTAAAAAAAAAAAACTATACTGTGTACATAGAAAATTCCTTCTTTGCATATTTGTATTTAATCAGTATATATGTGTGTAATCTGACTGATTGTGTATTGTGTGTTTCAGTGTGGATATACTCTATAATCCAAAGTAAAATGACACTCCTAGCAGTCATAAAGATAAAGTTTTGCTTTTATTGTCTCTGGAGAATGCTTCAGTCAGCTACTATGGCAGCTCATTTTCAATGTAAAGCTTAAGGAAAACCCAGAAACAATATTCAGCACTTAACTGTCTAAGTTAAACCAAATGGTAGACACGTGATAGTAACAGAAATATGTCTTTTCTACTGTACAAAAATATGTTGTACTTTTCTTGACTGTCCGCATTGGAAATCTGTATGGTACCTTAGAGGCTTAAATGAGATATAGCACATCAAACAACTGCAATGGAGCCTTATTTTACTGTCTGTCACTTTATTGATATACAGCAAAGATTGTTGTCTCAGATTACTTGTAAATACCTTGTTTCGCCCAGTGGATTTACAGTTACGACTCAGATGCCTTTGTGTATACTACGAAATTTACAGTTCAGGATGTCTCCAAAAACATCCACAAATACGTCCAGCTGTTGAACTCCACTGAGACCCATTTCCTTCTCCATTTCCATGAGATCCAGAGGAGAGTTCTGGCATTTGCCTCTGTGCAGACATACTTCAGCATAGGTGGCCCCTTTGTTGGTATTAAATAAGATCATAAGTAAATGGAACCCCATCAGAGAAATTACAGATTCAATATTTTTGGGATATTAATCATCAAGGTGTTGAATTCAAATGTTGTACAGTGCAATAAAATGACACTATTTCAAATTTCCAAATTATTTCAGCGGAATAATAAACATTGTGGCATTTTTATGGAGTTTTATTTAACTTGGGTTAGAATTTTACTAAGTGCAATAAAGTATTATCCAGCAGACCTACAGAGAGCTGGTTTACTCACAGCATGTTTTGTCTCTCAAAATGGGGCGCCATTAAGGGATAAGCAAACACAGTCTACTCAGATTTATGATGGTGATGTATATTCTGTAAATTTCAACTTGTTAAAAGCCATAAAACTTTTACCAGAGCAGTTATGTAGCCGAACTGTAATTTGCTTCTGGTTAGTACTTTTTTTTTTTTTTTTTTTTAAATGCCCTCCAAGTTTAGAAAATGGAAAAAACTGATCATGAAATATTTGCCTTTGATTTATCTCCAGCAAGATTTTGTCTGTTTTTTTGTAAGCATGCAAGTTTTTAATGTTGTACAAGGAGAGACTTCCATTACAATAATTTTCTGTGTCCGCTCACTATCCGCTCTCAATAAAGATACATAAACATCATATATTCCCAGTCAAGGAAATGGTCTGGCTTGACAGCTGATAAAACTAATACTGATTATGGTTCATTATTAATATTCTCAACACATCTGCATGCATTCATTGCCCATGTGCTACATGACCAACTTAAAAGGCTGATGGCAAGTCCAGCATTGAGATTTGCCATGCCCCCCTCCCCCATTACCCATTACCCACAATACCTTTAAGTGACACAGATTTGGAAAGAGAAGGTTGCAGTTGTTTATTAACCATTGCTTATCATAGTTAACAAGTAAACCCATTCGAGGATAACTATCACTAATTTTTCTAGCTACCCATTTCAATCCCCTTAGGGTCTAGAGTCAAACCACCCCCATCTGCGGCTAAAGACTTCTATTATATTGGGGGGGGCACTGTCTCACTGCTGGGCGGTCTACCTGCTCCACTGGAACTGGTAAGATATCCCTGGAGCCTTCCATTTTTGCCAAACCCACTTAATAGCAGCCCCACAAAGATGAAAAAGGAATAGGTCTTTCTAGCCTTGTCAAGCCCTGCTTTCCTAAGTTCCTGTGGGTCATTGGGTCCCAAGTTAAGGTGAAACATTTTCCCTGCTAAAAATATGAACCCCAGTCCTGCACATGGCATTATTTGTCCAAATACTGTAGACAGGCCATTATATTAAAGTTGCATGAACATACAATTCCAAGGTTTTGGAAAAGGGAAAAGAAATAAAGACACAAAGGACACTTCCATATAAAAAGTCAGATGCTTCCGATAGATAACAATAGTTCAGTAAAATTAAGCATCAGCCTGCTTGTCTTTAGCTCCACAGACAACAAACCTATTGGATATTAGGGTCAGACAAAAACGACTCAATGGAAAATTCTGGAAAATGCTGCTGCCTATGTCTATTCTCATAAAAGTTCTTTTCTTTCCTTTACAAGCATTTCAGTTATTCTATGAAAAACGGTCAGTAAACGGTGACTATAAATTGTCATTTCGTCCCTAAAGGCCTAGAAAGTAGTAAAAGTTAATGTTTATTAAGTTATTGTTGAGATGGAATTTCATTGATAGTTTTATAGAAATTGGAAAGCAATCAACTAATACAAAACTACAGTCTATTTTTCCTACTTTTTATAACCTGCCATATAGCAGCAGTACTACATACCACATCCTGCCCCAGATTCAGTTCAGTGAGAAAATCTTATCCTGGGTTCGGTTCCAGCCAGGTAACGATGTCCAAGGAAATTCTCAGCCATTTAAAATGGTCCATTATGTGTTACCAGCATGAGATAGAATTCAGTACCTACTGTAAGTATAGTAAGTTTCCTCTAAAATTGTAATATCAGCACTGTCATGCACAGAGACAGGCTGCACACAAAGCACAGTTTTATCGGCTCAGTTGCTGTGAATTCTGATGGCTGAAATGTGCCGCAGTGCTGATATGTGCAAATACATAAAAGTGCCAGAATGCACAAAACTGGCTGGATTTTACAAGCTCAAGTGGTCATTGTTTTTTATTCTATTCTAAGAGGATAGGTATAAATATTATCCCTACTGACAGACAAGCAGCAAAGGAATTAAGATCACAAAAGATTTGTTACATAAAAATTAAACTTACATTTACTTAATAGTAATACTTTGCTGTTTCCATTTTCATCCTGTCTGTTGCCACTTCCCAGACTGCTTGCCACTCGGATGTGGGGGGCCAGGACAGTGGGGTCTGCTTCCTCTACAGTTGTTAGAAATCAACCCCCCCCCTCAACCACTCTCCTACCTATGGTGGTAAAAACAGACAGAGAGCAAGGAGGAGGCTGGGTAGGGGATGCTGTTCATGCTAGGCCCCTTAGACAATTTGTTTGTGTTGGGGGGGTTGTTGTAGTTACAGCACTGGTGCTTTCAGACTATGCTAATGTGCCATATTTTTTCTACTTTAAGCTTCTAAACTTGACCATGCACTGGCTGTCCTGCCATGTATCCAGTTAATCTGCCGGTGGCATGAATGGATTAGAATTCATTTAATAATGGAAATTGCATAGTTTAAAATTGCTCACTAACTTTCATCCATCTTATGCTATTCACAAAGGTCCTTTCATCAAAAGCTATTCCACTTTTTCCCTGCGTAAGGTGTAAAGTACACTGTGCAGGGACTCAATGGAGCGCCTACCCACCCAAAGTGCATTGGTTGTTGTGTTGGTGCTAGTTTCCAATATATGGCTGTTTAACTGGATTCTACTGAAAATGAAACAATTACTTTTGCATTTTAAGTTACATATTAAAACAATATTTCTTCATCTGTCTGATTAGGCTACATATAACCTCCTTTGGAACAAATGTAACTATGTCAATGTATTTGCAATTTTTGAATCTTTTCTTTCCAAGTTCTTCTCAGTCTCCGCTTTCTTTCTTTCATTGAATGACTTGTTCTGCATCTTAATACACATTAGGCTGATCTCATCCAAGATCAGCATACATAAGCACAAGGAAGCTGATTAAACTTATTTTGGCACAGCAGATCATTGTCTCTATCACAGCTGCCGTCAGTGATTGACACTGTGATATCCCCAAAGAAGCTACCCTGCTGATTCAATGATGTTTTGTCTTCAGTCATCAATGCACCACACGTATTCTCCTTAGTTCATAAACCCAAACAGGGAGCTGATAAAAGCTGCTCCATGCCACCACTTTGTTGAACAACTGCGACAGTCCAACAAAAGATCCTTCCTGGGGGTCAGCATTAAAAAACACAGCAATGTAGAGGTCATATTGCTCACACTCATTTTACAGCATAACTAGATTGTTACAAATAAGCAGTTGTTTGGGGGGGTAGTTCATTATAACACTAAAATAAAGACTCGGGTTGGTTGATATAGTATATTTTAAGTAATTATTGCAAATCCTATTTCATGACTTCGATTTTCTGGTTGCCAATTATAACAACCTGTCCAGAGTTCAGGTAGGCACCTCAGCAAGGAGCGAATCTGCCTATACCAAACAGAAGCCTAAGCAGCAACCTTCGATTACAGTCTTTATTTTTGAAATTTACTTTAAATTAAATTTAAATATGACAACCCAGATGTGAGTCTAATCCTAAAAGAATTAGTGTGCAGCCTTATTCTTTAATGAACTAAACATTCCTTGTTTCCAGTTTGTGTTCAGTCACTCCATTCTCTATGTACACAACTAAATAAATACCTTTTTAAAATTAAAATAAAACACATATCAGAGTTTCCAGTGACATTTTCAGCCATGGTTCCCTTATTAACTAATAATACAGGAGGATCACACACAAGGATGAGACGAGCAGACAAGTGACACCAAAGCAGGCATTACAAACCCACTCCTCTTTGATCCTAAACATTTTAGGACCCTAGTGATTTGGTTGGTAATTGTTACTACATCATATCCAAGGCAACTCGTGTGTAGTGTGCAAGAGAGTGCAGTTCTAACAAACAGTATATAGGTCTCACTTATGCCTGCAAACGACACAACTTGCACTTTTCCCGCAGTGAGTGTCCTTAAAACCGACTTTCATTAAAGGTAGTTCAGTACAGTTGCACTCAGCATCACTGCTGTGACAACACGGCACTGTACAAACCCTGGAGCTATATCATCACCTCCTGAGGAGGGCTCCTTCAGCGTTCTACGTCAATAGATGCAGCATACTTGTGCTTAAAGAATCGGGCACAGACATCAGTCACACAAGAGACACCAGAACTAACGCCAGGCAGACTGCAGTTGTGTAAGATGAAACACAAATTGCATCCAATTTACCACCACATTGCCCGCAATGTCACTAGAATTATGGAAAAAAATTGTGCATTGCAGGGGGAAAAATGTCAATTGTGCTCAAAATTGCACTTTCCATATTGCATGAGTAAGTACGTGATTGCTCCCTTTTTAAGACATTTCCCCATCTTGCAATTTTATATTGGTAATGTGCTCAAAGCTATAATACTGTAGAAATAATAAATAAATACATTCAAATCAATAGATATACTGTATGTTCACAATTACACTTGCAGTGTATCTGGTACAATGCTACAGGAATACAAAGGAAAAGGAACAACCCAGTTTTTTTACTCTGAAAACATCTGGCCAACAAAATCTCAAGCTAAGACGAATATAACACACAATAGGGTAAATTCAGAAAGCTCATTTCCAGGTAATTGCACAGAAATAAAGCCTTATAGTGGAGAAAAAGTGAATGCCATAATTTGAATAACAATTCCAAGGGCTATTAAAGGAAGACTGTTCTCAAAGCTTTTTCACTGTCTTTGAAGTCAATTCTCATGATTCAAATAGTTAATTTCTGTTGCTGTGGACTGTGCAAAGTGTTTGTTTTGTCTTTTGCATTGGTGCTCTTCAGTGTAAACTGGTGTACAAAGATGTTGAAACTACAACTCTCAGCATTACCCTCTACCTTTGGCTTTGGGAGAAGCAGGGAGCAGCTATAGGGTCAGAGTATGGACATCTTCCTATCACTGTGTGAGGACAGTGTTGAGATACCGGTATTATTTTTGGCTAAGATAGGTTTCCTACTGTTCATTTTGCTTCCGGCACTTATGCATTATGCAGGGCATTATAATGAATGTTTCTCATTAATCTTTGTTTTATAGGAGCTCACAATCTAATTTCCTCTCACTGTACACACACTATCATTCTTATTAGGATTTAGAGAACCTACCAGCATGTGAGAAAACCTAGACAGGCACAGTGAGAACATACAAATTCCATGGAGCTGATCAGAATCATATTATTTTTACTAAAAATTTCTGCCACACAAAAGGGTGGTGGCAGACGTGGCTACTGGTGGAGATTAGTTGCCCATCAACAAATCACCTCTTCTTCGGGTGACTAATCTCCCCTAAATGTATTCCCATCAGCAAAAAAGGTTAAATCGTCTGCTTTCCAAAGTCGCCCAAAGTGAGGCAAGTTTGGGAGACTGTGGAAAACTAAGGGGCCGATTCACTAAATTCGGGTGAAGGGTTAGAATAAAAAAAACTTCGAATTTCGAAGTTTTTTTTGGGTACTTCGACCATCGAATTGGTTAAATTCGATCGAATTCGATCGAAGTCGAACGAAATCGAACGATTCGAAGTAAAAATCGTTCGACTATTCGACCATTCGATAGTCGAAGTACTTACCCTTTAAAAAAAACTTCAACCCCCTACTTCGGCAGATAAAACCTACCGAAGTCAATGTTAGCCTATGGGGAAGGTCCCCATAGGCTTGCTCAGCTTTTTTTGATCGAAGGATTTTCCTTCGATCGTTTGATTAAAATCCTTCGAATCGAACGATTCGAAGGATTTAATCGTTCGATCGAACGAAAAATCCTTCGATCGTTCGATCGAATGTTTAGCGCTAAATCCTTCGACTTCGATATTCGAAGTCGAAGGATTTCAATTCGAGGGTCGAATTTCGAAGTATTTTTAACTTCGAAATTCGACCCTTAGTAAATCTGCCCCTAAGTGTTCCGAGTGCCATCCTGCCGGCGATTTACATTCCAGCCAGCGGGAATATATTTAGGGGAGATTAGTCCATTGAAGAAAAGGCGATTTGTCGCTGGCCGACTAATCTCCCTCAGTAGCCACGTCTGCCACCACCCTAAGGGTAAGGTCACACCTGGTGATTCAGGGAGATGTCACCTGGCGACTAATCGCCTCTTCTTTGGGGCGACTAATCTCCCCTAACGGCCTCTCCCTGTCTTCCGCCAGCTATAATGAAAAAACGCCTGCAGCATGGTACACGCGGCATTTCATATTCCAAAGTTCCCTGCAACTTCGGGCGACTTCAGAAAACGAAGTGCCGCGTGTGCCATGCCACAGGCATTTTTTTTATTGTAGCTGGCAGAAGACAGGGGGAAGCTGTCCGGGGAGATTAGTTACCCCAAAGAAGAAGCGATTAGTCGCCAGGCGACTAAATCTCCCCGAATCGCCAGGTGTGCCCTTACCCTAAAGGTTTTAGGAAGCCAATTTTAGCTATAACCTCTTTTCCCCTGATATTCAACATATTTATTTAGAGATGCTAATGAGAGGCAAGTTATTTGCCAGAGTTTATAAGAGCAGTGGTTCCAAAGTATAACACACGGCACACAGAGGGTATGTGTCCTGGGGAAGTGTTTGCATGCTGCAACAACAAAGGCCATGGACCTTCTTTATAGGGGGCTGTCGTTTTCAGAGCAGTCTGCTGTTTGTGTGCTGTGAATGGCCTCTGAGAGCCCTCAGACATTGTTTTGTAAACTGTGCAAATTAATGAAGTGAAAAGGCTTGTAACTCTCACCACTTCAAGCTGCGGCTGTTGCACTGTTCCACTATACTGTATGCAATTGAAATTCAATGTACAGTTCCCTTTTCATCAGCTATTTTATAGTTATCATTATTTTTTGGAGAGGTATCAAAATGTAACATATTTATAAAGAGAAGCCCAGAAATACACTTCTTAAATTGTAAGTTCTTTTGAGCAGGGCCCCTTTTCTCTTGAATCCAATATCACTTATGCTGTCTGTATATTCAGTGGCTACTCCAAGTTATTGTACAGGGCTGCAGAATACTCTGTTGCTTTATAAATATATGTTACTAATAATGATAATTACAGATGCTGGGATACCCCAGAGGACCAAGCTGGAAGGTTGCAGGCAAAAATATAGTTTATATATATTTGTATTATATTAGTATATATTGTTATTAGTATATATATTAGTATATATTTAGTATATATATGTGTTAAAAATGAGATTTATGTGGATTGCTACTCAAATTGTAATGCTGAGTAGAAGCCAAGCGTGTAAAAGAGGATCTGCATCATGCTCCGATATTCATTCATGATTTCTGCTTTTTAATGCAATTTGTACTATTGCCTAAATTTTCTGTATGACCCAGGTCAGGTCATGACATCCAAAGCTGAATAGTTAGGTGAACATAATAGGCGACAAGTTTTGGGGTTGGTTTTTATGCAGTTGCTTAGGGAAGATGGGATATCATAGTGAATATAAAAAAGCATGCAATAAGAAGTATTTGAATTAGTTAAACTGGGAATTTGCCCCAGTGTAGATACTAAAAGCAAGTAGTCAGCAAATAGCTTTGATTCTACTAGTAACAGTACCCAGCTTTACTAAATTAACTCCACTGAACACTAAAAGAAATTACATATGGGTGACTCTGCTCCAGGGAATCTATGCAAAAGACAAGCAACGGTCCACTGTGAAGCACAGGTTATTTATTAAACTCTGAGTGCCAAAAACTCCAGTTTTTTACTATAAAATCCACATTTTTAGTGGGAAAAAAAACTTACATTTTTCAAAATGTATTATACCCCAAGGATGGAAAAAGTCGGAATCCGAAAATCTGCTGTTTCAGGCCTGTCGAATGGGAGAGGTCCCTTTCCTATTTGGAAGTTTCTGTGGTCTGCGCTGAAATTAACCTGAACATCCGACTATTTTGGACGTTTTTGGCAAAAATCAAGTGATCAAGAAAAAGACTCTGAAAAAAAATTGTACAATGTGAATTTTCGCTCGATTTTATAGTTTGGTTGGACTCTTGTTATTTAAATACCCGGATTTTGATAAATAAGGCCCTTAAAGTGTGGGGGAGCATAAAACACTGCAGTACTATGTTGTGATAGACATTCAGTATTTTTTGAGCCACTTCCCTACATGCATCTAGGATTGTATACAGTACACTGAATTATAGAAAAAGCCAATATTGTAATAGAGCACTACACACACAAAATGGATCAAAAGTCTGTTAGCTTTTATTCTTTACCTTTGGTGGCAAAAAAATATTCAATATTCATTATTTTTAATGTTGTCACCTTTAATACATACTTTATTTAATGATTCTATCTTCCTGTCATACAATCCAGCTAATCAGTATGGCCTGCCACTTAATGAGGGTAAAGAATCCACACTGGCACCAGTCATGTCTGGGTTTCATGTTTCTGTTACTCTGACGCGAACCTATGTCGGTGGCTCATCTTCATGGGGATGCCTGCATGGTTGCTTATAGAATACAGTATTGGCAATGTGATTTACAATCTGCTATGTAATTACCATTGATGGTTTCCTTGAAAATGTACAGACAACGTGTAGCGGCAAAATCCATATGACAATGATACTTTCTGTGCTGTTTTGATATTTCATTCCTTCTGTAATATTTGCGATCATATTTGAAACAAAGCCTTTTTGACAAAAAAAAACCCATGATTTCATTCTTAAAGGGAAAGTTCACACATACATAACTTAAGCTTTTTGAAAAGTAAACATAATTTCAAGCAACCTTGCAATATACATCAATGGAAAAATATGCAGACTTTTCATGGTTTTTAATGATTTGGAACTGTTCCCTAAGCATAGCTGCCTGCTCTCCTGCTGATCTGTCTGACTACTTTGCTGAGCTGGCTGACTACTGTATCAGCAGCCATCTGTCTATAGCCTGCATCCTCCAAACCCCACAATTCCCTGCACATGTGATTTCAATAAGGAACAGAACGTCACAGTGCAATGCATTGTGGGTTATGTAGTTCCTGCATGCTGTCTGTAAGCTGTGGAGAAGTTGTTACAATCTGTAACATCAGTGTTTAGTCCCTCCTTCCCTGCCAGGATTTCAAATGATGCAGAAAGCGAAGAACTGTTGAACAGCTGAATAGGGTTGGGAGAATTTGACCCATTTTGCTTCGCCCAAAAATTATCTGAAATTTTTTTTGACGCACAACGCCATAGAAGTCTATGGGCATCTTTTTTGTGGCGAAACAAGGCAAAAAATTCGCTCATCCCTACAGCTGGATTTCAGCATATAAAATCACATTTATTCATACTTTTTGAGGAAACAGGTAACTATGATGGGTATATTAGGGGTTTCTTTGTTATGTGGACTCATTATCAAATTTTGGTTTGGAAGCCGGAGTTCCCCTATGGTTGAATCACATGGATTCAGGCCAAATCAAAGTCTGAATGGGAGATTAAAATACTCTGAAATTCATGCATTGCTAATGAACTATGAGCCGTACGAAACACAATAGGGTGATGGACTAATTTCAGCTCATATACAAAAGGTCAAAGGTAGATAAGTTATGCTGCTTACTGGAAAAAAACATTTCCTTGTGCTGTACTAATGTATATGTCCCTGTACATAACCCTAAAGAAAATTGGAAATGCATAGTTTATCCCTTGGCGTGCGAGAGGGAATGCTGATCATTTTTTTGGCCGCACTGTTGCTGATGAAGCAAAGTTTCCTAACGGCAAGTGAAACCACAATGAAAGCAAATATCTTTTGATCTTTTTCTAATATTTCATGTATGTTTCTAAAACTGCATCGATAGCACAATAATCCATATCCTTTTTTCACAATGTTTGGAAATAAACACATAAGTCTCCCTCTGAGTTGCTGAGTTTGTACTTTAAGATGTAATCGACAGCAAGTAGGGCATTTATATGAAAGGCTTTGTTATACAAATTTGCAATGACAATTGAACCCCCCCCCCTCTTCTTTTCACATTTAATACTCAAAACAACCCTGGGAGCAACACATATTTCTACACCATCACAGCAGCAAGGCTGAAGCTTAGAGCACTCAATGTTTTACATGGACTTTCCACAGGCCGGTTCCATCTGAACACTTAAGTCCTACGGAACATATTGTGGACATTAGGCACCTGCTGTGTGTTTTCTGAATTCTGCAACACACCCCACATTTCAAAACATTTCCATTGCTTGAAGACATCAGCTCTGTTGCTTCTCAACAATCTGTGGCACAAATTTACACACACATTTACACATCATATGCACCAGTCTTTGTCAGTTCTTTCTGTGATTGCCCTTTAACTCTATGGGAAGCAATGGAGAATGATGTTGGGGCTTTTCACCACGAACACCATAAATTTCAGATGCTAAAGCATTCCACCCATCTGCTTTTTCAAACAAAACTCTCAAATCCTTGGGTCTGCATATTGGGTTTCAGTCATTTGAAGCACAATTCTTTTAAGGAGAATTCAACCATAAACTTAAAAAACCCCTACCCTACATAGACTGCCCTCCCTCCTCCCCCCAGCCTAGGTGTTACCCCGGGCAAATGCCCCTAATGTTTTACTTACCCCTCGGTGCAGATGCAAGCATCGGAGTTCACGGGCGCCATTTTCAGCCGCTTCGGTAGTCTTGTAATGAGTTTCCACGCATGCACAGTTGTCACGAAAAAGAAAATTGGCCCAACTGCGCATGCACTGACATGCCAGTCTCATTCCAAAGATTTCCGAAAAGAAGAAGATGGCGCCCGTGAACACCTATGCCTGAATCTGCACTGAGGGGTAAGTAAAACGTTAGGAGCATTTGCCTGGGGTAACCCTTAGGCTGGGGGAAGGAGGGAGGTTGCGTCTATGTAGGGTAGGGGGGTAGGGGTTTTTTAATTTTAGAGTTAAATTCTCCTTTAAAGCAACTCAAAAAGCATTTAAACTTTAAAAAAAGAAAAATTTAGTTATTAGGATTTCTTGCACCTTAATTACAATTAAGTACATAAATGGCACTGTTTTATTTTTACAGATAAAAAGAAAATCTGCCAAAAAGTAGTAATTGTTTGCTTAAATAGGACTCTATATAAAATTCTATTTACTAGGGATGCACCGAATCCACTTTTTTGGATTCGGCCGAACCCCCGAATCCTTCATGAAAGATTCGGCCGAATACCGAACCGAATCTGAACCCTAATTTGCATATGCAAATTAGGGGTGGGAAGGGGAAAACATTTTTTACTTCCTTGTTTTCTGACAAAAAGTCACGCAGTTTCCCTCCCGCCCCTAATTTGCATATGCAAATTAGGGTTCGGATTCGGTTCGGCCAGGCAGAAGGATTCGGCCGAATCCGAATCCTGCTGAAAAAGGCCGAATCCTGGCCGAATCCCGAACCGAATCCTGGATTCGGTGCATCCCTACTATTTACGTAATTCAGAGCTCGCTGGACAATAGATCCCATACCTGTACCCAAATATTTCTTAAGACTGTGCAACTTATTTGGCCTTGTCAGACTGGGTGCTCTATTGTAAATCATCTCAGTAACGGGGCAAAGTTGTTTTTTTGTTATAAACAGCTAATTGAGATTAAAGATACATTTGTGAAACTCTAGTATTTTTTCTGTTTCTCAGTAACGTAGCCAGTCTCTGTGAACAAAGCTCTCTGTGTAAGTCACATAACAAACAGATCAATGGGATTTGTGAGAGTGGCGGTGCTAGTGATTAGTCAATGTTTGTGTCAGGAAATTTTTTGTAAGAAATAGTATGCATAGAAGGCACTAGGCCTGTAAGAGAAGACCATACATTCATAGAAAGCTCTGAAGTTTTCAAGGAAACAACAGCAACGTACGCTTGTGAGTAGAATATTTTGGGGAGTGGGAGCATAATTGTTTTAGTAAAGATCTCCCTATTAAACATTTCCCAAATGAAAATGTTTAGTGAGTCACATTGTATATTTTCAACTAATGGGAATAGGAATCCTGTTTCTGTGCAAGGAGCTAGACAAGCTACACTGCTAGGGGTTATCTTAGTCATTCAACTTCCTGAGTTAAAATTGCTCAGCTGATGTCTACATGGCTAAAATGCTATATTTTATATAATGAACTTATTGCATCAGCCTAAAGTTTCAGCTTTTCAATAGCAGCAATGATCCAGGACTTCAAACTTGTCACAGGGGGTCGCCATCTTGGAAAGTGTCTGCGACAATCACATGCTCAGTGGACTCTGAGCAGCTGTTGAGAAGCTAAACTTTGGGGTTGTCGCAAATTATCAAGCAGAAAATGAGATTTGTCTATAATATAAGCTGATGCTACAAGGCTGATTATTAAATTCTGATACTTGTTGCATTGGTTTCTGTGCTGCCATGTAGTAATTATCTGTGTTAATTATTAATCAGCCTTATATTGTCACAAGCTCAGTAAGTGACAGCAGCACAGAGCATGTGCAGTGAATCGGCAGAAAAGAAGGTGGGGAGCTACTGGGGCATCTTTGGAGACAGATCTTCCCTGCTAAAGGGCTGTGGTTGCCTTGGGCTGGTACAGAAGCCCAAAACATAACGTACAACATTTCTATTCTACTTTTTTAGCTAAGCTTTACTTTTCCTTAAAGCTATAACTAAAACTTGTATTGTGAAAGCAAAAGTTTGGTTTTTATAGTTACATGGCTTTCGTGAGGCTTTCTCTGTCTTCTACCCTCCAGACTGTGCACCTGGAGCAAGGTGTGTGCCACTTCTCACAGACATTACCCTGACCCACTAATACAGATGTCCTGATGTTGGAAAACTTCTAGAAGACTGCAATGGCTTTATCATTATGTAGTTGTGCCATTTTTTTACTGCTGTACTATGGGCAGAAAGTATTCAAAATTATAGACTGATACAGATGGCCAAAAAAGGCCCTCATGTTACCCTTCCTGTCTGTTTGTGTTATTTAAGAGATACTCGGGCCCTATAAAGCCACTCCACTAGCTTAAACTGTAAATAGTTTTTGTTTTACGATTTACTGCATCTGGGACATTAAGCAACAGCATCTGTGCTACATGCGAGCACTTAGCTTATGAACATTCAAGTAGCACTTCTATATTGCCACAGTTTCAGCATATTTTGACCAACGTATTAATGCAAACAATATTATTTCAATATAGTGACAACTGTTCTCTTTCAGATCTTCAGAACTGAATATACTGAATTGTAAGAGAATGCCAATGTTAATATGATTACAAATTATGACAGACTAGGCACATTGCCAAGCATAATTAAGGCATATTACAAAAATGACAGAATATGTTTCCATGAGCAGAGAGGCGCCTTAAGCAGTAGAAAATTATGTTTATGTGTGTGCATTTCTATGTGGATCAGAACGGAGGAGGACACGGGATGGCATAGTAAATTTAGTTTGAGGGAGTGCAGTTATCTCCCTCAGTGGGTAACCTAAGAACTTGTCATTTTTTTTGCTAGTGGTTTCATCCATTAATCAAAAGATTTAAATACCAGTTGAGTCCGCACAAGATTTTACTTTATTTACTGTTTCACTATGAACTGGGAAATAACATGGAGGAAGAATAAATTACAGGAAAAAAAAAAATCAAATTTTCTTCAACTGAAATGCACAAGTATAGCCATAAATGTTGGCATTGTTCCATAATACTTATTTTAGAATGGGTGATAGCATAGCTCAGTGATTTAATGAGAGGGGGTTCTGATTCTTGGTGAGACAATATTTATGTCAACCCTTGTTGGCATAGGATGAGTAATTTAATCTTGTTTTCTGGGCAACAAAGTTGAGTTTTTAGTTCTATGGGGGGGTTAATACTCTTAAATGGCCCAGAATTTTCTTGATATCACCCATAAACCCTTAGTAAGATTAAAGGTGTAGGTATGAGGTCCATTAACTTGAAACCAATTAACCAGAAAGGAGCAAAAATATACTACTAGTGCAACACAATAATGCATTTTTTTCCATGTCAAGATATTGTTCATCTATTTTTTGCCAGCATCCACTAAATTTTCTTGAAACAATTTTGATTGTACATTATAATGACTGCTGCCTTCTAAGACCTGCCTAAAAGTTTAGTTGATAAAACCAGTGGAGAAATAAATAGGGCAAAACAAATAGCTAAAGAAAAGTTGAAGCTGCATTAAAAAAATCGATGGTTGAATTTCGAAGTATTTTTAACTTCGAAATTCGACCCTTGATAAATCTGCTCCTTAATATTTGCAAAATGTTGGATGAATAAGTTGTGCTAGAACAATGCTACACATTGGAACTAAAGAGGATTTGCCATGCAAATTTTCCCCTGCTTTTTTGACTTTGATGAATGGATCCGGTAAACTCCTTATCCTAATGCAATAACGTAAACAATAGAACGATTCAGTCTTTCCCATAGAGATTGAAGTTCCCAAGGCCGAGATCCTCTAAGTCTACCAATGCAAAAACAGGACTTGATTGCTCTTTATCAGGAAAATACATGTATAATGCCCCTGACCGCTGAGTAGAAGAATACTTTTTCATGTTAATTATAAACTGTTTTTGACAATTTTCATTTCCTTCCAAAGAAAATGTTTATTTGCTGAAATACTGGAATTCTGCATATTGCCATCATTTTTGTTGTTGATCAAGCTGTAGCGTTAACCTAAATGTATTTATGCCCAGACTTTCAGATAATCATCTGTGATATTGTGAAATTGAATATATATATATATATATATATATATATATATATATATATATATATATATATATATATATATTATAGCACAGTCTTACAGGAACTAAAACATATCCATCATTTTGTGGTGGAAAAAATACAAGGTAGCCAGACATAAAATAACACTGTAATTATAATGTTGAGGATACACTTGAATTCTGTACAAACAGAAGCTGCTGGTGAGGGGGTGTAAAATGTTAAACAAATATATATCTTTGTTAAGAGAGTTATTGGCTCCTGTATTTCAGTGTAACGTAACTTGGTATTTCAGTGTAACGTAACTTTGAAGAAATAACTTACCACGTCTGTGAGAACAAGAGCAAATGATCATATCAGTAATGGTTGTACTCCATTGATCATGGACTAGCCAACCATTCTGTGAAATAGATATGGCCATACCTGGAAATATTATTGAATGGGTACCCTATTATGAAATAAAAGAGCAAATTTGGTCGGCTTGCAGTCCCCATGATGTTCAGAGTTTGAAACTTGATAGACCTAATGTGTTCTTTGAATGAGTGATTTTAGCTATGCAGCGGCAGGTGCTTCCAAGTTATTGGGTACTTTAGATGAAAACAACTGGAAGGCATGCAAGTTGCAGAAATATACTTATTTTCATATCTGCACAAGTTTCTATATCTTCAAATGAATTAGGGTATATGGTTATTCATATGCCATTTTGAAATGTGAAGGCCACTATCCACGTGAACTCTCAACTTGCTGATCAGACATCTTTAACAGTTGGTGTCTACGAAAATAGTCAAGTCAGCCTGAGCAAGCATCTTGAGCTTCACTTTCATTTGCTACTCCGTCCCTTAGTTGCCAAGGGTTTAAATATGCCAATACAAACATGACATTCCTGCTCATCACTAACAGTTATGGGTCAGTGGGGGTCATTTGTAAGGTGAAGCAGCAACAGTGAGTGAGTTCAATTTTTTTTTACTTTTTTCTATCAGCCCAAGTGTAGTCATGTTTTCACTTATCAGTTGCTCTAGATATGTTCAAAGATGCAGCCACAAGTGAATAAAAATGAGTGACAGCAGCTGTTTATTGGTGTAGCTGTGCATGTGACAGTTATTGTGAAGCTTGGTGAGCAGTTAAATAGTTTATGGCAGGTTAGACCACCCTCCACTCCTCCTCTAAATAGGTTCGCTCACACAGTAATGCTGGCAATGAAATGTGAGCAAGTGTCAAGCTGGGCCACCCATCCAGCTTACAGAGCAGTTGAGGTCACTGTGCAGTTACAAAGTGTTGTACTTGACAATGGCACAAAGTATTACATTTGGTGAAAATGCTCTGAAATAAACTTGGCGTCTCACTGGCATGACAAAGATATGTATTTACTGATTCCCATATAACGTGATTGCAGTATGCAAGCGGAGCCATGTAGATAGATGGATGGATAGATAGATAGACAGACAGACAGATCTTTAGTGTAAAGGAGATAAAAAAAAATGAAAAAGAGCCTGTTGGCTTAAGCACAACAGACATTTCCTTTAATACTGCAGCAGTGAAATTGCTTCCAGAACAAAAATGTCTGTAATATTGGAAAATTACTCTGTGGTCTCCACTCTAAATAATGTAAACCATGCAATAGATAGATATCTGCAATTAATTCCCTGGTGGCAAGTTACATACGCTGAACTCACAGTTACCTTGAGATTTGCCAATGAATGATCAGAATACTTAATGCTGAAATTAAAACCCACGTGTCGGCTTCTGCTTGGTTTATCTCTTTCCCCAACAGGCTATTGTAAAACACAGTTGCTTTTCAAGTCATATTAAAAATGCACAACTTGGCCCCACTTCATTATGATGTGGTATTACTGTGTCCCTATGGTATTTCTATTTTAGACAACACATGGTTTTCAGGTCTTTTTCACCCATTGGTCAAAGGGACATCAGTAGTTATATCAACACAGAGCACACTATGGTTCCTATAAACTGAAAATGTTGAATTCTCAGCAATTTTTTTAGGCGTTACTAATGTGACAATTGCCTTTTTTATGCAATTGAAAATAATATCCTTTATTTAAGGTCACAGGGTGATATTTTTATAGGAAATGAATTGCCAAAGAAAGATTGCCCCATTGAAAGCCTCTTTAGGCACAAGAGCAAGTGGGTCACACGAAGCACCCTCTTTTGACCCTAGCTTGCTGTAACTTCCCATCAACACTTATCAATCATCAGGGAGATAGAGTTAACTCTTTCTGTAAGACAGATAAACACAGCAATAAGCTCACACTGATGGCCAGCAATTATGTGCCTGCAACTGAACCACAATGTCATCTTCTCATTAATAGCTTTTATAACTTCTTGCTGAAATAACTGTAGTTGCTAGTGTAATACAATGGTAAAAACATTATTTTTAATAACCCATGTGATACTTCACCAGGGTCTTATTATGATTTGTGATTCGTCCATGTGATTCTTCCCATGTGATGCTTCTGGTAAATTTAGATAGCTCTAGCATACATTGGAACCAATATGCTGTTATATACTTTGTGATCTTCTGCATAGAATAAGGAAAATAAACATCTGAATCATTAAAAGAGAATTTAACCGAAAAGTAAAAAAAAACCCTACCCCCTTACCCTACATAGACCCTATGAATTCTCCTTTAAATGGTGACACATTGGGAGCAATATTTTCATGCAGTTGGTCATTTAGCATTCAAACTGCAATTTCGGTGATCCAAATGTGTGCCTCCCATGTCAAGTAATGTATTGGATCAAAGTGATCATTCCTTTCATTTGTTAGCCAGCAACTACGCTGCCCATTGACCCAATTCATTGTTTGCATGCTCTTACAAATAAAACTGTAATGGCTCTGCATGTCTGTAAGGTGATCTGACCAACCAATGGGCTTAATTGGAAGATATCCCAAAAGTATGTCCATGTGTGGCCTGCACAAATCATTTCACTGACGTGCTCTCTGTCTGAATTGTTTCACTTGAGTCCCAAAGGGCTAATGGTTTAAGTGCTGAAGGACAAGCTGCCTGGTATGTTAGTTCAGCAGTGGAGGTACAATCTTACAGCCAACATGTCCATTACCAGCTCTCTGTGGTTATTTACAGTATGGAATATGACAATTTTTGGTTACTATTATCATGGCAATCATCATAGGTGAACTAGGTGAAGTATGGTAAATTACCAGGTCATTGACATACATGGCAGTTTCCAGAAATAGTCGCAACTATTTGAACCAGGATTTCTTGCCTGTGATCCAGCATTAACATCTAGGCAAACTCCTTTTACAAATATTGAGGTGTGCTTGTACTAAATGTACAGAGTAGCAAATAGCTGATTTGTGTTCAGTGTGGCTCACAATGGTGCACATTGTTTCCTTTATTAAGATATGGAAAGTTAGCCTACAGTTTCTGAAAATAAAGTACCACTCGTTTAAATTCTGTGTGCACAGTAATGTGCTTCGTTGGTCTTACTAAACACATTTATACATTATATGATTGCCGTATGTTAAACCACATCGCCTGGAAGAGCAATTATGCACTACTAGGGAGTGGGTAATTAAGCAATAATTATTGATAAATGAAGTAACTTGCTGAAAATGTAACAAGGGAACTGCTGAGAACCTTCCTTTGTAATTTATTTGTTTTGAAACACCTAATTTTCATTGCTTTAAGATAATCTCTTTTGCTTTGTGATATACTGTAAGTGATAACCACAATGGAGAACAGGAGATCTTTATGTATAAGCGTGAGCTAGATCCTGGCTTTCAAACACTGTTTAAGTAGCCATTTTAGTAATCATTTTGGTATGGAGAAAACATTGACACATATATAAACATAGTAAGGCAAAAGTATCCTAAGTAACTTTGCTGGCAACCTTATATATATTGGGGGCCTCACGCAATATATTTACGTATCTTCAACATGAAAATGAACTAAAATGCCAATAATTCCAGGAGGATACAAAATCATTTGACTCAAATTAAACCTACAAAGTATATGCATGCCCAAGAGGTTCACTGAGTTGCCAGGTGGATTCATAGAAAAATATTTAGTTATAAGAAAATAAAAAAAAAACATTATTCTTATTGAAAACAGTATCAGAAGTTTGGCTGATTACATCAGTCTAGTTGCATAAAAAATATAGTGATCCTTTACCTCAAATAATGCAGTGTGCAAAGTTCAAAACAAAGGCCGTAATGGGTGTGGGGGTTTTCTAGCAGGCAGAGAGTACAGGGCTAATCTGCACCCCAGTATATTGCTTGCATGACTGTAAAGTATAACCTAAGATTAGGTTAATTCATAGAAACTATATGAATATAAAAACATATAGGAATAACAGAACCCAGCTAAAAGAGCAGCCCCAGTTGATAAAGTAGCCAATTTCCATATGTTTTCTCCTATCCCAAATGTGTGGGGTTATAGATGTCCCAAGATACCAATAGAATATCGGTTAAAGTTATATTTACAGTAAAATGTGTGAATCGTTTAGTTAAATATTACCTCCGCCTGAAAAGAGTCATGAATACCTCCACAAATTTCCCACATTTATGAGAAAAGAAAACAAATTTGTGAAATAAGCTACATATTGAGCACATCATCTTAAGATTAAATAAGGATGATGAGTACTGTAACCTAATACAATAGTTTACATATTTCTGGTGCTCAGCATAATCTTCGTTGTTAAATTATAGCCTTGTAGATGGCTGTCTGGTAAGCTATTTAATTGTAAGAGAACCTTGTGTCGCTATCATGGAAAGATTAATGAATAAGGAGTAATGTGTGATTAGAAATTGCTTTAACACTAAAGAATGTAGTGCTTTCTGTGTATATTTTTTAATAGGATACGTGTTGTCTAGGAACTAAAAAGAAAATCAGTTAAATCAGTTGTTAAAGGATATTATATATTTTATGTTAGAGCTAGATTTCCTTCCTGTGATTATCCTCACTGCCAGCTTTATATCTAGGATAGATACAGAGTTCTTATAGAGGATCTGCTATAAATCATTATGACCTTTAGCGCCGAATTTCCCTAAATCTGTTCTTCTTCTACTGATTTTCCTCATATACTCTGATTAATGTAATTAAAATTTTCTTTTATTGTCCACTATGAGTAGACATAGACCTCAAGATTCCTTTGCTCTAAACATGCACACTATATTATTCCCACTGGGATACCTGGAAAACTCCCAGTGAGCCCAGGTGTCAGTGGACCCTCATGCTGCTAAACATTTAGCCTATTTCATGGCCATTCCTTATTTCGATAAGAACAAAGAGACAAAATAAATGGAATAATATATTATATTATGTAAAGAAAAGAGACTAGGAGAATAGAGGTTGAGTGAGGAGAGGAAGTATAATAGTACTGAGAGTGGGCCCCTGGTCTAAGGTTTTTTAGTGGGCCCCTGGTGTCCTAGTCTGACACTTAGGGGCACATTTACTTAGCTCGAGTGAAGGATTAGAATGAAAAATACTTTGAATTTTGACTTTTTTTTTTGGCTACTTCGACCATCGAATTGGCTACTTCGACCTTCGACTACGACTTCGAAACGAACCATTCGAACTAAAAATCGTCTCTTTAAAAAAAACTTCGACTACCTACTTCGCCACCTAAAACCTACCGAGCATCAATGTTAGTCAATGGGGACCTTCCCCATAGGCTTTCTAAGTAATTTCTGATTGAAGGAAAATCGTTCGATTGATGGATTAAAATCCTTCGAAACGTTCGATTCAAAGGATTTAATCGTTTGATCGAACGATTTTTCCTTCGATCGTTCGTTCGAACTAAATGCGGTAAATCCTTCGACTTAACCCTCGATAATCGACCCATAGTAAATGTGCCCCTCAATTTTCCCATGTATCCCTTGTAAAATAGGCAAAGTAGGCAGGAGTGTGACACAGTGGTCAAAGGTAAAGTACCTAGGGACAGTGCATTTTTTAAAGAAGTAGAACTCCGGCTTGGGGTAAAAAGTCTGCATAATCGGTGCTCCTTGGAAACTGTACTTTCCTTGGTATTTAAATGTTATTATTATTTTTATGACATGGTGCGCTAAATCACTTAAGGATGCCATATCCATAAAGCCCCAGGTCCCAAGTATTCCAGATAATAGATCCCATTCCTGTACAATAAAATAAATCCGCACCACATTGTGGTAGAACTTTGGCAGCAATTGTAATGTAATCAGTGTGAAGCTATGATTTGCAGTTTTTCAGACAATTTTGGATTTTCCATTAGCAACATATGCTGTGTTCTCAGGGGCCGAGGAAAGGAATGCAGTAATGTGTTTCTGATTCCTCTTCATTGGCTCTGTGTATGAGTGACTAGCTGATATGCTGTGAATATTCCCTTTGGGACTTTGTAACAATGGAACCAATACACCCTGGAGAAATGGTTATCCTTATACAATATAGTTTATGCACATACAGTATTAGTCTATATATAAATACACATTATATGCTTTATATCAATACAGTATTATATTTCTTACATCATCAAAATTTAAATGTAAAGGCTAATGTTGTGGACCTACAGGACTAACAGCTTTCTATTGCTCACTTAAGCTGTTAAAAAATTGGGCTGTAGCACACACTTCAAGATACACATCTGTTATATTGTTAATACACGTTCATTATGAACTGATATTTTACATAAAAAGACTTCTGAAAGTCTTCTCAAAAATAGGCTACTTAAAGGAGTTCTGTAGCTTTACCAAAAAAATAAAAATGGAGAGCTTTAGGCTGTTTCCAAACTTCAGCCAGGTGAAAAGTGGCCAGAAATACTTATTTTTCATTTTGCTTGAAATTTAGTATGTTTGGTTAGCGTCAAGTGAAACCAACATCTCAGTGGAAAAAGGAAAACTGTGCGTTAACCAAAAAAAAAGGTGTAATTATTTGCAATAACAGAGCAAATCAGAAATATAAACACATATTACCAAGAGATTTTCTCTAGGAAAAACAGAATTTATTCAGGTTTTTTGGACGTAACTTATATGGAGTTGAAATGTCTTTACTGATCAAGAGCAGATGTGTGACCACCATAGAAAAATACTTCATAGCAGGGCTGTCCAATTGGAGGCTCGCGGTCCATATGTGGTCCTCCACAGGATTTTAATACCTCCCTTCTTTCTTATGGCCTCCATAGCCTCCTTGGTTTGATCATCATTAATAATATAACTTGCCTGACAACCCACAACATGGAAAAGGCCTGACGCAGTAATCAAGTTTTCCATACAATTTTTCTTTTTCTTACAACATTTAGTTGCCAGTGTTCTGTACATATTATATGAGATGGAAGTTTAAGGGCTGTAACTAGCCAGGAATTTTGATAAAAAAAAGCATAACAATGCCATGCACAAATTATGGCAACTGTCAACAATGGGACATGATTAGTGAAAAGATTCTCATGATCACAGTGAGAAGCATTCCATGATGGTTAGTGGTATTTTCATTGCTGCTACAAGAAGCGGCAATCAAAATATTCCATGGGCCCCTTAATATGTTGTCTTCAGTCGGCAATAATCATTATAACTTTATGTATAAGCAAATTATAATTATTAATCAAATGGCACAGTGCTTTACAATAATTTTATAGCAAACGGGGTCAAAAAATAAATAAAAGTGAAAATTGATCTATTACTTATGTCTACTTATCTGCAAAATTATGGTGCTCACAGCGTTTATTATCAACATTTTGGTGACACCTTTTTTACTGTATACTGTTTATATACATGGGATATTTAGAAATATAGCATTGCATATATATATACTGATTTTTGTTAGACATGTAAGCCAATAGCTCATTCCTGCCTATTACCTATGGCTAACACTGTTAGACATGCTTTGCCCATCAGCTTACTATTCAGAAACTTTTGCCAAATTTACAACCACTGTAAATTTTATGAACAGGGGAATTTCTTCCTGAAGTCCCTCTTCTTAGACTACACCTGAGTTCTGTGGCAGCTGCCAACTGTTTCACATGGTGTAAATTGATCCGGGATGTAATCTCTGTCTCCTTAGAGTAAGGATGTTTTTCTGTTTCTTTCCTTTCTCTTAAATCCCTTTTTGTTTTTCTTTTTCATCTGCTTGCCTCAACCAATGTAAACAATGGCAGTGAAGACTAGACATAGGCTGACATAATAAACATAAACATGCCACAGTTAGTGCTAAATGTGAGGTGGGTTTCGGTAAGCTGAGTGGCAAACCGGCGAATGGGCATGCACAGTTGGAGCAATTTACAGGTTTGCAAAAAATGGATGGAAATTGCTGAAGCGCCGGAAGAAGACACGAAGACCCGGAAGATGTGTGTGGTGAACTCCAATGCCTGAATCTGTGCCATGGGGTAAGTATAAAGTTAGGGGCATTTCCACAGGGGGCAGCTAGGCTGAGCCTCTTTAAGGCTCAATTATTTAGACAAGCAAAAAAAAACACATGAATTCAAAATTTGACCCTTGATAAATGTGCCTCCGAGTGTCAATGGGTGCATGGGTGCAAACAAACTCTGCCTTGAGGTGGTGTTACTTCCAGGGATCCCATAGCATGTTGTGCCTACATACCCAACTAATTGATGTCTTATGAATAACATAATGTCGTTATTGATGATGTATGCTGGGATTAGGGTCAACTCTAGTAACCCAAACAGCTAATTATGTCTAAATGCAAACATAGATAATATAATGTTGTGGTGTTCTTTTTCTGTCCTTCATTAATATAATGTGAAAAGTTGTATTTTTTCATTTCACATTTGTTCCTCATAGTTATCCTGACCTGTCTCATACTCCTAAAGTATCTTATAAAAAAAAAAAAAAAAAAAAAAAAAAACACTTTCAATGTAATACTGCCTCACTTATAGGAAAAATAATCTCTGGTGCCCACTGAAAAATTCATGTAACACGATCATTGCCCTCTTCAGGATGTATCACCTTATTGAGTCAATGTTATGATAAATTAATAATTGAAGAAGCTCAGTGAATGTTTACCACTCAGTGGGGATTTAATTAAAGGAACAGTAACACCAAAATATGAATGTGTCAAATTTTTTTGACAAAGCAGATTTTTCTCAGACGAGTTTAATTAATGTGCTTGCGTGAAACAAGGAAATTTGCCGCTAATTTGTGTCTGGCGAATTTAGTCCGGGGTATATTTAAGGATATATATAACCCTGCCAATCTTTATTTTGAATAAAGGTTCATTAAAAGGAAAATGTAACACTTTTTACATAAGCCTCATGTTTTGCTAAATATAAGCTTCTACCAACCCTAAAGGCCCTGAAAGCCAGCAAGGAAAATAGCTAATAAGAACCCACTGGGAAACTAGTTTGACCTTTGTTTGGGGTTATTGGTACAGGGAAAGTGGATGCAGGCCATGAGTGAGCTGGGGCTTTTCACTTTTGATATTTTTCAAATATTTTCTAAGATCAAAGTCTTTGCATTCACGGGACTGTCTGAGATATCTGTACCTCTGGAATGGCAAATGCAGCTGCAGCTCAGTAGGTACTCTTTAAAACATCTGATAAGAAGCCTGCGATCACCTGCTTGTCAGGAGTTAATTGCAATTGTATAAAGCAGAAAATAAACTAGCCAAGTTCCTCTTTCAACAGTTCTAAAATTAATTTATGGATAGAGGTAGCAAAATACCTCTGCCTTGTGCGTTTTTTAATTCAATCTTCTCCATGTGGGTTTTGGAGGACATTTCTAGTGATGTAAGATAGCGTGAGTGTGAGTTTTATTTATTTATGTTGGAATTGTTTAATCCCCCATACCACCTAACGGAAGGTGAGACCTCGTAATATTATGTACTTTTCAGCTCCATAGGGAGGTTAAAGAAGCAGATTTGACAGGCCGTAATAGAAACATGATTGTCACGGCACATTACCATATTAGGTCACACTAGTGATCCTGGCTGCCATGGAAGGTTAGAAAAAACAGGGAAACAGGTAATGAATGCGACTTTACTATTTTTAAGTCGATAAAATGGAAGTAGCTAGATTTTTTTTTGCTGAGTAGGTCTCTGAGGTAAATACGGTAAATCCTATTAGAACTGATTTGTGATCTTGTGAAATTATGTCTACATGCACTTGTATTTTCTTTATTATGCAGTTTGCCTACAGTAGCTGTATGTCAGTCAAAAGGCAAAGTGTTGGTATAAAAACACTGTTCTAGTAACCATTCTGTAGTTCCAGTGCTATAGTAAATGAACATTCTCTTCCATACTGAATCACGCACATACCTTTTAACTGTCCCGTTTTCTGACAGCTCAGCATGCCGCCCTGGGTTTCTTACTGAAATGTCCCGAGTTTATCTTTGATCTCCTGCACTGATGCCAGTAAAAGATACTACATTTCTGAAAATTAAGGCTTTTTGGCAGAAACCCCTAAACACTAAGGGGGTTTTCTGGCAAAAAAGTTTTCGGGTGAAAAATCCAAAAAAAAAAATGTGAAAATTGGATGAAAAATCTGTAAGAATCGTGAAAATCTGATTATTTATAAATGTAATAATAAATAAGTGTAAAAAACCCTAATGGATTTGATCGGAGTTTGTAGCAAAAATATTGAGATATATTCGGACTTTGATAAATAACCCCCTTACATTTGTAACAATTTGCAAAGAGGAGCAAAGAAACAATTCTAACTATTTAACGTCTCTTGGGGAAAGTGAGACTCGCAGCTTAAAAGGCAATTTCAGCTTCATTAGCAAAACTGTTATAACACAAAAAACACGTCCCTAAAACTCTTAGAAATGTGTTCAAACTTTCATAACCTGACAAATTTTGTAAAAAGGACATGGTAATTGTCGGGTGTGGACATAAAATGGGTGTGGTCAAAAACATTTGCCGCCACAGCTGATGTTTTTGTCCCTCTGTATCGGTAATTTAGAGCAGCCATCCAATCATGTATTCCTAGTTTCAAAAAGAAGAAAATAGGCCGCTCCAAACTCACCCCCGTGTGTTCTTGTTAGTGTAGCTCCATTATTTAATTGATATAGTCTAGGTGCTCTGCCATCAGCGTCCCCACTAGAATCATAGTAGCTCAAAGGATGAAAAGGCGGCACTCCGGTTAAATAAAAAGGTGGTTTATTCCAACAGGTCACTGACCCACATGACCTCATGGTGTCAATGACCTGTTGGAATAAACCACTTTTTTATATAACCTGAGTGCCGCCTTTTCATCCTACTATTCCTAGTTTCACTACTAAAATTCTGGTTTAGGCTGATGACACAAAGGGCACTTTTCAACAGCCTGAAAAGAACCCCCAGCAACACTGGCACTGGTTGAGAAGTGCTCAGTGTAATATATGTCAAGACATGGGTGATCAATGTTTTCACAAGCCATATTCTATTCTCCAACTGTTAGGTTGGATCAATGGAAGTGCAGGGCCCATTGTCCATGAATACATTTGTGTAGACACTATGTAAAACCAGCATAACAATAATATTAATCATTTATTTTCTATACCAGGAATTTGGTCTTTGGGGGATGCTGGGAACTGAAGCAAAAAACTGAAGCACAACAACAAATTGAGGGTCATGGGACTGGGTTAAATATACCTCTTTTATGAAGAAAGGACATTTTGGTATCACCTTTAGAGAGTGCATCACACACACACAAGAATAATAATGTAAATGATCATTTCCTGTTTCTAAAATGTCATGAATTTTGAATACGGTATTATTTATAAAACATATAGATGTGCTGCATAAAAACATTGGCATTGTATTTATATTTTTGCAATTATCTTGAAGAAGAATGCACATATTATATTTCAGTAGGCTTCACAACACCTTCATATTGCTTTATTTTCTGTAAGAACAGTAGTCATTGGTGATTATTGTTGCTGGAAAGACATTCCATTAGACAAGCTAGACTGGATCTGCTGATTGGCCGTAAATTACAGATCTCCTGAGAGCCATGGAAAGAAGAAGTGAGAACACACAGTGTTCACTCTGTGAAATATGTTGGACAATTATTTTCAGTCCTCTGGGGGGTCTCCACAAACACACCATTGGTGGCTGACCTCTGCTTCTCAATCTTTACATGCTGGCTCATAACCACAGGAGCCCATTAATCAAAAGCACAGGGCTTTGTAATTGTAAACGTAGAAGCTATGCAGATTGCATTCACACTTATTTCTGCTGTTGATCATTCCATATTTTCAGTGCAAGTTTGGTTATGCGGGATGGTACCTGAAAAACATCTCTTTCATATTATATCATAATATTTCTCCTGGTTGTATAATGCATTACCTTTGCCTGAGCCATGACTTTTCTATGAATTCTGTCTGCTTTGTTTAGTTACATCAGCAGAATTAATACTTTGTTTATTTGGATTTCAAAAATACTTTTTCTTTTCTGTCTTCCGTGGCCATTTTACTTTTCTACTGTTTTCCTAATTTAACATTTTTCAAAGCATAGAGAAGTACAACCATGTGGCTGTTGTATGATGCACATGCTGAGTCCTTGTTGCTTCTGTGTGATGTCCTCAGCTGGCTGTAGATAGGGTAATGCACTGAGCAGCAAAACTGGGGGAATGCATTTTTAACATTGTACAGTATATTATTTCTCAGTACTGTTGAGTTTCTACTCTACTCTTCTTCTCACTTAGTAACAGACTTATTGTGGACTAGTGAAGAAAAAAACCACCCCTGCACACAAGTCTCGTGTGCCGGTGTAGTTTTTTCCTTAACATTGGGAGGTTGTCGTATCCTCCAATCACTGGGCACCGAGCGAACCTTATTATCTACTCAACGGGTGTGCGAGTGTCCTCTTCAATTATTGTGGACTAGTGTATAAGAAACATATTTGATCTTTTGTCTTAGGGGGCCTATTTATGAAGCCACAATTTTTTTTTGGTTGAGTTTAAAAGGGGAAAAAATCTGTATTGTTAGAGGAATTTTTAGAGGTTTATTATGCTGAAGCTGCTAAACATTTGAATCCAAACATAATCCAGTTAAAACTTGTCAAATCATGTAGAAGTCAATGGCCCCTTTTGGAACATGTTTTTCACCTTCAGGCTTCTCGATAGTTTCAGACAGTTTGAGCTAGTTTTCATTTGATAATCAGATAGATTCGAGTTTATGGAGTGACAATTAGATAAAGTCAAGTTTTATTGGAGTGACAATTTGAAAATGTTGCACAATTTAAATTGACTCTAGATTTTGGCATGAATTTTGCACCGATTTTTTCGAGAAGTTTTATTGGTAAATTAAGGGTGTGGGAATTTGGTCCAATTTTTTTTTTTAATAAAGTGAGAAACAGTCTTATTTTAGTAAATAACCCCTGAAGTCTTAGTTGTAGCAGGCTGCCAGATCATAGATACAAACATACCACTAAAGAAGTATGTAATCCTTCCACAATATATATCTGGCTAGTTAACTGATCTTATCAACATTTAGGGTGATTTATCAATGTTCATATTCAAAATTTTTCAAACAATGTACTTGTATGTACAATATTTAGTGCGAAAAATCTGTAATGCTCGTATGTAAAACATCAACATCTCAAAACTGTCATGTAGAAGTCAATAGGATCCATCTATGCAATATTTAGCTTAATAGAATAAATTGTCAAAGCATGCGATTTTTTTCCCCTGAATTTTTAATATATGATTTTTTTTTAACGATAGCTAGAGTTTATTTGAAGTAGAAAATACCTCTAACATTACTGAATTGTGTTGAAGAAAAATCCATGTGCCATTGAACGATTGCTTCAAACCAACCATCCCATTTCTCTGTCATCATGTATTCAATCAAGTATCATAATAACAAATAGCAGTTTAAAGTCTTAAGTATAATGAATAATATTATTTAATAACTTGGGAGTCATCTCCATATCAGCAGAAGCTAGTAAACTCTAGCAACTGGAAATCAGTGGGGGACATATAGAATGTGCATCTGGACTATATGACCCTTAGAATTTAGTCATGAACCCTGGGCGACTTAGATTTTGGTTATAACGCTGGATCGCAAGGTTAAACCTTGAAGGGTCCTACAAAATCCTGTCTGTGCCATGAGAAATAATGATATGTAAGACCTTTGTTGGAATATAATAAATATAATTTTCCAGCCTTTCTCTGTAAAAATTGTATGAAAAGGCAATGAAAACAAGTATATTAAAACTTTGAGACAATCAAGTTAAATCTGCCTAACATCTTTCCTCTGATATCCTCTCGGTTGTGATATATATTTAATTTTAGCTAAAAACATGATTAACTTAAAAGTGAATAAATGGTAATGATCACAATAATAACAGCAGTTAGGGAATTATTTCCAGAGTTTTGTCCTGCTTCTAGATTATTAACAGAATATATTAGCATGTTGCTGATGTAAATAAATGTGTCAAGGTCCAAAATGTGTTGACATTCAATATGTGCAGTCTGTGGATCAAATCATCTGAAATGTATATCTATCACCATCTTTCCTACCCTGGTCTTTCTAGAAAAACACACATGCGGTTCAGGCTTTAGATTTAAAATAAGCCTCCATCCTTGCTCGCAAATAACATGTTTATATTGGTAAATGTTTATGTTGTGAAAATAGAGATTTCTGATCTGGGCCACAGCTGTTTCTTTGTCTTTTGAATTGGAGATCTTTTAAAATTGCCATATGCCTGACCACATGAATCTGAAAGTACTTTAATGTTTAACACTTTCAAAAACGAACTCAGCACTGTATACAAGTGAATTGTATCTGTTATAAAACAAAGCTATAAATATGTATATGTTTAGATTTGATATAGATCTACCTGTTCTGCTGATTATTTTTACAATACAAGTAAACAGAGCCTTTCCTTCACGTTTAAGGATGAAGAAGTAGCTGATAGATATCTAATTATACTTCAAAAGAGGCAAAAACAAGTAGTCCTCTAAGTAGTCTAAAAGGTTATTTTCTGTCAAACAGTCCATGCAAGCCACCCTCCATGTGGGAGAGGAGGGACCAACGTGACATTGAGGTTTGGTATCCAAACATCTCTGTTGATATCCATGGTAGGGATGCACCAAATACACTATTTTGGATTCGGCCGAACCCCCGAATCCTTTGCAAAAGATTCAGCCAAATACCGAACCAATTCCTAATTTGCATTTGCAAATTAGGGGTGGGAAGGCAAAAAAAGTTTTTACTTTCTTGTTTTGTGACAAAAAGTCACATGATTTCCCTTGCATATGCAAATTAGGATTTGGTTCTGCTGGGCAGAAGGATTCGTCTGAATCCTGCAGAAAAAGGCCAAATCCTGGCTGAATCCCAAACTGAATCCTGGATCCGGTGCATGGTGCATCCGGTCCATGGACTACATATGCAAATTAGGATTCAGATTCGGTTCGGCGGGGTAGAAGGATTGACTGAATCCAAATCCTGCTGAAAAAGGCCAAATCCTGGCCGAATCCCGAACTGTATCCTGGATCCGGTGCATCCCTAATCCATGGACTACCCATGCCATCCCTTGTTGAATTGACCACTAGAAAAGCAAAATTACTGGTTACAATTTTTAAAAAATATTCACATTGTATATTTCACTTCCAAAGAGAAAAAACTGGTTTAATGTGACAGCAAGTAAAACAACAACAACAACAAAAAAACCCAATTATTGACTACTGGCTTAGCTATCTATCTGACCCTATCTGATATATCTAGGTTCAGTTAAAAGCATTTTCTTTCTTTGCATGCAGATGCTCTTCAGCCATAAGTCAATTTTATAGGATTTTTTTTTTAAAAATGTTGCTAATAAAGCAGCATTTGCCCCAAGGGGTCCTGTCTTCTAATTCTTAACACATGACTTCCATTATCTCATGGGACTTTTTAGCAAAAAAGATCAAAATTGTTTTAACGCATCTTATAGGAGACAACATGGGTGCATTAGATACTGACATACGCTAAGCAGAACTCCATAATTACAGTTTTCTTTTGTCAGTGTAAGGCTAGTTGGAGGACAGACACATTCACAGACAAGGTATGTCATCTAACAGAGGGGTGTTATCCATAGGGGTATACATTTAAATGAAAGCTAAAAATAAATGAAACATACAGTAACAGAGGTATTATGTGGAAATGTAAAAAGGCCAAAGTTTCTCTAACATGCTGGTGCCAGCACAGTAAGGAGGTTAGACAACACGAAAAAGTGAAAGCCATAACCACTAGCAATAAAGGCTGTGTGGATTGATCTTGTTACACATGTACAGAAAAGAGAAATGTGATCCTTTTTTACAGGGTATGGGGATTTACCTTATAGAGCAGGGGTCAGGTTCTGTACAAACCAAAAAGCTTCTGTAACAAAAAATACAGCTGAAATTGAAACTTTTTAAGTTACATTTACTGCACAACTTTGCCTGAAAACATTGCCCAGAAAGATCAGGAAATGTTACTTGTGGGGCTAAACATTTAGATATTGATGCATGGCACCTTAGTATTAATGCACTTGGCATTAATGGAGACTTATTAGGTTATATTGTTGCAAATTTAAAAGAATAGAAAGAATTCAACATTTCCTACTTTTTGAGCCCTTTTTGTTCCCCCTAGCCTTCCTGACACTTCAGCTGATACATTTTGGGGCCTATTTATTAATCTTCTAATTTGGTTAAGTTTTTAAGGGGAAAAACTCAAATTTTTAGAGGAGAAAAAAAACAATTTTTTTTTAAATTTAATATGCTCCAAATCTAATAAAAATCCAAATCTGAAAATTCTCCAGCTAAAACTTAGCCTAACTCATGTAAAAGTCAATGGCAGATGTCCCTTTAATAATGGAAGATGTCTTTTTGCCTTCATGATCTTCAAGGGTTTCAGGCTGTTTGACACTGGTTTTCGTTTGAAAAAATTGCAAAATGTAAGGTTTTTGGACCACAATTACGAAAAAGTCACATGTTTTTGTTGAGGCTTTTCCTGCACATACAGTTTCTTGCTAAATTAAGGGCATATGTGGTTGGGAGTTTGGTGGAATTTTTTTAAATAATAATAATAAAGAAAAAAAAATTAGTTTTAATAAATATCCACCTATATCCACTTAATGTACATGGGGCTTATTTGCAAATGATGCCAGACTGCATCAGTACAATTGCCATTAGCAACCAAGCAACAGATTTTATCAGCCTACTAGGAAGAATTTAAAACTAAAGACCAACACAATTTAGCAATTCTGCTGGAAAGTCAGTCCACTGATGTTACCAACATTTTGGTAGCACTTTAGATTATACATCATTCCCTGACCCAGTGTAGCTTACAGTCTAAGGACCATTTTACATATTTTGGTAAGTTTATCTGGAACAAATTAAAGGGGTTATTCACCTTTGAGTAAACTTTCAGTATGATGTAGAGTGATATGAGACAATTTGTAATTGGTTTTCATTTTTTACTGTTTGTGGTTTTGGAGTTATTTAGCTTTTTATTCAGCAGCTATCCAGTTTACATTTTCAGCAATCTGGTTGCTAGGGTCCAAATCACTTTATCAACCATGCTCTGATTTGAATAAAAGGCTGGAATATGAATAGCAAGGGTCCTGAATAGAAGGATGAGTGATAAAAAGTAGTAAAAATACATTTTGTAGCCTTACAGAACATTTGTTTAAGATGAGGTCAGTGACCCATATGTTAAAGCTGGAAAGAGTGAAAAGTAAAAGGCAAATAGTAAAAAAAAAAATAAAAAATAAAAAAAAAAATAATGAAGACCAGTTGAAAAGTTGCTTAGAATTGGTCATTCTATAACATACTACAATTTAGCTTAAAGGCAACCCTTTTAAAATATTGGTATGCTTTGGAGTGTGGAAAGTAACTGGAGTAAACCTACATAAGAATGGGGAAAATTGCAGAGGTGCTCTGACTATTTTAGAACTTAGGACCCTAGAGTTGCTAACCACTTCTCCATCAAGTATTCCATTTTTTCTTACATAGTTATTGTATTGATCTTGTATCAAAATGTTTCTTTACATTACTGAAGGTACAGCAGTACCATGATAAAGAAGAACGCCAGACTGCATATACCATAGGTTTACGTTATATTCTGTATGCCCTACTAGGTCACATACACTGAGCACTTGCTTTGCACTGAAATCAATGTAAATCCATGTAAATGTGACCCAATTTTTGATTATTGTATTTTTTTTTAAATCACATGCTTACATTTTCTAGATTAATTCACGGAGATGGAATTTTCATTGAGCATGAGGCTTTCAGTGCTCTAATTGCAGGGGAAAATGCATAGATGCAATTAAAAAGACACTGTTTGTTTACAGTTAAGGGTAATGATGGGCGAATAAATTTGGCGTAAATTCATAGTAAATTTCCACGTTTTGCTTTAAAATTGAATCTTGCGGGAAATTCGTGAATTTTTTTTCGGCGGATCCAAACTGGAGAAAGTCGCCGATCACTAGTTAAGGAAGATGACTCACCAGCCAACCTACAAGGGTTTTACTACAGTTATTTATTTGTCTGTTGGTTAGTTTACTGTTGTTAATGTTTCAGCCTAAAAGCTTGTCTACTAAACAATGTAAATGGATAGCTTCACAAAAATAGAATGCTGTACATGGGCCGAATATGCGATACGCATATCTTGTCTGGAACAGTAATCTGTGCAGAGTGAACACTTTTTCCATGACAGAAAACACAAGCAGTTTGTTAAGAAAGGTGAAAGGTCTGGCTGTGATAACGTTTTCTTTGCAATTAATTCCATATGGACTTGGATTTCAAATTGGAGCTCAGATGCTGTCTTTAACTTATAGATCTAAGTCTACAAATAATTGGAGTCTCCAACATGATTCACTAATGTTAGAGTCCACATGCTTCATTTATCAGCCTTGAACTGGCAATAAGTCTATACAAGTGACACATTTGAAGAAGCTACAAAGTTACCCAACAGCTTGTAGACTGATCACAAGCATGATTAGAATAAGCCAGCGAGATATATATATATATATCTGGGAGAGTTAAACTCTCTTTTTTGGTATTAAGGCAGTGCTATGTATATGGCACAAGGCAAGTAAATACCTTCTGTGCTGTATGTTTTGCACATGAATGGCTTTTTTGGCTCCTTTTAGACCGTCTCACCCTAAGGGCAGAGACACACTCTGCAATTCGGGGAGATTAGTCGCCCGGCGACAAATGTCCTCTTCTTTGCGGCGAATAATCTCCCTGAACGGCCTCCCCGCCAGCTAGAATGAAAATCGCCGGCGGGATGGCACACGGAGCGCTTCGTTTTCCGAAGTCATGAGGAAACTTCGGATGACGTCGGAAAACGAAACACCATCCCGTCGGCTATTTTCATTCTAGCCGGCGGGAAGGCAGGGGAGGCAGTTCGTGGAGATTAGTCGTCCAGAAGAAGAGGAGATTTGTCGCCAGGCTAGTAATCTCCCCGATTTGCAGAGTGTGTCACTGCCTTAACCAGGCTAGATTCTTTGCTTCGAGTTTTTACCATTCAGACTTTAATAAATAACCCCTTTAATATTGGTTCACCAGCTCAAAAATTCCTATGGGAGGATTTAGAACTTTTTGTCAAAATTAGGAAGCTTTCATTAATATATATTATCTGTATAATATATTTGAAATTGTCAATTGCAACCATGGAAAAGACAATGCTGCTACTGAAGCACTTTAAAAGCAGGGCCCGTAAAGGAACAGTAACAAAAAAAAAGTCAAAGTGTTTTAAACTAATGAAAATATAATGTACTGTTGTGTTGCACTAGTACAATTGATGTTTTTTCTTCAGAAACACAACTATAGTTTAAATAAAAAGTTGCTGTGTTGCCATGGGGGCAGCCATTCAAAGCTAAAAAAGGAGAAAAGACACAGGATACACAGCAGATAACAGATACGTTCTATATTATACAATGGGATTCTTCAGAACTTATCTGTTATCTACTGAGTATTCTGTACCTGACCATGGGCTGCTCCCATGGCTACACAGCAGCTTGTTTATATAGACTATAGTTTCTAAAGCAAACACACATTTTTACCAGTGCAGGGCAACAGTGCAGTACATTATATTGTCATTCCTTTGAAACATTTTAATTTTTTGGTGTAAATTAAACACATATAAAAATACATGTTTTACTTTATCACACATAGCACTAACTGCTCTAGGAAAGCAGCAGGTGACAGTGCTCAAGACAAAAAAAAAAAATATATATATATATATATATATATATATATATATATATATATATATACATACAAAAATCGATATTGGAACGCACTCCATGAGAAAGTCAAGGCCTGGGTGCCAGTTGAGTATAGATAACCGTATTTCGCCAAGTAACAGCACTCCAAGGAGATAAATAACGCCAAAAAGATATTTCACTCAATGTATATTTCACAGTAGAGAATGATTGGTTCTCTTTTTGACAGTACACATATAAGATGAAAAAACCCATGGTAGACTTGATGGTGTTTTAGATCAGCTGCAATATTCACTGAAACATTTCACAGAACATTCTAGAAACTGCCATAATTGAACTGGTAGACATCCACATGTCAGGAATTTACTAATTAACCACATTTATGTCTTTGCCTTAAAACGTTAGCATAACTTATACATTGTGATAAAATTGTAAAATGTGCGGTAAAGCACAGTCATTTATTTCATTGCGAGGTTATAAATGATTGCATATGCACACTAACGTATAATCCAACATTTACCAAATTTAGTATTTCTCCGCATGGTTTCTTAGGTTCCCTTTCAAGGAAACTTAAGATTTAATTTTGCAAAACATAATTCTTTAATGCAAAACCTTGGAAGGCCATAAAACAAAACATGCTGTATGTGTTAGCCTGTCTGTTATTGCGCTGACAGTGTCTGCTAGGACAGATTTAAAGATTTGTCTAAAAAAAACATATCCATTCTGTTGCTTATTTTCCATTGGTATATTTTTCATATTAAGAGTATTAGACACTAAACTGAATAAGATGCTGTTCCTTTTTTTCCTTTGCTTTTCCTTTTATAAATTTTTAAATGTTTTTTTCAGATTTTCATCATAACATTTCATATTAACTGATTATGTTCCTTTTTTTAAAAAAAAAAATCCTGTTGAAAAAGGCTGCATTTGTTCTATCTGTGATATACATGAAGCAAACACACAGAAAAAATACGATAAAAGTGATATATATACATAGAAGTTCCAAGGGTGGGCTGGCAGACTGGGCTGTCCATTTAACCCCCTAGCCTTGTCTGCTGGACTTACATTGACCGTGAAATTTAGCTGCAAAATGCATCAACCTTTATGGGATATTGTGTTTTAACTTTGTACACATATTGACACCATTGGAGCAGGAGACATATGTCATATTTAAGCAATTTGTATTTAGCCCGAAATAGCTTTAAAGGTTTGCTACAGTCAAAAGGTTAATTAACGTTTAATGACAGTTTTTTCAGCTTTATCACATTCTCAAGATATATCTGGTTCTTGTCTCTGAGAAACATTCCCAGAACAGCAAAGCCTGTGTCCATACTGGCCACCAGAAACCATTGTAGTGAATGTTCTCACACCAAGGCTGCTCTTTTGTTCCTTCTGACACTCCTGAAGGTTATCTTAAATCTGCAATCTACTAGACACATTGCATTTGTACCTTTATCTAAAAAATATTATATTTACTTGAGAGCCCAAGCCAGAGATTGATGGTTTATATGGGGCTAATTTAGTGGCAATCTGGATTTTTCCCTCAAAACACAGCATCAAAATAATGAAACCCACCTGCCACTGAAGTCAGCATTTAGTAGGTAAAACTATCAGAAATTAGCTTTTTTTTTTACTGATTCACACCTTTAAAAAGTACAGTTGTGGTGTTATTACATGAATCACAGTGATTTGGTAGGAGGAGGCTTCTAGGTTGGGTTATTATATAAAAGCTATATGCCTGCAACTGCCCTATAAACATGTTCAAGCTGAACTGTACACCAGAGTCATTGGTTTTATAGGGATGCAGAGAAATGTGTCTTGGAAAGGATATGTAAAATATATGGACCAGGCCTTCACTAACATTGTACAATATATAATTTTGAAATGTTTCACAGATTTGTTCACAGCCATGAAAATGACAGATTCACCCATGACAGTTTTTTTAAAATGTATGGTTGTTGATTCTCTTATGTATTATGGTGTGTCTGGTGTGTATAGTCAGGTGTGTTTTCTATATGGGCACATTAGGTCCTGTGCCTATGGGGGCTGCCCTCGAGTATGCAAATAAAAGAAAGATGGGGTACACAATACACACACAAAATAGTCCTAATCATTGCCACACTAACACCACTGCAGAGTCCGAGTGTCAGGTAATTATTTTATGCACGTGTGTAGCCAAGTGCAAAATTCTGACATTAAAAAGTTTAGATATCTGCCACTTTTTAGAACTATTTACACTACATAAGAGGTCTCATTTGAAAACATAGGTGCTTAATTGCGCTAGTGCATATATGTGTGGGATCCAATCAGTAATAGCTTTTTGTTGGTCTTCCAACCAGGGCTGTGCTGTTTTCGCAACCCCCTCACGTGAACTCACACACAAGCTGTGCATCCCCTGTGCTCCTTAGGATGTGGTTGGGTGGCATGCCGCCCCTTAAATTTTGCCACCCTAGGCCTTGCCACAAATCCAGGCATGCTACTACCAAGAGAATGAAAGCAAAATCTGATTTGTTGCCATGAACAATTGCACTGGTACACATTAGCACCTATTTTAATAAACCAACCTTCTGATTTGCCTTTGCACCAGAATTGACTTCAGTTATGCCAAGCCTACAGTGGTATGAAATAATGGCGTTTAGTCTGGTGGAAGAAAAATGCACATATTTATAAAGGATGATTTCCATGATGCATCGTGTTTAATTTACATTTAAACTTCGCAAATACTCCGTTTATTTTTACACTGTTTTTGTTGAAAGTCATTTCACACAGTTTTATAGACATCACCGTCAATAACTAAAGGATTAAAAAAAAAGCCTTATGTGCAAAACTAAGTAGAGGTTGCATACCTTGCATACTGCTAGCAGGGTACTTATTCCACTGACCAAGTGATAGTGTGCATTCATGTGCTTCCTATTTCCTATCACAACACAGTCACACAGCAGTGATAGAAAACATCTACACATTGTTTTCCCATTATGGTGTTTCCCAATGTCATAGCAATGCTCTTGGGGTGCTGTGTATAATGCTGTTGATTGCCAACACACACACACACGTAGAGGGTTATTTATCTAAGTCCGAAGTTATCTCCATTTTTTCTGAAAAAAAATCTGCACTGTTTTTTTCGCCTTATTTATTAATACATTTTTCCGAAAATTTTGTTTGCGGGAAAAAACCCCCAAAAAATCATGAAAAGAAACAAATCGTATAAAAATTTTACAGATTTTAAGACCGAAAACTCAGATTTTTACCCGAAAACCCCGAAATCTTTGAGTTATTGCACGAAACCCAGCACAGATCAAAAAATCTTAGGGCTTCTCCTATTGACTTATATGCAACCTCAACAGATCTGAGATGCCGGATTTTTGGATTCAGTCTTTTTCCATCCTCGGGGTATAATAAATATTCAAAAGTTCATGTTTTTTTGTTTTACAAAAAAATTGTATTTTACAAATTTTTCGGGTTTTTGGTATTTGCCATAAAGTAAGTAACCCCCTAATTTTTTAGCTGTTTATTTGGACACCAGTCTATTAGTAGTGCTTGCTGTGCAAAGTTGCACACACATTTGCTACCACAATCATTTTCTATAAGCAACAATAGCAGTGGCAAAAGGTAAATTCCCAAAGCACCTTGTTTATAAATAACCTGGGTCATATCAGGTGATGCAGAGCTGTTAATCCCACCAATAAGCAGTGCTGTTAACAAATGAGTGATTCGATGAATCCCCAGTTGAAAAGACGTGCCTGTTGAAATATCAATTTTTTTTCAATTTCATTATGATTAATGTTTGCTTCTAATAAAAATGTACCCAACATAGACAGGACAAGTATGAAAGAGATGAGTGAACACTGGCTAATGGCCAAAGGGAAAGTGATACAAATTCCATTTATCTTCTCTCTGAAGTGTTTGTTTAGGTCCCTCAATGCTCCCTCTCATTTTAGCTTTATAAATCACCATTCTGACACCTTCTGTAGAGCTTCTGTGGGAAATGTTTAGTTATCAATATGGATGGACAGCCCTCCTTAGGAATATTGTAAAAGTAATATTTTAACTAAATTTGGACTTCAGTAATGTTGACTATTTCTGCATCAGAAATCTTTGGTAAGTCACTTATCTGTGTTAATATTATTGTCTTGAATACATTAGGCCTGTGATAATAACCTTGCAGCCCTTCAGCTGTTGCAAGATACAGTGAATTCCTAGGAAATGTTATAACATTACCCTTATAGAAGTGTAATGAGTGGAGGACTCTTATTGCTTCACCATTCAATTAAAGTTTAGGTTTCCACGACCATACTAGCATAACTAGAAATTACTTGGCTGTGAGATCTTCTTATGATCCCTTCTTACCACAAAACAGGGGGTTGTGGTATATATTGATGCATATGCATATAATTAAGCTGCATGTCATTCGAGCTTCCTTTTGCTCCCCAATTCATTTGGACCCACCAAGCACCACAAGTTTTGCCGTTACACCCTGTTTTTTCCTTAAGAGCCTTTAATTGTAGTTTTGCATAGAGAAGAAAATCTTTATTCTTTTTCACACAAGCAAAATCAATCATGCAATTTGAATGAATGAAGATGCAAAATCATAAATTAACAATATCTGCTATGTCTTTGTCTAGTAAGGACGTTGAGGAAAACCATCCAACAGCATCATTATATAACAGAGTAAATAATTATAAAACAAAGTAGGTCTTGCCCACTGAATAAATAAAAGCATGTATTACAAGCATGCAAGAAAAAAAATGAACTATTGTACCATAAAAAGAATATTCTCATGGCTAAAGAAGCAAATCTTTAAGACACATATACATTAAAACTCTGGTCTTCATTATTACAGGAAATGCTAGATTCCGTATTAAATGATCTATTTGCAAGTATTAAGCAGCAGTCTTATTTTACCTCCAAGTTTCTATAATGTTAATGACTGATGTTTTAGTCTAGCTGATGCTTCTATTACCCAACAACTGGTTTAATGCAGCTTTCATTTTCCTTCTCCCACATAGCTCCTGTTGTTCCCATGGTGTGCTTTGATGTAAGTGGGGTCATGGTCAGTTGCAATGGGCCATAAAAGAAACACTCAAGGGGTTATTTATTAGAGTCCGAATTTATCTCAATATTTTCTGCTACAAACTCTGATCAAATCTGCTTGAGTTTTTTACGCTTATTAATTATTACATTTTCCAGAAAATTTGCTTTGCGGGAAAAAAATCAGATTTTCACAATTTTTCAGGATTTTTCCTCCAATTTTTCTGGATTTTTCCCTTAAACCCAGCGCACATCAAATAATCATTGGGACTTCTTCCATTGATTTATATGCAACCTTGACAGGTCTGAGATGCAGGATTTTCAGATTCGGATTTTCCATCCTAGGGATTTCATACATTCCGAAAAATTCTTGATTTTTTTTAATAGAAAATCTGACTTTTAAAAAATCACAAATTTTTCTTGATTTTTGCTTTCGAGGTTTAATAAACAACCGCCTATGAGTTCATTTTGTAATAACCTTAAAATTATTGCTATGGGTTTGTGTTATATTGGCATGTCTACAGCATTTAAATAGTGAATAAAGTTGTAAAATATAAGGATATACTTGCTTTATATTGTTAGGAAAAAAACAAGTGATTTCTTGGCGGATACTGGACCTTGTTTTCATGCTTTTTGGCTCTGTTTACATTTAGTGTGAGATTTCTGCCTTGAAAAATGTTCCATATAGGGGCAGCATGTTGACTTGCACCATGAGTGCATCAAACATTGTTTTATTTTATTCCCTAAAACACTATTTGAAGACATATACTTACACACACACATACAAATGTTAATGAAAACAAACTGCCTGGCTGCCTGTTATGTCATTGGACACTTAATATATATTGGAAGACTTGTGACCCTAGAAGATGTATCTAAGCAGATACTGTCTTTTCTCTCTGACCTTTGTTGCAAGCTGTGGCTGTGTGCCAGGTCTGCCTGTTGCACATTCTTAGTTTTTTCATGGCTGCAAACACATTTAAGTCCAAAGAACATATGCTGCTGACTGCCAGGAGACGTTTTGTGGTTTTGGTTTGTTGGATGAAGTATCTTTTCACTGTTAACCCTATTAGAGCCAAGCAAGACATGAACCTTTTCCTTTTATTCTAGAATCGAAGCCTATATAGATACAGTATTCTAGAATCGATATATATATATATATATATATATATATATATATATATATAGTATATATGTACAACAAATAAAGCTGACCTTTAAAAACTATACAAAATATAAGCCTCACTAAAATAAAGACTGAAATGAATCTGGCACAACAATCGGTAGAGGCAAACACATGCAGAGAGAAACAATATGAAATGATGCGACTTCGGATGTCCTGGAGACCAGTGACCAAAACTGAGGGAAAGTGGGGGGAGGGGTGGTCTAGGTGCTAGACTCCCTAGACAATCTGGGCAGATTAATGAGGGACCTGCAATGTGGTTGGAATGCAGTAAATCAGTGAAATGCCTATGAATTTGGTAAGATGTTCCAAGAAAAGTGGGGTAGGGCAATGGGGGATGGGTGTAGGGCAGTGGGTGGTATGGCTGTGGGGGATGGGGGTAGGGCTGTGGGTTGGGGGTTGGGTCACAGGTAGCAGCACTGTGAGGAAATACTACACTTGTCTGCAGAATTTCTGGAACCAGATAAGCAACATTTAAAGTAGGGGTGCACTGAATCCTGGATTCGGTTCGGGATTCGGCCAGGATTTGTCTTTTTTCAGCAGGATTCGGATTCGGCCGAATCCTTGTGTCTGGCCGAACCGAATCCTAATTTGCATATGTAAATTAGAGGTGGGGAGGGAAATCACGTGACTTTTCATGACAAAACAAGGAAGTGGAAAAAATGTTAAAATTTTTTCCTTCCCATCCCTAATTTGCATAAGCAAATTAGGATCCGGATTCGGTTCGGTATTCAACCAAATCTTTCACAAAGGATTCGGGGATTTGCCCGAATCCCAAATAGTGAATTTGCTGCATGCCTAATTTAAAGATGATAAAGGTTAATACCACCTTTACATGTATTTATTCAGATTCAGATGCAATGTGGCAGTACCTGCTCGCAGTCATAAAAAGAAAACAGTTCTGGACACATCCCTTAGAAAGAGTATATTCTGAGTTAACGTTCATTCGTTCATTTACCAATAATGTTTTTGGCACAAATTCTACACAATTACAATTACTAGACTTTCAGCAAAGTTTAATTGGTTTGCAGCATATTATATAGCATTTCAGTATAACTTAATTGTATTTTATCAAGTGAGATTTTACTTATATTGTATGAGTTAATAGCAGTCAATTTCTAGACTTTTTGTAATGCCATTCTGTTTTCCCCCTTTTCTTTCCTTCAGCTAAAATTAGGCCCATGGTTTGGGTTATTGCTAGCTGCCGAGTATTTATTACAGAAAGGCATAAGCTTAAACCTTTCACGACATGGTAAAGTAATGCATGGATTTGTCTCTTTGACCCTTCTTGCCCTGTAGCACTTAACACAACATCACTATCAATCTCCAAATGGAATGAATTGACTGAGTATATAAACATATAAACTACTCAGTTTAGTTTAAGATGGCAAGTACTAAGAGAACAGAGAGGCTTTGTCAGCTTGTTCTGGAAGCTGGCAAAGGAAACATAGCATTAAATACAAAAGAAAACAGGCTGCTTTGCTGTTACTTTTCTTATTTTCTTTAACTTTTCCCCTTTGTTTTGTATTTTTAACTGGATTATTGTAGTGATAATCCAAAGAACTGATAAAACAAACTACTGTGTTGGGACAGTGACTTGGTACAATTTCATAAAGGTTGATTGTCACATGCTGACTTTCTGACAGAGATTAAAAGCCAATCGGAAGGGAACAAATTGGACACTGCAGCGAGGGCACTCAGGAAACAAATTCGAAATTGATATTCCCTGTGGTGCATACTAGCTGCTCTGGAAACACTTTGCAAATATCAAACCAGTTGACTATGGGTGCTTTCATTTTAGCCCCACAAAGATCTAGTCATGTGTCGATACAAGATCTGTAGCAGTTGAGAATAACGATAGGCCTGTGCAGACTAATGGATTAGACCCCATGGCAAATAAAAAAATTTAACCTGCATTTCGTTTAGGCTGCTTTAACAAAAAGTTATACTGGTGTCCAAACCATTTGGTTCATACCAGCTGACAAAGCAGACCATGGGGTATATTTATCAAAGAGTGAAGTTAATAGTGAAGTTCCACCACTAGAGTGAAATTCCGCCACTTCCCATTCATTTCTATGGGGTTTTTAAAGGCGTATGTATCAAAGGGTGAAATTTCACTTTCACCCATTGATAAATACGCCTTTCAAAATCCCATAGAAATTAATGAAGAGCTGCGGAATTTCACTCTAGTGGCGGAACGTCACTCTTTGATAAATTTACCCCCAAGTGTGCTTAATAGATTGTTAGACACAGGGTCAGACTGGAGCATTGGGGGTCCACCGGGTTCTATACTTCCAGGGCCCCTGTGTATACACAAATAGCACACATTATCGTTTTTTGGAGCAGGTCTGGGTCGGCGGGGGCCCACGAGGGCTTTTTCCCAGCCTGCCTTAAAATACTGAAAAAAAAACATTATTGTATTTCTTTTCAGAAGGTTTTAGTCTAGTACGACAATTGACAGAGAAGAGGTAGAATTAGGAACTTCATTTGTTCCTAATCTATATATATCTATATTGAATTCTATATTGTGTATTGTTTACCCCCCATTTTACTATTTTCAGGGGACCAAAATCAGGGAAATATATTAAGCACTATACAGTATATTGGTGAGACCACAAAATAATGGTGTAAAATGAGGGAAAACTGTAAATCAGATGATATAGTATTGAGGTTTCCCTGTATTCCATTTAAAATAGGAGTGCCTACCTCTTTCCCCACCCACGCTGCTATTTACACACTCCGTCTCCCAGCAGACATGGGCTCTCACTGTTTTAGTTCACGTTTATAGGGTAATAAAACCACACTGATCTATACTCAGCCTTTGTATAAAATGCTCCACAAGAGTGATATTGTTTTCCTGGATTGAATCTTAATTCAATTTTTGTCTTGTGAAATAAATACTAATCTGGTAATATACTTTTCTAGAGTACTTGGCAGAAATATTTCAGCCTGAACAGCATACTGGACGAATGCATGCCCACATATAATCTGCTGTATATTAGAATCAACTAGAACCATTTAGTTGTCCTCTGTATTTTGTTTTCAAGACAATTTCTGTGAATAACAAATATCAGAAATCATTGCTGGACAGGAAGCATGGCACATGAAATATTGATATATATTTTTTATGAGATAATGTTATTAACTTAAACTATAAAGTCCTGCTAACATTGTGTTGAACAAACACAGGAGATGCAGAGAAATTAACCTTTCCTTTTCACTATGCATGCAAGTTACCTATCCACACAATCAGGCAAATCATTTGCCTGCAAAGAGTTCTGTAAAGGAACACTAATTTAATCAACAGGTAACTCTAGGGGGGCGATTCACTAACTTCGAGTGAAGGATTCGAAGTAAAAAAACGTCGAATTTCGAAGTGTTTTTTGGGCTATTTCGACCATCGAATGGGCTACTTCGACCTTCGACTACGACTACGACTACAAATTAAACAATTGGAACTAAAACTCATTCGACTATTCGACCATTCGATAGTCGAAGTACTGTCTCTTTAAAAAAAACTTCGACCCCCTAGTTCGCCACCTAAAACCTACCGAACTCAATGTTAGCCTATGGGGAAGGTCCCCATAGGCTTTCCTACGTTTTTTTGATCGAAGGATATTCCTTCGATCGTTGGATTAAAATCCTTTGAATCGTTCGATTCAAAGGATTTTATCGTTCGATCGAAAGAATAATCCTTCGATCGTACTATCTGCGCTAAATCCTTCGACTTCGATATTCGAAGTCGAAGGATTTTAATTCCCAGTCGAATATCGAGGGTTAATTAACCCTCGATATTCGACCCTTAGTGAATCGGCCCCTAGGTTTTTGAATGTGGCTCCAGAATGGATTGTAACTTAAGAACCCTTATTACCCTCAGTATATCCCTCCCCAACCCAATGGAGCATGACATTATTTGATATATTTTTTTGCACTTAGGGGCAGATTTATCAAAATTTGACTTCCAAAAAACATGTACGAAAAAATTCGGAAGAAACAAAACGTGTGCAAACATAAGCGCTAACTTATTTAATCAAAATGGTAGCAAATTATTTCTGCACGTGTTTTTCCGCGGAAAGAACGTTGCATGCCAGCGAAATTATATAATCGAGTAATATTTCTGTATCAACTCTGAAATGAAGTCACTCTTCACTTTCTCCCTTTAAGCAATTTTTCTTTTCCATGTAGGTTTTGTGTCAGAGTTTGTTATTTACTTGACAGTTAGCACTTATACATCATTACTCTGCGCTGACTTTGAAAAGCTGCTATCTAACTGCGAATGGCGGATGGATTTTCTGCCATTCTAATTAATTGAATCAATGTTATAGAATCCACTGGGTGGCATTAATACACAGAGGGAGCCAGTAAGGGCAGGATATATATCTACAGTATATTATAAACTGACACATTTATCAATGCAGTTATAAAAATATTTAAAAAAAATATAAAAAAATTAATAAAGTGTATTTGTTATCATAGTGCCTTAACGGGGTTGTTCACCTTTAAAGTAACTTTTAGTATGACATAAAGAGTGATGTTGTGAGGTTCATTTTCTATTATTTTTGGTTTTTGAGTTATTTTGCTTTTTATTCAGCTGCTCTCCAGTTGCAATTTCAGCCATCTGGTTGCTAGGGTCCAAATTACCCTAGCAGCCATGCACTGATTTGAATAAGAGACTGGAAAATGAATAGGAGAGGGCCTGCATAAAAAGATGAGTAATAAAAAGTAGCAATAACAATACATTTGCAGTATTACAGAGCATTTGTTTTTTAGATGGGGTCAGTGACCCCCCATTTGAAAACTGGAAAGGGTCAGAAGAGAAAAGCAAAAACTCAAAAAGTTATACAGGTATGGGACCTGTTATCCAGAATGCTCGGGACCTGGGGTTTTCCAGATAACGGATCTTTCCATAATTTGGGTCTTCATGCCTTAAGTCTACTAGAAATTCATTTAAACATTAAATAAACTCAATAGGCTGGTTTTGCTTCCAATAAGGATTAATTATATCTTAGTTGGGATCAAGTAAAAGCTACTGTTTTATTATTACAGAGAAAAAGGAAATCATTTTTAAAAATGTGCATTATTCGGATAAAATGGAGTCTATGGGAGACAGCCATTCCGTAATTCGTAGCTTTCTGGATATCGGGTTTCCGGATTAGGGATCCTATACCAGTATAAAATAATCAATACAAATTGCAAAGTTGCTAGGAATTGGACATTCTATAACATATTAAAAGTTACCTCAAAGGTGAACCACCCCTTTAACAAATTTATGCACAAGATTTTGTAGCTTCTGTCTCAGTAGATATTATAAGCCTTAGCTATAGTTATGTACAGTGCAATTAGATATGGCAAGTAATATTTAGCATAACCGTTTCCAGACAACACCTCTATGTCTGCAGAGACTAACCCATGTAAGGTTCTAAAACAGTGCGTACCTTCTTGGTTTAGGGATTAAATTACCAAGCATTTGGCATTTTATGTAAAATGTTCTTTATTATGGCTTTCTCATACCTACAGCATGAGTCACCAGCAAACCAGAACACATTTTGGCTAAGCTGCATGATGAAGTGTTCTGGATGCACAGAAAAATTAATCCAGACTCCAAGCAGAGAGAATTCTCGAGGGTTACCTTAAAAAGGCCTTCAGAAATCTAAACAAATAATTTATTGCACCTTGAAAAATGTTTGTTAAATGTGCAGATATGGAAGGAGAGATACATTCCTCTCACTTCTTTTAGCCGGTCCAATTGCCGATCACTCCTTTACTCACAGATGTATGTGGTGATCAGAAATATACAAGCATTTGCTTTGCGGTGCCTCTTAAGCAAATAAAATTAGAAATCTTACTGAGCACAAACTAGAATATCATATTTCTTTATGAGCAGACCTCTGATGATCTCTGTATTTGGTAAAAGTTTGAAGCAATTTGTTTAACTTTCTCATGCATAGCTTTTTGAATTAGAAAAAATGCTGTTCCAATTTCTATTCTGACTAATTTGGTTTTGTTCGCTGTTCTTGACAACAGCCAAGTTGCTCAATTCAAATGTCTTTATTATTATTATTATTATTATTATTAATAACAGAAATAATGGACAAAACATAATTGGGTTAATTGACCAAAGTGCAATTTTGAGCACATCGACATATATTTTCCCCATAATTCAGTGTTTCTGTTCCCCAAAATCCCACAGCCATTGCAGTTGCAAGGGGATTGTTGCGCCTGATGCAACTGCGTCCAATTTGGGGATAAACTTCGCTGCAAATCGGACTCACTTATGTGGAAGTCTGTCTGAAGCCATATCTTTTGTCTTTGATCCACGAGGGACATTGGTGTTTGCTTCTTTAGGTGTAAGTGTGTCTATTGACACTGGACACAAGGGAACGCAAGAGCTACCACTTGGTTAGGAGGCTGGGTCAATAGGCGCAGCATTTATTTTGGAACAGGAGGCAGGAAGGACTAAGGAACGAGTGCAACTCTACAAAACAGCAATTTTGAGCACCAAATAATGTGATGCACCATGGGTGTTCTGTAACAGGCTAATACTGATATACCCAAAGGAACTAAAGTTTTTATAACTTGGGAACCTATGGCATAAGAACTTACTGGCACAAAAGTGTACTACCGTTGCTATTGCATAGAGATATTGCTTCACAGCACAGAAAAACAAAAAACTGCCCATATAACCAATGAGATGGTTCTTCCTCAAGGTCAAGGTGATAATGACCAAGGCTAGCTTGAGAACAGAATACATCCAAGTCGGAGTGGGGTCCAGGAGAATTTTATTCTCATGCACTATATATAGTCATAATAAATCATTTTTTGAAAAATATTAACTAAAAAACAATTATACAAACGCCTTTCACAAAAGTAGTGGGTTGCAGCAATCCTTTGGGATCTGACTTAGAATAAATGCCTGCCAGCATATACCAACTCAAATGTAATCATTCTTGTATCCTTTATGCAGTAAGCAATAAAACTGTCATGGTAGTTCAAGTTAGAAAAGGTCTCACCGTTCTGTTATGCTATGTAGTGGAGTCCCACAGCATTATAAAAATGTCATGTCCTAATAATTTAGGCTGTGCAATAAAATTGTAGCAAAGCCCACTTATGAGGAATTCACTATATTTGATGACTGTTGACCTTAGTTGACTTGCTGGGCATAACAACAGACCACACAATGTACTATATAATAAATGTCAAATAAGTGGAGATTCTTCTAATTGTAATACACAGTTTTTAACTGTTAGCGAGCAGAGAGAACTTTTTTGGTAGTCATTCACCAGTCACTCAAAAAGTTGTCCAGATTCATAATTTCATTTTTGAGGTTGCTGTTCTTGTAATCCTACAATATCTGGACTTTAGAGCTCACTTTAATGTGCTTCATAGTGCTCATGTAACACGATAATCTAATAAGAGTCAGGTCAGGATGCAAAGACGCTGCTACGGTATGGAGATTGGCATACATGCAAAACAGATGACACAAAGCATTACTCATAGCAAGACAGATGATGCACATGAGATAGGATAAATGTACATTATGTGCATACTGGTTAATATATAGCTCTCTGAGAGAGATGAACACCTGGAATATGTTGCGGTATTTGTAATGCAAGAACACTAGTTTTTGGCACTCAAAGAAAGCTCGCTTGGTTTTGTAGAGCTAAATACAACTGGCAGGAGATTAAATAATGATAGTGAATAGGGGGGAAATGAGGAGGCAGTAAGAAGCAGAGAGCTGGAATGCAATATGAGACAAAACAGTATCCCTTACTGTTGGTCGTATTTATAAATCCTTAGTATATTGTATGTATAGTGCAGGGGCTACTGTTAAAGGAGAGGAGCCCCTTTAAAAATGCAAGAAAATTGCTCCGCTCCTAATTAACACACACCGCATTTGTTACACTAAACAATTCCTTTTGACTGTTTGCAGAGTGGTGGTAATTATTATTCTACAATCACTATGTCATATTGGTGAACCCTTTCTATTAGTGTACTGTACACAGCATGGTCAATTATTTCATTTTGACGTCATTTAAATTCTGAGCTTCATTTATGTTTGTTAGAAAGAAACCCAAGATCTGATTCCTTGTCATTCAGCAAAGAAGTAGAATCCTATTCCCAACTCTAGAAAGACTGCTGCTAGCTGCAATGTGAATCAAAGCTGACAATTAGCACTGAGGTGTATTTGCAGGCCCATGTAGTGGAATGATTTGCATGAATTTCATATAGCTTTTACGCATCCATGAAAGTATTTAGTGAACCATCTGCCGGGGGAAAAATATAGTGCACATTTTATTTTTGCACCACTTCACTGTGAATGTAACTTCTTACTGGGAAAGTTATATTTGCAGCCAAAAATAGGCCCTCTAGTCTTGCTATGTGTGCAATCAGAATTCTCACTGTAATAACTGTCTAATGAAGAATATTACCTTGAGAAATGCAAATGTTTGTATTTATGTAAATTTCCCCAATAAACAGTAAAATTGTAAGTACTTGTTTTCAAGTTTTAACTTTTTTAATATAACCTTTTCTCTGCTGGTGGGTGCATTGTCAGACACTTTTGCAGATTCACAAAACCTTTAGTAGGGGTGCAGAGAAAGAATTTTTGGATTGTGCTTATTTTTTATTAGTTATATCGCCCCAGTTTTGCTGGGAAAAAGCAAGTAGAACACAAAAGCAAACTCTGACACATCTGCAGAATCCAAGCTACCCACCTTAACTAAAGGGACAAGCAAAATTGTGATGGATGCAAGTCTTTAGGCTACATTACGGGGGTTATTTATCAAAGGTGGAATTTCGAATGTATGTGATTTTTTTTACTGTAATCAGGCCCGGATTTGCGGCAAGGCCGCATAGGCCCGGGCCTAGGGCGGCAAAGAAATAGGGGCGGCATGCCGCCCAGCCGCCGTTCAACTGCACCAGCTGCGCTGGCGTTTTTTCGCCGGCGCGCTGGGAAGGCGGGCGCTAGGTCGGACCGCGCGGCCTAGGGGCATTCTAATGCACTCACAACTGGAATGGGAGGTTATTTATGAAAAACGCAAACGTCTAATATTCGATCGAATAGTCCAGACCCGAAAATTCGATTCAAGTTTTCCGCCGGCAAAAAACCTTGAATGTCAGGAAGGCAAGTAATGTATTCAAATGGTTCAACAGACCTCTTCCATTGACTTGTAAATGAACTCGGTAGGTTTTAGGGGGCAAAGATTCAAATTAACTGTTTCCATGGTCGAGGTGTGATAAATCTCACATTCAAATTTACATTCGAATTGGTGAGTTTTGACGCAGAAAAAGTTTGAAAACCTTAATAAATCTGCCCCTGGTCTATTATTTTTATGTTCAAGTAACTAATCAAACTTATATGTACAGTGTAAGTTGATCATTTTGGGGCAGATTTATCAAGGGTCGAATTGAAAATTCACATTTTTAAGTTTTTTTTTATAGTCAAAACAGTCAAATTCGACTATGGAGTTATATACATTTGATTCAAGTTTTTTTAAAAAATGTTTTGAAATTTATCATACTCTGGCCTTTAAGAACTCAAATTAGACTATTCGCCACATAAAACCTGCTGTTTAAGTCAATGGGAGAGGTCCAGGGATCACTTTTGAGTTATTTGAAGCCTTTCTGACAATCACATTTTTTAAATTCCAATCAAATTCAATTCGAGTCTTTGGGTCGATTCTATTCATCCGAGTTTGAAAAATCGATTTTATTAATACATTTTGATTGGTCGAATTTGGAATTTATGGAAGTTTTGGGGAGTTTTTAAAAAACTCACATGAATTAGAAATTAGACCTTTGATATTGTAAATATGCCTCTATGTGTCCTTAGATTACTGTGTTGTGTTCATTTGTTGCAGTAGTCAGAGAATTACACGGCCAACCCTTGCTTTCCCAGTATAATTGTCCTCCAGTCCTGCAACCTTCAGGACTTCACAACTGGAAAACAAATTGAAAGCAAGTTACAGAGTAAAAACACATGCAAACCATTTCTTAACCATAAGAGAATCCAGATGTCAAAGCACTCATTGCCAGAGTCTAAATTTCTTTATTTCTTTCTACTGTACCTTACTTAATAAGGCTTTTTTAGACAGTCGGTTGGCAAAGTGTCTTTTAACTCTTTGAGTTTCATACGTACCTTAAACACATGGTAGATTGAAATTCAGTGGGTGTGTTGTTTTCGTTGCTGGGTTTATATTTTTAACGCATGAAGCACCAACAGCAATTCCAAATTTGGTCAGTGCGTTTTAAGTCATTGAGTAGAATTTGCATTTAATCGTGCATTCTATAGTTAGTTTGATTTTTAATTCTTGTTTATTTTTTTGCTTGATTAGAACAGCTTAGATGGATAATAATGATAATAATAAAACATAACATACCTCAAACAATCTGTAATAATTTACTGGAAAAACAATGACCTAAGCATGAGAATCGATACAAGCATCTGAGAGGGTTTCCGCCTGCTTACCCTTATCAAACTGTTTTATGGCAGCGCTTTCCCTTAAAGCTCTAATTACACTCATAGTCATCAGGCAGCTATCTAGAACATCTATGCACTCTATTATTTACAGTGCTCTTGCAATTCTATTGGAAATGTATTCCTTTTTTAAAGGGGCATATATATATAAACAGTTTACTATTGTATACTATTAACCCTTTTGTGTAGGGATGCACCGAATCCACTATTTTGGAATCCATCTTGGAAGATTCGGCCGAATACCTTACTGAATCTTAATGTGCATGTGCAAATTAGGGACGGGAAAGCAAAAAGTGGAAAAAATTGGTTTTGTAACAAAAAGTCACGTGAAATTCCGCCCTCCCCACAATTTTCATATGCAAATTAGAATTCGGATTCGGTTCGGCCAGGCACAAGGATTCGACCGAATCCGAACTCTGCTTAAAAAGGCAGAATCTTGGCCGAATCCCGAACCGAATCCTGATTTCGGTGCATCCCTACTTTTGTGTGCCATGTAACTCATGACATAGATCAAAGTGATGAGTGGAAAAGTAAATCAATGGCATTGCCACTGATTTTAATGTGGGTGCTTTAGATTCTAAAGGGTTAATATTTTTAAAACTCTGTGTATACAGGTAGCACTACTGCTATGCATATATACATATACATTATGTACTTGGCTCTTGGAAGAAAAGTCACACTTCTTGCTTCCCTGATCATTGGATCTCTATTTGAAGTGAGCACTAAAGCCAGTGGCTGGAACTGGCAGGTACTTAGTGGTGGCAGTACTGGGGGTGGCCAACATTATGTATGTTCCAACCTGCAGCTCTCCAGCTGTTCTCTGACTATTTACACATTCATGAGCAAACAAGAGATTTTTTGGGGCCCTAAATTTAACAAAAAGACCCCTCCAAAAAAGTCAAAGAAAACCCATGGGCTGAGCTCCCACATGTATGTAAGGAATGACACTTACATCTGCCAGTTTCACAGAATATGTAATGTAAGTAATCTGCTATGTGTCATGATATTATTAAATGGATAATAATAATGAATACTTTATGAGGTCTATGAAGCAAAACAGTGGCCTATGCTCGGGAACAATACGTGAGCATGAATGCCATTTTCACCCCACATAATAATTATCATAATGATTTTAGATGCATTATGACACTGTGTAGAAAATGTTAAGGAAAGTGCAAGTTAAAGAATTTATTTCCGCTGAGTGGATTTTTTTTCCATTCAGACTTTCACACATGCACAAAAATGTAATGCATGCTCCTGCAGGGAAAGATAATGTAAGGAGTACTTAATGTCCTATGTAATTCAAGTTCCCCTCAGTTTGAATTATGACTGTCTCTAATGTTAGGTTCCCTGCTTTTCCAGATAGCATTCCTAGACATCCATAAATCGGAGGCTTTCCTTGTAGTCAGCATGAAACGTAGAGAGTATTTTTTGACTCTTTAATTGGATGTGAGTGCTTTGATCTTTTATACATTTTTTTATTTCTATAGTAAGCCATGGTAAGGAATGTAAAAAAAAAAAAAAGATGAAGAAGAGCCTGATACTGTTGGGGGCGCCAGGAATGAGACAGTCAAGAAGTGCTTTGGCTGACAGTTTTAAAATATGAATGTGGTACATGCTATCCTTCCAACAACCATTTAGATATAACAAAATACAGTTTAGGTAAAAACATTCACCTTGGCCACTACCAAGCTAAACCAAGTGTAAATGGCAAGCACTAAGGCCTGCAAATTAAATGTTATTTCAGCCAAACCTGTGGCCTCTTTGCACCTCACAATCTAACCATGAGCATTAACAACAGGTAAGGGCTCACATGCAACCATTATCTGTTCCACATAGCTACAAGCAATTTTGGTATTAATGCTGAAATCTCCACATTAGTATTTCAACTATTTATCAAAGACCGAATTTATCTCAATATTTTCTGCTACAAACTCTGATCTAATCCCCTTTGGTTTTTTGCACTAATTTATTATTACATTTTCCCGAAAATTTGCTTTGCGGGAAAAATTTTGATTTTCACGTTTTTTTTGGATTTTTCATTCGATTTTCAAATTGTTTTTGGATTTTTCACTTGAAAACTCAGTTTTTTTCCCAAAAACTCTGAAAACTTTGGGGTATTGCACGAAACCAAGTGCACATCAAAAATCATTGGGACTTCTCCCATTGACTTATATGCAACCTCCACAGGTCTGAGATGCCGGATCTACAGATTCGGACTTTTCCATCCTCTGGGTTTAATCGTGATTTTTGAAAAGTCTGATTTTATAAAAAAAAAATCACAAATTTTTAGTGATTTTTGCATTCAGAGTTAAGTAAATAACCCACCTAAGGTCATAATATTTAAATACTGTGTATCTATATTGTGTATGGAAAGGTGTGACCTGCCCAAATTAGCAAAATGATGGGAAGAAAACCTTTCCAAAGGTAGAACAGATTGCAGAAATTACCAAAGTTAGTTTCATATACTCCATAGACTTTATTTTGTTTTCTGCTTATTTAGGCTATAATGTGATGATTTCATGGAGTTGTTCTAGTATACATATTTGTACATCCATTTTTGTTAGGCACCCTGTTGCAAGCTTGCCCACACAAGTATTGCCACTGAGCCTGTCCTGTTTTAGATTAGTTACTTTATTTTAAAGTAACCTCACAGTATTGTTTAACAGCATGCTTTGGTCCGTTTCAAACAAGGGATGATGATAATGATATTAACTGTAACAGTGTGCATCTGTGTCTTGTCTAGGCTCATAGAAAACCACAAACTTTAACTAGTAGTATCATGGAATTCCCTGGGAGATTTAGTGGAAAAACTATTTTATGTGCCTTGGGGTCTGGGTTTCATCCACATATAATGAATGCATAGAAACAGATAACAGCATACTAGGCAAATGGTTATGCATTAACTGTGGTACGCTGCAAGGAATAAAACAGTGATTTGGAATGTCAGTATAGCATAATGAGTTTTATATACATATAAAAGGCTCCTGCTTAGAAAATGGTTGAGTAATCAGCATGAACCAAAGTGAATACACAGAAATACATTGCAATGGGGGTGAAGTTGATGAATTTAACAGAATTAGTGTGTGGTGTAATGAGGTCGTTTAGAAACATGTCAACCTGAGATAGATGGAGTGATTAATAGTGGGATAACCTACTGAATTACAGAAGTCATGGCAGGGTAATTAGTGAGCCTGTTCAGCTTCCCTAGAGGTGTCTTTTCAGGGAGCTGTAGAAATTTGGAGTCTAGGAGAGAGTCTGGAAATTCATGAAAAAAATACAATTATGAAGAACATGTGAAAATCACAAATAGAAGTTCATCATGTATATTGATACAGGAAAGTAGATGTTGGCAGAAGGTTCATAAGCAAAATCCTTGTGTGTAGAACTACAGTTTCATGAATTCCAAAAGAACTATATGCAAGGAGAGGCAGTGGACTAGGACTTATGTAGTGTTACGAGTTGGATAAGTTTGTTTAAAGGTGGCCATAGACACAAAGATCCTAATCCTAATTGTACGATTTTCGGATCATGTGTGGAGTGTGCTGACATTTTTCGTCTGGCGAGGAACGGTCATTTGGTCGATCGGACAGGTTTGATTTTGATCCGACCGATCCCGCCGAATCCCATTGCGCATCGTAATCGGATCGTTCAGCCATGCAGCCGAACGTTCAGATTACCCCCCGATATAGCCATGCTCGTTAATGGCATATCAGGGAAAGATCCGCATGTTTGGCGATGTCGCCAAACGAGCGGATCTTTGCGTCTATGGCCACCTTAAGTCTTAATGCTTTCAAGAAATCTACCAACCAGCATCTGAAGCATGGATCAATACTGCACCATCTTATTGGCCTCAGTTAGTATGATTATATGATTCATAGCCTTCTGAATGTCACAGGTCAGATTATGCTAAATTCAGACACACTACAGCCCAATGTCATCTTCCTGGTGGTCCCTGTGCTGCAGTGAGTATTTAGTTATCCTGGTGGTATAGAACTAAATGATTCTGTGTGTAGACACAAAGCAGCTGTTTCATTTTTGCTTATCAGGCGTCGCCCATCTACAGTCCATCTCCCAGTAAAGAAAACAAGCAGCTTAGCCTTTCCTGCTTGCATCTAAGAGCCTGTAAAACAAACAAGCATGTGAAAAACAAGTTGCAAATAGCCCGTGCCTGTATCTTTCAGAAACTTTTGTTAATATTTGAAAAGTACATAAACATTACATGTAAAAAAAAAAAGGATATTTGTTTAGATCCAAATAAACGAGTGGGCTGGGATGGCCCTCGAGTAAAACCTTTGTTTGCTTTCAAGAAACAAGGGTGGAAAAAAAACCCTTCAATGATCTGATATATAATAGGAAATTTGTATTCCGTCACTGAGAGATGCCAACGTGTAAACATATCAAAGAACGTTTTATTCTACCTCATCTGTATGTCAATTACATTCAGCGGCTGAATAGAGGTTTTCAGCTGGTTCCTGGCAAATAGCATCCTGCCAAGAGTCTGAATCTGAATTATGCTCACATTTGAATAAGTCCAGCTATACCAAAGAAAAGAGCCTTTTAAACTAATGGCTGATTCCAGGTTTTAATATATTAAAGTTTTGCTCCTGCTGAAATCCATATGTATAATATAAAATTAGCTATTTTAGTTACCTAGTTCTATTGTACACTTTAAACTGGTCCTCTAAACGCTTGTAATTCATTTCAACTCATTAAAGTGCTCTAATGAGCTCAAGATAACATTTATTTTTCATACTATTTAACATAGTGATGCAATTTGAGTTTTTATTAAAACACAAATCAGAGGAGCAGATGACAAAATGATTATTATCCTTTATTTATATAGTGCCAACATATACAAACCATGGTCAACTGATGCCAAGAATCCTATGGAGACTGAAATAAAAATGGCATTTCATGGCATTAACAAGGCAAAACATCATTAAACACCATCTTTTGAAGGCCAACTTTTAAATCCATCCACTCAGACTCCCAGCTAGTTAGAAATGCCATATCAGTAGAAAGATGTCAGTGTTTCTTCAGAAGACCACCCAAGTCTTCTTCTTCTGTGGAAATGTATAATGTCCCTGTGGTGCAAATGAATCAATTGTTTATAGACTCCCACAAGTCTAAAGGATTCTTCATGGTCTCTGTTAATTGAGGTGGGAACATTGTGCCATCAGAAAGAAATGTAGAGTCCCATGTAATATATAAAATGTAACTTCAAATAATTATATAATATTTGCCAAAATGATTGATTTGCTTTATGTTACTAAACATACACAATGATGTATTATTGGCAAAAATTTAATTACTACTTATTTGCAATATGCCCTCTAATTTATCATTTATTGACTGTTGTAGGTGGAAATTACACTGCAAGATATTAATGACAACCCACCAGTGTTTCCCATGGATATACTTGATCTCACTGTGGAAGAAAACGTAGGTGATGGGTCGAAAATAATGCAGCTGACAGCCACCGATGCCGATGAGGTACATATATTTAAATTTTGCATAATTCAGTGATAGTTTTCATTTATACATTTGACAACCATTTTTGGCATTAATGTTGAAGTATCAGTAGCCTTAACTCTGTTCTGTTTATTAAAGGAAACATTTTTACTGGTAAAATGTTGAGAACAAGCATATTAATTAATCGAGGTAAGCAATATATTGTATGTATAGTAAGCCACCCTGACCTTCTCCTCTGTTATGACAGACCTTTAAAGGCATTGACACCCTATTCACTGATAGGGAAATCTCCTACAAGTATGGTTGCACTCACTTTAGAGATAATAATCTCCAATGACTGTGTGACACCAAGCCATAGTTTTCTAATAAGTAATGGCATCCAAGCACCCATATGAGGAGATTGTCATAATAGTGAAAATTGGGGGATGGAAGGGCAATATCAAGGGTTTTACCCCCCTTACAAGGAGCTACCAATTGCTATGGAGGCAAATGCTTAATTTCAGACAAACATTTTCCTATCCAAGATATTCTTGAAACCATATCTAAATAACTGCCAATTATATATGTAGCTTTGCTATAAGCTCTGGTGGCCCCTGACCAAAGGATGCCTTGAACCACAAGGTCAGAAAACCAGTTCTCTGATAGATAAGAAAAATGAATTAGTCAGCTGCCTACATGGCTTTTGTGACTATGTTGGCAGTTAAATGACGTGTAATGGCCTAAAATTATGCCACCCATGATCAATATATTTAGTAACCTTCCTTGTGAATTGTCTTTCCCCTCACAGAGCAGACAGCTAAGGTTGGCACATCAGGGACCCTGGCTTCCTGGTGACTTGTATTTTCCACACATAGCGAGAAGGAAAGCTGTTTTAACTTGGGGGTGCCAAACGTTAGGCACCCCAATGTGGTTGTATTTACTTGCCAGAAACCCCGGGCCGGTGCTCCCATCAGCAGAAAACTGCACCAACCCGGGGTTCTCCCGGTGAGCACCACGGAGTGATCATTTTCTTTGCTTCTTTAAATTTCCCAGGGCAGACGCATCTGCAGTAGAATAAAATAGCTTTTTCGTTAAGGTTTGTTTTTTCACTCTACTGCACATGCACAGCCACAGGAAGAAAGAAGATTCAGGAAGAGGACTGATCTGTGGTTCTCGCTGGAAGAACCCCGGGCCGGTGCAGTTTTCTTCTGGTAGGAGCACCGGCTTGGGGTGTCAGGTAAGTAAATACAACCACATGGGGTGCCTAACTTTTGGCACCCCCAAGCTAAAATGACTTTCCTTCTTTAATAAAATCCAGATTCCATGATGTGCAAACCTTAGCTATTCACTGTGTGAAGAAAATACCACCAGGAAGCCAGGGTCCCGGATGTGCCAACCTTACCTGTCTCCTATTTGTCTCCCTAGCAAAAAAAGACTTTTGTTCTATAAGGAAACCTTTTTATTTAGAAATTAGATAAGAGAATGCATTTTTTTCACAACAAACTAAGTATTGGAAACTAAGTAACACTCTCTGCCTTCTGTTATGACCCTTAAATAGTTGTCTGCTATGTAACAGCTGTCAGCCCACTCTGATACTGGATAAGTCACATTATCTTCTGGTGACACAGCTTGGGAACAGTACTGGGAAGTATTACTTTACTTAAAAGGTAGTGGATAGTTCACGTATACTACTATTATTTTGCATTAAGGTGTTGCCAGCTTGATATGTATTTCTGCACAGAAATGTTATGGTTTTTATCTGGCCAGTTAATAGATATATACCACATCCAATCTTTGACTCAAACATTGTTTTGGTTCAACCGTTTCTAATGGATATAATTAATTTACCTGTATTTGTATTTAATAAAACAAAAAAAATGTGATCGAATCAGACAGATCCTTGCTTCTTTTTCATCAGACTGGTCAAATAGACCAATAGGATCACTAAAACCACAAGTTCTTACCAAGAGATGGACATTTTGTGTTTTTGATCTCTTTTTGCAATGCAATGAATGACTTCACTTGTGTTAAAAGCAAATGTACAAAAGTATTAATTTTCTAAATTACTTATTGTCAAATTTTAGGACAAGTATAAATACATAGTAACATAGTAAGTTAGGCCATCAAGTTAAACCTTGTAAATCTATATATAACCTGCCTAACTGCTAGTTGATCCAGAGGAAGGCAAATATTATTTGGCACATTCTGCCTGGGGCCAAGTATTGTTACATAAACCCTATCCTCAGTCTGTAACTAGATCCCAAGCCACCTGTACTACTCAAGGGAAGCATTTATGCATTCAGCATATGTTTCAGCAGGAATCACTTGTAGCATTAATTAAGTAGACAATCTATCAATTTTTATACAAAGATAAATAAAGTAATCTAGTAAAAAAATGGCAAACGTGCACTGATAGATGGAACTCTGAGATCACACCTAACCACAACAAGGCCATGAGATTGCAATTTTAGTGCTAAAATGAATAGAGGACCTAATTGAATAATTGGGAATGGCGATGAACTTTACTTAAACTCTACTTGGTTTGAGGCTATGAAAATCGATCTAATATTTATTTTAACAGTGAATTGCATGGCCGTTAATGTTTGGATTATTCCAAATTTTACCTGCTTCATGAGACATTTATGTTGGTTCGAAACATTTGCTTTCGAAGCAGGATTGTTTTATAAAAAAGACGTAAGGAAAGAAATCTTCAAAGAATGTGGTTACTTGAGAAAGGTTACATTTTCTAAAAATGTTTATACAAAATATATAACAATACTATATACGGCCAAGACCTGGGAGCTGAGCACAGATGTTAAACGAATGTGCTCATGCTGAAAGCCTTTGCTGCAACCTTAGGCTCAAAGGTTCTCAAATCCAGACCTTGGGTCTACCCAACAGTGCATATTTTCAACATATTTTCTTAGTGGTATACATCAATTCTATAGTCACGCAATAAAACAAATATACTAAAGTTCTAGACAGTGCGCAGAAAGGTGCTTTCTAGGAATGAAAATACCATATTAATGTTTCACTCTAATTAAAGCAATCCATGTACCAGCTCTGTGCAATATCAATAGCCATGAATGTTCATGCACTATTTCTACCATATCCCTCTAGCCACCCCCCCCCCCTTCATAAATGGTAAATTCCTGTGCTGTGAGGCCCCTGTCCAGGATGGGTGCTCACTGTATATGTTTGGACAACAGTGAACAAATTTCTTATGAGAGCCTGTTAAAAAAAACGCTTTAGTTCCTCACATTTTTATGCAATCTTTGCAATCAACCCATTGAATTAAAGCTGAAGTGTGCAGTTCAACTGCATCTGAGTTGTTTCATTTAAAATTCATTGTAAAATTAATTTAAAATTTATGGGCCTAACTGTATATTATACAGAAACCCCTAATTTAGAAAGTTTTAAAATTGACCAATATGGATGCAGTGGATGTCCCATTGCAACCAAACAATTCTTAATTTTTGGCACTTTTGGTTACATTTTGTGATGATAATAATACAATAGGGCTTACTTACTACAGAAAAGCAAAGTTCATAGTTTTCATAGCATAGGTCATAGTTTTATACTCACAATGGAACATCACTTCTAGGAATTTCAGTCTAATTGTGCCAACAGAGGACCTCAAGGAACATATGGGTACAAAACTATTTACCATATATACTCGAGTATAAGCCGTCCCGAGTATAAGCCGAGGTACTTAATTTTACCTCCAAAAACTGGGAAAGCTTATTGACTCGAGTATAAGCCGAGGGTGAGAAATGCAGCAGCTTCTGGTAAGTTTCAATCTCGTTTTTGGATGACTATTCTTAGGCGCCGGCTACTATTCTAAGCGCCGGCGAATATTCTTAGGCGCCGGCTACTATTCTAAGGCGCCGGCTACTATTCTAAGGTGCCGGTGAATACTCTTAGGCGCCGGCTACTATTCTAAGGCGCCAGCGAATATTCTTAGGCGCCGCTACTATTCTAAGCGCCGGCGACCGTTTTTGCGCTTGACCCGAGTATAAGCCGAGGTAGAGTTTTTCAGGATATTTTGGGGGCTGAAAAACTCGGCTTATACTCAAGTATATACGGTATTTTTTTTATTTTGCTTTTCTGTAGTAAGTAAGTAAGCCCTATTGTATTATTATCACAAAATGTAACCAAAAGTGCCAATAATTAAGAATTGTTTGGTTGGAATGGACATCCACTGCATCTATATTGGTCAATTTTGGAACTTTCTAAATTAGGGGTTTCTGTATAATATGATTCGAAGGATTTCAATCCATCGATCGAACGATTTTCCTTCGATCACAAATTAGTTAGAAAGCCTATGGGGACCTTCCTGGACATAGGCTAACATTGAGGTTCGGAAGGTTTTAGGTGGCGAAGTAGAAGTTTTTTTTAAAGATACAGTACTTCGACTATCGAATGGTCGAATAGTCAAACTATTTTTAGTTCGAATCATTCGGTTCAAAGTCGTAGCCGAAGGTCGAAGTAGCCAATTCGATGGTCGAAGTAGCCAAAAAAATACTTCGAAATTCGAAGTATTTTTTATTCTATTCCTTCATTTGAGCTAAGTAAATGTGCCCCCTAGTATCCTTATATTTTATAAGAGGAAGTGTTTGCCCAATATTTTGCCACGTTATTACATACATATTAGGTAAACTGGGTGATTCTGTTGAGGATTTAAACACTTGCATTTAAAATAGCTGTTCTTTAAATGGATTTATGAGGAAATACCACATTTAGCAGGAGTCTCCCAAATTTCAAATGCCCTTGTAATTGTTCTGCAAAATGAAACTGAACAAGAACGAAGGAATAATGAATGGTATATGTTAATACAAATGGAGCAGATTAGAAGATCAATGGAGATAGAATAATGCTAATATTATAACACCACAACTAATTTTCTTTTAGGGTCCGAATGCGCTGGTGACATACACTATCATAAGTGGTGCCGATGATAGCTTCCGCATCGACCCTGAATCAGGGGACCTGATTGCCACAAAACGCCTAGACAGAGAACGCCGCTCTAAATATTCCCTACTTGTCCGAGCTGATGATGGGCTTCAGTCCTCCGACATGAGAATTAATATCACTATTAGTGATGTGAATGATCATATACCCAAGTTTTCAAGGGCAGTGTACTCATTTGATGTGACAGAAGACACAATGCCAGGTAAAGCAGTTTTCTGATTTTACAAGCAGTGGCCATTTAAAAATGTCTTTATAATGCAGGTATGGCACCTGTTATCCAGAATGCTCGACCTTTCCGTAATTTGGAGCTTCCTGGATAATGGGTTTCTGGATAACTTAACTATAACGTACCTGTAAAAATTTTTCTTTAATGCACTGAAACACACAATGTTAAAGCTTGGAAAAATAAACATATTTATTGTCACATCTCATCACAGATATTCTTTGAAAGGGGTTACGTGTACTGAACAAAGAATAATTTACAGTTATTCTTCTCCTTCTGCTAAGACAGACATGCCAGAGGGGATGTCAGTGCAGAATGGTTTATGTTTGTGCTATTGGCCATAGAATTATCTGCCAATTTTGAGCATGAAGATTCTGGATTCAACAGCTATTTACAAGCAATTATCTACAAAATACACTATAAATCCAGTTCAGTGCCCCGTATATCATTTCAAAAATGATCCCTCAAATCTTCTAAATGATAGAGTAACTCAAACAAAACTCTGTGGTGTAGATATTACATTATATTTTCAATTTTCATGCATTATCATAAGTCAAAATGAAAGTGATAGCAATAAAGACATGTTCTGAAAAGCAGCCGCAGTTCCAAATATGCTTCTCTGCATAGAATACAAGGATTTGATGCGGCAAGTGTAGGTCCAATATGCTAGCTACACCATGAGCTTACCTAACATAGATACATAGATGTATATTGTTGTGCAGTCATAATGTAGTTGATTGTCTAAGCACAATAGTTGCAGATAAAATAAATTCTGGTGTTCTTTTGCCAACTGAAGTTCATTTATAAACACTGGGCAAATTTGCCTTCAGGCAGTAACCCATGGCAATAAATCAAATTTTTTGTATTCGCTGCTTAACCTGCAGCTAGCTGAAAAAAAGGCAACCACTGTTTCTATGGGGTCCTGCCAAAGTGCAAATTTGCCCAGTGTTTATGAGCCCCACTATTGCAAAGCCAGATCATCTGCTGTTCACTTGTACATGTGCTTATTTTTTCCTTAAAGTGATACTTTAAGGAAAAAAATAAACACAGAACACTTCAAGAGCTGTTTACTCAAGTATGGTAAAGCATTCTGCAGAATAAATATAGTGTTATAGCTTGCACTATTGTGGCTAATTTACTGGCAATAAACTGCTCCAGTAGCTTTCCTTCTCCTTTAAGTTCATAAACCTGACTGTTTTGCCAACTTGACTTTCCCATCTCAACCTGTCAGTTAGAGTTTCTAATGCTAACCAACTACTGCTGCACAAATATAGCAGCCCCCTCATAGAGGAACATGGGCTAAGAAAGGTAATGCAAAAGCATCAGGCAAATACTTTTATGGCAAAATTATAAATAGCATTCAAAGATAATCTTATGATAGATATTAAAAAAGTTTATTTTCTGGTGTCAGTATCTCCTATTTGGGAAAAGGAAAACAATGAAATGCGGTGAATTTTTATGGTAGTATTAGGTTTGCTTTTGAAAGCATTTTTTCAAACAAGTACTATTTTATTAGATGCATCTGTCATCTTTTAATTTTTAACCTGGACACGTACCAAATAATTGGGGAAGAAAGACTCGCCAGAACTGTGTTATAATCAAATTGAATGTTAATCATAAGATGAAAACATTTGTTGTTCATTTATTTTGTATTAAACATTTTCTGTGATGAATGTATGTAATAAATAAGGAACTGGTGTTTTAAAAGCTGAATGATCTCTCTCATGTGCACAGTGTGGTGCTCTTACTATTCTTTTTCTCTTAGTTGTCAATTGGCTTTTATAAAATACAAGGTAGTATTTATGGCCCAAAATCTAGAGAGGATTCTGTGCTTATGTCTTTCAAGGCCATTCACAATAGTTTCCTGTACTCATCGTGGTCTATTGGGCACCACATATGCCATGTGATATCTTGGGTTTAGATCATGGATTTTACATATACATTTACAACTGCATGTCCGTATTAAGCAGGCTGAAGCATTAAAAGCTAATTTGTAGGAGTTTTCTATGATCAATGGCACATTAATGTTACTTCTGAACATTTCCAGCCAATCTGTACCCATATTTTCTCCCCCGGACTCTCCAGAAGCAAGAAAGTTTCAATAATTTCATTACTGCTTGTCACATATGCAATTTGCTATATGCAACTCAAAGCAAAAGTTGGAAGTCCTTAGGGGATACTTTGGTCCTTCTATATAAATAAATGTGCTCATGTCCTGATGCCACATTCACATTCAGCATTTAGCTTTAATCAATTTAAATAGAGATAAAAACAAAGAAGCTCTGTGTGGGTTGACAAAAAGTAATGGCCATGCTCATGCTCAGTGTCTTCAATTTAGTCCTCAAAGGTTCCAATAAGAGAAATGATTTGGGATGCCATTTCTTGATTTCTGCATGGTGCTCAAAAGCCAAAACATACCCTGTATAAAAATTTGGTATCATGTCTGTGTAACATGCATAGATGCATCATACCATTTTGGTTTGTGTATCGATGAAACTAAAGAATATATATATATTTTATAGACTCACTGTTCAGCAAACAATGTATGTATTGTCTTCATTTTTTTATCTGTTTTGGTGCTGCAGGTTCCATAGTTGCTGCAATATTAGCAACCGATGATGATTCTGGTGTCAATGGAGAAATCACCTACATTGTTAGCGATGACGATGATGACGGCATATTCTTTCTGAACCCAGTTACCGGCGTGTTCAATGTAACGCGCGCTTTAGATTATGAATTGCAGCAGTATTACGTTCTCACTGTGTGTGCACAAGATGGCGGTGGCCAAGACTCGTGTGTAAGGGTTTATTTCAACATCTTGGATGTGAATGACAATCCTCCAGTTTTCAGCTTGAATTCCTACAGTGCTTCGGTAATGGAAAATCTGCCTCCAGGCTCAACAATTCTCACTTTTAATGTCACAGATGCTGATGATGGTATGTATCGTTCAACTTCCTCTACAGAATAAATAAATCAAGGATTTCTATATAAAGGGATGCTGTCATCAACCTGAAGTATGATGAAAGAGTAAAGAGTATAGAGTGGTGCTTAGACAAGGGGATTTACTTAAATGAAAACTTCTTGCATGGTTCTTTGATACTGCTACAGAATATGTCATTTTTTTCTTTCTGCCAGTCATGTGATGGTTTATGGCTTTGTCATACCTAGAAGACTAGCTCAGCTTTTCCACTGTTATTAAAACTACCCAACCTATGAACAATTAACCCATGTGGGCCAGTGTATCTTCCCAGGCTTTGGTCAGCATGTCATATAAAATGAGCTGATTGATGTAGAAACCTGATTGAAGGAGTCACAATATAAATATCTTGTTCATACAGCAGAAATTACAAATAGTACAGGTAACCCTGGGTGCAAATTTTGTATTCTGCAATAGGTCTTCCATTTTGGGATGTAAAAGAAAAATGAAGCCATTAGCTGTTTTCCACATATGTTTATTTGCTAATGAAAAGGGTGTATATTCAGTGTATGCATGCAGAACATTCATTCTCCAAGCATTGGTCATGGCTCGAATAGCACTACTTAATTACTGCTACAGAGAATGCATCAACTAAGATGAATAATATGACCGCTCCCACTCACTGGTATTAATTCAAATATATAGAGAAGAAACATTCTGTTTTGAGTTAGTGTGTACAAGTGAGGGCCTCTTGCTACTCTTTCTATTTTCCATATTAAGGGAACAACAAACCATACTTTAATAAGATATATTATACCTTTAGAAATTGTTTTTTCTAGATGCGACCTTTATTAAGAGAGGCAGAGTAATAAATATATATTTTCTTCTTTTTGCATATGTCAGTACTTGTAGTTGTCAGATGATGGTTTAAGTAAATTGTTTATCTACTAGATAAGCATCATACTAATTCTGTACAAGGACAGCCATCATTTAGCTTCTCTGTAAATTGTTAGATTGAATAGCTTTAAATATTTGTTTTAACAGATAGCGTGAGCAACTCATATGACGTCTGTCTAAAATATTTCACCTATAACAATGAAGCTTCCCAAAATCTATGTCCAATATTTATCTTTTGGTATTTTTTTTTTTATTCTAAGGAAGTCCAACTTGTGGCAATTTATTAGCCATTATTTATATCAGGCCCATGAGTAGATTTTCACTAAGGCTAGGGATGGCTAAGCCTTTCCAAACATGGCTGATAATAAATATTCAAGAGAAGAAAGGAAAAAAAAGGGCTTTACTTTTTTTTCCCCTCAAGATGTAAGTCCCGGTACAGCCTCCAGAGGATTGGCTAGACTTGTGGAAGGAATTTGAAGCTTCCTACAGCTTAGCACCTAGTGGCAGGACTGGGACTTGCACTTTGATGGGAAAAAAAGCTTAAGTTTAGTCTGTGTCTGCGGCCGTGATTAACTGATCCTGGGTTATGTGTGTCAGGGCCACCACCCAGGTACCTTTTTTCTTTATTGCTTTGCTTTAATTCCCCACCAGCCTGGAAACAGTAAAAAAATAGTAGAGCATGCATATTAAGTTAGGGGAACATGAAGTCAGAGCACAGAAATATGGGGGAAAATAAATGCAAGGTTACTAGTTAAAAACGCAATGGAACCTGTGAAACGATAGAAGAGAAGATGGATTGGGTAAATGAGAAGAAATAAGAGAAGACGGGGTAAAAAGAGACAAATTAAATGAGGACTACAGTAGTGGCACGTGCAGATGAGAAACTAGTAAGAGAGCAAAAGGATAAATAGGAGGGTACATGGAGCAGCAAAAAAACACCGTAATTGTGCTTTCTTCTATGACATGCCCTGGGTTAACAGGCAATAAGCAGAGAGGTAAAATCACAGCATGCTGGCAAAGAGTGGGTTAAGTAGCCTTCCCAAGCACAAAAATCTCCCTCCGCCTTTGATCAGGCCATTGTATTACGCAGTACATTGCAGAGAATGTTCGATCCAAGCTGATTTTAAAAGTGAATTACCATATAATACACATACATTCATGCAAGTCCAGACACAAACTCATGTGCAGGCTAGGGTCACTCCAGGTGTTCTTGTTGGGTTACATATTCCAACATGAAATTTGTAAAATTATAGGATTCAGTACATATATACACTAGCAAAGGGCTTTTGCACTCATACTTAAGTCTACAGCTTGGTTGGTACTGATGGTGAAGGGCATCATTTTTATTATTAGCAGTTATTTACGAAGCACCAACATATTCCATAGTGCAGTACAGGTATGGGACCCAGAATTCTCCGGACCTGGGCTTTTCCAAAAAATTTATATTTCTAATTATTATTTGAATCTGTATACCTTAAGTCTACTAGAAAATCATGTAAACATGAAATAATCCTAATAGACTGGGTTTGCTTCCAGTAAGGATTAGCTTAGTTTAGATCAAGGTACTGTTTTATTATTACAGAGAAAAAGGAAATCATTATTAAAAATTTTAATAATTGAATTATAATGTAGTCTATGGGAGATGGCTTTTCTGTAATTCAGAGGTTTCCTGATGAGAAACTATACATTATTGTGTTTATACAGATTTTTAAATTTGTATAATAAAATATGCCAAATTTCAAAGCCTTGTACACTTTGAAGATTCTGTATACAGTTTCTAACTAATTCTGTATATAGATTAATTTACAACCATGATCATAGACGAATAGATAGATAGATAGATCTTGACTAGCTGTTGAATTAAGTGATGGAGCCTAATAAATAAGGTTTGAATGCATTTTAGGCTTCATTATGTGGCACAGCACTGCTAAAACTAATTTAAAGCATATATTGTGCATACACCAAATTACACTAGCATCACCTGGTGGCAGGTATCATTGCTGTATTCTTGCAACCAATTTTTTTTTTTCTTTCACTTACTGTACTGTGGATCATCACAATCAAATGAGTTGCACGAATTGTTTAATTTTCACATTGCACCAACTTTGTATATTCAAAAAACACAATGATAGTGTAAAGGTCATTAGTAAAAGCTCACTGTTAACAGTGTCACCTTTCATGTATTTTATTATTATAAACATTAAGGGGCAGATTTATCAAGGGTCGAATGTCGAAGTTAAAAATACTTAATACTTAAAATATTTCGAATATAGAATTTAAACTTTTTTTCATCGAATGTGGCCATCGAACGATCATAGTAAAATCAAACGATCGAATGATTTTATCACACGATCGAACGATTTTTACTTTGACTTCAAAAACTTAGAAAAATGCTGTAGACGGTCCACATAGGCTAACATAGCACTTCGGCAAGTTTAATTTGAAGTATTGAAGTCAACGTTTTTTTAAAGAGACAGTACTTTGATTATCGAATGGTCGAATATTCAAATGATTTTTACTTTGAATCCAAGTAAATTCGAAGTCGTAGTATCCTATTCGATGATTGAAGTATCCAAAAATTACTTTGAATTTTTTAACTTTGAAAATTCCCTTGATAAATCTGCCCCTTAGACAACAAGCACGCTAACAATTAACCTAATTCATTCGCACTCTAGAAATAAATAGCTTTACTAAATCCCAAAGCTTCTTTAAGTAATCCTTAAATGTTTATATGTAGTAAATGACCATTCATTAAATGTTGCCACTTTATTCATTATTTTCATTTAGTTTATATGTGTTGAGTTTATGTCCCTTAGCCTTGGTTCCATTTCTGATGCCAAATGTAAGTGTTGCCATAGAAAGCTCACTGGTCCAAAAGTGCATTGGTGAACTCTAGTACCTGCAGAGTACTGGTGCAAGGGGTAGACAATTATCTAGCACTCTCATCTATCTCTGAATTATTACAGATAATTAATAACTTGAACGACATGCAATATTCATTTACCTTATATACTGGATTATATTATATTGGGTTTAAGAGAATCACCCAAAACATACAGGGTTTAATTAATGTAAACCAGTGTATAGTTTTGGACTATTTTTGCACTGTGCAAAATCAATATTCAGCATTTTATGAAGTGACCTTTGGAAGGCATTCATTTAGATTTCTAAAATACTTCATGCCTCATAGCAGGGGTGATATTTTAATTGTGCTATAAATCGGATATATGTGCTGGTAAAGTGCCAGACAATTAAAGAGAGATCTCAAATCTTTCTCTTTAAAGGGAGAACTGTCATAAGAACTAATGGTTAGCATGTTGAGGTAAATTAATCTATCTCTTAATTAGAACTTATTACTTGTTTTGCTCCATTTTTTTTGTTGTACCTGCTTGAAATTTCCATGCTGACTTTCTGGCATGCTAACAGATTATGCTTATGCACCCATTATAGTAATAAAAATGATGTGCAACCAAGCCAATCTGAGATAAGTGTGCACTGACAATCACCTGTCATGTTCTCTCACAATCTTAGTTTCAGAAACATGAGTAGAAGTTAATTAGCCCATTTGTAGAAATTGGGAGAATTCCAAGATGAAAGGCATCCTTTGTATCTAAGAAGCAGACATCATTTTATGGCTGGGGTTTCAGGTATGGCTGTAGCAAAGGAAATGGCAGGTAATTGTGGTGGATTGGGTGGTTTTCCTTTAACATTGATGCCTGAGAAAGAATCACCATGATGGCTTATCATATAATCACCTTTTGAGATAATATTGGTAATATTACCTCATTATTATGGCATATTATCTCCAAGCTCACATGCTTAATGCTTGTGTAATGAAATGATTAACCTCTAGTTAGTTTTATTCAAGGGAAAGTTCCCCTTTCTGCCCCTATTGTCAAAATAATAATTTCAGCAATAGGGTCCTATTAAAGAAATTGCTAGTGATAAGGACCAATCAGACAAGTAGGCCTGCTATAACCCACTGGAAGCAAGTCTCCCAAGGTAAATGCCACACTAGTTTATACTAAAGCTCCATGGTTCTTCCTGGAATTCTGCACATTTTGGGGTGTGCCATGGATGCACACGACTCAGTATGGCCTTAACTTCTTCATTGCTGCATTGCTATAAATTGAGCACCAGCCCTGGTGGAACATATATAGCATGGATAGGGACAATATTTCCACCTTGGGGGTGAAATATTTTTTATGACTTCAAATTCTCCTTCTAAAGGACATTTAAAATTTATTTTGTAAGTTCTGTCCTGTCATTGATTTTGATTTCGAAGACTGTTCCAGGCTAAACGCTCTAAGACATCATTGCCAAAATAAATAAATAAATCCACTGACATGAAAAGAACACCACAAATCTCTGTAAGTGAAAGTATTTCTTTATTGTGCTTGGCAGTATTTTTGTGCAAATTCTGAAAAAGCGGAAGGAAAAACTCACTAAGAAAATACCTGAAATGATTGTCTTTAACACTAAAACAAAGTGTGCCGCAATACAGATAAAATAAATCATATTATGAATGTAAACTCTATAATAGACCATAATGTATGTGGTTGATCATTTTTTATGAAAACTTCAGTGTGATTGCATATTGCCTTGATTTATAAAGTGCAGCTGCAAAAATGTACAATAGACTTTAGTGAAATAACACCAGACCTACTGAAAAGAGAGTAGTCAAAGCTATGCCAACAGTGTAGAGGGTGTTTAATGACATATTCACTTTTATTTTTCTTATAGTTATGGAGATGTTAAATGTTTTATTAATGTGGTCTCTCAAGTATTTTTTTTCCTGCTGCAAAAATTCTCTCTCAACCTTGGTCATTTTACTGATACAACTAGTTATTCCTCCTATACAATGAGTTTTTGAGCATTAGTATGAAGCAGCCAACACAATTTTGGCCAAGGAACTAACTTATTATATGTTATGTTAAATCTATTAAATATTATTATTATTATTATTATATAGTTATGTTATATCTATTAAATATTACATTCATTAGAGTTTTATTGCAATCACAGTTCCTTTCCAAAGGAACTTAGTTTTTTTCTTTTATTAAAGGGATACTGTCATGGGAAACATTTTTTTTTCAAAATTAATCCGTTAATAATGCTGCTCCAGCAGAATTCTGCACTGAAATCCATTTCTCAAAAGAGCAAACAGATTTTTTTATATTCAATTTTGAAATCTGACCTGGGGTTAGACATATTGTCAATTTCCCAGCTGCCCCAAGTCATGTGACTTGTGCTCTGATAAACTTCAATCACTCTTTACTGCTGTACTGCAAGTTAGAGTGATATCACCCCCTCCCTTTTCCCCCCCAGCAGCCAAACAAAAGAACAATGGGAAGGTAACCAGATAGCAGCTCCCTAACACAAGATAACAGCTGCCTGGTAGATCTAAGAACAACACTCAATAGTAAAAACCCATGTCCCACTGAGACACATTCAGTTACATTGAGAAGGAAAAACAGCGCAGAAAGCATTTCTCTTCTAAAGCACAGGCACAAGTCACATGACTGGGGGCAGCTGGGAAATTGACAAAATGTCTAGCCCCATATCAGATTTCAAAATTGAATATAAAAAAATCTGTTTGCTCTTTTGAGAAATGGATTTCAGTGCAGAATTCTGCTGGAGTAGCACTATTAACTGCGTTTTGAAAAAAACATGTTTTCCGATGACAGGATCCCTTTAAGAATGAGTTCAGTACAGTATGCTCTAACATCTATTATTTGTTTCTGCTAAGATTGTGTTTAGCATTTATCCATCTGAACCAACCAAACCAAACATTGTTTCTCAAGCTTGAATGTTGATTAGCAAGTTCTGTTAGTTGTCTCCCTGCTGTACACTAATGTATGCATGACTAAAAGCAAACCAAACCTTCAGTTTAGCCAAAATGATACATACTGTTGACTGAGGCGGTTCTGTCTGTCAGATCATAGACTGAGAGTTTGAGCTAGTTCAATCACTGTATTTTCACACTTTTTATTAACAGTAATTTATTAACAGTAATTTATTTAGCACAATGGGGACAGACCAGTTTATGGCAAGTACTAAGATAGACTGCCCCATTATTTGAGGAAAATAGATACTGAATTTGTTGAATATAACATTCTTGCATTTGTTTACTGCAGGCCTCAACTCCAAATTAGCATACTCCATATCTTCTGGAGACAGTATGGGACAATTTCAAGTCAATAAAGATGGAACCCTAAGTGTGCTTCAACTCCTGGATCGAGAAATCCAATCCTTCTACAGTTTAGTTGTTCAAGTTCATGATATGGCGTTTTCACCCGCACCTAGATACACCAGCTCCGTTGAAGTATCTATAATTCTGCTGGATGTAAATGATAACCCACCAAGCTTTATTTCCCCAAAGCTCACATATGTCCAGGAGAACACACCCACGGACACAATTGTATTTAGGGCACAAGCCACTGATCCAGACAGTGGTCCAAACTCTTATATCCAATATTCATTACTTAGTTCACTGGGAAATAAATTCAGTATTGGCATTATTGACGGAGAAATGCGTCTCACTGGAGAACTGGATCGGGAAGACATTTCTAATTATACTCTGACTATTATAGCAAAAGACAAAGGTGCACCTTCACTTTCTTCCACTATGGATGTGATGGTTATAGTGCTTGATATTAATGATAACAAACCTCACTTTTCACAGAGACACTTTAAAGTAGAGATCAGTGAAAGCACCTTAACAGGAACAGACCTTATTCAGCTCATTGCTTCTGATGCAGATGAAGGTGTAAATGGAATGGTTCGCTATGCTATTATTGATGGGAATCCAAGCAATGAATTTAGGATTGATTCAGTAACAGGTGTTCTATCAATTGCCAGACCATTAGATCGTGAGCGAAAGTCTTCTTATTCTCTTAAAATTCAAGCATTGGACCGGGGAAGCAGCCCTCGTTCTGACACAGCAACCGTCAGTATTCTTCTAACTGATATCAATGATGTTGTTCCCAAATTTGAACTATCACCCTATACCGTTAGTGTTCCCGAAAACCTGGAAACCCTGCCAAAGATTATACTTCAGGTGAGCTATGGTATAATGGTATTACTATTTTGTTTTTAAAGAACTTCACAAAACAACTTCTTAAATTCTAGATTTCCAGACTATGGTCCTCCAGTTATTATAGGATTTTAGTAGATAGTGGGTTGGAGGAAGTGGAAGTAAAACAGTTTGAACATCACTGACTTGATGAAGAAATTAAAACACAGATTTGATTAGTCGCCATTAATTCCTAAATGACCACATTTCACATTATTATTATTATTACTATTGTTAACCCTTTGTGTTTCATATTGTTTCTACTTCAGGTTGTGGCAAGAGATGATGATCAAGGACTTAACAGCAGATTAACATATGTCTTGGCTTCTGGCAATGAAGATGGAGCATTCACATTGTCGTCTAGTGGACAGCTAAGCCTTATAAAAAGTTTGGATCGGGAACTAAAGGAGTGGTACAGCTTACATATCACAGCTACAGATGCAGGTAGGTTTACATACATATTATTTATGTTGAGTTAGCTGCATGTCTGTATCTTAAATTTAACTGACATACATAAAGAATAAGTCAATCTCTACTAAAACTGTGGGCCTTAACCCTGTAAGGTCAAGTACTGTCAGGTGTTTAGTATATAAGATAAGAATTGACCATGAAAATGTTAATATTTTGCTTTTAAAATCAAATGCCTATGAATGGTGATGGATAGTGATGGGCGAATTTGCGCCGTTTCGTTTCGCTGAGAAATTCGCGAAACGGCGAAAAATTCACGAAATGGCATCTCGTTTTTGATGCCGGCGCCCGTTTTTGACGCCGGTGTCCATTTTTTCAAAAAAAGAAATTTTTACGCCGGCGAATTTTTGCCGCGAATTTTCGCGGGCGTTTTGCGAATTTATTCGCTGGCGGCGAATCGCGCAAATTCGCCGCGAATAAATTCACCCATCACTAGTGATGGACAATATCCTAGAAGCCAATATCAATGCAGTATAATATAAATTAAATTGTAATCAGTGGTCCTTATTTATAAGTACTTAACCATACTGGTTTTTAGCCCCACACATCCATTTTAGTGGGACAGTTCCTTTTCTAAAATTCTTCTAGCAATATACAGGTAGCAGTATTGAAAGAGAAAAGAATCAGCTACATGGTTTTAGTTGTATCTGTACCACCACATTTCTTCATTCCAACTGAGCAACAAAAATTAATGATGAAAAATCTTAATATTTTTACAACATATATTTATTGCCAATGTTTTTGCAAAAAAATGTGGTAATCATTTAAACTCCCTTAGAGAGTGTATTTCTTTAAAGGGAATCTGTCGTCATTTTAAACTTTTTTTTTTTTTTTGCATTTTTATAAAAAACACACATCCATAAACACTGTCTGGCAAATAAAATGTTAATCCACAAATCCATGCATACGTTATTTTAGTTTGTATTTTGTCATGGGGGCTTCCATTTCTGCTCATTACACATTCATCCTGTTATAATAGCAGGCACAGCATTACCTGTGTGCTTGGAGGCAGCCACTCTGTAATGAAAAGCCAGGTCGCACCACGACATGAGAATCTAGCTGTACACTCCCCCTCCCCTCTCTGCCCGTGTGTGATGTTTGGAGGAGAGAGGTCACATGGTTTGCAGGGAAGCAATTACTTTCACTTTCCTACCTCCTGCTCTACAGCTGCACTAGCAGCTAGAGATGGCGCGAACTGTTCGCCGGCGAACTTGTTCGCGCGAACATCGGGTGTTCGCGCTCGCCGGAAGTTCGCGAACGTCGCGCGACGTTCGCCATTTTGGGTTCGCCATTGTTGGCGCTTTTTTTTGCCCTCTCACCCCAGACCAGCAGGTACATGGCAGCCAATCAGGAAGCTCTCCCCTGGACCACTCCCCTTCCCTATAAAAACCGAAGCCCTGCAGCGTTTTTTCACTCTGCCTGTGTGTGCTGAAGAGATAGTGTAGGGAGAGAGCTGCTGCCTGTTAGTGATTTCAGGGACAGTTGAAAGTTTGCTGGCTAGTAATCGTGTTGATACTGCTCTGTTATTGGAGGGACAGAAGTCTGCAGGGGTTTGAGGGACATTTAAGCTTAGGTAGCTTTGCTGGCTAGTAATCTACCTTCTACTGCAGTGCTCTGTATGTAGCTGCAGTGGGCAGCTGTCCTGCTTCTGATCTCATCTGCTGACTGCTGCAATAACAGTAGTCCTTGTAAGGACTGCTTTTATTTATTTTTTTGTTCCAATACAGAGCAGTATCAAGCAGATTACTAGCCAGCAAACTTACTATCATCTGTCCCTGAAATCACTAACAGCTCTCCCCCTACACTATCTCTTCCAAGCACACACAGGCAGATTTTTCAGATACATTTTTGCCCTTGATCCCCCTCTGGCATGCCACTGTCCAGGTCGTTGCACCCTTTAAACAACTTTAAAATCATTTTTCTGGCCAGAAATGTCTTTTTTAGATGTTAAAGTTCGCCTTCCCATTGAAGTCTATGGGGTTCGCGAACCGCTCGCATTTTTGCGCAAGTTCGCGAATATGTTCGCGAACTTTTTTTCCGACGTTCGCTACATCCCTACTAGCAGCCCCTCCTCCCACAGAGACTATAAAAGCTCCTGCCGTTCTGTAAGTTTGTTCTTTGCTTTCCTTTGGAGGGGGGAACTTTCTCTCCTTGCTGCCTTCCTAGTTTGTTTTACTGGTTGTAAAGGAGCAGTGAGTTCCCTCTGCTATTCACCTCACACACACCTTGCTCCTTTCCTGCCTGCAATACTTCTTTTTTCATTAACTACTTACTGTCTCCTTTCTTCTGAGCTATTTTAACCCTTTCTAGACTTCCTCCTAAGTTTTCCTGGTTTTCAAGTATGTCCTTATTTTATCCTTTTTTCTATTCCCTGTCATCAATCCTGGGAGTGTACTCCTGTGTTTCATTTTTGTGTAAACAAATTTAAATAAACTATCTATATAAAACATTTTTTCCAGTGCCCAAAATGAATTGTGTGTGTGTGTGTATATATATATATATATATATATATATATATATATATATATTTATTTTTGAAACGTAAGTGGGGGCAGTGATCACAGGACTATCTTATTTCAGTCCTTCTGAAGTGGTGTCAGTGAGAGCTTATCTTGATACCTGCCTATTGTTCAATTGACAGGCTCAGCAGACAAGGCTCTATTTACATTACAGCAGCTTGTAGGAGGGAGGGGTAATGACATCACTCCAACTTGCAGTGCAGCAGTAAAGTGTGACTGAAGTTTATCAGAGCACAAGTCACATGACCTGAGGGCAGCTGGGAAATGTCAAAATGTCTAGCCCCATAGCAAATTTTAAAATTAGATATAAAAAGATCCATTTCTTGTTTTGAAAAACAGATTTCAATGCAGGATTCTGCTGTAATAGCACTATTAACTGATACATTTTGTAAAAAACATTTTTTTCCACGACAGTATCCCTTTAAACAACTGCCTTTTATTAGGATGTGTTTTTGAGTTCAGATGCTCGGACATTGTTAACTATGAATGGGAATTTTGGGCTATGCAGAAAAATTAGAAATGCTTTTTTTATGGGTTTCTAAGTACTGTACACCCTTATTTAGCAATTCTAGCAAATGGAATTTAAAGAATTAAGGAAAATAAAATGATGTTGGTGTTTGTACTGAGATTTCTTTGTGTACATTACTTAAGGGATTCCATAATTAGGCTGAATCAGTGAGGCTTGAGTTCGGGACAGGTAATATGTCTGTACAAACTAAACTGATAAGTTTATAAAATGAATAGTTCTATATTTGGTCATGGTCCCCATTACTTTATAACAGGGGTACAGACAACCTTGTTGCACCAATCTTTCTGCCAGGAATAACTCGGACACCAAATACTGTAAGTCTTTCCCCAAATCCACCCAAACTGGCTGGACTTCACCCTCTCTCTCTGAGATTCAGTGTGGGCTTCCTAACCACAGATTGTAGCCTTCCTGGCATAAACCCATAGCTTAGACCAACATTTATAAATAATGCCCTGCTTGCTGTTGCTGAAATGTTTTTTGCACCCCCAAACTGTGTTCTTTGTAATTGCTCACAAATTATTGGGGAGCCAATATTTTCTTCTGAGCTTACTTTGCAGCCTGCAAAGTTGCCTGAAGGAAATTGTGTTTAGGTCCAAGCTAGGCAAACTTTTACACCTGGCTCAATGGTGTTTATGTCTGTTTTCCGAAATTGTTGTAGATTATAAATATGTGAGTAAATCCCACATGAACGTTTTTTAACCTAGGAAAGGCAGGTAAGCATTAGACTCTGGACACCTGACACCAATGCAAACAACAAAGCTCGACACTAATGCAAACAGTGAAGTGTGTTTAACTTACATTTTTTGGGTGGAAAATGACCAAAATTCAGTCTTCAACATCCTTTATTTATTGGTTATATGGACATTGAACCACACATCTGGAAACCTTCTGAAAGTCATGGTCTACTAGTCCAAAGAGACAATTTAAAGAACACAGCTGCATTCAGACCATAAATATCATTCATTAGTAACTACAAGATGAATGTTCTATTTAGGATGCCAAGTAAGTTATGTAGTTAAAAGACAAAATACCAAGCTTATAAATACAAAATTATGAACCATCATCACACATGAGGGCACAGCCCATAGATGCCATAGAACAACAGCTTTATCATCTTAAAGGAATACTGTCATGGGAAAAAAAAAATCAGTTAATAGTGCTGCAGAATTCTGCACTGAAATCCATTTCTCAAAAGAGCAAACAGATTTTTTTATATTCAATTTTGAAATCTGACATGGGGCTAGACATTTTGTCAATTTCCCAGCTGCCCCTGGTCATGTGACTTGTGCCTGCACTTTAGGAGAGAAATGATTTCTGGCAGGCTGCTGTTTTTCCTTCTCAATGTAACTGAATGTGTCTCAGTGAGACATGAGTTTTTACTATTGACTGCTGTTCTTAGATCTACCAGGCAGCTGTTACCTTGTGTTAGGGAGCTGTTATCTGGCTATCTTCCCATTGTTCTTTTGTTTGGCTGCTGGGGGGGGGGGGAAGGGAGGGGGTGATATCACTCCAACTTGCAGTACAGCAATAAAGAGTGATTGAAGTTTATCAGAGCACAAGTCACATGACTTGGGGCAGCTGGGAAATTGACCAGTGTTTGGACACTTGTCCTCCTCTCATAGTTTAAATTTGATCTACAAGCCCATCTGCTCAGGTACACAGGTCTCCATTTCCATGTATCATAATGACACTTTTTTCACTCTACTTTCTCTACTAGCCTTTCAATAACTTTCTACCTCCAGACATTACTTCCCCAACAACTCCTTATAAATTGCAGTAGGCAGTGTTTTGCCATTCATTCATCATTCACTCTTACTGAACGGATCAAATGTGCAAGCTTCCGGTGCCATTAGTGACTTTTTAGTTTAGTGTTTAATGTCTGAAAATATAACAGCTGTTGCTTTCTCTAGAGAAGGACCAGGTATAAGTGGTATTTTAGCTAGAATTGCTGTCATCAAAGTCATACAAATGAGTGTTAATTGACATAAGCACAAACACTTTGAATGGGAAAATGAAGTAGTTTTAAATGTAATATACTTTTGAGATGATTGTATTGATATTAAAGTATACAAATATAAATATTTTATGGCAAGAAAGTTAATAAGAAAATAAAATAAGTTGTTCAGTATTTAGCCAACAGAATTTTTGCTGTGAAGTGTGATCAAAAATGCCAAATGAATAGTCTGTATATTGTTGAAGATGAGCTCCACCCACTTATTCATCATATTATGTTAATAACAGCGCCGGATTCGATGGGCGGGCGCCCCTAGGCCTGTCCTAGCGCCCGCCTGCACTACCACATGCTGGTGCAAAAGCGCCAGCGTGTGAGCGCCGGAGCACTGGGGAGCACAGGCTCCCCACAGAGTGGCTGGGCGGCATGCCGCCCCCAAAATGTGCCGCCCTAGGCCCGGGCCTATGTGGCCTAGCCACAAATCCGGGCCTGGTTAATAATAGGTGGAACTTGCATAGATCTAAGGAATACCTCTCAGAAACTGCCACTAGAGGCCCCACCAACTATATATATTTGCAAAGTGTGCAAAGTGAAAAAAGGCACAAAGCATGCATTTTTTCATACTTTGCACTCTGCGTGGTGTCAGGCTATACTGCACAATAATGTGTTAGTCAGCACTGTGTAAGTGAGGGATGAGTGGTGGGGGGAAGCATGTAGGCATCCCCCTACCCATCCCTACCTTATGTGTCATACAGAGGAGCAATGTAAGGAGCAACAGAAGATGCAGCCCACATTGAGGCCTTATTCTTACTACCTGCCAAAGGACAAGGCTGAGCTATGCCCCCTAATGCATTATATCTGATCCAGTGCTAATGCTGAGAGCAGTAAAACCAGAGAAGTGAGTGCATTCTGAGCGAACAGTAAAGGACACTCTCTTGCACCCATTAGCTCCCTTGTACCTGCAGCCCCATGGTTTGTTAAATACCCCTATAATGTTTAAACGTTGCAAATATCACTTAACAACTGCTGTCTCCCAAAAGTCGTGCATCCATAGCTATGTACCAAGGAAAAGCTCTACAAGAAAGATTTTCATTCATCCAGGTCATGTTATATCTAATATAAGTAATTCAAAAAACATTTTAATTTGGGTATAATGTAGATAGTGACATTCTGAGACATTTTGCAACTGGTCTTTTCTGTTTTGCATTTGCCTTTCTATTTTGCATCTCTTTATCTGCAACATATTAAAAGAACATTTTATGCCAAATATCGGCTTTAGTTAAAAAAAATGTATAACCGTCTTTCGATTTTGCATCTTTTTATCTATTTTGTGCAACATATTAAAGTATTTTTCATGCCAAATTTCACTTTAGGTAAAAAAAAAATGGAAGTCTTTTGTTAGGCGTTTGGTTGTCCTTTCAACTTATGATCCTAAAAATGTTTTGTCTGCCCTATTTGACACTTAGGGAAATGGCATGCTCTTAGGGGGCGATACCAGGTGTTTTATTGCTTGTTTAAGCTGTTGAACTCTGAAATCTACTGGCTCATCCAATCATATTGCTATTGCCTTTAATTAAGAGTTGCAGTTTTGGTAGACACTGAAATCACCAAGTATCCCCCTTTGTTAAATAATAGAAAGAAACTGTGATTTTTGGTTTCGGTAGTCAAACAAATGAATTACTGTAATTGGAGAAACAAGAACATTTGAAGCCAAAAAGAAAACTGATGTAATGAAGTCTGATAGAAAGGCAAGCAAAACCTGACAAGTAAATTATGAGGTTGATCTTTGATATGTTTCACCTGTTTTCAAACTATTGCCTTGGTTGTTTGTGTTGAGAAGGTTAGTGCAATAGATCAGTGACCTTGACTATAAGCATTTGTCTTATAGCTCAGTGAAGTTTTATGTGTTTATTTTCTACTTATTCTGTATTTTTTTTACAGTATTTGGGCTTTTTGCTTTAGCATAACACCAGCCATATGATGTAGCTAGACAATTACATGAGGGAGCAGATTTATTAAGGTTCGAATGGTAAATTCGAAATCAAATTTTTGGTCAAAACACACAAACTTGAGTTGGGAATGATCCAAACTCAAATTCAAGATTCATCATGCCTCAACCCTGAAAGTAACTCAAATTCAAAAGGTCGCCACCTAAAACCTGCCGAGTTCATGTAGAAGTCAATGACAGAGGTCTGTTGACCCATTTGAAGATGTTAATAATCTTCCTGACATTCAAGTTTTTTTATTCAAAATGCGTTCGAATTCGGTTCGAGTTTTCGGGTCGGTAATATTTATACTAATTTTATACCTTTGAGTTTTTTCTTAAATAAGATACCATTCGAATGTCCAGGTCATTCAGGGTCATTTGAGGTAAAAAAAAAAAAATCTATCACTCGACCTTTGATAAATTTGCCCCTAGGTTTAAATCCAAGACAACTACAATTTTAATCAACTTTAATTTGCCTGCTTGAGAGGTTGCTAGGAGTTGCATACTAACAGCAGTCATAGGGTGGCAGGTTGGACATCCCCAACTAGGTATTTCTACATTGCCACTTTATCCACCTGGCTGTCATTCTAATAATTTGAGAAGTGTAGTATAAAGCTTCCAAAAGGAGCACATTGTAAATGCATTTGCAGAAGGAAAAAACATTTTTTAAAGCAGGTTTTTTCCATGTGGCTGAAATACTATATTGTTTATATTGCTACTTTGGGTTAAATTATACGACATTTAAGCTGAGCACTTTAAAACAAACACGCTCAACGTAAAGCATCAAATATTTTCCTCAGCAAAACTTGCCAGATTTAAATGAAATTTGGTATCCTCCCGTGTTAAGTCTGAAACATCTGGGCATAATTTAATTGATGTCGGATGATCTCAGGAAAGTGGTAACCTCAATTCAAGTCTCAAAGCAAATGAATTGGAAATGTTAACTAAGGACACCAATAAAAATATTTATAGGAATGAGGTATTCCTTATCAGGTCTCGGCTAATGCTGTGAACTACAGCCAATCAATGGCCAGAGGCTAATATGACTGTCCCATGTGAACACCTCTTAGTCTTATTTACACCTCAATATACTTTTGAATTTCCCGCTGTCTTATTGCCTATGTGCATTCAACATAATAATTATAAGCAATGACTGGCTGGAGATAAGTGAAGTTACAGTGTTCTGGTTAAGGTGTGAAAAGGAGACGGAAAGACAATGTGTGCTTCATCCTCATAAGGTAGGGAAATTTACCTCAGGCCCAAAGTTCAGATCCCACATTATTTGCTGACATTCATTTCGTCAGTCTGACTGTAGGACAAATGTAGGCCAAATATATTTAAAAATAAAATTAGTAATCATGCATTTTGAAATTTTAAAGAGAAAACGGAATTGCCTGTTTATAAATTACTATTTCTAAAGTGTAGATACTTATAAAAGTTAAATATTAAACAATATCAAAATGAAAAGTACACCCCAATAGGTAAAATTGCATTACTTTATACCATTTATTATACCATTTTCTATTTATGTGTTGATATATTTTTTAGAAGTTGGAAGCATTTACATTTTGTCACACACAAATTGAGCGTAACAAAGGTCACCAAAATTATGGTCAGCAAGTCCAAGGAAATCCTTTGTAAATAGAATGGAAAGGGATAAGTTAAAAGTTAAATGAATCGGAAATAAAACATGGGGGGAATGTAAAAGATTAAAAAATAGACCAAATGTAATTTGGATCTATTCTTGTACTCAAACTAAAAGCAGGAGTCAATAATACTAAAATCATTTACCAATATCTGAAGATTTTGTATGGTCCAGGTGCACAGCTGAAACAATTGAGGAATGGAAAATGTATGTGAAAGTGAGCTGCTTAGAGGCCCAGACATACATATGCTCCATACAGGAATTTAAATACAAAGGTGCTATGAGGTCAAGCTGCAAAACTGCCATTAAAATAGAAGAACATCAGGCATCAGTTCTAGGGGTGCCACACGTGTAGTGAGAGAAGGATATGAGGTTTCTAGGGGTGCCACCAGTTTAGTGTGAGATGGATATGAGGTTTCTATGGGTGTCACAGGTTTATTGAGAGAAAGATATGAGGTTTCTAGGGGTGCTACAGGTTCAGCGAGAGAATGATATAAGGTTTATAATGGTTACACAGGTTCAGCAAAATAAGAATATGAGGTTTCTAGGGGTGCCACAGATTTATCGAGAGAAGGATATGAAGTTTCTAAGGGTTTCACAGGTTTAGCGAGAGAAGGATATGAGGTTTCTAGGGGTGCACATGTTTACTGAGAGACAGATATGAGGTTTCTGGGGGTGCCACCTGTTTATTGAGAGATGGATATGAGGTTTCTAGGGGTGCCACGGGTTTAGTGAGAGAAGGATATAAGGTTTCTGGGGGTGCCACAGGTTTAGCGAGAGAAGGATTTAAGGTTTCTAGGGGTGCCACAGGTTTAGCGAGAGAAGGATATGAGGTTTCTGGGGGTGCCACTGGTTTAGTGAGAGAAGGATATGACCTTAATGCAATGTTAATAGTAAGTAACAACCAGTTGATTTTATTTTTACTTAATATATCCTTGGAGCTGAGTGTCATATTTCTTTTTGTTTAGATGGAGGCTCAGTCCTGTAGCCATCTTGTCTTATTTGTATTTCACAGTTATTTAAAACAAAATATGGAGTTGCTTGGCTCAATTTCTCTATTTACAATAATGCCTGACTAGAAAGCTTGTGTGTAATGGAACGTCATGGCTTGCACAAGTTCCTTCCCTTCAAAAGCTGCATGAGTTCTGGCTGTAACATATGCTTGAAAAGCCACCGTCTGCTGTCTGCAGATTTAATCAGAGATTACTTTTTTGTGTAACTCTTCCTGCCCAAGGGACAAGAGGTTTATATGCTTTACAAAATATGTATAAAGAAGAAAGGAAAAGATTACAAAGATCATTTAATTATATCAAAACAAGTGTTACAGCCAGGGATAACATCCCTTAGTTATATTTACAACTCAGATTAAAATAAATATAAACAGATCATTTTCCCCCTGTTTAATGTTTTGGTGAGAAGGTTACCTTTTCATAATTAATTTTAAATTAATTAATATATATATATTTTTTTAAAAAAAAAGATAAATGGCAGATAACACAAGTGAGATAAGCATTAATTCTCCTGAGCCTCATAATTGGTAATTAATAATTAAATACATGTGCGCCTGTTCGCGTGTGTGTATATATATATATATATATTTATATATACAATCGCCGGTCGCTGTGTCATAGCCCCTCCCCAGATGTCACAGCTGCCAGGAGTTAGACAGGCCAAAAGGTGGCAACCCTAATCCCCTGATAAGTGCATAAATCCTTAAAGCATTGAAAATACAGTGTTTGTACTTGTTAGGCACAAATATAACATTATTCCATGTCTATGAACTACAGAGCTATGTCTATGAACTGTGTCTTAAGGATAACTGGCTCGCGTCCACAAAGCACTGGATTGGATCATTGGTACACAGGCTTGCCATCTGCAGAGCTTACCATTCTCCTTTCAGTCTGCATTAGGATTTAAATATGCTTTTTTTTCTTTTTAGAAATTTGTTCTTACACCTGTAAAAACAACTCATTTACATCAGTTAAACTGCAAACCTGCATCATTCAATTGATTTAATGATAGCTAATGGGGCGTTTATTTTTGTTCTGCTTAAACGAGGACTATTTACATTCAATGGTAAGACAATAACGTCTGATAGCAATTGTACACGGACCATGTCATTTGAAGAACAAAAGCTTTCTTCGTCATCCTGTGTAGAGGATTGTCAAGGGATGCTTTGGGAAAGACTTTCTGGTGGTCCACTGCTAAATGATTAAAAACCCAGGCCTCAGGAGCAACTGCTCTTTCAGTGAAATTAACAATTCTGGGAACAGATCCTGACCAAGAAAAACAGAATCTCTTACCACAAGTATGATCTTGGTATTAAGCACAGACTCCATAGTAAAGTAGTTACAAACTCTGCTTTTCTATGGGCCATGACTTCACTAACAAATTATTCTTTTGCTCCTGCCTCCCACCACATGTGAAAGAAAAGGATATGGTTTTGATCCAAATTTGAATATACAATACATAGTACAAATCAGCGAACTGACATTCAGCAGCAAATCAGAGCTATAGATTACACTTTGTATTTCTTAGCTGAAACATGAAACACCTAGGTTCTTGGATTCCTGACTGTATATGTTGTCATTAATGTAAGATTGAGGGGGGTCATCAAAAAGAGGTTGATATACAGGTATGGGTGCTGTTATCCAGAATGTTTGGGGCCTGTGGTTTTCCGGATAATGTATCTTTCCATAGTTTGGATTTTCATACCATAAGTCTCTAGAAAATCATGTAAACATTAAATAAACCCAATAGGCTGGTTTTGCTTCCAATAAGGATTCATTATATATTAGTTTGGATCAAGTACAAGCTACTGTTTTATAATTACAGAGAAAAAGGAAATAGTTTTTAAAAATCTAGATTATTTATATAAAATGGAGTCTATGGGAGACAGACTTTCCATAATTTGAAGCTTTATGGATAACAGGTTCCTGGATAACAGATCCCATATATGTACTGCCTATAAACCCATTCCCTTGTATCTCCTACTACACATTTAGATATATGGCAATTCCCATTGATAGTAATGTGTAGTTTTGCACCCAGGTTATGTAGCTGTTTTAAGAACCCAAATTAAAACTTTAGTCACTCACTATAATTATGAAAAATATTAGAATGTTTTTCGATTCCCCAGATTGATATTTATCTGCCCCTTTATGTCCCAGGACTAGAATGACTTGTAGGCAATCAGAGCATTCAAATTTTTAGATTTCAAATGTTCCAGTTTTTAAGAGGAACAGAATAAAAAATGTGTGAATTGAAATATTCCAATAATTTTATTTTGCAGTGCGTATTTGATTAGCACATTACATTGTAAGCATTGCCGCTAAACATTTGTTTTTGTTTGATGCAATGTTTGTTCTTTTGGTTGCTTTATATTTTGTGTTGTAGGAAAACTCTGGACATTTTTAAATAAACTCCAATAATAATATGCAGATGTTTTTATATGGGAATATGCAGGCAGCCCACCCTCCTTATTTTCTGCTAGTTTTTACATAATGTATTTGGAGGGTAGTAGCACTAATATGCTCTGTGTCATTATACATTAAAATGAGCATGAATGTGACTTTGTTGTTATAAGACTATGGGGAAAATTTACTAACCTATGAAAATTCCCAGTGACGGCTTCGCACCCATCTCTACACTTCACCAGGTGAAAATTCGTTCAGACAACGCTAATTTACTAAAATGCAAAGTTGCCGGTGAATTTTCGCTAGCGTTACGTCGGTAATCAAAGAAAAGATGGGCTAGCTTTAAATTATTCCTAGGTCTTTGCTCAGGCTAATTTGCATACGGCGCGAAATTATAAAGATTAATGGACGTATATGTTGCAGCAAAAACATTACATTACACAAGGCAAGGGAACCTTAATAAAGAAAATAAAGTTGTTATAATGCCCTCAACTTGAGCTGACTTTATAGTTTGTGTTCCATATGTTAGAAAATGTATGGGGGAACCCAGTTACCCAAAAAATATTTCTAAGGACTTTTGCAGGCTATCACGCTGAAAAAAGGAAGTGTTTTTTGGGACTTAGAATTTTTTTCCACTAAATATTGAGGAAGATCTGTGCACTCCATTGCACTTCGCCTGGTCTGGGCTGGCGAAGGCAAGTCTGGCAAAAGAGGGAACGTCCAGTAATATCTTAGTGAATTTGCGGAGTTACGTCCGTCTCCAGAGCGAAAATTCGCCTAGCGTTAGAATGCAAAACAACGCTAGCATCTATCTCCTTCGCTAGTGAAGTGACGCCTGCGCCTGTTAGTAAATCGTGAAGTATTGAAATGACATCACACTGGCAAATCATCAATGTGCCCCTATATATGTATATAGTTGCTTTTGCAGTGTGCCCTTGGAGACAACTTTATTGCATTAGATACACAGTGTGGACACATATAGAGAAATTATGCAAGTTGCTTCCTTTTCCTTCTCATAGAGTCATTCCTTTGGTGCTCCAGTATTCAGTGTTCCTTGTGACAAGAGCAGATTGAATGTCCAAATGGTGAGCTGTGAGCACATTGCAAACATTCCCATGGATCTGTAACCATAAAAAGTATTCCATCATTTGACACTGGTCATGCAGGTGACCTTAGGGTTGGCTCTCCTGGGTGGGATGTCGCCCACTGGTCAGGGAAAGGTGAGAGGAGTACCCTGAGGGCAAATTAGATTTGTATGAAATGAAATGATGCCTGGCATGCCTTGTGAAAGCCTAAACACAGAGTAGTTGTCACAGCAGCAAAAACCCAGCATAGCACCAAACATTCTCTAGCTACTGGGACTGTATCAATAGGATTAGATATGCACGATGTCGTTGCTAATATATAAATATATAAATATGTAATATTTATACTATTAACATATATATTTTTATTATCTATATATTAAAGTTATTCTTAGGGCCCGATCCATAAACAAAATGACTACCCGTGTGCCCAAGTAAGGTTTATAATCAGGTTCGTTGCAGTAACAAGGATTTGAAAAAATACAAATATAGTTGATTGATCTCAACCGTGTCTGCCTTTTCACTAAGAGCTCTGTGAGGCCCTGAAACTTTGTTGATGCCCTTGTTGTAAAATAAGAGATATATTTGAAATCAACCTTGGAGTTCTGTGACCTGTATCTTTATATGTACATCCTGGGGGAAGAACATGCCTCTTAAACATGAGGTGAGCCCTGCATAGGTTTGAGAATACCTCCCAAGATTTTGGAAATTGAAAGAGGGAGATAAAGATTTGCTGTGCGGAGACCACGCCCATCTGTGTGGCCACACCCCCTAATTATAATGTTAATTTTACCAAATTTGGCAGGTTATGAAAGTTTAAACACATTTCTGTGGTTTTTATGCGTTATTACAGTTTTGCATGAAGGTGAATTGTCCATTAAACTGCAAGTCACAGTTTATTATCTGCTTATCTTAAATTGTTACAATTGTTTCCTTGCTTGTCTCAAATAGCTACAATTGTTTCTTAGCTTAAATTGTTACAAAAGTATCTACGTGCACCTGCCACTTATTCTGGGCTCTGGCCAAAAGCCAATTAAGTTTTAGAAACTTTGTATCTTTTTCCGGCTGTTCAGTGCAGGAGATCAAAGAGAAAGTCGGACATTTCAGTAACAATACGGGACTGTGGGTTGAGCTGTCAAAATCGGGACTGTCCCGCGAAAAACGGGATAGTTGGGTTGTATGTCTTATGGTATGGATGATACAAGTGAATAGCTTCAATCTAATGCATATGCAGCAGAAATTGTATAAACACAGGCTGTTGAAAAGATATGGCAGCACATAAAGTAATTAAAAGATTGTTTTTCCAATGAGACCATGTTTAAATTGGTTAATAATGTGCAATTTGTAAACAAAGTGCAGAGGAAACCAGGATGGAATAGACTCTTTTTCCAAGTGCAGTAACAGAAATTAAATTAGAAGTGGAAAAAGAAAGTGTTATTACCTTCACCATCAGCTTGTGAACTCTGCTCTCTTTAATCATACATGCCATGACACGTTTTTTTTTACCCACTTGAAGTTTATGGCTGCTGACAAATGTGAAATTGGGAATTAATATTTTAGATTTGTGTGTTCAGCACATTTTATATGAAATGAAGAATACTGTCTCATTTCTGCAGTAAAATGATCTTGACTGTACTCCAACGAATAGGAATGAAATGAACCTGACTGATGGGATCCCTGAGACTTTTTAGTTGATGTTCGGTACATAATGTCACTTTTGTGATTAGAATTCCGGGTATTCTTCTCTCTGATACTAAACTGCTCAAAAATGATACGAGCCCTAATATTTTAATATGAGACTTTCCATTCGTCCACAATCACCACAGAGGCAACGTCAGTTTGATTCCTCCAGTAGAAGACTGGGTGCAACTAGAAAGAACTGAGTAGTAAAAAAATAAATACACACAGATGATGAATCAAGAATTTATTTTTGTTAAAATACCTTTAATCGCTTATAAACATTGATGTAATTAAAAAAAATATTTACCTGCAATCAGTTCTTAAATAGGCTCTTTGTAAGTCTACGTTTAGCTGCTGCCATGCAATAAAAACATGGGATTCCATTCTGGCTTCACCAAATTTACAAACTGGCCTCACAGTTTGAGAAACTCAAGTTTACTGATTATAGAATACCCTGACCATACCCTATCCTGACAGCAGCTTTTCATTCTCATCAACAAATATCTCTGCTATTTATTCTGTTCATGAAATGTGTAAATTTGCAGAGGTGAGAGAGTCCTGGTGTTTGTTGATTCACTGATCTTTCCCATATGGTATGCGTTTTAATACATTATACGGTGCTGCTATGATTTACTTTTGTTTTCCTATCAAACCTAACAAATGACATATTATACTTATTATTACATTATTATATTGTTTCTCAGTTGGAGACAACAAAAGGGCTGTTTGGGTTGGAAACGGGAATGTTTTTAAAACTTATTTAGGAAGCTTGTTAATGACGTTTCTGTTACTGTGTTTTAGGATTTCCAGCTCTGACGGGAACAGGCACCATCTCAATACAAGTGGAAGATGTCAATGACAACAAACCCACATTTGCCTTAAACCACCACTTTATAACTATTCCTGAAGACGCCCCTACAGGAACAGATATTCTCATGGTAAACTGTTCGGATGCCGATGCTGGCCAGAACGGTGTTATACGGTAAGCTCTGTAAAATGGCTAATTTTATCACCATTAGTCACATCTGTTTTCTGCCCATGGCTTTGCTCTTAGCTCTACTATTCTTCATGTGACAAATCATCATTTTAAATATTTACTAAAGGTTTCCCTTAAGCAGTGTAATGAGGATGCTAAACAACATTGACAGGCAGAGTGCTACCTACTGAGTGCTACAGGAATTCAAACCTTTTTTCTTATGATGCCTCTCATTATATCAGCTGTCTTCCCGCCAGTCTATGTATTTAAGGCATTTTTTAATGATATTCAGGAGGGGGCTAAAAGGTCAATCTATGATCTAACAATACATTTTTCAATATTTTTTAAGACCTGAGAGTGCGGATCTTTTTCGTTTGATGTATGTGTGTGTATGTATATATATATATATATATATATATATATATATATATATATATATATATATATATATATATATATATATATTTATATATATACACACACACACACACACACACACGTATGGGACCTGTTATCCAGAATGGTTGGGACCTAAGGTTTTTCAGATAATGGATCTTTCCCAATAGGCTGGCCCTGCTTCCAATGAGGATGAATTATACCTTAGTACAAGCTACTGATTTATTATTACAGATGAAAAGGAAATCATTTTTGGAAAATTTGGATTATTAGGATAAAATGAAGTCTATGGGAGATGACCTTTCCGCAGTTTGGAGCTTTCTGGATAACGGGTCATATATATATGCAACTAAAATTCTGAATTAAAACTCACTTGGTCAAAGTTAAGGCAGCCGTATGGCGTCATTGATTTCTTAACTTTTTAATTGCACATGTTCTCTTCCTGTCTCTTCCTGGAGTGATCTGTTTGTTAATGACTTTAAGAACTTATGCATGAATGGAGTGCTCTGATCAGCACTGATATATACACAGTGCTATATTACTATAACCCAGTGTGCACAGACCATACACAAACCTTCTCATTACACTTGACTCCCATTACACTTTATTATTGTCAGGTATCTAAAGTTCTTTAAGATGGTAGCTACAGTCACATCTACTGGCAAAGCTTATAAAGTCAAGATGGTTTTTGCTTACAATAGTATTCCTGGTAGCTGCTCCCATGCCAATTCAAATGAATATTTTTTTTTATCAAACATAATGATTTCTGGAAGTACTTTTTAAGCCCATTTCGATAATTTTGTTAGGTTTGAAAACATTGCTTTTTTTAAAGGAGAAGGAAAGTCCTTTTTTACTTGGGGGTGCCAAAAGTTAGGTGCTGCAGGTGCTGGATGGAAGAATCCCAGCCCAATGTATTAGGTAAGTATATGCGATCACTTGGGGCAGCCTAACTTTTGGCACAAAAAAAAGTACAACATGGCTTTACTTCTCCTTAAAAAAAAAATTAAAGTGACATTTCTCATTCATTTTTGTGCTGCACTTTTGTCTTCCAACATTTGATTCCCCCCAAAAAAAACTTAATTAAAATGAGAGCTCTTTTGAACATAACTTACTGCAATGGAAGCCAATATTGGTTACACATTTTTCATAAAACAAACTGTTTATTTTGGAAGCAATGCATTAAGGATGAGATTCCAGCCCTAATAGTTGCAATATTAAAGTCATTTGAAACGATCCCCTGGAGCAGAAGAATTATTAATATTACATCAAATCTATTTCAGCAGAACTTGCTTTAATGAAGTATTCATATTTTAATGAATTCGCACAGGCCGTTTCCACTTAATGCTTTGCCTAGCAAGTCTTTGTTTTTCAGTAATGGTGATACAGTATATAAATGAAAAGCGTTAAGACGTATTTTCTTACAACAACTGTCAATATTAATGTTGTATTTTGCTAAAATATAGCTACAGCATGAATGGCGGCAATTCCCAGTTTACGATTAACCCTTCGACTGGTCAGATCATCAGCAGTTCGTTATTAGACAGAGAGGCGAAGGACCACTACACATTGCTTGTCATTGCCACTGATGGGGGAAGTCCTCCTCTGACAAGCACAACAAATGTGACAGTCAATATTCGTGATGTGAATGATAACCCCCCAAGATTTTTACATCACCCCTATGTGACTCACATCCCTTCACCCTCAACAGCAGGTAAGCACATAATTTTATCTTCATTTATCACACAAATATTATGTGGTACTTTAACCTCAAAAATTACCAAAAGAGTTATGACTTGCTAGCCCCACCATTCCTGCACCATGGCCTCATGCATCCATATTGTGTCGGCGGCCTTAGAATATATCCCACAGTGCTTCCATGGGAAGTTTAATTTTTCTTTTTGCTGTCTGTTTAAATAAATGGAATATATATTGTACGTTAACACAACTAGAAAGTTGCTAAAACAGTTCCCTGGACATTTTGCATAAGTTGTTTGATATAATTGGTACATATTTTATGATGAAATTATGTAATTATGATATGCCTTTTGTTCATTAGCTTGTTGTTATTTATAATTCCATTTCTGCTTCTTCTTTTTTTTTCTAGGCTCTTTTGTGTTTGCCGTGACAGTAACAGATGAAGATATTGGTTCCAACGCTGAGTTGCATTTCTCTCTGAAGGGTCGAAACGCTGAAAAATTTCACATTGATCCACTACGTGGTGCCATCAGAACGGCAGGTGCAATAGAGGGGGCTTCTGAAATCACATTTTCTGTCAATGTTAAAGATGGAGGTCTGAACTCTAAGACAGACTCAACATCAGTGACCGTGAGATTTGCTAACAAAGTTGACTTCCCACTGATTCGAGCAGATCATAAGGCTTTCACTTTTCCTGAGAATCAAGAAGTGGGCACCCTTGTTTCGACTATCTTTGGCTCCTCGTCAAGAGGTGGCTCCTTGTCTTTTTACATTGCTAGTGGAAATTTTGGCAACACCTTTCATATAGACGAACTAAATGGACAACTGTACATCAAAAATCCACTAGACTTTGAAACCATGCCAAAATATGAGCTCTGGGTTGAAGCAAGAGACATGGGCTTTCCTCCATTTTCTTCATATGAGAAATTAGAAATAACTATTTTGGATGTCAATGACAATCAGCCACAGTTTAAACAAGACCCTTTTATAGCAGAAGTAATGGAAAACCTGTACCAGCGCAAAATACTTACAGTTTCAGCTGAGGATAAAGACAGTGGCTCCAATGGTCAGATTGAATATACAATAGTTGATGGTAATGATGAGGCTTTATTTAGTATCAATCGAATTAGTGGTGAGATTAGAAGCACCAGACAACTGGATAGAGAGAAAGCATCTCGATACACCTTATCTGTTAAAGCTTCTGATAAAGGTTCTCCTTCAAAGAGCTCCATAGTCAAAGTCATTATTTATGTTTTAGATGACAATGACAATGCACCAAGATTTTCACAGATATTTAGTGCTTTTGTTGCAGAGAATGCAGCTTTGGGTTGTTTTGTTACACAAGTTACTACATCAGATGAAGACTCTGGTGCACATGCAATAAGTAGATACACAATAGCAGATACAAGCCTCCCTTTTCATATCAATCTCAACACAGGAGTTATTACAGTAAGCAGACCCCTGAATAGGGAGGATAACGATCGCTATATTGTGCGGGTGTCTGCACATGATTCAGGATGGACAGTAAGCACAGATGTGACAATATTTGTGACTGACGTTAATGACAATGCCCCCAGATTTAGTAAACCATCCTATTATTTAGATTTTCCAGAAACATTGGAGGCTGGTTCAAAAGTAACCCAAGTTCTTGCAACAGATGCAGATGAGGGTCTTAACGGTCAAGTATATTACTTTATTAAATCCCAGTCTGAATTATTCAGAATCAATGCTACTACTGGAGACATTTTTAACAAGCAACATTTAAAGTATCAGAACCCAAGTGTTTCCGGCAATATAAATGTCAACAGGCACAGCTTTATTGTTAGTGCTTCAGACCGAGGCAGTCCTCCTATAATGAGTGAAACTACAGTGTCAATCAATATTGTTGATAGCAATGATAATGCCCCAAAGTTTATGTCACAAAAATATTTCACTCCCGTTTCAAAGAATGCTAAAATTGGAACAAAATTAATTAAGGTCACAGCAGTTGATGAAAAGGACTTTGGACTTAATTCTGAAGTGGAATATTCTCTATCAACTGAAAACCTCAATGGAAAGTTTCAGATAGATAAAGCAACTGGCTGGATAACAGTGGCTTCATCCTTAATATTGGACATCAATAAAAACTTTGTGATTAAAGTTTTAGCTAAGGACAAAGGCAAACCCCCCTTGTCATCTCAAGCATTGGTTAATATAACTGTCACTGAGGAAAATTATCATACCCCAGAATTTTCTCAAAGCCATGTGAGCGTCACTGTCCTTGAAAGCCTCAGTGTAGGAACAGTTATAAGAACCATCTTAGCAAGGGACAGAGATGCTTCCATGAATGGAATAGTAACATATAACATATCTTCAGGAAATGATGCTGGATTTTTTGCTATAAATGCATCCACAGGTGCATTATCTCTTTTAAAGAATGTTGATTACGAACTGTGCCAAAAACACGACTTAACCATAAGTGCTGTTGATGGGGGATGGGTGGCAAAGACAGGCTATTGTGTTGTTACAGTTTACGTCAAAGATGTAAATGATAATCCTCCTGTTTTTAAGTCAGATGAATATTTCCCTAGTGTTATGGAAAATGCCCCAAGTGGTACAACTGTGATACGCTTAAATGCAACAGATGTTGATTCTGTTCCAAATGCAGTGATTGCATATTCAATTCAGTCCTCCGACAGTGATCTTTTTGTGATCGACCCAAACACGGGGGTAATTACAACCCAAGGTTTTCTGGACTATGAAACAAAGCAACGTTATCATCTAACTGTAAAAGCATTTAATGTGCCTGATGAAGAGCGATTTAGTTATGTCACGGTGACTGTTCATTTAGAGGGGGCCAATGAATATGTACCCAGATTTGTATCAAAGATGTATTATTTTGAAGTTTCTGAGGCTGCTCCCAAAGCTACAGTTGTTGGAGAAGTGTTTGCAAGTGATCGAGACGGAGGCATTGATGGAGATGTTCACTATTTAATCTTTGGCAGCAGCAGGAAAAAGGGTTTCCAGATTGACAAGAAGACAGGGAAGATCTCTGTGTCAGGCATCCTAGACAGAGAAAAAGAAGAAAGGATCTCTTTGAAAATAATAGCAAAAAATGTTGGGAGTATCCGAGGGGCTGATATTGATGAAGTAAATGTCAACATTACTATACTTGATGCCAATGATCCTCCTGTCTTTAGTTTAAATGTATATAATGTTCAAATAAGTGAAGGTGTACCCCCAGGTACTCATGTTACATTTGTAAGTGCCTTTGACTCTGATTCAGTTCCCAGCTGGAGCAGATTTTCATATTTTATTGGCTCTGGAAACGATAAAGGTGCCTTTTCCATAAATCCACAAACCGGGCAGGTCACTGTTACCACAGAACTGGATAGAGAAATTACTCCCCTGTATAACCTTACAGTGTTAGCCATCGATTCAGGACTGCCATCTGCTACAGGAAGTGCTGCTCTGTTGGTTACTTTGGATGATATCAATGACAATGGACCAACTCTGTCTACTACCAAAGGGGAAGTCAAAGAAAATTACAGAGCAGGAACACATGTGATGACTTTACAGTCAACAGATTTAGACCTTCCCCCGAATCAAGGTCCATTTAGTTATTATCTCCTCAGTACTGGACCTGCGACCAGTTATTTTAGCCTCAGCCCTGGAGGAATTCTTACCACTACTAGAGAGATTGATAGAGAACAAATCAATGAGTTTTTCTTATCAGTTGTCACTAGAGATTCAGGATTTCCACAGATGTCTTCCACAGGAACTGTTCACGTGATGGTGATAGATCAGAATGACAATCCTTCTGAACCCAGGGCAGTGGATATTTTTGTACATTATTATGGAAACCTTTTTCCTGGTGGTACTTTAGGCAGTGTAAAGCCTCAAGACCCAGATGTGTTGGATAGTTTCCATTGTTCTCTAACCTCAGGAGTGACAAGTCTATTCAATATTCCAGCTGACAGTTGCGACCTAAACTCTCAATCAAGATCAACTGATGGGACATTTGACTTAACAGTTCACAGCAGTGATGGTATACACAGTCCTGTTACTAACAATGTGCGTGTTTTCTTTGTAGGGTTCAGTAATGCTACAATTGATAACAGTGTACTTCTTCGCCTTAATGTAGCAACAGTGAAGGATTTCTTAACAAACCACTATCTGCATTTCTTGCGTATTGCTAGTTCACAGCTTACTGGACTAGGAACTGCAGTACAAATCTATGGAGTATATGAAGAAAATAACCGAACCTTCATTATGACAGCTGTGAAAAGAGGTGGTAACCAATATGTAAATCCCAGTGGAGTAGGTACATTTTTTGAGAGCATCAAAGAAATCCTGCACAGGCAAAGTGGAGTATGGATAGAATCTGTAGATCATGATTCTTGTTCTTATAACCCTTGTCAAAATGGAGGAAGCTGTTTGAGGAGACTTGCTGTAAGCCCATTAACAAAAGTCCTGGAAAGTGTTCCTGTAATTATTGTTGCAAATGAACCACTTAAAACATTTATGTGCAAATGTATGCCAGGATATGAAGGAGAATTCTGTGAAACTGATATTGATGAATGTCTGCCACTTCCATGTCATAACGCTGGGACTTGCCACAATTTGGTTGGAGGATTTTCTTGCAGTTGTCCAGATGGCTTTACTGGAATAGCCTGTGAGAGGGATATCAATGAGTGCCTGTCTACCCCATGCAAAAATGGTGCTGTTTGCCAGAATTTCCCAGGAGGCTTTAACTGTGTCTGCAAAGCTGGCTCAACAGGTATGATATCCATGACAAGATTTTGGTGTCAGTGTGTTGTCTAATGTTGTAATATTTATACATTTTCTATCAAGTTAAAATTATGTGTAAAAAATTTATATATTACTGGATATATTATATTACATTTATTATAGGGAAATTTTTAATGACCCAAAATAGAAGAGTTATAAAGGAACCATTAAAGCAATTATTAGAGTTTATGGGCATGCTGAAGGTCATATAAAATTATTGGAGGGCAACATCTGGAATACAGTCCTCGATTTGGACAACCCTTACATTTTTTTTTTCATTAGCTAATACCATTAATCCCACACACATACAGGACATGGACAGGTTATGGATATCCCAAAGAGAACCTTATATCTTAAAGATATGCAGGCTAGAGAGCAATGGTCCCACAAAGACTGGAGATCCCTGTACTTGCTGCCCTCCTGTGTACTGGGTTCCCCTGTCCCATACAGCTATGGGCCCTGCATAACTCTACTTAACAGAACACAACCTAAAAAGGACTTTGGCCCAGTTTTGGTTTCCTTTGCACTCCTCAGTTATCTTGCACTCATGCTTGGAAAATAGTAATTAAGCACTTTATCAACATTCATTTGCTCTATAAATAGTGTTTAAACTATAACTCCATTGCTGAGTGACGGCATGAAGCATTTATTTACTTTATATGTTTTAATACATGAGAGGATATTGAAGCTAAGATGAAAAGCACAAATCATTTCTAGTGATATCTGCAGAGAATTCATTTCTTCAGATAACCATTATGCTAGTTCCCACTCCCATATATAGTCACAGAGGTATTCAGCTTTCAGAATTTCATTATGCCAAATGCCACATTTTTCTTTTTATCAAATCTACCAAAATATTTAGATATTTTTGTTAGTATCTATACCGTTTTTTTTACAGGGCAGGATTTTATCTGTGCAAGGAAAATTACTTACTGCCATACAGAAATAAGTGGATACATTATTTAAACCTTATTATGGGATTTATTTGGCAACCTTTGACTGCTCATTTGGTCACCCCCTACTTTTATCTGTGACATTATTTTGCTATGCATATGGTTTAAGTTTTCCTTAGTATTATACTTTAAGCCCATACATACTAAGAAAAATAGTGCTGCTAGGAAGAAGTTAAAGTTATAGGCTGCAGACAAGGTTGATCTGTGCTAATGGCAAGTAAAGAACAATGCAAAGCTTTGAAGGACTGGAACATGTTAACAATTACTGTTAGCAAAGTCTCCCTGCCTTTCCTTTTGTTAAACATTTAACAATATAATGGCTTTCAACCTTGCAACCACTGAAACCATTTTTGAACGTGGATCTAGTCATTATATGTATTTATACATCATTGGACATAATTATAATGGTAGGGCTTTCCATTATAGCATCCAATTTATATGATAATGGCAGTAGTTCCACATGTTGGGGAATGTGAAGGCAGGCAAACTTTATGTGTGGAAAGGGCAGGCAATGGTTGGAAATATGGTTCTGATATCTCATATATTTTTTCCAGAAAAGTAAACCTGGTTATTGTTTGTTTTGGCGGTATTTTTCACTAAAGTCAGAGAGGCCAGTTTGACAGGTGAAGTTGAATAGAATTGTAATGGGGGAATGTAATAAAAGTCAGTAACGAAAAAAATATTCGCAATGCAAAAAGTTATGCCTTTGTGTGAACATATTTGCCTTTGCGCAAATTCAATATAGCTTTTGCAAACCCGGAAACTTTTTAGCGACCACCTCCGACGGGTAAAGAGGTTTGCACATTTTATAGTTTGCACCAGTGCGCAGTGTATGTAATAAAACTTCTTACTGAAAAACTTATGTTTGCTCCAAAAGTTATGACACCTTCTGATGTATGCAAATTGTTTTGCTCTTTGCAACTTTTATTACATTTCCCTATAAGCCTCTTGCATGGGTTTTATGTTGGGATTGGAAGATCCACTCGAAAGATCCTGAAATAAGGAAAAAAATGTTTTTTTGGTTTTTATTATTCTTTTGCCACTCATTTTCTGCCTTTTTTCATTTGAAATGAACCCTAAATTGTGCTTTTTTCAAGTGCAAAGTCAACTACAGCAGTATATACATTATATCAATACATCATGTTTTTTATTTTTTGACTTGCAGGTAATCTGTGTGAATCTGCTGTTAACTACTGTGAATGCAACCCCTGTTTTAATGGGGGATCCTGCCAAAGTGGTGTAGATGGGTACTACTGCCACTGCCCATTTGGTGAGTACAGTAAAACTGCATTTTACTTAATAAAGCTTGTAAATATATAAACAGTTGTCAGCCCTCTTGGGGGTTAGCAAAAATATATCTTTTAACATTTTTAATTATTGAGAAAGGGAAGTATAACCAATATTTTGAATGTCTAGACAAGGGTTTCTGAACCTTTTTCCACTTAGAGCTCACATATTTTATTATAGCAAGCAACCAAGCATCAACTATTTGAAGCATCACTATTAAAATTACAATAGGACTAAATAGTCCAGTTTTACCAATAAGGCACAATATCGTATATTACCTACATAGAAAAAGTCATAATACTTCCATTTATGGCTCACAACTGACTCTTTGAATGAGGTCACGTAGTTTCAGTCTCACCTTTATCATATCTCATATTTAATTGTGAATAATAGGAGTTCAATTTGGAAGTTTGTTTTTGAAAAGTGCCAGCAAGATTGACTGCTGGAGAGAAAACAGCTGAGAAGTTTAGCAAGAGATATCTTTAAATAATTAGAATGATGTCTTCATACATTTTGGAACAGTAACTTGGTCAACTCACTTGTTTCCATTCTCTTTGAAAGCCAAAAGATATATTGTCTCTGTAATACAGTTACCTCATGACAAAGTGAGTTTTCCAGTTTTTTTTCCACCATATTATAACTTTATTTATCAACAGCGTGCTTGGTATTTGTTGGAATACTGAAGAATACAACAGTCAATGAGTTATAGTGCAGATGTTATTGAGAGCACAAATTTCTGTAAAGAAATGATTATTAAACCATAGTCTTATAATATCTCTCTAAAAGGAATACTGGCAAAGACAATATAAGTGTAGGGTCACCCTAAGGGCTAATGTGCGCATATTTCCATGTAATTTCTAGCCAGTGTTCTTCAGTAGTGCTGTCCACATCAGCTTCTTTTTTGCTACATATTTTGCCCTTCTTTGTGGTTTTATTTATTTATTTCATGTTTTCCATGAACATGCTATTTTTAATAAGCATTGGAGGGAAAGGTAAATTGTAAATTAAAAAAGAAAACAATAAGAAACATTTAACAAAAAAATATAATTCTCATCTGTGTTTTCCCTTGTACTCTATGGGCCTTATTTATGATTGCTTGAGCCATTGGGCTTGAGCAATCATAATTGAAACCCTGCGCAAGTTTGCTAACTGACTCTCTCTGCAATTTGCCTTGCAAACTCAAGCGAGCAATCATAACTAGGGCCCTATATGTAAAAATATCTTAAGTGCTCAATCTCTAATTTCTCTTCTGAATGATTACAAATACAGGGCATCCAACCATACTGGGTACAGGGTTGGTAATATAGTAATATTGAATTATAAGATACTGCTGCTGCCGATTGCTAATTTTTTTTTAGAACTAGCCATCCAAGTTGTGGACCTCATGCAGCAAAAGCCATTTTGCTGCCTTTAGAGCCATCAGTTAAGGTGGCCATAGACGCAAAGAAGATCCTATCGTACGAATCGAGGATTCGTATGATTTTCAGACAGTGTGTGGAGAGTCCCGACATTTTTCGTACAACGGAGATCGGTCGTTTGGTCGACCGGACAGGTTTGATTTTGTCCCGACCAATCCTGCCAGAGCTCATTGCGATCTCATCGTAATCTGATCGTTCGGCCACCGGGCCGAACGTTCAGATTACCCCCGATATAGCCATCCCTGTTAGTGGCATATCGGGGAAAGACCGGCTTGTTTGGTGATGTCGCCAAACGAGCCGATCTTTTCGTCTATGGCCACCTTTAGGCACTGCATTCATGATTCAGCTGATGGTGAATGGAATTTTCTGTACAGCCCAAGAGGTAGTTAAATTATTTGATTACAGAGACAAAGTGCCGGTCAATTAATTTATAAGTCATAGAATAGGCACCTTAGAATGACTGGCAAATAACCTGGTCCCTGATGACCTGAAGTGATTATCTGGTCTATAAGAGGTAATGTAATAAAGGGTGCAAACAAACAGCTACTGCTCTGAAACAATATTATCCTTTATCCTAAACTGGCAAGAAGCAGTATTGTATTGAATAACATCTAAAACTAATTTTCAGCATGTATAAGCAATGGTTATTCTCCTTATTACATTAGGTAGTTATTAAAGAATCACAAAGATGTTTTTCTCCAGTGCACACTGTGGGGCCCATTTACTTAGTGAAGGAATAGAAGAAAAAAAACTTCGAATTTCGAATGTTTTTTCTGGGGAAGGTCCCCATAGGCTTCCTAAGCATTTTTGAGTCGAACAAAAATTGTTCGATCGATGGATTAAAATCCATCGAATATTGCTAAATCCTTTGACTTCGATATTCGAAGTCAAAGGATTTAACTTCGGCAATCGAATATCGAGGGGTAATTAACCCTCGAAATTCTGCCCCTGTATGTCTTGGTATTCCCATAGATTAAAAAATCTTTACATACTGTGGGGCTTTTGTGCTTTTTTATGTTTCACAGATATGTTCTGTGCACTTTCTTGCTTGTCCAATCGAGCCAAGTTTAACTTGGACTGTACTTTAAGCTGTTTTTCTGCAAGTTCACATAATTATGTAACCTTTAAGCAAAATAATATTGTGTTGGGAAAATAGGTTCATTTACTGTACCAACACTGAATAAATTTGCACCTGGGTAGTAACTTGTAACAACCAATCATATTTTTGCTTTCATGAATCTACCTGTAGCTGGCTGAACAAAGCTAAATATTGTTTAAGAAATACAGGGGACTACATTAATTCATTTAATTTATTTATCTTTGTTTTGTTTTTCTTTTTACAAAGCTAACAATTGATTGGTTGCTATGGGTTACTGCCCAAGTGCACATTTGTCCAGTGTTGGTAAGTAAGCCCATTAGGTTCTTCCATCGTTTGAGAACATAGAACTACATTTTAAAGCATGCTAGCAAAAATGTCAGGGATGATGGAAGTTGTAGCCTTATAACAGTTGGAGTACCAATGCTAACCCTTTCCTGCCATAGACAGCGTTTGCATTATTAATTTATTGTATGCTGATATTATTGGGATTTACAAGAAAGTATCGCAGTGCATGTTCTTATTTAAGATAAGCCAGACCTGTACATTCCCAGATGACCTTGCTTTAGAAATTTAACTAGATTATTTGATATACTTCACTAAAATTTATACGAACAGGATTTAGGATTTAATAGAACTGCATAAAAAGGTAAGCCAACTTCCTCAACTTTTGTGCATCATTAAAACTTGTTTTTCGGAAAATATGCAGAAAAAGAGCTCATGCAAAACACGTTTAGATGAAAAATATAGCTTCAGTTTTTTGGCTTGAGATTCATTCCAGTGGTTAACATGTGAAAGTTAGCTTAAGAAACCAGAAGGAATGAAAGACACTGTATGATTAATGAAGTGCAGGAAGCTGTGCTTGACTCTCATGCAAAAGAAGAAAAACAGTAACAAATACCTGCCTAGTGAGACCATTGCTTGTTCTCTGTTCTTTACCTGTGTATTACTTTTAAATTGGTCACCTGGATATTCAGTTTATTATACCTCTGAAAGGAGATTAGAACCCATTAAAGATAAAAGGAAAAAGAGAGGGCTGTAAAGACCTCATACAAAATCCATATGTCAAAGCCTTGCATAGCAATTCCTTATATCCCTAATATACAGCAGCCCAATGATGCCACTAATATAATCCTTGTATATGCATGAGCATTGGGTGACACGTTTACTTGCACAGCTGGAAATGTACAAAAGGCTCAAAAGGGACAAAATATGTGTTAGGCCACCAACTCATGGGATGATAGAGTACAGGCAGATCAGGGCTGCTGTATTTGGTTAGAATTATGTCAGATCCAACAATATTTGCAATATTTGACCAAAATATTAGTTGTCGCTTAAAGCTGTTAAGCTGCACAGATGATGCCTTTTCGGTTTAGTGTTCATCCAATGCTTTGTGGAGGGTTTGCTGTTCCATAATTATGGATGCTATCTGAAAAGGTTTGCCGTTTTAAAGCGTATAAGGCATGAATTGATTCGTTTTATACCTGGGAGCACTGCATTTGTAAGAAACAGAAAAAATGGTGCTACAGAGCACCAATGTGGATAATTTACCAATTATGACCAGTGGTCCAGGTGCACCAAACCCTCAGCTTCATCCGAGATGAATCAAATAGAACAAATGGGGATATCCAGCACTCAAAGGAGTCCACAGGGCCAAATAATACAGTAAAAACAATATTTATTTTATATTGCCTTAGGTCCTACGCGTTTCATGCCCTGCAGGCACTTAGTCATGGGCATACTGCATTGGTCCCATCATTTCTTTCAGTGAGGTGCATCAATAACTGTATTCTGCCAAGTTCTCCTTGCAAGAAATGCATACATGCAGCACTCCAGCTTTCAGTTACAACAGTTCTAGCAAGTAGTTAAAAGTTACAACATACAGCATTCAAGATATGAATCCCCGATTTCCTAATCTCCTGTACAAAAAATGCATTTCAGAATAATATACTTTGTTTACCATGGGAAGCAAACCTTCTGCGTCTTCTAGAATACATTTTTATCTTTACCTATACCTGAATAATAATACCTTTACCATATAATAAACTTATTATGTAGTCTGGAATAGAGAATGTTGTTGATTTTGCTGCTCTGGTTTTAGGTAGGTTTCACTACTGAATTGGTGATGATATCAATCTTTCCTTGCTTTAGGTGTCTTTGGAAAACACTGTGAATTAAATAGCTATGGGTTTGAAGAGTTGTCCTACATGGAGTTTCCTAGTTTGGATCCCAACAACAACTATATTTATATCAAGTTTTCTACTATCAAAACCAATGGCTTGCTTCTGTACAATTATGATAACCAGACAGGAGATGGTGCAGAGTTCCTTGCTCTGGAAATAGTAGAGGAGAGAATGAGGCTGTCGTACAACCTTGGCAGTGGAACATACAGGCTAACAACAATGAAGAAAGTATCGGATGGACAATTTCACACAGTGATTGCCCGGAGGGCTGGAATGGTAAATTGCTTTCTCTGAACATTTTCTCTCTGGATAATGTATTTTGTTCAGTTCACCTCTTATCACTTTGTTGTTAGTTCAATTAATCATTTCGAGACAATAGATTACTAACAGTCATGTTTCTGCTTCCTTATATTTTGAGGGCAGATTTTTGTTTTTTCTGTTTCTATACCAGACAGTAGAAACACAATTCATCAAGTCAATGGAAAATCTAGACTAGTAGTGAATTGGTTGCATAAGTAGTTTGATAATAATGTATCAAAGACACATAAACGCACAAATTCTTCAACCACCATTATCCTTGAATTTCTAAAAAAATACAAACAGATAAAATGCAAAAAAGCTCACAACGATGCGCTAAATAATACAAATAAATTAAAATACACAAAAACTTCAAGTTTTTTTTGGACAATTCTTAGCTACAAAAAATTTAAAAAAAAACTTTAACTGATTAAATGCAGTCCAATCAGATTGAGTTCTAAAGCACCTCGACAACTTTTACTTGTTGAATTTTGGTAAATAAATTAAAACATTTTAGTGCTTTTTTAGAAATATAGAAAAACTACAAATTATATGAGATTCGTGAAAAAAAGTTAGTGAATGTGCCCTAAACTGTAAGGAGTAGGGCGCCATAGTTGGAGTTGGAATTAGGAGGTTTTTTTTTTTTTTAAATATAAATAAAATATTTAAATTTAAATATATTCTATAACTTTTCTGATCAGTTGATAAATCCTGGCCTGTTTGCCCATGATGTAGTATTGCACACACATGGGGCATATATTTACACTTAGGCTAATGGCCTTGAGCCATTATCAAGTGATAAAACATGGACAGTGACTGCAAGTGCCTTGTTTTAGAGCAATACTTATTAGCAGTGTGTTAGGAGTGTTGAAGAGTGTCCCATTGTATAAATGAGAAGCAGTCCATGGTGATTTCCAAAAGCTACATTCTCTAGAAAAGTGGTGTAAAGAAAAACAAGCAGTGTCTCGGGCCTTAATAACATTCAATATTCTAGTATCAACAGTATAACAGACTGAAATATAAACTTATGGAGAGACATGAATAATGGCAAAAGACAGAATGAAAAAAAAACAAAAAAAAAACACACACCAGCACACGAGACTTGTATCTGCAGGGCAAACCCTTGCAAAAGTTTTTACTGCGGTGGTACGCAGGCACCACCGCAGTAAAAACTTTTGCAAGGGTTTGCCCTGCAGATACAAGTCTCGTGTGCTGGTGTGTGTTTTTTTTGTTCCAGTTACTGGGAGGTTACCGTTTCCTCCATCCATTGAGCACCGAGCTAATCTATACAGCTGCATAACGGGTGTGCGAAGGTCTACTCCTATCGAAAAGACAGAATGAATCATGTGAAATGTTGCTGTTTTTTTGCTTATTACATGATTTCTCACAAGCGTCACTTACCTTGCTTGTGATAAAACTGTTTGTTTAACATTATCTTTGCACTGTTAGAAAAACACATAATACCCATAGGGGCATGTTGATTTAAACAAAAGGAAATTTCAAAAGATAATACAAATTACACTGTCATTTGCAGTTCCTGGTATACAATTTAACTCTATCAATTGGCCCCAAATGAAAACATTCAGACCCCATTCTGTGTACTTCTACATTTCCTATAACCATACTGGTCATATAAAATTAGTTGGTAAATCAGGGGAAACAAGAATTTGTGCTACAACTCCATTCAGCATTTGATGAAATATCTCTTAAAGGGATACTGTCATGGGAAAAAATTTTTTTTTCAAAATGAATCAGTTAATAGTGCTGCTCCAGCAGAATTGTGCACTGAAATCAATTTCTCAAAAGAGCAAACAGATTTTTTTATATTCAATTTTAAAATATGACATGGGGCAAGACATTTTGTCAATTTCCCAGCTGCCCCCAGTCATGTGACTTGTGTCTGCACTTTAGGAGAGAAATGCTTTTTGGCAGGCTGCTGTTTTTCATTCTCAATGTAACTGAATGTGTTTCAGTGGGACATGGGTTTTTACTATTGAGTGCTGTTCTTAGATCTACCAGGCAGCTGTTATCTTGTGTTAGGGAGCTGCTATCTGGTTACCTTCCCATTGTTCTTTTGTTTGGCTGCTGGGGGGAAAAAGGGAGGGGAGTGATATCACTTCAACTTGCAGTACAGCAGTAAAGAGTGATTGAAGCTTATCAGAGCACAAGTCACATGACTTGGGGCAGCTGGGAAATTGACAAAATGTCTAGCCCCATGTCAGATTTCAAAATTGAATATACAAAAATCTGTTTGCTCTTTTGAGAAATGGATTTCAGTGCACAATTCTGCTGGAGCAGCACTATTAACTGATTCATTTTGAAAAAAATTATTTTCCCATGACAGTATCCCTTTAAGTTAATGTTTGACAGACTGAGCAGGCAAATCACATATTTAGGGCCTGATTTATCAATATTTGAGTTCAAATTTTTCTGCGATTTGATTTTTCAGTGGTAGAACTTAATGGGATTTGTAGTAGACAAAATTCAGGGGATATTTCAATTCAAGTTTGTCAAAATTTTTGAGAGTTGGTAGACCTTTTGAAAATTATGAGTAGAAAGAAGAAATTTCTACATTAAATTTTTTTCATATTTTTATTCAATCAAGGTTTTTATATTTGATTTATTGTGATAAATAAGCACACATTCGAGTTTGGTAAACGTTCCAGTTTATTAAAATTTTTAAAAAAAATTCTAAAATTCATCAATTTTAATTTTGATTATTATGCCTCTTAGGGGCAGATTTATCAAGGGTCGAATTTCGAATAAAAAAACCCTCGAAATTCAAATAAAAAAAAAGACCAACCGAAATGTATTAAAAAATTTGATGTTTTTTTCTGCGGGTGAATAGGCTGCATTTGTTTGAATTTGAATCATTCGAATCGAAGTAACATGATATTCAATTGAATTTGATTCAAAGTTTTTGAACAAAAAACTTTGAATTTTCCAAGTCCACCAATTGACTCCAATAGGTTCTTGGTGGTCCCCCATAGGCCCACGTGGATGGTGCTGTGATTTCGTATTGCATTGGTCCCCCATAGGCTAAAGCAGCAATTCGGCAGGTTTTGGATGGTGAATTGTCGAAGTCGGATTTTTAAAGAGACAGTACATGATAAATTTTGATATTCGAATTTTTGATTTTTTTTTTTCAAATTCGGATCGAATTTGGACTATTCCCTATTCAAAGTACAAAAAAATAGCTTGAAACTCGAATTTTCACTTTGACCCTTGATAAATCTGCCCCTTAGTATTTTGCATTTTACAAGCCTGCCAACAAATGCCTTAGCCTTATTACGATTCCTTGAAAACAATTTATATCTGGGGGAGTCCATATTTCTGCAAAGATTGTTCATTTTACGATCCCTGAATATGAGATGAATATGGGATGGAGTAGTCAAGACATCAAACACGATGCATTTAGTCTTCAACCAACAAGATTCTTGGAAAGTTTACCCTTTTGTTGTGCTTTAGAGGACTTTATCCTTAGAGCAAATATGTTCAAAGTAGGAAAGGTTTCAGAATCAGCATGAAAGGGTTTTCACTACTATAAAGATAGATGAAGAAATTACCATTAGTTATAATGTTTTGGGGACTTTTCTAGATTTTCTGGATTTTGCTTCCACTTTTTATACATGTGATTTCCCTTACATGAATCAGTTTTAAAAATCTCAAATGCTAAACTTGATGGAAATGTCTTCTTTATCAACACAACTAACTGTGATGCTTTATGGAAAGGAGACCATGCCCATACCACAGAATAAGGCTCTCCAAAATGTTATATAGAGGAATAAAATGGCACAACTTCTTGTCAGTCAATGTAACACAATGTAACACAAAAATACACTTTCACTCTTAATTGTGTTGTTTGTTTTTGACGGAAGACTTTGTTCCATGTTCTGACCTTACTGTTTATCTTTTTCAGTCTGCATCTTTGACAGTTGATACTTGTTTGGATGAGCAGGAACCTGGCTACTGCACTGTTAGTACTGCTGCCCTCTCAACAGACTGGTAAGTGGAATTGTGCCATAGAAACTACAGTCAACAGTCTAATATATGAATCCGTCTTTTCTAGAATCTTATGAATGCAACCTGCAATGCGTTTTAATTGTAGTTCAGCTACTTTTGAGAAGAATATTCTGAAGACAAACTGGACTGAGTGTTTGATTTATTTCCATAAAATCATGCTTTTCTGAAAGGCCTTGTGCTGCTCATTCATGGTAGTGGGGTTTTTTGGGTGTCATTGCAGTGTAACCTGTGAGCCAGAATTAGCTTTCCATGTTCAACTTTGATTTAAGCTTTTTTGTGCTGATTCACATGTCCCATTTTAAGGTATCTGTCTACAGACATATTTGCCATTTTTATCCAGTTTGTGTTCTAGGCATATATATATATATATATATATATATATATATATATATATATATATATATATATATATATATATATATATATATATATATATATATATATATATATATATATATACAGATGAAGCCACTTGGATTTGTGAGTTAAATGCGTCATGACTCAGGGGTAATTGAAGAAACTGTGTTATCTTAAGTCATCTTAACTCATTTAATGCATTTAACCTTTTCATTAGCATACCAAAGCTCCATTGTTCACAATGGTGAATGCTTTAATTAGATGGGATGTTGTGACGCAGTTTTCTGTGTTAAATGAGATAAATGGGATATCTGTGTTTAGTTATTCTGTGTCAAACAGACAAACCAAAGTGGCTGCATCTGTATGTATATATATATATATATATATATATATATATATATATATATATATATATATATATATATGTATATATATATTATTATTTATTTATTTTTCTCCATCACATATTAATTATTGTTCATATATATGATGAAAATGCAAAAAAGTCTATCAGGATCTAGGTTGGATCTTTGATGTACATTTTTTCTCCTACAATATCCAGCAATATAATAATATCTAAAGCAATATTCATATTATTCCTTATGCACTGTAATATATTAACAAATAAACAAAGGCTTGAAAGGATGATTGTTACATAGTTAGATCAAGTTCAACCCCTCCAAATGAAACCCAGCATCCATACATCCATACACTGGCCCCTATATACACTCACATAGACTATATATACTCATACACTTAGGGGCAGTGTATGCCCCGATAAACTCGAAATACGAAAAAAATGACCAATCGAAATTTTTTTAAAAAAAATTAATTTTTGGTGAATAGGATCGACCTGCAAACTCGAATCGAATTCAATCTAATATGATTCTAGTTTTTTTCACAAAAAATAAATAAATATTTTTTTAAACTCCAATCGAATTTGGATTATTCCCTAGTCGAATTACACTAAAATAAACTCGAAATTCGATCCTTGATAAATCTGCCCCTAACTATAGATTTTAGTATCACAATAGCCTTGGATATGATGCTTGTCCAAGAAATCACCCAAGCCCCTCTTAAAGGCACTACAACATCACCCGGCAGTGCATTCCACAATCTTACTTTCATTACTGCAAAGAACCACCTACGTTGCTTCAAATTAAATTTATTTTCTTCTAGCCTGAAGGGGTGATACATAATTATATCTATTCATGTGTTAATGATATAAACTTCCTATGTCTAGACAAAAGAAAGAAGATTTATGCTATGATCATTATTGCTTTAAAAATTTGATTTCTTTTTTTTCTTCTTCTTGGAACAGGACACTGGATGTTCAGCCAAACAGAATAACAGTAGGAGGTATCAGATCCCTGGAACCAATTCTACAAAGGAGAGGACAAGTACAAAGCCATGACTTTGTAGGTTGTATAATGGAATTTGCAGTTAATGGGCGTCCACTTGAACCAAGCCAAGCATTGTCAGCTCAAGGGATCCTGGACCGGTAAATTTTACAAGCCAAGAGATGCATCTTTTAATTAGATCAGTCCTCGTTTTTATATGCATCATTGTAAACCTATTCTGCTAAGCACAGGCAGAGAACTGCATACTGTATATATATATATATATATATATATATATATATATATATATATATATATATATATATATATATATATATATACAGTTCAGAATGGATCAGCACTCCAGATTTATTGACACATCACTCGTGTATTCCAACATTTCGACCCTCGTTGGGGCCTTTATCAAGGATAAAGTGCAAGTAACAAAAGTGTGGTTTATATATATGTATATATATATATATATATATATATATATATATATATATATATATATATATATATATATATATAATACTTTTATTCCATTCTATGTTACAATATGCATGTTTATTTAAATGCATTTCAAATAAATTATTTTAATACCAACCTTTCATATGTAGCAATTGCAAGGATGCAGAACATACAATAAAACTGAATTATTTTCTTACAGGTGTCCCAGAGTAGAGGGTGCTTGTACAACAAGTATGTGCCAGAATGGAGGAACCTGTGTGGATAATTGGTCTTGGCAACAGTGCAACTGTAAAGATGGATTTACTGGCAAGCACTGTGAAAAATGTATGTTAAGCTGTAAGCTGCTGCACTAGTCCTTTGTATAGCAGACTAGTCTTATTTCATAAGTCTAAATCATATTGTAACAGAATATTGTGTGTGCATTGTATTGATGGAATGTAAAGGTGGCCATACACAGGGAGATCTCTCTGTGATATGCCGACATTGAAGTGGGCTATATCCGGCTTATCCGATCGTGGGCCCTAGGGAGGCCAAACAGGCGGTCAGGTCGCTGGACCGCAACAATGAAAAGATGCGGCCACGATCCGACAGGATTATTTAACCTGCCCAATCGGCATCTGCCCGACTTTTGGCCAGATATGGATCTGGGATGCCCGTTGGATGGCCCCACACACGGGCCAATAAGCTGCCGACTCGGTCTGTCGGCAGCTTTTATCGGCCCATGTTAAGTTAAAAATTTATAAAATTGACAAATACAAAACTAAAATTTTCATTTTGTGCAATATCCATTAGAACTGTGCATAGTGTTTTTCTTCAATGTCTTCTAAAAGGAACAGTAACATCAAATAATGAAAGTAATTAAAATATAATGTAGGGTTGGCCTGCACTGGTAAAACTCTGTTTACCACTATTACAGTTTATATAAATAAGCTGCTGTGTAGCTATGGGGGCAGCCATTCAGAACTGAAAAAAGGAGAAAAGGTACAGAATACACAGTTGATAACAGATCCATTCTCTAGTATACAATGGGATTCTACTGAGTTTATCTGTTATATGCTATGGGGCACATTTACTTAGGGTCAAAGTAAAATCCTTCGACTGAATATCGAAGTCAAAGGATTTACCGCATTTCCTACGATCGATCGATTGAAGGATTTTAATCCATCGATCAAACGATTTTCCTTTGATCAGAAAATTGTTAGGAAGCCTATGGGGACCTTCCCCATATGCTAACATTGATGTTCGGTAGGTTTTAGGTGGCGAAGTACTTGGTCAAAGTTTTTTTTAAAGAGATAGTACTTTGACTATCGAATGGTCGAATAGTCGAACGAATTTTAGTTAGAATCGTTCAATTTGAAGTCGTAGTCGAAGGTCGAAGTAGCCACAAAAAAAAATTCAAAGTTTTTTTTCTTCTATTCCTTCACTCGAGCTAATGTGTCCTGTGCTTGAATGGTTATATATAAACTATAGTAGAGTTTCTGAAGCAAACACAGCAGTTGTACCAGTGCAGGAAAACAGTACACTTTATTTTCACCACTTTAAATCACTTTCAATTTTTGATGTTACTGTTCCTTTTAGTGCAAGTGGGATTTCTGCCTGCTTGATATACAACAGTCTTTATTCGTGCAGCTATCACTGGGCATTAACAATATTTCATTTAGCGGTAACAGCAACTTCTTTATTTTTATAATCTAAAATAAATGTTACATGGTAGAGTATACAGGTACTGCTCTATGGTATTTTAGATTTGTGTATACCGTTGTTTTGCACAATTTGTTTATAATATGTCATGCTTTGTTTGCCTTTCTCTTTCTTACCATTTTCCAGACATGACTGCAGACACAGCCTTGTCACTTGAAAGCAAAGGTTACCTCGAATACACTCTGAGTCAGAGTAGAAAACGGGAGTATTTGATTAAACCGCGGAGTGCGGATTCAGATCCTGTGTTCGTGAATCGGCTGGAAATAAAATTTAGAACACGAAGTGAGAATGGGCTGTTGCTTCAAATCCATGAGAGCAGTAACTATACTATTATAAAGGTACGTTTTATGCATCATAATTATGCAATGAGAGCAGTGCTCAGCCCTGCCTCTGAAATATTGAGTTTTGCCATTCCATAAAGAAGGGTTGCAATTTCTCTTACAAATTGACATGGGTTTCAGCAATTTTAGATGCTATTTTCAGAGAAAAAGAAAAGAAAAATACAAGATTAAAGGAGGAAAGCCAATTATGGGGCCGATTCACTATGGGTCGAATATCGAGGGTTAATTAACTCTCGATATTCGACTAGGAACTAAATTCGCTCGACTTCGAATATCGAAGTCGAACGATTTAGTGCAAATCCTGCGATCGATCGATCTAAGGATTTTTCATTTGATCGAACTATTAAATCCTTTGAATTGAACGATTCGAAAGATTTTAATCCAACGATCGAAGGAATATCCTTCGATCAAAAAATACCAGGCAAGCCTATGGGGACCTTCCCCATAGGCTAACATTGACTTCGGTAGCTTTTAGCTGCCGAAGTAGGGGGTCGAAGTTTTTCTTAAAGAGACAGTACTTCGACTATCGAATGGTCGAATAGTCGAACGATTTTTAGTTCGAATCGTTCGATTCGAAGTAGTAGTCGAAGGTCGAAGTAGCCCATTCGATGGTCGAAGTAGCCCAAAAAACACTTCGAAATTCGATTTTTAATTCGAATCCTTCACTCGAGCTTCATGAATCGGCCCCTATGTGTTTACATATAGCGTGTTATCATTTCCCACTCTGGTGCGGGTGCCCAGATCACTAATTGAACATGGACAGTTTTAAGTCTGAAAGCAGCAGAGGTGAAAAAGTTTAGCCATACTGGGACAAAGTTCCCAATGTATTATTGGATTGATGTCTGGAATTGCCGTTCACATTCATTTTGACCAATATTTTGACTTCCTGAACTACAAACCTATTCATTAAAGGTCTGGTTGAAGTTGCAGCTAGTCTGGTTTCCTGTGTAAAATACCACAGCAAAGGCTGTACCATCTAATTATCTTCATTAGCCATGTCATCCATTACATTTGGTTTAGTGGTATTTCGTTTCGCAGTCAGATTTCCAGACCCGTCACTCTTTTTTCTGTCTCTTTTCTTTTTCATTGTTTGTTAGCTTTTGGAAAAAACTGCAGTGTTTTTTTAATTATTTCCTTCACAAAAAGCAGATTTTTTTCTTTGCCTTTTTTCCTAGAATACATTAGTTTCAGGCAGTGGACTGCTGCAATCCTTCTTTTTTTGTGTGTATTTAATATCGTTTTTACAAATTTTCCATAAATAGGCATGAAGCACAGAGATTATACATCATTCATCTCAGTCCCTGCCCCAGTGGAGCTTACAATCTAACAAGTGGTGTAACTAGAAAATACTGGGCCCCACAGCAAATTATTTTACAGGTCTAGAGGTTGACTTGTTTTACCAACATTTATTGAAATTCTATATGAATTAGTGCCTCATGGGACCCATATACCTCTTGGGCCCCCTGCAGCTGCTGGGTCTGCTTCCTCTGTAGTTACACCCTTATATCTAACATTCATATCACACAAAAATTGTAATTAGCCAACATAAAATGATTTTCACCTTCAAACACTTTTTTCAGTTCAGATAGTTCCCCAGAAATAAAGAATTGTTCCAGTTACTTTCTTTTTGTGATCGTTTATCCTATATTGAAGTGAATGTTGAGATTTCTTTTGTTTGTTTATTAAAATCAGCTACTCTGACTGCAATGAATGTGGTGTTTTGGTGTTTGCTCCTCCACGTTTTATATATATATATATATATATATATATATATATATATATATATATATATATATATATATATATATATATATATATATATATATATGTGTTCGTCTGGGTGGCACACCGTATCACATCGATTACCTGGGTGCACGGTAAAAAATCCATACAATGTTCACCTTTCTCAATATAGATATATATATATATATATATACAGTATAGTATGGAATGCACCGAATCCAGAATTCGGTTCTGACAAAACAAGGAGGTAAAAAATGTTTTCCCCTTTCCACCCCTAATTTGCATATGCAGACTTCTGTATAGTGTATAGTAAAAACACCATGTCACACAGGGAGTGCTGGTCCTGGAATGGTTGGTTCCAAGTTCACTTAAAAGGGTTGTTCATCTTTAAACACGTTATTCAGTTCAGTTCACCAGAAACGTATTTTCTTTTTGAGACCATTTTTCTAATGTTGAAGTGTTAAGTTTCATTATTCACCTTAAGTGGGCGTTTTGGGGAGATAAGGTCGCCTGGCGACTAATCGCCTCGTCTTTGCGGCGACCAATCTCCCCAAACGCCTTCCCTGACTCTGAGCCGGCTAAAATTAAAAAACGCCGGCGCTAATCACGCGCGGCAATTCGTTTCCCGAAGTCGCCTGAAGTTTCCTCAAATTCGGACAACTTCGGAAAACGAACCGTCGCGCGTGATTAGAGCCCAGTGTGGCCTTACCCTAAAGCAGCTCTGGGAGGATTGGTTGCCGACTCTTTATCTGTTCTAAATTGATACAGTTAGTTGATACGTTCATTATCTTTGTCCCTACTGAGCAGAATCCCTGAGTTTTATTAAAGGCAGCTGTTACAATTGATACAATAGTTGCTCATATTCCACAGATCCTGCTGAGAAATGTATCAACTAACTGTATCAACTAAATGGAGCAAATTGTAACAGTTCAGATGCTCCTGGATCACTGAGCTGCCAGACACTAGAGACAGGTAAACGTTTAACTTTAAATAAAAATTTTGGGAAAACGGTAAAAAATAATATGGAAAGCAATTGAAAAAAGTCTTTGTTTATGGCGAACACCTGAACTGAAAAAACGTTTTTGGAAGGTGAACAAACCCTTTAATTTTACAATCAAACAGGGTAATGACACTTTAAGGAAAGCCATTATTTCATACAGCCACTGTGCCTAAAGTTGTGCGAATGCTACAGCACTTGAGAATGGCAATAAAGATAGACTCCTTGCTTTGTGTTAAAAATATAGTAGCAGCACTAACAATATATTTTTCAGGACCCTCTTGTCCCTAAAGTAGAGAGAATAAGTCAAGGTAGCGTTGCACTTTCTATGCTCTGTACGTGCCCGTAAGAAGAAGAATATGCTGATGGTGTATTAACTTCTTATTTGACCCGTTTTCCCCAATTAGAACTACTCAAATTCATTAGTAGTAATTAGCGCTCATACGGTATAGGGACAGACGTCTCCCTCGAGGTTCAGCCTATTAAATAAAGAGCCACAAATGGTGAAGTACTGCGAGGGTCTTAAAAATGGCCCCCACCAGGATTACGAGATTCACAGCTTTCAAGTCGTATGTCCTGGTTTTATGATGGTCTCATCAGTTCCCTCAGTCTGCGGTCTGTGATGTGTGGATTATGGCGTTCCCTTTCCCGGGTGAAGTGCTTTCCTCGTGGAGCTCAGTCCAAAGCGATTTCGGTTTCAAGTGATTCCGGTCCGTAGATGCACCTTGAACTTTGTTGTAGCTTAGTTTCGTGGGAGTAATATTTGATTCGTTACTACGGGATCGTGTGGCAATAAAATTCTTCTTAATTCGGATAAATAAATTCACTTTATTTTGCCCCTGAAGAAGTATATTGTGTATACGAAACGCGGATTTGCCCCTGAAGAAGTATATTGTGTATACGAATGCCATAATCCACACATCAGCGCATCACATACAATGGAAACAATATAAGCATTTTTTTCACATTAAGACCCTTGGTGCCGTTTATTTTCGGTTTTTATGTAAGCTTGTAGCTAGGTAGCTTTAGGGTAAGTGGTGCTGTCGAAGGATTTATATATATATATATATATATATATATATATATATATAAGGAAACATCCCAGAAATCCAGGAAACTTGGAACTTTTCTCCAGTGACCTGTCCAATAAAGTGATTTGCCAATATTACTGCTGTACTCATTTAGAATTATGACATGGCTGACTGAGCCATAGCCAGGGAATAAACTTATCAGGTTCTTCTGGGAAAGGTAACTTGTGCAGAGCTCTGTATTTTTATACTGTAGGGAATATGATAGGGGGAAATTCTGGCTTCATCTTAAAAGATTCTTTGTGAAGTCTTCCATCTTTAAACAAATATAAAAACACATGCGCTACATTCACTCAAGTCAAAGGGATTTTTTTAAATTATTCTTGATACTGTATATATATTCTTCAGACATTTCTAAAACGAGTTCCACAAAATTTCCAAGGATATCTGCCTGCAATATGATGTATATACATTCTGTATCTCATTGGGGAAGAAGGCACAAATATTTTTTTGTTGTATTAAGCTTCTGTTTGGCACAAGACGCCTGATTTTTTAGTTTTACATTAATTTAGCATTTTTAGTTTTGAAATGTGTATTTCATTTATTGGTTGTTCTTGGTTAAGATTAAAATGACTTGTGATGAACAAATGAAGCTTTACACTGTACATTGAGTAAGGAAGCATTGGATTGATTGAATCAGAGAACTGGATGTATTCTAGCAATATTTGGATCTAGTTATCTAGAATATTTAGCATGCAGTGGAAACGAAATACAGCGATAATGTCATGTGAAGCAACAAACATATTAAATATTCAGTAATTCCACATTAAATATTCAGTCAAATAAAAAATCATGGATTTTGTGCATTCCTATAAATTATTGATCCCTCCCCCCAATATATTCAAAATGATAGAGAATCAGGGCAGCATACATACTGTTTAAACTGGCAGCAGGGTGGCACAAACACCTGCCTAACTGCTAGTTGATCCAGAAGATGGCAAAATCCCCACCTGAAGCCTCAGAGGGGGAAAAAAATTCCTTGATGACTCCGAGATGGCAATTGGACTAGTCCCTGGATCAACTTGTACTATGAGCTATCTTCCATAACCCTGTATTCCCTCACTTACTAAAAAGCCATCCAATCCCTTCTTAAAGCTATCTAATGTATCAGCCTGTACAACTGATTCAGGGAGAGAATTCCATATCTTCACAGCTCTCACTGTAAAAAAAAACCCTTTCCGAATATGAATCCACTGTATTCCAAATTGCTTAAAGGGATACTGTGATGGGAAAAATTTTTTTTTTCAAAATGAATCAGTTAATATTGCTGCTCCAGCAGAATTCTGCACTGAAATCCATTTCTCAAAAGAGCAAACAGATTTTTTTATATTCAATTTGGAAATCTGACATGGGGCTAGACATATTGTCAATTTCCCAGCTGCCCCAAGTCATGTGACTTGTGCTCTGATAAACTTCAATCACTCTTTACTGCTGTACTGCAAGTTGGAGTGATATCACCCCCCTCCCTTTCCCCCCAGCAGCCAAATAAAAGAACAATGGGAAGGTAACCAGATAACAGCTCCCTAACACAAGATAACAACTGTCTGGTAGATCTAAGAACAACACTCAATAGTAAAAACCTATGTCCCACTGAGACACATTCAGTTACATTGAGAAGGAAAAACAGGAGCCTGGCAGAAAGCATTTTTCTCCTAAAGTGCAGGCAAAAGTCACATGACCAGGGGCAGCTGGGAAATTGACAAAATGTCTAGCCCCATGTCAGATTTCAAAATTGAATATAAAAAAATCTGTTTGCTCTTTTGAGAAATGGATTTCAGTGCAGAATTCTGCTGGAGTAGCACTATTAACTGATGCGTTTTGAAAAAAACGTTTTCTGATGACAGGATCCCTTTAACTACAAGCTGCTATGCAACTGTGAGCCCTACGGCCCTTTTGCAATTTGATTGACATACATTATGGTTACCTTTTTATAAATAATATTAGGGTAATGGCACACAGTAAGATTTTTCGTCTGTGGTTAAATCCCCTGAAAAATAACTTGCCATTGAATAACATTAAGGAGAATTGTTATCCACAGTAGCGCAGATTTGATGGCAGGCCACAAATCTTACCATGTGCCATTACTCTTACAGTTTCTACAGCTTTAATTTTTTGCTTCTCTAAATTTACACAGTAAACTTCCTAAATGGAGTTTTGGGGGCTTAAACCAGATGGAGATTAAGGGACTTGTCCCCTATCTCCAGGAGGAAACACAGAAATCAGTCGCCAGACATCTTGAGTCCACTTTCTTAATAAGCCACTCCTTACTACATCCAGAGATTTGAAATGCCAGTTAAAACATGTACTTATTTTGGAATTAAGCATTGGTGGGGCTTAGCCTTCAAACATTTCATATATTCATGCCAAACACTTGAATTTATTGTGTTTCTCTTTTGAATTATATCGCCAAGTAGAATTCTAAACTTAGTCTTGCTTAATTTGGAACTAACAGTGTCTAATGTGAAATATTACACTCTTGGGATTTTATTTGCCTGACAAAAGTTTTCTAATCCTCTATTTAGCACCTTTTATAATAAAATCACTGAAAATTGTCCATGGAGACTACAATGACTCACTAATTTTATATTTCAAGTTTAAACAGGTTTTTGTTATTTTAGACTTAGAGTAAGTCTTTTAATTTGGTGAAAAAGAACTTGGATTTATTTGAAGTTTAATTTAACATTTTGGATTAGGAAAACCATTAGTAGTATGCAAAAACATTGAGTTTTTCTGCACTTGCTCTCTTTTCTCAAACGCCAATAGATTATATATAGTTTCTGCTTTATGGAAACAAACAATTAGTATTAAAGCTAAACTTTGCGTTTTACACGAGATCCGTTTCAGGCTACTATGCTTTGTTTTTTTAAATGTCAGCCTTAGGGCCGGAACAAGGGGCAGCAGAAGAGGCATTTGCGCAACGATAAGGGATCGCTTAGTCGGTACCTATTAAGCGTCTTCTGCCTACCCCTATTCCGTGTTCGCTACACCTCTGTAGCTCTCCCACCTCCTCCCTCTCAGTCACTCCCCTCCCCTCCTTCACTTTCCCCTCCCTCCCAACTGCTATTGAGTCACCTGTACGCAGTCACGTTTGGGCGCATGCACAGGGGGTAGTGGGCGGGCTGATTTTTATGAAGGTCCAAATTACGGAAAAATCCATTATCCCGAAAACCCCAGGTCCCGAGCATACTGGATAACAGGTCCCATACCTGTACAGTATTTTGTATGACTATGAACAATATATATTATTCTGTTTTTATTTTTAGAAAAAAATCTACACTATATGCAATGCATTAATTTTTTTGTGGATTTCTTACTACAGGTAAAAAATGGAAAAATACACTATGTATCTGATGCTGGCGTGGCAGGGAAAGTAGAGAGGAACATTCCAGAGATCTACATATCTGATGGTCGTTGGCATACATTTTTAATGGAGAAAAATGGTTCTACTACTTCTTTGTCAATGGACAAAACGTACAGCAAAGACATACACCACATAACACAAGATTTTGGAGGCTTAAATGTTCTTAAAATGCAACTTGGAGGTATTCAGCCTGGATCCATGTCCCAAAGTTCCCATAATGGTACATTTCTGTTTTTGTCAGTATTTAATTTGTGGTATAGCCTTTGCTTGTAATTATTAAATATATTGGGTTTGCTATACAATGATTTAATAATATTTAATAATTTTTTAGTAGGTAATAGAAGAATTATCCCAGGTCTTCATAAATGTTAGGTATTTTACATTGAAAACAACTATTTGATACATGTAGTTAAGTAGCTGTACAATAAGAATGAGCAGTTACAGCTCCATTCTTTGCTTAACTGTTGAGGGCTTCACTTCAAATTCTTCCCCTCTAAATGTGTGGTTGTGGCTAAATGTGTTTAATTAGTGTTATTCTCATCAGTCAAAACTGCTTTGTTCTAAGCATTTGTTGTCATATCAGGGTTTTGCTTTACATGCTGTGTGCCATTTGTAACTAACTTAAAAGGGTACTTAGAGTTTGGGTAAAAATTACAAATACACTTTCAAATTAAGAATCGAGGGCCAATTTTAGATTGCATAGGTGCCAAAGTTTTTCTTTGTTCGTCAGTTTGGGTAAAATGAAGAGTAAAAGATTGTCGAGGCATTTTCGGCATGAAACCCTACATGATTAGTAAACTCACACAGGGTTTCCATAAAGACTGCTTGTGCCAAAAATGATGTCTGTTCTGCTTGCTGCTTCCTCAGACTACATATTCTTTGATTTTCCACTTAAAATTTAAGGCTTGCTGATGGGCGTTTCGCATACGATTTATTGTATGCGAAACGCGCGGCGGCAAGCCTTCAATTTTTAATTTACAATTATTGAAGAATCTTCTTCTCTTTTTAACAAATTTTAACTAACGGGTCAGCAAAACCATCTAAAGATTATAGCCAACTCAGTGCGGCATTCAGGTCCTCTTGAATCTCATTTTACTCCAAGGCACTGGGAATTTGTGTGTTTTTTATTGAAGTCAGTTCTCTCACAATGAGATAGACAACGTAAAATACCAGATCACACTCCTCAGTGTCCTGTCTTCTCCCGTGTGGTGTCCCAGGGCTTAGAAAAATGAACAGATAGCACTCTTCGGGGCAACTCCACCTCTGTACTATTTTCTGTTTCTGAACTTTTACTCATGAGTTGCTGGTGCTTTTTCTAAATTTTATGTTAATGAACTCACTTTTTAACAATTAATTTTAGGCACAATCACTTTATTTGGTTTTGAATTGGTTTTGATTTTTTATTAAATTAAGCCAAATCGTGGATGGGAGTTAGGTCAAATTTCTATTTTAAAAATAATGAGAAAAATCTGAGTTTTAATAAATACCCCCCATACTGTCACAATTGGGAAAAATCATTACTTTTATGTGAAAATAATTGAATTAACAATGAAATTGCTTAAAATGTACATTATTAATGATATCTGCTTGACTCATAATATCCCAACATATGCTATATGTATTAAAATGTATTTATATTATTTTTTAGGTTTTGAAGGATGCATTGCCTTCGTGAAATATAATAAGGAAATTCTTCCATTCAGTGGGAAACACAACACCGTAAGCATTTCCAAGTCAGAATTAGCTGCTAAAATTGGATGCAGAGGTCCCAATATTTGTGCCAGTAATCCATGCTGGGGAGACCTGATGTGCATAAATCAGTGGCATGATTACTCCTGTGTTCCTCCTGGAGATTGCTCCTCAGGCCCATGCCAACATGGAGGCAGTTGTGAACCAAATTCACAAACTGGATTTACCTGTATTTGTCCTGAGTCATACACAGGAAACCTATGTGAAACTGTTGTTGCTTGTGTTGGTATTGTTTGCCCCCAAGGTAATATATGCAAGAGTGGAATACATAAAGGACACATATGTGTCCTGGATACACATGTAGAAGAACTTTCTCTTCCACTTTGGGCTGTTCCAGCTATTGTAGGCAGCTGTGCTACTATTCTTGCCTTGTTGGTCCTTAGCTTGATACTGTGCAATCAGTGCAGAGGAAGAAAGGCAAAAGTGCCAAAAGATGAAAAGAAACCCAAAGAAAAGAAGAAAAAGGGAAGTGAAAATGATGCTTTTGATGATCCTGACAATATTCCACCTTATGGTGATGACATGACTATTCGAAAACAGCCAGAAGGAAATCCTAAACCTGATATAATTGAAAGAGAAAATCCATATTTAATCTATGATGAAACAGACATACCACTCAGTTCTGAAATAATACCAAGTGCTCCCATGGCTGTTCCTGACACTGAGATAGAACACTATGACATAGAGAATGCCAGTAGTATTGCTCCATCAGATGCTGACATAATTCAGCACTATAAGCAGTTCCGTAGTCACACTCCTAAATTTTCTATTCAGAGACATAGCCCTCTTGGTTTTGCAAGACAATCTCCACTCCCACTTGGAGCAAGCAGTTTAACATATCAAAGTGCATATAGCCAGGGGCTTAGAACAGCTACACTGGGCCATGCAGGTTGCCCTCCTCCTAATCCATTATCCCGCCACAGTCCAGCACCATTTTCCAAGTCATCAACATTTTACAGAAGCAGTCCTGCACGAGACTTACACCTTTCAAGAAGGGAAGGCAGTCCTTTAGAAATGCATAATGATGTTTGCCAGCCTGGTATTTTTAATTACGCTACACGTTTAGGAAGGAGAAGCAAGAGTCCACAGACAATGGCTGGTCATAGCTCGAGGCCAGGAAGTCGTCTTAAGCAACCTATAGGACAAATTCCTTTGGAAACTGGACCACCTGTAGGGCTTTCTATAGAGGAAGTTGAAAGACTAAATACACCTAGACCAAGAAATCCAAGCATCTGTAGTGCAGACCATGGGAGATCTTCCTCTGAGGAAGACTGTCAAAGGCCTCTTTCAAGAGTGAGGAATCCAGCAGATGGCATTCCAGCTCCGGAATCATCATCTGACAGTGATTCCCATGACTCATTTACTTGCTCAGAGATGGAGTATGATAGAGACAAGCCCATGGTATACACATCAAGAATGCCAAAATTAACTCAAGTAAATGAGTCAGATGCAGATGATGAAGACAATTATGGTTCTAGATTAAAGCCTAGGAGATATCCAGGCCGCAGAGCTGAAGGTGGGTCTGCAACAGCTACTTTACCAGCTGACAGTACATTACCTTTGAAGCTTAGCCAGCAAGCTGGTAATTTTAATTGGGACAATCTTTTGAACTGGGGTCCCGGATTTGGGCATTATGTAGATGTTTTTAAAGATTTGGCATCTCTACCAGAAAAAGCAACTGCAAGTGATAATGATGACCGAAACAGTGCAGCAAATACAGTTCCCAAAGATGGAGATACAGAACAATATGTATAGATAAACTGCAGCTGCATTAACATTGTTAAAATGCAAAACCTTGTGACAGTCACAACATTTATGGTTGTTTACAATTGAAAATCTCCATTTTAACAACGGCCCATTAAAAGTGTATCATGTAGGGAGACAAATTTAAAATAATAACCTTTTTGCTGCTGGAGAGGCAATTCTGGTCAATATTCAGTCCTTATACATGCTAAACAAATAAAGACTCAGCGTGCAACATAAAAAAGATTTTCTAACTTCAACTATTTTGTGATGCAATAATTGATGTTTGACACCTCAATTGAATTTCTCATCCAAGATGGGTACAATATGCTCCTATGATTCTTCAGCAATAGGAATGTCTCTTTAAAGATGCGTGGAGATGCTATAGTAGGTACGGTCTCTGAAGAAAAGAAAATGCCCACAGTTTCTAGAATAATAGCCCCACGTTTATACAACACCACGTAGGGAGACCAAACCTTGAGGATTGCTGTTGGATGTCCTCCAAGAAACGGAGCACAGTAGGTTCAAGATGAACAGCACTTTAGGATCTTTTTAACAATGTGTTCTTAATAAAATGCATTCCCCTTTGTGAAAATGATGCTGTTTTTCAAAATAACCTATTCTACTTTGACAGAGAACGTTTATTTTTGTAAGAGCAGCAATTCCTTTTCGTCAGATATTCACTAATAAAGTGATTTGGAATTTCAACAAACGTAAAGCATAAAACTCAACTCTGACATTACAAAAATCCTGTTGCGGACATTTGTACATCGAACTAAGAAATATCACATTAGTGATAATGTAGTTTGTACTGTGCGGTAAAAAGAAAAACCTTTGTTTTTGTAATTGCTTTTATCTGAGCTATGTTTTTGATATTGATATTTTCCTATGCTGAATAGTTTTCTTACTTTCAGGGAAAGCAAGAAAATGCTTTTCTGTAAAAAAAAAAAAATGTGTTACTTGTGTAACATTCATATTTTTTAAATTTTGATACAACTGTAACATACAAGTATGCTTTTCTCATTGTAAATGTAAAAAATAAACTTAAAATATTTATTTAAAATTGTGTTTTGATCTGTACTGTGCCACCTAAAATATTTTTAGATGGCAAAAAAATAATTCATGTTAAAGGAAAACTATACCCCCCAAACAATGTAGGTCTCTATTAAAAGATACTGAGTAAAACAGCTCATGTGTAAAACCCTGCTTCATGTAAATGAACCATTATCATAATAATATACTTTTTTAGTAGTATGTGCCATTGGGTAATCATAAATAGAAAATTTCCATTTTAAAAAATAAGGGCCGCCCCCTGAGATCGTAAGATTCACTGTGCACACATACAAACCACATGTAAGGTCACATGAGCCAATTAACAGACAGAGTTCTGCCTTTTGCTTCCTCACTTCTTCCTGTTACAGTTAGTGTTGTAGTATTTCTGGTCAGGTGAGACTCTGAGGCAGCACAGATAGAGTCACGAAATGGTGGTTCAAGGCAAGAGATGTAAAAGGGCAATATTTATGTAAATATATATTCCAGTTTGGTAAGATTCTTTAATATGTCATTCAATTTGATATAAACTATCTGTTGCTTAAGTATTCATTTTGGGGGTATAGTTTTCCTTTAAGACAACTCTATAAGTAGCAATGTTGTAATGTTATAGCTGTGATATCAATGGTGGAAAATTATAATGATATTATTTTATAGAAAACAAATCACAGGAATCTTATAAGAAGTCATATCATTTATTATGGGAGTCAAATTCAACTTTGTAGTGTTCAACTACATCAATGCAAGGCAAAAATTGTCATCATGTTACCGATTATGCGTTTGTGCTTTTCATGACGAGATTCTACCTATATAAAACAATTCCAGTGCAAGAGGTGGCTGTTTTCTAGTCTACGATGTAAAGGCAATCACCACATACTTTACCATGCCCTCTGTGGCATCAAAAGCAAATCTCAACTGAGGCTCTGAGTAGCAGGGTTGTAACTTGTGGTCCATGGGCCCTGGTATAAAATTTTTTGCACAGTCCTGTCCTCAAATCACCTGTATCCCAGCACCATTTCTGTAGTAAAAGGTTTAACTGTCCCATAGATCTCTCCTAGTTATACTGTTTCTAGTGTTTTAGTAAATTATCTACCATTGTGTTAATTTACTACTAAAGAGTATATCACTAATTTATTAACAACAAATCTGACAGCATTGAACTTTAATAAATCCCTAAAAGTTTTAGTTTGAAAAAAAACCCAAAAATGTTGCAGCATTAATGTAATACCTCTTTTTCATACCTTTAACAATAAATTCTCATAAAAGTTCATGCTTTTGCTTTTAGAACATTATGGACGATAGCTAAACAAAGTAGCACACAGTACCAGAACCAGTACCAGAATATCTTGTGGAAGTTCACTTCACAGGGATGGACATACAGTAGCTACATTAGAACTGGAAATCATGTAGTCTTTTCAGCTTTCCATGGACTATCTTGTGCACTAGGATTTCATAATTAATGGGGAACTATCACAAAAATTAAAATTTAATATGAGCTTCAGCATACTGAAATTAGTTTTCTAAATATAATCAATTAAAAATTCTGTACTTTTTCTGAAATAATAAAGTTTATCTTCACTATCCCTCTCTCAGCATCTGTTTCTCTTGATTCTTTTTCTTCATGCAGGAGTTGACATTGACAGCTAGATCTAATATATCTTATAGGGGGCTCCTTTTGCCTAAAAGATGTATTAGAGCACGCTATATTAAAATCATCAGATATCATGGGGCAGATTTACTAAGCATGAGTGAATAATTCAAATGAAAAAATATTCGAATTTCGAAGTATTTTTTGGGTACTTCGACCATCGAATTGGTCAAATTCTATCGAATTCTATCGAATCGAATGATTCGAACGATTCAAAGTAAAAATTGTTCGACCATTCGATAATCGAAGTACTGTCTCTTTAAAAAAAACTTCAACTTCATACTTCGCCAAATTAAAGCTACCGAAGTCCAATGTTATCCTATGGGGACCTTCCCCAGTTTTTTTTATTTGAATAAAAATCCTTTGATCGATCGCTTAAAATTGTTGGAATTGTTCGATTCTAACAATTTCATCATTTGATCGAACGATTTTTATTTGATCGTTTGATCGAAGCTTTTGTGCTAAAATCCTTCGAATTTGAAAGGATTTTACTTCGAGGGTCGAATTCAAGGGTTTTTTAACCCTCGAAATTCGACCCATGATAAATCTGCCCCATGTTTCTCTACATGCAGGATTTGTGCAAAAGCAGATATTTTGTGAGATTTTGTTTGTACTGGAATGAGTTATTTGAGTGAGCTCTAAAACATATGCTTGGAAAGACAGCCACCCTATAAGCTATATTGGATCTAACTGTCAATGAACATCTGATTATTTCAGAAACAATGCAGAATATTTAAGAACGTTTCTTGTTTCAGAATGATGAAGCTTATATTACATTTGATAGTTCCCCTCTAATAATATTTTTAATAGAAAGAGTTATACATGAGTGCTGGGTTATACATATTTTATCTAAAGTACAGATACTGGGCACATACATTATTGGAATTCAACAGTGTGTTGTCCAGACTATAATAATTAATCTGCCACATTACATGTACCTGATATTAATACATACTGAAACCATAATACTACTACTACTTTATAGTAGGACACTAACATGTATTAAATTATGAGCATCCAAAAAGTGCATTCCAAGTACACTTTGTAGGCTTTATCCATGGGCTCAACTGATTCCTGCTAATATAATGGCATTAGTGATGCCACAGGCATTTGTGCACTGGAAATGACCTATTGAAAAAATTATTTATTACAAAATTGTTACAAAGTATATTGGAGCATTGTGTGTGAATTGTGATGGGCCCTATTTAGCTGACACCTTCAACTACCTTGTATTGTGGGTATAAAACATAGCTATTTGTGTATGAAGCTTGGACGCCTTAAGGACAGGGCTGATCTGACATGCAAAACTGTGGTCTGCTCCTCATACTGGATCTTTTTTTATCTAGTGCAAGATGCAAACTGTAGCCCCAGTGGTGGATGAAGTGCTTGCTGAATGAGCATTAAGGGGCAGCTTTTGCACTTCTTCCCCACGGGTAAATAATGCTTAGTATGTTCTTTGAACAGGCAATGATAAGACATTGATCAAAATGTGAAGTATTGCTTTTAATATGAATAGGGATGGGCACATTTTTTCGCCTTGTTTTGCCGCAAAAATGACGCCCATAGACTTGTATGGCTTTGAGCGTCAAAAAAAAAAAAGACGCGTGTAAAAAAAAATGGGTGTCGGCAACATTTCGCAGGCGGCAAATTTTTAACGAAATGGGTCAAATTCGCCCATCCCTAATTATATGAACACTAAAGTTTCTTTAAAAGGAAGGACAGCCTGGTCAGTGGATCTGATACCCTTTTTAAATTCTGAAAGTGGTTTATGTTTGTTGTGCTGGCCATCAACATATATTGAAAGAATCCTATGCAAAGGTCACTTAAAGTCTTGTTGGGTGTTTTCATTTAAATGCAGCTAGATGGCCACTTGTTGAAGATCCTACACATCAGTTTCTGTCTGGCCCTTGAGAGGGTTTATGTTCAATATGTGCTGCACATAGTAGCTACAATCTCCTTATGTCTCTATCTGGAGTTCAGTTTTACACAATTCTGTGACATGTACCTGCTGTCGTTCAGGCAAACCTGTGAACCTTCTGCAGTATTGTAAGGAAGGGGGGACCGGGACTGGTATCTTCTGTATAGCTTTTTGGAGGGTCCCTGCAGCTATTAATGGACCAAGCAAAGAAATGGCTAAACATAAAATATAAAATTAGCAATAGGAATGGACATATGAATATGTAACTATGCTAAGCTAAACATTAATAGAAAACAGTGTCACCTAACAAGAAGATCTCTGCCCGATATGGCACCCAACTAATGGGCCAAATTTGGATGATCTGATCGTTTGAACTTTGCCAAATTTTAAAGTAAATATGGTCCTGTGAAGACCTGACATAATCTCCAGTCTTCCTGATCCATAAATGAAAAACCTCAATGATTTTGACCCCATACACAGGTCAGTAGGCTGTTATATTCTTCTATAGTAGACTATGGGCTATATTCAACTCAGTGAGAATGAATGTGGCCCAAATTTATCACGTCAAAACTCATGCAAGAGATAAAAAAATATTCTCCTAATTCACTACCAGTTTTTTTCCATATACTTCAATAGAATTTTCACACGATAAACTGTGAGATACGGTAAGTTCTTCTGCATTTAAATGCATCTCAAATTGAATCTCGTCAATCAGTTTTCACGTGATGAACCTTTTTCTCACCTGAATTTGGCCCAATGATTGGTATCCGTTATAAGAACCTTATCCATTCTTAATTTACAACATAGTATTTTGGCCTCATACAGGCCAATAGCCTGTCAACTTCATCTATAGCAGATCTATGATTGGTATCTGTAAATTAACCATTCCCTATTCTTTTGAGAATGTTGAGGTTAGTTTCTTAGTGTTACAAATGTTAACCCAAACCCAGAACAAATCCCAAGGTCCCGGCCTCAGCTCACTCTTCTGCCTATAACAACTGCCTCCAAGGAGGAGCCCTCCGCTACTCAGATGCCACCAGGTCTTAAAGTGAGAGGACCAGGGAGAGAGTTCTTTGCAAGCAAGGGAACCAAATGTTAACAGGTAGAACAGGGAACTAGGAGCATGATCATGGAACAGGCCGGATCAATAACAATCGGAACAGTACCAAATCAGGAGGCAAGAGGGTAGTCGAGGTCATAGGCCGGGCCAAACACATCCATAGCACAGTACAGAATCCTGATCCAAGAGAATAGTCAAAAACAGGCAAGAGTCAGGACAGGCAGCAAACTAGACAAGGTCATGGACAGGCAAGGTCAAGAACAGGTTAAACACACTTAGAATCACACCCAGGAAACAGACTTACCTTGGGCAGTGAATTACTGGCCATGGGCCCTTTAAATATTTGGATTTCATGCCAAGCGAGATGATATCATACATAGCACTTGTGCGATTATAGAGGAGAATGTGGGCGGGTGTCCCCGCACTAGTAGACCACCAGTTCAGTAGACCACCAGTTATATAAACTATATAAAGTCATTAAATGTGCCATTCACACACACACACACACATATATATATATATATACAGTATACATATATATATATATATATATATATATATATATATATATATATATATATATACCCTACATATTGTAAACAATTAAAAACCTTTGTTAGTAATTATTGTAACTTTTTCTGTTGTATTAGCATGCACACAATATTTTGAGAATGAACTGAGAGATAATGGAAATAAATAACTACAACAAATACGGAACATTATGACAACATGTTTTTGCCCATGAAACATTCCATAAAAATAATTGGGATCAAACTGTATATTAAAAATTATCATTTTGAAAGTGGTATAAAGACACACCACAATGATATGCATTTCAGCCAGTAATTATATATATTCCAATATTGTTCTTTCGCCACTGAATGATATCATGATGAACTACAAAACGCTGTGAAAAACTATTCAAGAGAAAAAAAGGATGGATGCAGGACATTTCAAAAGAAAGCCGTTAAATCACAACAAAGGAACTAGTTCTTTTCAGAATCTGAGGACTATGTGAAACAAACACTGAAAAGTGGAAAAAAGAGAAATTCACAACACTATCAGCCATGAACAAACCTGCCTTCTAGCAATACATTGTAGTATATGCGTTGGGTTAGCTCTTATTTAGTGTTAAAACAAGGCCTTTCGATACTTCAGGCCTGGTTATCCGTGATGGGAATGCTGTCATTTCTTTTGTTTAATTGGTGTGCACTGGATTCCAAACGATCACCATCAATAGACTTTTTAATGTAGATTTTCACACACGAGTGCATAAGCAACAGAATGAAGCGCGTGATCAATGGTCTTGTTTGACATACCAACTTAGAACTGTTAAAATCTTCTGACCCAAAAAACCAATGCTGCCATGTCTATTGGTCATGAAAAATGAACAAATGTGCAAAAGACTAAAGGAATTCTTATCAAACCTTCTTTTGAATGCTCAGCAAGAATGTACCTCAGTCTGCAAAGTTGTGGAACCCTTGTGGTTATGCATGTGTATATGCTTTTACAGCATAGCATTCTCTCCAAATTTTCCATATTTTCCATTTTTAGTGCTCAAATTACACCAATATTGGCAATATAAATAATTGAAATAGTCAGATGTAATTATATATGATGAAAACAGCATCTACTGTGCTATGAACAGACATTGTTTCCAAGGAATAGTGGCTAATTAATAACATTAGCAGGGGTATACTGTATGTCGCTCTGCTTGCTAAACAAACCTTAATGTCATTGTTATTCAACTGTGAAAATCAAAATATCTTGTGTTTGTCATAGACCTAAAGTATAGGAAAATTAAGTTGCTGTCCAAGTTTTATTGGTGTTGATACAGTTTCATATAGTCACTCCACTATGATTTGTGGAAACCAGGGCTGCACACCTCACTGGGTTTTCCAACTGGGCAACATAGACTTCAGCCACCAAGGTCTGAGCTATTGGTGATACTTTCATATTGCCTGTGTACAGTAGCCCAGCAACAACTAGTTTGACAATACAAGTGTCAATGTCATTCAAGTAGAACATATAGTGTATCAGAATGTGGCCTTAAATGCAGTAGAGTTGAGCATGCAGTTTTCTAGAAGGAAGTGGCACCATAAGTGTACTATCAAGCAAGACATCATATAGACTCATAGGGGGCAAATTCATTAACCTGTGGAGTTTCGCTAGCGCAGCCTTCGCCGCACTTTGCCAGGGTGCCGCTAATTCACTAAAATCCGAAGTTGCGCTCAGGGAGGCTAAAGGTAGCGCGGTTGCACTAGTGTTAATTCGTCAAGCAAAGTGAAGTTACACTAGCGATGCCTAATTTGCATACGGCACCAAAGTTAAAGTACAATGGACGGATATGTAGCAGCAAATACATTACACTACACAAGCCTGGGAAAGCTTCATAAAATAAAATAGAGTTGTTATTTTGCCCTATACATGTGCCCACTGTATAATTTAGATGCCATATGTTAGGAAATGTAGGGCGGAAGGAGGGTACCCCCAAAAAAATGTACAATCTTTTTCAGCCTATCACCCTTAAAAAAGGAAAAGACGCCAGTGTTTTTGGGACATAGAAAAAATGTCAACTTTTTTGAAGCAAGCCCTATCTACTCTATTGCTCTTCGCCTGGTCTAAGGTGGCGAAGGCAAGTCTGGCTCAAGAGGTAACGTTCAGTAAAATGAGCAAGTTAGTGAATTAGCGTATTTACGTCCCTTCGCCATAGTGCAACTTCGCCTGGCGTAAGGGTGCGAAGTAGCGCTAGAGTAGGTCCACTTCGTTAGCGAATTACGCCAGCGCCCATTAGTAAATGACATCACGCTGGTAAATTTGCGCTAGCGTTAGCTGCTTCGCACTTTAGTAAATTTGCACCATAGAGATTTTGCATGCAGTACTGACATGTTAGATACCCCATTAAAGAGAGTGTTTAATGTTTACATCTGGTTTTGTCCTAATTCTCCTATAGCACACACAATACATGCACATATTATAATTATGTAATTACAATTGCATATTTTCTCAGGGTAAGCCAGAGTAAAACCATACAGACACCATCTTTCATTAGTATAGGGTCAATGTGCTTTACAATAATGGCTACTAGACCATAACAGCTGTGCAAAAATGTTATTTTCTTATCAATCATAAGGAATCCGTGTGTTCCAGCAACAAGACAAAGACCTGATAGGATAAGCTACTGCTTACTTTGTCTTCCAGTCTATCTAGACTTTGTCCTGTCATCCTACTCTCGTAGGAAAACGTGTACATCAGCTAATAGTGCTGCTCCACTATTTTCCGGACAAAAATTCCGAGCAAATGGATTTTGTTATATTTAATTTTGATATCTAACATGGGGGTAGACATATTGTCAGTTTTCCAAGTGCCCCCAGTCATGTGACTTGTGTTCTGATAAACTTCAGTCACTCTTCACTGCTGTATTGCAAGTTGGAGTGATATAACCTCCTCTCTTTCCCAGCACAGAAGCCCATCAGCAGAACAATGGGAAGGTAACCAGATAGCAGCTCCCTGGTAAATAAAAAGAACATTACTCAATAGTAAAAATCCATGTCCCACTGATACTACTTCAGTTACATTGAGTAGGCGAAACAATAGCTTGTCAGAAAGCAGTTCCATAGTGCAGCTCTGGCTCTTTCTGAAAGCACATGACCAGGCAAAATTACCTAAGGGGGCTGCCTACTCACCAATATTACAACTAGAAAAATATATACTGGATTACGGATGGCAGGCTACACAAGTGAAATATTTGCAGTGTAAACAGTGTAAGTAATAAATAAAAACGTCACCATAAAAATCATGACAGAATCCCTTTAAGACCTTTTAGTTTGATGATGTCACTGTCCGCACCTGGTCGATGGAAGAAAGGAGAAGCAGTGGACACTTTTTAAATAGATGAATGCTTGGTAGGTTTTTATAGGCCTAGTGGCACATTTTTTGTATTGAACTCTGGACTATTGCTGTGACTTTTAGTGCTCTGAATTTCTTCCATTGTAAATGGCACCATGCCTTTAAAGGAGAACTAACACTAACTAAACAGAACTAAACAAAGAAGTAGGCCGGAAATGCTGCACATTATAGGTCTCATTCATGATTGCTCGAGCTTTTAGAAATGAACAATTAGCAAGAAAAAAAACTCCTTTGCTTGATGATTTGTGATGACCCCTAAACGTAACTTTTCAACAGCTGCTCAAAGCTCACTGAGCATGTGCACAAAAGATGGTGACCTCCTGTACACAATTGTGAAGCCCTTGATCATTATTGCAATAGAGATTATCAACTTAAAGGCTCATGCAGTAAGTTCAGTATATACAATGCAACATTTATACCTGTATTTGTTTTTAGGATTTACTTCTCCTTTCACACTATATGACTTAGTCTAATTAGTGTTCAGCATCTTTATTCTTGTGTTGTTTCAATGATGTCTCCTACATGTTTGCCTCTTTTTGCATTTCTAGATCTCTGTTCAAAACTCTGTTATTCAGAAATAAACATTAACTCTCATATAATGATTGTTACTGGTATTATGTTTACTTTGCTGCAATAAAGTTTCACGATTTAACATGCTAACAGGGTACAGCGCTTTGCTTTGGATTCTTTCACTACAAACAAAAAGCTTATGCACTAAGGGGCAAATTCACTAAAGGGCGAATTCTCTTCAGTGAACGATTAACCACACTTCACCCACTTCAGCAGACAAAAGTTTGCTATAACTACGCTAATTCACTAAAATGCAAAATTGCGTCTGGGCAACCAAACGCTGGGGAAGTTTTGCTAGCATTAATTCATCAGTACGACCATTTCATATCAATCTTTAACTAGCGTTCATTTCTACCTAGCGAAACTTCGTTAGTACTTATGAGCTTAGGTCAATCTGAATAGGACGGGTACATATAGGTCATATATTAGAGATGTTGATGCAAATGCTTGAAGTGGCTACTTATTATTAAACATGTCACAGGAAGCAAAATAAAGACAAAAGAGATCCTCCAATGCTCTAGACATGAGCCCATCCTAAAACAAATGTGGTATGCCTGGCAAATGGTTGGGAAAGAAATGTTAACACCAAAATCTTTAATAGTTAGGACTTTTGAAGGCAATCCCACTTTAAAAAATGAAAAAACACCAGCGTTTTTTAAAACTTTTATGAATTTTCGGTATACAGGATATGATGTCACTGACAAAAGCCTGAGCGAAAATTTGCCTGGCAATAGGGCACAAAACTGCACTAGCGACGGTCTCTTTGGCTAGCAAATTTTCCTCTATGCCTGTTAGAAAATTGATGATGTCCCTTTAAATGAGATTTCTGGCGAATTTTCGCTAGCGATGGCCACTTCACCCTTTAGTAAATCTGCCCCAAAGTGTACCAACAAAAAACCCAATAGATGTTATTTAGCTCTTACAGTACATTCCTAAAACAACCAACCAGTACATAATGCTTTGTAACTCTTTGTAATAATGGATGCACTTTATATAGGGATGAATACAAGTCATATCAAACTTCCATACTAGCCTCATACAGAAGTTTTAGTTGATCCAGGAAAAGGCTAAACCCTTTAGAACAGGATAAAACCTTTCCTGCTTCTCCATCAGTTTGAAATCTCATGATTAAACAACCAATTTTTACAACCTATGTCTGATGTTAGTTATAACATGTTTATTCTGATGATTTTCTGGGCAAAATACATTGAATACACAAAGTTGGAAACCATATTAAAGTGCATTTATCTTGAGTCTAGCAGTGAGTTTGAAAGAATAAAATAAGCAAAATTAATATTCTTTCTTGTTTTTTGGTTTCCCAAGAAGGTATCAGATATTCAGATAGTTGACATTCTTTGATATTATTTCAACCACAAACGAACAAATGAACAGAAAAAGAAACTGGAAGTCTGGATTTTCATTTATCTAGAGCAAATTAGAACATTATAATGCTATGTGTATGCAACACTTCATACAACTTCATTTCCCATTAGCTTGGGTGTTTTTAGCTACTGAATGAAGAGTCTGAACAAAAAGAAGAATTGATAGACCCAGCATGAACATTGTGCACAATCTTTTAGACTGAATAGTTCTGTGAATCATTCTCTTTTCTTGCAGAACCTTTTGATGGTAACTAAGGAAGCGGGCCCCCCTCCCTTATACCATACATTTGCATTTAGCGCACATACAGCAAGTATCCTTTAGACAACCCTATGCAATAAAAGAGGGCACCTTCTAGTTATGTAAATGGCACCAACATGAATATACTCTGGTAAGATTAATACATTATAATCATATGACTGGTAAGGAGGCTGGACAAATATATTTTACATTAATATTTATTCAATATAATTAATATTTATTTTACATAAAAATTGCCCCAACCAATGAAAAAGTCATCAGTGTCACAGGCTTTCTATAAGGTAAGAGAAGCAGCAGCAGTTAAAATTACATGGGAATGAAAATGAGTTAAAAGAATATCTTTCCATCAGCCTAAGTTTCCTTTTTTTATACTGTGCTAAAGAATGAATAACCCGCAAAAAGAACATTTCTTTGCTTTGTACGTTGCTCAAGCAAACAAATCTAATGCAGAAATGCTGTCCTTATAATTTGCAGATGTACCTCTATTATGAACGTGATCATATTTTTTACATTCTTAAAGTTTTCCCCGCACTCTGCTGAGAAGCATGTAAAATAATATTAAAGGGCTTTGGTTATGGTTCTTATGGTATCCTTTTTATTATTAAATTATACTGTGAACACTGCAAATAATTCATTCTACCATTTAAAATTGAATTCTTGAATCAATTAGAGGAGACCTTTCGCCCTAAGGAATAATTCAAAATTATATTCTATTGTGTTTGTCAGCAATATAAACTTTACTTACACTATATAAATTATTTAAAGTTGTTTCCTGCAGTCTTGAAATTGACAATCACATCAAGTAGACAGCATTTTGTGAACAATGTTATTAAGAAAGCTTTACATCATACCAAAATCTTCTTTATGTGCCAGAATGTGGGATCTGGTGCCCATGTCCATGCACTGGCTAAACAATTAGTGGGGAGGGCAGTGGCATCTAGGAAGTACAAAATAGAAAGTAAACGTAATTGCCTATTCCCAGTGGCAGAACTAACGGGGGAGCAGGGAGTGCAATTGGGCCAGGGCCCGCACCCCCTCAGGGCCCCCCGGCAGCTTGCGCCCGCTGATTTCCGGGTAGATAATAGCGTATGGAGGGGGACGAGAGCTGGTGGGGATCTTTTCTGCTCTGTGATGTAGAGTTTTGATGACCCCCAGTTTGTGATCTAGTGGATGGTAGGAGTCAAACAGCAGGTACTGGTCTGTGTGGGTAGGTTTCCTGTAGATCTCTATTTCCAGTTTACCACCCTCTCTGACTCTTACCAGACAGTCCAAAAAAGCCAGTGTGTCATCTTGCATATCTTCTCGTGTAAACTTGATGTTGTGGTCCACTGTGTTGATGTGTTCAGTGAAAGTCTGTACCTCCTGTGTGTGTATGTTAACCCATGTATCATCCACATAATGGAACCAATAACTGGGAGTGATTCATTTGAAGCTATCCAAGGCCTTTCTTTCCACTTCCTCCATGTACAGGTTTGCCACAATGGGCAGTAACCCACAGCAATTAGTGGAATTTTTTAGCCGGCTGCAAGTAGAACAATGAATGCAGCAATTTGATTGGTTGGCATGGGTTACTGCCGATGGGCAAATTTGCCTAGTGTTGATAAATGACCCCAATGTGTTTTTTCCTAGTTATAATAGTGGTGTATTTGCAGCTATCCCAGGCTGTTGTGCCTGATCCTGTACATTCAGAAAGAGCCAGCACTTCACAATTAACTGCTTTCAGATAAGCTATTGCTTCTCCTACTCAATGTAACTTTGGTGTTACAGTAGGGCTTTGGTGTTTTACTATTGAGTGATATTCTCAAAACTACCACTAGGTTTGTCATAGGAACATTTTTTAGCAATGCAGGTATCAGGGAGCTGTTATCTTGTTTACTGTCCATTGTTCTGTGGATAGGCTGCTGCAGTGCGGCGGTAAAGAGTAACTGAAGTTTTTCAGAGCACAAGTCACATGAGTGGGGACACCTGGGAAACTAACATGTATAGCCCCACATTAAATTTCAAAATTGATGCTAAAAATCAGTTTGATCTTTTAAAAATTGCATTTCAATGCAGGATTCTGCTGGACAAGCACTATTGTAAAAAAAAAAAAAACCCTTTAGTAGCTTTAACTATATCTAGGCTTTACAGAAATAGCAGAACTGATTTATGCTTTTAAGCTGTTTTACTTTTATTTTGATTTTTTTGGTTCGATTAATTCGTCTGTCTTACTTAAAGTAAATTACTTGTAAATTACACTACAGAAGCATCAGAGATTTTGAGTAAACCATTCAGCTGATACAAGTTAGAAAATGAATGCACTGGTGTAATTTAGCAGAGATTTGGGGGTAATGTAATAAAAGTAATTACAAAATAAAATAAATAAGAATAAAAAATAGTTTTTCACAATGTAACATTGTTCATCAGACAGTTATTGCACTGTCTTTTAAGGTGGGCTTGCATACCTCCCAAGATTTGAGACTAAGAAAGAGGGACAAAAAGTTCTGCCGCGCGTAGCCTGTCAACATTTTGGACACGCCCACTTCATGGCCACTCCCCCCACACGTCACGCCCATTTTAGTACATAATCAGCCAAAGTCAGCGATGCAATTTCCTAAGCACACAAATGCAGCTTCACTTGGTATGTTTCTCACCCTTCAAATAAGGCTCCTAAGACTCCTCAGTCCTGCCTGCATACCTCACTCACATCTACCCCTCCTGTCAAGTTACTCAGCCTTCAAGTCTCAGTTTTCTTGCTTTAATGATTTCCTCTGATCCCTCCTCATCACCTCTCCTACAATAACTATCTCCTCCCTCTGGAGGAGCCCTGTGTCCTCATTTGTCAGTGTTCATATTCTCTGGGAGCCTGGCTGATGATAAGGCTGATGAATGAGGGGTCAAGACTGAGGGAGGAGGGGGAAGATTGTTAAAGTAGGAAAGCCCAGCTGAGTTGTGAAGGCTAAGTAAGGTGAGAGGAGGGATGAGATCTGAGAGAGATACACTGCCAGGACGGAAGAGTTAATAGAGCCTTATTAAAAGGGGGGACATAACAGGACTTGAGAAGCCGCATTCCGTTTTCTTAGGAGATCTCATAGCACGGACTTTGGCTGAGGATGTCCTGAAATAGTTTCAGCAGAGGAATGCAGAATCGCCTGTGTTATATTTTGGGTAGCCGAGTATAAGTAGAGTACAACAGTGCTTTATTAGCAGGCTCTCATGCAGGCATTACACAACAGTAACTTTCACTTTTAAGCTGACAGGAAGTATGCACAGTATGTCTTGAGCACAGTGGCATCTACAGACCATTTGCATAAACACCACATATTCCCCCTATAATAGGAACACATTTGGGCAAATGTAATAAACAACAACAATGCATCTTAAAGCAATAATATACATTATTCACATCACATAGTCCTGAGTCAATGCAGGTAGTTTTCTGATTCTCTCAGTACGCCTTATAGGTTCACTTTCTTCAGGCCTATTGCAGTTGACATCAGGAGTAGGAAAATGTCCTTCATCAAACGAGGCTTCTCCAAAGTCATATCTAACAGGAGCAAGACAACTTGTATTCAATATGCGTCCATCAGACAGTTCATATGTGTATGGTCCTTGTTGGTTGCGTCTCACTTCAAGTGGTGTAGTAAATTTAGATTGTCCTTGCTTCAGTATTCCTGGTTATTTAATTCTGACTAAAGATCCATGAAAGTGTACTTCTCTTACACCACATTTTCTGTCAGTATAAGTATTGGCTTGGTGATGTTTCACAATGTCAGCAGCAGATGATTTTGTAGGCACAGTATTTTGCGGAAGTTTGATGTCTGCAACATGTAACTTAGTGCGCATCTGTCTGCCATGTAATAATTAAGCTGGAGATGATTGGGTTGTTGCATGGCGCGTTGCTCTGTAGTTATGTAGGAACTCTGTTGTAAATACTTTCCATGATTTCGCAGTAAGATTTGCTGTCTGTAGTGCTTCTTTCAGACTTCTGTTGAATTGCTCGATTTCTCCATTTGCTTGTGGGTAATAAACAGAAGATTTCCGATGCACAATATTCCTCTCTCTCAGAAAGGATTCATACTCAGATGAGACAAACTGTGGTCCGTTGTCTGATATTAAAGGACCAGTAACATAAAAAAAAATTCGTTAGTGCACAACGAAAAATAAACCCAGGCAGAACAGAAAGGAGCATGTTACAGGCTCTCCTCTCCTTCACTAGCAGTGAGCAATCCTTGCCTGAGCCCTCCCCTCCCATGTGGGAACTGGCCTGGTATTAACCCTATCGCTGCCGATGCACGGTGAAGAGGAGAGCCTGTGACACTGCTGCTGCTGGACGCCTGTAACGTGCGTACTGTAACATTTGTAGTAGTGACTTCATGAACATCTTTAGCAGAACTATGGCAGATCTTAGCAAAATGTCCTAATTTTGTGCATTTGCAGCACCGTTTAGCTTTGGCAGGACATGTAACATGATTTGCAGTGTGTTGTGTTGAACAACAGTGAAAGCAGTATTTTCTATTTGTATTTGCTGTATGGTTTTGCAGTGTAGGTGAATCCCTTTCCTTAGCTCTGTATTTTGCCTGTGACTGTGCATTATTAGGCCACTGTGCTAAATTCACAGTCTGTACATTCCCAGCAGTTCCCTGACTGAGAGTTTTAGCCTCTGCCACTGCTGTTTCAATTTGGCTAGTAACTGTAATAGCCTTTGCAAGGGTTAAATCGTGCTCAAGGAGCAGTCTTTCTCTAATGCGAGGTGAGTTTGTTTTTTCCACTATTTGGTCTCTTAGCATTTCATCTGTTAGATTCCCAAAGTCACAGGTAACAACCAGTTCTCTCAAAGCTGCTACAAATTGTTCTGTGGATTTGCCATTACGCTGTCCATGTTGATGGAATTCATATCTTTCAGCAACCACATTTACTCTTGGCATGAAAAAGTTCTTTATAGCAGTAAGAGCAGTTTCATAAATCTCATCAGGTAATGGTAATGTATAGAATATACGCTGTCCCTCTGCTCCCAGGCAGTGAATAATTAAAGCACGCTTTCTAGCAACAGAAATCTCCCCTTGGTCAGCAGCAATAATGTAATTTTCATACATACGGATCCAAGCAGTAAAAGGTATTGTAGACCAGGATTTTGAAGAAAAAGTGCAGGCTGATGCAGAGGTAGAAGAGCCATCCTTGTCGCCATTTGTTATGTTTTGGGTAGCCGAGGATGAGTAGAGTTTAACAGTGCTTTATTAGCATGCTCATGCAGGCATTACACAACAGTAACTTTCACTTTCACTTTTAAGCTGACAGGAAGTATGTATAGTATGTCTTGAGCACAGTGACATATACAGGCCATTCGCATTAACACCACAGCCTGTATATTCTTTCACCCATCCCAAGGCTGCAGTCGCACCTCCATCCTGTATGTGTTCTCCCTCCTCAGCCTTCAGCCCTCCCTACTCCGTTGGTCTCAGGGAGGTGTCTCATGGACGTCACGTGCATAGTCTCTTGTGCTTCACTAAGCACAGCGCCAAAAAAAAAAAAATCAGTGAAGCAGGATATTGAGTCCACAATCCGGGACAGCGGACCAGGCAGCTGAAAGCGGGACTGTCCCGCGAAAAACGGTACAGTTGGGGGCTTGAATGTGGAGTACCCTTTTGGTGCAAACATGAACTTTTTCAGTAAAACATTTTATTAAGTTGCTGGTGGAACTATAAATTCCCAATCTTTCTTCCACAAAAAGATGTTTCTGATTTGGAAAAAGCTAATGTTGGCAAAAAAAATGAAGGAATACATTTTTGCATTTGAACATTTATTACATTTGCCCCTTCAAAAGAGAACTAAACCCCCCCGAATAAGAAATTGCCCTACCTACTACTCTAAATAGTACCCCCCTCCCTGCTTCCCCCCACATAGTTAGTTACCCCTGACATTGCCCCTAAGAGCGGAGTTCATGTGCACCACCTTCCGGATCTCCGGTCTACTTCTGTAAGTGAGCTCAGTATTGGCACATTCACAGTTGGAGTAGTTGTCCGGTTCGTAGCAACTGTGCATGCACCAAAAGTCCTGAAAATTGCCAAAAGGAAGGTAGAGGACCCAAAAAAGGCTGGAGATCTGGAAGATGGTGCCGATGAGTTTCGCTGTGCTTACTCTGCACTGATAAGTTAGCAAACTCTTAGGGTCAATTTCAGGGGTAACTAACTATGTAGGGAGGAAGCAGGGAGGGGGACTACCTAGGTAGTACGTAGTGGATTTTCTTATTAGGGGGGAATCATTTTTCCTTTAAGTGCTAGTTAGTTTGCAAAAAATGTGATCATTCAGAGATTCCTTTGGCTAAGCCTATAGCAAGTTATTACACTTGAATGCATATTCCAATGTAATGTTGTACAGGTATGGGATCTGTTATCCCGAATGCTCTGGACCTGGGGATTTCCTGAAATCAGATCTTTCTGTTATTTCGATCTTTATACCTTAAGTCAAGGGAGCCCAAACTTTTTAAATCCGTGAGCCACAATTAATTGTAAATAGATTCTGGGAGCAACACCAGCATGAAAACTGTTCCTGGGGGTGCCAAATAAGGGCTGGGATTGGCTATTTGTTAGCCTGTACACCTGGTTTTTATGAAACTAAAGCTTGCTTTCAAGTCAGGAATAAAAAAAATTAGGATCTGTTTTGAGGCCACTGGGAGCAACCTACAAGGGAGGGGTTGGTGAGCAACATGTTGTTCAGGGATCACTGCCTTAAGCCTACAAGAAAATCATGTAAACATTAAATAAACCAAATAATCCGGTTTTGCTTCCAATAATGATTAATTATATCTTAAAAAGTACAAGGTATTGTTCTATTCCTACAGAGAAAAAGGAAATAAATGGATTTCCCGGATAACAGATCCCATACAGAACCTGTAATGTATGAACAAAGTAAGTTGCCAAATACAGCATACCTAGGTGCAGTTTCCTGGTACTGCCCATTGTATATTATGGACATGTGCTGTACAGGGTGAAAGAAGACTCCGTACTCCATCCCTGGATTAACCAGTAAATTGGCACAATATATTGTTTTTTTCTCAGTTTTAATATGTGTTTTCATAATGTTGTATTATTCTGTTTTTGATTGTTATTTTTTCTGTGCTTTGCACTTCAAAGTTAAAAAAGTACATTGTAGTTATCACCATTAAATTATTATTTAATCTTGTTTGAATTTAAAAAGCAGTTTGTTTTTGGTAGACTTCCTTGCCTTTTCCTAAAGAAAAGGATGTTTTATGGGTTTCTATACATTATTTCCAAAACAGTATGTACATAGGACACATGCCAGTGGGTGGAATGCTATATAAATACTATTTGGACATAAATTATGATCAGAATATTTATTTAAACAGTTGGACTTAGTTTAATGTTTTGCATTTAAATCTTACATATTAAATCACATCCCATTCAGAAAACTTGCAGACAAAAGTCCAAGCTTTAGGTTAAAGATTTGTAATTGATGCACTGGTCATGAACAATGCTATAATACACACAAACACACACTCTTTATCACTCTGCCTTTCTGCAATGCTGCCCACCCCCCATCGCTTACCTTTCCTGCACCAGAGGTGGTTCAGGGGGTGCAATCCAAGTGCAGAGTGCTCTGCAATACAATTTTTAAATGGAAATAAGACTTTTAGGGCCTTAGTTATCAAAATCCAAATTTTTCTAAATATTTAAATTAAAAAAGTCCGACCAAACTAGAATCCAAGATTGGACCTTATTTATTATTAAAAAACCACGATTTGGGCTTTTTTTGCCCGAAAAGCCCAAATAGTCAGATTTTCTGGCTAATTCCAGTGCTGACCACAGAAACTTTCAAATAGCATAGGGACTTCTCCCATTACCTTATTTAAACCCTCGGTAGGTCTGAGATGGAGGCTTTTCAGATTATGACTTTTTCCATCCTTGGGGTATAATAAATCCCGAAAAATTTGAGTTTTTTTTTCCACAAAAAAATTTGATTTTGTAGTTAAAAAAATTGGAATTTTTTCGATTCTGACTTTAATAAATAACCCTTTAAAGTTACCACTCCTAGTAACTAGGTCAGTTATTCTACTAATATATTTGTTGGTCAAGTAATTCATCTTGTACCAGTTATTTATGTAGCTCCCTTAATTCACCATGAGCACCAGATTAAATGCCAGGGAATTAGTATAGGTTTCTTACATCTTTATTGTGTATAGAACTCTCCTGCCCATCTTTTTCTATGTACTGTTGTATGGTTTTTATTTTATATTACACATGTTTTCAGAATGGATTACATTACATTTATAACATGACATCGTCTTCGGAGAAGTCTTTGGAGCTCTAGGGTAGGTTTGACTGATATAAAATCTCTAGGAGGGATACTTCCTGATTTCCTCGATTATGTGGGTTACTTATTCTTTGTTCTTTTAAACAATATCACCACTTTCTAATCAGAATGGTATAGAAAAACAAGTAGCTTTACATCAATGATCTATTTTTTGCAAACATGAAACTAAAAAAAGCACTTGTTTGTATACTTCATTCAACATCCAGTATTTATGTAAAATACAGCTGTTCTCTTAGTGCAAGTCACGTACTCCATATGTGTCTCAATCTAGCTGGTTTCACAATGCACATGTGTATAGCTGAAGGCTTTAAGAATAAAGCCCCCCATTATTGTGGTGAGATGACTCTAAGGGGGCTATTTATCAACGGCGAATTTAGAATTGATGTGAATTTGTTTTACTCTAATAAATTCAAATGCTCTCACAATTCAACTGGGAGATTATGAAAAAATGTGATTATCTAAAATTCGATCGAATGGGAATGACCTGAAAATTCAATTAGTATTCGATTAGAATACAAACAAAATTCTAATTGAATTTTCTTCCAGAAAAACTTAAATGTCAGGAACCTATTAACATCTTCAAATGAGTCAACAGACCTCTGCCATTGACTTGTAAATGAATTCAACAGGTTTTAAGTGGCAAATATTTAGAATTGTTTCCATGGTTGAGGTATGGATTGGAAAAAAGCTGATATCATTCAAATATTTAAAAAATGATTACGATCTCAGCCTGGCAATTATAGGCCAGTAAGTTTGACATCTGTGGTGGACAAATTATTTGAATGCTTGTTAAGGGATCACATTCAAAATTTTGTCCTGGTGAATGCCATTATGAGCAGCAGTCAGCATGGCCTTATGAAGAATAGGTCTTTTTGACAAATTTGGTTGCTTTTTATGATGAGGTAAGTAAGATGCTGGATAGTGGGGAGGGGGCAGTAGATGTGATCTATTTGGATTTTGCCAAAGTGTTTGATACCGTGCCCCACAAACGTCTGCTTTCTAAACTAAGTTCTGTTGGGCTTAATGAAGTCATTTTTTTCACATGGATAGAAAACTGGCTACAGGATTGGGTACAGAGGGTGGTTGTTAATGGTACATTCTCTACTTAGAGTAAGGTCTGGGCAGTTAAGTGGCAAATGAGATTCAATGTTGATAAATGTAAAGTCATGCACCTGGGATGTAAAAATATCCAAGCCACTTATACCCTTAATGGGACTGCACTAGGCAAATCCATTATGGAAAAGGACCATGGAGTTATTGTAGATGATAAACTTGGCTGTAGCAAGCAATGCCAGTCAGAAGCATCAAGAGCAAATAAGGTCTTGAGCTGTATTAAAAGGGGCATAGAGTCAAGGGAGGAGGGGGTCATTCTTCCACTGTATAGACTGTATAGGACATTATTGTATTAGAGAGGGTACAGAGAAGGGCAAATAAGCTGGTAAAAGTTATGGGAAATCTTAGCTTTGAGGAAAGACTGGCCAAATTGGGGGTGTTCATGCTGGAGAAGAGGCGCTTATCATATTCTATGATATGATAACTATGTATAAATATATAAAGGGATCATATCACGCTGAATCAGTGGTACAGGCTGATAAATTAGATAGCTTTAAGAAGGGGTTGGATGGCTTTTTAGCAAATGAGGAAATACAGGGTTATGGAAGATAGCTCATAGTACAAGTTTATCCAGGGATTAGTCCGATTTTTTTTGAAGTCAGGAAGAATTTTTTCCCCCTCTGAGACAAATTGGAGATTCTTCAGATGGGGTTTTTTGCCTTCCTCTGGATCAACTGGCAGTTAGGCAAGTTAAAAAAAAAGTTAAAAGGTTGAACTTGATGGATGTGTGTCTTTTTCAACCTAATTTACTATGTTACTATGTTATATCTCACATTCAAATTAGGGGATTACAATTCGAATGTGTGAATTTTGACACCAAAAAGAAATCGAAAATTCAAATTTACTATTTGATCCTTAATAAATCTGCCCACTACAAGTAATGAACAGAATTCTAGTTATTGCCTATGATAAAAGAAGCACATGATGAGCAATGATGTATTTGCATTAAATAAAATACAGTGAATTTTTTTCAAGTTGAAAGTGATGCTATTAAACTTGAAGAAATATTTTTCATTGAGTGATGGTATCAAGTAGAATGACCAGAAATGGAGTTTTGTGGTATTACAAATTCATGTCATCTCATGTCTATCAGCAGTTCATTTTGGCCATGTCTACTTTAGGCAAAATGACAAAACCAAATACTGTATGTTTTGCTGTGGGCAAAAACTTTGGATCTTAGAGTGACTTGGCCACCCATGATAATTCACAATTCAAATTTGAGAGTTGTGACCAATAATTTGAATTTGAATTTCCTATTAGACCCTTAATAAATCTGCCCCATAATGTCAAGAGCTGTCAACCTCCACGATTTCTTTAAGAGTTACCAATAATTTTAACTCTGCCCCACGTTCTGCCATTACTCTGATGCATTCCCCCGATTTCTGACTGTTGTAGATTTCCAGCGATTTGCAGGCAAGGGTTTTGGTGGCTTCAGGATAGGTTCTGCATATGCACGTAATGTACTGTAACTTCCGTTGACGTTATGTTCACTGACGTCACAAGGCCGAAAGATTTTCGACATATCTCCAATCATGAACTTCTTAGAACAGTGACGCACATGTTTCAGGGCGTAGCATATCTGCAGATGTAAAACAAAAATATGCCCCAATGTTTTCTTTACATGCAGAATTGGTCAGTTTCAAAATAGCTTTCTCTTATGTTTTTTGTTTGACATAATTTGAAAAACTCTGAAACACATCTGTGCCATTCATGCTGATTTGATCTATTCGGTCCTGGACAGATACATTTATACATATGAAACTATTAAGCCAAATATACTTAAAACATTCTCTGAAAACACTGGGGGACTCATTTATCAACACTGACCAAATTTGCCCATGTCTATTTACCTATAGCAACCAATCAGTGATCTTTTTGAAACCAGAACAATGAATGCAGCAATCGGATTGGCTGACATGGGTTACTGCCCATGGGCTAATTTGCTCAGTGTTGATAAATGAGCCCCAAGGATTCTTGTAGCTAGGCTTATACACAGCAGATGCATTCAAATTGTATGTTCACACTGTAGCATGAATGAAATTAAAGTAGTTTATATACCTGGAGATAATGTAGTAGAGAGAGAGTTAGTAGAGAGAGAGTAGAGTAAAGATAGAAGAGGACCATAAATGTATTACAAATATGCATTTGTTGCAACTTTCCCTGTTCCCATAGTGAAAATTGGAGGCTCTTTGAGGCCTATTGACCTTATTTTTAATGGTCAAGACAAAAATATCCCTCATGAAAGCTGACTTTCATTTAAAAATGCAGATTTGCACGTTTTTTAAGAGATGCAAATGAGTTTCCATGTATGTACAGCTGGCATAGAGATGTACTGTTTTTGTATGGCTCCACCAGATTAAATACTGTGGTGGAGAAAAACTATGTGCGGCAAAACAGTTACTTAACTCGAGATCCACCCCCATTAAACCTCCCTGATTGAAAGAATTAATCACCAGGGGTTGGCAATTTACCCCCAGTGAACATAATCAGTAGCCTCAGACTCCCGGCCAGTATTCCTATTCATTAAAAAAAAAAAAAAAAAAAGTGGGTGTGCTCTGTGAAGTCGAAGTGCTTTGTGCACGATCATGCACACGCGCCCTCGGTTGCACATGGTTACGCACGCGAATCCTCAGCTGCGCGCCCTTGCGCACAGCTGCGGTGGGGACCGAAGTTGCCAACGGCCAGCTGGGTTGCCTGGGGCACATTATAGACCTGTCCCGGCACTGTTGGTGGTAAAGATTGTGCATTTTATGGAGGTTTTTTTCCTGTGAATGATCAGTAATTGATATATGAGCAATAGCTTGTCCTGTATGTGTATAACTTCAGCACAGCTTGTTTTTATTTAATCCCAGTAACATATACATTTTCATAGATAGTGACCAGCATCCTCCATATGGGAAATTCTGCACCCCTCTCCCATCAAATTTGTACTTGTTTCTTCTTTTCATTTTACACCATTTCCACATATTCTCTCCCATAACGCTCTAGTGTTCATCTTCTATTCCACACCTTTCTCCTACTTGTCTTACCTTCTTTTACTTGTCTATACTCTGTTTTCCCCTTTTCTATTCAGTCAACACACTGAATCACTTCTGGTTTCTTGCCTGTAATGCCGACCATTTAAATTTGGTCTGCTGCATACATTCTACTCCCTTACCTACCAATGACAGCTCCAAAATAATTACATGTCTATCCTGCTCATAAAACAGTGCTTTATAAGATTTAAAAGATTTGCTGATTGTAAAAATAAAAACTGGGTAAATAAATAGGTTGTGCAAAATAAAAAATGTTTCTAATATGGTTAGTTAGCCAAAAATGTTATGTTTAAAGACTGAAGTAAATGGATGTCTAACATAATAGCCAGAACACTACTTCCTGCTTATCAGCTTTCTTGGTTTCCACTGATTGGTTACCAGGCAGTAACCAATCAGTGACTTGAGGGGGGCTACATGGGTCATAGCTGTTGCTTTTGAATCTGAGCTGATTACTAGGGATCAATTGCAAACTCACTCAACAGTTATGTCCCATGCGGTCCCCCATAAAGTCACTAACTAACTCAGAGTTAGAGAGCTGAAAAGCAGGAAGATGGGTTGTGTTCTGTTATATTAGACATCCAATCACAATTATACATTACATATTTGGCTAACTAACTATATTCAAAACATGTTTCATTTTGCGTAGCCTATATATTTACCCAGTTTTTATTTTTACACTGAACTGTTCCTTTAAACTCTGAGACAACTGTAATTGTGAAACAGACATTACAGTAGAAATTTCCATTTTTTTCTAATGCTGAATGAAATGTATTATGGGAATAATGATTAATTCACTGCACTTTGTTTTACTCCAGTAATAGTTCTTAGTCCCACATGCCTGTATATAATGTGCAGTTAATTTATACAGCTTGTTGAAATGCTGGCTTTACCAGTAAATAAAAGAAAACATTGTCCATTGATTCCTGTTAAAGTTTATCTGTCATCAGAGTGCCCCAGAGCCTTAGTGTATCTAATCACTTTCATGTTATTTATTATGATCATAAGCGCATATCCAGTATCCATTTCCAGTATTTAGCCCAGTAGCTAGGTTGCTAAAAAACAATTCACTAAAGTTAATTTTTACTTAAAAGATACTACATTAAAAAAGGGAGAAACTTCATATGTATTTACCTCATAGCTAATTAAGATGTAGGCTTACATCATGAACGTGACATGAACTAATAGTACTTATAAACAAAATCTAAATATATACACATCTGATTTGTTATTTATGCCACGGCTTTATAAACTTTGACAAACGATTTAACCTAAAGCCACATTTATCTATTTTTATATATATATATTTGTTTTTGCTTAACCATTACGTACACCATCCTACTTTGTTTTGCAATTCCCGTTTGTCCTGACCTTTAACAAAGAAGAAAAAAAACACATATAATATTTATATAATGCAGTCCCAGATGGTTTCAGACGATGATTAGAAAGAATCTCATACAATTTAAACATAAAAACGGAGATAGGTTTATTGGGTGCTACAGGGGAGAAACAAACATGATACAAATAACTAGTTACACCTTAATTTACTTAATGAGCCCTGCAGATCAAGGGCTCATTAAGGTCCAGAAAACATTTATTTTCTCCATTTGCATAGGTCGACTGACCTTCACAGAACCCTGACCTCAATCCAAGTGAACACCTGTGGGATAAACTGGAATACTGACTGCGAAACCAGGCCTTATCCCCAACATCAGTACCCAATGCCCTTGTGACTAAATGTAAGCAAATCCCACCATAATGTTGCAATTGTTTTCTTTTTCATAGGTTACCAGATCATCTGAAAGCTGTTCACTCTGCTGCAAGGGTTAATAAGCACGCTCTCAGTAGAAATAGTAAAAGAAATCATGGACACTACCAGTAATTGAACATAGCAAGGCTGCGTAGATTTCAAACGTTTTGCATCTAAATGAAATGTGATCAGTACAGTGGCCTGCTGGCTGTGCTAGTGCCCATTTTCCAGATGATCTGTTAACCTTACACAAATGTGTTCTTCCGTTTTTTTAATACATTTTGCTAATAAAAATATATATTTGTTATATTTTTCTCTCTTCATATTGGCTCTGTGTCTCTGCTCATTTTGTATGAAGTGTGTATTCACAACAGTGGAATAAAGTGAGAGAGGGGTGCTGGTAGGTAATGAATGCAATTATGTATGAGAACCAAAGGGCCTGGGTGTCCGCAACCAAGTAAATCTATGTACACAACTTCATAGGACTTAACCCCCTGCCCGAAAGGTTCAAATACGTTCAATGAGAATAGAACATATTATTATAATAAAAGGCAATATTTATTAAACACCAAGCCAAAACACTTCAATTAAAATCAATTAAAATAATAAGCAGCGCTGCATGTGGACGGGGATCCCCTTAATACAAATATATTATATACACTAGTGCAACATGCATGTATACATGTATGTATGATGAATTGCTGCCTAATGAGACATGCAACAATACACTGAGCACCGCAGTGCGAAGGTAGAGTGAAGCAACCAATGTTCAAATTGGACATGTGTCCTTCAAGTGTCCAATATTGGTATCCAAAGCGAATTGCTACAAGTGCATAGTGATAATAATATATCCAGGGGTCAGAGAGAGCAGATGGATTGCCGCATCAGGCCCGACGCCCTTATGGCCACTCGGTGCAAGGGTATGTGGTATCGTAATAGAGCTATTGGTCAATAAACGGGAATACACACGACACAGTCCAGAAAAAGCACGGGGAGCCCACCCTTGTAAAGTGGAGTTAGTCAAAATGCTATGTAAATCAGCGGGAGGGGCGGAAATGCCGTCGCCCAAAAAGGTATCTCTGTGAAATACTCACAACCCCCACGATAACTCGCCTCAGCAATACAATATCTCAGACTAAGGAGAATTTGCTCCACAGAGGAGGAGTTTAGACAGGAAGCCTACAAATTGTACCAAAGATTTAAAGCGAGGGGATATAAAACAAGATGTCTCCACAGGGCCTATCAAAATGCCCTGTCGCAGACTAGGGAAGATCTACTTTATAGACCTCAAAGGCCTAGGATCTTAGGTACTAAACAAAATGACCAGGGATATACAAGACTTATTTTTACCTATAATGATAATGATGAGGATGTAAGATCTGTAATACACAAACACTGGGATATTTTGTCTAAGGATCCGACTATGGGCCAATTGGTCTCCCCACGACCTCTGATTACCTATAAAAGGAACACCAGCATTGGGGACTTACTGACCAAAAGTAATTTCCGCAGAGGGGGGAGGAATGTATGCTGTAAGACACCGGGTACTTTCAGATGCGGAGCCTGTGAACAATGTCAGTTTGTGAAAATCTCTAATAAATTTGGGGGAGATCACTCAAATTTCAAGATGTATCATTATATATCTTGTACTACCATTTGTGTAGTTTATTTGTTCAGTTGCCACTGTGGGAGTATGTATGTGGGCAAAACAAAGAGGCAGATGAAGAAGCGCATTTACGAACATATACGGGATATTGAAAATTGCAATCTTGTCTAGCATCGCTAAGCACATATACTGCTCCCATAATGGCTACTATTCAGGTTGCTATTTTCAAGGGATAGACCGCCTACATGGAGATATAAGAGGCGGTGACCTGGATAACAAATTACTTCAATTGGAGACGACATGGATATTTAGGCTCAATACCTACCGCTCTGAAATTGGCCTTAGTGGACATTTGAATTCCAGGCATTTGTTCACAGATAATCATAAGGGGTGAATAGATTAACCCGGCGCTTAGTCCATAATATTTTACAGTCATCACTTCTCCCCTATCAACAATCGGGATTTAGTGTCTCCATGTGAGTGTATTGTCATTTATCAACATTTCACCCCTACCACCATTTCCTTGAGTGGACATGGTGCTACTTATGTCATTTATTCATTTTCTTTATTTTTCTTTAGTTAATTTACTTTTTTCAGTGTCATAATTCATTATTTCCCCATCTCATATTTTTAACATTAATTTTTCATATTATTATCATTTCTTCATTATATAATTCCGCTCTCTTGTTGGTGGTTGTTTCTGTTTTTGTTTTCATCTTGTCTTATTTTATTTTGTTTTTGTTTTGTTTTATATTTATTTTTGTTTTTTGTTTTTGATTTTCTAATACAGTATACCCAGCATTTCTGTTCGTGAGATTATCTCAGGATTAATACTCATAATATTGGCTAAATCCAAATATTTGATGTATATTTTTCATTAGGCCTCTTCTATTTATGTTGTGAACTAATTTTTGGGTCTACTTACATTTAGCGGTAGTCGCTTTAAGTGCCAACTACATGCGGTGATTGGACATTGAGCATGATACCAATACGATATTATGGCACCGGATTCCTCCTGTTTAGGATGTGATTCAAATGGACACTTGGAATACAACCAATAGAGTTCACGACATAAATACGTCATGGTCACATGACGCTTCTTTTAAATCTTACAGCAACTCCGGATTTCCGGTCTCTTGACAAAGCCACGCTGGTGGCGAAATGGCTGTCGAGTTGCAGCACATGCAGCGGTCGTGGGGTCCCTGCAGGGCCTGTATGAGACACAGCTATTCATGCTGATAACGGACGGAATTGCTTCGGTGACGTCCATCGCACGGATGTACATGGGAGTGCCCACTGGACTTGCATAGTTGGGAACCATATTGCAACGCTGAGGCGATTTATCGTGGGGGTTGTGAGTATTTCACAGAGATACCTTTTTGGGCGACGGCATTTCCGCCCCTCCCGCTGATTTACATAGCATTTTGACTAACTCCACTTTACAAGGGTGGGCTCCCCGTGCTTTTTCTGGACTGTGTCGTGTGTATTCCCGTTTATTGATCAATAGCTCTATTACGATACCACATACCCTTGCACCGAGTGGCCATAAGGGTGTCGGGCCTGATGCGGCAATCCGTCTGCTCTCTCTGACCCCTGGATATATTATTATCACTATGCACTTGTAGCAATTCGCTTTGGATACCAATATTGGACACTTGAAGGACACACGTCCAATTTGAACATTGGTTGCTTCACTCTACCTTCGCACTGCGGTGCTCAGTGTATTGTTGCATGTCTCATTAGGCAGCAATTCATCATGTATACATGCATGTTGCACTAGTGCATGTAATATATTTGTATTAAGGGGATCCCCGTCCACAAGCAGCGCTGCTTATTATTTTAATTGATTTTAATTGAAGTGTTATGGCTTGGTGTTTAATAAATATTGCCTTTCATTATAATAATATGTTCTATTCTCATTGAACGTATTTGAACCTTTCGGGCAGGGGGTTAAGTCCTATGAAGTTGTGTACATTGAAGTGTGTATTCTTTACTGTCTTGGCTCTTCCTGTGTTTTTTAGGAAACTGCCCTGCGGGAGCAAAAGAGGACAAAGGAGGGTCCCAGTGTAATTATTTCAAACCATTGGGATTCCACAGATATCTCAAAATGTTCCTGTTCTCTAGTTCAACTGCACCATCGGTGGTTTTGTTGCCCTGGTTGGTTGGTCTGGCTTACTGCATTAGAGCAATCCAGCACCGATGTTGGTAAGTTTGACAACCTGCCTATGTCTACACTGTCCCCAATTGGTTGTCCTTATACAGTAGGTCTTCACAAGGTGCCCACTATTCTGTCCTCTTTTCTTGTTTGAACTGATGGGGACAGATTTGCTAAATCACTAGTGAAAATTTGCCAGATATTTCATCCGCAGGGACAACACCAATTTACTAACAGGTGTTTATGACAATTTGTTAGTGAAAGAGACAGTCACTAGTGCAGTTTCGAGCCCTATCAGCAGGCAAATTTTTGCTCAGATGAACTAAAGTGAATTTAATAGTATGTTACCCTTTTTCGCCATCACCACCTGGCGAACTGATAAGCTGAAGCTACATCCTCCTCAATCTTATGTCAGTAACATCATATGTATGCTGGAAACTCATAAAAGTTGTAAAAAATGCTGGCGTTTTTTTTTTTTTTAAAGTGGGATTGCCTTCATAAGTCCAAACTTAATTTTGAGTTAAGAATTTTTTGTAACCGATTTGAGGGGCAATGCACATTTGTTTTAGGATGGGCTCATGTCTAGGGCATTAAAGGATCTCTTTATTCTTTATTTTGCTTCCTTGGACGTGTGTAATAATAAGAAGCCACGTCAAGCATTTTAACCAACATCATTAATAAAGACATAAATATGACCGATACAGTATGTACCCGCCCTATTCAAATTGACCTAAGCATAAGAGTAATAACGACGTTTCGCTCGGCAGAATTGAACGCTAGCGAAAGATCGATAAAAAATGCTCAAGCTGACACATTAACGATAGTGAAACTTCACCAGCTGTTGAGGCGCAACTTTGCATTTTAGCGAATTAGCACAGTGGTAACGAATTTACACCTGGCGAAGTGTGGCGGAGTGTTTGCTGGCTAAAATTTGCCCTTAAGTGAATTTGCCCCATGCAATCACTGCCTTTTTCCTCTATTGATCTGTGGGTAGCTATTTTGGAGGATATGCTATTGCTTGATTTCCATTCAAGGTGGCCAATGTTAGCCTATTGGGAAGGTCCCCATAGGCTTGCTAATAATTTTATGATCGAAGGACAATCCTTCGATCAGTGGATTAAAATCCTTTGAATCGCTCGATTCGAAGGATTTAATCGTTCGATCGAACGAATTGCGCAAAATCCTTCGACTTCGATATTCGAAGTGGAAGGATTTTAATTTGGCAGTTTAATTAACCCTCGATATTCGACCCTTGATACATCTGCCCCGTACTGTATTACCATGGTTATATTAATATGCCTTGCCATACCATTTATTTATTTTACACCTATTGTATGTATAAATCTGGCTTCAGCAGAATGTGACCTAGTTCAAAAAAATGTGTACAGATCAACTTTCTTGAACTTTTAGTTCCCTTCCACAGTAAACCATCTAAAATTGATGGTCTACTGATCTCTGAATAATTTTATTTGAAGTGAAACATGCTTTTGGCATTGGAACTGGGGCTTGTCATTTTGATTTAAGAATGGCAAATTATTTAGACCACAGTGTCAATAAAGATTTGTAGGAATAGCTAAAAGGTGTAAGTTCCTCATATGAAAATACACACATGGGGTTTTATTGTAAGTTAGCAATAGTCATTTTAATCAGTTAAATCTGTGAAATTATAAATCATTTGTGAAAGACTAAATACAGTTTTTCAAGCATGCCATATTATGTGTCATGGCATACTTAAGAATACAGACAGTAGCTTCTGAAAATAAAGCTGATCTTTTCAAATTATATTCAAAATCTCTGACATACTGCTAACGTCATGGTCAATAATTCCTAAAGCATTCTTTTTGCTCAAAAGCACATAGTAAATTGTTCTTCAAAAATATTATTAATTCACAGTAGATCCTTATCAGTAGTATATACAGTGTTAGTGCACCCACTATATAAAGTGATGATTCAGTGTGAACCAATGTACACTTCCATTGCTTTTGTTAATATTATCTCCACTTTCCACATTGCGTCAGCGTCTACAATATGACTCTTTTTATAGAGAAATGTTTAAAGAATAGACAAGAGATGGAAAGGAGCAAAAAGAAAAGGGCATGTGGTAAAGACTGGTTGTAACAAATAAGATATCATAGGAAGAACTACAAAAGGAAGAATTGTTGGAATATAATGGTTGTGTTATATGACATATTACATGTATATGTGTGTACGCAATTGGCACCTAGTCTCCTAAGTAGATACCCTTCCAATACCCTGCAAGAATCTGAACTGCTCTCAACTTTTGTTCTACCTTTGGAACCCCCTTATCCTCCCCATTCAATGCAGCCTCAGGGATTAGTTGGTAGAGGAAGAATTTGTTTGAATATGTGGCAGCCTGGGTATATGCTGCAAGAAAATATTACTGCTGTATTGATTATAGAGAGGCAATATTTGGCTGATGCATGTTCACATAAGTAATAAGTGCCTGAAGCTATGTTTAGTATTTTTTGTTTTTCTTTACCTCTTTCTACTAGGTTGGCTCTTTGACATTGACTTCAGAAAACGAAGCACTCCGCGTGCCTGCCCCCAGGCGATTTTCATTTTAGCTGGGGGAAGGTAGATCGATTAGTTGCCAGGAAGAGATTTGTCGCCTGGCGACTAATCTCCCTGAATCTGCACGTGTTGCCAGACCCTAAAATAGTGAATAGGAAAAATATTAGCAATAGATAGGATGCAAAGCAAATGTTTGTATGTGGGATTAAAAAGGTCATTAAACAGGCATTTGTTAGAAAATGACTTCATTTTAATATGACAATCACAATAATAATAATAATAATAATAATAATAATAATAATAATAATAATAATAATATAATAATACTTAACCACACATATAAATTGAAAAACATTTTGCAAGAACTCGAGATGGATAGACTTAATGGAGCCTTGGTGACAGCAAACATATTTCATTAACAAAAAACGGAATTGTCTGCATGTGGAAATCTAAATTTTACTTTATCTGAAGTCAGTGAAGTCAGTTAGATTAAAGGGATACTGTCATCGGAAAACATGTCTTTTTCAAAACGCATCAGTTAATAGTGCTGCCCCAGCAGAATTCTGCACTGAAATCCATTTCTCAAAAGAGCAAATATATTTTGTTATATTCAATTTTGAAATCTGCCACGGTGCTAGACATATTGTCAGTTTCCCAGCTGCCCCAGTCATGTGACTTGTGCCTGCACTTTAGGAGAGAATTGCTTTCTGGCAGGCTGCTGTTTTTCCTTTTCAATGTAACTGAATGTGTCACAGTGAGACATGGGTTTTTACTATTGAGTGTTGTTCTTTGATCTACCAGGCAGCTGTTATCTTGTGTTAGGGAGCTGTTATCTGGTTACTTTCCCATTGTTCTTTTGCTTGGCTGCTGGGGGGGGGGGAAAGGGAGGGGGTGATATCACTTCAACTTGCAGTACAGCAGTAAAGAGTGATTGAAGTTTATCAGAGCACAAGTCACATGACTTGGGGCAGCTGGGAAATTGACAATATGTTTAGCCCCATGTCAGATTTCAAAACTGAATATAAAAAAATCTGTTTGCTCTTTTGAGAAATGGATTTCAGTGCAGAACTCTGCTGGAGCAGCATTATTAACGGATTCATTTTGAAAAAAACATTTTTCCCATGACAGTATCCCTTTAAGTTTGTATTGGAATGCCACGAGGGCTTTTCTACTGTCTTGTTTATACTTATGGTCACGTAGTAAGTACACTTCCTGTTGAGACCCTGAAATTATTTTGTCTCAAGATAGAGATTGTTTTTTATCTTTTCTTGTTTAGGAGCTAGTTTAAATGAAGTATATATGCTTATAGTCAGCATGAGTCCAATAAATTGTGTTGAATATTTGTTCTGCTTTTTTAAATATATATGTATTAAAGCATGCAATTTACAAACCCTCTATTCAATGAAATATGCCCCCAATATCCCATCATGTAGGTTCATTAATTTGTACTCTAATGTACATCTGAAAAGAAGACTGTACACCCTTCTCTTTATAAACAGGTAGGGAAATTACATCATACATGACCCAAGTCTTATTAACTGCTTTATTCAGAAAGCTGGTGACACATGGAATTTGCTTTCTGTTTTAGCATGTAATAACGCTTCTTGAGTTGTAAACGTATTACATATTGTTCACCATTTTTCTCCATTTTTAAGCATGTGCATCAGGCCTTTTGGGAATGTTGCAACAAAAAAAAAATCACCCTTCAAAGCTGAAAAAGGAGAAAAGGCACAGAATACACAGCTGATAGTAGGTAAGCTCTGTAGTATACAATGGAATTATTCAGATACAAAGGAATTATTGTCATTTTGTCTTATTATGTGTGCTTTTTTTTTGTATGCAGAAGAGATGACAATAAATTGGATGTGACGTATCTACTGAGTATCATGTGCTTGAATGGCTGCCCCCATGGCTACACAGCATCTTGTTTATATAAACTATGGTAGTGTTTCTGAAGCAAACACACCCGTTTTACCTATGCAGGGCAACAGTTCATTTTATTGTCATTCTTTTAAACACTTACATGTGTTGATGTTAATGTTCCTTTAAATCCTGAACTGACCTCTGAACCTTTTTTCCTCTGGCATGTAGGTCTTAAGCGATCAAAGTTTAGGTAAGTGGTTCCCAAACTGTGTAACTGGCCTTCTCTGAGGGTACTTGGAATGATAGCAGAGCTCAATCGGGAGGCCAGTTAGGGTAATAACTGATACATCTGAAAGCCCATTTCGAAGGTCAATTAAGGTAAATATGTGTATATATTTGCTGTCATATGTATTATCGGAACTATGGCTGAATGACTGATACACCAATATATTCCTATACTGATATAATGATCAAAGTAGGGCCCTGACCAAAACTTTCAAAACCATTGGGTTATGGAGAAAAGAGGGTACCCACACCAAGAACCTAGGGTTTTTTTCTATTTCCAACAAAGGTTCTAAACAGGTGGTAGCAGTTATAGAGATAAGTATAATTGTAGTTTTAGGAGTGTAATGCCTACATTCTATGGATCGGAATGGCTGGAAAGGGGCAATACATAGTCCTTATCGACAAGTGACCATGGGCATCCCTTGCTATTAGTGATTCGCGAAACTTCGCCGGCGTCTCGTTTTTGACGCCGGCGCCCGTTTTTTCGACGCCGGCTCCCATTTTTGACGCCAGCACCCGTTTTTCCACGAATTTTTGCGGGCGTTTCGCAGATTTTTTTGCTGATGGCGAATTGCGCAAATTCGCCGCAAATTCGCGCCTGGCGAATAAATTCGCCCATCACTACTTGCTATAGTTTATGTGTAGATACTTTGAATCCCAAACAAAGGTCCCTGTGGAAGTGGAGGCAGTGACATATTCTTCCACTGGTTTGAATGGAATCCATACAACCCCAGTTCAAAGTTGTCTGTCCAAAGTGTCAAAATTAAACAAGGAACCTAATAAAGAATATTTTGATTTTTTTAAACTAAATTATTAAAGTTGGGAATTGTTTTCCCATTAGCATCCATGTTTAGAAGACATTCTCCCAAGACCTCCCAAGTTATTCGTATGCCAACAGAAAGTAACTTGTTTCAATCAGAAATCAAAGACAGTGTGACTTCCAGGTAATAACACATCACCACATGCAAACTTATCTTGGCTACATTTCTCTTGATGTGCAGATTATTTTAAGACTTTAGACTACAATTTCCCTACAGTTTCTATTTTCGCAATTATGTCTGGCTGTAAAATAGAAGTCATGATTTATAAGAAGGACTAAATGATTAAGAAACCAGCTGGAAATCAAAACAATTCAATCTTTCTGTAAATATGCCATAGTTTTACATTGGAGTTAGTTCTATTGTTGGATTGCTGTAAAATAAACAGCAAATGCATATAATGTTTCTTCTGCTGGAATTAACCTTTCAGCTCATTTATAATTTTAACAAATATCATGTTAAGAAGTTGTAGCTGCTGTTGGACTTTCCACAGACCTGCTGCGTGATGGTATTTTGTGAGAGGCTTTGTTCTCATGGAATAGCTTTGATTTATGATAGCATTAAGTAAAATTTATTTTTGTTTAGATTATGTTTTTTAAATACAGTTTCACACATGCATAGGCAGCCTTTGGCGTGACATTCTTATAAATCTGCAGCCATATTGAATATACATGTTGCAGTAGCTAGTTTAGGAAAAATGATGTCTAGAAAGCAAATGTGCATGCAGAAAAAACATTTTATTGGTGCCCAGATTTAAAGCTCAGGTAATTGAGGGATTCAGTGTAAAAATAAAAACCGGGTAAATAGTTACATAGTTACATAGTTACATAGTTAAATTGGGTTGAAAAAAGACAAAGTCCATCAAGTTCAACCCCTCCAAATGAAAACCCATCATCCATACACACACCCCTCCCTACTTTTAATTAAAATTAATAGGCTGTGCAAAATAAAACATGTTTCTAATATAGTTAGTTAGCCAAAAATGTAATGCATAAAGGCTGGAGTGACCAAATGTCTAATATAATAGCCAGAACCCAACTTCCTGCTTTGCAGATCCTTAACTCTGAGTTAGTCATTGACTAGAAGGGGACCCACATGGGACATAATTATTGCAAATGTATCAAGGGTCGAATTTCAAACTCATGTGAGTTTTTTATAACTCCCATAAACTCGAAATTTGATCAATTGCAATTTATTATAAAAATCGAATATTTTAAAATCCGATGAATAGTGTCGACTCAAAAACTCAAATCGAATTTGAATCTAAATTGGATTTGAATTTTCAAAACTCGCTTCGAGTTTTTTCTCAGGAAGGCTACAATATCTCCCAATGACTTAAACAGCAATTCGGCAGGTTTTAGGTGGCAAATATTCGAATTTAAGTTCTTAAAGAGCCAGAGTATGATAAATCTCAAAAATGTAATTTGAATTTTTTGAAAATCAAATCGAATTTGAATAGCTCCCTAGTCGAAATTTGACAGTTTTGACCATAAAAAAATTCAAAAATTCGAATTTTGAATTCAAATTTCAACCCTTGATAAATTTGCCCCTTGGTTTGCTTTTGATCCTTAGCATGCAAGTCAAATTTAAAAGCAAACAGTTTATGACCCATATGGCTCCCTCTCAAGTCACTGACTGGCTCCGAATCAATAAAAGAAGCAGAAATTTGGGTTTAGGCTTTAAAATTAAACATGGTCACTTCAGTTTTTATAGATTACCTTTTTGGCTAACTAACTATATTACACTAAAAAAAAAATGTAATTCCTTTAAATTACATATTTACATAAATTACATATATTACATAAATTAACATATTTACTACTGAACAATGTATGATGAGAATCAAGATTATTTTTCAAAGTATCTACAACATTCTCTAGACAGCTCATCATTTCATAAAGACTGACGATATGCCATTAAAATCTCATAGTAGTATGCTTTTTCTCTGTTTTCCCTCTTAACAGAATGAATTGCAATTGGTTAATTCATGGAAATATTGGCTGCTTTTATTATTGCTTGTCAGAATGGAACCTGCCATAATTCCTACTATGCTTTAATAAAAATTGATCTGCCATTGACTGACTAGAATCTACAGATTATTTTTGGCTCTGGAATGATAAATTGTACCTTGCATGCCACTGTGTACTTAAGAGTCTGGGCATTTCCTTGCATCAGGCAAAATCATAAACAAAGTTGCAACATACAAAACATTTTGTTCATGAATATTTAATGAGCATCAATATATCATATATACACTGCACTTTTCAGAGATTGGAGCGTACAGTTAAGTTCAATCCCACACTCTAGGATCAGTTTCAGCAGGAGCTATTACACCTGCCTATAGGTTTGGATAGAAAACACACACCCATGGGGAGAACAAACCCACATGCAAATTTGACCCAGGTCTGTTATAGTGTTGCAGCAAGCCTCAGCACTCCACCACTGAATTACCTGTACACACTTTTTTCTAAATTCCCCCTTTATATAGGTCCACTTATGGGAAATATACTGAGCAAGGATGTATTCAAATATCTGGAGCCGAGCTGGAAAAACACCAATAGTGCTCATAAAAAAGATGGTAGCTTATTTCAAACCATTATTTATGTCATAAAAACAATCTTAAAGCTTTGAGCAAAGATAGATGTGCCCTGTAGGGAAACTACCAAAACACTGAGCTCAGAGTAGGTCACCCAGGCACACTCTGAGCTCAAAGTACTATTCTCACTGGCACAGATTTGTTTTGGAAAGGGCCAAGGGAATGTCTGAATATGCCTAGTAAAATATTTTGGATTTTCTATTTATAAAAAATACATACTTTTGTGGAGTTTGAGTGTTTTTCTGCGTGTGATTTAACATGAAATACATGAATATGTATGAATATTCACCAAATATATTCAAAGATGGTTGGCATACTTTATGGTATCTACATGCAAGTCATGTGTGCGCCCTATTCTTTAAATGCAAGTGTGCTACAACTTCCAGGTCCAGAGGTGGCAGTAAATCCAGGGTCCGGCATGTGCCCTCAACTCGGAACAGGAGTGCAGCGGCTGCAAGTGCATCTATACAGAAGTGCAAAGAATACATTTTTATGTTCAACTTGCTTTGAGGAAATTTGTGCAAATACAACTGGGCTTGCAGACATAAATGTGCCTTTTAACTGAAGCATTTTTCCAACCTTAAACTTATGCAAGTCAAGTACCATTCCAAGTACTTGGGTTATTAGATGCTTGGATCCTTGCTCGCTGATACATATTGCATGTAGGAAGTAAGGATTTCGATTTTCATGCTGGAACAAATGCAGAATCATTACTTCTCTGTAAAAAATAACAGAGAATGATACAGTTCCTCCCTGTTTGGGGTATTTTTTGGCTAGAAAAAACATGCTGCACAATGATTTTTAACTTTCACTTAAGTAACTATGGTTGTCAATGTCCAAATCATTCCTTCAGAAACAGAATGTTTTTCTTCTAAAACTCATGATTTCAAATGAAGGTTTCCAAAACTTGATTGCTCACTATTTATTAAGCACCAAAAATGTTAAATATAATATGTATATTAATGTGTAATATATAATAATTTACGATTTCAGCATTAAAAAACATGTTTATGTAGAATCAACAGGAGTTGTCCTCTTAGTTGTCCTAAGCATTTTTCATAATTTTTTATGATCAGTACAAATATCAAATATTTTCATAAATAAGGAAACATTTGAGTGAAAAAAAACTGAGTTTTTATTTAATAGAAAAAAAACCTAAAATTCACAGATTTGAATTTTGATCAGGGAGGTAAAGAAAAAGTTATATTCTATCTCGGACTAAAATCACGTTTTTATGTTGTCAGAATGAAAAGTAAAAAAGAAACAGTCTCATTTTTAACTACACAATCCACTGTTTGCAATATGCTTTATATTAGGGCCATTTTCTGGTGTCAAAGCAGCCAAAATAAACTGGATTCGGCAAGCAAGAATTATTCAAGCACTGGTCCATATCTCACAATATTTACTTTTAAGATCGAATGTGATGAGTTTGAATAAACTGTGGTGGTTAGACATTAAGAAAATACTGCCAGCAATTGTGTTGACAGTTAATGAAGCATATTAAGTATGGATGAAGGACTGCAGACTTAACAGAACATATATATATTACTCTAGCAGTAGTTAACCCCATTTAGAAAATAAAAGATTGTTTTTAACAGTATTTGATACTCCCTTGACGCATCTCGTTGTGTTCTAAAACTGGCAATAGATGCTTCTTATGTATAAACTCAGAGCCTGGTCATGACTGTATTGCAGACTTGGAAATTGAATAACTATAGTTTCTAAAACATCCTCCTCCCTCACAATTACAGTTTCTTTACACAGTCAGCTACTAGATGCAGCCCCAAAGAGCCCCAAAAATATGTGTCTTAAAGTTCCCAAGAGGTTGCATTATATGTGGGAGTGATGAAATAAAAGGTGCAAGGCTTGTCAGAGCTGCAGTAATGCATAACAAGCAATAACATGTTTGCTTTGACACAAATGGCAAGTAGATTTTAACTGCTGATTGTTTGCCAGGGCTCTCTACACCTGGAACAAAGTTTGTCAATATTATTAAATTGCCCCATATGTGACATAAGTTAATATAGAGCAAAGAGGAGTGAACTGGGCTAGAACATAGAAGTCATGGCTTATGTTCCCAGATCTGTTCCATTGAAGAACAGTCTTGAACAAGAGCTATTTATTCATGTAAGAAGACAGAGGTTGGTGACGTGGTGACTGTTTTTATTTCTTTATGAGGAGTAAAAGCTTGGCACAGATCCTGTCAACTCTATGTGCATTCTTCTTCCATGTGCCATTACCGTCTCCTACTCCCATGTAATATTTTCTCAAAATTTCTTCTCCCTCACCCCCTCATGAGCATTTTTTTCCTTCTTCCTTCCATGCGCTAATCTTTCATTCTATTGCCATGTGTCATTCCCACCTTATTTCCCTCCCTGTATTTCTTCTTCTACTTGCTCCTCTCAATGTGGGACTATGTCTGCACTTTCCCCCATATGCTCTTCTCTCCTGATTCTTGCTGTGTGCCATTCTTTCCACCATCTCTCTTTTCTTCTTTCTTGTGGCCTTGTGCAAATCCCTCTTTTTCATCTCCCTAATATGCCATTTCTGATTTTTAATTCAGCTTTGCAAAACAGGGATTTAACTTTTAAAGGGATGAGCAAAGTACTCAATGTTTTAATAATGAGGTCCTTACTTATTAAACACTACAGTGTAACAATGTATCCTTGCAGTACAGTTTTGTATGCTTTTGTACATCCAGTTAGGCTTAATCCACACCAAGCGATTCGGAGATTTAGCACCTGGCAACAAATCGCCTCTTCTTTGAGGTGACTCATCTCCCCGAACCGCTTCCTCTTCTTCTGCGCTGGCTGTAATGAGAGTCGCCTGCGATATGACACACGCGGCACTTCGTTTTCCGAAGTTGCTCGAAATTTCCTTGTGAGGCAACTTCGGAAAACGAAGCGCCACATGCATCATAACGCAGGCGACTCTCATTACAGCCGGCGCAGGAGAAGAGGAAGCAGTTCGGGGAGATTAGCCGCCTCAAAGAAGAGGCGATTAGTCAGCAGACACTAAATCTCCCCGAATCGCAGAATAAGCCTTAAGGGTGATCTTATTAGTGGATCTTAGTAGTTAATAATTGACTAGTACATAGGTTAGGTAAACAAAACTGATAATAATTGTATTTGCTGTCTAATCCCTTTAAAATTAATCTGTAAATATTGGAGGGCTAGCTGTTGGACTTATTTGTACAGAACCATGCAGTCTACCAGTCACACAAAATCCACACTCTATATGGCCACCTGGTATTCTAGCCAACTACACACATTTGTGTGCAGCTATGTAGTTTGTATCAATACTATGGTCTTTAGTTTGGCTAAAGAGTAGAATATGTTAAAATACTAAGCTACAATGCATGTTGTACCATACCATTATTTAAAAATGTCTCAGAAGAAAAATACACTTAAACCATCACTTGTCACTTTCTCAAATGTATCTCCATTTACTCTGAAATAAATATGACTTCAGCGAATTTAACTACAGTTGAGTCATCTTCAAGATGTGAGAAGGCAGCTCATGCATCTGTGCCATAATGTCTCCCTAAATATTGTGACTATGGCTGCCTCTATATATGTACTTTCCCTTGTGATACTTTACACCTGTAATTCCATTTCCTGAGAGCGTATGTTCTCAAGGTAGACCAAGCACCGTACTGTTTGAATTGGAAACACTGTCCTAAAGTTCCAGCTGCAGATGTGATTAAGTTACACAGAGCTGTGCCTTTTTTAATGGGTTATCCTGGATTTGCCACCCATAACATTGCCCTGAAGTGCTTTTGGACTTGGTGTACGTTTATTTTGAAAAAAAACATTAAGTGATTTTTTTTTAGCAGCTGTTTTTTTGAGCAATACATCATCTTACATTTGGCTGTAATCTCCCACTTCCCATTAAATGGCTGTCCCTTGGGGATATTTACTGCTGGCTTAGAAGACATACTGTACTTGTCTGGTCCACCATTCAAAAATATGATCTTGACTTAGAAAACCGAGAAGGAAAATCCAAAAGAGTTACCATAATATTTACATTACTGATTAATTTATCAAATACTTTAAACACATATGGAGTTGACAGGTTCAGACAAGGTTATTAATGATAACAAGGTTTACAGACCACACAAGCTGATTTTCCTAACATGCACCATTACCTATTATAACTATTCTAGTAATCGCATATATTAGATGAACTAAAAATCACATAGATAAGCAAATACATCTGACCTAATTTGGAAACTGAAACTGCTGATATTATTAGATATCATTAAATAGCTGCCATATCTCTTAAACCTGATGATATTCCTGAAGTCAAATAATGGACATTGAAAGCGTACAACTACATGAACACATTAGAAAAAAAACAGGATCAGCTTTGCAGCATCATTTAGGTCTCTAAAATTGTAAAACATGATGGAATGATCTTACATGTCAACAGCTTTTACAAGATTTTCTCTTTTACTTATGATTAAGAGGTATTAGAGTGAGTGCACATTAAACAAATTTATCTAACCTCCTATTTAATGCCAGAGGGTGAAATCCTAATAAACAATCATCAATTTGCTCTGATTAGTCAAGACTACTGAAAACAAATTTAGACTGGTTGCTATAGGCTACTATCCAGAGTAATCATTATACTCGTTTTGTGAATTAAGCTGGCCTTAGATATACTATCACAATTATATTGTTACAATAGTCGCAGGAAAGATTATTCGTTTTCAATACAGACATGTGTAGAGCTGAATTGTCAGATATACAGGTAGCAACAATAGAATTCTACCTGTATCTGACTATTCAGCATTAACAGTAACATTTTCTGGCCAGTCTTATCGATGAGCTGACCAGTATCCTGGTCTTCTGCCGATCGGTCAGCTGTCCTCGTATCATACACATAGCAAATATTGCACGTTGTTTCTGATGTACCTATAATATCATACTTTGTTTTGTATGATATTATCGGTGCATCTATGGCCACCTTAACCCCTACATTCGGCTACCCTGATGCCTCACCGTACATGCACAAGGCTTCCTTGTAAAGCTTTATTATAAATATATAAAGATATATACAGTGTATGAGAAGTGTAAATCACCCTCTTGTTTACTGTTGAAAGCACCTAAATGTCTGTTGTACAAGATTCCTGGATACTGGGTGTATAGTGCAAACTTTAGATCATTTTTGCAAGCAAAATGCCATGTTTTTAAACCATAATACAAAATTCCAGTGATGTGGCAATCGGTGCACGTGTTGTGTGCAGGTTTTCAATGTCCTAAATATATTGATAATGGGTTGAGAGTAGAAGACCTCTTGTATTTAAATATACTGTATGTATTTTGTGGTCACAGTCTCATTGCACCCCCTCTTAATGGTTTTAAAAATCAGTGGTGAGCAAAACTTTCCCTTGTTTGTTATAGTTTATACAGGAGCAGTGGCCAGCTCCTTGTTGTAGCCCCACCCTTCCCAGGTGATGCCAGAGGTGGCCAATAAAAGGGCAACCATGTTTGGGAGGTTTAACATTGAAAGCAGCAAGTAGATTGCAGGTAAAACTTTGTCCCTGTGTAAAATGTATAATGAAGTAATAGAATTCTTAATAAATCAAATGCAAGTTGAGTATAGGACTGGCTATACCAGGGATGACTTTGACGTAGTTGGCCAGCTTAAATATAAGGCATTTTTTAGGAGCTTTAATGATAACCAAACTCTTTTTTTTTTTACTTTGTTTTTATTTTCCATTTTTTTCACACTATCAATTGCAGTATTTACATTTAGTATTGATCATTTTCAACATTTGTCGTGTATACTGCATTTCCAGAAAATAGGCAACCTGAGGCTCCGGAGCCTCATGCGGCTCTTTTTCCTGCTTGCTGCGGCTCGGTCTTGCAGGTCGGCTATACAGCCCTCGCACCTGCTGGCGGCTGCTTGAGTCTGTGACCGGGGTAAGTTAATGGCTAGCTTACCGCAGTCGCACACTCAGGAAGCCGCCAGCAGGTGTGAGGGCTGCATAGGCGTCCCAGGAGTGACAGGCAAGACCGAGCCACAGAAAGATGATTAATCATGGTCCTTACCGCGGTCACAAACTCAAGACAATAGAGGGGAAATCAGCATTGAACTTCAGAAACAGAATTTACATTAAACAGATGAAAACACTTGCATTTAATAGGGCTATTCAGTGTTTCATTTATTTCAAAGTAGGCCTACATATACACCCTGCACTTCTGTTTGTTGTATTCTGTTGTTGTAACAGTTAAAATTGAAAAAAGGTTAAAACTTTTAAAAGTTTATAATCGGTTTTATGTTTTGCGGCTACAGACTATTTTTCTTTAGTGGAAGAGGGGGCAAAATGGCTCTTTTGATAGTAAAGGTTGCTGACACCTGATCTAGGTACTCCATTATGTTAGACCTTATTGTAAGTTCTGGGCAGCTTCTTTTCCAGTTAGCCAGGGGGAAGCAGTAATTCCCTCCAGCACCTATCTGAGACTGCAGGATATATTCTATGCAGTTTCTCTGGAGTGTAATACCAGTTTAGCAAAATTTTGTAAATGTTTTCATTATGTTTTTTTATATAGTACACATATAGAAGATTTCCTGGCATTATCCCAAATACCTTCCCAGTTCTTATAACTTATCTCTGCGGGGAATTTGTCCTCCCAGTATATCATATATTTACATTTTGGGAAATACTCTTTGGGCACTTGTATCAATATATCATATATATGAGATATGGCCTGCTTTTGACCTGGTCCTCTATAGCATAACTGCTCAAATGAGGTAAGTGCCTGCCTAGGTTTCAATCTCATATGTGCTCTCAGGTAATGTGACACTTGTAAATATTGGTAAAGTGGGACGCCCTCAAAACTTGACTTGGCTTTTAGGGTTACCAGATCTAGGGGTTTATGATTTATATTATCCCAGATGTCACATATATAGTATAGTTTTGGGTAATCAAATTTCTTTATATATTCTGAGTCCCATCCCGGGGGAAATTCCAGATTTCCCAGATTTTTTTGGTGAATTCTACTGTATGTAACCGGGACGTTTTCCCTTCCCTTATTTTCCCATTTCCCATTATTAGGTTACCTAGATGAGTCCGATGTATTGATGATTTTTCTAGATTTACCCATTTACTAATGGGTTCTGGTGCGGACCAATGAATTATCTGTCTGAGGTGACATGCCCAGTAATATTTTTTAATGTCTGGGACTAAGAGGCCTCCTTGAGCCATTTTCCAAAGGAGCACCTCTTTAGTGATTCTAGGTTTTCGGTATGCCCATATAAAGTTGATAAACATAGTTTTTAGAATTTTGTTGGGTACTACTATGGGAAGTGTTTCGAATAAATATAATAATTTTGGTAACAAGTTCATGTTTACTGACGCCATTCTCCCAAACCAAGACAACATATACTGATTCCATTTGTCCAAATCTTTTCTCAGTTGTTGTAATAAAGGGGGGAAATTTCTATCATATAGGCTATCATAATTTTTTGTAATAAGAATTCCTAAATATTTAATCAAATCAGTTTTCCAGCCATAATTAAAGTTTAATTGTATGGTTTTTAACATATGTTGTGGTAAGTGTAAAGGGAGGGCTTCGGTTTTGTGTTCATTGACTCTATACCCTGATAGGGTAGCATATTCCTGAAGAGTTTTGTGTAAATTTGGTAATGATGTATACGTTTGAGTGAGGGTCAGGAGTACGTCATCAGCAAAAAGGTAAAGTTTATAGGTATTCTGTTGAAACTGAATTCCCTTAATGTCCAGATTATGTCTTATGGCTATTGCCAATGGTTCTATACATATCGCATAGAGGAGGGGCTATAGTGCGCAGCCCTGACTGGTGCCGTTGTTAATCTAAAAGTGAGTTGAAATATTATTGTTCACTCTAGTTGCCGCCTGTGGCTGATTGTAAAGGGCCCCGACCGCCCTGAGGAAACTTCTCCCAAATCCCATGGAGTGCCATCATATAGCTCCCAAATTGTTGTCTTGGAGGGGACTGAACCCTTATTCAGTGCGAAGTATTCTGTTAGTGATTTAGTGATCTGTTCTTTTCTATGCTCATCGCTCAGTAATGTTTCATTTAATCTCCATGAATATATTTTTGGGTTAGGGTCTGTAAGCTGGATATCTATTTCAATAGGGGCATGATCAGACCATGTTATATGATGTATCTTAGTGTGATATTTGTATTTCATGGCTGTCTGATTCAGGAATATATAATCAATTTGGGTATGTGTTTGATGTGGTGGGGAGTAGAAGGTGTAGGCATAGAGTCTTTGTGCTCTTATATTTTGTCTAAAGGCTTTAGCAGTTTGTTCTGCTTGAATTGTATGCCTTTACCTATCTCGTATTGTTTACCAGGCCATGTTAAAGTCCCCTGCAACAATTAAGGGTATAGACATTGGGAAGGTTCATTTATTTAATATCCTAGCTAAGTATTGATTTTGGTTAGTATTGGGGCAATATACATTTGCTAATACAACTTCTGTATCACCCATCATACCCCTCCCAGGTCTAAGAGTTTCTATTAGGGAGAATGCTATATTTTTGTGACATAAAATTGCCACCCCGGTTTTTTTGTGTGGCCTGAAGCGTAGTAGGCCTGAGGGTATAATGTTGAATAAATTTTGTTTGTTTTAAGCTGAGAAAATGCTACTCTTGTAAAAAGACTAAGTCTGCTTTGAGACGTTTGGCCTCCCTCAATGTTAAGTATCTCTTACGAGGAGTATCGAGGCCCTCAACATTTAATGATATTAACTTCAGTATGATTCAGCCATTATTTACCCTCATGTCCACCGCACACAAGCCCATCTTTGTCCAATATATGTGTACAGTACCTTTACCTCCAGCCTGCATTAACTGTTGCCAACAATATACTGTATAACATTGCAAACATTCAAACAAAAAACATATAACATTCTCTGGTGGGGTCTTAACTTCTTAGTTATCCTTGGTGTTTGGGAAGTTTCAAATTGGTCATCCAATATGCAATAGGGGTAATGTGTCCCTTCTGTTTCCCCACCATTCAAGAATGCATCCATTTGACACATTTCCTATTGGGAAGGTGACATGGGCATGAAGCAACAGAGTGGTCTCGCACTGTGGGGTCGAATTGGAATTTGCAACTGTGGTGCCATTTAACCCTATTTAAAGAATATACAGTTACCAGTCAAGTGAGTCCTGCGAGGGTTCTCTGCTCGGAGGCACTTGAAGTTAGGTTTGTTGTATGGGACCTTTGGTTTGTCTGTACTTGTGATGAAGAAATCCTTTGTCTCCTTCTGCGCACTTCCTGCCATTGGGGTCTTTGGGTTAGTGCTAACAATGATGATGCTTCCAATTCTTGCCAATCTGGAACATCTATTTCTGGGAGTTCCCAGGTGTTTAGGAATGTTGCTAGATCTTTGTGCGTTTTCAGGGTTGCTGTTTTCCCTTGTGCTCTTGCTGATAATTGGAATAGGGGATCTTTCTCTCCTGAAGTTGTTCCAGTAAGGGCTTGAGTAACTTTCGTTTGTAAAGTGTCTCTCTGGAAAGTTCAGGGAAAAATTGCAATTGTACCCCTTCATATTTAAATCCTGGGTTCAACCTTGCTTTGTTCATAATCGTTATAGTCATGAACCCTACAGACGATGTCTCTGGGGGTGTTGCTATCTAGAGTGTTTGGTTTCAAATATCAAATATCACTATTTCCGTAAGTTGTCCTTCCAGCAGAGTATTGAAAATTAGTTTTGCTGTTTCTCGCATGTCTTCTCGCTCTTCGTTTTCCAGGAGACCTCTTATTCTTATATTGTTACGTCTTTGTTTGTTCTCAAGGTCCTCCACATGTGTACGGAGGTCCTGTAGCTGAGTGGATTGTTTGTGTACCATTTTACTTAGTTGGTTTACCATATCCACTGTTGTGGCATCTACTTATTCCAGTTCAGCTATTTGGGCCGGTATTTCTCTAATGTCCGCCTTCACTTCCTGTATCTCTTTTTTGTGGGCCTCTTCTACTCTCTGGATTAACTGTTCCATGTCTCTTTTTGTAGCCAGTTTTCTTAAATATGCCCTCAGGTCCCAGTCCTCCTACTCGCTTGATGTCTCTTCCTGCAAGCCAGGCCCTGTGGCAATATTAACAATAATAAGCCAAGGTGTAATGTGGGATAAATCTGTGGATGGAATCAATGAAAAAGTGAGGCAAATAATTTTATTTATGTCTTCTGTCATCCTCTTCTTTAGTGAGCACTGTAACATCCTGCCTGGAGTTAAAGCAGTGACCTGGTGGTTTCATTCTGCATTGCCTCTGCTCTATATGAGCAGACAGCTATGGTCCTGCTTCACTGTTATTGCTGTCCTTGTATTTACAAGTAGACATGGCTGACTCTTTCCCCTTCACTCCGGCCACCCTCACCTTTGTTCTTTCACTTTAAGAAATTGCGGCATCTGCGTAGCAAAGTGCTCCTCCCGATGTGAAAGGCGGCTGTTATAGGCATAAGGGTGAGCCATGATGGGAACCTTGGTGTTTGTTCTGGGTTTTGGGATACTGAACGTGAGCATGTGAGAAAAAAAAAAAATATTTTGTGGGTGATAAATGATCTTATCCAAATAACCTTCAGCTGTGCTGCCATGTAATTGATTAATTCATGTTGTCTCATTGTCACTAGCCGGGGTCAACATTGGCTTAATCTCTATGCTGCTCTGTACATATCTATGTGTACTGCATGCTTTCTGCTATTTCTGAGTCATTGTTTCATTCGGTAAGGCTATATATTTTGTTTTGCAGTTATAAAAGTTGTAAAATATTCAGAACAATTCAGAATATTTCATATTTTTAGAACGGCAAAAGATTTCATTGCATAACAGCGTTAGTGACAAAGAGTGCTTCTCTTCCTGTCTCTGAACAAATTGCACATATTAACCACAAATGCATTTGCATTCAAATCCTATTTTTCAATATGTATTTTTCACATTTCCCATATACAGTATATTGATATTAAAGTTTAAGCTTTATAAGAATTTAAAGTAAATATTTTATGCAGGTGTCACTGACTAGAGTATTGCAGGAGTATAAACAGACTGTGTTCCAGTGAACAATAATATGTTAATAAATTGTTTTTATATAAGATGCTGCAGAGGCAATTCTATTCAGTATTGCATTTCTTCCCTCAACTCAAGCTGTCAGAACTGTGTTTCTAGTGCTGGCTTTCAGTGCAAGAATATGCTGGAAGCAAAACTATCTGCATTTTATAGCTCTGCAGTGAATGCCATTACAGCAGTTCATCTTTCGTAAAGTTTTTATCTGCAGAGCAGTATATTATCTTTATTACCTTTACAGTGCTACTTCCAACTCCAAATACAAGTATAAGATATCTGAATTTTAGAGAACAGCAAGCAACACAAACTTGTTGGTTACTCTTGAATAAGAAAAAAGCTGATATCAAAAATACTAGTATGCACCCCCCGAGCGGCACACTGCATTGCATTACTTAGGAGGTTATCTAGTTATCTATTAAAGTCCGAATGCAAAAAAACATATATAAAATCTGATTTTTTAGTGGAAAAATACTAGAATTTTTCTGGATCTTTTAAAGCCCAAAACTGCAAAAAGTCCAAATCCAAAAATCTGGCATCTCAGACCTGCTGATGTTGTATATAAGTCAATGGGAGAGGTCCCTATCGTATTTGGAAGTTTCTGTGGTCTGTTCTGGAATTAGCCCAAAAATCTATTTTTTGGGGGGGCTTTTCAGGCAAGAATCTGAAAAATTTTGACTTTTTGGGTGAACGCCAGAAAAAATCTAGCAATTCGGGAGAAATTTAAAAAAAATAGTACAATTCGGATTTTCACTAGATTTGATCAAATTTTTCCCCGATCCGATTAAATCACACCTTTTTAATAATAAATAAGGTCAAATCATGGATTCTAGTTTGGTCAGACTGGTAACCTTATCTTGAATTCATTCAACAGACAATAATTACATTGCATAGCACATTGCTGTATATAGAGTAGCATAATTTAAATTTGCCTATTTGAGTGGTATAAGGGCTTTCAGTAATGTTTTATTATATAAACAATGACCAGCACAGATTTTGAAATGGACACTTCTCCTTAAAGGAGAACTAAATCATAAAAACGAATATATCTAAAAATTCCATATTTTATATACTGAACACATTGCACCAGCCTAAAGTTTCAGCTTCTCAAAAGCAGCAATGATCAGGATTTCAAACTTTGTCACAGTGAGTCACCATCTTGAAAAGTGTCTGTGACACGCACATGCTCAGTGGTCTCTGAACAGCTGTTGAGAATGCAAAAGAGACTAGAAGAAACCTTTATCTCATTGGACAGCAAGGGTTAATGATTCCTTGATAATGTGAAGACTTGGGGTACAAGTTGGTACAGTTGCTCACCTATTATCTGGACCCATCAGGATTAGTATTCCACAGCTGCCTGAAATAATCCTCTGTCCATTGCCTGCTTCTGGTGCTGGAGGCCTCTCAGCTCTTTTACCAATACAGTTCAATTCTGCTGCTCAGCTGTTCCGGCTCTGCTCCTTTCCCTGCACAGAAACAAGTGGGCTTGTCCCTGCCCTCAGCTGCTCTGGCTCTGCTCTTTTTCCTGCTCAGCAACTTGTTTGCTTGTCTTTGCACTGCTGCAGTCCTGCTACCTGGTCCAGATAGTCACTCTCCCAGGTACCTGTAACTCCTTTTATACCCTCTCAGGTCTCCAGTCACTGCTGTATCACTTCCTTTGCATGTGCTGGTCTTCAGTCTGTCCATGTGCCTCTCATCTGCTGATCACATGCAGCCTCCACAGCACTAATACTGCTCTTCCCAATGTTCAGTTTGCATTTTATAGGATGGCATGTTATACAGTACATTATTCAGTACATTTCCTGGATTAAGGCTCTGAAATATATCTGCCATTACCCCACTGCTGTTCTTTACTAGGCATTAGAAAATGAAAATATGTCACAAATAACTTATAATGTCTGCTTAACATTGCATGTTAAAATAAACACCATTTCTGACTACAATACTGACATTTTCCTTATGTACAGTAGCTTTATCAAACAGATTTAAAAGGTAAATACACAATGGTTACATACAGATACATACTATTTGCTTTATGTTTGGCATGAGTAGCACACCTAGCCCTTACAAGCTTAGGGATCATAGGAAATTATCAAGCAGAAAATGAGGTTGGCCTGTAATATAAGCTGATGCTACAGGGCTGATTATTAAATTCTGATGCTTGTTGCATTGGTTTTGTGCTGCCATGTGTAATTATCTGTATTAATTACTAATCAGCCTTATATTGTGACATTTCTATTCTATGTGTACTGTATATTGTGAGTTGGTCCCTAAGCTCAGTAAATGACAGCAGCAGAGAGCATGTGCAGTGAATCAGCAGAAAAGAAGATGGGGAGCTACTGGGGCATCTTTGGAGACACAGATCTTTACTGCTAAAGGGCTGTGGTTGCCTTGGGCTGGTACAGCAGCCCAAAACATTATGTACAAAATTTCTAGCCTACTTCTTTAGTTAAGCTTTAGTTCTCCTTTTAATTGCTCTTTTTACATTCACCAACATTATGTATTGTATCTAAACTCGGAAAAAAAATAAGATATAATTAATTCTCATTGGAAGCAAAACCTGCTCGTTGTTTTTTTTAATGTCTACATGATTTTCTAGTAGACTTAAGGTATGAAGATCCAAGTTAGTAATTGGTTATTCAGAAAACCCAAGGTCCCAAGCATTCTGGAGAACAGGTTCTATACCTGTACAATAAATGCATACACTCACATACATATCGCAAAATAGAAAAATAATTTTTTTTTCGGATTAACTGAGAATTTTCTTTTACACATAATAAAATTTTTTCCTTACTGTACCTTTACTACCACTTTGATCCTATTTAGAAAGTCATATCAGATTTACATTTTTCTGGGAACCAGACAGTTCCTTGATTTTTCTCTCGCTAAGAGACTGTATATTCCTCTCCTCTTTTAAAATGTCAAGTTTCATCTCACAAGAAATGCCAACAAAAGTAAAAAATAACTAAAAGCCGAGAAAGGAATTATGTGCAAGTAAAGCTGATATCTATAGTGATGATATTAATGGAAGTACAGCTGAAGTTAATCATTTCCTCCTTATTGTAACATAAATCCTGAAGGCATTGTGGACTGGTTAGGGATATATAAAATATATACATTGTATTTTATAACTGAAAGACTGAATTGCAAATATAAGTCTATAAAGGTTATCTAGATTTAAATAATACATATTTGAATATACAGTGCTAACAGTTTTCCATTGGATTTTTTTCTATAGTAAATGATATGTGAATAGGGAGAAACAAAGCCAAATATATTGTATTCATTTGCAATCTCTGCAGCCCTACATATTTGATTTATTAGAAGTGTCCCTGAAAAATAAAAATTTTATTTATAAGTATAAGGCTGCATATTCACTCCAAGATACAAATAATTGAAATGTGCTCTTCACCTTAGACCTAGCAAAATTCCAATTTTTGTCTGTAGAGGGAGGAAGAACCTCTAAAAAAACAAACATTTTACAACCTGGCAATAATTGTGGCATGCAAATTAAATAATTACATTTTAAATTACGCCAACCCTATGAAACTTACAGTACTCCCACAACAATTACTTTTTCCTGGGGTGGGAAGCTACCTACCATCTCCTTTCCCTCTCTTTAAAATGAAACTCAAAGACTAACTCTTGCCACGCTCACATCTGACTTAGTCCTGGCACATACTGTATGAATTTATCATGCAGAGATAACCACTATAACCTGTAGACAACCACTATAACTCGAAAAGCTATATGGGGCAGGACCTCTTGTATTTTGATGTATTTTGCATATATTTTTAGATGTATTTTGCATATATTTCTATATTATCATTGTTTTGATCCGGTCTGTTATTTTGATGTACTTTTCTACTGTACATTTCTCACATCAGAGCAGTCTCTTTATTTCTTCTGACAACTTCCTTGACTACTTGGTGATCAGAAAATGACCAGATGGTGCTGTTGTAACAAAATGTATTTATATTAACAGTACATGTATCCTTTAATATCTTGGGATGAAAACAAAATAAATAATAAATGTACATTGCAAAAGTTCTTAGAATAGCACCCTCATTCATTTTACGTTCACTTATTTTTAAAGTTTACTTATCCTTTAAAATATACTGTATATACATACAGCATTTTTGGATTCTGGCATGATTTTCATTATGTAGTTTTTATCACTAAATTACATGTTGCACATTGCAAGTAATTCATCCTACCATTTAAAATTGTATTCTTCAACCATTAAATGTTTTTTAGTTGAAATATTGGTATGTAGACAGCCAACTCAGTGCATTGTGCCTGATCCTGTGCTTTTAGAAAGGACTTCACAATGGAACTGCTTTCAGTGTACTTGAGGTGTCTCAGTAGGGATTGCAATTCATTTGTCAGGGAGCTATTACTTTCTTACTGTTCTGTTGATAGGCTGCTGGGAGAGGGAATGGGTGATATTACTTCAACTTGCAGTGCAGCAGTAAGAGAGTCACTGATGTTTATAAAGTCACATGGCTGGGTACACCTGGGAAACATGTCTAGCCAAACTCCAAATTTAATATTTAAATATAAAAAAATTGTTTGCTCTCTTGAAAATCAAATTTCAGTGCAGGATTCTGCTGGAGGGTCAATATTAACTGAAGCATTTTGTTTATGACAGAATACCTTTTAAAATGTATATACTGTAAATTGTAAATAACATTTCAACAACAAAAATAGCACATTGTCCACTAATATATTGATTAAGGTCAGTCATTCATGACTTTCGCTGTATGATATCAGCCAACCCAATTTATATGCAGACTCTAAAAAGATTATCTTAATAAGCAATGACCATACTGTTTTGCTGATAGTACAATATAAACACTGTAATGTGTACTAGGCCCTCTACACGAAAGGACCTCTTCTTGTTACCTTCTAGAAATGGGAAATTCACAGATGCTGAGGTGGGTGCCCCAGGAACACCAGTCACCAGACATAATATTAGAAGGAAGATTTGCCACAATCCATCAGATAAGTGCTCAGTGTTTTTAAGCAGCCAGACTGCCTATATGTTGGTGTCCCCTGCACTCATTGTAGTTATACAGTATTTATAGATGACATGTGTAAGAGAGGAAACTATAAAGTGAATTACAGTGTTTAGAAGTGATAATTCAGGTTAATATATCAATACTTAGAGAGGCTATTACTGTATATATGTCAATGCAACAGCAATAAATCAGTCATTTTAATGTTTTATATACACATATTTTTAAGGAATATATATAAAGCATCCTTTTCTGACCAGCCTAAATATTTCTTAAATAATGTGTATGTTGTTGTGGTGATTTATTACTACCTCCATAATAGTTCTGCTTGTGTAAAAATGATTAACTGTAACCATTTTCCTGGAATAGTAATAGCAGTTCCTGAATTCTAAATTAAGCACCTTATATTTAGAAGGGATCTGTCCACAAAATATTAGCCTCCCTTCAAGCCAATGCATTTTTTTCCTGCAGATCCCAAGTGCATAAAGAATTGCATTGTTCACCGTGCATACAGTCTTAATATTTATATAATTGCACCATGAAGACTCATTTCACAAACTGGGTAAAATAGTATTTTTACAAGTGATTGATTCATGCAATTACCTTTACCATAAGTATTTAATCATTAATGTAAGTTTTTTAGTCTGCTCCTGTAGAAAATTCAAAAGCTATCAATGCACGTTCTGTGTAGTTTTCATAATTACTCTCTCCCCGTATCGCTTGGGCTAATGATAACTGCATCATTAAATCTAAGCGGCCTAGAAAGAAGGGGTCAGCCATTTCAGTTGCCCTTTTTAGATATGATAATTGGCTCACATGAATCAAAAGGGCCTCAGAGTTTTAAGTATCTTTGTTCTTTCCCCGTGAGATACACTTACTCCAATTATTTCAAATGTGTTTAAATAGAAAAAAAAACACGAAAAGGTATTTTGTGATCCATGTATTTTATAGTTAATGTCAATTTATAAAACTGCTGAAACATATCATGGATCATGAGGAGCGGTAGGAAAAGGAAACAAGGAGACAGACATTTTAAAAGAATTCTTGTCATTTACAGAGATTAAAGGGATTCTGTCATGATTTTTATGATGTAGCTTTTACTTCTAAATTACACTGTTTAAACTGAAAATAATTCACACTACAATATAAAATGTCACTCCTGTACCAGCAAGTACATTTTTTTTCAAGTTGTAATATTGGTGTTTTAGTCAGCTATCTCATGTCATTTTGCCTGGGCATGTGCTTTCAGAAAGAGCCAGCACTTTAGGATGGAACTGCTTTCTGGCAGGCTGTTTTTTCTCCTACTCAATGTAACTGAATGATTCACAGTGGGACCTGGATTTTTACTATTGAATGTTGTTCTTAGATCTACCAGGCAGATGTTATCTTGTGTTAGGGAGCTGCTATATGGTTACCTTCCCATTCAGTGTCGGACTGGCCCGACGGGACACCAGAAAAAAAACCTGGTGGGCCCCAACCCTTAATGCCCCATCGGGCCAGACCCCTCTCTCGATCTCCGGAAAAAAGTTTGATTTTTTTTATGCACCACGTGCGCATGCACTTGGCACCAAACACCCAGGAGCGACGAGCGGCGCATTCACGCAGGTGCACGTTCACCTCGGAGGGGGGCCCTGGACAGTGGGCCTTGGGCCCCCCAGTTCGACCCTGTTGCCATATTACTCCAACTTGCAGTAGAGCAGTAAAGAGTGACTGAAGTTTATCAGAGCACAAGTCACATGACTGGGGGCAGCTGGGAAACTAACAATATGTCTAGCCCCATGTCAGATTTCAAAATTAAATATAAAAAAAATCTGTTTGCTCTTTTAAGAAATAACTTTCAGTGCAGAATTTTGCTGGAACAGAACAATTAACTCATGTGTTTTGAAAAAAAAATGTTTTCCATAACAGTATACAACACACATTCCTTTAGTGTTTTTTCAGGACAATAAATTGCAACTCATTTAATAATTAAAGGGTGCAGTTTTGCAGTGTATAAAAAAAAAGGTGTATAAATGTATTTACAGTTTCAGGCAAGTTATGCTTCTTTGCTTCAGAATCTCCAATAGGGATGCACCGAATCCACTTTTTTGGATTCGGCCGAACCCCCGAATCCTTCACGAAGGATTCGGCCGAATACCGAACCGAATCCGAACCCTAATTTGCATATGCAAATTAGGGATGGGAAGGGGAAAACATTTTTTACTTCCTTGTTTTCTGACAAAAAGTCACGCAATTTCCCTCTCTGCCCCTAATTTGCATATGCAAATTAGGAATCGGATTCGGTTCAGCCAGGCAGAAGGATTCGGCCGAATCCGAATCCTGCTGAAAAAGGCCGAATCCTGGCCGAATCCCGAACCGAATCCTGGATTCGGTGCATCCCTAATCTCCAATAATCTTCTTTTGTGCAATGGAAGGGCTAGTAGGGCTGAGATCAAATGAAATTCTTGGCTAATCATATTTAAAGGATTGAAATGTTCCTATACAAAATAGGAATGGTAAGTAATATTACATTTCCAGATGCAGGGCAGAGAGATACAGTAAATTAAGTGTATGTGGGGTCCTGAGGTTACAAAGTAATAAAAGGCTTTGTTAACTCAATCACTAAACATTCACCAACATTATACTGTACTTATTACACTCCTATAGGAAACCTGTGCAGTAGGGCATTAAGGCAAAGAGAATATTCCTATAAAGTAGTATTTATAGTATTGAATGATGCATTTACTGTAATATCAGAAATATAAAGTACAATAGAAGCTTATTATATGGTGAGGGAGGTCTCTAATGTGGTCATACCTTGATCTTAAAATCCTCTTTTAGAGAAATGAATAACCTGTGAAATATATAGTTATAAATGGTGTATAATTATATCATTGTTCTAATGGATGGTGTCACAATTTACTGTATTATATAGAATATTTTAAACCTCTAAATATGAGTATATTAGTCCTGAGTTCCATTGCATTTATATGGTCAAGGAATTCTTTGGTGACTAAATACCTTTGTATACTGTAAGCCTTGTACACTATGTTCTGTACTGTGTATTGTGCTTGATTTTGATTGACTGTACAATGTATGCTAGAAATGTTCATCCATTTTGTCTATTGTCTATTTTGTGTTTAGTTATCATTCAAGTTAATCTATGCAGATTTAAAGTTATCCAAATAAAATTAAATATTGTCTTGAGGGACAAGAAACAAACCATTAGAAACAGAAAACACCATATGAACAGTTTTCAAATAAAACCCCTAAAATTATATTACAGGGATGTAAGATTTATAAGGATGGAAGACTTAAATTATGAGGGTAGACTGTCAAGGTTGGGGTTGTTTTCTCTGAAAAAAGACTCTTGCAAGAGGACATGATTACTCTTTACAAGTACATTAAAAAAGCATTATAGACAGAATCATTTTTCCCATAAAAAGGATCACCGCACCAGAGATCACCCCTTTAAACTAGAGGAAAAGAACTTTCATTTGAAGCAACGTAGGTGGTTCTGCTTGATGAGAGCAGTGAGGTTGCTGGATGATTTCTTGTACATTCATAATATCCAAGGCTACTGTGATACTAAAATCTATAATTAGTATAGATATTGGTATATACTGTAAATAGTTTATGCAAGTGTATAGGTTGGTATGAATGTGCGTTTGTGTGTTCACTGGAGTTTATTTAGAGGGGGTTGAACTTGATGGACTTGTTTTCAACCCAAGTTAACTATGTAACCAATAAGCAAATAGCATGGAGTGGTCACCTGTTAAAAAGCAAACATTTTATTGTTGGTTATGGGTTACTAAACATGGGCAAACATAGTGCCTTCTATTACATATTATGGTATGAAACAGTGCCTACAGACAGCATAAAATGGAATAAACGAAAAGTAATGCGGGCCGCATCAGAGCTCACCCAATAGGCTGTGCCTTGTCTGTTGCTGCCTTCGCGAGATGCCGGCTACTCCATGCCAGTTTTGAGCCTTGTGCGACAGATTCTCATTCTAATTCGGAGGACGATGCAAGGACACAGTCGTTGTGCAAAAAGGTGGCTTTATTTCAACACACACAGTGGAAATTTTCTAGCGTGCAGTAGGCTGTGCTGTGTTCACCAACTTGCGTGTTTCTTGCTGAATGCCCGGCCATTAGCGCCTATTTCGAGGGAGAATCTGTCGTAAAAGTAAAATGCTCAATAAATGTTTGTGGGATTAATGTCCATTTCAACGAAAGCAAGCGTGCAATACAAGAGAATGATTGGAGCAACATTAAAAGAATCGCCCCAGTCAAAAGTGCAGTATGTGTATTCTCAAACCCCAAAAAAAGGTAGACTCATTAAGACTTGTTTATACATTTTTGCATTAAAGGGTAAAAATCATGATCGCAGGAACAAACATGTGACAATAAACATTTTTTCCTAAACTGCATTTTTTTTACATTGTAGGCTTGTACCCATGGGACACCAGGGTATTTCCAGCAGATGTCAACCTGTCACCACTGGTCTCTTGCAAACTTCCACTGCTGATTGCTTGCAATATTCCCCTTTTCAGCTTGATCCCCCCATGTTGTTGTGTCCTTCGCAGCCACCTATGCTACCTACTCTTTCTAGCCCTGAATGGAAAGCAGATGCCTAGGGGCAAATTCACTTCGCCGCACTTCACCGCACTTCGCCGCACTTCGCCAGGCGTATTTTCGCCAGCGCTCTGCAAATTCACTAAAATCCGAAGTGGCGCACAGGGGTAGCGTTAGTTTGCGAAGTTGCGCTAGCGTTAATTCGCCAAGCGAAGTGAAGTTTCGATAGCGATGGTTAATTTGCATACGGCGTGAAATTCAAATTTCAATGGAGGAATACGTATCTGCACTACAAGTGCCTAGAAAACCTTCAAATCAGCAAATATAAATTTTATTTTGCCCTACACATGTGCCCACTGTCTAGGTAAGTTGCCATGAGTCAGGAAATGTAGGGGGGAGGAAGGGGAGCCCCAAAAAAAAAATTGATCTTTTTCAGCCTATCACCCATCATGTAAAAAACACGCCAGCGTTTTTTGGGATTTTATAATCCCTATCTACTCTATTGCGCTTCACCAGGTCTGAGGTGGCGAAGGAAGTCTAGCGTAAAAGGTAGCGTTCAGTACACTGCGCAAGTTAGTGAATTTGCGTAGTTACATCGCTAGCGAAAATTCGCCTGGCGTAAGGATGCGAAGTAACACTAGCGAAAATACGCCAGCGTTCGTTAGTGAATTTGCGCAGTAACGAAAATGCCAAACGCTAGCGAATTAACGCTAGCGTTCGGCGCTTAGTGAATTTGCGCCCTAGTGCTTAGTGAAATTTGGGTATTACACCCTTTGGTAATCATTCACTGCAGTAATACCTTTAACTAACTTTATATGAGACTCACCATAGTGACATTTGTTGCATAAAACCAGTTTAATGGGGAGGCAAATTCTTGGCAAAAGGCATTTTCCCCTTGGTATAGTCCTTTCAGTGTTTGGAAAGAACATATCTTTTTTTTTTTCTCTTGGACAATTAGCAGTCTCTGTTTGAAGTCATGATTTTTGGCAGGCAATGTTAATTTACTTGATGCTAAACAGTAATTACATTAAAGAAAACTTTAGCAATTAGCTGCATTTATGCCTATGATAAATGAAATTTTTTTTCAGACATGGTTGAACTGAAAAATTCATGCTTCACCAAACAAGCATTAGTTCTAGGCCAAGGAACATTAAAATTAAAGGGAATTCCACAAAAATGTAACTTTTTGAAAAGAAGAGTCCAGTTATATAAGCCAAAGTTCTACTATCCTAATAGAACAGGATAAGGATAATGGTGGTAAGGCAATTTAAGAAAACTTTCAATGCAGGGGTAATAGGCAATTCACTGAAATGTGCTGTAGCAACACCTTAAGTTTCTAGATGTATATGGAAGAATCAGTTTTAACTTCAGCGGTAGTATTGTGATTAGTGCTCTAACAATGCACACATTCTATCCATTTATAATAAAAAGGCACATAGTTTGCCCATAGCAACCAATAAACAGGTGACCAATGATACCTTCCTATTGCTTGCTATAGATAACTAGATTTGTCACTTATAAGGTTAACATTCGTGATAAACATTTCACAAAATAAATTTCAAAGTTTGCACGTTTGTCACGTCTAAAGCATTTTACAAATGGAAGCACAAGGTGATTTTATTTATTTTACTGACAAAACACAACAATTCATTTTTGGTATTAAAGTGGACCAGTCACCCAGACATAAAAATCTGTATAATAAAAGTCCTTTTTAAATTAAATATGAAATCCAATTTCTTTTTTTTATTAAAGCATTCATAGCTGTTGTAAACTCATTTAAAAATATCAGCTGTCAATCAAATATTGCCTACCCCTCCTCTATGCCTAGGCATACAGGCGGGGCAAACAATTACTTTCACTTTCCATTCAGCACTTCCTAGATGTCACTGCTCTCCCCACATTCCCCCAGCTCTCTTAACGATTTAATTGTGTAGCCAGTGCATGGAGATGGACATTGAGTCCCCCATTCTGGTGCACAAACAAGATTCTGAGATGATACAAGGCTTGTCTTAATAACAGTGTCCACAAAATGGCTGCTGCCTGCTTGCTATCATTTTAAATTCCCAGACTGAAGTAAACAAGATTCAAATAATTTATACAGTGTAATTAAAGTTCATTTTTCTTGATTAACATGATAAAATAGGATTTGGAATAATTTTGTTTGGGTGACGGGTCCCCTTTAATGGCTAATGAAGTACACATAGCAGCCTTCAATCGGGAATAAAGATGTGTTGTGGTTACTCATGATGAGTTTTGGAAGTGAAGAAATGTTCAGCACGTTAAGCTTCAGACACATTAGTTCAAAGTAAACATTTTGATCAGGATTTCTGAGTGTAACTGTAAAAGGAAAGTATTCCAACACCAACTCTTTTCATGTGCTGAGCTGCATTCCGCAAATGTCTATCAGCAAAATCAGTTAATCAATCTACACGTATACTTAATAGTACATGGCATGAAATACATATGTAAAACAGAAACTTAAGGAGGAATATAAACTCCTGATTATAGAATCATTTCTGGATGTGGAAAATTGATTGGAATTTGATTTAATAATCAAATATGGTCATCCTGTATCTTTGTGATCTCACATGGAAACATGCACACATACATTAATTAGTGGCACTGTCTTAAGTGGGACAGACACAGGTCTGTAAAAACCGGCTTAAATGAAAATAAATTGACTATTCAAAATGATCAGACCACACAGGAGGAGTGAAAACACAAAAGGGATGTTGCCCTGCTTGTAATCGCCACATTTTTGATGTTTTTCTTGAAGGCCCGGACTGGCAATCTGTGTGTTTTGGCAAATGCCATTGGGGCTGCTATCAGGTGCCATAGAAAGTCACTATTTAATGGGCTGCTGGGACCTGTTTAGGCCTCTTTGTATTGGAATGCAAGGGCCTATTTTGACTCCCAGTCTACACCAGCTTGAGAGACTGGTGAGGGTGTAGATTCCTTGTAATTCCTGAGCAGGCAAAAGTAAGTGCCTAGGGTGTTCAGGTTATGAGACAATCTCCTTCTAGTGGTACATAGCCCGTATGATTACTAAAAACAAGAGAAAGCAGTAAAACCCCACACTATCTTACTAAAATTAATTGAGATCTAATTATATACAGTAAGTGCTTAGTGCTATTATAAACATATGCTTAGTTCTCAATCAATTTAGCACCAACATACAATTAATGGTATTTCAATCGATTGTGTTAATACAAATAATTATGATTAAAGTGCTTAAGTGCTATAAATTAGGTGCTGTGACCTTCAACAAAATGTATCTACACACAATCGATGAATAATCTAAAAGTTCATGGTTCTTATATGAATTAAATAAGGTGCTAGTGCTGTAGTTATAATTTTAAAGTGAGTTCATGGTATCAAAAAATAAAGCGTTAGCAATTCATGAATAAAAGTTAGAAATGAGAAAATAGTATAGAGGTGGAGTTGTCCAGAAGAAACTAGCTGCGTTGTTCTAAGCCCTGGGACACCACACGTGGGAGGAAGGCAGAACACTGAGGACTGTGGACTTGTTACTACGTTTAACTGTCTTGTAAGGAGAGCTAACTTTGCTATAAAACCAACAAATCCTCAGTGCCTTAGAGATAAAAGGAATGAATGCTACGCTGATAGCGCTACAATTCCATTAAATTTCTCTGGTTCCGAGATTCAATTAAATCTTAAAAAGGGTAAGATTTCAATAATGAGCTTTTTTTAAAAAAAAGGGTTTGAAGGCTCGCCGACGTACGTTTCGCTTACGCTTTATCAAGGCAAATGGGCTTTTCATCCGTTGCATGGCTTTTTAAAGCTTCAGCGTCTGACATCATAGAGATCTCATTGAGATCTCCCGAGATTCTCACACTGTGGAGCCTCATTGCTGCACACCTGTCAGCATGATACTCACAGCTTTCCTAACATGTCAATCACTCCAGTTTGTCTCAGGAATACAACCAGGCTCAATGATTAGATAATCTCCTCCCATAAGGGGAGGATGTCAGGGTTTTTACCACGGATCTATTGGGAAAAGGGTTACCAATGAGATTTACCATAGCAACCAATATAATGTCCAGAAGTAACATTTCGGTTCACTGTTTTTAATCAAAGCGATAATATATGTGTATATAGACTTAGATGAATGCCTGGAAGAGCATATTTTCATTTATACCATTAGGAGAGATTGTATTTAATTTAAAAATCCAGTAACTTTCCCTTCTGAGAAGTGCTTGTTCCAGATCACCCTTTCTGATGCCTAGATTGATTTTTTCTATGGCCCAGAACTTTAAGTCTGCTGGATTCATATTATGGTATTTTTTAAAATGCCAAGCAACTGTAGATAGAGTTGCATCTGTTTTATCAGTCTTGCCAGCATTGCGTATAGAACTGCAATGCTGCTGAACTCTTTATCTTCAGCATTTGGGTTGTCATACCCACATATTTCTTGCCACACGGGCATTCCAAGCAATAAATCACTCCCCTGGATTTTCAATTAATATGTGAATTGACATTATGATGTTTACCAAATCTGTCATAAAAGGATGTAGTTCTTGACATTTTCCCACACATGTTGCATTCACCACATGGAAAACATCCCCTATTACTAGCCAGTTTCTGGGGATTTTTAAAATGACTATTGGACAATATGTCCTTTAAATTCGGACTTCGTTTATAGCAAATTGAAACTCTTTCATCAAGAATGGTACTCAGTGTTTCATCCTCTTTTAGAATCAACCAATGTTTATTGATAATATTTTGTATTTGACAACTGTTTGTGTTGTATGTGGTGATAAATCTCACTGTATTGTAGTCAGTGGATTTCTCTTTTATCTGTAATAATTGTGACCTCTCAGTACATAGGGCTCTATGGTATGCCTTTTTTACCAGTTTCCCGGAGTACCCTCTTTGTTTTAATCTGACTTTTAGTTCCCCGGTCTGTACCTTAAATATTTCAAAGGAAGAGCAATTTCTTTTCAGGCGTAGGAATTCACCTATTGGGGGAGACTTTTTCACTGAATAAGGATGATAGCTGGAGAAGTTTAGCAAGGAATTAGTAGCGGTTTCCTTCCTATAGTTCCTAGTTACTAACTTGCCCCCTTTGTTATTAATTATCATGAGGTCCAGGAAGGAAATCATGGATTCTGATACATTGACAGTCAGTTTTATATTGAGATTGTTGACATTAAGTTTGTCAACAAAATCTAGGGCCTCCTCTTTTTTGCCCAACCATATTAACAGGAAATCATCAATGTAGCAAATCCATTTTAATATCTTCTTGGTATAAGCAGACATCATTTTTCCATATACTATTGTCTCCTCCCAAAACCCCAGAAATAAATAAGCATATGTTGGGGCACAGGAAGTTCCCATCGCGGTCCCCTGGGTTTGTAAATAGAACTTCCCGTTAAAGGTAAAGTAATTATAGTAAAGGATAAACCGCATTAACTTCTCCAGAAATATGATAGTTTCATCTAGTTCTCCCATATATTTCATCAGAAAGTAGTGGAGAGCACATAGTCCTGAAACATGCTTTATAGAAGTATATAAGGATTCTACATCCAATGTAATTAGCAATGTTCCCTTGGGTACTTCTAGTTCTTCTAACTGGTTTAAAACATCCATAGTATCTCTGGCATAAGATTCTAGATTTTCCACTAAGGGTTTGATTCTAATATCTAGATACTGGCTAGCCTTTTCAGTAAGGTTGCCATTGCCAAATTTGCCAGAGATGATTGGTCTTCCTGGTGGTACTTTAATGTTTTTATGTATCTTAGGTAAAAGATAAAAGCTGGATATTCTTGGGTGATCCACAGTCAAAAACTGTTTCTCTTTTCTATTTATTATATGTGCTTTAAAAGCTTCATTGACCATTATATCGTAGCATTGTTTAATGCTACGATATTAATCAATATGCTCAATAAGGGACTCTCCTTTTCCCCCACTTTCGAAATCGACAATTTTGAAATAATTAAGGATCTTAATCTTTTTACTAGAAAATTACTTCTGAAAAAACATTTTGGTCTAGATAAGGGTAATAGTGGTGAACCTGTCATACCCACAGAGATACAAGCACTACAGGACTTAGAGGAATTATTACAAGAAAATGAACCAGAGAGTATTAGATCAGATACTTTATTAGAAACTTGGCGAAGTAAGCTAAAAGTTAAGTCACAGTTTACTCCAGCCTCTTCCATTTTTCCTAATGTAGGAATTTTCCTGAATCTTGTGGTAAATGATATCTTAGAAAAACGTATCTGTAAGAGAAAAAATGGCTATTAAGGAAATGCAAAAATGGGATGATGTACAGATAAGGGTGGCAATGTGGTTATCTGGCCGAATGATACAGTATGTATCTAAGGGAAGCTTATAAACAACTTTCCACAAACAGTTATAAAGAAATTTTGGGTGACCCAACGGATAACTTTAAACAATGCTACGATATAATGGTCAATGAAGCTTTTAAAGCACATATAATAAATAGAAAAGAGAAACAGTTTTTGACTGTGGATCACCCAAGAATATCCAGCTTTTATCTTTTACCTAAGATACATAAAAACATTAAAATACCACCAGGAAGACCAATCATCTCTGGCAATGGCAACTTTACTGAAAAGGCTAGCCAGTATCTAGATATTAGAATCAAACCCATAGTGGAAAATCTAGAATCTTATGCCAGAGATACTATGGATGTTTTAAACCAGTTAGAAGAACTAGAAGTACCCAAGGGAACATTGCTAATTACATTGGATGTAGAATCCTTATATACTTCTATAAAGCATGTTTCAGGACTAAGTGCTCTCCACTACTTTCTGATGAAATATATGGGAGAACTAGATGAAACTATCATATTTCTGGAGAAGTTAATGCGGTTTATCCTTTACTATAATTACTTTACCTTTAACGGGAAGTTCTATTTACAAACCCAGGGGACCGCGATGGGAACTTCCTGTGCCCCATCATATGCTAATTTATTTCTGGGGTTTTGGGAGGAGACAATAGTATATGGAAAAATGATGTCTGCTTATACCAAGAAGATATTAAAATGGATTCGCTACATTGATGATTTCCTGTTAATATGGTTGGGCACAAAAGAGGAGGCCCTAGATTTTGTTGACAAACTTAATGTCAACAATCTCAATATAAAACTGACTGTCAATGTATCAGAATCCATGATTTCCTTCCTGGACCTCATGATAATTAATAACGAAGGGAGCAAGTTAGTAACTAGGAACTATAGGAAGGAAACCGCTACTAATTCCTTGCTAAACTTCTCCAGCTATCATCCTTATTCAGTGAAAAAGTCTCCCCCAATAGGTGAATTCCTACGCCTTAAAAGAAATTGCTCTTCCTTTGAAATATTTAAGGAACAGGCCGGGGAACTAAAAGTCAGATTAAAACAAAGAGGGTACTCCGTGAAACTGGTAAAAAAGGCATACCATAGAGCCCTATGTAATGAGAGGTCACAATTATTACAGATAAAAGAGAAATCCACTGACTACAATACAGTGAGATTTATCACCACATACAACACAAACAGTTGTCAAATACAAAATATTATCAATAAACATTGGTCGATTCTAAAAGAGGATGAAACACTGAGTACCATTCTTGATGAAAGAGTTTCAATTCGCTATAAACGAAGTCCGAATTTAAAGGACATATTGTCCAATAGTCATTTTAAAAAGCCCCATAAACTGGCTAGTAATAGGGGATGTTTTCCATGTGGTGAATGCAACATGTGTGGGAAAATGTCAAGAACTACATCCTTTTATGACAGATTTGGTAAACATCATAATGTCAATTCACATATTAATTGAAAATCCAGGGGAGTGATTTATTGCTTGGAATGCCCGTGTGGCAAGAAATATGTGGGTATGACAACCCAAATGCTGAAGATAAGAGTTCAGCAGCATTGCAGTTTTATACGCAATGCTGGCAAGACTGATAAAACAGATGCAACTCTATCTACAGTTGCTTGGCATTTTAAAAAATACCATAATATGAATCCAGCAGACTTAAAGTTCTGGGCCATAGAAAAAATCAATCTAGGCATCAGAAAGGGTGATCTGGAACAAGCACTTCTCAGAAGGGAAAGTTACTGGATTTTTAAATTAAATACAATCTCTCCTAATGGTATAAATGAAAATATTCTTTTCCAGGCATTCATCTAAGTCTATATACACATATATTAACGCTTTGATTAAAAACAGTGAACCGAAATGTTACTTCTGGACATGGTTGCTATGGTAAATCTCGTTGGTAACCCTTTTGACCATATATCCGTGGTAAAAACCCTGACATCCTCCCCTTATTATTTAATCATTGAGCTGTGAGTATCAAGCTGACAGGTGTGCAGCAATGAGGCTCCACAGTGTGAGAATCTCGCAAGATCTCAATGAGATCTCTATGATGTCAGACGCTGAAGCTTTAAAAAGTCATGCAACGGATGAAAAGCCCATTTGCCTTGAAAAAGCTTAAGCGAAACATACGTCGGCGAGCCTTCAAACCCTTTTTTTTTTAAAAAAAGCTCATTATTGAAATCTTACCTTTTTAAGCTTTAATTGAATCTCTGATCCAGAGAAATTTAATGGAATTGTAGCGCTATCAGCGCAGCATTCATTCCTTTTATTCTCTAAGGCACTGAGGATTTGTTGGTTTTATAGCAAAGTTAGCTCTCCGAACAAGACAGTTAAACGTAGTAACGAGACCACAGTCCTCAGTGTTCTTCCTTTCTCCCACGTGTGGTGTCCCAGGGCTTAGAACAACGCAGCTAGTTTCTTCGGGACAACTCCACCTCTATACTATTTTCTCATTTCTAACTTTTATTCATGAATTGCTGACGCTTTATTTTTAATTGTTTGATACCATGAACTCACTTTAAAATTATAACTACAGCACTAGCACCTTATTTAATTTATATAAGAACCATGAACCTTTAGATTATTCATCAATTGTGTGTAGATACATTTTGTTGAAGGTCACAGCACCTAATTTATAGCACTTAAGCACTTTAATCATAATTATTTGTATTAACACAATCAATTGAAATACCATTAATTGTATGTTGGTGCTAAATTGATTGAGAACTAAGCATTTGTTTATAATAGCACTAAGCACTTATATAATTAGATCTCAATTAATTTTAGTAAGGTAGTGTGGGGTTTTACTGCTTTCTCTTGTTTTTAGTATCCCTATTCTGGTTTATATACCTCTACACAGCCTGAAATTGGGTAATATAAGTGAGTGAACATTAATTACAAGTGAACTATATTTTTGTTTGTGATCATAGCCACATAACTGCATAACAGTTCCCCAATAGTTTCCTTAGATATCAACCCTCTAGCTCATTGCAATAGTATTGGAATAATAATAGACATAATAGACGTTAAAGGAAAACTATACCCCCCAAACAATGTAGGTCTCTATAAAAAGATATCGCATAAAACAGCTCATATGTAAAATCCTGCTTCACGTAAATGAACCATTTTCATAATAATATACTTTTCTAGTAGTATGTGCCATTGGGTAATCATAAATAGAAAATTGCCATTTTAAAAAATAAGGGCCGCCTCCTGGGATCGTAGGATTCACTGTACACACATACAAACCACATGTAAGGTCACATGAGCCAATTAACAGACAGAGTTCTGCCTTTTGCTTCCTCACTTCTTCCTGTTACAGTTAGAGTTGTAGTATTTCTGGTCAGGTGATCTCTGAGACAACACACAGACCATCACAAAATGGTGGCTCAAGGCAAGAGATGTAAAAGGGAAATATTTACCCAAATATATATTCCAGTTTTGTAAGATTCTTTAATATGCCACTTAATATGATTATAAACTATCTGTTGCTTAAGTGTTCATTTTGGGAGTATAGTTTTCCTTTAATAGATATATGCTAACATTTAAATTTGGCATTGCTTCTGATGCACCCAGATATTTGAACATGAACACACTCTGATGCAGCATGTGCATACCACATGAAATGATGTCATTTGGCACCAAATTTGTAATTTTGTATTCTTTTGTGCTTTGTGTTACATTTCCATAATTATGTTCTTGTGTTTGCTTTCTGGTTTGATTGTCTGATTATTCCTGACTAAGCTATTTGCTGCCTGCCCTGACTCTTGCCTGTTTTGATTGCTCTTCTGCCTAATTCTTGTCTGTGCTATTGGAATTCTCTCTGCAGTGTTTAGGCTCCTTGTCCATCACATAGCAGAAAGTTCTGGGCCCCCAAAAGGGCATTGGTGACAACCATTGTTGGCAGGGCTCTCCTGCTTCACTGAAGAGGGTTTTCTCATGCAGACCCAAGGCTCTTGGTTAACAGTCTGTTACAGGCAACTACACAGAAATGCAATTGTTTTCATGATTAAAATCACAACAGCCTCAACTATAATCACATGGACTTGCTGTTAGTCAGAAAATCTCTGGAGCTGTAGGCGCTTATGGGTAGAATGAACTTCAGATGGACAATATTGATTATGCTAGGGTAAGGCCACACATTAGTTCCCTACGCTTCTCTCGCCTAATGAATATTAATGAAGCAGACAGAAGTTAATGCGATGAAATCAGAAGCTTCCTGTTTCCACTGAAATCAGTATTGCATTTAAAAGTACAGTTTCTGCCTGTGTGCAGTTACACAGAGCTGAGCTGAGCAGAGATCAGCAGCTCAAAATGCCTGCTTTGGTGTTTTTCATGCAGATCTCCTCTCTGTTCTGCTCTGTGTAGCCGCATACAAGCAGAAAATGTACTTTTAAATGCAACACTGTTTTCAGCACACTCGCTTCTCTCTGCCTCACTAATATTCATTAGAGGAGACTAACAGAGGGAATGCATGTGTGCCAGAAGAAGACTAAACTGGGCATGATAGAAAGAGGCATACTCTAAGAATGTAAGATTGTGGAGGATGTAGCTTCACCTTATCAATTCAAAACTGATAAGAAGAAGGGTAACATATTGGAAAGTTCGCACTTTCTGCGTGAACGATCGTTGTCCAGAAAATGCTCCTGGCAAGCTCAGTGCTACCATCATCCCATGAATGGGTTTCTAACTACATACTATCAGGCTGCTTTCCCTTGTGTAGCACATGTTTGTGGTGTTTATACAAAGGGCCTGTAGGTGTCACTGTGCACAAGAGTTATACTGTGTACATAGAACTTTCTAGACTGTTTTAAAGTATTAGAGTTGAAGTGTAATGGCTGCATGAACCTGCTAAATAAAGCCCTGTTATACTCTACTCATCCTCGGCTACCAAAACATAACAATGTTCAATCAAGTAAAATATACATCCTAGTAATAAAGTTTTCACAGATCCAGCCTCTGTTTTTGGTGTACTTGTATTTTGTATTTTAGCTAAAGAATTCATGATATCAGGAATTAATGGATATAGAAAATAAAAATTAGCTGCACCAAATCTCCAATGACCACATCTATAAATAGCATTGCCTTAGTGCAATTTTCATAAAAAAACAAAAGATATATCATGTCCATATTTATAACCACCACATGGATAGAATTCAAGTGTACTGAGAAAACACTGAGACTACTAAAACAGTAGGTGCTAAGATGTTGATGGTTTATGTTACATTTAAAATTATTTTAACAGTCAGTGAAGATTTCTTGCAAATGAAACTGCAAATACATCACTTTTTAAAAAAAAAAAAACAAAAAAACCCTTACCAGTTCAGATTAATGGCGGGTAGATTGTGATTCCTAATTGTGCTAATGTCCCCCTGTGGAAGTAGTCTGAAGAGATAGTTTTGTGAATATATATAAGGAAACAGTTTATTTCCTCTCATAGATACACCCAAAAGTTTGATGGACTCATACATAGTAAGTAAGGTTGAAAACCTTTTTTTTATATTTCATTTTTTTTTTTATTAACTACCTATCTGCCAGTTGATCCAGAGGAAGGCAAAAAACCCATCTGAAGCCTCTCCAATTTGCCTCAGAGGGGGAAAAATTCCTTCCGATGGCAATCGGACTAATCCCTGGATCAACTTGTACTATGAGCTATTTCCTATAACCCTGTATTCCCTCACTTGCTAAAAAGCTATCCAACCCCTTCTTAAAGCTATCTAATGTATCAGCCAGTACAACTGATTCAGGGAGAGAATTCCACATCTTCGCAGCTCTCACTGTAAAAAACCCCTTCCGAATATTTAGGCAGAACCTCTTTTTTCTAATCGGAATGGGTGACCTGGTGTCAGCTGTAAAGACCTACTTGTAAATAAAGCATTAGAGATATTATTATATGAACCCCTTATATATTTAAACATAGTTATCATATCACCCCTTAAGCGCCTCTTCTCCAGCGTGAACATCCCCAATTTGGCCAGTCTTTCCTCATAGCTAAGATGTTCAAAACCTTTTACCAGCTTAGTTGCACTTCTCTGTACCCTCTCTAATACAATAATGTCCTGTTTGAGTGATGGAGACCAAAACTGTACGGCATATTCTAGATGGGGCCTTACAAGTGCTCTATACAGTGGAAGAATGACCCCCTCCTCCCTTTACTCTATGCCTCTTTTAATACAGCTCAAGACCTTATTTGCCCTTGATGCTGCCAACTGGCATTGCTTGCTACAGCCAAGTTTATCATCTAGAAGGGCTCCAAGGTCCTTTCCCATAATGGATTTGCCTAGTGCAGTCCCATTAAGGGTATAAGTGGCTTGGATATTTTTACATCCCAGGTGCATGACTTTACATTTATCAACATTGAATCTCATTTGCCACTTAACTGCCCAGACCTTACTCTAAGTAGAGAATGTACCATTAACAACCACCCTCTGTACCCGATCCGGTAGGCAGTTTCCTATCCATGTGCAAACGACTTCATTAAGCCCAACAGACCTTAGTTTAGAAAGCAGTCGTTTGTGGGGCACAGTATCAAACGCTTTGGCAAAATCCAAATAGATCACATCTACTGCTCCCCCACTGTCCAGAATGTTACTTACCACATCGTAAAATACAATCAAATTCGTATGACATGACCTATCCTTCATAAAGCCATGCTGATTGTTGCTCAATGCCATTCATTAGGACAACATTTTGAATGTGATCCCTTAACAAGCCTTCAAATAATTTGCCCACCACAGATGTCAAGCTTACTGGCCTATAATTGCCAGGCTGAGATCGTAATCCCTTTTTAAATATTGGAATAACATCAGCTTTTCTCCAATCCATACCAGATGACAGTGAATCTGAGAAAATCAGAAATAAGGGCTGGTCTAAAACTGAACTAAGCTCTCTTAGAACCCGGGGGTGTATGCCATCAGGCCCTGGAGCCTTGTTTACATTAATTTGGATTAAAGCTTTTTGAATCATATCCTGAGTCAGCCACTGACTAGATTGAGCTGAACCATTCGTGCAGTTATAAAGTGAGCCTGTGAACCCAGACTCCTCTATTGTATACACTGAAGAAAATAACTGATTTACACATTTGCCTTTTCTGGTACCATTATTTAATGGAGCAACACTCTCAACCTGCATCTTTTTACTATTAATATATTTCTCATACCAAGCATGCTTGAAGTGCCACTTGAAACTTAGTATGAGCTGAAATGTGACAAATAAAGGATTTTTAAAGAGACTTGCTTTCTTCAAATATTTCTGTACAAAAATAATTTGAAGAAAGTCTGGCCAAGCTGGAATGTTTACACTGGAGAAGAGGTGCTTAAAGAGAGAAATGATAACTATGTATAAATAAATAAGGGGATCATTTTATAAACTCTCTGATGCTCTATTCAGCAGGAGAACCTTCCAGCACGTGCAAGGGCACCCGCAGAGATTAGAACAAAGGAGGTCCTGTCTTAAAGTGCAGAAATATTTTTTTTTAGTTGTTCATTTCTCTGCTTGAAGTGGTGGTACTGGCAGGTACTTTCGATAGTTTCAAAAAAGTGTTAGATGACTTTTTAACATGGGAGAAAAAATTTACAAGTACAAAAATTGATCCAGATTATTTTTCACCATCTGATTTCTTTGTCTTCCTCTAGAGTTAGGCTGGTTTCATCATTGTAGCTATTAAAAAAAAAAAGAAAGAAAAACAAAAAGTGATCTTAATGGAGCTCAGCATATGGCTCCTTACTAGGGATCAACAATCATTGAAAGAACAGTTTAGCTGAGAAATTTATATTTTTGACAAATCTGTGCTAGAAGTTCACCATCTGTTTTTATTGCTTGAAAACTATGTGTAATTTCCCCTTCCTGATAACTAAAATGCATTGGGTGGTATTTTGCTAATTTTTTTTCAGTTTTGCATTCAAATGGATAGAAGAAAAGCCCAAATGGCAAATGGCCAATGAACAACTCCAGGAAGATCAAAGAAGGTCTAAAGTTACTTGTGAATATTGTTACAATTAGAAGATACCTATGTTAAGCCAAGCTATCGGCAAGAAGTCCCATTGTTGAAAAAAAAAAAGATGTGCTGAAGAGGTTACTGTTTGCCAAAGAACACATTGACTGGCCTAAAAAAATGGTGCAACATTTTGTGGAGGGATTAAAGCAAGATTGTTCTTTGTGGGTCCAGGGGTCACAGAATGTTTGTCAGATGACCTCCAAACACCAAATTCAAGCCACAGTACAGTGTGAAGACAGAGAAGCATGGTGGCACAAGCATAGTGATATGGGGATGTTTCTCATACTATGGTGTTTGGCCTATTTATCACATACCAGGGATCATGGATCAGTTTCAATACATCAGAATACTTGAAGAGGTCATGTTGCCTTATGCAGAAGAGAAAATGTCCTTGAGATGGATGTTTCAACAAAACATTTTGATTCCACTCCAACAAGATTGATGTTCTGGAATGACCAACCCAATCCCCAGACTTTAATCCAATAGAAAACTTTTGGTGTGACATAAAAAAGGCTGTTTCTGAGGTAAAACCAAGAAATGCAGAAGAATTGTGGAATGTAACAGGTGCCAGGAGTTGGCCGACTCCATACAAAGCAGATGTGAGGCAGTTCTCAGAAACAGTGATTATACAACTAAATATTAGTTCAGTGATTCAAAGGAAAGCAACATCTTGAAACATTTTTCAGTTTATACAGTGAATGTTTGAGTTTGTAACGAAAAATGCAGACACTGCTATTTTTTGGAACAGCCTAATTTTTCCTTTTCTTCACTTTCTCTAAAGGAATAACACACATTTCATAAATAGTTCTTCATGTTTTCATTTGGAATAGAATGTGCAGTGTTCCCAATGCATTTGCGTGCATCTATGTTTTTAGAGAATGGTTACAGTGTATGTTTCACTTGTAACATGTAAGGAATGTGTTAAACATCCCTACTGTAAGGAAGAGTATCTATGCCATAGAGAGGAACTGCTCCCATGAGTATAGTGGAAAGTGACTGTCGTTTCTATTTCCTGGTCTTTATAAGGAGTGGAAGAACAAGATTCTGTCTCTTTGGACTCCACCTGGTGCTGGGGGTGGATGGGAGTGGTTTTAGTGTAATCCATTGGAGCACCCATGGGAGAAGACAAGTCTAGTGTGAGTAATGCCCACTGTGTGTGATATAATCTTTATAAGAGGTGGAAGCACACAATTCTGTCTCTTTGGACTCTACCTGGTGCTGGGGGTGGATGGGAGTAATTTTAGTGTAATTCCTTGGAGCACCCATGGGAGAAGACAAGTTTAATCTGAGTAATGCCCACTGTGTGTGATATGATATTATACCCATGAATTTTTGGGGGGTTATTTACTAAAATCTGAAAATTTCTATTTTCTCAAAACCACTTTGAACAAACTCGCATCCACATTTTTAACTGTATTATTGCCCAAAAACCACAAATTATTCTTATTATTGTATGAAACCAACCCAGCACAGATCATGATATCTTCCAATTATAAATGGGACATCTGCCATTGACTTCAACAGTACCTTGGCAGTTTTGAGATGGAGTATTTTGGACTTTTAACAGCATTGTGGCTTAATAAATCACAAAATATTTGAGGTTTTTTTTCCTACGAAAAAATGGTGGTTTTCCCCTTTAAAACGCTAACCAGAAAATAATCTGAGTTTAGTAAATAACCCCCTTGTTGTACAGGCAGGTGTATGGCAGGTGTTATTACTCCACTCTATAAAGTCAAATCCTGACAATTTCACGTTTTTAATATTACATACAATTTTTATGTTATTTATTTTAAGTATTTAAAATTGAATATGTGAATTACAGGCATAGTAAACTTTAAGTCAGGTTAGGTATGCAGAATTGATGTGAGATTTTATGATGTGTTACTTGATCAGAGTTACAGTTAATAACACCTTAGTCATGTGTAATAACTGTCCTACATCAAAAAGAAAACAATCCATCTGACTTTTCCTATTGGCGTGCTTAAAAGAAATGTACCCACTGCAGGACCTCAAGCAGTAAGAGCATGTGAAACGAGATACAGTTAAACAAAGGATTCCAAAGCTTTCAGCAAAAATGTCCCGGAGAAAAATAATCTCATAGAAGCCAAGAAATACAGACTGCCTGCTGCTGAAAATCATGCAGCTATGAATAGTCCTGCATTTTATTTCTGTGAAAAGTTCCTGAATATTATCAGTAAAACAAGTGATTGGATTGTTCCTGTGTTTTAATTGTTTGGTGCTTCACAGGGTATTCAAGGGTTAAGGTGAGAAAAATACTACCAATGGGGATGTGTGTATTCATGGATTATTCATAGATACTGTTCTGATATGCATAGCTATGAGAGACATGTCATCCTCTGACACCTACCCATAATATTTGGTATCAAATTTAGAAGAAATTGAGCAATTTTAGATTATTTTAAGGTTTACATATCCTTTAAAGGTTCATCCCCTTATCCCCTTGAACTATTAGCTATAATTAAACAGCACTGGTGTTACATTGTATATATATATCTGTAGGATGATCTGTTACTGGGCATTTCATCAGTCAACTACAGGAAGAAACTGAAAGCAAAACCTGATTAGTTGCTATTGACAATTGTCCTTATGCACACTAACTCCTCTTTTCATAAATTCAAATATTTTATTCTCTGGAAGTTACTTAGGCTGAGCTGTACATTTGCTGAGCTGCATCAGTTTAGAGGTGGCAGTAAGGTGTCTACCTAATTGAATTCCAATGTTATAACAGATGCCATTTTCTCATTGATTCATAGTAAAGTGACTAAAACTGCACCTCAAGGTCTTAATCTTGAAATGTTTCTAGATAACAGGACAGGTCAGCAAGTGGGCTTTCCAATTTAGCAATACTATAAGGTATGGAATTCTGCTATGGAATGTATATTACAAATAAAATAATTACACAAACAAAGGTTAAATAGAACTCATCAGGAGCTGCATGCTTATGCAGGGTGAGCATTGTATATGCAGTAGCCAATAGAAATTTAGTTTATTCAGTCAAAGGTCAGGTTTTTGCTTTTGCAAGGAGCCTTTACTTAGGGGTCTTATTACACAGATTTATGGCTTTGTGGGGTTATTCTGATGTTTCCAGTAGTTTAAACTTGTAAATAATGATTAATGCATTCTAAGTTATGCAAGATCAGAAGACTCCTGCTCTCCAACTGATTTGGGAATCTGGGTCTGTGCTGGTGTATGTAAATCTATATAATATGGCAGGACTCCTGGGAGATTCATGTAAAAAACAAAACAAAACAGAACAGATAATGTTCGTCTGCCTGACTCAATCCACTAAACATGAAAGTCTGTGAAATATTCATTGTTTCTTTTCATTCATTCATTACATTTTACTATGAAAAGCATTTATAAAATGCAGGGTATGCACTTTTGTAGCCCTTTGGATTTACATTTGGGTTCATGAACCCTTGTATACTTAGGCTGACAGGATATATATAGGGAAAGTTGTGCTCACCACTAATGTTTAAACCATTGAGCAGGGCCTGCAATGAGGCTGTGACCACAAAATACATATAGACAAATACAAGAGTCCTCTGCACTCAACCCATTATCAATATATGTAAGACATAGAGACATTTTATGCCATAAGCTATAACAAAAATGCCTTACCCTTTAAACAAAACAGGGATTTTTGTCCATATATTGCAATATATTTAAGATGGACAACTACGTCAGTCATCCCATATCTGGCCAGTCCTAAACTCAACTTTAAAAATCAGATAAAGGATTGCACACTTTGATTGAAAATAAAAGATATTTATTACATCAAGAAAATGGATTACAAAGAAAAATGATTTCAACATAAATGTCATTAGTCCAATGCGTTTGGACCAAAAGTGTTCTTCCTCAGGGGAAATTAAATCAAAAATTTAAAAAAATGCCCTTTTCTTTTAATTTTTGATTTAATTTTCTCAGAGGAAGACCACTTTTGGTCCAAACGCATTGGGCTCATTTTTCTTTGTAACCCTTTTCTTGATGTAATAAATATCTTTTATTTTCCATCGGAGTGTGCAATCCTTCATCTGATTTTAATGTATGCTACTTTGGAGACTCTCATGGGGAGCCTCCTCTGGATTTGCACCTCCAATTTATTTACTGTGTGTGTGCCTCCTAACTCTATATCTGTACTAAACTCAACTTTAATCTGATTCATTAAGAATTCTAATACAGGTATAGGACCTGTTATCCAGAATGCTCGGGACCTGGGGTTTTCCAGATAAGGGATCTTTCTGTAATTTGGGTCTTCATGCCTTAAATCTACTAGAAATTAATTTAAAAATTAAATAAACCCAATAGGCTGGTTTTGATTCCAATAAGGATTAATTATATCTTAGTTGGGATCAAGTACAAGCTACTGTTTTATTATTACAGAGAAAAAAAAAATCGTTTTTAAAAATTTGGATTATTTGGATAAAATGGAGTCTATTCCGTAATTCGGAGCTTTCTGGATATCGGGTTTCCGGATAAGGGATCCTATACCTGTACTTCATTATACATTTTACTCAGGGACTAAGTTTTACCTGTAACTTACTTGCTGTTTTCAAGATTAAAACTCCCAAACTTGGCTGAGCTTTTATTTGCCAACAGTGGGATCACCTGATTATAGTTGTAAACGGTGGGAGCTACAACATGGAGCTGGCCACTGCTCCTGTATAAATTATAAGGGAAAGTTTTGCTCACCACTAATTTTTAAACCATTAAGCTGGGGGTGCAATGAGGCTGTGACAACAAATACAAAAGGTCCTCTGCATTCAACCCAATATATTTATTTAAGACATTGAGACATGTTGTGCTTTAAGATACCAAAAATGCCTTACCCTTTAACAAAACAGAGATTGTTTGCCCATATATTGCAATATATTTAAGCTGGCCAACTACGTCAAAGTCATCCCATATCTGGCCAGTCCTACAATCAACTTTCATCTGAATCATTAAGAATTCAATTACTTCATTATACATTTTACACAGGGACTAAGTTTTACCTAATACTTACTGTACTTATATAGGGTTTTTTTTTAAAGATTTCCAGCATTATTGTAACAGATGTGTGTCTGATACACCAAAATGGATGCTACTGCATGTGCGCTTTGTTGCAGACTCACCAACTGCACTGAATATTTTAAGTCTGGGGCTGACATTGGTTCCAGATTCTTTAGGTGAAAGGGTGCCATTGAGAAAGGGCTCAAAGGGAACTTGGTGGCCAGCTACCGCCTGGTCAGGAGGTGGCAGTAGTTCCAGGGTTCCTCTTCATCAGTAGGCAAAACAACACCCAATTCGAAACAGAAGGCAGGAAGGGCTGAGCAACGCCAATCAAAACTATACAAACGTGCAACATTTTGATGTGGGTACCTTTAAGGAAAGTGGTTTTAATGTGCAACTAACTGGGGCAAATTCACTAAAGGGCTAAATGTCACCAGCGAACGCTTCAGGCGAAAATGAGTTACCACTAGGTAGGTCCTGGGCAATGAACACTGGTGACTTTTCGAGCATTACTTTGGCAGTGAGATCATTTTAAAGTAAAATGGCATTGATTGCTTATACCTAGCGAAACTTTGTTAGTCCTCTTATGCTTAGGTCAATTTGAATAGGGCAGGTAAATTAAAGTTGTATGGCCGTCTTTATTAGAGATGTTGGTGCAAATGCTTGAAGTGGCCACTTTTTATTACAAATGTCCAAGGAACCAAAATAAAGACAAAAGAGATCATATAATGCCCTACACCTGAGCCCAACCTAAAACAAATTTTCCATGCCCCTCAAATGAAAGGGGAAAAATGTAAACACAAAAAAGTTTAATAGTTAGGACTTTTGCAGGCAATCCCGCTTAAAAAAGGAAAAAGTTGCCAGCGTTTTTACAACTTTATTGCATTTCCGGCAGACAGGATATGATGTAACAGTGACATAAGATTGAGGAAGATGTAACTTCATTTTAGCAGTTCACCTGGTCTGAGGTGGTAAATAGAGATGGGCGAATTTTTTCGCCTTGTTTTGCCGCGAAAATGACGCCCATAGACTTGTATGGTGTTGCGCGTCGGGAAAAAAAAAACACGTGTTAAACAAATTTTGCCACAAAACATATATTGACGCTCATAGCCATTTCGCCGGCTGCGAATTTTGGGCAAAACGAAAAGGGTCAAATTCGCCCATCCCTAGTGTTGAAGTAAACGCTGGCTGAAGAGGTAACGGTCAGTAATATTTGCACTTTACTGAATTTGCAGAGTAATGACCATCCAGAGCGTGAACGAATGCTATAGATGGTTTGCTAGCGAATTGTCCTCTACGTCTGTTAGTGTGTCAGTGATGTCCCTGTGGATGAGATTTCTGGCAAATTGATGCTAGTGTTGGCCACTTCGCCCGTCAGTCAATCTGCCCTATTGAGTCCAAAAAGTGCTAGATACCCTCTGCGCTTGCAGTAAATGAGCCCTAATAATTCTAACCAACCTTGTACTATAAAATAATTACTTTTTTAAAAAATGATTTATCATTCATTTACATTTATTTGTAAATAAATTAGCTACTGAGAGCAGCATCTGTTTCTGCACTACGTGTAGTCCTGACTATATGCACCATTAACATGTAAAACAGTAATCAGAATGTCTTGCATGAATTGTAATTAACAGACTTGTGAAGAAGGAGAATAGCAAAACTATGCAGGGCACTTTGGGAACTGGAGTCAGGTGACTAAGAGAGCTTACTGCAGTGAACGCTGCAAAAAGTGCTTAGATCACTTACCATCTCCCATGGAATCCATTTTATCCAAATAATCCAAATTTTTTAAAAATAATTTCCTTTTTCTCTCTAATAATAAAACAGTAAATTGTACTTAATCCTAACTAACATATAATTAATCCTTATTGTAAGCAAGACCAGCCTATTGGATTTATTTAATGTTTACATGATTTTCTAGTAGATTTAAGGTTATCATGATCCAAATTATGGAAATATCTGTAATTTGGAAAACCGCAGGTCCCGAGCATTTTGGATAACAGGTCCCATACCTGGATTTATAATTCACAAGATTACACATGGATTTAAGGGAATAAATACATAGAACAACCACTGCTTTTGGAAGCTATAAGGAAAGATGTCTCTACTGCACAAAGATATTTATAGGGATTTTTATTAGTTGTTTCATATATAACTGGCCTTAGCAGTTATGAAGATTTTGTTCAGTTTTACAGTATTATAGTTAGTTTTACCTCCATGATGATCAGTTTTTTTTACTGAATAGACCTGTTACTCAGGGCGTCTGACGCATTGATTGGTAGGAATAGTCAATGTCTATACAGGCAAGACCACACAGGCACTTTAAGTGAATATGCTGTACAATTTGCACTTGTATAAAATGATGTTTTGAGATTTCTCTAGAGGCTTCTTTATTGGAAAAAAAGACATCTGTTCTGACACCTTTATGCCACAGTGATAAAAACTGTTTTCACTGCTCCTGTGAGGACGTGTGCACATGAAGATGTACTGTAGTTCTCTTTTTAGAGAAGCAGGCAGAATATCAGAATTTATTTTTGTCATGCTCAGCACATGGAAATGCCACTGTTACAGTAATATATCCATTTTTATGTCACAAGGCATGTTTTTCCCAGGCATGCAGTAGTATATGGCAATATTCTTTTGATTTTAGATTCTTTGAAGATATTAAAAAGAATAGTGATCATTTATGATCACTTAACAAGCAAATCAATGTAAAATATTGATTTTATTTATTTTTGCATCTGCAGAACCTTGCACATTACTTGGCCAAGACTATCTATGCCCATTTATGTTTGATAAATGACCATATGGCTTCATAGGCAACAAAACAGATTTTTTAGAGTCGCATGAATCACCTCTGATTGGCTTATTAGCTCTTCTCAATTTGATACTGGTATCAAGTACAAGTGAATTCTTTAACCAATGGTAGGAAAGAGTTACATATCCTGTCCCTGAATGCAAACCATGACTTTCAGGTGGTTATTTATCAAAATCCAAAATTTTCCAACTATTTTCTGAAAACCATTCCAACCAAATCCTCACAGACTTTCCCCCCTTATTTATCAATAAATGTTCATGAAAATTTTGTGTGGGAAAAGACTCGATAGAATTGTGAAAAAAATCAAGTTTTTCGGATTTGTCGCCGAAACCTATGACTTTTTTGGATTTGACGCACGAAACCTGAGATTTTTTTGGTTTTGATGCCCAAAACCACAAAATCTTGGGATTATTGAACGAAACCCATCACAGATCAGGATATCTTCAAAATGTCAACGGGACACCTGCCATTGACTTCTACATGAACTCAGCAGGTCTTTTAACAGCATCACGGTTTAATACATCACAAAAAAAAAAATCTAGTTTTTTTTTACGAAAGAATTGTGTTTTGTGCAGGTAGGGAGCTAGGGGTTTCACTTGTAGAAACTGTACCCATATAGGGAACCCCATAGTCAGTGCACAGGGAGTTAGTTAATCCTTCCCATTCAGCAATCATGGGGCTAGTGCAGCAGGCCTGAGCTATTGCTAGGGTAGTAATCCCTGTAGGATAGTTAGCACTTCAGTCCTAGGTGTACACTAGATCTGAATTTTGGATTACCTCTGTGACACCTCAGTATTTCAGGACGCCTTCTCCTACATCAGAATTTTAGGCGCAGTGTAAATTAAAGCTTCCAGACTGCTTCCCCGCATTTCCTCATTTTAATTCTCCTACTTTCTACCACTGGGAGTGAAATGTTTTTCTTTGCACACCCTTTCTTTACACATCTGCTCATACTACTTTGGTACCACTAGTATAGTCTTGCAGACCCATAGTGCACATACTCAGCATTCTTAAAGGGACATTTTCATACAAGGGGACCCAGCATTATATTGCTAAATAGTCTATGCGTTGTATTGACATTGTTATTTTAATGTTCTCATTGCATTGCCTATATACTTCATGGCTAATATTTAATAAAATAAGTTACTGCATATCTACCTAGTGTGTGTTTTATTGTCTTTTGCATTGGGGACTGTAATCACTGCTACTGCAGTCCCCCGGAAGTTGTATGCCCACAGTACCTAGTTCTAGCCTTGGGTAGAAAGTAAAAGGTATAGGAAATCTTAGCTATGCTTAAGAAAGACTGGCCAAATTGGGGATGTTCACGCTGGAGAAGAGGCTCTTAAGGGGTGATATGATAACTATGTATAAATATATAAGGGGATCATATAATAATCTCTCTAATGCTTTATTTACCAGTAGGTCTTTCCAGCTGACATGAGGTCACCCATTCTGATTAGAAGAAAAGAGGTTCCGCCTAAATATTCGGAAGGGGTTTTTTACAGTGAGAGCTGTGAAGATGTGGAATTCTCTCCTAAATCAGTCGTACTGGCTGATACATTAGATAGCTTTAAGAAGGGGTTGGATGGCTTTTTAGCAAGTAAGGGAATACAGGGTTATGGGAGATAGCTCATAGTACAAGTTGATCCAGGGACTAGTGCAATTGCCATTTTGAAGTCAGGAAGGATTTTTTTCCCCTCTGAGGCAAATTGGAGAGGGTTCAAATTGGTGTTTTTGCCCTCTTCTGGATCAACTTTTATTGGCTAACTGAATACGTAACAATTGCAAGTTTTCAGAGCACGCAGGCCCGTTTGTCAGGCAAAATATGAAGGGGCCTGTGTGCTCCGAAAGCTTACAATTGTTACTTATTCAGTTCAGCCAATAAAAGGTATTACCTTTTCTGCATTTTTTCAATGGCTAACACAGTACAACATCTTAAAACTTTGGATCAATTAGCAGTTAGGTAAGTTAAAATAGCGTTAAAAGGTTGAACTTGATGGACGTGTGTCTTTTTTCAACCTAACTTACTAGGTTACTATGCAGGGCCGGAACTAGGGGTAAGCAGAAGAGGCACGTACCTAGGGCGCAATGGTAGAGGGACGCCAGTCACGTACCTCTTCTGATGCCTTCCCCTAGTTCGAACCAAAGCTGTAGCTGTTGCTGCGGTTCCTTTTGAATGCGAGTGTGCACTCTTCCACGTGCTTTCTCTGCGCTTATGCTCGAATGGTGGGGGGTGACGGAGTCGGCCGGGTTGCCTAGGGCACCCGGCTGACTTGGCCTGGCACTGTTACTATGTTAAAATTCATCCTTATTTGAGGCAAAACAATTCTATTGATTATTTAACATTTAAATGATTAGTAGACCTAAGGTATGGAGATCCCATAGTAGTAGGTAAATGTCACTCTTATTCTCTAACCAAATGCCTTTAAAACCAGTGAAACCATTGAACCATTTGAATATGTTAATTTCCTTCTTGACATTCAAGTTTTTTGTTCAGAGGAAAACTCGATTCGAATTCAATTCGACCTTTCGAGTTGATGTTTTTCGAGTCAAGTTCAAGGTTTTTCATAAATAACCTCCCATTCGAGTTGTAAGTACATTCTAATTTATTAGAGTAAAAAAAATCAACGTAAATTTGAAATTCAACCATTGATAGCCCCCTAAATGTGTTGTTACAGTGCTCTGTTTTAGGGTCATATCTTATTCTGTCCTTTGCCACTCTGCTGTACTCTCCTATACTGTTATCCCCTCCATTGCCCTCTGCTGCTATCCCCTCACCTCTATTCCCCTGCACCCCCCATGCAATGTCATGACGCATGCACGTGCATATATGGAGGGTGGAGGGTGCGAGGTGGCCAGCCAGGTTTCCTAGAGTGCCTAATCAGCTTGGCCCCATCCTGATAAACAAACTTTTTATTCCCTGTGTAAATAATTAGGGTACTAATTCTATTTATATAAAATTGTAACATGTTTATTATTCATTTGGTTTAATTGTGTAATTTTATTTTAAGGCAGCATTCAAAAACAATATGTCTTTTTTGTGCTGTCTAATGGGCAGCGAAGCCACAAACATAGGTAAATGGAGGCCTCATATGGCTGGAGCACCGTATGGTAACTGTACAAATCTGTTTGTAATTATTCTACAATTTGAATCTTAAATTCACATCTGGTAAGAGTAAAACTGATACAGGTTTAATATTTCACACAAAGGGGTTTAGTCTTCCTTTCAGTCATTGGTGTAGGTGAATTACTGTATTTTCTGGCTTCAGTTTTGAGTTGGAATCAGCATTAATCATTTTCATGGTTTGTGCATTTTAAAAAATTAGTATTTTGTGAAAAAATAAACATTAAGCACTATATTTGACAAACATTGAATGCTACTAGCGATCTCCTTTTTTGTCATGAGAATTTGGAAGTTTTTAACAGTATATTTAAGGTTGCTGCCTAGCTTACTGCATTTTTACATGTCAGTTCTTCCACAATTTGGATTTAAGCTCTCCTCTGCAGTCCAAAATGTGATTAGCCACGAGGCTATACATAAAGTAAATGAAAACATTAAAGACGTTAATAAATTGAAGTACATTAAAACGTTGGTATAACTATTGCATTGGTATATTTTCAGGAACCACTGTTTTAAGCAGACATAACTTATATTTACATTACCCTTTTGGTGTAGCATTGTGTTTCATTTAGGTCGAAATTATTTTATTAAAAAAAAATAGAAAAAAGGAGTTTTAGTAAATAGTAGTTTGCAAGTTTAGTTGTGGTTTCAAAAAGCTCTAAAACCATTGAAATCCGACCTTTAATAAATAAGCCTCCATGTTTTGGAGGCTTATTTATCAACATTTTCATTTTAGAGGTTTTAGAGGTCTTTGAATCCACGCCTAAACTTCTAAAAATATGAATGCCATTAAATAAATTAAAAGATCAGAATTTAAAAAGCACATACAATCTGAAAAAATACAGATACCTCTAAAATCTCTGAAAATGGTAGTTTTTTGGACAATTACTAGTGAAAAAAATCAGAACCCCTCCTAAAGTGTGAATTGATTAAAGGACAAGGAAAGTCTAAAATAGAATAAGGCTAGAAATGCTGTATTTTGTAAACTAAACATAAGAATGAACTTACTGCACCACAAGCCTAATCAAAACAATGATTTATGCTTTGAAAGTTGGCCACTTGGGGCTGTCATCTTGTAACTTTGTTAAACATCTTTGCCTGCCCCTGACCCTGCACATGTTCAGTGTGGTCTGGGCTGCTTAGGGATCGTCATAAACAAAGATGCTTGAGTTCTGCATTGCTGTTAAGTAAGGCGGGGGCTCCCCCTGCTGTTCATAAGTATGATTGTTTCCCTGCTCAGCAGTTAGGGACCATCTGACAATTCCTATCCACAGCAGTAAATTTCACTGAATTCAGTCAGGTTTCTTATAAAAACGGTACACATTTTTTAATTAAAGTATATTGGAGATAGGTTTCTTTTTCATTAAAGAAATTAAAAATAGGATTTTATTTTTTTGCTTTCCTTGTCCTTTAAAAATATATATAATAAATATAGTGCATCTCCCATTGACTTCTATAGGACCTTGACAATGGTTACTTGGAGAATTTTAGTATTAGAGTTTTTCATGGTTTTTACACTTAGGGGGTTGTTTATAAAAATCAGAAAATGTCTCACTATTTTGTTGAAACCACTCCAATCAAATTCCTGTCGACTTTTTTTTACTGTATTTATCAATAAATTTTCTCGAAAAAATCTGGTGCGTCAAAAATCCGAATTGTACGATTTTTTTTTCAGATTTGACGCCAGAAGACTCAGACTTTTTCGGATTATTGCCCAAAGACCACTAAGGGGCAGATTTATCAAGGGTCAAAGTGAATTCGAGGGAATTTTCGAAGTAAAAAAATTTGAAATTCAAAGTAATTTTTTGGATACTTCGACCATCGAATAGGATACTACGACTTAAAATTTACTTTGATTCAAAGTAAAAATCGTTCAAATATTCGACCATTCAATAATCGAAGTACTGTCTCTTTAAAAAAAACCTTGACTTCAATACTTCGCCAAATGAAACCTGCCGAAGTGCAATGTTAGCCTATGGGGACCTTCTACAACCATTTTCTAAGTCTTTATACATCAAAGTAAAATCGTTCGATCGTATTCTAAAATCGTTCGATCGAATGATGTTACTTCGCTCGCAGTATGGCCAATTTTGCTGAAAAATACTTCAAAGTCGAAGTATTTCAATTCGATGGTCTAATTTCGAAGTATTGTCTACTTCGCATGTTTGAGAGTCCGACCATAAAAATCCGACTTTACTAAATAACTCTGTAAATCAATTTTGAATTTTTAGAGCTTTAAGAAATAAAGAAAAAACACAGATTTTTCGAGGTTCATGAACATTTTTTTAAATTCGGCCCCTTAGAATAACCAGCAAGTAACCAAAGCTGTAGGGATGTCTAAACTGAGACATTTTTGAATTCCTAATAAGAACCGTGTGTAGAAAAACTGCACTAAAATAGAATATGTGCATAAAAGGTAATTTCAAATGTTTCCAAAATACAGCAAAAACAACATGGAACGTATTCATCATTGTATGCAAAGATGTAGCCAATAAATCCCACATTATTTCTAAGAAGTACAAGTGCTGACAGGAGGTTATATATCATTATCCTTTTGCTATGTGAACAAATTACCTAAAAGCATGTCTTCCCAGTAAAATCCAAAAGATTCTATTATTGTTCTGTTGTTCAGAACAAATACTAAAAAAAACACCCAAAATGTATTTGCAGACAGCTAATGTGTTTTACCTCCACAAACGATGTCACTAATAAAGAAAGTGGTATATATCAGATACATTTGTGCTAAATAGATAAATTAAAGTCGAGTTTTCGGAACGCCAATTCAAAAAAAGTTGCACGATTTGAATTGACACTCGATTTTGACTTTTTGTCACACCGAGTTTCATTGGTATATTAAGGGGATATTGTATGTATGAAAAAGTCTTATTTTTTTCCATTTTTGGTTTCTATATAATCTAATTATTTGTTTTATACTAAGAATGTAGTTTCAATAATGTCGCCTGAGCCTGTTAGTAGATCGGTGATGTCCCTGCAGGCAGTAACGCTAGTGAATTGTTAGCCCCTAAAAGTTAACATAAAGGCGAACCACCAATTTAATCGTTCAAAAAGAGGGGTTCCTCAACAAATAAAATAAAGAAAACAAGGGGTCTGTAACCAGACTCTCTCTCTTTACAATGCACTTTTGATAACTAAACCGTAAGAGCAAAGTGGGCAAAAATTGAGTCTATGTGCATATACACAGACTTTTTCTGCATATACAGTACTATGTATCTATATGTGTGAGTTTGATTATGTGCGTGATTGTGTGTGTGCACAGCACAGTGAAAGACAACTAAAACTATGCAAAAAATTCTTAGATTTGCTGACTTGCTTGGAAGGATGCAGTTATTTCTGGCAAAAGAACAACGCATTTAAGTATATTTGAATGCCGCCTCTAAAATTATCTCAGAGACAACAAACTCATCACATACACAAAGCTCTAATGGAGGGATCACCTATACCTTTTTCTAATTATTTGTTTTATACTAAGAATGTAGTTTCAATAATGTTTTGTTTTTATAATTCTAAATATGTCTTGTGCGTATGTTGTACTAAATATAAGCTGAAAATTTTCAATGAAAAAATAATAAAATAAATAAATAATAACAATGTTAATGTACAGTCGGTGAAAATCTAGAAGATTGCATGGTATATACTGAACTCAAAGTCAAAACAAGGATTGCCCAATACTTTTCAATAATCTACAGCACAAGAAATGTGTTGCTGGTGTTCCATAATATGACATCTCAGTATAGCAAACATACTGTAAGTGCTCTAGGTTTAAAAGCACATCTGCACTGGTAGTTTAGTTAAAAGGGTTTTTTACCATTGCCTTTTTTTTTTACCATTTGCAGTTTCAGCAATCTGGTTGCTAGGGTCCAAATTACCCCAGCAACCATGCACTGATTTGAATAAGAGACTGGAATATGAATAGGAGAGGCCTGATTAGAAAGATGAGTAATAAAAAGTAGCAATAACAATACATATGTAGCCTTAACGAGCATTTGTTTTTTAGATGGGGTTAGTGACCCCATTTGAAAGCTGGAAAGAGTCAGAAGAAGAAGGCAAATGATTCAAAAACCAAAAAAAAGTAACATGTAGACCAATTGAAATGTTACTTAGAATTGGCCTTTGTATAACATACTAAAGGCCAGATTTACTAAAGGGCGAATTGTTGCGAGCGACCAATTTGCACCCAATGCAACACTTTGCCAGGCGCAAATGCATTCAGACTACGGTAATTCACTAAAATGAGGAGTTTCGTCTTGGGCCGCCGAATGCTGGTGACTTTTCGCTAGAGTTACTTCTGCAATGTGAGCATTGGATTGTGAAGATGCACTAGCGTTCATTTCTGCTTAGTGAAACTTCACTAGGGATCTTGCACTCAGGTCAATTTGCATAGGACGGGAGATTTAAAGTTTTATGGACGTCTTTATGTTAAATGTTGGTGCATATACTTACAAATGACACATTTTAAAACTCTTGTCCAGGGGACCTTAATAAAGACAATAGAGTTATTCTAATGCCCTACACATGTGCCCACCGTAAAATTAATGGTCCATATGTTAGCAAATGTATGGGAAAAACCGGTTACCAAAAAAAGTTTGTTAGGTCTTTTGCGGCCAATCAGGCTGAAAAAAAAGAAAAGACGCCAGCGTTTTCTGGTGCATTTTCAGCTAACAGAATATGATATGTGACAGAAGATTGAGGAAGATCTAGCTACTTTGCACTTTGCCTGGTTTGAGGTGGCGAAGGCAACTATGGCAAAGAGGTAACGTTCAGTAAAATTTGCGCCAGTCTCTTTCATTAGCGAATTGAAAAAGAGGGGTTCCTTACCAAATAAAATAAAGAAAACAAGGGGTCTGTAACCAGACTCTCTCTCTTTACAATGCACTTTTGATAACTAAACCGTAAGAGTAAAGTAGGCAAAAATTAAAAATTTTGCATTCAACTGTATACAGTATGTATCTAATTCATGCATATGCAGTCTCCTTATCTCTTCTTTTATAGCATTTGTAAGCAATATAATTTATTGTTTATACTCTATATGGCTTCATTATGGTTGTATTGCTATTTGAGGTTCAGTTGGGTTTATTATATCTTTTTTTGTTAGTTTACAATCATAACTGTTCCTTTGGGTGTGTCAGCTAGATCAAGCAAGATAGATTAACCAAATAGATAAAAGGATAACCAAAAATGTTGGTTATAAGGGCCTGTAATAATTTTTACAGCAAACAAAAACTAGCCTAGCCAAAGATAACAGCAAGATCCTTGTTTAAATTTAAGTTTTGGTGGTCAAAGACGGTTACTCTGTATAGGTTGAGTGCACATGCATTATCCTCTGAGTAAGGCTGATAATTAGTGGGCAGATTTATCAAATGTCAATTTCGAATTGATGTGATTTTTTTTAAACTCTTATGATGTACTCAAAACTCGAACTCGAATGGGAGGTTATTTATGAAAAAACTTGAATGTGTAATATTCGATCGAAGGCAATTAATAACATCAAATGGGTCAACAGTCCTCTACCATTGACTTGTAAATGAATTAGGCAGGTTTTAGGTGGCGAATATTCAAATTTGAACTGCTCCCAGGGTCGAGGTGTGATAAATCTCACATTTGAATTTACACTTCATTTGAATTGGTGCTTTTAAAATTGGAATTTTTTGAGTTTTGACATTTAAAAAAATTCTAATTTACAATTCGACCCTTAATAAATCTGTGATTAAGCCTATGATTAAGGAGCAGATTTATCAATGGTCGAATTTCGGAGTACAAAAAACTTCGAAATTCGACCATCGAATTGAAAAACTTCAAATTCGAAAATCAAAATCGAAGTTTTTTCACAGAATTTGGCAATCCTATGATCGAATAAAAATCGTTCAAATCGAACGATTCGAACAATTTTAGCGTACGATTGAACGATTTTTATTCGATGTGTAAAGACTTAGAAAAAGTGTATGGAAGGTCCCCATAGGCGAAAATAGCAATTCGTCAGGTTTAATTTGGCCGAAATATTGAATTCGAAGTTTTTTTTAAAGAGACAGTACTTCGATTATCGAATGGTCGAATATTCGAACGAAGTAAATTCAAAGTCATAGTATCCTATTCGATGGTCGAAGTATCCAAAAAATTACTTTGAAATTCGAACTTTGTACTTTGAAAATTATCTGCCCCTAAGTGTTTGTTACACAAAACACATAAGGCGGAGGACATAATAAATCTTTTCTGCTTGATTTCTACAACTTGCCTTTTTTGAGTGCATGCCACAGATTTCACGGTTGTCCACTCCCCATGCTGAGGGCTCAGGGCGGTGCACCTAAATGCGGTGAGTAAATACTCCACTCCATGAAAACCCCTTCTCTGTTTCTTAATAAATCTGCCCCTAATGGTAAAAAAAACTGCCTCTTTTAGTGAAATGGAATGTTTATAAACAGGGAAACATTATGAATAGAAAAAACAAGTAGCCCAATATTCATTTCAACTAAATGTGGTTTAGTTTAGTTTCTTGAGTCTTAAAATGAAACAATATTGAGAACTACTTCTAATAAAATCAATAGGAAACTTACAGTCACTGTAACATCCTAAAGTAAAACATGTGCTGCATTTTTACTCAGTAAATGTGAGACTTATATTGATACCACTGTCAACATCAATCATGTCACTTAATGACATACACCAGGTGTAGCTGGTTCCAGATGTCTATATAGAAGGGATAGATTAACACCATTTGGGTACAGCGGACATGTCTGCATTCTGTACAAGGATAAAACCTCTCTGGTGACTGAGGAGTTTTTTTTTTTTTAGCAAATGCACAAATAGTGCTGAAAATATTTCATCCTCTTGGAAAAAAAAAATATCTGAAATTATTCTTCCTACACGATTCAGTAGCAGGATTTGTGGCAGGGATGAAAAGATCTCGAAATCTTTCTGAAAGACTTGCAAAAAGATCACATGTGGGTTTTCTCATTCTAATGTACAGTACTGAGATATCCCCAGAGGAAGGTATACAGCTGGAAATGGCACTGGAATTTTACAAAAGAAGCTGAAGGAGAGAGGGGCTCAGCCCCTTAGGTGTGAAAATTGGCACTTCTACTACATGGAAAAAAGTGCAAGAAATAATATGTGAAACTGAATAGTAGTTAAGTTTGGCTGCCAAGTGCTCCAGTTCAACACCTTTATTACTGTGGGTCTCTAGGTATCATTATAGCAGCGATACATTATCTGGTTAATTCTTTTCTACTGCAGTGTTTCAATTGGATGAGTTCACATGCTAAATTAAAAAAGAATTTCTACAATGCCCTAGTGTAAAAATGTGCAGTTTTCAGACAGTTTAAAACAAAGGGACCATAATCCTTTAGTAATAACAGTTTGGTGGAAAGCCCTCCTTTCAATATCCCACTGGGTTTGTCTGTCAGTGGTTGCAATATGTGCGTCCACTTATGAGCAGTGAACTGACTATAGTTCTAATTCTGACATCTTGCCAGATGCTGAAGCTAAATAAGATGAAAACACTATCATAATTATAGTATACTTTAAAACAATGTAATTTGCTGCTCATTTTATTTGAGCTAAAGAAAGAAATTATTTTATTCTATAAACAGTTATATAGGTACTTGAATTTCTATTCTGTTATTTCATTGAATCTCATTGAAACCTGGTGGATTTGCCACTGATAAAACAATCAGCAAACAAATATAATGATCCTGGAATCAAACCCCTTTAAGACGTATCCAACAGTTTGCTGTTTTACTTCCATTACTTCCACTTATACGAATTCCGCAAAGGATGTAATTGTGGCTTATCGAATTTTGTTTTTTGTTTTGAAGGTTATTATTATAGAGCTTTGCAAAATTTAAAAGCCATGAACTTTGGAAAAATTTGATTTCCTCCTAATGAAAAAAATGTATTGCTCAAAATGGTAACATTGTTTTGGAAAGCAATGCAGAGTAAGAGGTCATTGTTCTGAACATTGTCTTTGTAATATGGTGGTAAATAATTTTCCACTTGTAGATAGAAAACCACAAATTAGAACTTGCCCAGGTTTAACCAATAGATTAAAAATGTTGCATGTATTACATTTTACCTACAAAAGCCACTAGGCTCCAGTCAGCATGGAGACAAATGTTTTGGTGAGCCCCTCTTTGCTTTTTATTCTCCAAACACAACAATTAAACCTATTTTACAACTGCCTGTTTGTCAGGAATCCAAGTTGAATGGACCCAGGGCCAGAGGCAGAAGCATAAAACTAAAGTATACAAATGAAATGCACATTCACATTCTAACACACCACAGTAGAAATTCCAGCAGGAGGTCATCTTTATTGAAAGCAGGGACTTGTTGCTCCTGAAAACTTCAGATCACTTAAATCCTCACTGGTAGTCATTCTTCCTAACATTTCTCGTGGCAAGCATACAACCTTACGTCTACAGTACATGTGTTTTTAAGCCCACTGAAATCTCAGATGTGACTTGGATAAGCCATATTTACAGCATTGGGAACAGTAACTTAGGTTGTCTGTCTTGATGACACTGTATATATATATATATATATATACAGTATATATATATAATACACAAAAGCCATGAATATCCAGTAAATTATATCCTGATAAACGGTGAGTTCTGATGTCATTTCTGTCACATGACTCATTGAAATTTGTGTATTATAATAAATAAAGTACTCCCAATTGTAAAATATGATGATATTATAAGTTACCTCAGAGTTCCATGACCTGTATAAAAACACGAGGCCGAAGGTAACTCCTCGGTAACTTATAGAGGCCGATTCACTATGGGTCGAATATCGAGGGTTAATTAACCCTCGATATTCGACTGTGAACTAAAATCGTTCGACTTCGAATATCGAAGTCGAACGATTTTGCGCAAATCCTGCGATCGATCGAACGATTCGAAGGATTTTAATCCAACGATCGAAGGAAAATCCTTCGATCAAAAAATCACAGGCAAGCCTATGGGGACCTTCCCCATAGGCTAACATTGACTTCGGTAGCTTTTAGCTGCCGAAGTAGGGGGTCGAAGTTTTTCTTAAAGGGACAGTACTTCGACTATCGAATGGTCGAATAGTCGAACGATTTTTAGTTCGAATCGTTCGATTCGAAGTCGAAGGTCGTAGTCGAAGGTCGAAGTAGCCCTTTCGATGGTCGAAGTAGCCCAAAAAAACTTCGAAATTCGAAGTTTTTTTTATTCTAACCCTTCACCCGAATTTAGTGAATCGGCCCCATAATATCCATATATTTTACAAAAGGGGGTACTTTATTCACTATATATACAGTGTAATGTTAAACAGTCTAAATGTAATTATGACACCCTACCAGTACCATATTTTGCTTCTGCATGTTTTATTTAATTAACACATTTGACATCTCTCCTCTAAAGGTTTAACTAAACACAATTATTTTAGTTTACAAATTACATCTATTCCACAACAAAACAGCAGAAAACTCTGAAGGCTAATTTGCAATATTTATTAAACATAACTATATATTACATAAAAAAACAATGGAAATACAGTGGAACCTAAAATAAATGGTTTGTGTGCATTCCCCCTAATGTCTGCCCTAAAATGATTTATTACATGCCCCTCAAGGTGACTTACCTACAGGAAGCAACACTGGAACTATGACAGTAATCTAATTCAGATCCTTTTAAACTCAAATTTACTAAAGGGCGAAGTGGCCGTCACTAGCGAAATGTTGCCAGAAATCCAATCTGCAGGGACATCACCAATTTGCTAACAGGCATAGAGCACAATTCCTTAACGAAAGAGTACATCGCTAATGAAGTTTCACTCCCTTTCGCCAGGTGAATTTTCGCTCAGGCAAGCAATCATTACTCCACAAATTCACTAAAGTGCGAATTTTCCATAACGATACCCCTTTCGGCAAAGTCTGCTTCACCAGGTTATACCTGGCAAACTGATAAGATGAAACTAAATCCTCCTCAGTCTTATATCAGTGACATTATATCCTTTGACATTATATCTTGTGGCATGCTCATTTGAGGGGCATGCCACATTTTTTTATGGTGGGCTCATGTCTAGTACAATAGACAACCTCCTTTGTCTTTATTTTGCTTCCTTGGACATTTGTAATAATAAGTTCAAGCATTTGCACCAACATCACTAATAAAGACATATATACGACCTATATTTACCCGCCCTATTCAAATGGACCACAACGTTTCACTAGACAGAAATGTACTGTAGCGAAACTTTGCTATGAAATGATCACGTTGAATTTACAGTAGGGAAACTTCGCCAACGTTTGGTTGCCGAGACATAACTTCCCATTTTGATGAATTAGCGTAAATGCTGATAATAAACATCTGACAAAGTGGCGTGAAGTGTGGCAAAGCCTTCCGATGCAAAAATTCACCCTTAAGTGAATTTGCCCCAGTGATCATTGAGCCACTCCTTCTCCCTACTGTGCTTAAATGTTATTACTACGTATTACTATTAGTACACATTTTCCGTCCATGATACAAATACCATTAATGTTTTTTACACACGCTTTAAATCAATATTTGTGTTAAATTATAGGTTATGATTTCATGCAATTATATTGTTTCTAAAACAATTTAACTGTTTACACTGTGTAAACTATGTATCTGTAACGTTCACAGCGAGAAGCCGCTGTAACGGGAGTAAGTCTCACACTTGGTAGTGGGTGTGGTGGAAGCCCAGGGAAATAGCCATAAACAATTGGTGCAGGCACAGGGACTTTGCAGGTTTAATGGTAACTGAAGATAAACACAGGAACAGGCCAAAATCAAATACAAATTCAAAACAAAGACTTTACAAGGCAGGCAAGGAAAGCTAAAACAAAATCACAGGAACAAGAACTCTGGAACTAGGAATCACAGGAACAAAGGTATCCAGGAACAGACAAATTCGATCACAATGACTCAGCCCTAAGAAAAGCTCAGGGCATGGTTATAAAGGGCTGGTGATTAGGGAATACAAAACATATGAGGGAAAGGAGGTGGGTGGAGAACAGGGAGGAGACAAACTGGAAACATGCAGAAATACAGAACAACAATAACAAGATCAGGACCAGCCCCAAGAGCCTCCTGTGGCTCACTCAGCAAGTGCACTGCCACTGAATTGTCTAGAAACACAAGTCCTGGGTTGGTCCTTACAGTATCTCTCTTACTCTCATTTGTAAGCTTAACAAATATTTGTGAACCATTAATATAAAAAACATTTGATCCTGCCTTGTCTTATGGGACACTAGTTCGGTTCCTTTGGTATACCCTATATCCATGCTAGCGGCCTAAGAGTATATCTAAAATTCCTGCTTTTGGACAATTATTGCTGATTGACAAAAAAAACAAAATTCAAATAGTCATGAATTAGAATCTCACATCATGTAAACAAAGAATGTGTCCATAACATTTAAAGTAGTAAAATAAAACATTTAGTTTGAAAACGACATTACTTTTCACAAAAAAAAACATTTTTTTTTAGGTAAGCACTGTATTCTGATGACAGATCCTCAGTATTGGCCAATAACTTTGATATCTTAAAAACAGTATGCAATTCTTGACATTTAATAAGGGAGATTAGAAGTCTTTATTTCCATTAGATTCTCATAGGACCTACACTGTCACACCTCATGACTCACGTTGTTGTATTGGCAACAGATGAATACAAACAGATGAATACACGTTCCTGTTGTTCAGGGCTAATCTATTGTGATTAGTTAATAACATCCATAAGATTTTTTTGGGGCCAGACTGGTGATTTAATTGCTCATTGTTATGCAGTTTCTATGCATAATTTTACTTAACCAAATGTACATTCTTGAGAGCATAAATCTGCAGATAACATAAGCCAAGTTAGGAAAACCTGGATCAGAATAAAACCATTATAATCACACATTGGATGCAACTAAAAGAATCAGTTGAGTTTTACCCAAATGTATTGCCAAAAAATATAATAACTACAAACAACTTTATATATAACGAGATGCCAGACAGAGCAGCATTATATACCGTTTTTCATTACCCCTTTCAGCAAAAAAAGTGCTTAAATTCTGGGTTCTTTGGTTTTTTGGCTCGATTGATGCTGCACAATAAAATAGTGCTTATTCTGAATGAATAGCTACGTTCATTGTGTTTATTACCTGTGTTTCAGCACAGTACTATAAATTCATGTTTTTTATTAACTTGGAAAGATTTTTAATATGCTATTCCCATGTTAATGACCATAAAAGGGAATACTGTTTCAAAAGGAAAGGTAAATATTTGCTGGCATATATATGGTACTAACATTCTGCAAGGCAATGCTAGTTATGCCATTGGGTTAACTGCTGTTTGTCTTACTCTCTTTTGGAAAACAATGTTTATGTGCCAAATAAAAAACAAATTAAAAACAAGCATACTGGTTATCCCTCAATGTGCAACAGCCCAGTGGGACAGATTGTGTATATTTCTGGATAAACATGAAATCTCATTTAGAGTATGGTGCAATTATAGCAAATAAATATAAAAACAAATGTATTACCTTTGTGGGTGATCCAAAAATCATTGGGGCTCATTTATCAACAATGGACAAATTTGCCAGTGGCCAGTAATCCAAAGCAGTCATTTTACAGCCATCTGCAGGTAAAACAGTAAATGCAACAATTTGATGAGGATACTTTTTTAACAGATGGGGCAGATTTAAAATTGACCAGTACATTTTAATATTTTCTATTTAACAATATCTGCCTTGTAGCTGTATTTAATAGTATGATCTTATTTTTAATTTTTTTTTTAACAAAACAGATCATAAATAATTTTTTTTTACATTCAGCGAGTTTACATCACACCCTATTCAGCTGAAGTCAAACTGTTTTTTTTCATTTGTGAAAATTAGCCAATGACTTTTCAAGTTTGAGAGTGTAGCCCATTTAATATAAGATTACAGGAAAATTGATTCTCTTGCTTCAAAAATAACTTTTTAAGGGTCCATTTTACAATAATTGGAGTGGGGACATTGAACCAGCTGGCTTTATGTATTTCAGCAGTACAGTCTTTGTAGTTGGACATGATTTAAGTATTTTAGTACCCATAAAATATGTCCATGATATCTACCTATTAAATTCTGTAGATCGTTTGTATACACTATATACTGTTTTGGAATAGCACAATATACATAATGATAATACTTTTATCAAAAGCATGGTTTCTAAATGTCAAAAAAATCACAAGTTAGAATATGAGAAGTTTAGTTAGATTACCAAAAAAATGAATATATACAAATATAAGCAAGGACAAATGCCACCTCCAAGACTATATCATAGAACTAGAAGTAGCAAAAACAGATAATTCCACTCTTGCAATGTTTGGCCATTTAGATCATGTATTTCTGTGGTCACTGAGAGGGCCTTTAAAAGATACTGACTCTAGAAAATAACCTTTTTTGTATTTGTCATAACATCATCATCATCATCATTTATTTATATAGCGCTGTCAAGATACGCAGTGCTTTATAACATTGTTTTATATTGCCATAAAAGTATTTGTGTGATGCTTTTACATATCCTTTCTTACCACCATGTTTCTGTATGAAGGGGCTGCCATATTTGTTGAGTCAGTTAGCATTAGAAACTTTAACTGACAGGCTGAGATGGGACAGTCAGGTTGGAAAAACAGTCAGGTTTAGGAACTTCAAGTAACAATTATTTACAAAATCAGAACTATCAGCAAAAACTATTAACATGACCATAGGCAACTTTTGGGGGCACATTTACTAAGGGTCGAATATCGAGGGTTAATTAACCCTCGATATTCGACCATAAAAGTAAAATCCTTCTACTTCGAATATCAAAGTCAAAGGATTTACCGCAAATACTTCGATCGAACGATTCAAAGGATTTTAATCCATCGATCGAAGGATTTTCCTTTGATCAAAAAAAGCATAGAAAGTTTATGGGGAAGGTCCCCATAGGCTAACATTGATGCTCGGTAAGTTTAAAGTGGCGAAGTAGGAAGCCAAAGTTTTTTTTAAAGAGACAGTACTTCGACTATAGAATGGTCAAATAGTCGAACAATTTTTACTTAGAATCGTTCAATTTGAAGACGATCGTTCAATTTGAAGACGTAGCCAAAGGTCGAAGTAGCCTATTCGATGGTCGAAGTACCAAAAAAAAACTTACTTTGAATCCTTCACTCCAGCTTAGTAAATTTGCCCCTTAATGTAGATTAATATTTTAAAAAGAACATTTTTAGTGTCAGTATCACTTTAAGGAACAGTACCTTTGACATCAAACATTTGCTATATATAGTGCAACAGAGCTATATCCAAAAGCTGCACAAATTGGTTGACATCATAACATTTCTGTCAAAACACATTCGGTATACCCAGGCAAATATTCATTCTATTAGTAAATCTCTATTTTTACACTGTTATTGACACTGATATTTATGACACTGATATTTATAAGTGTGTGTATGAGGCCCTGGGAGACTAGTACTCCATTTTTAAATCATAATTATAACATTCTAAAAGCACACATGTATTACATCACCATCATTGAGACACATCTGGATGTTAAAAAAAGGTTCTGTGGGGATGTTAGATAGGTGACTCCTATCATACTACATGCTTGAGGGGTCACAACATTGTTTACACAAGTTTTATTTCAACAACTGGCAACATGTGTTGATCCTGAAGGTCATTATATATTTATACATTCTTGTATACTACAGTCATGCATTGCCCTCTAATCCAAATGTAACCGAGACCTAACTTCAGTCTATATTTGGTGACGTCACTCGTGAAGATGCTGACTAGAACCTACACCATTCAGGAACTTTAATGTGAATTATAGTGATGGGCGAATTTATTCGCTAGGCGCAAATTCGCTGTGAATTTGCGCGATTGGCCGCCAGCGAATAGATTCGCGTAAAAAAAAAAACTGGGGGTAGGCATCAAAAAATGGGCGTCATAAAAACAGACGGCAGCATCAAAAACGAGACGCCGGTACAGTTTCGCGGATTTTTCGCCCATCACTAGTGAATTATATTAAACTGTTACCTTTGAATATATAGAACAATATTTTAGCAGTTAAATAGGGAATTTAAAAAAAAAGGGTATTTTCTTTGGGAGGAGAAAGACCATACCTGCTTCTCTCTTTATTTGGCATGACCTCTTCCAAAGAAACATTCAGCATTATGGGCTTTTAAGTAATCTGTAGGATTGTGTTTAGATGGGCGGGGGGGTTGGGAGAGAAAGATTTAAAGGGAAAACCACTTTCCTATATAGAATATACAAAACAAAAACTGCAGCTCATCCATGTGTTGCAATTAAAATCAGTCTGGTGAATGGGTGTGTGGCTTATATCATATACTGAACTAAACAAATCATCCCAGCACTGTAATTATACAACTTTAAGGAACAATTGGATTAGAGGGAACTTATCTGTATTTGGCAAAAAGAGACACTTTTAGTTACATGGTTTGTACAAAGTATGCATAAGCTGATGCGCCCCGCCAAGGCAGTGTCCATGCATATGTCCTACCTAAGTGAAAAAAGGGTATTTTCTTTGGGAGGAGAAATATTTATATATATATATATATATATATATATATATATATATATATATATATATATATATATATATATATATATATATATATATATATATATATATATATATATATATATATATATATATATATATATATATAAAATTGCTTATGTTTACATGATTTCAATACTTCATTATACTATAGCAACAATAATTGTATTACTGTATTTTGTTGAAGTGCTCCCGAGCTGAACCAGAAAAATAAACTCACTGAAGAATTTATCCTGGCCTTTATATATCTCCCGAGACATATCGTTTGCAAAGAATTCAATAAAATGGTCACATCCTCCTTTTTTAAAGTGATATTTTGTGTACAGGAGACTAATTTGGTACAGAGATGAACTGAACCCTTACTGACCTCTCATTATGTCAGATTTGCACCTGACAATATAGAGTTTAGAATTTACAGAAACAGAAATTGCATATGAATCAATTATATTTCAATTTACACAAAAGTGTGTCAAGTAATATGAAATGTAACGAGTGCTGCAAAGAATCTAATACAATGTAATTTTTATTCAGTAATAGTTGTCAGCTGTAACAGTAGTAATATATCATTTAATTTATATTCAGTAATAGTTGTCAGCTGTAACAATAGTAATATATAATTTCAGTTATATGAACATATTCGCCTTGAATTTGTCCCTTTGATATAGTTTGGATAATCAAACAATTTTTTTCTCTTACCTTTTCTTAAAACTTAACACACAAATATTTACCCAGCCATACAATTTAGTTTGACAGAATTGTAAGATTACACCACAAGTGGTGCTCCAAAGTGAAGAACTTAATCAAACCTGCTAGAATCTGATTTGAAAATAATGACTCTCCACTGTATAATGGTGGTCCAGGTGTTGACCAATAACCGCTAGTATAGAATGCAGAAGGATTTAGTACTAAAAACTGGAAGTAAAAAAAAGGCATCGCACTTCATTTATATTTTATGATTTGTATTTACCAAACTGCAGACAAGATTAGAGACTGCATGACATTTGTTTAAAAAATTCAGAACACATTGTCAAATTGGAGCTACTGCTAGGTGCAAAAAGGTTGCCCATTAATATAAGTAAGTCCACTAAACAGAGTTCTGTTATTTATACCAGCCATTTTCTAGGCATCAGGTACAGGACATCCTTTGAGCAACACCGCTGCCGGCATGCACAACTTTTTTCCCGCCATGACATTGCACATAGCCGTGACCCTCTTGTGTGATGCCCATTTTGTTGCAGGTACAATTTGCACATGTCTGTGTTGCCATTTAATAACTAACTTGCCGAAACTCAGTGGTGTAAAATTTTAAAGGAAAACTATACCCCCCAAACAATGTAGGTCTTTATAAAAAGATTTTGCTTAAAACAGCTCATATGTAAAACCCTGCTTCATTTGAAATAAATCATTTTCATAATAATATACTTTTTAAGTTGTATGTGCCTTTGGGTAATCATAAATAGAAAATTGCCATTTTAAAAAATAAGGGCCGCCCCTTGGGATCGTACTATTCACTGTGCACACAAACATACCAACAAACCATACTTGTTAGAAGGGATGGCGCGAACTGTTCGCCGGCGAACTTGTTCGTGTGAACATCGGGTGTTCGCGCTCGCCGGAAGTTCGCGAACGTCGCGCGACGTTCGCCATTTTGGGTTCGCCATTGTTGGCGCTTTTTTTTGCCCTCTCACCCCAGACCAGCAGGTACATGGCAGCCAATCAGGAAGCTCTCCCCTGGACCACTCCCCTTCCCTATAAAAACCGAAGCCCTGCAGCGTTTTTTCACTCTGCCTGTGTGTGCTGAAGAGATAGTGTAGGGAGAGAGCTGCTGCCTGTTAGTGATTTCAGGGACAGTTGAAAGTTTGCTGGCTAGTAATCGTTTTGATACTGCTCTGTTATTGGAGGGACAGAAGTCTGCAGGGGTTTGAGGGACATTTAAGCTTAGGTAGCTTTGCTGGCTAGTAATCTACCTTCTACTGCAGTGCTCTGTATGTAGCTGCAGTGGGCAGCTGTCCTGCTTCTGATCTCATCTGCTGACTACTGCAATAACAGTAGTCCTTGTAAGGACTGCTTTTATTTATTTTTTTGTTGTTTTACTACTACTACTACTACTACTATAAGAGCCCAGTGCTATTAGTCTAGCAGTGTTGGGGAGTGGGACTGGTGTGCTAATCTGCTGCTCCTAGTAGTTCAGCAGCACCAACTTTAATTTTTTTTTTTTTAATATTCATTTTTTTTTAATTTTACTTTTTTTTATTTTACTACCGCTGTAGTAGTGTATAAGTTGACCTTTTAGGCATTATTTGCCCTGTAGGCATTTTTTGCCCAGTGTGTTATTCAACCAACTGCCATCTAGCTGTGTGACCTTGTTCACATTCTGTCTAAATATCCATAATATTACCGTCTCCAGAAAAAACACCGGAGTGACTTTTTTCAAGCAGCCATAACATATTTTACGTAATCTGTATCCATCGCTGTAGTAGTGTATAAGTTGACCTTTTAGGCATTATTTGCCCTGTAGGCATTTTTTGCCCAGTGTGTTATTCAACCAACTGCCATCTAGCTGTGTGACCTTGTTCACATTCTGTCTAAATATCCATAATATTACCGTCTCCAGAAAAAACACCGGAGTGACTTTTTTCAAGCAGCCATAATATATTTTACGTAATCCGTATCCATCGCTGTAGTAGTGTATAAGTTGACCTTTTAGGCATTATTTGCCCTGTAGGCATTTTTTGCCCAGTGTGTTATTCAACCAACTGCCATCTAGCTGTGTGACCTTGTTCACATTCTGTCTAAATATCCATAATATTACCATCTCCAGAAAAAACACCGGAGTGACTTTTTTCAAGCAGCCATAACATATTTTACGTAATCTGTATCCATCGCTGTAGTAGTGTATAAGTTGACCTTTTAGGCATTATTTGCCCTGTAGGCATTTTTTGCCCAGTGTGTTATTCAACCAACTGCCATCTAGCTGTGTGACCTTGTTCACATTCTGTCTAAATATCCATAATATTACCGTCTCCAGAAAAAACACCGGAGTGACTTTTTTCAAGCAGCCATAATATATTTTACGTAATCCGTATCCATCGCTGTAGTAGTGTATAAGTTGACCTTTTAGGCATTATTTGCCCTGTAGGCATTTTTTGCCCAGTGTGTTATTCAACCAACTGCCATCTAGCTGTGTGACCTTGTTCACATTCTGTCTAAATATCCATAATATTACCGTCTCCAGAAAAAACACCGGAGTGACTTTTTTCAAGCAGCCATAATAAATTTTACGAGATCCGTATCCACCGCTGTAGTAGTGTATACGTTGATCTTGTGGGCAGTATTTGCACAGTGTTTTCTTCAAACCGCCATCTAGCTGTGTGAGCTTGTTCACATTTTGTCTAAATATTGATAATATTATCGTCTCTAGAAAAACCACTTGAGTTACTTTTTTTCAAGCAGCATTCATATATTTTATGTAATCCGTATCCACTGCTGTGTATACGTTGAACTTGTAGGCATTATTTGCACACTGTTTTCTTCAAACCGCCATCTAGCTGTGTAAGCTTGTTCACATTTTGTCTAAATATTGATAATATTATCGTCTCTAGAAAAACCACTTGAGTTACTTTTTTTCAAGCAGCATTCATATATTTTACGTAATCCGTATCCACCGCTGTGTATACGTTGACCTTGTAGGCATTATTTGCACAGTGTTTTCTTCAAACCGCCATCTAGCTGTGTGAGCTTGTTCACATTTTGTCTAAATATTGATAATATTATCGTCTCTAGAAAAACCACTTGAGTTACTTTTTTTCAAGCAGCATTCATATATTTTACGTAATCCGTATCCACCGCTGTAGTAGTGTATACGTTGATCTTGTAGGCATTATTTGCACACTGTTTTCTTCAAACTGCCATCTAGCTGTGTGTATTATCGTTTCCAGAAAAACCAACTGAGTTTTTGTTGTTGTTGTTTTTTTAAAAATAATGCCAGGCAAAGGCAGGCCGCCACGCAGAGGCCGTGCTAGGGGCCGTGCTGCTATGCAATCCTGTGGCCCTAGCAAATTGCCCAGTTTTAAAAAGCCAATGACCGTGAACTCCCAAAATGCTGAAGAGGTAGTTGACTGGCTTACACAGCACACCCCATCCTCTACCGTTTCTAACTTTACCACAACATCCTCCTCATGCTCCACTGCTATGGCCACCCCACGTAACACTTCCTCCACCACCGGTGCCCCTTCTTCACTGGAGTCAGAGGAGTTATTTTCCCATGAGTTTCTTGAACTGAGTAATGCGCAACCATTATTGCCAGAAGAAGATGAAGGAGATGAGGACGTTACACCAGATTTAATTCTGGCAGAGAACACGACAGAGATGGACATAATGATGAGTGATGAGGAGGAGGTCCCCGCTGCTGCTTCCTTCTGTGATGTGTCAGAAGAAATTGATGCATCTGAGGAGAATGATGATGAGGAGATTGATGTTTTGTGGGTGCCTAGTAGAAGAGAGCAAGAGGAGGGTAGTTCAGATGGAGAGACGGAGAGTCAGAGAGGCAGTAGGAGAATAAGACTTAGAAGAAGCAGGGAGGACAGCCCGCAGGGATCAGTAGGGCAACAACATGTATCGGCACCTGTGTTCAGCCGGCCGCCAATGCCGCCAACTTCTACTGTTACCGCCAGATCGCACACTTCCAAAAAGTCAGCAGTGTGGGATTTTTTTAATGTGTGTGCCTCTGACAAAAGCATTGTAATTTGCAATGAGTGCAGTCAGAAACTGAGCCTTGGTAAGCCCAACAGCCACATAGGTACAACTTCTATGCGAAGGCACATGAGCGGCAAGCACAAAGCACTTTGGGAGCAACACCTCAAAGGCAACAGGCAAACTAAAAGCCACACTCCTTCTGGTCCAGCATCTTACTGCTCTACCTCTGCTCTCCTTGACCCGTCTGAACCACCCTCCACTCCGCCTTCCACCTTGACCACCTGTTCCCATTCCCAGTCATCTGCCACCAGCCAAGTTTCTGTGAAGGCCATGTTTGAGCGTAAGAAGCCAATGTCTGACTGTCACCCCCTTGCCCGGCGTCTGACAGCTGGCTTGTCTGCACTCTTAGCCCGCCAGCTTTTACCATACCAGCTGGTGGACTCTGAGGCCTTCCGCAAATTTGTAGCAATTGGGACACCGCAGTGGAAGGTACCCAGCCGCAATTTTTTTTCTAAAAAGGGAATACCACACCTGTACCAACATGTGCAGAGCCAAGTTACCGCATCTCTGTCACTTAGTGTTGGGCCAAAGGTCCATATGACTACTGACGCATGGTCCTCCAAGCATGGTCAGGGCAGGTATGTCACCTACACTGCCCACTGGGTGAACTTGGTAATGGCTGGGAAGCAGGGAATGGGTAGCTCAACAACAACAACAGTGGAGTTGGTGTCACCGCCACGGATTGCACGCGGTTCTGCCACCACCTCTACTCCTCCATCGCTCTCTACCTCGTCTTCTTCCTCTTCTTCTTCTCACTCTGCTGCTGGGTCCTCCTTCTCCTCCTCCACACCTGTGCACCCCCAGCTCCCCCTAGGCTATTCGACGTGCCAGGTACGCCGTTGTCACGCTGTCTTGGGGATGACGTGCCTGGAAAGCAAAAACCATACCGGATCTGTACTCCTGTCATCTCTGCAGTCACAGGCCGATCGGTGGCTGACCCCACACCAACTGCAGATCGGAAAAGTGGTGTGTGACAATGGAAGCAATCTGTTGGCAGCGTTGAGACTGGGCAATTTAACACATGTGCCCTGCATGGCACATGTGTTAAATTTAATAGTCCAACGTTTTGTCTCCAAGTACCCAGGATTCCAGGACGTTCTCACCCAGTCCAGAAAGGTGTCGGCCCATTTCAGACGTTCCTACACAGCCATGGCACGCCTTGCTGACATTCAGCAGCGCTACAACATGCCAGTCAGGCGTTTGATTTCTGACAGCCAGACTCGCTGGAATTCAACGCTAGGGATGTAGCGAACAGTTCGCCGGCGAACTAGTTCGCGCGAACTTCGACTGTTCGCGTCCGCCGAATGTTCGCGAACGTCGCGCGACGTTCGCCAATACGAGTTCGCGTTCGATTCGAACAAAAATCGTTCGACCATTCGACCATTCGATTCCTTCGACCGCTAAAATCGAAGGATTTTCGTTCGAATCGAACGATCGAAGCCATTGGATCGAATGAAATCATTCGATCGAATGGCTTCGATCGTTCGAGTCGAATGAAAATCCTTCGATCGAACGATTAAAATCCTTCGATCGTTCGAATCGAACGATTTTCGGATGTTCGAAGTTCGCGAACTGTTCGCGAACTGTCCGCATTTTTTGCCGGTGTTCGCGAACGGCGTTCGCGAACACATCGGCGGCGGTTCGCTACATCCCTATTCAACGCTCCTTATGTTGGAACGTCTGCTGCAACAACAAAGGGCCGTCAACGAGTACCTTTTTGAACTGGGTGGTAGGACTGGATCTGCAGAGCTGGGGATTTTTTTCCCCCGTTACTGGGTGCTTATGCGCGATGCCTGCAGGCTCATGCGACCTTTTGAAGAGGTGACAAATATGGTCAGTCGCACCGAAGGCACCATCAGCGACCTAATACCCTTCGCTTTCTTCCTGGAGCGTGCCGTGCGACGAGTGACAGATGAGGCTGTAGACCAGCGTGACGAGGAGCTGGAAGCGCACGATTTCTGGTCGGAATCACCAGAACGAACCCAGGCACCTGCTGCAACGCAGGGAGAGGTGCCAGAAGTGGAGTCAGAGGAGGAAGGTGGCTTTGTGGAGGAGGAGGAGGAGGACCAACAGGAGCAGGCTTCCCAGGGGGCTAGTGGTGACCTTTTGGGGACCCCTGGTCTTGTAAGTGGCTGGGGGGAGGAGACCGTGGATGATGCAGTCCTTGATAATGAGGAAGCGGAGATGGATAGCTCTGCATCCAACCTTGTGAGAATGGGGTCTTTCATGCTGTCATGCCTGTTGTCGGACCCCCGTATCAAGAGGCTTAAGGAGAAGGACCTGTACTGGGTCGCAACGCTACTAGACCCTCGGTACAAGCATAAAGTGTCAGACATGTTACCAACATACCACAAGTCCGAAAAGATGCGGCATTTACAAACCAGCCTGCAAAACATGTTGTACAATGCTTTTAAGGGTGATGTCACTTCAGGAACTCATCAACATTCCAGGGGCAGAGGTGCCAGTAATCCTGCCACGAGCACACCTGCAAGGACAAAGCCCTTTGGCCGGTCTGTAACGTCAGACATGCAAATGTTTTTCTGTCCAAGGCAGCGCCACAACCCTTCTGGATCCACCCTCAAAGAACGCCTCGACCGGCAGGTAGCGGACTACCTGGCATTAACTGCAGATATCGACACTCTGAGGAGCGATGAACCCCTGGACTACTGGGCAAACTGGGCTTGATCTGTGGCCAGAGCTGTCACAATTTGCCATGAACCTCTTGTCTTGCCCAGCCTCAAGTGTGCTCTCAGAAAGGACCTTCAGTGCAGCAGGAGGGATTGTAACTGAGAAGAGAACTCGCCTAGGTCACAAAAGTGTCGATTACCTGACCTTTATTAAAATGAATGAGGGGTGGATCTCGGAGGGTTACTGCACGCCGGAAGACTTGTTCTGACTTCTATGCAGCTGTCCTTCTCTTCAAGCCTCATGACTCCACACACAGCTGTCCTTTAGCGTCCTCCTCCCTCCGCCACCGTTACAAACTAGGGTGCAAACCCTACTGGTTTAATTTTTTCTGGCCTCTGTGCTTCAGTGGCTGCAACCAAAAAAACTGGGCAAACAATGTCTACAAGGTCAACGTATGGCGAAAAATGACTATTTTCAGCATTTATATGGCATATTTTTTCTGGCAACTGTGCTTCAGTGGCTGCGTCCAAAAAAATGCATATTTTCTGCATTTATATGGCATAATTTTTCTGGCCTCTGTGCTTCAGTGGCTGCAACCAAAAAAATGCATATTTTCTGCATTTATATGGCATAATTTTTCTGTCAACTGTGCTTCAGTGGCTGCGACCAAAAAAATGCATATTTTCTGCATTTATATGGCATAATTTTTCTGGCCTCTGTGCTTCAGTGGCTGCAACCAAAAAAATTTATATTTTCAGCATTTATATGGCATAATTTTTCTGTCAACTGTGCTTCAGTGGCTGCGACCAAAAAAATGCATATTTTCTGCATTTATATGGCATAATTTTTCTGGCCTCTGTGCTTCAGTGGCTGCAACCAAAAAAATTTATATTTTCAGCATTTATATGGCATAATTTTTCTGGCAACTGTGCTTCAGTGGCTGCGACCAAAAAAATGACTATTTTCAGCATTTATATGGCATATTTTTTCTGGCCTCTGTGCTTCAGTGGCTGCGGCCAAAAAAACTGGGCAAACAATGCCTACAAGGTCAACGACGTTGACCTTGTAGGCATTGTTTGCCCAGTTTTTTTGGCCGCAGCCACTGAAGCACAGAGGCCAGAAAAAATATGCCATATAAATGCTGAAAATAGTCATTTTTTGCCATACGTTGACTCAACGTATATGGCAAAAAATTACTATTTTCAGCATTTATATGGCATAATTTTTCTGGCAACTGTGCTTCAGTGGCTGCGACCAAAAAAACTGGGCAAACAATGTCTACAAGGTCAACGTATGGCGAAAAATGACTATTTTCAGCATTTATATGGCATATTTTTTCTGGCAACTGTGCTTCAGTGGCTGGGTCCAAAAAAACTGGGCAAACAATGTCTACAAGGTCAACGTATGGCGAAAAATGACTATTTTCAGCATTTATATGGCATATTTTTTCTGGCAACTGTGCTTCAGTGGCTGCGTCCAAAAAAACTGGGCAAACAATGCCTACAAGGTCAACGTATGGCAGTTGTTTAAAGAGAACAGTAGATTACTAGCCAGCAAAGCTACCTAAGCTAAAATGTCCCTCAAATCCCTGCAGACTTCTGTACCTCCAATACAGAGCAGTATCAAGCAGATTACTAGCCAGCAAACTTACTATCATCTGTCCCTGAAATCACTAACAGCTCTCCCCCTACACTATCTCTTCCAAGCACACACAGGCAGATTTTTCAGATACATTTTTGCCCTTGATCCCCCTCTGGCATGCCACTGTCCAGGTCGTTGCACCCTTTAAACAACTTTAAAATCATTTTTCTGGCCAGAAATGTCTTTTTTAGATGTTAAAGTTCGCCTTCCCATTGAAGTCTATGGGGTTCGCGAACCGTTCGCGAACCGCTCGCATTTTTGCGCAAGTTCGCGAACTTTTTTTCCGACGTTCGCTACATCCCTACTTGTTAGGTCACATGAGCCAATTAACAGACAGAGTTCTGTCTTTTGCTTCAACACTTCTTCCTGTTACAGTTGCAGTATTTCTGGTCAGGTGATCTCTGAGACAGCACACAGACCATCACGAAATGGTGGTTCAAGGCAAGAGATGTAAAAGGGCAATATTTACTTAAATAAATATTCCAGTTTGGTAAGATTCTTTAATATGCCACTTAATATGATGTAAACTATCTATTGCTTAAATGTTCATTTTGGGGGTATAGTTTTCCTTTAAATCAATTGGTTGTAGGTTCCGATGTGCTCAATTTTTGTGTGTTGGGAAAACACATCTTTTACCATTGCTTTAACCTTTCAAGACAACTGGGGGCTGATTTTCACTTGAAAAGTCGCAAGCAACCTCTTTGCACCCATCGCCACACTTAGCCAGGTGAAAATTTGCTCAGACAATGCTAATTCTATAAAATGAGGAGTTTCGTCATGGGCGACGAACGCTGGCGACTTTTCGATTCCGTTACTTTGCCAATGCGAGCAATTCAAAGCAGAGGTGCACTAGTGTTTATTTCTGCCTAGCGCAAATTCGCTAGAGGTCTTGTGCTCAGGTTAATTTGCATACAGCAGGAAATTTCTTTATGTTATATATGTTTTATGTTGCAGCAAATACATTACATTTCCACTTTTAATTACACATGTCCAGGGAACCTTCATAAAGACATTAGAGTTGTTATAATGCCCTACACATGCACCCCCTGTATAATTAATGTTCCATATGTTAGAATATGTATGAGGGAAACCCCATACATCAAGATTTTGCAGGCTATCACTCTGAAAAAAGGAAAATACGACAGCAATTTTTTTAACTTTGATGCTTTTTCCACTAAAGAATGTGATGTAAGAAGAAAGATATAGAAGATTGAGGAAGATCTAATCACTTCTGAGTGCCAAGGCAAGTCTGGCGAAAAAGGTAACGTTCAGTAAAATCGGCATTTTAGTGAATTAGAAAAATTTAATGTCCATGCGCCAGAGCGAATTGTCGCCTGGCGATAGAGTGCAAATGTGCGCTAGCATCTATCTCTTTCGCTAGCAAAAAGGCGCCTGCGCCCGTTAGTATATCGGCGATGTCCCTGCAGGCAGATACTCTGGCGAATTGTCCTCAGAGTTTTCCACTTCGCCCTTTAGTATATCTGCCCCTGGGTTGATTTGTTAAGGGGAATTCTGATATATGTACTTGTGTGCCCTCTATATTGTAAATACCCTCGTAAGTAGCAGCAAAGTGGTCTCCGGTTTTGTGTGCAACGCTCTTCCGGATATGTGACATCACATCCAGTCACGTCACTTCCGTGGACAGTCAGTCCGACGGAGTGACGCGGCTCCTTAATATCATTTGGAATGCTAACGCTCAGAGACATAGAGACATAAGACTAAACACACCAGTCTGTCTCTTAGCAACATCATTATGTGGCTCTTTACTTGTAACTAAAACTTATGTTAAATACACTTTTTTTGCTATACCACCATGTCTGTTTTATTCATGTGCAAGCCCCTTCTTTGTATATTGTATCTAATATTTTTGCCTTATGTGGGGGCATGTACTTGGCTGATTGCACCTCTAATAAATTAAGTATATTTTTGGCACATTAGTGTGCCCAACAATTCATATCTCATTCAAGCACAGGATACACAGTAGATAGCAAATAAGCTCTATAGAATCCCATTGTATGCTACAGAGCTTATCTGTGGTTTGCTGTGATATCCTGTGCCTTTTCTCCTTTTTCAGGTTTTAATGGCTGCCCCATGGCTACACAGCAGCTTTGTTTTACCAGTGCAGCACAACAGTACATTATATTTTCATTACTTTAAAAGGTTTTAATTTTTTGGTGTTACTGTTACTTTAAGAAAATGAATGCTTAATAACATTGAAAGAAACATGAGTAAGACTTAACCTTAGAACTTTGATTTTGCTTGGCTGATCTATTTTTCCTCTAGTTTCACTTCATAGCATTCCATTCAGAGTGTTCCCTGGGAAGCATACAGAGGATCCTGCGGAGCGCCTTCATGATTTCTCACGTGCCTCATTCTCAGGAATTTTATATCCTTTTCGCATTTTAATCTCCTTTGTCTAAGCACCTTTAACATTAATAGGTCCTGCTGATTTTTAATGAAGGGGGTTTATTAATGCTGAAAAAATTCTGACAAGAGCCAAATATTTAATGTTTTGTTCTTTGCAAAATTAAAATGATCCTCCTTATTTCTATAGTCTGGTCTGATCACTTTTGTGCACATTCGTAATTAACTAATTCCATTTATATGAGAATGCTATGGGGCTCATTTACTAAAGATATGCCAAATTCAAACAATCGAATCAAAAAATGCAACATTCTTTCTCAGAATTCCTAAGCCATTGTGGAATCTAAGGCAAATTCTTGTTTGGTACTGTACAGGTACTGTATATGAGTGCAATGTACTGTAGTAAACTGAATGCAAATTTGTTTGAAGGGGATGGAAAAATGGATATTTCTTTACACGCCCTTTAAATGTGCACACAATTGGGCCCACCATTTCAACATGAATAATAATTTCTTGCACTGGAGACACTATACCCTGCACATAATGCACTCTAGGTGATATAAAGTGGTGATATATTTAAATCTAGACAATTTATTATAAGTGATAATTAAACTTGAAAAAGCCTGATCAAAACTATTTGTTGACAGTTTGGCATTGGTAACTGCCCTGGCATCATGCAACAAAAAATGCAAAGATTGACTAAACCCTAAAAGCAATCAATAGGGAACATTTACTGGACTGATGCTTGAAATGAAACACATCATGGGTTCCTATGGGTAAGTGACCAGGACTCAATTAAGACACTTTTTATAATGATTGATGCATGGAGTTAAAACTCCCTGGTAGCTTCTATGAGGGACAGAATGCACAAATCGTTTGTGAATTGTAAAAATTATGCTGATTCATTTCTATTAATTCAGAGAGGTAGGCATTATGAACCAGGCCCTGTTCACACGTTCAGTATATACAGTATAGTTCCACAGACTGGCTGCCAATAGAATGACCTCATTTAAACAGGAACAAGCACTGATATATTCCCTTCTTCCATGATTAACAGTCACTTCGATTTTGTCACAGCCAGACCTGTTTTGTTAAGACAGTGCCAAAAGAGGGCAGGGCTTACTCTAAAGTGAAAGGGGTATTGTTGCAGGAAAAGATGCTTTTTTTCCCAAAACACATCAGTTAATAGTGCTCATCCAGCAGAATTCTGCTTTGTTCTGAAATTTGGCATAAGGATAGCCATGATCCATGATGTCAATATCCCATGTGCCCCAACCACGTGATTTAGTTACTCTTAACTGCTAAAAGTGGAGTGATATCTCTACCCCCAGTAGCCTTTCAACAGTCTATAAACAGAACAATGGGCACATATCAGCTTGCTACCACCACTGCTGATTCAGCTGCCTAAACTGCTAGTGCCTCCATAGGCTATTAGCACCACTGCTACTGTCCTGAAGTTTAGCAAGTTGGTGAATAGGAATTGCCTATACTGCCTCCCAATAATTTAGGGTGGCTTCAGGCATTTCTCTGCCAGCTAAAATACACTTTGGAAAAACTGTCCCATCTACCATTAGCGTCAATTAGCTTGTACAGTAAAGGATATCTAGACATATAAACACAGTATTCATGGGTAAATAATGGTACACTGGCTCCTACACTGGCTTCTATGAACAATAACTCCAGATCATAAATACATTATACAATGAGGGGGAGAAGAAGTGACACCAAAAATACATGAAATAAAATGAGAAGCAGTGGGGACTTTGGTCTAATATACTATAAATACACAGGCAGTGCAGACTTTAGCCCCATATACAATAAATATATTGAGAGGCAGGGTGAATTTTAGGCCCAAATACATTCAATACAATGAGAGGCAATGATTTATGACACCAAGGATCCCCCTTACCCTTCCAAAAACAGGTTTATTGAAGACTGGGGAAGATTTGAACACCGCAGAGTCTAAAATGAAGTCAGAAATGGGTTGCATTACTAAAAGTGCTCACTCTCTAATGGTAGACAATAGAATAGCATCCAAGCAGGAATAACCCTGCTTTTCTATTGCATGACCTGGGTTGTATTGAAGTACAATGAGAAGGGGAGAAACAATAGCTGCCTCATAGCAGTTCCATCCTGAAATCCTTCTCAAAGCTCCAGAATCAGGCATAATGCATTGCGATGTCTGTCTCCACACCAATATAACAGCTAAAAAAATCTACATTTGATGGTTCGAGAATAACATTTTAAATGGTACAGCTAATTATGTGCTTGTAAACATTGCAATTTGACAGAATCCCTTTAAAAATAAAGTTATGAGCTATTCTCATCCTTTGGGAATGCTGACAGTTTTGTCAAAAGTGGGAGAAAGGTTTCTAACTAAATATCCTCAATAATGGCAATTTTGAGATGGCAAACGGGTAACATTAGCCAAATTATCATGACATAGGTAAAGGAAAGTAAGAAGAGAATACTGTAATGGTGTGTTGGTGCTGATATTTTAAAATATTTTTTATTAAGGACCACTTTCATTTTACTAAAGTCTAGCCAGACAGTAAAACTTACATTCCATATTGTAAGTATTGTTTTAAACAGTAATCTTTTAACAGGGACACCGAATGCCAGCATGATGTATTTCTTTTTTAAAGGGTACATTGTTATGCTTTAAAATAAAATTCTCAATTTTTACTTTGTAAATTTAATATGAACCTTAATTGCTAGTAAGGAATGGGTATTGCAGACCAGTTGACCCTTCTTTCCTTGAACTCAAACTCATAATCAGAATCAGTACACTGTAGTTTAAGACATCACCATAAAATTGATTGCCTATTAAAAGTCTGAAAAATGCATTGCCTAAATCAAAACTTATATATGAATCAAAAACTCATAATAATAAGTGACATTTTATAGCTTTCTTGTTTAGTTTAAAGTCATTTTAAAAAGTTTCCATAATTATTTAATGAGAATTTCACAACACTCAGCTGAGAAGAATACTGAAGTCAGATTAAAGAAAAGTGGCTAATTAAATTTGGTTTAGAAAAGTTTATAGAGCCAATGCTATACTGTAGCTGTGAGTGAAACCCACAATTGAAGTGGCTAATTGTGCCTAGATCTGAAGTGTGTCTTGTACTGTAAAGAGCTACTCAGTTGTAACACATATTCATAGAATATTTTTACAAATGAATATAGATCACTCTTGCTCAAATTGAAAACTTTAGGTTTCTGACAAAATGCAATTATCAGTAATGCCTTTGCAGGCTGACAGTTTAATTATGGGAGCTGCTTTTCAAAAATAGGTGATGTGCCATGTGTACCCCTCATTCAAACTCTTTACAGTGCCATTAAATTAAGAAACTGTTGTTTGACCTTGTTGAGCAAGTAGCAAATCCATCACATAAACATCTTGAAAATGTTCAATAAAGTATTCTTGTTATTGTTATGTAATAATGCTATTAACTTAACACTTAATTCCACTGGTTGGTGGTACAAACCAACTGAAAAATTCAAACGCTCCAACAGCTGTTATTGTGAGAGACTACATTGAGAGTACATTGCTCAGTATAACTGGTTCTCCACAACATGCTAAGTGATAAAAGATCTCTAATTATCTCTAATTATAAACAGTAAGTCTGATTTGGATCCTTACTGGTTCTACTGCGTATAAATGACTTGTGGTTTAACTTTATCTTGATGCTGTGAGTTGATGAGTTGTGTGTATGTCTTTCTGTGTGAACACTGAGGATGATGAATTCAACTTCTTATCCCAAAATATGAACGTATATAGCAACAAAAGTAGGGGTGAAAAAATGTCAGCTGTTTAATGAAACAGTGTGCTATAAGGATGAATCTTGTCCCTAAAATGTCATTTTACTAATGATCTAGATCGTAATGCCCAACTATTTCCACAATGTCTGCCAAATATTAGTGATGAGAGAAATCTGTCCCGTTTCGATTCGCCGTAATATTTGTGAAACTGAATTACAGTTAATGGGCGTTTTATGGCGATCTTTTTGTCTCGCAAAACAATTTGGTTTTGGTTGCTTTTTTGTCACAGAAAATTCGCTGTGAATCCATGCCTTGTGAAAAAAGTCTCTCATCAATACCACATATCAATTATACCTGATGCCTGAGGCTGAATTATGTAAAAATAATGAATATGAATGTGCTTCAAGGAATCCATCTCTTTATCTGGTAGAGATACATCTCTACTTTGTACCTTCCCCCTCACCTGTGGTGACACCTGATTGCCAACCAACCTTCTGTTTTCCTCATTGGAGCTCTTTATTACTCCTAGAGTACACTTAACATATCATCTAAGCTACCATTAGCTAGTCCTTGCTTCCTCAACTTCTAGTGAGGTATAACTCTTACCCCAGGGCCTTTTACAAACTGAACTTAGTCTCCCAGCAACATACAGTATACTCCTCTCCATGGGTGGACTTCTAAGTGGTCTGATATGGCTACCCACAAGCTTTTATGCCATTTGTGGCACACCACTTGACATTCCTTTACCAATGATGACTTTCAAAGGGCATAGCTATACTTGGATGGGAAGTATCACCTCCTTCTTATATTTAGCACAGAGCCAATGTAGTGTTTAGAACTATATTTGGTAAAATAACGGAAAGGGAAGACATTACATTTTATATGTTTAAATGCAACACAAACATGGCATTATGGTCTGTTGATATATGCTGTTTTGAATATACACCCAGCCTACCATTTCACTTATCTGAATAGCCTCACTCAATTTAGTTCCTAAATTTGAGAGTCAACTTTGGGTATGCATGGAATTTATTTTCCTTTGCAAACGAATAACCAACTTTTCAAGTACTAATTTTCTTAACAAAATCAATTCCTGATGATTGGATTTTATTTTCAGGCTTAATTGAATCAAACAGCAATAATAGAGCACTCCCTGCTCATACCCCAAGATAAATGGTATATTTAGAGGAAGTAATCATTTATTTTGCTGTTTAAGCACAGTACTGTATATGTGGTGAAATATTTTCAAGGCATGTTAAGTACAAATGTTGGCTGTTTTATTCATTCTTGATTTACAAGTAACAGTGATGAACAATGAAGTTGGTGAAACCAGCAGCAAAAACTTTTGTGCCCTGCTTTCTTAACATAGGGTGAATCAGTTAGGAATTCACTTGGTGATCTACAGCCCTGGACCCCAATCAGTTATTTATAAAAGCAATATACATTAATCAACAATAATTTTATCATATGGTATAGGGAAAAAGGTGACTTTCGGGCTATGATTGGTGATTTTAATAGATACTATTACATTTACGGCACATTATGCTAAAGAAGTTACATTTCTAGATTTACATCTAAAATTAATAGATAATAGTATTCAGTGCTCTTTAGGATTGAAAACACATTGCTGTACCCTGGGAGCTGTCATCCTCCTGCTTTAAATCATTCATTCCTGTAAGGAATACTTACCATTCCATGGCCAATATGGCAGTGCCCAGTCCTCCCTCGTGGTCATATCTGACGCCAATGTGGCAAAACGTGCACAAAGGCTTGATGCTGGCACTTAAAAACATGCATTGTTGATGCGCAACGTCAGCATGTGGCGCATGACATCATCACACTCATTAGCCTATTTAAGGCGCCAGAACACTTCAGACCTTGCCCAATTATAGGTTCAACTTATTGTCTTCCAGGGTGTTACTTCTACGATTGATCTTGATTCCTGTTACTGACTTCAGCCTGTTATATCGACTAAGAACCTTGCTGCCTGGATTGGCCCTTTGGCCTGGACTTTGATTATTCTTCTTCTTGAACCCTTTTGATACTGTAAACTGTGTTGGACTTGCTGCTTCCTCCTTGGTCCACAAATCCTAGCGGAGCCTTCAGGCCCTGACAATTCCCTCTTTCCCAATTTTGCATAGTATTAATAAATAATTAATATTCAGAAGTTTGAAAGCAACAACTAAGAGAAATGCAGGAGAAATCTTTGGCCAGATATACCAGAGCAAGATGCTTGAAGATATTTTAAGTAAGGCTTGACTGAATGGTTAACTTGGTTAAAACAGAATGTATGTGCTCCTTTTGTTTTCTCCGCTCATCACAATTAATCCTCTTTTAGACTGAGTAAAAATATAAGAAATAATTGTCAAATTGTTAAGGATTGTTAGGTTTTTGGATGAATTCTGTGCCCGAATCCCCTTTTATTGGTTATCAGAGCTCAAAATATACAGTATGTGATCTATTAGCAAATAGTGATCTAATCCATTGCTAGCAGAATAAAATGAGTATGTGGCCTGAAAACTGGAAATCATTTTTTACACAATGTTAAAATGTTGCTTATCCCACAGTTAAAAAAAGCAGGTTCTGAGCATGCACATGTGGCCTATATTTCACCCTTCCTCCCAGTCTGTCTCCCTCCAACAGCAGGAAGCACATTACATACTTTATAACATCTTTAGTATACAATGGTTTCAGTAATGATAGTCAATCACTTTAAGAGGGTTACATCTCATTCCTGTCTTACTATGCAAGTCTTTGAAGGAAACCATTTTATCCCAAAGTCTGTCTTTTAAGAAATATCGTATTTGCAGATTCTGGTCACACATAAATTATCTGTAAATATACATAAACTATTTTATGTTTTTGTTTTGGTGTTCTAAGCCCTTTAAAAGAAAGACAAAAGTGAGACCAGAAGGATTGCAAAGCAAACATTTGATGACTCTGTTTTGCTATACTGTAAATGCTATGGAAGTCAGTGTTCTATACTTTATGTAATGGTTAAATATATATAAACATCCAGTCTCAGTCTGTTGACGTTCTGTTTTTGCTTTTAAAAGACAGTTTGCAAGTTAAAAAAAAAAAACACTCATAGCTCTGAATGTCCATAAGTCACAGACCACGATTAACAATGAAATACATTTCAGATGTACAGTGAAGCAAAGTGCTTTAGGCTGCATTATCTGGGTTGATCTTCAGTGACTTGCATAATAATTTGCACTTCTCTACAGCTGGATAAACAAATACCAGTCTACTTTTAATATTGCCTGCAAGATCTGTGGTTTGTTGCAGAGTTCCTTAGAGATATACTGTAATTTGAACCCTCACTCTCACTGGCAATAGATGTGAAAATCTCTACCAGTTCTTTATTTTAGTAAGCTTCTCTGCTGGGTTAACATTCTTAGATTACCTGAATAGTATTTAGTTAAGTGTCTATTTGAAGGCCTTTATTCAGATGCCAAGTAGATTTTAAAACTTTACAATTCCATAATACTTTTAATGTGTTTGAAATACAGAACATTTTCAGGCATCCATACAAATGTTTGCCTTTTTTTTTTTGCAGGAAAATAATAAAATAATTTACTTGTCAAAATCCCCTGCCTATTTGAATGGTAAAAGAGATGGCAGAGTTAAGGTACTCTTGCCCAAATATGTGTTTTCATCCACAGATGTTTCTAGTTGTCAATAATAAGGGGGTTATTTATTGAAATCCAACGTTTTCTGATTATTTTATTAAAAAAGTAAGAGCAAACTATAATCCACAATTTGACCCTATTTATTATTAATAAAGCACAATTTAGATCAGGGAAAAACTCAACAAAATCGAGCGAAAATCCTTATCATATGATTTTTTACTCAAATTGCTCCAAAATAGTCCTTTTTAGGGGCTAATTCCAGAGTAGACCACATGAACTTCCAAATAGGATTGGGACTTCTCCTATTGACCTCAACAGGTCTGAGGTGGAGGATTTTTGGATTCAGACTTTTTTCAACCATGGGGTATAATAAATATCAAAAAAAAATCTATTTTTCCCCCCAAAAAATTCAAGTTTTTTCCCATAAAAATTCTGATTATGTAGTAGAAAAAATTTAATTTTTTGAGTTTTTTGCAGTCTGACTTTAATAAATAACCCCCTATCAAACTCTCTGAATCGCCAAAGTCTAATTTTTTTCAAATGGTAGCTAAAATAATAGGCAACTAGGCTTAAAGTGGACCTGTCACTCAGACACACCAATCTGTGTAATAAAAGTCCTACTCCTTTTCAAATTAAACATGAAATCCAATTTCTATTTTATATTAAAGCATTTATAGCTGTTGTAAGCTCATTTAAAATCTCAGCTGTCAATCAAATATTGTCTGCCACTCCTCTATACCTTAGGCATAGAGACGGGGCAGACAATTACTTTCACTTTCCATTCAGCACTTTCTAGATGTCACTGCTCTCCACAGAGTCCCTCGTTCGCTTCACCATTTAATTGTATAGCCAGTGCATGGGGATGGACATCAGGTCCTCCATTCTGGTGCACAAACAAGATTCTGAGATGATACAAGGCTTGTCTTAATAACAGTGTCCACAAAATGGCACCTGCCTGCTTGCTATAATTATGAATTCCTAGATTGAAGAAAACAAGATTCAAAAAATTTACATAGTGTAATTAAAGTTCATTTTGCTTGACTAATGTGATAAAATAGGATTTTGAATATTTTTTTGGGTGACGGGTCCCCTGTAACCAAAAGTTTTATATGGTCCTATCATGGTTGGAACTGTTAACAGTTTTCATATCTAAGGGACAGCTGTGCACAAGGATCTGCTTTTTTATATATTGTTTCAAGGTGCAGACAAGCTAAAATAGATGGCAATGTTGTGCTTATTGACATATATTGACCTTTGATAAATCTGCCATTATAAAATTAGAAGTTCCTTACTTTTGCTTTTACAAGGCCATCCTCACTCCTATCTTCTGTTACCCTTTTTTCTTCTTCCCCTTTCTCCTTCCTCTTCTTTGCTTGCACTCTCTTTGCCTTCCAGTGTAGCAGTCACCTTTACTAGTTTTACAAGTAGTTTCTGTGAGGCATTCCTCATATTTATTTCTCTTTGGTCTCAACTGGTTCAGTTATGTCTTATGACAAATCCTAGAAACATGTACAGGGGGTTGGAGAATGTCAAGTTTTTTTCAAAATATACTGTATATTATGGTCATACATTTAGTGGTTTATGCATGCCTACGACTCTGAGACTGAACAATTTTTTTTGCCAAATCATTAATAAAGATATAAATGCGACAACAGTAGTTGCTGTTACAAGTTTCCAATTCAGCATCAGCTCCAGTAGTGATATAATATCTAGCTAATATGCAGAGACAAAGTGACGGGGGAACATCTTGCTAATACTGCATATATAAAACCACACTCTGTGAATGAAATAAACTAAGGAATTTTCCTTGCTGTGTTTATTTTTCTTAGCTGGTTAGTTCTGTTATTCTGTTATAGTAATCATGTGCATTCTATATGTTAATTCATCATGTGTAACAAATTTGGTCCATAGCCAGTCTCCAACCCTTTTTCAGGCAGGGCAATGTAAAGACACTTCCGTGTGAAACTAAATCTCTTGCAGTGATATGATGAGCATGACAAAAATATTTTAAAAACATGAAAAAAACCGTTCTCTTGTATCTCACACAAACAAAAAATGTGACTTTTCTCAAAATCTATTTTTCAAGCTGACCTTTCTACATTTTAGGATGGAATAAATCATAACATTCATGTAAAGCATAAACCCAAAGGGAATAAGGATTTACAGCACAGATTTCCCACCTTCAGTCAAAACATTCAGCTCAACAACAGTTAAAAGACAGCTCTGGGTATGCACAGCACACATCTGGCTCTATATTGCTAGTGCTGGAAGGGTTACATTTATTTTTCATTCTAAGAGCTTATTACATGCTACATGGTTTTCTAATATGGTTTTCTTATATTGACATTTACAAGCATAAAGGTAATTTATATAGGAGGCACAGAACCAGGCAAATAGCTAAGTTATGCCACAAACACGAACATAAACAGACAAACAATGGCCTGTTTGTGGTATTGTTATTGTTGACTAGCTAATAGTATATTGTCAACATTATGGAATATCTGTTTCTTTGTTATGTTTTCCATTAAGGGGGTGATTTATCAAAATCCGAATTTTTCAGATTTTTTAAAATAAAAAAGTCTGACCAAATTAGAATCCATGATTTGACCTTATTTATTATTAAAAAAAAAAAGCACAATTTAATTGGATCGGGGTAAAATTTGATAAAAACGATCAAAACCCCTAATCGTACAATTTTGTTGGAGGTTTTTCCTGAATCATAAGATTGTTTCAGTCTTTTTACTGAAAAGGCAGAATTTTTTGGATTTTTGCCCGAAAAGCCCAAAATAGACGGATTTTCTAATTCCAGTGCAGACAACGGGAACTTCCAATATACAACCTCGGCAGGTTTTTTTTTCACTTAAATTTTGCATTCTATATAAAAAAAAAATTCGTTTTTTTAGCATTCAGACGTTCATAAATAACCCCCTAAGTAGACGGATTTTCTAATTCCAGTGCAGACAACGGGAACTTCCAATATACAACCAATATATACAACCTCGGCAGGTTTGAGATGGCGAATTTTCGTATTTGGACTTTTTGCAGCCTCGGGGTATAAAAATTTTCAGGTTTTTTTTTCACTTAAATTTTGCATTTTATATAAAAAAATTTCGGTTTTTAGCATTCAGACTTTCATAAATAACCCCCTAAGTATCTTAATTTTTAGTTCCTGTATTATTGTTTTCTTGTTTTTGGGTGGAAGGAGAAGCCCATGATTCCAGCAGAGCCTAGCGGGACATTAAAACTTAGAGGAAATGCAACAACCAATTTTTTGTCTTCTGAAACAGTCCAAGGCCACACAGTGCTTTAGCAATGAAGATCTGTGATCTGTTTTTGAGGTAATCCACACAAACACGGGGAGAACATATAAAAATCCCTTGCACATAGTATCCAAGCAAAGTGAACTCAAGAGCCTAGTGCTGATAGATAGAGGTGCTATCCATCGATCCATGGTGATTATGCAATTTATATTCAATCTATATACAATATAAAATTCACAGAAAAGGGGCCTCCCTTTGTGGGATCTTACAAAAGTTGAGTTGAATTTTGTAATGAAGTGTAAATATATTCTACAGTATCAGGGGAATGTAATAAAAGTCGGTAATGGAAAAACTATTCGCAATGCGAAAAGTTATGCCCCTGAGTGTACAAATTTTGCTTTCCGCGAATTTAATACAGCTTTTGCGAACCTGGAAACTGTTTAGCAACAGTGGAATACCGTTTGCAAATTTTATAGTTTGCGCCAATGCGCAGCAAATGTAACAAAACTTCTTACTGAAAAAGTCGTTATGTTTTCTCCAAAAGATTATGACATCTTCAAGCACTTCTTAAGAGTGCACAATTAAAATTCGCAATGCGCAATTAAAATTCGCAATGCGATAACAGTTTAAGGAACAATATTACATTGCGAGATGTGGCTTTTTATTCTTATTGGTGCAAATTGTTTTGCTCTTTGCAACTTTTATTACATTCCCCCGTATATGTTTTAACTGAATACAAATCTATATACTGTATATATCAGGTAGTTGCAACTCACGGAAACAGAACATTGTCTAGAAGGAAACATTGAAAGCAACTCAAAAACCAATAATATATATATATATATATATATATATATATATATGTATAACAATCATAAAGCATTTTCTGTTCATACACATATTCAAATAAATACACACAAATTGGGGCACATTTACTAAGGGTCGAATTTCGAAGTTAAAAAATGTCGAAAATCAACCATCGAATTTGATACTTCTATAGTCTAAGTATTTTTTAGATCGAAAACAGGTGTTTTCGATCGAAGTATAAAACATTAGATCGATCGATTAAATGAACAATTCGAACGATTTTACAAAAAATTACTCAAAACTTAGCCAAAGTTTATAGGATGTCCCCCATAGGCTAAACAGCAATTCAGCAGGTTTAAGGTGGCGAAGTCGAAGATTTTTAAGGAGAGCACTTCGAGTTTCGAAGTCAAAGCTTTTTTTAATTCAAATAGAATTTTGGACTATTCGATGATCGAAGTACCCAAAAATTACTTTGAAATTCGAAGTTTTTGAATTCGAAACTTCAATTCGACCCTAAGTAAATGGGCCCCAAAGTGAAAACAACCAATGGAAGGTTTTGCAAGTTAAGAGAATTAAGAGAGAGAGAAGACAATTTTATGTTATTATATATATGCACACAAAATATAGACAAATTTGTCGCCAAATATGATTTCGCCAGTTTACTAACCTGTGGTAAATATAAATTTGCGAATTTGCTTGAGCAAAAAAATATGTTTTATGGCATTTGCTGAAAATAACGTTACATACACATTAACGCCTGGTTTACTAAACAGCGAAATGTGCAAAAGACTAAATTTACACAAGAATATTCACAAAATGTTACCGCCACCTATGTAGTGGCGTATTTTTTCGCCAGAAAATTCTCAAGGGGCAGGAAATATCTCATAATATTTTTTTTTACCCATCATTCTTTGCTGACAGGAGAGAGATCTTTAGCTATTACTGACAGGATGTTTTGGCTACTGCTTCTACCTGCTGCAACAGCTCAGAGGCGTATTATTGGCAGCGGGCATCACAGTCCAAAGATTCGTCAGCCTCCACACTTTTTTGGTTTCATTGTGATTGGCTACATTAAACTGTGCATTTCTATGAAGCAAAGAGATTGACTGGTATCATTTCTTGTTCATATGATTCTATTGGCAGAAGGGTTTATATGATGCAGACATGTTTGATTGGTGTTACTCTGGTGATGTTGTTGGATGGTATAATCATCAGTCAATAAAGTTTATGAGTTTTTTGAAGATGCATTTCTGGCCATAAATGTCACAGTAAAAATTGCCATAATAACCACCATAAAACAAGACTATTTTATAGCATAAATATTCGCAAAAATGTAAGCTGGTTCATTAACGTAAGCTGGTTTGTTAACGTAGTTACCGCAAGTGATCGCAATGACTTCTGAGCGCATTGCTGTTTAGTAAACTTAGTCGCTGCGAATATTCTGTTCGGAAAAATATTCTCAGTGATAACATGCGGAAACTTAAAGTCAGATGTACCGCACTTTAGCAAACGGACCCCTAAGTCTAGTGCCACACAGGGGTTGAAATTGGAATGCTTAAATACCAGACCAAAAATCAGCCCTTACACAGGCATTAGCCTCTTTTCCTACCTGTACCCACTAATCATTATTCAGCTCGGGTGCAGGCACACTCTGCTGATTTTTTCACCAGAATGCAAACTCCCCCAATTGCGTTGGTTGAAAAAAAACATTCAGTTGAATCCTAAAACTGCCCTTTGCCCACTATGTCAGGGTAAATGAATGGACCAATTACAGAACCTTGCAGTTCCCCTTATATATGTTAGGTTTTGTTAGCAAAAGAGAATTAATCCATGATGCAGTCTGAATACTCATATTAAGTTAATGTAAAATGATCTACATGTTGCTCAGCTTTTATCCTTTTACAGTTTTCTCCTACTCATACTCTTTATCATTGGTTTTGCTTGTAAAGCAGGAGGCTTCTACTACACTAGGAATAGGGACATTCATGCTTATAGCTTGAATATTACACTGCATTTCATTATATGCCCAGCACATAACACTTGGGGCACATTTACTATGGGTCGAATATCGAGGGTTAATTAACCCTCGATATTCAACCATCGAAGTTAAATCCTTCGACTTCGAATATAGAAGTCAAAGGATTTACCTCAATTCATTCGATCGAACGATCAAAGGAAAAATCGAACGATTCGAAGGATTTTAATTCATCGATTGAACGATTTTCCTTCTATCACAAACTGCTAGGAAAGCCTATGGGGATCGAAGTCGACATCTTAGTCGAAGGTTGAAGTAGCCAATTCGATGGTCAAAGTAGCCAAAAAAAACCTTAGAAATTCAAAGTTTTTTCCTTATCCTTCACTCAAGCTAAGTAAATGTGCCCCTTGATATGGACATCCCCTGTGCAAAGTCATTGATAATCATATATAAGAATCAAGAATAAAGTCCTTTCAAGGACCTAATTCTGATCAAAAATGCTACTAAAAATGCAGAAATACTTTAGTCTGTTCATAAATGTCCTTACCAGGTTTAATTTTCACCCTTACTGTGCCCTGTCTTTTGACTTTGAAATCTTTTTAAATTTGTAGCAAAGATGAAAGGTTCAATCCTAGTGGTTTCATTTTACAAACAGTTCAGGAGGCTTCATGAGTCAGGACTCACTAGCACACCTGTTGCATGATGCACTCTACCATCACCTAAAGATGTTTCCTTTAGTCAGTAGTGGGCTTGCTAATGTCTTAACATGCTTCAGCAATGAAGGAGGGTGAAGTCACTGTCTAAACTGAGGGGAAGATACTTAAGACCCACTTTCTGCCTACTTTGATACGGTTATTATTATTATTATTATTATTATTATTAACATGTATTTTTATAGCGCCAACATATTGCGTAGCACTGTAAAGTAAATGTGATTATACAACTAAATCACATGAATTATATACATAGAACATATGGAATTACATACATCACAATCAATACCGGTACAAAAAGGTGAGGAAGGCCCTATGCATAAGCATACACTCTAAAGGGGAGGGAGTAATACACAAGGTGTGGGAGTGGGCAAGGGTGGATGAGAAAGGTGGTACTGTATGTGGTGTTGCGTTTGGTAGTTAAGCAGAGTGAGGGTAGGCTTCTCGAAAGAAGTGCGTTTAAGAGATTTCTTGAAAGCAGAAAGGTTGGGAGAAAGTCGGGCAGACCATGGGAGAGAGTTCCAGAGGAGGGTGCAGCCCTTGCAAAGTCTTGAATGCGAGCATGTGAAGAGGTAATGAGAGGAGAGTTGAGTAGCAGGTCAGTAGAGGAGCATAGTAAGCGGTTGGGTGAGTATATAGAGATGAGTTCAGAGATGTAGGGTGGGGCAGAGTTATGAAGTGCTTTGAAAGTCAGTGTCATTAATTTGAATTTGATTCTGAAAGGTAATGGAAGCCAGTGCAGGGATTGACAGAATGGCGAGGCAGAGGAGGAGCGGTTGCTGAGGTATATGAGCCTCCCAGCCAGGGCAGCCATCAGGGGGGTACAGGGGGGAGAGTTGTAGGGGGCCCCGAGGGTAAGGGGGGCCCCGGCCACGCCACACTTACTTGATTAGCCGGGGCCCCCGATCTTTCAGAGAGCTGCTGACTTCGGGAAGGCATGGACATTTAAGGGGCCCTGGCCACCAATTTTCTCATAATTTGGGGAGGGGGCCCTGGCCACCAATTTTCTCATGTGGGGTCCTAGCCATCAATATTGTTAATGGGGGGGCCCTGGCCACAAATGTTTTTTTTATGGGGGGCCCTGACCACCAATATCTTTTTATTTTTTATTAACATGTAGGAACCCTAGCCGCCAATATTTTTTTTGTTTTTTTACTGTGTGGTGGGGGGCGGACCTGTGGGGTGGGGGGCGGACCTGTAGGTGGGGCTTGTGGTGGGTACAGCCCAGGGGGCCCAGGAAATTTTGTCGTATGGGGCCCTGCGATTTCTGATGGCGGTCCTGCTCCCAGCAGTGTTCATTATGGACTGGAGAGGTGACAGTCCCCACTGTTATTCCCACTGAACCCAAAGGCCTGCCATATCGTACCTATCTAAGCCCTTCTGCTGTTCCCTGACCTATCATGCATGCATTGAGTGGAAAAAAGATCCATGGCAAGGCAGGTAATCCAAAATCCAATCCAAGCCAAGGTGTAAAGGTCCTTCATTCTCATTCTCTAAATGTCAATATTGTAATCAATGAAATAATTATTTCATTCTTTATTTCCAAAATAAGTTTATACTGCATTGAGAAACAGTTTGTACTTTCATTTTCCTAAGTTCCCCCAGGCTGCACATTGAATTGTAAAGATACATAAAGACTAGGTATACATATTTATAAATACATTATATATATATTTTTATACAGTCTGCAGATTTGAAAAATAATCACTAAACTACTATTCAAAATGACTCTTTTTAAATAAACTAAATGCTTATGTTTAAGGTTGAATTTGATTAGGCTTTTTCTTTTCCTTTAAATTGAAAAATTCGTTTTAAGGTGGCGACACCTTTTGCTAACTGATTTATTTTGTAAATCTGTTTTCCAGCACTTTAGAAACCTCTGTTCAAGTATTCAGTTTCCTTTCTTTAAGAAACCATAGGTCATTTCTGAGGTTTCAGCACTATTTCCTGTTGAAATTCATTTTTTTTTTCAACTCTTTTCATTTTTTGACACAGAAGTAACCACAAAGGCATTTAAGGAAATGCACAAAATAAGCACAAGTATAGATTTCACCCTTTTAATTCTGCCCCTTTATTGTTGACAAGTTAAAAGTGTTAGGTCAGGTTGCCAATAATCGACTCACTTTCCTTTCTTTGTTTTAACACACCATCATCAGCATAAACACCAGACTTTATACAAATAACTACAGTTGGGTGGATACAAGGACAGTGGATGAAGAGGTATACATTGCTTGAACTGTGCACTTGACCTAATTTGATACATTCTTGCATCATGTAATACTGTATATGTATTGCAGGAATCTTTGAAAGCCCTCAGCGAAAGATAATCAAATACAGGTATAAGATCCATTATCCAGAAACCAGTTATGCAGAAAGCTCCACATTATGGAAAGGCTGTTTCCCATTGACTTCATTTTATACAGATCAAATTTTTTAAAAGGATTTCCTTTATCTCTGTAATAAAAAAACAGAACCATGTACTTGATTCAAACTAAGATATAATTACATATTCTCCTTTAGATGGAGATGGCAACCCCAGGGCCCAACAATTTTTAAACATCTACTCAATTTTGACATATGACCAACGCAGGCAAAGGTGTTATTCTACATAATAAAGGAGAATATAGGGAGGTGTTACAATGTTGCCAAATGATAATTGTGTTACATTGTCCCAACCAACAGTATCCTAGTGACCATGGACGTCAAAAGTCTTTACACTGTCATTCCTCATGCACAGAGTATACTTGGTTTCCAGAGAGCTCTGACTACCACACCTCCTAAAGGGATACCAGATACTTGAACTCACGCTTTCCAAGAACTTCTTCAGATTTGAAAAACAGTTCTACCTGCAGGTCTCGGGCACCACGATGGGCAGTGCATTGGCTCCATCCCATGCCAACATCTTTATGCACGAATATGAAACTTCACACATCTTTCCCCTATTAGGACAACAGATCCTAGTATATTGACGCTTTATAGATGACCTGTCCTTGATATGGACTGACACTGAGGAAGCCTTTCTCTCCTTCCATCAGCAGCTTAACAACCTGGATAGCCCCATCAGACTGACCCTGTGCCATAGCCAAAGTAACATAGACTTTCTTGACCTCAACATTTTCATAGACAATTCTACATTGGGCACCTGTCTCTATAGAAAACCCACTAATTTGACTCTGTACGCATCTAGCCACCATCCACCAGGCACTACCTGTGGGATAGCATACTCACAATTTCTGCGAGTTATATGTAACAACAACATAAGGACCACGGCAGAGTTACAACTTCGGGAAATGTTCACCAGGTTCCTAGAAAGAGGCTACTCACAGGAACTCTTATATACCCAGCTAAACAGGGCCTTACAACACACACAATCTGACCTGTTGGTGCCTGCACAGGATGCAAAGCATGCCAGTAATCCCTTAATCTTCACCACAACTTCCTCAACAGCTTCTTGCCATCTGGCTGACAGTATAAACAAACACTGGCCTATGCTCAGTATGGACGAGTCCCTTAGCCTCTACACAGCACAAAAAACCATTATGGGGTTCAGAAGGGGCAAACATCTGAGGGACTTACTGGTGAGGACTGACTTTGTTGGTTTACCTAACACACAAACTGACTGGCTATCTAAACAGAAAAGATTTGGGTGCTATAAATGCCCTGAGTGTGTGACATGTAGAAGCTTGCTCATTGGTCCCGACTTTCCTCATCCCCACACAGAAAAGAGGTACAAAATTGCACATAGGCTTGGCTGCTCCTCTACATATTTTGTATATATCATCACGTGCCCGTGTGGGAAGTACTATGTGGGAAAAACATGTACCACACTCAAAGAGAGAATAAGTAATCACGATCAGCAATCAGTAAAGCATTAAAAGAGGGCAAAGCAATAAAACCTGTGCCTAAACACTTTCTGCAGATTGGGCATACCTTGCCCACCTTCAGGTATATGGCAATCGATCACCAACCTCCCATAGCAAGAGGGGGGAACAGAGATCAAGCCCTGCTGAGGAGAGAAGCCAGGTGGATCCACAGACTTGATACTCTGGTACCACAAGGACTTAATGAAACTGCCCCGGGTTGCTTTCTATATAGTCTTTTTTTTATTTTTATTTTTCTGATTACTACATTTTGTTGTCATTTGTTCTCATATGCTATGCCCATCCTGTCTCTAGTATTTCATTATGTCCACCCTCCCTGGTTTCCTTCTTGCTACAGTACAAACTGTAACATTTCTTTTAATTCTGATCCATGACTCAGTGCATCTCTATATTAACAGGCTGTCTCCTGTTACCTAGCACATCTGAGCAGACCCTATTGCTGTGTTGGGTCACTGTATGTGGGTTTTGGGAGCAAGGTGGTTTGGCACTCTCACCAATAGCCTGAGGGTCTGTAGCTTTATCCTGAGCTAGGTGGGTCATGCTGCGTCATTAAGTGGCCTGACCACCACGCTGCAAGGTCAATATTGCTGTTGGACACACCGCATGGCGTTGCTAAGACCATGGCTGTATGGTTACGTATGGGCATGATTGAAGAGTTTGTACACTCTGTTCCATTCCACTGCCCTTTCCTGCCATTCTGGCAACTCCCACCTCTACAGGACCTTGGATGGGGAGCTAGACACGCCCCCTGCAGTCCAGAACTGAATACACAGAGGCGACTATGAATGCTCGTGTGCACTTTGGCTGGGGACTGGAATGCGTCTGAGGAGGTTAGTACCCTGCTGTTCATATTAGCGCTATTGTGCAACACTTCTCCTTCCCTGTCACTTCTCATGGACCCGCATTTCTCCACTTCCGGTTTCCGTTTGCCCAGCAACCACAGCTGGCGCCAAATCTTAGTTTTAAATGTGCACTGCAAGTTGGTTGTTTGGTTTTCCCTGATGAAACTCAACTAGGAACTGAAACTCAACTAGGAACTGAAACATTGGATAATAATATTGTTTCACTACTATTATCTTGTTGAAATCCCTCGGATTGCTGTCGCGGCTGCATTTTATATATATATATATATATATATATATATATATATATATATATATATATATATATATATATATATATATATATAATAAAATACACAAAACCATGAATATCTTGTAAATTATATCCTTATAAGCGGTGAGATCTGATGTCATTTCTATCACATGACTCACTGATAATCTGTTAATAGGCTCATGTGACCTAACATGTTTGGTTTGTTTGTGTGCACTGTGAATCGTAGGATTCCAGGGGGGATCCTTATTTTTTCAAATTTTCTATTTAGGATTACCCAATGGCACATACTACTATAAAAGTATATCATTATGAAAATTATTTATTTACATATGAGCTGTTTTATGTAATATTTTTTATAGAGACCTACATTGTTTGGGGGTATAGTTTTCCTTTAAGTGGTTGTTCAAACCTACACCTCAGTATGTGCTTTACCCATATCAGAAATTACAATGCATTGCAGATTCCCCCCACTGTAAAAAGAAATTGTCCCCACTTGACAAAAGCCATGTTTTGTTTTGTTTTTTCCCAGTTTCACATCAGATTCTCATTCAGAGTTGAAGAGTAAAAAAAAATAAATGAAGAAGCACATATTTATTCAGAGAACATTAACAATTATACTGTATTTAGTAAAAGTCCAGTTCAGATGGAAAGGGGCTTTCAATGTTAATGCTATGCATATGTCTGGGACCAATCAGATACAGGATCAAATGTTTAGTCTTTTCTCACTTGTCTGATGTAATATAATGCACAACAAGAGTCTGCAAAAGACACCACTAAGACTATGTTTAAAGGCCAGCTGAAATATAACAAATGAAGTGATGATTTCTCTTTGAAATATACAATGCTCATAGATTTCCCTGTCTAGCATAACACACTGACAGAGAACCATTTATTATAGTGAGGCCCCTAAGAAAGTTTTACTTCAAAGCATCCTATTGAAAATTACAGCTTTGTTTTTAACCTTCAAAGAAATACTGTATTGATTGAAATATTCCTGGTCTCCCCAAAGATATTTTTATTATTGGTGTTTTTTAATTGTTATGAACAAATATCAGAGTGATCATTTGTCTTCAATAAGAGTGGCATCAAGAATCAATGACATTCACTGTCTTGTTATGCTCTATCCTTCTCTTTGTCAACAGCATTTTATCCCTACCATGAAAATCAGGACTGACCTCCCCATTCTTTTACTTGGCCGAAATACTGAGGAAAAACGAAGCCAAAACATAATCCAGGATAAAAACTGTTTTACAACTGAATTTTCTGTCATTGATACATCTGTGGTAAGTATTCATGCAACTGTTTGCAGCTTCCAGTTAGATACTGTATATAGTGAATAAAGTACCCCCTCTTGTAAAATATAAGGATATTATAAGTTACCGCGGAATTTTATGACCATATAAAAACACGAAGCCGAAGGCCGAGTGCTTTTATACAGGTCATGGAACTCCGAGGTAACTTCTAATAGCCTCATATTTTGCAACTGGGGGTACTTTATTTATTATAATACACAAGTTTCAGTGAGTCATGTGACAGAAATGACATCAGAACTCACCGTTTATAACTGATGACATCAGAACTCACCGTTTATAAGGATATCATTTACAAGATATTCATGGCTTTTGTGTATTGTAAGTATATATGATTCAGTAAATTCTATCAATCTTGAATCATTTTCCCTGAAATGTTTCCAGACTAAAAAAATGACTGCATTTTTCAGAAGTGTATATATTTATTTATGCAAATTACTAGCTGTATACTTCTATTGTTTCTTTTGTTGCTACCCAGTATCACCCTATATTATAGCACAGTTGGGGCTCATGCTCGTATCAATGACAAAGTCATTTTTAGCTTAAGCAAAAGAAGAAAATCATTCGCGCCTATTTTACGTTGCACTTTGGAAAACAGTAGCATCATTCATTATGTATCTTTTAGTTTCAGACTAATTACTGCAGTCTTTAAGCTTTCATAAATCCCAAATAGCCCTTATTTGCTTATATTTGAAATGTTTAAAAGTCCTTTATCTGTTGCCAACTTTTCACAGAATTCCTTAGGTGTGGACTAATATATACATTTTTATTAGCATTGCAGTTTGTGTTGTTTCTTTTATCACTGTTGTAATACTATATGGATATTTGATGCATATAAAAGACTTAGATTTTTTTACTTCATCAGTGTTTTATAACAGGTTGAGTCTCAACAGCAGTCTAATGGTAACTTTACTTCAGTGCATTGGGACATAATGCATCTGAAGTTGCTTTACATCTCCCCATGGAACAAGGCAATCTTAGAGATTTGCTGTCAAAATCATGGCACACCAGCTGCTGCTGCATATATCACAGGCACACAAAATGTTAATAAGTAGCAGTACATGTATGGGACCTGTTATCCAAAATGCTCGGGACCTGGGGTTTTCCATACAACAGATCTTTATGTAATTTAGATAATTTCTTAAAAAGGTGGCTCACATTTAAGTTAACTTTTAGGGGCAGAGTTAACAAGAGTCGATTGAAAATTCGAATTTTTGTGTAATTTGACTAGGGAATAGTCCAAATTTGATTTGATCTTAAAAAAAAAAAGGTTGAAATTCTAATTAATAATGTATCATGTACTGTCCCTTTAAGAATTTTAATTAAACTATTCGCCATCTAAAACCTGCCAAATTGGTGTTTTAGCCTATGGGGGACCTCCTACAATCAATTTGGAGTTGTTTAGTCGTCTCTTGAAAATCAAATTTTTTTCTGAAAAAAATTTGATTTGAGCTTGCAAAATTCGGAAAAAAAACCAGCCAATCGAAATTTATTAAAAAATTTGAATTTTTTAAATTCGGGTAATTAGGATCTCAAATTCAAATTTTTTAATAAATTTAGATTGGTTGTTTTTTTAGAATTTTGAGTTTATGGGACCCTTGATAATACTGCCCCTTAATATTGTATGTTATAGAATGTCAAATTCTAAGCAACTTTTCAGTTGTTTGTCATTATTTACTTTGTATATAGTTTTATGATTTGCCTTGCACTGTACCCATCTAAAAAATGCTCTGTAAGGCTACACGTATTGTTATTGCTACTTTTTATTATAACTAGTGATGGGCGAATTTGCGCTGTTCTGGAAAAATTCTGGAAACGGCGCCGGCGTCTCGTTTTTGACGCCGGTGTCAGTTTTTTTATGCCGACATCCGTTTTTTGACACAGACGCCCGTTTTTTACGGCAGCGCCAGTTTTTGCAAATCGCCATTTCCGCAAATCGCATGAATTCGCACCTGGCGAATAAATTCGTCCATCACTAATTATAACTTTCTTTCTATTCAGGCCTCTCCTAATCATATTCCAGTCTTTAATTAAGTGCACGGTTGCTAGGGTAATTTGTACCATAGCAAATAGATTGCTGAAATTGCAGAATACAATGCTAAATAACTCAAAAATCACAAATAAAAAATGAAAAACAATTGCATAGTGTCTCAGAATATCACTCTCTACACCATGCTAAAAGTAAATTTTAAGGTAAAGAACTGTAAGGTTACCTGTGCGGCGGGGTCGTCCGCCGTGCCATCGGCGGGACGCCCGCCGCACCGTCCTTCTTCCTAGCCGCGCCAGCGTGTTTTCAATGGCGCCGGCTCCTCTCTAGGGCGCGAGGCACGCCTCCTTTCCATTTAAAGCCGCAGGCGCGCTGGCGTATGACGACAGCGCGCAAAGGCGCGAAATTCAAACACTATTTAAGCCCATTCTGTCTGCTGACAAGTTGCCCCTGATAGGATTTGTTCCTGGTGCTTCTGGACTTAAGCTATTTCTGTCTGAACCTGTTTGTGATTCCTGTTGTGACCCCTGCCTGGCTTTTGACTATTCTGACTTCTGGATCCTGACCCTTGCCTGATTACCGACTACCTCTTTTGATTAACCCTCTGATTGACTTCCTGGTTTGACCCTTGCCTGCCTGACTACGTTTATTCTCTGCCTGCCTCGACCCAGCCTGTCTGACCATCCTTCTGCCTAATCCTTTGAACCGTGACCTTAGGCCCAAAAGACTTTGCTACCAGCCGTGCCCCTTTGCCAGCCAGAACATCTCGCCTTGTACCCCATGTTAAGTCAAGGTGGCACTTAAGTAAGCTGAGGGCTCCTCCCGAAGCCCAATGGTGGTCAGACTACTGGTGAAGCCGAGCCGAGACCAGGGTGCTTGGCACTTGTTCTGGTATTGGGTGCTGGTTGTGACAAGAACCTGTTAAAGTTTACTTGAAAATCATGTAAACTTTAAATAAACCCAACAGACTAGTTTTTCTTACAATAAGAATTCATTATATCTTTGTTTGGATCAAATACAAGGTAATGTTTATTGTTACAGTGAAAAATACAATAATTTTAAAAAAAAATTGAATTATTTGGATAAAATGGGTCTATGAGATAACGGAACCCATACCTGTACAATATTTCAATAAACTACAGTATATAAAAGCACCATGGAGGTGCAAAAGGTGTAAGTAGTCTGCTTTTCTGACATGCTTTTTGGCCAGCCCAAACAGACCCTTTGCAGTGAAATTGGGTGACCTGATTGGAGGGCAATTTGAGCAAAATATGATGGGAAGTGCTTGACAAAGATTCCATATGCTTGAAATTCAAATGAAAAATCATGTTGCCACAGTTTTATATCATTACTTGTTGTCTCGTTATTTATAAGCAAACAACAAAAGACAGTAGACCCCCCCCATTTTACATTTTTCAGGGGACTAGGAAAAAAATGTGTGTAAAGTGAGGGAAAATGTAAAATCAGGGAAATGTATTATACTGTACATTATATATTGGCAGTACCACAAAGGACTGGTGTAAAATGAGGGAAAATGTAAAATTAGGGGATATAAAATTGATGTTTTACTTATTAACAGGCATCAAAATATTAATAAACATCAAAATACTGCAAACATTATATAAGTTAAATACATTTAAGTCCAAATGCCAAAAACTAGAAAAGTTTGTGTTTTTTTACTATAAAATCCAAAATAAAAAAAAACTCAAATTTTTCAAGATTCATTATACCCAGAGGATGGAAAAAGTCTCAATCTGAAAATCCTGCATCTCAGACATACTGAGGTTGTAAATATGTCAATGCGAGAGGTCCCTATCCTGTTTGGAATTTTCTGTGGTCTGCCCAAAAATGCATCTACAGTATTTCGGATTTTTCTGACAAAAATCTGAAAAAAACTTGATTGTCCCTGATCTGATTAAATGGTGCCTTTTTTTTAAATTAAAAATAAGATCCAATCATGGACTCTAGTTTGGTCAGACTTTTTTTAATTAAAATTCTCCGAAAAATTCGGATTTTGGTAAATAAGGCCCACAAAGTTGAACATTACTAGAATACATTAATTTTTAAATGACTGATCCATACATTTCTGGGAATGGTTCCAAATAGGCACCCATATAACTGTACCAGCAACCAGCCACTTAACTCCTCCATGGGTTTTATGCAAGGTTTAACTACGTAACATCTCAAATGAACTACACAAGCTCCCAGAGGTCCCACTCCCTTCATGCTGTGACAACAATTCCCTAGCCTAACCAACCATTACCAGCCCATGCTTATCAATTGTAAAATTTAACCTGTGTCCCATGCAACCTGGCCACAGCTGTAACAAGTAACACAATCCAGCATACCCCAAAAGGTTTAACCACCACCTAACATCTGCAATGAAATACACAAACAGGCATCCACTAGAATACCAAGCCTGCCTACCTCTTGCATTTAGAAACACTACTTCCATTGCCAGGGGCCTGCCACCATCTTCAGAACTTACTACGCCAGGGTGCATACCTCTCCAAACATGAAGCACAATTACAAAGCCCTCCCTAACTAAATTGAAGACATTCCTTCCCAACTTCACTGAGATAAATGACACATTAAACTAAAACACCTGGTACTTTCCAGAGCTCAAACATGTTTTTTAAATGGGGTCAAACCTGTTCCCACCTCATAACTCTATTGCAGTACCAATGATCATCAATATCCTGCCAGGACAACCTAAAATATTGGTGTTAAGCATGTTCTTTGTTCAGCCAATAGATGTGTAGAGCGGCTACAACCCCAGACTTTGCAACTGCCTTTATCTAAATGGAAACACGTTTCTGAAAACCCATCTAACCAAATAATTTTGCTGCCTTCCTAATTTATTTCTCCAGCTAACCCTTCGACACAAGATTGAACCGAACATAAAAATGGAATCGAGTAGACTTCATCTTCGTATTTTCTTGATGTTCACATCATCTTCTAAAGGAATGAAAACTAATTTCCCAATATCCCTAACCCCTTCAGGTACTGCCTAAAGACCAAAAACATAGCCACCATTTCAAAATATATCAATAAAAAAAACAGAAAAAGATTATTCTGATTATATTATTAACAAGTAACGCATGCTACTACTACAGGACTGAACCACAGTAGCTCTTCCATCCTCAGCGCAATTAATAAATACTCATAATGATAATAATAATAATAATAATAATAAATAAAACAAAAATAGCTACAGAATGAAAGACAACACCTTAATGCTGCAATTCATTTTGCATAATAGCCTGTTGTTTCAATCTTATTTAATACAGTTTTATATTTTGCTTGTAACCTGTACTCTCTATTTTAATTGGCCTACTGCCAGAATATGGCAATTTCATGTCTGAGATGGCACATTTATCAAATTCTACCACAGGCTTATTACTATTTAAACTAGCTGCTATGATCCATAGCTTTCTAGCATATTCAGCTAGCCACTGGATGATGGAGCATTCAAGAAACCAAAATGAATAACAGCTGTAAGACACAGAGCTAGACACTCCTGCGTAAGATGAACAGTATACCTTTACTTTACATAAATCAACAAACATTACAAAAGAATGTTCAACAGATATTTTCAAGAAAAAGATATGGAGGATGACAAGATTATTGTGCTGGCAATTAGCTGATAATTAACCTACTCATTCTTACAATTGTACAATAACATTGTACAATTACAATTTTATTCAACATGTTAGAATACACTTAGGGCATTATTTATCAAAGACCGAATTTTTATGATTAATTTAATCTAAAAAGTCCCACTAAACTAGAATCCGTGATTGTAGTTTATTTATTTATAAAAAAAAAATCACAATTTAATTAAATCGGGGACAAGCGCAGAAAAACTGAGCAAAAATCCAAATCGTGTGATTTTTCAGATTTTTGCCCGAAGTCAGAAATATATAGATTTTCAGGCTAATTCCATCACAGACCACAGTAGCTCCCAATGACTTATATACAACCTTGGCAGGTCTGAGATGCGGGATTTTAGATTCAGACTTTTTGCAGCATTGGGCTTTAATAAGTTCCAAAGATTGCGAGTTTTTTTATAGGCATTCGGACTTTGATAAACAACCCCCTTAAAATTACCCAAAGATTAGTATCATAGTACAGGTATGAGATCTGTTATCCTGAAACCGGTTATCCAGGAATTTTCGAATTATGGAATGGCCGTCTCCTATAGACTCCATTTTATCCAAATAATAAACATTTTTAAAAATGATTTTCTTTTTCTCTGTAATAATAAAACAATACCTTGTACTTGATAATTAATCCTTATTGGAAGCAAAACAAACCTCGGGTTTATTTAATGTTTACATGATTTTCTAGTTGACTTGAAGTATGAAGATCCAAAAGATCCGTTATCCGTAAAACCTCAGGTCCTGAGCATTCTGGAGAAATAGGACCCATACCTGTATATTCATTTTATATTTCTATGTAGCAAAAAAGCTGAGAATACAACATTTTTCATGATGTATTTCAGTAGAAATTATTATCTGCATTTTCTAAGTACATATGTGTAACACTTTTGGGTGGGCTGTAGTAGAAGAAATCGTATTTCTTCTGCCTAGGATTCACAATCAACATGTAGAATAATGAAATGGGTGGTCCCACTTATTTTAGATTTACAATAAATCCAGATATTTATATAACATTCAGCTACTATTTTTATATGACCCACAATGTAATGTGATTCATTTCTCTAAGGACAACAACTTAAGATCTGGGAATATAACAACACATTTGCAAAATATATATACATATATATTCAACAATCCAAAATTATTTGCTAAACTTTGCCATCATTGTATTTTTAAGAAAACAAACACAAAATAATAGTTTGCCACCCATTGGTTTATGGTGTGCTGCAATGTAGGTCACCAAATTGGTCTTTCCTTGCAGTGTCTCCCTTAGAAAACTGCTGATTAACCTACACACAACCATATTATCCTCATTTAACCCAAATAGTACATTCCCATTGCTTTGACAACTCATAACAGCACTTCATTACAGAGCCCAGAGTCAAGCCAGATGTGCTCAACATCTTAGTTCTGTTTATTGTATTTTAGTGCAAGTACTATTCAGTTGCAGGGTACAAATGATTCTAAAAATGTATACTTTAAGATCAATATGCAACATCAGTTATAATCTAAGGCAAAGTGATGGCATAGAAAAAATAGAAAAGTAAAAATCTTTGTGCATATAAAATATTTTACTTTCAGAAAGCTGGAAATTTTAAACAATAAATGAAGGTAAAGTAAAGGTTAGTCAGAAGGTGAAACATTTTCCATTGTATACTCAATATCTATCTATCTATCTATCTATCTATCTATCTATCTATCTATCTATCTATCTATCTATCTATCTATCTTTCTATCTATCTATCTTCTATCTATTATCTATCTATCTATCTATCTATCCATCTATTATCTATCTATCTATCTATCTATCTATCTATCTATCTATCTATCTATCTATCTATCTATCTATCTATCTGTCTATCTATTTATCATCTATTTATCATCTCTATATCTATCGATCGATCTATCTATCTATCTATCTATCTATCTATCTATCTATCTATCTATCTATCTATCTTTCTATCTATCTATCGTCTATCTATTATCTATCTATCTATCTATCTATTTATCTATCTATCATCTTTCTATCTATCTATCTTTCTATCTATCTATTATCTATCTATCTATCTATCTATCTATCTAGCTATCTATCTATCTATCTATCTATATACATCTCAGTCAGTCCGTTTCGGTCAGTTCATGATACATCAACAGATGAGGAAGCAAAGAGGCGCTGCAGTGTGTGTAGCAGAAATGACACCACACCACAGAATTCCTGCAGAGTATAATTCATGGAAGAATAATGCCTGGCCCCAGAATGACACCAGTGGAAATGTTGCTGTCTTTTAGGCATGCAGATGACCAGACCAAAGATTTACCACTGATATTTACACATTCAATATGATCGTTATCAGGCAAATATAATAATATGGCGAAAAGTCACAGAAATATGTAATAAAGCATTCTGTTTGCTGATTTCAGTCAAGCCAATACTTCAGGTACAGTATCATAGCAAATAAGAACTAAATTTAGGTATGGGATACCTTATACAGAAACCTGTTTTACAAAAAGCTTTGAATTACTGAAAGGCCGCCTCCAATAGACTAAATTTTAAGCAAATAAATCTATTTTTTAAAATAATTTATTTCTGAAATAAGTAAACAGTACCTTGCCCTTGGTGGAAACTAAGCTGTATAAATCCATATTGGTGGAAAGTGCAAGCTAGTCAGCATGGTCTCCTGGCTTTTTTCTTAATCATAGTGCAAGTTTTCCCGGTGGCCACTATCCACATAGTAAGTAAGACATAGACATAGTAAGTAAGGTTGAAAAAAGACACATGTCCATCGAGTTCAACTTTTTTTTTTTATTAACTACCTATTTGCCAGTTGATCCAGAGGAAGGCAAAAACCCCATCTGAAGCCTCTCCAATTTGCCTTAGAGGGGGAAAAATTCCTTCCAGACTCCAAAATGGCAATCGGACTAGTCCCTGGATCAACTGTAAGACTTTCAGCTTACAAGATGAAACAGGACCACTCCTTCATAAAATAAACATGCCTTTATTGGAACCCTTTAGGGCATTACATTAATGCCCTAAAGGGTTCTAATAAAGGCATTTTTATTTTATGAAGGAGTGGTGTTGTTTCATCTTTTAAGCTAAATCCATATTCGTGGAAAACAATCCATGTGCATTTATGTAGCAGGTTATTTACTAAAATCTGAAAACTTCTCATTATTTTAGTAAAACCAGTTTGACTAAACTACCATTCACATTGTTACCTTATTTGGTGCAGGAAAAGACTTGATAAAATTGTGAAAAAATCTGAATCGTATGGTTTTTTCAGATTTGACGCCCAAAAACTTTATCGGATTATTGCCTGAAAACCAAAAACCCAGCGTAGATCATGATATCTTCCCATTTTAAAAGGGACCTGAGCAACCATATTGCTGAAATTGCAAACTGGAAAGCTGCTGAATACTAAATAACTCAAAAAACACAAATAATAAAAAATTAAAAGCAATTGCAAATTGTTTAAGAATGTCATTCTCTATACCATACCAAAAGTTAACTCAAAGGTGAAAAATCTCTTTAAGAGACATGCTTTCTCAGACCTAATACATCGACAGGAGTAAAAGTGAATGCAGAAGGAGAAAAATACACTGGAAAGGAATTGGGGGGTGATCTATTAAATGTAATGAGGGTCTGATGGGAGAAAATGATTGGTATAACCCCTTCTGATGACATGGGGGCAAATTTATTTACCTTTGAAGTTGCACCAGCGTTGGCTTCGCCGCACTTCGTCAGGCAAAGTCTCGCCAGTGCGCCACTAATTCACTAAAATCCGAAGCTGCGCTCAGGGAGGCGAAAGGTAGCGAAGTTGCACTAGCGTTAATTCATCAAGCAAAGTGAAGTTACACTAGCGATGCCTAATTTGCTTACAGCGCAATGTACAATGGACGTATATGTAGCAGCAAATACATTACACTACACAAGCCTGGGAAACCTTCATAAAATAAAATAGAGTTGTTATTTTGCCCTATATATGTGCCCACTGTATAGTTTAAGTGCCATATGTTAGGAAATGTAGGGGGGAAGGAGGGTACCCCCCAAAAAAAGTACAATTTTTTTCAGCCTATCACCCTTAAAAAATTAAAAGACGCCACAGTTTTTTGCTTTTTTTGAAGCAAGCCCTATCTACTCTATTGCACTTTGCCATAGCACAACTTCGCCTGGCGTAAGGGTGCGAAGTAGCGCTAGAGTAGGTCCACTTCACTAGCGTATTAGTACCAGCGCCCGTTAGTAAATCGGTGAAGTAATGAAATGACATCACGCTGGTTAATTTTTCGCTACCGTTAGCCACTTCGCCCTTTAGTAAATTTGCCCCATGGAGAGGTTCAGGTGATATATTTTACATACCTTGTTACATAATTATGCCTTTTATTATTTTAATTAAGGAAAACGACATCCCTAAATTCACATATTGACATAAATGCACTTATTAAATAGTAGATTACTTACATTTTCTTTACTTTACTGGAAATATTGTGCTCAATATAAAGTCTTTCAAGGTTGAAATATAATCTATGTAAGAAAAATACAAAGAAAAAGTAACACAATATTCTTTAGCACTCTCTGCAAGGAAAACAGTAGATGGGGGAATAGTTTACAGTAATTAAAGCTGCAAACCATTCCAAACCACAAATCTCCCAGTTTTTCCATTTTTACCCCATTCTTCTTGGCACGCTTCCTAAAAATGTCACACTGGGTGTAAATCTTTGATGGACTGCAATTCACATTGAGTTTTCAAGCAGGAGCCAATAAAAAATATTCTTCAGATATAACTTTGTGCCACGAGTAATAGTCCTGCTGAAAGGTAAATTTGCATCACAGTTCTACGACTTTTGCAGATTTCTCCCCCCAAGTTTTTCTTCTTTTTTCTTCCATATTTTTTCTCAAAATCATGACAAGTCCCTGTTGTGGATGCTCTGTAACAGAATAGTTCTATCTCTGTGTTACACAGCAGGCAGGGTTGGGTTGATAAATGAGGACTATTTGGGCGCCCGGTAGTTACTCCCAGTCACTGTGTACGTAATGACCATGAATGCAGTTCACATTAAAATTAGAAAATGAATTCCCTGCACCTCACTACCATATACAATAATAGCAAAAAGGATTTATTTCCTCAGTCTCAGTTCATGTCCTGAATGACTCTTCTATGGAATAATAACTTAATAACTTCTTCAGAAACCTTTGCTTCCAAAGTGTTCCAAAAGCTATCAGGTGGATACTGAGAAGTCATTGGGTCTCCAATGCATGCTGACATTGTTGTCAATGACTAGGCCCTTTCTGGTCTATCTGACACACCAAAGGTTTTATCAATTAATTAAATTGGTACCATTCCAGTTCACCAAGGGACACACATCCCTGACTTAAAGGACAACTATACCCTCAAAATGAATACTTAAAGGGGTAGTTCAACTTTTAGTATGTTATAGAATGGCTAATTCTAAGCAACTTTTCAATTGGCCTTCATTTTTTCTTTCTTATAGTTTTAGACTTATTTGCCTTCTTCTTCTGACTCCTTCCAGCTTCCAAATGGGGTCACTGACCCCATCTAAAAAACAAATGCTCTGTAAAGCTACAAGTTTATTGTTATTGCTACCTTTTAATGCTCATCTTTCTATTCAGGCCCTCTCCTATTCAGGTTGCTAGGGTAATTTGGTCTCTAGCAACCAGATTGCAGAATTGGCAAACTGGAGAGCTCCTGAATAAAAAGCTAAATAATTCACAAACCACAATTAATAAAAAATGAAACTCAATTGCAAATTGTCTCAGAATGTCAGTCTCTACATCTAAATCATACTAAAAGGTAATTTAAGGGTGAACAACCCTTAAACAGGTAGTTTATATCAAATTAAGTGGCATATTAAAGAATATCACCAAACTGGAATATATATATTTAAGTAAATAATGCTGTTTTACATCTTATACCTTGAACCCTGATTTTATTATATTCTCTGTGTTGCCTCAGAGATCACCTGACCAAAAATACTGCAGCTCTAAATGTAACTGGAAGTGTGGTAGCAAAAGTCAGAATTTTGTCTGTTAAAGTGGACCTGTCACCTACACATAAAAAAACTGCATAATGAAAGTCCTTTCCAAATTAAATATGGAACCCCAAAAATTTTTTTCATTAAAACATCCATACCTGTTATAAAGGTGTTTAAATATCTAAACTGTCAATCAAATATTACCTGCCCCGCCTCTATGCCCGTGGCATAGAGGAGGGGCAATCAATTACTTTCACTTTCCATTCAGCACTTCCTACATGTCACTGCTCTCCTCCCATTCCCCCTTCCCTTCTCAGGCTCTATAATTGTGTACGGCACTGCACATGGACATTAGGTCCCTCATTCTGATTCATACACAAGATTTTGGGGTGATACACAATTTTCCTTAATAACCGTGTGCACAAAATGGCAGCTGCCTGCTTGCTGTGATTGTATAATTCCAAAACAGAAGGAAACAAAATTTAAATAATAAATACAGTGTAAGTAAAGTTTATTTTGCTCAACTAACATGATAGAAAAGAATTTGAAATTATTTCTTAGGGTGACAGGTCCCCTTTAATTGACTCATGTGGCCTAACATGTATGGGTTGTTTGTGTGCACCATGAATCCTAGGATCCCAAGTGCGGCCCTTATTTTTTAAAACAGCAGTTTTCTATTTATGATTACTCAATTGCACATACTACTAAAAAGTATATGTTTTACATATGAGCTGTTTTATGCAATATATTTTTGTAGAGAACATTGTTCGGGTTTCCTTTAATTCTTTCAACTTATATGGCAGATTTATAAGACCAGCTACTGTTTCCATACTACTGGTACTTCCAATATGTCTCAGTTCTACATTTATGCTTATGGTTCCTTTTACCTGAAAAAAAAACTACTTAACTACTTTATGTGCATGGATAATGTTGTAGAAATATTGCACATCACGCCTAGGGTTTAATGCAGAACATGTCAGGCCAATGACATATTCATAACACTTAATTTACAGAACAATGCAATGCTAATTAGAAAAATTCCTTTTATGCTTTCTGGAATTGATCCAGAAGAATTTGCAGTACAATACAATCCTAACTGGGAAAGACATGTAATGGTTTCTGGATCCATAAATAGTCTGTAAAATGTCTCATTGAGTTGGTTATGATTTAAATTGAATGGTTTCTAAATACTCCTTGCAACTGCTCTAAGCTCCTAAGCAATGTACCTGATTATATATTTCTTTTCTCCTCTATGCTCTACTTACTTGCACGTGTGCAATATTAAAGGCCATTTTCTAAATTACATTATATAGACAAATCTTGAATATTCCTCTGGCTTTCCTTTTTTTGAACATTACTATTGTTCAAGTGGCTTAATATTTTACATTGACATCAGATTAATGTTATTTTCTAAGAAAAGATAGCCAAGGCTGATCAACACATTATAAATCTTTAGAAAATCAGGTAACATTATAGTTGGCAATGCATAAACAACCATATAAAAATTGTGTAATTCAACTAATATATTTCATATGGGTATTCATGCTGTTTAATCCATGTTGTTTGCCAAATAATCCCACACTGAATCCTTTCAAGGTCAAGAGAACTTTGTACTGAGATATTATTTTGGAGGAGATAATGTTCAACATTTATTAAATATTTATTGTTGCTTAATTATGATTTAATCATGTAATGAATAATAAAAAATTTATATATACTGTTTAGAATTAATCCAGGACATTTCTGCACATGATGTGTATGATGTATGGATCTTCATACCTTAAGTCTACTAGAAAATAATGTAAACAATAAATAAATCCAATATGCTTCAATAAAGATGACATATATTAGTTTGGATCAAATACAAGCTACTGTTTCATTATAACAGAGAAAAAGGAATTTTTTTAAAAAAATGTGGATTATTTGTATAATGGAGTCTATGGGCGACAGCCTTTTCCGTAATACGGAGCTTTCTGGATAATGGTTTTCCGGATCCCATACTTGTAATAAAGATTGTGTTTTAGCCCAGATGTTAATTATATATTCAAGGAAAATTTAGCAGGTTTAATATGAGCATATAATTTTGTTGAAGGCAATAAACTATGTAAGGAAGATTATCATTACACATGAGTATCCTTTATACTATTATAAGAGATGGTGAATTATGCTGATACAATGAATCTAAGGATTAACAATTGTGAGATTATAATATTAAAAAAAGGTACTAGGGTTTTGATTTACCAAAGGTCATACCATGATGCTCAGATTTAAGGACAAAACTGATTTTAAACAATTTTTGTTTTGTTTTTATGAATGTTTTTTTTTGTTTTGATGATGATGGTGAAACCTGACTAAATCCATTCACAGAAATGGGGACATCATTTGAACCCTTCCTGCATTCAACATAGTTTTTTAATTTTTTAACAGTCTATAGAAAACTTGCACAAATCCGGAATATTTTGCTTTAGCCTTTAGCAAATTTTAGCATTAATAAGAAATAGTTCACGTGGAAGTGAAGTGGTCGACTTTCATTATGAGCCTGCTGATTAGGCTGCAGCTAACTGTAGAGATTTTTCTTTAAAAAAAAAAAAAGGTGCAGATGCATACATTGAGGTCCCTGACTCGGTGTCTACAAATGCTGATCTTTTGTTTTTAACATGACTTTGGTTCAACACAATTTCATACGTTTTCTTTGGGCTCATAGCAGTTGGATAATGACTGGAAAGCCAGGGTGAAAAAGAACTTTGAACAAATACATGTTGAACTTCACCTAATGGAAGCATGCAAAAACGTGATATAAAGAATGCTTTTCTATTTATAATCATATGTACATGTATGTGTATTAACATGTGCACATTCCAAAGAGTACGTTTTAGGAGTTTGACCTTTCCTGTCTTGTAATTTGAATGTGAGGGTATATTTTATTCTATCAATTATCATATGAAAATGTGTGGTTCTCACAAGTTTATTCAGTGACCACTATGTTTATTACCTAAACATAGCATATAAGATGTCATACACTGAGTGCCCATGTTATCCATACATCTTTAACTAAAAGGGAGGCAAAAGGTTACATGCTGTGCCCTAAAAAAAGAAGAGCTGTGCTACCTTATATATGTAGCACTGGCTGCATATAGAGTGGGCTGAGGGCAGGTGTCACTTGATAATCAAATGGAACAACCCATAGCTTACATGTCCTTTAAAAAACACAAGGTTTGAAGTGCCAGGGGAGACAATGTTATAGGGAGTCTTGTACTTACCACCTGCTTACGCTGTGCTTATGCAAAGCAACAAACAGGAATTATAAATTATTTAATTGATTATATTAATTATTTAGGATTTTGTTTTTTGGATTTTGGAATTTCAGCAGGTATTTGGTTACTGGAACCAATATTCCAAAGCAACCAGGCCATGGTTTGAGTAAGACATTGAAAAATAAATTTACTGAGGGGGTAAAAACAATGCCTTCTCCCCTGGCCCCTCTCCTGACTCACTCACGCTGCTCCTCCAATGCCTGCATTGAACTACTATTCTAAAAGTAAACAACAGTTTTGGTATTTCAATTCATGTATAATTTTTATATTTTTTAAACCCAGTTTAGCAACTTGTAGTCACATACCTGTATATATCAACAGACCAAGTATCTGCCAATGTACTCATAATTAGGATTATTTTTTATATTTTCTAGAGGACAGTATACAATGTTTGTTAAATAGAACTGGGTCAGATTAAAAAGTAAATGTAAAAGAAACCAAGTAAAATATTTACTATGTGAGACTTCACTATTGAACATTAAAACACTATTTCACACTGTACACCACATTCTCCTTGGGCAATCTTCACAGCACCAAAATAATGATTACTCTGGCCAGACAATGATTTGTTTGTTATTTTTTTTTTGAGTTGGCCCTGAGGCCAGTGTGGCTTCATTCTTTACTCTGCAATTTAACAGGCAGCTAAGAAACAAATAATTAGAAGCATATGAGTTTAATGACAGTAGTATGAAAAGCAGAGCCAGGCTTAGTTGGGCTGACTTGAGTCAGAAAATATTCCACATTGTTACAGCACCGATTACAGACATTCTGTATGAAGAAAAGCAGAGGAAACTCTGAATATTGTTTTGGTAAGGACAACTCTCTTGGCACAATAACAGTTATATGTTGCCAAAAATGTAGTGGGTTTCTGTTGGTATACATAGTTATTATATAGCTACATACATATAGTCATACACAAAACCCTTTTTTTTCCTTTAGAAATTTTTTGTGAAATCTCTGAACATTTTCCCACGGATCAGGGTAACCTGATATTCAGACGCACAGACATTTTCATGAATATGCAAAGTAGCCATCACTGCTGCCGTCATAATTCCAGTTTTTGATTCTGTTCATCCCATTCTGTCTCATATAAAAGTCAATTTATATGCAGTCAAGAAGTTGGGAAAGGGCCTTTATAACATCTGTTTGCAAAATGCTTGGACTCAAGTTATTTATTAAACCACAGCAGTAATGTCAGTTGTAAATGACATCCAAGCCACAACATTCTGTACACAGTGTAAACTATGGCACAGCTCTTGACTTAAATTAACATAGATTTTTTTTTCTTTTCATAATTGACACAATTCTTATTTTCTTTGCCTAGTATACAAGCTGCATGTACTAATAAGTATCCAACAGGGAGTACAGTACAAACTACTTGTATTTAACCATTCCTGGACCAGCACTCCCTGTGTGATTTTTACTATACACACATTATACAGAAGTCTGATGTTTCCGTCCTTTTTTTTTAATAAATACTGAAACATCAGACTTCTGTATAATAAGTGCTGGTCCATGAATAGTTAATTCAAATTGACAGTACAAATAGTGTATACTGTATATATATATATATATATATATATATATATATATATATATATATATATGTGTGTGCGTGTGTGTGTGTGTGTGTGTACAAAGCAACACCAAAGGACTGCAGTCAACAGGTGCTGTTAGAATAGCTGATTTTAGTAAACAAACAAAAGAAATTCCAACATTTCAATCACATCATTGTAAAACATTAAGAACCCTCCCCCTGTGCAAAAATGGCATGAAAAACAGGAATTGACCAGATAATTAATCCATATGTTCCCTCACATAAATTATACATTAAGAATTCTGGTGATTTTCAGAAATCAAAAATACAGGATCTGGGCAATCTTCCATCAAAGTTGCTTTTGGTCACACTTGATATTGAGAGCCTCTACACCTCCATCCCACATGGTGGGGTTTTTTAGGCGGTCCGCATAGAGCTTGACCAAGATACAGCAATTGATAATGTTCAAAAAAAGTTCATCCTGCAGTGTTTGGAAGTGGTTCTTTGCAATAATTATTTTGTTTTTCAGGATAAGTGTTATTTGCAGTTACGGGGATGGAAATGGGGTCTAATCACTGCCAAAATCACATCCGATGTTAAAGCACTTTTATTTCCCCCAACACACCTGTATCCATTGCAACTTTTTCACATCTCCTTATGCAAGATTGCTGCAAGTTATCCCAACAACGCTTTTCTAAGCCCAAAATCTACAGCAACTTATCTAAGGCTGAATGAGAGGCAATCAGACACCTAAGATCTGATAACTCAAATGTGATCAGGCAAGCGGACAAGGGTAGGGCCATAGTGCTCCTTGATAAAGATTTCTAAAGGAACAGAGCTGCTTAGCCAACTAGTGAATACTAGCATTTACCAATCACTTTCATGAGATCCTACAAGGGTTTTAAAACAGAACTTGAATTCTCTCCACTGGCCTTCCTAGCTGGCTTGTTAACTCCACTTTTCACTTTCTGTGTACTGAATTTCCAAAAATTCTTTTCATTTACACTATACCTAAAATACATAAATCTCTTATTTGTCCTCCTGGACTTCCTATTATATTCAAAGCAGGATCTTTGTTTCAACCTGTACCAATTTTTTTTAGTTTTAATTTATATAGAAAATAATATAAATAATATATATATTTATAATATATAATTGACCATTCCTAGTACTGTATATACATTCAAATGAAAGAGCAACATCAACAAATCATGTATTTTTATAACACTTTGGGGCACATTTACTTAGCTTGAGTGAAGGAATAGAATAAAAAATACTTTGAATTTCGAAGTTTTTTTTGTTACTTTGACCATCGAATTGGCTACTTCGACCTTCGACTTCGAATCGAACGATTTGAACTAAAAATCGTTCGACTATTTGATCATTCGTTAGTCGAAGTACTGTCTCTCTAAAAAAAACACCAAAAACGTACCGAGCACCAATGTTAGCCTATGGGGAAAGTCCCCATAGGCTTTCTAGGCAATTTCTGATTGAAGGAATTTCGTTCGATCGATGGATTAAAAACTATTTCATTGTTCAAACAATTATTCGTTCGATCGAACTAATAGCACTAAATCTTTCGACTTCGATATTCAAAGTCGAGGATTTAACTTCGATAGTCGAATATTGAGGGTTAATTAACCCTCGATATTCGACCAATAGTAAATGTGCCCCATACTGTACTTTAAAAAAATTGTTAAAGATGATCACAAGAGATCAGCATTCTCTCATATGTTCTGTTCTGTTTCATCACTGGGGTGTTGTTCTTGTTTCTTTTGTTTCAGAATGTGAGAATAATTATTACTGCTTCTTGATTCACAACATTGAGAAACTGAAATTTTCAAGGGAATTGACAACTGCAAAGTCAATAGTTCATTTTATTTCCATTAGTGATAAGAAAAGATTATTACATTTAATAAAGCATGACTGTGGCAAACAGAAATATAACCAGAAGTTGGTATTTAGCTGGCATTTACATTGTAAAATAGAGCTAAGAACTAAAAGGGGGAATGTAATAAAAATTTGCAAACAGAAATAAATTCTCCATTCGAAAATGTTTTCCTTTGCACAAACAATTTTTACTTTGCACATATTTTATATAGCTTATACAAATAATGTAGCTGTTTGCAAAATAGCTTAGCAGCCGCCAGTGTAAAAAAAAATTGCAAATTTTATAACTTGCACCAGTGCACAGTTTATGTAATAAAACTTAACAAAGAAATTATGTTTGATCCAAAAGAGTATGCCAGCTTCAAGCACATCATAAAAGTGCACTATGCGCTATTAATTTGCAATATTACTTTGCGAAATATGAATTTCCTATTTGTACAATTTTGTTTTCAGTTTACAACTTTCATTACATTTCCCCAAAGTCTGCAAACAGTGCATTCATAAATGTATAGAATTTGAGACAAGACATTTGCCTTACTTATTGTCTAACATGGGATCGGTTAAAGGCAATTGGTGCAGATTACATGCAGTTTATTGTACTTGTGCAGTTTTGCACCTGTGCTAACAAATGAGCTCAAAATCTGATCATGGATTAGATGCAATGTGTTACTGCCTAGTATTAGTACATTTTTTGAGCACTTTTATTTGTAAATTAAGGGGATTGGGGTTTGGGAGTTTGGTCAAAATTTTTTTTAGTAAAACTGAGAAAAAGTCTAGTTTGAGTTAATAACCCTCTTAATGTTTGTGAACATTGTAACTTGACAATAGGAAAAAGAATGTGAAATTTGATGTGCAACATCACGCTTTGCACAGTGAATGTAATATCTCAATGATAAAAAAATGATCATGGAAAAAACAAGTCACCTTCAATCAGTGCAAAAAAATGAACATAACTGCATTGCAAAATGCACATTTTTATACATTTTTAGCAAATTTTTATTGACCTCTGGACAAGGTTTCGCTGCTCCTTCCAGTGTCAAACACATTCAGAGGATGTGCTTCAGTGCTAACGATATGATGAAATATCCTTTGATTTGGTGTGGCATGAGTGCATGCATATCTGTCTTTTGTATTTATCTGAACATATATTTGTGTGCATTAATGTGTCCACATGTGAATTTCAGTAGGTGAAAATTCGCACATTAATTTAAATCCTAAAGGGATCATTCAACTTAAGTGAAGTGCAATTTTGAGTGCAACTGCCATGTTTCTTCCCAGAATCCCAGCAATGTTGCAGTCACAAGGGGTGTGGCATCTGATATAATTAAGCTGTTATAAATATTGATATATTTGCTCTCTCATTTTGCCATACATGAAATGCAATTGCACGCAAGTGTGCACCTATTGATGCATCTGGCTCATTGAACCTTGGAGTTACCACCTGGTCTGATGGTGTTGGCAGCTCCAGGGTTCCTCTGCATCAACATGGATGATTTATCATAGCTCAACATAACTATATGGAAGTGCAAATAGCACATTTTGATGGTTAACGCTATCATTGCACTTCAATTAACTTTTTTTTTATTATACCCCGAAGATGAAAAAAGTCAGAATCCGAAAATACTCCATCTTCAACCTGTCGAGGTCCTGTAGAAGTCAATAGCAGATGTCCTATTTGCAATTGAATTATGGTCTCAAAAGGATTTGCCTTGAAAAAGCAAAACGCCTCTAGAACTTTAATATTTGGATTGGATTCCTAATACTGCTTTTATAACTTTGAAGATTTTAACCTAATTTACCGCATTTGTACCTCTTTAATCTCTTTTATTATAAGGCTCTGGTGGATTTGTGGTTTTATAGGGAAGTTCAGCTCTCCTTCTAAGATAGCAAGGTAGAGTTGAGACCACAATCCCCAGTGTTCTACGTTCTCCCCGTGTGGGGTCCCAGGGCCTAGAAAAACAACCAGGCAGCAGTTTCTTGGGACTTCTCCATCTCTTCATTATTTTTAGCACTGACTGTCCCTAATAAAACCGATTTTATTTTTCATGACACAACCGCAATCTGAGATTGCAATTTGATTTTAGCACTAGCACTTTAAAAGTATTAACTTGATGGTGGTTGATCCGTGTTTTACCTATTGTAATTTAAGAATTGCTTTATAGAATGAATTAGCACAAAGCACTTTATATGTTCTTATAAGCATTAAATTAATGAACTAAGAACATAGATAACACTGTTTACAACTAAGCAATTGCTAGCAATTGCTAGTATTATATTATTCTACCTAATTATGTATTGCATTAAGCACTTGTTTAATTCTGAATTGGTTTGGGTGTGGAAGTTAGGGGGGTTTTACTTCTTTTCTCTATGATTTCTCTAGATTGATTTGCCTAAGTAATACATACCTTATATGAATATGACATTCAAATCTGTAAGAACTGATAAAATTCTGTCTTGAACAATCCCGGTATTGTTTTCATTCACTAAGAGATTAGAGGAAAGACTGACCTTTAAAGAAAAGGCTTTGGAAAGAGGGCAACTACTTTGCATTGATAATTGCTGCATTGGTTTAAAAGATCACACCTTTCTCAAAACGATATACAGAAAATCTCTGGAAATTCATGCAGAGGCTTGAAGTAAAATGAATGAAGATGGTAATTGCATAAATCTAACAACACAGAAGATCCTGGGAAAAAACAGAAAGCAAATGATCTTACATTTGTGTTGAAAAATGTGTCAGCAATAAATTGTGTCTTCTGGAAAGCTTGCATTTCTCAGATTTGGATAGGCTGAAATACAAAAGAGCATTGGATCTTAAATAGCAATAGAATGTTTAAGATTGGGTTTCCCTTTTCTTTAAAAAAAATCCCTTTAGTTTATCTGAGACGCATTTTCTCTCTCTCTCTCTTTTTAAGAGAATCATGAAAGTAGGAACAAAATTATTTTGGGCTACTGGTAAATGTCAAAAGCTGCTATAGATTAGTTTAGGTTTTGTCAGAATGTGAGATGTTACAAATGGTTTTAACATGTTCGGCTTTGACATTAGATGGATAAAAAATAGTTTAAAATTATCTGCAGATAAAAAACATTAATACTTTAATAAATCAATGAAATCTGAAAAACCTTTGAAAAAACATTAAAAATAATAATTTAATGATACAGTATTAGCTTTACTAACTTTGTAATCTGATAGAAACTAGGGATGAGCAAACCTTGGAGAACCTGAGGAGAAATTAGTTGATAGCATTTTGAGGTAAATAAAGAAGGTGGATTTTTTTGTTCTTTAAGTACTTTTGGAATGATATAGAATCTTGGTCTGTCTTTCACTTTGTTTTTTTTTTTGAGAAAATTTTATTGGTAGCTTTACACAAATACTGGTGTATTTTTGTTTTAAGGTTATACAAAATTATACCATGTATAAGACATGTATGCCTTATACAGTACATCAATGATTGCAGCAAAATAGCAGTTGCTACAGGGTTGTCCCTAATGCAAGTGCAAGTGCAGCCGATGCAATAAAATTAGTACGTAAGCTTCGACATGAACCATACACAATGGTGACATTTCCAGCATTTGGGTTGTGATTGATGTGTACACCTTATTCTTATGGTGCAACTGTCAATTGACATAGACCACTGTGGGGACCTTGGAAATACCACCTGGCTTGGAGGTGGCAGTAGCTCCAGGTTTACCTTCCTCTCGATTGGGAACAGGAGACAGGAAGGAGTGGCACTATCCATCTATTATGACATTTTGTAAATAAAACACAAAATTACCAAACACTAACAGAAATGACAGTATTGTATGCAAAATGTGGAAACAAGTGTTGAAGTGCTGAAAGGCAAGTAGTAATAGATTTTGTATCCCATTGTGTGTTGGATGCAGAATAAATACATAAAAATGGTTGTGACAGTTACTAAATCCCATCTCTTTCGTATTGACAGCTCATATCACAATTTGACCTGTCCCATTGGACACACAACATGCTATTGTGGAATATTAGACCACATTAGAATTTGGTTGGAAAGGCCTGAACTTCTCAAACTTTCATTTACAACTCCTTATGCTATATATGTTAAGTAATAAACTGATATTTTCCTGCAGAAATGCCAAAGGTAGCTTACATAGAATAACAATGCAATTTAACACCTTAAAAGTAGTTATGAATGCCTGTTGTTAGAATTCTGGGAGGCTGTGTTACACTACAAGGTCAAAAAAAGTTCTTGAATCTGAATCTTACTCTAAGGCGACTTTTATCAACTTTCTCAAAACTTTCTTATTAAGTTCCATAAAATATCATGGCTGATGTACAACATTTAGTCCCTAGGGTGGTTTCTTCGCACGCACTGTACATATCCATCTATTCATATATTTTAGCATTTTATTAGAAAAGTGTCTCCTCCTCCCAGATACACCATGAACTGGATTCCAGTGGGGTTTCATGAACTGCTGGCTCATCCTAAACTTTGCTTCTTGTTTGAGTAACTGAGTCTGGACTCTGGCATCAGAAAGAAACATATAAAAATGAAAACTTAATAGATTAGCTATGTTTTGGAGCATTTAGCCTTTTACATGTAAAGGCAGAAACACTGACGTGTATTTAGATGAATCTGTCAAAGACATTATTACATGTTTTATTAACTTTTTTGGGAACGTATGACTTCTTTAATGGAAACTATGATGTACAGCAGACTTAATACATGAGAGTGAAAAAAGTTACTACAGGTCCAAGAAGTGATCTCCATCCTCATCGAATGGCCATGTCATATGCATTTGAAGAGGGATCCTTTGCTTCAAAATGAATACATATTTTCAGTTATCTTATTGGCAGCAGACTGATAAGGGAACAGTGAAATGACCACCATTCCATTCCATTAAAACCATATGTTTATTACTCTTGCAATAAAACTATTTCACTATAGTTCATGGCTTATTTCCTTTATCGAAATTGTTTCTTTTGAGCAGCCATTTGGATTAAACACTCTTCAAATATTGTATTTGTACAGCACTGGAATATATTTTTGTTTGTAATCACATCTCCATAAATCTGTCTATTATTTAGTGTTAACAGGCCCAGGTTGGACTCTATACTTTTTGGGCAAAATGGTTTAACTTATTTAGTAATAGGAACAGTTTTTAGAAAAAAAGTGAAGGTGCATACCTCTAACTTAAAAGACTTATGGGGGAATGTAATAAAATGCGGTAACCGAAAAACTATTCGCAATGCGAAAAGTAATGCCTTTGCATGAACAAATTTTGCTTTGCACGAATTTAATATAGTTTTTGCGAATCCGGAAACTGTTTAGCGACCACTTCCGACCATTTGCTAACTATTATAGTTTGCGCCAATGCACAGTACATGTAAAAAAACGTCTTACTGAAAAAGTCGTTATGTTTGCTCCAACAGATTACGACACCTTCAAGCACTTCTTAAGAGTGTGCAATCGATGTCAGATGTCCCGTTTACAATTGGAAGATATCATGATCTGCGCTGGGTTTCATACAATAATCCAAATAATTTGTGATTTTTGGGTGATAATCTGAAAAAGTTTTCGGGCGTCAAATCTGAAAAAATCGTACAATTTTGATTTTTTCACAATTTTATTGAGACTTTAATCGCACCAGAATTTTTAAAGTTCATTTATTGAGAAATAAGGTCAAAATATGTATGGGAGTTTGGTTTTAATAAAATAATGAAAAAGTTTTGGATTTTAGTAAATAACCCCCACAGTATATTAGCAGAGCAGTGCTTCTGAAGAGAAATGGTAGCACCCAAAACATACCTGTATATTATGAAGTACACTAACTGTTGATCCAGTTGCAGCTATTTTAAAAGTATGCTTCTGCAAATTTTTAAGTATTGGGTTGGTAGTGTAATGAAAAATATGCAATGTTCCTTCTACTCAACAAGTTATTTTACTGGCCAAAGAAAAGGTACTGTAAAGGAAAGATGCAAAACAGTTTTGAGGCAAAGTAAGGGCAGGGAACCTTACAGTTCCCCAAGGGTTAGGACTGACACACAAATTGCTACACCAATATCATTTTGTTAAATATTTTCCATAAATGTACATTGAAACTGCTTATTAGTCACTTGAACCAGAGCCGCACCCCAGAAGTCACAGGATCTGTTTCCTATAGAGTTGCACAACTGGGAAAATATAAATAGTTTGTGAGCTAAATATATACCTACTGATCTGTATTTTATACCTAATTATTACCTGTACCATTCCAGCTGTGTTGTTCAGATGAATGTATAAAGTTAATTTGCTCACAACTTATATTAAAATAGCTGTTCAAATTACAGTACATCAGATTGTGAAAACAGTTTTGTGTCAGTCCAGCAGCAGGTACCAAGGCACTGAAACACAAGAATGATCTGGGCATTAATCTTTAATTTTACTCTGGTGGATACAAACCAATATGATCCTCATGTCTAGTTCCATCTTAAAGTGATACTGACACATTTCTAAATCATAGGAAATGTGTCCGTATCAATGACGGAAGGTCAGCTTAATATTGGACGTGCAACATCTCTTCATTGATACAGACAAGTTCCGATGATTTTTATAGGAACTTGTCAGTATCACTTTAATTCTAAGACTACAATCCGTTTGGACTTCTCCATTTTCAACCCTGCATTGATTTTAGAGGAGGGCAGGCATTACATGTGAATTTCTGACTTAATCTCAGGACTGGTATAGGCAACAGAATGTAAAAACGAAGGAATGTACCATATATTGCATACACATGTTTGTTAAGATTTGCTATCATTTAAAGCAATACCGACATGTTAGTATAAAATCATAGGAACATGTCAGTATCAAGTAGGTGCTGCACCCCAATAGTTCCCCTCAAAGCTGTCCCCAGCCCACAAACTTTTGTGCAGCAGACCGGCTGACACAACTAACAGATCAGAAGATCTTTTAGCTGTGTCGGAGGGTCAGGTTAACGCAGGTTCGCAGGCTCAGGGTGACTTTGAGGGGGGCTTTGAGGGGAACTATTGTGGGTGCAGCACTTCCTTGATACTGACACGTTCTTATGATTTTTATATGAACGTGTCGGTATCTCTTTAAAATAATGTATCATCGTGCTTTCTATGTTTTAGACTGCTATTGTTTCATTTATACATACTGTATAATTCTCAACAGAGTGTGAAAAGCTTTCTGAAAGTACAGACAGGTCACATAAGGCAATCTTAAGTTAAACTTTGCCAAGGTCATTTATGACTACTACTCAGTGCATATTTGTGGGTAGATAATGAAATTTGGCTACAATTCCTCCTTTTCCCGAAAGTTACATGAAGTCCATGGCATGATCTCTCAAGCAATTATGATTTGGACATTTTCATGAAAACACCATCCATTCTAGAGACACAAACTGAACTTCTGAAGTGGCCAGAGTACATTTGTTATCATGCAGACACTGCTTCGTGGTTAGTTTTTATATTGCCTTAATAGGTGATCTTTGATCAGCTTTTTTAATATACCAAACACACAGTACATGTACAAGTGTACACCACACATAAAGTACAAGTGGTTATTTTTGTATTATTTTTGTTTGTTTGTATTATTTTTGTATTTTTGTTTTGTGACAAAAAGTCACTTGATTTCCCTCCCTGCCTCTAATTTGCATATGCAATTAGGATTCAGATTCGGTTCGGCCAGGCAGAAGGATTCGGACGAATCCTGGCCGAATCCCAAACTGAATCCTCGATTCGGTGCATCCCTCATATATATATATATATATATATATATATATATATATATATATATATACAGTAGAACCCCCATTTTACGTTTTTCAGGGGACCGTAAAAAAATTATGTAAAATCCAGGAAAATGTAAAATCAGGGAAATGTATTATGCATAATATATAGGTGGGACCACAAAACAACAATGTAAAATGAGGGAAAACTTAAAATCAGGGGATGTAAAAAGGGGGTTCTACTATATATATATATATATATATATATATATATATATATATATATATATATATATATATATATATATATATATACTGTATATATATATTTATATATATATATATAGATATATATATATATATATATATATATATATATATATATATATATATAGATATATATAGATATATATAGATATATATAGACAAATACAAGAAGTCCTCTGCACGCAACTCATTATTATATTATTTTTATTATACCCATTGACATTGAGACATTATGTGCCTTAAGCTACCAAAAAATGTCCTCCCCTTTAAACAAAACAGGTATTGTTTGTCCATATATTGCAATATATTTAAGCTGGCCAACTAGGTCAAAAACATCCTGCAACTGATTTGCTTTCAAGGTTAAAACTCCCAAACATGGATGGCCATCAGTGGGATCACCTGACTGTAGCTGGAAAGGGTGGGAGCTACAACATGGAGCTGGCCACTGCTCCTGTATAAACTATAACAAACAAGAGAAAGTTGTGCTCACCAATCATTTTTAAACCATTAAGTGGGGGTGCAATGAGGCTGTGACCACAAAGTTTATACAGACAAATACAAGAGGTCCTCTGCACTCAACTCATTAACAATATATTACAGACATGGAGAAATGCTGTGCCTTAAGCTACCAATGTGTATGAGATTTAAAAATGCAAACATACTTGGCATAATTATTTTATGTTCCAAATACAAAGAATGCCAATGGTGTTAGTAAGAATTATAAATGCAAAATAACATAAAATGATGTGTCACTGGAGGCCAGCGTACATCAAGTTTTAATGAAACCCAAAAGCCTGTTTAGGCAAACTTAAGGAGTTTACTAAGCTTTTTCCAGCCAGAATCACTCATTTACTTGTGCCAAAAAGTATGAGCAATCTTATAAGAGCCCCATAGAGAACCCTAGAATAGTAATTTCCTCTCTAGGTGTATTGTGCTCATAGACCATTCCATTATTTTCTCTGATGAATGTATCTTTCCATACATCATATACCAACATATATGAACCAGCTGTTCCACCACTCTATAACTCATCATGTTCCAATGCTCCAAACCACACTAAAAGGTGTATACACCAACCAATTAATAATTCATTTTGATCAACTACCAGGCAAAAATCAAAATAAAAAAAAAAATAAGCAAATATCTGATGCTTTATACTCCTCTGTAGCTTAATTTTTATTTACACTTTTTTAAAAATTTTGGAGCACATTGGAGCGGGGAATACTTATTGGGGAATTTTTATTCATAAAAATGTTTGCATATGATGGGGCCACGTTGGAACCCATTTCTGTACCCTTTTTCTGTATATAGAAACTGTCTTGGAACATGAAATAATTATTACAGAAATATTGGGGCATATTAAGTGATGGGGTTCCTGAGGTAGAGTTTTTTCAAAACATGCCTCTCATGTCATACAAAAGAAATAACACCATTGGATCTACACTGGTCAAATCAGATTTAGGAGGAACCCTAAGGGAGGAGCGGGTCTTACGCCCTAGAAATAATGGGACTTTTCCCTGGTTGTCATGTAATTGTTGCCCTAATGAAGTGATGTAGTATACCATCCACGGAAGGGCACCCAGATAAAAATAAATGTTCTTTATACATGTAACACTACATTTGTAATCTATGTGATAAAATGCCCATGTGGCTGATTATATGTAGGACAGACAACACGTGCCATAAAAGACAGAATACGTGAGCACAAATCTGCAGTAAGATTAAAAAAACTAGACCAGGCGGTATCTAGTCATTTTGCCGAAAAAAGGTCATGGGGTCCAGCAATTAAAATTCCAGATAGTGGATTATGTTCCAAAACTTCATCACGGTGGTGACCGCGTTAAAAAGTTATTAAAAAGGAAGCTAAATGGATACACTGCCTGGAAACACTGGAACCCATGGCCTTAATCGAGAATATGACTTGCATCCCATATACCGATAGATTTTTATGGTTGTTTTTAATTTTATCATGATCAGACAATTTTTACAAATATTGTTCATTTTTTTTGTTTTGCACATACTATATCATGAAATTCGAAAAGTTATCTGGATGAATATAATCACCATAAAATAAGAGGATACTTAACTTTTTTAAAATGTTGCCTTTATGCTTCTATCTTTGTTTCAATTAATTCTTGTTATTTGCCTATAGATGGTAACCTAATGAGTGAGTATAAAACTTTGTAACCAGCAGTAGTTCATTAACTTGAAAAAAGGCCACGCAGGCCTGAAACGTTGTTCGTTCGAGATCCAAGCCAGAAACCCTATAAAGGCTTTTTAAGATTATACACAATTTGGATGGTGCTGTGATTTCGTTATTGAATTATCTAGCCAGTTGGAGTGGACAACCTTGCATATGCACCTCTCTATCGAGCTTGTGGTTTGGATGAGTGCTGACCAATTGTTCCAGGTGTATAGGGTAAGCTACCATGTATAAACATATCTAACTAAAAACTAAAAGAGCTATTACACCTTAGAATTAATATCTATGGTTTAGGCTTGCCACCTCTCTGGTTTAGACAAAGACAGCCTGGTATTTGAAGGGGCTGTCCAGTTTTTCAAATAATGCTGATCATCATGTAATAGTCCCGCACCTGGTGTCAGCAGATCCACCCCCAACATCAGCAGTTCTGCCCTCAACTTCAGCAGTCCTGCTCTTTGATATCACTGCACCACCCTCCTGTCCAGAGTGCCAGTAGAGAAAAGGTGGCGTCCCTATATGTGCTGATATTCTTAGGCAATTTGCACTTGGTCTTGTTTTTATTTTCACTCATTTAGCTTGTTCTTCTTTGGTTCAGCATTTTAGCAGCTATCTAGTTCTAATTTACCATAGCAACCAGGCAAAGCTTAAATGACAGACTAGTAAATTAATACAGAGGGGCATAAATTCAAAAATATCTAACTTATAATAAAATTAAAATGATGGCCTCACAGAGTAGTTTTTTGGTTAATGGGCTCAATGATTAAAAAAACTTAAAACAATTTAAAAACATGGGCAGCTGTTAAGTTGCCAAAAATAGGCCATTCTGTTTACTAAAACTTTTTCAGTATGCATGGCTATCTCTGAGCCCCTTGCCAACTTTGTGTTGTGAAAGCCTATTATCCTCCTGGTTAGCTACAGGGAATGGTTAATTAATGCAAAAAAACAAGTTTAGACTATTAACATAAACAAATTGTTGTTTTTTTTTTTTTTACAATGAAGATGTGGTCAGTTAACAACTTAGAGATAATGCACCTTTTTTGTTAAATAAGTAATATCTATATATAGTGATGGGTGAATTTGCGTAGTTTCGCTTCGCAAATTTTTGATGCCGGCGTCCGTTTTTGGTGCTGCCAGTGGTTCTGCTACCTGTGGTGGAGTTGCTGCCTTTATCAGGTGCTGTGCCATCTGCAGCCAGATCCACTTGGAGACATTCAGCTGGCAATAAAAGAATTTCAGTTTGAGTAATACAGCACTTGCATTTGTACAGTACAAATTACACACGCTCGGGTGTGTGATGTAACTACAGGAAAACCATCATCTATGGCAAGTATGGGGTGTTCAACACCAGTTTTTTTGCAGCAGATAATTTCCAGCTGATTTACATGACTTGATGTTACAGTATTCACCTAAACACACTTAGCACTTACAAAATAGCAAAATAAATAAGAGCAAGTGACTTTATTGTAATTAAGAAGAAAAATCTTCCAGCAGCTCATTAACCAAATCCAGGTGCCGTCTCTTCAGGTCACTCCAGATGCTGAGATCCCTCAGTCTGCACCACAGCCGATTCATAATGACCCTTTTCAGTTCCTGGATACCTGGGGTCACTAGAGGGATGTTGTTGGACCTCTCCCGGTGTAGGAACTTTATTAAGAAGTGCAGCTGCTGGGGATTGAAAGTGCCAGGTCTTGCCATCTTCTCATTGGAAAAATATTCCACTCCTACAGGTATTTTATCGTGCTAGACGAAACAAGTTGCATGGCAAATTTTTTATGAAAAAATTTGCCATCGGTGAAACTAAAAAGTTTGCCGCAAATCTAACTGTAACCCTTTCTTGGCAATAATATCCATGGCCACATTGGGGCGCTAACAGTATAGATCCCAAGCCTCCGCTAAGTCTGAGGGGTTTGGATAGGTAAAGTGCCTCCACCCAGGGCTAAAACCAGATATTGGTGGGCATACAATTCCTTGGGAACTGCAGTAGCAATCATTTCGGTAGCCAATATAGCAAATAAAAAACCACACAATCGGTAGATATGCGGTAAATTGAAATACATTATAGTGCAACAGGAACAGTGAAGTATTAGTTTCAACTTTAACACTTTGAATGTTAGGCAACATGACAAGGGTTCCCCCTTTCCTGGAAATTATCCACTGTCATTAATAATGGTGACCATGCATACTATAGTACTGTTGCCAGACACCAGATGGATGCACCCTGGGATGTGTAAAGTAAAAGGTGTCACCAACTCCCAGTGGTAGTGGAAGAGAATTTGCTCCTGTGAGGCAGAGCAGATGCAGGGAAGCATTAATTCACAGTGAGCTTGGGATGCTGGTGTAGGAGAAGGCTTCCTGAATTCCTACGCAGATCTGCTGCAGGTGTCAGGGAGGCTGATGGGAAATCCACAGATCATATTAGGGTTGCCACCTTTGCTTGGGGCTGCAAAACTAGCAGGGGGGTGGTGCAAATGGTGTCAGAAATGGGACTTGTGATATCAGGGGCGGGGCTGCTGATGCGGTGATCAGCGATTGGCTGAACACCATGTCATTATTTTCATTGCCCTGTCCAGATTTCCTAATTTGGGCTAATACCGGGCTGTCCAAGTAAAATCCAGACAGGTGGCAACCCTAGGCCAGATCCACTGTCAACTTATAAAAGGGCTGAAGTTCTATCTATCCTACAGGGATTACTTCCCTAGCAATAGCTCAGGCAGCTGCACTAGTTCCAGTCACTATGATGACTGAATGGAAAGGGTTAACTAACTCCCTGGGCTCTGACTATGGGGTTCCCTATATGGGTAAATGTGTTGCAGGTGAAACCCCTAACTCCCTACTCAAACAGATCAGCAGCAACACTCACAAGAGAGAAGGAGGAATCTCAGGCTGGCTCTCAGCAATTCTGTGCAGAGTCTTTGCTTTTCTGACTTCTCTTCTTCCTGAAAAAGATCTGCCTCACTTTCATATTGGCACCAAAATTCCTTCAGAGAGGTCACAAGGTCAGAAGCAAATTTTTATTGCTGATTGGCCAGGCTGTGACTGAAAACTCTCTCACTGCAATACAAGCAGCGGCCATGTTTTTGGTTGTCCCAGATTTAAAGTCAGTTTAAAGCTTATGCATTTAGGGAAAGGGCAAGTAACACTTCCTTACATAACTATAGTGAATTTTTTCACTCATCACTAGTGGAATATTATATTGTTTTATAACACAAAATGCGATAAATTTCTAAAGTAAATCATACATAATATGAAGTAATTGTTTCCATTATTTCACTGAAGAAAGGGTTGCCTGGTTGGTACTTTAAAAGATATGCAAAGTCTTTGGGTGGGTGGTGGGGTGGGGTCAAAATGTTGATCACTACATAGTAGAGAAAGTCTTGTCAGTTGTAATCTACTGTGTACAGTATGTACGGCCAGGAATCTGCACAAATAAAATGCTGGAATAGTGCAGAGAGTTTTTTCCACAGGCCAGTGCTTTCCTCCTAACAGGAACATTGACCTGGTGAAAAGACTTCTCTTGTGCTTAGCTTTGTCCAGTCTTAAAATGGACTCGCCTTCCAAATAAAATTTTGAACAAATAGAAATGAATTGATTCAGAACTTGATTACCATTTCTTCTTTGAGTTTGTATTGATGTGGACACTGTATATATACTTTTTGGATTATGCATTATGATGAAATAATTTATTTATACTAAAATCTGACACAATATCAAACAGATGGCTATGGAGTTGCAACTGGGGAAACATTCAGTACTATGAAAATTGATATGAAAGATTAAAGCAAACTATAGTTAAGAATAATTATGCCAGTCATGGGGAGAAGATAAAAATTTCTTACGACAATGCCCAGGTTGGAATTAACCCTACGACTTCAGTGCTGCAAGGTATTGGTGCTAACCAGTGATCCCCCACACCAGTGATCTGTGGGCTCTGCTGGCAGTTACTTTTATGGTAATGATAAACACTAAAAATGCCTGAGCCCTGTAAAGTCTTGACCCACCCACACAGAATTCTTTTGTTGCTTTTTCAAGATTTCAAGCTTCCAGATTTGCTCTACATGGCTGTTGCAAACCATAGTGCCTAGTATACTCTCTAGTCTGCTACAGAGGGTGCCATCTAATGTAAGCAGTGCTGAATAGCAATTAACATGAACACAAAATAAATAAACTTAACATGCTTGCTGTTAAACACTACAGGCCCATTCTAGGATTACTCCAAAAACGTTCCAACATGTTACCGTTCCTCTGATGGACAAATACCATTCCTGGGACTGTTTTGGCAGAAAGTAGCCCTGTGTTCTACTACACTCAACAGTGCTGAACATGAGGGAGTAGGAAAGTATCTTCCTTCATATCCTTCCCAAGCTACTAGCTCACATTGTGTAAAATCTTAATCAGGAATCAGGATGCTACAAACTGGCCTGCCATTGACCTATAATTTGCCTAGCCCCAAGAAATTAAAGAGATTGTTACCAGATGCAGTTTGGTTAAGTATGTTTAGAACATGTGAAAAAAAAGATTCCCATATTAATAAATCATGTCTTCTCTAACTTGCAGTAAACCTTAAAGTTTGTACAGTCTTTGCATAAAAGGATATGCTACAAAGAGGAGCAATAACTTTTATTGGACATCTAAGCAGTTACACAGCGTTACCCATACTTTTGATTTATGACATAATTTGCATTTTGCAGTCTTTAGCCACATTGTTTATCTATGTGCTGAATGTTGCTTTTTGTGCTTGCGGACATCTGTCAAAACTGAAGAATACACTTACTTATATTTTGAAATAATAATTACTACAGTATTTTTCTTACATAGGAAGCATATTTATATGTCTGTGCATAGAGACACATGACTAAGTACCGGAGGGTATGAAATGCACAAGGTGGGCCATGTGGGGTCAGTATGTACCGTTTTTAATGTGAACTTTTAATATTTATTTTTACTATAATTGAGCCTTGGCACATATATCTTTGATATATATTTTTCTGTACTGTGCAACTTCATGTGATTTTTGAAACTGTAAGTACTGAGCAAAACCTTCAGTAGCAACTGGATATTTTTAAACTGTCTGTAGGAAATTAATTTCTTAAATAAAAAAAAAAATAGAGACAAGAGAGTTGTATGGGGCAGAGGAAGAAACAATGCAATCGTTTTAGGCCCATGGCACACAGTCCTTTAAGAACCCCATCTCATTCCCATTCACATAGTCGGAAAGAGTGATGGCTATGGAACATAATTATGATAATAGATAATTATTGCTTGGAAAGGTATGATACCCAACATTGCAAATTTGTATTGCTCAATCGAAGCAGAGTCACCAGGAGGGTTTGGACATTACTCCCTAGTGATGAGTGAAAACACACCAATTGACGCCTTAAGTCTTTCTGGAGCTTTTGGATGCTACCAAATAGCCTATAGTGCTCATTTACAATCACAACTACAGTTATGCTAGATGTAAAAGGACACAGTCATTGAACAAATTTACACCATTCATTAAAGGTATTTACATCCAAACACGCTCCTTGCCATTATGCCCTGCCACTTTGTTCAGATGAATTACACACAAGTGCACCAGTGGATGCAGGAAAGCCCTAGAGATACTGCCAACTTAGTGGTAGTGTTGGCTCCAGTGTACCGGGTGCAAGCAGCTTCAATATGAGCAACATAATTGCATTTAAGAATCAGACGTTTGTTATTTTGACTCTATAAATTATTTCATCCATATTTATTTAGGTCAATTTTCCTCAAAGGGAAAGCACAATTGGTCAGATGAAATCGAGACAAGTCAACTTCCCCTTGTGAATGCAATTACAGTGGAATTATGAGACATAAACTGCATTCTTGGTGAAAACATTGCACTTTGCACACTGCATTTGTAATGTGTAAATTATATTTGAAATTCTCAAACAGACACACAAAAGTTACCAGTATCAAAACAACCTTGACAGAGGTCTCTGTAGACACAGGAACACTGGTATTTTGTTACACTTGTTTGCCTATTAATCTGTATTCTGTGATACAGACAGATAGACAGACAGATAGCATTATTAGTTATTAATTATATATTTATTTTAAATTTCATTGGTTATACTGTATATTGCTCATTATGCTTTTCTATAGAACTACCCATCATTACCTCACTCATCAACTTGTAGTGTGATGTAGAGAGTGATATTCTGAGATCATTTGCCATTAGTTTTCATTTTTTATTTGTGATTTTTGAGTTATTTGGCTTTTTAGTCAACGGCTCTCCAGTTTGCAATGTCAGTTCAAATTACCCTAGCAACCGTGTATTCAAGTCATCGTTTTAGGAAATGATATAGACCAATATAACTACTTTGCCTTTGGTAAATTTCACTAGGAGCATAGTATCCCATCAAAGTCAAATACAAGAGTCCTCTGCACTCAACCCATTATCAATATATTTAAGACAGCAACATTTTGTGCATACTGCTACTAAAAAATGTCTAAAAAGGGCAGCCAAGTATGGAGGTTTACTTTGAAAGCAGCAAGTAAGTTGCAGGTAAAACTTTGTCCCTTTGTAAAATGTATAATGAAGCAATAGAATTCTAAATGAATCAGATAAAATTGAGCATAGGACTGGCCAGATATGGGATGACTTTGACGTAGTTGGCCAGCTTAAATATATTGCAATATATGGACAAACAATTCCTGTTTTGTTTAAAGGGTAAGGCATTTTTTAGTAGCAGTATGCACAAAATGTCGCTGTGTTAAATATATTGATAATGGGTTGAGTGCAGAGGACTCTTGTATTTGACTATACAGTATGTATTTTGTGGTCACAGCCTCATTGCAACTTTCCCTTGTTTGTTATAGTATCCCATCAAAGGTTTGTATTAAAAAAACTCCAACCCTTACCATACATTATCCTTTTTTTCTGTCCAAATTGTCTTTCATGTTGGAAAGATTTTAACTCGTCACATGCTATACAACTAATGTAGAGAAGAAGAAGCAAATGTTGGCATAATGATCAGAGTATGATGGCTTTGCAATGACAAATATCTGCAGACAAAAGATTTAAGTTGTTCGTTATACATTACAGCGGGCAGACAAATAAATCCAAGCAGTTAAGATGGCAAATTATGAACAAGTACATAAAGTAAAATAAAGTAAAATATTTACATTTAGAAACATTGTTAAAGTTTTATGAGAATGTAAAATATTTAAAAAAAAGGAGATTTTTATGTGACTGGGTTGAAAATGCCTTAAAATTATATATTACAGTTTAACATAATTTTGAAGTAGATATCTAAATTTGCTGAGCACAGTCTCTCTGTTGGCTTCCTTATTATATATTAAAAGCTTTAAAGGATAAAGCTGAGACTCTTCATAATTACTTTGTTTATTGAAACCAAGAGAAATGCTGAAACAGTTGTTTTGGACAGAACTGACAGGGTTTATGGGATATCACTTCCAATAAATATTATACTACTGGAAATGGTACCAGCAGTGTAGTTTTGGGACTTAAGGCTTTTTTGATGGTGCTCTGATCCAGAACTGGAATTAGCTGGGAAAGTAAACATTAAAAGCTTACTAAAATGTAGGAGAAGCTTGAAAAATTAGTCATAGTTTCTAATAAGCATAGAATCTGCAAAACAGTATTGAAAAAAGTTACATTACCAAAATGAGATTCATTTTCTTTGTAAGTAGCTGGGGTTTATCTGCAAATCCAAGAAAATGTGTTTTATAACCTGTTCTTGTAAAGGATATGCATTTGTATAAAAATCATTGACAAATGTAAAATTGAGCGATACTTTGTTTTTGAGGCCTGGCAGAATACTACCAGAGCTTTTGTTTCACATACTATAACTTGTAACATCCTGTTATATATCTTATTTGCCATCAATGTATATTATGATGAATAGTAACACCAGAGGAAAGCAATAACTTCATGTGCCTTTGCATATAATGTATTATTACCCTGAACCTGTCAGGAGCACTCTGGTCTAGTACCAGGAACCTGCTATATATACAGGTTGTTGCACCTCCTGCCTGTGCCACCAGGCAGTGTGGTTTAATCCTGGTGGATAGCCTCCTTTCGTTCCCCCCATCTGTATCCCCTGGCTCACCACATGATTCAACTGTAGGCAATAGTACAATTAAGGTGTTATTCAAGCCTGCCACGTCCTACAACCAGTACTGGATCATTAGCCCATCTGTTTTGTCCAAGCTTCAAGTTACTGTTCCTGATCCTGAGTTCCTGTCCTGTTCCTGTAAATCCTGTTTCTACACCTCAGTAATTTGCTGTGGTTATTCAGAAATTGATTCTGTGCAAACCAGCATTTTCTGGGGGCCCCTCACACCATCCATTGTGCTCCCCAACCACAAACTCCTCTGTGCCACCTATACCTCCCATAACGGTTGTACATCTTTCTGGCGCTGCAGCCCAACTGGAAAGAGTGGAGGAGTGGGTCTGGGCCAGCGGGGCCCAAAAGAGCCTGGACCCACCGGGTCTTTTTCCTGGTGTCCTGCCAGCCCAGTCCAACACTGTAATACTATGCATATAGAAAGCTTCTTTGTAGCAGTGGCATGATTCCAATCTAAATATATGATTCCAATCTAAATATATGTATTTATCCTCAAGATATATATTTATAAGGCTTTCTGCAAGATGTTGGAAGAGGAAAATTGGTGTTGGGATTTGGTTCTATTTCAAACACAAAAGCCAGAGCCCTGACTGCCAATTGACTTTCTAATTCAACTCAATAGTCCTCAATTAGAACTTAGTAAGCCAGTCAAGTTCTTCCACTTCAGTCTCAGCAAACCAATTCTGCTAGGTCTCTACTTAGTGAATGGTTATTGTGCTCACACAAAAAATTACCTTTCCCAAACTGCTGTCACAAGGTAGGAAACACAGAACATACTATTATTCATCCTTTACCAAACCTTACCATCCACAATACAAATTCAGCCAGGAAGCTTTCTCCTGAAATCAAGCTAGAATGTTTCCTCTGGTAGATCATAGTGAGATTTAAAGAATTTGCCTTAAAGGGGTTTAACTTTTATTATGATATAATGGTGTAAAGATGTGTGAAGAAGACAATTAAAAATCTATATAAAAAAAAGGGAAAATTAAAAGCTGCTTAGAATTAGCCATTTTATAACATGCAAACAGTCAACTTAAAAGTAAACCAAGTTCTCAAACAACAATTCACATGCTAAATTACATTTTCAAATATAGTTGTCAATGTTTAAATTGAGGTCATGCAACTTTTTATATGTTTGTAAGTTGGTTATACTATAAGTTTCAGTAGTTGGTTGTCCTTATTTGTCAGTATGTGTGGTCTTCTGCTATAACTTAAATGTAGATGCCCCTAGACCAGTTATCCAGAATGCTCGGGAACTGGGGTATTCCGGTTAATGGATTTTTCTGTAATTTAGATCCATGCCTGGTGAAAATGTGCTCATCACTAGACGTATTTTTTATGAATTATTTATTTGTCATGTATATGTTACATGCTGCCGTTTGTTAGTAATCCTATGGATAATGCTGACATGGTGCTCATATTAGTGTCTGTTAGAGCTACTATCAGCAATAATTTCACAGAGAGCCTATAGTAAAGGTGGCCATAGATGTAACAAGTATGATCTTTCTTGGAAAAGATCTTTCCAAGAAAGATCGTTCATTTCAATACACATGTGTGGAGCTGGATCGTCAGATATACAGGTAGATTACAGGTAGAAACAATAGAATTCTACCTGTATCTGACGATTCAGCACTAACAATGGCTGATGTTTGAGTAGAACAATCCGAGAAGCACTCGCACACCCTGGCCCTCCCGAAAGGTAGAGACCCCTGGTGCACAGCAAAATGGAGGAAACGGCAACCTCACTATCCAATGGCGACAAGAATTCACCGGCACACAGGTAATGCAAGCAGGTTATACCTTGCTAAGAGTTTATTGCAGCATGCAACGTTTCAGGGTTACCCCCTTTATCAAGCATAAAATTACAGGCTGCACAAAACAATTTATAGGTTAAACACATCACTTGATCGCTTACGTGGGCGTGTACAGAAGTGGAATTAATTAACACCAATATTATGAAAAACATATAGAAAAAGTATCTAATTGTACTTGTGCAAAAACCAATAAAGGAAGAAAAATTAGTCCTTAGTGCAAAACAATTTTCGGAGAAAAATGTCCATTAGTAGCTAATCCTTCCTGAAAAAGAGTAAAAAAGAGTATCAAAATTGTCCCAATACAAGATATCCAGAAAAAAGAAACAAAGTAACAGAAAATAGGTTAAAACATTATAAACAACGAGTTGCTGATCAAAGGCAGGAACAAGAGCTATCTTACCCTATCAGGAGGAAAGAAATCTATCCCTGAGGCAAATCCAGGCAAATCTGCTTATCTGAAAAAGGGGAAGAAAGCAATATTAGCACAATTATAACAAACAGGTCATATTGAATTCTTCGTTCAACCCCTTCGGGTGACGAGATTGAAGTAGCCAAATCCAAAACCACTCCCTTTGTAATAAATATTTCTTTCTATCCAATCCTGGTTTGAAATTGACCTTTTCTAAAATCTGCCATCTCAATTGGGATAATAGATATCCTTGTAAGAAAAAATGTTTCGCCAACAAAGATTCAGCTTTTGTTTTATCTAGTTTTTCTTCAGATTTTTTGGTAAAAGTTTGTGGCATGGGAGGCAACGGCCGATAGGTCCGGATATTTGAGTTGTGTGATGTTTGAGTACCTTCAAAGGCACCCGATCAAAATTTGCCGTCCAGCCCGATCGACGAGCCAACCGATATCAAAGTCTTGGACGAAAATTTGTTTTGTACGATATTATCTGTGTGTCTATGGCCACCTTAACACTGGTAATTGCTTCAAATGGTGATGCACACTCTATGCCTCTATAGCAAGGATCCCCAACCCTTTTCAGCAGTGAGCCACATTCAAATGTAAAAAGAGTTGGGGAGCAACACAACCATGCAAAATGTTACTGGGGTCCAATTAAGGGCTGTGATTGAGAAATAGTAGACCCTATGTGGCATGTGGCCTATAACTGGCAGCCTACATGAGGTGCTGTTTAGCAGTACACAAAGTTTTTATGCAACCAAAGCTCACTTCATAACCAGAAATGAGAAAATAAGCACCTGCTTTCAGGCCACTGGAAGCAACATCCAAGGGATTGGTAAGCAATATGTTACTCTTGAGCCACTGGCTGGGGATCACTGCTCTATAGCAACTTCTGTCAGTGCTAGTCTTTTATAGTCTTGCTAATCAGATGTATATCAGCATTATATTTTCAAAAACTCAGATGTCTGTATTTATTAAGCAAAAAGACCCTCAAAAAATTCAAAAAACAGACATCCAAGTTTTTTTTAACTATGAGTTTATTCGAAGTAGTAAAAACTCTAAAACCTCTCAAATTATATTTTTGATAAACAAGCCCAAAAGTTCTGTTACTAGCATGAAAAATATTAAGGAACAGATTTATCAAGGTGTGAAGTTAGAGCTCACCACAAACTGTGAAATTACACATTCCACCTATTGGCTATTTTTTTTTTTTGCCAAACCACTGCCATGAAAACATTCACCACTTAAACAAAAAAAATGGCAATATAGATTTGCTGCTTATATACTTATAATAGCATAAGTGCTGATGCCACATTTTTATGACTTATGAGATTCACAAAATCATTGTGAAAGATTTGGCTAAATATCGAAGCAAACACGACCTCTAATTTGCATTTGCAATCAGGAAAATGAGGCGGAAAAGGCATTTGCGTTTGCAATTCAAAAACTTCCTTGTTTGTGTGCTGAAAAGCCACATGGTTATTTGGAATCAGATTCGGCCGAATTTGGATCCTGCTGAAAAAGGCCAAATCCCAAACAGAATTCTGGATTAGGTGCATCCCTAACTCAAAAGATAGCCTTTGCATTATGAAAGATGTAAAAATAATTTCAGAAAATTTAGAAAATGTTGAAATGTATTAAAAGTAGAAAATGTTTCTTAAATTCCTTTTTTGTAAAAGAATATGTATTTTGACTGTCACAGTTATCAGAAGATATATTTCAAGGAAAAATACCGGCATGAAATATGTTGATCAAATATGAAAATTGCCAAATACACAGGTGGAAACATTTTTCAAACTTAGATCATTTTTCTAACTTTTACGTTTTATAATTAATCCATCTTGTTGTGTAAATATGTACAATTTTCATTCAATGGATAGTTTTAACTGATTCTCATACAGTTAAATCATAGTGTGCATGAACCCAAATGCATTGCATTGGAAAATTACTGTAAAAAAATGACCCAGCTAGTAAAATGCAGATTTACACATAACCTAACAACACTGAGTCAGCCTGACCCCAACTATGCTAATGTCTTTATCAACTGATCTTGCACTATGGTTCACTTCTTCTCATTGTTTTCTTCATTCTTCTTCATAGGGATTGCTCCTGATGCCTTAACTTAATATAGGAGGTTTCAAATGAGAGGTGGCAGATAGAAGGTGATTACTGCACAAAAGTCTGGTGACCATACTTTTCCAACTGTATCTCTTCCCCTTCAGTACTCAGTACTCTACTGCAAACATAGCCCTCTGTCTTTTATTATTGCCTGTTTAGTCTCTTTCTAATGGTCCATGGAATGCAGTGCTCATTCTGCTACACCTTTCCTACTTCTCCCTAATCCCTCAAAATGCACACACACTATTCCCCATTGTCACTCCTTTCTTTTTCCATTTCTCCTTGATGTTCCCAACAAATACTATTCTGTATACCTGCTCAACCTTCATTTACTCCGCATTCTATACTGTACACAATGCTTATTCCGGCTGTAAATATTCTGTAGTAAAGGCTAAGCTTTGATAAAATATAATAAAAAAAAAAACAAGTTCATTTTACATTTTAAAATTTTAAAAACTCAATTTTTTATTCCATTCTTTAAAGTAATTTGCATTTGTCACATAAATGAACCTGCTTTGGTAATTGTATAACAGTCTGACTATAATAGACTGAACTCATGACATGTACATAACATTGCCAAGAACAGGTTTGCTCAGAACAGGCAGATTCCTTAGCTTCACCATGTTGGATCCTGCTGAAAAAGGCCAAATCCCAAACAGAATTCTGGATTAGGTGCATCCCTAACTCAAAAGATAGCCTTTGCATTATGAAAGATGTAAAAATAATTTCAGAAAATTTAGAAAATGTTGAAATGTATTAAAAGTAGAAAATGTTTCTTAAATTCCTTTTTTGTAAAAGAATATGTATTTTGACTGTCACAGTTATCAGAAGATATATTTCAAGGAAAATAAAAAATGCTCATTCCGGCTGTAAACATTCTGTAGTAAAGGCTAAGCTTTGTAAAATATAATAAAAAAAAAAAAACAAGTTCATTTTACATTTTAAAATTTTAAAAACTCCATTTTTTATTCCATTCTTTAAAGTAATTTGCATTTGTCACATAAGTGAACCTGCTTTGGTAATTGTATAACAGTCTGACTATAATAGACTGAACTCATGACATGTACATAACATTGCCAAGAACAGGTTTGCTCAGAACAGGCAGATTCCTTAGCTTCACCATGTTATGGCATTTGGTAAAATATTTTGAACTTTAACTTTCACATAACTATTCCCAAATGAATGTGCAAATGGCTACAGGACACCTGCTTAAACTCTGCTTTATTCCTTTAAAGTGTAATGGATTTCCTTGAAGAAAACTGAGTGCAAAATGATGACTCTTCCTTAACACTACAGATGAAGCCACTTGGATTTGTGAGTTAAATGCGTCATGACTCAGGGGTAATTGAAGAAACTGTGTTATCTTAAGTCATCTTAACTCATTTAATGCATTTAACCTTTTCATTAGCATACCAAAGCCCCATTGTTCACAATGGTGAATGCTTTAATTAGATGGGATGTTGTGACGCAGTTTTCTGTGTTAAGTGAGATAAATGGGATATCTGTGTTTAGCTATTCTGTGTCAAACAGACAAACCAAAGTGGCTGCATCTGTATCTCACCTCCTACAGGAGTTCTTTCAGTGATGAGATTTCCAGTAACACAGAGGTCAAAGGGATTCATTTCTGCTTTCAAATAAAGGTAAAACCATTAAGCTGAAATTGCTAATACATGAAACTTAGTATGAAAGTATTTACTTACAATCTGTTGACCATTTGACAATGTCCATAAAATAGCTATTTTCAAATGTATAACTGTTTGTCATTGTCACATAATGCATGATTTAAACCAAATGAGATTCACACTAAAAAAAGTAAAATTTTTAGTAAACAGCTACAAAAAAGTGCATATGAAGTATTTAGTGCAACAATTGAGCCTTGGCAGTCAATGTGTTAAAATTAATTTAATGAAATACTATTTTTTTTACAGCTTTTACATTTACCTTTTCTTGATGCAGTACTTATGATGGAATGTAAGGCATTATCAAAATAAACATTTGCACAATGAAAAATTAATTAGATAACATTTTTGGTGTTACTCTTCCTTTAAGTGTTATTTTTCTTTTTGGCTAAAATTGCTAATAAACCTCTTATACCTAATATTTCCAGTTAGAAGAAAATGTTCAAATGCACTAACTGCCAATATTATATTGTTCCTGCTAAGTGCAAGTATTGAATCAGAAATTAGTAGCAATACAGGAACAGGTTGTTGGCTCTGAGCTAAAGTTCTCATAAACCCCAGAAAGCTAATGACAATTAAAAAAAAATGACAGTGCATTGCACTTAGTATTTAAATAGGCTAGCATTAGTTGATAGGATAATAATCTATTGGTCTTTTTAATGTTTACATGGAAGCATTCTATTTAATAGGTCCTGGACCTGCACAGATAATACCCAAGAAACATTTTTATTTAAAAACTGTTTTTTGAAAGCTATATTAAATTTATTGTCCATTCCTCCATGATATGTACACAGTGTACCTGTGTAAATCAGTATTAAGCAACTGGTAGTCCACATAATTATTTTCTAAAGTATGTAAAGTACTGCAATAATCTGCTTTGCTTATAAAGGCCCCTGTGAGCACTTCAGAAAAAGATAAATATTTTACAGTTACATATAATTCATAATCCTGAAACCTCTCAACTGAAATGTAACTGTACAGAGGAGCAACAGTATTCGTTTGTACTTAGCCTCAATAATTAACTGCTGTAAAAATCATTTACACGCGTGAAGTTGAAAGTAAATGGTTCCTACCTCATTTGTCATCTTAAGTATAACATTTCATTTGCATCTAAGAATTATTAAAGCAGCCACCAACGGTGCTTAATATTCTCTTGCCCACCTTGTTTTAGATTTATACTTACATGGTAACCCATTGTATCCATGAGAACAGTGCTTTTGTATTTTTACTTTATTTTAATATTAAGTAAAAAAAAATAATTTTTGGAATCATTAGCATTTTAAAAAAATAACCCCATCCTGCGCAAAAAGTGCAAAAATGTTTACAATTAAAATGCTAGTAAAGAAGGAAGAGAACAGAGAGGAATTGTTGAGTCATTGATGGAAATCTTTAGTTAAATGCTTGCAGAGCATTCTGCATTTATGAGTCATATTAGTAACAAACTACTTTCCCAATGATTAGGTTCCTTAAAGGGCAGTAGGTATTGTCAAATTGGGTACTAACCTCTTACTAACACCCTATCCCTACGAAATCTATAAGGTCTATAGGACTACTCTGATATAAACTAAATTTATCAATTTAAAACAGATAAAAAGTCGGAGACCCCCCCCCTCCCAGAGCTGCTTTAGAAGGTGAAAATTAAACTTTATACTTTAATATTAGAAAAACGGTCACAAATTGAAAGTAATTGGAACAGGTCTGAATTTATGGTGAACAATCTGAATCCAACTGAACTGAAAAAAGTGTTTGAAGGTGAACAGCTGCTTTACGGTCTAAGAATTAATAAATGTTTATCAGGATTTCCCAAAGACTGTAACCACCCAGAATCAGTACTAATATTGAAAAACTAATTTGAACCCTGCAGTCTGAGCTTTCCCATTGCATAGGGCAGTAGGAGAAGAGCTGTGTCTCTCATTTCCATCTCCACTTCCATTTCTGTTTGGAGCAAGATGGAATCATATGTTGAGGTTTCAGGTAAAATCATATTTCAGGTAAAGCCTATCCCATGAGATGCCCTAAATGCATGTGTATAGCTTTAAAAAATGCATGCTGTTGGTATGTATCCCTTGAGATTGTTTTGGGTGGGAAATGCTAGTAAATTCTTCAAATATCCTGTATTACTTATGACAAATTACTTAATAGGTCTGGTTGGTGAATTGTTGGTCCTGAAAGTTGTATTTGCTTTTAAAATATGTTTTGCTCAATAGATTAGAGATGAGCAAATCTGTTAAAGAGATTTAATCGCCACTGGCTCACATTTACTGAAAATGGTTTGTTTCACTGTTAAGATTAACTGAGTATTTTAAAAGAAATGCAAAGCTACAGCAGCTGTTTAGCAGCCAAACAAACTATATTGTATATCGGTCCCATGAGTTGACCATCCCCATGTGGTTTGTGGGCACTAATCTCTTTATGAAATATTGGTTAGTACTGCTGTCATCACAATAAAATGTTTTATTTGTGGCAGGTTCAGTTGGTCATTTTTATGGCAATTTTCTTTTGATTTAAAAAAAATCATTACTTAAACTTGCTTGTGGTATATATTTAACTATGTATTCTTGTATTCTATTCAAAGAAATAAGCAGTTATTGCTTGCTATAGTCAAACACAAAAAGATTTCCCAAAAACTCTGTAGTTAAGTTAAAATACGAATTTGTATTTAACATGGAATTAAAAGACATAGAGACCAACTGGTATTCTGCCATACACATTTCATCACCCAGTACCAGAGGGTATGAAATGCGTAAGGCAGAATACCAGTTGGTCTGTATGCCTATTCTTTTAATTCTATGTTAAATAAAAATTTGTTTTTTAACTTAACTACAGAGTTTTTGGAATATCTTTTTGTGTTTGATATATGCGCCCTATGAACTGGGGACTATATCCCAGCAACTATGGCCCCTTGGACAGGCCTTCTAGATTGCAACAGATAAGTTCACTTTCTTGCTTTAGGTTAATGTTACTGTAGAATAGTGCCTACATTGTTTCTCCACTAGAATTGCAGACTAGTTTGAATATGTATGTGAAAAGATAGCTAGATAGATAGATAGGCCTTAAAAAGGCCACGCTTGACCCATCCTGTCTGTGGAATCACTATCCTGTCTCACTTCTACCGATCGCCTCTAAAGTCCTAGAACGTATTGTGTTCTCCCATATTACTAACTTTCTACACACCCAACCATCTGTTGGACCCTCTGCAACGTGGTTTCCGGCCTGGTCACTCTACTCCGACTGCTTTGTGTAGACTTACAAATGATCTTTAGGTTGCCAAAGCCAGAGGTCACTTCTCCATCCTTATCCTCCTTGACCTATCATCTGCATTTGATACGGTTGACCACTCTCTCCTGATGCAGATTCTGTATTCGCTTGGCATCCAGGCTGCATCTTGGCTTTCTTCTTACCTTTCTGACCGATCATTCACTGTCTCCTATGCTAACAAAACCTCATCTCTGGTTCCACTTAATGTAGGGGTACTTGGTACGTTGTTGTTCTCCCTGTACATTCGATCTTTGGGAGACCTCATCCACTAATTTGGCTTTAATTATCCTCTGCATGCTGATGATACCCAAATATATTTATCCACTCCTTCATTAACAACTGAAACAGAGGCTCAAATCTTTAATTGCCTAGCAATCTCCAACTGGATGAACCAGTGCCACCTCAAACGCAACCTAATTAACCTGAACTAATCATCTTTCCACCTAAGCCTGGTCCTACTCACCTATTTATTATTTCTATTGATGCATGCTGTAAGACTGCTGGCAGATCCTCCAGTGCTCTTACCTCCCGGCACATCTCTTCCGGCTTGCATCGATCGGTCCAGCACTGACGTCACATTCTTCCATCTTCCGAGCATCATGACATCATCAGGTGGCGCAAAATTTAAGTTTTGGTGCCAAAGATTCCCTTTAAATAGCCAAATCTCCATTTTAACAGTGCCCAAGCTGGCTTCTGTTACAGATCCTGCTGAAGCATTTATTTGTGATTGACTACTCTGGTTTTTGACTTCTGCCTATTTCCTGACCTTCATTCCTGCCGCCTGTCTAGACCCTTCTGCCTGATTGACTATGCTTTTGACTTATCCTTACCGGTACCTCATTTCAGACTTGTTGTTACCAAAACCCATGCTTCCTCTGTGGTTCCATAGCAGAAAGCTGGGGGCCCCAAAAGGGCGTCAGTGAACACCAGAAACCCTAGTGCATCTGAGTGTACCCACTGTCTTCTAAAAGGTTCCTGATTGATGTGAACGTTACACATGCTCATTAACACTGTCAACTCAGCCCACTGGGGGTAATCTTTGACTCCTCTCTCTACTTCTTTGATCATATTAAACTACTGTCAAAACTTGTCACTTTTTCTTACATAATTTTGCCAAAATCCAGCCCTCTTTTTCACCAGCTACAGCCAAGACACTCATGCATGCTCTCATCCTATCCCGACTAGATTACTGTAACCTTCTACTAACTGGCCTCCCTAACTCCCATTTCTCTCCCCGTACAATATGTATTAAACACTGCTGCCAAAATTCTCCTCCTCTCATCCAAAAGGGTACAGGCCCCAACCCTGCTAAAGTCTTTATAATGGCTTCTTATAAAACAAAGAATAACTTGTAAACTCCTCCTCATAACCTTCAAAGCCCTTTATTCCTCTGTACCTAACAACATCTCATCTCTTGTTTCTTATATGTTCCTGGCTGAAACCTCCTCTCCTCTCAAAGCAACCACTTGGTTGCACACCCCACTACTACTGCTGTCTTACTGCTCCTTATATTTGGAATGCCATTCTCCGGAGAGAATCCTCCTTCAATGTATTTAGAACTAAACTCAAAGACAACCTCTGAGAGCACCTGAATAACGCTTAAACTAGGAACTGGCACTTATATGACAGTGTCACACACTGTAACCTACAGCACTGTAATACCCATCTGAATGGTATAATTAAGTTATCCTCCCATTTAGACTCCTTCATCCTTTTGTCTCCTGATACTGAGCACTTAATCTATATTGTAATTATATTTTATATTCATGTGAATTGTATTTCTCATAATGCACTTATTGTTACTTATTATTGCAGTGACCCCTTGTTTGTTTCTACTAATTTATTGTTTTGCTGTACAGTGCTTTGCCCTCAAGGAGTGCTATACAAATAAAAATATACATACATACATACATACATACATACAGAGTGAATCAGGCTAGCATCAAGTCACAGTGTTCTACTGAACAAAGTGAGATCAAAGAAAAATAAATCCCAGAACATAAGTTCACAAAGATGGCAGCTCCACTATAGTAAACATCACTGCTTCAGAATGTACCTCACCAGGCAGCAAACCGGAGAATATAAAACAGAACATAAGTCTAGCCAGTCACACAAAAAAACAATGTTGCAATTGAATCAAAGTTTTTTCTTGGCCTTATAGGTATGTTTTCGATTGAATAGGTCTGTTTTCTATCGCATTCAAATCATACGAATCAAAGTAATATTGCATTTGAATTTTTTCCCAAAAAAATCTTTGATTTCTCAAAGTCCACCAATTGACTCTAAATGGGTTCTAGGAGGTCCTCCATAAGTTAAAACAGCAATTCGGCAGGTTTTAGATGCGAATGGTCGAAGTCGAATTTTTAAAGAGACAGTACATCTCGAAATTCTAATCAAATTTGGACTATTCCCTAGTTGAAGTACACAACAATTATCTCGAAATTCTATTTTTTAAATTTGAATTTTTTTAAAATCTTCCACTAACTTCATAGTACACTTAAAACCTATTACACTTTGTCTACTAGGAAATCAGGTAGACATTAAATAAACCAATTAGGCTGGGTTTGCTTCCAATTAAAATTAATTATATATTAGTTTGGATCAAGTACAAAGTACTATTTTATTATTACAGAGAAAAAGGAACTAATTTAAAAAAAAATGTATTTGTATACAGTGGAGACAACCATCCCATAATTCAGAGCTTTTCTTGATTTCTGGATAACAGATCCCATACCTGCAATTTGCAATTGTTTTTTTTTATCATTGGTGGTTTTTGAGTTATATAGCTTTAGCTTTTGTCGCAGCAACAATGAATTGATTTGAATAAGAGACTGGAATATGTATGTATGTTTGTATATTTTTATTTGTATAGCGCTCCTTGAGGACAAAGCACTGTACAGCAAAATATGAATAAAAGACATCCTGAATAGAAAGATTAGTAATAAACTATAGCAATAACAGCGCATTTGTATTTAGATGGGGTCAGTGACCCCCATTTGAAAAAGCCAAACAATGAAAAAAACTATAAAAAAAGAAAAAATTAAGGCAAATTAAAAAGTTGCTTAGAATTAGACATACTACAAGTTAACTTAAAGGTGAACCACCCCTGTGACGGACCTGTAACAAGCATTGGAGATGTTGATTTGATTTCTTTCTAAATCCTGAAAGGATTTAGGAGATATTCAAGGTTCCAAGAAGTATGTGCCTGACAACAGGCAGAGGAACAATAGGCAGAACCAGAAGTGGGACATAATATAGTCCATTAGGCTACAATACATTTCCACACACCTTCATAAACAATTTACTGGGAGGCATAATATCCAAGACTATTGTGATACTAAAATCTATAGTTAGAGTATATTTAGTATATGTGAGTGTATGGAGGGCTCAATGCGTGTATGTATGGATGCTGGGTTTTATTTGGAGGGGTTGAACTTGATGGACTTTATTTTTCAACCCGATCTAACTATGTACTGTAACTATCTAACTATGTAACTATTTTGGAAAAACTGTAAAAAATTAAAAATGGAAAGCAGTTGAAAAAAGCAATCTGAAAACAATTGAACTGAAAAAAAGTGTTTGGAAGATGAACAACCCATTTAAGTAAGTTGTGTGGGCTGTAGAAATAATTAAAAGTTAGAAAAACACAAATACAGTTAATAATTCATTTAAACCCCACAGGGATACTATATCTAGGATATGTATCCAACTGGATTCAAGTTGCAGCAAAATAAGGTCCCGGTTCCCACCTCTCCTGGGGGGAACTGCATGGGCAAAGGCCATTTGGTTTGTAATGGATTTTCCTGTCCACATCTTGTAGATTCCCTATAAATACCCATGCCAAATGTAACATTTATTTTACCGGGTCATGTTTGTATTAAAGCATTAGTTATATTTATTTGTGTTCTCATTATAATACATGTTTAAAGTCATTGAAATTAATGATAATCCTAGGTTTGAGGCATACTGTGTTGCAATAACAATTTTTTGTCTGCCCTCTGCGAAACAGCAGATAAAAATTATCACTCAACGCTTGATTTAAATAATGATTCATAGTAATGTCCTAGCAACTCCATATCTTAGAGAGGATTCCTCAGTGACAAAGGGTCAGGGAAAACTACTTTGATGTTCTTCCATCCACTCAGAGTAGTCATGCTTGCCAGAGGAGCAAGGGATAATGTTGGGATGACTTTTAAACATATTTTTGAGAAAACTTTTACTAACAGTTTTGTATTGAAATGTCACTGTTTTGGAAGGTAATAAATCTAGTGCATCACAGTGAAACAAAAATCTGTGCATAATTCAACATTGGGTCAGCTTTGAAAGTACATCTAACCCAGATTGTGAAAGACATTTGGAACCTTCTCATATAAACTGGGCAAGTTGTCAGCCACATTGACATTGCTGCCTGTGAACATGTGGAATTGATGAAAACATTATTTCATGAATTTGTTTCACGATCTCTGCTAAGTCTGAATTTTTGCTCTCCTAAGGGGCAAAGCCACTCTTCAGCACTGTTCCTGTGCATATTGCAAGACAGAACAAGTGGACGGTTATTCTTAGTACTTCTGATGGCCCTGGCTCCCTCTGATGAAAGATGACAGAAATATAATATAAGAGATATTGAGTTATTCAGTCCTCCAGCTGTTGTTCAGCTACAATTGCCACACAGTAGCTTAATGGCTGGAGGTTGAATATCCCATAATTACAGGGGGAGCAGGGGGTGTGGTTACACATGGCCTGCAACAACCCAGTAGGGCCCGCTGGAGTCATTGCAGCATGCTACAGGGAGGCCTAAAGGTAAGACTGTGTGTGTGTACCAGTGGGGTGTAGGTTCAGGTTTTACACCCAGACTCAAGGCCCGTAGTTATGGCACTGTTTATCCCTAGTGTATATATTAAAAATTTAAAATGCAGTGTGGGCTCATTTACTGTAGAAAGACTTGCAGACAGCTAAGAGAAAGAATTAGCATTCAACGTGCTGCAATTATGGCTACACTAGACCTCAAATATAAAAAGGTAAACAGGACTTTATAAGCAGCCAGTTGCATAACCTGCTGCTTCTTCTTTTAAATGCATGCCCATTCTTTTAAATGCATGCCTTCTTTTAAATGCATGTGTTCTAGATTTGTCAAAAAGTGGTAATGTTAATCATTTTGTACTCCATTTTGAACATACAAACTGAACTGTTTTGCCCTGGGGGGTTCAGGTTTGCACCCAGGCCCATGGTCCCCTAGTTATGGCACTGTTTATGCCTGGTGTATATACTGAAAATGTTTACACAATATGTGAATTGTGCTTTAAACAACTTCACCTCAAGGGTTCCCTCTAGGGATCTAAGACAAATGTCCTTACAGCTGGAAATTGTCACACTGTGGTACTGTATATGGACGTTTCACCAAAAGTCTTTTGAAGGTGCACTTTGGCTGTAATATTATTTAATACCCCCTTCCAAGCAGTCAGGAAATGTGATGGCAAAGAGACTTGTGGCTATATATATATATATATATATATATATATATATATATATATATATATATATATATATATATATATATATATATATATATATATGTTATCCTTTATAGCTTTACTGACCAACTCATTACAAATACTATTCTGTTTATCGAGGTGTATATTTTAAACACAATTTTAGCATTGAAGAAAAAATAATTTCTTTTTATAGACCATTGCAAATTTTCTAGATTCTGTATGCAAACTTAATATGTTGCTCAATCATTTTTTTTTTTTAATTTAAACAGTGAAAGTACCTCCATGTGCTCACAAGATGGCAGCAGTATTTACATGTGACCTCAAACAAACATCCAGATAGAATTTGCATGTCATGCCAGTAAGCTATCATTTAATGCATATAGTGCATATCATAGAGCATACACGCTATACTTTTTCTTTCCCTACACCATTTTAAAGATTATGAAACTTCTTCACACTGTATTTATTGATGATGATATAACAATATTTCCCTGATATTCCACATGCTTCAACAAAGGTTATTTTGTGTTATGCAATGATTTTATTTACCCCATTATTCCTTCATGCTATGAATGCATATAAAAACAATGCTAAATATTATTCTTTGTCTAGGCCCAGAATTGCAGAGGGGCTGCTGTAAGATGCCAGGGCCTATTTTGAATACCAGTCTGGGCCTGTCTGTGTCTCTAACTTGAATTCTACTATATATCTGGAAACATAGAAATACAGAGTAGTTAAAAAATTAAGGAAACAGCTACATGAAAGATGTTTCACCTCCTTACCAATTGTAATAATCTAGAGCCACAATAGCATTAGCCAAGAATTATGTTGCTTTTGATTTGAAATATGAGATTCCTTTAAAGCAGCCTCGTAATCCAAACTGATAACACTGTAACCTGGAAAGGTAAGACTAGTGACAACAGTGTTGGAGAAATGTGGTGAAACGTTCTGGATTCTTCTGTAAGCCAACATTTTATGAATCTTGAAAAAAAATTGTCTGTGCTTAAAGGAGAAGTAATATAGAAACCATCAAAAACTTCTAAAAACCTAACCTCATCTGTAGTCTAGCTCAAGCCTATTTTAAGGCAGAACCCCAATTCAGGTGCTAAAGTGTGCATCCTAGCTGTAATCATTTCTACCAATTAGTTCTCATTAACAGGTAAAGATTTCCTTGCCAAAAAAAGGCAACTTTGTGTGGAAATACAAAATTGCTTTCTGTCAATTTATTTCATCTCAGTAGACAGTTCAGAAACGGGGCACTCATAAGGTTCTGCTTGTTTATAGCAATCAGTGTCCTTGCAACATGTTTTTTCATGTTTAATACATTTCTAGTTTGATTGAACACATTTGTATAAAATATTCTTCTTTGAAGTTGGAGTCATTGTATATTTCTGGAAAACCTTTTCATCAATAAGCACGTCATATTTTGTTTCCTTATTCTAATTTTGTCATGCTGTCACCACAGAAAAAGATTGCTGCTCTGTAGGAAACCATATCATTGTTCATTTATTTACGCCTTATTATTTTTATTAGCAGTAGCCTGAGCCACACATTACAATTCTGTTTGTTGTGTTAATGGAAGAGATGAGTGAAACAAATCAGAGTACAGCCTTCCAGGCTTCCAAAGAAGAAAACATAGAAAACACGGAGCACCGATTAATGTTTCTTCTTGGTGCTCTGTGTTTTCTTGTTTTAGCCTGTTAGAAGTCAGGCTTACGTGTGTAGTAAAGGAGTAATCTTAATTAACAAATAATTTAATGTAACTACAAGCCTCCTTACTTGTGCTGTGGTTTAACTGAACTACAAATATTCTAGTAATTTGTGGATATGATGCAGCCTTGCTCTCAATTTGAACTGATATGCAAAGGGGCCAAAAAAAGAACTACGGTGAAAACATGTTACCTGTTGCATTTTTTCCATTTTACAAAGACATCATAGTGCAAGCATCTAATCCAGAGGTCTGGGACTGAGGCAAGGCATATATACCTTTGCAATGTAAAGCTTCACATCTAATCACATATACAGTATAGGCAGCTATAGAGTTATAAAGATTAAGGCAGTGGGGTTTTGATGTATTTGGTTATAGAGACGCAGTATTTTTCAGGATACCCCCCTCTTGTGCATAATAAGCTTACAGAAATATCAAATCATGGCAATTCTGTTTTTGCTCCAATAATATCTAAAACAGTAAATACGTGCTCATCCCAATACGTGTTTATCTGACTAGACAGACCTTCAAAATCAATGTAGAGGAATGGAGCACTACAGAGCCAGAATAATATGTTAAAAAAAAAATTAAAATTAAAAATTACAGCAGCATCTCTCCTGTGGGGCTGCCTGCTTAACGTTTTCGTGACTCACTGCCACTTCATCAGAACCTTCTGATGAAGTGTCAGTGAGTCACGAAACGCATTTAGTGTGGATGTATACCGGTAAGTGCTCCCACTATCACTTTGTTGCTTAACAGACCTTCAAGTTTGGAGAATCTAGGGGAGTAAATCTAGGGGAGGGCACTCTTCCTACATCTAACACTAATTTGCATTCAGGCTGGAGCACCACTGGGATAGGAGATTGGCAACCACTGCTCTAACATTATTAAGCTGATTGGACATAGGTAAAAATGTTTTATATTGTGCAACTTTCCCAGATCTGAATGACTTTCTAAAGCTCCATACACTCTCAGAGAAAAGATAATGTGGTAGAGCAGCAAAGAATAAATTAGCCAAACATGACCACAATCTTCCAGCTGGGCCAAGTCATTGTTTCACCCAAGGCAGAGCTCTCTTCTCAACCTGCCCTCCCCACCAACGTGCACAAGTGCACGCTCACTCTCACAATTATGTGCTCCAGGAAAGGGAGACAGGAGTGCCGTGTGGCCAAACTTATTGCTTGGGGCCCTTTACCATTGCGTCTTAGTTCTGGCCTTGATCATAGTATACAGTATAATTCATGGCCATTGTTCTAACTAGGGATGCACCGAATCCACCATTTTGGATTCGGCCGAACCCCCGAATCCTTTGTGAAAGATTCGGCCGAATACCGAACCGAATCGGAACCCTAATTTGCATATGCAAATTAGGGATTGGAAGGGGAAAAATATTTTACTTCCTTGTTTCCCTCCCCACCCCTAATTTGCATATGTAAATTAGGATTAGGATTCGGCCTGGCAAAAAGATTCAGCCGAATCCGAATCCTGCTGAAAAAGGCCGAATTCTGGCCGAATCCTGAACCGAATCCTGGATTCGGTGCATCCCTAGTTCTAACAAGAGAAGAGTAATAATACAGTAAGAGGGAATGGGAACTGCTGGCATATTGAGGGACATGAATAATGCTTTGATCTAGAATGGTGGGACAAGAGTTTGAGAAATGTGGTGAAACTTTCTTCTGGATTTGGCATCAAGCCAAAGTTTTGTGGATTTTATGCTTAGAGTGCTTAGAGGAGAAGTAATATAGAAACCACCTCTATCATTAGAAACTTCTAAAAAAAAAATACATATTAAAGAAATAAAAATGCAGAAATTTAAGACAGAAATGAGCACTGAAAATATATTCTATCATTTTAGTTCTGCTTGAAAGAGTTTAGTAATACTCTCCAATTGTTAGTCCTTCAATATCCCCTGCTGTATCTGGCAATTTGCTAACATAAAATAGACAAATCTTTTTACCAGAACTCACAGGTCAGCTAAAAGGGACAATGAAAGGCTGCCTGTACTGAGGAGGCTCTGTTGGTGGTCACAGAAATTGAAGAACTGGGCAAAGGAAATTCTGAATAAACCAGGATTATGCTAAATCCTTTCAAACCTCCCCCCTGTTTTAAATAGAGGTTTCATGTAAAAAATGCAATATGATCTGATGTGACGTCTTGTGTTTTTAATAGAGAGATAGAATAATCAAAGGTACAGTAGCTTGTTTTATGGACATGCTGACTCAGCCCAGCAAAGTAATATGCTGTGTATTTCTGCAGAATGAATTTATATTTTTGTACTGATACAAAGATAATATTTAAATGTATCACAGTAACATCACGTCCAGTCATTTATCAGCCTGGGAATATTTGTGTCTGTCTAAAAATGAACATTTTCCCAGATATCTGGCAAAGTTGAAGAAGCTATTCTACACTTTTCACTAGACTGGCTTTGGACAAGGTGTAGTTTGGCTAGCATAAAATATGAATGGAGAGATTTTGTTTTTCTTGGTGTTCTACACAACTTGTGGTTCCCTTTACTAATATATTACAATTTTATATTACTAATTATTTTCGCTAATGATATACACTAAAAAGAGTTAGATTTCTTTCTCATTAAGTTTTCAGCCACAGAACATTGGCATAAAATAAAAAAAATTAAATATTTTTTCCATTGGCAAACTCTGGGTTTGCAATACCCAGTGCAGACTGGCCTTAAGTTACATTGGGTGTTTCTTTCCTTGGTCATTTGGGTGAATTCCCACAAGGCCTAATTTTGAAGAAGGTGCAGAGCAGTATAATTTATTATTAGTTATCCAATCTTCTTTGTTTTATTTTTCTCCAAGTAGAATCACCCTTCTTGACTAGCTATAACCTGAAAATTCCCCCTTCCAATACATTACAAGCATTACCTACCATAGTGTATCTGTATACCAACAATTAACTCTGGAAATGAGAAAATGGTGAGAGGGCTAAAGCTCCCCATAGACGCAAAGATTTCTCTTGCCGAATGACCGATTTTAGCGAAGTCAAACCAATCCTTTGAAATTATCGTGCGGTTAGTGGGATTTGAGCGATAGAACATCTTACGATTTTTTGGCCAATATCTGTCAGGAAATTGATCGGGCAGGTTAAAAAATCTTTTTCGGTCCCAATGCAATCTATCTATGTTTGCAGGGCCAAGCAGGCAGCTACCCTTTGTTTTCATGGCAAATTGGTCTTTTTCATTGATGGACAATTCGTACGTTCCGAGATAATCGTGGTCTCACAATGATGATCAGATCTTTTAAAAATCTCAACATCTCTGGCCAGCTTTAGAGGAAACACTTACACAATGGGCTATATTTATCAAGTTCTTGTCACATTACCCCAGAGGGGAATATTTTCTACATAATTATTAAATGATGAACTCTCACTTTTACCCTTTGATAAACATGCCCCTCACAAATCCCATACAATCTGTAGACTTTCCCTCTGGCAGAGCTCTAGTTTCACTATTTGATAAATATGCAGTAATAAATTATTTAATACCTTATTTCTTTTTTTAGTTCACAGTTACAGTTAAATATTTGATATCAAAGAAGTAAATTCCAGAGCTTCAAAGATTCATGGTGAATGTAAAGGTTTACAAAATAATTTGTATCATCAAAAGACACATTTAGGTCGAATGTAATTGTTATACAACCCCCTCACAACAAAAAAAAAGTTCAAGGACCTGAACAAACATTCAACATCTGGCATATTTTGTAATCCGTGACTGAGACAATCATACAGTACAACTGCCTCCTTACATGGCTGGTACTGAGCCTTTTGGAAGACTCCCACACCACATGCTTCAAAGTATCCTGCTTTACTGGTCCTGAAAAATTGGCATCATACGCTCTCTTTTCAGTGTATCCAAACCAAATATCCAAATACCAGCTATTTATCTATTCTGCAAAGTATTTGTGTTGGGTTAATTTCCATGTGAAATTTCCATGTGAATATAATGTTTTGTGTAACCAAAGGAAGTGTTAAGAACTGAATTTTAAACTTTGCCCAACAGGGACATTATTTATTTAGTATTTAAAAGGATACTCATCAAGGATTCATCAATTTTATGGCTTAAATATTGAGAAGAGTTGTTGTATCCAAGAATAGCAGATGCAGTATCTATGCACACGGGGAGGCTTATTTATCAACACTCTCATTTTAGTGGCTTTCGAGATTTTATGAAACCACGGCTAAACTCACATTCTCTAAAATCATAAATGTCATGGAATTTATTAAAAGATCCCAATATAAAAAGTAAAAAAAAGTCCAAATTGAGAAGAGCGGTCCAATAAGATCACTGCAGCTCCCAGTAACTTTTATAGCACCTCGACTATTTTTACTTTAAGTTTTGCAGTAAAGGTTTTCATGGTTTTTACACTTAATACATCTCAAATTGTTATAGTTTTTAAGAAATATAAAAAAAACAGACATTTTTCAAGATTCATGGGAAAAAAAATCACAATTTGCTACTTAACGGGCCCCTTAGTAACATGCCTAAACAATGGCATATCCCTGTATAAAGTTTTGTACATATTGCCTGCCTAGATGCTGATTTTGTTTCATGTAAAAACTCGGTGGGAATTTAATGCATGTACTCCTAAAGATTAAAGCGAAAAGCACTAAAATGAATTCAAAATTGATCACACTATTCAGATAGTCCATACCTGCCCCTTTGCAACTTGTAGTGAATATTTTGTAGTTTTAAAATAGTCCCCTCTACTGGGGTAAACTGATAATCACTTGTGCCCATTACCCATTTATTTATTGTAGTGAATTCCAATGTGACCCTTCAGCCTGCTAATTATGTGCGAATGCATGAATTGACATAAGGAAACCCTGGAATTACTGGTAGACTGGACCAGCAGGTATTTCCAAGGTTCCCCTAAGCAGGCTGGTCAATAGCTGCAAATGATCTAGTGAATCAGACACTAATCATGTCCTTGATGCTGGGCAAAAGCAGGGACTCAACAGAATTTTGAGATCATATTGGTGCATCACATGCAAGCTGAGTTGGACTCTACTATTCTAAGCACAGTATAGGAGCAGAAAATGTCTTCCATGAAGAACTAAGAAAGAAAAGTAAAAACGTAACATAAGTACAAGGTTCTCCATTATATAAAGGATTATATGAATATGGCAATTTGGTCATCTGGTAAAAGAACCCACTTGCAGTTTCTGTCATAGTTTAAACCAAACTAGATCAAATGTGCTTAAATCAGACTTAAATGTGCATGACTACTGATATAGAATTCTGGGAACCTGGCATCATAAAGACACAAAGGTCTAAAATATTACAGCATAAAGATTAAAATGCAGAATTCTGAGTAAAACAAAAAAGCGTACATTTTATTTTACAAAAAAGGTACAGGTCCCTGCCAAAAGTGACTTTAACCTGATTCATTAGGAAATCTATGCTTTATTATACATTTTTTTGCAGAGACTGCAAAACTGCAACTTGCTTTCAAGGTTAAAACTCCCAAATGGTTGCCTTTTTTATTGCCCACCACTTGGATCACATGTTTAGCTGGGGATGATGGGAGCTACAATATGGAGCTGGCCTATGCTCCTACTGTATATAAACTATAGCAAAAAGGGGAAATTTGTTCTCACCAATAAATTAATATACCATTTGGATGGAGATACAATGAGAAACAAAAGGTCCTTCACACTCAACCTGTAATCAATATGCTAAGGACATTAAGGGGCAGATTTCTTACCATTCAAATGTTAAATTAGAATCCAAATTTTGAAATTCAAAATTCAATATAAATTTTCAGGTCAGGACCATTCAATCGAATATTAGACGTTCAAGTTTTTTCATAAGCAACCTCCCATTCGAGTTGTGAGTACATTCGAATTTATTAGAGAAAAAAAAATCACATAAATTCGAAATTCAACCTTTGCTAAATAACCTCCTAAGATATTTTGGGGGCAATGTAATAAAATTCGTAAAGAGAACAAATTTTCGAATAAAATTTTGCTTGTAATATTCTTCATTAGGCTTTTATTGCATTGCGAATCTTAATTGCTCATTGTGAACCTTTAACACCTGCTTGATGTAAACTTTTGGAGCAAACGTATTCATTTTTTTATTAAGAAGTTTTATTACATACACTGCACTCTATACAAACCATACCTCCCAACTGTCCCGTTTTGAGCGGGACAGTCCCTCTTTTGACAGCTCAACCCGCTGTCACAGATTTGTACTGATAAGTCCCGAGTTTCTCTTTGATCTGCTGCACTGAACAGCCAGAAACAGATACAAAGTTTCTAACTTAATTGGTTCTTGGCGGACAGCCCAGTATAGGTACTTAACATACTTTTGTAACAGTTTGATAAGATAAGAAAGAAGACTCACAGCTTAAAGGGCAATTCACCTTCATTTACAAAATTGTAATAACATATGAAAACCACAGAAATGTGTTCAAACTTTCATAATCTGACAAATTATGTAAAATGAACATGGTAATTAGGGCATGGCCAAAAAATGTCAATGCGCTCTTTTTGTCCCTCTTTCTGTTTCCTAAATGTTGGGAGGTATGCTGCAAACTATAAAATTCACAATCACTATCCTAATGTCATGTGAGGGGCAAAGGCAAAATGTTTCACTTTGCAAACATTTATTCACATTGTGATGGTATTGCAAATGATTTTTGCATTAGGGACCATTATTTCATTTCCCCATTTGTGCATTAAGTTATTAAAAACGCCCTCCCCTTTAAACAAAACAGGTATTGTTTGTCCATATATTGCAATATAGTCAACCTGGCCAACTATGTCAAATTCATCTCTGGTCTGACCAGTTTTACTTTGACTTTAATTCATTAAGAATTCTATTACCTCATTAAAATTTTTGCATAAGTCCTAAATATTACCTGCAACTTGCTTTCCAAGGTTAGAACTCCAAAATGTTTGCCCTTTTATTGGCCACCAATGGGTCACCTGACTGTAGCTGGGGATGATGGGAACAACATGGAGCTGGCCACTGCTCCTGTATATAGCAAAAAGGGGAAATTTAACTAACCTTGAAAGCAAGGGACAGGTAACATTTAGCTATTAATTTTCATTGTAAAAGTTTGTTTTGAATGAAAATTGTATAAACGTTGGAAATACACCCCCCATTCCCTTCTATAGAAGTTAGACAAGTTTCAGCTATTTTTTTTTCATTCAAATGTTTGAAATCTTCTTTATTTATAAAACTAGAAAATGTGAATTAAAAAAGCTTTGAAAAAAAATATGCCTTTGTATAACTCTCAACTTATCAAATTGACTATAAGATCAGTATTCATAGTATTTCGCATGCAACAGCTTTCTCTTTATATGTTACTACTTAAGGGGTATATTTATTTAAATATCTTTCCAAGGTAGATTGTGAAATGTGTCATCGGTGAGTTATAACGGCACCATCTGTTCACCAGACTAGCCAAAACAAAGCAAATACGTGAAAGAGTTCAGACTGTACTTATTTGCTATAGCAAATCTGTTCTGTAAAAGAATAACACAAGCTCATTCAACATTGATTCACCAGATAATTACAACACTTTGATTTGTGAATAATTCTAAAAAGGTTGATTTCATTTTGACTGGTCAAAATTAAACATCAAAAATCTGAAATGTAAATGTTTTCTTTCTGGAAGGCATAAGACATAATTACAATGTTCAATTATTTTAGTAGTGAGTCTAAAATTACAGCTTTTATATAATCTAAAAAGATGTCATGCTAAAGCTGTGTAATTCACCATTTTAAAGCAGTCCTCTACAAAAATAATATTTCATTTCTATATTTTTAATCTACAGCATGCTTTGAATTTCTAAATTGTAGACAGAAAACTAGTTTAGAGATTTTTTCTTTGAAAAATGCTCCTAGCTCTGTTTGGAAAAGTTTGGAGAAGAAACGTGGCGTAACCAGCTACTATGGGTCATGAACCCCTTGATGTATAAAATGCATACATAATGTGCAGTGATTAGTTAGAATCAGGAGAAATTCAGTAGCTTAAAGTCCTCATTGTTAATTCAAACTATATGGTATCTGCTTTAAGAACTAAAACTTAAAAAATAAGTACTGTATGGAAGAAATGCCACACATTATATTTTGAAGTTTTGCACCAGCCAAAGATTTGTTGCGAAAACCTTGTTTCTTTCAGATTTGACGCCCCAAAACCTCTGACTTTTTCAGATTTGATGCCTGAATATCACAAACCCAATGCAAATCATGATATCAATGGGACATTTGCCATTGACATCTACATGAATTTGGTAAGTCTGAGTTTGAGTGCTTTTTTAGTCTGACTTTTAACACCATCGGGGTTTAATAAATCTTGAAAAATGTTAGGTTTTTTTTCTACAAAAAATTGAGTTTTTGCCGACTCTTTGAGTTTAAATATAACCCCCTTAAATGTGTTAATGCTCAGGAAGAAATGGAAGAAGTTTTGATTTAAACATTCAAGTTTTTTAGCCTCATTGAAAAGAATGGAACAATGTGATTCTTGCCAGTGTGCAACATTTCTAATGCAAAAAAACACACACTCCACTATTTGATTCAAGTATTTTTCTCATTTTAAAAAACATTAAAAAAACATTTTTTCTTTTTCAAATTTAGATAAATCACCCTGCCCATGTTTTGAACCCTAAATGGTCCTTTAACACTTTGCCTACCAAGCACGTATCCCATACATGCTGGCAGGCAAGTGCTCTAAGTGCCAAGAACGTATCTAATACGCTCTGCACTTTTAGAGCAAAACCCTCTGCATCTAGGGCAAGAACTAGGGGAAGGCAAAGTAGGCATGTGCCTAGGGCGCAAAGCTGGAGGGGCTGCCACATACCTTATCTGCCTTCTACCCCGTCAATTCGCACATGAGCGCTCCCAGAGGGTTGCCTAGGGCACTTGGCCGATCTGGCCCGGCTCTTTCTGCATCTGCAGCTTTTGCCGATTCAGCAGATGTTTATGGAGATGGAAAACCACCTAGGCAACAAGCACAGGGGGCTTTTAGGTCAGTCCTGTAACTCAATCGTCACAGGACAGGTCTACTTACCAGACCACATGGAAGACTTTAGGAACGCATGGAGAAGGAAGATCAACACCCGTCCACATTCTTCCTGCTACGTGTTTTGCTGCTGATCTGGGACCTTCAATGCTGCCACAGATCCCCCTGAACCCAGGAATGGTAGGTGGCCTTTCTTATACCCATTTACACACGCATACATGCAAAAAAAAACACCACACATTTTTCTTAAGCTGTTTTTATTTCATTGATTTGCCTAATTGTATTTGGTTTTTGTGATTTTATTGCAGTTTTATGCTTGCATTATTGTTCCTTACATTTTTCTTAATGTCGTTTTCACTTTGATCATTTGAAGTACAAACATTTTTAGCAATTTTGGATTTGTCAGAATGTGTACTTTACAATATCGTAAAACAAAGTATAATGTACTTTTTTTCTATCTTTGCCTACCCCAAAATTGATGTAAATGTGTTGATTTTGCAGTATCTGGAATTGCAAAACTGCTTGAATGGGGTGTCTAAATTTTGCCCCTATATGCCACTTACTTAGGTAAACGTATACATATTATACATAAAACTGTTCAATGAACCCCAGCCTTTCATATTTATCTTGTGATATATCTTGATAACTAATAGTATGTGGGAAATAAGATGCTGCAGGTTGGATGTTTTGAGGTGGTTTCTGGAAAATCAAAATAATCAAATTTAAGAAAGGTTTGTGGCTTGGTGCTTTGGAGTAGAAAGCCATGCATACCCAATTTGGATTTGAGAGAATGTGTACTTTCTGAAAATATATGGTTTTCTAGGGTGAATGTACGTTTTTCTATCTTTGCCCCTCCAAATTTGATGTAAATGTGTTGATTCTGCAGTATCTGGTATTACAGAACTGATAGCTCAAATGGGGTGTCTGTATTTTGAGGCCCCTATATGAAACATGCTTAGGTAAACCAATACATATTGGGCATCAAACTGTTTAGTAGACTCATTCATATTTAGGGTGTTTTACATTGGTGTAGAAGGAAGAACAAAAGGGGGCACTTCTCCTCGCTCACCTGCACGTGTAATTCAGCAAACCTGTGTGCTTGCACGCAGAAAGCCCCCGGTCTAGGCCAAAATCACACGGAAACAGAACAGAAGTTGCGGAGCATGTCGGCAGCTGAATCATTAAATCTTCATTTATTGTAGATTGTTAAAAACATGAACATAAGTATCATAATAATAATGACATGTACCTCTACGCTTGACGCGTTTCGTGGCGTCTCGCCACTTCCTCAGAAGCATAATTATGTCCATTGTACATTGGTACCTAATGATGTGTGGGTGATATGATGCTGTAGATTGGAAGCTTTGAGGTAATTTTTCAAAAATATCACCAATTTCTATAAAAAATTATAACTTTGGGAAAGAATTGCAATTTAGTAGTTTGCCGTACATAGATATATTTACCCATTTTTTATTTGCCAGAATATGCTCTTTCTAATAATGCATAGTTTTCTAGGGTACTGTTAGTTAAATGTTTGGCCTTGAAATCAGAAGTATGCCGATTTGTAAAGCCGTGCTTTGGAAATTTGGTAGTATATTGCTTGGAGATTTTGATCTATACAAGTGAGAAATCTCCATATAACTATATATATTTAGTATTGGCGCATTCAGAAGACATAGAAATGTCAAAATCTGCTGTGTTCTCATACATAAAATAAATTATGTTTCTGAAATATATGATTGTACTATGTGAAACATGATTTCTTTCATTTTATTAGACACTTAGAAGCCTATATATTTTTACAGAAGTGGAATTACACCAAATTCTAGCTTATTCTGAAAGCTCCTGTTGTCCTGAGCTAAAACTAAACTAAAAGCCCCCCCCTGAAAAGGCCCTTAAAGTTGAAAAGAGTACAAAATGTTCAAAAATGGTCTGGCAATAAAAATCCAACTTCTCGCAATATAATATTGTTCCTTAAACTGTTATTGCATTGCAAATTTTAATAGCGCATTGTGAATTTTAATTGTGCACTCTTAAGAAGTGCTTGAAGGTGTCGTAATTAGGGATGTAGCGAACGTCGGAAAAAAAGTTTGCGAACATATTCGCGAACTTGCGCAAAAATGCGAGCGGTTCGCGAACGGTTCGCGAACCCCATAGACTTCAATGGGAAGGCGAACTTTAACATCTAAAAAAGACATTTCTGGCCAGAAAAATGATTTTAAAGTTGTTTAAAGGGTGCAACGACCTGGACAGTGGCATGCCAGAGGGGGATCAAGGGCAAAAATGTATCTGAAAAATCTGCCTGTGTGTGCTTGGAAGAGATAGTGTAGGGGGAGAGCTGTTAGTGATTTCAGGGACAGATGATAGTAAGTTTGCTGGCTAGTAATCTGCTTGATACTGCTCTGTATTGGAGGGACAGAAGTCTGCAGGGATTTGAGGGACATTTTAGCTTAGGTAGCTTTGCTGGCTAGTAATCTACTGTTCTCTTTAAACAACTGCCATACGTTGACCTTGTAGGCATTGTTTGCCCAGTTTTTTTGGACGCAGCCACTGAAGCACAGTTGCCAGAAAAAATATGCCATATAAATGCTGAAAATAGTCATTTTTCGCCATACGTTGACCTTGTAGACATTGTTTGCCCAGTTTTTTTTGGACGCAGCCACTGAAGCACAGTTGCCAGAAAAAATATGCCATATAAATGCTGAAAATAGTCATTTTTCGCCATACGTTGACCTTGTAGACATTGTTTGCCCAGTTTTTTTTGGACGCAGCCACTGAAGCACAGTTGCCAGAAAAAATATGCCATATAAATGCTGAAAATAGTAATTTTTCGCCATACGTTGACCTTGTAGACATTGTTTGCCCAGTTTTTTTGGACGCAGCCACTGAAGCACAGTTGCCAGAAAAAATATGCCATATAAATGCTGAAAATAGTCATTTTTTGCCATATACGTTGAGTCAACGTATGGCAAAAAATGACTATTTTCAGCATTTATGTGGCATATTTTTTCTGGCCTCTGTGCTTCAGTGGCTGCGGCCAAAAAAACTGGGCAAACAATGCCTACAAGGTCAACGTCGTTGACCTTGTAGGCATTGTTTGCCCAGTTTTTTTGGCCGCAGCCACTGAAGCACAGAGGCCAGAAAAAATATGCCATATAAATGCTGAAAATAGTCATTTTTTTGGTCGCAGCCACTGAAGCACAGTTGCCAGAAAAATTATGCCATATAAATGCTGAAAATATAAATTTTTTTGGTTGCAGCCACTGAAGCACAGAGGCCAGAAAAATTATGCCATATAAATGGAGAAAATATGCATTTTTTTGGTTGCAGCCACTGAAGCACAGAGGCTAGAAAAATTATGCCATATAAATGGAGAAAATATGAATTTTTTTGGTTGCAGCCACTGAAGCACAGAGGCTAGAAAAATTATGCCATATAAATGGACAAAATATGCATTTTTTTGGTTGCAGCCACTGAAGCACAGAGGCCAGAACAATTATGCCATATAAATGCAGAAAATATGCATTTTTTTGGTTGCAGCCACTGAAGCACAGAGGCTAGAAAAATTATGCCATATAAATGGACAAAATATGCATTTTTTTGGTTGCAGCCACTGAAGCACAGAGGCCAGAAAAATTATGCCATATAAATGCAGAAAATATGCATTTTTTTGGTTGCAGCCACTGAAGCACAGAGGCCAGAAAAATTATGCCATATAAATGCAGAAAATATGCATTTTTTTGGACGCAGCCACTGAAGCACAGTTGCCAGAAAAAATATGCCATATAAATGCTGAAAATAGTCATTTTTCGCCATACGTTGACCTTGTAGACATTGTTTGCCCCGTTTTTTTGGACGCAGCCACTGAAGCACAGAGGCCAGAAAAAATTAAACCAGTAGGGTTTGCACCCTAGTTTGTAACGGTGGCGGAGGGAGGAGGACGCTAAAGGACAGCTGTGTGTGGAGTCATGAGGCTTGAAGAGAAGGACAGCTGCATAGAAGTCAGAACAAGTCTTCCGGCGTGCAGTAACCCTCCGAGATCCACCCCTCATTCATTTTAATAAAGGTCAGGTAATCGACACTTTTGTGACCTAGGCGAGTTCTCTTCTCAGTTACAATCCCTCCTGCTGCACTGAAGGTCCTTTCTGAGAGCACACTTGAGACTGGGCAAGACAAGAGGTTCATGGCAAATTGTGACAGCTCTGGCCACAGATCAAGCCTGCGCACCCAGTAGTCCAGGGGTTCATCGCTCCTCAGAGTGTCGATATCTGCAGTTAATGCCAGGTAGTCCGCTACCTGCCGGTCGAGGCGTTCTTTGAGGGTGGATCCAGAAGGGTTGTGGCGCTGCCTTGGACAGAAAAACATTTGCATGTCTGATGTTACAGACCGGCCAAAGGGCTTTGTCCTTGCAGGTGTGCTCGTGGCAGGATTACTGGCACCTCTGCCCCTGGAATGTTGATGAGTTCCTGAAGTGACATCACCCTTAAAAGCATTGTACAACATGTTTTGCAGGCTGGTTTGTAAATGCCGCATCTTTTCGGACTTGTGGTATGTTGGTAACATTTCTGCCACTTTATGCTTGTACCGAGGGTCTAGTAGCGTTGCGACCCAGTACAGGTCCTTCTCCTTAAGCCTCTTGATACGGGGGTCCTTCAACAGGCATGACAGCATGAAAGACCCCATTCTCACAAGGTTGGATGCAGAGCTATCCATCTCCGCTTCCTCATTATCAAGGACTGCATCATCCACGGTCTCCTCCCCCCAGCCATGCAGGGCACATGTGTTAAATTTCCCAGTCTCAACGCTGCCAACAGATTGCTTCCATTGTCACACACCACTTTTCCGATCTGCAGTTGGTGTGGGGTCAGCCACCGATCGGCCTGTGACTGCAGAGATGACAGGAGTACAGATCCGGTATGGTTTTTGCTTTCCAGGCACGTCATCCCCAAGACAGCGTGACAACGGCGTACCTGGCACGTCGAATAGCCTAGGGGGAGCTGGGGGTGCACAGGTGTGGAGGAGGAGAAGGAGGACCCAGCAGCAGAGTAAGAAGAAGAAGAGGAAGAAGACGAGGTAGAGAGCGATGGAGGAGTAGAGGTGGTGGCAGAACCGCGTGCAATCCGTGGCGGTGACACCAACTCCACTGTTGTTGTTGTTGTTGAGCTACCCATTCCCTGCTTCCCATTCCCAGCCATTACCAAGTTCACCCAGTGGGCAGTGTAGGTGACATACCTGCCCTGACCATGCTTGGAGGACCATGCGTCAGTAGTCATATGGACCTTTGGCCCAACACTAAGTGACAGAGATGCGGTAACTTGGCTCTGCACATGTTGGTACAGGTGTGGTATTCCCTTTTTAGAAAAAAAATTGCGGCTGGGTACCTTCCACTGCGGTATCCCAATTGCTACAAATTTGCGGAAGGCCTCAGAGTCCACCAGCTGGTATGGTAAAAGCTGGCGGGCTAAGAGTGCAGACAAGCCAGCTGTCAGACGCCGGGCAAGGGGGTGACAGTCAGACATTGGCTTCTTACGCTCAAACATGGCCTTCACAGAAACTTGGCTGGTGGCAGATGACTGGGAATGGGAACAGGTGGTCAAGGTGGAAGGCGGAGTGGAGGGTGGTTCAGATGGGTCAAGGAGAGCAGAGGTAGAGCAGTAAGATGCTGGACCAGAAGGAATGTGGCTTTTAGTTTGCCTGTTGCCTTTGAGGTGTTGCTCCCAAAGTGCTTTGTGCTTGCCGCTCATGTGCCTTCGCATAGAAGTTGTACCTATGTGGCTGTTGGGCTTACCAAGGCTCAGTTTCTGACTGCACTCATTGCAAATTACAATGCTTTTGTCAGAGGCACACACATTAAAAAAATCCCACACTGCTGACTTTTTGGAAGTGTGCGATCTGGCGGTAACAGTAGAAGTTGGCGGCATTGGCGGCAATGGCGGGTGCGTTGGCCGGCTGAACACATGTGCCGATACATGTTGTTGCCCTACTGATCCCTGCGGGCTGTCCTCCCTGCTTCTTCTAAGTCTTATTCTCCTACTGCCTCTCTGACTCTCCGTCTCTCCATCTGAACTACCCTCCTCTTGCTCTCTTCTACTAGGCACCCACAAAACATCAATCTCCTCATCATCATTCTCCTCAGATGCATCAATTTCTTCTGACACATCACAGAAGGAAGCAGCAGCGGGGACCTCCTCCTCATCACTCATCATTATGTCCATCTCTGTCGTGTTCTCTGCCAGAATTAAATCTGGTGTAACGTCCTCATCTCCTTCATCTTCTTCTGCCAATAATGGTTGCGCATTACTCAGTTCAAGAAACTCATGGGAAAATAACTCCTCTGACTCCAGTGAAGAAGGGGCACCGGTGGTGGAGGAAGTGTTACGTGGGGTGGCCATAGCAGTGGAGGATGAGGAGGATGTTGTGGTAAAGTTAGAAACGGTAGAGGATGGGGTGTGCTGTGTAAGCCAGTCAACTACCTCTTCAGCATTTTGGGAGTTCAGGGTCATTGGCTTTTTAAAACTGGGCAATTTGCTAGGGCCACAGGATTGCATAGCAGCACGGCCCCTAGCACGGCCTCTGCGTGGCGGCCTGCCTTTGCCTGGCATTATTTTTAAAAAAACAACAACAACAAAAACTCAGTTGGTTTTTCTGGAAACGATAATACACACAGCTAGATGGCGGTTTGAAGAAAACACTGTGCAAATAATGCCTACAAGGTCAACGTATACACAGCGGTGGATACGGATTACGTAAAATATCAGAATGCTGCTTGAAAAAAAGTAACTCAAGTGGTTTTTCTAGAGACGATAATATTATCAATATTTAGACAAAATGTGAACAAGCTCACACAGCTAGATGGCGGTTTGAAGAAAACACTGTGCAAATAATGCCTACAAGGTCAACGTATACACAGCGGTGGATACGGATTACGTAAAATATCAGAATGCTGCTTGAAAAAACAGTAACTCAAGTGGTTTTTCTAGAGACGATAATATTATCAATATTTAGACAAAATGTGAACAAGCTCACACAGCTAGATGGCGGTTTGAAGAAAACACTGTGCAAATAATGCCCACAAGGTCAACGTATACACAGCGGTGGATACGGATTACGTAAAATATCAGAATGCTGCTTGAAAAAACAGTAACTCAAGTGGTTTTTCTAGAGACGATAATATTATCAATATTTAGACAAAATGTGAACAAGCTCACACAGCTAGATGGCGGTTTGAAGAAAACACTGTGCAAATAATGCCCACAAGGTCAACGTATACACAGCGGTGGATACGGATTACGTAAAATATAAGAATGCTGCTTGAAAAAAAGTAACTCAAGTGGTTTTTCTAGAGACGATAATATTATCAATATTTAGACAAAATGTGAACAAGCTCACACAGCTAGATGGCGGTTTGAAGAAAACACTGTGCAAATAATGCCTACAAGGTCAACGTATACACAGCGGTGGATACGGATTAAGTAAAATATCAGAATGCTGCTTGAAAAAAAGTAACTCAAGTGGTTTTTCTAGAGACGATAATATTATCAATATTTAGACAAAATGTGAACAAGCTCACACAGCTAGATGGCGGTTTGAAGAAAACACTGTGCAAATAATGCCCACAAGGTCAACGTATACACAGCGGTGGATACGGATTACGTAAAATATCAGAATGCTGCTTGAAAAAAAGTAACTCAAGTGGTTTTTCTAGAGACGATAATATTATCAATATTTAGACAAAATGTGAACAAGCTCACACAGCTAGATGGCGGTTTGAAGAAAACACTGTGCAAATAATGCCCACAAGGTCAACGTATACACAGCGGTGGATACGGATTACGTAAAATATAAGAATGCTGCTTGAAAAAAAGTAACTCAAGTGGTTTTTCTAGAGACGATAATATTATCAATATTTAGACAAAATGTGAACAAGCTCACACAGCTAGATGGCGGTTTGAAGAAAACACTGTGCAAATAATGCCCACAAGATCAACGTATACACTACTACAGCGGTGGATACGGATTACGTAAAATATATTATGGCTGCTTGAAAAAAGTCACTCCGGTGTTTTTTCTGGAGACGGTAATATTATGGATATTTAGACAGAATGTGAACAAGGTCACACAGCTAGATGGCTGTTGGTTGAATAACACACTGGGCAAAAAATGCCTACAGGGCAAATAATGCCTAAAAGGTCAACTTATACACTACTACAGCGATGGATACGGATTACGTAAAATTTATTATGGCTGCTTGAAAAAAGTCACTCCGGTGTTTTTTCTGGAGACGGTAATATTATGGATATTTAGACAGAATGTGAACAAGGTCACACAGCTAGATGGCTGTTGGTTGAATAACACACTGGGCAAAAAATGCCTACAGGGCAAATAATGCCTAAAAGGTCAACTTATACACTACTACAGCGATGGATACGGATTACGTAAAATTTATTATGGCTGCTTGAAAAAAGTCACTCCGGTGTTTTTTCTGGAGACGGTAATATTATGGATATTTAGACAGAATGTGAACAAGGTCACACAGCTAGATGGCTGTTGGTTGAATAACACACTGGGCAAAAAATGCCTACAGGGCAAATAATGCCTAAAAGGTCAACTTATACACTACTACAGCGATGGATACGGATTACGTAAAATTTATTATGGCTGCTTGAAAAAAGTCACTCCGGTGTTTTTTCTGGAGACGGTAATATTATGGATATTTAGACAGAATGTGAACAAGGTCACACAGCTAGATGGCTGTTGGTTGAATAACACACTGGGCAAAAAATGCCTACAGGGCAAATAATGCCTAAAAGGTCAACTTATACACTACTACAGCGATAGTAAAATAAAAAAAAGTAAAATAAAAAAAAAATGAATATTAAAAAAAAAAAATTACAGTTGGTGCTGCTGAACTACTAGGAGCAGCAGATTAGCACACCAGTCCCACTCCCCAACACTGCTAGACTAATAGCACTGGGCTCTTATAGTAGTAGTAGTAGTAGTAGTAGTAGTAGTAGTAGTAGTAGTAAAACAACAAAAAAATAAATAAAAGCAGTCCTTACAAGGACTACTGTTATTGCAGCAGTCAGCAGATGAGATCAGAAGCAGGACAGCTGCCCACTGCAGCTACATACAGAGCACTGCAGTAGAAGGTAGATTACTAGCCAGCAAAGCTACCTAAGCTTAAATGTCCCTCAAACCCCTGCAGACTTCTGTCCCTCCAATAACAGAGCAGTATCAACACGATTACTAGCCAGCAAACTTTCAACTGTCCCTGAAATCACTAACAGGCAGCAGCTCTCTCCCTACACTATCTCTTCAGCACACACAGGCAGAGTGAAAAAAACGCTGCAGGGCTTCGGTTTTTATAGGGAAGGGGAGTGGTCCAGGGGAGAGCTTCCTGATTGGCTGCCATGTACCTGCTGGTCTGGGGTGAGAGGGCAAAAAAAAGCGCCAACAATGGCGAACCCAAAATGGCGAACGTCGCGCGACGTTCGCGAACTTCCGGCGAGCGCGAACACCCGATGTTCGCGCGAACAAGTTCGCCGGCGAACAGTTCGCGCCATCTCTAGTCGTAATCTTTTGGAGCAAACATAACAACTTTTTCATTAAGAAGTTTTATTACATTTACTGTGCTTTGGTGCAAACTTTAAAATACACCAATGGTCTTCCACTCTTGTAAGTGGTCGCTAAATACTTTTAAAAAAATTTTGCATTGCGAATAGTTTTTCCATTACCGACTTTTATTACATTCCCCCGTTAATGTTTATCTTTGACCGTTGGAAGTACAGGTCTCCCTTCCTCCTAGCGTAGGTTGCATGCCACCAAAATGCCTGCCGGCTTCCTGCGACTATAAAGAAACAGAAATCACTGCTGGCCACGCATAAAGAAGCCAGTGCTCTTTATTGCAAGACAAATAGTAATTGCTAAGTTCATAGGCAAAGAACACCAAAGGGGCTTACTTTGCATCATGTGTCACCGTTAACCTACTATCATTTAAAAGTGATCTAATGGTGATTACCCCCCAACCTACTTTTGAAGAATTACATTAAAGATAATGTAAGATCGGCTATAAAACTTTTAAAACAGGAGCTTTCTGCAAGCTAGACTTGCTAATGATATCAAATAAAAGTTAGTGATACCGTTGACAATAAGATCTCTATATGGACACAGAAAAATAATATTGATATTTATTCATGCAATGATAAGCACACAATGATATGTGAATATTTCTAAATGGCGGTATTTATACTGAGCAGTCCAACTTAAACTTTGAAATCTTGAAATGGACAAATTTGTTTTTCTTTCTGGAAGGCAAAGAAATAATTGCAGTTTTCATCATTTTACTTTGGATTCTAAAATTACAACTTTTGCTGAATGTACAACAAATTCTTAGTAAGTCTCTTTGTTTAAGGAAACCTATACAACATCTATATTTCATTTTTATATTTTCATCTACAGAGAGCTTTGGATTGCTAAACCTTGCACAGAACAGTCATTTGAAGATGAAAAATTATAGTTCTGGATGTCATTCCATATGTCCTGGGGAACATGCCCCCTTTTCTCTATAAGGAAAGGCTTGAGGAAGGGAACAAGATTTGGCGTAACCACCCACTATGGGTCATGAACCCCTTGATGTATAATGTACATAAATAATGTGCAGTGAAAAAAGCCAGATGCATTTCTAACGCAATGGTCAAAGCAATGATTTTACTACTTTTTTTTACCGTTTAGGAGTATTACATTGTACAGTATTTTGTTTCACAGGTGCAAATAAGTAACATCAGGGAAGGGAATTCATTTTTAAAAACACAAAAACTGATTATTGCATTAAAAGCTGTTAGGAAAAATAAAATATGCTGTGTAACATAAAATCGAACATGACTAAACACGTCATGGGTAATTGTAGCTAGGACATAGAAGCTTGACTGATCTTAGCAGTGTTGTTTCACATGTAAACTGTTGACATTACTGTTATTCCATGTCAGCATGAACAGGGAATGGTGCTTCGGGTGTTATGTACTATGTAGGCTGGTGGGTGTCAGTTCATTGTAAACAACAAACCAAGATCCGTCAAACCATGAGCTGCAGTATATATATCCCTTTAGCAAGCTGAAAAGCATGTAGCATGAGCTTTGACACATTTTGATTTATATTTGCAATACCATGTACTTCGTCTTTAGATGGCAATTTTACATGAATACACAAATCTCTGCATTTATTATACATAATGCAAAGAAATACATAGTGACAGTAGTCATCTGCTACATGGTTATACAGATCTTTATGTCCGTAGCTAAATGATATAAGATTTTCCTGTTCCCAATTTTCTCCTTATATGTGTTGCTTGAAATCATCCTTCTTTGCAAAGGTTCCCCCCTATACAAAGATATTATTGACTCAGGCTAGTGATTCCACTTCTTTCGACAGGTGTGCTCAACCCTCTACCATGAATGTTTTACCTGCTTATCCTGCTTAGCAGGAAAATTAAGGCCATGACCAGTTAAACCCACTTGGGCTACTTCATATTTGCAAAAGAGCATCACAGGGCAAGCTGGCCTCTCAGCTTGAGTCCGCTGTTCCACTGCATAATGGCAAAGAAGTATTTGCAGAAATGTGACACCGCAAAATGAATCCCCATATTTTGTTTAGTTTTCTGGCATGTTTAAAAGAATTTTGAAGAATGCCAGTCAACTTGTATTTGCATATTTATTCTCTGATGACAGACATGTGAAATTCTTAGAATTCTAAAAAAAAAAAAATGCTATATCATCAGGAGCCACTACATTAGGTTACCTTTGGGATGATAATGTAAATATCAGAAAGCTCACACAATCCAACTCATAGAGGCCCATTTGTCAAAGGTGGAAAAAAAACCCAAAGGTGGGTTTTTGAAACCACAATTAAACTCTTATTTCTTTAAAATGATGAATGTCATGAAAGGTATTAAAATACAGTATCTAATTACAAAAAGTAACAATGGAAAAAAATGCTTCATGATGCACTGAAAATATGAAAACCTCTAAAACCTCAAAAAATTTGTGTTGTTGGACAATTACTAGTGAAAATAAACCCTAAAACTTCTAAAAGTCCAAATAGATTAAAAAATTGTTCATACGGATCAGTTTTTCGTGGTTTTTACACTTAATACATTTCTAATTTTTAGAGTTTTAAAGAAATACAGAAAAACCACAAATTTTTAGGGGGAAATTTACAACCTGCCAGCTTAGCCAGGTGAAAATTCACTCAGACAATGCTAATTTACTAAAATGCGACGTTGCGTCCAGGGCGCCGAATACTGGCAATTTTCCCTAGCGTTACTTCGGCAATCAAAGTGAAGATGTGCTAGCATTCCATTATGCCTAGCAAAACTTTGTTAGAGGTCTTCGCTCAGGCTTATTTGCATACGGCAGGAAATTATAAAGTTGTTATAATTTGTTGCAGCAAATACATTACATTACACAAGTCCAGGGAACATAAAGAAAATAGAGTTATTATAATGCCCTACACATGAGCCAACTCTATAGTTTGTGTTCCATATGTTAGAAAATGTATGGGGGAACCCAGTTACCCAAAAAAATTTTGCAGGCTATGGGGCAAATTTACAAACCTCTGAAAATTCTCCAGCGATGGCTTCACTCACATCGCAATACTTTGCCAGGCATAGATTCGCCAGGACAATGCTAATTCACTAAAATCCAAAGTTGCATCCAAGGGGCCGAATGCTGCAGCAAGCGAAGAAAGTTGTGCTAGCGTTGGCTAATTTGCATATGGCGGGAAGTTGAAGTTCAATGGACATATATGTTGCAGCCAATACATTACAGTACACAAGCCCGGGAAACCTTAATAAAATAAAATACATTTGTTATATTACCCTACACATTAGCCCAGTGTATAGTTAATGTGCCATATGTTAGGAAATGTAGGGGGAAAGTGGGTTACCCCAAAAATAATTTAACGCTATTTTTCAGCCTATCATCCTGAAAAAGGAAAAGACGCTAGCGTTTTTTGGGACATAGAAACATTTTCAAAAAATTTTTTAGGACGTTCTATCTACTCTATTGCACTTTGCCTGGTCTGAGGTGGCGAAGGCAAGACTGGCGCAAGAGGTAACGTTCGATAAAATACACATCTTTGTGAATTTGCATAGTTACGTCCATTTGCTAGCTAGAGTCTATCTCCTTGACTAGCGAAGTTACGCCAGCGACCGTTAGTAAATCGGAGAAGTAACGAAATGCTGGTGTCATGCTGGCAAATTTTCGCTAGAATTAGTCACTTCGCCCTTTAGTAAATCTACCCGTATGACTTTGAAAAAAGGAAAAGACGCCAGCGTTTTTTGGGACTTACAAACCTTTTCCACTAAAAATATGATGTACTGTATATACTCGAGTATAAGCCATCCCGAGTATAAGCTGAGGTACCTAATTTTACCTCCAAAAACTGGGAAAGCTTATTGACTCGAGTATAAGCCTAGGGTGAGAAATGCAGCAGCTTCTGGTAAGTTTCAATCAAAAAATTGAGGGTTTCTGCTCCCATTGGAGGTGCCGGCGTCTCGTTTTTGGATGCCGGCGACCATTCTTGGACGCCGTCGAATATTCTTGGAGACTATTCTTGGATGCCGGCTACTATTCTTAGATGCCGGCGACCATTTTTGCGCTTGACCCGAGTATAAGCCGAGGTAGAGTTTTTCAGCATATTTTGGGGGCTGAAAAACTCGGCTTATACTCGAGTATATACGGTATATAAGTAACAGAAGATTGAGGAAGATCTATGCACTCCAATGCACTTCGATTGGTTTGAGCTGGCGAAGGCAAGTCTGTCTGTATAGCAAAGTTACGCCTGCGCCCATTAGTAAATCGGCGAAGTGCCTGAAAGCAGAAACACTGGCGAATTGTTGTTAGAGTTAGTCACTTCGCCCTTTATAAATCTGGCCCTTAGAGATTCATTTAAAAAAATTAATTTTAGTAAATAGACCCGAAGCCTACTACAATACAGCAATACAGAGGAAAGGAATTCCTCACTACAACCTGAAATACTGTAGTGATAACATATCTGATTAATATATTGAAATCAAATCTGTAACAGAAATTAACTAAAAATAGTAAATAGTAAGTCACTGTGAATGTACTTGCTATGCATTGCATGTACTTCAAGCTTTATAAGTAATATTGTGTTTGATGGGAGAATGTTCTACTAATTGTTCTACTAATGGAATTGTAATTCTCAAACAAACCCAGATTTAATGGATGTTTATGGGCTATTTCAATTGCACACCTTCATAAGTACTTCATACTATCACTTTGAAACTGTTGTTTTGGCATTCGTGGGAATTGTTAACTATTGCACAACTATGTATGCATGGTTAGGAATCAGTCAGTGGATTTGTCAGACTATTGACAAAGGGCCTGCCTCTCACACCTAGATGCTTAATGGAACCGGTGGCTTCTACCCCCCTCCCCCCCAATTCATCTGTCAGTTCTTGCCAGACATATACACATATGGATATTTCATGAGTGCCAAATGATAATACAACAGTTCTGTAGTTAAAGGGGATCTGTCAACCAGACATAAAAAGATGTATATTAACAGTCTTTTGCAAATTAAACGTGGAACTCTTTTTTTTTTAATCAAATCATACACACCTGTTATAAATGTATTCAAAAATATGAGTCGTCAGTCATAAATTGCCTGAGGCATAGTTGCAGGGCAGACACTTATAGGCTTATTTATGAAAAATCGAACTTGTGTTTGTTTATTAAAAATCTGAAAATAAAAACCTCAATTAAATACAATCATGAAAAAACTCGAAAAATCCAAAAAAACTAAAAGTGCAAAAAAAAAATCGAAAATATTGAATTAAAAAAAAAAGCTTGAATTTTGCCTAGGACAACTTCCGCTGACTTCTTGACGTCAATTCGAACCCTGCAACTTTTTCAAAGTGTTAGAACAAAAACTCAACTTAATTGAAAAAGGTTGCCATGAAAACTTTCATTTACAGATCATCAAAAGAAAAGTAGGGCAAACAGAACAAAACTCTTTAGACATGTTCCAATTGTTAAAGGTACCATCTGCCATTGAATTGAGGTTTTAGCTGGAGTATTTTGGATTCAGATTTTTAGCAATTTAGGAGCATAATAAATCTATAAAAAAAAGTTTTGTCCTTAAAAAACTTAACCAGAAAAGTTTGAGGTTTAACAAATAGGCCCCATGAATTTATACCTGGGCTTAAGTTGCCATTAAATAATTTGATCCAATAAAGGGGCCACCTGACTTTTGAATAACATAAAGTGCTCTATTGTACTTAATTCACCTATACAGAGGAAGAACAATATTCCAAAATATTTGGAAAGGAGAAGTGAACAGCTCTGAGAATAGAACTGCCTCATTCTTTCTCATGAATCATTGCACCGGGGTCTAGTTCAGATGTCAGGCTTCCAGATTTATCACTTAAAACTATTTAAGGAGCTCCATAATGATTTGCAGGAAGGTCTGTAAAAAGATAATGGCACAAGAACAGTTTTACTTTCAAGTGCATAACATGATTTGTCCATTCCCTTGCTGTTTTTACAAGAGCATCTAATGTTGCCTTTATCTGTGTGCAGTACTTATAATATGCGTATATGGAGCAGCTTGGCTTCATAGTTCTGTTCCATTATAAAAGCAATATACTTAACACTTTTCTGCACCACTAATACTTGCCAATATATTTTCACTTCTGGCGCTTGATCTAACCAGGACATAGTCATGGTACTGAATACTCATGAACAAACTGTCCAATATGGCTCCATTAAAATGTTTTACAATCTGAAAAATTTGTTATATTTTATAAAACCATTATAAGTGCTGTAATTCTTTCATATACTCCAATATACAAACATATATATATATATATATATATATATATATATATATTTCCCAGCAGATATAAGTGAGGCCATTCATACAGCATGATGTCAGTGTCAAATATGTATTTGATGGAATGCTTTTACTGTGTGTCTGGCAAAATAAAGCTTGGGAAAATGTTCTTCTCAATTTATTTTTTGTGAGTTTATTCCTTTCTATTTCTGTTTGTATTTTACTATTTCATGGAAGGCTAAAGGCTTTCAGATGAGCTCTTAAAATATCATAGCAGATTACATGTGTGTGCTTATAAAAGAATAATCTAGTGTCTTCTGTATTACTGAATCATAACCAGCTGCCTGTATCTTTGGGTCATATTTATGAAATGTATGAATGTTGCTACTCTTAGATATATCCCTATCACCAAGTGGCAGGGTGCAGAGTGCATAAAATTGTTGTTTTTATCTGATTTTTGAATCTTTAGCCCTGGTTTGTAAATTACCCCTTCTGTTTTTGCTGATGATACTAAGGGGTCTGTTTATTAAAGGACCAGTAACATCAAAAAATGTTTTTAAAAAATTCGTAAGTATACATCAAAAAATACACCAAGGCAAATTACATGTTAACAAACAAGGGAAAGTTGTGCTCACCACTAATTTTTAAAACCATTAGGCATGATGAATTAATGCTTTAAAGGGGTATCTCACCTTTAAGTAAATTTTTAGTTTGTTATAGAATAGGCAATATAGAATAGGCAATATTTTTTTTTTAAACCATTAGGCGGGGGTGCAATGAGGCTGTGACCTTAAAATACATATAGACAAATACAAGAGTCATCTGCACTTAACCCATTATCAATATATTTAAGACACATCCTCGGAGAGACAAATTGACACTTGATTTTGTTGCAACATTTTTTCCCTGCAAGTTTTTTGAGAACTTTTATTAGTAAATAAAGGGGATTTGGGTTTGGGAGTTTTAGTATATACCCCAACTAAGGGGGAAATGTAATAAAAGTAGTAGATGGAAAATAAATTGCCAAATAATTAAAATTTGCATATCTCAATGTAATATTTCTTTGTTAGACAGTTATCTCATTGTGAATTTGTATATTGCATACTGTACTTTTATGGCATGCTTGAAGGTGGTGTACATTTTTGGAGCAAAAAATAACAGAAAGTGTTACATCGTATACTGCGCACTGGGGGCAAACTTTTAAATTCCTTTTTGCATTGGTGGAGGTGGTCAGTAATGTGAGAAATTTTTATCATACTTACTGTAATTTCTCTTTCCTGGACTCCGAAGAATCAGCATACACCATGGGTTTTATCCCACCCCCAAGTTGATTAGGACAGGCCCATCAACCCCACCTACTTTTTTACTTCTATATCAGGCCCTCCTCCAGCTCAGTTCCCTGTCTAGTTTCCAAGCCACACCAGGGTTGTTGTGCATGGTGTATGCTGTTTCTTCGGAGTCCAGGAAAGAGAAATTACTGTAAGTATGATAAAAATTTCTCACATTCCTGGACTCCTTGAAACAGCATATACCATGGGAATTACCAAAGCGATCTGAGACGGAATAAAGACAACACCTTCAATACTTAATATATTTTTACTGAGAAACTGAATTCAGGACAGACAAAGCAAATTCTGACTCCTGGTTGCTACGAATATCCAGTTTATAAAACCGAATAAATGTATCTGGACAGGCCCAAGTAGCAGCTCTACAGATCTCTTCCATGGGAACCTCCCCTTTAGCAGCCCAAGAGGTAGATAAAGCTCTTGTGGAATGTGCCCTTAGTTTCTGAGGTTTTTGCAAACCCTGTTCCCTATATGCTGTCTCAATGCAATTTGTTATCCACTTATTGAGAGTCTTGTTAGAGGCCACTTGTCCTTTACGAGACCCCTGTAAAATAATAAATAGCCGATCTGTTTTCCTCACAGCCGCTGATCTTTGGATAAATGTCTTTAGAATTCTAGCTGGATCAATCTCCAATAGCTGAGGTTGTTCTTGGATAATCTCTTCTGACAACCTTGGAATAATAATTTCTTGTGACAAATGAAAATTAGAAACTTTTTTTGGTAGAAATTCCGGATCAGTTTTTAAGATAACATAGTTCTGCCTTCACTGATAACATTCACTGATACGTCTGGCTGACACAATAGCAATTAAGAAAGCCACCTTCTAATACCCGAGCTGATATTTGTACTATTAGGGCACTTGGGCCTAAGGCCCTGTCAAGCCCTGATTGTAAGAACTCTAAGACCTCCACCATCTTAGGATGTGATGTATTGCCATTTTCCTGGCCCCACTGTACAAATCTATCCCATATCCTATAATAGATACTTCTGGTAGACAATTTTCTGGCAGCCAATAGAGTAGATATAACTTTATCAGAACAACCTGAACTACTCAGCCTTGACCTTTCAATCTCCAAGCCAATAAGCTGAATACTTGGGGATTCGGATGGAGTATTGGTCCCTGTTGGAGAAGATTGGAAAACTGATTAAACTGAATTGGAGCACTGATTGAAAGTCCCGATAATATCGGAAACCAAACTCTGCAGGTCCAACACGGAGCAATCATTATTATTAGCACCTTCTCCACTGCAATCCTCTTCAGTAGCGGAAGAATTAATGGAATTGGATCAAAGGCATAACCCAAATTGAATTCCCAAGGTGCTGTTAGAGCATAAACTGCTTCCGCAACCCATATGGGGAATCTTGACATGAACCGCTGGACCTTCCTGTTGGAAGAGGTTGCAAACAGCTCTATTTCTGGGTCACGCCAGATTTTAATGATAAATTTGAAAGTCGTGGGCTGTAACTCCCATTCTCCCGGCTGTACCTGAGCTTGACTTAGAAAATCTGTGCAAACATTTTGACTGCCTGGCAAATATAGGGCTGATAGGTTGTCCAGATAATATTCTGCCCATTCCATAATCGGAGCAATTTCCCTGAGGAGGGATGGACTCCTGGTACCTCCCTGCTTCTTCACATACTGAAGCACTGTGACATTGTCTAATCTGCAGGAGAAGGGACCGACTTTTCAGGAGTGGAGTAAAGGCTTGAATAGCTTCCCACAAGGATCTTATTTGTAGTATATTTGATGACAGATTTATCTGTCTGCATTCCCACACTCCTTGAGCGAATCTCTTCTGAAATTGTGCCCCCCATCCTGAGGCTGATGCATCCGAGGTCAAAATTTCCCATTGGATCTTCCCCATCTGACAGCTCCTGTCTAAATTCTCTGGAACTATCCACCATTGTAACTCCTGTCGGATTTCTAGAGGCAGTTGGAAGCTCTGGAAAAGATTTATCTTGTCCCAACTTGTGAGGAACCAACCTTGCAATGTTTTGGAATGCCACTGAGCCCAAGACACCAGTCCTATACATTAGACCTAATATCCTCATAATTTGTCTTGTCGCCACTCTGACAGTCTTCATAAATTCTTCCATCTCTTGGATAATCACCATTTTCCTCTGAACTGTAAGAGAAAGAGTAATTTTCCGTGAATCTATCATGGCCCCTAAAAACTTTATCTCCTGCTTTGGTTCCAAGTTGCTCTTCTCCCAATTGATGATCCAACCATGAGCGTGAAGACTGTGAATCGCCTTCTATATATCTGCTAATAATGTTACTCTGGATGAGGCCTTTATCAGCAAATTGTCCAGATAATAAAATATTTGAATCCCCGACAACCTCAGTTGTGCTAGTAAAACGATCAGAATGTTCGTAAATGTTCTTGGAGATGCTGAAAGTCCGAAAGGTAGGGAAGTGAACTGGAAATGCTGGGAGCCAATTGCAAATCTCAGAAATCTTTGATTCTCCGGACTTATTGGAACATGATAGTAAGCATCTCTGAGATCTATCGTAACTAGCCAATCGTCGCTGAGAATACTTGCGCTTATAAGCTTTAAGGATTCCATCTTGAAAGAGCGAATGTTTAGATAACAATTTACTAACTTGAGATCCAGGATTGCCCTATATTCGCCTGATGGCTTCTTTACTTGAAACAGAGGGGAATATTCCTCTTCTGGTACTTCTATTATTACCTCTTGTAAAAGCAATTTTCTTAAAGATTCCTGTAACGCTCATCTTTTGTTTGATTCTAGTGGAATTCTGGATAGTAGAAATCTAATCTGTACCCTCCTTGTAGTATGTCTAGGACCCATGATTCGGTGCACCATGTTGCCCAGATTTTGAAGAAGGCTTTTATCCTGGTCCTGCGCGCCTTCCTATCCTATCCTGAGGAAGAAAAAAACTCTTACCACCTGGTGCTCGCTTAATGATGTCATCCAGCTTCTGACCAAAAAGCATAGAGCCAACAAATGGTAATGTACAAATATTCACCTTTGAAGCTGCATCGGCTGCCCAACTTCTTAACCAAAGACTTCTTCTCGCTACTACTGACAGAACTGTAGACCTAGCTGTCAGTCTTACTAGATCCATAGAAGCTTCCGCAAAAAATTCTGCTGCTAACTTAATCTCAGATAAAGCCATTACTACGATGCTTCTCTCTACCCTATTGATCAATGCTTCTTCAATGTTAGCCAGTCATATTCTCATAGCTCTTGAAATTGGAGTCATTGCAATGGCTGGTCTAAATGCTGCTGTCCCAGCAAGAAAAGTCTTTAATGCAGCCTCCATTCTTCTCTCCATTGGATCCTTGAAAGACGCACCATCTTCTACTGGAAGAAACGTGTTTCTAGCTAATTTTGATATAGCTGCATCTACTCTCAGCATTTCCTATCCTGATATCTCAGACTCCTCAAAAGGATACATCCTTTCAAATTTTGTGGCTATAGATACCTTTTTTTCTGGTTAGCACCATTCAGAGGAGATCAAATCTTTAACAACTTCATGACATGGACATTTAAATTGCCTATTAGCCCTCTTTCCAAAAAGCTTATCAATCCTAGATTCCTCCACTTCCTTTGGTGTCAATTCCAACACTTCCTTGAAAGATTTAATAAGAGGTTCCACCAATATCAAACCAAATCCTGATTCATAACACTGTTCCTCGTCTGATTCAGATCTCTCAAATCTTGATCATTTATTTCCAAATCTCCTTCTGAATCCTCAGACAACATATCCCATTCACCAGCCGATTCTCTACTAGTTGTTGCAGCATCCAGAGTTGACATAACAGCCTTTTTCATCCAAGAAAAAAATTCTTTCAATTGATCCGTAGAAGTTGAAGGATCAGCTTCTTTCGAAACTAAGCATCTGAAACAGTCCTCACAGAACTTTTTTCTTTCTATCCTCTGACTGTTACAAGCATGACAAGCTTTCCTCTTTCTGGAAGTAGACTTAGATCTTTCTATGGGAACAGGATTGCTGCAGAATAAGCCAAACACCTAATCAGTATCCAAAATCTCTCCCTCTTTCAATCCCTAATACTTACCTACTATGACTCACCTATAACCTCTTTCTGGTGGACCACTTGGGGAATTTTCCGACATATTCTTGAGCTAACTATAAAACAATAAAGCAACAACATATAAATATAATTATATTATAACTCCCGTGTAACACTAGGGATGTAGCGAACGTCGGAAAAAAAGTTCGCGAACATATTCGCGAACTTGCGCAAAAATGCGAGCGGTTCGCGAACGGTTCGCGAACCCCATAGACTTCAATGGGAAGGCGAACTTTAACATCTAAAAAAGACATTTCTGGCCAGAAAAATGATTTTAAAGTTGTTTAAAGGGTGCAACGACCTGGACAGTGGCATGCCAGAGGGGGATCAAGGGCAAAAATTTATCTGAAAAATCTGCCTGTGTGTGCTTGGAAGAGATAGTGTAGGGGGAGAGCTGTTAGTGATTTCAGGGACAGATGATAGTAAGTTTGCTGGCTAGTAATCTGCTTGATACTGCTCTGTATTGGAGGGACAGAAGTCTGCAGGGATTTGAGGGACATTTTAGCTTAGGTAGCTTTGCTGGCTAGTAATCTACTGTTCTCTTTAAACAACTGCCATACGTTGACCTTGTAGGCATTGTTTGCCCAGTTTTTTTTGGACGCAGCCACTGAAGCACAGTTGCCAGAAAAAATATGCCATATAAATGCTGAAAATAGTAATTTTTCGCCATACGTTGACCTTGTAGACATTGTTTGCCCAGTTTTTTTGGACGCAGCCACTGAAGCACAGTTGCCAGAAAAAATATGCCATATAAATGCTGAAAATAGTCATTTTTTGCCATATACGTTGAGTCAACGTATGGCAAAAAATGACTATTTTCAGCATTTATGTGGCATATTTTTTCTGGCCTCTGTGCTTCAGTGGCTGCGGCCAAAAAAACTGGGCAAACAATGCCTACAAGGTCAACGTCGTTGACCTTGTAGGCATTGTTTGCCCAGTTTTTTTGGCCGCAGCCACTGAAGCACAGAGGCCAGAAAAAATATGCCATATAAATGCTGAAAATAGTCATTTTTTTGGTCGCAGCCACTGAAGCACAGTTGCCAGAAAAATTATGCCATATAAATGCTGAAAATATAAATTTTTTTGGTTGCAGCCACTGAAGCACAGAGGCCAGAAAAATTATGCCATATAAATGCAGAAAATATGCATTTTTTTGGTTGCAGCCACTGAAGCACAGAGGCCAGAAAAATTATGCCATATAAATGCAGAAAATATGCATTTTTTTGGACGCAGCCACTGAAGCACAGTTGCCAGAAAAAATATGCCATTTAAATGCTGAAAATAGTAATTTTTCGCCATACGTTGACCTTGTAGACATTGTTTGCCCCGTTTTTTTGGACGCAGCCACTGAAGCACAGAGGCCAGAAAAAATTAAACCAGTAGGGTTTGCACCCTAGTTTGTAACGGTGGCGGAGGGAGGAGGACGCTAAAGGACAGCTGTGTGTGGAGTCATGAGGCTTGAAGAGAAGGACAGCTGCATAGAAGTCAGAACAAGTCTTCCGGCGTGCAGTAACCCTCCGAGATCCACCCCTCATTCATTTTAATAAAGGTCAGGTAATCGACACTTTTGTGACCTAGGCGAGTTCTCTTCTCAGTTACAATCCCTCCTGCTGCACTGAAGGTCCTTTCTGAGAGCACACTTGAGGCTGGGCAAGACAAGAGGTTCATGGCAAATTGTGACAGCTCTGGCCACAGATCAAGCCTGCGCACCCAGTAGTCCAGGGGTTCATCGCTCCTCAGAGTGTCGATATCTGCAGTTAATGCCAGGTAGTCCGCTACCTGCCGGTCGAGGCGTTCTTTGAGGGTGGATCCAGAAGGGTTGTGGCGCTGCCTTGGACAGAAAAACATTTGCATGTCTGATGTTACAGACCGGCCAAAGGGCTTTGTCCTTGCAGGTGTGCTCGTGGCAGGATTACTGGCACCTCTGCCCCTGGAATGTTGATGAGTTCCTGAAGTGACATCACCCTTAAAAGCATTGTACAACATGTTTTGCAGGCTGGTTTGTAAATGCCGCATCTTTTCGGACTTGTGGTATGTTGGTAACATTTCTGCCACTTTATGCTTGTACCGAGGGTCTAGTAGCGTTGCGACCCAGTACAGGTCCTTCTCCTTAAGCCTCTTGATACGGGGGTCCTTCAACAGGCATGCCAGCATGAAAGACCCCATTCTCACAAGGTTGGATGCAGAGCTATCCATCTCCGCTTCCTCATTATCAAGGACTGCATCATCCACGGTCTCCTCCCCCCAGCCACGTACAAGACCAGGGGTCCCCAAAAGGTCACCACTAGCCCCCTGGGAAGCCTGCTCCTGTTGGTCCTCCTCCTCCTCCTCCACAAAGCCACCTTCCTCCTCTGACTCCACTTCTGGCACCTCTCCCTGCGTTGCAGCAGGTGCCTGGGTTCGTTCTGGTGATTGCGACCATAAATCGTGCGCTTCCAGCTCCTCGTCACGCTGGTCTACAGCCTCATCTGTCACTCGTCGCACGGCACGCTCCAGGAAGAAAGCGAAGGGTATTAGGTCGCTGATGGTGCCTTCGGTGCGACTGACCATATTTGTCACCTCTTCAAAAGGTCGCATGAGCCTGCAGGCATCGCGCATAAGCACCCAGTAACGGGGGAAAAAAATCCCCAGCTCTGCAGATCCAGTCCTACCACCCAGTTCAAAAAGGTACTCGTTGACGGCCCTTTGTTGTTGCAGCAGACGTTCCAACATAAGGAGCGTTGAATTCCAGCGAGTCTGGCTGTCAGAAATCAAACGCCTGACTGGCATGTTGTAGCGCTGCTGAATGTCAGCAAGGCGTGCCATGGCTGTGTAGGAACGTCTGAAATGGGCCGACACCTTTCTGGACTGGGTGAGAACGTCCTGGAATCCTGGGTACTTGGAGACAAAACGTTGGACTATTAAATTTAACACATGTGCCATGCAGGGCACATGTGTTAAATTTCCCAGTCTCAACGCTGCCAACAGATTGCTTCCATTGTCACACACCACTTTTCCGATCTGCAGTTGGTGTGGGGTCAGCCACCGATCGGCCTGTGACTGCAGAGATGACAGGAGTACAGATCCGGTATGGTTTTTGCTTTCCAGGCACGTCATCCCCAAGACAGCGTGACAACGGCGTACCTGGCGCGTCGAATAGCCTAGGGGGAGCTGGGGGTGCACAGGTGTGGAGGAGGAGAAGGAGGACCCAGCAGCAGAGTAAGAAGAAGAAGAGGAAGAAGACGAGGTAGAGAGCGATGGAGGAGTAGAGGTGGTGGCAGAACCGCGTGCAATCCGTGGCGGTGACACCAACTCCACTGTTGTTGTTGTTGTTGAGCTACCCATTCCCTGCTTCCCATTCCCAGCCATTACCAAGTTCACCCAGTGGGCAGTGTAGGTGACATACCTGCCCTGACCATGCTTGGAGGACCATGCGTCAGTAGTCATATGGACCTTTGGCCCAACACTAAGTGACAGAGATGCGGTAACTTGGCTCTGCACATGTTGGTACAGGTGTGGTATTCCCTTTTTAGAAAAAAAATTGCGGCTGGGTACCTTCCACTGCGGTGTCCCAATTGCTACAAATTTGCGGAAGGCCTCAGAGTCCACCAGCTGGTATGGTAAAAGCTGGCGGGCTAAGAGTGCAGACAAGCCAGCTGTCAGACGCCGGGCAAGGGGGTGACAGTCAGACATTGGCTTCTTACGCTCAAACATGGCCTTCACAGAAACTTGGCTGGTGGCAGATGACTGGGAATGGGAACAGGTGGTCAAGGTGGAAGGCGGAGTGGAGGGTGGTTCAGATGGGTCAAGGAGAGCAGAGGTAGAGCAGTAAGATGCTGGACCAGAAGGAGTGTGGCTTTTAGTTTGCCTGTTGCCTTTGAGGTGTTGCTCCCAAAGTGCTTTGTGCTTGCCGCTCATGTGCCTTCGCATAGAAGTTGTACCTATGTGGCTGTTGGGCTTACCAAGGCTCAGTTTCTGACTGCACTCATTGCAAATTACAATGCTTTTGTCAGAGGCACACACATTAAAAAAATCCCACACTGCTGACTTTTTGGAAGTCTGCGATCTGGCGGTAACAGTAGAAGTTGGCGGCATTGGCGGCAATGGCGGGTGCGTTGGCCGGCTGAACACAGGTGCCGATACATGTTGTTGCCCTACTGATCCCTGCGGGCTGGCCTCCCTGCTTCTTCTAAGTCTTATTCTCCTACTGCCTCTCTGACTCTCCGTCTCTCCATCTGAACTACCCTCCTCTTGCTCTCTTCTACTAGGCACCCACAAAACATCAATCTCCTCGTCATCATTCTCCTCAGATGCATCAATTTCTTCTGACACATCACAGAAGGAAGCAGCAGCGGGGACCTCCTCCTCCTCCTCATCACTCATCATTATGTCCATCTCTGTCGTGTTCTCTGCCAGAATTAAATCTGGTGTAACGTCCTCATCTCCTTCATCTTCTTCTGCCAATAATGGTTGCGCATTACTCAGTTCAAGAAACTCATGGGAAAATAACTCCTCTGACTCCAGTGAAGAAGGGGCACCGGTGGTGGAGGAAGTGTTACGTGGGGTGGCCATAGCAGTGGAGGATGAGGAGGATGTTGTGGTAAAGTTAGAAACGGTAGAGGATGGGGTGTGCTGTGTAAGCCAGTCAACTACCTCTTCAGCATTTTGGGAGTTCAGGGTCATTGGCTTTTTAAAACTGGGCAATTTGCTAGGGCCACAGGATTGCATAGCAGCACGGCCCCTAGCACGGCCTCTGCGTGGCGGCCTGCCTTTGCCTGGCATTATTTTTAAAAAAACAACAACAACAAAAACTCAGTTGGTTTTTCTGGAAACGATAATACACACAGCTAGATGGCAGTTTGAAGAAAACAGTGTGCAAATAATGCCTACAAGATCAACGTATACACTACTACAGCGGTGGATACGGATTACGTAAAATATATGAATGCTGCTTGAAAAAAGTAACTCAAGTGGTTTTTCTAGAGACGATAATATTATCAATATTTAGACAAAATGTGAACAAGCTCACACAGCTAGATGGCGGTTTGAAGAAAACACTGTGCAAATAATGCCTACAAGGTCAACGTATACACAGCGGTGGATACGGATTACGTAAAATATAAGAATGCTGCTTGAAAAAAAGTCACTCCGGTGTTTTTTCTGGAGACGGTAATATTATGGATATTTAGACAGAATGAGAACACGGTCACACAGCTAGATAGCAGTTGGTTGAATAACACACTGGGCAAAAAATGCCTACAGGGCAAATAATGCCTACAAGGTCAACGTATACACAGCGGTGGATACGGATTACGTAAAATATAAGAATGCTGCTTGAAAAAAAGTCACTCCGGTGTTTTTTCTGGAGACGGTAATATTATGGATATTTAGACAGAATGAGAACACGGTCACACAGCTAGATAGCAGTTGGTTGAATAACACACTGGGCAAAAAATGCCTACAGGGCAAATAATGCCTACAAGGTCAACGTATACACAGCGGTGGATACGGATTACGTAAAATATAAGAATGCTGCTTGAAAAAAAGTCACTCCGGTGTTTTTTCTGGAGACGGTAATATTATGGATATTTAGACAGAATGAGAACACGGTCACACAGCTAGATAGCAGTTGGTTGAATAACACACTGGGCAAAAAATGCCTACAGGGCAAATAATGCCTACAAGGTCAACGTTTACACAGCGGTGGATACGGATTACGTAAAATATAAGAATGCTGCTTGAAAAAAAGTCACTCCGGTGTTTTTTCTGGAGACGGTAATATTATGGATATTTAGACAGAATGTGAACACGGTCACACAGCTAGATAGCAGTTGGTTGAATAACACACTGGGCAAAAAATGCCTACAGGGCAAATAATGCCTAAAAGGTCAACGTATACACAGCGGTGGATACGGATTACGTAAAATATAAGAATGCTGCTTGAAAAAAAGTCACTCCGGTGTTTTTTCTGGAGACGGTAATATTATGGATATTTAGACAGAATGTGAACACGGTCACACAGCTAGATAGCAGTTGGTTGAATAACACACTGGGCAAAAAATGCCTACAGGGCAAATAATGCCTAAAAGGTCAACTTATACACTACTACAGCGATGGATACGGATTACGTAAAATTTATTATGGCTGCTTGAAAAAAGTCACTCCGGTGTTTTTTCTGGAGACGGTAATATTATGGATATTTAGACAGAATGTGAACACGGTCACACAGCTAGATAGCAGTTGGTTGAATAACACACTGGGCAAAAAATGCCTACAGGGCAAATAATGCCTAAAAGGTCAACTTATACACTACTACAGCGATGGATACGGATTACGTAAAATTTATTATGGCTGCTTGAAAAAAGTCACTCCGGTGTTTTTTCTGGAGACGGTAATATTATGGATATTTAGACAGAATGTGAACACGGTCACACAGCTAGATAGCAGTTGGTTGAATAACACACTGGGCAAAAAATGCCTACAGGGCAAATAATGCCTAAAAGGTCAACTTATACACTACTACAGCGGTAGTAAAATAAAAAAAAGTTAAATAAAAAAAGAATGAATATTAAAAAAAAAAAAATTAAAGTTGGTGCTGCTGAACTACTAGGAGCAGCAGATTAGCGCACCAGTCCCACTCCCCAACACTGCTAGACTAATAGCACTGGGCTCTTATAGTAGTAGTAGTAGTAGTAGTAGTAGTAGTAGTAGTAGTAAAACATCAAAAAAATAAATAAAAGCAGTCCTTACAAGGACTATTGCTATTGCAGCAGTCAGCAGATGAGATCAGAAGCAGGACAGCTGCCCACTGCAGCTACATACAGAGCACTGCAGTAGAAGGTAGATTACTAGCCAGCAAAGCTACCTAAGCTTAAATGTCCCTCAAACCCCTGCAGACTTCTGTCCCTCCAATAACAGAGCAGTATCAAAACGATTACTAGCCAGCAAACTTTCAACTGTCCCTGAAATCACTAACAGGCAGCAGCTCTCTCCCTACACTATCTCTTCAGCACACACAGGCAGAGTGAAAAAAAGCTGCAGGGCTTCGGTTTTTATAGGGAAGGGGAGTGGTCCAGGGGAGAGCTTCCTGATTGGCTGCCATGTACCTGCTGGTCTGGGGTGAGAGGGCAAAAAAAAGCGCCAACAATGGCGAACCCAAAATGGCGAACGTCGCGCGACGTTCGCGAACTTCCGGCGAGCGCGAACACCCGATGTTCGCGCGAACAGTTCGCGCCATCTCTATGTAACACACCTATTAATTGTACTTACAGAGAAGGTGTGTAAAGGAACACCTCAGAGCCGTGTAGCCGAAGCAGAAACGCAGTCTCAAACAGGCACAACTTCTAGCGTCGCCAGCTCATTTATGCCAGCGCGTTTATGCCAGCTCGCTGACGCCCGCACGCTGATGCCGGCGCATCGACGCATTGAAAAATTGTTGCCAGTGTATTGATGCCAGCGTATTGACACCAGCACCTCCACGATGCATCACACTAGCTTTTTAAACTATGTAACTATTAATACTGACCATGGCAACCGAAACTTGTCGGATAACCCCTCTTGTATCAGCCTTAAAAGGCAAAAACCTGCCCTGGCCACCTAACAGGGCTCCCAATTGTCCACTGCCTAGAGGCAGGGTTAGGAAGGGACCTCAGAGCAAAGAGAGAGAATGAGAGAACTAGCTCCGGAAGGGTGCATGGACAGGACACCCAGGTGAGTCAAAAAGAAAAATTCTACAACACATAGTCCCAATCAACAAGGACAGGAAAATAAGACAGGGAACTGACCTAGAGGAGGGCCTAATATAGAAGTAAAAAAGTAGGTGGAGTTGAGAGGCCTGTCCTAATCAACTTGGGGGTGGGATAAAAAGGAGTCCAGGAAAGAGTTTGTAAAAATGATATTAAATTTGAGGAAATGAAAAATTCTGCACACATATTTTTTGTTGACTTTTATTACATCCCCCTTAATAGAGCCAAACTTATTATAATAGTGAACAGACAGCAGGACATTTTCCCTGAGTTTTACCATGAAAATGACACCCATAGACACCCATAGTTTTTTGCAAATTTCCGGCAAAGCAAAATGGGTCAGATTCACCCATCACTACTTATTTCACCTGAAAACACACAAATGGTTTACGATGTGGCTAAAGCAAACGGTTAAGGACATGAACACTGGGGAAGGCCTTTCTGGGAAGTGTTGTAGTGGGATATTCCATTGATTTCAGTGTTACAACTAATATTGTTTATGTAGTTTAAGTTATAAACTTGTGCCTGAATGTACTGTATGTGTTAATGTATATTTGTATATGTGTACATTTTTTTCTTTACTCTTGTTAAACTTCAAATTTTTCTGTTTGAGTTTTTAAAGGGCAAGGCTTCAAATTTTTAGAGTAAAAAACTTGAATTATTCTAGATTTGTTATGCTCTGAATTTCCAAAAAATTTAATCTGAATATATTATGTAGAAATCACTTAGAAGTCAATGGCAGATGGTCCCTTTAGCAATTATAACATGTTTTTTACCTTAAGAGTTTCATGCTGTTTGCATTGGGTTTTGTTTGATAATCAGAAAAGAGTTTTTGGAGTGACAATTTGAGCATTTCACACAATTTAGTGACAGTTGAGTGACAATTTGAACATTTCACACAATTTAAATTGACGCTCGATTTTGTAAGAACTTTTTGTCGCACTGATTTTTTTAGAAAAGTTTTATTGCTAAATTAATGGGGGATTCAGGTTTGGGGGTTTGGTTGAATATTTTTTTTTAATAAAGTGAGAAAAAGTTGAGTTTTAGTAAATAACCCTCATAAGATGGCTTGTTCCATTGGATCAATTTACATTTAGGGGCCGATTTATCAAAAAATGGAGTTGGCGTTTTTTTTTTCGATTCGAGAAAAGGGCAGAGAAATACGGCAGACATGGAAAAAAACATGCTGGTATTTTCAGAAACCTCGAATAGTCAAAATTTATTAAAGGAAATACCACCAAAAATCGCAAGAAAAATCTCAGAAAGTAAAAGCTGGCACAGTTTAATAGAAATCAAGGGAATGTTCTCTGACAACTTTATTTATTTATTTTCCCAGTTTATTAAAACACTCAAGATTTTCAACCTCATTGAAAATTAATGGATCAATGAGATTCTCGCTGGCATGTGACTTTTTTTTCCAAGAAAAAACACGAGCTAGAATATTTTGTTTTTTCTTTTGTTATCAGATAGCATCGAGAAAAAAAAGTTTCACAAGCTTTGTTTGAGTCTGCGTTTTGTTTTTCATAAACTTGGATTTTGATAAATCTGCTTCTTAATATCCACAACAGCTTAACATCTACTCAACAGTCTCACTTGCAGTAGTCTTTAGAGGTAAATAAGAAGACACTATATTGTGTACATTATAAATGCTTGAACAGAGAACAGAAATCTATTACAATTAAAATGCAATATTTTGGTACTTCTGTAAAGATTTGTCCCTAACAGTTATATAATTACAATGTGGAATAACATGTTCAACTGCCAATTCGTACCCTTCTATCCCCTAACAAGTCAAGGTAAAGCCTTGTGGTGGCACTTACTATTTACCCTTTGTCATATTTTTCTGCAACATCCCTATTTGGTTGTATTATCTCTGGAAAAAAAGGGAATCCTAACCAATATATATGAAACTGTTATATGATCTCACATACTGTGGCCCAAATTGTTACCAAAAACAATGTAAAAGTATTGAACAATCCCTTTTTCCTGACAACAAAAAAGATTTGTCTTCTGACATTGGTATGGTGGTTTTGGAATGTTCATGACCCCTGGTTTTAAAAAATGCATGTAATTATGAGTAAAACATGAGGTTAGGGAATGTGCATCAATCAATACCTTTTTTATGGATTGTTTTTTGCCAATGTATTAGTATGCAATGGGTGGTGGTTCTCCGAATCTTCAAATACCAATACCAATGCTGTAAACATTGCTGGAAAACTGGTGAAAGGAGTGGAAGATTTCAATGCACCAGGGATACAGGCACCTGGAAACTGCACCATGTTTCTATAAAATTGTTGTTTAGTGTGCAAGTGGATGCATACATGAAGTAAAGGAATGAAAAAAAGACTATTAAGACAGGGTTGTTTTTTTTGGAGGTGATTGAGAGGTGACATGTAGCGATGAAAAATTTTCAGCATGTATGGATTCACTGGAATCTGCATTTTACCACCTGCAAAAATCAGAAAAGTTCCAGAGAAAAACGCCCATAGACTCCAATGTATTCTGCCCTAAAAAATATGCTGCAGGGAAAAAAAGTAATCGTGTAAGCAGCATAGAAAAAAACACCCATAGACTCCAATATATTTTGTTTGTTATTTTGTGTTGAAAAAAGTCGCACATTGACTTCAATGCTTTTTCAGTGCAACTATGGAGAAAGAAGGGACCATTTACTACTTATTTGCTTATACTATTAACTACATTTATTTACATTTACTAACTGTTTTGATGCATTGTGCCCTTTAAAATAATATATGAAGCACTTGAATCGACTTTTGTATACTGATGTCTTATACTGTACCAATGAGACAGATGAACCTAATATTATGCATAAGGCACAAAGTATAAAGCTCTCAAAGAGGGCTTGACTGTTTCTCATGTATATGGCACCTCTTACATCTTACATGCTTTTACAACCTGAGCAAATTATTGCACCTTCACAATTATGCTGGAATTCTGGGAAAACTTTGCACTGAGGGCAGAAAATTAAAAATAATTGTGCTGCTTTTTTTAAATTAACTGCCTTACATAAAGCATTTAAAGTATTTAATTTTTACAAATGTCTCCATATTTTTTAAAAAAAAAAAAACAATTCTTGGCTTTAACCAGTAGCCTCAACATCCAAAGTTTATCAGTAGCCAGTGCATTTTTGAAGATAATAATGTGGCAAAATTAGATTTTTGCCATGTGTTTTAGCTTTAATGGTTATCTTACTGAACAGAGCATGACTCATACTCTATTTGCACAATATGTCACTGATAATTCTCCCTTCTGTTCAGTCATGACATTTGGATTAATAAATAGGAAGGGCAAATCACATGCCCTTGGATTTGGAGTAATATTTCAGTACACTTTTTAGGTAGGAATAATATGGAATAATACGGATAAGCTTTATTGCTTTGTTTCACTAAATAAAATCTTAATCATCAATCACTATGAGCAAAGTGACAATTAGACGTTTCAGTGTGCTTGTTGAAATGAATGATTATGCAAATTAAGTCAAGATGGACCCACTCATTGTTTCTAACAATTCATGCTTGACAACTTTTTATTTCCAAATTACATATTTTTCACAACACATTGCTTGTTCCAGAAAATTTAATTTACATGTTTTAATCACTTTCTCATTCACTTATTAGTCATGAACCATTAAAGGGATACTCTCACGAACCTAGGGTTTTCTGGATAAGAGATAGTTGCTTTATTTGGATTGCTAAATTTAAAGCCTTTAAGGCTTAAAGGGGTTGTTCACCTTCAAATTAACTTTTAGTATGATGCAGAGAGTGATATTCTGAGACAATATGTAATTTTTGTTTTGTTTTAATTCAGCAATTTACAATTTCGGCCATCTATTTTCTATGGTTTATGCATTGATATGATTAAGAAACTTTAATACGAATAGGAGAGGCCTGAATAGAATGACGAGTAAGAAAAAGTAACAATAACTACTGTATAAATGTGTAGCCTTACAGAGCATTCGTTTTTAGATGGGGTCAGTGACCCCCCATTTCAGAGCTGAAAACAGTCAGAAGAAAAAGACAAAAAATTCAAAAACTAAAAAAAATAATAATGAAGGCCAGTGGAAAAGTTGCTTAGAACTAGCCATTCTATTATACACAAAGGAGGTTATTTACTAAGGCACATTATTTTCGCGGTGTCCGTTTTGATGCCGAAAACCTCAAAAAGTTGCTGTAAAAAAGACACCATTTTTTTTCCTCAATTTATTGTACCCCAAATCTGTTACAAAGCCGAATAAGAAAATATTTATTCTAAAACCTGCTAAATTCATTTAAAAATCAATAAGAAATGTCCCCTTAACCATTTTAAGATGTTTTAACCCTCACAAAATTTTCGAAGTTTTCAGGGTTTGGCGCAGTTTTTTCTGTAAAAACTCTAAATTTTCATGGCATCAAACTTGAAAATTCGGGGTTTTTGCCTCAACAATCTGAAAAATTTGCTGTTTGTCTTGATCCTATTATTTCGAATTACATTTATTTATAAATAAGGGTAAATCGTGGTTTCTAGTTTGGTAGGACTTTTTTTATTTAAGAAATTAAGAAAAATTTGGATTTTGATAAATAACCCCATCAAAGTTAAGTTAAAGGTCAACCTAAAAAATAATTGAAAAATTAAATAAAAGCAACAAATTGCTTTGCCACCAATATGGATTTATGCAACTTAGTTATAATATGGATTGATGCAGCTTAGTTAAAGGGCACCTGTTGACAAAAAACACTTTCCCCAACCTTTGGGGGTAACAGAAGTTTTTTTAAAAAATGTGCCCCCCGCTCTATTAGCCCACACTGTTGGTTTGGGATATGTTTGGTAGTTTCTAATGTCCAATGTTTTTACTTTGTATTAATTATAACTTATATTATGTAGCAGATCTATCAATGCTCTAAGTTTTTCTGAATGGTAATGACTGAAAAAAATGTACTCACAGCCAGGAAAGTGATAATTACATGATAACATTTGAACTGCTGGGAAGCCTTTAGAAAGTCCTAGTTTTTTATTTAATCAACCTTCCCCACTATATGGACATTAAGGAGCACACATTGCACCCAGGTGGTAAGGCTTATTACTATCTGAATTGATGAGACTTCAGAAGAGCTGGACCTTCTCCATTCATTCTCCATTATAACTAGCTTACATCGGATTTACAGGTGCCCTCCCACATTTTACACTTCCTAAATGCATTTAGCACAGTATGTTTTAGCATTATATATCAAAGCATTGGTTTTGGCAAAAGACATGACTAGGATATAGGAGCAAAGCTCTCCCAGATGTGTGTTTTATTCACATTTGGCCATTTACCTATCTCTTTTATGCTACTCTTGTCCTGTTGTCCTTAAGTACTAAGAATTTCCTCCAGTATCATTCAGGTTTAGAATCCTGCATTGACAATATTTCAGTGACATTGAGACTAAACTCAGTACAATAATTTTGTCATTTTTAACCTGGTCTTTTGATATCCAAACTACGAACTGGTCAAGTATCAAGACACTTGGTGCTCGGGAGTAGAAGTGTAGACAATGAATATACCGTTTAAAGGTTTGCGTAAAAATAGCATTGTGTATAGGAAAGTACCTCAAAAACCCCTTTGTTGTTTTAAAGAGGAGCGCCCCCTTATTTTTTGCATAATGAAAAATATCTACACTGCTGCCTGCAGGGCTCTATCCTTATTGGAAAGGCTTTCTCCTAGATTTTGGAAGATTTTTGGTAGGATTTCCTTCCATCCAGTGTTAGTGAGGTTGTGCTGTGATGCTGTGTATCAAGCCTGAATCAAATTCAACATCCCAGTTCAACCCACAGGTGTTCAAATGGGTTGATCAGGGCTCTGTGCAAGCCAGTTAGTTTTTTCCACTCTAATCTAAGTAAACCCATTCTCTACACAGCACAGTATGGGAGCACTTGAATGAGCCTTTCTCCAATTATAAAGCACTGTACTGTCAAGAATGTATTTGTATTGCCATAGCCTTAGAATTGAAATGTGTTTGAACATTTAGCAGATCATGGAGAATAGCCCCTCCAGACCATTATTGCTACAAAACTTAAGCATAGGCATTATACATTCAGACAGGTAGTGTTCTTTTTGTGTCTACCAAACCCAGGCTTTCCATCAGACTGCCAGATGGTAAAATGCCATTTACAGTATCACTCCAGAGGATGAATTTCCATTACTTAAGAGTTTGATGGCTCTGACCTTTACAACACTCCATCAAACACTTCTCATTGCACACAGTTCTTGTACTAACATTGCTTTCAGAGACAGTTCAGACCTAAACAGTAGTAAAGCTGGCCATACATTGACAGATCCATTCATTTGGTGAGGTTGCCAAATAAGTGGATCACCCTAAGGTGAGCAATATTGGGCTGATCTAGGGTTTCCACCTCACCACTTTAATACCGGCCACATATTAAATTCACTGACTGGGTAATTGAGATGCATGTTGCGTGGCTGCACATAAATCCATTCAGTCTGCAGTATGCATATGAATTAATTGCTTAATAGGCATTCAGGATGTGGATTCAATCAGTGATCCTCACAATGACAGAGATACAGGCCATTGGGGCAAGATCTGCATCAATGAGCCAATGCAGTCATGACCCCAATGAGTACCGCCACATAGACAGGCAGATAAGCTGCATTCTAGAATAGGGATGGGCAATTTTTTTTGCCTTGTTTTGCTGCGGAAATGACACCCATAGACTTGTATGGCATTGCACGTCAAAAAAAAATTTGCCTCGCATCAAAAAATTTGGACGGCCTATTCTCTAACTGAAGGAGCCAATTGGGTAGTTAAAATCTGCCAATGTATAGACACCTTAAGATTTCAATAGCTTTAGAGTTATTTGTGAATAGAGTTTTGTTAAAAAATAATTATTTGTTCCTTTCTATTTTTTCCATAAATCTCTAAAAAAAATTGTGGTTTTCTAGTTTTTTTAAAAAAGCTCTAAAAATTCAAGATTTATTAAGGGGTTATTTATTAAATTAAATTATGAGATTTATTATGCTCCAAGCTGGTAAAAGTCTGAATCCAAAGATACTCCATCTAAAACCTGTTAAATTTATGTAAAAGTCAATGGCAGCTGTCCCTCTAACCATTTTGGGAGTTAAATATATCAGATCAGATAATAAATTAACAGATAAACTCAGATCAATATCAGATCAACAGATAAATAAAATTTGAGGTATCTGAGGTTTTTAAGCCTATAAATTAGAAAAATTTGAGATATTTAAGCATATAAATTGGAAAAATTTTCAAGTTTTTTATATGACTTTTTTGAGTTAAATTATTAGTAAATTAGCCAAATGGATGGGAGTTAGGTCAAGTTTGTTTCTGGTAAAATATGAGAAAAAAGTGTAAAAACCACTAATACCAAACTTTGCCAGGTAAAATTTGTTGAGGTGCTATAGAATTCAGTGAAAGCTACACTGATCGTATATGAACTGCTCTAAATCAATTCTGACTTTTAGAGGTTTTGCTAGGAATTGCAAATCATTCAGGGTAATTTTCTCTGCATCCTTCAGATTTTTTTAGAGTTTTTTTTTTATTTTTAGAGCTTGTGAGTTTAGTTGTTTCAAAAACCTTTCACACCACTAAAATCCAGCCTTTGATCTGCCCCTCTTCTTGGGAAGGTTCTGTTTTGCTGTATCCTATATAATAAAGTTCAAGTGTCTCTGCGTCCAGTCCCTGTGTCCGTGGGATTGCGCTACTACGCATGTGCCCCACGGACCGTCTCTGGCGCATACCTCCCAACAGGAATTAGGAAATTGCAAGACACTGCCATCTGTTGGTTATACAGTGCAATGACAGGAATTAGGAAATTGCAAGACACTGCCACCTGTTGGCCATACAGTATAAAGGCCTAGCATTAGGAAACTGCAAAATCTCATCTCTAAAGGAAGTGCAAAACCTGCTTAATTGTCCCTGTTAGCCATGCAATACAAAACCCTGGCCAGAATCCCAAGCCATGGATAAGAGAAATCATGCTGCAAGACACTGCCATCTGTTGACCATACAGTGCAATGACAGGAATTGGGAAACTGCAAGACACTGCCATCTGTTGGCCATACAGTGCAATGACAGGAATTGGGAAACTGCAAAACACTGCCATCTGTTGGTTATACAGTGCAATGATAGGAATTGGGAAACTGCAAGACACTTCCATCTGTTGGCCATATCGTGCAATGACAGGAATTGGGAAACTGCAGGACACTGCCATCTGTTGGTTATACAGTGCAATGATAGGAATTGGGAAACTGCAAGACACTACCAGGTGTGAGTTCCTCCAAAAAATAAAGCAGCAAATAAAACAAATACAAAATATTTATTGGGACATATTAGGCCTCTTCCTAATATGTCCAAATAAATATTTTTGTATTTTTTTTTTTATTTGTTGCTTTTATTTTTTGGAGGAACTCACACCTATGGCTGTGTTACTATGTGCATGCACCCTTGCACTGGGATGAACTGTGAGTATTTATCACTATTTTATTAACTCTTGAAATTGTACGTGCACCATCCCCCTTTTTTGTAAACCGCAAGTCACTGCCATCTGTTGGCCATACAGAGCAATGACAAGACTTGGGAAACTGCAAGACATCTGTTGGCCATACAGTGCATTGATAGGAATTAGGAAACTGCAAACACTCATCTCTAAAGGAAATGCAAAACCTACTTCACCTGGCGCTTTAATCCCAGGGGGCCCCTGTTTGCCAATGAAATGCCAAAGCCTGGCCAGAATCCCCATAGAAGTTAGACTACTGCAAGACACTGCCATATGTTGGTTATACAGTGCAATGACAGGAATTCGGAAACTGCAAGACACTGCCACCTGTTGGCCATACAGTATAAAGGCCTAGCATTAGGAAACTGCAAAATCTCATCTCTAAAGGAAGTGCAAAACCTGCTTAATTGTCCCTGTTAGCCATGCAATACAAAACCCTGGCCAGAATCCCAAGCCATGGATAAGAGAAATCATGCTGCAAGACACTGCCATCTGTTGACCATACAGTGCAATGACAGGAATTGGGAAACTGCAAGACACTGCCATCTGTTGGTTATACAGTGCAATGACAGGAATTGGGAAACTGCAAAACACTGCCATCTGTTGGTTATACAGTGCAATGATAGGAATTGGGAAACTGAAAAACACTTCCATCTGTTGGCCATACTGTGCAATGACAGGAATTGGGAAACTGCAGGACACTGCCATCTGTTGGTTATACAGTGCAATGATAGGAATTGGGAAACTGCAAGACACTACCAGGTGTGAGTTCCTCCAAAAAATAAAGCAGCAAATAAAACAAATACAAAATATTTATTGGGACATATTAGGCCTCTTCCTAATATGTCCAAATAAATATTTTTGTATTTTTTTTTTATTTGTTGCTTTTATTTTTTGGAGGAACTCACACCTATGGCTGTGTTACTATGTGCATGCACCCTTGCACACTGGGTGAACTGTGAGTATTTATCACTATTTTATTAACTCTTGAAATTGTACGTGCACCATCCCCCTTTTTTGTAAACCGCAAGACACTGCCATCTGTTGGCCATACAGAGCAATGACAAGACTTGGGAAACTGCAAGACATCTGTTGGCCATACAGTGCATTGATAGGAATTAGGAAACTGCAAACACTCATCTCTAAAGGAAATGCAAAACCTACTTCACCTGGCGCTTTAATCCCAGGGGGCCCCTGTTTGCCAATGAAATGCAAAAGCCTGGCCAGAATCCCCATAGAAGTTAGACTACTGCAAGACACTGCCATATGTTGGTTATACAGTGCAATGACAGGAATTCGGAAACTGCAAGACACTGCCACCTGTTGGCCATACAGTATAAAGGCCTAGCATTAGGAAACTGCAAAATCTCATCTCTAAAGGAAGTGCAAAACCTGCTTAATTGTCCGTTAGCCATGCAATACAAAACCCTGGCCAGAATCCCAAGCCATGGATAAGAGAAATCATGCTGCAAGACACTGCCATCTGTTGGCCATACAGTGCAATGACAGGAATTGGGAAACTGCAAGACACTGCCATCTGTTGACCATACAGTGCAATGACAGGAATTGGGAAACTGCAAAACACTGCCATCTGTTGGTTATACAGTGCAATGATAGGAATTGGGAAACTGCAAGACACTGCCATCTGTTGGTTATACAGTGCAATCATAGGAATTGGGAAACTGCAGAACACTGCCATCTGTTGGTTATACAGTGCAATCACAGGAATTGGGAAACTGCAAGACACTACCAGGTGTGAGTTCCTCCAAAAAATAAAGCAGCAAATAAACCAAATACAAAATATTTATTGGGACATATTAGGCCTCTTCCTAATATGTCCAAATAAATATTTTTGTATTTTTTTTTTTATTTGTTGCTTTTATTTTTTGGAGGAACTCACACCTATGGCTGTGTTACTATGTGCATGCACCCTTGCACTGGGATGAACTGTGAGTATTTATCACTATTTTATTAACTCTTGAAATTGTACGTGCACCATCCCCCTTTTTTGTAAACTGCAAGACACTGCCATCTGTTGGCCATACAGAGCAATGACAAGACTTGGGAAACTGCAAGACATCTGTTGGCCATACAGTGCATTGATAGGAATTAGGAAACTGCAAACACTCATCTCTAAAGGAAATGCAAAACCTACTTCACCTGGCGCTTTAATCCCAGGGGCTACGCGCGACAAACAATTTTGTCCCTCTTTCTTATTCTGAAATGTTGGGAGGTATGCTGGCGAATGTTTGACTACATATGTTCCTGCGCCCATTAATTTAACGGGCTCAATGTCTAGTATTATTAATATTGCCTTAGGGGCTGATTTACTAACCTGCTAATTTTTTCGTTCGTGCTTTTTGTCACCAAGAACCCAAAAGAGTTACGGCAAAAAAAGCACAACCGTTATGGGATTTATTATGTGACAAAACTACTGCAATTCTGAATCTGAAAATACTCCATCTATAAATCTGTCTAAATCATGTAGAAGTCAGTGGCAGATGTCCCTTTTACAGCTGGAAGATCTTTATTTGATTCACGGTTTTTGAGGTTTTTGTTTGTTTTTTACACTGGCTTTTGTGCGAAATATGAAAAAGTAATTTTTGAGAGAAAAATAAGAATTTTTTTCCATTTGTGCTTTTTACAAAATGTTAAGCAATTTTAGAATAAGGTAAATCATGGTAATGCAAGAAAAGAGAATGAAAACTATAAATAAATGTAATATTTTTTGCCAAGTACATTTACTTGTTCTAGAATCATGATTTGGGGAACTTTTTCTCCTAGAATCACCTTTCTTGGTTTTTTCTGTTATGAATTACTTGCCTTCTACAATGCATTATGATTAGTAGGACATAAATAATAATGATTAATACTGTGATGCCCATCTTAGCAGATACATAAACGTAACATTTTCTTGGCATTTCCAAACTGACACATTTGGTTTTCAATTGTCCAACTCATTTGTTTTTCATTTTTTGTTTGTTCTTACAATGAACATATTCATTGACAGAACCACACCAAATAAGGGCAAACATTTAAATGTTATAATTTACACTGTATAATCCAAAAGGGTGGTTGCTAAAACTGCAGCCCCAGGGTACTACAAACTGTACCATGCAGGGCTATACAAAACTGGAAAATCAGACAAATAAAATATACAGATGTTCTCTTTTTTGTTTCCTCACATTTGCAAAGCATTTCATAGATAGTGGAATTACATCCAATGTCAGTGTTTGCTCTGCTTTTTTCAATAAATATTTTTGGCAGGCAACTTAATATAAATTAGAAACATCCATTCAACCAGAAAAATGTTTCAGACTCTGATGGTTTTTACATTTCACAGACCCTTTATTAAAATTAACTCAGAATCCTCAATATCTGCTCTTTGTTTATGGGCCACAAATCTTCTCTGTACTTGTTTTTAAATTGCTCTTGAACCGTTTGGCATATATTTAACAAATCATTTATCACTGGCCAATTGCCCATCCTTTAAAATACTGCACTATGTAATTACACAACATTTCTTTTTAAGAAGATCAAAAAGGAGATTGGGAAATTGACTTTGTTAAAGAGGATCTAAAGTCAGAAACAATATGCGCTTAAATTGCTACAATAGAGCAAAACATGCAACTTTGAAGTGCAGTTAAGAGATTTAGTATCAGAAATGTCTGAGACCTGGAATTTTCTGGATCTGCAATTTGTATCATCGTACCATAAGGCTACTTGTAAAAACATTTAAATATAAAAAACACCAGGCTCATTTTGCCATCAACATGGATATACATAGTAACATAGTTAGTTAGGTTGAAAAAAGACACACATTTAAGTTCAACCTTTTTAGTCTATATATAACCTGCCTAACTGCTAGTTGATCCAGAGGAAGGCAAAAAAATCTCATTTGAAGCCACTATGAAATATGCCTCAGAGGGGGAAAAATTCCTTCCTGACTCCAAAATGGCAATCGGTCTAGTACCTGGACCAACCTGTACTATGTATTCTCTCCTTTGCTAAAAAGCCATCTAACCCCTTCTTAAAGCTATCTAATGTATCAGCCTGTGCAACTGCTTCAGGGAGAGAATTCCACAAGGATGACCATTTCCATGTCATTTGGAAAGACATACTGGTTAATAAAGCATTAGAGAGATTATTATATGATCCCCTTATATATTTATACATAGTTATCTTATCACCCCTTAGGCGCCTCTTCTCCAGAATGAACAACCACAACCTGGCAAGTCTTTCCATATAGCTATGATTTCCCATACCTTTTTCCAGCTTAGTTGCTCTTGTCTGCACCCTATCTAATTTAATAATGTCCCGTTTGAGCTCTGGAGATCAAAACTGTATGGCATATTCTATATGGGGCCTTACCAGCACTCTGTACAGTGAAAGAATCCCCCCCTGCTCCCACAAATCTATACCCCCTTTAATACAGCTCAAGACTTTATTTACCCTTGATGCTTCTAACTTCCATTGCTTGCTACTGCCAAGTTTATTATTTACAAGGACTCCAATGTCCTTTCCCATTATGGATTTGCCTAGTTCAGTCAAATTAAGGGTATAAGTGGTTTGGATATTTTAACATCCCAGGTGCATGACTTTACATTTATCAACATTGAATCTCATTTGCCACTTAGCTGCCCAAACTTACTGGTCTATAATTGCCAGGCTGAGATCTTAATCCCTTTTTAAATATTGGAATAACATCAACTTTCCTCCAATCCATAGGCACTATACCAGATGAAAGTGAATCTGAGAAAATCAGAAATAGAGGCTGGTCTAAAACTGAACTAAGCTCTCTTAGAACCCAGGGGTGTGCCACTAAAGCTTTATGGTCATATCCTTAGTCAGCCACTGACTCGATTGAGTCAACAGTGCAGTAGAGATGGCGCGAACTGTTCGCCGGCGAACATCGGGTGTTCGCGCTCGCCGGAAGTTCGCGAACGTCGCGCGACGTTCGCCATTTTGGGTTCGCCATTGTTGGCGCTTTTTTTTGCCCTCTCACCCCAGACCAGCAGGTACATGGCAGCCAATCAGGAAGCTCTCCCCTGGACCACTCCCCTTCCCTATAAAAACCGAAGCCCTGCAGCTTTTTTTCACTCTGCCTGTGTGTGCTGAAGAGATAGTGTAGGGAGAGAGCTGCTGCCTGTTAGTGATTTCAGGGACAGTTGAAAGTTTGCTGGCTAGTAATCGTTTTGATACTGCTCTGTTATTGGAGGGACAGAAGTCTGCAGGGGTTTGAGGGACATTTAAGCTTAGGTAGCTTTGCTGGCTAGTAATCTACCTTCTACTGCAGTGCTCTGTATGTAGCTGCAGTGGGCAGCTGTCCTGCTTCTGATCTCATCTGCTGACTGCTGCAATAGCAATAGTCCTTGTAAGGACTGCTTTTATTTATTTTTTTGTTGTTTTACTACTACTACTACTACTACTACTACTACTACTATAAGAGCCCAGTGCTATTAGTCTAGCAGTGTTGGGGAGTGGGACTGGTGTGCTAATCTGCTGCTCCTAGTAGTTCAGCAGCACCAACTTTAATTTTTTTTTTTTTAATATTCATTCTTTTTTTATTTAACTTTTTTTTATTTTACTACCGCTGTAGTAGTGTATAAGTTGACCTTTTAGGCATTATTTGCCCTGTAGGCATTTTTTGCCCAGTGTGTTATTCAACCAACTGCTATCTAGCTGTGTGCCCGTGTTCACATTCTGTCTAAATATCCATAATATTACCGTCTCCAGAAAAAACACCGGAGTGACTTTTTTCAAGCAGCCATAATAAATTTTACGTAATCCGTATCCATCGCTGTAGTAGTGTATAAGTTGACCTTTTAGGCATTATTTGCCCTGTAGGCATTTTTTGCCCAGTGTGTTATTCAACCAACTGCTATCTAGCTGTGTGCCCGTGTTCACATTCTGTCTAAATATCCATAATATTACCGTCTCCAGAAAAAACACCGGAGTGACTTTTTTTCAAGCAGCATTCTTATATTTTATGTAATCCGTATCCACCGCTGTGTATACGTTGACCTTGTAGGCATTATTTGCCCTGTAGGCATTTTTTGCCCAGTGTGTTATTCAACCAACTGCTATCTAGCTGTGTGACCGTGTTCACATTCTGTCTAAATATCCATAATATTACCGTCTCCAGAAAAAACACCGGAGTGACTTTTTTTCAAGCAGCATTCTTATATTTTACGTAATCCGTATCCACCGCTGTGTATACGTTGACCTTGTAGGCATTATTTGCCCTGTAGGCATTTTTTGCCCAGTGTGTTATTCAACCAACTGCTATCTAGCTGTGTGACCGTGTTCACATTCTGTCTAAATATCCATAATATTACCGTCTCCAGAAAAAACACCGGAGTGACTTTTTTTCAAGCAGCATTCTTATATTTTACGTAATCCGTATCCACCGCTGTGTATACGTTGACCTTGTAGGCATTATTTGCCCTGTAGGCATTTTTTGCCCAGTGTATTATTCAACCAACTGCTATCTAGCTGTGTGACCGTGTTCACATTCTGTCTAAATATCCATAATATTACCGTCTCCAGAAAAAACACCGGAGTGACTTTTTTCAAGCAGCCATAATAAATTTTACGTAATCCGTATCCATCGCTGTAGTAGTGTATAAGTTGACCTTTTAGGCATTATTTGCCCTGTAGGCATTTTTTGCCCAGTGTGTTATTCAACCAACTGCTATCTAGCTGTGTGCCCGTGTTCACATTCTGTCTAAATATCCATAATATTACCGTCTCCAGAAAAAACACCGGAGTGACTTTTTTTCAAGCAGCATTCTTATATTTTACGTAATCCGTATCCACCGCTGTGTATACGTTGACCTTGTAGGCATTATTTGCCCTGTAGGCATTTTTTGCCCAGTGTGTTATTCAACCAACTGCTATCTAGCTGTGTGCCCGTGTTCACATTCTGTCTAAATATCCATAATATTACCGTCTCCAGAAAAAACACCGGAGTGACTTTTTTTCAAGCAGCATTCTTATATTTTACGTAATCCGTATCCACCGCTGTGTATACGTTGACCTTGTAGGCATTATTTGCCCTGTAGGCATTTTTTGCCCAGTGTGTTATTCAACCAACTGCTATCTAGCTGTGTGACCGTGTTCACATTCTGTCTAAATATCCATAATATTACCGTCTCCAGAAAAAACACCGGAGTGACTTTTTTTCAAGCAGCATTCTTATATTTTACGTAATCCGTATCCACCGCTGTGTATACGTTGACCTTGTAGGCATTATTTGCCCTGTAGGCATTTTTTGCCCAGTGTGTTATTCAACCAACTGCTATCTAGCTGTGTGACCGTGTTCACATTCTGTCTAAATATCCATAATATTACCGTCTCCAGAAAAAACACCGGAGTGACTTTTTTTCAAGCAGCATTCTTATATTTTACGTAATCCGTATCCACCGCTGTGTATACGTTGACCTTGTAGGCATTATTTGCCCTGTAGGCATTTTTTGCCCAGTGTGTTATTCAACCAACTGCTATCTAGCTGTGTGACCGTGTTCACATTCTGTCTAAATATCCATAATATTACCGTCTCCAGAAAAAACACCGGAGTGACTTTTTTCAAGCAGCCATAATAAATTTTACGTAATCCGTATCCATCGCTGTAGTAGTGTATAAGTTGACCTTTTAGGCATTATTTGCCCTGTAGGCATTTTTTGCCCAGTGTGTTATTCAACCAACTGCTATCTAGCTGTGTGCCCGTGTTCACATTCTGTCTAAATATCCATAATATTACCGTCTCCAGAAAAAACACCGGAGTGACTTTTTTTCAAGCAGCATTCTTATATTTTACGTAATCCGTATCCACCGCTGTGTATACGTTGACCTTGTAGGCATTATTTGCCCTGTAGGCATTTTTTGCCCAGTGTGTTATTCAACCAACTGCTATCTAGCTGTGTGCCCGTGTTCACATTCTGTCTAAATATCCATAATATTACCGTCTCCAGAAAAAACACCGGAGTGACTTTTTTTCAAGCAGCATTCTTATATTTTACGTAATCCGTATCCACCGCTGTGTATACGTTGACCTTGTAGGCATTATTTGCCCTGTAGGCATTTTTTGCCCAGTGTGTTATTCAACCAACTGCTATCTAGCTGTGTGCCCGTGTTCACATTCTGTCTAAATATCCATAATATTACCGTCTCCAGAAAAAACACCGGAGTGACTTTTTTTCAAGCAGCATTCTTATATTTTACGTAATCCGTATCCACCGCTGTGTATACGTTGACCTTGTAGGCATTATTTGCACAGTGTTTTCTTCAAACCGCCATCTAGCTGTGTGAGCTTGTTCACATTTTGTCTAAATATTGATAATATTATCGTCTCTAGAAAAACCACTTGAGTTACTTTTTTTCAAGCAGCATTCATATATTTTACGTAATCCGTATCCACCGCTGTAGTAGTGTATACGTTGATCTTGTAGGCATTATTTGCACACTGTTTTCTTCAAACTGCCATCTAGCTGTGTGTATTATCGTTTCCAGAAAAACCAACTGAGTTTTTGTTGTTGTTGTTTTTTTAAAAATAATGCCAGGCAAAGGCAGGCCGCCACGCAGAGGCCGTGCTAGGGGCCGTGCTGCTATGCAATCCTGTGGCCCTAGCAAATTGCCCAGTTTTAAAAAGCCAATGACCCTGAACTCCCAAAATGCTGAAGAGGTAGTTGACTGGCTTACACAGCACACCCCATCCTCTACCGTTTCTAACTTTACCACAACATCCTCCTCATCCTCCACTGCTATGGCCACCCCACGTAACACTTCCTCCACCACCGGTGCCCCTTCTTCACTGGAGTCAGAGGAGTTATTTTCCCATGAGTTTCTTGAACTGAGTAATGCGCAACCATTATTGGCAGAAGAAGATGAAGGAGATGAGGACGTTACACCAGATTTAATTCTGGCAGAGAACACGACAGAGATGGACATAATGATGAGTGATGAGGAGGAGGAGGAGGTCCCCGCTGCTGCTTCCTTCTGTGATGTGTCAGAAGAAATTGATGCATCTGAGGAGAATGATGATGAGGAGATTGATGTTTTGTGGGTGCCTAGTAGAAGAGAGCAAGAGGAGGGTAGTTCAGATGGAGAGACGGAGAGTCAGAGAGGCAGTAGGAGAATAAGACTTAGAAGAAGCAGGGAGGCCAGCCCGCAGGGATCAGTAGGGCAACAACATGTATCGGCACCTGTGTTCAGCCGGCCAACGCACCCGCCATTGCCGCCAATGCCGCCAACTTCTACTGTTACCGCCAGATCGCAGACTTCCAAAAAGTCAGCAGTGTGGCATTTTTTTAATGTGTGTGCCTCTGACAAAAGCATTGTAATTTGCAATGAGTGCAGTCAGAAACTGAGCCTTGGTAAGCCCAACAGCCACATAGGTACAACTTCTATGCGAAGGCACATGAGCGGCAAGCACAAAGCACTTTGGGAGCAACACCTCAAAGGCAACAGGCAAACTAAAAGCCACACTCCTTCTGGTCCAGCATCTTACTGCTCTACCTCTGCTCTCCTTGACCCATCTGAACCACCCTCCACTCCGCCTTCCACCTTGACCACCTGTTCCCATTCCCAGTCATCTGCCACCAGCCAAGTTTCTGTGAAGGCCATGTTTGAGCGTAAGAAGCCAATGTCTGACTGTCACCCCCTTGCCCGGCGTCTGACAGCTGGCTTGTCTGCACTCTTAGCCCGCCAGCTTTTACCATACCAGCTGGTGGACTCTGAGGCCTTCCGCAAATTTGTAGCAATTGGGACACCGCAGTGGAAGGTACCCAGCCGCAATTTTTTTTCTAAAAAGGGAATACCACACCTGTACCAACATGTGCAGAGCCAAGTTACCGCATCTCTGTCACTTAGTGTTGGGCCAAAGGTCCATATGACTACTGACGCATGGTCCTCCAAGCATGGTCAGGGCAGGTATGTCACCTACACTGCCCACTGGGTGAACTTGGTAATGGCTGGGAATGGGAAGCAGGGAATGGGTAGCTCAACAACAACAACAACAGTGGAGTTGGTGTCACCGCCACGGATTGCACGCGGTTCTGCCACCACCTCTACTCCTCCATCGCTCTCTACCTCGTCTTCTTCCTCTTCTTCTTCTTACTCTGCTGCTGGGTCCTCCTTCTCCTCCTCCACACCTGTGCACCCCCAGCTCCCCCTAGGCTATTCGACGTGCCAGGTACGCCGTTGTCACGCTGTCTTGGGGATGACGTGCCTGGAAAGCAAAAACCATACCGGATCTGTACTCCTGTCATCTCTGCAGTCACAGGCCGATCGGTGGCTGACCCCACACCAACTGCAGATCGGAAAAGTGGTGTGTGACAATGGAAGCAATCTGTTGGCAGCGTTGAGACTGGGAAATTTAACACATGTGCCCTGCATGGCACATGTGTTAAATTTAATAGTCCAACGTTTTGTCTCCAAGTACCCAGGATTCCAGGACGTTCTCACCCAGTCCAGAAAGGTGTCGGCCCATTTCAGACGTTCCTACACAGCCATGGCACGCCTTGCTGACATTCAGCAGCGCTACAACATGCCAGTCAGGCGTTTGATTTCTGACAGCCAGACTCGCTGGAATTCAACGCTCCTTATGTTGGAACGTCTGCTGCAACAACAAAGGGCCGTCAACGAGTACCTTTTTGAACTGGGTGGTAGGACTGGATCTGCAGAGCTGGGGATTTTTTCCCCCCGTTATTGGGTGCTTATGCGCGATGCCTGCAGGCTCATGCGACCTTTTGAAGAGGTGACAAATATGGTCAGTCGCACCGAAGGCACCATCAGCGACCTAATACCCTTCGCTTTCTTCCTGGAGCGTGCCGTGCGACGAGTGACAGATGAGGCTGTAGACCAGCGTGACGAGGAGCTGGAAGCGCACGATTTATGGTCGGAATCACCAGAACGAACCCAGGCACCTGCTGCAACGCAGGGAGAGGTGCCAGAAGTGGAGTCAGAGGAGGAAGGTGGCTTTGTGGAGGAGGAGGACCAACAGGAGCAGGCTTCCCAGGGGGCTAGTGGTGACCTTTTGGGGACCCCTGGTCTTGTACGTGGCTGGGGGGAGGAGACCGTGGATGATGCAGTCCTTGATAATGAGGAAGCGGAGATGGATAGCTCTGCATCCAACCTTGTGAGAATGGGGTCTTTCATGCTGGCATGCCTGTTGAAGGACCCCCGTATCAAGAGGCTTAAGGAGAAGGACCTGTACTGGGTCGCAACGCTACTAGACCCTCGGTACAAGCATAAAGTGGCAGAAATGTTACCAACATACCACAAGTCCGAAAAGATGCGGCATTTACAAACCAGCCTGCAAAACATGTTGTACAATGCTTTTAAGGGTGATGTCACTTCAGGAACTCATCAACATTCCAGGGGCAGAGGTGCCAGTAATCCTGCCACGAGCACACCTGCAAGGACAAAGCCCTTTGGCCGGTCTGTAACATCAGACATGCAAATGTTTTTCTGTCCAAGGCAGCGCCACAACCCTTCTGGATCCACCCTCAAAGAACGCCTCGACCGGCAGGTAGCGGACTACCTGGCATTAACTGCAGATATCGACACTCTGAGGAGCGATGAACCCCTGGACTACTGGGTGCGCAGGCTTGATCTGTGGCCAGAGCTGTCACAATTTGCCATGAACCTCTTGTCTTGCCCAGCCTCAAGTGTGCTCTCAGAAAGGACCTTCAGTGCAGCAGGAGGGATTGTAACTGAGAAGAGAACTCGCCTAGGTCACAAAAGTGTCGATTACCTGACCTTTATTAAAATGAATGAGGGGTGGATCTCGGAGGGTTACTGCACGCCGGAAGACTTGTTCTGACTTCTATGCAGCTGTCCTTCTCTTCAAGCCTCATGACTCCACACACAGCTGTCCTTTAGCGTCCTCCTCCCTCCGCCACCGTTACAAACTAGGGTGCAAACCCTACTGGTTTAATTTTTTCTGGCCTCTGTGCTTCAGTGGCTGCGTCCAAAAAACGGGGCAAACAATGTCTACAAGGTCAACGTATGGCGAAAAATTACTATTTTCAGCATTTATATGGCATATTTTTTCTGGCAACTGTGCTTCAGTGGCTGCGTCCAAAAAAATGCATATTTTCTGCATTTATATGGCATAATTTTTCTGGCCTCTGTGCTTCAGTGGCTGCAACCAAAAAAATGCATATTTTCTGCATTTATATGGCATAATTTTTCTGGCCTCTGTGCTTCAGTGGCTGCAACCAAAAAAATGCATATTTTGTCCATTTATATGGCATAATTTTTCTAGCCTCTGTGCTTCAGTGGCTGCAACCAAAAAAATGCATATTTTCTGCATTTATATGGCATAATTTTTCTGGCCTCTGTGCTTCAGTGGCTGCAACCAAAAAAATGCATATTTTGTCCATTTATATGGCATAATTTTTCTAGCCTCTGTGCTTCAGTGGCTGCAACCAAAAAAATGCATATTTTCTGCATTTATATGGCATAATTTTTCTGGCCTCTGTGCTTCAGTGGCTGCAACCAAAAAAATGCATATTTTCTCCATTTATATGGCATAATTTTTCTAGCCTCTGTGCTTCAGTGGCTGCAACCAAAAAAATGCATATTTTCTCCATTTATATGGCATAATTTTTCTAGCCTCTGTGCTTCAGTGGCTGCAACCAAAAAAATGCATATTTTCTCCATTTATATGGCATAATTTTTCTGGCCTCTGTGCTTCAGTGGCTGCAACCAAAAAAATTTATATTTTCAGCATTTATATGGCATAATTTTTCTGTCAACTGTGCTTCAGTGGCTGCGACCATGGCTGCGACCAAAAAAATGCATATTTTCTGCATTTATATGGCATAATTTTTCTGGCCTCTGTGCTTCAGTGGCTGCAACCAAAAAAATTTATATTTTCAGCATTTATATGGCATAATTTTTCTGGCAACTGTGCTTCAGTGGCTGCGACCAAAAAAATGACTATTTTCAGCATTTATATGGCATATTTTTTCTGGCCTCTGTGCTTCAGTGGCTGCGGCCAAAAAAACTGGGCAAACAATGCCTACAAGGTCAACGACGTTGACCTTGTAGGCATTGTTTGCCCAGTTTTTTTGGCCGCAGCCACTGAAGCACAGAGGCCAGAAAAAATATGCCACATAAATGCTGAAAATAGTCATTTTTTGCCATACGTTGACTCAACGTATATGGCAAAAAATGACTATTTTCAGCATTTATATGGCATATTTTTTCTGGCAACTGTGCTTCAGTGGCTGCGTCCAAAAAAACTGGGCAAACAATGTCTACAAGGTCAACGTATGGCGAAAAATTACTATTTTCAGCATTTATATGGCATATTTTTTCTGGCAACTGTGCTTCAGTGGCTGCGTCCAAAAAAAACTGGGCAAACAATGTCTACAAGGTCAACGTATGGCGAAAAATGACTATTTTCAGCATTTATATGGCATATTTTTTCTGGCAACTGTGCTTCAGTGGCTGCGTCCAAAAAAACTGGGCAAACAATGCCTACAAGGGCAACGTATGGCAGTTGTTTAAAGAGAACAGTAGATTACTAGCCAGCAAAGCTACCTAAGCTAAAATGTCCCTCAAATCCCTGCAGACTTCTGTCCCTCCAATACAGAGCAGTATCAAGCAGATTACTAGCCAGCAAACTTACTATCATCTGTCCCTGAAATCACTAACAGCTCTCCCCCTACACTATCTCTTCCAAGCACACACAGGCAGATTTTTCAGATACATTTTTGCCCTTGATCCCCCTCTGGCATGCCACTGTCCAGGTCGTTGCACCCTTTAAACAACTTTAAAATCATTTTTCTGGCCAGAAATGTCTTTTTTAGATGTTAAAGTTCGCCTTCCCATTGAAGTCTATGGGGTTCGCGAACCGTTCGCGAACCGCTCGCATTTTTGCGCAAGTTCGCGAATATGTTCGCGAACTTTTTTTCCGACGTTCGCTACATCCCTACAGTGCAGCTATGAGGTGCACCTGGGAACTCGGACTCCTCTATTGTGTACATTGAAGATAGTCATCTTCAATAGTCATCCAGCTATATATTCTTGTTTGCCCCACAGACTTTTAGTTTATGAATACCATTCTCTTCCTATTTTAATTCTAAATTAAGCCACATAGGATGGTTCTTAGTGCTTCTATATTTACTTCTTCAGGGAATAAATTGCGACCAGTATCAAGTTAATATCATTCTATGGTTTTAGATGAAAACATACTGCCCCAATCTATGCTCTGAAGGGCAGCCCTCAAGACACTAAAATGAGCTTTTCTGAAATTCAGGGTTTTTGTTTTCTTATGTTAGTGCATATGCTGGCTTAGTTATTATAAAGTACAAGGTACCGTCTATCTATATACAAAATTCGGGGGGTTGTGGAAGCACTCTAAAGGCTAAATTAAAATATATTTATATAAGTATAATGGAAGTGTTACTTACAATGCACTTCCCTGCTCCCCTGTAAGCGGCCAGTAAGCGGCTTTTAAGAGAGAGAGAGTGAGAGATTTCCCAAACCATATTTAAAAGCATAGGACCACCATTAGTTTAAAGGGATGGGGACCAGGGAAGAGCATTGTAAGCAGCACTTCCATTGTACTTAAATATGCTTTAATTTGGTCTTTAGAGTGCTTCCACAATCCCCCAAATTTTTGTATACCGTCTCTCTATTACAGAGAAAGAACAAATTGCTAATTTAAGTAGGAGTTTGTGGGAAATGGCAAAGTTGTAATTCTGAATCTGGGGTTTTTAAATAGATCCCATACTGGTATGAGTGCATTATTTTTTCTATAGTAGTTAAGCAAATGTTTACAATATATTCTTTGCCACTGGATTTGAAAAGGGGGCTGCTCGACCCCATTGATAGAAGGTTGGTGGCACTCCTGTTTACTGGCTGCCCACAAGGAGCAAGCAAGTGTTTTGGTCAGAAAAAAATTATGAAAGTATATGACTTGTTTTGATCTATGGCAGCAGAATAAGCTTGTTTTTCTGAAGTATTTCATGTAAGCAAAACATTTTAAAACTTGTGAATTTAATAAGATGAATAAAATAAAATAAGTATTTCATATACAGAAATGGGACCTGTTATCAAGAATGCTCCGGATTGTGGTTTTCGGTATAAGGGGTCTTTCTGTAATTTTGATCATCAAGTTTAAGAGGGTTATTTATCAAAATCTGAACAATTCTCACTATTTTCTGAAAACTACTCCAACCAAATCCACATGGACTTTTTTGGATTTGATGCCCAAAACCTCAGACTTTTTCAGAGTTGATGCCCGAAACCATGAAATATTTGGATTATTGAACAGAACCCAGTGCAGACCAGGATAGCAACGGGACATCTGCCATTGACTTTTACATGAACTCAGCAGTCATTTTTTATTCTGACTTTTAACACCGTCGGAGTTTAATAAATCTAGAAAAATTCAAGTTTCTTTTTCTGCGAAAACACAAAAAATCTGACTATATAAAAAAAAAAACCCTAATTGTACCAAATAGGACTGTTTTGCCTTCAATATGGATTAATTATGCAGCAATTGGGATCAATTATCCCAATTACGGAAAGACCGTTTTCCATAGACTAAATTTTATCTAAATAATTACAATTTTTACAGTTGTTTACTTTTTCTCTGTAATAATAAAACAGTAGCTTGTACTTGATCCAAATTAAGATATAATGAATCCCTGTTTGAAGCAGAACCAGCCTATTGGGTTTATTTAATGTATACATAATTTTTAGTAGACGTAAGTTATGAAGATCCAAATTATGGAAAAATTCATTATCCAGAAAGCCCCAGGTCTCTAGCATCCTGGATAACAGTTCCAATACCTGTATCTTAGTTGGGATCAATTACAAGTTGCTGTTTTAGTTACAGGGAAAAAGGATAGGTGGATACTAAAACCTTCCATATAGTTACTTGCTGTTGCCTTGTACATTTATGTGGAATTTGGTTCCTTCTGATATTCTAATATTCTTGTTTTCCAAATATGGTGCATTACCTTATTTTATGGTCAACATCAAAAGCCTCATTTCGAATGCAGAATTTTATGTGTATGGATGCATTCTATAGTTATCACAGCAATATTTTAGAGAACAGGACCTGATTTAAGATTGCTCGAGATTGCAAGCGTAAGTTTCCTAACTAATGCTGGGTTTTGGGCTGAAGATCTTCAGTAATTTAAATAATTTTAGAGGCTTCTGGAATCAGGCCCATAATTGATTCATTCCTATGCTGGACACATATAACACCAAGCCTTGCATATGCTAGAAGCATAATTTTCTAATTACTTTTTTTACATTTCCAATAAATATAGACATTTTAAATCACAAAAATCAAAAGATTTAATTTTTTGTTTGTACTGGAGATGGAATGCTTGTTTTGTAAAAAAAATTAAACATATCTTTTATCCGACACCACACCATGCTTCGTTGACCTGGGGGAGCTCATTCAGAGTTTGTGGGTGGAAATGGGTCACTTCTCAAAGTTCAGCCAAGAACTGAAGTCTCACTTTTGGCTTAAATTTATTCAACACGACTGCACTTTTAAATGAGCCCAAGACATTTCACTATGCCATAAATAACTGAGACATGCATGCCAGAAAGCAGACTCAGGTTTTTTGAAGCTGCAATTGCATTCTCTCTTGTACACATTATTTGTATAAAATAGTTGCAAAATTCAGCATGCTGCGCTCAAGATTAAAACATAAAAAATATTGAAAACATATTTAATGAAGCACGGGATGGATTAGCGCATCCTGAAAAGGGAAAGTCTGACTAATGTTGCAGCTGTGTAGCATTCTTAAGTATGTTCTGTGCTGCCAGACTGTATTAACTAGTCAATTATTCAAAACAAAAACAATATACAATCCTTACACAACAAATCCAATAGGGTTGCGGTTAATTACATGTAGACACAAATACAGTATATCAGCATATATTTCTTTTAACTCTTTAATAGGCAGCAAGATTGCCATAACCCTGATAATTTTTTATTTTTAACCATCAATGAAAGAGGAAAAGCTATGTATGATTTTTTTTACTGGAAATCTTAACTAAGGTAAATAAAAAAAAACTGCCTTAGAGAATGCAGTGCATTGATAGGGAAAAAAAACAAGGGGAGATTTCTATTATCAATATTCAGTTTATTCTAAAGCAACTACAATATGGATATGGAATCAATCTTAGATTCATTCTCCCTGATCATTCCTCTGTATGGAATCCAGATCACAATTGAGTATTCCATCCTACCCTAACTGTTTCCACATGGTGTCACATTGTGCCTAACTGTCTTGTTGTCACGGCCGGCACCCAATACCACAACTAGAGCCAAGCACTGTGGTCAGAGCTCTCTTCACCAGTATGTGTGACCACTTTTGGGCTTCGGGAAGGCCCTCAGCCTACTGGGGTGCCACCTGGACTTATGAGTGGGCAAGGCTAGAGTTCTGGCAGGCAATGGGGCACGGCAGGTATCTAGAGTCTTTTGGGCCGAGGATCACGGTTACAGGCAAGGATGAGGTGAAGAGGATAGTCAGACAGGCTGGGTTGAGGCAGGCAGATAGCAAGGATCGTCAGGCAGGCAAGGGTCAAAACCGGGTATCAAGCAGAAGGGGTAAAGGCAATAGAGTAGTCGGGTAACAGGCACAGGTCAGGATTCAGATGGGAGCGTCGTCAGGAAACAGGCTGGGGTCAAAACCGGATAACAAGCAGAATAAACACGGACAAACAGCACAAGGCTTCAGGCAAAAACCACAGGATAAATCCTATCACGGGCAACCAGCAGTACCATTGAATGGCCTTAAATACAGTTTGAAATTCGCGCCATTGCGCGCTGACGTCATTACGCCAGCGCGCCTGCGCCTTTAAATAATGCGCATGCGCGCCGCGCGCGCACTAGGACCCGGCGGGAGAAGGAGCGCGGCGGCGTGGCGGCCGTCCACGCCGCCGCGACCCAGGTATATTTCTTACACTTGTCATATTTAACATCTGCAATACCTTGTCTCCGTGGATCTGTGAATATTATCCCTGTGGATCTATTGACTTGGAAAATCAACTTGTTTTGTTGTTAGGCTGCAAGAACCTCCTGGTGTCCTTTCTTTACTTTTATGCACAGTAGTCTATGTGAGTTCAGCTACACCATCCCTTCATAACTTCCACTTGAACGAGGGACCTGGTGTTTCTCGGTTGTCTGACTTGCCACTGTGCTATTTGGGCAGACAGCTCTGGCCCTGGTTCACTCTCATTGCTATACGTGTAACTGCAAGTAGGACATGGCTTTTTTCAGCTGTTATCTATCTGGCTCATCTGGTCCCATGTGATCAGTATAAGTCATCAGGCTGTCTATAAAGACCCCTGCCCTGCACTGGATCATTGCCCAATATAGGTCCTGTTTGCTAGTTCCTGGGTGTGATTGTTATTGATATCTGTGTTTGACCCTCTGCCTGTTCTGATGTTTTGCTGCCTGTCCTGGCCCTGGCCTGTGATCTCGACTACGCTTTTGTTCCTGATTTGGTAACGTATTGTCTGATCCTTGTTATTGACCGGGCTGGACCTTGACTACGATACTTGTCCTTCATTCCTACTATGTCCAGTTCCCTTGATCGCACAGAACTCTCCACCTGGTCCTCTCCAGACCAGCATCTGAGTAGCTGAGGGCTCCTCCCAAGGCCAAAGGTGGCTACTACAGGTGGAATAGAAAAGAACCACAATGGCACACGAGACTTGTGTCCGTGTGTGCCACAATAAAACTTTTGCAAGGGCTCTGCAGACACAAGTCTCGTGTGCCAGTGTGGTTCTTTTCTATGCAGTTTATTGAGAGGTTGCTGTATCCTCCAATCACTGTGCACCGAGCGAGCATTAATATTTACACAACGGGTGTGCGAGTGTCCACTTCAATTGATGCTACAGGCGGAAGACTGAGCCGGGAACTTGGGGTTTGTTCTGGGTTTGGGTTATCAATCATTACATTGAGTATTAAAGACTCACTGAAATTATCCAACAAATGACCATTGAGGACGAACTTGACAAAGTTGAATCCTCCATGGATACACAACAACATACAGTATAAAAATTCAGTACTAGCCAAGAACCTAGAAAATAGTAGGCATACCAGAGACAATAAGGGGACTTGAATTAGATTAAAATCTTTGCTTTCCTAAGTGAACGAGGACCCTCTGACTATAATAGATAATAGACAAGTCATCTTGAAGCTTCTAAGCTATGCAGACAAAAGTATTATTCTGCAGGAAAGTAAAGACTTACATAAATGACAACCATTGCACTCAACACTTAAGACTTTTCAGCATCAGTAGCCACTAATTGTAAAGAATCATACTGGACTGAGTCTCAGGAAGTTAAAACTATCAAACCATAACTGTAAGATTATTGTATTATATTTTATCATCATAATACAATGGGTGACTGAGAATCCTTCTTTTTTCCTATATTGCACCTTCTTGCTTTTCCCCTAAAATCTGTAAAACAGAGGCAATGTTTGACATGAAAAATGTTATTGCCATATACAGATGTATATAGTTTCATTCTTTTTACAGTTTAACATTTGATACTGTACCTGGCCAATGTTACATTTACTCAATTCTCTCATTCTCATTCTCTTTATGTAAAGTCCTGGGAAATCACATTTTAGGGGAGATGTCTGCTCACTGCGACAGACTTACCATCAGACATACTAGTCAAAAGTTTTTTGGCTTGTGATCTGACCTGTCCTGTCTGTCGAATTGCTACTCTAGAACGTATTGTGTTGTCCCGTATTACTAACTTTTTACACGCCCATAATTATTATTATTATTTTATTATTATTATTATTATTAACATGTATTTATATAGCGCCAACATATTCCATAGCACTGTAAAGTAAATGTGATTATATAACTAAATCACATGAATTATATACAAAGAACATATGGAGTTACATACATCACAATCAATACCGGTACAAAAAGGTGAGGAAGGCCCTATGCATAGGCATACACTATAAAGGGAAAGGAGTAATACACAAGGTGTGGGAGTGGGCAAGAACGAATTAAGTGGGTGAGAAATGTGGTACTGTATGTGGTGTTGTGTTTGGTAGCTAAGCAGAGTGAGGGTAGGCTTCTCGAAAGAAGTGCGTTTTAAGAGATTTCTTGAAAGCAGAAAGGTTGGGAGAAAGTCGGACAGACCGTGGGAGAGAGTTCCAGAGGAGGGGTGCAGCCCTTGCAAAGTCTTGAATGCGAGCATGTGAGGAGGTAAGGAGAGGAGAGTTGAGTAGCAGGTCAGTAGAGGAGTGTAGTAAGCGGCTGGGTGAGTATATAGAGATGAGTTCAGAGATGTAGGGTGGGGTAGAGTTATGAAGTGCTTTGAATGTCAGTGTCATTAATTTGAATTTGATTCTGAAAGGTAACGGAAGCCAGTGCAGGGATTGACAGAATGGCGAGGCAGAGGAGGAGCGGTTGCTGAGGTATATGAGCCTCCCAGCAGTGTTCATTATGGACTGGAGAGGTCTCTGGAGGGGAAGGCCAATTAAAAGAGAGTTACAGTAGTCTAGACGTGATATGATGAGAGAGTGAATTCGAATTTTGGCAGCATCTTGGGTGATAAATTATCGTATTTTGGATATGTTCCTTAGGTGGAAGTGACTTATGATTTAATAAGTGACTGGATATGAGGAGTGAATGACAGGGCAGAATCTAGGATAACCCCAAGGCAAACGCCTGGGGAGAGGGGGTGATAGTGGAATTGTCAACTATGATGGATACTTCCGGGATGTTACTGGTGTTAGTTGGAGGAAAAAGAACCATTTCAGTTTTGAGAGGTTTAATTTAAGGTAGCGTTGCGACATCCAGGTAGAGATAGCGGACAGGCAGGAGGAGACGCGAGTTCTGGGTTGAGATCAGGAGATGAGAGTATCGTCAGCATAGAGGTGGTAGTGGAAACCATACGAGTTGATTAATTTGCAGAGGGAAGAAGTATAGAGGGAGAATAGTAATGGTCCCAGGACAGAGCCTTGAGGAACTCCAACAGAAAGGGGTAGGGGAGAAGATGATACTCCATTGTAGGAGACACTGAAGGAACGACTGGTGATGTAAGAAGAGAACCACGACAGGGCTGTGTCACGGAGGCCAAGCGAATGGAGGGACTGGAGGAGGAGAGGGTGATCTACAGTGTCAAATGCGTAATCTGTTGGACCCTCTACAATCTTGTTTCCAGCCTGCACACTCTACTGAGACTGCCCTGTGTAGAGTTACAAATAATATTCAGGTTGGAAAATCCAAAGGTCACTTCTCTATCCGTATCCTTCTTGACCTATCATCTGCATTAGATATGGTTGACAGCAATCTCCTGATGAAAATTCTGTATTCCATAACCAGGCTGCATCTTGGCTATCTTCCTACCTCTCTAAGGGGCAAATTCACTAAGGCGCAACTTCGCTGCACTTCGCCAGGCGTAGTTTCGCCAGCGCTCCGCAAATTCACTAAAATCTGAAGTTGCGCACAGGGGTAGCATAAGGTTGCGAAGTTGCGCTAGCGTTGATTCGCTATGTAAAGCGAAGTTACGCTAGCGAAGGCTAATTTGCATACGGCGCGAAATTCGCATTTCAATGGAGGAACACGTATTAGCACTACAAATGCCTAGAAAACCTTCAAATCAGCAAATAAAAATTGTATTTTGCCCTACACATGTGCCCACTGTCTAGGTAAGTTGCCATGAGTCAGGAAATGTAGGGGGGAAGGAGGGGAGCCCCAAAAGTATTTTCGATCTTTTTCAGCCTATCACCCATCATGTAGAAAACACACCAGCGTTTTTTGGGACTTGGGAAAGAAATGTGACTTTTTTTGAAACAAAAAACAATCCCTATCTACTCTATTGCGCTTCGCCTAGTCTGAGGTGGCGAAGGAAGTCTAGCGTAAAAGGTAGCGTTCAGTACACTGCGCAAGTTAGTGAATTTGCGTAGTTACGTCGCTAGCGAAAATTCACCTGGCGTAAGGGTGCGAAGTAACACTAGCGAAACTATGCCAGCGTTCGTTAGTGAATTTGCGCAGTAACGAAAAATGCCAAACGCTAGCGAATCAACGCTAGCGTTCGGCGCTTCGGCGCTTAGTGAATTAAGTGTTATGCTAACAAAAACTCCAGTTCCTCTCAATGTAGGGATGCCGCAAGGTTTTGTACTAAGGAATTCCTTCCTTTCTCCATGATGGCAATTGGGCCAGTCCCTGGATCAACGTGTACTATGAGCTATGAGCTTCCATAACACTGTAACACTGTATTCTCTCCTTTGTTAAAAAGCCATCCAACCCATTTCTAAAGCTATCTAATGTATCAGCCAGTACAACTGATTCAGGGCCAGAATTTCACAACTTCAAAGCTCTCGCTGAAAAAAAAAACATTTCCAATATTTTGACTCAAATTCATTTTTTCATTCTCGTAATGGTACCCAGTAGACCTACTGGTAATTGGTAAATAAAGCATTAGAGAGATTATTATATGATTCCCTTATATATTTAAACTTAGTTACAGTATCATATCCACCCTTAAGAACCTCTTCTCCAGCGTGAACATCCCCAATTTGCCCAGTCTTTCCTCATAACTGATATTTTCCAAGATAATATGGTTTTTAAATATAGAGGGAGTGCTATTATTTATAAATTCACATTATTCATCATAGAGGTACCACTATTATTTATAAATACTTGTATATTGTGTGCAGGGACAGAAATATATGATTAGGCATTGTAAGAGCTTTATTTTCCAAGTGTACACAGAAGCTCAGTACAGAGGTTGGACTTGGCTCTCAAGAGTAAAGTAGGAGTCACTGTTTTCTGAGTATCATTAAGCCAACACATTATTAAATGTATTTTTAACATTGTTCTTAGGGATCACTCTCTTATTTTTATTGCCACATGTGATGGAAAAACTCCAAGTTAAATATTCCCCCCAGAGAACATGGTCTAAGACTCTGTTTTAAGCCAATACAATACATTTACTTTAACTTAGTGTAATTCGTTTACAATCTGTGATAGTGAGGATGTGCACACTTCAGATTATGGATAATTGCTTACATAAAATACAGAGACTGGAGTTTAAAAAATTCCAGCTACTAAACCAAAACATGTAGAAATAACAGAGAGATTATTATATATTTAAATATTATCTATTTTTTCCATTCTAATTTGTTTTTCATTCTTTAAAAATAATTCTCTGATTGCTTATTATAAAAAAATATATTTAATTAAGAAGATGCGTAAACATGACTATACGTTGCTTTTCTAATCAAATATCCTTGAGAATTGGGAATATGCCTGTATAAATATCTATATGATGAATTAGGGGTGGAAAGAATGAAAACGAAAAAGGAGAATTAACCTAGATGTGTTACATTGAGGGAAATTTCCAGATGAAAACAAATCCTGAGGCTCCCTCAAAATGTGATTTGCAGTCCAATATTCAACAAGATGGAGTGAGATGTGAGATGTAAATGTCACTTTTGAATTTTATGTAGCCATTGGACCATTTCAGATATTATTATTGGTTTTGATTTATCAGCTTGAATTTGTGTATCGGTTTGTGAGCCTATGGAGAGTATTAAGACGTGTTGGTTCCCTAGGGTTTTGCAAAATCATAATTTACTGTGGACCCAGACTAGTTGAAATTATTATTATTGGGAAATCTAGCATGTAAGTGTACACCAATTTTGTGGCCCGTCAAATTAGAATCAGTGATGAGCAAGTGGGGAATTTGCAAATTTGAAGTCAATGTGTGTTTTAAACACAATTCAAAAAGTTGAATTGAAGTTAGTAATAAACTGATGTTTTTCACACAAAATACATAGGGGTCAGTGGTCATTTTCAAAACAACATTTTGCCTTGTTTTCAGAAAAATATCCGTTGATGGAAAAAATTAAGTTTCTAAGGAAAAGTTTTGCTGATATAATACATTTCAGTGGATGCTTTCCCCAGATTATTTTACCAAAATGTTGCCAACTTTTCTTAAAAAGGCCAGTTTTTCCCCTGTATTTTAAATGAAATAAAGGTTCAGTATCTAGTACAATTAATTCAAAGGCAACTGGATATTTAAAGTTTTTGTTGAAAACATTTCCCAACTCATCCAAGTGGCTTTTTCAGTTCAACTTGAACTGAAGAAGCCACAGGAAGCATTATTCCTGGGAAGGAGATGTTGTAGGTGTATTTTCTATTTCATAGAAAAAATTTTTACATAACAAAGACCAAAAACCAGAGGCTGTCCCTTTTTGACGTGAGACACTGAACTTTTATGTTGTGATGGTAGATTGGATGACTTCTTAGACAAATATAATATCAATTATTACAATTACAATATTTTATATATGTGAGCAGAGTATAAGTGGAGTATTTGCTAAGGTTGAAAAAAAATCACACAGACTCCCAAACTCGAATCCCTGTATTTTACCAATTAATTTCCTCAAAAAAAAAAACAGTGCAAGTAAAAGTCCTAAAAAAACAAGTATAACTTACAAAGAGAGGTGGTAAATGAAATATTTTCTAATGCAACCATCAGTACCGCAGGCTTCTGTACTTGGTCATTTGTTTTTCAACTTGTTTCTTAATGACCTGGAGGTGGGCATTGAAAGTACTGTTTCTATTTTTGCTAATAATACTAAATTGTGCAGAACTACAAGTTCCATGCAGGATGTTGCAACTTTACAGAGTGATTTCACAAGATTGGAAAACTGGGCAGCAAACTAGAAAATGATGTTCAATGTTGATAAATGCAAGGTTATGGCACCAAATGGCAGTGTGTTGGAAGTTACCTTAACTGAGAAAGATCTAGGGATTTTTTTGGATAACAGTTTGTCTAATTTCAGGCAGTGTCATTCTGTGGCTACTAAAGCAAATAAAGTTCTGTCTTACATAAAAAAGGGCATTAACTCAAGGAATGAAAACATAATTTTGCCTCTTTATAGGTCCCTGGTAAGGCCTCACCTGGAATATGCAGCACAGTTTTGGGCTCCAGTCCTTAAGAAGGATATCAATGAGCTATAACTGATTAAGGGGATGGAAGATTTAAATTATGAGGGTAGATTGTCAAGGTTGGGGTTCTTCTCTCTGAAGAAAATACACAAGGGGACATAATTACTCTTTATAAGTACATTAGAGGGCATTATAGACAGCAATCGGGAGATATATTGTTCCAAAAAATGGATCATCGGACCAGAGGCCACCCCTTTAGACTAGAGGAAAAGAACTTTAATTTTAAGCAGTGTAGGTGGGTCTTTACAGTAAGGGCAGTGGGGTTCTGGAATGCACTGCCAGATGATGTTGTGATGGTTGATTCGGTTAATGCTTTCAAGAGGGGCTTGGATAATTTTTGGACAAGCATAATATCCAAGACTACTAGTGATACCACAATTAATATAGATATTGGTCTATATAGTTTCAGTGGGTGTGTGTAAGTATGTGCACTGGATTTCTCTAGAAGGCATTGAATATGATGGACTTTTTTCAACCCAATATAACTATGTAACTATAACTATGTTTTATGTGTTACTAATCACCAAGTTCATTTGCATAACCGTTTTCCCCAAAAACCATGTGTGGTCAAGCATCTGCCCATGTCACTCGCTGGCATATAGTAGATAAAAGAAATGTTTATTTAAATGTAAGTTTAATAAATCCTTGTTTTGGAAACATTCTTTGGAACATCCCGTAACATTTACCCACATATTCACAAATTGTTCCAGAGAAATATTTGGAAAATCCCCATTCATTTTTTTTTCACAAAAGAAAGGTATTTGTAATAGAAGAAAATGTAGGCCTGGGCAGCTATATATATATATATATATATATATATATATATATATATATATATATATATATATAATGGTGTGAAGGATCAGCACTCTCCCATTAGTTTAGTGAATGAAGTGTTGTTTTATTGAATACACAACATTAGATCCGACGTTTCGGTTCCACTTGGGGACCTTTTTCAAGGATCCTTGAAATAGGTCCCCAAGTGGGACCGAAACGTCGGATCTAATGTTGTGTATTCAATAAAACAACACTTCATTCACTAAACTAATGGGAGAGTGCTGATCCTTCACACCATTATCTACAATATTGATCGTGCACCCCTGCTCTAACAAGAAAAGAGTGCAGACACCAGCAACCATTATATATATATATATATATATATATATATATATATATACTGACTTAAAAAAGGTAAAATGTCACCTAATAGATATATGTATTTGTGTGTATATGCATGGAATTCAACTGCTCAAAAATTAAATTAAAGCTGAAGACAGAACACAGACAGTATGAACTTCCCTTCAACATGTTTGGATCAGTAACTAGTGCTCACAGCTGAGATCCATAAAATTCTTAGACATTCTAGGGAAGATCATCGCCATCTGTTGGACTTGGTCCTGTACTGTGAGAGTCCAACAATCACACACAACACTGAATGGTTTCATGATTAAAACAGTGCTTTGCGTCTTCTGTCTCTAGATTTATCTGTGTTGGTTTACATACATTATATTAACATTTTTTACTGCATTCTAAGACCTTTAAAAGACAACATAAAATAAATAGCAGTATAACTAATGCATACAAATCCTCATTATCATTATTATTATTATTATATTATATCCAAATATAAGAAAATGCTATAGAACAACTAAAATGTTTATACAGATATTTGGATTTGTATGTGTTTGCTGTCATACTGTAAACCTAAATTTATGTTATTTTTGCTGGTAATCATATGCCCATATTTCTCTTTATTACTTGGCTGAGGATGAGACTGAAAAAGAATTGCGTGTTGTAGCGTGTTTTGTCAGTTGTCATAAACTGGAACTGACAATAACCCCATTAAAAAGCATACATTCTGGCATTCACAGGACTACACTGTGAAATCTCAATTATTATCAGTTATTAAACAATAGTGATAGTCCCAAATGCTATTAATCTGCACATATGTAGAATTAGACAAGTTATGCCATTTTCTAAGGGTTTGCATGGTAAGTTTCTTTGTTGTTATATTCCACTACATGTATAATATATTCCAGTATCTCTGAGCACAGTGCTGGGTATATGCTTGTAAACCACAATGCCCCTTGCATTTTAGGGCACATTTACAAAAATGGTCCAATATAAGTAGGGATGTAGCGAACGTCGGAAAAAAAGTTCGCGAACATATTCGCGAACTTGCGCAAAATTGCGAGCGGTTCGCGAACGGTTCGCGAACCCCATAGACTTCAATGGGAAGGCGAACTTTAACATCTACAAAAGACATTTCTGGCCAGAAAAATGATTTTAAAGTTGTTTAAAGGGTGCAACGACCTGGACAGTGGCATGCCAGAGGGGGATCAAGGGCAAAAATGTATCTGAAAAATCTGCCTGTGTGTGCTTGGAAGAGATAGTGTAGGGCGAGAGCTGTTAGTGATTTCAGGGACAGATGATAGTAAGTTTGCTGGCTAGTAATCTGCGTGATACTGCTCTGTATTGGAGGGACAGAAGTCTGCAGGGATTTGAGGGACATTTTAGCTTAGGTAGCTTTGCTGGCTAGTAATCTACTGTTCTCTTTAAACAACTGCCATACGTTGACCTTGTAGGCATTGTTTGCCCAGTTTTTTTGGACGCAGCCACTGAAGCACAGTTGCCAGAAAAAATATGCCATATAAATGCTGAAAATAGTCATTTTTCGCCATACGTTGACCTTGTAGACATTGTTTGCCCAGTTTTTTTGGACGCAGCCACTGAAGCACAGTTGCCAGAAAAAATATGCCATATAAATGCTGAAAATATAAATTTTTTTGGTTGCAGCCACTGAAGCACAGAGGCCAGAAAAATTATGCCATATAAATGCTGAAAATATAAATTTTTTTGGTTGCAGCCACTGAAGCACAGAGGCCAGAAAAAATATGCCATATAAATGCTGAAAATAGTCATTTTTTGCCATACGTTGACCTTGTAGGCATTGTTTGCCCAGTTTTCTTGGTCGCAGCCACTGAAGCACAGTTGCCAGAAAAAATATGCCATATAAATGCTGAAAATATAAATTTTTTGCCATATACGTTGAGTCAAGGTATGGCAAAAAATGACTATTTTCAGCATTTCTATGGCATATTTTTTCTGGCCTCTGTGCTTGAGTGGCTGCGGCCAAAAAAACTGGGCAAACAATGCCTACAAGGTCAACGACGTTGACCTTGTAGGCATTGTTTGCCCAGTTTTTTTGGCCGCAGCCACTCAAGCACAGAGGCCAGAAAAAATATGCCATAGAAATGCTGAAAATAGTCATTTTTTTGGTCGCAGCCACTGAAGCACAGTTGCCAGAAAAATTATGCCATATAAATGCTGAAAATATAAATTTTTTTGGTTGCAGCCACTGAAGCACAGAGGCCAGAAAAATTATGCCATATAAATGCAGAAAATATGCATTTTTTTGGTTGCAGCCACTGAAGCACAGAGGCCAGAAAAATTATGCCATATAAATGCAGAAAATATGCATTTTTTTGGTTGCAGCCACTGAAGCACAGAGGCCAGAAAAATTATGCCATATAAATGCAGAAAATATGCATTTTTTTGGACGCAGCCACTGAAGCACAGTTGCCAGAAAAAATATGCCATATAAATGCTGAAAATAGTCATTTTTCGCCATACGTTGACCTTGTAGACATTGTTTGCCCAGTTTTTTTGGTTGCAGCCACTGAAGCACAGAGGCCAGAAAAAATTAAACCAGTAGGGTTTGCACCCTAGTTTGTAACGGTGGCGGAGGGAGGAGGACGCTAAAGGACAGCTGTGTGTGGAGTCATGAGGCTTGAAGAGAAGGACAGCTGCATAGAAGTCAGAACAAGTCTTCCGGCGTGCAGTAACCCTCCGAGATCCACCCCTCATTCATTTTAATAAAGGTCAGGTAATCGACACTTTTGTGACCTAGGCGAGTTCTCTTCTCAGTTACAATCCCTCCTGCTGCACTGAAGGTCCTTTCTGAGAGCACACTTGAGGCTGGGCAAGACAAGAGGTTCATGGCAAATTGTGACAGCTCTGGCCACAGATCAAGCCTGCGCACCCAGTAGTCCAGGGGTTCATCGCTCCTCAGAGTGTCGATATCTGCAGTTAATGCCAGGTAGTCCGCTACCTGCCGGTCGAGGCGTTCTTTGAGGGTGGATCCCGAAGGGTTGTGGCGCTGCCTTGGACAGAAAAACATTTGCATGTCTGACGTTACAGACCGGCCAAAGGGCTTTGTCCTTGCAGGTGTGCTCGTGGCAGGATTACTGGCACCTCTGCCCCTGGAATGTTGATGAGTTCCTGAAGTGACATCACCCTTAAAAGCATTGTACAACATGTTTTGCAGGCTGGTTTGTAAATGCCGCATCTTTTCGGACTTGTGGTATGTTGGTAACATTTCTGACACTTTATGCTTGTACCGAGGGTCTAGTAGCGTTGCGACCCAGTACAGGTCCTTCTCCTTAAGCCTCTTGATACGGGGGTCCTTCAACAGGCATGCCAGCATGAAAGACCCCATTCTCACAAGGTTGGATGCAGAGCTATCCATCTCCGCTTCCTCATTATCAAGGACTGCATCATCCACGGTCTCCTCCCCCCAGCCACGTACAAGACCAGGGGTCCCCAAAAGGTCACCACTAGCCCCCTGGGAAGCCTGCTCCTGTTGGTCCTCCTCCTCCTCCTCCACAAAGCCACCTTCCTCCTCTGACTCCACTTCTGGCACCTCTCCCTGCGTTGCAGCAGGTGCCTGGGTTCGTTCTGGTGATTGCGACCATAAATCGTGCGCTTCCAGCTCCTCGTCACGCTGGTCTACAGCCTCATCTGTCACTCGTCGCACGGCACGCTCCAGGAAGAAAGCGAAGGGTATTAGGTCGCTGATGGTGCCTTCGGTGCGACTGACCATATTTGTCACCTCTTCAAAAGGTCGCATGAGCCTGCAGGCATCGCGCATAAGCACCCAGTAACGGGGGAAAAAAATCCCCAGCTCTGCAGATCCAGTCCTACCACCCAGTTCAAAAAGGTACTCGTTGACGGCCCTTTGTTGTTGCAGCAGACGTTCCAACATAAGGAGCGTTGAATTCCAGCGAGTCTGGCTGTCAGAAATCAAACGCCTGACTGGCATGTTGTAGCGCTGCTGAATGTCAGCAAGGCGTGCCATGGCTGTGTAGGAACGTCTGAAATGGGCCGACACCTTTCTGGACTGGGTGAGAACGTCCTGGAATCCTGGGTACTTGGAGACAAAACGTTGGACTATTAAATTTAACACATGTGCCATGCAGGGCACATGTGTTAAATTTCCCAGTCTCAACGCTGCCAACAGATTGCTTCCATTGTCACACACCACTTTTCCGATCTGCAGTTGGTGTGGGGTCAGCCACCGATCGGCCTGTGACTGCAGAGATGACAGGAGTACAGATCCGGTATGGTTTTTGCTTTCCAGGCACGTCATCCCCAAGACAGCGTGACAACGGCGTACCTGGCACGTCGAATAGCCTAGGGGGAGCTGGGGGTGCACAGGTGTGGAGGAGGAGAAGGAGGACCCAGCAGCAGAGTAAGAAGAAGAAGAGGAAGAAGACGAGGTAGAGAGCGATGGAGGAGTAGAGGTGGTGGCAGAACCGCGTGCAATCCGTGGCGGTGACACCAACTCCACTGTTGTTGTTGTTGTTGAGCTACCCATTCCCTGCTTCCCATTCCCAGCCATTACCAAGTTCACCCAGTGGGCAGTGTAGGTGACATACCTGCCCTGACCATGCTTGGAGGACCATGCGTCAGTAGTCATATGGACCTTTGGCCCAACACTAAGTGACAGAGATGCGGTAACTTGGCTCTGCACATGTTGGTACAGGTGTGGTATTCCCTTTTTAGAAAAAAAATTGCGGCTGGGTACCTTCCACTGCGGTGTCCCAATTGCTACAAATTTGCGGAAGGCCTCAGAGTCCACCAGCTGGTATGGTAAAAGCTGGCGGGCTAAGAGTGCAGACAAGCCAGCTGTCAGACGCCGGGCAAGGGGGTGACAGTCAGACATTGGCTTCTTACGCTCAAACATGGCCTTCACAGAAACTTGGCTGGTGGCAGATGACTGGGAATGGGAACAGGTGGTCAAGGTGGAAGGCGGAGTGGAGGGTGGTTCAGATGGGTCAAGGAGAGCAGAGGTAGAGCAGTAAGATGCTGGACCAGAAGGAGTGTGACTTTTAGTTTGCCTGTTGCCTTTGAGGTGTTGCTCCCAAAGTGCTTTGTGCTTGCCGCTCATGTGCCTTCGCATAGAAGTTGTACCTATGTGGCTGTTGGGCTTACCAAGGCTCAGTTTCTGACTGCACTCATTGCAAATTACAATGCTTTTGTCAGAGGCACACACATTAAAAAAATGCCACACTGCTGACTTTTTGGAAGTCTGCGATCTGGCGGTAACAGTAGAAGTTGGCGGCATTGGCGGCAATGGCGGGTGCGTTGGCCGGCTGAACACAGGTGCCGATACATGTTGTTGCCCTACTGATCCCTGCGGGCTGGCCTCCCTGCTTCTTCTAAGTCTTATTCTCCTACTGCCTCTCTGACTCTCCGTCTCTCCATCTGAACTACCCTCCTCTTGCTCTCTTCTACTAGGCACCCACAAAACATCAATCTCCTCATCATCATTCTCCTCAGATGCATCAATTTCTTCTGACACATCACAGAAGGAAGCAGCAGCGGGGACCTCCTCCTCCTCCTCATCACTCATCATTATGTCCATCTCTGTCGTGTTCTCTGCCAGAATTAAATCTGGTGTAACGTCCTCATCTCCTTCATCTTCTTCTGCCAATAATGGTTGCGCATTACTCAGTTCAAGAAACTCATGGGAAAATAACTCCTCTGACTCCAGTGAAGATGGGGCACCGGTGGTGGAGGAAGTGTTACGTGGGGTGGCCATAGCAGTGGAGGATGAGGAGGATGTTGTGGTAAAGTTAGAAACGGTAGAGGATGGGGTGTGCTGTGTAAGCCAGTCAACTACCTCTTCAGCATTTTGGGAGTTCAGGGTCATTGGCTTTTTAAAACTGGGCAATTTGCTAGGGCCACAGGATTGCATAGCAGCACGGCCCCTAGCACGGCCTCTGCGTGGCGGCCTGCCTTTGCCTGGCATTATTTTTAAAAAAACAACAACAACAAAAACTCAGTTGGTTTTTCTGGAAACGATAATACACACAGCTAGATGGCAGTTTGAAGAAAACAGTGTGCAAATAATGCCTACAAGATCAACGTATACACTACTACAGCGGTGGATACGGATTACGTAAAATATATGAATGCTGCTTGAAAAAAAGTAACTCAAGTGGTTTTTCTAGAGACGATAATATTATCAATATTTAGACAAAATGTGAACAAGCTCACACAGCTAGATGGCGGTTTGAAGAAAACACTGTGCAAATAATGCCTACAAGGTCAACGTATACACAGCGGTGGATACGGATTACGTAAAATATAAGAATGCTGCTTGAAAAAAAGTCACTCCGGTGTTTTTTCTGGAGACGGTAATATTATGGATATTTAGACAGAATGTGAACACGGTCACACAGCTAGATAGCAGTTGGTTGAATAACACACTGGGCAAAAAATGCCTACAGGGCAAATAATGCCTACAAGGTCAACGTATACACAGCGGTGGATACGGATTACGTAAAATATAAGAATGCTGCTTGAAAAAAAGTCACTCCGGTGTTTTTTCTGGAGACGGTAATATTATGGATATTTAGACAGAATGTGAACACGGGCACACAGCTAGATAGCAGTTGGTTGAATAACACACTGGGCAAAAAATGCCTACAGGGCAAATAATGCCTACAAGGTCAACGTATACACAGCGGTGGATACGGATTACGTAAAATATAAGAATGCTGCTTGAAAAAAAGTCACTCCGGTGTTTTTTCTGGAGACGGTAATATTATGGATATTTAGACAGAATGTGAACACGGGCACACAGCTAGATAGCAGTTGGTTGAATAACACACTGGGCAAAAAATGCCTACAGGGCAAATAATGCCTACAAGGTCAACGTATACACAGCGGTGGATACGGATTACGTAAAATATAAGAATGCTGCTTGAAAAAAAGTCACTCCGGTGTTTTTTCTGGAGACGGTAATATTATGGATATTTAGACAGAATGTGAACACGGGCACACAGCTAGATAGCAGTTGGTTGAATAACACACTGGGCAAAAAATGCCTACAGGGCAAATAATGCCTACAAGGTCAACTTATACACTACTACAGCGAGGGATACGGATTACGTAAAATTTATTATGGCTGCTTGAAAAAAGTCACTCCGGTGTTTTTTCTGGAGACGGTAATATTATGGATATTTAGACAGAATGTGAACACGGGCACACAGCTAGATAGCAGTTGGTTGAATAACACACTGGGCAAAAAATGCCTACAGGGCAAATAATGCCTAAAAGGTCAACTTATACACTACTACAGCGATGGATACGGATTACGTAAAATTTATTATGGCTGCTTGAAAAAAGTCACTCCGGTGTTTTTTCTGGAGACGGTAATATTATGGATATTTAGACAGAATGTGAACACGGGCACACAGCTAGATAGCAGTTGGTTGAATAACACACTGGGCAAAAAATGCCTACAGGGCAAATAATGCCTAAAAGGTCAACTTATACACTACTACAGCGGTAGTAAAATAAAAAAAAAGTTAAATAAAAAAAGAATGAATATTAAAAAAAAAAAATTAAAGTTGGTGCTGCTGAACTACTAGGAGCAGCAGATTAGCACACCAGTCCCACTCCCCAACACTGCTAGACTAATAGCACTGGGCTCTTATAGTAGTAGTAGTAGTAGTAGTAGTAGTAGTAGTAGTAAAACAACAAAAAAATAAATAAAAGCAGTCCTTACAAGGACTATTGCTATTGCAGCAGTCAGCAGATGAGATCAGAAGCAGGACAGCTGCCCACTGCAGCTACATACAGAGCACTGCAGTAGAAGGTAGATTACTAGCCAGCAAAGCTACCTAAGCTTAAATGTCCCTCAAACCCCTGCAGACTTCTGTCCCTCCAATAACAGAGCAGTATCAAAACGATTACTAGCCAGCAAACTTTCAACTGTCCCTGAAATCACTAACAGGCAGCAGCTCTCTCCCTACACTATCTCTTCAGCACACACAGGCAGAGTGAAAAAAAGCTGCAGGGCTTCGGTTTTTATAGGGAAGGGGAGTGGTCCAAGGGAGAGCTTCCTGATTGGCTGCCATGTACCTGCTGGTCTGGGGTGAGAGGGCAAAAAAAAGCGCCAACAATGGCGAACCCAAAATGGCGAACGTCGCGCGACGTTCGCGAACTTCCGGCGAGCGCGAACACCCGATGTTCGCGCGAACAAGTTCGCCGGCGAACAGTTCGCGACATCTCTAAATATAAGTAATGCAAAAATAACAGGTGCACTGTAAATTGCAATTTTTGTGTCCTATTATGGGGAAATAAAGCCATTCCTCATTTGTTGAGTTTAGGGAGGGATGTTACAGCATAGTCTGTCCCATTTTTGAAAGCACACAACTGTAGCTGTTTTATCATATAGCAGAGATTATAGACTCATGTAGTACTAAACAAAAGATTCAGTCAATTACTTCACAAGTTTGGTAGAATTGGGATTAAAAATAGGAGTATGTCACAAATATGACATTGGTGATCACATCAGGATCCATGAATTGGCTTTAAAGGAATAATAATGAGCCCAAGACTCACAATTGTAGTTTATCTAATACCATCAGGAAGGAGGGCACATTGACAAAATGTGGTAACAGGTGCAAAGAGCATAAACAGTACCCTATACCTAGCTCCCAAAGGCACAGGTATTTATGCTCGAGAATGGAACACAAAGGGGGTTATGTAATTAAAGGCACTAAGTTTGCCCAGGAGCATTAACCATGGCAACCACTCATATGAATAAAGCACTGTCTGTATTTGGCAGTGCTGTATTCATGAGGGGCTAGTTGGTATGTGGTATGTTCATGTCCCCTTGGGTCCCCCAAGCTTACCAGTCATTGATGCTCTACACTTGTGTGAAACAGCATGCAGAAGCCATTTCCTTGGGCATTTTTGCAGCTCATAATACTCTTGCACTTGCACATTGTGGCAATAGTAAAATTGTCATAGGGTGTTATTAACAAATATAAAAGAAAATAAATAAATAAAATACATTTGACACACCAAATACTAAGGTTTAGCGATTGTGGGCCGCTGGTGGGTTTGGGCTAAACTCTATCTTGCTTCCACACAGCCCACAACCTTACAGTGCCCAGCTTCCTGTGCGGCTTTTTATAAACTTGCATCTGCGTGTTCTGTCCATTCCGTGACATCAGAGTGGGTGGGACTATAAAAAGGGAAGTGAACTGGGTTTTTGGTCGAGTGCTGAAGGGCTTTGTTATGGACAGGTGCAGGTTGAATTTTTGTTGACCTGTACATCACTACTAGGGTTCTATGTAAATATTAACCCAATTATGATGTGTTTGGCCATTAATGAGGAATCAAACATTTATAAACAATTGCAAAGCTTCATTTATTATAGTCTGTTAATTTATTCCCTTTAGAATAAATGCACGTTAATGCACATTAATGTTTTTGGTTGGTGCAGCCTTCTGAAACTGCGTTACAATTCAGTATTGCTGTGGAATGTTGGCTTCCTGTTCTTTAAATACACTAACTAAAAGGTAAAGCATGGTGCCATAGAACAGAATGTTTCCATTTCACCAGAATGTAAAGCAGCTGCTGAAAGGGAATAGCATTTGGATTGCTGTTGTTCTCCCTAAAAAAAAAGATTGTGTGCTATTGGCTTTCTACCTTTTCTGTGCAAACACTACAAAATGGTTCAATCATCATAAAAAGAAGACATAAAAAGAAGATATGCCTCATTTTTGGTTGCACCTAAAGTATAATAAAAAGTTTTCTATATCAAACAGTTTCCCGTTTGGTACTGGTTTTAATAACTTTTAATAACTATGCAACGAGAGTTCACACTCATATACCTTATAGTATAAAACCCAATATGTTTTTCCCAAACACTAAAAATCCCTATTTTTTTTTACTTTTTCTCATACTAAATACTTACAGTTTTACTAATTTTGATGTATTGATTATGTTTGATATATTGGTATCCTAATTGTCAAACAAAAGAATGGATATGTTAATCAATTCTTTAGCCTTCAATTGTTTGTGTTTAAAAATAAGTGTTTGTTCAAGAAAGTGAGATTTTAGAGTACACTGATGTCCGTGGTTTTTGAGAATAAAAATGGAAATATAAGCTTGCTCAATAAATAAAATCCCTCTTGAATTCAACCTTTAGTTTGTAGATCTATCTTAAGCTTCCCTTCAGACACTCTAGCACGCTGATCCCTTTAGTATTACACAGCTCCCAGATACTTATTTAACTCATATAACTTAGAACACTTAAATTTATCAAACCAGGTTTGGCCTTGTTGGGTTTCTTTACTATACTCTCAGTTTCTGTCTCTTGGCTACCCTTTTTTTTTAATAAATAGAGGCTTGGTGCAAAATAAAAACCAGCTGAGTGTCTCTCTAGGTAAACAGGATTTTTTTGTGATTCCAGCCAAGCTTGTTCATACTCTTTCTAATCTCTTACAGCTGCCAAAAATCCATTTTATCTATGCATGAGGTTAAGTTTTCCATTAAAAGCTATTAAGGTAGCAGGGGTTAGATGCCCAATGTCTTATGCTAAAAAGAAGGCAGAAAACAAAAGCCAACTACAAAAACATATCTTGGAAAGTACTGTATATCTGGCATTTGGCCAAAAGTATAGATGAGATTGTTTAATGTTAGGAGGGCTTATTCTTGGGTATAGTTAGTGGTGCTTGCGAAGCAAAGCATCACTACTGTTATCTTGCAAACTTATTTTTATTCTTCTTCCGTATGAAAGTTTGGCGCGTAACTAGTCCCGCACCGTTTGTCCTAGACCCATGAATGAGGTGTCAAATCGTGCGGCTTAATCGGGAATGGGGTGGTATGACTTTTCTAAGGGGTGGGTGGTTAATTGCCCCTTGCGGGGGCAATTAACCACCCCAAAAAGTCCCATAGATTAACATTGAGGCCAACTTTTGACGGATTCTAGCGCAGAGAGGGAATCTTGTAGAAACGTTAAATTTACCACATTTGAAGAGGTTTGCGACCTGTGTCAGATGATACCCCACACGAGGGTATAAGTTTTACCCCCGGGGCAGGAGAGGTCCCCAAATTTGCCCCATTGACTTATAATGGGGAATTTATCGAATAATTAGTTTGTCGCAGACCCATGAATGAGGTGTCAAACCGTTCAGCTTATTCGGGAATGGGGTGTTGTGACTTTTCTGTCCTATTTTGGGGACCCAAAAAAGTGAGCGGAGCCGCAAACAACCAATCAGATTTTCCCTATTGACTTCAATGAGAAAATGTAAACAGCTGTAATTCTCACAGTAATAAAGCCAGAGCTCCCAAACTTGGCACCGTGGGTCACTGGGTGACTGCAGCCAAAATTTACAAAAAGTGGGCGGAGTCTACAACAGCCAATCAAATTTCAGCCATTCAATTAAATAGGAAAATTTTAAACTGCTGCCGCTCTTAGACGTTAATGGCAGGGTCCTCAAAGTTGGCACAGTTGGTCACTGGGGGACTGGGATTAAAATTAAGAAAAGTGGGTGGAGCCAAAACCAACCAATCAGATTTCTTTGGTATGTTAGTCACTGAGTGACTGTGGTTCACAATTAGGAAAAAAAGGGGCGGGGCAACAACAGCCAATCAGATTTCAGCCTTTGACCTTAATGAAAAATGATAAACTGCTGCTATTATCACGGTTTAAATGCTAGGTGTACCAAACTTGGCTCAATTACTCACTGGGTGACTACGGTCAAAATTTAGGAAAAGTGGGTGGAGCCAAAAACAGCCAATCAGTTTATGTAAAATTTTTGATTACTGCTGTTCTCACAGTATCAAAGCCAGAGCTCCCAAACTTGGCACCGTGGGTCACTGGGTGACTGCGGCTAAAATTTACAAAAAGTGGGTGGAGTCTACAACAGCCAATCAAATTTCAGCCATTCAATTAAATAGGAATTTTTTTAACTGCTGCCGCTCTTAGACGTTAATGGCAGGGTCCTCAAAGTTGGCACAGTTGGTCACTGGGGGACTGGGATTAAAATTAAGAAAAGTGGGTGGAGCCAAAACCAACCAATCAGATTTCTTTGATTGGTTTTAATGGGAAAAATTAAGAAGGTTGCCATTCTCTCAGTATTGATGTCAGGGACCTTGAATATCACAAATGTGGTCGCTGGGGGTTTCCACTTCAAGTTTAGAAAAAGTGGGCGGAGCCACCGACAACCAATCAAATTTCATTCATTGATTTTCAATAGAAAAAAATAGAAATGTAAGTGTTGTGATAATTTGGTTGGCTTTAAATTTCACCGGTTTAATCCGGATTCTACCGACTTTGTGTACTCTCTAGGCACCAGGGGCGACTGGGCAAGACACCCAACATATATGGGGGGCCTGAGTTTTGCCACGGCAAGCACCACTCACATTTTCTTCAGGAAATGTACCTCTCTAGTTATCTATACAATCCTCCACAGAGCAGGGACATAAAGTCATCCTTATAACTTGCCAGTATGTAAATTTGCATAAAAGAAAAATAAATGCTTGTAACATTTTTCTATTGATAAAATGTATAAAATGTATGTTTTTACAGCAAATACTTTATAGTTTGTTCTTTTAAACAATGATTTTGGGTTGTATAACATATACATTTAACCTAATGTATTGTAATAATGCTTGCATGGTTATATGTCTGTGTTGCTTTACTGCAAAAGCTTTGCTGCCAGATATGCCTTTGTTTATTACTTATCAATATAATTCTGCTTGTCACTAAAAATTAGCCTATCCTGCTGAGCCTGATTTTAATGACAAGGTCACATCTGAAATTAGACCTCTGTGCACTTAAAAATTAAGTACAACATTGTCTTTGTATAATTTTCTTGTTTAACCAATAAAAAGGTTTCCAGCTCACAAAACGTCTTATTGACAATGACAGAATTGTTCTTTATGGAAAGAATGCCCAACTGTTGCTTCCCTGTGGCCTTAGACCATAAATCCAAAACTAGATAAAGTTTTAAAACTGCCATGACATGGTCATGGCAGTTTTATTTACAAGGTCTTTTCTTTGTAGGCCTCTGGGAATACAGTTGGACAGATTTGCCCTCATTGGCTCAATACACAAGCTTTGTGTCACTTAAGATCTGTTTTCTTAGACTATAAAATGTAGAGAGAAGTTTGAGCAATGTAATAACTTTCTTAACTGTAGGATACTGGGAAATTGGTAAAACATTGTCTAAACAATTTTTCTTAGATCCTACTTGGACCTAGACAAGATGCTAAAACTATAGGACCGTTCACACAGTGGAAAGTTTTAGTATAGGATATATGGGTATGGAACCTATTATACAGAATGACCTGGGGTTTTAAGGCTTCATTATATCTTAGTTTGGATCAAGTACAAGATACTGTTTATACTACAGAGAACAAGGAAATCATTTTTAAATATGTTGGACTATTTGGATAAAATGGAGTCTGTGGGAGATGGGCTTTCTGGATAACAGGTTTCCATACCTGTAATAGCATTTACATAGACCCTACTGATGGGAATGAACATGTTTGAATGGACTTCAAACATGGATATAGCCTCACAATTACAGACAGCTCAATTAAATGATCCATACTAAGGCACAACCTAATTAAATACAAACATGAAAAAAGCTGTAACTGAGTTCCCCTTGTTGCCACTTGCAGTTGCCATCTGAAGATCTTGCAGAAAATTAGTAACCCATATTATATAAGGATGATAAGTTGTGTAATGCATTTTCAGAATTTTCTCTCCTGGCACATAGAAAATAACAAAAAAGTTCTATAGATGGCTCAATAGTAAATGGCACATTCTCATGAATGCAGAAAAAGTGAGAACCTGCAGGAACACCTTGCAAAGCTACCAGTCACCTGTAAATCATGTAACATCTAATCCTGTGTACGAAATGACCCACTACAGGACTGTGCAAGACAACACCCTGCAAACAGATGAAATCCAACAGGAAATTAAAGATGCTCTTTGGCTTCAACAGAACTCCTGGCATCTACTTGCTAGTTGCAATTGCACATGTGGCAACTTTTTGCTGTATGAGGGACTGTAAAAATGGCTAGCCTGGCAACCATATGCCTGGCAACCTTATTGAGACAATGTTTCAAGAATCAGAAACCACAGTTAGAAGTGTTGTTATTACACTATTCTTACACTGAAATGCATTCATTGTAAATACTGATAACAATTTGCCGAGGCTGCAGTCTGTAAGGTCCAACATAAGAAGCTGGGACGAAATCCAGGAAAAATATTTTTGTAGCAAGGTACAAGCCAAGCCTGTGATAATATTAGTTTCAACATCATACGATTCCTGATGTTTTATTTTCAAGCAACAATAAAATACATCTTTGACAAAAGACTCTGTTTATTAAATGTTAATGTTTTTGGTTATAATAAATGTTTAAGCATTGGTAGTAGAGTCTATGGTTTTCTAAGTTAAATGACAAAGCTCATAGTAATTGTCAAACAATCTGAGCATTAAAGGGGAACTATCGCGAAAACAAAAAATTTATATAAGCTTCCTCATACTGAAATAAGAAACTTTCTAAATACAATCAATTAAGTATTCCACATTGTTTCTGAAATAATCAAGTTTATATTCACTATTCCTCTCTCAGCATCTGTTTCTCTTCATTCTGTCTTCATGCAGCAGTCGGGTGTCAGATATTCATTGACAGTTAGATCCAATATATCCAATATATCCTTTTGCACAAATTTTGCATGTGAAGAGAGGATTTCTGGTGATTTTAATAGAGTGAGCTTGAATACATCTATATGAAACATGGGAACTCAGATCTCTGTGCTCTGTTTGGATGCACCCCACATCTAGTTTGCTTCATCAACGATGGGGGTCCCTGATGCCAGACACTTTCAGAAGAAAGATGACTTTAACACATAGATTTGTTACTGAATGGTGAGACATGAATACTGTGAGCTCAATGGCCACTAATAAAGTCAGCTTTATCTTTACATATATTAAATGCCAGGCAGTAGTGAAACCAGATCAGAATACATGATTCCATGCACCTCCACAGTATCAGAGTAACAATATAGATGATGTATCCAAAGCAGATGTAGAAAACAGCAATAAAATGCACTTATGTGACATATGGTATTCTGTTTTAAATTAAAAGTGTAAAGATCTAAAGGGGAATGTACGATTTGTTACACCTAGTAGTTTGATAGTGATAGATATAAAATGAAAAGCATATGTTATTCTAGGACTATTATAGGTCCCATTATTAATAGGTGGTAATATTAGGAATGCACTGAAGCAATGCAGTAAATCTGCCTATTTATGTAATCACTTATAACTGATAAGTGCACTTTTGCATATTGTGTATTGCTCTGGCTTTGTTGTTATTATTACTCACAAAATGAAGTGCACTTTTGCCTCATTAAGAATTAAGAAAATGCAACATTCTCATAGAAATAAGAAACATTCTAAATATAATCAATTGAATATTCTGTACCCTTTTCAGCTAACTGGTAGACAGCTCTAATACACTGTCTAGGCAAAGGGAGCAAATACTAATCATGTATTAGAGCTGTCTATCAAAATTGGACTCTGACTCATATCTGAAGAGAGACAGGTTGCTGAGAAGAGGATACTGACAACAACACAGAATTTTCAGGTCATGATACTATATTTATAAAGTTCTACTTGTAGTGGTAAAACTGAGGAAACTAGTAAAGTGGCAGTTAAGGCAGAATTACAGACGCTGTAAACCTTACGCAACTCTCTCAATTACAGTCCTATTGTTGTGCTCAAAACGTAATCTGCAGGGAAGTCTAGAATTTATTGAGACTACCATCATCTTTTTTTTTTTTTTTTTATTCAGTAACTGCTAGACCCCTGTATGTTCCTTTATAAATACAGGGGTCCGTTTACTAAAGTGCGGTAAATCTGACTTTAAGCTTCGCTGAGAATATTTTTACACCAGAATATTCGCAGCGACTAAGTTTACTAAACAGCGATGCGCTCAGAAGTCATTGCGATCACTTGTGGTAACTACGTTAACGAACCAGCTTACATTAGTTAACAATTTTTACTGTGACATTTATGGCCAGAAATGCATCAAAACTCATAAACTTTATTGACTGATGATTATACCATCCAACAACATTACCAGAGTAACACAATCAAACATGTATGAATCATATAAACCTTTCTGCCAATAGAATCATATGAACAAGAAATCATACCAGTCAATCTCTTTGCTTCATAGAAATGCACAGTTTAATGTAGCCAATCACAATGAAACCAAAAAAGCGTAGAGGCTGACGAATCCTTGGACTGTGATGCCCACTGCCAATAAAATGCTTCTGAGCTGAAACTGCTGCTGTTGCAACATATAGAAACAAAAGCCAAAACATCCTGCCAGCAATAGCTACAGATCTCTCTCCTGTCAGCAAAGAATGATGGGTAAAAAAAAAAAACTGTATTATGGGATATTTCCTGCCCCTGGAGACTTTTCTGGCGCAGAAAATACTTTTACACCACTACAAAGGTGGCGGTAAAATTTTGCGAATATTCTGGCATTAATTTTGTCTTTAGCACATTTTGCTGTTTAGTAAACCGGCCGTTAATGTGTACTTAGTGTTATTTTCAGCGAATGCGATAACTGGCGAACAATTATTCTTGAGCAAGAAAATTTGCAAATTTATATTTACCGCAGGTTATTAAACTGGCGATAACATATTTGGCGAAAATTCTGTCTATATATTGTGCAAATATTTTTAACGGACCCAACATTATGTTGTGGAGTTGTAACATGATAACTCCTTACTGGTTGAGAATCCTGGACACCCTTGATACAGTTTTAGACGCAACTATCCACACCTGAACTATGTATCCTTGCGGTGATGCAGGAACTTGAGCTGAACCAATCAAACCTTTTTCCTTCAGGAGGCGTTGCCTCTGGCAAAAGGTTAAATACACAAAACTGGAGAAACCTAGACCCCCCTACTTTCCTCTCATTGAAACAATTCAGGATGTATGAAGGTTACTGATCTATACCATGATATGTGTTTCCACTAAATTTCATCTGGGGCCCATGGGTGGATATATATCCCCTAGACCAGGGGTCAGCAACCTTTACTATCAAAAGAGCCATTTTGCCCCATCTTCCACTAAAAAAAATAGTCTGGAGCTTAAAGCATAGCCCAGCTTATAAACTTTTAAAAGTTTTAACTTTTTTTTAATTTTAACTGTATACAACAAATAGAGGTGCAGTGTGTATGTGTAGGCCTACGTTGAAATAAATGAAATACTGAATAGCCCCATTAAATGCAAGTGTTCTCATCTGTTTAATGTGACTTCTGTTTCTGAAGCTCCGTGCTAATATTTCCTCTCTTGTCTTGAGTGTGTGATTGTGGTTAGGACCATGATAAATCATCTTGCTGCGGCGGCTCGGTCTTGCCTGTAACTCCTGGGACGTCTATACAGCCCTCGCGCCTGCTGGAGGCTTCCTGAGTGTGCAACCGCGGTAAGCTAACCATTAGCTTACCACGGTCGCACACTCAAGAAGCCACCAGCAGGTGTGAGGGCTGTATAGACATCCCAGGAGTGACAGGCAAAGCCGCAAGACTGAGCCGCAGCAAGCAGGATGAAGAGTCGCATGAGGCTCCGGAGCCTACCCCTGCCCTAGACCATGCACTCAATGACACTGAATAATAGGGTTGTGCACTCCTTATGTTCTTCTGCTATTGAACACCAGACATGAACTCTATCAACTCTATCAATTCGGCATCTTTAACCATACTTCAATGGGTGACCCACTACAGGTGGTTGTTCCTCAAGTCAAGCATCCTCACTGGATGTTGTACTCTCCATATGTTTTTACAGGAACAGTCCAGTATGGCAGTAGCCTTAGGCAGATCTGTTGTTCATCTCTCACCTCCTCCTGGGATTGGTGTGTAACTAGCTGGTAGGTAACTACCATTACTGGGGGCTGAAGTAGGTTGAGGAAAGCAACAGAGTCAAGCAGCACTCTCTTACTAAACATTTTTGCAAGTCAAATGGCATCAGAAACTTTATTAAAATTGTGCTGCAATATTTTGTATTGCTTCTTAATATTTCAATATTTTTTTTCCTTTCATGTGCAATTTGGAATGTGCAATGAAGAGCCTATAATGTTCAGTACATATTTAACCAATGGCTTTTTTATGCTGCAAAAATCATCAAACATTTCATGAAAGCTAAACCCTATATGGAGCAGCTGTTGGAATATAGTCCTAACTCTAGCAAATCACGAGGCTTGCTACCACATAATTATGCAGAAGAATATATTGTTTTATTAGGGGCATGTTTTCACTCATTTATTTACACTTTGTTCATATAAATTCTTTCCTACAGACCTAATATTTTGTGCATTCATAAGTATTGTGGGATTCCAACTCACTGTGGTAGGAAAATGAAATACGTGGCACTTGAAATTGTCTGAACATTATTATTTTACACAGCTGCACATGACTTTTCTTCCTTTCTGTAAAATGACTTAATAATCATGGAACAGACACATTTTTGCAAAATAAAATCTGTTTTTTCCTATTATTTATCCAACATTAAATGAACAGCATTAGGAAAATACTAATTTTTTTCCAGGTCAGTAATGGGTCAGTTTACAGCATATAATAAATTGAGCAAATTTTATAATTTTATCATTTGGTTCTGATGGCTGTCCTATCATGTCACTCCATTGAAATAGAATATTATTGCAACCAATAAAATTAGTTCTCGGACATGTTGTACCATGATGCACTTTCTTCCATATCCTATTCCATGATCTTTTTAATGCCCCATGCATTTTTACATTAAGGGGGTATTTTTAGGCAATCATGCAACTTTTATGAATTGCAACATGGCAAACTTGAGTTTGTTTAGTTTTCAAGCAAAAACCATCATAATTTTTCCCCCAAATAACCAAAATCGTGAAGGCAAAAAAATCTTCAAATGATTAAAAGGACATCTGCCATTGACTTTTGAGTGAATTTGACAGGTCTTAGTTTGAGTATTTTCGAATTCTGATTTTTTTGTGCTGCTTTGGAGCATAGTAAATCTAAAAATTCAATTTTTTTCTCTCTAAAACTTTTTTTTATTAAACAACTTGACCAGAGAAACTCAAAGTTTAATAAACAAACCCCTAAGTCTACTTATATACAAACAGAGGAAACAATCACACTTATTGGATGTTCCTATCTGGTCTATAATAATCTCCCTGTTCTATAACCATATTATAAATAGCTTGAGTCAGATGCATTCTAGATCATCTTTTTATAGGTAGAGTTCTCAGTTATTTATGGAGGCAAGTTTTAAAACAAGTGATGGGCAAATAAATTTGGCAGGTACGAATTTGCGGTGAATTTCCGTGTTTCGCCGCCAGCGAAAATTTGCTGGTGAAAAATCATTAGTGTCAAAAAAATGTGGCCGCGCGTCATAATAGTCACGCACTTAAAAATTGTTGTGCGTCAAAATTATTCGGACGCCCATTGACTTTAATGCATCTAGACAAAATTGGCGCCTATAAAAATTGACGCGGGCATCAAAATTGCCGCCGTCAAAATTATTTTGACGCCCATTGACTTCAAAGCGTTTTCACGGGACAAATTCGCCCATCACTATTTAAAACCCAAAGAACAGAGCAATGCCAACAGTGAACCTTGGCCTTCTTTTTGGAACCACTTGTTTGAGCTCTAATTGTGGAATTACAAAAAATATAGAAACCAGCATGCAAAATGGTTAATTTTGCACTTTGCACACTGTGTTCTTCATTGTAAATTACCTCTGTGTGGGTTTGAAGTATGCCCTACAGGGATTTAAGAAGTATACAGGTATGGGATCTTTCCAATTTATTTCTCCATGCCTGAATTCTACTATAAAGTAATTTAAACATTATTTGAACCCAACAGATTTGTTTTGCCTCCAATAAGGATTAATTATATCTTAGTTGGGACAAAATACAATCTATTGAGAAAAAGGAAATTATTTTTTAAAATTTTAATTATTTGATTAAAATTGAGTCTATAGGAGATACCCTTTCTGTAATTCGGAACTTTCTGGATAAGTGGTTTCCTAATAATGGATCCCATACACAATAAATTGAGATTTACTTTCCTCCAATAAAAATGTAGCTTTTAAGCTTCCAATAGTTAATCTAAAGCAAAGGAAATCTTCACCCATATATCTCTTCCCAAGGCACACAAGGATTGCATTGAGTTTTTAAATGAAGTTATTATTTCTGTGAAATCCAACTTCAGTAAAAAAAATTTCATTGGCTTTAGTCTTTGTACTGCAAAAATAAAAGTCTACATTTATATTAACTACAGCAGAAAAACTCAATCACAGGATACAGACACTGTTTGGTAACTACATGTCTGAGCTTTTATTGTTTAAAAGAAAATGGAAGAAAAAGAGAAAGCTGGATTGTTTCTTGATTTCCACATAACAGTTTTATTGTGTGTGTTTTTTGTTTCGTGTGCTGTACAATTCAATCAACCAGGCAATGCATGAGACGAGTATTTTTACTGAAAAGTCCAGACTCATTAACTAATGTTTTTAAGCCGACTAAACACCATATACGGAGACAAAAGCATAAACATCTGGATTATATTGCTCAAAGTTGCAAAAAGGCAGAGCATATACAACGACTGATGTAGACTGACTGGTTTCATATTTTAAAATGTGGTATTTTCTATTGGCTGTGATTGTGGCATTTCAAGCATCTTTTAAATGATACGTTCTTATACCTCTATCTATATGAGAAGAATTTGAGAAACTGACAGATTAGCAGTTACATAACATGGGTCATCTACAAAGCAGGATGTTAAACCAGCAGACACTGGAGACTTTTGTGAAAGTAGTTAAGGGGGCAAATTTATTCGCCAGGCTCGAATTCGAGGCGAATTTGCGCGATTCGCCGGCGTCAAAATTTTTTTTACCGGTGTCGGAAAAAAACTGATGCCGGCGTCAAAAACGTGCGCCGGCGTAGAAAAAACGGGTGCCGGCGTCAAAAACTAGACGCTGGCAACGTTTCGCGAATTTTTACCACTACACTTTTTGAAGTAGGGTTATATTGTATATGACCGGAATAAACTATGTAATAATTTAGCAATGTATAAATGTAATAACAATATTTTACTTGGACACAAATGTCTATAGGGGGGATGTTATAACATTTGTTAATGGAAACAATAGTCAGCATGTGAAAAATACACTACCTTGTGCAATCAATTTTTTCATTTTAATTTCTTCAATTTTATGATTTTTAAGGTTTTGCAGACTATTTAGCAACCACATTTGCCAGTGGAAGAATAATTGCAAATTATATTGTTTCGTACACAGTGTATTTAATGAAACTTTTTATTGAAACGTGAATTTTGAGGCAAAAAAAGGGCTAAGTTATATCACATTTAAGTAGGCCTTGTTATGCACAATTACAATTCTCCTATCAGGCTGATAAGTAATTAATACAGATAATTACAAAATGGCTGCACAGAAACCAGTGCAACTAGCACCACAATTTAATAATCAGCCCTGTAGTATCAGCTTATATTACAGGCCAACCTTATTTTCTGCTTGATAATTTGCGACAACCCCTAAGTTTAGCTTCCCAACCGCTGCTCAGAGCCCACTGAACATTTGAGTGTCGCAGACACTTTCCAAGATGGTGACCCCCTGTGACAAGTTTGAAGTCCTTGATCATTGCTGCTATTGACAAGCTGAAACGTTAGGCTGGTGCAAGTTTAGTATATAATACATGGTAGTTTTAGCCACATTCTTTTTTTGGGTGTAGTTCTTCTTTAAGATAGTGATCACAAAACATATTTAGAGAGATAACAATTTACATCACACATGCTCTATTAGGCAAACCCTGTATACATGCTATACATCTGTAAACATTTGATAAACTATGTTTCCGGCAGCAATATTATTCATTTTGGAGAGAGCTGCCAATGACTGGGAAGGTTTCCATTTGCATAAGAAATGAAACTGATAAAGGAGATTACTGTAGAGAACCATGCATGGCATGCAATGCCTGGTCAGGTAACCACCTTCACATACAGACAAATCCAATATGCATAGCACTGTACAAACATTTTTTGGATTGTGGCACAAAAAACAGTTTCAAAATACCGGAAACCCTCAAAGATCATGAAAGTAAGATGAATCTTCCAATAGTAAAAGGAATATCTGCCATTGACTTCTGCATGACTTCAACAGGTTTTAGCTGGAGTATTTTCGTCGCAATGTTGGAGTATTTTTTGTCGCAATTTTGTTGCATAAGACATCCTGAAAAAGTTGTGTGTTTTTTTTCCTGTGACTTGTTCGGATTTTTTGTGACAAAAAGCCAAACAGAATAAGCTGACCTTTAATAAATGTACCCCCTAATATGTAATGTACGTCAATGTTAATTTTCATGATAGTTTCCCTTTAACTACTACTCCAATAGGGGAATGTAATATGTTTCATTATCACTAATCCCTTTTGCAAGCACCTTTGTGATAGTTAGAGACCACATTTGCTTTCTTTTTTGATCAATTACAGACCTCTCAATGTTTGCCAATGTTACAAAATGGCTTTTGCAAACATGTGCAGTGTATGTAATAAAATTTGCAACTGCAAATTGTTGTATGAAACTCCAGAGCAGGTGTTAATGCTAACCTTTGATTAGCAATGATGAGCAATGTAACATTCATCAAAGAATGATATTTACATTGCGAGCAGTGCTAAACATTTGCAAAAAGGCCATTTTAGATAACACTTGAGATTTTTTATTTCATTCCCCCTTAATATTATTCTTAATTTTTTTTTTAAATATGAATGATTTCAAATGAATATGGAAATAATCAGAGGAAAGACTTTGAAAGGAATACAATTCTAGGCAACACGCCTGAGTTTTTCAGTGAGTATTCTTCTTAATCATTAAACTATGTATTTCTTTTCTGAGGCTTATGGACAGATAAAGTCACACTTTCTACTCATCAAAGACAGAAATGAACGGAACTTTTGAAATCCATTTATTTATTTAGCATCTGTTATGCATCTGAAGCAGTCAACCATATGGTGTGATGTGTTTTGGACACCACAGCATCCATTTAAAACAATAAAAACTGCCTCCTGATTCCTACTAGTAATCCAAAAATCCCAAAATACGGTATCTTGTCCAAGTAGCCAAATGGGTTAACAAATGTCTAAGCTCCTTGACCGAAGTATTATTATGCCTGCCAACTTTTAAAATTGTTTGCTTATTGGAGATTTCAATTTGTTTCCAAATGAATGTAAAACATGCAATGTTTATATTTTTTACTATACTTATTTTAAAGCAGATACATACTTGTTACTGTTCAGGGAGCAAGGTCATGCAAAATTCCTTTTATATTAGTTATTGGTCATCTTACATATATTACAGAAAATAATGTCTGTACTCTAAGGGTGTTATTTGTCATGGTCCGAAGTATTTCTAACTTCAAATTTGATCAACTCTGACTGCCCAAATGGACCTTATTTATGAAGAAAAAGCCTGAAAACTCAGAATTGTTCGGAGTTTTCTGCAAAAACAACGATATTTTAAGAGTTTTTTGCTCCGAATCCCCGAAATCATCTGTTATCGGTATGGACATCAGCGAAGACACTGGGACCTTCCCCATTGACTTATACAGGACCTCGAGAGAGAATCAGGAATCATTCATAGTTTTTTTTTTTTCTCAGAAAACTACTAATTATTTGAGGTTCGAATATTCAAACCCCTTAGAGAATGTCCAAATAAACACTATTAAGTTTTAAAAAATATTCAAATACCTCAAATAATATTAAGAAAATTTTACATAAATGAAGTGGGCATCACTCTCAGAGGCCTATATTTTAGTGGTTAGAGGTTTTGGAAACCACAGCTAAACTCACATTCTCAACACAAATGTCATGGAATTTATTGAGCTTTTTTATATAATACTACATGTACCCAGTAAAAACACAACATGATATGGAGCAAAAGAAACCAGCATGGAGGTACTTGTGCTATAGAGGGTGAAAACCAATCTGGAATATATTTAGTTTGAATGCAGGAATCATATATATTTATATATATTTACAATTAATTACATTAATGAACAAATTGTATAATATATGTCTCTAATTGAAATGATTCACAATTGAGTATAGTTTTCTAGGACGTTTGGTGCAAAGGACACAGTTGTTAAGTTTTCCGTTGAGCCGTTTTTAACAGTATAAAAAACAGCCAGATTATTTCTTTTCTACTGTCAGACAGACCTATTTAAACAGTTTTATCTCTCAGCAACCAATGTGGTCCATCTTGAATAAATTGCTTGCAACATCTAAAAAATAACTACATCTGCTTATCGTACTTAGTGAAATAGAACAGCACTTACTACCTTTGAATTACGTTCATCTTAGAAGTTATTTATAATATGGCACTTCTAACTTGAATGGAACTTTTGCAGACAACAATTTTAATACAATGAGAAGGCTCTGTTCCATCTTATTTATGGAAAGAATTAAGTAGTTTAAACATCTGTTGTCTCAGTGGTTCCTAAATATGAATAAATGTCTGGCAATTTAAAGATAAGTAACGTCTAAATCAATTTGTATTTCAAAAGAGGTATGTAGTACACTCATGTACATTAAAATGATCAATACTCTCTAAAAAGAAAACTCTGTACCTCTGTACTAAATGACACCACAATCAATATTGTAAATGTTATGAATTAAACAAAAACTTTCAATTGGTAAGAAATCATATACTGTGCCTTGTATAAAGAACTTCTAGTGTGATCATTTTAACATTCCATGAATGGTAAAAATTTTAAATAAATCAACCCCCCCAAAAATACCAATTTTAAATTGACAGTCTACATCAGGGGTGCCCAAATGGTAGACCTTTAGCTGGTGATCAGTAGATCGAAAGGCACTCTCAACAAACAAATTCTCTCATAAATCAATATAATATTTAAAGGGATACTATCATGGGAAAAAGTTTTTTTTTCAAAATGAATCAGTTAATATTGCTGCTCCAATCTGCACTGAAATCCATTTCTCAAAAGAGCAAATAGATTTTTTTATATTCAATTTTGAAATCTGACATGGGGCTAGACATTTTGTCAATTTCCCAGCTGCCCCAAGTCATGTGACTTGTGCCTGCACTTTAGGAGAGAAATGCTTTCTAGCAGGCTGCTGGTTTTCCTTCTCAATGTAACTGAATGTGTCTCAGTGGGACATGGGTTTTTACTGTTGAGTGTTGTTCTTAGATCTACCAGGCAGCTGTTATCTTGTGTTGGGGAGCTGCTATATGGTTACCTTTCCATTGTTCTTTTGTTTGGCTGCTGGGGTGGCGAAAAGGGAGGGGGTGATATCACTCCAACTTGCAGTACAGCAGTAAAGAGTGATTGAAGTTTATCAGAGCACAAGTCACATGGCTTGGGGCAGCTGGGAAATTGACAATATGTCTAGCCCCATGTCAGATTTCAAAATTGTATATAAAAAAATCTGTTTGCTCTTTTGAGAAATGGATTTCAGTGCAGAATTCTCCTGGAGCAGCACTATTAACTTTTTTTAATAGTGCCAATTTCCCAGCTGCCCCTGGTCATGTGACGTGTGCCTGCACTTTAGGAGAGAAATGTTTTTTTGGCAGGCTGCTGTTTTTCCTACTCAATGTAACTAAATGTGTCTCAGTGGGACATGGGTTTTTACTATTGAGTTTGTTCTTAGATCTACCAGGCAGCTGTTATCTTGTGTTAGGGAGCTGCTATCTGGTTACCTTCCCATTGTTCTTTTGTTTGGCTGCTGGGGTGGCGAAAAGGGAGGGGGTGAGATCACTCCAACTTGCAGTACAGCAGTAAAGAGTGATTGAAGTTTATCAGAGCACAAGTCACATAACTTGGGGCAGCTGGGAAATTGACAATATGTCTAGCCCCATGTCAGATTTCAAAATTGAATATAAAAAAATCTGTTTGTTCTTTTGAGAAATGGATTTCAGTGCAGAATTCTCCTGGAGCAGCACTATTAACTTTTTTTAATAGTGCCAATTTCCCAGCTGCCCCTGGTCATGTGACTTGTGCCTGCACTTTAGGAGAGAAATGCTTTTTTGGCAGGCTGCTGTTTTTCATACTCAATGTAACTGAATGTGTCTCAGTGGGACATGGGTTTTTACTATTGAGTGTTGTTCTTAGCTCTACCAGGCAGCTGTTATCTTGTGTTAGGGAGCTGCTATCCTGGTTACCTTCCCATTGTTCTTTTGTTTGGCTGTTGGGGGGGAAAGGGAGGGGGTGATATCACTCTAACTTGCTGTACAGCAGTAAAGAGTGATTGAAGTTTATCAGAGCACAAGTTACATGACTTGGGGCAACTAGGAAATTGACAATATGTCTAGCCCCATGTCAGATTTCAAAACTGAATATAAAAAAAATCTGTTTACTCTTTTGAGAAATGGATTTCAGTGCAGAATTCTGCTGGAGCAGCACTATTAACTGATTCATTTTGAATTTTTTTTCCCATGACAGTATCCCTTTAAGCACAAAAAAACCTGAAAAACTTGAATGTTAACCTTCAGCATCTGAAAGTTTGGAAGTTCACAAAGAAGTCAATGGGAGTTGTCCAATGTAAAATTCAAGCTATTTATTTATTCAAGGTTTTTGAGGTTTTTTTGAGCTTATAAACTCACACTTTAGTTTTTAGAGTTTTTTGCTTATAAACAAAATTCGATGTTTTTGAGCCCGTAAACTCACAAATTAAATGTTTTTTTCACGATTCTATTCAACTGAGGTTTTTTCAGTCAAAATCGTTCGACCATTCGACCATTCGATCGCTAAAATCGAACGATTTTCGTTCGAATCGAACGATCGAAGCCATTGGATTGAATGAAATCATTCGATCCAATGGCTTCGATCGTTCGATTCGAACGGAAATCGTTTGATCTAACGATTAAAATCCTTCGATCGTCCGAATCGAACGATTTTCGGATGTTCGAAGTTCGCGAACTGTTCGCGAACTGTTCGCATTTTTTGCCGGTGTTCGCGAACAGCGTTCGCGAACACATTGTCGGCGGTTCGCTACATCCCTATCAGTGAACAAATGATCCCATGGGGCAAATTTACTAAAGAGTGAAGTGCATTATTTTAGAGAAAATTCACCAAAATGACATTGGTCATTACCAATTTACTTAAAGGCAAAGAAGACAGTAAAGTCACAAAAAAACACGGGTGTAGCCCATTAACATAATGTATTGATAAACCATAATGAAGAACAGTTAAGGAAACTTTACATTTTAACTATTTTAGTAACCGTTTGAAACGTTTGAAGTCCTGGATCATTGCTGCTGTTGAGAAGCTTAAACTTTAGGCTGGTGCAATAAATTCAGTATATAAAATATGGCATTTTTAGCCACATTAATTTGTAAGGTTTAGTTCTCCTTTAAGGGTTTAACTGTTGAGTAGTTTTCTGGCACTCTTATTTGAACTGAAGAAGACACTGAGATGAGTGGTGAAATGTTTTCAAGATAAAATGTCAGTTGCTTTAGACGTAATGCTACTAAACACTGTTATCATGACCTGGATGAATGAAAACCTTGATAAACAAAAAATATAATAATTTGCTTAAAATAAGCATTTTGATAAATGGTCTGTCCAAAATTTGGAGCAGATCAGATAACAGAGCCTGAGATTCCAATACCTGTATATTGACAGACAAGGAATAATGTGAATCAAGAACCCACTATAGTCTAATGCATATATAAAAAAACTGCTTTACTTATTTTAAATACTCAGGATTGTGTTCATCCTTGAATTTGACAATGGGATACTTTTACCTCATTTATTGCAGGCCACAAAGTCAGATCTCAGAAACAATAATAGGATCTTGCTACTCTGAGCCTTGGCATCTTGGCAAGTCAAAAGATTCTACAGAAACTTGTGGTCAATATGAAAGGAATTGTATACTGTATATTCCTTAAAGGGATGCTGTCATGGGGAAAAAAATTCCCAGCTGCCCCTGGTCATGTGACTTGTGCCTGCACTTTAGGGGAGAAATGCTTTCTGGCAGGCTGCTTTTTTTCCTTCTCAATGTAACTGAATGTGTCTCAGTGGGACATGGGTTTTTACTATTGTTCTTAGATCTACCAGGCAGCTGTTATCTTGTGTTAGGGAGCTGTTATCTGGTTACCTTCCCATTGTTCTTTTGTTTGGCTGCTGGGGGGGAGGGAGGGGTGATGGCACTCCAACTTGCAGTACAGCATTAAAGAGTGATTGAAGTTTATCAGAGTACAAGTCACATGGCTTGGGGCAGCTGGGAAATTGACAATATGTCTAGCCCCATGTCAAATTTCAAAATTGAATATAAAAAAATCTGTTTGATCTTTTGAGAAATGGATTTCAGTGCAGAATTCTGCTGGAGCAGCGTTATTAACTGATTAATTTTGAAAAAAAAAAATTTCTCATGACAGTATCCCTTTAAATAAAATGTTGCTTTTTTGGAGACAAATGTTAAAGTAGGAAGCAGTTCTTAGCAGCAAAATATGTTCATGGAAATAACACAGCACTGAAGAAAGACCTAAGGTATTTGAAGCTGAGATCCGACTGTTAACATTTAAATGTTAACAGTTAAAAGCAAAGCAGTTGTGGTGAAAAACAAAACAAATTACATCATTTTGAACAACCAATATTAAAGCCTGAACAAAGTAAACACAAGTCCTTCATTCTCCAAGATTAGTTTAAAGGGACATTATCAATCCTTATCTAAAAAATTGCTTTCCTTTGAAGTAAACTAAAGATTGCTATTGAGCTGCATTTGCATCCTATTGTGTACCACAAGCTGTTGCTATTTGGAGCACATTGCGGGTCATATAAAGTTTGTGCAGCACATATTTATTCACAAATGTTTGTATTGCCCATGTTTTTTCCTGAACGCTAAAATATTGCACTGTTGTGCCTGTCTATCTGTTTTTTGCAAATTCGAATTGTGAACGTATTTTATAGCTCGCAAATCAGTAGAGTCTTTGCGTCAATGTGCCCAGTGTGCAAGCTTGTTGTGTACAAAAATAGCATTAACAGTAATGTAAAATCGCAATTTGCGAAAAATGATCTTTTATTATTGTTTGTGTGAATGTGCCCACTGTGCGAGGTTGTTGTGTGCAAAAATAGCATTGACAGTAACTTAAATTCACAATTTGCAAAACTGGTTTGCAAATATTTTCTCCGCCACCAAAAATGTGCGGTAATTTAAACACAGAGGGGCACATTTACTAAGGGTTGAATATCGAGGGTTAATAAACCCTCGAATTCGACCCTCGAGGTAAAATCCTACGAATTCAAATATCAAATTCGTAGGATTTACTGAGTTTTTGCGCAGCGTGTCAGATCATGCAATCGTCTGTGGAGTTGTAAAAATTGTCATGGGTGTCAAACTTGAGGTGCATCAAAATAATTTTGATGCCCATTGACTTCAATGCATTTTGCAAATTTTTTGGGACACATTCACCCATCACTAGTCCTTTGTAGTTGGACTTGCTTTCAGAAGGAAATCTCTATTTAAATAGCTATTAATAGTTGCTTTCACTGACCTACATTTCTATTTGTGAGTTTCCTTCAAAAGGATATACAAATGCCCCTTCCCTAAGTGTTTATCTATTTGTAATACAGTAGATACTAGGCTGTTATCAGTAGCAGTTGAGTAGAAATTCAGCGTTTTACAACCTGTTTTGTGCTGTTATGTTTAGCTTTTTATTTACACCTATCCCTGACCTGAAACTTCAACCCTTACCTTAAACATAATATGTTTTTTTGAAAAAGGTAAAATAAACCGAAGCTTAAAACCCCATTGAAGAAATGGTTAAGTATTAAACCTGAAAACTCTAGGAAACGGTAGAAAGCAGAACATTTCTGTGTATAACAAAGAGTCTTTGCTCATTTACTGCATGCTGGATGCCAGACAATTCCATGGCCTTTATCTAGGGACTGTTTATAATAAAATAAGAGGATGGGTGGCCAGAGGGGATTAATGTGACAGCTGCAAGTGGTTATGCTTTTACTATATTATGATTTCCCCTGTCTATAGCTTCTGACCAGAGACTTTCCAAATGACAGATAAACAGGTCCCAACCCAATTTAACATATAATTAGTCATTTATTCAACTTCATCAAAAGCAAATATACTGCAGTTGACCAAAGTGCAAATGGAGAGCTCCTCTTTTATTTGTGCACTTTGAACAACAAATGAATTCAGCTGCCTTTGCCTTGCCCATTGTGAGGGTTGACAGAACAGTGGTATCAGTTTGAGTTTTTGTTCAAAAATGTAAGCTTTTATTATATTCCGAAGATCATAGTGTACTTTAGAGTAGTAAAACAAGAGAAGTGTGTACATCATGAGCCAATCACAATGTGAAAACTTTGCCATGTAGCGGGATAGAAAATTATGATAATAATTTAAATTTCTAAATATATAAGTATTTTAATCAAATGCAAGACTAATATTTTTCCATTATTTATTATTCTGCCTTTTAAAGCCTGCAACTGAAACAGTTATTATATGGTTGCAGGTTTTGACTCTTCATCTTGTATTTTGACTGCTGCATGGTTGCACTTTAAAAATGTTGATTGTTTAATGAATGGGAGTACCATAAAGGAAGCATTTTAAGTAAGCAGCTAAGACGCAAGAGGTAGTGGAAATGAAAAGGTAGTTTCACTGTAAGTTATAATTCACTTGAGATACAGATCTGTGTTTGATGTGCCAATGTATACTTGAGATGCATTTATAGCTAGCTTAGGGCTGGACATTATGTAAAAATACAGTGGTGTCCATAAAAAATGAGACAAAACAAAAGAAGTGGAAGCAAATTAAATCCCTGCTGTAACTTGGTACAAAATGAGATAGGAAGCAATGTGTGCAGGGTTCAGTATTTTGCAAATGTCTGCAATCCAGTTCACTTGGAATAAAACAAGATTTGTTTTTATTGCATCCTGTCTCAAAGACAAAAAAACCCATTACAACTACAAGACTTTTACATTTATGTTGTTTTTATAACCTAGTGCCCGAGACAAGCTTGTATACTGTACGTAACAAGCTATATATTTCAGGGTTGTATGCTTTTCTCATTACCGTGTGCTTGGGACAACACATAGCCTGTCTGAATGTACTTTCAAATCTAAAAAAAAGTCTAACCCCCCCCAAAAAAAATCATTGTAACACTCATTTTTTCATCATGTATGAGGCTGTTAATAGCATTCCAGTTCAACTCAATAGACACAAAATATGATATGATTGGTGTTGCAGAAACATGGCTGAATGAGTTGCATTATTGGGCAGTTAATATCAGTGGCTATACTTTATTTCAGGGGGACACAGGCAATAGAAAATGAGGAGGGGTATGCCTGTTTGTTAGGCAGGATTTGAAAGCAATTATAAAGAAGGAGGTGTTGATAGAAAATGAGGAGGCTGAAGCATTGTGGGTGGAGCTCTATGCTCCTGATGCAAATAGAAAAAGCTACTATGTTGGGGAAAGTAATGATTATGGGTGATTTTAATTACCCTGGTATTGACTGGAACAACAGTTTCAGTACAGTTAATTGGGACAAGTTTATAAACTTGAAAATTTTATGGCACAGGTTGTTGAAGAGCCAGCCACACAACATTCTATACTAGATTTAATGATCTTTAATGACCCAGAACATATAGCAAATGTGCAAGTAATTGAACCCCTGAGCATTTAGTGTTTGGTGCAAAAAAAAACAAATATACACTGGGGCAACAAAAACCCTGAATTTCAGAAAAGCTAATTTTAGCTCCTTAGGGGTTGCCCTTCAGAGCATAGAGTGGGGCATTAGGTTTTCAGCTAAAAACTCAGAACAGCAATGGTTGTCATTTAAAATTATCTCAAATTGTTACTGTTACTGTTTATTCCCTTAAGAAGTAAATGCAGAAGCTCTAAGAACCATCCTGTGTGGCTTAATATAGAATTAAAGAAGTTAATAGGAAAGAAGAGAAAGGCATGTAAAAACTACAAGTCTGTATGGACAGAAGTTGCATTTAATTAACATAAACACTATAAAAAAATTGGTAAAACAGCAATCCAGCAGGCAAAGATAGAAAATGAGGAGCACATTTTGGCTAAGGCTAAGTCTAACCATAAGTTTTTTAAGTATATAAATAGTAAAAAGAGTTAGGTTGAAAGTGTGGCGCCTTTAAATAATGAGACCCACATGGTTGTAAGAGATACAGAAAAGGCAAATGTGCTAAATCAGTTCTTTTCTTCAGTGTATACAATAGAGGAGTTTGAGTTCCAATACTCACCCCATAGCTGCACTGGTTGCACTCCTCAAACTAGTCAGTGGCTGACTCAGGATATAGTTCATAAAACTTTACTGAAAATTAATGACTTTACTAAAAATGTAAAATTATTCAGATGGAATACATCCTCGGGTACTAAGTACTTTAGTTTTAGACCAGCCTCTATTTCTGATTTTCTCAGACCCTTTTTCATCTGGTATGGTACCTATGGATTGGAGGAAAGCTATCAAAACTACATTTTAAAATGGAATTATGATCTCAGTCTGGCATTTATAGGCCAGTAAGTTTTATATCTGTGATGGGCAAATTATTTGAAGGCTTTTTAAGGGATCATATTCAAATTTTGTCCCGGTGAATGGCATTATGAGTAGTAATCAGCATGGCATTATAAAGCATAGGTCTTGTCAGACAATTTGGATTTTAATCAAGTTGCACTCGCACACCCTGGCCTTCAATTAGGATAATCCCTGGTGCACAACAATGGAGGAATCGGCATCCCACCTTGTAACAACGGATGCTGCAAACCATTTAATAAATCAGCAAGGGTTTACCCTGCTAGCAGTACTTGTGTGCCAGTGTTCAGTTTCATGTTAATATTGTTGTGAGAAAAATTGAGCAGTGCCTCCAAAATAATGCAAAAACAACTAGGGTTGCCACCTTTCCTGTGGGTAACTCCGGGAGGAGGGGCTGGGCTGTGATGTAATCAGGATGAACCCATGACATGGTAGGGTAGGTCAATGATGAATCATGGATGGCCCGATGACATCAGGGGCTATGACGTGGTAATCTGTGAATGGCTGTGAATGCTACATCAGTGTCTAGGAATCCTGCCTTCTTTTACAAATTTGGAAAGTCAGGCAGGCAGTTTTGACCCAGACTGCCTTTCAAAATACCGATCTGTCCGGGTCAAAACCAGATGGCAACCCTAAGAAAAACCCATGTACAGTATGTTGATGAAACAGTCATATTCTTATACAACATCTTAAAATATAGATCTTAGATGGATACATTTATAGTTAAAGCCATATGTATTTGATTTACCACTTTTCAGACGACTTAACCTTTGGTTCAGTTTACATTATTATTTAAGTAAGCAAAAAACATTCCAGTGTCAGTTCCTTAAGGCTATGTTAATATAGGGTGACTATTTCTCTGCACAATTGTGTTCAGAAAACATAGCATTAGTTTGCAGGTGAAAGACAGATATAAAAAGATGTGTTCTGATGTTGGAACTCATTAGTGGTTGGCTGTTTCAGTGGCATATGGATCACTGATGTGATATATGGACCTTTGCACAAGAGTTTTATATAAATGGTGTACACTGCTAACAGCTGCATCCATATATTTAGGCAAGAGTAACAGTAACAATAGCAATGTAAACAACCCTGAATACTCACATTAAATATGGGTACAAATAAATTCTGAATACAAAATACCAGATTACAAATGAATTAATAGGGTAAGTAAGGCCAGGTTCCACATAGTTATTGAGCAACACATACGGTACATATTGTGTGTGTGATAAATGATAAATGAGTCTTTATTAGTTCACAGGGAACCTACCTTTGGCATAATATTCACCTATGTGTTGGCCTAAGTCCTCAGTCCAACATAATCTAGTTACGGTATTTGCCTAGCTGTCATCATATTGTAAGTTGAAAATGCAGTTTGATCCCTTCGTGTCTGTTTGTAGCAGGATGTGACTATATCAGTGAGGTCTGGTCTTGTAAAATTTTTTAATTTTTAAAGCACCTAGTTGGCCACTTATGTATGCATTAAATATGTCCCACATTGTTAGGTAGCCAGTGGTACCTTCATTAATAGTAAAATATGCTTGTATATTTTTGTCTAAGGAGGCCTTGTTGTCTAAGAAATGTAACCAAGTTGGATTCATTGACCATTTAGGGCATTGAATTACCTGCAGCAGTTCTGTTACTTCTAGGGGTGTGTGGTCTGATATGCCCCTAGGGAGGTACATAGCGCCCCTAACCTTGTGCAGTGCTGCACAATTAATAAAAGCATAGTCAATTCTGGACAGTGCCATATGAGTAGCTTGAATAGTGCTTTTCATTTGGGTGGAGATGTCCTTACACTTCAGCCAGTCTTATTCCAGACGCCATTGTCTTCAGGTTGGTGAGCGACAGGGGGACATTAATGCCACACTAAATCCAGTACTGAACAGGTTACAAAAATATGTGGTCTCTTAAAATATTATATCATTCAGCCACTATGAAGCAAGCCAAACTATGTCGACTTCATGCTTTTGCACAGACATTGCTGACAGAGAAAGAATGTAGAACAGCAGAACATGAATGTGTGCTTGGTTTTAAATCAACAATAGAGATGGGCACAACTTAGTAGTAGAAGCACTTACTGATGCAAGGAAGGCATTAAGCATAGGGTTCCTTGATGGCATGGCTGACCGGTTGAGAGACTTAAAATTAGGAGGTTTTACTGGAGAATTTATTGGTAAAACTCAACAGTGGAGACATTAACTATGTGAATACTATGTGGAGAAGCTTGTAGACAGAGAAGTAGGGTGAGATTGAGCCTGCTTTATTCATGTTGGCCCTTGGTGGAATTTACTGTAACAGTGTATTGGAGAATGAGAGGGTAATGGACAAATAAACAAATGGTTTCACATATTTCTGTGTTATTTGTCTAATCCTCAATGCATGCAATTGTACTTTATAGTGATGGGCGAATTTGCGGCGTTTCGCTTTGCCAAGAAATTCGCGAATTACGTGTGAAATTCACGAAACGCCAAAAAATGCGCAAAACGGCGCCAGTGTCTCGTTTTTGATGTCGGCGCCTGTTTTTTAACGCCGTCGCCCGTTTTTGACGCAGGCGTCTGTTTTTTCGGAAAAAAAATTTGACGCCTGCGAATTTGTTCCGAATTTATTCGCTGGCAGCGAATCTCGCATATTTGCCGTGAATTCGTGCCTGGCGAATAAATTCGCCCATCACTAGTACTTTATAAACAACTTGGCACACTGAGCTTTTTCAGCATAGACTCACCAACAACACACTTCACATACCTTCTTGTTCTTCTCTATCAACACATGAATATTTCTCCTGAATCTGTGAGAGTTGTGACCCTGCCACCTCATATTATATAAGCATTCACTCCAAGGGCTTGCCTCATTTTCATACTCTTAAAATTCATAGTAAGGAAAATTGTTATTCTTTGAAGTGAAGCTTCCTGTAGATCAAAGTATCCATACATTACCTCCCCTTGTTGTTTATATAAAAAAATCAGACTGAAATTGGTGTGGCCATGTGTCATTTTAAATACTGCTTTTGAGTTTTAAACAATGATTAGGTCATAAGATCAAAGCACTCTAACAGCTTTAGCTACAGTCCCCATACTCACACTTGCAGTTAATTAAAAAAAAATATATAATTCTGTGTGACATGAATATTTCACATTTCTTTTTTAATCTGTTTTAATCTGTTTGATCTTTTATTTGTGTTTCTAATCATTTACTAACTAGGGAAATAACCCATAGCAACCTATGTGCCATTAGTTTTTTCAGCCAGCCTACTGGCAGAACAAACAAGCAAAATGTGATAGGTTGTCATGGGTTTCTGCAAATTTAGCCCAAATTGTCCACTGGTTTTACACTTCTTTGTGTCAGTATTAAAATATGCGTTGAAAAATATCCATGCAATGTTCCGTCTAATGAGGGTCTACTCCTGAACCTTACTTGCAATTTGGGCAGTTGTGGTTTTAGGTATGACTTTATGAAACCTTCACAAAGTCATAGCAAAAAATCACCAGCACTCGGTCTAAGCCACGCTATAGCATTGACCAGCTGCTAGAAGCACCCTTGTGCCAGGACTCAGTCTAACCCACGATCTGGAGTTGACCAGCTGCTATAAGCAAATAAAAAGTAAATATTTGTATACAAAATCATATTGAGTGGACCCTCGCTGTCATGCTAATTAGAGAGTAGAGCGATCATCTGCACATTCAGTTGTATCACTTTTCTTAAGTACTGCTCTGAATGCAGATCTTTTCCAGCCACCCATGATATTATCTCCCAAGCTTACTGGCAAAGCCTTGTACATATAGCTGTATCAGATTGCTGTAAAACTATAATGGGAATGCCATCAGTTAAAAGGATGTTGGTCCACCTGATCTGTATAATGATTCATGGCAGTCTTTCCAACATGTCTTGAACTTTTTACCATTGTTCAGTATTAAATCATGATTGTTTTTAGCATTCCAATATGAACTGGAGTGTTTTACAGTACTTTAAAACCCACCTCTTTAAGAAAGCTTGTTCTCCTTCTAATATTGCCTGGCTCTATTTCCTTGCACATGCTTGTAATGTTTATTTTGCCTTGTGATGCGGCACAATGGAAATTTTTAGTTCTGCCTCTCTTTCTTTGGTTTTAGCTTTTCTACATTTCTAAGCAATTCTGAGAGCTTCCAAGTTTCATGAATTTTTATTGTTTTTGATCTTTGAATTTATGCAGGGACTTTTACCAGTCTGTGAGAAGAAATTTCTTAATGACTTCCTATAACCCTTCTGGTGGTCTATCATTAGTATCATATTTGGAAAATCCATTTTTTAAGTGGTTAATGTGGAGGCTTATTTATTTAAGGTCTGATTTAAGTGGGTTTAAAGGGGATCCGTCAACCAAAAAAGGCCAGGGCCCGCATCCCCCTCAGGTCCCCCCAGCAGTCTGCGCCACTGAAATGCGGGCCGAAAATACGTGTACAGAAGGGACGGGGGGCCGTACTGCGCGTCACGCACCAAGGCCCACCCCCCTCTAGCTACGTTACTGTTCTAAATACTATTTTATCATGTAAATCAAGCAATGAACTTTAATTACCCTATACACTATAAATTATTTAAATTTTGCTTCCATTAGTCTGGGAACTCATAATTATAGCAAGCAGGCAGATTTTTTAAATGAGTTCACAGCTATGAACGCTTTTTTCTTGTTTTTCATGTTTAATTTGAAAAGGACTTTTAATATACAGCTTTTTATGTCTGGGTGACACTTTAAAGGTTTTTGAAACCATGACTAAACTCAAAAACTTGAATACCACCATTGTCACTGAAATTGTTAAAAGATCCAATTATAAAAAGTGTGATTGAAAAAAAAGCGATGAACGATACATCGAAAACCTCTAAAAATTTGAGTTTTTTGACAATCTCTAGAGAAAGATTAATCTGAAACCCTCTAAAAGTCTGAACTGTTCAATAAGATCAGTGCAGCTCCTATTAACTTCTATAGGGCCTCTAAAACTTTTGCTTGGCAAAGTTTTGCATTAGAGGTTTTCCTGGTTCTTACACTTAATACATTTAAAAATGTTAGAGCTTTTTTAGAAATATAGGAAAACCACAAATTTCTTAAAGATTTGTGGTAAAAAAAAAATCACAATTTGATTGTTAGTAAATGGGCCCCTTTATGTTGCATACTAGTAGATGATTATCTTTGCACAATCCTATCCAAGTTTTAGAGAATCCTTATTAAAAAAAAACTTAATTAATATATTATATTAAAGCTGTCTTTGCAGTTATTTACTGAGTGCCAATATAGTGTATTGCACCAATGCCCAATCAATGAACTCCTGCTTTATGCTGTGGCTAGGGATGTAGCGAACGTCGGAAAAAAAGTTCGTGAACATATTCGCGAACTTGCGTCAAAAATGCGAACGGTTCGCGAACGTCGTGAACCCCATAGACTTCAATGGGAAGGCGAATTTTAAAAGCTAAAAAAGACATTTCTGGCCAGAAAAATGATTTTAAAGTTGTTTAAAGGGTGCAACGACCTGGACAGTGGCATGCCAGAGGGGGATCAAGGGCAAAAATGTATCTGAAAAATACATTGTTGACACAGCGCTGCGTTTTGTGCTGTAAAGGGCAGAAATCACACTACATTTCTAAACTTGTGTAATAAAATGCTTTAAAACGTCCGGCGTCTACATGCCAATCAAGTCGTGTAAAGGTTACAGCCTGTTCACACGCAAAGACGAAACGCGGCGCTTACTGCAACGCAAAAGAACGCAAAGAGCTTTAATGAATGATACCGTCAAGTGAGCAAATAATAGTTGTTAATTGCTAGTTGAGCTTGTCACCTCCAGGATGTTCGTCCTGTTGGTGGCAATATTTCTGTAGTGGTGTGTTTAGCAGTCACCGTGCTTGTGCGCACGTGCACGGTCAGGCAGAGGTAATTCAATGTACAGTGAAGCGAACCAAAAAACACTGATTCTGCAGTGTGGGCCCAGTTTTGGTGTACTTTATTGATCACCTGCGGTGACCATAAAAGATGCGATTTTGCCACTGTTGCAGAACCCTGAAAAATTAGGCATGTGTACTTTCCTGAAAAATTATGTTTTTTTTGTCGCAGTCACTGAAGCACAGAGGCCAGAAAAAATATGCCATATAAATGCTGAAAATATTCCTTTTTTTTGTCGCAGCCACTGCAGCACAGAGGCCAGAAACAATATGCCATATAAATGCTGAAAATATTCCTTTTTTTTGTCACAGCCACTGAAGCACAGAGGCCAGAAAAAATATGCCATATCAATGCTGAAAATATTCCTTTTTTTTGTCACAGCCACTGAAGCACAGAGGCCAGAAAAAATATGCCATATAAATGCTGAAAATATTCCTTTTTTTTGTCACAGCCACTGAAGCACAGAGGCCAGAAACAATATGCCATATAAATGCTGAAAATATTCCTTTTTTTTGTCACAGCCACTGAAGCACAGAGGCCAGAAAAAATATGCCATATAAATGCTGAAAATATTCCTTTTTTTTGTCACAGCCACTGAAGCACAGAGGCCAGAAAAAATATGCCATATAAATGCTGAAAAAATTTATTTTTTTTTGTCACAGCCACTGAAGCACAGAGGCCAGAAACAATATGCCATATAAATGCTGAAAATATTCATTTTTTTTGGTCACAGCCACTGAAGCACAGAGGCCAGAAAAACTCAGGATTTACCTGGAGTCAAATTAAACCAGTAGGGTTTGCACCCTAGTTTATAACGGTGGTGGAGGGAGGAGGACGCTAAAGGACAGCTGTGTGTGGAGTCATGAGGCGTGCAGAGAAGGACAGCTGCATGGGGAGTCAGAATCAGAAACTCAGAACAAGTCTTCCGGCGTGCAGTAACCCTCCGAGATCCACCCCTCATTCATTTTAATAAAGGTCAGGTAATCCACACTTTTGTGACCTAGGCGAGTTCTCTTCTCAGTTACAATCCCTCCTGCTGCACTGAAGGTCCTTTCTGAGAGGACACTTGAGGCGGGGCAAGACAAGAGGTTCATGGCAAATTGTGACAGCTCTGGCCACAGATCAAGCCTGCGCACCCAGTAGTCCAGGGGTTCATCGCTACTAAGAATGTCAATATCTGCAGTTAATCCCAGGTAGTCCGCTACCTGCCGGTCGAGGCGTTCTTTGAGGGTGGATCCAGAAGGGTTCTGGCGCTGCCTTGGACTGAAAAACATTTGCATGTCTGACGTTACAGAGTGGCCAAAGTGCTTTGTCCTTGCAGGTGCGCTCGTGGCAGGATTACTGGCACCTCTGCCCCTGGAATGTTGATGAGTTCCTGAAGTGACATCACCCTTAAAAGCATTGTACAACATGTTTTGCAGGCTGGTTTCTAAATGCAGCATCCTTTCGGACTTGTGGTACGTTGGTAACATTTCTGCCACTTTATGCTTGTACCGAGGGTCTAGTAGCGTTGCCACCCAGTACAGGTCCTTCTCCTTAAGCCTCTTGATACGGGGGTCCTTCAACAGGCATGACAGCATGAAAGACCCCATTCTCACAAGGTTGGATGCAGAGCTATCCATCTCCGCTTCCTCGTTATCAAGGACTGCATCATCCACGGTCTCCTCCCCCCAGCCACGTACAAGACCAGGGGTCCCCAAAAGGTCACCACTAGCCCCCTGGGAAGCCTGCTCCTGTTGGTCCTCCTCCTCCACAAAGCCACCTTCCTCCTCTGACTCCACTTCTGACACCTCTCCCTGCGTTGCAGCAGGTGCCTGGGTTCGTTCTGGTGATTCCGACCAGAAATCGTGCGCTTCCTGCTCCTCGTCACGCTGGTCTACAGCCTCATCTGTCACTCGTCGCACGGCACGCTCCAGGAAGAAAGCAAAGGGTATTAGGTCGCTGATGGTGCCTTCGGTGCGACTGACCATATTTGTAACCTCTTCAAAAGGGCGCATGAGCCTGCAGGCATCGCGCATAAGCACCCAGTAACGGGGTAAAAAAATCCCCAGCTCTGCAGATCCAGTCCTACCACCCAGTTCAAACAGGTATTCGTTGACGGCTCTTTGTTGTTGCAGCAGACGTTCCAACATGAGGAGCGTTGAATTCCACCGAGTCTGGCTGTCGCAAATCAAACGCCTGACTGGCATGTTGTACCGCTGCTGAATGTCAGCAAGGCGTGCCATGGCTGTGTAGGACCGTCTGAAATGGGCCGACACCTTCCTGGACTGCCTGAGAACGTCCTGGAATCCTGGGTACTTCGAGACAAAACGTTGGACTATTAAATTCAGAACATGTGCCATGCAGGGCACATGTGTTAAATTGCCCAGTCTCAGTGCTGCCAACAGATTGCTTCCATTGTCACACACCACTTTTCCGATCTTCAGTTGGTGTGGGGTCAGCCACCGATCGGCCTGTGACTGCAGAGATGACAGGAGTACAGATCCGGTATGGTTTCTGCTTTCCAGGCACGTCATCCCCAAGACAGCATGACAACGGCGTACCTGGCACGTCAAATAACCTAGGGGGAGCTGGGGGTGCACAGGTGTGGAGGAGGAGGACCCAGCAGCAGAGGACGAAGAAGAGGAAGAAGACGAGGTAGAGAGCGAAGGAGGAGTAGAGGTGGTGGCAGAACCGCGTGCAATCCGTGGCGGTGACACCAACTCCACTGTTGTTGTTGAGCCACACATTCCCTGCTTCCCACAGCCATTACCAAGTTCACCCAGTGGGCAGTGTAGGTGACATACCTGCCCTGACCATGCTTGGAGGACCATGCGCCAGTAGTCATATGGACCTTTGGCCCAACACTAAGTGACAGAGATGCGGTGACTTGGCTCTGCACATGGTGGTACAGGTGTGGTATTCCCTTTTTTGAAAAAAAATTGCGGCTGGGTACCTTCCACTGCGGTGTCCCAATTGCTACAAATTTGCGGAAGGCCTCAGAGTCCACCAGCTGGTATGGTAAAAGCTGGCGGGCTAAGAGTGCGGACAAGCCAGCTGTCAGACGCCGGGCAAGGGGGTGACTCGCAGACATTGGCTTCTTACGCTCAAACATGGCCCTCACAGAAACTTGGCTGGGGGCAGATGACTGGGAATGGGAACTGGTGGTCAAGGTGGAAGGCGGAGTGGAGGGTGGTTCAGACGGGTCAAGGACAGCAGAGGTAGAGCAGTAAGATGCTGGACCAGAAGGAGGGTGGCTTTTAGTTTGCCTGTTGCCTTTGAGGTGTTGCTCCCAAAGTGCTTTGTGCTTGCCGTTCATGTGCCTTCGCATAGAAGTTGTACCTATGTGGCTGTTGGGCTTCCCAAGACTCAGTTTCTGACTGCACTCATTGCAAATTACAACGCTTTTGTCAGAGGCACACACATTAAAAAAATCCCACACTGCTGACCTTTTTGAAGCTGGCAATCTGGCGGTAACAGTAGAAGTTGGTGGCGTTGGCGGCAATGGCGGGTGCGTTGGCCGGCTGACCACAGGTGCCGATACATGTTGTTGCCCTACTGTTCCCTGCGAGCTGTCCTCCCTGCTTCTTCTAAGTCTTATTCTCCTCCTGCCTCTCTGACTCTCCGTCTCTCCATCTGAACTATCCTCCTCTTGCTCTCTTCTACTGGGCACCCACAAAACATCAATCTCCTCATCCTCATTCTCCTCAGATGCATCAATTTCTTCTGACAGCTCACAGAAGGAAGCAGCAGCGGGGACCTCCTCCATCTCTGTTGTGTTCTCTGCCAGAATTAAATCTGGTGTAACGTCCTCATCTCCTTCATCTTCTTCTGTCAATAATGGTTGCGCATCACTCAGTTCAAGAAACTCATGTGAAAATAACTCCTCTGACTCCAGTGAAGAAGGGGCGCCGGTGGTGGAGGAAGTGTTACGTGGGGTGCCCATAGCAGTGGAGGATGAGGATGTTGTGGTAAAGTTAGAAACGGTAGAGGATGGGGTGTGCTGTGTAAGCCAGTCAACTACCTCTTCAGCATTTTGGGAGTTCAGGGTCATTGCCTTTTTAAAACTGGGCAATTTCCTAGGGCCACAGGATAGCATAGCAGCACGGCCCCTAGTGCCTCTGCGTGGCGGCCTGCCTTTGCCTGGCATTATTTTTAAAACAACAACAACAACTCAGGTGGTGTTTCTGGAGACGGTATTATTATTGATATTTAGACAGAATGTGAACAAGCTCACACAGCTATATGGCAGTTGTTTGAAAATGAAGAACACACTGGGGAAACAATGCCTACAAGGTCAACGTATACACTACTACAGCAGTGGATATGGAATATATTATTGCTGCCTGAAAAACGTCACTCGGGTGGTGTTTCTAGAGACAGTATTATTATTGATATTTAGACAGAATGTGAACAAGCTCACTCAGCTAGATGGGAGTTGTTTGAAAATGAAGAACACACTGGGCAAATAATGCCTACAAGGTTAACGTATACACTACTACAGCAGTGGATACGGAATATATTATTGCTGCCTGAAAAACATCACTCGGGTGGTGTTTCTAGAGACGGTATTATTATTGATATTTAGACAGAATGTGAACAAGCTCACACAGCTAGATGGGAGTTGTTTGAAAATGAAGAACACACTGGGCAAACAAGGCCTACAAGGTCAACGTATACACTACTACAGCAGTGGATACGGAATATATTATTGCTGCTTGAAAAACGTCACTCGGGTGGTGTTTCTGGAGACGGTATTATTATTGATATTTAGACAGAATGTGAACAAGCTCACACAGCAAGATGGGAGTTGTTTGAAAATGAAGAACACACTGGGCAAATAATGCCTACAAGGTTAACGTATACACTACTACAGCAGTGGATACGGAATATATTATTGCTGCCTGAAAAACGTCACTCGGGTGGTGTTTCTAGAGACGGTATTATTATTGATATTTAGACAGAATGTGAACAAGCTCACACAGCTAGATGGGAGTTGTTTGAAAATGAAGAACACACTGGGCAAACAAGGCCTACAAGGTCAATGTATACACTACTACAGCAGTGGATACGGAATATATTATTGCTGCTTGAAAAACGTCACTCGGGTGGTGTTTCTGGAGACGGTATTATTATTGATATTTAGACAGAATGTGAACAAGCTCACACAGCAAGATGGGAGTTGTTTGAAAATGAAGAACACACTGGGCAAATAATGCCTACAAGGTTAACGTATACACTACTACAGCAGTGGATACGGAATATATTATTGCTGCCTGAAAAACGTCACTCGGGTGGTGTTTCTGGAGACGGTATTATTATTGATATTTAGACAGAATGTGAACAAGCTCACACAGCAAGATGGGAGTTGTTTGAAAATGAAGAACACACTGAGCAAATAATGCCTACAAGGTTAACGTATACACTACTACAGCAGTGGATACGGAATATATTATTGCTGCCTGAAAAACGTCACTCGGGTGGTGTTTCTAGAGACGGTATTATTATTGATATTTAGACAGAATGCGAACAAGCTCACACAGCTAGATGGGAGTTGTTTGAAAATGAAGAACACACTGGGCAAATAATGCCTACAAGGTTAACGTATACACTACTACAGCAGTGGATACGGAATATATTATTGCTGCCTGAAAAACGTCACTCGGGTGGTGTTTCTAGAGACGGTATTATTATTGATATTTAGACAGAATGTGAACAAGCTCACACAGCTAGATGGGAGTTGTTTGAAGAACACACTGGGCAAATAATGCCTGCAAGTGCACTACTATTGGTGCACTACTATGAAGAACAGCAACAGCACTGTACACGTTAAAGAACAGTAAGATAAGTAAAAGAAAAAAAATATATATGTATATTAAAAAAAAAAAAAATTCTCGGGTTGCTGCTGCTGAACTACTAGGAGCAGCACAGCAGCACACCAGTCCCACTCCCCAACACAGCTAGACTAATAGCACTGGGCTGTTATAGTAGCAAAGTAAAACAACAAAAAAGAAAATAAAAGCAGTCCTTACAAGGACTATTGGGTTATTACAGCATTCAGCAGATGAGATCAGAAGAGATCAGTGCCCACAGCAGGCAGCTACATACAGAGCACTGCAGTAGAAGGTAGATTACTAGCAGCAAAGCTACCTAACCTAAAATGTCCCTCAAATCCCTGCAGACTTCTGTCCCTCCAATACAGAGCAGTATCAAGTAGATTACTAGCCAGCAAACTTACTATCAACTGTCCCTCAAAGAAATCAGTGAAATCAGTAACAGCTCTCTCCCTACACTAGCTCTTGCAAGCACACACAGGCAGAATGAAAAAACGCTGCAGGGCTTCAGTTTATATATGGAAGGGGAGTGGTCCAGGGGGTGTGGGGGTGGTCCAGGAGGGAGAGCTTCCTGATTGGCTGCCATGTATCTGCTGGTCTGGGGTGAGAGGTCAAAAAAAAGCGCCAGGTAAGGCGAACCCAAAATGGCAAACGTCGCGCGACGTTCGCGAACATTCGGCGAGCGCGAACAGTCGATGTTCGCGCGAACAAGTTCGCCGGCGAACAGTCCGCAACATCCCTAGCTGTGGCCTCATCAAATAGGAGGGCTCCTTTTAAAATGTAAGTGCAGTGTAAAATGGAAAGTGCAATTTCGCACTTAATTCACCTTCTATTTTTTCCCTGCATAATTCTAGTATAATTCAGTCATATCCTTTAGAATGAGTGCAACTGTAGGAGCACATTTTGAAGAATCGGACATCAATGTAACCTCTGCCCATGATCCTGTAGACCTGAATATGCTGCACCTATCGACACATCTAGTAGTGGAAACAATGGAACAATAGCTTCAAGGCCATGTCAGGCCAGCCTATTGGCCTAGACAACCTCACTTCACCCTGCCCCCCACCCATATGAGCACATGTTTGTTATGACAGCGGGGGATGGGGTGGAGAGATCGGGCAGAGGAGAAGAGCAGGCAGGACTGGGGGACATGAGAGACAGGACTAGAGGTACGTGCCCAGCTCCCCTCCCCCCCAGCATTGCACCCTAGGCACATGCCTCATTTGCCTACCCCTAGTTCTGGCCCTGAGTAGTTGGGACAAAAGCACTAATACTGTTCCAAATTGCATGCAAGCACATTGGACTCACACATCAGGATCACGGCCTTTGCCAAGTGGAAGCTTTCCCTTTAAGGTGTAGTGCAACTACAACACACAGGCTACTGTACATAAAAATAGATTGATTGGATGCCAAAGGTTCTTTTGATGAAAACAAACTGATGGTTTTATTGTACAAAGAACAATAAGTATTGACCACAGGTTTACTCACGTATGAGGATGGTGTAACAATCACAGAGGAAGGTAGATAGAGGAGGATGATACAGCAATTACAGATATCACTCCCATAAATCAAATAGTCACGCTTACATCAATTCCCTCAGGCAGATACACATTTAAGTGGTCTGGATCCCATCCAGTGGAGTGGTTAGGGAAAAGAAGTCTAGCCTAACAACCTATCCGCTGTGGTCCCTTCACTAAGGGCATACAAGGAAGCCTGTTGGGAAGCTACTCCCTGCTATTATTCTTGATGGAGCACACACCTTTCTATATAAGCTGTCTATTTTACTACTAGAGAGTCTATTAAATAAACTACCCTGTGCTTGTTAACCTCGTTCACGGGGTTTCCTGGTCCCCGACTTAATCTCTAACGGTACAGGTCCCTTTAGGGCGGTGGCTTAGCTGGGCCTTGGTGAACCCAGGCTCAATGAGCACAACCAGTAGGATAGGACACCAGCAGCCAGTGGCGGAACTACCGGGGGCGCAGGGGGTGTGAGCGGCCAGGGCCCGCACCCCCTCAGGGCCCCCTGGCAGTCCGTTCGCCGCTGAAAATGCGGCCAAATGCGGCCATACGGAGGGGGGTGGGGCCCGGCTGCGCATCACGCACCAGGGCCCGCCCCCCTCCAGGATTGCTGCTGCCAGCAGCCAAAGAGTAAGATCCATCCCTTTCCAAACACTATATGGAAGTGTGGCAGGAATTGGTCATTACACCCTTGACTGATGTGAAAATGAAAATACTTAAGTAGATACATAGGGGCAGATTCACTAAAGGGCGAAGTGACTAACGATGGCGAAAATTCACCAGCATGACGTGATTTCGGCACATCGCCAATTTACTAATGGTAGCTGGTGTAATTTGCCAAGGAGATAAATTCTGGCGCAACGCCAGGCGAATTTACGGTCTGGCGAAAGAGCGTTATTACGCATATTCACTAAGTTTTTGATTTTACTGACCCTTACCTCTGTCGCCAGACTTGCCTTCACCACCAAAGACCAGGCGAAGTGCAATAGAGTAGATAGGAGTTCCTCAAAAAAAAGTTTAAAATTTTCACAAGGGGCTCAGTCTAGTCAGGGACTGCTTCAAAGAGTTAAGGTTTTTGCGCAAGGTTTTTATTTTATGATTTATGTTTGTTTGCTACAGTGTTCATCCCTTGTGCAAAATTGACATTTTGTTTAAAAGTGAGGAAATAAACCCGTGTTTTCCTTGGAAGTCAGTGTGTCTAATTGCTGCTTTGTCCTATGCTGCCTGCCCACCATTGACTAATCACCCCAAAATTTTCATGTGCAAGATGCCAGTTTGCCACAATATTCACACATCTTTTTCTAGTGTATAGTGGATAGAGCCCAGATTTATGTAGTTCAGATGTAAAGTTTGTTTAAACAAAAGTCTATGGTGGCCTTGTATTGGTTCCAGGTTCTGTATTTATGAGAACATAATTTCGTAAAATGACTTTTTAACCAAGAAGCCTAATACAGTATATTGAAAAGTTTCCATTTATAGTAATCTTTTCACCGATTACCTGAGTCAAATTCCCAGCATAGATATAAAATGCCCTGTATTTCTCTGTTCAAGGTCATATTCGGCACATGCAGATCAAAACAAAATTCCATAGGTCATAGATTCTGTATTTTTTTTCGTTATCCATATATTTTTGCATGCATCACGGAGATTGTAAAGGTTACAATGGTACATTTCCAGATGTGCTTATTTCACATAAAATAACAGGCGTACACAGCGATGACATTTTTGAAGTTTTATCATTTTACTGCTCCAATGCATATTTTATTATTAAAGTTATTTTAAAACAAGGTTGTGTTTCAAGTGCTTAGGAGAATTTTGAAAGTGAGCTTTGAATGTTTTATTGCATTTTGAGGCAAATGTATATGTGCTGGCTGGTTCATATTTATAGTATAGCACCAAAAACAAATCCAAATTCTGAGATAACTCTTTTGGAAGCTGCGAGGACCAAAACACATATTTCACCATTTCTACTAAATACTTCTGCCAGACATTTGTGTATTTTTGATAATAAACCATGAATATAAGGAATTGTTTTAACAATGGCTCCACATTGATTCTATACATTTAAAGGCTAACTTGATCTTTCTATGATCAACTGTTTCAAAACAATAATCTGAATAATGTATATATTAGGGTTTAGCTGCTGTAAAATAATAACAATATTATGTTAGGGTTTATAGACATAGGGTGCCTTGTAATAAAATATGTAAACAGAATAAAAATTCACAAAGATATCAGTGTAAAAAACACATTTCACGTTGTAATAATGTTAATCACACCGTTTATTACGCTGTGGTGCAATTGGAGGTTTTAAGACCCATTTGAAATTGACCTAATTTAGTTGGTGCCATATAACTGCTGTTTTATTACATACACTGTGCATTGGTACTAATGACAAAATATGCAACCTTTTTTCAATCACATAAAAATAAAAACAAAAGTGACACACTCATGATCAGCAGTAGTGCTGTAAATAGTGTGAGAATCTTCCCCGCAAATTTTTTTTTCAAAGGGCCTGATGCACAGTGAAACTTACCAGGCCAAAACTACCTACTCCTTTACACTATGCTGCAACTGTTCTAATAGAAAATAAGGCTCACACGTAGTGATGGGCAAATAAATTCGTCAGGCCCGAATTTGCAGCAAATATACACATTTCGCCGCCGGTAAATAAATTTGCAAAACTGCAGCAAAAATTCGCCAGTGAAAAATTTGCTGCATGAAAAAAATTCAGGAGCACGTCAAAATTATTCAGACGCCCATTGACTTTAATGCACTTGGACAAAATAGGAGTACGTCTAAAAATTGCTGTGGGCATCGAAATTGACGCACGTCAAAATAATTTTGACGCCAATTGACTATTTACAATTGATAATGTGTTTGGCAAATTTTTCGCCATTTCGCGAATCACTACTCAACTAAACTACATGTTGCCAATTTCTTACAAACATGGCTTCCAGATGTCAGCATTTTTTTCTTGTTGGAAAAAAAAGGTATGGCAAAATTCTAGCAAGGATTCACAAACATTTCCTCAGTTAGCAAAAATGCAAATTTCAATGCAAAACTGTACCTGGCAAAAACCTTTACTCATCCCTAGTATTGAAGGTTACCATTTATCGTGCAGTAGCTTGTATTATTACACAGCAGTAAATAGTGATTGAAGTTTATCAGAGCACAAGTCACATGACTTGGGGCAGCTGGGAAATTAACAATATGTCTGGCCTCATGTCAGATTTCAAAATTGAATATAACAAAATCTGTTTGTTCTTTTCAAAAATGGATTTCAGTGCAGAATTCTGCTGGATGCGTTTTTAACTGATGCGTTTTGAAAAATACATGTTTTCCCATGACAGTATGCCTTTAAGAGGCAGATTTATCAAGGGTCGAATTTCGAGTTCATGGGAGTTATTTTTAACTCGAAATTCGACCAACTGCAATTTATTAAAAAAATAAAAAAATTTGTACTTAGGTGAATATGATTAAATCACATATTCAAATAGAATTTAAATTGAATTTGATTCTAGTTTTTTCCGATTCTAGTTTTCTCAGAAAAAAACTAGATTTTCAGGAAGGCAGCAAACAACTCCAATTTGATCCCATGATGTACTCCATAGGCTAAAACAGCAATTCAGCAGGTTTAAGGTGGTGAATAGTTTAATTTGAATTCTTAAAGGGCCAGTGTATGATACATTTTGAAAATCGAATTCGAATTTTAACAATTCCCTAGTCATATTTGACAGTTTTGGGCATAAAAAACGTGAAAATTCAAATTTTCACTTCGACCCTTTATAAATCTGCTCCTAAAAGTGGTTCAATAAGATCAGCGCATCTCCTATTGACTTCTATAGCACCTCGAAAACTTTTTCTTGGAGAAGTTTGGTGTTTTTCTGTTTTTTTCACTTAAAAAATTTTGAGTTTTTAAAGCTATTAAGAAATATAGGGAAAACACAATTTTTTGAGATTTGTGGAAAACATAGTATTTTGATTGTTAGTAAATGGGCCCTTTAATCATGCTGGGGGCTCAGTCTGGATTTCAGTGCCACCCATTCTTGCATATTATAAAAAATATTTATATCAGACATGCATAAAGCAAAACAATTTTCATAACAAAGAAACATATATTGATAGGCACATATTATTTGTGATAACATTTATTACAATCCCCATCCCCCAACACAATTTTACCTTCAAGAACTTCAGTAGCTTTATTTTGTTTATTTTTGTACATGATTTCCCTGAGTACTGTATAAACATTTACTAACAAAATAAAAACTGGTTGAAATACCTGTAGAATGAAATATAAATTGTAAGGCACCTTGAGAAAATATGAAACCAATTTAGAGTTCTGCATTACTAACTATCCCATGAGAAATAAAATGTAAGGTATTGGAAAATATATTGCTTTACGGGTCTGGAAATATATTTAATATTATTAGCAATACACTTCAGCATGTTCTTTACTGCAATAACAATAAAAATACCATATATTTTAAAGTGTCACAATATATTCTAAATATAAGCCTCAATAAAGAAGCATAGGGCCTCATTTCCAAATACATTACCTTGCATTTGAAAATGGTTTTTAGCTACATATTTAAAACAGCAGGTCGCACGACACTTGTGCTAATCCATTGTTAAACACTTTCCTACATTCATAATGTTTTTCTTTCAGCTTAACAGAATCAAGTTTCTAATCGCAGCAGAAAGAATGTAATATTCATGCCAATGTCATATGTTTTTATTTATAAACAGATGCAATTACCGAGCAAAATGCCCAGAAGGTGTTAACATTAACTTTACACATAAAGTGAGCTAAATACTAAACCTAAAATATATTGAAACGGGCAAAGGAATTAACAATTTATACTTTTGAATTAGATGCATCTAAATATTCAAATAAACATAGAAGCCAAGGTAAATAAAAAAAGGTTACAAAATGAGGCCCATTTATGAAAAAGTCGAATTTTAGTGGTATTAGAGCTTTTTGAAACCATAATTAAACTCTGCTTCTATAAAATTATGAATGCAATGAAAGTTATTAAAAGATCCAAACATAAAAAGTATAGATGGTCAAAAGTGCAAAAAAAACTTTGAAACCTATAAAAATTTTAGTTTTTCGCGATTCTTAAAAATAAGAATAAGAATGTTAGTAAATAGGCCCCAATATGTCTGTCTGGATCTGTGCCTTGTGTTGACTTTTGGTTCTGAGTCAGGCTTGTTCCTATTTTTGAATAATCTTCTAGTTTTTGTCCTTTCTAGTTATGTAATTTCTGGTACCCTTTGCTTGCCCCTATGGGAGTACCTGAATTCTCATGCTGTAAGATCTGGCAGCAACCAAGTAACCTGAAGACCAAGTCGTCTGAAGAGCACTCCTAGACCCTTTGGTTTGACTTAAAGGGATCCTGTCATCGGAAAACATGTTTTTTTCAGTTAATAATGTTACTCCTGCAGAATTCTGCACTGAAATCCATTTCTCAAAAGAGCAGACAGATTTTTTTATATTCAGTTTTGAAATCTGACATGGGGCTAGACATTTTGTCAATTTCCCAGCTGCCCCTGGTCATGTGACTTGTGCCTGCACTTTAGGAGAGAACTGCTTTCTGGCAGGCTGCTGTTTTTCCTTCTCAATGTAACTGAATGTGTCTCAGTGGGACATGGGTTTTTACTATTAAGTGCTGTTCTTAGATCTACCACGCAGCTGTTATCTTGTGTTAGCGAGCTGCTATCTGGTTACCTTCCCATTGTTCCTTTGTTTGGCTGCTGGGGGGAAAAGGGTGGGGGGTGATATCACTCCAACTTGCAGTACAGCAGTAAAGGGTGATTGAAGTTAATCAGAGCACAAGTCACATGACAGCTGGGAAATTACATATATGGCTAGCCCCTTGATGTTGCGCCTTAAAGCAGGTGCTTATTTTTGAATTCCAGGTTTGGAGGCAAGTTTTGGTTGCATAAAAACCATGTGTACTGCCAAACAGAGTCTCGTGTAGGCTGCCAGTCCACATAGGGCCACCAATAGTCAATTACAGTCCATAATTGCCACTCCTAGGAACTTTTTTCAAACTTGAGTTGCTCTCCAACTTTTTTTGAATGTGGCTCATGGGTAAAAAAGGTTGGGGATCCCTGCTCTAGATCAATTTAAGATAGCAGATATTAATCTGACACTGATTTTAGGCATCAAGAGGTTTCATTTTAAGGTCCCAGTTATTTATTGTTTCAGCTTTATTTTTTAAGTATTTTTATATATAATGAGTGAAACACATCATTGCTGAGTATAGCATTGCTGAGTATTTCTGCTACAGCCATTACATGATATGAAATACTGTAAACATAGCCCATGATTCAGACATTATGACATGAATCAGCCAGCACATACATATCAAGGTAATTCATGTGAAAGAGTTACTGAATCAAAGCACACATAATGTTGTATTTTTATATATAATGAGTGAAACACATCATTGCTGAGTATAGCATTGCTGAGTATTTCTGCTACAGCCATTACATGATATGAAATACTGTAAACATAGCCCATGATTCAGACATTATGACATGAATCAGCCAGCACATACATATCAAGGTAATTCATGTGAAAGAGTTACAGAATCAAAGCACACATAATGTTGTGTCCTTTAGACTGGCTTTAATCACAGGCCTTATCTTAGGGAACCAATAAAAATGTGAAGCTGTCATCTCAATATACAGATGAAGCCACTTGGATTTGTGAGTTAAATGCGTCATGACTCAGGGGTAATTGAAGAAACTGTGTTATCTTAAGTCATCTTAACTCATTTAATGCATTTAACCTTTTCATTAGCATACCAAAGCTCCATTGTTCACAATGGTGAATGCTTTAATTAGATGGGATGTTGTGACGCAGTTTTCTGTGTTAAATGAGATAAATGGGATATCTGTGTTTAGTTATTCTGTGTCAAACAGACAAACCAAAGTGGCTGCATCTGTACTATACTTTGCTGCCAAAGAAAAGTTAAATAGAGTACTGCTCTGGAGACATTTATTCATTGTATTTAGCATTCTGGCCAATATTTTTTTCCTTTACTAAGTCACATCATGAATATGTATTTAAATTTAAGACAAAAACAAGCCATAGTCATGAAACATGCTTTCAACTTACACTAGACTTAAACAAAAGACATCTAGATACTTATGTTAATAAATGGTAAGGGATAGCATGACAATTATATTGAACAGGAGATTATAATTAAATCTTTTATTTAGTCCTTTGTTTTAAGCAAATATGATAGCCAGGTACAGACTTTTCATATGACATGATCAGCTTTATTAATAAAAAAATATCAGCCCAGTTTATGTGCAAAGTTTCACAACATTGGTTACTATAAAAGAGAGATTTATACTAGCTTCCTACCTATTTGGAAATGCCTGGCTGATATAAGAAAGTTTAACAAAGGCAAACTAAATAGACGTGCTGCATTTTAAGTAGTATAATAACACTTGAAATCTGAAGCTGTAAAGGAACACATTTGAAAAATTGCCCAACCTCATTAAAATTTGAGTATAAAAAGAAACTGCTATTTTAATGGAAATGAATAACCATATATTTTTACAGAAAACACTTGTGGGGGGATAACCAGGAAAATGTCATAATGATGGCCTATTCATAATATATTTCAAAATAAAGACAGAAAATATCCTCCAAAACAGAAAGAAATTAAAAATAATTTTCTAATTCCTCAGTTTTCCTGGAGTATTTTGAAGAGAGGGCCTTGTTGCCAGGAGCTTACACTCTAAAATGTAAAGTATGATACTGTAACTAGTACTAATAACCACATTTTTAAGACACCTATGGATATGTTAATTTCATAAATTTGTGACAGCTTAAAAATATCCCAGGAGACTCATTATTCTTAAAATATTAGTAGTAAACCCTTTTTAGTGTTACCATCTTCACAGCTTAATGCCTTATCACATAATAAATGTTTTCTTAATTAACACAAATGTTAGATCTGTCATTTACGTTTCCAAATAATATGTACAGCAGGAAACATTCAGGAAGTAATGACAGGACTTAAAAGTAAAAAAATGTTTTTATAAATGTACATTCCTGTTATAATTCATCAGGGATTCATTCAAGTGAAACACTTTCTCCTGCGTTTTGTTGGCTGCACTGTTACTGTCGAAATGGCCTTTCCATTGTTTATAGTAAATGATTCAGTATAGTTTTACAGCATGTTGTGCCCTTATTATAAACCTTCCTAGTTGTAAAAGAAATTAAGCAAACTTGGAGCACTGAAAAATATACACGATTACTCTCTAGGGAAGATGTATAATAAAATCAGAAATGCAAAAAGGGCTGCACTCTTGCCAAATACATTCATTATGCTAGGTGGCATCTGACTTTCCTCTACCTTTTTGTGTTCTTTGTGTTCTCTGAGGTCAAAGCAGTTACACAAGTGCAAAGAGCCTCTGTGTCTTTGTAATTGTTTTTTAAAATTATTCATAAGGGAAAAGATACACTTGTTTTCATTGCATTTCATAATACTATGAGTCTGTGCCAGCATCATTTTATGTGAAACAGATCTTGACAGGCTAATTAAATTGCCTTTTATGAGGAGGTGAGCAGGAACCTTGACTCTGGAATAGCAGTGGATGTGATCTACTTAGACTTTGCTAAAGCTTTGGATACAGTATCACACAGAAGGTTAATTGTTAAATTAAAGAATAATGGCCTGGGACATGGTATTTGTACTTCGATAGAGAACTAGATGAAGGATAGAATACAAAGAGTGGTGGTAAATGGAACATTTTCTAATTGGACCAGTATTGTTAGTGGAGTTCCACAGGGCTCTGTCCTTTGCTTTTTAACTTGTTTTTTGACCTAGAGGTGGGCATTGAAAGTACTGTTTCTATCTTTGCTGCTGACACTTGTGCAGGATGCTGCTACTTTGCAGAGTAATTTGACTAAATTGGTAAAATGGGCCACAAAATGGAAAATGAGGTTCAATGTTGACAAATGCAAGGTTCCGCACTTTGGTAAAAATATTATAAATGAGATCTATACACTACATGGCAGTTTGTTGGGGGTTTCTTTAATTGATAAGGATCTGTGAATTTTTGTAGATAAGTTGTTTAATTCCAGATAGTGTCATTCTCTGGATACTGAAACAAAAAAGTATTGTCTTGCATAAAAAAAAGAGTATGAAAACATAATTTTGCCTCTTTATAGGTAACTGGTAATGCCTCACCTTGAATATGCAGTGCAGTTTAGGATATATATATATATATATATATATATATATATATATATATATATATATATATATATATATTGTGGTGAGGTCACTACTAGGATACCTGGGAAAGTCCAGGACGGAGCTTATTTATGCCCCAGGTTCCTAACAGAGTGGTTCCGGGACTGCTAGTCCAGCCCGGGTGTTTTGAGTTGTCCTGAGGTATTTCAGGTAGTTAGTTAAAAAGGCAGCTCAAGCCAGAGTGGAGAGTTCCTGGCTGGGAAAAATACACTGCCTGTGTGAGAGGGATTGAAATAACCAAAAGGTTTGGGATTTTGTATATTCCTGTATGTTCTTTGTTTTGGGGAGACAGGCAGTAGGCCTTCTCCTGGTTAGTTAGGAAAACTGACCTGTATTAGTTAGAAGCCCATTAAGTGGCAAGGATTTTATTTTGAATTGTTTGTTTTGTTTATTTTTGCTGCAAGAGACAATAAACTGGCAAAAAGAGACTATACTCTCATGAGTGGTGCTTGTGCTGTGGGCACAAAAAAATGAAAAATTAAAAAAAAGGAAATTAAAGTCCATTATTGACTGACCAGTGTTCCTGATTGTGCATGTTTGGGGGAGGGCTGCTGATCAGTATTACAGATGAAGCCACTTGTGTTAAATGCATCATGACTAGGGATTAATTGAAGAAACTGTGTTATCTGAAGAGATCCTAACTCATTTAATGCATTTAACCTTTTCATTAGCATACCGAAGCACCATTGTTCACAATGGTGAATGCTTCAATTAGATGGGATGCTGTGATGCAATTTTCTGTTTTAAATGGGATAAGTGGGATATCTGTGTTTAGTTATTCTGTGTCAAACACATAAACCAAAGTGGCTTCATCTGTACTCCTCAGATCACAGACGACTCCAATGTGCAATGACATCACCATAAGTTTTCACAGAAATCTTGCAAGATCTCCATGGCCAGTTCTGAATTCCAAGCACTGTGCTCACAGTTAGAGAGAGGTGAATGAGCCACTGCAAGGTAGTTATCCCAGATATATCCATTCTTTCCCAGTTACTTCATTTGTAGAATAAATGACTGACGTGATGCGAACTATGCAACAAGTGCTTTATTAGCCCACACAACTAGTGATGGCCGAATTTCCATGTTTCGGTGCCAACAAATAAATTCTCTAATTTGCAGCGAAAATTCAACAGAGTCAAAGATTAACGGTTGTCCTTTGACTTTAATTGGTGCCGGTGTCAACTATTTTTACGCCAGCGAATTGTCGTTGCGTCAAATTCCAAGCTTTCTTCTTTGCCCATTTTGCGAGTTTCGCAGGAAATTCTTGAATTTTGTGGTGAAGCAAAACGAGACAAATTCTCCCATCACTACACGCAACATATTTAAAGTTAAAGGGACCCTTCTTGTGAAATGTGTGATGTAATGTCTTTACTAGTGTGATGTAATCCTTTTTGACACCCATAGACTTTAATGGGCGTCTGCGACATTTCGCCGGCGGCAAATTTTTGGCAAAACGAAACGGGTCAAATTCGCCCATCCCTGGTCTTTACTGCTCTGTGTATGTGTCACATCAACACAATTGCAGTATTGAGCTGCTCTAATTAAATGTATGTTTGCAAATGCAAGGAGTCTGACTGGTAAAATGGGAGAGCTGGAGGTGTTGGAAGGAAAATATGATGTGATTGGTGTGGCCGAAACATGGCTGAATGAGTCGCATGACTGGGCAGTAAATATCAGTGGCTATACTTTGTTTCGGAGGGACAGAGGCAATAGAAAAGGAGGAGGGGTATGTCTGTTAGGCAGGATTTAAAAGCTCATATAAAGGAGGAGGTTATGTTAGAAAATGAGGGGGCAGAAGTCGTATGGGTGAAGTTCTTCACCAATTGTAAAGAATCCAGCAAATTGATTGTAGGAGTATGCTATAGACCCCCTAATGTAAGTGAAGAGGAAGAGACAAAGCTCCTAATGCAAATAGAAAAGGCTGCTAGTTTAGGTCAAGTAATGAGAATGGGGGATTTTAATTACCCAGATATTGACTGGAGCAACGGTACTGCTAGATCAATTAATGGGAACAAGTTTATAAACTTATTGCACGTCAAGTTGTTGAGGAACCTACCAGAAAAAATGCTATTCTTGATTTAGTGATCTCAAATGACCCAGAACTTATAGCAAATGTGCAAGTCATTGAACCTCTGGGTAATAATGACCATAATGTTATATCTTTTAATGTCTGGTGAAAAAAACAACAATATGCTGGGGCAACAAAAACCATGAATTTTGGAAAAGCTAATTTTAGTGCCTTGAGGGCTGCCCTACAGAGCATTGATTGGGGCATTAGGTTTTCAGCTAAAAACACAGAACAGAAATGGTTGTCCTTTAAAATGATATTAAATCATTACTGTTCTCAATTTATTCCCTTAAGGACTAAACATAGAAGCTCTAAGAATCATCCTGTGTGGCTTAATACAGAAGTAAAAAAGTTAATGGGAAAGAAGAGAAAGGCATTTAAAAACTACAAATCTGTAGGGACAGAAGCTGCATTTAATGAATATAAACACTGTAATAAATGTTGTAAATCAGCAATCCGGAAGGCTAAGAAAAGAAATGAAGAGTTAATTGCGGTGGAGGTGAAAACTAACCCTAAAAAGTTTTTTTAAATATATTAATAGTAAAAAGATGCAAGTTGAGAGTGTTGCTCCATTAAATAATGGTATCAGTATGGTTGTAACAGATACAGAAAAGGCAAATGTGTTAAATCAGTTCTTTTCTTCAGTGTATACAATAGAGGAGTCTGGGTTCACAAGCTCACTTTATAACTGCATGAATGGTTCAGCTCAATCTAGTCAGTGGCTGACTCAGGATATGATTCAAAAAGCTTTAATAAAAATTAATGTAAAACAAGGCTCCAGGACATCTGTGGTGCGCAAATTATTTGAAGGCTTGTTAAGGGATAACATTCAAAATTTTGTCCTAGTGAATGACATTATGAGCAACAATCAGCATGGCTTTATGAAGGATAGGTCATGTCAGACGAATTTAATTGCATTTTATGATGTTTTAAGTAAGATTCTGGACAGTGGGGGGCAGTAGATGTGATCTATTTGGATTTTGCCAAAGTGTTTAATACTGTGCCCCACAAACGACTGCTTTCTGTTGGGCTTAATGAAGTCGTTTGCACATGGATAGGAAACTGGCTACAGAATCGGGTACAGAGGGTGGTTGTTAATGGGACATTCTCTACTTGGAGTAAGGTTCTTGGTGGGGTCCCCCAGGGCTCAGTATTGGGTCCACTTTTATTTATCTTGTTCATTAATGACTTAGGGGAGGGTGTTGTAAGTAATGTCTCAGTGTTTGCAGATGACACAAAATTATCCAGCCCAATTAATTCCATCCAGGATGTGGCATCCTTGCAACATGATCTTGACAAACTGGCAATCTGGGCAGCTAAGTGGCAAATGAGATTCAATGTTGATAAATGTAAAGTCATGCACCTGGGATGTAAAAATATCCAAGCCACTTATACCCTGGGTCTGCACTAGGCAAATCCATTATGGAAAAGGACCTTGGAGTCCTTGTAGATGATAAACTTGGCTGTAGCAAGCAATGCCAGTCGGCAGCATCAAGAGCAAATAAGGTCTTGAGCTGTATTAAAAGGGGCACAGAGTCAAGGGAGGAGGGGGTCATTCTTCCACTGTATAGAGCACTTGTAAGGCCCCGTCTAGAATATGCCGTACAGTTTTGGTCTCCATCACTCAAACAGGACATTATTGTATTAGAGAAGGTACAGAGAAGGGCAACTAAGCTGGTAAAAGGTATTGAAAATCTTAGCTATGAGGAAAGACTGGCCAAATTGGGGATGTTCACGCTGGAGAAGAGGCTCTTAAGGGGTGATATGATGACTATGTATAAATATATAAGGGGATCATATAATAATCTCTCTAATGCTTTATTTACCAGTAGGTCTTTCCAGCTGACACAAGGTCACCCATTCCGATTAGAAGAAAAGAGGTTCCGCCTAAATATTCAGAAGGGGTTTTTTACAGTGAGAGCTGTGAAGATGTGGAATTCTCTCCCTGAATCAGTTGTACAGGTTGATACATAGATTTAAGAAGGGGGTTGGATGGCTTTTTAGCAAGTGAGGGAATACAGGGTTATGGGAAATAGCTCATAGTCCAAGTTGATCCAGGGACTAGTCCGATTGCCATTTTGGAGTCAGGAAGGAATTTTTCCCCCTCTAAGGCAAATTGGAGAGGCTTCAGATGGGTTTTTTTGCCTTCCTCTGGAACAACTGGCAGATAGGTAGTTAATAAAAAAAAAAAGGGTTGAACTCGATGGACATGTGTCTTTTTTCAACCTTACTTACTATGTTACTATGTAATAGTGTGTTAAATAATCCCTATGTTTGTACTACAATTAACATTGTAGTTGCTGATGTTGCTGTAATAGTACATCCATGTTACGGTCAATGCTGAAAACAAAGAGTGGAAATAGCAAAGGTGCTGGAAGTTATTTTTGATAGTGAAGAAGACAGAGGACCGACTGGTTGCATATCCAGGGTGAAAGGCATAGCACCCCAGACAGTTAAAAATGTAAGTGTCATGCGCAATTGCATTACAAATAAAAATAATAGAGTGAGCAATTTTCTCTAACCTTACTATCTACCTACTATCCAGTGCCAGGGTCACTTACTATAGATATAGTTGTTAGCAGTGCTATTATTCTTGTTAACAGTGATAATATGGCATGGCCCTAAACTATAAACTGCAGGTAAACTGACCCTGTTAACTCATAAGGACAATGCCCCTCCTTAGGTCAGTATTTAAATTAAAGAATGTCAACTTTGACTCATTAAATATTATGATGCCAAATACCTGATTGCATATACCTCTGAGGTAGTGTCCAGATGAGAGCCAAGTCCCATAAATCACATATTCTACATATTCATTGAGTTCTATGTAAAAGCAGACTAATAATTTATTTCAGCCTGATCATTCTGGAGTTCATTGTTAGACATAAATCCACCCATATGCTCAGTGACAAACTACAACTTTTGTCAATGTCACATAATATGGGCTGTTTTTCTGTCAGTGGAAATTTGCCGGCAAAGAGGCATTAGCCTCCCCAAACCAAAAAATGACCTTCCTATAGCTGTAATCCCCTAATTCAGAGCATTGTTGCTTAGCAAAAACATACCGTTTGAGAAAATGTTGGCAGAGACAAGTTAATGAATAAAAAAATATTTTATGAGAAAGTCAGGGGATTAGAGATATGTTTTCCCATACTCATGTACTATTTATAGAAAAATAATAACTCATTGTGGGAAAATGACTATGAAGATTTTCATTCATCCGGTCATAGTATATCTAGTATAGGTCAATCTAAAAACAACTGGACTTGCTGAGTAATCAATGAAGACGTTTCACTACTCATCCGAGCAGCTTCTTCAGTTCAACTGACTGGTGTGGGAAGTTCTTGGCATATAAACTCTTCCACTAATCCATTTACAATGGCACATTGTAACTCTTCAAAGAGGTGACAACTTAAAAGACAAGGGACACTCCTTTGAAGACAGCAAGGTCCAAATCTTGGATAAAGAAGACCGCTGGTTTGAACGAGGCGTGAAAGAGGCGATTCATGTCAAGGTGGAGAGACCATCTCTGAACAGAGGTGGGGCCTTCGACACCACCTGTCTGCTACATACAATGCTGTTCTAACACAGAATCAACACCTCTGTAAGTTTCTTCAGTTGTCACCTCTTTGAAGAGTTACAATGTGCCATTGTAAATGGATTAGTGGAAGAGTTTATATGCCAAGAACTTCCCACATCAGCCAGTTGAACTGAAGAAGCTGCTCGGATGAGAAGTGAAAAGTCTTCATTGATTACTCAGCAAGTCCAGTTGTTTTTTTTTTTTTTTTTTTTTTTAGATTGACCTATACTAGATATCATTGTGGGAAAATTGGCAGAATGCATAACACTACTGCTGTACCAAACCAGGCTGATTCTTAGTACAAAATTAGCATTTTATTAATCAAAGACTAATATTAGGTTAAAAATGCAGTCCAAAATCTTTAGGAATAAGTAATTCCATTAATATAATAAAAACGATAATGAAGGTTTGTGAAGAGATATAGTAAAGTAACCTATACTTATTGAGCATTCAGGATGCAGTTTAAAGTCATCTGTTTCTTCTCCACAGAAGCAAAATTTATACATGTGCAGGGGTAAATTTACTATTAGTGCCGATGCAACACTAAGGCAAACATTTTTACACAACTTGTGTACATTTTCAGGGACTAATGTATAAGCATTTAGTCTGATACAGTTGTTGCTACTGCAGGTGGATAATGTTAGCAACAGATTTCATCTTTTCTTTGTGGTGCTACATGGAAGTGGTGGTGTCCATGACATCAATGTAATTTCTGTGTGAAGGAACATCAATACCAATATGATGACAATCTGGAGTATGCCTTGGTTTGGCACAATATTTAAAATAAAATCATTTCAATGACCCAGGTCAATGCTCAAGTACAGGTCTTAATTTGTAAGTTCTTGGGTGTGCTGTAATTCATTATAATAAATATACCATTCCCAAAGAAAGTACCATAGTTATCCTGAAATCTGGCATTAAACTACTTAACCTTTAATAATAAATGTATCACTTTTTCAGTCCTGCTAGTGAATGCTTTATCAACATATTGATTATCTAAAAGCACAAATACAGCTGTGCACAGAGAAAATTATATTATATAAAAAGAATATTTTTTGAAATCTCAAATAGTTGTAATTTATCAAAGAAATCCCTCAAAAACATCAAGTATCCAAAGCATGTGCCCAAAAGAATGAATGCAAAAGAATGTGTCCACAAATATTCTGTAGATAATTTTTCTTACTTAAGTTTATTCTAGAAGGAAAAAAAATGCAGAAAAAAAGTGGTTCCACCAACTACATTCTACTGAAACTGCACTTAACAAAAGACTTGTATGACCTTTTGTTAGCTATATTTAAAGGCCAATTCTCCATAATAATACATATTGATGTCTCTGCTACTTTTGACACAGTGGACCATCATCTCCTCTGTGATATTGCACTTGGCATACAGGGGTAAAGCATTCTCCACAATCTGGTCATACCTGTCTAACCACTCCTTCTCTGTCTCTTTCTTGGAAATCTCCTCGCCATTTAAAATCTTGATAGGGGTACTTCAGACCTATGTTCTTGGGCTGGCTTCCACTATCAGACACTCAAATCAATCTGTTGTGTCTTGATCCCCTTCTTCATATATCAAGTCCTTGTGATTTTTTTAAAATGTGCTTAGACAATACAGAACTGATTGTATTCCCACACACCTGCTTCATTCTCAAATGCAAGGTCACTGTCTTGGACAAAAAACACCCCTTCTTTGTCATAAAACTACCAAAATACTTGATTCATTCATTTGTCCTGACTTTTGCAATCTTCTTCTTATTAAACCACCTTTGACATCCCCCTCATGTACAGGGTTTCCATTATACCTTAAAACTCATCTCTTTCCCAACATCTATACACAAATCTACTGTATTAACATCTTGCAGCTCCATTAAAAAAGTCATCTCCAGAATAACATGCCAACCTGCTCACATCACTTCATAATTTCATAATGATTCTTCCTTTCCTCACAATCATAACACTAACATTAATATTTTTCCACAAGCTGACTGTGGGCCCTTGGTGGCAGAACCTCCATTACTAAGGGGGTTATTTATCAAAGTCTGAATTTATCTCAATATTTTCTGCTACAAAATCCGATCAAATCTGCTCGGGTTTTTTACGCTTATTTAATATTGAATTTTCCCGAAAATTTGCTTTGTGGGTAAAAATCAGATTTCCAAGGTTTTTTTGGGATTTTTTCATCCGATTTTAATGAATTTCACAATTTTTTGGACTTTTTACCCGAAAACTCTGAAAACTTCGGGGTTTTGCACGAAACCCAGCGCACATCAAAAAATCATTGGGACTTCTTCCAGTGACTTATATGCAACCTCGACAAGTCTGAGATGCCGAATTTTCAGATTCAGACTTTTTTATCCTCAGGGTTTAATAAACTCCATAAATTCGTGATTTATTGAAAGTCTGATTTTATAACAAAAAAAATTGCATTCGGAGTTTAGTAAATAACCCCCTTAGTGTTTTTTTCTATACACAACTGACTAATATATTTGCACATTATAAATAAATGTAATACTAATAATACTCGTATAGAGATTACATTTGTACATGGCCCACATAGCTCAAAGATGCTATCAGGAAATTAATAATACTGCTGTAGTAAGCATCACTTAGCATTGCTTACTTTCACAAGAGACTGAAAAGATGTCAATGTAATATGCAGCATTTGCTGGCTCAATTAAAATATTTAATTAACACATGCCAACAATCTCAATACTTATAATAATAAAATAAATGCTCCAGGGATAACAGTTATTTGAGCTGACCTCTTCCACCACCAGTTTATAAATACAAACATAGAGTAAAGACAATAATACCTGTGTGATTGCATGCAGTGAGGTATACCTAATTTTTGATAGGGTGCTCAAGAGTCAAAAAAGAATCAGATGTTTCTAGACAATGTTTCGTCCTTCCTCATTTTAAATTCTGTTAATAATATGTTTGCCTCTACAATTATTTAATTTTCAAGGCATTTTCCAAAGCATGCCCCTGTTTATACTTTTGTCTTTATTGTTTTCCATAAGTCAGGTTACTCTCTTTTCAAATATAGTTGTACAATTTTTTTTTTATGGTCTATAAGCTGTACCTCGATTGACCTTTTTTTTTTGGAATGTAAACAGTATTTAACATGGATTTTAAATGTTGGTGCTTTTATGAGGTCAGTGTTAGTTCATGGAAAGTTCAAAAAAAGCTTTATTTCTTTTTATTACATCTACCCTTCTTTTTGCTTTGTGAGACTGAGGCTCATATTTGATCCACCGTGTACTGTCGGTCTGCGCAGCTGTGCAATTTCTGTATTCATTCATGTATAAATACTTGAATAAAAAATAATTTTTAATAATAGTTTTCTTGGATTCCTAGTCAGCCCAAAGTAGTACATTGAACTACAGTGTAATACATAATTTAAGCCCTATAATATTTTAATATCCTCTAGTGAAATCCCACTCTTAACAGACCTCATCCTGATTCATCCATGTTATTCCATATGCACAAATGTCTTATGGTTAAATATGATTAACTGTACATTGTTATTTGTTTTCTAATTATCATCTGTTCCTATTCCATCACTGAGTAGAGGGAACAAGATTAAACTTAATTTATCCTTTTTAGTGACTGCATCCTCTGTACAGGATAGGTGTAGTGGTCTCATTCATTGTACCACGGTAAAGTAAACGGTAAACAGTAAATGGATTTGAGGGGGTCAGAAAAAAAGACTCCTCATATTAAAATACTCTGAGGTTTAATGTGAACGCAAACATTGTTGTTGGCTTTCTAATTAATATTTAATTCTTTTTTTGGTGCTGGAAAGAGGGAATGTTGATCCCTGCACTTTTTGTACAGGTTAGGTATAGGGGGATCTCCTATGGACTCTCACAGCCTATCGAGGGGGTCAAAGGCAAGACTATTAAAAGTATTAGAGAGAGATATTGGGGACCTTACCATGACCGTTATTGGATGTAACAAACTAGTACCAATGTCTTATTTTTAAACTGCAAAAGGTTAAAGCATTTCATAATAATAAAGTTTTTTACTTTGTTTATGGAAGAATTACACCAGATTAATTTGTTTGTGTCTGTTTTATTGTAAGGCCACCTTTACGTTTGACACAAACCTAACAAGTTCTAGGACACATTCTTCACTCAAATCTGCTAAAATCTGTCAATGCAAAGTGATCAGCACAATTTTTCAAATATTTTTGAGGTATCTCTTAGAGATAAATGTACTACTGCCAAGATCAGTAATAGTAGGAGTGGTTATTTATTAAGTGGAAGAGACCTGCAAAGTCTAACTAGTGTCTTAAAGGACCAGTGACATAAAAACAATTTTTAAAAAAGTGTTTGTACTTAAGGAAAAAAAAACACTTTTAACTTTAAATTCGCAAAGTCTTTATTAAGAAATAACTTACCGATTCTCCGCTTGTGCTCCTCTTCAGAAACGGCGACAGGGCAACGATCCATCGTGCTGCACTCAATTTCTCCTCCCTGGCTATCTCCTATAGAAGGCAGGGAGGAGAAATCAAGCGCCGCACAATGGAGCGTCACCCAGTTGCAGTTTCTGAAGAGGAGCGCAAGCGGAGAATCCGTTTAGTTAAGTACAAACACATTTTTTTTATGTTACTGGTCTTTTAACTTGGCTAGCCTATATAAGGTAAGTAAAAATGGTGCCAAAATTAGTCAGTAAGCAGACCTACATATGATAAATTGAGCTACATATATAATTTAAAATGTCATCATCACCTTCTGCAACTGCTTCCAAATGGGGATTAACACTATTGTTTTCATTTTATATTGGCAACAATTGTTTATTTTAATCATAGGGGATTGTAGTTTATTCTATACACACCCCTGGGTTTAATACATTCAGACTTCCATTTGGCAGAAAGATAAAACAAACATATGCTTTATTCAGTGGATAGGTGTTACAGCACAATTTCCAGATCAACAGTATTTGGCAGTTGTTTATTTTAGAAGACCTTCTAAGCTACCATAGCAGTCATTATTGCTTTGTAATCTTGGATCATTACTTCATAATACAGATGAAGCCACTTGGATTTGTGAGTTAAATGCGTCATGACTCAGGGGTAATTGAAGAAACTGTGTTATCTTAAGTCATCTTAACTCATTTAATGCATTTAACCTTTTCATTAGCATACCAAAGCTCCATTGTTCACAATGGTGAATGCTTTAATTAGATGGGATGTTGTGACGCAGTTTTCTGTGTTAAATGAGATAAATGGGATATCTGTGTTTAGTTATTCTGTGTCAAACAGACAAACCAAAGTGGCTGCATCTGTAATTCCAAAACACATTTAAATGTGTCTGTGTGGTCAAAATTGTTTCCATCACACGTCTATACATTATTTAGAAGAAAAAATCCACTGGCACATGGAAGCCACAGACAACTGAACAGATGCCTATTCTAAAGCGTATAATGTGTTTGCAGAATGAGTTTTTATTAAACAAAACCAGCAGCTGAAGTACATTTTTTTTAAAGATGGAATTTGTTTTTTTCAAATTGTTATGACTCGAGGGAGCTCATGATTTATAAAATGGCAGTGCCATTGATTAAAGAAGACCTGTCATCCCAAGGAATAACTTAAAATCCTATTTCATTGTCTTAGTCAAGCAAAATATACTTTGCGTACATTATATGCATTTTTAAAATCTTGTTTCCCTCATTATTTTGGAATACATAATTAGAGCCTACAGACAGGCGCCAGTTTGTGTTATTAAGGCAAGCTTTGCATTATCCTGAAACTCTAATGCCCATGCATTGCCTACGCAATTATAGTACATGTATTGGACCTGTTATCCAGAATGCTCAGGACCTACGGTTTTCCGGATAACAGATTTTTCTGTAATTTGGAACTTCATATCGAAAGTCTACTAGAAAATTATGTAAACATTAGATAAACTCAATAGGCGGGGTTTTCCTCCAATAAGGATTAATTATATCTTAGTTTGGATCCCTTACAAGGTTCTGTTTTATTATTAGAGAGAAAATCATTTTTAAAAATTTGAATTATTTGGATAAAATGGAGTCTATGGGAGACAGCCTTTCTGTAATTCGGTGCTTTCTGGAAAACGGGATTCTGGATAACGATTTCTATAGCTTTACAGGAAAGATTTCAGAAAGGGGGATAGAGGTGGAGAAGGTAAATATGATTGGCAGCTGAGGTTTTTAAATTAATTTACAACAGGTATGCATGTTTTATTAAATAAATTGTTTTATGCTTAATTTGACAAGGACTTCTGTTCTACAGCTTTTTATGTCTGGGTGACAGGTCACCTTTAAGTGGGATCTGACTACGTTTGTAATAGGAGCTGATATAATACATAATACTAATGTTATGAATGGGATCTGCCATATTTGTAACTATATGATATACAAACAAAAAATATATCCACAAGCTTTAAATCACATTGGCACTTTCATGTTGCAATTCATTAAATCTCTTAAAGTTGCATTTCTGACACAATCTAAAACATGCTGGAAACCTGGTCCAAGAGTGTCCAAGAGAGAGAGTCCAAGTTGTGTTAGATACATTTGCACAGGGAAAAATCACTATTTCTGTAGAAAGCAAATTGTACAGTCTTAATATACATAAATGCTGGATTTAGTTTCTCGTTCATTTGAAAATGAATAAGAAAAAATATAGTGTCAAAAAAATAAATAAAGACAATGGGCTCTATTAAATTCAATGTACAATATGATTTCGTATAAGTTAGACTTTTCGTATGTCCACTATACAATTCATTGTGATAAATACTTATATCATTAACCAATATATCTTTCCATGACCTATTCTCTACCTAACGGCCCATTGAAAGCCGGGAACACTTACTCTTTGCAATTCGATTCAACACAAAAATGATTACTGAAGTCTTTTGCATTATCTTTCGGTTTTACTTATGTCTCCTTGAATTTTTGAAAATGCTCTTTTTCCTATAGTTAAGAGCTTTTCTACCTTTTTCTGTCTTCTATTGCAACTAACGCAATATATATTTCATTAACAAAAGTACTTTCAAATGTTCTATTGTTTGATAAAAAATATCTATTCCAAATATATGACCTATTTGCCTTATTTTTATTTATTCCATTTTCATTCATGTCCTTTTTTTTTAAATACGCGTGTTTGTATAACACTTCACTAGTACTACAGCACGTTATTTTTTTTGGACTCTAGCAAAGATCTAGCATTTGAAACACCAGACTGCAAGTTGACTTGGAAAGAGCCTTACATAAACTCCAATTTGTATTCAGCTAATAACACTAGAATGTTCAACGTCACCTATATGTTAACGAAAACAAATCCACACAAATCCTAACCTGCCATTTTCTGGCAGCTTTCAGTCATCAGAAGGTCAATAGAAAATGCCAATAGAAAATGTTCATAGAAATCTTAGGCAGTGTTGACCTTTAGAGGGTAACCAGAACTTATGTTTCACATAAAAAAATGTATGACCTTGACATGTGTTGTATTTAAGTGATTCTAGACGAATGTAGAATGTCGCATGTTAAGTTGGGCTTGATTTGTAAAATCTAAGTTGCTTGCATTGACAATTCTTTATCACAAATAATTGAATTAGGTAAAATTGTAAGCAAAGCTTTACTTTATTACACATTTAGCCCACTGAATTGAATCAAGCCCAATGTACCTAAGGCCGCTATTGTAGCCTACTTCTAGTAAATATGAAATGCCAAATGCCCATAAAGGTGCCCCCTCAAGCATACTTTTCTTCATCCCATATTAAAGGGGGTTTATGTTGGCTATATGGCAATGAGAAATATGAGCTCCATGATATACCTTTATGTGATATGGTGGCTTACCAAATTTATGGTTATAACTTTGTAACTAAAAGCCCCTGTTTTTGAAAATACTTGCTTAAATAAATGGCTAGTTAAACAGAGACCTAGGGATGTGCATTGATCAATACCCTCCCTTTTGTATGCTTGTAGTTTTTCCATTTGCTAAAGATTAAATTTTGCTTTTTATTGTTGTTTAAAATTGGCAAAATGTATTCAACATTCCTGATGATACCAAATGTAAATTGCATGTAACTCATGATTTTTATTTTCCTAATTTTTATTTGCAATGTTATGTAATCTTTTTCATCATCATCATAATTTATTTATATAGAGTCAGAAACTTGCCCAGCTCTTAACATGCTCCTCCAAACAGGTGCGTCTAAAGAGAGCATATGAAGATTTGAAATGATGGGAAGAGTCTAAGAGCTTGGGGCAGGGAGTTCCAGAGACAGGCAGAAGCTCAAAAGCAGTCTTGCAGTCGGAAGTGGGATGAAGTGAAGAAAGGTCAGAAGCAGAGCATATGTTTCATGAAGCATGAATTTTAATATCAAAGCTTATACAGTATATAGAAACTTTTTCAATATTGTCAAGAGCCTTGGATGCAAGCATTGGTAATCTGAATTTGATTCAATAAGAGATTGGGAACTAGGGGAAAGGAAATTTTAGCAGCAGTGTTTTTACTTTTTGTAATGTGCTCAAAAACAGAATTTCACAGTGGTAGATTCTCTGTTGTTAGAACATGTGACCATAATATGAACTGCACATGTATTTAGCATGTTCTAATATTTAATTAGAAAAACTGGTCAGTTCTACACGGTCAAAATGTTTACAGTTCTTAATAAGACCCATTTCCCATCATCCCTGAATACTAAAAAAATCAGAGACATGTTGCTGAGCACCTGATAATTCTACCCAAACAGTTTTAAAGGCATTAAGTAATAGGTCAAACATTCTGGTAAATACTGCTGATGCATTCTAAAAATAATTTCATGGCTACTGGCTAAAGCTATTCCAAACACAAATGGAAGCAAATAGCATTTACACTGAATACACATTATTTGACATTCTACTATACAATAGCCATGACCATATCAATTATTGTTTAAACCTTTGGATTTGCAACAGTTCCGCAGATGTTTGTTGCTCCAAAGGCAGTAGAATACATTAATGTGCAATTTTCCAAAAAGTAATCTAAAACATAAATCTAAAGATTTTAAGTAGTTTGGCATTTTGTATTTTTAGTCATTTTTCTTTGCTTAAGCATTTGGCAAATATTTTGAAAAGCCGTCAGTTGGCAAACTTTGCTAAGATTTTTGGATGCTTATTATCCAATTAACATATTTGGCAGATTACATTTTTTGGATAACCATGAAAAGCGAGCATATTCATGTTATTCTTGACCATTTCTGTATTTCAAACCACACACTGCACGTACTGCAAAGTGTTTTTGCGAGCAATCACACAATGTAAAAATACCAGCTAAATCGCTCTTCATATCCAGACGTCAGTCTTAAGTAATATAAACAAAATGTGCTTTATTTTTCTATAATTTTCATTTTAGCTATCTTTAGGAGATATATGTTGCATTTCGGAAGGGTTCTTTCAACATAATGAGTTTTGCAGATGTAATAATAATACTTTATTTTAACAAGGGAACATAGAACATAATATCCTCATATGTCTTTGTGGTTGTTTTACAAAATGAATATCTGCTCAGCAAACTAAATGTGGCTCACATTGTGTGGTAGCTTGGCATGGGGGAGATGTTTTAAATAAAGACGTCAGAGGAAATGGGACCAATTGATTCTAACTACAAACATCAAATGTCTCCTTCTATGTTAATCTTGATGTGCCTAACCTTACAGTGGGTGAACAATCTACATTCTTAGCAAAAACAAAGAATTGTTGGTAGTGATGAGCAAAATTTTTTGCTGAGTTTTTGCCTCAAAAATGATGCCCATAGACCTCCAAAGGGTGAAAAAAATCGACGCACTGCATCACGCGGCAAAAAAAAAATTGACACCCATAAACTACAATGCATTTTGGTGAATTTTTGCAGTTTTGCTAATTTTTGGTAAATCAAAACAGTTCAGATTCACCCCTTAATGTTCTGTTTTTCAGTAAATAAGTGAGATCAATGTAAAATCTGGCCTGTCCTTTTAATAACAGGTTTTGTTGGTGGCTTCCCTATGCTAATAGCAGCTGGTTCAGGTACAGTATATCCTTGACCGTGAATGTGAATATAGGATGTTCTATATAATCTACCCAAGGAAGAAATATCAGTCCCCCCCAAATAAACAAAGACAGCGGAAAACTTCCCTGCATAAAGTGTTACATTTGGCATTAAATTAAAGATCTAGGATAGAGGATAGAACATTTACTTCATAAATGCTCCCTTCTATATACTTTGGCCAAAGTCTTGTTCTCAGTGTAGACACAGACCAATTAACATTTTTACCGTACTGTATATCAGAGCTTTTATGGCACCAGCAGATAGTCTGAAATGCAGCACATATGTAAATGTGTCAGATCCAACCTATTCCTAATAGTATGTGTTAAATATTCACTATGTTAAACTAAGGAGCAGATTTATCATGATTTGAGGGTCATGTTCGGGTAAAATGATATTAAAAAAAAAAGCTTTAGTTCTTTGCATTTAGCATGATTGTGTTTTTAAAGGAAATAAAAGGAAATAAAAGCACGCCACTTAAAACCTGGGCAATGTTAAAACAACAAAAGTAACATAAAGAACTATTGTACTTTTTAACAAAATTTTTCACAAACCCAACCCTCAAATCATTATAAATTGACCCTATAGAATCAAGTGGTGAATAAGTATAAGCATAAGTGGTGGATTAAGGGTTGAAAAATGTAATCCCTTTGGGCACCATACATTTAGAACTGCACCTATGCCTGATGCAGTGCAAACCTTTCTTTGCAACTTGTGCTGGTTGTGCCCTTATACATCCTGTGTTACAGTGTCGGACTGGCCCACCGGGATATCAGGAAAACTCTCGTTGTGCCTAGGTTTCAGTGGGCCCTCTTGCTTCTAACCTCTTAGCCTATTTCATGGTCATTCTCTATTTCTTTATAAGGAAAAAAATGCTTGATAATGCAAGAATATAGTAAGTAGATATAAAAGACTAGGAGAATAAAGGGCCCAGGTGTCAGTGGGCCCTCTTGCTTCTAACCACTTAGCCTATTTCATGGTCATTCTCTATTTCTTTATGAGGAAAAAAATGCTTAATAATGCAAGAGTATAGTAAGTAGATATAAAAGACTAGAAGAATAAAGTGGTTGAGTGAGGAAGGGAGGAATAATAGTTTGAAAAGTGGGCCCGTGGTCTAGAGTTTTCTGGTGGGCCCCTGGCATCCCTGTCCGAAACTGCCTGTGTAGAGCACTGTTCTGGAACAAACTGAAACTCAATCTAAACGCAAAAAATTAATAAACGCTTACTTACTAAGAGTGCTTTCCTGAGCACTTTTACATTTTAGATTCATGTTCTCTTTCTAGTGGTTTCTGAGATATTTTCATTATTAGACTTTTAATAACAAGCTTTTGACTCAACTAAGAGGTTGGGGGGCTTAGGGTTAACTGAATCCAGGAAGTGTGTATTAAGTGTATTGTTTGGGTCGCTAACTCTCTTGACATTCAAAGAGAGGTGTTGAGCTGAAGCTTACCAGCAGTATAAATCTGTATGAAACTGCTAATATCTCAGAAACCACTAAAATGGAAGATGAATGTAAAAAAATGCAAAAGTGCACAGTGAAGCAAGTAAAGTTCACATTAATTGATTTTAGTTTAGACCCCCTTTAAAGCCTGCTAATAAACTTCTACCCACTCATTTTTGTGCCTCAGGAATCAACGCCGGATTTCAGGAAGCGGCACCCCGAGGCCAGCGGCCAGCAGTTGCAGGGTCCTAGCTCCAGCGCCTTAGACACTAAATCCCCTTGTGCACACACAATCACACTCTCAAGAACCAGAGCACCCAGTGCTCCCTAGGATGCAGCTGGGCGGGATTGCGCCCCTAAAATTTTGCCGCCCTAGGCCCGGGCCTTTGTGGCCTCATCACAAATCCGGGGCCTGTCAGGAATGCCATACAAGTAAGAGCATTGTGGATGTTCAAGGGGGAACTGCATGCTGCCCTTTACATGGTAGGAAAACTTGCACCTCCATTGTGCCATTGGCATCAGGTGCAAAGATTTGTACCTGGCAGTAGCTAGGACAAATACAGGGGAGCAAGGTGCGTCATGGGTCAAAAAAAATATTGTGCAAAGCACAATTCTCCCGTTAACCACAATTAAGCTGTGGGTAAAAAAAATGGCAAAAAGCGTCCAAAATTGAACATCACACATTATACTTGCGTGAGTAAATGAGCCTGTATCTCTGACTTGTCTGAAATCTAAAAGAAAACCCTTTTACAGATACATTAATTGTGTGCTCTAGCCAGGTGTTTTTTGAAAAGCCACCACATACTGTAGTATTTATTTTGTATCTAAGCAATTCTGTATGCTTTTCTCTCTGAAGAAGCCAATGTCTATTTGGATTCCACTGCGTATAAATCAACAAAATTGAAATACTTACCCAATGTGCAAAAATAAATTAAAGACTGCCAACAATAAGAAATGAGGGTGCTGTGCCAGTTTTTTCTGGCATTTGTGTTTCAGTTACCTAACAACAATGTCATTATAACAGCGTTGTCAATACTGAGTGTTTGTAAAACTACCCATAAAACGACACTGACGTCACTAACAAAATGTCACTAATATTTCTGCTGAATATATAGATATCCTGCATCAGCCCATTACAGTGTAGTCTACAGGAAGCTGGTCCAACAATAAAGTAATCCCAGTTTCAATCTGACAATTCCATGCCTTCTATATATTGTAGATTGTTTTAGATAATCTCAGCAAGCATGAGGATCTGAAGGAAATCCTGGTGTTACAAGGAATGTGTGCAAGCAAGGGCTTTAAAACTTTCATATGTAAAACAAGATCCATTTAAGGGGTGGCTTTTCTTAAATTGCACAGTAAATTGATCCCACATGCTGTCAGATGCCATTTGAGATATAGTTTAGAAGAAATGAGCAGTGCACGAAATTACTAGTGTTTGTTTCATAATACTAAAAGTAAGGCGCATAATGCAGTTTAGGTCTAGCATGGAGAAGAAAGTGAGAAGTAGCATTTATCCAGCAGTCGGCCAATTGTAGGATAAAACAAGTGAAAAGAGAAGAGGTGGTAGAAAGAGATTTTATAAATATATTTTATTAATACTTCCAACGGTATGTTGGTCCTCCACATTGTGGCTTCTTTGATTGTTACCTTTGATTGCTACTGCAGCTGTCAGATGTCAACAAGTAAAACAAAGGGGGAATTTCACTGCATACAGACAGGTTTCTTATAAAAATGGTAATTTAATTAAAGTATATTGGAGATAGACGTCTTTTTCATTAAAGAAAGCAAAAATGGGATTTCATTTTTTTGCCTTTGCCTTGCCTTTAACGCCTTCCCCAATTACACTAACCATGGGTGTACCCAAGGTAGAGAAGGGTCATGCAGCCCTTCCTCCAAGCCTCTGCTTCAATCCGTGGCTTATATTTCCACCCTCTTACATTATCCCTTGCAAGTTAGCGAGCATCTGGAGCATCAGAGGGTGCAAAGGAGTTACTATGGTTTGCCCTTTGGTGCACTGAAACTTGTGTCTGGGCACTTCCTAAATGATCCCAATTGTCTTATATTACAAATAATAATAATAAAAAAGGAACTATGGAAAATGGCATTGCAGCGATTTCTGTTTTCTAATAATAATTCTTGCAACTGTCCTCATCCATTCTAGAAGCAAAAATGTTGTCTTGTGTCTACCTACTAAAAGATTTAGTACTCTCAGAGCCTGTTTGTAAATATTTTATTATAAAGTAATAGCATTTAAAACCAAACAGAGCTGATTGATGGGCTACAACACAGAACTTTAACAAGAAAAAGTTGTAATGGTTCTACTCTAGTTTGCAATTTAACAGGAAGGCAGGGAAATGGCATAGAAAAAAATCACTGAATCAGCAGATGAATTTACAAAGATGTGATAGTCAAGTGCTTAAGATTACTAAAGGGGTTTGGGCACACATTATTCATCCCACTGAATCAGCAGATGAATTTACAAAGGTGTGATAGTCAAGTCCTTAAGATTACTAAAGGGGTTTGGGCACACATCAGCTGATGTGGACATATTTGTGGGAATGTAATAAAAGTCGCAAAGAGCAAAACAATTAGCACAAATAGGAATGGAAAGTCTCATTTCACAATTTCGAATTTTAATTGCGCATATAGGGGCAAATTCACTAAACGACGAAGCGCCTACCGCTAGCATTAATTCGCCAGTGTATCGCATTTTTGTTTATTCGCCGATTCACTAACGGACACTGGCGTGAATTCGCTAATGTTACTTTGCACCCTTACGCCTGGCGAATTTGCGCAACAGACGTAACTACGCAAATTCACTAACGTGCGGATTTTTCTGAACGCTACCTTTTACGCGAGACTTCCTTTGCCACCTCAGACCAGGTGAAGTGCAATAGAGTAGATAGGGATTGCTTCAAAAAAACTTCGCAACCTTACACTTCCCCTGAATGCAACTTCGGATTTTAGTGAATTTGCGTAGCGCTGGCGAAAATACGCCTGGTGAAGTGTGGCGAAGCGGACGCTGGCGCAACTACAAAGCTTAGTGAATTTGCCCCTAAGTTAGAAGTTTTATTACATTCAATGCACACTGGCGTTAACTAAAAAATTCACAAACCTTCTTACACTGTCGGAAGTGGTCACTAAACAGTTTCCGGGTTCGCAAAAGCTATATTAAATTCGCACAAAGGCAAATTTGTTGCATAGAGGCATAACGTTTCACATTGCAAATATTTTTTCCGTTACCGACTTTTATTACATTGCCCCAATTGTGCCTATAGGAAGCAAATAGTACAAGAGGATATATCAGGGGATCACTAGTAGTGTAGACAACACAGGGAGAGAATGGTGCCAACCTCCTGTGTTTAGTTATGATTTCTTAATATCTTCTTAATAACTTGCATTTGCCTCTAAGACTGTATGTTGCTCTTTTGTCTTTGTGTTTTATGCGGCATTTCATTATTCTGCATAAGGTGAAAAGTGTTGAGAATTTTAGATAAAATTTTTTAAAAATGTTATTACACAAATATTGATTTTTCTTTCCACATCTTAGAAATGATAAATGAAACTCTGTGCAAACAGCACTGTATTCCTAGACAAAAATGGAACTAAGACTTGCAATGTGTAGGTCAACTGACGAACCACAACTAATGTAAAAATGAGATACTGCTAGTTGACTGAAACATTTATCAACAAACCTCCATGAAGTTCAAAGAATACATGGCACATTTCAGATTCGTTACCAGATGGGACCTTAGGGATGACAGTTAATTTTACATTTGGAGCATATGGTCAACATTTAAATGTGAGAATGTCTTTCACCTGACTTGGAAAAAAAAATAATACATGTAAACCTATAAAATGCTAAATATCTAGAGCTTTACAAACCAAAAAGCAAACATTAAACATATAGTATATTGTTTCAATAATATTTATAGGTGGCTTCTGAAATATCCTATAACTAGAATGTTGGATTTTAACCATTAAGAACTGTGTGGTAGAAACAAGCTAAATTCATCTTACAAATGACCTTCCAAGAACATTGCCATATGCTGTGTTAGAGAAGTAAAAAATAAATCTTTAATTTCAGTAGAAAATAATAATAATGTCTATTGGACAAGGCAATCATATAAAACCTCTAATCTTTAATGTAGTCAAAAGTATTATTAACACATAATATAATCTGTTTTTTATGACTTTGTTACCTTATCCCAAAAAAAATTGGACCTAGGAAACACCTTTCCACATCACTCAACAACCCCATTCTTTTAGGCCATATTTGTTTAAGTTGTATGCACGCACACAAACACACATCTTAAATGTCATCTTTCTCCCCATCATATATTGCAAGGGAACGGACAGATTAAACTAGAAACATCTGACTATGACTATAATATTTCTACAAAAGTTATGGTGAATATTGAGACTGCCACGTATTTGTGCAACATAGAACGTTGCCAAACTGTTTTTTTTTTATAATTCCTATTTAGAAAATAAAATGTACTTCCAAAGTAAAACATAAAGATTTTTAAAGGTATTTATCCATCATGGTTTCTGAGGAGTACCCTAGGAAGATGCATTCTGCAGAGTTATTTTATTTTTTTCTTTATGACCCTATTACTCTATCATCACAGGCTCATGATTTTATTTATTATAAATTCATTCAGGCTGCCCTCGCATACAATATACCCTAAAATCTCACCTGATGGTGAAAGCCTCTCCTAGGGACAAATTAGCTTGGCAGGAAAAAAGGTTAAAAAACACTTAATCACAGAAAGATATTTTGTCAAATGAGAGTTTTATATTTATTATGTGTCATATTGAAGCAAACAGTCTCAAAGGAGCAGACACCAGTAGTTCACATATACCTTAATATTCGGTGTAAATATTTTATGTGTAGAGATATTAAAATGGAGTTATTAGTAATCAGTATGCAGACAGACAAGTCAAAGGTCCTCAAAATATATGAAGAAGGATATGCTCTTTCCCTATCTTGACACAGCTGGTATCAATGTGTTACTTGAGGACAGAAAAAGTTCTGCTGTATATATTAGTGTGAGCACTTTCCTAGTTCACCACTAAAGGATTACTAACTGTATGGACCTATAGGATTGCTATGCCCCTATAGAGTTAAATCCCTACCCTTTTTATTATATCTTTTATTATTGGGTATAAGCCCCTGTCTTGTCATTTAGTACACCACTAGTTATTGGTCAAATGGTGTACTACCACTTCCTGCCACACTGCTATATAGTGTGTGTAGGGAGTGGCCTTTTCCTCTTTGGCTCCTGGTGTCTGTGCAGCTAGGTGTTTCCCATTGAGCCTGGGACCATTAAAGCCATTCTCCCCAAAGTGACCTGTACCTTTGGTGATAAAGTGAGGGACCAGGAAACCCTGCGAACGAGGTTAGCTATCATTAGGGCAGATCTTTGATAGACTCTCTAGGAGAGTGAGATAGTCAGCTTTATATGGCACAAGCAGCTGTGTGCTCCATCAAGGATAGTAGCAGGGAGTAGCTTCCCAAAGGCTTCTTTGTTTGCCTTTAGTGCAGGGACTCAGTGGATAGGGTATTAGGCTTTAGACTTCGTCTCCATAACTATTACACTGGTGATCCCGATCCCCACAAAGGTATATCTATCTTCTGGGAATTGTTGTACACTTGACTACTGCCTTATGGGAGTGACAGTCTTCATTGTGCTTTATCATCCTCTGCTATCCTCCCTCCTCTGTGATATGCTACACCTGCCTCATCTTCTGTGTGAGAAAACCTGTGGTCAATTGTCTCTGTACAATAAATCCCATCTGTTATTTCACCAAAAAACCTCCTGGCGTCCAATTTATCTATTTTTATTTGCATTAGCCTGTGTGTTGTAGTTGCACTACACCTTAAAGGAATAGCTTCCACTTAGCGAAGGCCATGATCCTGATGTGTGAGTCCAATGTAGTAACATAGTAGTAACATAGTAAATAAGGTTGAAAAAAGACACACGTCCATCAAGTTCAACCTTTTTTTTTTTTTTTTTTTAAATATCTGCCTAACTGCCAGTTGATCTAGAGGAAGGCAAAAAAAACCCATCTGAAGCCTTACCAATTTGCCTCAGAGGGGGAAAAATTCCTTCCTGACTCAAAAATGGCAATTGGACTAGTTCCTGGATCAACTTGTACTATGAGCTATCTTCCATAAGCCAGATATTAATAAGGCGGATAACAGCAATTGGATGAAAGTCCTGGGCACTTACAGATGTGGAGCGAATCTGATCAATTTCAAAGTACAGATACACAAAAACACTATAAAAATAGGATGTATGCGAATTGTAAAACTATAAATGTTATATACCTAGCCACATGCAAATGTGGACTACAATATGTAGGTAAAACTACTAGGAGACTGAAAGATCGTGTCTTGGAACATCTGGCTTGTATAAATAGGAGGGACGTTTCATCTGCAATAGCTGAACACATAATAGATAAACATCAAGCATTAGAACAATATGTAAGTTTTCAAGTGATTGAATCTATCAAACTGGGTAAGAGAAAAGGTGATATAGAAGATAAATTAACAAAGAGGGAGTTTCATTGGATATTAACTTTGAATACTGCTAAACCAAAAGGACTTAACAAAGAAAGTGATATAAAATATTTCATAAGATAGTTATTAGTGCTAGATTCTCGTGCAGTTATTATATTATCACTATGAGGGAATCATTTTGTGAATTATTTTGTGAATTTCTTTGTGATTTATTTTGTGATTTATTTTTACTAAATATCATTACATGGGACTTACTTATACTCCCTATGCACTATGATAAATTTGCACCATTAACTACTCAAAATATTGACTAATCAATTCCTTTTATGTGGTCCAAAATAGTCTAATATTGACAACATTTCAAAATATATTTTGTCTAATTTACAGTATCAAATAGTATATAATAAATCACAAGAAACCATAAGAAATTATTGGGAAATAAAAAATGAACTAATAACTTCCTGCATGACAAACAATGATTACCTATTTTTAATCTTTACTTGGCCGACATATATATAGAAGATATAAAAACAATATAGAAAAATGAAAACGAAAATGAATCTATATAACCAGATACATACAAAATGATGTTTATTAAAATATATAAAAAAATAAATAAAAAAATAATAAAAAATATAGTAGATCTTCAAAATACAAGTTTCTTGCTCTGTCAATGACTTTAAGTATCAAATAACAGCTAAGAAGTTACGAATGTTTCCTTTTGCTGATAAAAGTGACAGTAAACAATTAGATTAAATAGATACATGAATGTATACAATGATATGTAACTTTATACAACATAGTAACATACTCAGCCCTCGAAGGAAATATATTTGTTTTTAACATTACGTTTAAATGCATTTAATGTTTTTAAATTATAATAATAAACATGCGTTTTACTATAACACTGTGATCTGAATAAGGGGATAGGAACAATATAGATGCTTTATAATATTTTAATATTTGCCTATTTACCTAATAATATTTTAAAAAAAATCCACAAAAAAAATTTTTTGTCACATTTATTTAATTATATATTATAATATTAACACTATATTACATGCTCTATATTCAAGCTGCAGTTTGTTTTAAGATATTTTATAAACACCTAAGAGCAATATGCACTTTTTATAGTAACGTTTTCAGATATGAATGTTAATCACTTTGACAATTTAAATGCACCTGTACTTCTAACACATCAGCTATTTAAGTTGTGAGTCATGTGATGTTTAATGACTCTGAGGAAGTGCCGGGGGATCCGGCAAGAAACGCGTAAGTCTAACAGCCCTGTACACCCACCGCTGTATATCCCGACCATGTGTGTGTTGAAATAAAGCCTATCTTTTGCACCGATGCTGTAGTCTGCTTTTCGTGTCCTGGGACAGCGCCAGATCTGATGAGACTATTGACTGCTTTACATTGAATGCCGGCGGGAAGTAGCTGGCGTCTCACACGGGCCGCGACCAGGAGGACACAGCGAGACTGGGTGAGCTCCGATGCTGATCGCATCATTTTTCATATAATTACCTATCTTCCATAACCCTGTATTCCCTCACCTGCTAAAAAGCCACCCAACCCCTTCTTAAAGCTATCTAATGTATCAGCCTGTACAACTGATTCAGGAAGAGAATTCCACATCTTCACAGCTCTCACATAAAAAACCCCTTCTGAATATTTAGGCGGAACCACTTATCTTCTAATCGGAATGGGTGACCTTGTGTCAGCTGGAAAGACCTACTGGTAAATAAAGCATTGAAGAGATTATTATATGATCCCCTTATATATTAATACATAGTTATCACATCACCCATTAAGCGCTTCTTCTCCAGCGTGAACATCCCCAATTTGGCCAGTCTTTCCTCATAGCCAAGATTTTCCATTATTTTCACCAGCTTATTGCCCTTCTCTGTACCCTCTCTAATACAATAATGTCCTTTTTGTGTGATGGAGACCAAAACTGTACGGCATATTCTAGATGGGGCCTTACAAGTGCTCTATACAGTGGAAGAATGACCCCCTCCTTCTGTGACTCTATGCCCTTTAAATACAGCTCAAGACCTTATTTGCCCTTGATTCTGGTGACTGGCATTGCTTGCTACAGCCAAGTTTATCATCTACAAGGACTCCAAGGTCCTTTTCCATAATGGATTTGCCTAGTGCAGTACTATTAAGGGTATAAGTGGCTTGGATATTTTTACATCCCAGGTGCATGACTTTACATTTATCAACATTGAATCTCATTTGCCACTTAGCTGCCCATATTGCCAGTTTTTCAAGATTGTGTTGCCCATGCACATACCAATAGCTGGACACATTAACTCCTTGTGGTCTGGATAGCCCAGGTTAGCATTACATTTTGGAGCCCAACATAGGGCTCACTTCAGTAAAATCAGGCTGTGCTGCTGTGCCTTTACATTTTGCTGACAGGCTGCCAGACCCGAAAGGCAGTTCTGCACGCAGTCTATTTTTCTATTTTCTATTTTTGGTGTGAGCGCATTGTGGGTTGGGGCTTGGAAGTTTTTCCCGGGTCCCCTTTTTAGCCTGTGCCACTTCAATCCTCGCCGGGTGAGATTTCGCTGGCGTCATATTTTTTTTGCCAGGTGAACTTTTGCTGGAGCCCATATTGCCATTGCGAGATTTCTCGGGCGCCATCATGTCCCACGCAGAAACTAATTGGTGCGCTTTGGACTAAGGTGGTTCCCGGATGTATACGTCACCGCCGCCATTTTGTGAGGAGACTTCATTGAGGACGGACGCATCCAGTTTAGCTCCAACTTCTGCTGGGCCTCAACTTCTTAGTGGCTGCTAAGGAACACTGCCTTGCCTCCTTCACACCGAAGTGGTAGTAGCTACCATACCACTTCTCACTGCAGATTCATGGATTCACTCCAAATCCACAATCCAGCTCTCCAGCACCTCAATCCTGCCGGTCCACGGCTGTCCACGAGTGGTGGTATAGCCATACCGTACCAGGAGAGACATTTTAGTCTCGGCGAGCGAGTATACAAAGGGGGCCACGTGGAAAAGCCGCACCCCAACTACTATTTGTCCTACCAGGGTACCGTGTCCAAGTCTTGCCTCGGAAGAGAGCATCACAAGCCATCCCCTGGGGGGTGAAATATTTTCCTCTGGATTCATACGGTTCCTCATTTGTAAGTCAAGAGATCCAAGGTTCTCAAATGACTCCTGCAAGAGACTGAGTACCTACCTTTTTTATGTAAATGATGCTTAATTTGCATCCAGGCCTCTTGTTCTGCATTTTGGCATAGTATCGTGGCCTTTGTTCTCTGTTTCACCATTTTCCAGTTCTGGACTTATGGACATTGTCTAGAGTTTTTCTGTTCTGTAAATAGTTGGGTTCATGAGAAAAGGACTGCTGAGCCCCCACCACAACCCTTCTACCTCTAACTAGCAACTTTATAATCTGCATTTCTACCCCCAAGTGCCTGTCAGAACTTTGGACACTTGGGTGGGGGGGGTGTGAGGTTGAATAAAGTTTGGCTTTGGTGGGATCATGTTCTCCAACTATGGGAATATGTGTGATGCCTATTGTGTTTTCTGAAAGAGATAATAATGTTTTTCTTTTCCGAGAAGCCTATGCCTGGACCCCCTGATGTGCTATGGGATGGTTCAAGTATCATAAGTCAGGTGCCTGAGTGATCTGATAAAGACACACATGAAAATGTAATAAAGTTTATATGTAACTGAAACCATTTTTTGCATTAAACTTATCCTACAGTATTGCATTTTGCTCTTACTGTTTTTCCTTTCACAGTGTCCATTGTCATCCTGGTATTCCTCAGGAGATGATACCAGAAGCTGATGTGATATGGTACTGTCTTGTTGCACTAATTTTCAAAAATAATTTTGATATTTGTGTATTTTTGCACCATTGTCGGGAAAAAATGATTTTTCCCCCGGGTGTATGTAGGGACCTATAGGATTGCTATGCCCCTATAAAGTTAAATTCCTACCCTTTTTCTTATATCTTATGTTATTGGGTATAAACCCCTGTAACTTGTCATTTAGTACACCACTAGTTATTGGTCAAAGGGTGTAATACCACTTCCTGCCTGCAGATCTTTAATAGACTCTCTAGGAGAGTGAGATAGACAGCTTTATATGGCATGAGCAGCTGTGTGCAAAGGCCTGATGCTCAAGTGCGAGTCCAATGTAACCCATGCTCATTACCATTTAGCTGGAAATGAACTCCTTGTGGTCTGGATGGCCCAGATTAACTTTACATAACCATGTTTTACACAGTAAGTGCATTATCTATCAAAGGGTGGACACAAATTTCCTTTAGTAGAGAGTGCCACAACGCTATTATATAGTGCCATCCCACCGGTGTTTTAGATTCTAGCCAGCGGGAAGGCAGTTCGGGAGATCACCCGAAGAAGAGGCGATTTGTCTCCGGGCGACAAAATCTCCCCGAATCTCCACGTGTGTCTCTGCCCTAAGGTTCCTAATTCTTCAGCTTAATTCCTCGATAAGGTACATTGCTTAAACTTTCTTCATATTTTTAGCTGAAACTTAGTCTTACTGACTCACTAGTTACCCTAGCAGGTCTGCTCCTGATGGCTACTACTCCAAAGAAAGGGAGCTGTTGTACATGCTCATCCCTCAAAAAAGTGCATTGTTTCTGAAACAAACAGTTGTTGATGTACAGATGAAGCCACTTGGATTTGTGAGTTAAATGCGTCATGACTCAGGGTTAATTGAATAAACTGTGTTATCTAAAGTCATCTTAACTCATTTAATGCATTTAACCTTTTCATTAGCATACCAAAGCACCATTGTTCACAATGGTGAATGCTTTAATTAGGTGGGATGTTGTGACGCAGTTTTCTGTGTTAAATGAGATAAATGGGATATCTGTGTTTAGTTATTCTGTGTCAAACAGACAAACCAAAGTGGCTGCATCTGTATCAATATCAACAAATGTATGCTTCCACCTGCTGACAGATTCAGAAGACAGAAACAAGAGTGCAGCCCTCCAAAGCAAGACCCCCTGTAGCTTGCTGACTGGTGTAGAGGGGGAAGATAACTGTCATGCACCGCCGATTAATTGCCCCGTTGAGCTGATTCTTTATGCCTTAGGCACAGAGGGGGGGGGGCAAGCAAGTACTTTCAGTTTCCATTCAGCACTTCCTAGATGTTATACCTCCTCCCTTGGCAAATTAATAAATTCGTATGGTTTCCACTACCACCTCTATTCTGACGATACTCAGATCTATCTCTCATCTCCTGATCTCAACCCAGAACTCCTAACTCGCGTCTCCTCCTGCCTGTCCGCTATCTCTACCTGGATGTCGCAACGCTACCTTAAATTAAACCTCTCTAAAACTGAAATGGTTCTCTTTCCTCCAACTAACACCAGTAGCATCCCCGAAGTATCCATCATAGTTAACAATTCCACTATCACCCCCTCTCCCCAGGCCCGGTGCCTTGGGGTTATCCTAGATTCTGCCCTGTCATTCACTCCTCATATCCAGTCACTTATTAAATCATGTCACTTCCACCTAAGGAACATATCCAAAATACGATCATTTATCACCCAAGACGCTGCCAAAATTCTTATTCACTCTCTCATCATATCGCGTCTAGACTACTGTAACTCTCTTTTAATTGGCCTCCCCCTCCAGAGACTGTCACCTCTCCAATCCATAATGAACACTGCTGCGAAGCTCATACACCTCGGCAACCGCTCCTCCTCTGCCTCGCCATTCTGTCAATCCCTGCACTGGCTTCCGTTACCTTTCAGAATCAAATTCAAATTAATGACACTGACTTTCAAAGCACTTCACAACTCTGCTCCACCCTACATCTCTGAACTCATCTCTATATACTCACCCACTCGCTTACTACGCTCCTCTACTGACCTGCTACTCAACTCTTCTCTCATTACCTCCTCACATGCTCGCATTCAAGACTTTGCAAGGGCTGCACCCCTCCCCTGGAACGCTCTCCCACGGTCTGTCCGATTTTCTCCCAACCTTTCTGCTTTCAAAAAATCTCTGAAAACGCACTTTTTTCGAGAAGCCTACCCTCACTCTGCTTAACTACCAAACGCAACACCACATACAGTACCACATTTGTCACCCACTTACTTCGATCTTGCCCACTCCCACACCTTGTGTATTACTCCCTTCCCTTTAGACTGTATGCCTATGCATAGGGCCTTCCTCACCTTTTTGTACCTGCATTGATTGTGATGTTTGTTACTCCATATATTCTATATATGTAATTCGTGTGATGTAGTTGTATAATCACATTTACTTTACAGTGCTACGCAATATGTTGGCGCTACATAAATACATGTTAATAATAATAATAATGTCACTGCTCTCCCCACATTTCCCCAGTTCTCTTAACCATTTAATTGTGTAGCCAGGGCATGGGGATGGACATCAGGTCCCCCATTCTGGTGCACAAACAAGATACTGAGATGATGCAAGACTTGCCTTAATAACACTGTCCACAAAATGGCTCCTGCCTGCTTGCTATAATTATGAGTTCCCAGACTAATGGAAACAAGATTTAAATAATGTATACAGTGTAATTAAAGTTCATTTTGCTTGACTAACATGATAAAACTTTGAATTTTTTTTTTGGGTGACAGGTCCCAGGTCCCCTTTGAGAAGCACTTAGTTGGATATTACAGTCTTTTGGATATACAGTTATCAGAGGCCTTGCACATCCTTCTGGTCTCCACATCGTTGTGTTATTTTAAGGACGTTTTAGAATGTTTTAAACCCAGTAGAATGATGACAAATATAGTTGTTCCCACTTTACATTTTGCAATCCCATTGTTTTTGTTATTCCGAAGACTAATTTTTATAAAAATATTTGAGCAATAATTATATCAACTGCATAGCATTTTAGCCTCAAAATAAAAGATCCTCAGTTACTTTTAGAAGACTCACAACCACAATATGAGCGCCAATGAAATTAAAGCACATCTGAAAATATTTTTCAGAGTTTAAGCCTGTTTGATATTTAGCCTTTCTTTTGTTGTTGTTATTCTGAAATAGGTTACATGATCATAAAAAAATGCTAATTTTCCCAGAAGAAGAGTTATGATTAATTTGGCCAGTGTCAGAATAAAACAGGCTTGCGATATTTTGACACTTTTATCCAAACATTTCTAATTTTCTTCATGAAAAATTATGATTTTCTTGTATTCTCAATAGACCCAAGTCCTTTTGAAGATTCATTATTCTGATTCAATATAATAACATAGAATTAAAAAAAGAAAGCAATTCTTGTTTGCTCAGTGATATATAATCTTACATGGTTTATAAGTAGGAACAGACTATTGTCAAATATTTTCAATATAATCTAATGTTTATACTGTATATATACACAGATTATCAGATACATGTGGGGAATATACTTTCTCTGCAGTGACAGCTTCAACCTCAGTCCACAGCTTCAGAGGAACATGATCTAATTTATAATTTATAAATTGTAATCTCTTTTATCCTCCTACTGCAGCCTGTCTCATAACTACTGTATAAGGGGAATGTAATGATAACATTGCTATGCTTGCTATAAAATGATATATTTTTTACATGTTATTTGTAGCTTCTATTACATATTTATATTCATTGTAGGCAGGAAAATCCAGAAACAATAAAACGTTGTTGATTTAAATTAATGCAAATATACACATAGAATGCATTAGGTGTAAAATTTGAGCTTATATAATCAACTAGAAATTAATAGTAGCATATATATATATATATATATATATATATATATATATATATATATATATATATATATATATATATATATATATATATATAATTATAAAATAGCCCTGGTCAGCTCACAATGTAGAGTGTTCATAACTGCACTGTTTACAGCGGCAAAGTGGGGACTCTACTTTAATACTGTATTCCCTCCAAACAACAGCAGCTGCCTTACATGCAGATATTCAAACTAGTCTTTTTGTATAAGAAAAATATTTTTTTGTTTTAATCTGTGAAACTGATGGTCCCACAACCGAAAACAACAGTAGAATCACAAAACTGCTTCTTGTTACAGTATACAATGATATACACTGTAGTAAACCATTTTAAACTGAAATAAAAACTTCTAACCCAGCAAAACCCCATGTGTTTTATTTACATTTTGCTGTGATTACAGCTGTAACTTGTACTCAATGTGGCATCCTTTAAAAAAAGTTTGACCACATCCCTTAATTCTCTGTTTTGATTTTTAGTGGCGACAGATTTGCATCCTTCAGAAACACATGTTGATGAGTCTTCTGTAGTTCATGTATAGTTTATTTTCATTTTTAGTTCAAAATATGACACAACAAGTTTTCTGAAGAGCGTTACAAGTAATAGAGATAATGCTGTTACATTGCTTACGCATTAATACTTTTAGTAATGTATTGGGGATTCTAAAATGTACCCTTAATTACACATGTATCAAAGTTCAAATTTCGAATTTTTGAATGTCAGGAGGCCTGAAAACATCTCCAAATTGATCCCAGGGTGTGTTCCATTGACTAAAACAGCAATTTACCAGGTTTTAGGTGGAAAATAGTCAAATTTGAGTTTTTAAAAGGTCAGTGTATGATACATCTCGAAAATCAAATTTGAATTTTTTAAAAAAACTCAAATCAAATTCTTACAATTGCCTAGTTGAATTTGAAAGTTTTGGACATAAAAAAAAACGAAAAAATTAGAATTTTGACTTCGACCCATGATAAATCTGCTACTTAGTCATTGAAAATCTGCACAGCTTCTTAAAGTAAGTAAAATGTTGCATGAATTACTCTATAATAAAAAAGGTAGATTGTTAGCTTTATTGAAATGGGTCCTCTTTATCGACATTATTGATCAATATTTGCAGTTTTATGTCTGAGTTATACACTGTGGAATATGTCTCTGTAGAAAGCCATGATAATAATAAGAGATAATCAGCGGATGAAAATAAAATATAATGTAGGTGTTGTCTAAAGTCAAGCGCAAAGAAACAAGAGTTAATCTAAATGTGTTAAAATGCCATACAATAACTTTACATTACCCATGCATTGAAGAAGTCAGTACCTCCCTTGTGTGTATTTTGTGTGTATTACTTGGAACTTAGGTGCCAGGTGCAGTATTCTAGGCTATAAGGTGCAGGAAATCCCTCTGCTGTATTTGTGGCTATAAGGTGCAAGGAAATCCTTCCGCTTTACACCTTCTTTTGACCAGGCTTAACCCTATGCATACAAAAAAAAAGAAGAGGGAGAACAACCATTCCTTGATACCCATAATGATAGAGATGCAGCCTGTGTGACACATACAGCAGTATATTTTTGCCCCATCTATTATAGTATCTCTTCCACCTATCAGTATTCAGTACAGCATTTTGCATCTGTTTTCAGCAGGCAGGGTGATGATTAAATTCAGGTGAAATATTGCATTTCTTCATGTAGAATACTTTATTCATACCATTGACATTGGCTGATAGGTATTTCTTTACCTATGGATTGTAGAAAGAGAAGTGCATTATGGTACCTTGAAAGGTTAAGCAGTAAGATAAAATAAAACCCAACCAAAATTATCTTGTTATTTGCGCTAATGCCCACCAGTAAAAATTATACTTGATTACAGTTTTATTATAGGGAACAAAAATAATAGAAAAAAGATGGGGGGACACATGGCTAGCCAGCACAGATAAAGCTACAGTTCACTGGAAATTCATTAGGAGACACTTGTGGATGAAAAGGTTAACTGGCATTGTTGGGGATTATAACATGAAACGAGCTGTACAGCAATCAGTGTTGTACAGCGTAGCATAAATAATGGATAAGCTATGCAATTGTGCTGAAATGAAAATGAAGTGTTCTACACAGACCCTGGAGGATGCCAACAATCAAAAGACTTTTGCATGAGATAGTTAAATAATAAGACTTATTTTGATTATTTATTCAGTTCCTTTGTCTAACAAACTGAAATGCTATTAATACACAAATAGGAAAATAAATATAAAGGTGGGAGAGTGAATTAATACTTGGTATCAATCATATGGCTCCATGCTTTGTATACAGCACTGCAAAAGCTCAGTCCATTGTGGTGAGCATGTTTTGCTTTTCTCGATAAGCCCACGTTGACATGAGAAAGAAATTATTTTAATTAAAATACAGATGGCCTAAACTTTTCTAGTGAACAAAAGTAGAGGAATGCTGCTGTAAATAATCAGTGTATGTGTACCAGAGAGCAGACACGGAATTACACAGATACATCTTAACAGAGATCTTTTTGATCACAGAAATACGTAAAATGATCTAAAATAGGGCAGTTACTTTTGGGAATCCATGTTGTTTCAGTCCTGGGATACCCTGTACAATGTAAAGCTTTAGAAAGAAACACATGCTCTGTAAAACTGGGCCACCGTTTGAAGGAAACATACGCAAATCAATGTGGTAAAATTTTTTACTTATATATAGATAAAAACATCTGCTGACATACAGGGTCATGTTAAAATCATTCTGTACACTTGCAATGTTTAAAGAACTTTTCACCTCAAATCTTTCACATGCTATTAAGATTCTGAATGCTTTTTGTCATTAATTTCCTTGTAAGTCAATCACATTATATCTTTATTTTGTATTGTACCTGGCCAATGACCATAATTCACTCCCTTTCTTTTTTTCTTGTATTACGCCAGTTGGATGGCCTCTTAAATCAATTTCAATTGATGGCTGTAATGCCAAGCACTATAACTGTCCCTGGTGAATTAGACTTTGCTGCAGATGTATTAATTTATAATAATGAATAAAGTAGTATAAAATAATCTACTCTGTGTGAGAAAGTTTAATGAAAGAGCATAATCTGCAATAGCATTTTTCAAACATGTGAATATTGGTTTCAACACTGAAATGGTGAGATCAGAATGTTGTCATTTAATGATTTTCATGCAGTGAAGTCAGATGAACATAGGAATATAAGAATGTTGCATGCGACTGTACAATATGTTGTAGATGCAGTAGCTGGGGGGCCGTGAGAAGCAAGCCTATCAGGTGGACTGAAAGCGATATGACAAGGGAGACCTAAAATAATTTCATAGTGGAAGAATGGGGTGTGTAATTTGAAAGTTCAGTTGAGTGGTAGGAGAGGTAAGAGAGGATACTATTAGGAAACAAAGGATGAGTTCGGACAGCCAGCATGCCAAAACAACAGAGGACGCAGACTGCTTCGCTCCCTTCCACCCAAGCTGTTAGATAAGAGGTTACAGTACGTTGGTATTCATGGAGTCTTGTCGCAGCAATGGATGTGGCTGGCCTGACTGAGACAGACCTCGGGATAGGTTCAAGTTAGAAGCCCCATTATGCAGATGTTTTGGGAATGTTAGGTGGTTAAGACCTAGTTGGGAAAAACAGGTTAGTTTAAGTTTTGTGTTTATATGTAGCCGCCAATGACTTATGTACATATTTATCTCTTATTCTAATATGGAGGTGTTGCAGGATAAAGTTAACTTTATCTTCATATTTCAAAATATGAGCATCAGACTCATCTAGATTATGTTTTGTCACTTTAGAATCAAAAACATTATTTAAATGCCCACCAGTAATTAGGTAAAAAAAAATCTTTTTTTTTCCTATTTCTTAAGGCTCCTCTTTATCTGACAAGAATGATGTTCTTCCTTATACAATGTACAGTATTTTAGTGTGAGAGCAGCAAAATTTTGGAAGCCTCTGCTCTAAAGGTTATTTTGCAAGATCATATAAATCCCTTTTTTGTTAATGGAAGAAAAGCAAATATAGTAGCAAGTCTGTGCAAAGCAAACTGCTACAATTAAAAGCAGGTATAATCCCTCTCTTGCTTGTACTGGGGCAAATGCATTCTTTGTGTCCGCCATATTAGTCCTGATAGTGTCCTCCTCCTTTGCATGTGTCTTATTCTCAAGCCTCTACCATAATTTGTGTGCAGCTAGCTCTTGAAGAATGGGAGGGTGCTCAGAAGGGATTTCAATCATAACTGTATATCATCAATGGCTGGATCAGTGAAAGGGTGACTGTGTAAGCTTTAGGTTACACCAGAGGTGTAGGGATAGAAAGAGAGGATAGGTTGGAGCCTATGTGCTGCGTAACCTGGGTAATACGTATAATTAACTTGATGAGCAGGATACATGTTCTATAAAGAGGTGATTTAATGACGAAACAAGGAAACAGCACAACAGATACAGTGCAAAATGAATTTAAATACTCATGTCCTTCTACCTGGCCAGTGGTCAGTGGCAAACAATAACAAGTCCATAAAACTGGCAGAAGGTCTGGACAGGCTGCTGGCAAGGAGTGTCCAGTAAGCAGGCCTAGACCAATGACAAGCAGAAAGGAAAGTCCAGTAAACAGGCCATGGTCAATACCAGGAGGTCAAACAGGCAAGGATGGGGACTAGAGCACAGGGACAAGGCAGGGAACAAGAAAGGGACTCAGGAACAAAGGCAGAAACCAGGCAAGGGAATCACTGGAATAAAGTCCATAAATTGCAGAGCGAAACCACATAACTTATTGAGGGAGGAGAATATGAGTGTGGACATAGGACAGCAAATAGCAATACCTATAAACATTCCCAAAAATCAGTGAGGCAATGAAGTGCCTTATAATCACATAGTCCAGAGTTTGATTTCTGGCAAATCCTGACACAGTACCTAGTACAAAGAATGACAACAGAAAACAGACCCAATTCCTGCTCTTGAACATAAAGCTTTGAGTAATTTGAAAATTTTTAAAGGGCCTATGTATGTGTATTATATTCAAGTCTTACAAATCATTATAAATATGTAACTTTAATGTTACATTTTAGAAAATTAATCATTTAACAGCATCTTTGCAAGATTATTTACACATAATATTGTACTTGGGTGTGCCAAAGCCTTTTATTTTTCTTTTGTACATTTAAATAATCAACCTTTGTGACTACAAAATTTGTAAAAGGTATCCATATTTTCTACGTTGACATTTTTAAACTTTAGATTTAGAATTAGAATTTGTTGATAGTATACATTTTTTTAGAGAAAACATCCAGAGGAAACCTAGAAAAAAAGGTGCATATTGGCTCTTATTTATAATACATTACTAAACTCATCTAATGTAAGATATAATTGTCTCTTTTACAACCAAGATCTTTAGCCTGTTTGTGAACAGCAGCTTCATATGGCAGTTTTGTGAGACACAATTTAATAAATGCCGCAGGTTGAAGAAGTGTGATTAATAGAATGACACAATTAGATTTTTCATTCATACCACCGGTTCTGGATGTTTCCTTTGTGACACTTGTGATAGATGATCTAAAGGTAGAAATCTCAATCCCTTGGGTGTTTTCTGTAGTCGTGGATCCTGCAGGTGCCATGGCCATCTAACATCTTCTAAATTTGTTTTAGACATTTGCTTTTGCTATCAGTCTGCTAACAATCACTATGCTTGTTTCATGCAGAAGAACATCTGGAATAATGGTGCACAGTTTAAATTCTTTGCTGAAAGATTATTTTGATTTTAGCCTTACATGCTATTTTTCAATTATAAATACTGGGCATCGCTACCAATTTACACTTAATCATAAGGTCTGGAAAGCATGGATTCCTTAACCTGTCACATCCCCATTCAGTCTATAAATGTTTCCATGAATCATCTCATCGTCATTCTTTAGACAACCTTACTGTTATATTGTTTCAAAAAAAATTTTTTTGAAAGAAAGACAACATTTATTGGGTAATGTTCTATAAAAGTGTAAAACTTAATAACAATTTTATTTGCAATCTGTTTCCACTATGCAAGGCAGGTTTTGCAAAGTTCAGTTCACTAACCTAATGAACAGACCACATTGCTGAGATCATTGCCCTCAATAATAAAGGTGTTGTTTTAAATGATTATTGTTAGTATTATTAATATCCTTTATTTATATAGCACCATCAGCATTTTATAGAGCATGTTTATATTAATTCACACCAGCTTCTGCCTCAGGGAAGATTACAGTCTAACTATCCTGCAACCAAAGGTGAGTTTTGCACATTAACCTATCCATAATACCTCAATATTGCACTAATACAAGTAAGTAGTAGGAAATCATGGTTCTTTCTCCCACATGCATGACTGTTCACTTCTATACAAGGTTTTGTAACACAGGGTATCCCAATCCCAGAGCTAACACCAAGGTACCAGTCTCGGCCCACTCTTCTGCCTTTAGCAGCCGCCTTTGGCTTCGGGTGGAGACCTCCTCTACTCATATAGCCGCCAGGTCTTATTGTGGGAGACAAACCAAAATCGCAGAACAATATCAGAATCCAAGAGAGTAGTCAAAATGGGCAATAATCAGGGCAGGCAGCAGACAGGAAGAAAACCAGGGACAGGCAGTATCAGTAACAATTAGAGTACACAGAAGAAAGCACCCAGGAACTTGTAAAAATACCTTTATGTTTGGCAACAAAACTACACAATTTTCACACCACCGAGGACGTCACCTTCGGCACTTTCCTGATAAATCCGGAAATATGTGTATTCAGCAGGACGGCGCCTACGAAGAAGGATGCAATGAGCGTCCCCGTCGCACCCCCACTAGACCACCAAGGAGATTTCTTACTGGTTTGAGCCATGGTAAAAATACATTTTGCAGTTGCATTCCCAAGCAGTCCCCAAAAAGCCACCAAGCAAGTTATATTTCTAGAGTTTGCTAGCAACTTTTCTCAGTCAGCAATTATAGAAGCAAAACAGCTCAACCTTGAAGTGCTAGGCCAACAACCCCACAATATGTACACATTAAGTACAACTAAAGCAAGTTGCATATAAAAATCATCCATCCACATATGCAGTACTTCACAACTGAGTGACAAACTGCCTCTGGTTGCAATATAATGCCAAAAAAGTGTTCATTGTGACTTTCTTGAACTGGCAGCTGCACACAAGCCTAAGATCACAATGTACTATGCCAAGTATCAGCTGGTGATGGGTGATGTAAGTCATTCTGCCATTGGACTATTAAGTATTCTCTGGAGTAATGAATCATGCTTTACAATTTGGCAGTCTGATGAATAGACAAATCTGGGTTTGGCAGATGCCAAAGGATTGCTACCTGTCTGCATCCATATGCCAGCTGTAAAGTTTGCAGATGAAATAATAATAGACTGCAGATGATGATGGCTTTGAATTGTCAAGCTCTGTTCTGCCAAATGGTGATGAGCTGTCTTTACCCTTTTGTAAATACACACCACAGTATTGAAATTATGCAAGTAAACATATACAGTATTAAAGCAATACAGTGTATTTGTTAACTAAAAAAAAAACAAAAATCCCAGAAAGAGTCTTGGTTCTGGAGCTTTTAGGATACAGTTTTACTGGATTTCTAAGGACACATTCAGATGTAATTTTATTGTGTACAGTATACACAGTGCATCAATAATATTATACCTTTTTTAAGATGGAATATAGTTTCAAGATACAACATTAAAAAGAAAAAAATATAATTTTAATCATGTTTTAAGAATCTATTCAATACAATTATATTAACCCCTTATGTAATAAAAACAAGTGCACAACCAATAAGATGTCTGCTATTAAGTTGGCAATTAGCAAACCATATCAGTTGATATATAGAAGAAGGACCAGCAACATCAGGATTTGACTTTTCATCTGTCTATGAACCAATATGATATTTTGGGCCCCTTTGCGATCTTTCTTTATCAATTATCACACACACACACACACACACACACACACACACATCTATATATCTATCTATATATCTATCAATATATATATTATATATATATATATATATATATATATATATATATATATATATATACATTTTAACCCTCTCCCCAGTGTACAACCATGTTTAGTTATAGATTTAACAATGGAGCCTCACCATATTTTATGTAATGGAGCATTTTTGTTTCTTTATGAATACTTTCGCCTAAAGAAAAAAAGATGAGCTAGGTTTTCCCCTCTATGGTATGACTCATTCAGATTAAGATCATTTACAAGACTGTTTATTGTGAGGATTGATGCTCACACATTAAGCTAATTTTTTTACTTTATGTAAAGTTTAATTTAACTCAGGGTGAGTGGGAGGACTGTTTAGTTTATTTTATGTCACTTCTGATGTCACTAGGTTATGGACCTCAGCTGCACACTAAACTTTTACTGTGGGTTTGAACACTAACTTTTTTGTGCTGGAAAACAATAATACTTGGTGCATTATGAAAAAAGTGCTTTATAGAATTTATTTTAGGGAACAGGGATTTACAGCCATTTTACCCAATGTAAAATCACGTATTTAAGGAAAACTACATCCCAAAATGAATATTTAAGCAACAGATTTAATCATGTGAAGCAGCATATTAAAGAATCCTACCAAACTGGAATATATTGTATATGTAAGTAAATATTGCTCTTTTACATCTTTTACCTTGAACCCCCATTTTATGATATTCTCTGTGCATTCTGCTTCCATTGGTAACTATTGATGAACGATTCTCTCCCGTTTCGCTGAAAATTTAGCGAAACTCCAAAAAAAATTACTAAACAGCAAAAAATTTACGAAAACAATGCATTTAAGTCAATGGGCGTCGAAATCATTTTGACGCGTGACAATTTATATGCGCAAAATTTATATGCACGTGACAATTTTTATGCATGCAACAGTTTTTATGTGCGCAACAATTTTTTCACTTTCAACTTATTTGTCCAAATAGAGAAAGTCAATGGGCATCAACAAAATTTTTACACACAACAATTTTTACAAAATTTTTGGTTCCCTAAGCAAATTCCCTAGCAATACTAACAACTATTACTAAAACAAGAAGCGGTGAACCTTCACTGGAATATATCTCTGCCATTCAGTCATTTTTAATGTCTTGTACAGTCCAGGGCCCCACAGCTGTAAAGTCATCTCTGACAACGCCACCCCCCTGTGCGCATACTATTTACGGTGCGTCAGCATGACTGGGGTCAGGGAGGGAGGTAAGGAGAGGAAGTGCAGGGAGAGCAGGTCTGGGTCAGCGGGGCCGACTGGGTTTTTTCCCAATATCCTGGCATCCTTGTCCGACCCTGGTCTTATAGTTATACTGCTGTAGCAGCTGCTCCTCTCCTCAGGCAACTATACACCTTTGCTAAAATGCACACACACATCTTGTTCCCAATATCTGCCCAGGGCACACTGAGCTTTTGCAGTGCCACTTACAGAAACCAAGGTGGCAAGCTCCTATGACAACTTCCAAGGCCTGGATCATTACTATTTTCTAGCTTTTTTTTAGTTTTTAGTATTTAGCTCTCCTTGAACAGCCAGTCAATGGCTTAGTATGCATTATGAGGTCCCAATATTAATAGATAATGCAAGCATTTCCCTGTTACATATAGATGAATTATTTTGGTTGATGAGATACGAGGCCCATATTCATTAAATTCATAATATTTCTGGTCAAGTTTTTAAAGGGGAAAATTTTAGGGGGGAACTTGAATTTGTCAAGATTTATTATTATCTGAAGCTGCTTCAAATCTGAAATAGTTATCATGGGGAAAATTCAATAAAGTCACATTTTCAGGGCATTGATTAGAAAAAGTTGCACAATTTGAATTAATGCATTATTTTGTCACAACTTTTTCTTGCACCTACTTTTCCAAGAGGTTTTATTGGTAAATTAAGGGGATTTGGGTTTGGGAATTTAGGTAATTTTTTTTAATCATAGTGAGTGAGCTTGAGTAATTATGACAATAAAATAATAAGAACACCCTATTCCACAACGGGTAATGGCTGGTATCCAGGGACTTATAATATAAATGGAATATCAAGACTTATAATATAAAAGAAATATCAAGATCCCCCGCCCTGATACCCAGAGGCCAGATCTAAGGCAGATAGGTGAAGGGAGGCAGATGGTGGTCTCAGGTAATCATACAATGGCATGCTGATGGTCAAGACCCTGCAGACAGAAGTCAAAAGGTTAACCTCAGTTAGAGAAACGATACAGAAGTGTTGCCTAAGAACCACAATTACCCATCCTGTCTCAAACTAGTAGGCATAGGTCACATGGTTTACGATTGTTGGATTCAAGAAACCCTATAGGTGCGATAGGTATTGTGATATGTACTTCAGTAAATTTCGTGCCTTCCAATATAGAAGGAGGGCTTTGACCATGTATGGTATATCCGTGTACCCCTTTTTCTTATTTACAGTAAATGCCCTGTAAAAGTTATAAAAGCTTGTTGCAAGAGGTGTGTATTTGGTAAGCCCTCGTGTTTCACCTAAGTGCCACACTGCGGTGTTACTGCTACAGCTTACACAGACAAAACTTTTATTTTGTCTTGTTGGGCTAATAAACTGCCTCACTTATTACTAAGGAATTTTCCTTTCTGAGTTTTGTCTTACAAACAAGGTCTTGGTATGCAAAATACCTACAATTACCCCCAAACAGTGGAATATTAACCCATTATGGATGCTTTATACTAGTTCTAAATGAACTATATCTCTCAGAAGAACAATAAAAAAGATAGGAAGACTTTTTTAACAGAAAAGGTAGCAACCCTTGAGCAGCCACTTCATTTACAGATATGTTTGAATCTCTGGTATTAACTTTTGGTTGCCAAGTGAGATCCTTTAGGTTAAAGGGTAACATAAAGAAAATACTAGAAAATATTACTATTTGACTGTAATGTATTCATCAGCTGCTTTTGTAACTCTACTAATCAACAGACTTATAGCTCATCCAAAACGTGTAACATTTCCCTCATAAACACCACCGAAAACAATAGAAGACTTGCCATGACATTAAAAATATATGAACATTTACAGACGCAAAAGATAAAGGAAAAAAATCAGCCCACCTGTTCCCTGTTTCATAGATTTGCCCATATTCCCCCCAGACTTCTGTTACCTAAACACTTCCAAATGTTATTTGTCCTTTAAACTTTTTTGTAGGATTAGTAGAGAAAATGTTATTTTTTGCAATTAAAACATTGGCCACTTAAAAAAAAAAGTTTGCACAAACAAAGTCCAGTCTAGACAGACTTTATATTTAGGAGAGTGTCCAGTTTAAAATCTCTATTTCTTTCTGAACATCCATTAAGGAAACAGGTTAGCTGTTTTATTCCTGGCAGAGATTTAAAAGGTTCTCTGTAGCAAACCTTTTGGCAGTTACATTAGGCCTCCCAAACAGAAGAAAAAAACTGTCAGGCATTAAAAACCAAAAAAAAAAACTGCCAGCAAAAAAGTAGCAGCTCCTTGCCACATGGATATACTATTAGGGTAGACAAACAGCATTTGTTACTTTGATGATGGCACCATTTTCTATATCCTGCCACATACGTTAAAAAAATAATACTTATGAATACTTAAAAATGAAAAGGACAATTTATTATTAAATCTATGCTCAAAATGCAAAGCAATTTTATCAAAAGAAAGACCCTTATTAGGATCCTCGAATAGATACTGTATCATGTAGTAACACAAATACAAGCAGCTAAAGGGAAAAAGTAGCACTATAATTGGGCTCCAGAGTATACATTCTGTGAATTTAAAGGACAAGGAAATCTAAAATCATGCCAAACATTTGGCACCCCCCCCCTCAGTGATTAATACAGTAGCTTATAACCCTATTACCCTGGGCCTGTGCTTCTGTTTGCTGAAAACTGTAACAGCAAAACAAAACATATACCAAAAAATGAATTAAATGAACAAAATCATTTATTAGGACACCTAACAGTATGCACCCTCAGACTGGGGATGACAGCACTTTATTATTTTTTTCCAAGTAGCCTTGCTGCACTTCCTTTCCTATGAGCACAGACACAGAGTGATCTTCCTTCTTCAGCAATCCTGGGCCTGCGAGTGAAGAAAGTGACTTGCAGCTTTTCACTCTACTACTACCGACACCCAACACCATAGATGGAATAGTGATTTTTTTAGTTTCGGGTAGGCTAATGTCTCTTTGCCGGCAATTTTCCACTAACAGAAAAACAACTGATCCATATTAAGTGACTTTGACAAAAGTTGTAATCGTAATCACTGAGCGTACGGGTGGATTTATGCCTAACAATGAACTCCAACACGATCAGGCTGAAATCATGTTTATTAGTCTACTTTTACATAAAACACTAGTGATGGGCGAATTTGGGGTGGAAATATTTTTTTCATGGCGGTTTTTTAAAAGCTAGAAAAGACATTTCTGGCCAGAAAAATGATTTTAAAGTTGTTTAAAGGGTGCAACGACCTGGACAGTGCCATGCCAGAGGGGGATCAAGGGCAAAAATGTTTCTAAAAAAATCCATTGTTGACACAGCGCTGCGTTTTGTGCTGTAAAGGGCAGAAATCACACTACATTTCTAAACCTGTGTAATAAAATGCTTTAAAACGTCCGGCGTCTACATGCCAATCAAGTCGTGTAAAGGTTACAGCCTGTTCACACGCAAAGACGAAACGCGGTGCTTACTGCAACGCAAAAAGACGCAAAGAGCTTTAATGAATGATACTGTCAAGTGAGCAAATAATAGTTTTTAATTACTAGTTGAGCTTGTCACCTCCAGGATGTTCGTCCTGTTGGTGGCAATATTTCTGTAGTGGTGTGTTTAGCAGTCACCGTGCTTGTGCGCACGTGCACGGTCAGGCAGAGGTAATTCAATGTACAGTGAAGTGAACCAAAAAACACTGATTCTGCAGTGTGGGCCCAGTTTTGGTCTACTTTATTGATCACCTGCGGTGACCATAAAAGATGCGATTTTGCCACTGTTGCAGAACCCTGAAAAATTAGGCATGTGTACTTTCCTGAAAAATTATCTTTTTTTTTGTCGCAGCCACTGAAGCACAGAGGCCAGAAAAAATATGCCATATAAATGCTGAAAATATTAATTTTTTTTTGTCGCAGCCACTGCAGCACAGAGGCCAGAAAAAATATGCCATATAAATGCAATCAATATTAATTTTTTTTTGTCGCAGCCATTGCAGCACAGAGGCCAGAAAAAATATGCCATATAAATGCAAACAATATTAATTTTTTTTTGTCGCAGCCATTGCAGCACAGAGGCCAGAAAAAATATGCCATATAAATGCAAACAATATTAATTTTTTTTTGTCGCAGCCACTGCAGCACAGAGGCCATAAAAAATATGCCATATAAATGCAAACAATATTAATTTTTTTTGGTCGCAGCCACTGCAGCACAGAGGCCAGGAAAATATGCCATATAAATGCTAACAATATAAATTTTTTTTGTCGCAGACACTGAAGCACAGAGGCCAGAAAAAATATGCCATATAAATGCTGAAAATATTCAATTTTTTTGTCACAGCCACTGAAGCACAGAGGCCAGAAAAACTCAGGATTTACCTGGATTCAAATTAAACCAGTAGGGTTTGCACCCTAGTTTGTAACGGTGGTGGAGGGAGGAGGACGCTAAAGGACAGCTGTATGTGGAGTCATGAGGCGTGCAGAGAAGGACAGCTGCATGGGGAGTCAGAATCAGAAACTCAGCACAAGTCTTCCGGCGTGCAGTAACCCTCCGAGATCCACCCCTCATTCATTTTAATAAAGGTCAGGTAATCCACACTTTTGTGACCTAGGCGAGTTCTCTTCTCAGTTACAATCCCTCCTGCTGCACTGAAGGTCCTTTCTGAGAGGACACTTGAGGCGGGGCAAGACAAGAGATTCATGGCAAATTGTGACAGCTCTGGCCACAGATCAAGCCTGCGCACCCAGTAGTCCAGGGGTTCATCGCTCCTCAGAGTGTTGATATCTGCAGTTAATGCCAGGTAGTCCGCTACCTGCCGGTCGAGGCGTTCTTTGAGGGTGGATCCCGAACGGTTCTGCCGCTGCCTTGGACTGAAAAACATTTGCATGTCTGACGTTACAGAGTGGCCAAAGTGCTTTGTCCTTGCAGGTGCGCTCGTGGCAGGATTACTGGCACCTCTGCCCCTGGAATGTTGATGAGTTCCTGAAGTGACATCACCCTTAAAAGCATTGTACAACATGTTTTGCAGGCTGGTTTCTAAATGCAGCATCCTTTCAGACTTGTGGTATGTTGGTAACATTTCTGCCACTTTATGCTTGTACCGAGGGTCTAGTAGAGTCGCGACCCAGTACAGGTCCTTCTCCTTAAGCCTCTTGATACGGGGGTCCTTCAACAGGCATGACAGCATGAAAGACCCCATTCTCACAAGGTTGGATGCAGAGGTATCCATCTCCGCTTCCTCGTTATCAAGGACTGCATCATCCACGGTCTCCTCCCCCCAGCCACGTACAAGACCAGGGGTCCCCAAAAGGTCACCACTAGCCCCCTGGGAAGCCTGCTCCTGTTGGTCCTCCTCCTCCACAAAGCCACCTTCCTCCTCTGACTCCACTTCTGACACCTCTCCCTGCGTTGCAGCAGGTGCCTGGGTTCGTTCTGGTGATTCCGACCAGAAATCGTGTGCTTCCTGCTCCTCGTCACGCTGGTCTACAGCCTCATCTGTCACTCGTCGCACGGCACGCTCCAGGAAGAAAGCAAAGGGTATTAGGTCGCTGATGGTGCCTTCGGTGCGAACTGACCATATTTGTAACCTCTTCAAAAGGCCGCATGAGCCTGCAGGCATCGCGCATAAGCACCCAGTAACGGGGTAAAAAAATCCCCAGCTCTGCAGATCCAGTCCTACCACCCAGTTCAAACAGGTATTCGTTGACGGCTCTTTGTTGTTGCAGCAGACGTTCCAACATGAGGAGCGTTGAATTCCAGCGAGTCTGGCTGTCGCAAATCAAACGCCTGACTGGCATGTTGTACCGCTGCTGAATGTCAGCAAGGCGTGCCATGGCTGTGTAGGACCGTCTGAAATGGGCCGACACCTTCCTGGACTGCCTGAGAACGTCCTGGAATCCTGGGTACTTTGAGACAAAACGTTGTACTATTAAATTCAGAACATGTGCCATGCAGGGCACATGTGTTAAATTGCCCAGTCTCAGTGCTGCCAACAGATTGCTTCCATTGTCACACACCACTTTTCCGATCTTCAGTTGGTGTGGGGTCAGCCACCGATCGGCCTGTGACTGCAGAGATGACAGGAGTACAGATCCGGTATGGTTTTTGCTTTCCAGGCACGTCATCCCCAAGACAGCATGACAACGGCGTACCTGGCACGTCGAATAGCCTAGGGGGAGCTGGGGGTGCACAGGTGTGGAGGAGGAGGACCCAGCAGCAGAGGACGAAGAAGAGGAAGAAGACGAGGTAGAGAGCGAAGGAGGAGTAGAGGTGGTGGCAGAACCGCGTGCAATCCGTGGCGGTGACACCAACTCCACTGTCGTTGTTGAGCTACACATTCCCTGCTTCCCAGCCATTACCAAGTTCACCCAGTGGGCAGTGTAGGTGACATACCTGCCCTGACCATGCTTGGAGGACCATGCGTCAGTAGTCATATGGACCTTTGGCCCAACACTAAGTGACAGAGATGCGGTGACTTGGCTCTGCACATGGTGGTACAGGTGTGGTATTCCCTTTTTTGAAAAAAAATTGCGGCTGGGTACCTTCCACTGCGGTGTCCCAATTGCTACAAATTTGCGGAAGGCCTCAGAGTCCACCAGCTGGTATGGTAAAAGCTGGCGGGCTAAGAGTGCGGACAAGCCAGCTGTCAGACGCCGGGCAAGGGGGTGCCTCGCAGACATTGGCTTCTTACGCTCAAACATGGCCCTCACAGAAACTTGGCTGGGGGCAGATGACTGGGAATGGGAACTGGTGGTCAAGGTGGAAGGCGGAGTGGAGGGTGGTTCAGACGGGTGAAGGACAGCAGAGGTAGAGCAGTAAGATGCTGGACCAGAAGGAGGGTGGCTTTTAGTTTGCCTGTTGCCTTTGAGGTGTTGCTCCCAAAGTGCTTTGTGCTTGCCGTTCATGTGCCTTCGCATAGAAGTTGTACCTATGTGGCTGTTGGGCTTCCCAAGACTCAGTTTCTGACTGCACTCATTGCAAATGACAACGCTTTTGTCAGAGGCACACACATTAAAAAAATCCCACACTGCTGACCTTTTTGAGGCTGGCAATCTGGCGGTAACAGTAGAAGTCGACGGCGTTGGCGGCAATGGCGGGTGCGTTGGCCGGCTGACCACAGGTGCCGATACATGTTGTTGCCCTACTGTTCCCTGCGAGCTGTCCTCCCTGCTTCTTCTAAGTCTTATTCTCCTCCTGCCTCTCTGACTCTCCGTCTCTCCATCTGAACTATCCTCCTCTTGCTCTCTTCTACTGGGCACCCATAAAACATCAATCTCCTCATCCTCATTCTCCTCAGATGCATCAATTTCTTCTACCAGCTCACAGAAGGAAGCAGCAGCGGGGACCTCCTCGTCATCACTCATTATGTCCATCTCTGTTGTGTTCTCTGCCAGAATTAAATCTGGTGTAACGTCCTCATCTCCTTCATCTTCTTCTGCCAATAATGGTTGCGCATCACTCAGTTCAAGAAACTCATGTGAAAATAACTCCTCTGACTCCAGTGAAGAAGGGGCGCCGGTGGTGGAGGAAGTGTTACGTGGGGTGCCCATAGCAGTGGAGGATGAGGATGTTGTGGTAAAGTTAGAAACGGTAGAGGATGGGGTGTGCTGTGTAAGCCAGTCAACTACCTCTTCAGCATTTTGGGAGTTCAGGGTCATTGCCTTTTTAAAACTGGGCAATTTCCTAGGGCCACAGGATAGCATAGCAGCACGGCCCCTAGTGCCTCTGCGTGGCAGCCTGCCTTTGCCTGGCATTATTTTTAAAACAACAACAACAAGGTGGTGTTTCTAGAGACGGTATTATTATTGATATTTAGACAGAATGTGAACAAGCTCACACAGCTAGATGGTTGTTGTTTGAAAATGAAGAACACACTGAGCAAATAATGCCTACAAGGTTAACGTATACACTACTACAGCAGTGGATACGGAATATATTATTGCTGCCTGAAAAACGTCACTCGGGTGGTGTTTCTAGAGACGGTATTATTATTGATATTTAGACAGAATGTGAACAAGCTCACACAGCTAGATGGTTGTTGTTTGAAAATGAAGGACACACTGAGCAAATAATGCCTACAAGGTTAACGTATACACTACTACAGCAGTGGATACGGAATATATTATTGCTGCCTGAAAAACGTCACTCGGGTGGTGTTTCTAGAGACGGTATTATTATTGATATTTTAGACAGAATGTGAACAAGCTCACACAGCTAGATGGTTGTTGTTTGAAAATGAAGGACACACTGAGCAAATAATGCCTACAAGGTTAACGTATACACTACTACAGCAGTGGATACGGAATATATTATTGCTGCCTGAAAAACGTCACTCGGGTGGTGTTTCTAGAGACGGTATTATTATTGATATTTAGACAGAATGTGAACAAGCTCACACAGCTAGATGGTTGTTGTTTGAAAATGAAGGACACACTGAGCAAATAATGCCTACAAGGTTAACGTATACACTACTACAGCAGTGGATACGGAATATATTATTGCTGCCTGAAAAACGTCACTCGGGTGGTGTTTCTAGAGACGGTATTATTATTGATATTTAGACAGAATGTGAACAAGCTCACACAGCTAGATGGTTGTTGTTTGAAAATGAAGGACACACTGAGCAAATAATGCCTACAAGTGCACTACTATTGGTGCACTACTATGAAGAACAGCAACAGCACTGTACACGTTAAAGAACAGTAAGATAAGTAAAAGAAAAAAAAAATATATGTATATTAAAAAAAATATTTTTCTCGGGTTGGTGCTGCTGAACTACTAGGAGCAGCACAGTAGCACACCAGTCCCACTCCCCAACACTGCTAGACTAATAGCACTGGGCTTATAGTAGCAACTAGCAAAGTAAAAAAACAAAAAAGAAAATAAAAGCAGTCCTTACAAGGACTATTGGGTTATTACAGCAGTCAGCAGATGAGATCAGAAGAGATCAGTGCCCACAGCAGGCAGCTACATACAGAGCACTGCAGTAGAAGGTAGATTACTAGCCAGCAAAGCTACCCTAAAATGTCCCTCAAATCCCTGCAGACTTCTGTCCCTCCAATACAGAGCAGTATCAAGTAGATTACTAGCCAGCAAACTTACTATCAACTGTCCCTCAAAGAAATCAGTGAAATCAGTAACAGCTCTCTCCCTACACTAGCTCTTCCAAGCACACACAGGCAGAATGAAAAAACGCTGCAGGGCTTCAGTTTATATATGGAAGGGGAGTGGTCCAGGGGGTGTGGGGGTGGTCCAGGAGGGAGAGCTTCCTGATTGGCTGCCATGTATCTGCTGGTCTGGGGTGAGAGGTCAAAAAAAAGCGCCAGGTAAGGTGAACCCAAAATGGCGAACGTCGCGCGACGTTCGCGAACTTGCGGCGGACGCGAACAGCCGATGTTCGCGCGAACAAGTTCGCCGGCGAACAGTCCGCGACATCCCTAATTATAACATAGCATACGTTTCCCTCAAGGTACTGCTTTGGGCAACCATGAGGGGTATCACCATAGTTTAGCAACCCATACATTATGGGGTTAGCTATAAAGGTTAACACACTTAAACATTATTTATATTACTGATGTTTCATTATGTCTAATATGTTGTCTAAACACACAGGAAGGCACAATAACTAGAAAGTTGGTAGCAATATAAAAGAATATAAAACAATAGTGACAGAATGAGCCTGGGGGATCAATCATCATTACTCAAGAAGGCTAAAATAACTGTGCATCCACCAAGCTTAAGTTTTTCCAGATTGTGCTGCTGCTGATTTGGATGAAATCAAAGCTCCCAAATTAATGTCACTTCCAGTTTACTTTAATAAGAAATCCAGGGAATTTCTGTATTAGCTGCAAAACTAAAAATAATTTGATCTATCAGCATTCCTTTAATATTTATACAAAATAGAATTACAAAGCTTGATTATAAAAATGCAAAAATCAAAGACAACGCCATTAACAATGTCACACAACACCACATTACTTATGGGATCATTACTAATTAGCTATAGAGGGGCCTGGCCTACCTTGATATTTAAACCTCCTGTCTTGAATTTCCTTGGCTACTGTCTTTGCACTGCTTTTGGTTCAAATACATGACATAGCATTAGCAACACGTATAGTGATGGGCGAATTTGACACATTTTGATTCGGCAAATGTTTGTCGCTGCCGAAAATTCACCGAAAGTCTATGGGCGTCATTTCTGCCGCGAAACTTTGCGAAAAAAATCGCTCCTCCCTAAACACGTATCATGATCATTTCATTTTCAATCCTTTGGAAACATAGTTTTCAGTGTTATACAGTATAAGTATATCATCATAATAATTTAATACATCTGGCATAAATTTCTATACTGGCACATGTATATATATATATATATATATATATATATATATATATATATATATATATATATTGAATATTTTAAGTCTAAGAAGATTCTGATAGGGTCTGACTAATTACATTTCTTTTCACCCAAATGCACACATGGACACCCTAGAATTACCTTTAGCATGGACCTGATGATAATCATAGGGTTCCCTTAACAGGTTGCATCTATAGCCACAACTTATTTGCACCAAATGCATAGGACAGTACTGATGTCAGTAATGCTGCATGCCAGCAGTGGTGGCAATCTAAAATATGCATTGAATTACTGCCAGTCCAAATTATGCTTATCCAAAAGTACATCGCAAACTTGGCCGTAATTTACCAAAAAGCAGACTGTAATTTGTATCAATACAGGCGCATCATGTGCAAGATACAGTTAACCCTGCTTGTGGGGAAAATGCTAAATTATGGGGCAAAAAATGGCGATGTTGCTATTGTTACATCGCAATGAGCCTTTATAACTGCTATAATAAAATATTTTAATTGTGAAATAATGAAAAATAGCATAAATAAATGTGTTATTGGGATGAAAGGGAACAGGGTGGAGGAGAGTAAAGTTGTGCAGTTGTGAAAACAATTAAACATTGACTGTAATTTAACTTAATTTTTCTGCACAATTTAAATTGAAATTGCTCTGGTGTCTTGGCATGTGGAAATGTCATTTAATATTGTCTTATAGACTTGCATGCAGTTAGGCATATTATTTTATAATGTTTAAATTGGAATCACACTTTCTGGGTACAAGTATCCATGTTTTTGCAGATATTTGTGTAAAGCTAAAAGAAACTGTTTCCAATTTCATGACTGTGTATCACTAATCCAAAATGACTGCAGCATTAACTACAGACAGGAAGCTGGAGAGAAATGTGTGTGTTTTGGATATATTGTGCTCTTCCAAGGAAGTTCTGTTAAACTAGTTGCTTGCACCTGAAACAGAAGTTTAAAAAGTACATATATATCTAATCCACTGGTTTTAAAGAATACAATGCAAGTACAACACTTTGAAATATCTTTATTTAGGCTCACATTCATGGTTGGTTACCTTTCCTTGGAACACTGCTATGACATTTAATGTAATATGACTTTCCGATCTTTTTGTTGCATTTTTTATGTCACCAGCTCAGTTGAGTTTATCTTGAAGGATTAGTCGATCAGTTTAAAGTATGTGCCAAGCAATGGAACTGTGGCCTAATACTGTAGTAGAAGTGCATTAGATTTCTATCCAGTCATTTCCTATCAGATGGCAGTGGAGCCAAAGGCATAACAAGCAGTAACTATGAGTGACTGCTCCTAAGAGTAGTGTCTGTGATTCTGGTCACTTGGAATGTTGGATTCTCCAAACATTCTTCAATGTTTAAGAGGCCTAAGGCACAGGTTACTGTGTACAATGAATATTGTTTTACTGCTAATAAACTTTTTTATTTAAAGGATCAGTAACATCAAAAAATGAAAGTGTTTTAATGGAATGGAAATATAATGTACTGTTGCTCTGCTCTGGTACAATTGCTTTAAAAAACTCTACTATAGTTTATATAAATAAGCTGCTGTGTAGCCATGGGGGCAGCCATTCAAAGCTAAAAAAAAGAGGAAAAAGGTGCAGGTTAAACAGTAGATTTCAGATAAGCTCTGTAATGTACAATGGAAACACATCAGTTGTCTACTGTGTATCCTGTGCTGTCCCCACGGCTACACAGCAGCTTGTTTATATGAACTACAGTAGTGCTTCTGAAGAAAACACCCTGGTTTTACCAGTGCAGTGCAACAGTACATTATATTGTCATTCCTTTAAAACTTTCATTTTAATATGTTACTGTTCCTTTAAGTGTGAGAGGCAATATTGTTTAGTCACCAGTGGTGGAATCATTCTTAAGGTAGCAACAACAGTGCCTTTGTATTATTTACAAGCAGATAAACAAAAATGTGAAATGCACCAACTAATATTGTAGTAAAACAGAATTCAACAGAAAAAACAGTGCTATATGCACTCACAGTTCTTTCAGATTCCCTGTGATTTCTCAGTAGGGATGTAGCGAACTGTTCGCCGGCGAACTAGTTCGCGCGAACTTCGACTGTTCGCGTCCGCCGAATGTTCGCGAACGTCGCGCGACGATTCGACCGTTCGATCGCTAAAATCGAACGATTTCCATTCGTTCGAACGATTATAAGCATTCGATTGAATTAAAATCATTCGATCGAATAGCTTCGATCGTTCGATTCGAACGAAAATCCTTCGATCGTACGAATAAAATCCTTCGATCGTTCGATCGAACGATTTTATCGAGCGTTCGAAGTTCGCGAACTGTTCGCGAACTGTTCGCTTTTTTTCCGGTGTTCGCGAACGGCGTTCGCGAACACATTAACGGCAGTTCGCTACATCCCTATTTCTCAGCCGCAGCTTTCACCTTACTTTCAAGTCTTAGCGGTCATGGCAACCAGAGAACTATCTTTCATCTATGATTCTCCCAATAAACATGTTACTTTATAGTGTGTAGTATAGTGTTTCGTACAATAAGGCCTGATGGTATTATCTATCATCTATGCATGAAATATGTGTTCCCTCTTTAACTGAAGTGCACAAGCATTAAACAGGTCCATTTAATTTCCTTCCAAATAAAATACGTTTTTGGTTGCACACCTCTAATTCTAACACTGAATAATGCATATGGGGGGGTGGTTTTAGAAATGTTTCCCCTCCATTAAATCATAGACACTACTGTATATTTACAATGCATTTATGTATTTATGTTAGAACAGGCACACTTGACTTTGGGGAGAGAAAACAATTCCTCACTCTTTTTTTAATAATTTGCATAATTTGTGGGGACACGTTTTATTCTTCTTTTTACTGGCTTGTCTGTATTTTAAAACCCCTTTTATGCAGTATAAATTAACTACATTAAAAACCTGGCACGTGTAAAAGGAGTGGATTGACTGTGAAACATGAACCCTCTTTTGGGTAAAAGAAAGTAATGTAGAAAATATTTGCAATCTGGTACAAAAGAATATATTCAACTATGCATTTTCAGTCTAGAACTGGGAGCTGACGAAAAGAGCTTTGAAGTGATCTCACCATCTTTTGTAATCTAAAAGGCAACACTTTTGTTTTATGATTGTCAAAAGCTGTTTCTTACATATTATATTCTTATGACAGTATATTTTTGTAGAAAAATGCTTCCATTTCCACTGACTCTGTGCAGAGGGACAGAAGTCCCAGTATCTATCAGTTCACAATGGAGTGAGGTGAGGAAACGGGTCGAACGTTGAAACCATTCTGCGTTTTTTCTCTGTCTGAGGAACCATGTCTGTGTAAAAAAAAAATAAGAAAATATCTTTCAGATAGTGAGTACCTTTTTTACATATGTCCTGCAAAAAGAGCTCAAAAGAGGGTTATTGTTTCCCTGTAAATTATGCATACTTATATAGTAAAGAACAGTGCATGGATCTCAAATAGGATTTCACTGTTATTATGTGGTTAATTTTATGCCACCACAAGCCAAAGAATGCCACAATATATGTAAACACTCATGTTAGCGCACATCTGATACAAATTTTTGTCTCATTCACAGTCCATTAAAACACAGAGGTCAAGTACCTTTCTTTCCAGTCTTAAATCTTACATTAAATTGTCTTGTCGGCTGCGTCACACAAGCTCCAATAGAATAATATATAGCTAAAAAAAATATGTTTTGACTCATGCTTGGTATAGCTTACCGGCTGATTTATAACCAAATCATTTAATTAACAACTAAACATGATTTGTGCAAACACTGCTTTCTGCAGTACCACAAAAAATGTCAGATGGACAGACTGAATGCTTAGTGCTATGTGAATTCAGTAGTTGGTAGCCACAAAATCATTAAAAAATGTATTTAAATAAATTCCAGCACTTGGTAAAAAAAAAAGCCCTATCCAATGCACTTTAATGTTATTGGTGCTAAAATCTATTATTTTGTGCAAGGCCGGTTCTTTACTTTTGAAACTATGTCACAGGAGTCAGCTCTCCTTCAACAAAAATTCTATTTCCCACAATGTCTTGCATACTTGTGATTCTACTTTTTTTTTACAAGTCAAAGATGCAAGGCATGGTAAGAAGTGGAGTCTTGTCTGAAGCATAGGTAAATAATGCATTCCATATTCTTTTGGTAGGGTAAACGCAGAGTAACCACAACTCAATATTTCTCATATCTGTGTCCTACCGTAGGTTCTCTTTGGTCCATCATATTCCAATAAACCTCCTGCATCTTATAGTGGCAAAAGGTATTTTTGAGACCTGTACTTTGAACTTCATCACTTTCTCAGATGGTTGAATATTTTGCAAATAGCTGGTAAAAAGTTTTCTTTGTGTCTCCTTTTGCAAATTCATGCCCTGTAGTCCCTGAACCAAAATATTTCTAAAACCTTCTTACTTAAAGGAACAGGAACACCAAAAAATAAAAGGCATAACAATATAATGTACAGTACTGTTGCCCTCCACTGGTAAAACTGGTGTATTTGCTTCAGAAACTCAACTGTAGCTTCTAAAAGAAGCTGTCGTGTAGCCATGGGGGCAGCCATTCAAACACAGCTCACACAGTAGATAAAAGATACGTTCTGAAGAAGCCCATTGTATACTACAGAGTTAATCTGCTATCAGCTGTTTGTCCTGTGCCTTTTATTTTTTTTAGCTTTGAATGGCTGCCCCCATGGCAGTTGTACAGTATATTATATTTTTATTACTTTTAAAGACTTTTATTTTTTGGTTACAGTTCATTTAAGTCATACCTCTATTATATTCATCTAGAATCACACGTCCACCAAAGACTTGATATTCTTTGAATAGTGTCCTTATATCCCATTTTCCACACTCTGCTGGGGTGGCAGTAATAATATTGCTGAGTGACTTGAAAGCCCCTTGCCAGGGCAACCCTATTTATCCTCCTTATGCTGCCCTCTGGAGATAAACACAAGTATAGATAACAATGTATGCATGAAGTTCAGGTGATGATGATGATGATGAACCCATGTCATATGATGAATTGATGTCAGTCCTTACACAAGGGTGAATGAGGGTCAATGTAAATGCTGGAGTATGTTCTAATGTGTACATGTTATATATTATGCTTTACAAAAGTGCAAAGTATAAAATAGTGAATTATTTTTAACTGCATCTGTAAAAAGAATGTGTCTACAGTGTATTGTAAGGATTATTTCTGTGCTTCTACTAGTTCATTTAGTACTTATTGTCCTTTTGAAATTTAAGATTTGTGTATCTTTTGATAATGAAGAGTTTATCAGTGCACCAATACAGTATATGCTGTATAAAACTAATATATTTCCAAAATCAGTGTCATTTACAGTGCCAATTTTTCTGTCAGCAGTTCATCCAAAAAAAGAGTAAATGTAAAGTTATTTAAGTAATAGCATCTGTAGATATAATGTGGAGATTTGTGCATCCTGAATATTCAGGGACACTGTACAAGATGGTGATTCTTTTTATGTAAGATTACATACAGTACATGTCTGAAAATATATCACTTTTTTTCTTAGCCAAGAATATTATTGGCAGCCAGGGCATAGAATTATTCATTTATTGAATTTGTTGTTATATAGGTATTCACTATTATAAAATCATTCAGTATAGACCACAGTATTTTATTTCTGATTGACAGAACTAGTTAAGTACAATAACATGCCTTGGCTTAAAAAAAATTACTTCATATATTCATTGCATTACTAAAGTAAACCAGCTCTGTTCCAGACCACACAGGACTGAAGAACATTTAAGTTAAATCTGATTCCATGGTTAAATGATTTAACCATGGAATCAGATGGGCAAATAGTTGAGTGTGAAAACTGGAATATTTAGAAACGTTGCTGACTTGGGTGTGAAGATATATTTTCTATAGAGAATGGACAAGAATTGACTATACTGGATAGTAAAAAGAGCTGACTATGAATTTACTAGGATCTAGGTATGGTGGGGTTTGATTCAAACACAATAAATTTATATCTATATATATATATATATATATATATATATATATATATATATTATACAGAATTTAGAAAAAAGTACAGATGAAGCCACTTGGATTTGTGAGTTAAATGCGTCATGACTCAGGGGTAATTGAAGAAACTGTGTTATCTTAAGTCATCTTAACTCATTTAATGCATTTAACCTTTTCATTAGCATACCAAAGCTCCATTGTTCACAATGGTGAATGCTGTAATTAGATGGGATGTTGTGACGCAGTTTTCTGTGTTAAATGAGATAAATGGGATATCTGTGTTTAGATATTCTGTGTCAAACAGACAAACCAAAGTGGCTGCATCTGTAGGTGTTTCAGTTTCTGAAAAAGTAGTTGAAAAGTTGTTAATATGTCTGCTTTGTGCTGTTTCTTCTGAAAATTTGAAAGGTCTATTAAACAACAAAGCTTTGCTGAAAAAGTTTGTAAAAGCCATATAGTTGCTTAGCTTTTTCAATCATAAGAAAGTATATTAAGTGGAATTCCAATATTTTATCATTAGCTGTGATTCCACAGAACTTCTATTATGGCGTTATAGCATTTCAGGGTAAGCCTTTACACAAGTGATCATACCTTGGAAAGTTTGGCTTAGAGGATTTTAAATATACATGTAATATATCTTGTGGATCCAGATGTTCTTGGAACCAACGTTTTTACATAACTTTGTTGAGTTTTATAATAAACTCTCTAGCAATGGCTTGGATGGAGAAAGCAGACATAAACTGAACACCAATTGTGATGCAACAAAACAAGAACACACTGCCAGTACCAACTTTGAGTAATTGAATAAATAATTTGTGGTTAAAACAAAGAATTTCTGTGCTTCATCCCAGCATCAGAATTTCTGCTGAAAAATGCCGTTTTCACCTGCAGGGAAAGTGGGAATGTGGTATATTTATGTGGGTTTTCAGTTGTTCAATATTGACCTCACCAAGGATATAACAGAGTTTTGACCAAGAATGGGTCAATGAAATGGAAAAAAGTCAATGCTCTCTAGGAAGGTAGCAGGTGATTTGTATACAACATAGATGCTTTAAAGAACTATTTTGAATGAGTGCAATTAAAAATATTAAGTTTGACTTGGCCTAAAGCTTAAGTGATCATTAATGATTAATTTGCTGTGAATTTCCACACCTTGTCACAAGCGAATTAATTAGCGAAATGCGTCAACAATTCATCCGTGAAAAATCTGCTGTGTCAAAAAAAAACTTGGCACACGCATAAAAATTGTCACGTGTCAAAGTTATTCGGATGCCCATTGAATTTAATGCATTTGGAGCAAATAGTTGTGCATACAAAAATTGTTGATGACGTCAAAATTGTTATGACGCCCCTTCACTTCAATGCATTTTTCGAATTTTTCTCATTTTCACTGTAAACTTGTGGACATTTTTTTTTTGGCAAAGAGAAACGGCACAGATTTGCCCATCACTAGTGATCATCCTTTGATGTGGGATCTCATGCTAGAGACCCTGGTTCACGTACCTGTGGCGAATCCTTGGGGCAAATTTGCTTATTGAATTTTCACTTTGGAAAGCTTTGCCATAGTTCGCACAACTACTTCAGACGTTGATTTGTTTCAACTGTGTGTATTCATCAAAATGCGAAAATACGTCTCATCAAATTAACTCTGGTGTGCTTTTACTAGAAAAAGTTTCTTAGCAATTGTCATTTTGGCAAATTTTCCCAAAAAAAAATACAATTCACCCTTCAGTAAATGTGACCCCTTGTGTCCCAGAAATAATTCACTTAAGCGTTGCTCGCTGTAAATCACTTTGAGGGCCAGGGGAAAAAGCGCTGTATACATTATTTCCTGTAATAGTGAGCCCACACTGAAATTATCTTTATAGTAGTTAGGAATGCACCAATCTATACTTTTTGGATTTGCCTGAATTCAAAATATTTCAAAATATTCAGTCAAATCCTAATATGCATATTTAAAAATAAAGTGAAAATTGCTTCCTTTTTTTCTCACTTTCAAAGCATGTCTATTCATTTTCATTAACAAGACAATTACAAAGCAGTACAATGGAAAACAATCCAACTGACCCAGATAAAATGAACAAAGTATAAGATTGAAAAGAGATGTGTACGAGGAAGTATGAAATACAGAAATCAGAGCAAAAGATACAATATATGAATAAAAATGAATAGGCACTTAAATATGCTAGGACAAAGGTGAAGTTGATTTCCTGGAAATAATAAAGTAAGTTTTAGAATCCTCTACACAAAATTTTTTGCAAACATTTTGAACAAAAACTTGTCTCATACAGTTTAGAATCATATAACTTTAATGGTCCTGGTTTGGTTTAGTGTTCAGTTCCATGATTTGGAGGATCCATAGGAGTATTTTATATAATGTTACGGTACATCAGTTGATATCTGAGTAATAATTTTAAGTTGCTGTCAGTACTAAGGTAAATAAATAACTACAAGCTGATTTGCCTCCAAACTGGTATTTAGTGATGGGTGAATTTGTCCCGTTTCGCTTTGCCACGAATTTCGCAAAAAAATTGGGAAACACGGAATTTAATTAAAACGTCACTGGTATCTAAATTGGCGCCAGCGTTGATTCCGTCGCCAGCGTCAAAAAAAGTTTCATGCCAGCGAATTTTCGCAGCACATTCACAAATTTATTAGCCAGCGGCGAAACACAGGAATTTCCCATGAATTTGCGCCTGGCGAATAAATTCACCGATCACTACTGGTATTATCCAGGCCTAGCCAGTTAAAAGGTGCTTGTTGACTACTGCTTGATGGTATTGTTATTAAGAGGGAACAGAGTTACAAAAGTCTATAGATATGAAGGCCAACATTGGTTTCCTGAAAGCATGGCAACCATAGATTTAGGTGTGATATAGATATTCTAGAAAGAAGTAACTAAAATATCGGGTATGGCAACAAAACAGTGGACATCAGGGACAGAGTTCATGCTTTGGTAACAGTGATGAAGATTATATTGGGGATTATTTATGAGTTATTATCTCACATATTTAGTTTGAGGTGTTGCCCTGACATTGAAGATAAATTTGTCACAAGACATCTGGAAACCTGAGACAGAGGTTGAGAGGTCTGAAGAACAGAGTGTCATCTGCATAACTGATATTGTGCTAAAAAATATCAAACAAGTGTGTGAAGAGAAAGGAATAACCCCAGGGTTAAACCAAGAGAGAAAGGGAGAAGGAAAGAGAGGTCAACCCTGGAAAAGTAAAATTACAGAGACACTAGGTAAGTAAAGACACATTAAGCTTTATTTTTTTCAAGTTGACCTAATATTTGTATAAACTTAACATTTAAAAATATGTGTTATATTTAAATAACCAAAACCTTGATATCAGTTGTACATATTAATCCAGATAACTATAAGACATACAGTAGTTATCCTTTAGACAACATAATATACTAATCTAAAGTGCAGCAAAATAAAAGTAGAGATGGATATCCATGAGGCAACAGAGCACTTTCATTCCATATTTGGATATACATACCTTTGCTGCTAAAAAATCATGTAAACATTATATAAACCCAATAGGCTGGTTTGATTCCATTAAGTATTAATGATATCTTAGTTTGGATCAAGTATAAAGTACTGTTTTATTATTATAAAGTAAAATTATTTGGATAAATAATCTATGGGATGGCCTTTCCGTAATTGTGAGCTTTCTGGTAATGAGTTTCAGGATTATAGATCTCATATCTATATACAGTATATATATATATATATATATATATATATATATATATATATATATATATATATATATATATATATATAAACATATCAAAATTAGCAAGCACTCATGTTACAAAAAAAATCAAAGTACTTCGGTCATAAAATATAGATTAATCGAACAACAATGCCTTCTGCCTCAGGTCTTAGAAAGTGAAAAGGTTATTAATTGAAAAGAACTGATGTTTCGGCTAGCACTCTAGCCTTTATCAAAGTGAAAAACATTTACTGCTGTGTGTCTAATAAACACCAAACGATGGGAAAGTGCATGGATTGACATCATAAATGATAATTAGACAAAAGTAAAACATGCATTTAATTAGCTACCAATCAACCCAAACAAATCCACCAAAAGGAAAAAAATAAAAATAAAAAAATAGAAATAAAATAAGTATCATGTGACAACACTAAGAAATCTTATCATAACAAAGATATACTTTTAAAACCATAAATATTCCAATGCAAAAAACCATTGTAACTCCATTTAAACAATGTACTATCTCACTACTATATGTTAAAAATAGTGATGGGTGAATTTATTTGGCAGGCGCAAATTCACGACGAATTTGGGCATTCGCCACCGGAGAATAAATTCCATCATCCAAAAAAAAAATTGGCGTTTCCGACGCTGGCGCCGATTTCGACACCATCGACGTTAAACGGATGCCCATTGACTTTAATGGGCGCCGGCGTCAACTTTTGACACCGGCAAAGGCATCAACGTTTCAGTTCAGTTTCTCTAATTTCGTGGGAAATTCATGGCCAATCGAAACAGGACATATTTGCCCATCACTAGTTAAAAATGCTCATTTGCAAAAGTTATAGAAGAGAACCGGACACATACAGTATTTTACATGTTACACGTTATGTCTCCATAATTATAAATTAACAGAAAATAATCCTAGAAAATAACTCACAAAAGATCAGAAAGTTGGTCTTAAGGAAAAGAGTACTGCAGTCTGCATTGGCTCTTTCCACGAGATCTGGAGAACAAGATTCAAGATAAGTGCTGCACCATATAAGTACTATAATCCTATATCTCTTGAAGTTGATGCTATACATTTTTGTTTTTTCACAGTTCTAATTCTGCTCAGTGCTGCTAAATCTTTTTTGTTTGTTTAATTATTTAAATGGTGGTAGTTCTTATTGTAAAGTTTGCATAACCCATCTCTCTGTATATCTGTCCCTGCTTGTAATACAAATTATGCTTATGTGTTGTTTCTCCTTTTGTCCCTCACAGTTTTTTTGTAAACAAAATGCTGTATATATGTCAGTGCCAACATAGCTTCATTGTAATCAGCTTTGTTCTGAAAGCTTGCTGTGATTATCATCTTAGTTAGCCAATAAAGATATCACCGTTACAGCACTTTTGTTATGTTTCATATCAAAAGCTCTTCCCTAAATTTCTATGTGGCAAATAAAACCCATCAGACCCAACAGCCATGACAAAAACCCATCAGACCCAACAGTCATGACACCCATGCTGCTTATTCTGTGTAATTGAATCATCAATTGAGGCTTGTTCAAAATAATAATAGCTTGTTACAAATAATAGCAGTGTGGTGTTCAATAAGTGAGGTCATTCATTCTGTAAAAGAACAAAAAAAAAAGAATGGCCCTTATTTGAGGAAGGAAGGTAGCAGATGTTGTGCATGCTGGTTATAGTGCATCTCTCTCTGAAAATCTGATTGAAATGGATCATTCCAGAAATTGTTCAGAAGAACAATGTTCTTTGATTAAAACGTTGATTGGGGGAAAACGTATAAAGAAGTGCAGAAAATGATAGGCTGCTCAGCTAATATTATCTCAATTGCTTTTAAATGGCAACCAAAACCTGAAAGACGTGGAAGAAAATGGAAAACTACTATTCGAATGGATAGAAGAATAGCCAACATGGCAAAGACAATGATCAGCTCCGGGAAGATCAAAGAAGGTCTATAGTTAACTGTGAGTACATTTTGTGGACGGATCAAAGAAAGATTGTTCTTGGACCACAGACAGTTTGTCAGATGACTCCCAAACACTAAATTTAAGCCAAAGTACACTGTGCAGATAGTGAAGCATGGTGGCACAAGCATCATGATATGGTGATGTTTCTCATACCAGGGATCATGGATCCATTTTCAGTACATCAAATTACTTGGCCATGTTGCCTTATGCAGAAGAGGAAATGCCCTTGAAATGGATGTTTCAACAAGACAAATGCCCCAAACACACAAGTAAACTAGTAACATTTTGGTTCCAGACCAACAAGATTGACGTTATGGAGTGGCCAGTCCAATCCCCAGACCATAATACAATAGAAAACTTGTGGGGTGACATCAAAAATGCTGTTTCTGAGGCAAAACCAAGAAATGCAGAAGAACTGTGGAATGTAGTCCAATCATCCTGGGCGGAAATACCTTTTCCCATTTAGTTGGTCAGCTCCATGCAACACAGATATTAGTTCAGTGACTCAATGGAAAGCAAAATCTTGAAACATTTTTCAGTTTATACAGTGAATGTTCGAGTTTGTAAAGAAGAATACAAACAATGTTATGATTTGGAATAGAATGTGCAGTGAACCTGTGAAAGGAAAGAGTAATTTGGCCAATAAGAGCACTGCCCCGAGAGGCCAAGAATTTGACATTTCATGTTATATTTGAATACTTCTATTACTAATAGCTATGCATGCAATTATAGTCCTGCATGCAGTATGCAAACTGTTTATATGTGTATATTATTCTATGTATTATATATTATGTTTTGTATTCTGTGCTGCTATTGGCTATATATTAGCAGTTTAGTATGTTATCAGTTATGTGATTGGAAAGAGTTCACTTAAATTTTGAGTCTATGTTTATAATCTGTGCTATTATTGGCTATGTGTTAGCAGTCTTCTGATTGGATTGAATTAACTTAAAATGTTTGTTGGCTATTAGCCCATGAATAAGTGCCCCATTTAGGCACGAAACGCGTCAAGCTTAACTTACACTATGTTAGAGGTTGTAGGACTGTTTTAATAAAATAATGGACAGCAAAAAATAAAAAAGAATGTGCAGTGTTCCCAATGCATTATGTGTATGGAAATATAAGCTATGGATTTTGAGCTTTATTCACTTTTCACTGCTATTATTCTGAACAATATATACAGTTGAGTATGTACGTGTATATATATTATATATATATATATACTTCGACCGTCGAAGTTAAATCCTTCGACTTCAAATATCGAAGTCAAAGGATTTAGTGCTATTCATTTGATCAAATGATCGAAGGAAATATCGTTCTTTTCGAAGGATTTTATCCATCAATCGAACGGTTTTCCTTCGATCAGAAATTGGCTAGAAAGCCTATGGGGACCTTCCCCATAGCCTAACATTGATGCTCGGTAGGTCTTAGGTGGCAAAGTAGGGGGTCGAAGTTTTTTCTAAAGAGACAGTACTTCGAATGGTCGAATAGTCAAGTGATTTTTAGTTTGAACCGTTCGATTCAAAGTCAGTCGTAGTCGAAGGTCGAAGTAGCCAATTCGATGGTTGAAGTAGCCAAAAAAAAACTTTGAAATTCTAAGTATTTTTTATTCTATTCATTCACTCGAGCTAATTGTATTTAGCAATTGAGCTTGCTTACGAAGTACAGCTGGCTGGAATACACAACACTATGCTTTTGCCATCTAGTGGCTAAATATAGGATTCTCCTCAATAGGCCTCAGTAATTTGAATTATTGAATTATTGAATATAGTTTCTATTTTTCTTCTTATTTTTATTACAATTATTTAAAATGTAGTTCTATTCCTGACTAAAAGGGCTATTTGGAAATGACATTGCTAACTGTCAATCATTTGCTATATATAATATGTTGAGCCCAGATCTGACAGCCATGCTTATCTTTCCTCCTTTGGGGATGGCTGGAAGGAAGGGAATTATATGCCATGTACTGGTGCATGTTAGTTCCTAAAGTTTATATGTAAATGTATAGTATCAGCTGGAGCGTTATCTTGGGCAAGTTGCTCACCGTGTTTATGGTAAAAACTCCATTATCTGTTTTGCTAGGAGGGTGCAGCAGAACAGTGCTAGAAGCTATATATTATGCTGCAAACAAAAATAAATGTATCCAATATGATGTGTTTAAACAAATTCATTTTTTACTTTCAGATTTCCACATAGACTTAGATACATTCTGTCTGTCAATACAGAAACCAGCACAGAATAGTTCAAATGAATTGGTTTAAAGTGGAAAACACATTAACATGCATAGAAACAGAAAGTTGACAGCTGGGACCCTCTTATTATGGCTTCCTTAAAACAGGCAAAAACCCCACCCATCTGCTTTTGCCCTGTGATAACAAAGAACTGCCCACTTAAAGTGATACTGACACATTCCAGATTTTAACAGAAGTCAGTTTAAAAAGCTTCCTAGTAGTAATAGGATATCTCACAACTAACACCACCTTACCTCTATGCCAGCTCCTCCTATGACTTATCTTTGTTAGACTCCAGAGAGTGTACCCAGAACAGCTGCCTTCCTCAAGCCTCATTTCCAAATTTTATGCAGTTGCCCCAATTGATGCAAGGGAACCCTGGAGCTACCACCAGCTCTGAACCAGGAGGTAACTCTAGGGTTCCAACGCGATAGCCTGCATTAATTAGCAAGTGCATTTATATCAATGCGTCACTTATATCAAAATTCTGGGAATTGCACCAACTGGACTTTTCAGAGCAAATGAGTGTGAATCACACTGAAGTGCACAGCAAATACATTGGCCGCAAGTGAGTCAGGTGCATCTCCACCTTGTTGTCACACTCATGAAGAAAAAAATGTCCTATTGTGGGTAAAAATCATGGCAATAGTGCTTGACATTGACCTTAGTCCACTGCACTTGTGGTCCCTTACTATTTACATCTGGCTAGAGCTTGTTGGGTTTTTGAACCACCCCCAAGCTGGATATCACTGCTGCAGCAGGAGATGTTGGAAGTCTGACACATGTAAGTAACACAGGGTCTGGACAAAGCCATTTATCAGATAAACTTTCTAAAGAACCACTAACACCTTTCTCTAAAAACGTGGATGCAGAGTACAGTGCTTACAATATAGAAGATTAATGCACAGCGTCGGTGCATAAAAGCAAGTGAAAAACAGAAAATTAAAGTGTAAAAAAGTAAGTACAGTATATATTTTAAAAATGTATGGTGCACACGTGCATATTTTTAAATGCCTATTTCTAATTTTAAAGGTACAATATTTGAGCCACAACACCCATAATGGCCAATGTGACGATGCCCCTAAGGTTGCAATATGACATGAAAGAGTCTATGGAAAGAGACAGCAGATAAGTAACCTAGCTGCTGCAGTTACAGATAGCTCTGCTGCTGCCAAGGCAAGACCACCGTGAAAAAAATACATTTTAATTTGAACTGGATAATGTTTCTATATACAGGTACTTGGATGTGTTAAATGCAGCTTAAAGCACTACAGAAATATTGTTTCCCACAGGTACCACCATCATCATTTCAATAACTGAAGATACTGGGACATCTAATAGAGCAAAAGTGGGGTGTCACAGGTCAGTTAAGAGCCCAAAAATGAATTGAATCAGTTCCCTTCAGCTCAGATTCCCTTCACTATTCATTTCAGTGGTCCTCAAACAGCAAACCCCACCACTGACCTTTATTTTATCTGTCAGTAGAAAATGTGCCTTCTCTTTTATTCAGTGCCAGATATTCGTATCTATGCCTTTGATATTGTTTTTAATCTGCCATGCAACTGGTTTTCTTCAATGAAACCTTTTATCGCTCATGTATATTGCCCATCGCATTTCTGCCTGTGTAAATAAATCACGACTGGCACAGCTAACATAGCAGAACATTTAAACAAATAACCTACTTGTTTCCAATTACTCACCATGAAACGATAATGTCTTTTTCATTTGGGAGTAGCAAGGAGGGGAGAGGGAATGTGGAAGGAGCATATCACTGCATTGCTGATACATTGGAACTTCAAAGCTTCAAGGAAACATATACTTTTGCTTAGAAAAATTGCTGTGCCAAACTTCAGCATAAATGAAGAAAAAAGTTTATAAAATGAATAATATAAAAGATATTTGGCTCAATGAGGTCCATTTAAACCTGCTGCTAGTGTTACAGTTTGCAATGTATTTAGTCTCGTTTAAGTCCTGTGGTTACCAAACTAACCCCCACCCTAACAAAGTGAACTCAACTGGAAGATCAGATTGAGATTTATGGAAAAATCGTTTGCTGTTGTGGATACTTCTTTGGCTATAGAGTTTCTACATTTTTAGATATTTGTCACTTTATTATGAGGGAAGGAAGTGTTATTAAGGGGCAGATTTATCAAGGGTTTTTTATTGATATTTATCATACTCTGGCTCTATTTGCCACCTAAAACCTGCCGAATTTCTGTCTAAGTCAATGGGAGAGGTCCCGGGATCAATTCAGAGTTGTTTTCAGCCTTCCTAAAATTCGAATTTAATTCGATTAAAATTTGATTCGAGTTTTCGGATTGATTCCATTCATCTGAGTATATAAAATTCGATTTTTGTAATACATTTTGATTGGTCGAATTTCGAATTTATGGGAGTTTAGGAGAGTTTTTAAAAACTCACATGAATTCGAAATTCAACCTTTGATAAATGTGCCTCTAAATGTTGCAACAAAAAGGGTAAATGCTTTAGATTGGACTAGCCCTTATCAATTACATGTTAGCTTTTTCCCCACTCCTTCAAAAGTAAACAGTTGCAAATAGGGATGTAGCGAACTGTTCGCCAGCGAACTAGTTCGCGCGAACTTCGACTGTTCGCGTCCGCCGCAAGTTCGCGAACGTCGCGCGACGTTCGCCAATAGGCGTTCGCGTCAAAATCGTTCGACCATTCGACCATTCGATCGCTAAAATCGAACGATTTTCGTTCGAATCGAACGATCGAAGCCATTGGATTGAATGAAATCATTCGATCCAATGGCTTCGATCGTTCGATTCGAACGGAAATCGTTCGATCGAACGATTAAAATCCTTCGATCGTTCGAATCGAACGATTTTCGGATGTTCGAAGTTCGCGAACTGTTCGCGAACTGTTCGCATTTTTTGCCGGTGTTCGCGAACGGCGTTCGCGAACACATTGTCGGCGGTTCGCTACATCCCTAGTAGCAAATGAAAAAGGCTGCAATAGCTGTTGATTGCCCAGTAAAATGCTCTTTAAAACTGAAATTTTAGTCACTACTTAGTACTGAAGATCGGTTACAAAGGGGGTTATGTAATAAAAGGCACTATGTTTGCCCAGGAGCAGTAACCCATAGCTACCTATCAGCAGGTAGCATTTACTGATCATCTGTTTAAAAGCAAACATCTTACTGGTTGCTATAAGTTACTGCTCCTGGGCAAACTTAAGGTGGCCATACACCGAGTCGGCAACTTATTGGCCCGTGTTTGGGGGCCCCCGACGAGCTTCCCCGATCCAGATCTGGCCGTAAGTCGGGCAGATCTCGATCGGATGGGACTAAAAATCCCGTCGGATCGCGACCGCATCTGTTCGTTGATGCAGTCCCGCGATCCGACTGCCCGTTCGCTAGGGCCCACGATCGGATCAGCCCGATATTGCCCACCTCAAGGTGGGCATATCGGAAGGAAGATCCACTCGTTTGGCGACATCGCCAAACGAGCGGATCTCTCCATGTATGGCCATCTTTAGTGCTTTTTATTACATATGGGGGAAAGAGTGGTGGTAGATGGAACATTTTCTAATTGGACCAGTGTTGTTAGTGGAGTATCATAAGGGTCTGTTCTTGGTCCTTTGCTTTTTAACTGATGACCTGAAGGTGGGCATATTTATATTTATATTTAATTGATATTTTGCAGATGATACAAAATTCTTCAGAACTATAGGTTCAATGCAGGATGCTGCCACTTTGCAGAGTAAGTTGACAAAACTGGACAGCTGGGCAGCAAACTGGAAAATGATTTTCAATGTTGATAAATGCAAGTTTATGCACTTTGGCAGAAATAACATAAAGTTATACAATAAATGGCAGTGTGTTGGGGGTTTCCTTAACTAAGAAGGATCTGGGGAGTTTTGGTAAATAAATTGTCTAATTTCAGGCAGTGTCATTCTGTGGCTACTAAAACAAATAAAGTTCTGTCTTGCATAAAAAAGGCCATAAACTCAATGGGTGAAAACATAATTTTGCCTCTTTATAGGTCCCTGGTAATGCCTCATCTGGAGTATGCAGTCCAGTTTTGGGCTCCAGTACTTAAGAGGGATATAAATGAGCTGGAGAGAGTGCAGAGATGTGCAAATAAAAAGGTTAGAGGTGTGGAGAATTTAAATTATGAAGGTTAGGGTTGTTTTCTCTGGAATAAAACACTTTGCTAGGGGACATGGTTACACTTTACATTAGGGGGCATTATAGACAGATATAGACAGTGGGGTATCTTTTATCCCCATTAAAAGGATCACCGCACCAGATGTCACCCCTTTAGATTAGAGTAAAAGAACCTTCATTTGAAGCAGTGTAGGTGGTTGTTCATAGTGAGGACAGTGAGGTTGTGGAACTGCTGGAAGATGTTACAATGACTGATTCAGATAATGCTATTAAGAGGGACTTAGATTATTTTGGACAAGCATAATTTACTAAATACTAAAATCTACAATTAGTATAGATATTTGTATGTATATTTTATATATGTGAGTGTATAGATAGGTTGGTACAGTATGAGTGTGCGTATCTATGTGCGCTGAGTTTCATTTGGAGGGGTTGAACTTGATGGAAGTTGGTGTTTTTTCAATCCAACATAACTATGTAACTATGTAACTATGTAAGCAATATTGATGATTTGGTTTTCCAGATTCATTCATTCCAGATTCATAATTAAATGTAAAAGCGCAGTGTGGCTGCCAGGGACTTTTCTAAGAAAACTGACCACTTTGCTAACATGGAAACAAACCTGATGCTGCACAAGACTTAAGTGTTGCATCAGTTGCCAGACTGCCGAAGACGAAGAGCCATTTTGATTACGGACAAGCATTCCATCACTTCTGGCTAAGGCAATGTTATACTGACTTTGGCTTCCAGCAGAAGGTTCACTTTGGAAGCTCTGAAATGCCACAAGATACATTTTTCAAAACTTGCTGCATTGTTTCACTCACTGCTATTCATAGGCTGATATACTGATATATGATGATGGGGAAAGATAGGGGTTATTTTTCAATAGCAGGTACAAAGGGCACAATCCACAATGTTTGCACTTTACCTCCTGCACTTAACTTTAAAAGCTGTGATGCAAACATGAGAGCATAGATCTGCAATAAACTGATAAATACAACACTGATTTCCTGGCAGACATCTACTGCAGGTATTCCCCCTTCTGCCCCCTACATGTCTGCCATCTTGTATTAATGCCTGCTGGCACTGGCTGCAACACACCCCTGTACTTACTGCCTGCCCTAAGGCAGACAGTAAGGATAGTAAACTACCTCATGCCACATTTTTTATGCTGCATAAGGTGTGGAACTCATCCAGACCCAAGATGCAAATGCCCTTTGAATGAGCATTAAGGGGTGAACTTTTGCAACCCTTAGTACTATTGTATTTGTGTCCTTGGTCTCTGTAAATGATCACCTAAATCTCAAAAACAACAGATGATGCCAACAAATTAGACTGAAATGGCAAAAAAATGCAAAAGCATAAAGATTCTAGCTGGGATAATTTACAAATATTACTAATATAATTTTATTAAGTATCAACTACAACGGTAATAAAAAAGTTATCAATTATACAAATCTAAAATATGAAAAACAATATATTTACACAGTATATTCTAGAAGTAGGGTTGCGTGTTAGAAATTGGCAAAAAACGAACATAAGGGCAGGATCATGACATCAGGGTCAGAATAGCGACATATGAGGGTGGCATCATGACATTTTTGGGTCATATTTTTGCCTTGTAGGGGGCGCCGTGACATCAGAGGGGGTTACTGGCCAGAATATTCTTTTAGATTTCACAAGGCTGAAACCTGAACTGCCACTTGTTACTCAAATTGTTTGGGTGAAAACCAAACATTTAGCAACCTGATAATAAATACAGGAGAGCAATTTGAGCAAAAAATATTAATTAAATATTTTACAAGCATAAGTAAATTAGTTCATTTCAGTTTTCTCAAACTGAAAAACCTTCACAACTATAACAAAGGAAAAATAAAATGCAAAAGTGTTGCAAAGGTGAATTGATCACAAGCATGGTCATGGTTAAATACAGCTCTGTGGCATTGGCATGCAGGGGACAGAGATTGAGAAAGCAACAAGGAACTTAAAATACTTTTAATCTGTTCAGATCTGACTTTGTCACATCTGATATTGGTTAGTGAATGTTGGACCCAGGGACAAGATCAGCAGCTGCTGGTGAAACTTTAAGAACCCATTAAAATTTGCAATAGCAAATAATAGGGTTCTAACAGTAACAGAAATCCCTTGCCTTTTAAGGCAGTAATTGCTGTTGATATTCAAGGATTTTGCCGAGCTTTTAATATCCATTAACATAAGGTTACATACTGTAGGTTTAATACATGTCAATAAATAAACTATAAACAGCAAAAAGAAAAATAATTTGTTTAAAAATAAATGTGATGGTATCTCTTTAAAAGCAAGGGCATATGACTTATTGGAGAAGACCAGTAATGTCCTTCTTTGTTTTGACAGTAAATTTCAGGCCTGATTTTATGGCATCCTTGTGGTTTCAGTCCTTCAAATTTACAAAGATCTGTTAAGATAGAGACAATGAACACAGTTGTTTCTAAGAAGTAAATATATACAATATATCTATATCTATATCTATATATATATATATATATATATATATATATATATATATATATATATATATATATGTATATATATATATGTATATATATATATATATATATATATATATATATATACATAGTGACTCTGAATTACTTTAACTTATCTGCGCATAAATCAAAAGATTAGTAACAGAGAGATTGAAATCTTGAATCACGTTTCGTAATGAAGCAACCTAATAATGCCTGAATACTCTAACCTAAAAGGTACAAATGTTGCCATCTGTTAAATAGAAAACATTAATAATTACAATAAAGCCAACAGATATTAGCAGATTTAGAACACTTGCTAATTTTAAAGCAAATTGAGAGTATACAGTACACCTATATACAACATTGTTTGGCATGAGCACAAGACATTGGACTCATGTTGAAAACATATTCTGTGCTTCTATGCTTTTAATTTAAGAAAAATATGTGTTCTTCGCTAGTTTCATTTTATAAAGCACTCATGAATGATTCTTTTTTGTATATTCACTCTCTCCCCCTCTCCGACCTCTGCTTAAATCTAGATAATGAGTTCTTTATAGTGATGGACGAATTTCTCCCATTTCGAAAACGTTAATTTTGACGCTGTCGTTCAAATATTTTGACGCTGGTGACAATTCTGACGCCAGCGACAATTCTAGCGCTGGTGAAAATTCTGACGCCCATTAAAGTCAATGGGCGCCTAGAATTGTAGCCGGCGCCGCAATTGTCGCCAGCGTCAGAATTGTTGGCGGCGTCAAATATATATATTTTTTACACCAGCGAATTTTCGCTGGTGAATTTCACCAATTTGCCTGGTGGCGAAACGTGGAAATTCACCGCAAATTCGCGCCTGGCAAATAAATTCGCCCATCACTAGTTCTTTATAAACAAACCCCTCATTATCTAACAGGTGCAGCCTTTGTTAGTATCTGAGATAAGGAGGAGCTCATTATACAAGTTGGGCTCTCAATGGATGGTTCTCCTACAGTTGTAATTTGGAAGGTGGAACAGGTTTCAGTTTTAGTCTTTGAAATAAGAAAAAATGTACTTAAGCAAAAATATATTTAGTACAAGGACTTTTCTTTAAAAATTAGGGTTGCTTCTTAAAATAAGCAAATTTCAATGAATGTATGAAGAGTCTAGTGGATGAGGTACAGCATTAACAAATGACTGCAGATTGTTTCTACTGAGTGACATGTTTACTAATGTAGGAAACCCAATGCATTAACTTTCTGCTATTGCTCATCCCTCAGTATCCTATTCCCTGTGGGAGGGACATATTCCCCATTGGTCCAAGGGTAGCATACTAATTAGCAATCTGGTCTAAAATACACATTGTAGCTGTAAGGTAGTCAGGGCTAGTGAGCAAGTGCAATTCTGTGCTAAACCTAGGAGAATTAGTGTGCTTTGTATTACCCAGGCAATACAGTGTGGTATGGCTCAGGGTAGAATGTAATGATGACATACTGTATTACTTTACTTGTATATTACATAATCTATTACCTCACATATAATTGTATGAAGGAATTATCACATGTATGTTTAATAAACACCATGTTTATGGTTAAGAAACACTAGCATCCTTTATTTTGTGTAATACCCATACTATACTTTAAAGCTGAGCCCACCCGAGGTGGGTAACAATAATCCATTGCTCAGCAGCTGAAGTAAAGAAGTGTTGTGTGAATGAAGAGTGATCATTGGAATGATCATGTCTCTGTAAAGTGCCGCATTGCAGGTGATGGTGCCATATAAATAAAGAATAATATTTGTATTATCCTTCTTGGTGTGCAACAGTTGAACAGTGAGATACACCTACTTGTACACAACACAAATAGCCCAGGAACACATTCTAAAAAGAATGCAATTGTATACTAGAAATAAAAGCATGCCAAATTTGAGGTTTCTAGTGACTGAATACTTGCTTTGCTTTGGCAAGTGAAAGACTGGGGGAGGGAGCAGTTATTATACTTAAATATGAAATAAATGGTTTCCTTCAACAGTGGTTTTAAATTAATAACAAGAATAATGGCAGAACTAATGGCAAGAATATCCTACAACATACGACAGGTCACATTAGTAAAGATAAGCAGAATGTTTTGGCATGGGAAAAAAACTCTACTTACCTTTTTTCAATTGTTCATTGCCAGCAAATCTATTCACAATTGAACAGCTGAAAAAGATTAACCAATGTTTTTTAAACACTCTGCAAAACACTTAAGAATGTTCAGAAAAGCAGAAATGTACTGCAGTGTCTAATATTTCAATGAATACTTCATCAACCATCAGGGTCAGACTGGGGGGCCCCAGGGCCCACCAAGGCTGCTGTCTTGGGGCCCCCCTCCAACCCCATGTCCATACCGCCCCCCAACCCCCCTCACATGCACGCTTGCTCTTACCTTTCATCTTTCAGGACCAGGAGGAGTAGGTTTAGGGCAGCAATGACAGGTGTCTCACCAGTCGACAATGTCTACCTTATTTATTATCAAATGGTAGGGTAATGGGTTAGTGGTGTAATGTACTCGTCTCAGACTCTATGTGGCAACATTAATGACAGATGATGGGAATGCTCTATTTAGCGCACTGGATTTATTTTACACTATGAGAGTATTTATTAAAATATACGTTTTTTCAAAAGAAAAATTCAACCTAACTCCCATCCATGATTTGGCTTAATTTATGAAAAAATCCACACAAAATTTGTGTGTGCGGGAAAACTTGTGCAACTTTTTCTAATTATTACTCGAAAAACTCGAGTAACAGTCAGAAACCTTCAAAGATCATGAAGGCAAGAAACATCTTTATATTGTTAAAGGGACATCTGCCATTGACTTTTGCATGACTTTGACAGGTTTTAGCTGGAGTATTTTCTGATGAGGATTTTAAGCAGCTTGAAGAATTCAAGTTTTTTAACCCAAAAGTTTGAGTTTTTCCCCCTAAAAACTCGACCAGAAAATGTTGAGGCTTAATTAATAGGCCCCTAATAGTAGGTTTATTTTTATATTTTATATACATCCTTGAGATATTTCAACAAACTATACATTACTCCCTGATCTAGTGGAGCTTATAAACTACTTTGTATCTCTCACATAAGGGATAAGGTAAGATCACCATAGCTAAAGTCTTCTAATAATCCTTTAAAGGAGAAGGAAACCCCCTTGGCGCAAAACCCCACCCCTCCCCCATGTTGCCCCCCCTCCCTCCTCCCCCTGGCCTACCTGTCCCCCTGGGCAAATGCCCCTAACTTGTTACTCACCCCTCTGCGCAGGTCCTGCCCATGGAGTTCACAGTCGCCATCTTCTCCCACGCGCGTCTTCTTCCTGCTTTGACCGGCGTCTTCTGGCGCATGCGCAGTAGGAACAGTTACCGGTACGGATCTACTGCGCATGCGCCGAATGTCATGAAGAAGATGCGCGTGGAAGAAGATGGCGACTGTGAACTCCGTGGACAGGACCTGCGCAGAGGGGTGAGTAACAAGGGGCATTTGCACAGGGGGACAGGTAGGCCAGGGGGGAGGGGGGGGGCGGCAACACAGGGGAGGGGTTTTGCGCCGAGGGGATTTCCTTCTCCTTTAAACCAATAAAAAAACAGAAAAGCATGTTCTGTGCAATATAGATTCATGCATCTTAGTTAGGATCAAGTACAATGTACTGTTTTATTATTGCAGAGAAAAAAGGATATTATTTGTAAAAAATTTAGTTAGTTGTTTATAATGGACTGTATGGGAGATGGCCTTCCTGTAATTCAGAGCTTTCTGAATAACATATTGATACATAAAGGATCCCTTACCTGTATATGTAAATTTATTATGCGCTATGAGGGACCTGAAAGGGGAAAATGAAGGCAAAAAACCTGAAAACCTTTGGTTTAGTGGTACATAATGATGTTCAGAGACATACTAAGTGAGAGCAATGGGCAGATACAAGATACAGTATACTATTGAGTTATTTCACCCTCAACACTAGGATTTGGTAGCATTAGACATGTTTATTATAGACTTTGGATACATATTTAGACCTATAGAAGACAACTACTTTGTTGTTTAGCAGTGGCATAACTACTGGGGAGCAGACCCTTAGACCAACGGGTTCAACTGTAAAATATAGCAAAAAAAAGGGTTTTCTAAACATTTCAGTAACAATTTTATAGAGAGTGGTGTATCATGCTGACCGCTCTGCTGAAATGATTAAGGGTTTCAATGATCTCTACTCATTAGCAGTTAGTTGTCTCATTTACTTCTTGCAACATTTAGTATAAAAAGGGACAATATGTATGGAGACAATGATCAATGTAATAAACTGTTGTAAAAGAAAAAGGAATACGTCACATTGGAATGAGTTTATATTCTCTTAAGTATATTTTCCTTATATACAGTAGATGCAACTGTTTTCTAGTTTACTCTTTTTGTCCTTTTTTCATTAGTCTTTGCATTGAGGTAATGGGAAGAGGGATTGTAGTCAATTCTCATCAAACCGTATTTGTTAAATCATTTAGGGATTTATTTTCTTTCCAGCTTAAACACTAATGAGTACATTTTAATTCAACTACTTTTGGAAGAGCAAGTAAATGTGCATAAATCTGTCTTTAAAAAAACTGAATTGATTGACTGTTATCTAGGAATGCACCCAAGTCAGCACAAGAAAGCACACACGTTCTCCCATTATTCTTATTCTAGTCCATTGCAAGCAGACATGGAAACAATATAAAATGCTTTCATAGATATTACTTCAGTGACTACAAAAACAAATGTATTATCCTATCCATTCTATTAAAGGAAAAATATATTTGTACCAGTTGTTTTCTGCCTGACTCACAATCCCATCCAGAATGTTTCTTTATACATTTGAAGTCTGTATTTATATTTTGCATCATTCTGTTTATTGCTTTCCAAGAAACAGTAGTTTAATCTCTAAATATCCCAATATATCTTCAAATACTTCACAAGACATCATTTTGTACTTAAAGGGGACTTGTCACCCTAATAATTAATTCCAAATTATTTCCTATCATGTTAGTTGAGCAAAATAAACTTTACTTACACTATATTTATTATTTACATTTTGTTTCCTTCAGTCTTGTAATACAAAATCACAGCAAGCAGACAGGAGCCATTTTGTGGACACTGTTATTAAGATAAATTATGTATCACCCCAAAATCTTGTGTATGCTCTAAAATGGGGGACCTAATGCCAATACACATTGCCCTACATAATTATAGAGCCTGAGGAGGGAAGGGAAAATGTAAGGAGAGCTGAATGGAAAGTAATTGAATGCACCACCTCTATGCCTCAAGCAGGTATGGTTGCTTTAATGTAAAAAATAATTTGTGTTCCATGTTTAATTTGAAAAGGACTTTCATTATACAGCTTTTTATGTGTGGGTGACATGTCCACTTTAAAGGAGCATATACATTAATACTATTGGGAATAATTACAACATGGGTAAAACTTCACTGAACCAATATGAAACTGATTACAAAACTTGTATATTTTAGCACTCAATATATGTGAGTTCAGTACAATATTCCTAACCCATACCCCAAAATGAATACTTAAGCAACATGTATTTTACATCATATTAAGTGGCATATTAAAGAATCCTACCAAACTAAAATGTATATTTAAGTACATATTTCCATTTGAGCCCCCATTTTATGATATTCTCTGAGTTGCTTTAGAGATCACCTGATCAGAAATACTGCAGCTCTAACAGGAAGAAGTGTTGAAGCAAAAGAACTTTGTCTGTTAAGTGGCTCATGTGACCTAACATGTATGGTGTGTTTGTGTGCACTGTGAATCATAAGATCCCAGGGGTGTTATGAAGGGTGACTTACATCAAGGAGGTACACACTCAGGATCACGTAGCACAGACTTTATTAACTGATCCCAAGAAAGACCATTAGCTGCTGACCACACGGTCTGTAACTACCAACAAGTATATCCTGCTAGTTCTTGCATAAGTTAAAACAGTGAGACCTCTAGTGGCCAGTTGTAACATATCAAATTGCTACATCCTTTCTCTTTAAAGAACACAAAAAAATTAGAACAGCAAACATTGTTTATAACTGCATAACTTAAAATGTTATATTGTGGCCAGTCATACATAGTCCTTGAGATGAGCTGGCTTTCTGCACATTCTCCCAGCTCTTGACACATATGTTGTATCTTTGGAAGAATGTGGTACTTCTGAGACATACAAATCTTTTGTGGGCTCTCCATTTTGTTGCTCCCCACTTATTTGATCTGCTTCTTGTGGTATCTGTCCTTGAGAAACCGCTGTTGAAGTTTTTGTTGAAGGCCAAGTTAGATCTTCATCAAATAGTCTTTGTGGCTTCCTGTTATCAGGTTCTCCAGTCTTCTTTATATGCCTACGATTTCTTCTCAACACCTTTCCTTCCTCTGTTTGTACTAGGTAAGACCGATGTCCTAGGTTCTGCATGACTTTTGCATTTTGCCAGTGTTTACTATATTTATCGAGTGGTTGAACCCAAACATTATCATTTTTCTGAAGAGTTGGTAGATCTCTTGCAGATTTGTTGTAGTACTTTGCTTGTCGATTCTGATTCAGTTTCAGTTTGGAATTGATGTCAACCACAAGTTTTGGTTTCAGCAGTTGTTTAGTTATTGGTAAGAGAGTCTTTGTTCGTCTACTCATTAGTCTCTGAACTGGACTACTCTCCAAGCCTTGTGTGGGTGTATTTCTTAAATCCAGTAACATAAGATAGATGTCTGTACCTGCTTGTTTTGCTTTCCGCATCAGTTTCTTGGCCATTTTCACAGCAGATTCAGCTTTGCCATTGCTCTGAGGGTACCCTGGAGAGGAGGTATTGTGCTCAAATTCCCACTCTTTACTAAATTGTCTGAATTCCTGTGATGTGAACTGAGCTGCATTATCAGAAAATAGTACATCTGGAATGCCATGCCTTGAAAAGTGGGCTTTTAGCTTTTTGATTACTGTTTTTGACCTGGTGTCTTGTAGGTAGTCTACTTCCCAGAAATTGGAATAGTAATCAACTGTTATCAAGAACTCTTTGTCATTCCAAGTAAACAGATCTGTACCAACCTTTGACCATGGTCTGTCAGGGATTTCATGGGGTTGCAGTGTTTCCTTTGCCTGCTTGTCTCCACAAGATGCACATATTTCACAATGAGTTATGAACTTTTTAATTTGATCATTCATTCCAGGCCAGTATACACATTCTCGTGCCCTGCGTAGACATCCTTCTATGCCTACATGTGAGGTGTGTAATCTTTCCATGATGTCTCTTCTTAGACTCCCTGGTATGACCACTCTTTCTCCCTTGAATATTATGCCCTGATGTGTTGACAGTTCATCTCTGATGTGAAAAAAAGGAGCAATTTCAACAGGAGTATATTGTTTATACTTTGTCCAACCCTGTAAAATTGTAGTCTTTAGAATTTGCATTATTGGATCTTGTTCTGTGCATGTTTGTATCTCTTTAAGCCTATCTTTACTCATCGGCAAGTATTCACACATATTGATAGTTTCAATGTCCTTGTCACCTTCATGTGAGATAGGAAGGTAGGCCCTGCTAAGAGCATCTGCAATAAGTAAATCTTTGCCTGGACAGTAGCAGATGTCACAGTCATACTTTTGCAATCTGAGAAGCATGCGCTGCAGTCTCTTTGGAGAATTTATTAAAGGTTTTCTTGTAATGGTCTCTAATGGCGTATGATCTGAATGCACTGTTACATGTCTTCCATAAGTGTACTGATGGAACTTTTCCATACCAAATACAACAGCTAAAAGTTCTTTTTCAATCTGAGCATAACCCCGTTCTGTAGTTGTTAGCGCTCTACTTGCAAATGCTACAGGTTCTTTTTCCTGCATCAGTGTGGCTCCCATGCCATTTTCTGAGGCATCACATTGTATTATCACTGCTTGAGAAGGGTTATAGTATTTGAGCGTGGCAGCATCTGCAATAGCCTGTTTCACTGCATCAAAAGCTGTTTGTTGTGTGTCTGTCCACTCCCAGAGTGAATCTTTGTGGGTTAACTGTCTCAGTGGTTCACACATCTCTGACAAATGGCCACAGAATTTGGAGAGGTAATTAACCATACCTAGGAACCGTTGAACTCCCCTTACATCGGTTGGGGCAGGCATGTCCTGAATTGCCCTGACTTTTTCTGGATCTACTTTTAGGCCACCTGATGTCAAAAGATGCCCTATATATGGTACTTCAGTCATTTTAAGCTTGAATTTTTCCAGATTGAGTTTAATGCCTTTTTGTCTACATCTTTCCAATAACTGAATTATTTTCAGATCGTGATCCCGGGTAGCAGATTCTATGCTGTCACCTTCACCAACAATTAGTATGTCATCAGCTATTGTCTTAATACCTGAAAGTCCCTCTAGAGCTTGATTTAGCCTTTGCTGAAATACTTCTGGAGCTGGACTTATTCCCATGGGCATTCTGAGCCATCTATATCTCCCAAATGGGGTGGCAAAAGTTGTCAAGTAGCTTGATTTCTCATCTAGTTCCACATGCCAAAATCCATTTTTAACATCACATACTGAAAATATCCTGGCTTTTGATAAATCTGGAAGAATATCTTCTATTGTAGGCATTGGGTAATGATTCCTTTTCAGGGCTTTGTTAAGTGGTTTAGGATCTATACATATCCTTAGTTTACCTGATGGTTTCTTTACTATGACCAAGCTACTTATCCAGTCAGTGCTCTTTTGAACTGGTTCTATAATGTGTCTGTTGTGTAAATCCTGAAGTTCTTCTTTTAGTGGTTGCATCATAGCTACAGGCACTCTCCTTGTGGGTAGCCTGGATGGTTCTATGGCAGAATTAACCTCCAGTTTATACTTGCCTTCCAAGCACCCATCCCCTTTAAACAGGTCTGCATAGTGTGCTTGTATTATCTGTAAATCCAAATCACAGTCTAACTTTTCTGGAGACATTTGAAGACTTGTAGAGCCCTTTAGAGCCATTATGTTGTGAAACTGCACTTTTATTAAGTCCATTGCCTGAACAGCTTTTACACCCAGTAGTGGAATATGATGGCCATTTTTTACAACTGTGAACTCCAGTCTGTAACTCTTTTTATTACATGGGTTACGAATTTTAAGTCTGCATTTACCCATAGGTTTCAGAATACTTTTGTTATACATCATAAGTACTTGGTCAGTGTGTTCTAGTTTAACATCGTTGTTAAGCAAATGGAAAGGAATAACATTGCAGCTTGCCCCACAGTCCAGCTGAAACTTAATGGGCTTACTATCTAGAAGAAATGTAGCAAAAAGTTGATTTGAATCTTTAAGCATTGGTGGATTAACCACATTTACACTTTCTGCTGCTGACTGTAGTTGCAGCCACAGTATGTCCTCTGCACTGTCTATGTCTGAGTCCTGTGTCACCGTGTTTACATATCTGTGCTGTGCCTTTCTGCTCTGCCTACACTGGGCTGAGAAATGATTTCTTTTTCCACAGACCCTACATGTTTGACCATAAGCAGGACATTTCTCTTTGTCTCTTTCATGTCTTTTACCACAGTATTTACAAAGTATTAAAGTTTCCTGGATTTTATATTTTATTTTTCCTTTACCGGTTACTGCATGTACCATACTCTCAGATGGGCCCTCAATCATTTTCAGATTATCTTTTGTTAGTTCAGATGCTCTGCAGATCTGGAGACATTTTTCCAGGCCCAAATCCTCTTCCCTAAGCAGTCTCTCTCTCAGATGTGAGTCTCTGATTCCACACACTATTCTGTCTCTTATGAGTGAGTCTCTTATATCCCCAAATTCACATGTGGATGCTAGTAGTTTCAGTTCTGTGGCATATATGTCAATATTTTCCCCAGGCTCCTGGTTCCTTGAAAAGAATGTGTATCTTTCCACAGTTTCATTCTTTTTTGGATCACAGTATTTATCAAATGCCTGGATTATATCTTTCAGAGAGGGACTGTCATCTCTGCCACTTGCTATGCATAAGGTCTGTGAGATTTCTCTGCCCTTTTCCCCAATCAAATAATGAAAGAGCTTTATTTTGCGGTTCTCATCACTGGGTGCTACAGTGAGATCCACATACAGGCCAAACTCCTCTTTCCAGTGTTTCCAAGCTTGTGACAGGTTGGAAGCATTTACATTAAATCTCTCAGGGGGTTTCAGTCCACTCTCCATATTGTAGGAATATTAGCAGTGATCGTTACTCACAGTTATAGCTGTACCTCCAGTCACAGCTTCTGGATGCTGCTTTACTTTCACTTTCACTCCCAGTGATTTCAGTCAGCTTTTCACTCCAAGGTTTAGTTCCCTGCTGCCACCATGTTATGAAGGGTGACTTACATCAAGGAGGTACACACTCAGGATCACGTAGCACAGACTTTATTAACTGATCCCAAGAAAGACCATTAGCTGCTGACCACACGGTCTGTAACTACCAACAAGTATATCCTGCTAGTTCTTGCATGAGTTAAAACAGTGAGACCTCTAGTGGCCAGTTGTAACTTATCATATTGCTACAAGGGGGTGGCTCTTATTTGTTAAAATGGCAATTTTCAATTTAGGATTAACGAATGGCAGATACTACCAAAAAAGTATATCATTATGAAAATGGTTTATTCAAATAAAGCAGGTTTTTACACGTGAACTGTTTTATGCAATATATTTTTATAGAGACTTGCATTGGTCGGAGGTATGGTTTTTCCTTTAAAGAGGTAAAGTAAAATTGTGTGTTTATCTGTATCTTTCATGCTTTTTTTGGTTGGAGATTGAAATTAGAAAAAAAGATGCCTTTTATAAGGCGTATTGTTCAGCATATAGATAATCTCAACCAGATAATCACTGCAGGCAAAAAGCATTCCAGTCGGGTTGAGAAGAGCTATTCTTTCCAAACATCATCATTTTCTTTTACTCTGACCATATCTGTTACAAATATGTCAATGGCAGATGTGCAATATAATGTTTAAATATACCAACAACTAACTTTCTTTCTTTCTTTCTTTCTTTCTTTCTTTCTTTCTTTCTTTCTTTCTTTTTCTTTCTTTCTTTCTTTCTTTCTTTCTTTCTTTCTTTCTTTCTTTCTTTCTTTCTTTCTTTCTTTCTTTCTCTCTCTTTCTATTCTTTCTGTTTCTTGCAAATACTGTAATGAATTCTACTTGCAGTGCCAGAAACTGAAGAGTGTCTGGATATACTCAGAAATGCTGATGAGATGGAAGCTGCTATGTCTCTTTTTGTTGGTTTGGGATTGTTGCAGTATTCTTGTTTAAAACTATAAAATGGTTTGGAAATGAGATGAGTTGGAAACTGGCAGAGTACTGACAGAGTGCATTTTTCCTTACTTTGTCGTTCCAAGTTGCCTAAATGCTTGAAAGTCAAAACCAATGAAAAAATGCTTCCTTTGTTTCGCTAATGCAGTGGCAGGCTAGTAACAAAACTACTCACTAAATTTTGCTAGATCTTGACAGCTCAGCCTGCCTCTCCCCTGCTTTGTGGTAATTCGTTTAAAAGGATAACTGGCTTCAAAGTCTGTATAGAAGGGTGGGATTATTTTAAATACATAAAGAGGAATAAACTTAACCATACTTTTCAAACATCCCATATTATTTCCATTACAGCAGCAAATAGCAAGTGCAGTTATAGTTAGTTTTTATGGATGTAGGAATGAAGGTTTTTTTCTGGACTAGAAAAAAAATCACACATTTTAAATTTGCTTTTAATAATATATATTGATTAGAAGCCAAAAACCAAGCAGAATTTTCAAATGTGGTGTACAGTTTTAACCTCAAATTTCATAGCAAGCCAGTCTCTTTTTACAACAGTTTTACAATGTTGAAGAGTTATCCTTGCTGCTTGCTATTTTGATTTGTGTAAAACATTTTTAAAGCACCCTGGTCATTTACTTACACTAGTGAAAATTTGCAGTAACTTATACTGACCTATCAGAAGTCTGGTTTCTTTATTATTACTACAGAACACCAAGGAGGTTATTTATCAAAGTCCTAATTTATCTCAATATATTCTGAAAAAAACTCACTGGGGTTTTCGGCTTATTTATTAATACACTTTTCCAAAAATTTTGTATGCAGGAAAAAATCCAAAAAAAAATTAGAAAAATCAGATTTTCTTGATTTTTTCTGATTTTTCATCCGATGTTCATGATTTTTTAGAATTTTCACCCGGAAACTGAGAATTTTGCTAGAAAAATTGCACAAACCCAGCACACATCAAAAAATCATTGGGATTTCTCTCATTGACTTAAATGCAACCTCGACAGGTCTGAGATACCGGATTTTCTGATTCAGAATTTTCCATCCTTGGAGTTTAATAAATTCCGAAAAAGTCAGATTTTATATAAAAAAAATCACAATTTTTGTGTGATTTTTGCATTCAGAGTTTAGTAAATAACCCCCCTAAAGTATCGAATCCAACTTTTTTCCCTAGTGCAAGTTAATATTGTGCAACTGAACTTGTATGGATGTTATGTCTACATTAGAAAAATATTTATACAGAAAATATAAATGTCTTCTGGGTCTCCCTAACCTAATCTAAATGCTCTTTATAGTATGTATTCAGCATGTGCTGTTTTCAGGGGAAGATGTGACCGAAAAAAAGCACTCATGGGTCAGTGTAGAGAGGTGACATATAGTGTCATATAGATGGGCAAATAAATTTGCCAGGCATGAATTAGCTGTGAATTTCCACATTTCAAATTGGAAATTCATTAGCGAAACTGCGGCAACAATTAGCCGGCAAAAAATCTGCCGCATCCAAAAAAAATTAACGTACATAAAAATTGTCGCTCGCATAAAAATTGACGTGTGGAAAACTTATTCGGACACCCATTTACTTTAATGCATTTGGATTGTCATGTGTATAAACTATTTTGATGCCCATTGACTTCAATGCGTTTTGCAAATTTTTCGCCCATCACTACTGAATTCTATTAACAAACATTCAATGTACATACTGTATCACAGCATCATATATCATAACCACGACTTACATTTGTAGTAGAACCCACATTTTTTTTTGTGATGGCAGTAATAGCATTAGCAAGTATTTTTAAATCTTCTATTGATATCTATGGTTATTACATACACCAGCTGACGCTTGAAGTTTTTAACATTTGATTGGCAAGTCACATTATAGTGACTTCATGTATTTTGGCGGCAGCTTTTGGAATTACTCTCTATAACTTGTCTGGATAAATGTGATATAAAAAACTTGACTTTTTTTCTATAATCCTCCTAACACCAAGAAATGGTCCCCCAGGTCCATGCTTGGTTGTCATGACTAGTATAACAACTAGCCGAAAAAACTTACACTTGCACTTAATTTCTCAGTCAACAAGGTAAAGAGCCAAGAGACCCTTTTCTGCATCTCCATATGCAAAAAAGTGTCCACCAAACCAGTGCATAGCGGAGACTAAAAGCCCTCAGCGACAAGCAATAATATATCAGTGCCTGCTCAGGAATCCTACACCTGGGTCCTTGGATTCCTGTAGACATGAGGATTTAATGTAGAAACTAACTCTTTTCTTGTGGCAGATTCTGGTATTCATGGCCATCTCTGATTTGCACTGTTATTTATATCAACTTTGAAATGAACTTCTTAACTTATCTTTCTAATTAAGTTTACAAGAAATGGCTGTGTATGACTTTTCGTCTCAGAATTAGTATTAGGGCAACATAACATTTATGGATATGTTTTTATATTTTGTGCGTGTATATATTTCTATATATAAATTAGATTTAAAAATGCTGTCAAATAAAATGATGTCATTAGTGTGATTAAACATTGTGTATATATAACTGATTTTAACTGATCAAAACAATCAAGCAATGTGCTTTTATGCTGTTAAATCCTGTGTCTCTGCTTTTAATTATCAGGCTTTCATCAATCAACTATGTTTCCAAATGCAAATACATTTTTACAGATGCTGAATAACTTATTTTACAACTAGGCAAAATAGCATCATAATATCATATCAAATGTTTTCTTATATGATACTTAAAGGCTGACATTGAAAACCTAGTCCATCCTTTGATAACTTTACATGTTAAACTGCTCAGTTAATGTTTTATGTTCTTATCTGATATTTATTTTGCATACCCATACATAAAATAACATGTCAGTCCCTGCCCAAAGCACATGGAAACAGAGAGAAGTACAACTCATAAGGCCTTCCTAGTGTAGTACAAATGCCAAAAGACTATGGTATAGCTACAGACTATGGTGTAAAGCCAATTTGAATACTTTTGTATGATTTTCTGATTTTGAATCAGATTAGAATGTTGAACTGTACACTAGAGAAAGATGAATCTGTTCAAGTTGTACAACAACCCTTTAGTAAGGTAACAATTGGGTTCTGGGTATTAACTGGAGTTTATAAATTATTTTGTGTTGTAGTTTCCAGTGTCTTGAGCAAACAAAAATAGCTCATTGACTTTGGGGGAATGACACTGCTTGGACATGCTTGGCAGGGCATGTTCCCAATTTGCTGATGTTTAACTATAAACAATTGGTAAGATGTTGTTGACAAATAAGTCAAAGCAAAAGGCATTACTAAGTATTCCTATGAACTAGGAGCAAACAGTGTTAAGAAAAGTCAAGTTCTGGCATATTAATAAATTATTTCAATCATTAAAATTATTACTACAATGTGTGCCATGAAAGATATCAAAATCTTAATGAAATGTATCAAATGTAGATAGTCCATCAAAATTCCTTGCCCAAGTGGTGATCAACATAATATTTTTGTGCAATTTATGAGGCTTGTCTACTTTTTGCCATAGTTCAGTGACATATAGCAACCACTCAGCTGTTAGATTAATGAAGGTAATACTGTATTAGTAAATAGCAACTGTTGCTTTATAAGCACAGATAATTTTATTCAGCTTAACAAACTCCAATATATTATTTATAAATTCTAATGCCACTTGTTTGCACTTGTTTGCATATGCATTTTGTTAAAAACAATTCCACTCATTAAAATCATTTTTTCCGCCCATAAAGAAACTTAATTCCTTAAATCTACTTTACACTTAATAGGGGTGACCTATTGAAAGTTTGAATCAATGTTCTTATATAAAAATTATAAAATTCCTGCTAGTCTTGAAACCCCTATTTCAGTATGCGCTAAGATAGTTAGATAGAATCTGTTCAACATATTTCAGTCTTTATGTGATGATGAAAGAAAACCATTACAACACTGACCTTTGGTGAATGAGGCTTAAAAGAAAATCGGAGAAAAAAAACAATGCAGACAATGGAGATTAATGGAAACTCATCTAACTTGCCAGGCCTTTAGTTTACTTCAGGGTTCTGTTCATGAACCACTTATTTGTAATGTGAATATTATTATCCATGATTTTAAGTAAAAAAGTGCCTTAATAATTGTACCTGACAAAATATTATGTGAGATCAGAGCAGGATGTTTATACTTCTAAAAGATTTAGCAATACAGATGACTAGGAAACTACATGGCAAAAGAAGTTCAACAATGATAAATATACTGTAGGTTAATGTATCAGGAGAATAAAAGTGATCATAAAGCATTACACCATATTGACTGTTTTGGTGAATCTTTAATGGAGAAGGATTGGGTGTTATTGTAAATATTAGAGTGCATGACTGTTTCCAATTAAAATAATTACCCACAAACATCTGTGCTGTATTTTATGAGGAAGATGAGGTATAGACACAATAATAAAATAATCATTTTGACTATACACTGTTAATTTATAAAGTTGTATGGGAATTATATAAAGAAAAGTGTTACACATATAACAGTCACACATATAATAATGGTTTACAGCATTTTATTTAAGGGAAAATATGTGGGTGGTTTTTATTGACAGATATATCAAGTAAGCTTTTACAGCTTCAGTTAAAATGAGCTGCATGAAAATCCTTCTTAAATGCAAAAGCAAAGGAAATCGCATAAAGACACAGGAGGGACAATCAGTAATGTAACCAGAGGGCACCCCCCCACCAAAAAAAATCATCGGATAAGCCCGGGCCCTAGCGAATAGGTTCCCACAGGCACACTAACATTTTTTTGGCTATAGAGGAAGTAGATCCTGTGGCCCCAGCATCCTGTTCCCCAGGCCCCTGGGATCTGCTTCCGCTATAGTTACGCCATTGGGGCCAACTGCATAAGAAAAAATAGACGCACACACATACACTATAAATATATCATAGTGGAGCAAGGAAAGACATGTATTTTAACTAGGTTTAACTACACCATCTACTAATCTGAAATAAAAATCTCCACCTTTTTCTTGAATAAAAGTATTGAACAACAACATTCTATTTACTAGTTTCAAATAACTAAAACATTAATTCATAACCAGAGTTGTTCTTTTTTTTTTTTTAATTTTGTATGTTTTCTATTTACATTTCTGTACCATGCCAAATTTTGTTTCACCTTATTTCTACACATATGGGTCTCTTTGCATTACTTTATTTATTGCATTAAAAACATTTGTTGTTTTTTTTTAATCTGGTTTGGTGACAATTTTTAAGACAATAAAATGTTAAATGAAGGTATACAAATTAACATTATACAGTTACCAAAAGTGTAGTGCAATTGCCATTCATCTCAAACCATTGATATGACCCAATACATCCATGCGTTAAAGCATATTAGCTTTTAATGGCAAAACATGTGGGAATTAATGAATGGAATAGCAGCTACACAAATAAGAGAATACACGTCTTGTATATACACAATGTAGTGCCATAGATTGTATAATTTTGTGTTATTTTAAAAATAAAAATGACTAGTGCTTCCCAAACTGGGAATCCAATAAATTCAAAGCAGATTAAAACTTACATTTTTAGAACATAGTTATAGAAGTGTGCCAGAGAGGTGGCATGGACAAATTAAGTTTTGTTTTAATAATCATTTCATAGGCTTGGCAGATTGTGAGATTCATAAGCTTTTTATAAGTGTGATTGTGGGATTTATAAGTCCTGTGTGACAGCATTGCATACCAACTGTATATACAGTGTATTATTATTTATTTATTTAACAAGCCAGAGAGGTCCACACTCGCAGGTCTAACGCAGCGGAGGGGAGACTGACGTTTCGGCTACAACAATGTATATTTATATATGTGTGCGTGTGTGTGTGTTCATATTATTTCATAAAGAGGTGCTGACAGCTTTTTAAAGTGACAAACTTTAAAATTTACACTAATAATTCCAATATGGAAGAAAGGCAGGAATATTTCCATGATGAGGTAAAGTTAAAAGGAGATTTGAACTGGGGTTTCAAAGGGGATGGATTTGGTGGACTTTGTGTTTAGTTATTTTATGATTATGCATACATTCTTGTCTAAATATACAGTATTACCTACGATGGTACATAATACACATGGAAACATATTTAACTCAGTTAATTAAAGATTTTGAATGTTCATGTGGCACAAAAAGACTTACTAACTCCCTGTTCTTTGATAAACATATGAAATTTTAGCACAAAAATACTAAAAGAAATAAGAAACATATGGATATGTACTTTGCAAAAAAAAAAATAAACAACACATAAGATAAGGCAAGTAGAAACAAGTAGTAAGGTATGTCTTAAATCCTTTAATACTTAAAAACATTAAGTTAGCATCTCCGAATTTGCAACCAGTTCCCCCTTCATAATTGCAAGATCAGACTCTGCACATTCCATTTTGTTTTTCAACTGCAATTTGGAGATATGGGGAACATATTAGAAGCTGATGCCTATAAAGTTACATTATTATTTAATTTACAGAAAGATAAAATAAGCAAAATCATTAGAGTTACAACTGGGACTTTTGTGCCTTGTAAAAGGATTGCTAACATTATTTATCAAGTGAAAATCCATGCAGTAGGCAGCTTGAGCTATGTTCCAGGCCAAGATAGAAGCCCTGAGGAAAGTGAAACTTTTTTATTGCCAGAACATTTAAATTTTCCCATTTTCTGATTTTATCCTATATTGGCAAACACACAAACACACACACTTCAGTGGGAGCTGCACTGATCTTATTGGACTGCTTTTAATCTATTAGGACTTTAAGGAGGTTTTTGGATTTTGCTTTCAGTAAGAATTATCTGAAAAACTAAAGGTTTTAGAGATTTTCGAGGTATCCTTATTTTTTAGCACATCGTTCAGCACTTTTTTTGTTCGTACTTTCAATATTGAGATCTTTTAATTAATTCCATGACATTCATGGTTTCAGAGAATGTGAATTTAGCCGTGATTTCAAAAATCTTAAAACCACTAAAACAAGAATGTTGACAAGCAATCCTGCACGTCTTGGTGTCATTATATGTCATAAAATATTGTTAAGCAAATTTTATTACAGCAAAATCCCATCATGTACTTTTTTTTCTTAGAGTGAAGGGACCCCAGGTCTAGTACCTACACAGTACTTATACAGTAAGTGACAGGAAATTGATGTCTTGATCTTCCCAATTAAATGAGAAGGTCAGTATGTCACATGCATGATTTAATGCTTAAGTGGGATAACATTCCTGAAAACATGATTCCATTTTGTGTTGTATCTGTGAAGCATTTCATAAAGTCACTTAACCATCAAAAATGGGGTAAGGCCATCTGGCAGTTCAAAGCATATTGCCAGATGAAATATAAAAATACTCAGAAATGTAGGTAACTAAAACTCCAAATCTATCAGCAAAATGGTTGCATTCGGGTTTGACTGTGTGAAGGGAATCATTTCAAATCTTAATACAATCTTAATAGAATCTAAATTAGTAAAGCACTCCTGTAAAGCATCCATGACTAAACTGTCTTTGGGTAAAATACACATGTGACCTATAAGCCAAGTGTGTCATGTGTCAAGTGTGTCAAGATGTATCCAAACGAGTTCCTAGTGAGTTTCACTGTGATGCTTTCAGCAATCACAGTCTCAGATGTAGTTCCACACAAAGATGGAGTGCTCTACCTCATGCGATGAATCCTTTCGGATCAGGTGCTTAAGCAGTATTTGATCCAACCTGCCACGGGTCAGAAAATCACACTGCAAATCGTATAATATTCAAAAGTGTATTTTATTGGCTCAAATGTGAGCAGACATGTGGCAACATTTCGGGCCTCATAGGACCCTTTCTCAAGCCTCAGTCTCAGATGTAGTATGACTTACTGCTCAGCATATTATACAGACAAATAGTCGTGGCTTTACACCAATTAAAGAATTTGTCTCCATTGTCAAGTTCCTCTGCAGTTTTACATGTACATCTTTATAAATCATTACTTATACAATGATCACTACACCTTGTCATCTCCATCTCCAACTGCACTTGATTTGTGTGCAGTTTGTTTTTAAAAGAAAGTTGTTTGACCAGGTCCGAGCAAGCATGCGCACCTGCACTGGAGTGCTGGGGAGCAGTGCTCCCCGGGGGGCAGCATGCCGTCCCTAATATTCTGCTGCCCTAGGCCCTGAATTTGTGGTAAAGAGACAAAAGCCCGGGCCTAGGGCAGCAGAATATTAGGGACGGCATGCTGCCCAGCTGCCTCCCGGGGAGCACTGCTCCCCAGTGCTCCAGTGCAGGTGCGCATGCTTGCTCGAACCTGGTCAAACAACTTTCTTTTAAATGCTTGGAAAAACATCTGCCCAAAACCTTCCTATCCAAGAGATGATATTCCTAGTGGCTAACAGTCACATTTGATTCTTGTTCTTATGCATCATGCAGTTTTGTACCAACTATAAAATAGATATTGAGTTGTATATGGGAAAACAGAGTCATAGGTTAACCACTTCACAAGGCCAGAAAACCTATGTGTGCAAAGGGTGGACTCCTAAAGTAGGATTATCCCACTGGAGACATGCATGCAAGATGTGGCCCTATAAGGAATTTTTATGGCCCCTTTCTGCAGGAGGTTTTCAAAGATGTTTGCATTTTAGAAACTCATTGACATAATATGGACCTCAAACACTTGCCTCCTCTTAGAGAATTGCTCCCTCTAGGTATCACTGTATTCCTGACTTGTCATTTGAGATGTGGAAAAATGAGCAGATTTTTGGGGAAGTAATACCAATGGGAAGAATTATCTTTCTTAAAAACCATCAAGTTTCAGGTCTCCTTCAACTTCCTACTACCTCCGCCAACTAAACTAATTTCAATTGATTATTCTAAATTATGTCAACAAATGTTTGTACTGTTGAACAATGCTAAATATTATTTTTCATTCCAGTTTGTTTCCAGTCCTGTAGTTACCACAATAGATTTCAAAGGTCCTCCTTGTTTGGCAATTTTCTTTTCCAGTTTTTCTACTGATTACAAGTAGCGATGGGCGGATACATTAGCCAGACATGAATTTGCAGCGAATTTTTGCATTTCGCCATCCGTGAATGTTTTCTCGAAAACTGCATTGAAAATTAACCCGCCGAAAATCCGTTGCAACAAAAAAAATTGTTGCGTGTCAATATTATTCGGACGTCCATTGAAATGGTAAATGAAGCAAAAAGTATTTTAAACTTGATATGTGCAGAAAACACACAGTGATTGAATGTAATCATCATTCACTGTGGGCAGAAAACACACTATGAATATAGAGCAAAATCCAATCCGCTGTCTTTGTTTGGGAGAATAGTAAAGTTTAATGCAATATGTACCTCATTTGGGATTTTCCCAATCATGCCCCAGGTCACCTTGTGAATGAAATTTTATTGCCAGGAGATGCAATATTAATTGCACTGTAGATGTCCAAGATGATTTATCAGCAAAGAGATATACTGATAACCACTAAGCTACACCAAGGATTTCCCAGCTGTTTAATTGCAGCTCAGAGACGACATAAGTATTAGGTATGAGGGATGCAGTATAGTGTGAGTGAGGTGAACAGCAGCATAATTCATGAGGTGAAAGGCAAAAAGCCAGGCCAGATGCTTTGAAATACATTTAAAATATAAATTTATTGTGGAATAAGCAAAGGTCAGAAAAAAATATCTCACAGGAGGGCTTCTAGAGGCTATGTCTGATCATGATATACTGTAGGTCTGCTTCAGCAACATTAAGGTTAACTGCAACTCCTGGATAACTGGATGATTAAGATGTTTAAACAAATGTAGGTGGTAATGGGATTTTGATCACTACTTGTATAGTAACCCATAGCAACGTATCAACAGGTAGTATTTACTAGTCAGCTGTTTAAAAACTCTACTATAGGTTTATAAATGAAGGCAAATGTAAGCCTTATTATTTTATTACCCCATTAGGGTATTACTCCCATAATGAAAGATCACATTTGCAAAACAGAACACATTTATTTGGCTCTATATTTTTTACATGTGAGGGTATTGTAATTAAATGTGCAGCATTTGCCTACCTGCAGCAAACAATCAGCAGGGGACATTTATTGGTCATGTGTTTAAAAGCAGATTTGGGCTAAGGGGTTAGGGTCAAGGCAGACCAGGAGATGTGTTGACTTCAATAAATCTGCACTACCATGGGCATCCCCTCTTTTTGACTTACACTGGGATTGTTGATTATACTCGCCAATTTGTCTTAATTGCAGGAATGTGCAATAGAAGCCATTTTGTCCCAAATAGTTATTGGAACATTTTGAGAGCAAGATCTACAAATGCTTAATCAGATTCTTTAATAATATAAATTCTAAATTGCAATTTAACAGAAAGTCTAGCAGGATATAGGACCAATGTGATTTGTAAAACAGATTACAGCAATCCATATATTTTTTAATATCCGTATTTGTGCTTTTTCACAAGGAAGCAATGGTGAATGTGATGGAAAGCTAGGAATGGCAGTAAAGAGGACTGTGAGCTATGTATATGCATCTTTTATGATCACTGGTCTTTGGAATTTAAACAAACTACATTCCTTTTATCATGCTGAATTAAAATAGCCCCAGGGATACTTAGTTACCAAATTCTTAACATTTTGCAGTCAAAATTCTTAAATGTATGCCTTTTTTGTTTTTATAAAGAACACTTAGAGGCATAAAAAACTTTGTTTTTTCAAAGTCCGCCACTTGACTCCAAATGTTCTAGGAGGTCCCCATAGGCTAAAACAGCAATTCGGCTGGATTTAGATGGCGAATGGTCGAAGTCGACAGTACATGATAAATTTCGATATTTGAATTTTTGAATATTTTTTAAAATTTGAATGGACTATTCCCTGGTCGAAATACACAAAAAATAGCAGGTGGAGAGCATCATTTTCAGCAGTTGTGAATCTGAAATTGCTATTTATAGAAAAGGAATTTAGACTGAGAAAACAATTTACGATTGCAGTTAAAGGTGGCACTTTTCTTCCACATTTTCCCATCACAGTTAAAGGGGGTCTGCTGCCCATATACTGTTTATAATATACATAAATTAGAAATTCTCAGAAGCTATTTTTGTAAAAATAACCAAAAACAATTAAAATGGATTATTGAGTTTTGGAAAGTTGATTAGAATTGTATTGTTTCACTGTGCAAAAATAGTCATAGAGGTGTCCAGCATTATCATGAAAATTCGATGTTACATCTTTAAAATTAGATGCCCGAAAACCATGAGAAACCCAGAGGAAATCAGGATATCAATGTCATTGATGACATCTATCATCATTTTTTTTCTACGAAAAATAGTTTTTTACCTTTGAAAGTCTGACCAGAAAAAAATCGGACTTTGATACCTGTAAATAACCCCCTAAGTGTGTACTACAGGTATGGAATCCATTATATGGAAACCTGTTATCTAGAAATTTTCGAATCACAGCAAGGTCATCTCCAAGAGATTTAAAAAAAATCAGTTTGCAAAAAATATTTTCCTGTTCTGTAATAATAAAACAACATCTTGTACTTGATCTTAATTAAGATATAATGAATCCTTATTGGAGGCAAAACAATCCTATTGGATGTATTTAATGTTTAAATAATATACATTATTATGTGTATTATTATATCCCTATTACAGTAAAGCCAAGCAGTGGCCCCCTGAAAAAAAATCTATGGAGGGCCCAGAACACAGCAATCCCTGCTGCCCACTCCCTGCCCCGCCCACTACCCACCCTACACCCCACCACACCCAGCCTCCCATTTACTTGCATTGCCCTTCCCAGTCCAAAGGTAAGAGAGCAGCTGGGGAGTAGGAATTACACGTAACTTTAGAGGAAGAAGACCCTGTGGTCTGGGCTCCCTCTGTTCCCTGGGCAGGTTTTCTTCCTCTATAGTTATGCCCCGGTCCAAAGCATTCTGCATAACAAGTCCCATACCTGCATATATATATTTCTGTTTATACATAGGCCAGCACCTTGAAATGTAACTATTATAAAATAAATGCTGACAGTAAAATAACATGATACACTTTAATTTTTGAAAGCTTTAATAGCGTGGAAACATTTTATTGTGGAATTAGTTTGTATAATCTTTAATTTATTTAATTATTAATTTTAAGAATGAGGTAACAGTGTGCGCCCCAATCATGCCATTGTTTTGTTACTAACACGACCTGACTATTTCCATCTGACAAACAGCATTTTTTCCTTAGTATGTTTTATATCCTTTCTATCCTTTAGGGATTTTAAAATCTTTCCACCATCGGGAAACACTCCACTTTTATTACCATTAATGTTATTTTCCGCACTGGTCTTTAAACTTCTTTCAGTAGGAAAAAAAGTTATATGTTATTTATATGTTGGGGGTTTTTTTTGTTAGCAAAATGTTTGCACTACTGACCAAATCAATTAACATTTTAATGGTATATTTACTGATTATTATGTTCGAAAGGTATGCTCAAAATGTAGCAGACCGTACAGTATAATTTTTGTGTCTTTTTTTAATGAAATTATTAAATAAATGCTACATGGAGGAGACATATCAAATTCTAGCTCGTTTCTTTGAGTGTAAAATTAAAGAGGTTGTTCACCTTTGTGTTAACTTTTAGTTTGATGCAGGGAGTGATATTCTGAAACAATATCCAATTGATTTTCATTTTTCATTATTTGTGGTTTTGAGCTATTTACCTTTTTATTCAGCAGCAATCCAGTTTGCATATTTCAGTAATCTGGTTGCTAGGGTCCAAATTACCCTACCAACCATACACTGATTTGAGTAAGAGACGGTAATATCAATAGGGGAGTTCTTAATAAAGAAATGAGTGATAAAATGTAGGCAAGGATAGCATCATAGGATAGGAGGCAAGATAATATGCCCTAATGGTGCTTTATTGAAATAATAATATTATTGTGAAACTTAGAAATGGATGGGGCATATTTGATTTTACAATTGCACTCCAAAATTGTATAACTTATTGGTACAGGTATGGAACCTGTTATCGAGAATGCACGGGACCTAGGTTTTTCCGGGTAATGGGTCTTTCCATAATTTGGATCTTCATACGCCAGTCTACTAGAAAATCATGTAAACATTAAATATACCCAACAGACTGCTTCCAATAAGGATTAATTTAGTTTGGATTAAGTTTCAATCTTAATTTGGACATAGGCACAAGGTACTGTTCAATTATTACAGAGAAAAAGGAAATATTTAAAAAATTGTTGAATTATTTGGATAAAATGGAGTCTATGGGAGATGGCCTTTTTGTAATTTGCTGCTTTCTGGATAACAAATCCCATATCTGTACTAGGTAAGGAAGATGGATCTACTGAATTACCTTCAAGTCATGTCCCATCCATCCACTTACAAGGTGGGCTATGACTCAACATAGATATGTAATTTATTTAAATTAGATTTTATATTTTAACAGAATTAATTTCAGTAAAGCATTTATTTTCACTGTATATGACAAAGGTAAACAGAATAAAAAATACATAGTAGAAAAAAAGAAACATTGCATTGTAATTCTAATATTATCACTAAATGAATATGGGAGACCCAACACATATTAATCTGCAGCTGCTTTAGTCAGACTGCATTTCTCTTAGGAAGCCTGCTTATTTGATTCTATTCAGGCTCTTTCAACCATCTTTTCTTAAATCTACATCTGTTGGGATTGAAGGAACATATAGAACTTTAGGTACTTTGGAGAGATATCTTCACAATTCCAGGGCTCTTTACTCAAGGCTAGTATGGTAGTCATTTGTAAAGGCACATACAGTAATATCTGTTTTGTGAGGCTTTAAATATAAAAGTTTCAAATAAACAAATAATAAACAAAAAGACTACATTCTATCTTATCTGGCTTACTGATATACCTTGTTTGTCTAATGTCTATACTTTTTAGTTTTATTTACGTTGGATAAATTCACAACTTCACATGAATGCTTGTTTATTTATTAGAAAAAATCAAATGCAAAAACTTGATTGAATACAATCATAAAGAAACTACAATGTTTCGAATTTATAGGCTTTAAAAACTGGAATTTGTGAGTTAACAAACTTGAAATTTTAAATAAAAGCTCAAAAAATGGCTTGAATTTTGCCCAGGGCAACTCCCATTGACTTCTACATGCTTTTAGATGCTGATTTTTTTTTACATTCCAGTTTTCAAGGTTTTTTTTTTTTTGCATTACTCGTTTTTTTTACCAGAAATTTGAGTTTTTGAAAATATAATTTGGATTTGTGAGTTTTTGTGCATAAAAATTTGAAGCTTGGCAAATATTCGAACTGGAACCTTTATAAATCACCCCCAATGACTATATTCTTGTTTAGATATGTTTTACATTTACAATCAAACTGTTTCATGAAAATATTCTAAATATAGGATATTAATCCCAACAGACATTGGAAAAAAAACAGTTATTCAGTATAATTTACCAGCGGAGATTACCTGATATTTTATCAATGGTTTTAAGCCAAGTGAAAGATGGAAGCACAAGGCTGAAGAACTGTATGGGTAATTAATAATAATTAATAATAACAGCTTTATAGCCATGACTTATTAATATTACTGTGAAACCATGTTATTCTGTAGTGATGAGCAAATTGGGAACAATATAAACACAGTGGCATATAGCCAAGCACTGGCGGTAAAGACAATGGGATTAAATATTTCATCCAGAGGAAATGAGACATTCAATCAGGAGGTATGTATAAGTAGTTATGGTGAATATGCCATTTGGGAGGAAGTATAATAAAGGAGTGAAGGAATTACAATCATAAACTACCAGGGAGTATAACTGGGAAATTAAATGATGTAAAAAGCTAACATGAGAATAAATAAATGGTTTAGGCTGAATGTCAAAGCATTTAAGAGGACATACAATTACTTAAATTACTTAGTGAGCATGAAAATTCGAGATGACAATTCTAAAAAGTTTTTGATATATACACTCAAATAGATGAATAAATATGGAGAACCACTACATACAGATGTTTTTTCTAAATGTCATTTTACATTATAAACTATGGAGAGATAAATATTCAGATATTATTTGACAATGTTGGAGACATTTTTCAATTCTTGCTAGATTTCTATGTGCTGTGTTAGGAAGCTCCCACCTAAATTTAGAGGCCGATAAAAAAAAAAGTGATACAAGCAAAAGCAACCCTGGTTACTAGAACACCTGGACAAACAGACTGGATCTCCATAAGCCTGGCCTTAATTTGTTGATAACATCCTTATAGTTCTGGAAGACCCAGATAGGGGCAAGGGGTTGCTGCCTCATGGTTTTAAGAGCAGACTCCATGTTGTGGCTAAAACCCATATACCTGGCACATTAAGGTTCACTGCCTGACATTGTATTAAAACATTACTAGTAATGGGCAAATTTATTCGCCAGGCGCAAATTTTGCGGAAAATTCCCGCGATTCGCTGACGGCGAATAAATTCGCAAAAGTTTTCTGGCATCCAAAAAAACGGACATCCAAAACGGACACCAGCGCCATTTCGTGAATTTTTTGCAGAAATTCACCCATCACTAAACATTACTGATCACACTTTTGTAAGTTAATTTATATTAAAAGGAAATACTGTGCATCATTCCATCTCTTACTAGAACTCTAAAATGTATTAACATTGCCCATAAGTTTATAGCTTGGCCTTAAAGGCTGTATAAGAGCTGCAATTTTTCTTAACTGCAGCAATAGCATCACTTGTGATAATACAGACCACTGACAGCGAGCTGTTTTGTTCCTATATTTACAACAATTCTTAAGGTACAGAAGATGTGGTTAGCCAATTTACTTTGTCTTCACCCAATAGGCATGCATTATAAGAGAAAAACACCACTGAAAACCATAACTTTTTATTTCACTAGCAAGAGAAATATTATTCCATAGCAATCACTGATTACTTTCGTGGATCATCAGAGACAGATTGCTGGAATACTATAATAAGATTGTGCAGTTATTCACTTTGCTTCTATTTTGTGATACGTTGATGTAGAGAATTACAGCTGTAAGGGCTAATTTTGAAAAATAGACATATATCACTGTACATCAGTACTGAGAAATGAAATGCAAACAGCTGGAAATCCATGAGGCTAATGTAAGTAATGACCTGCAAAGTGAATTTGCCCACGGGCCTTTCGTGTTTCCTGCAACTACTATATATAATGTACACAATTATTAACTAAAGCACTTGCCTGTGTATACAAAAGTCAGCATTTTCACTGTAATTCCATTTCACTGTGGATGTGATGCTTTTTCAGTAGTTAATGCTTGCCATAGACCAGAGCTAGCCCTTGACCAGTCAGACAATGTAATAGTAGCTGTGCAACCTGTTTTATTAAGTGTTCTTTACATTTGCAGTAAAATAAAAATGTCTCCAACATTCCCTGCTTTCTGCCTCAGTCCTCTGGGCTCACATTGATTAGTACTGATTGCTCCTCAGTACAGTACAGTAGGTTCATATCATGTGACTAAACTTCATCATGTGCCATGTACTTGGAACATTAAATTACCCTTGATTGGGCTCTAGTGCCAAGTAACATCATCAATTAGACACATACCACATATATGATTGTCGAGAACTCCCCACACAAATGCCAACACTGTTTATTGGTAGGTAAGAGCATTCTACTCTCAGATTTCCTGAAGCATCAAGCTAGCCAAGTTTCAGTTATTAAATTAGTCAACCATACTGCTCTCTACATGGCCCAAATTAGCCCCTAACATGTTTATTTGAAAATCTCTTATTAACGAGTATGTGCATTACTCATAATTCTAATTCTCAGTACCATGACTATATTAACTCATCTTTTTTTTCATTTAGTAACAAAACTTAAAATGGAAATAACAGACATATCTTATCAAGTTATCAAGGTTTTTTTTGGTGGCACACAAAGTATCAGAGAAAGTCTTCAGCTGTGTTATTATTACATGTATATTTTTAAAAAATACTGTAATATAATACATTCTGTAATTCAACTCTTAAGTTATAACAGGCTATGCAGGAAGAATTGGGTAGATTCATTCTTAATTAGTTATATATCATATTACAGCAACAGTACAGAATGTAGTGTACATTATATTTAATCCAGGGTAGGACTCCGGCTTTATGAAAATAAGTGGAGACATTGTGAAGGCTATGTGTGCCAACAGGCACTGTTTTGTAATTAAATTCAAATTAATTTTCATAAGGTACTGTATAAATCAATGGAATAATACGTTATTTCATTGTATTGTGTGTGAACTTTTTAGTTTTGGCTTGGGAACTGCTTGTATCATATATCAAAGGATATCCACAACATATTTTAATAATTTAAATGTGTTATATTTCACTGAAATGGACAAATATTCTGAAACAGTATCTCTGATTTCCTCCCTAACTAATCTTGATACTCCTGTAAACGTATCCAATATGACTACATATAATCTTACTGTCTTATGTGTGCTTAATACAAATACCTTACTTCTTTTTACTAATATATATTGTATAGTGGTTTTCTTTCAGGTTTGATTTATTTAGTTTAGAAAATAAACTCTTATTTTGCTGCCTGAATTCCACTATAACACGCTTAGGTCCACGGCACACAGATATCTATGTCATGGTTTTCTCCACCAGCAGTTGCTCCAAAAATGGGAAACATAGCACATTTGACAGCTGTTAACACTGTCAAGCAGGATATTAATTTTAACTCACCTACTGGAATAACAAAGAAACAGTACATCTCAGTAGTATTCCTTTTTTATGCCAGCTATAACAGAAAAATAATAATATAATAACAGTGTGTTCAGTGTGTAGACACATGTAAATACTTGTATTGTGCAGATGGAATAAAGATGCATTATGAATAGAATACTGATGAATATGAACCTTTACTGGGTTCATCAGGTTACATCTTGTTCCCGTAATGTCAGACCATAATGCCAGAGCTAAACCACACACCCTAAGCCATTCTATTGGCTGAAGATAATAAAATATGTTGATTATGGAATAGATGTGATAGATAGATGATTGATTTCTTGAAAAATTTCAGGGTTTGAAAATCCAACTGGGATGAGGATCACATTAGCTCATTAATGTTGTCCTAACCCCAACAACCCCATCATAGTGTTCAAACTGCTTGACCCTGGCCCAAGCAATAGTATAAATGTGCTATCATCCACCTCAAGGTGGGCACATTGGGAAAAGACCCAAACATGGAGGCCTATTTATCAACATTCTAATTTTCGTAGTTTTATAGGTTTTTTAAACCACGACTAAACTCACATTCTCTAAATCGTGGTGCCATGAAATTTATTAAAAAATCTGAAAAAGTATGAACAGGAAAAGCCACAGAAAAGTTGCGACTTTATTGAGTTGTCGCACAAAAGCTAGCATCAAAAACATCTGAAAACCTCTAAAACCATGAATCAAAGAAAGATTTTCCAGTTGTTAATTAGGACATCTGCCATTGACTTTTACACAAATTCAATAGGTTTTAGTATGAGTATTTTGGTATTCAGAATTGTCACACTTTTTTTCCTTGACTTTTTCAGATTTTTGACATAAAGGACTAGTATTTTCAAGCTTAAAAAAAAATTAATTTAGAGAATTAAAAATAAGCCTTCTAATAATGAATTTCACCTTAATAATAGTTAATAGTTTTGTATGGACAGTGAAGTAATAATACTGCATTTCTTTACCAAGGGATTTGTTGTCCTGCCAACAATAAAACATTAATGGTATTGATTGTAATTTTTAAATTAGTTTACATTTAATGAGTACAGCATGGACCAGCAAGGCAAGAAAATAGCATTGGAACATTCAGTTAGTCAATCTGAAATGTTTCATAGAACCAGTAAGTTCAACAGACCTGTTTTTTCTATATTTAAAAAGCCCCATTATGTTTCTAATTTAAAACCAATGAGTTGCCGGAATTACAATAACTGCACAAGTACAACTGTGATATACTAAAAAACTGTTTTCAACTTTGTTTCACACATCACTAGTAACAAAGTGTTTCCATTTTTCCCCTTATTCTTTTTAGACAAGGGACATACAAGTGGCACTTTGCTGTCTCTGAAGGTCTAGACAGTGTCAGTCACTAGGCCTTATTTAAAAAGCCCTGTTTATTGAACTTTGCATTGCCCTGTTGATTTAAGAAGAAAAAGGTCATATCAGCTTGGTCTCTTGTTTAAAAAAAGGCAAATTTGCCTTCATTTAGATGCCTCATTTCACGTCCCTGGTAAGACCTCACTTTGATTATATAGTTCACTGTTGCTAGTCCAAAGGAAGAATATTAATGCATGTTCAATAACCTTATAATATTAGCAGTGCTCCTTGTTAACACCTTATATGGAGACCACCACTTGAGAATTCCTATAGCTACCAACAAAAATCTTTCAATGTATACTTCTTTAATTTAGTACAGGTATGGGACCTGTTATCCAGAATGCTCGGGACCTGGGGATGTTTCCGTAATTTGGGTCTCCATGCCTTAAGTCTACTAGAAATTCATTTAAACATTACATAAACCCAATAGGCTGGCTTTGCTTCCAATAAGGATTAATTATATCTTAGTTGGGATCAAGTACAAGCTACTGTTTTATTATTACAGAGAAAAAGGAAATAATTTTTTAAAAAATTGGATTATTTGGATAAAATGGAATCTATGGGAGCCATTCCGGATTTCCAAGATTTCTGGATATCCGGTTTCCGGATAAGGGATCCTATACCTGTACAACAATTTTCATTGAAATTACACTTCAGTTTACATTAAAATTAACACAATGCAGCACTCAGAAATATTCTTCAAAATATTGATATTAAAAGCTATAGTTCTTAAACAATTCAACAAGTAATTAGTTCAGGCACGTGGTTGCACGAAATCCAATGTGGTATGTGGTATTCCACTTACATGCTTAATAAGTAACTCACTGACACAGGTGCCAAAAAGCCCCTTCCAAAGTAATGAAGCTTACAGCCGATTATCCTCACATTGTCCAACATTGTAATGCTGCCATTTATAAATGTGGATGTGGCAGTTGAGGGTGGTATCTCAGATTACCTCCAAACAGGAGGTTTTAATAAGACTTTGTGAGGGGTATTGAAATTCACAGGAGATGTAGAAACCAAAATTGCGTTGCCTACATTTTTAATTCATTGAGATATCTTTGCAATAATTAATCAATTGCTTCTAAAAAAAAAAAATACATTAAACTCTTTAAGGCAAAGGTAGGATTAAAAATGAATTATTCTGTGTAATTGATTCCAGTCCTAAAAGAAAAAAAAAACAGGTGTAAGTAATTAGAGCCCTTATACACATCATTTGTCTTGCTGATTCTGTAGCAAAAAACAGATTAACTGGAACAAACTGAACACTTATGAGAATAAAGAAAGCCTTCTTATCTGGAACTGGAGGGCCTCAATTATTCAGAATATTTTTTCTATTTACAAAGAGCTCAGGAAGGACCTGTTCCTTTTGTCAATTGACGCTGTGAGTCTGTATCAAAGAGGACGAAATACAGGCTGCAGTCGTTAAAAAATGATCAACCACAAAGTGGAATGTCAGGTCAGTTTACTGTGGTCCTGTTCGTAACATTTTGATGTAGACTTATGAGCCATTTTGAGCCTTATGTGTATTATTTTTCTAAACTCCATAGTATAGAGTGCCCAAACAGACCCAGGCAGAATCTGTGGATTCTGGCAGTGCCAGAGGGGCTGCTGTAAGATGCCACATACTATTTAGTGGGCTGGTGGGGGACTACTTGGGCCTCTGTATTCTTAAATGCCAGGGCTTTTTGTGAATCTCAGTCCAGACTTGTGCCCAAATAACCATGAATGTTCTCACAGTCACCTAAAATATCACAAAAAATACATGATGTGCATTTCATTGCTTAGAACTTTGTTTTGGCTACTTTATGTCTTTGTTAACTGCTAAAAATGATACAAAAGTTATGATAACATTCAGAAAGTTAAGCTCACTGTTATACAATTATTAAAGCACAAAGGGTATCACCACAGTATTTAAACACAATTAAAAACCCTTGGCACTCACTTATATTAATATGAATATTGGGAATTGCATGAGGGATCTTTATCCTATAAATTACTTTTTAAAAAAGGTTGATTTCAAGATTTTTTTCCATAGATCCTTTATGTAGTTTACCCTTCTAAGTGTATCATATTCCCTCTAAGAAATGTCTTCTCTAATGTAAGATATCCAAAACTGAAGACTTGCCTTCAAATGTAATTGAACTTGAGGGATCGCAGGGGCACAAACTTGGAAATCAAATGCTGACAATGTGACTGGGCCAAGTGTTCAATCTACCACACAAAAGTTGTAGAATGGAGCATATTAGGTTCAAAAAAGGATTATAATGCATGGTAGAGTTTATATCCATCTTGCGGTTTGAAATTGCTCTAGATTTCTTCACAGTTGAGCATTAATGAACACTAATATATTTGCACCTCTAATGTTTACAAATCATTAAAGATTTAGCAGTAAAGGCAAACATACTACAGACACCAAACTTGCTGCCCTTTGCCAGAAAGCTTACATTAAAACATTACAACATTTCAAAGCATTGTCATCACAAATGTGAATATATTCAGAATCTTCAAATTGGCTGAAAGAGGGGGTTGATTGGAGACTGAAGACTTCTGCAGAACGAAATGGGGCAGCATTACAAAATAAAAAATCTGCTAAGATGGTCAAAACCTATCCAAACAGAATTACAAAATTACTGCTCTGATATTCACTGGCCTATAAATAATGCCTTTTACTGACAGTAGTTACATACCTGTCACTTTGACCACCAATATGTAAGGATGAAATGCAACTTTGACATATTTTAACAGTATGTACAGATGGAGTCATTTTGCACATATCATCTAAAACACGCACCACAGCTTTGTATTGCAATAAATGTTGCACCATATGTGTTTTGCATTCCTATTGCATCCGTTTCTTCTCTTAGGCATCAAGGTTTTTGGTAAATTTGAACAGTTTTCTCTGTAAAGAACATTGGCATTGGCATTGTAAAAAAAAAAAAAAAAAAAAAAAGATAAATAGATTACTATAAAATGAATATGGCTAATACTTTGTATATTATATACTGTGCCAGCAGAGAGAGAGGTTCAGCAGCCCTATACCAAAAATGATCATCAAGTACAAAATAAGGTTTGTCTGCCATAGAAGCTGATGCTACTGAGCTGATAATTAAATTCTGATGCAGATTGCATTGGCCTTTGAGATGCCATGCAGTATGAATTTGAATTACTTACTAATTAACCTTGATTCATGACTTTTATATATATGCAGTATGTTGTCAGTACCTATGATTAGGCAACTGGCAGCAGAGAGAATGTGTTATAACCCTAAAACTAAGGGGCAGATTTACTAAGCTGGAGTGAAGAATTCGAATGAAAATAAATTTGAATTTCGAATTATTTTTTTGGGAACTTCGACCATCGAATGGGTCAAATTCGATCGAATTTGACCGATTCGAATGATTCGAACGATTTGAAGTAAAAATCGTTCGACTATTCGACCATTTGACCATTCGATAATCGAAGTACTGTCTCTTTAAAAAATCCTTTGACTTCATACTTCGCCACTTTAAACCTACCGAGCTGCAATGTTAGCCTATGGGGACCTTCCCCCAGCACTTTTCTAAACTTTTTTTGATCGAATAAAAATCGTTCCATTAAAATTGTTCAATTCGAACAATTTAATAGTTTGATCGAACGATTTTTATTCGATCGAACAATCAAAGCATTTGCGCTAAATCCTTTGAATTCAAAGGATTTTATTTCAAGGGTCAAATTCGAGGGTTTTTTAACCCTCGAAAATCAATCCTTGATAAATTTGCCCTTAAGTGTGTGTGTGTGTTATAAACTTAACATTAATAATATTTGTCAAATTCTTTGTAATAGTCAGTGACATTAACATGCTATTTTCTGCATCTGTAACATAACAAAATAATAAGACAAATCTTACAATCAGATGCAGCAGTTAAGCAATAAATGTATATCCCAAGTATTAACAAGACGTACCTTATTATTTAATTGCCACTTAGATATTATTTGCTTCGACATGAAGTGGAAAATATTTCCCTTGGCTATGTCAATATATATACAATATATATATATATATATATATATATATATATATATATATATATATATATATATATATATATATATATATATAATATAATGCAGATGTTACACAGCACAGCTGACAGACAACAGACAGATACTGTATCTTCAGCAGATATCTGTGCTTTACAAAATTAATTAACAACATTTGCTCTGTGTCTTGGATCAAATAGAAGGCTCTCTGAATACCACTGTGATATTTTTTTCTCTATACACAGTGCGGGTGGGCGCTGGCTACATTTCACACTGTTTCTTTATTGACCAACAAATTGCATTGCTTTTCATGTCTGTTAACAATATGTTTTCAACTTATAGAAACCACAGTTTTACTGTTTTGCCCTAATTCTCTGTGAGTGCAATTCAATAAGTTATCTACATTTGAAGAAAAGCAGACCACATGAGAGTTTTATTAGTGATTTTTATTTTTGCTTAACTTTTACATTTATATAGAAAGATTTTTATCTGGAGTTCCTTCTAGCTTTCAATCTGCATAATCATTTCAGCAAGTGCATACGTGAAAGTAAAGCTGCAGGAACGTAAACAGCAATTCTTTTGTGGCTTACCATTACAAATGATTTGCACTAGCAAAGATTATATCCATACAATTGTCTAGATTGTATCGTTTCATTGTTTCAGAGGGATGCTTTTAGGTGCAGTCCAATAAAAGTGTGTTTTAGTCATATTATACAACATGTGTTTGTGTTATTTAAAAGAGAAAGAAAGCAATAGCACTGAAATTTAAATTTGTTAGGTACCACCGAGTTATTAGAACCACATATGTCAGGCACCAGGACAGCTGCGTGGCCATCTTTTTGTCTTTCACAGGGAACCCATGTGGTTGGTCTGGGCAGTACTCATGCAAGCCTAAAACTAATCCCTGACCCGTTCCTTTCTCAACAAAGAGGAGCACTTGCCTAAAGTGTGAGGTGATTGATTATAATCACAGTGCATGGGGAGTGCCAAGCAAATGTGCACCTCACAGATGAGCACTCACCTTCTTCATTATGTAAAATGTAGGGTATTGGTTTCTGACACCAACTAGAAAAATACATGCTATCAAGAATTAATCTGGCCACCTTGTTAGATTATACTGTACTTGCATAGTAGCAACAAAGTAGCAAATATAACATATATTAGCAAAAGGAAGACAACCATCGCCACCTGCAGAAAGTCTACAACTATAAAAGGTTAGACAGTATGTAAAGAGCCAAAGGTGCTGGGCATTATGAATTATTTGGCGTGAAGGAGCAAACGTCACACCTGGGTTTCCGAAATATACATGAATAAAATCTTTTTTTTTTGCCTTGAATGCACCATGGAGATCTTTGTAAAGTGATTCACAACTGTGTATACACCACTGTCAATTAGTATTTTTCCAAATTCTATGTACTGGATTCTCAGCAGATTCTTGTGAGAATCTTCACAGTAGAACATTTCATGTTAGAAATGTCTGTACTACAGATAAATGTTTTATTTGTGACTGTTTTTCTAATTATGAAGTTCAAAGTTAAAATTTTCACCTACTCTGACTCTGTAAATTGTTCTAAATTGATATATTAGGTAGGGATGCACCGAATCCAGGATTCGGTTCGGGATTCGGCCAGGATTCGGCCTTTTTCAGCAGGATTCGGATTCGGCCGAATCCTTCTGCCTGGCCGAACCGAATCCGAATCCTAATTTGCATATGCAAATTAGGGGCGGGAGGGAAATTGCGTGACTTTTTGTCAGAAAACAAGGAAGTAAAAAATGTTTTCCCCTTCCCACCCCTAATTTGCATATGCAAATTAGGGTTCGGATTCGGTTCGGTATTCGGCCGAATCTTTCGTGAAGGATTCGGAAGTTCGGCCGAATCCAAAAAAGTGGATTTGGTGCATCCCTAATATTAGGTGATACATTTCTTATCTTTGTCTCTGCTGAGCAGAATCCCTGAGTTTCATTAAAGGCAGCTGTTAGAATTGATACAATAGTTGCTCATATTTCACAGATCCTGCTGAGAAATGTATCAACTAATGCAGCAAATTGTAACAGTTCAGAATCTGCATTTGGATTATTAAAATGCCACACTGAAATACCAGAGACAGGAACATTTCATTTCAATTCTGGAACATGGAAAACAATTTTTATTAAAAAAAAAAGTCAATCTGAATCTGAAAATAACTGAACTGAAAAAAGTGTTGTGTGTCTAAAATAGGACCTAGTTATAAAACCATCCACATTTAACTTTGTTGAGTTGTGGCATAAGGTAGAGTGACCCCCTAAAGTTATTGAGTCTTTGGGGTTAGAAGAATTACACATCATCCTACTCTTTTCAAACACTCTTGATTTTGGGGGAATAGGACCTAAATCAGCATTAAGCTTTATTTCAGTTCCAAACAACCGATGAATTATAAAGAGGAAATCCGAGATCATACCGTGAAACAATATTTCCATATATTTCCATGAAGCTATAAAGTCAATAAAAAATAAAAGACTTCAATATACTTCAAATGAGCATCAATGCAATTGCAGAGCCCCACAGTCATTTGGTCATCAAATTAAATTATCACCAATTCCTGGAAATCTCTATTGTGGCTTCATTTTATAAATAGTTTAGCTAAAAGAACCTTTTTTTGTAATTGATTAAGTTTTATTTGAATAATGTTATATACAAGGGTATATTAAGCTATTCAGTCCATTTGCATGGATATTTTAGATAGCATTGTACTTATACAATCATTGATTGTCGGTTTAATCATACATAGATTTGCTATCAATGAGTCGTAATAGTAAGAGCAATCTGCAAAATGACTTCTTGGCAATTTCAATACAAATGCAATTAGTCCTATGAATAATTAAGTTTGTCATTATACAATACTCTCATCTACTAAAATCTTATTTGAAAAGATTAGGACATTGAAATACTTGTGAATTATTGACAAAATAATCACAGTACACAGCACTTGTTTACAAATGTATATTTTTATGCTTTCCCTTGGATTTACTGATATCTGAATAGTTGTTTGCCTCTGTGCCCCTTTTCACTCTAAAGGGCTAATATGAATGTTGTCTGCCTATGGGTATTTCTGTGTGCCTTCTTGATGTAAAAGCATATTAGAAATTGCACTTAGTCAGAAATGGAACTTGGTTTTGTTTAATGGAATTTTTTTGATGGGAGAGTAATGTAGCAAGTATTTGGAACACAACAACCCATTGCCTTTGCCCATTCCCTAGCTAGTCCACATATCTAATTTATATTACATTTCATTCCCAAAGTTTTACAGTTGTCAGATTTGTTTTTTTTTTGTTCTCATGTGAATCTCTAAAAAATACACATATACAGAGTTTTCATGATGTTATTAGACCAGTTAACCTAAAAATAGTATTTTTGTTATAAGCTCATGACCAGATGGTATATGACGCCTCAAAGAAAACATCGAATTTCACAGCTGCATTCACCTCTTTGTTTTCGTGGTTGCGATGATATTGGCTCCTTAATTCATATATGGTGGGATTGTCCCAAGGCGCAACATCATTGGCATGCGGTACATGTTTTAATACAGGAACTCTGTTCAGTTACATTTCCGTTCAATCCATGGGAATTGTTGCATAATCGTCCAATTGTATTGCTCAATAGGTCAGCTAGACATTTAATTAAACATATTCTCTCGGCTGCTAAGTGGACCCTGGCAATCAGCTAGTTATCTCCAGACATACCGTGGCAACAAACTTTGCACAAAATTAATGCAATATGCGCAATGGAAGAGCTTACCGCTCGTATACAGGATAATATGGATAATTTTACAAAAATGTGGACACCCTGGAAAACTTATATAGTTACAAAACATCTTGCCTTCCAATAATATCGTGGAGCTATAGTGGGTAGCATTTTGGGCTATGCTTTGCCTATATACTGTGTGGAGTGGGGGATCTATCTTCTTCTCTTTCCTTTTCTTTTCTTGCTTTTCTTCTTTTTCTTTTTTTTCTATTCTCCTTTTTTTTTTTTTTTTTTTATCCGGTTCAGTAATCACTATTTGAGTTATATTGCAATTCGGTGCACTGCATAGGCATTTGTAATGATGCTATTATACAATTGTAAGCAACATTTGAACCATATCGCATTTAGACATAATGTTTAAACATCCGCAATGGAGATATTGTACAAATGTGAAAGTATGTATTTTATTATGTGGACTGGAAGTAAAATAAAAAACTTTTTGAGTGAAAAATAGTATTTTTGGACAAATAAAATTATTACGCACTTGGGTTTTTTTTGGTTATGAATGCACAATTATATGAATCACAATATATATAGCTCTGACTTATGGAAGGTAATCTCCGATAGAGTCCATTTTAAATAAGTTTAATCTTTTATTTCTCTGTAATAATAAAACAGTAGCTTGTACTTGTACAAAGATATTGTTAGAGACACTCACCCTTTTGGCCTAGTAGGCCGGGGGGGGGGGGACGCCCGCCATACTGCCTTCCTTCTTCTGTTGCTCTGGTTCCTCAGTGCCTTAGACGCATTGGCGCTCGTGTGATGACGTCATTGCACAATGGCGGCAAATTCGAAAGTATTAAAGGGGCTTTTGCACTGAAATCATTGCCCATTATAGGTTCATTCCTTGTGAGTTCCTGGTGCTTTTGTTATCCTAGCCTGATTATCTGATTCCTGTTTTGACCCCTGCATGCCCCACTACTCTTACTTCTGTGATCCTGACTCCTGCCTGGTAACCGACTATTCTAACTTCTGTAATCCGACCTGTGCCTGTTTGACTCTTCTGATTGACCTCGCGGCTTTGACCATTGCCTATCTGACTACACTAGAATTCTGCCTGCACCGACCTGGCCTGTTTGACTACGATTTGTCTAATCCTTGTACTGTGACCTTCTGCCGAAAAGACTTTGCTTTACAATTTTGCCCCACTGCTTGTCCAGAACCTTCGCTTGGCACCTCTCTTAATAAGACCTGGCGGCATCTGATTAGCCGAGGGTTCATCCCGAGGTGAAAGGCAGCTGTTAAAGGCGGAAGCAGGAGCCTAGACAAGGGTGCTTAGCATTGGTCCTGGATTCTGGGTGCCGATTCGTGACAGATATAATTAACTCTTACTGGAGGCAAAACAGTCCTATTTGGGTTTATTTAATGCTTATATGAAGTAAGGTATGGAGATACAAATTATGGAAAAATCCCATATCCAGAAACCCCCAGGTCCCGTGCATTTTGGATAACACAAATTATAATTATAATATATGCTCTCATTAATTTTACACAGAATGGAGCCACAGCCATTCAAAGTATTATTATTATTATTTTATTCTATCTGACTGCTTTATCATGTTTTTAATCATTGTCTCAGCCTTCCAGGGATTCAATATCAAAAAAACAAATGGTCGAACTTTGCATCTCATAGAAGGCTATTGGCAAAGTTAAATTGCTTTTGAAGTTCATTCAATCAGTATGCTTAATTAAATGGAACCATATAAATGTTTTCCTGGGAAAATGATCTGAATTAAAGCCATTCATTTGAAATGAATCTGTCTCTGCAAAATGTATTTTCATTAATAAACACTTGGCAAATTTTACCATTAGTGATAAGCGAATATGTACCAATTCAATTTGCTGAAAAATTTGCAAAAATGGAGAATAAAATGAATGAAACGCCGGAAAATTTGTGAAACGCATTGAAGTCAATGCGCTTACCTTTTTTTCTCCGTGTGATAAATTTTTACGCGTAATAATTTTTTTTCATTCCAAATGAATTTAAGTTAATGAACGTTTTTCTTGTGGCAACTTTTTTGTCTCAGCAACTTTTTTTTCTTGGCCACTTTTTTGTCTAGTGACTTTTTTGACCAAATGCAAGTCAAAGTGCATTTTTTCTAATGGCGACTTTGTTGTGACAACTTATTTGTTGCAGCTAAAAAAATTTCCGGTGAATTTTTGCCACAGTTTCCTGAAAAAAATCATAGCGAAATGGAGAAATTCGCTGCAAATCCATGTCTGGTGAAAAAATATGATTATCACTATTGACCATAAGTAAATGAAATTAAAAAAACATATAAATACATATATGTGTGTGTATACACATGTTTACCACTTACACATATTCCCCTAAAAACACTTCTTGCAGAGTACAGTCTCTCCTCTAGAAATACCCTCAAAGCATTGTAACATATGCAGAACACACATTGCATACATGTATTCATTTCATTGTTCATTTAGCTAATCACAACCAATCAATCAAATGGTTTGATGATGCATATGGTATATGGATCATCCCCAGAATATGGCAATGGTTTTTATTAAGGACAGGGTATTCCATCCATCCCCAAAGGTTTGAAATGAACCTTTGATCAAAACCTTAGATTTTCTACTTCTAGGTTGTATGCTTGTATATTTATTCAGAACTGCACAACATTTAAAATGTATATTTTACAGTGATCCCATATGTTATGACTGTAATCCCTTTGTGACAAACAAGAGGGAAACATAAATAGTAATACTAAAGAAAACTCTCTATATAACTATTATGAAGAACCACAAATGTTTGTAAATGACTATGAACACTGTATCAGGTAGCTAATATTTCCCTGAAATGCATTTAAAATATGGAGCCAGTTTAAAAAAACAATTCGTTTAACTTAGACTGTAAACTCTATTTATTTGTCTCGGACCTCCTTACTCCTGTGCCTAGAAACAATTCATGAAGCTTAAAGGGGAACTCTGACTTCCAAAAAATAATTTGATAAAGAGGCCCACATAACACAGAAACCCCTGATATACCCATCACAGATACCTGTTTCTTCAAAAAGTATAAATAAATGCCATTTTCTAAGATGATAATCCAGCTGTTTAATAGTTCTTCGCTTTCTGCATAATCTGAAATCCTGTCTGGGAAGCTCAGCAAAGTAGTCAGAAAGATCAGCAAAAGAGCAGGGGGCTAGACTTAGGGAACTGTCAGAAACCATTAAAAATCATGAAAAGTCTGCATATTTTTTAACTGATGTATATTGCAAAGTTGCTTGAAATTATGTTTACTTTTCAAAAAGCTTAAGTTATGTTTTTGTGGAGTTCCCCTTTAATATATATAATTTTTACTTATTTACCTGTACAGTACTGTTATTTCCCTTGTGAAATAATGCACTGCATAGGAAACACACTGTACCAGTACAGGATCCGTTATCCTGAAACCCATTATCTAGAAAGCTCCAAATTACAGGAAGGCCATCTCCCATAGACTCCAATTTTATCACTGACTATACTCAATATAAATGTAAAGATAGGGTACTCTTGTGTATCAGTTGTGTCTTTCATGGGGAGAAGTAAAACAATGGCTCTGCTTTTTCTGGGAAAAATTGAGGTATGCACCTTTCCATCATTTCTTGGCCAAGCAAAGAGAAAAGACTTTTAACAAGTAAATATTGACTAAAATTCTCACGTTGCTTTCTATCAAATTTCCAATTCACATTTTTTGGGGTTTATCATTAATATTTTGTGTTTGGCTCATGTTAACTGCTGAAAGGTTGATGAACAAAGTGAGAAAACGATTTGGGCGACACTTGGCTCATAGCATTCGTTGTAAATGCCCAGAAATCAAGCAAGAATGGAATTCCAGAACATTGGTAGGAACATTGAGTTCTGTGTTTTTATGCTTGTGGTTATCATGGTATATCAGGCACTAGTTTCTTTCTCCATAAAACAGTTTACCCTGGCCTATAATGTTATCACTTGGGCTCTTAATCTTGTTGATTTTCCCATTACATATATTTGCAGTTAACATTATGTCCACTACTTACAGTATGAACTGTTTGAAGTGCCAAGTTTATCTCTACATATTCTCAGCTTGTTAAATGTGTAGGCTGGAACATGTACACATGGCTTTTAAAATGTTGGAATGTGTCCATCTAAAAGTACAATCTTCCAAAAGATCAAGATGATCTAATTTAACTTTTAAAGGATCTCTGGTGGTTTATGATTTTAATCCAAATCTAACAACTCAAAAAAAATATTAAATGCCTTTTCAAAGATAGGCTTGGGAAGGTTTCAGTTGGCTGCTTTCTTTTTTCTGATATCACACATCTTCATAAATGGTGTATAGCTCAAGCTCTAGATCCAGGTTACTGCTCCCATTATTTGATTTTCTTTTTTCTCCAGACTAAGCTAATTATCATCTTTGAAGGCAAAATAGTTTTCCATAAACATATGTAATCTAACTAATGATTGCAGTATGTAGTCACAAAGTTCATTCTGCTTCTCTAAGCCTACTGTTTATATCAGTGTGTTTATGCCAGGTCAATAAAAAAATCTAAGGACATATACCATAATCATTAATACAAACATTATGCTTTAAAGTGAAAATACACGTGTTTATAATGAGTTAAATTAAAGGGTCTTGTGCTGGACACACATTCTGCCTAGTGTTTTTATTAAAGAAATTTTGATAGGCAGCCATATATATTACTAGCGAAGTATATTATTCTAAATTAGAGGAATCATGCAGCCTGTATAACTGTATTAAAATACTGTTTTCGGAGATCCATAACTTAAAACCATGACCCCTGAAGCAGCAGAAACTTGGAAGCATGGTAAGCCAAGGGATTTTTAAAGTTATTAAAAATACTGTATAGAAGTCGCTGACAGAATGTCAGTTAAAGGAACAGTAACACTAAAAAATTTTTGTATTAAAAAATCCATTTCCCCCACTAATAATAGGTCTACCCTGCAAACAGTTTATTAAAAAAATACTGTTTGGAAACATTACTTCCTGTGTACTGCAAAACGGCGATAGGGTGACTCACTCTGCAGCTCTGTGATCTGCATCTTCCCCCTAACCCGACTTCTGCCAAAAACAGAAGCTAAGCGCTACAGCTGTGATAGCAGCCCATTCTATTACACAGCGTACAAGTCGGATTTTGTGGGAAGTGGCAGTGATCCCCTTTTTCCCCCCAGCTTACCTCGTAGTGGCAGGACTGTGGAACACTGAGCGCTGACCCAGTGCTCTTTCCCATGCTAGCAGGCAGGTGATGACAAGCCCATGGTACCTGAGGAAAATAAGAAGTCGGCACCTCTGTCCGCACCCGAGCCCAGAGTCCGCAGAAACTCCTATCCCAGCTCCGACAAAAGACCTCAAAGCCCCTGGCGGCAGAGACGAAGACCCCAGCGACCCTAAAGTCATGGAGGAACAGAAGACCACAGATTGCTGGCAACAATCGCCTGCTCTTTGGGCCACAAAAAGACAACAGAGCCTCATGCATCAGATGTTGAAGTGTCGTGTCTGCGCTGGCTTTGCAAGGTTGTGGCGGTTGTGCTGTGCGGCAATGGCCGGCTTTGGTTCTGCTTTTTTCTTAAGATGCGTGAGGCTCTGTTGTCTTTTTGTGGCTCTAACTGTAAAAAGCAGGCGATGTGATTATTCTGTGATTATTCTTGTAAAAGAGTCTTAGCTTGTCATGAATATTGCATCTCATATTTAGGAAAGCCTATTGGAAAAAACATTTCAAAACAAGTTGATGTGAAAAACGTTCAACTGGAAAACTCCCTGTGATGATTAGCATACACCAAATAGTTTCCTAAGCGTTTAATAATTGGTATTACATTTCCATTCTCAGTACAAAAATATGCACAATATATTTCAACCGAATGCCTCTTATAAAGTAAGCTTAGTGAGACACATTTTTATTTAGTTTAGGGAAATATGGAAAACGTCTCAAATATAGTTACCATTGCACTGGTAAGAAAAAAAAAAAAAAAAACAGAAAGAAATATCTTTAAAGGTTAATGAGGGAACCTAGGGGGCATCTCATAATCTGAGTGGCTAGTTAAAACTTCTCAGCTTTCCCAATATAATCATAAAATAATTCTATTTCAATCAATTAGAAATTCTAGACTGTTGGGGATAATTTACCAGACTATGACCAAATATCATGTTCACATATAAGCATTTGAGAATCCATTTTGGTTTTTGCATAATTACAGAAGCACGGCCTAGTATTCTTTATGTTTGACAGACTTCTAGCATTGTGATACACAGAGCGTGCAGGGTTAAATGACATGTCTGGAACAGTTCCACCCATGCCCTTTTCCCACTAGATTAAATAGAATGTCATGTGTAGAATCATGTCATGTGCAGAATCATTAAAGACATCTGCTTTACCTTTATTATTTCCAAAAACAGACTAAATAAAAAATGTTATACAGAGTTATATATGAGTTCATTAGGAAGGATTTGGGATCTTTTGTGGATAACAAAGTGTGTAACTCTAGACAAAGTCACTCCATGGCTACTAAAGCAAATAAATAATGAAAAAGGGTGTTTTAAAAAAAACTTATAATTTTGCCTTTATAGGTGGCTGGGGCCCAAACTGCACTATATACTAAAGGACTCACCTTTAGTATATAGTACAGTTTAGGCCCCAGTCATTTAGAACAATATTAATGAACAAAGGGAAATGGAGATACTTGTATATTAGAGGACACATAGTACACTAGAGGACATTTTAAACAGATTAATATATCCCCTTTAGAGTTGAGAAACTGAACTTTCTTCTGAAGCAGCACAGGTGATTCTTCACAGTGAGCTTGTGGAATGCCCTTCTGAGTGATGGCAGATTTTATTAAGGCCTTTAAAAGTGGCTTGGACGATTTCTTGAACAAGCATAATATCCATGGCTATTGGGATCTAGTTTAGTATACTGTAGGTGTATATAGTTTATACAGTGTGAGTGCATATATATATATATATATATATATATATATATATATATATATATATATATATATCCGCTGGCGTGATCATGCACTGGCGCAAAATTCAAAGTATTTAAAAGGGCTTTGAATGGAAACACATTGTCCATTGTTAGGTTCTATTTGGTATTTACTAGGTGCTAATTCTATGTGAATCCTGCTTGATCTTCTGTTATTTGACCCTTGCCTGGTGCCTGACTATTCTGAACTCTATATCCTGACCCTAGCCTGCCTGATTATTCTGAACTCTCCAATCTGACATTTGCCTGTCTGCTGGCCATTCCACGCTCTCCAATCCTGATCCTAGCCTGTCTGACCATTCCTTGAACTCTGCCTGCACCGACCTGGCCTGTCTGACTATTCTCTACTCTGCCTGTGCTGGCCCGGCCTGTCTGACTATTCTCTACTCTGCTTGTGCTGGCCCGGCCTGTCTGACTATTCTCTACTCTGCCTGTGCTGGCCGGCCTGCCTGTCCACGTTATATTGTCTGGCTTGTCTTCCAAGCTGTGTTGTGTTCCATCCAGTATCCTTGGTGAAGTGATCATGCCCATTTGCTCATCCAGAACCTTTAGCTTTGCTCCTCTCTTAGTAAGACCTGGCGGCATCCAATTAGCTGAGGGCTCCTCCCTAGGTGAAAGGTGGTTGTTAAAGGCAGAAGCAAGAGCCGAGACCAGGGAGCCGAGCATTGGTTCTGGATTTAGGGTGCCAAATGTGACAACATCAAGAGGGTTATTTATCAAAATCCAAAAAGTTCTCTCTATTTTCTGAAAACTACTCTGACCAAAAAAGCACAAATTTTCTCCCCTAAATACATTTTTCCTAAATAGTTTTTGCACGAAAAAACTCGATAAAATCGAAAAAAAAAAAAACTCAGACTTTTTTGGATTTGACACCTGAAAACCATGAATTATTGAACGAAACACTAGGGATGTAGCGAACGTCGGAAAAAAGTTCGCGAACATATTCGCGAACTTGCGCAAAATTGCGAGCGGTTCGCGAACGGTTCGCGAACCCCATAGACTTCAATGGGAAGGCGAACTTTAACATCTACAAAAGACATTTCTGGCCAGAAAAATGATTTTAAAGTTGTTTAAAGGGTGCAACGACCTGGACAGTGGCATGCCAGAGGGGGATCAAGGGCAAAAATGTATCTGAAAAATCTGCCTGTGTGTGCTTGGAAGAGATAGTGTAGGGCGAGAGCTGTTAGTGATTTCAGGGACAGATGATAGTAAGTTTGCTGGCTAGTAATCTGCGTGATACTGCTCTGTATTGGAGGGACAGAAGTCTGCAGGGATTTGAGGGACATTTTAGCTTAGGTAGCTTTGCTGGCTAGTAATCTACTGTTCTCTTTAAACAACTGCCATACGTTGACCTTGTAGGCATTGTTTGCCCAGTTTTTTTGGACGCAGCCACTGAAGCACAGTTGCCAGAAAAAATATGCCATATAAATGCTGAAAATAGTCATTTTTCGCCATACGTTGACCTTGTAGACATTGTTTGCCCAGTTTTTTTGGACGCAGCCACTCAAGCACAGAGGCCAGAAAAAATATGCCATAGAAATGCTGAAAATAGTCATTTTTTTGGTCGCAGCCACTGAAGCACAGTTGCCAGAAAAATTATGCCATATAAATGCTGAAAATATAAATTTTTTTGGTTGCAGCCACTGAAGCACAGAGGCCAGAAAAATTATGCCATATAAATGCAGAAAATATGCATTTTTTTGGTTGCAGCCACTGAAGCACAGAGGCCAGAAAAATTATGCCATATAAATGCAGAAAATATGCATTTTTTTGGTTGCAGCCACTGAAGCACAGAGGCCAGAAAAATTATGCCATATAAATGCAGAAAATATGCATTTTTTTGGACGCAGCCACTGAAGCACAGTTGCCAGAAAAAATATGCCATATAAATGCTGAAAATAGTCATTTTTCGCCATACGTTGACCTTGTAGACATTGTTTGCCCAGTTTTTTTGGTTGCAGCCACTGAAGCACAGAGGCCAGAAAAAATTAAACCAGTAGGGTTTGCACCCTAGTTTGTAACGGTGGCGGAGGGAGGAGGACGCTAAAGGACAGCTGTGTGTGGAGTCATGAGGCTTGAAGAGAAGGACAGCTGCATAGAAGTCAGAACAAGTCTTCCGGCGTGCAGTAACCCTCCGAGATCCACCCCTCATTCATTTTAATAAAGGTCAGGTAATCGACACTTTTGTGACCTAGGCGAGTTCTCTTCTCAGTTACAATCCCTCCTGCTGCACTGAAGGTCCTTTCTGAGAGCACACTTGAGGCTGGGCAAGACAAGAGGTTCATGGCAAATTGTGACAGCTCTGGCCACAGATCAAGCCTGCGCACCCAGTAGTCCAGGGGTTCATCGCTCCTCAGAGTGTCGATATCTGCAGTTAATGCCAGGTAGTCCGCTACCTGCCGGTCGAGGCGTTCTTTGAGGGTGGATCCCGAAGGGTTGTGGCGCTGCCTTGGACAGAAAAACATTTGCATGTCTGACGTTACAGACCGGCCAAAGGGCTTTGTCCTTGCAGGTGTGCTCGTGGCAGGATTACTGGCACCTCTGCCCCTGGAATGTTGATGAGTTCCTGAAGTGACATCACCCTTAAAAGCATTGTACAACATGTTTTGCAGGCTGGTTTGTAAATGCCGCATCTTTTCGGACTTGTGGTATGTTGGTAACATTTCTGACACTTTATGCTTGTACCGAGGGTCTAGTAGCGTTGCGACCCAGTACAGGTCCTTCTCCTTAAGCCTCTTGATACGGGGGTCCTTCAACAGGCATGCCAGCATGAAAGACCCCATTCTCACAAGGTTGGATGCAGAGCTATCCATCTCCGCTTCCTCATTATCAAGGACTGCATCATCCACGGTCTCCTCCCCCCAGCCACGTACAAGACCAGGGGTCCCCAAAAGGTCACCACTAGCCCCCTGGGAAGCCTGCTCCTGTTGGTCCTCCTCCTCCTCCTCCACAAAGCCACCTTCCTCCTCTGACTCCACTTCTGGCACCTCTCCCTGCGTTGCAGCAGGTGCCTGGGTTCGTTCTGGTGATTGCGACCATAAATCGTGCGCTTCCAGCTCCTCGTCACGCTGGTCTACAGCCTCATCTGTCACTCGTCGCACGGCACGCTCCAGGAAGAAAGCGAAGGGTATTAGGTCGCTGATGGTGCCTTCGGTGCGACTGACCATATTTGTCACCTCTTCAAAAGGTCGCATGAGCCTGCAGGCATCGCGCATAAGCACCCAGTAACGGGGGAAAAAAATCCCCAGCTCTGCAGATCCAGTCCTACCACCCAGTTCAAAAAGGTACTCGTTGACGGCCCTTTGTTGTTGCAGCAGACGTTCCAACATAAGGAGCGTTGAATTCCAGCGAGTCTGGCTGTCAGAAATCAAACGCCTGACTGGCATGTTGTAGCGCTGCTGAATGTCAGCAAGGCGTGCCATGGCTGTGTAGGAACGTCTGAAATGGGCCGACACCTTTCTGGACTGGGTGAGAACGTCCTGGAATCCTGGGTACTTGGAGACAAAACGTTGGACTATTAAATTTAACACATGTGCCATGCAGGGCACATGTGTTAAATTTCCCAGTCTCAACGCTGCCAACAGATTGCTTCCATTGTCACACACCACTTTTCCGATCTGCAGTTGGTGTGGGGTCAGCCACCGATCGGCCTGTGACTGCAGAGATGACAGGAGTACAGATCCGGTATGGTTTTTGCTTTCCAGGCACGTCATCCCCAAGACAGCGTGACAACGGCGTACCTGGCACGTCGAATAGCCTAGGGGGAGCTGGGGGTGCACAGGTGTGGAGGAGGAGAAGGAGGACCCAGCAGCAGAGTAAGAAGAAGAAGAGGAAGAAGACGAGGTAGAGAGCGATGGAGGAGTAGAGGTGGTGGCAGAACCGCGTGCAATCCGTGGCGGTGACACCAACTCCACTGTTGTTGTTGTTGTTGAGCTACCCATTCCCTGCTTCCCATTCCCAGCCATTACCAAGTTCACCCAGTGGGCAGTGTAGGTGACATACCTGCCCTGACCATGCTTGGAGGACCATGCGTCAGTAGTCATATGGACCTTTGGCCCAACACTAAGTGACAGAGATGCGGTAACTTGGCTCTGCACATGTTGGTACAGGTGTGGTATTCCCTTTTTAGAAAAAAAATTGCGGCTGGGTACCTTCCACTGCGGTGTCCCAATTGCTACAAATTTGCGGAAGGCCTCAGAGTCCACCAGCTGGTATGGTAAAAGCTGGCGGGCTAAGAGTGCAGACAAGCCAGCTGTCAGACGCCGGGCAAGGGGGTGACAGTCAGACATTGGCTTCTTACGCTCAAACATGGCCTTCACAGAAACTTGGCTGGTGGCAGATGACTGGGAATGGGAACAGGTGGTCAAGGTGGAAGGCGGAGTGGAGGGTGGTTCAGATGGGTCAAGGAGAGCAGAGGTAGAGCAGTAAGATGCTGGACCAGAAGGAGTGTGACTTTTAGTTTGCCTGTTGCCTTTGAGGTGTTGCTCCCAAAGTGCTTTGTGCTTGCCGCTCATGTGCCTTCGCATAGAAGTTGTACCTATGTGGCTGTTGGGCTTACCAAGGCTCAGTTTCTGACTGCACTCATTGCAAATTACAATGCTTTTGTCAGAGGCACACACATTAAAAAAATCCCACACTGCTGACTTTTTGGAAGTGTGCGATCTGGCGGTAACAGTAGAAGTTGGCGGCATTGGCGGCAATGGCGGGTGCGTTGGCCGGCTGAACACAGGTGCCGATACATGTTGTTGCCCTACTGATCCCTGCGGGCTGGCCTCCCTGCTTCTTCTAAGTCTTATTCTCCTACTGCCTCTCTGACTCTCCGTCTCTCCATCTGAACTACCCTCCTCTTGCTCTCTTCTACTAGGCACCCACAAAACATCAATCTCCTCATCATCATTCTCCTCAGATGCATCAATTTCTTCTGACACATCACAGAAGGAAGCAGCAGCGGGGACCTCCTCCTCCTCCTCATCACTCATCATTATGTCCATCTCTGTCGTGTTCTCTGCCAGAATTAAATCTGGTGTAACGTCCTCATCTCCTTCATCTTCTTCTGCCAATAATGGTTGCGCATTACTCAGTTCAAGAAACTCATGGGAAAATAACTCCTCTGACTCCAGTGAAGATGGGGCACCGGTGGTGGAGGAAGTGTTACGTGGGGTGGCCATAGCAGTGGAGGATGAGGAGGATGTTGTGGTAAAGTTAGAAACGGTAGAGGATGGGGTGTGCTGTGTAAGCCAGTCAACTACCTCTTCAGCATTTTGGGAGTTCAGGGTCATTGGCTTTTTAAAACTGGGCAATTTGCTAGGGCCACAGGATTGCATAGCAGCACGGCCCCTAGCACGGCCTCTGCGTGGCGGCCTGCCTTTGCCTGGCATTATTTTTAAAAAAACAACAACAACAAAAACTCAGTTGGTTTTTCTGGAAACGATAATACACACAGCTAGATGGCAGTTTGAAGAAAACAGTGTGCAAATAATGCCTACAAGATCAACGTATACACTACTACAGCGGTGGATACGGATTACGTAAAATATATGAATGCTGCTTGAAAAAAAGTAACTCAAGTGGTTTTTCTAGAGACGATAATATTATCAATATTTAGACAAAATGTGAACAAGCTCACACAGCTAGATGGCGGTTTGAAGAAAACACTGTGCAAATAATGCCTACAAGGTCAACGTATACACAGCGGTGGATACGGATTACGTAAAATATAAGAATGCTGCTTGAAAAAAAGTCACTCCGGTGTTTTTTCTGGAGACGGTAATATTATGGATATTTAGACAGAATGTGAACACGGTCACACAGCTAGATAGCAGTTGGTTGAATAACACACTGGGCAAAAAATGCCTACAGGGCAAATAATGCCTACAAGGTCAACGTATACACAGCGGTGGATACGGATTACGTAAAATATAAGAATGCTGCTTGAAAAAAAGTCACTCCGGTGTTTTTTCTGGAGACGGTAATATTATGGATATTTAGACAGAATGTGAACACGGGCACACAGCTAGATAGCAGTTGGTTGAATAACACACTGGGCAAAAAATGCCTACAGGGCAAATAATGCCTACAAGGTCAACGTATACACAGCGGTGGATACGGATTACGTAAAATATAAGAATGCTGCTTGAAAAAAAGTCACTCCGGTGTTTTTTCTGGAGACGGTAATATTATGGATATTTAGACAGAATGTGAACACGGGCACACAGCTAGATAGCAGTTGGTTGAATAACACACTGGGCAAAAAATGCCTACAGGGCAAATAATGCCTACAAGGTCAACTTATACACTACTACAGCGAGGGATACGGATTACGTAAAATTTATTATGGCTGCTTGAAAAAAGTCACTCCGGTGTTTTTTCTGGAGACGGTAATATTATGGATATTTAGACAGAATGTGAACACGGGCACACAGCTAGATAGCAGTTGGTTGAATAACACACTGGGCAAAAAATGCCTACAGGGCAAATAATGCCTAAAAGGTCAACTTATACACTACTACAGCGATGGATACGGATTACGTAAAATTTATTATGGCTGCTTGAAAAAAGTCACTCCGGTGTTTTTTCTGGAGACGGTAATATTATGGATATTTAGACAGAATGTGAACACGGGCACACAGCTAGATAGCAGTTGGTTGAATAACACACTGGGCAAAAAATGCCTACAGGGCAAATAATGCCTAAAAGGTCAACTTATACACTACTACAGCGATGGATACGGATTACGTAAAATTTATTATGGCTGCTTGAAAAAAGTCACTCCGGTGTTTTTTCTGGAGACGGTAATATTATGGATATTTAGACAGAATGTGAACACGGGCACACAGCTAGATAGCAGTTGGTTGAATAACACACTGGGCAAAAAATGCCTACAGGGCAAATAATGCCTAAAAGGTCAACTTATACACTACTACAGCGATGGATACGGATTACGTAAAATTTATTATGGCTGCTTGAAAAAAGTCACTCCGGTGTTTTTTCTGGAGACGGTAATATTATGGATATTTAGACAGAATGTGAACACGGGCACACAGCTAGATAGCAGTTGGTTGAATAACACACTGGGCAAAAAATGCCTACAGGGCAAATAATGCCTAAAAGGTCAACTTATACACTACTACAGCGATGGATACGGATTACGTAAAATTTATTATGGCTGCTTGAAAAAAGTCACTCCGGTGTTTTTTCTGGAGACGGTAATATTATGGATATTTAGACAGAATGTGAACACGGGCACACAGCTAGATAGCAGTTGGTTGAATAACACACTGGGCAAAAAATGCCTACAGGGCAAATAATGCCTAAAAGGTCAACTTATACACTACTACAGCGGTAGTAAAATAAAAAAAAAGTTAAATAAAAAAAGAATGAATATTAAAAAAAAAAAATTAAAGTTGGTGCTGCTGAACTACTAGGAGCAGCAGATTAGCACACCAGTCCCACTCCCCAACACTGCTAGACTAATAGCACTGGGCTCTTATAGTAGTAGTAGTAGTAGTAGTAGTAGTAGTAGTAGTAGTAGTAGTAAAACAACAAAAAAATAAATAAAAGCAGTCCTTACAAGGACTATTGCTATTGCAGCAGTCAGCAGATGAGATCAGAAGCAGGACAGCTGCCCACTGCAGCTACATACAGAGCACTGCAGTAGAAGGTAGATTACTAGCCAGCAAAGCTACCTAAGCTTAAATGTCCCTCAAACCCCTGCAGACTTCTGTCCCTCCAATAACAGAGCAGTATCAAAACGATTACTAGCCAGCAAACTTTCAACTGTCCCTGAAATCACTAACAGGCAGCAGCTCTCTCCCTACACTATCTCTTCAGCACACACAGGCAGAGTGAAAAAAAGCTGCAGGGCTTCGGTTTTTATAGGGAAGGGGAGTGGTCCAAGGGAGAGCTTCCTGATTGGCTGCCATGTACCTGCTGGTCTGGGGTGAGAGGGCAAAAAAAAGCGCCAACAATGGCGAACCCAAAATGGCGAACGTCGCGCGACGTTCGCGAACTTCCGGCGAGCGCGAACACCCGATGTTCGCGCGAACAAGTTCGCCGGCGAACAGTTCGCGACATCTCTACGAAACACAGCACAGGTCAGGATATCAATGGGACACCTGCCATTAACTTCTACATGAACTTGGCAGGTTTGAGTTGTAATAATTTTTTATTCGGACTTTTAACACCATCGGAGTTTAATAAATCTCAGAAAATTTTTTTATTATTGTTTATTTGTATAGCACTCCTTGAGGACAATACAGCAGAACAATTTTAAGTACTAAGGGCTTCCCTAGTAGCATATGATTCACGCTTCACACAAATATACCAAGGGCCCACAGACATGTTAGGTCACATGAGCCCATTAATGGTCAATGTTCTGTCTTTTAGTCTCACATTTCTTCGTGTTACAGTTAAAGCTGAAGTATTTCTGGTCAGGTGATCTCTAAGAGAGCACAGAGAATATCACAAAATGGGGGCTCCAGGTATAAGGGGTAAAATGGCAGTATTTATTGATATTTATTTTCCAGTTTGATAAGATTCTTTAATAGGGCATTTAATATGACATAAATTATCTTTTGGTTCAGTATTCATTCTTGGGTATAGTTTACACAAAAAATGTATATATTTTCATATAGATATGCATAATGCAATGCTTTGAAATGGATCTGTGTATATGAGAAAAAGGTTTGTGTATGCTTCTGAAGAATGATGACCTGCTCAACTAGAAGTACTGCTCAAAGTAGAGCACACAACTAGCTACAATGAGCAGGTCATAGCTTTCCAGAAGCAGATAACAGTGACACAATGGAGAGGAGGGATTGAGAAAGAGGAGCTTGAGATGTGAAAAATGTGTTTTAACTTAATGAAAATGTTAAACTTGATGCAGTTCTTGAACAGTTTTAAATTACAGAGGTGAAGTGTGTGGTGGCTCAAAGGGACCCAGTTTAGCTGAAAGGACATGTAAAGCCTACATGTTGCTACCATGTCTATAAGTTGGTCATATCTTACCCACCCAAGCCACATCATTTGTACTGCATGTACCCCCTACGTTTGCCAGCGATATCACATTTTTCTAAAACAAATAGCAGCCTTCACCTGGCGGTCATTTTTCCTCTGACACATACTCAGTAACATTGACATCTGCAAACAGGACATGTATGCTGCAAAGTTCATGCAATGCAGAATTCAAGCAACATACTTTTATAAAAAGTTCTGCTGGGGTTTATCACTGTAATGATTAAAGGAGACCTAAAGCCTAAATAAAGAAGTAGGCTAGAAATGTTGTACATTATATACTGAGCTTCTGTAAAGGCCCAAGGCAACCTCTGCCCTTTAGCAGCAAAGATTTCATCACCCAAAGATGCCCCAGTAGCTCCCCATCTTCTTTTTTGCTGATTCACTGCACATGATCTGTGCTGCTGTTGTCACTTAATGAGCTTAGGGATTGACTCATAATATACAGTACACATAGAATATCAATGCCACAATATAAGGCTGATTAATAATTAATACAGATAATTACTACATGGCAGCACAGAAACCAGTGCAATTACCATGATAATGGCTTCTTTTACAGGCAAAACTTATTTTCTGCTTGATAATTTGCGACAACCCCTAAGCTTAGCTTCTCAACAGCTGCTCAGAGCCCAATGAGCATGAGCGTCGCAGACACATTCTGAGACGGTGACCCCCTGTGATAGGTTTGAAATCCTGGATCATTTCTGCTATCGAGAAGCTGGAACTTTAGGTTGGTGCAATAAGGTCATTATATAAAATATGGCATTTTTTGCCATATTCATTTTTAGGGTTGAGTTCTCCTTTAAGCTGAGCTCACAAGAGGTGGTTAAGAGAAAAAAATAGGATCAGACATCTAGAGTTTCTATGGGAACCAGCAATGCTATCTCTTCATTGGCTGTTAGACTGGAGGGTGTGTTTAGTAATCTGAGCTGAGAAGATCTGAGCATGCTCATGAGCTAACAGCCAAAGTAAATTCCCGAGGGAGGGGACAGAGTAGGTTACAGGAGGAGAAGGAATTCTATGTGATTAAGGAGCTGCTGCAGCCTTACTGTTAACCTTTTAACAATCATAGTGGCATCTATCTATGATTTCAAAGAGGCTATTCACTGATTCATTTTTTGTTGGGGGGTTTACCAGCCCAAGACAACCGCAGCCCTTTAGCAGGGAAGATTTGTGTCTCTGGATATTCCCCAGTAGCTCCCCACTTTCCTTTCTGCTGATTCACATCACATACTCTGGGCTGTTGTCAGTTACTGAGATTAAGAGCTGACAATATACTGTCTATGTAGAATAGAATTAGTAATTAATTCAGAATATTAGTACATGGCAGCTCTGAAACCAATATGGTTAGTATCAGATTTAATAAACGGGCCTACAGCATCAGCTTCTATGGCAGGCCAACCCAATTTTTTTGGTGGATAATTTGCAATGACAACAGCTGTCCAGAGCACACAGAGCATGTGCAGTGTCACTGACACTCAAAATCCAAGAAGATAAAGCTCCTGTGACAAATTTGAAGGCTTGAATCATTCCTGTTATAGAGATGATAAACCCTTAAAGGAGAAGGAAACCCCCAGGGCGCAAAACCCCTCCCCCGCTCCCCTGTGTTGCCCCCCCCCCCCCTCCTCCCCCCTGGCCTACCTGTCCCCCTGGGCAAATGCCCCTAACTTGTTACTCACCCCTCTGCGCAGGTCCTGTCCACAGAGTTCACAGTCGCCATCTTCTCCCATGCGCGTCTTCTTCCTGCTCTGACCGGCGTTTTCTGGCGCATGCGCAGTAGGAACAGTTACCGGTACGGCTCTACTGCGCATGCGCCGAATGTCACGAAGATTTAAGATTTAAATAACAACGTTTTCCAATGACTTTCTTTTTTCTATGTGACCGTTTTTCTAATATTGAAGTGCAAAGTGTAATTTTTCACCTTCTGAAGCAGCTCTGGGAGGGGGGGTTCGCAGACCCTGTAAACTGTTCTAAATTAATAGATTTTGTTGATACATTTCTTATCTTTGCCCCTGCTGAGCAGAATCTCTGGGTTTCATTACAGGCAGCTGTTAGAATTGATACAATAGTTGCTAATATTCCAGAGATGCTGCTGAGAAATGTTTCAACTCAATATTGCAAAATTGTAACAGTTTAGAGTCTGCACCTGAATTACTGAGCTGCCAGTCTCAAACGCCAGAGACACGAACATTCAACTTTAAACTTAGATTTTGGAAAAACAGTAAAAAATAAATTGAAAAAAGTGTTTGGAAGGTGAACAACCCCTTTAAGGTTGGTTTGGTAAGACCAGTACATAAAATGTGACGTTTTTAGCCATATTAATTTTTAGGGTTTAGTTTTCCTTTTTATGCAGAATGGGGGAAAGAATATAAAACAGATCTTTCTTGAAGCAGGGGCGGAACTTTCCACATTAAAGTTGTTTGTAAATATATAAATCTCCCACGCAGTAATAATCCCTGTTATCCATTCATGCTGCCATAAATAATTTCACATAAAATACTTTAGTGCCCGTAAATCAAAACTGGACCCTCTCCATTGGACATTGGGTTCTTTTCTTCTACTTAAAGCACACTGCCAAGCCTTTATCTAATTAAGTGCAGCAATGAAAACATAGTAATTGCCAGCATTTGAAAACAATTTCCAGGGACAGTTTGCTGGCAACCCAGTGGATTATAGAAGAAGCACAGAGATCTGTGGTCACCCCCATGATTGCAGGGTTGTATGCGTTTGACAGTGCTTTATTCATGAGCGGTGGGTAGAGGAAGGCATAGAGGCATCACCGCTTCCACCCTATATCCTTCCCCTAACTTGAGATGGCAATGTCAGGTTTACCCTGCTATCTGGCACAAAGTGCAGCCAAACCCCTGGAAGAAGTGTTTTCTGAGCACCACTTGGTAATCCTAAATAGAAAATTGCCATTTTAAGACAGTCTGACAATACAGGATGTTTGTTAAATATATTTGGAAGGCCGATTATTGTTGCGGATACAATTATTATTATTTTATTATTATTAACATGTATTTATTGAGCGCCACCATATTGTGCAACGCTGAAAATGACATGTCTTCTAGCAATATATTAGATATTGGACTTGTCCTTGAAAACAGATTATCTGTGTTAAAAAAAAAAAAACATCACATACTATAGTGTTTCATGGCAAGAGTTAGATAAGCCTATTTTTTAAAAAAAATGTTGGTATCTGATGAGCTGTACTTGCTGAGGAAGTCATGATGAAAACTATTTTAGGAACACGTCCTGCCTAAGCTTCATGCAGAAATGATAACACACATGGTGTTTTTATAAATAGATTGCCTCATTGCCACTGTGTTCACCAAATATTTGGAAGCTTTTTAACAAATAAAACGTAGTCAGTGGGACTGGGATGGTAATAAATTATAAACACCATTGAAATCCAACTCAAAATATAAATTGTTGCTATATATTTCAGGCATGGAGGTTAGACAGTGTTAGACATGGGTCATATATCAAAAAGTGTGAGATCATAATTAGCTTAGCTAAGGAGTCTATTTACAAAAAAATATTTTTTTTCACAAATCAAAATTTTTTCTCTAAAAATACATTTTTTTTATTTCTTTAAAACTGTAAAAATTTAAGATTTGTGAAGTATAAAAATCACAAAAAACTCAAAGATTAAAGAATACAAAAATACAAAACAAAGTAAAAGTTGTTGAGTTCCTATAGAAGTCAATGGGAGCTGCGCTGATCTTGTCTGCGCTATATAAATAAATGATGACGATGATGATTTTTAATCAATTTTTTTCACAAGTAATTGATCATAAAACTTACATTTTTAGAGGGTTTTTTTTTAGACTATCGTTCAGCTTTTTTTTACTTCTTGTGCTTTTTGTATTCAGATCATTAGCTTTTTCTAAAATCCCCTAAAACCAATAAAATGAGAATGTTGAATGTTAACATGGGAACTCAGGACACATTATAAGGAATGTTGTCTCAAAAAATATGCAAAAATTATATATAGTCATTTAATCAATAACAGTACCACATACATTTCACACCGTCTCTATAGTGCACATACATCGATTTCTGATTGATTGTTTGAGTTCCTTTTTACCTTTATGTTTTAGTTGTAGAAGGGGGCTCCTCCTCTATGGGAGGAAAGGAGGCTTGACAGAAAGGGGAAGGCAGATTGGATGGTATTTTGGGTATAGGGGGTGAAATGAACCATAGCTAGAAGTGAGTGAGCAAAGGGATGTTATTAAAGGTTAGGTCAGAAGGAAATAATCCTTTATTTTATTTATGGGAGAACAGCATGTTGCCCATCCACCCTAGAGGATATTGTTTTGGGTAAGAGGTGGGTAATAATTATCCTGTCAAATTTTGTGGATGAAGGCTTGCTAGGGATGGAGGCCCCATTGCTGTGATACATTTGAGCATGGTGATCATGGTTGCTCGCTTGTCCACTCATTGCAGGTTGTTGGCATGACAGACAATCATTTTTAAGTAGAAAGCATTCCGTGTGAGCTTAAACATTTTAACATTGTTGGTTTTAACATTCACTTAATTATATTAAGTTAACGTTGTCACATTTAAATCTTTATTTTTGTCTGTTCTAATAGCTGTGGCCTATTACATTGTCTCTTCGGGCAAGAAATTGTACTGAGCAGGAGAAAGTGGAGGGTTATGGGAGTAAGGGATTAGAGCTATTAGAGGCTTGACACTGCAGTCAGATTCATGCTGCTTGAAGTTTGCATACATTGTATATAAAATACTACAAGCTTATTTTAATGCTAATGCTCACAATCATTTTGGTCTCTGCCTTTCACAGAGTTGAAACCTCCTGGCAGCCAATTTCACTTCGAACCAGTGGTTTCAATTATTTTTAAATCTGAGGCACAAACACTGCATTTAGTGATATGTGACTTAAGGGCCAAAAAGGGATCTTTTGATTTTTTAATACATGTGGTTGAAATTGGAGAAATGTTTATTGCCAAGCCGCAGTACTTCAAATAAGGATTTGGCAGAAGAAAATAAGCCATTGTTCAGAGTATAATTTTTACAGGGACGAATCTTCAAGGAAAAATATAAATGGTAATACATTAGCATATGACTGTGTGAAAGATCCAGACATTTTTATAAAATCATCACGATAAGGGATGCCTTACCTATAAAAAGACAGACGTTGAAACATTTACAATTCATTAACCAGTTTTTATTATTTCATAGGAAAAACATAGTTTGTACACTGATACAATCTCATATTTCTGGTGTACAAGAAGTATAACTGTTGAGTATGCAATTATCATTTCAAAATTATAAGTGAAATTATAAATATATATGAAGTAAATGTTAACATTCTGTTCTGCATAGAGAAAGTGTTGGGATTTCCCACCCCATGCTAATTAAATAAAGGAGCAAACAGCAAGTATTCCTGATTATATTAATATATAAGACAATAATAAAATATAGAGGATTGTGATGAGAGAATCTGTCCCGTTTTGCTTTGCCGAAATATTATCGAAACATCGAAAATTACACAAAATTCATTGGTCCATATGCGTCAAAACATTTTTTACACATGCAACATGCAAATTCATTAAAGTCAATGGCCATTTTTCTTGTGGTGACTTTTTTATCTTGGCGACTTTTTTGTCTCCGCATATTTTTTGTCCAAATGTAAGTAAATGGGCGTGTTTTTCTTATTGCGACTTTTATGTCTCGGCGACTATTTTGGCACAGCAAAATTTTTCATGTTTGGTTTTTGCCACAGTTTCGCAAAAAAAAACATTGCAGATGGTGAAGTTTCACCCCAATGCCTGTCGAATATTTGCTTATCACTATTAAAGGAGAAGGAAAGGCTAAAATTAAGTAAGCTTTAACAGAAAGGTCTATGTAAATACACCAGTGAACCCTCAAAGTAATGCTGCTCTGAGTGCTCTGTCAAAAGAAATAAAACATTATTTTCCTTCTATTATGTACATATGGACTTCTATTTCAGAATTTCTGTTTTCAGCATAAACCCCTAGGGCTAGGACTCAAGCATGCTCAGTTTGCTCCTCTCACCCTCTCGCCCTCCCTTTTCCCCCTTCTCCCCTCCCTGCTGTAATCTGAGCCCAGAGCTATAAGTGAGCAGGGACAAACTCAGACAGGAAGTGATGTCACATCAAGCTAATATGGCAGCTGCTAAACACACAGAGAGAGCTTCTAGAGCTGTTTACTCAGGTATGGTAAAGCATTCTGCAGAATATATATAGTCTTATAGTTTGCACTATTTGTGGCTAATTTAATGCAATAAACTACTTCAGTAACTTTCTTTCTCCTTTAAACAACTCCAAGATACAATATTAACATACGGTGACATAAATATGTTTAGCTTTTATAGCACGTCTACGAATCCATGTTCTTCTTAATATTCAAAGGGACTACTTAAAATAAGATGCAAAGTTTGCATCTTATTGGTTGTTATGGTTTACTGCATCTGCGCAGCTCACATTGATTTCTATAGCATCTCTACAACTTTTACCTGATAAAGTTTTGTTTTAGAGGTATTTGTGGTTTGTACATTTTTACACCCCGCTCCAAGCTTCCTGCCTGCCGTATTTATTCTTTTTGGAAGTCTTCCATCTGTTGACCTATTATAAATTTGCAGAGTTGTGTAGCAGAGTTAAAAGGGGCCATCTTCTGTCTGTGGTCTCATCTTCTGACAGTTGCCGAAATGGATCTTGTGGGTGCATGCGCAGTAGAAGATGATTCAGGACATATATTTAACTGTGCATTTTCCTCCAAGATCCATCTACAGAAGTAAATGCTTTTTGTTCTGCATATAGCATTACTGAGTTAATTTTTTCTTATACATTGCCCCATCCTTAATGGTGGCCATTGACCTCTTCTAATAGATGTTTATCATGAATGTTGCTGATTAAAATATATGAATAGTATTATATACATTCTCCTTGGAAAACAGTTTCTTCAACCTTTCACAGAATGTCCTATCTCTGTTTCTAAAAGGAAAAATTCATACAAAAGATGGTACTTTATTCTTTTCACTATACTCTTATGCAACAGCCACACAAAAAGGCTGAGGAGGAAAACTGGAAAACATAGTGTACATCTTATGTGCATTGAAAAAAAAAAATGTTGTGCCTGAAGCCAAAACATTGCCTGGATATCCAGAAATAATGGAGATGCAACAATGCTGCATTAGATTAGTTAAGCAAACACGTGAAGTTGAATAAAAAAGATAAATTGACTCCTGTAATTCTTTTTTTAGATGCAACCCAAGGCAGTGACTTAAAAATCTCAAATGGAGAGAAATATTATATTTTCTGAGTCTCTCTGCTGCTGAAAGAGGCATTTAATTAGTGTGATATTTCCATAGTTTCAGGAACAACAGGAATAGTAATGGAAGAACCACAAAGACAAAGAGCCATGAAGTATTTCTTCTTTCATTGAACAAAGACAACTTGCTTTTTTTGTACACCTAAGGCAGGTATATATCCTTCTTTGTGTTCTATTTTTAGCTGGAAAGTAATAGAAGTCTGTAATAGGGAGGAAGGTTGATAAGATATACATAAGCCATCAGAAGCAACCAGGGTTGTGATAATAAAAATTTAGGAAACCATTCTCATTTGTGATGTGCGGGTCGACCCTAACCCGCCCGCTCCCTACCCGTGCCCGCTGCTCCCCTTTTTTTGTAGACCCGCGCCGACCCACCCCGCAGTGATGTCACAAAAGGGGCGGGGCAGACGGAAGTCTATAAATTGCGGCGCCGGAAGCCAGCAGTACTAGGTCACGGGCGGGGAGAGCAGGGGCCAGCCCGAACCCGCCCGTGTCCCACGGGCCTCGGGTCGGCCCACACATCACTAATTCTCATGTAATTGATAATGTAGGGGTCTTGTTCATGTCCAAGTGAAGCTTATGCCACTCAGTTTGCTTGACATGTTGTACACATGAAGTTTGAAGTCACCCAAAGGGATAACTCAAGTTATATTCATAACTTGGAATTAAAAAGTGACTTCAACTGTACCTTTTTTTTACTTATTCTAAAGTTGAAAATCTCATTTTACCTTTTGAGACTTAGCATACTTAATTATTAAAATCATTTGAAGGATAGCTATAATAATTCCAAATGTGAATCTCTCCCACACAGCATTACGGTTATACAGAATGCTCTGAATTAACCCCTCCCAGCAGGATTTAGAAAATAAATATTTCCAATCTTATGTTCATGGAAAGACGTAAAGCGAATAAAAAATATGCAACCTCACAATACCACAACACAAGGTTAAAAGAAGTAAAAAACCTTTTGCAGAATTTTTCTGTATCTCAGCAGATTCTCATTATTGGCAATGTTTTTCCAAGATTCCTTATATGAGAACAGTTTTCATTTAAACATAATATATTGTTAATTGAGATTGTATTTTGACATTCTTCCCACATTATAATGAGATATGTTTTCCTGGAATTGATAAGTAAAGCTGCCCCCCCCCCCCATAAAAATGTTGCTTTGAGACACAACTCAACTGATTAGAACTTCTATAAAGTCCAAACATTTTTTGTTTATTTTATTTTATTTTTTTTAATTACCAACAATTTCATAATATCATGTTCACATAACCTCTTGGGGGAAAACAGAGAACCAAGTAAAGGAAGTTTTTAAAAAGGAATTTGCCCTTCATTTAAAACAATACTGACACTGACTATTTTTTAAACCTCAAATTTTTAGGGTTGAGTTTTTAAAGGGGAAAAATTTGGCATTTTTAGAGAAAAAAACCCTCAAATTTTTCAAGATTTATTATGCTCTGAAACTGCTAAAAATTTGAATCTGAATATACTCCAGCTATTCTACAATCAAGTAGAAGTCAATGGCAGATGGTTGCTTTAACAATTCGAACGTGTTTTTTACCCTCAGGATTCTCAAAAGTTAAGGGCCATTTGCACTGATTTTCATTCGATATCCTGATTTTGGGGGCGACAATTCGATAAAGTCGAGTTTTTGGAGAGACAATTTGAAAATGTTGCTCGATGCGAATTGACACTTTATTTTTTGTTTATTTTTGTTTTATTGATAAATAAAGGGCTTGGGAGTTTGGTTCATTTTTTTTCAATATAGTACAAAAAAGTCAAGTTTTAGTAAATAACCTCCAAGAAAACAAAATAATATTTGTTCTTCTTCAAAAGTCTCTTTTGTGTATAAATAATGGATTTCTTCTAGAAAAAGAATACAAATCTGTTGACCCTGAAGTATATATTTAACTATGTTCCACACAAAATCAATAATCACAGTCCCTAATCAGAGAATTAATTTTGTTGAATATAAAGCTATAGGGTAAAATAGATGCAAATACTTTTGCATTATGCTCAGATGTGCTAATTAGGATAGATTGTAATTATCTAGATATTGATTAATGTAAGGAAAATGGCAAAACATCAACAGGTTTCATATGGGAAAATGTAATAAAAGTAACTGGAAAAATATTCGCAATGTGAAAAATTATACCTTTGTGCGAACAAATTGCACAAATGTATTATAGCTATTTTGAACCAGGAAACTGTTCCTGGTCCTGTTGTGACCTCTTCCAACCATGGAAGAAGGTTTGCGTATTTTATAGTTTGTGCCATTGTGTAATGAAAAAGTTATGTTTGCTAAAGATTGTGACACCTTCAAGCACTTCTTAAAAGTGTGCAATGTGCAATTAAAATTCGCAATGCAATAACATTTAAGGAAGAATATTACATTGCAAAATGCTATTTTTTTGTGCAAATTGATCTTCTCTTTGCATCTTTTACTACATTTTCCCATAAAGTTTTATTTTATTTTTTTTCAAGGGACATTATTCTTTTGTAGGTTAACAATTGTAAATGTAATAGAGGTATGGGACCTGTTATCGAGAATGCTTGGAACCTGGGGTCTTCCGAATAATGGATGTTTCCGTAAATCTTCATACCTTAAGTCTACTAGAAAATCATGTAAACTTTAATTAAACCCAATAGGCTGGTTTTGCTTCCAATAAGAATTAATTATATCTTAGTTGGGATCAAGTACGGGGTACTGTTTTTTCAATACAGAAAAAATGGAAATTTGGAATATATGGATAAAATGAAGTCTATAGGTGATGGCCTTTAAATAATTCAGAACTTTCTGGATAATGGGTTTCCAGATAACAAATTCCATATCTCTACTTCATTTAGCATAAAACACATTCTTTATCATTTAAAAAATAAGTCTCATTTGTGATGGGCGAATAAAATCTGCTGCGACAATAACAAAATTTTCGCACGTTAAAAATTATTCAGACGCCCATTTTTAATGCATGTAGACAAAATAGTAGTGCATATAAAAAATGTCTCTTGTGTCAAAAATTGTCACGCATCAAAATTATTTTGACACCCATTAACTTCAATGCGTTTCACAAATTTTCACAGTTTTGCGTATTTTTTCGCAGTTTCGCAAATTATTAGGAGAAAGTGGTGCATTATTGGAATATGTCAGATGTATCTCTTGCAATATAATATGTTTTCTTAAAAGACATGTAACCCCCCCCCCAAAAAAAGCTTCTTTGAAATCTTTAGAAAACTGCCTCTCTGGTTGTTAAAAAGTTAACTGGAAGGCTGCAGGATCCCCATAATCACTTAGAATTCCTTCTACTACTCTACCCCACTCTGTCCCCTTCCTCAGGAATTTACTTTGGCTGTTGGCTCATGAGCTGTTCTCAGCTCAGATTACTAAACACACCCTCCAGTCTAACAGCCAATGAAGAAATAGCAATGCTGATTCCCATAGAAACTCTAGCTGTCTGATCCTATTTTTTTTCTCCTAACCACCTCTCCTGAGCTCAGCGTAACCATTACAGTGATCGACCCCAGCAGAACTTTTTATCAAAGTATGTTGTGTCTGTGTAAACCTGCATTCTGCATTGCATAAACTTTACAGCATAAATGTCCTGTTTGTAAATGTAGAAAATGGATGCCGGGTAAAAGATGCTATTTGTTTTAAGAAAATGTGATGGCGTTGGCAAATGGAGGGGTTATATGCAATACAAATGATGTGGCTTGGGTGGAGTAGATATGCCCAAATTATATATGGTAGGAAAATGTAGGCTTTATATGTCCTTTAAACAAAAATAAAAAATACAAGTTACAAAAAAAAGTATATTAATTGCTTGGGAGCTTGTCCTGTCTGAAGTCCAGTCAGATTGTTCTGAATCTGATTCAAGGGGGTTCGTTTATAAACACTGGACAAATTTGCACCTGGGCAGTACCCATGGCAACTAATCAGATGCTTGCTTTCACTGTTTAACCTGCAGTTGGCTGAAATAAGCTAATCACTGATTGGTTGCTATGGGTTACTGCCCAGGTGCAAAATTGCCCAGTGTTTATAAATGAGCCCTAAATTGTTTTATTTTAGGCAGAGGTGCTGATTTCTAAGATTTCTGGAGTAGTGCAGCCATGAGAAGTACAGTATTTTGATTTGTTCTAGGTGTTACAATAAAAAGGGAACATTTTGTTCTATGCCTAGAATGATGCTTGAAAACATCAGCAAGGGGTGATATAACCAGTCACAAAGAGAAGCGAGCAGATATTCATAGGATCCCATATAGTCAGGTGGACTATAAAAATTAAATATTATAATATTAAATATTATATTGACACAAAGGGGCCTATTGATTAAACCTCAAATTTTTCTGGTCGAGTTTTTAAAGGACAAAAACTAGAATTTTGTGAGAAAAAACTGGATTTTTTAGAGATGAATTAAGTTCTGAAGCTGCAAAAAATTTGAATCTGAAAATACTCCAGCTCAAACCTGTCAAAATGATGTAAAAGTCAATGGCAGATGTCCATTAACAATTTTAAAAATGTTTCTTGCCTTCATGATGTTTGAGGGTTTTGGGATGGTTTTCATTTGAAAACTCGAAAAAAAAAACTGAATTGATGCACAATTTTGTTGCGACTTTTACTACCCCAAATTTCTGATTTATTGATAGAAAGGAGATTTGGGTTTGAGAGTTTGGTTTGGTTTTTCTCACTATATTAAAAAAAATGATCAAGCTCCCAAATCCCCTTAATTTACCAATGGTTAATCTAGAAAAATTGAATTTGAATCATGTGACTTTTTTTATTTGACACTCGAATCTTATGATTTTTAGAGTTGTCTCCTGACTCAAAATTTACTCAAACTCAACTCAAATTCAATGGAAAACCGCATTAAAATAAAGTTTCTTCTAAAAATTAGAGGGTTTAATAAACAAGCTCTGTTGTGTGCTTCCATGGCAGTTAACCATAGGCTATTATAGAGCCTATGTTTAAGTGTAATGGAAACATGAAACACCTAAAAGAATGTACCTTACCTATGTGTTATATAACAAAAAATACATGTAATAAACTGATATGAAAATCACAATATAACTCTAACCCTTTTCAGCTGCATTTTTGTTGGGGTTTTTTTTGCAGTCTCTGATCAATCAATAAATGTTCTTTACAACATTTTAATATACAAAATCCATGACTATCCAGTAAATGATATCAGTGCTTAATGACGTCTTCAGTTTTATTGGTGCTTATCGATGTAATTCCTATCACATGACTAATTGAAACTTGTGTATTATAATACTTAGAGGCGCATTTATCAAAGGTTGAATTTCAAATTCATGTGAGTTTCTAAAAACTTCCCATTAATTCGAAATTCAACCATTTGAAATTTATTAACAATATCAAATTTCAAAGTCGGATAAATGGAATCGACCCTGAAAAATTTAATTGAATTTTAATCAATTCGATTTTCAAAACTCGATTTTGTGTAAAAAATGTCAATGTCAGGAAGGCTGCAAACAACTTCATATTGATCATTGGACCTCTCCTGTTGACTTAAACAGTAATTTGCCAGCTTTTAGGCGGTGATTGGTTGAATTTGAGTTCTTAAAGGGCCAGAGTATGATAAATTTGAAAATTGAAATTCACATTTTTTTAAAAAAACTTGAATCAAATTTGAATAAATCCCTAGTCGAATTTGATAGTTTTGACCATAAAAATTTTCAAAAATTCTAATTTCAAATTCTAATTTTCAGTTCGACCCTTGATAAATCTGTCCCAAAATGTAATAATTTGAATATCACCTCAGAGTTCCATGACCTGTACAAAAATACACATCCTTCTGTCTTGTACCTGTATATAGTGGAACTTCTGGGTGTCTTATAATACAGGTATGGGATGTGTACCCTGTGGCAGTAGCCATGGATTATTGATGTAAATAGTTCGTACTTTTTATTTATATATATATTACTTAGTAGTACTCTGGTTGCAGTCAGTAAATGTTTATATATAACAGCATCCAGAATCATCTACTAGTGCCCATCATCTCAATGAGGGGGTGTGTGAAGTCCAACAGCCAGTAGGTACCAGTTGTAACCATAACAGCGGGACCCACATGTTCCAGTAACCAGCAGTAGCAGTGCCCAACCCTGGTATCATTTGCAGGAAGAACTGCTAAGTGAAAGCTGGCTACCATAGAAATTCTGAGTAAACCTGCAATGTTGACATTACCATGCTACAATAAAGGGCCACATTACCTAAAGGAGCTGCGTGTGAGCCCTACCCTATGCCCACATCCTCATGCAGCGTCATGCTGTTACATATCCCATACCGGCATCCTTATGTTTTATAATAGGGTAGACACATTATTCAATATATAACACAAATTGTCATTTTTAGAGCTAATTTGCCAAATATAATGTTACCTTACCTACTATAGTAAGACCTCCACTTGTGTTTCAGAATTCCTAGAAGCTTCTAAAAGCTGCACCGTGTGAGGCTAATAGGATTCATTATTTATGACTGAGAAATTGCAAGATGGTTAGTGTCTCTTTGTTAACAAATCTGTGGTTTCAAGTTTATTTGTGCTTTGTCCAAAATAGATGGAGAGGAGGAAATGGCTAAACACTTGGTTTGCATTATTATTAGCTTAAAGGATATAATTATCTTAAACAGGCAAATTTATGACAAATCCATGCACAGGGGTCTGCAAAAGTCTGCATTTTTTAAATGATGTATATTGCAAAGTTGCTTGCAATTATGTTTACTTTTCAAAAAGCTTAAGTTATGTTTTTGTGGAGTTCCCCTTTAACTCTGTATAATGGTAAATTCTAAATGCATATTCAAATAATGATTCTCTGTAATAATAAAACCATATCCTTGTACTTGTTCTCAACAAAGATATTCTTAATCCTTATTGGAGGCAAAGCAAAACTACTGGATTCATGTTTAAATTATTTTTAATAGACTTAAGGTACTGCATAGAGATCAAAATTACGGAAAAATCCCTTAGCCGGAAAACCCCAGGTCTCGAGCATTCTGGATAACACACATTGTAATTTGTGTGGTACCCCTAATAGTGTATATACCTTGTTTTGAGTTCATTTTCAGATTCACCACTTAATGAGGAGACTTATGCATGAAACAAATGCCTTTAAAGGATATGAAGAGTCTAAAAAACACACTGCTAGAAAATCCTTTATTGTATATACAGAATTTACTGTACCATAGGAGAGGTTCACCAGCCCTAAATGATCCACTTCAAAATTGTTCACTGCAGCTTCCCATTGTCTTATCTTGCTAGCCTATCTTTTGAATGCTAGTGATACTACATGTGTGTTCCAGTTGTTTTTTAATGTTTTTTAATGTTTTTTAATCAAGTTCCAGAGTTTTTAGTTTTTTCAGATTTTAAAAGTAATTGAACATTCAACAATTTAAAGTTTGCTAAATTGCTTCATTATAATTAGGGATGTAGCGAACCGCCGACAATGTGTTCGCGAACGCCGTTCGCGAACACCGGCAAAAAATGCGAACAGTTCGCGAACTTCGAACATCCGAAAATCGTTCGATTCGAACGATCGAAGGATTTTAATCGTTCGATCGAACGATTTCCGTTCGAATCGAACGATCGAAGCCATTGGATCGAATGATTTCATTCAATCCAATGGCTTCGATCGTTCGATTTGAACGAAAATCGTTCGATTTTAGCGATCGAATGGTCGAATGGTCGAACGATTTTGACGCGAACACCTATTGGCGAACGTCGCGCGTCGTTCGCAAACTTGCGGCGGACGCGAACAGTCGAAGTTCGCGCGAACTAGTTCGCCGGCGAACAGTTCGCTACATCCCTAATTATAATTCACATTACACATTTGTGGAATCTACAATCCAGAATGCTTGGAACCTGTGGTTTTCCGATAAGGTGTCCCTTTTGTAATGAGAAATACCCTAATTTAAAGGAACAGTAACCCAAAAAATTAAAGTGTTTTAAAGTATTCACATTATAAAGTGCTGTTGTCCTACACTGGTACAACTGGTGTGTTTGCTTCAGAAACACAACTATAGTTTATATAAACAAGCAGCTGTATAGCCATGGGGGCAGCCATTCACACATGCGAAACAATAGATAACAAATAAGTTCAGAAGAATTCCATTGTACACTACAGAGCATATTGGTTATCTGCTGTGTATCCTGTGCCTTTTCTCCTTTTTCAGCTGAAAATGTCTGCCCCCATGGCTACACGACAGCTCATTTATATAAACTATTGCAGAGTTTCTGAAGCAAACACACCAGTTTTACCAGTGCAACACAACAGTACATTATGGGGGCTATTAACTAAAGTCTAAATTTTTCAGGGGAAAACACAATTTTTTCGTGGAAAAGAACCCTAATATTTTCTGTGATTTACTGAACCCAGAGGCTGCTAAAAGTCTGAATAAAAAAGTACTCCATCTTAAACCTGCCAAGGTCATGTAGATGTCAATGGCAGATGTCCCTTTTACAATTGGAAGATATCATGATCTGCACTGGGTTTCATACAATAATCCCAATAATTTGCAGTTTTGGGTGATTTTATTGAGTCTTTTCGCACACCAGTTTTTTTTTTGAGTTAATTTATTGATAACTAAGGTAAAAATGTACGTGGGAGTTTGGTCAAAGAAATTTTAGCTTTCCTTTTTTTGGTGTTACTGTTCCTTTAAAGAACCCAATAGTAATATTTTGCCTTCAGTGTTGGTTATGCTCTAGTTATCATAAAGTACAAGGTACAGGTATGGAACCTGCTATCCATAATGCTTGGGACTGGTGGATTTCCAGATAAGGATATTTCCATAATTTGAATCTTTATAGATTCTCTACTAGAGAATCATGTAAATATTAAATAAACCTAATAGGCTGGTTTTGATTCCAATAAGGATTAATTATATGTTAGTTTGGATCAAGTACAATGTACTGTTTTCTTTACAGAGAGAAAATAACTTATATTATTGAGATAAAAATGAAGTCTATGGGATAATGTCTTTCCGTAATTCAGAGCTTTCTGTAGAGCAGATTTCCAGATAACAGATCCCATAACATTTCTACAATTTTTTTTCTATACGAGTATTGGATTTTTTATCCAGAAACCTATTACTTGGAATGCTGTGGAATAAAAGGTTCTTTTAATTTTGTGTTAAATTTTCTCTGTATTTAAAAACAATACCTAGGGGCCGATTCACGAATTTCGGGTGAAGGATTCGAATAAAAAAAAATTCGAATTTCGAAGTATTTTTTGGGTACTTCGACCATCAAATTGGTTAAATTCGATCGAATTCGATCGAATTCGAACGATTCGAAAGATTCGAACGATTAGAAGTAAAAATCGTTCGACTATTCGACCATTCGACCATTCGATAGTCGAAGTACTGTCCCTTTAAAAAAACTTCGACCCCCTACTTCGGCAGCTAAAAGCTACCGAAGTCAATGTTAGCCTATGGGGAAGGTCCCCATGGGCTTGCCTGTGATTTTTTGATCGAAGGATTTTCCTTCGATCGTTGAATTAAAATCCTTCGAATCGTTCGATTGAACGAAAAATCCTTCGATCGATCGATCGCAGGATTTGCGCAAAATCGTTCGACTTCGATATTCGAAGTCGTACGATTTTAGTTCCCAGTCGAATATCGAGGGTTAATTAACCCTCGATATTCGACCCTTCGTGAATCGGCCCCCTAGAGTTATCATAAAGTACAAGGTACAGGTATGGAACCTGCTATCCATAATGCTTGGGACTGGTGGATTTCCAGATAAGGATATTTCCATAATTTGAATCTTTATAGATTCTCTACTAGAGAATCATGTAAATATTAAATAAACCTAATAGGCTGGTTTTGATTCCAATAAGGATTAATTATATGTTAGTTTGGATCAAGTACAATGTACTGTTTTTTCATTACAGAGAGAAAATAACTTAGATTATTGAGATAAAAATGAAGTCTATGGGAGTATGTCTTTCCGTAATTCAGAGCTTTCTGTAGAGCAGATTTCCAGATAACAGATCCCATAACATTTCTACAATTTTTTTTCTATACGAGTATTGGATTTTTTATCCAGAAACCTATTACTTGGAATGCTGTGGAATAAAAGGTTTTTTTAATTTTGAGTTTAATTTTGTCTGTATTTAAAAACAATACCTAGTGATTGATGATACCTAAGATAGCATATATTCAAGTAGATAGTGTAGCAATCCTATTGGAGCTTAAGTTTAGGGGGCCGATTCACGAAGGGTCGAATATCGAGGGTTAATTAACCCTCGATATTCGACTGGGAACTAAAATCGTACGACTTCGAATATCGAAGTCGAACGATTTTGCGCAAATCCTGTGATCGATCGATCGAAGGATTTTAATCCAACAATCGAAGGAAAATCCTTCGATCAAAAAATCACAGGCAAGCCTATGTGGACCTTCCCCATAGGCTAACATTGACGGGGGTCGAAGTTTTTCTTAAAGGGACAGTACTTCGACTATCGAATGGTCGAATAGTCGAACGATTTTTAATTCTAATTGTTCGAATCGTTTGAATTCGATCGAATTCGATCGAATTTAACCAATTCGATGGTCGAAGTACCCAAAAAATACTTAGAAATTCTAATTTTTTTTTATTCGAACCCTTCACCCGAAATTCGTGAATCAGTCCCTAAATGTTTTTAGTAGCCTTAATGCCTAGTGCTACACATTATGGAAAGATCACTTATTCTGAAAACCCCTGTTCCCAAACATTCCACATTGTCATAGCTGTAAATTATTCTAACTGGAAATGCCTTTATTTTACAGAATAAGCATTCTTTATTAACAAATAGTCTGACATGTGCTACCTAAATATTTTAATGAAAGTTAAATGATGTCCCTTTGTTCCAAAAAACAAATATATATTCAACACTCAGACGTTTTCATTTCTTAAACATTTAATCATATGGAAATGTGGTAATTTAATTAAAAGTTAAAGTACAGCATTGTCTCAGTGTCCCTGGAGCTCTAGACCAATGGAAAATGATCTAATCCATCAGGGCTCCATTTAAAAGCGTATTAATTTTGGACCACAATACCACAGAAACAATTCTGTTACCTCACAAACCTGTAATGCAACGCTAAAATTTATTTAGCATAAAATGCCAAATTGTTATCCCCCAGTTTCTGTAACTGTAAGACAAATTTGAAATAGATTCCTTTAAACAGAATATGGCATTTTCACAGACATCGGACCTAAGGGAACATCAATTTCTATTTTTTACTACAGTAACAAATGTTTAAAATGTACCAGACAAAAGCACATTTATTGTACATCGAAAGTCGCATACTAGTCGCATGATTTTTTTGTACCGTGGATATTTTTACATTATATATTTAAAATGAGAAATTGACTGCTATACAAATGGAACCCACACAATATAAAAAGGAGTTTAAATACGTAATATTATATCTTTTATTAGACCATCATTTAGCAGAAACTCATAGACATTGTAGTCTCCTGGGGTTCGTCATCAAACTGGATGCTACAACTAGGGATGTAGCGAACCGCCGCCGATGTGTTCGCGAATGCCATTCGCGAACACCGGCAAAATTTGCGAACAGTTTGCGAACTGTTTGCGAACTTCGAACATCCGAAAATCGTTCGATTCGAACGATCGAAGGATTGAAATCGTTCGATCGAAGGATTTTCGTTCGAATCGAACGATCGAAGCCATTCGATCGAATGATTTCATTCGATCGAATGCTTCGATCGTTCGATTCGAACGAAAATCCTTCGATTTTAGCGGTCGAATGGTCGAACGATTTTGACGCGAACGCCTATTGGCGAACGTCGCGCGACGTTCGCGAACTTGCGGCGGACGCGAACAGTTGAAGTTCGCGCGACTACTAGTTCGCCGGCGAACAGTTCGCTACATCCATAGCTACAACATAAATAATATCACTTAATATTAAGTCTGCACTTTTTCCACAATAAAACACACTGCATTCAGTACTGCAACAAATCCAATTAAACAAATCACTATGTGGGCAAATCTTCAATCTATAGTATCACTCAGCAAATGGTAAATATGAAATTGAGGCTACTTGATTCCTAATTCAAAGTTAAAAAGAATAAAACTATAAATTTGTCACCAGCTGTATGCAGTAAGTTAAGAAATGTGGGGTTATTCAAAGCAAGAAAAAGGAGATTCCATTTTAATGGTCAGAAATAATTTTTTTACAGTGAGAGCTGTGAAGATTTGAAATTCTCTCCCTGCGCTGGCTGATATGTTAGATCAGTGCTGTCCAACTACTAAGGTACAGAGAGCCAGTGTTAGCCACTCCCTGTTTCCAGTCCACACCCACTTTAAACCACTCCCATGTTACAAGGCCATGTCCACATTAATAGCACACCAAAAAACCAAATGGTTGGTGCTCACTGCAGGGATGTCACTCATATGTGAAAAAAGTAAAGTCATATTAAAGCGATACGGACACCAGAAATGAAACCATTTTTACATCTATCATAGTATTGGCTTTGATTGCTACTTATAATTTTGCCATAAAGTATTTGCTCAAAGCTTTTACATTACCCATCTGTCTCTCAGTGCCTGTCTATGAGGGGGCTGCCATATTTGTGCAACAGAAGTCCGTTAGCTTTAGAAAATTAGAAACAGTCTGAGATGGGACAGTCAGGTTGGCAAAACAGGGAGGTTTAGGAACTTCAACTAACAATTATTTACAAAAACAGACCTCTCAGCAAAAAACATGACCTATAGGTAACTTTTAGGGGCAGATTTACATAGGGTCGAATATCGAGGGTTAATTAACCCTCAATATTCGACCATCGAAGTTAAATCCTTCGATTTCGAATATCGAAGGATTTTAATCCATCAATCGAACGATTTTTCTTCGACCAAAAAAAGCTACCAAAGCCTATGGGGACCTTCCCCATGGGCTAACATTGACTTCAGTAGCTTTTAGGTGGCGAACTAGGGGGTCGAAGTTTTTTCTTAAAGAGACAGTACTTCGACTATCGAATGATTGAATAGTCAAACGATTTTTAGTTTGAATCGTTCAATTCGAAGTCGAAGGTCGAAGTAGCCCATTCGATGGCCGAAGTAGCCAAAAATAACATTCGAAATTCGAAGTTTTTTTCCTTTATTCCTTCACTCGAGCTAAGTAAATGGGCCCCTTAATGTACATTCATATTTTAAAAAGTTTTTTAGCTTCCATATCACTTTAAGACATACCCTTAAAACCATATGCATCCTCCTCCCCTGTGACTAACACAGCACCCTCAGTATATGATTAAACACCTTAAGGGCCCCTAACAATAATTTTAAAATGCTAACAAACCCCCAGAACAAATACCAGGCTTATGTTCCACAGGCAGAGCAGGGCACACACAGGCAGGGTATGGCACACCCAGGGAGAATAGGGCATGCAGAGTATGGCACATTAGCATTTTGAATTAGGTGTGAATAATGTGGGCAGTTTCAGTCTGGGTCTCAGGTGTGAGCAGTACAGGGCTTTTGAGGTGTGAACAATAGAGGTGTCACAGGTGTGACCAATGCAAGGGGGATTTCATTCATATTCATTTATATGAATAAAAGTACCCTCTCTTGTAAATTATAAGGATATTATAAATTACAGAGGAGTTTCATATAAAAACACGAGGCTGAAGACCAAGTGTTTTTATACAGGTCATGGAACTCCGAGGTTACTTATAATATCCTCAACTCGGGGTACTTTATCTATTATAATACACAAATTTCAGTGAGTCATGTGACAGAAATGACATCAGAACTCACCGTTTATAACTAATGACATCAGTACTCACTGTTTATAAGGATATAATTTACAGGATATTCATGGCTTTTGTGTATTATATAGACATATACAGTATAGTTGATGGGTGTCTTATTTCAACTTCACTTACTGTTTAACTATGTTTTTATGTTAAATATACAGCGATTAGCATTTCTTATGTGTGCAGTACTCATGTGACTATTTCTATTTTTTTTTTCTAGAAAACAACAGAAGCCCTACCTTAATGGCAGGAATTCTTGACATAAATAACTACAAAACAAGACAGGCATCAAGTATTTTTATTTGAAAAGCTCATTAAAATTGATTTCAAACTAGCTGGAGATACTGATGGTTGATTTAAAAGTAGTGGATAAGATCAACTGAAAAATAACAGTTTCCACAAAATGGTACCTGCCTGCTTGATGTGATTGTGAATTCCAAGACTAGAAGAAACAAGACAAGAAATCATTTATACAGTGTATATAGTTTATTTTGCTTTACAGAAATAGGATTTGTAATTATTTCTTAGGATGACTGGTCAACTAAATAAAATCTGAACCTCTAATTTTACAAACTTTTTTGCAATTTTCCTATATAGCTTTTACTAATATAGCTTGTGTAAAAAAATAACTGGTACAACAGGTATATAATCTATTTTCAGGAATGCTTTGGACCTGGGGGTTTTCAGATAATGGATACAAGTACAAGGTACTATTTTATTATTATGGAGAAGAGGAAAATCATTTTAAAAAATGTAAAAAAAATGTAAATTATTGGATTAAAATGGAGTCTTTGGGAGATGGATTTCCATAATTTGGAGCTTTCTGCATAACAGGTTTTCAGACAACAGATTCCATTCCTTACGCGGGTAATGGTGTGGTGACAGTACCCCTATAAGTTACAATGAGTGATAAACATAAACAAAAAGAAACTTTAATATAAAAAGTACAATATAGAAGCAATAAAGCACATTTATAAACACACTCACATTTCAAGACCTGTTGTTTGTATATGAATTTAAAACACTTTTACAGCTTGAAATAGTTTGTATTATAGTTATTAATAAATCTCTTACCTTCAGTATTTTCAAAAGGGTATTAGAAGTCACCACAGACAGCTATGACTTGTAGAAAGACACTGCGACATTATGACCTGTTATGATGTTATGTCACAGAACTCCAAAGGAACTTTAGAAATCTAAAAAAGATAAAATATATTGTGTCCTATATAAAATAACATAAAGCAGTACAATAAAAATATAAAATAAAAATAATTACAAAACATGAATACATTAATAATAACAAATGAGGCCTGTTTTGTTCACTGTTTTGTTTTTGCTCCACTTTTTGATACCTTCTTCATCCTTTCCAATCTCATACCCCCACTGTATATTTAAACTTCCACTTCAGTAATATCATTATTTACAGTATATGTGGGCAGGGTTGTTTAATTTGGCAAAATTGATAAATGTCTCTGTCAAAGGAACCTAAATGCATTAGTGGTCAGAAGGGAGTTATTTTATCAGGATTAGGCTGAATATTCAATTAATTCCAGATAGTGGTTGCAATCAGCCATAGATATTGTATGTTTACAAGGCAAATGGAGCATTTGTAAGTGAAACTTTTTGTAACACAAATTTTCATCATGCTGGAATTCTAAACATATAAATAGCACTATTGGAAATAAGCCACATGAAGGTATTTTAGAAATTCAGAAAAAATTCAGTCTGTATCGACTTTATGTATACAGGTCATTACTATACAGTAATTTAAATAAGATTAATGCAGCTGTGAGTGCAATGTCTGTTTCTAAAATTAAGGTGCTTCACATTTAATATAAAAGGATAGAGATCAGCTCCTAAGCCTGTTCAAATATTTTTCTTTTTTTTTAGTCTATCGAGACTCTTTATTAGCATTACATCTTTATAGATATTAATTAACACCAAAAACAGAAGTCATTGTGGAAAAACACCGTTTTACACATGTACAACAACAACAAAAATGATTCATTTACTTTGGAGCACAGACTCACTAATGGTTTGGACAAAATCTGAAAAATGTTCTCCTCTTCTGGTTATGTCAAATTGTGGTCTGCAAGCAGAAGGACAAAAATATTTTCTGGTTTTCACATACAGGATTTTTTTTTTTACATTTGGTAAACACAGGCAATAGTTTAATGTGTGGAAGAGCTTTTGTATAAATGTATTGCAACATGCTTTAAATAAGGAAAATCAAATGTAGCAAAAATTGAATCAGCTGTTGGCACCATAAAAAATATATAACACATTACACTTTTGAGCATCAGCTGGAAAAATTGTGTTGATAGTAACAGAAGGAGGTGAAGCTATGTGGAAATGTAAAAGTGGTTTACCACTAAGTGCTGTCCTTGATATTGACTGTTACTTAAATTATACTGTATTTGAACTACATTGTATTGAGAATATATTATAATTCGATATTTATGGTGGAAAATTGACACTCATTTACTTGAATTTATGTTTTTATTTGAGTATACTAGCAAGTTTAATATGGATCTATGTGGCATTTGACTGAATGCACTTTGATGTGTGGTGAAGTATTTTTAGTATTTTGTTTAAAGGATTTTCAACATTTGAGTGTTAAATATGTTATGGTTGTAGAATTATTAAGGTTCTTGTTGGAGGTGGCATTTCTTTCCATCATTGTCCAAACGAGTGAGAGATGCCCTTGCCAGTTTAAACTGTGTAGTTCAGTGCATGGACATAATGGAATTATTTGCATGTTCTTAACCATAATACCTTGGGAATGGTTAAGGCCTCTCATTTTGGTTTTAAGGCAGTGCTGTGTGTGTGAGCATGTGCATATCATCTATTTTCAATATTCTTTTCACTGCTTTGTGTTTTTGTTAAATAATTGCAAGCAATCTTTGGTTTTTGTTTTCAAATATTCTAAACATGCATATTTCACAAAGACCAAATGATCTCATTGTTTTATTTTGCTTGTTTTGTTTATTCAGTGTCCTGTTTGTTTTCTGTGAGTTTATCAGTGGAGACAAGAATCACTTAAAGTTCGTGTTTTCCTAAGAATAACCTTGTCTTGTCTGAATTGCATCCAATAATATATTTAATGATACGTTTTGGCACTGAATACAATTGTGCAATTTTATAATTATTTTGTTTTTGTCTCTTATGATCAAGATGCTATAAATGCTGATTAAAACCCATTTATAACATCTTCAAAAAGGTATACTGTGCCTCCACCATCACCAGAAGGGGCAAATAATATCATTCTCTGGACAGAGCATTTTAAGGACCTGGGCATATACCCGCATACAGAACATAAGCAAGAAGAAAAGAGCTACACGGTTAAAAAGTTACAAAATCAGAGGAGCAAGAAGTATAAGAGGAGACAAGACAAATGTTGCTGCAGTTTGCATTCTTTTGTATTACATTGGAGTTAGATTCTGATTCAAAAGAGGCTTTTAGAAAGTTTTGGGTACCCTGAAGTCTGAAAGTTACCATACAGAAAAGTTGGACTATGGAGTAGTTTATAGTAAAGGACAAGATATTTAAGAAAGGTTGTGTATCATGAACCCTAATAAAGCACCAAACAAATAAAGTAAAGACAGGAACAGATCACAAAGTAAAAGTTGACTAAAACTATGGACATTTAAGGAATCTGTAAATATAAAATAAATATAGTACAACATGCATTTATATGCATTGGTTGAGTGCTCATAACTGTTGTTTCTTTGCAGACAAAGTTTGTCCATGTAATTTCCAAGTGATAAGTATAGTACCAAGGGGGACACTGGGAGGCTCATTTAGAGGTTTTCTAAAACTACCCACAAACCCTATTGCCGTAATGCCATGGAATTCATTAAAATGCCCAAATTTAAAAAGAACAAACAAAAAAACGCTGAATAGTGATGGTGCAAATTCACTGCAAATTTGCTGGCGAATTGTTGCTGGCATCAAAATTCACATTTGGCAAATTTTTCGCCCATTTCAAAAATTTTGCGAATCTCGTGGCAAATCGAAATGGGACAAATTTGCCCATCACTAACACTGAACATTCTGAAAAAAAATATACAGGTCTATTATCTGGAAACTCGTTTTCCAGAAAGCTCTGAATTACAGAAAGGCTGTGTCGCATAGACCCCATTTTATATAAATAATCCATATTTTTGAAAATGATTTCCTTTCTCTCAGTAATAATATAGTGAATTAAGTGCCCCTATTCTAAAATATAGAGTGAATAAAGTACCCCCTATTGTAAAATATAAGGATATTATAAGTCACTGTGGTGTTCCATGACCATATAAAAGCACAAGGCCGAAGGCTGAGTTTTTTTTTATTATTTTTTTTATTTTTTTATTATTTATTATAATACACAAGAGTCATGTGACAAAAATGACATCACTACTCACTGTTTATAACTGATGACATCTCTAGTCACCGTCTATAAGGATATAATTTACAAAATATTCATGGCTTTTGTGTATTATAAGGATATAATTAATCACAGAGGAGTGCCATGACCATATAAAAGCATGAGGGCATGAAGAGTGCTTTTATACAGGGCATGGAACTCTGAGGTTACTTCTAATATCCTCATATTCTATTTATTATAATACATAAGTGTTAGTGAGTCTTGTGACACTAATATCCTTTTATAACTGATGACATCACTAATTAAACCTTACTGGAACCAAAACCAGGAAATTTAATGTTTAAATGATTTTCTAGTGAATTTAAGATCCAGATTACAGAAAGATCCATTATCAGGAAAAACCCAGGTCCCAAGCAATCTGGATAACTGGTCCCATACCTGTACCTCTAAAACGATTACTAGCAAAAACAATTTCTGTGGAAATGGGGCACAGTAAGAATTCATAGATTGATGTTTAGTTCATTTCTTCTAAATCATGTTCTAGCACATAAGGAGTCTGACACCCCTCAAGCTGTTTTCAAAAGAATTATGACTTCAGCCTTTGAAGCATTGCCCAAAAAACGAAAGATTATTTTCTTTTAAATGTGAATTAATGAATTAGTCTAAATAACTGAAGACCTATATGTTCATGATCTACAGAAGCATGCAACATGTGACATAAGAGAATGAGTTTTCTTGTTTTCTGTAAAAAAAAAAAAAAAAGAACTCAATATTCTTACTCAATGTCTCCTTTTATCTTTTTAGCCAAAAATTAATTGTATTTGTATTTTAGATGAATTTTTCTTCTGTTTTGATACAGTAATGCCCTTAATCACTTCATGCTAGGTTAAAATAACATATGCAGAGGAATGCAAGTAAAATATTAAAACTATAGCATTAGCCAAGTAAATTCAAGTTGGAAAACAGCTGATAATGTCATAGTTATGCATTTCGCAGATAAGGGAACAGAATTCACAACAGAATCTTATTACCATAATTACATAAAATTAATGTTTGTCAATTTATTGCCTAAGTTAATATTGCACAATGATATATTCTCAGATGTCCAATCTCTAATCCTACTGCTGCCTAAATACAACCTTCTAATATTTGCAAAAAAGGGGAACGAAATATTGGTCTTATACATATGTCCACTTAATATAGAACTTTTGATACACAAGACCCTTGGTTGCTGGTCATTTTTGTATTCTACAAATCAAGTTTTTCCATGCACTACAAATCAAGTTTTTCCATGCAATATATATTTTTCATGCAATATATATATATATATATATATATATATATATATATATATATATATATATAAAATCCAAAAAATATAAAACCGCACTCCAAGGTCTTGAAATAGTGAAAATAGTGGAAAATTTATTTCAACATTTCAGCACACTGACTCGGGCCGTCTTCAGGACTTCCTATACTATGCTTTAACCAGCACCCATGCAGTTGCTTGTATTGCGAATGCACCACTATAATAGACTCTCTCTCTCTCTCTCTCTCTCTCTCTCTCTCTATACAGATGCAGCCACTTTGGTTTGTCTGTTTGACACAGAATAACTAAACACAGATATCTCATTTATCTCATTTAACACAGAAAACTGCGTCACAACATCCCATCTAATTGAGACTTGTGAGAAAGAATTGAACAGAATTTCAAACAAGCAAGTTTTTAAGAGTTTAGCAGTGCCATGAGAACTGGAACAAGAGTTAGATATAAGGTTCTATAGTAGGGGTTATGAGTATTGTGGTGCTCTGAAGAAGGAGTACAAATTGATATGATACGGAGTTAGTGCAACAGGAATTTTGTTAGTAAAATTAGTTTAAGTTAACATTTACTACAATAAAAATGGCTTTTTAACAATAAGTTCTCACTTAAAATAATGTATTTAATAGTCTTTGTAGTATACTTTCTAGATAAAAGTAAAGTATGTGGTTTTAGGCAACGCCACTCTGCTCTAAACTTACAAATGACCTATTATCAGCTAAACCCAAAAAAACACTTCTCACTAATACTTTTTGATCCTTCAGAAACTTTCGACACTGTGGATAACCCTATCCTCCTCCAGTTCCCCCATGCTTTGCTGGGATTCGATCCAGGGACCTTTGGGTTTCTTGCTCGATACTGTCGGGATCCAGAAGATCTGGCTCAAGCTGAGCCGACATCTCCCAAGGCCTGCGCTCCCACTCCGGCGTTTGTTGCGTTTTCGAGCGCGTGTCCTGATGCGCGCGTGTGTTTGGACGCGGGCGCGCATTTACGTGCGCGCGCGCGTTCCGACGCGGGCGCGCGCTCTGACGCGGGCGCGCATTCACGTGCGCGCGCGCGTTCTGACGCAGGCGCGCGTTCTGACGCCAGCATGCGTCCTGGGGTTAAAAGGTCACTCCGACCTAGGCCCAGTGCGAGGTGATCGTCTTACTGACACTAAGCGTTTGATTATTGAAGTATCCTGATTTTGACTACGGCTTGTTTCTGACTACTCTTCTGATTATCCCTGGATCCTGTATTTGCTCGTCTGACTTCGACCTTGGCTTTGCTGACTACTCTTCTGGATTTCCCTCAACTGGTACCTGCTTATTGATCCTTCCGTGTATGACCTGGCCTGTTCCTGACTTCGCTTCATCTCCTGCAGATAAGTGCTAGCCCTTATTACAAACTGTTATTCCTGTGGGCTCATCTAGCACTCCTGCTATTCCTTATCTGGGAACGCCCTGTCTCAACCCTCAGGGCGTAACTCAGTGGGAAGCGTGGGGGAGGCTCTTACCTTCGGACTCGCCTCGACTCCTGACAGATACCTTAACCATTTGGCCAGGTCATCAGCCTGTATGGTTGCTTACTGTATGTTACCTGGCTCTGAACCTTGTCTTGTCTTGTTCTGCTTTACCTTCCCTTTCTAGTTCTGCTCCGGTCCAGCTTTAAACCTTGATCTCTCCTTGCTTTAACCTTGTCTTGACTTTGCCCTGCCCAGCTTTCCTTGCTGTTCCATATCTTGCTCTGTTCCTCACTCCAAACATGATCTTGCCTAAACTTATTCTTCCTTGTACCTTTTCCTGACTTCATCTTGTACTGACCTTGCCTCGCCTGTTCCTGTTTCTTGCTTCCTGACCCTGCCTTGTACCTTGGACCCCCTTATCTCACTCTGCATCTTGCCCTGCATTTTCCTGTCCTCTCTTGATATCCTGCTCTCCAGTCCTCTCCTGCGATCATGTTCTCCAGTACTCTGCTGCTATCCTGCTCTAGTCTCCTTCTGTACTCTATCCCTAGTTTGATCTGATCTACGCCCACACCATCCTATCCCATCCAGTGTGTTCCTGTTCTCCTCCTGCTCCATTCAGTCTGTTCCTGTCCTGAGTCCTCGTCCTCTTCATTCTGCCTAGTCCAGTACTGATCTTCGCCCTCTCCGTCCTGTTCTGCTCTGCACCTGATCCAGTCTGACTCTTCACCCTCATCAACCTGTTCCTGCTTTCCCTTTACGTGTTCCCTAGGCACATACAGATCCTGCCTCAAGGACTCGCCCTTTCCCCATCAGTCTCCACAGCACCCCCTACCTAATCCTTGACACCCCATTCTCTTGTTCTTTGTGACACTGCCTGGTTTTCATCTTACTTGACAAATTTTCTTCGGGTTCCTTACAATGGAGCATCCTCTTCTCCCCTATCTCTTTTTGTTGGGGTTCTTAAAGGTTCTGCCCTGATCCCCTTATAACTGTAAATCTTTTTTAATTGGCCTTCCCCTCCCAGAGACTGTCACCTCTTCATTCCATAATGAGAACTGCTGCCAGGCTTCTATACCTCAGCAACTGTTCCTCTTCTGCCATGATATTCTGCCAATCCCTGCACTGGCTTCTATTACCTTTCTGAATAAAATCCAAACTAATGACCCTGACTGGATTTGTTGAGTAATCAATGAAAACGTTTCACTACTCATCCGAGCAGCTTCTTCAGTTCAACTGACTGGTGTGGGAAGTTCTCGGCATATAAACTCTTCCACTAATCCAATCACAATGGCACATTGTAACCCTTCAAGAGGTGACATCTGTATAAATTCATGGAGGTGTTGATTCTGTGTAGTTTCTGTGATAGGATTGCAACTCCTAGAAAAGGTGTTACTTGTGAGAGTTGCATGAATGAATGAACAGGCCAACAATGAACAATATGATAGAATGGATTTCATAACTTTCTACAGTAGGTTATGTATTATGTCTGCACAAATATTACCAATAGCATAAAAAAGTAGAGAAAAAATGCACTATTTTAGGAATATGAATATAATTTTGAGGGTATTTAGCACATACAGAACCCTTTATGAACTTTTAAACAAGATGTGAAGCAGAACAATCTTATGCTTGTCTTTACTCCCTAAACTCTGCATTAATGAAGCCAAGGAGAGAAATTATATACAACAAAAAAAAATGCTCTGTCAAAACAAACGTTCACATATCCTCCAGTTCTGGTATTTCCTAGGTTAAGAAAACAATAATACCACAACACGCTAGGGATTTGACTTTGTTTTATATATATTTGTGGAGTTCTGAAAAAAGCTATTTTCAATCTTTTTGCATTCTAAAGACAAATATGGTAGATTTCACTTACATTATTTTGCAAATGTGTGTACTATTTGTTGTGCTATTTTACCGACATACTACAGAGAATGGATAATCACCATATTAACCACGGATGTACCAATCACTGTAGAAATGTCCAATAAACACTCCATACATGGCAGTAAAATTACTGAAAAAATGGCCACTGAACACTTCTTTAATTCCATATATGCTAGTAAATTCATTGCAAAATGGCCAATGAGCACTCAGATAGATGGCACTCAGATAGATGGCCAGTAATATCAGATAGATTGGAAGCACTTGCACAAGCAGAATACCAGCAACAAAGTTTTCTTCTTTTCTTGTGCTCCCATGGCTGCTTGGCAAACTTTTTCTCTGTCTGCCTGCCCCATTGGCCCTATGGTTAAATTGTTCCGCCCGTGTTGGCCTGTGTAGAGGTACACTAAGGGGGTTATTTATCAAAGTCTGAATTATCTCAACATTTTCTGGTACAAACTTCCGATTTATTATTACATTTTCCTGAAAATTTGCTTTGCTGGATAAAATCTGATTTTCAAGTTTTTTTTCTGTCATTTTCAAGAATTTCACTATTTTTCGGAATTTTCACCCAATTCACGAAACCCAGCGCACATCAAAAAATCTTTGGGACTTCTCCCACTGACTTGATGCAACCTCGACAGGTCCGAAATGCCGGATTTTCAGATTCAGACTTTTCCATCCCCAGGAGTTTTTTTTAAAGCCGGATTTTATAAAAAGAAAAAAATGAATTTTTCGTGATTTTTGCATTCGGAGTTTAGTACATAACCCCCTAAGTGGATCCGCTATCTATTTAGTATACCTCCACACAGGCTGACAGAGTGCCTGCAAATGGAGTAAGTACAGGAAAAAGCTCATTCTCTGCCAATCTGCAAAATGCAGGTGGGCAAAAGCAGAGTCTTCTATGTATGCCCTATTTTATGTCATTGTCATGGGCTAATGAGTAGCACTGTGGTCTGAATAGTAGCATAGCAGACAATAAGTGGGAGTATTGCAGCAGCAAAGTATTTCAGGAAGTGATGGGCCCTGGTCTGGATTTTCCAATTGCTGATGCAACTTTTTAGTTTTTAGCACATAGGAATCTGGAAAACCAAACCCAGAATTTCAGAAACCCCCTCCCCAAGAATAGTATTTCTGAGTATCAACACTTTCACATTTATCAAGCTCAAACTATGTAAAACTTTTCACTTTTCATGAATCATTCTTTTATTGTGTCTTTAATGGGTGGGATTGTCTGGGATTTAGTCTCCTAAACAATAACAAATCATGTAGATTCATGGTGGATTAGTGTTTCCAAAATACATGTTATATTAGTCAATCCTTTGGCTCAATCTATGATCATCTCTCATAAGAGTCACTAATATACTGTATTATATGTACGTATAATTATAGAACAAATATACTGTAATTATGGATGCTCCAGTCTAATTAACTCATTTTTGATTAAAGGACATGGCACAACGTTATTATCATTTCTTTGTATAGCACACATGACATACTCTCTCATTAAAGGGATCCTGTCATCGGAAAACATGTTTTTTTCAAAACGCATCAGTAAATAGTGCTGCTCCAGCAGAATTCTGCACTGAAATCCATTTCTCAAAAGATCAAACAGACTCTTTTATATTCAATTTTCAAATCTGAGATGGGGCTAGACATTTTGTCAATTTCCCAGCTGCCCCTGGTCATGTGACTTGTGCCTGCACTTTAGGAGAGAAATGCTTTCTGGCAGGCTGCTGTTTTTCCTTCTCAATGTAACTGCATATGTCTCAGTGGGACATGGCTTTTGTTTGGCTGTTGGGGAGAAAAAGGGAGGGGGTGATATCACTCTAACTTGCTGTACAGCAGTAAAGAGTGATTGAAGTTTATCAGAGCACACGTTACATGACTTGGGGCAGCTGGGAAATTGACAATATATCTAGCCCCATGTCAGATTTCAAAATTGAATATAAAAAAAATCTGTTTGCTCTTTTGAGAAATGGATTTCAGTGCAGAATTCTGCTGGAGCAGCACTATTAACTGATTCATTTTGGAAAAATTTTTTTTTTCCCATGACAGTATCCCTTTAATGTAAATGTGGTTTCTGTGCCATCTACTGTGCAGTGATTGCATCTAGAAGGTGTTACATTATTAGCTGAGAACTGACATAATATTAAAGAATGGTGCAGACATTTTTATTTAAAACACACACTGCTGCTGGCTGCCTTGCACTGAGCGTGCTTGAAATCATTTATTCCATTCTTGACAAAAACATCAAATAGCACAGAAATAAAGACTTCAAAGAGATTGATACATGTGTTGAAAAATTACAGTTTTGGGAATGTCATTCAAATAAATGGCATGCAACAACAATTGAGGTAAAATATTTTGAAATTAAATGGTGAATATGGACACATTCTGCGTCTCATGACACCCAATTTGACTTACAATATACTATGGCAACTTAACGTGTTTGACTCAAACAAACAAAACAAAAATATTTGAAAACATACAAAATACACCAAATAAAAATACAACAAAACCCCCCAGATGACTTATGTTATTTTATGATTACTGATGTCACATAACAACCACTTTTTTAATAATCCCATTAAATTTACATAGATAATATATTACAATATTATAATATTTTCTTGCATTAGAAAATATAGTTTTATATTAAAAGTTTTTTCTTAGCCAGACCTTTCATTTATCCAAATAGAACAACCATGGCCAGAAAGCATTACAGGTACATAAATCTGAGTGACCATTTCCATCTTTCAATAATTCAATAAAAGTTATATATAATCATTATTTGTACATGGTATTATCCTCTGTTGTGAATGGCTGAGTTAGTTAATTATATTCCAGTGTTTTTGTATTCACCTAACTTGTGCAGCTCTCTCATATGTTCTCCCACTAACAAAGTCTCTTACAGGTTTTTCTGACTAATTCAGTCAGTTATTATATCAGCAACCCATTGATTACAACATTTTTCATTTAGAGCTCTTAAATGTTAAGTTGTTGAGAAATTAAAGCTAAACAAAGAATGAGTAAAGAAAGAAAGGCCTGGGACCAGGCCGAAACGTCAGTCTGTAACTTCTACAATAAATCATTTTTTCCTTTAAAGAAGTCCTGAGAGTGCGGACCTTATTGCATTTTGGTATATATATATATATATTACGTTTAGTTACTTTTCCAAATGCGGTTGTTAACTTATATACGTTACTTGTTGTTGCCTCCCTGATAACTTGACAGAGATCTTGCAACAATGATCGGCATTTGTAAAAACAACTTGCGTTAGGTCTGACAGTTTTTTACAAAGCAAGAAAGAGATGATTGTGTCATGCAGTCATGTGTAAAACGTAGAAAATGGATTTTGCAACATTTTGTTCCACTATTTGTTATGATGGTTAACATGCGCACCCAAAGTACATTAAGTTACCTTGCAAGCTTGCAGTTTTACCAAAATATTCAAACTATTAATTTTCCTACATTTGGAATATCCATAATAGACCCTACTACTGCTATATAGTTTTGAATGTTATAATAGAAGCTTAACATTTTTTAGAAAAATGAAAATAATAATTTAAAGCAGGTTCAAAGCATGAAAATTTTCCAGGAGGGGGGGCAAAGAAAAAAACATTTTAGGGCATGGAGGTGCCTGCCATCCATACCCATTTTTTAACTTGCACTTTATTCAGATGCACAAATTAGGGAGCAGCAGTGAATACATTGGGGCCCTGCCCTTACTGCCTGCCAACGACAGGGCTGGTATGGAAATGGATGCTCTGTGCCCTGTCCCTGATTTTTTTTCATCTTCTGTGTTTTTTTGCATTTTGCCAAATGCTCCCTGTGTTCTGCAATGCTGTATTGATTAGGAGCAGGGATGTAACTACAGAGGAAGCAGACCCTGTGTCTGAAGGGGGCCTGGGAGGTATAAAGGCCCCACAAGGCCCTAATTCATTTACTATTTCAATACATATTGGCAAAACATGTCAACCTCTAGACATTTAAGGGGCCTGAAAATATAATGTGGAGCCCAGTAATATCTAGCTACGCCATTGATTAGGAGCCTGCCGAGGGAGGAAAGTAAGTGTCCACTTTTCACCCCCAATGGTGCTCTAACTTGAATGTTTTTAAGACATGCAAGTAAGAGAGCACCAGTAGCTGCAGGCCCACCCTAGGGCTAACCTGCCCCTCTACTGGATTTTTTATCTTCTGTGAAATGTAAAGAGCTGCCAGACCTTGGCATTTCTCAGTATATGAACCCCAGTGACTCCTGCATCCAATCAGATAAACTGTATGTAATGTTTCTGAAAATGATTTGTATTTCGTGCACCCAACTCATTTATAGTGACTGTGCTAATGTCTTCAGAATTCCAGTTCACGTTACAGTGAATGGGTGTAGGCTGTTGATTAATATCAAAAAAGTATGCGTTCCCCCTTCACTGACACAGAGTAAGCAAACCACAGTGTGAAAAATGGGGTTGGCTTTGAAACAAAGGAAAGCTATAGTTACAGATGAATTAAAACTGCTGCCAACAGAAAAACAAATACATTCAGATTTCAGTCAACAGTTGAGAAAAAAATAAATATATTTGCTGATATTTAAGTTTCTGGATTTATACTGTAAAATACATTAAAATATATAAACACAGAAAGTGTCCATATACAGCAGTTTATATTACAGCTTCAATACGTTCCATTTAGAGATATGTAAACACAAAAGCAGAGGCTTTTAAGGTCACGAAAAAATAGTGCTGAATAAATAAACTTATTTGCATTAAATGAGATTAATTTATTACATCTGAATACAAATATGAAATGGTCTGATTTATTTTTCACTGAATCATAGGAAACCTTTAATTTATTTAATTTGTAATTTAGTTCTATATGATAATCAACAAGAGAAGATAGATGGTACAGTATATGGCAAAAAAAAAAGAGTACATGTATGGGAGAGGGATCTGTTATCCAGAATATATGGGAGGTTTTCCAGATAAGGGATCTTTTCATATTTTGGATCACCATGGTACACTCATGTCTACAAAAAAAAACATATGTTGGTTTTGCCTCCAATAATTAATTATACCAAATACAAGGTACTGTTTTATTATTACAGAGAAAAAGGATTTTTTTTAAAAAAAATGAGGTTTGTGGGAGATGACCTTATTCATTAAAGGGGAACTCCAGCTTCCAAACCAAAATTTAATAAAGAGGCCACATAACACAGAAACCCCTAATATACCCATCACAGTTATCGGTTTCTTCAAAAATTATGAATAAATGCCATTTTGTATGCTGAAATCCAGCTGTTTAACAGTTCTTCTCTTTCTGCATCATTTGAAATTCTGGCAGGGAAGGACTAAATACTTATGTTACAAATTGTAACAAATTCTCCACAGCTTACAGACAGCATGCAGGAACTACATAACCCACAATGCATTGCACTGTGATCTTCCGTTCCTTATTTAAATCAAGTGTGCAGGGAATTGTGGGGTTTGGAGGATGCAGGCTGAGGACAAATGGCTGTTGATACAAAGTAACAGTAGTCAGCCAGCTCAGCAAAGTAGTCAGACAGATCAGCAGGAGAGCAGGGGCTAGGTTTAGGGAACTGTTCTAAACCATTAAAACAAATGAAAAGTCTGCCTATTTTTTAACTGATGTAAATTGCAAAGTTGCTTGAACTTATGTTTACTTTACTAAAGATTAAGTTATGTTTGTGTGGAGTTCCCCTTTAACAATTTGATGATTTGTAAATTAAATTACAAAACCAAATAATTAATAAGTCTTCAGGATTCAGAATCCAGATTCAAGTTCATGGTTTCCTGCCGAGTCAGGCCAAGTCAAATCTGCAATTGACTTATACATGACTTCAACAGGTTTTAGCTGGAGTATTTTCAGGTTTGGATTTTTAGAAGCTTTGGAGCATGATAAATCTAGAGAAAAAAATTCCTCTAAAAATTCAAGGTTTCCCCCTTAATATCCCGACAAGAAAAAATTGAGGCTTAATACCTAGACTACCAAATGTGCATAACAAGCATTTAACAATGCTGAGCACAACTTGCCAGTAAATTCCCCTATTCCCCAATCTATTCAAATAATTCTGAAAGCTTGAAACATTCTGCAAGGAGCATATTGTTCTGCACAAGTTAATATTGCCAGAAAACAAAGATACAGCACTTCTTACATACAGTATATTATGTACGAGGTTTTAAAAATAATAAAATATATCACATATACTGCAAAGCCATTTACCACAATGCCTATCCTTATTGAAGCCAATTAGTTTTTTCTTGCACTATCCATTGTATGGCCAATCCTTTGGTTCAATGCCTAGAATCACTTAATGATCAAATCATGGTTCTTTTGTCTGTTTACTTTCAAGTTATATAATGTCGTTTAAAATTCCACCTGTACTCATATAATGTAGTCACCTCTACTTGTTAAAACTGAATTTGGCAAGCCTTCATTAACTGGTTCCTCAGTGGTTCAGAATAAATGGAATTATTTAAAACATCTACTGACGGGCACATTTACTATGGGTTGAATATCGAGGGTTAATTAACCCTCGATATTCGACCATCAAAATTAAATCCTTTGATCGAACGATTGAATCCTTTGAATAGAACGATTCCAAGGATTTTTATTCATTGATCAAAAGATTTTCCTTCGATCACAAATTGCTAGGAAAGCCTATGGGGACCTTCCCCATAGGCTAACATTCATGCTCGGTAGCTTTTAGGAGGCGAAGTAGGTGGTCGAAGTTTTTCTTAAAGAGACAGTACATTGACTATCGAATGGTCGAATAGTCGAACGTTTTTTAGTTTGAATCGTTCGAATCAAAGTCGTAGTCTAAGGTCAAAGAAGCAAATTTGATGGTCGAAGTAGCCAAAAAAAACTTCGCAATTCGAAGTATTTTTCATTCTAATCCTTCACTCGAGCTAAGTAAATGTGCCCCTAAGTGTTTTCATCAGCCAATTTATGACAGTAACAATGATCCCACAACCTTCTGAGTCATATTTTTTACTATACATAAATTTAAAAATAATTTCAGATGACAAATTGAATACATAAAAGGCATGCATTTCTTACTAATCTCAGTGCTAACCTTTCTATTTGTCTTGCTTTGTCTTCCTTGGTTTCTAACCAAGCATTTTAAGTATTTTAAAACATTCAATTTTCCCTCTGTGTTGAAGACTATAAAAAGATTGTAACTGCAATATCAGCAGTAGTGATGGGCGAATTTATACGCCAGGCGTTAATTCGCGGTGAATTCCAGTGATTCACCACTGGTGAATAAATTTGCAAAACTGCCATGAAAACTCGCTGTTTCACGAATTTCGCAAATTTTACGTTGAAGCGAAACAGGACAAATTCGCCCTCACTAATCAGCAGAGGTGCTTATTCTGCTAGAGCTTGCGCTTCTGAAAAGTACGGTCTTTGTTACGTCTGTATACAAGGCTGCTCCTGCGCTGAGGAAAGGTGATAACCTTGCCATAGGCAGCAGTGAGCATCCAGTTACCAGGGGCAGCAAAAAGATGCCTCTGGTAACTTTTAGGTAGAGCAATAGTGCTCTCTGTACTAGCAATGTGGCCCCCCTTTGACCTTATTTTCCACCAAAGGAGCAGAAAAGAAGGGAGGCAGCATCAGCAGAAATGACACCGTCTTAATACAATATCAATGCAACATAATCTAAAGTTGTAATCATGATTCCCCAAGAGCTCACCCATATCAGTGTTGAAACATTATTAGTTGGTTCCTCAACTAGACAAAATAATAAGTCAAATTCTATAAATGCAAAAATGTGTTTTTTTTTGCTGGTTTGGTAATACATCTGAATATTCTCCATGATAACTGAAATTACCCCTAATTACTTTTAAACACATAAAATTGTATAATTGGGATCTTCTTAGCAGCTGAAGTGTGTATAAACCCGCACTCATACCCTGCCTCCACAATATAGTCTGTAGCCTTTATATATTCTTGTTTTTTCCCACAATAATGTCATCACTCAGCTTCACTGTAGCTATGTAAATGCTTGAAATGATGAGAAATTGTGATCTTGAATTACATTTTCTTTGCCCTAACTAAAATAAAATGTAATTGTCCATGCCAATGTTCCAGGGAGTAATATTTGGGTTACAGGTCAAGCAGCTAACAAGAAGCGGCTCCAGTGAATTATAAGGTTCAACTCCAACTGTTACATGAATGTTTTTCCTACCAAGAGATAGACCTAGAGATGTGATGTAAGTTATACACTAGTTTGTATTGCCATTAGTGATGAGTGAATCAGTCCTGTTTTTCTGAAAAAATCGTGAAGCAGCAAAAAATTTGCAAAATGCATTCAATAGTCAATAATCAATAGGCGTAAAAAAAATTTGAGCACCATTTTTTATTACGAGCCACAATTTTTATGGAAGTAACTATTTTTTTTTCACTGCATTGAAGTCAATTGGTGTTTTTCTCATGACAATTTTCGTAGTAGAAGGTCGTAGTAGAAGGTCGAAGTAGCCCATTCGATGGTCGAAGTAGCCAAAAAACATTCAAAATTCGAACTATTTTTCCTCTATTCCTTCACTCTAACTAAGTAAATGGGCCCCCAAGACTACTGTGAAGGTGGAAAACAGGACAGGAGAAAGAACTTGGTCCTCACATATGTAGCTGGGGTATTGGAAAAACTTAGAAGGATCTGTTTAAACCCAGCAACACACTGAGGCAGTAACTAGTTCACCCAAAAGACCCAACCCAAAGCACAAGAAGAGTAACATTGTGTATGCAGTGCAGTGAGGAATGCTCTGTTTTGTATGTGGGGAAAACCAAACAACAGTTACACCAGCGTATGGCGCATCACAGAAGACCCAGCTCATCTGGTCAGGACTCAGCCGTGTACCTACATCTAATAGAAAGAGGACACACCTTTGAAGACTGCCAAGTCCAGATTCTAGACAGAGAGAGCGACTGGTTCAAAAGAGGTGTTAAAGAAGCCATATATGTAAAAACTGAAAAAACCAAAGTTTGAATAGAGATGGGGGGGGTGTGCAACATCAATTGTCACCACATACAATGCTGTTTTGTCACCTCTCTCTGGAAGGTTTAATAACACATCAAAGCTCAAATCTTGCTAATACAATCAACACCTGATTTAATGACATCATTGTAAATTATGATAAACAGATTATGCTGATTGGAGCAACATTCCAGAGGATATATTCTCGAAGGAAGATTTACAAATTATTCTGAATTGGGAAAGCCGGTTGGATGGCTGGTCATCTTCAAGTAAAAAACACAGCAAGTCCAGTTGATTTGACTTATTTCTATAGATATAGATATAGATATAGATATAAAGTCAGCGAAATTTTCTCGCATTCACTAATTGCAACGAATTGAATTAGGTACAATAGCACATTCTTTATCACAGGTAAACACATATTTTCATCATTGCACAGTTAGCCCCTTGAATTGAATCGAGCCAATTATCTGCTCAATAGCTAAATTCTTTGTCCACTACATAATATATATATATATATATATATATATATATATATATATATATATATATATCTATCTATATATATATATATATATATATATATATAAAATATGTTATTTATTTGTATTTAATATTTAGCTTTCTTGCTTTGATTGACATCCAAGCTGATTAGAACAACAATTTGTATAAAGCCACCTATTATTACAAAGGACAGAACTAACCATATTTGCTGGAATTCATGCTTGTCTGATAAAATTAATTCAACCTTGACTTACAAGAAAATAAACATTAAAACAAAGTGCAACAAAGAGCTAAATACATTGGTTTAACAATGAAAAAGCAAGAAATAAGTTTAATTATTTGTAAAATCAAGATGAGTCACATTAACTTTAATACCTGCATTTTGTCCTTACATGGGGTTAAACTGATAATGTTAATTTTTAAAGGGATTTTATTTATTGTAAATCATTAAATCTAACACTATACCTTCCCCAGGAACTAGATACTTACCTGTTTTGGACTGCTGATATTTCTTACTGAATAAGTAAGGTGTAATGCATGGGTTGGTTAACAGACCCCATAAACTAGGCTTGTAAATTAACTAATACTGTATGAATTCAAATTTACTTAAATTGTGTTTCTGATAAGTGACTTTTCTTTACAGCCACACACCATTAAGCATGACATTCCACTTATTCTTCATGGGCTCTTTCCTAAATATACGCAAGCTTGTCATTATATTTTAAGATTATTGTTGATTCAGTCATGTTTCAGTCTTGCCCTGTCTGGTCTCATTATAATCTGGTGTCCTTTTGCTATTTAGCCTAGCCTATTATTCTGGAGTACAGTTTGCCAAATCATTTTAGCTCACCTACTGTGGTTTATCAAATGTTGGCTTGTTCTTTGACTTTGGCTGTGTTTTGTCTTCCAATTTGGTAAGGCTTTGGCAGTTTTCATCATGGTTTGTCTGGGTTCTGTTTATATGTATTTTTTCCTGCTTACCTGCACTGGTCTTGTTCATATTTTCTTTGTCCATCTCCTTATTTACTTCAGTCGCCTTCCGCTCCTCCTTATTGTTTGGATCCCTATTTAGCTTCATGGAAATCTCATAATTGGATATGACCAAGTCCTGGTTGCAGGTGAGTACAGGCGGTTATTTTCAAAGTGCAAAATAGCAGGTATAGGCATTTGTGAGTACCAACACCAGATTCTGCACATTAGTCTGCACTTTTTGAAAGAGAGCCAAAAAAATCCCTTTCTTCTTATCTCTAGAGGTTTTTGCCTTTAATGCAAAAAATCCTGATCAGATGATCAGATGTTTTGCATGAACTCTTTCTGCAACTTGGAGCACATATTATGGTGACTCCACGAGTCTGTATATTTCTTTGTAAGTGTAGGAACAAAGTGAGGTAATATATCATGTAGCTTAAATTGTCCACCTGTGTTTGAAAAAATGTGCATGCAAAACCAATGAAAGTGAAGACCTGGGCAACTAACTTTTGTTGCAGAAATACAATAGCTAAGATCACACCAAAGTACCTTTGATGGAGCCAAATTTTTAGGAAAGGTCTGAATATACTGTATCCTCCTTTAGCATTGTAAAGGTATTTTGATTGCTTGTATTCATATGAATCAAATATATATCCAACTGTATACGACTGGTTTGTGGCATGATAAAACTGATTTGTGAGTGATTATAAAATAGAAATATTTTTTGTAATGAATTCAATTTATACAGTGCTTTAGTTTTATCCTGTCTAAGGCAAGTTATTATACTGTTTGGAGGGAAGTTCTAATTCTGAATAAATAATTATCTACTAACCTTTCATCTTTTTGTTCATTGTTAAAGGCAAAATGTTTTTCAAGCAATGAAAAAATAAGCACATTTTAGTCTGGATTATTTTTATGCTTTGTCTTTTTCCCATGTACCAGATAATCATCTGGAATCATTCACATGTTTATGAGGATGTGCATCTGTTCTAGGGCATACAGTAAGATGAAGAAATATTCACAAATGCACTCAAAAATCTTTAATTACTTTGCCCTGAACTTGATGAAAACATTTTATTCACTTTCATTCTGATGTAATTTACCAATAGATACACATGTTTCATAAATTTTAGCGTGTGTCCAAGAACAACACACACTTTATATTAGGCCCACGTACAATACAAACAAATGTTCTATTGTTTTTTTTTTATGGTGTTGTAATAAAAGATACTAAATATACTCTAAGGGGGTTACTTATCAAAGTACGAATTTATCTTAATATTTTCTGCTACAAACTCCGATCAAATCCACTCAGGTTTTTTATGCTTGTTTATTATTACATTTTACGAAAATTTGCTTTGCGGGAAAAAATCTGATTTTCAAGATTTTTTCGGATTTTTCATCCGATTTGTAAGATTTTTTCGGATTTTTCACCTGAAAATTCAGATGTGTTATGCTTTTTGCTCGAAAACTCTGAAAACTTCGGGGTATTGCACGAAACCCAGCGCATATTAAAAAATCATTGGGACTTCTTCCATTGACATATGCAACCTCGACAGGTCTGAGGTGCCAGATTTTCAGATTCTGACTTTTACATCCTCGGGTTTAAAATTCCTGATTTTTTAAAAGTCCGATTTTATTACGGGATTTTTGCATTCGGAGTTTAGTAAATAACCCCCTAAGTCTAGTAACCCATAGCAACAAATCTGGTATTTATTTTCTTAAAAAAAGAAATATAACCCATTGATTGCTCTGGATTACTAGCACTTGAGAATGCTTTATTTCTTTCAACAATGTTGGCAATATCACTGTGTGTGAGGAGAACTACCATTCATATGTTATACACATACACATAATTATACACCCACAGCAAGGTCGTCATCTGGGGGGACAGGGAGTACAGACATACTTTAAGGGGGATTAGCGGGCCCCCCTTGAGTCGCGAAGCAGCACCAAAAGCCATCAAATGGAGCTAGAAGTCAAAAGGAGCTGAAAGTCAACGACTGTAGCCAAAGATAATGAATGGAGCCGAAGAAAAGGAGAACGAAGTAGACCTTTAAAGGAAACTTCCACTAAACACGAATGGTCTTTTAAAAAAAAAAAAAAAACCCTGGTCTCCAATGTTTTTTTTTTTTTACTTTTATGGGGGACCTGGCCACCAAAGTTGTATGATGAACTCCATACTCCCTACTGTCCCATTTTTCGCGATTTTGACAGCTCAACCTGCAGTTACCCAAATGTCCCAATCTCCTGATCTCTTTAATCTCCTGCACTGAACAGCCACTGCACTGAATTATTAATTAAATAAGAGGCTTTTGACAGAGAGCCCAGAATTGCAGGTGCACTTGATACATTTGTAACAATTTAGGATGAGCAAAGAAACAATTGGAATTATTTAAGATAAGCAAGTCTATTGGGGAAACTGTGACTTGCATCTTAAAGGGCAATTCACTTTCAATTGCAAAACTGTAATAACACATAAAACCTAAACCTAAAAACCACACAAATGTGTTCAAACTTTCCATAACCTGCCAAATTGTGTAAAATGAACATGGTTATTAGGGAGTGTGGCCATAAAATAGGCATGGTCAAAAAATTTCTGCCATGCGTGGAAAATCTTTTTGTCCCTCTTTCTATTTTCAAAATGTTGGGAGGTATGTTATTATCAGTATGTGGCAGAAATCGATGTAATGGAGATAATAAACAATGTTTTGCTTGAGTTAGCTTGAGAATTGTCAGTTTAATAAAAACAATACTGGAGCAAATTAATGATTAAAATTTACATACAATTCTCAATTTAATCCAGTCTTTTCTTGATTGACGGGGTTCTGTGAATTCAACAGCATATCCAAAAAAGGAATTCCAATAAATGATATGGTGAAGCATTCATTTTCTTTTAGGAAAGCTTAATCAATGTTTAGGTCAAAATTCCTAACCTTGAATATTCCCTCTCAGCTAAATTTCAATACTGGAGCAAATTAATGATTAAAATTTACATAAAATTCTCAATTTAATCCAGTCTTTTCTTGATTGAAAAAACAATACTGGAGCAAATTAATGATTAAAATTTACATAAAATTCTCAATTTAATCCAGTCTTTTCTTGATTGACGGGGTTCTGTGTATTCAACAGCATATCCAAAAAAGGAATTCCAATAAATGATATGGTGAAAACAATACTGGAGCAAATTAATGATTAAAATTTACATAAAATTCTCAATTTAATCCATTCTTTTCTTGATTGATGGGGTTCTGTGTATTCAACAGCATATCCAAAAAAGGAATTCCAATAAATGATATGGTGAAGCATTCATTTTCTTTTAGGAAAGCATAATCAATGTTTAGGTCAAAATTCCTAACCTTGAATATTCCCTCTCAGCTAAATTTCATCCAGATGTCAGACTAAACATAATCAGTGCCAATATACACAAATGCCTTGTGGATTCCACTAAAACATTTAGATACTTAAGGTGAGAAATTCTTCAGCAGCAATTATTGTAAGGTATTACATTAGCAAAATTCTTCTGTATGGTTTGCATGGTATGGTCAGACCTCCCAATCCCCCATAGCAAAATAGATGGTGTATTTTGAAAATGTTAAAGGAAATTGTTCTTTTCATTTAATGTCAATATAAATGATTTGGTTAATATACATTTTTAGGGTCTGGATGGCAAAATAAATGTATAGTAAAACTGCTGCTATGTGTGATATTTGCTCTACTCAGCTGGATGAGCTGTTCATTAAACCAAGATAATATCTTTAATGCAAACTTATAGAACTTGCAGTTGAATGCTTGCAGAAATGATGAAATGTGGATATGTTCATATTTATGTATGGCTGTGTGTCTATGGGGGCAACCTACTATTTCTTTAAGTCAATTTTCTTCATCTCAGAATATGAATGAGACTCTCTGGGTTTATCTACAGAAAAACAGACCAGTTTCAGCTTCAGTTAGACTTTTTTTTTTCTTACTGTAATATCTAGCTATCTGGTATTTACAGTTGTTTATTCAGATAACACTCTGGAATGACACATTCCACCAGTGTTGTGAATGGGGTAATTTTTAGCAAGAATCTTTGAATCATTCTACAAGGATTTACGGTAACTGTAAAATCATTAACTTATTAATTATAGTAAATAAAATATATTATAAGAGAAAATATAAAGGGGCTAATTTATCAAAGGTCGAATTTACTATTTTTTACCTCGAATAACCTTGACATTTTAATAGTATCTTATTTAAAAAAAAACTCAATTATTCTCTCTTATGCATTTTAGCCAGAAACAAAAGATTCCATTTATGATTCTCTCTACGGACGCCGAAAAGGCGTTCGATAGAGTGGACTGGTCCTTCCTGGCAGATTCCCTACGGACGATAGGGATAGGTCCCTGAATATGTCATGGTTACTGCCACTCTACACTCTCCAACCCCTTTTTAATTCGTAATGGGACCCGTCAAGGATGCCCTCTTTCGCCCCTCTTGTTTGCTTTATCAATTGAAAGCTTCTTAAACCAAATTAGGGCAAACCCCTATATTTCAGGACTAGCTGTGAAAGACACCACCCATAAAATTGCTGCATATGCAGATGATCTTTTATTTTTCCTACGCAATCCATGTATATCTTTACCTAATTTATTGAGGGAATTTGACCGGTTTACTAAACTTAGCAATTTTAAAATAAACTTGACCAAATCTAAGGCGTTAAACATCTCCTTGCCCAAACAAGAATACTACGATCTTATGTCAAATTTCCCCTTTAAATACACCCAAACACATATTACTTACCTGGGATTGGCAATATTCTCTTCTATTGCTCATACTGTGAAAACGAACTATGAGACATTGTTAGATAAGGTGAGACTGGATTTGAAGGCCTGGGAAAAGCCCTCATTATCATGGTTTGGCAGGATAAATGTGACTAAAATGAACATATTGCTGAGATTTTTATACTTATTCCAGACCATCCCTTACCCACCCCCCAATCACATCCTACGGATATTGAAAAGCCTGATTATCAACTATATCTGGAATCGTAAAAATCACAGAATTGCTGCTTATAAACTGTCGGCTCTAAAGCGGAACGGAGACGTTGGACTTCCAGATTGGGAAGCATATTTAAAAGCTGCACAAGTTAATAAGTGTTTTGATTGGGCCTTCCACCACACTAGTAAACTTTGGGTAGGTATAGAACAAGAATCATCACTGACTCCACTGATGGCTTTACCTTGGTTGACATCAACTGAGAGACGCATAACTGACAAAATTGACTCTAAGCTACTTTACACCCTTCAAATTTGGGATAAATTAGTCATGACAGGGAAATGGATACATACACCCTCAAGATACACACCTATTTTCGGCAACCCTACTTTCCCCCCGGGATTAAATCCACGCCCTTATGTTGGATGGAACTTGAGGAGACATTTGGGAATTCAATCTCTTCTTTTCGGCACCACAGTCCCACAATGGGAAGTTCTATTTCCTAATGTCCCCCCATCTCCTATGGATATATTTCGGGTAGAGCAGGTGAGACATTTTATATTATCCCGACGCTTGCATTTAACGACTACTGAACCTCCTACACAGGTAGAAATTCTTTGGGAATCAAAAGATATTCCACATAGAACGATCTCCTACCTATATCAATGCATCCTAAGTGTTAAAGACCTGCCGAGAGGTATCTTTAAGATGAAATGGGAGGCGGAGCTGGGAGTACGACTGGAGGAGAGGGATTGGGATAAGATTGTTCATTTAGCGCACTCAACTTCGACCTGCTGCAAAATTCAGGAACTCAATTATAAGTTGTTATGTCAATGGTACAGGACTCCAGCTAAATTGGCCAAGATATAGCGCACACTTTCACCTTCGTGTTGGAGATGCGATGAGGGAGTCGGGACTCTGTCTCACATCTTCTGGGGATGCCCGGGTCTGACAAACTGTTTATCTCAGATAAGAGATGTCATTAAAGAACTCACGGATGTGGACATTCCTAATGAACCCCTGGAGATACTTCTCCACCACACTTCCACTTCAATTAGGGCTTATCGCAAATCTCTGGTACCAATTTTGTTAGATACGGCTAAACTACTTCCCATAAACTGGACACAACGTACTCACCCCATGCTGCGGGATTGGTTACGGAAGATTTCTGAGATTGAAAGGTTTGAAGGATACAAAGCATCATCCACACAAGACATAGAGAAATATAATCAGAAATGGTTTTATTGGGTACAGTTTAAAAATTTGGCTAAATATGAATTGTTGACGCAGACTTAGGCAGCCTCGACTTTGGTAGTGTATTTGGAGATGGGATGTGTTTCCTGATTTGGCCTGTCACTCGTAGGGAAGCAGTAGTACTGGGATTTCGGTTCAGATTGATTTCCAAGCATTAGCTTTATGTTGATATTGGCGGTTCTTATTACACTCGGGGATGTAATGTTGCTCCCTCGATGTTACTGTGATATATATGATGTCTGACCAAATGGATACCTTATTCTTTTCTTTTACTCCCCGGAGTGTATTACCCCCTTTTCTTCTTTCTATAACCCTTTTGAAATTTCTAATAAATCAGAATTTAAAAAAAAAAAAAAAAAACTCAAACGAATATTAAGGACCAAAAAACTTGAATCAAATTCAAATTGAAATCGACTAAACTTGAATCAAGTTTTTCTTCTAAAAAAAACTTGAATATCAGGAAGGCTATTAACATCTTCAAATGGGTCACTGGACCTCTGCCATTGGCTTCAACATGAAATCAGCAGGTTTTAAGTGGCAAATAGTCAAATTCGAGTTGTTCCTAGTTGGATTATTCCAAAGCTTTAACCAAAAATCCAACTTGAAAATTCAAATTTGAATTTACAATTTGAACCTTATTAAATCTTCTCCAAAGTATTAATTTCTTTTGGATTTTCCTTAGTTTTTAAGTAAGTTATTACACTGGTGCTCAGCAGCTATTTTATTTGGTGTATATCAAGTCCAAATGCTTCCAAACCAATGACATCTCTGCATATTTCATACTTAATGCACAGAGCTCAGACAAGTAAAGAAAGCAATTTGTCAACAGTATGATTGACAAACCCATAGAATATGCTCTAGGAAATAAAGTACACATTAATGGTAGGATTTTGTTACAGAAAAATATATCTGTCATTTTGCCAGGCTAATAAATCAAGGTAACGTTACATGCAAGTCAAATCAATAATCCCATACTACTGTATTTGTAGCAAATGCTCAGCTGATATGAATATAACATATAACACCTGATTTTGCCAGAAGAACAGGTATCATCTGGTTTCATTCCCACTCCACCACACCTTCCACTATATAAATGTGCTTCTAGTTTTAGTAGTGTGATTACATGTTGGTATGTAGACATTTTGAGCTATTGCTTTCTTTAGGTCATATTACTTAATTTAATTGCATTACAGTTTGACTTGTTTGATCTATCTATTGTTAGGAGTACAAAAATATTTCTCTGTGTACTATAATTGTATAGTTATATTTTAATTTAATGTTATATTTCTATGTATTTTTTATTACTTATCCTGTTTCTTTACTTCCTTCCTGTTGAGGCTTTACTAGGCTTTTACTAGGATAAATTGGGTCATAGCAACCAGATAGCCACTAGTATTCCAAACTGAAGAGTTGCTGAACAAAGAGTTATATAATTTAAACACCACAAAAATAAAACTATAAATAAAACAGTTCGAATAGCCTTAATAATGTTTGATAGTAGTATGTGAAATTGTTATTATTAATGTTATTGTAACTCATGCATAAAGGAACCATGGCTTGGCTGGAATTCACCCTTAAATCCAAAACTAGTAAATATAATTCACAAAAGGCACACAAAACTTCTAAAACAACACATTTTAGTACATATCTAGGCCTTCCCACACCAATTTTAATAACTGTTTAACAACATTTTAGTCAAGCCAGAGATAAATGAGAATTTATAAATGAGCAGAGGTGATTCTGTGACATAAATCAACTCTCTCTAAACTGGAGAAAATATCAAAATACAGTATAATCATACCATTAAAACTTCTACCAATAAACAACTCATCTATATCTAAGCTATAGACAAAAAAAACTTAACAAAGGGCGAAAAAATCTGAAAATCTCTAAAAATTTTAGTTTTTTTTTTTGGATAATTACAGTGTAAAAAAACTCAAAACCCCTATAAGTCTTAATTGGGCAGCTCCCAATGACTACTATATGACCTTGACCTTGACTTAAATGAACAGTAACACAACGGAATGACAATATGCTATGCTGTTACAATGTATGTGTTTGCTTCAGAAAACCTTCAATAGTGTATATAAAAAAGTTGATGTAGAGCCATGGGGTTGGCCATTCAAAGCTAAAAAAAAGGAGAAAAGGCATATAATACACAGCAGATAACAGATAAGCTGTATAGTATACAATGACATTTTTCAGAACATATCTGTAATCCACTAAGTATCCTGTGCTTAAATCGTCATTCCTTTAAAACACTTTAATTTTTTGGTGTTACTGTTTCTAATAAATCTTGAATTTACAGTTTTAGAGAAATAAAGTAAAACCCCCACACATTTTTAAAGAAGAAAGTGAAAAAAAGGAAGCAGCATGTTAGTAAATAGGCCCCTTAGTCTAATACTGTATATCTGCAAACCATGAGTATATTGAGACTCTTCACTTGTTCATATTTTATGCAATGGTATAACTATATTTGTAGGTCACATAGTGATGAGTTTATGCACTAAAATTTAAAGGAATAAAATGTTTTACAAAATAAGAGATGCATACTAAAATCTACAGATGCATTTTTCCACCTATAAGAATGCATGTTTTAATGAACACTATATTAGTATTATAAAACAATAAACTTGCCTGATTACTTTTATTTTTATGTCATTTTCTCATAGGTTCTGGCCAAGATACTACATTTTATTATCACAAGGCATAACACAGGCAGGGGTTTAACTTGGAATATGTGAACTGAAACAACAACAACTTTGTATTGTATCCCAGATAACTAAGCTCTTTCTTTTGTGTTATTTTAAACATGGGGCAGAAGCCAGAGATATGGAAAAACGTCATCTCCCTCTAAAGGAAATTACTGAACTGTTATGGAAATCCAAGTCTTGTGGCAATGTGAAATTAGCTATAGACTATTTGATTAGATGTTCGAATTAAAACATATGTTTACCATTATGTTCTTACTAGTAAAAGATTAATAAACGAATTCCAAAGTTATGGAAACCTTACCAGTAGATTAACATGGTGAATGCCAGTAATTAGATTAGACTACATAATGAATGATATATTCAAATTCTGAATGTGTAATATAGTTGTAGTCTAACACATACTAAACCTGGCATAATGATACAAGAGTTGCTTCATGAACCATGGCAAACATAGAAGAATTTCAGAATAATTACATTTGATATCATGAGAAAAAAATATATAGAATATTCAGTATACAAAGCGTAGTACACATTTAAGGCCTGAAATATGATTTAATAAATAACCATCTTAATGATGTCTTTTTTTAAAAGTAACATTAAGAAGTATTGTCTAAAATGAGTGCACATTAGTAGCTCAATTTTCCAGTGTCTTCATGATAGGAGATCAAGGAGAAGATGAAGAATGAACCAAGTCAGGGTTACAAACTTCAGTGTCAGTCTAAGCATTGTTGACGATAACTTCTGCCATGGAGTACATAAAGTTTATACTGATTTCCCATTTAAGTGTATTTGTTCAAAAACATAAAACCTTTTAATTACACATTTGGATATACTTTGCCAATCAAATTATTTATAATAAAATAGCCATGTCATCTCTGTGGCCAGTTTTTTAACAAACACTTAGATAATTAATATCGACAATTTTAAATTAATTATTCATCAATAAAAAAAAAACACAAACTGAAGTGAAATAAATAATAAATGAAATTCATTATCAATACTATTAAAACATAAACAAGTTGTGTGGTAAATGTCTAAATAACCACTGGATGGGTACTTGTGTGAGAGAAGCTTGCAGAGTTTAGAAACAGTCCTTTATGAAGAGTGCCGGTTGTAGTACAGAAATTATAAAACTTCTCCACAAGGCAGTATATAGCACGCTCCCCTATTCTATGTCTTTGTGATGCCGTTTGGGTACTATAAATATAAGGAATTAGGACATTAATACCCCCAATAAAAAGATTATATTATTTCTCCTTGACTAATAATTGCAGCAGTTTTTATCATTAAACCCCCATTTGTGATCCATAACATTTTATTTTAGTCTCTCAAAAATCTATTTTACATTGGTGTAAAATGAATTAAATATAAAATGCATTACCTTATTTAAAAACTTCTGAACTCATACATGTTTTATTTTAAAAATGGCAAGACTAATTTTCTTAATTAACCACAAGAAACTGTGACAAAACCAAAAGCTTTCCAAAGCTTGACATATACTCTCATCTGGCTAAATCCAGTAATCTCTGCACTTAATCTTGAATCTTCAAGTAAAGTTCTCTGGGTAATATAAACTGTCCCACTCCCTTACTATCCAGATGAAACTCTAAATACGTATTTCTTGCGTGTGGATTCATTTAAGCTAGATTCCCTAGAGCTGCACTCAGTGATTTACTAGGTGAATGACCTAATGGAAGTCTAGATTAGAAATGGCTCACTTGTAAATGTTCTGATGTACTTTAGCTAAAATCATTGATGTAGAAATGCATTGTCAGATATTGTCAGATATGAAGCTCTTTTAATGCTATTTTTCCAAAAGACATACTAGTTAATCAGTGTCTGGGACAAAATAGTCAGTTTATCCTTTGTATGAGTTGCAGTCATTTAAGGATTCATGGCCATTTGCGATTTAGTTAGTGCCCCCAGCCAACCACAGGATAGCTTAACCTAAATCATCGTGCAGAAACATTGGTCTCTTCTACATGCTTGAATATTGTGTTTTCATGAGATATTATTAGATCAGGTTTAACAAGACAAAATTTTGTAATCTGCTGAATATTAAAGTAAAACAGAAAATACCTGTGAATCCTAGAGGACTGGAACACGTTGTCATAAGTGATAAAAAGTTGTGAATTAAGAATGTATGCCTCTCTGATTGCAAACAAATCAATATCAGTTTACTTGTAATTATAGAAGCTACAGTACAGCCTAGTTAATCAGTCAGTTGTATCTGTACCCCTGGCAATGCTTTTGGCAGTACTAAAAGAGAGTGTATGTTCGGAACATTTTTGCAGTAAGTGCCAATGTGCCCCACCATCTTTGGACATTTCACGCACAGTGCGCTACAGCCATCTTGGAGATGATTCCCGAATTTTTCGGCAAATCGAAACGGGACAAATTCGCCAATCGCTGCTCAGGAGCACAAAAACTCATAGTAATATAGTAAGTTACGTTGAAAAAAGACTCACATCCATCAAATTCAACCTTTAAACCCTATAACCTGCCTAACTGCTAGTGGATCCCAGGGCCAGATTTACATAGAGGGCAACCCTAGGCCCACTGTCATTCGTCGCCCCTGTCCCCTCCCATTTATTCGTGCAAATTTTCATCATCAATGGGGAAATTTAAAAAATGATTGTATCTCCTGTGCATCCCCAGTGTTTTTGAACCAATATGGGTGTGGTTGGGCAGCATGCCTCCCCCTAAAATCCTGCCGCCCTAGGCCCGGGCCTATGTGGCCTTTCCACAAATCCAGTCCTGGTGGATCCTAAAGAAGCCTCTCCAATTTACCTCACGGGGGAAATGCCTTCCTGGCTCTGTCAAGGCCGCCGGGAGCATGAAGAAACGTGTCTGCTCCCGGCGGCGAAGAATCCACAATGGCGGCGCCTAGTCGGCCCACGTGGACGCTGGGACGCCAGCGCCGCAACGCTGACCCATGCGTAAAACACGCATGCGCAAACACGCCGGTGCAAGCATGCCGGCGTAAGGACGCCAGTGACGTCACCATGGCGCCAGATTCAACTATAAAAGGGCACCCAGGACACCAGAAGGGGCCCAAGAATAGGTTTTGCTACCCTGAACCTGGGTTCCTGGGTTCCTGATTCCTGACTCCTGAATCCTGATTCCTGCTCCTGCCTTGGTTTTGACGCCCTGCCTGGACTCTTGACATTTGATCCTGATCTGCCTACCATTGAACTCTTGCCTGGACTTTGACCTTGTATCTTGCTTAACCCTTTGGATACCGCGACCTTGCACCCTCAAGAGGGCTTCCTCCTTGATCCTGACTAACTCCCTGGAGGGAACTCCCGGCTCCCTGACAGGCTCCAAGATGGCAATCAGACTCGTCTCTGCATCAACTTCTACTTTGAGCTATCTTCCATAACCTTGTATTCCCTCACTTGCTAAAAAGCCATTAAAGGTAGTTTCTAAGTACAAAATGGATATTAACTACAGGAAGATGAGAAATTGCAATTGCAAGAGAGCAGAGACAAGACACCAGAGTATCTCTTTGCTCTTTTGTACCATATAGAGGGACCAAAAACTTACAGAATTAGTAAATGATTATACTTTAAGGTGGATTAGGGCGGTTTCCCATACTAACCAATTAGAATAAAGTATTTTAGCTTTCATTACATCAGGTATGGATTGACCATTTACCTAGTCCTGTCTAGGAGCGTACCCTTGAGCAAAAGGCTTATTCAAAAAGATTTATCTGCCAACCCAATTATTAAATGACAAAGAGGTAATTGGTGAGGGGCTGGGTGGTCAACACATGAAGGAAACTAAACCAATTAGTGGGTGGGCAATTAGAACTTGTAACATCATTGTTGGTTTCTGATACTATACATGTAAATCTCTTGGGGGCAGATATATTATCACAAATACATGCATCTATAGAATTCACTGAAGATGGAGTGCACCTCACAAGCCCCCTAGCTGATAATGTTCTTAATGATGTTGCTGCTGTTTTGTTAAAGACAGTTTCCCCCTGTGCATATAAAACTAAAAAGGGAGCCGTATTGCCCAAATTACCTCAATATCCTCTAAGTGCACTGCAAATTGAAGGAATAAAATAGCAAATTGAGGAATATGTTCAATAAGTTGCATATAAGTTGGAATGCTTATAAAAATGAGGTCACAAATTAATTGTTCACTGTTTCCCATACGTAAACGTACAGCACAAGGACAACCCCCAACTTACAGAATGGTATATGACTTCAGAGCATTAAATACAATCATTGATGATGAAGCACCAAATACATGTAATTACTAAGTCAAATACCACCCTCTGCTGGTTGGTTCTCTGCAATTGAGTTGTGTAATGCCTACTTTTCTGTTAACAGCTATTACCTGTTTGCTTTTACATTCCAAGGGGTTCAAAGATGCTTCACTTGGCTTCCACAAGGAGCAGTTGATTCACCAAACTGTTGAATGGCTGAGTCCCAAAGCATGAGAAAACAACCTTGTTACAGTATGTGGATGACTTGCTCCTATGTTGAGAAACAGAAACCTAGTGTAAGGATGAAACAGTAGGACTTCTATGTGTACCCTATTGTTGAGCCCTATGCAGGTGCCTCGTATGCCTACCCCTAGTTCCAGCCCTGGCTACAGGGTTCCCTGTACAGTGATACAGTGGCCTGTATCAATAGACACAATGTGGTTGCAGATAAAGAATCATGCACAGCTGTCATTTTGATGCTGTTCACTAGAAAATGCAAACATTAAGACCAAAGATGTGTTGTGTCTGACTGCATATCTTCCCCGGTGGACACAATGAAGCTGGCATTATGGGAAGATACACTGCATTGTGGATAAAAAAATCTTGTCAACTAGCCCCTGATATTGCACTTTGCACTTGGACTCATAAATGAGCCCTAATGTTTTTCACCATACCTACCAGGACAGATTTCTGAGATCATGGGAAACTGCTATACACTGAAAATATGAACTTGTACAATACTGATAAGAATCATCAAATCTTTCACAACCATTCGTGTACCTTAAATAGTGACATAAAAATCATGATCATACAAATGCTGTACTATTTAGGATGATGCCACACCTGCACTTTTTAACAGCTTCATGCACCACTTCATGTAGCTCCAATTCATTTGAATGAAACTTCTTGTTAACATTTCAGTCCAGAACTTCCAAAATTATATGTGGCAAGTGAGTTTGAGAAAACACTTCAATTCTGCATCTAGTCACTGCACTTTATATCTACTTGATATGACAGCGTACTCGAACTTTTCTGGGTGTGCCACAATTTGTTTTGTATAATTATGTATTTTCTTCTAGTGTGCATGGAAATAACAACACACTGAAGAGGTTCCAATGGGCTTAACATTTATGGTTACAAATGGAGAGAGATCTAAATGAGGACACCAGAGAAGGAATGGGCGAATTTTTTCGCCTTGTTTCGCGTCAAAAAAAATGATGCCCATAGACTTTAATGGGCGTCGGCGACATTTAGCCGGCATTGAATATTTGGCGAACGAAACAGGTCAAATTCGCCCATCCCTACACCAGAGCTTTGGAAGAAACCAATGTAGAAGACATACAGACTTCAAGGTGATAGAGCCCTGGTCAGATTCAAAATGTAGGGTAATAAATTACTGTAGCATACCTTTACATAAATTAACCAGCTAAGCTGTTTTTGATGATCCCAACTCTATATCATGAAGACAACTACTAAGATATGAATGAATCAATCAAGAAGCTAGAACAAAGTATTTCCAGCATCCCAGAAGGCAATGGCAATCACTGGCAGTAGACTTATCCTGGTCCGACAGCAGGCACCAGCTATAATTTTAGGTCTATGTCTATTTTGGCTAAATGCCAGTTTTAATGCACAGTTACATTTATGTCTAAGATAATAGAAATCTAGTTTTTTTGTTTATGTATGATGTACTGAGACATTTCAAAAAGACACAGTAAACAATTGGTGGAAATCTAGTAGTTTTAAATTAGTCTTAAATTATAAATATATTTTAAAAAGTAAATAATAAGGAAAAGTGAAAAAATAGTATGACTGTAAACCGTAAGGCATTAGGTTCCCAGTGAGGCTACCCCCTAGGGGGACCCAGACTGAATGCCAACTTTATGTACAATACAAGTTTTAAATTATACAAAGTCCTGGAAGAATATGGTATGCTATAGATCTGTGCTCTCCAGCTTATTCATGTAGTGGGGCTGATTTATTTTCATATAAACTGAGGGCTGGATTTTAAATTTAAATGACAATATCAACAGTGCCCTCAGTTAGACAGCTGTACCTTATATGATTATGGAAATATGGCTGAAATAGAAATATTATGACAACTCTGTAACTCACTATGAGGTTAGAATGTTTTCATTCAGTAATTATCTGTATTGCTTCAGATATAAAAGCCAAATTAATCAAAATCGAGAAAACTCAGGATGCTGAAATTATAAACTGGATTTGTCTTCCTGATAATTAACTGTCTGCTGAAAGAACAGAAATGGAAGATGTGATACTATTTTTATTTCATGATATTTATAGTTGGTAAACTCTTTAAGCTAGTAGAGCAAATTATAAATCTAAATCGACAGGAAGTTGTTTGAAAAGAAATTGAAAAATATGGAAATGCCTGCATGGTGTAAGGCTGATAATATCCCTGAAACACAATGTGACAAATACTGACAACTTGTTTTAATATTTCAGCAAAGAACATTGTTTTGCAATAAAAAAAGATAAGTCCAAATATGATATTCCATCCCTCCAGTTTCTTTAGCTCCCCATTCTTTTGAAGTGGTACACCTAGTGTATGTGTTTAGCATTACTGTGTTCAAGGTATTATTTAGCCTACAATAAATAAGCATGCATTTTCCCTGCCTATAACCTTTACCTTTTTCAACTGCACTTTATAATATTACCAGATAGGCCTGTGACATTTACACACTATGCACAGAGGCATGTAAAGTGGGATGTGTTGACTCTTTTAAAATAAACCCAGAGACTAAGGTGCTATAAAATATAGACAGTGCTGTGCATTGGCTTTATTCTTTGTTGACACTGGCAGTCCTTATAGGATAAATGTAATTTTAAAGTCCAAAATGTGTTCTCTAATGTAAGCCTTTGGAGTTTATGAGCCAGAGGCAAAATACTCTTGTTCCTGCTCTCTGTTTTGTTATAGTAATTTTAACAGGATACATTTAGACTTTGTTATTTCACTTAGATCCATAAACCATGAAAAAATAGGCCAAAATGCACTTTTAAGCAATTACCATTACCAAAACATACGTACCCTGAAATGTAGTTTTCCAGAGGTCTATATTATCAACAAGTTATTCACGGCAGTTTCTTTTTATTCTTTTACAGTAAATAGATATTGCAGCTGTACTGATGTTAAAAAAATGTGTTTTGCCTGTGTTTTATTCCCTAGTATTCAAAGTGTTTTATCCAATAACGAAATGGCAGACACTAGGAGACATTATGGAAAACTGTTTTGCAACAATGACATACTTCCTACCTTTACTATAATCATGTGCGTTTAATGTATCTCTGTTATGCACCAACTATAATTAAAGTACCTGCAGTCTGAATATTGTTTGGAAACCTGTGGCAGATTCATAGGGCTTTTTTATCAATTTAACCCCTATCCTGTTTCAGAACAAAGCCACTAAACTAAGTACACGTGCCAGCTACAAACATAAAGCAAAATGTTTTTACCATTGTCTTAAACATTGAGCTAATATAGTCCCTTAGGATAAACCTTGCTCTAATATATTCACTTGGAAAAAGATTATTACTATTACGCAATCACATGTATAGCAAATCCCAGATGTAATGAATTGAATAGAAGCAAGGAACAACAAAGTACAGGTATTAGACTGCAAGACAGAGGGGACAGATGCATCATGTAAATCCTACTGCTATTCACATTGGAGTTAGGAACTGCATAAATGCTTAGTGCTACTGCTGAGCAAGGTCAAACAATACCACTAATATTGGGCAGTATGGGGTTTCATGTTATCAGCACAATAAACCACAGGGATTTTCTTAAGGTATGTTTGCATCAATATCCCAATCCAACTTTTAAGGATCTATATTGAGGGTGGTACTAATCCCTCCCAAGTCTGAGCACCTGATTAAAATTAAGAAGGGTTTCCAAGGAGTTTTTCAGAACAGTATTGCTGTTTGACTGTTCAGAGCAGATGAACTCATTGTCACTAATTGCCATAGGTTTTATCATCACTGTATCAAGTTTAATTATTTTTTTGGTAGTCAGTGCATTTTTAATAAATTGGGACAATATTAACGGCTGAGAATCCTTCAGCAAAAACCTGGAAGTAACATATCTGTACAGATATACATATCTGTACAGTACTTCTATCATATATTTTGTTGATAAAGGAAACAACCCCATGCATGAATCTGTACATGGTGTGAGAATGATAGGGAATTCGGATTGTAAGCTTCAGGTACTGATGTGAATGATGGACCACCTCGTTAAAGTGCTGTACAGGTATGGGATCCGTTATCCGAAAACCCATTATCCAGAATATAGAAAGGCCATCTCATATAGACTCCATTTTATCCAGATAATCTAATCTTTTTAAAAATGATTACCTTTTTCTATGTAATAATAAAACTAAGGTACAGTATAATTAAGGTATAATTAATCCTTATTAGAGCCAAAAGCAGCCTATTGGTAGTGATGGGCGATAAATTCGCCAGGCAAGGATTCATGGGGAATTTCAGTGTTTTGCCACCAGCGAATAAATTTGCAAAATTGTCGTGAAAATTAGACAGCGAAAAATCCGCCACAACAGAAATAATTGTCATGCAGCAGAATAGTCCCGCACATAAATATTGTTGGGCATCATGATTTTAATACATTTGGACAGAATAGTCGCGCGTATAAAAATTCTCACTCGTTTCAAAATTGTCAAAATTATTTTGACGCCCATTGACTTCAATGCGTTTCACAATTTTTTTGGTAAATTCGCCAATTTTTCGGCAAAGCGAAACACCACAAATTCACCCATCACTACCTATTGGGGTTATTTAATGTTTCAGAAAAGTAACATCTCACAGTGGCACATTCACATTGGTCAATGATAAAAGAATAATGTCAGCCTGTCTGGGTTGATTTCATAAAGATCCATAGATTCAATATCATCAGACTACAGGAAAGTATTTAGAACCTGAAATGCCTAACAAACCCCAGAAACCAGTAATAATATACACCACTGAGTTAAAATAAACACCAACAGCTGGCTGAAAAATACAGAGGCCCATAGAGGCACAGCACATACCAGACAGTTGTAAAACTGCCACTGAGTTCCATTCTATAAAATGGACAGATTGTAGAATTTGATCCTGGGAATTCTACATTGTAAAGCTATATATTAGTTTCAGAGAAAGTGTCTTTTAAAAATGTGGCCACAAATACCTTGAAAGCAATGATGTGTCGTTTATCAGTATTTAAAAATGCTTAATTGTGCATGGAGTTTAACTTTTAGGTAATTTTTGTAGTTCTTTCATACATGTACTTCAAGGGCTATTAAACCCTAGCAGGAGGTCTCCAGGAGACTGTGGATTTTACATTCTGTCAAGATATGTCTATCGACTGGGTTGAGTCGGGAATTGGAGACTAGGTGACATTTTTAAAAATGACGTTTTAGCATATATAGTATATATGTATAAATATAGATTTTTTTTTCCAGAAAGGTCATAACGCCAATCTATTCAAACCAATACGTTATATAAACATCAATCAATATAGCAAAACAGCAACTGTTCACCATACAAAATCTAATTTGATTTCCTTTATTCTGTTATTCATATTGATAACTAAAAACACATTTTCAGGAAGTTTAAGTGATATTATAGTGATATCATATACATTATAAGAGGAAACCTACAAGTTGGTATCTGTACAAAGGCAAGTCTTCTTTTCATTATAACAAGCTTTCTTTACAATTAATAATAAAATAGCCACAACTTACATACAGTATGTAATATATTTTTGACGCAATTGTGTCAATGCACTACAACAAAGTGCATACGTTAAATGTTATGCAGGAATTATTGGAAAAATTGCAATATGGGTAAAAAATATAGAATTTTAAGTCTGAAATTGCATATGAGCCCTAAGGGGAGGTATATAATAAAATGTGCAAAGTTTGCTACAGGTCTAATCACTATATTAAAGCAGCAGGATTGAACTGCTGGTCATCTGTTTGAAAGCAAACATCACCAGTAAGTTACTGCACCTAGGACACAAAAGCCATGAATATCCTGTAAATTATATCCTTATAAACGGTGAGTTCTGATGTTATCAGTTATAAACTGTGAGTTCTGATGTCATTTCAGTCACATGACTCATTGAAATTTGTGTATTATAATAAATAAAGTACCCCCAGTTGCAAAATATGAGGATATTAGAAGTTACCTCGGAGTTCCATGACCTGTATAAAAACACGAGGCCTTCGGTCATGAAACTCCTCGCTAACTTATCATATCCTTATATTTTACAAGAGGGGGTACTTTATTCACTATATATATATATATATATATATATATATATATACAGTTCCCACACTCACATAAAGTTGAAGCCAGAGGTGCACGGTCAAGCTTGATAAAAGACCAGTTGGTCTGAAACGTTGCTGTAATGCCCTTGGTCCAATAAAGGTCGTTTTATCTTAAACAGTGGGTGCTGGACTAATTCTTTCGCTGGGTACATGTAGGAAACACTCACTGCTGTTTATTGTAACAAATGGTTGGCTTGAAAATTTCTCTACCTAAAAATTTTTGAAAGCATAATTCTAAATATCATTTAAAACAGATTTATTAACAGATTCAGTTGCATCTGTCTCTAGTGATCACCCATGTTATCAGTCTGTTCAGTTAGTCCTTTAAGAAGCTCTGGCATTCATATTATTTTAATGTAATGCTTTCCAGAGGCAATTTATTATCTCCTCCCACTCATTACTTGTTGTTTCCCTTTACAATCAGGTCCATATACTGAATAGCTCTGCTTTCCTTCAGATAAACTAGCAATGCTGAGAGATCATGTATGTTAGCTCTATCTTAATAAAAAAATTACATTAAATATATTCAATTGTTTGACCCTTTAGCACATGGAGATATGGAAGCTAGGCCTTCTCTATCTACTGTAAGGAAAATGTATGTAGTATTTAACTAATATTTTTTTATTCCACACCCACAAAGTTCAGCTTGATGTAATAAAAACTGCAAAGCTTACACCAGCTCTTGTAACTAGAGATGGCGCGAACTGTTCGCCGGCGAACTTGTTCGCGCGAACATCGGGTGTTCGCGCTCGCCGGAAGTTCGCGAACGTCGCGCGACGTTCGCCATTTTGGGTTCGCCATTGTTGGCCCTTTTTTTTGCCCTCTCACCCCAGACCAGCAGGTACATGGCAGCTAATCAGGAAGCTCTCCCCTGGACCACTCCCCTTCCCTATAAAAACCGAAGCCCTGCAGCGTTTTTTCACTCTGCCTGTGTGTGCTGAAGAGATAGTGTAGGGAGAGAGCTGCTGCCTGTTAGTGATTTCAGGGACAGTTGAAAGTTTGCTGGCTAGTAATCGTGTTGATACTGCTCTGTTATTGGAGGGACAGAAGTCTGCAGGGGTTTGAGGGACATTTAAGCTTAGGTAGCTTTGCTGGCTAGTAATCTACCTTCTACTGCAGTGCTCTGTATGTAGCTGCAGTGGGCAGCTGTCCTGCTTCTGATCTCATCTGCTGACTGCTGCAATAACAGTAGTCCTTGTAAGGACTGCTTTTATTTATTTTTTTGTTCCAATACAGAGCAGTATCAAGCAGATTACTAGCCAGCAAACTTACTATCATCTGTCCCTGAAATCACTAACAGCTCTCCCCCTACACTATCTCTTCCAAGCACACACAGGCAGATTTTTCAGATACATTTTTGCCCTTGATCCCCCTCTGGCATGCCACTGTCCAGGTCGTTGCACCCTTTAAACAACTTTAAAATCATTTTTCTGGCCAGAAATGTCTTTTTTAGATGTTAAAGTTCGCCTTCCCATTGAAGTCTATGGGGTTCGCGAACCGTTCGCGAACCGCTCGCATTTTTGCGCAAGTTCGCGAATATGTTCGCGAACTTTTTTTCCGACGTTCGCTACATCCCTACTTGTAACAAAGACCATCCAGTCAAAAGCAAATATTTATGGGTCCCTGTTTGAAAGCAAACATGTGATTGGTGAAAATGTAATAACAGGTGCAAACTTTGCTCCTCAACCATGTTGCATTGTTTTTCCTGTCTCACTGGTTGCTAGACCTCGGGAAAACTTTTCTTCTGTTGTTACATGAACCACGTTATTATACTGTTTGTTACATTAATTACCATATTTCACATGTAATTTGTTATACACATAGCACATCCCTCGCAATACAAACTGCATTCTGCACTTAAATACAAAGGTGTAATATTGTGCAGGCTTAAACTTTACAGGAAATAGTTTTTTCTTTACCATTAACACAAGCTTGATCAATTTGCTTTCATTTATAATCCCCCTGTGGGCAATAAGCCACCAGAAGGACTGCACAGTAAACCAGTTTTACATTAAAAAAGACCCTGGTCAGTATCTTTAACCACCATCAGTTTATTATACATGCAAATTAAAATGTGAATCTTTTTTTTCAATGCCTGACGTGAATATTATTCTTCAGTTGTTTATGGTATATGGAAAGTTTATTCATAAGAAAAATTACCCGATGTACTCTCTCACAAATACGTTACTTCCAGCCGCACGTGACTTTAGGTGTGGCCAAGGGGTCACTAACTCAGTCTCTCACACACCTTGCACACAGGTTAGACTAGCAATAGGATTAGAGGGCCCTACAAATTAGAGTTAACAAAGAAAGGTTAGGGAACAATTGAGACGTTAGGATTTTAGAAACAGTTTTGCGATTTTTGATACAGTGGGTCTTTAAGGAGTGCTTGAAAGTTTGGAAAGAATGAGAAAGTCTGACAGCTTGAGGCAGAGAGTCCCTGGGAAAAACAGAAGCCTGAGAGAAATCTTGTAGACGAGAATGGGCAGAATTGATGAGAGGAGAAGAGAGGCGAAGATCAGAAGACAGAATGAAGGTTGCGTGAAGGAGAGTATTTAGAGATCAGAGATGGAATATAGGGAGAGGCTTCATTATTAAGGGCCTTGAAAGTGAGTGTTAGTAATTTGAATTTGATTCTAGAGGAGAGCCAGTGAAGGCACATGCATATGGGAGCAGCTGATGTTGAGCAGTGAGATAGATGAATGAGTCTAGCGGCCTGCATTTAGAACAGATTGGAGTTGTAAAAGGACTTGTTGGAATACCTGTGAGGAGTAGGTAGCAGTAATCGAGGCGGGAGATGATGAGAGACTGATTCAGTGTTTTAGTTGATTCTGAACTCAGATATGGTCGTATTCGGGCAATGTTGCGCAGTTGAATACGACAAGATTTTGCAAGTGTTTGAATGTGTGGTGAAAAAGACAGATGTGAGTCTAGGATAACTCCTAGGCAGCATGCCTCTGTGGTGGAACAAAAGGTTGTGTTGTTTACTGTGAGTGATATCAGAGGGACAGGGGAAGATCTTGGAGGAAATATAATGAGTTCTGTTTTTGAAAGGTTCAGTTTCAGGTGGCGCTGTGACATCCAGGAAGAGACAGCCGAAATACAGTCTGTAACTTGGGAAAGGACAGAATTAGAAAGATCTGGAGTAGACACGTAGAGTTGGATAGCATCAGCAAAGCAAGGTGATAATGAAGTCCAAAGTACTTAATACGTTTTTCTACCGAAGTTGTATAGAGCGAAAACAGCAGAGGGCCTAAAACAGAGCCTTGAGAAACTCAGACAGAGAGAGGGAACGTAGTAGAAGTAGAGTTAGAGAAGGCAACTTTAAAGGAAGGGTCAGACAGATAAGATGTAAACCTTGAAAGAGCAGTATCACAAATGCCAGCTGAGTATAGAATGTCTAGGAGGAGTGTGGTCAACTGTGTCAAAGGCTGCAGAGAGATCTAGAAGGATTAGCATGGAATAGTGACCTTTAGACTTTTCCAGTAGAAGATCATTAGTTACTTTTTTCTAATATAAGCTAAACCACAGGGGCAAGTTATTAAATAGATCACATGAGTAGTTATGCATGAAATGTGGTATCTGATTAAAAATGTCTTGCCTGTCATCTGGATTCATATGTTTTCAGGATATACAACTAGGGCATCAAAAGCAACCAGGCTTGTCTGCCTGTAGCCTAGTATCTTGTGTTTTTTGGTAACATGTGACGGGGTCACTTTTAACAAGGAGGTCTCTGAGACTCGTTCCCCTTCTATAGAAAGACATGGGTTTCATAAGAATAACTCTATTTAACTCCTCATCAACAATTATAATGCCCCAATGTTCACTAATGATCTTATTAACACAGACATTATTTACTCAGAACATGTATTAAATTTGGGACTATAAATTAAATTTGGGCATTCCTTGTCATGTTCCTTAATTGACTTAACCCGTATCCTAGCCTTAGCAAGGGCCCTTTCCAAAGTTGTCACCAGATACCCACGTTCTCTTAACTGAGACCACATCTCCAGTACCTGTCGTTCTGCCACCTCAGTATTAGAATTGTTCCTAAGTACCCGGCAAAATTGCAAAATAGGTAATGATTTATTGATGGGTCGGGGGTGGCAAATTCTGAACTGCAACAAATTATTCTTGTCTGTAACTTTACGATAAAGCGAATATTCTATACCACCATCATGTAGCCATTTTGCTATTTTTTGGTGAAACAAAAAAGTACATATATAAAAGATGGTCTATAAATTGTCTTTTTGTGTTTTTTATTTGACATGTCATCCAATATCCAGCTTCCCTGAGTGGTTTTGAGTTAAAGGAGAGTTGCTATGGTCAGTGAAGGATGGTTGGGGTCCCAACTATGATAAATGAAACATGTTTAAACAGTGACTGTTCGGCTTTTATGAAACTACAGCTTTCACCACCTTGCCTGCTTGCTGTAGTAATACAAACCATTCCTCCCACATAAAGAACTGCTTAAGATTAGAATTATATGTGGGTTTTCTGGCATGGACTGTTCTCCTGCAACAACATTTACATGGGATTTTGATTTCTTCATTAATGGGCATTTAAATCTCAGTTTTCATAAGTTCTCCTGTTCATATCTGATATCACTTTCTTGTTGCCTGAGCTGTTTTCTCCTCAGCAGAATCCCACCCGTGGAATTCAATGTTGGTGTAGGTATGAGAAAGCGGCCTTTGTAGCATTAATTGACTGACTTAATGATTGAATGAATGCTGAGGTGCAGTAGCTGTAGTACATCTTTCTGTCTGTAACTCCAAATATAACTAATGGGACTATGTTACAAGATTCTGGAGCTGTCAAATTTTCATGTTCTTGAAACAAACAAATGCAATATGCCTGCTGAATCTATAACCTCAAGAAAAATCTGCATTTTTTTCTCATGTTACTGATTTTTAAATTAGCGGTCTATTTAAGATTAAACCATCTGGAAAGGGTTCTGGTACTGTAATTACTTTTATTGCCTCACTTTGGGAACCTATCCAAATGTAAACACCATTTTCTAGTTTTTAAGTAGAGGTTTTTTTTTTGCTCTGAAATCTGTTGTATTCTAAGATAACATTTTTTGTCCTAAAAAGACAGGACGTAATTCACTGCATGATGTAGGGTTCAGACATTATGGGAAGGCTATCTCCCATACAATCCATTTTAGCAAATAATTTAATGTTTTTAATGTTTTTATATTATTTTTGCTTCTGTAATAACAAAACAGAATCTTGTACTTGATGATAGCTAAGCTGCATGAATCCATATTGGTGGTATAATAATACTACTGAGTATAATGTTTAAATGTTTCTTATCAGATTTATGAATATGGTCATCCAAATTTAAAGAATCCATCACCTGCTAGGTAACCTTTCCATTGACTTTTATGAGCACCGACTTTTCGCAAATTTTTCGCCAGGTTCTTGCATTGTGCGGGAAATTCACGAAATTTATAGCAAAGTGAAACAGGACCAATTCGCCCATCATTACAGGTTAGTCAAAAAAAAATTGTTGCCTTGTACTCTAATACATTGCACACAAAATGCATTTAAAGTAATGTCTGTTGATTTGCTAGGGCACTTGGGTAGCTGCTGAAAGTAGCATGAATAGACAAGAATTATAATATTTAAAAGGTTATTAATTTTATTAAACAGTAATCTACTTTCCCTAAAATGGCGTCCCAGCACCTTATATTTGGGATATACAGTATATAAACAAACTGAAAAATGTTACTGAACAATAGGAAAAGATACTGCAAACATTTATAGCATATCAAAAAAAATTAGTTAAAGGAGAAACAAACCCCTTAATAAAACAAAAAACCCTACCCCCCAACCTACATAGACCCCAGCCTAGCTGCCCCCCTCCCCCTGGGCAAATACTCCTAACTCTTTACTTACCCCTCCGTGCAGATTCTGTCAAGTGGAGTTCACGGGCGCCATCTTCAGTCGGTACTTCGGCAATTAAAGTGAGTTTCGGTGCATGCACAGTTGTTGCAAAACAGAAAAATTGCTCCAACTGCACATGCGCCACTTCACTGGTCTTGTTCCAGAGATCACAGAAGAGAAGAAGATGGCTGCTGTGAACTCCGCTGGACAGAATCTGTATGAGGGGGTAAGTAAAAAGTTAAGGACATTTTCCCAGGGGGGAAGCTAGGTTGGGGTGGAGGAGTCTATGTAGCGTAGGGTTTTTTTTAATTAAAGGTGTGTTTCTTCTTTAAATATATGTAGGGAGTTGCTGTAGCCCTGTAAGAGATCAAGCACAGAGCCTTTGTTCAATGATCTCAGTGCAGCAGGAAGTGGAAGTCACAGGTGCTGACAGAAGAGAAAAGCCTGGCACAGAGAACCACATGGTGGACAGAGAGAGAGAGACTAGAGAGCTGCTGGTGGGCCCAGAGAGCTGAGAGGCTCCACCAAAAGCATTCATTTGGATCAGGCTGGCACAGAGAAGACATATACTGTGCCTGGAGGGACAGAGAGCGTATAAGGAATCCAGACTGGAGGAACAAACAGCAGGAGATTCCTATCTGAGCATCCAAAGGGGCTGGTAGTCGCACTGTATATCTGAATGTGCTGGACTCGCCTGAAGTGAACTATGTAAAGAATCCAAAGAGCATTTGGAGTGAGTATCCTGTTTAAGGGCGGTTGATATATACTGTATGTCTTTATTAGTGATGTTGGTGAAATACATGAAGTGGCCACTTATTATTAAAAATGTTCAAGGAAGCAAAATAAAGACAAAAGAGATCCTCTAGACATGAGCTAACCCTAAAACAAATGTGGCATGCCCCTCAAATAGGTAAAAAAAATATTAAAAAAAAATATTTAACATTTACAACTTTTAAACAAAATACCACTTAAAAATATGAAAAAACGCCAGCGTTAATTTATATAACTTTTTGGCATACAGGATATAATGTCACTGACATTCGATTGAGGAGGATGGAGCTTCATATTATCAGTTCGCCAGGTATAACCTGGTGAAGGAAACTCTGGTGAAAGGGGTAATGGAAAATTCACACCTGCATTTGATTAACAATTGTTCACCTAAGTGAAAATTCGTCTGGCGAAAGGGCGCAAAACCTTGTTAGCGATGTACGCTTTCGCTAGCGAATTGTCCTCTATGCCTGTTAGTAAATTGGTGATGCCCCTACGGATGAGATTTCTGGCAAATTTTTGCCAGTGACAGCCACTTCACTCTTTAGGAAATTTGCCCCATTGAAGGATTATAAACCTACCCTGTTATGTACCATTTAAAAGTGCCCAAAACGTACCCTTGTGTTGCTTGTTTAAATGCTCTTAAATACAGTTATAAAGGAAACAAGTGTAGGGACCCATAGAGTTAAATGTGTCTCTATGGCTTTAAGTCCATAACTTCCTGATATTTCTAGTTACTGGGCAGATGTTTATGTATCTAGTTTAAGTATTTGCATATCCCACTTATTGGCCAGGAGGAGCTGTGACCATTTCCTGCCTCAGTTTGGTATAGTGCTGGGAAAGGAGTGGCACTTTCTCTTTGCCTTCCACCTGAGGAACAGGGTGGCTGTGTGCTCTGAGCCTGGGTTCAGTAGAGTCGGGGTACAGGGCCCCATGAATGAGGCATTAGATAGTGGCAGGTGTAGCTTCTGTAATAGTACACTCTAGGAATGTACGTCAGTTAGGGTTGAGCTAAAAAGAGTTCTGAGTTCCAGCATAGGAGTGGCAGTTTGGAGGTATCTCTCCCAGGCCATATTCATTGTAGTGTAGGGATCCAGTGGAGAGGGAATCAGGATAGAGGATTTCCCTGAGGTAATCCAGACCACTACTGGGATATGTCGCAGAGGTGAAGTGAGATTCCTGCCAAGTCTGTCCCAGGGGAGTGTCAGCCTGTGTTACACTCTGCATGTGATGTGCCTATACCACTTGTCTCTGAACCACTGGGATGTGAGTAAGCCCTGTGGATGTTCAATAAACCCTTTTTGTTCTGTTTTACTGCAAGAACCTCCTGGCGCCGATTCTTTTCCTGTGGGAGTTACACTACACCACACCTTTAATCTTCCATGTAGCGAAGGCCCTAGCCTGAAGTGTTAGAGTCACATGTAACCCGTGCTCTAGTGCACTAGCTGATAAATAACCCTCGTATAGTCCAAGACAAGCAACCAACAACACAGGAGCAGTTGGCTTGTTTGGAAGTTGGAGCATCCCTGCGCTCAGCTTGATACAGGGCCAGAACCTGCTTTATGACTGACAGACTGCTCTATCAGTGAAGCTGATAACCCCGGGCCAATTAAGTTCTCTGCTGATAGGAGCACCGGCCTGGGGTTTCAAGTAAGTAAATACATTCACTTGGGGGTACCTAATATGTGGCACCCCCAAGTGTGAAACGACTTTCCTTCTCCTTTAAATAAAAACCAATTTGAGTTCAATTCGAAACATTCTACAAACTGTAGAAAAATGCTGATAAAGGCTTTATAAAGGGAAGGAGCCCAAAACGTTACCTGGTTAAGACAGTAAATGCACACAAATTGCATTATAGCTCATGCATCGTTTGAAAAAAACATGTTTTTTTCTGCCTGGGTATTCAGATGCAAATTATCATATTTATTTGAATCTAACTCCAGTTCAGTGCTGAAATATGTATATAAGTAATACTGAGTGAAATAATGAGTACATTGAGTGTAATAAACTGCTGTGGGTATAAAGGGTAATGCATATCAGTAATATAATTTACCCTTTGATAAAATCTGATAGTGAATCACTTGGCATACTAAAGTGGTCTTGATTTGAGTCATGAACCCAATCTGAGAGCACCATTGATTTACTTTAGCTGAGCTTAGAAAAGCAAGAGTTTGCTTCAACATTTATACTACACTAAAATCACTATATATTGTACCAACATGCATGTGCTTTTTGTCTTGAAAAAGGAAATACTGTATGTCTATTCTTCATGGGTTATTTTCCAGGAGCTTGACAAATTATAAAAAAGAGCAACAAATTAGACAAAGGGGTCAAAAAACATCAGACCAGAAAATCAGAGCAGAAGCAGTGGAAATTATTGTAGATTTAAGGGCAGTCTCCTGCATTTCATGATAGTGTTAAACAGTGACATCTTGTGGTCAGTTTACAGTTTTGAAGATTGTTTTAGTATAGTAATGCACAAAACAAAAACTGTGATACCGTGTTAGCCAGTAGCAAAAATAACACATGAAAAAACAAACAAATACAAAAAGTATTGTAGAAGTGATACCTATATTGGCTAACAATAAAAATACATTGCAAGCTTTCGGAGCACCAAGGCCCCTTCGTCAGGCAAAATACAAATGAAAGCGGGAAAGGCACAGCATATATTCTGTTAGATCAGTGAAAGGTATTCATGGGCAATAAATTAGGAGGTTACAGATAGATAGAGATCAAATATAGAGATATACAATGAATGATGGTGGGTTGTAAATAGTCCAGGAATCTGGATTCAGTCAAGTCACAAAGTGTGACATGAAACCTGACCCTAAATTAAGGCCCTGTCTTAATATGTTAAATAACGCCATACATTTGAATTCATAAATCTTCCTTTCCCGTTCAGTTTTAAAGTTCCCTTTTAGAATTAAGACCTGCATGTCCTGAAGACTGGACAGGGCCTTAATTTAGAATATATGCTGTGCCTTTCTAGCTTTCATTTGTATTTTGCCTGACGAAGGGGCCTGGGTGCTCCGAAAGCTTGCAATGTATTTTTATTGTTAGCCAACATAGGTATCACTTCTACAATACTTTTTGCATTTGTTTGTTTTTTTATTTGTTAGTATAGTAATGGTATGCTTTACATTTTTCCCCAACAACTGTGGTGATTTCATAAATTAGCTTATTTTTGGAAATTTTAAACTGCCATGCAGAACAAAAATGCATTGGCACTAGGGAAATGCTGGGTTTGTTGTATTTCATACAGGTGTGTACAATGCCTTAGCGCAGTCTGTGATATCACAGTTCTAAGAAAATGTGCCCTGAGTAGAGTCCCATTTGAAATACTGCTAAAAAGTTCCATAAAGCATTCTGTACTACCAAATGTAGGAAGGGGCCACCTATTGTAACAAAAAGAATTATCATTGGTGTATGCTATAAACCACCTCGTATAAGTGTCGAGTATGAAGCCCAGCTACTCTTGCAGATACAAGCGGCTTCACAGCTGGGTCAAGTTGTTGCTATGGGTGACTTCAATTATCCAGACATTGACTGGGGTAATGGGGTTGCTAAGACAGAAAAAGCTAGTAGGTTTGTAAATATGCTGAATGACAACTTTTTATTCCAGCTCGTTCAAGAACTTCTAGGAATAACTCTCTTTTGGACCTTGTAATAACTAACAATACTGAACTCATCTCTAACATTTGTGTGGGTGAGCATTTAGGGAATAGTGATCATAACATGGTCTCCTTTGAGATTCTGTTGCAGAAGCAATTCTATAAGGGAGTAACTAAAACACTAAATTTCAGACGTGCAAACTTTGACAGTATAAGGGCATCTCTGCAACATATTAAGTGGGAAATGCTTTTCTCAGGGTTAAACACAGAACAAAAATGGGAAGTCTTTAAAATGCTGCTTAATAAATATACTTGTCAGTATATTCCACTTGTAAGCAAGGAACGTCGTTGCAAAGCAAAACCTTTTTGGTTCAATAGAAGCGTTGGTGTTGAGGTGGGTAAGAAAAGACGTGCTTTTAAAACTTTCAAGTTAGCTGGTACAGCCGAATCATTTATAAGGTACAAGGAGGCCAATAAATCATGCAAAGAAGCTATAAGGCAAGCTAAAATTGCTATAGAAAAGGATATTGCAGCAAGCAGTAAAAAAAATCCAAAATAATTTTTTAAATATGTTAATAGTAAAAAAATGAAGCAGGAAGGGGTGGGTCCCTTACTATCAGAGGGGGGTCAGCTGGTTGATGAAAACAAATTAAAAGCGCAGATTCTGAATTCATATTTTTCATCTGTCTACACAAATGAGGAATCAGTAAGTGAAGGTTTCCTTCTTAACAGTCCCAATTCTAGTAATACAACTAATGATGCATGGTTCACACATGATGAAATTCAAAAGAGACTAGAACATGTTAAGATTAACAAAGGTCCAGGGCCAGATGGTATTCATCCCAGGGTAATTAGCTTAGCTCTGTGATTGCCAAACCTCTTTACTTAATTTTTCAGGATTCATTGAGATCTGGCATAGTGCCGAGAGACTGGTGAATTGCTAATGTGATGCCTCTATTCAAAAAAGGATCCCGTTCTCAGCCTCAAAACTATAGGCCAGTTAGTCTGACGTCTGAAGTGGTAGGAAAGCTTTTCGAAGGGTTAATAAAGGATAAGATACTGGACTTCATAGCAAATCATAATACTATGAGTTTGTGCCAGCATGGTTTTATGCGTAATAGATCTTGCCAGACTAACTTAATTTCTTTTTATGAGAATGTAAGTAGACACCTCGATTCTGGGATGGCAGTGGATGTGATTTACTTAGATTTTGCTAAAGCATTTGATACAGTGCCACACAAAAGGTTACTGGTTAAATTAAGGAATGTTGGCCTGGAACATAGTATTTGTACCTGGATAGAGAACTGGCTAAAAGATAGACTACAAAGAGTGGTGGTAAATTGAACATTTTCTAATTGGACCAGTGTTGTTAGTGGACTACCGCAGGGCTCTGTACTAGGTCCCTTGCTTTTCAACTTGTTTATTAATGACCTGGAGGTGGGCATTGAAAGTACTGTTTCTATTTTTGCAGATGATACTAAATTGTGCAGAACTATAGGTTCCATGCAGGATGCTGCCACTTTGCAGAGTGATTTGTCTAAACTGGAAAACTAGGCAGAAAACTGGAAAATGAGGTTCAATGTTGATAAATGCAAGGTTATGCACTTTGGCAAAAATAATATAAATGCAAGTTATACACTAAATGGCAGTGTGTTGGGAGTTTCCTTAAATGAGAAGGATCTAGGGGTCTTTGTAGATAACACGTTGTCTAATTCTGGGCAGTGTCATTCTGTGGCTACTAAAGCAAATAAAGTTCTGTCTTGCATAAAAAAGGGCATTAACTCAAGGGATGAAAACATAATTATGACTCTTTATAGGTCCCTGGTAAAGCCTCATCTGGAGTAGGCAGTGCAGTTTTGGACTCCAGTCCTTAAGAGGGATATAAATGAGCTGGAGAGAGTGCAGAGACGTGCAACTAAATTGGTTAGAGGGACGGAAGACTTAAATTATGAGGGTAGACTGTCAAGGTTGGGGATGTTTTCTCTGGAAAAAAGGCGCTTGCGAGGGGACATGATTACACTTTACAAGTACATTAGAGGACATTATAGACAAATGGCAGGGGATCACCGTACCAGAGGCCACCCCTTTAGACTAGAAGAAAAGAACTTTCATTTGAAGCAACGTAGGGGGTTCTTCACAGTCAGGACAGTGAGGTTGTGGAATGCACTGCCGGGTGATGTTGTGATGGCTGATTCAGTTAATGCCTTTAAGAATGGCTTGGATGATTTTTTGGACAAACATAATATCAAAGGCTATTGTGATACTAAGCTCGATAGTTAGTATGGGTATATAGAATTTAATTAAAAGTAGAGGGGTGTATGTATGGATGCTGGGTTTTCATTTGGAGGGGTTGAACTTGATGGACTTTGTCTTTTTTCAACCCAATTTAACTATGTAACTATGTAACTATTGGGTCACCCATTGTGAGCCCTCACAATAGGTGCAAAAAAGGTCAAGTGCATTTATGGAACTATGACCAGGGATTGGAAGGGCTGTGACATTTATGAAGCAGAGTTGTGATGGGCCTGGACCATAAATGGACAAAGCATTTGGTAAGTAGGCATTGTTTGGGGGCATAGAGGGGGGGTTGCGAGAGGGGAACTGGGAGCAGAACCACTAGGGAATGCAAGTTTACTGGCTATACATTGTTGCTTAATATTGAATACCAGCCCACTTTGGTTGGTATTTTACCTTCTAGGCTGGAGAGATATCAGTCTAGAAGCAAGCTACTCCCAACTCACACCACTTAGGTTTGTGCTATTACATCAAGTACTGTCTGCTAGGGATGGGCACATTTTTTTGCCTTACTTCGCCACTGCAATTACACCCATAGACTTGTATGGCTTTGCGCGCCAAAAAAAACTACGCGTGTCAAAAAACTTTCGATGCACATCAAAAAATTTTTGATGCCCATACACTTTAATGGGCGCCTGTGTCATTTCGCCGGTGGCTAATTTTTGGCGAAACTAAATTGGTCAAATTTGCCTAACCCTACTGTCTGCACTTTGTTCATGGGGTTCCTTTGACTGACATTACTACAAAGCTTGTAACTGGGGCCTTATAATGCAGGCTTCCCAGCACATCCACTGCAGGCACAAGATGGAGTTGAAAGTGAAAGAGTCATGTGCACTCACACCTTAAATAAATTATGGACAGGAACTATTCATACCACCCCTGGACCTATGGGGAACAAATCACCCAGGGCATAGTTTACAGCCCCGTTCCTTATAGGGGAATGAACCTCTTGGGTCCCCTTAACACTAGTAGGGCTGCACCAACTATACATCATAAGTGGCATGAAAAAAAAGTAGCATAGACTAAGATCCCATACTGTTCCACTTGCTATCCTTTAAGATGTGAGGATTGCTATTTACATTCAGTTGGTTAATATGCAATATAATTACATACGATTACATGTGTTACTTTATTAAAGGAATCTATCAGGAGGCTGATGAGTTAATCAGGCCTGCAAATGTTGGAACATTTTGGCAAATTAAAATTCAAATCTGTTGTCGATCATCTGCTATTGTGGTACATAAATATATAACTAAATTGGAGCATTGCCCAAATGGTAGTATTACATTAAAAGCATAGGCATTCAACATAGATATATCTGCAATGTGTGCAGTACTCTCATGCCTATTCCATGTGACTTTTATGGATTGTCATTTTATCTTTGAGAAATGCTGTCACAGATGCTTACTGATATTTGTTGTTTAAAATATTGAAAATAAAGTGTTTCAAAAAAAAAGCATAGGCATTTCAGAAATCTGATAAATATTCCAAATTGCAAACATAAAGATCAATTCCTTCAGCTTTCATCTCCAATATATATACTGTATGTGTAGGTACTTAATTGCAGTTTTGTTAATCGATCCATTATGCTGTCCCTATTGTTCTGTCCCTTAGCTGGTTATATTTGTAAGTAACGTTTCAAAGACTAAAATGATGATGCTTTTGCATTGCAAAGATCGAAACTATTCATATTCTCCATAATCCAGCAGTTTGCTTATTATTACCATTAATGTTGAATATGATTATATTAGATATCATAATGGAGGCTTCCAGGGACCCAATGAATACTCTACAGTGTGGCCCATAAGGTATTGGGTGAAAAACTATGCCTGTTTGATGGTTCTGAAGAAACCCCCTTCCAATCTCTATTTCAGGATGATGATATTTGCAATAAATCCAGCTGTACCCAAAGTTCTGCCACCTGCTCATTTGGAGTTGTAAGCAACACAGTGGTCAGTCTCTGGTGTTTATCAAAGGTGCCATAAGTCTCATTATCCAAAGTTACAAAAAAAAATACATTATTTAAAAATATGCAATGGTTTGCAAAAGTTATTGTAATAATACCTGTGCGGCGGGGTCGTCCGCCGCGCCATCGGCGGGGACGCCTGCCGCACCATCCTGTTCTCTAGCCGCGCCAGCGTGTATGCGCTGGCGCCGGCTCTTCCCTAAGGGTGCGCGGCGCGTCCCTTCGCATTTAAAGGCGCAGGCGCGCTGACGAATGACGTCAGCGCGCAAAGGCGCAAAATTCAAAAAGTATTTAAGGCCATTTTTTCCACAGCACCTTGCCCGTGATAGGATTTGTTCCTGGTGCTATTAGCTGTTGCTATTCTGTTTGAATCTGATCCTGAATATCTGTTTTGACCCTTGCCTGCCTGTTTGACTATTCTGATCTCTGGAACCTGACCCTTGCCTGAAACCGACCTTGACTCTGCTTAATCCTCCTGTTTGACGTTCTGGTTTGACCTCTGCCTGTTATTTGACTCCAATTCTGCCTCAACCCATCTGATTGATTAACTGGTTTTGACCCTTTGCCTTCCTGACGATTCCGATATCCGCCTGCCTCGATCCAGTCTGTCTGACCATCCACTTGCCTTGACCTTTTGTACTGTGACCTTTGGCCTAAAGACTCTGCTAAACAGCTGTGCCCCTTCGCCAGCCAGAACATCTCGCCTTGCACCCCTCGTTAAGTCCAGGTGGCACCCAAATAAGCTGAGGGCTCCTCCCGAAGCCCAATGGTGGTCACACTACTGGTGAAGCCGAGCCGAGACCAGGGTGCTTGGCATTTGTTCTGGTATCGGGTGTCGGCCGTGACAGTTATATGTGAATGTTACTGAAGGCAGCATCAGTCTTGGTGTTTAAATTCTCTACACTTTTAATATTCAATCAACATAGGAGGAGACAGTTGTTTAATAGACCTGGAAGATTCCTGACTTCTGCTACGTTACTTGAAGTGGCAGAGCCTGACAACAGAAAGGTATACATAAACATAGCTTTCATTTGAAATTACATTGACAAATACATCTGCATCCATTGAAATTTAGAATTATTTTGTCTTTAATCATGCAAAAAACAGCTTGTAGGTGGAGAACCACATAAAGAATATGTAAATGTTTTAAAAAATGAATGGGAAATTGAACTTCTTCTAAGCACCTGCTGGTCAGTTCTTCCTGTTTTCAGAGAGCTCTTCTGATGTTACTTTGGTCAGGAAAGAGATCAGAACCCTCAGTTGACCTTTCTCATGTCTTTTGTGAGCAACATAAAAAGAGTTCTCTGTCTGTTAAATATTTACAAGGAGTACTCCAGAAGCCTAAACAAGAGAATATGGTTAACTATATAAACTTTTGATACATTTTGTGATCAGTTGCCTTTCCACCATTGAAAATACAAAGTGAGTGGGGTGCTCAGGTGACCTTGCTGCAAAAATAACAAGTTAAATGGCTCCCATATGATTATGTGAATAAATTGTGCTAACCAATTAAATGAAACAAAGAATAATAACTGATTTTGAGCTCTATCTTTGTTTGTAAGTAACACAATACAAACTGAATAATACAGTGTGAATTTCAGGCTGTTCCTTGAATAATGTCAGTTGCAGATCATCTTTTTTAAATGAGTGCTTGTGAATTCTAAGTTGGTGGCATAGATACAACATTGCCTGCATGTTATTGTTGCTGCAATAACGATTTCATTATGTAAGAAAGAAGTTGCAGCTACATCAATTTATTTTTGTATTTATTTTTCTAATGGGGTTAAGTATAATCAAATGAAAAATACTGTAGATCAGACAATAACTGTACAAGGCAATTCTTGCCAGCAAAAATGTAATGCCTATATACAATGATAGAGAGAATGGGGGTCCAAGACTTAAAGGAGAAGGAAAGTCTTTGTGTACTTGGGGGTGCCAAATATCACTTGGGGGTGCCTAACATTGGGCAATATGACTTTCCTTCTCCTTTAAGGGAAAATTGCATAAGTCTGTGTACATGAGGAACTTTACAGCAGCCCTATGCCCTTATATAAGATGCCAAATGTGTCTTTAGGGAAAACATAATCTATAAGCAGTGTCGGACTGGGGGGCCAGGGCCCAACGGGTCTGAAGCCTTAGGGGCCCCCACACCATTCGCCAGGTCCCCCCAGTCACAGAGTTCTTAATCTCTGCACTCCTCCCGCGCACTCCTCTCTCTCTAGCACTCGCTCACCTCTCTCTCGTGCCTGCTCCTCTCACTCTAGCGCGTGCATGCACACATCTTTCATGCGATCATCACTGCGTCAGGGAGGTAAGGAGAGGGAATTGCAGGGAGCGGGTCTGGGTCAGCATACCGCTGTCCCAGTCCGACCCTGTCTATAAATTGGAATACAGTTTTACTACTACAAATTAAAGATGCTTTATGTTTGAGCATCTTCCACAGTCAGTTACTCCATACAGAAATGAAGGCTGAAGGCTTTATTGATCTCTTAGAAATCCTTCTGAATGTAGGTCTATGCAAAGGTTAGAATCACATGTTTTGAATGCAACAAACAAGGTTTTGAAATGTGCATTTGTATTGCTTTTAACACTAAATTAGTAGTCATGAAGGCAGCAATCACAGCCTTATAAAATATTTGGTGGAAATGTAATAGGGGATGTCTGACATGAGCATGCCTGAACAAACACAAGGCAAACACAGCAACACTTGATGCTTTTTGCAAAATATACACATCAGTACATGAGCGAAGAAAAGAGATCAAAACAGAGGTAACTGAACAAGGAAATTTGACTCTGTGAGTACTGAGACAACTGGCACTGCTTTCTATCGACAACTGGATTTAAAAATGTGTTTTATAAAGTGTCAAGTGCAGGTATATAAACATTACATGAATTTTAATGTAAGATGGTATCACAAGATATTTCCGAGATTATTCTCCCATTACATAGGCCTGTACAAAATTGGCAGTGAGAGATCATGGAGAAAGGTACACTCACTTCATAGTGCCATATCCTGTACAAATATAAACACAAATATATACACATGTTCAAGGAATATTAGTAGCATATGTATTTCTCATAGATTTTAATTTGATGAATCTCCTTATAAAAAAATAATGAAAAAAAGGAATAAAATCAATTTGATAACCCAGAATACATACATACATAAATCACGTCTTTGTTAATTTCTTTGAAATAGTCTGTATGAAAACTGCAGCTGGCACTGAAGGTGTTTAAAGTGGACCTGGTATCCTAACATATTCCAATTCTTTTTCATCTTGTGAATTGAGCAAAAAAAACTTTACTTACTCTATAAAATTATTTAACTGTATTGAAATTTTGTTTCTTCAATCTTGGAATTCACAATCACAGCAATTAGGCAGCTGTCATTTTGTGGACAGTGTTATAAAGGTAAGTTTTTTTATTGCCCCGAAATCTACACTAGAATGGCAGATTTGATGCTCATGTCCATGTACAGACTACACAATTAGAGATGGGGAGGAGGGAGGGGAAATGTGAGTAGTGCAGTGACATTTAATAAGCTCCAAATGGAAATTGAAATAATTGAATGCCCCACCTCTATGCCTGAGGCATAGAGGAGGAGCAGACCAAAGGCATAGAGGCCTGGGACATAAAGGAGGGGTAGGCAATATTTGATTGACAGCTCAGATTTATAATGCATTTATATGTATGGATGCTTTAATGAAAAAAAAGAATGTGGGTTTTATGTTTAATTTGAATATTACTTTTATTACACAGCTTTTTATGTCTGAGTGACAGGTCCTCTTTAAGTCAAATCTTCAATCTACATTTTATTCAGCAACAGTTCATAATAGTGACCGACAATTTTATCCTAATACTGGAACTTTGTCAAGGTCCCATTGTGTACCACAAATATAGTCATGAAGCACATTAAATGCCAAGAAAGAGGGAGCCAACTATCCACTGTAGTCGATAGTTAACAAACCTGTTTTACACATACACATTGTCATTCTTTTTTTATTGTTTTTTACCATTGTAGATATAAATGGTCTTGTTACTGAGCTCAACATATCAACCACATTTATCCCCTCACAGTAATGCTGTTTGATGGTTAGTCATTCTAAATCAATTTAAAAACAATTTGCAAGATCACAGAAGCCACTTGATGATATATGCTCCCTTAACATAACAATATTCCACCGGTAAAACCAATTGGTCCTGCTATCTGGAAATTCCTTGCAATGAGAACTACATTTTAAGCAGTGCTTATCCAAAAGCTATCCATCATCTTGTCCTAATCCTACCCCTAATTAATTTACTGATATAAATAAAGTGCTAATTCTCCAATAGTCCTATAGTCTTTTGTGAAGGGAGTGGAGACAGGATGCAATGTTTCCTGCCTGTTTGATTGCAGCTGAAAATAATTTGAATCCTTGTTTTCAGGGTGACAGAATTTTCATTCAGAATTAGGTTTTATTTTTCTTTTCATACTCCCTACACATTAAGCTATTGTGTATGAACTCAAGCTGCAAATAAATGCTATCGTTTTTTTGCAGCCAGCATTCCTAAAGTTTCCCATGAGAGACTCACTTTACATAATATGGCTAATCACAGTTTAAAATAGTTGTTTGCTTGTACTGTCGTAGTTGAAAATACACAATTCTTTTCTCCCCATATACCACTAAATATGATTCCTATATACCTAATTTGGAAAGACAAAATTGTCAATTCTCAGTTTTGTTATCAGCTCACTGCTCTTTTTTTAATGACTTTCATTAGAATTGTAAAACACATTTGCTTACATTTGTAATGCATAACCAAACAAGGCAATAATGCTTCACTGTAAGAATGTGCACAGCATCTGAAACTTATTAGGTATTAAAACTAAAACATATATTTGACCATGTGAGCTGGCTCATGGAGAAAAATCTTGATTGTGCACTATTGATTTTATGTTGGTTGTTCCTTTGCTACCTGACCAACTTCCATTAGGTCTTGCAGTTCTCAAAATCACAACACTCTGACATTCATTACCTGTTAGGTTAGGATCATGGGAGTTGTAGTACAACAATAGTTGGAGGGCAAGAGGTCAAACTTCTACTCTGTAAAAGATTCCCAGAACTTCAATTTCACATCCATTTTATGGGACTGGGACAGCCTGCGGCACAAATGGAAATGTTTACTGACCACCCACGCTGAGGATTCCAAATGCACAGAAACTTTCTGCCATTAGTGTAATAAGACAAGCATATTATGGTATACCTTCAGAGGCTTTAACAGAAGTTAAAAAACTGATCTTTTATATAAATACATTTTAAGGAAAGTAAGCAATCTTTTGGGGCATACTTATTTTGGATACGTGTAAGAAAACATGCACAATGAAAAGATTCTGTGAGATGATACAGGTATATATAACCAATTTAGTGTTTTATAGTGTTTTTATATAAAATAGATTGAGTGGAGAGAGCTACATACCAAAATAACATTCGATTTTAAACATTTTATTAACTGAGAGTGGCAAATATTTCAGTATATTCAGATATAGTGGCAAACACTCTTTTTACTCACACACTGCAGGTATTGTTTCTCAGTGTTTTAGGCTACCTTAACAGAGCTTCAAGAGATTACACAAAGAATTTCCTACCCACTTGAGTCCATGGTAATTACTACCCCATGGCAAATCTCCTCAGTGGAGCACACAATTGCTCTTTATAGCTACCCTGTCCCTCCTGGAGTATTGCATTCGATTTTCCTTAGGGCAGTAAGCTTTTTGGGGCCTTATGTCCCAGGCTCCTCAGCACATCCACCCCTATCACCAAAGAGGGCACCTGGTTTTCCCCAATTCCATTCTTTCTTCCGCTCTCTATTATGTGTTTCTTCTTTTGCCATTACATTGCACTGTATATTTGAAAATTAGGACTAGATAAATACTAGGAAGCAATAGGGGGACAAGGGACTGATGGAGAAGTTCAATACTTTCATATAATTTATCAAGCAGTTTAATGGTTTACTAGCAACCACTTTATACTAGTTGAACTATATCACATGCAGTACCTATTTTAAAAGAGGATATTCCACCCTAGAGACCTAAATTTACAATGCAGCAAATAACTCTAGTTTACTTATTTATTGGGAAAATATAATAAAAATGCTAATTTTACCACTGGTCTAATCACCTAAAGCAACCAATCAGCAGTTTATATTTACTTATCAGCAAACGTATTGGTTGTTATTGGCAACTGCGACTGGGCAGACATAGAGCCTTTTTTCACATATGTGGAAAGTCTGTTTCACAAACAAACTACATTACCTGTAATTTCCATTTCCATAGCAGGGCAATTAATTAATAACTTATGATGAATTTGCACATGTCTATCAAACATGCTTTTAACCAGGAAGCCATGACTTGACCCATTCATTTCTCTACCCCATGTGATTATTTAGCGATAATAAAACAAACAACTGAGGGTTCCATAGACCCCCTTATAATAAGGGAGTATCAACATATTTTACACCACAGTACAGTTCATGGATGGAACAGTCTATGACACCTTTCAGTACATGACAACTAACAGATGAATTGAAAACACAGAGCATGTAGGGTGACTTGAGCAGTGCACATAAAGCAACATTCAGTATGTATCATTAGGTAGTTAAAGAACAGCTGGCCACCAAAGCCTAAGAGATGAACACTCTTGCTATTGAGGGCCAAGAGTTGTGAACAAGGCTTTTTATAACAGATATAATAAGGCTGTAAACATGTATTAATACAACAAATAGTGGAATTCTAGATAAAGGCTGCAGTTTTAGAGGCTGACAGCACTGCACTGTGACAAACCAGTCCATATACACTCTGTAGAAATGTACAGATATGTACAATAAATAATATGGTGTATATTTGTAATATACAAAATAATAGAAGTGTGCTTAAAAAAATTGAATAAAGCTCAAAATCCCTATAATAGCTTTTATATCCATACACACAAATGCATTGGGAACATTGCACATTCTATTATAAAATGTATCACTTTGGGGTTTTCCTTTACAGAATACAATGAAAAGGGAATATTGGGCTGTTCCAAAAAATAGCAGTGTCTGCATTCTTCTTTACAAACTCACACATTCACTGTATAAACTGAAAAATGTTTCAATATTTTGCTTTCCTTTAATCACCGATTAAATATTTAGTTATATAACCACCATTTCTGAGAACTGCTGCACATCTGTGTTGCATGGAGTCAACCAACTTCTGGTGCCTGTTAGGTTCCACAATTCTTCTGTATTTCTTGCCTCAGAAACAGTATTTTTGATGACATCCCACAACTTTTCTATTTGATTAAGGTCCGGGGATTGGGCTGGCCACTCAATAATCTTGTTGGTCTGGAACCAAGATGTTCCTCGTGACTTCTGAGAGTGTAGGACCTGGAGAGCAACCGCACAAAATAACCATAAAGGTTAGAGCAAGAAAGACCAAATGGAGCCAAAATGCCCTGTACAATGCAAGAAAAAAACCCTCCTTACAACAGAAGGTATTCACACCTTAACAGTATATCTCCAATAACAGCACTCCAGAATTTTTCAATAAAACCGCCTTTAATGTTTGCAAAAATTTGCATGGCAGTACAGCAACATCGTGCAACATTTCGAGTGGCACTCCACTCTTCATCAATTCACACCTTAACACCAGTGGTCCACAAGCAGTGGCTCGTGAGCAACATGTTGCTCTCCAACCACTTGGATGTTGCTCCTAGTGGCCTCAAAGCAGGTGCTTATTTTTAAATTCCTGGCTTGGAGACAAGTTTTGGTTGCATAAAAACCAGGTGTTCTGCCAAACAGAACCTCCTATAAGTTGCCAGTCCACATAGAAGTAACCAAGTCAATAACAGCCCTTATCTGATGTTCTTTTTGATCAAAAATTAATTTGTCAGAGAAAAATTCAGTGAGATAAGAAAGTTATAAAGTGCTAATAGTGCCAAAATTAACAAATCTGTAGTAGGCAGTTCTCAATCCACAGGTACCAGAATGTTAAGTGAAATTAATTAAAATGTAACATTTAATAGCTCTGTAATTCATAAGGGCAAAATTCATTCAATTAAAAAGAATTACAATTCTCTGTATAACGACATGGTATTCGGGATACTCAATGAATATAGCAGTTAATCATTGGCCCCACCACAGTCTTACATTTTGTTTTCACAAATCTTGGATGGTGCGGCGTTTAGTACTCTTCTTAATAGTTCCTTTTAGGATCTTTTCTTCAATAATTTTGTGTCTCAGAAATCCTTGGAATCCTTGGAAAATTCAAACTCTTTAATGAGCAGGAGATCCCTGCCAGGACCAATATATATACTCCCCCTGAACTTTCTGCTGTGGACCAACAGATAGGACTTGACCACAGTGGAGCTTGATTCAAAACCTCTACAGACATGGGTAAAAGAACTGTACTCAAAACTTGGGGTCAAAGCATGCAGCGGATAATAAAAGTCAGGAAAATGTCATGGAGTCAATAACCACAAAAGCAAACAGGAACAAGACTTAGAAGTGACTATATCAGCACCGAGCCGGCTTGGGAGAAGATTACAAGTAAAATTGGCCTTTTAAATTTGAATTTGGTGCTGAAATGATGTCACAACACAAGACTGTTCATTGTCATGTGTGTCATGCATGTACTCAGTATGCACACCACACCAGGACATGCACCAGATGTGCCAGTCTGGTGCGCATAACAATCAATATTTGATAAAGCAACTTACGTTTTCCCTGCTCCTGATGCTCAGCCTTCAGGCCTAATTTCTTTTTACTTTTCCTAATCAAATGTTTTTTCCAACCATGGGAGGCCAATTTATCTATAGGTAGCATTTTAGTGTTTTTAAAGTGTTATGTTTTGGGTACCCGAGGATGAGTAGAGTATAACAGTGCTTTATTAGCAGAGACTCATGCATACATTACACAACAGTAAACTTTCACTTTTAAGCTACCAGGAAGTATGCACAGATAAGTCTGAGCACAGTGACATCTACAGGCCATCTGTACAAACACATCATATTCCCCCTATAGTAGGAAAGCATTTGGGCAAATGTAATAAACAACAACAATGCATCTTAAAGCAATAATATACGTTATTCACATCACATAGTCCTGGGTCCATGCAGGTAGTTTTCTGATTCTCTCAGTATGCCTTATAGGTTCACTTTCTTCAGGCCTATTGCAGTTGACATCAGGAGTAGGAAAATGTCCTTCATCAAATGGAGCTTCTCCAAAGTCATATCTAACAGGAGCAAGACGACTTGCATTCCACATGCGTCCATCAGACAGTTCATATGTGTATGGTCCTTGCTGGCGTCTCACTTCAAGTGGTGTAGTAAATTTAGATTGTCCTTGTTTCAATATTCCTGGTTTCTTAATTCTGACTAAAGATCCAGACTGAAAGTGTACTTCTCTTGCACCACGTTTTCTGTTAGTATAAGCCTTACATTTGGCTTGTTGACATTTCACAATATCTGTAGTAGATGATTTTGTAGGCACATTATTTTGTGGAAGTTTGATGTCTGCAACATGTGACTTAGTGCGCATCTGTCTGTCATGTAATAATTCAGCAGGAGATGATTGGGTTGTTGCATGGCACGTTGCTCTGTAGTTATGTAGGAACTCTGTTGTAAATACTTTCCAAGATTTCCCAGTAAGATTTGCTGTCTGTAGTGCTACTTTCAGACTTCTGTTGAATCGCTTGATTTCTCCATTTGCTTGTGGGTAATACACTGAAGATTTCCTATGCACAATATTGCTCTCTCTCAGAAAGGATTCAAACTCATATGAGACAAACTGTGGTCCGTTGTCTGATATTAACTCCTTTGGATTACCTTCTCTGCTGAAGACTGTAGACAGAAATGTTATCACTGTCACTGATGTTATATGATAAACAAATGCAATTTCTGTCCATTTACTGGAATAATCTATCAAGGTTATAGCAAATCTATAGTCTATAGGAGGATCTGTAAAAGGACCGACAATATTGATAGCAATTTTTTCCCATGCTGATTTAGAAAATGGTATTGGTTTGACATCTGGTCTCAACTTAACTTTGTGTACAAAGTTCTTTGCACAACCCAGTGAAGTGTTGCTTTGTGGTGAAATTTTAGATACTGGCTGTGTGGCAGGCACTGATGCTGTAATGAGACCATCAACTAATTGTAGGTTTAATGCAGCAAAGAGATCCCTTCCATGTATAGCAGTACCCTTATTCACGATTATGCAGTATTTGATTCAAATTGTACAGTCACTGGAAGGCAACCAAGCTCAGGGATTGGATTCTTTAAGTAACTGACCAGTTTCAGGGCAGGTGCAACAAGCAGATCTTTTGCAAAGTATTTCAAGAAAATATCCTTTGGTAGTATAGAAACTGCTGAAACTGTATCAAGCATCAGGTTAATGGAGTGTTCCTTGTCAGCAGAAGCAGTACTGACACTGACAGTGCATATAAATGTGTCTTGAATAAATGTACCAGCTTTATCCACACTTAATACTGTAACATTTGTAGTAGTGACTTCATGAACATATTTAGCAGAACTACGGCAGATCTTAGCAAAATGTCCTACTTTTGTGCAGTTGCAGCACCGTAAAGCTTTTGCAGGACATGTATGATAATTTGAAGTGTGTTGTGTTGAACCACAGTGAAAGCAGTATTTTCTATTTGTATTTGCTGATCGGTTTTTGCAGTGTAGGTGAATCCCTTTCCTTAGCTCTGTATTTTCCCTGTGACTGTGCATTATTAGGCCACCGTGTTGAATTCACAATCTGTACATTCCCAGCAGTTCCCTGACTGAGAGTTTTAGCCTCTGCCACTTCTCAATTTGGCTAGCAACTGTAATAGCCTTTGCAAGGGTTAAATCCTGCTCTAGGAGCAGTCTCTCTCTAATGCGAGGTGTTTTTTCCACTATTTGGTCTCTTAGCATTTCATCTGTTGAGTCCCAAACTCACAGGTAACAACCAGCTCTCTCAAAGCTGCTACAAATTTTTCTGTGGATTTGCCATTATGTTGTCCACATTGGCGGAATCCATATCTTTCAGCAACCACATTTACTCTTGGCACAAAAATGTTCTTTATAGCAGTAAGAGCAGTTTCTTAAGTATCATCAGGTAATGGTAATCTTTAGAATATTTGCTGTCCCTCTGCTCCCAGGCAGCGAATAAGTAAAGCATGTTTTCTAGCAGCAGAAATCTCCCCTTGGTCAGCAGCAATTTTGTAATTTTCAAACATACGCATCCAAGCAGTAAAAGGTATGCTAGGCTCACCAGGGTTTGGAAGAAAAGGTGCAGGCTGCTACAGACGTAGAAGAGACATCCTTGTCGCCATGTGTTATGTTTTGGGTAGCCGAGGATGAGTAGAGTATAACAATGCTTTATTAGCAGCGACTCATGCAGGCATTACACAACAGTAACTTTCACTTTTAAGCTACCAGGAAGTATGCACAGATAATTGTGAGCACAGTGACATCTGTACAAACTGTACAAACACCACATAAAAGTTTTTAAAACTATGATTAAACTCTATGGGGGAAATGTAATAAAATCACATGTAATGTAATAGAAATTTCCCTGTAACAATGTAATATTCTACTTTTATTGTGAATCTTTATTATGCATTGCGATTCTTTAACTATTGCTCTTGTTTGCCATTGTGAAACTTTATTACATACACGGTGAACGAAATTTTTTTTTTAAACAAAAATTTTCCCAAACTTGAAATTTTTCGGGAAAATGTATTGATAAATAATGGGAAATAACCTGTGCAGATTTGGTTGGAGTATATTTCAGAAAATAATTAGATAAATTCGGATTCTGAATAATAACCCCCTTATATTTGCACTTCCAGGGGGTTATTTATTAAAATCTGAATTCATCCCATTATTTTCTTAAATATACTCTGTCCAAATCAGCATGGGTTAATTCCCATTATTTAGCAATACATTCTCCCCAAAAATTTCAGTTCAGGAAAAAACAGGAAATAAATGTCCGAAAATTCAAATTGTAAATATTTTTCAGATTTTTCGCCTGAAAACTCAGATTTTTTTCTGATTTTTGCCTGAAAACTATGACATCTTTGGATTTTACATGAAGCCCAATGCAGATCAGGATATCTTTGGGACTTCTCCCATTGACTTATATACAACCTCGGCAAGTCTGAGATGCCGGATTTTCAGATTCAGACTTTTTCCATCTTTGGAGTATAATAAATACCGAAAAATTTAAGTTTGGTTTAGAATCATATGTGCACAAAAAGGGAAATAGCTTTTATTTTGTACAGCCACAGGCCAGCCACAGGCATCCTGGAATCATCTGCAGATCACTGCTCAGGAAATACTAGGCAGCTGGAGAAAAACAAATGATAGTAGTCTAAATTATTGGAAGTCTTTAAGAAATACAATTTTATTTGGAGTGTTCATGTTCATATAAGGGAAGGAGCTGAGCCAAAGTTTGGGGAATCTATGCTTACAATATATGTAATTACACAGAGGTGCACTAAACCATTAAACTGGTCTACATCTTTATTTTTTTCAATATTATACATTTTCACCAAAAAAAAATAGGAAGGTACCTTGGATTTCAGTTTGGGAAATGTAAAACACCGTATTTATGCTGGAAAATTACCAAATGTTTTTGGCCACAATTTTTTTTAAAGTGCATCACTTCAGTAAAGAAATAGCTTTTTGCTCCTTTTATAAGCTTTGCAGCAACTGAGATCAGGCCCAGAATTCATTAGACAAAGGATTTATATACACTACATTTAACTTTGTGGTTCCTTTTATAGATAAAATACTTTGGAAATAAGGCAAACTATGCAAAGCACCTACTTTACTGAAAATGTAAAATATTTTCATTAAAATTCTTAATGAATGCTGAGTATTTTCCTCCATAATCCTTAAAACTATATAAAACATTTTCATATTAAATATCTCTGAAAGTCTTCTGAAAACAAACCTTCCTGTTTGCAGAAAGCCCTACTGCTAGATATAGGGAATCTATAATTTGGTTAGGATTCACATTTAGTTATTTTTTTGCTCAAATTCAAGTTTTTTCTGAAGGTGTTCCTGAAAACACTGTAACATGCAGCCTAGCAACCCAAATATTATGTATCAAGTATGGCAAGATTTATGGTACTCACATGACATTTCCAATACTTTATTTTATTGTAGTTGGACTGCAGTGAGCTCCGTCATTAAGATAAATGAAGCCCGATATTTATATATTTAGAATTTAGATACATTTGCTCCACTAAGAATTGGCATTGTGCTGGTTGGAAGCTTATTTCAAGAAACCCTCTACAAATATAATAAACTTTATAGTTTGCATCCAACACAGCATAAATTCTAGGTAATTCTTAACAGGACACAAACACACACATATATATTCTGTTATAATTATATATAATGATATAATATAATAGCTTTTGTAGTATAGAGGGAACGTTTGTTAGGTGGTCAAATATTTGTTCTGGAATTTATTCACGCAAAAAAGTATAGCTTGTGAAATTCCCTTTCTGTCTTTATGGGGATTTAAAATATATTATTGTGTGAATTGACCTTCTAAATCGAACCTTGTTTAAACAGTCTTTTAAACACAAATTGACAGATAGATAATAGAAAGACAGATGTATAGATAGATAAATAAATAGATGATAGATAGATAAATAGATAGATAGATAGATAGATAGATAGATAGATAGATACTGTACATAGATATAGGAGGATAGATAGATATAGAGAGATATGGATAGATGTTATATACACACACACAGATATATGAAGATAGATAGACAGACAGACAGATGATAAATAGATGGCAAAGGCCTAGTTATATAGTACCAGTTTTCCAGTTGTGCTATTTTGGAGTTACCTTGATCATAGAACACCTTGCCATGTGGCATCTAAGAGCTTACTGTGAATAAATACAATAACATCATATCTTCTTATATGATAGAACAAAACAGAACACTAATAAAGCTTGGGTAAAAAAAATAATTTAACATAATTACAGTATGTCAAGACAGTACAAATAAGCAAACCTTGGTTGTTGCTGTCGCTTGATTAAACCATTTGAGATTTTTAATATATATGAGCACAATCACAGCCATGCAAATTTTGTTACAAGTGCATGACATATGGTGGTGATTTGTTGGGAAAGGGGAGGGATGTGTGGGTTACATCACTCCATCCACATCTAGGGGCAGATTTACATAGGGTCGATTATCGATATTCGACTGCTGAATGTAAATCCTTCAACTTCGAAGGATTTACCGCAAATAGTTTGATCGAACAATCGAAAGAAAAATCGTTCGATCGAATGATTAAATCCATCGAAAAGATTTTTCTTCGACCTAAAAATTGATAGAAAGCCTATGGGGACCTTCCCCATAGGCTAACATGGCACCTAGGTTTTAGGTGGCGAAGTAGGGGGTCGAAGTTTTTTTTAAAGAGACAGTCGACTGGTCGAATATTCGAACGATTTTTAGTTGGAATCATTCGTTTCGAAGTCAAAGTCATAGTCGAAGGTCGAAGTAGCCAATTCCATGGTCGAAGTAGCCAAAAAAATCATTCGGAATTCAACGTTTTTTTTATTCTATTCCTTCACTCGAGCTAATTAAATGGGCCCCCTAGAGTACAATTAACCCATTAGGGTTAATTAACCCTCGATATTCAACCTTAAGTAAATGTGCCCCTTGGTGTAAATCTGTGGAATTTTATCATTAAACAGAACCAATAATTAAATGTTGTGTCTTCTTTTTATGAGTACTTTATTGGAACTTGGGTCAAAAATATGGTGGATAGACATACTGTAAATAAATATTTTATTTGCAAGTATTTTCTACTTCAGATTTCCCTAGATAATGAAATATGTTATTGAAAGTGAGGCACAATGGAAAGCAACCATCTTTCTTTGTTATGATTCAATATGATTGTCTTGTCACACTATTTTTCCAAAAGTTCTTCTGGATTACCGACTCTCTTGCTTTATGATTCTGTGTTCGAAATCAATAACATTTTTAGGTTTTGTCCTTTAGGTCACTTCAATTTCTTTTTTTCTTCAAAGGTGAACTCTTGGTGGCTTTTAGCCAGTGAAATGAAGAGAGCATTCCATAATCCCTCAGTATTCATTTCCTGCCTTTTAAGTGAGCCAATCATAAAATATTTTCATATTTGGTGTCTTTTTTTCTTAAGCCAATTTTTTATTACCCTTGGAGAGGTTTTAACAGAGAACTTTGTGTTGCTTGCCTATTTGTGTTTTCTATCACATACTCAGTGTTGAAAAAAATGAGAAGAGGATTCTTCTTTCACACCTTGCCTGGAAGAAAAAAAAACGAAGCGTTATCATGATTTGTATGACTGACTTCATCCTCATTTTGTTGGGAGCCAACCTGGACTAGAAGTGCTAAAATATCAAGGCCAGTTTTCAGTCACTGTTTACTTATAGGTTTAAAAAGGTTAAAATTAAACAATTACAAAATGATAACCTGTCTTGAGAAACAATGGCATCTTAGAAATGCATGACACAACATTCAAATGTTTTTTATTCTGCATAATAACATAATGGCAGTGAAAAAATTATTGTCATATTTATTGCCTATGCAAAGAAGAATACTTTCAAGCATCATGTGTTGCCTTGCAACAAACTCACTCAGCTTCATTCTATCTTTATATAAAATCTGTGTGGAAAATGATTGCATGAAGCCAAATCTGAGACCCTGTGAAATAAAATCAGAATTTTACTTGATATCTTGGCAAAAGGCTTTTCATGAAAAGCTTGTTTAAAATGTTTTAAATAGTTCCATATTACTGCAAGAATGGAAACCAGTCATCTCTTTAAAGGGCAACTAAAGTCTAAAATAGAATAATGTAAGAAATGCTGTATTTTGTATACTAAATATAAACATGAACTTACTGCACCAGCAGCCTAATAAGACAAATGATTTATGCTTTCAAAGTTGGCACAGGGGGCTGTCATCTTGTAACTTTGTTAGACATTTCTGCAATATCAAGACTCGCACATGCTCAGTGTGGTCTGGGCTTCAGTTCGGAGGTTAAGCTTAGGGATGGTCATAAATTATCAAAACAGCACAAGTCAAATAATATCTGAAATAGAAGTCAAAACAGCAAGACTGATGATTAATCAGAATATAAAGACTGCACTGAGTCGCTGGATACAAATCTCTACAGGAATCCAACAATGCTGCTCAAGTTCTGGGAAGTAAGGTGGGATGCCATTTAAAAGTATGATCGTTTACCTGCACAGCAGTTGGGGACCGTCTGACAATTCCTATCCACAGCAGTAAAAGAAGGGGGAATATCACTGCATACAGTCAGGTTTATTATAAAAACAGTAGACATTTTTTAATTAAAGTATATTGGAGATAGATTTATTTTTCATTAAAGAAAGTAAAAATGGGATTTTATATTTTTGCCTTTACATCCCCTTTAAGCACATGATATATATACTATATTAGGAGGAATAAATACATGCCATTTAATGATTGTGATTTGTTCCATTAATACACAAATGTATACTTGAAGAAGGGTCTGACTTTATTCCATGGAAAGCTGCAACAAATGATCATGTCATAGTTAAATGTTGCTTTGTAAAATACAACCATGGGATTACCATTCAGCTTCCCATTCCCCACCTGATTTACATCTTACGTCTTTTTATTTCAAGTTTATATATAATTTAAGTCCTGTCCAAGAAATTGCATATGACTTTTGCACTAGTTTTCTGCAACTCCCTAGAGATTAAAAGGGTATTTTCCACCATGCTAGCAGGGTCACAGTGAAGCTGTAGCCATTCCATTTATCTGTCTCAGATACTTGTGGTGATAGTCCTATAATGATACTACAAAGTCCAAAGGAATAAAACATTGTGTTTCTTATATTAAAAACAAATACTCATTGTTGTCAGATCTGAACCCTGGAGAATGTCCAGCAGGTAGAAGCCTATATGCTGGTTAACCCAGATAACACCCATTAACTGCAAGATTAACAGCAGTAGCCATGGTAACGTGGATGAAGATTTAATCAGAATTTAAGCAACAAACAAAAAAAAGTGCAAGTCCAGATACAGGACTGAGTTTAGACAGAAGACTGAGTGGAGTCCAGTATTAGACTGAAAAGGTATCATAGTAGGTTATGTTGAAAAAAGACACACGTCCATCAAGTTCAACCTTTTAAGCCTATATAAAATCTGCCTAACTGCTAGTTGATCCACAGGAAGGCAAAAAACCCATTTAAAGCCTCTCCAATTTGCCTCAGAGGGGGAATTATTTCCTGGTTCCATGATGGCAATCGGACCAGTCCCTAGATCAACTTGTACTATGCGCTATCATTCATAGCCCTGTATTTCCTCACTTGCCAAAAAGTTGTCTTACCCTTTTTTAAAATTAATGTATCAGCCAGAACAACTGATTAAGAGCCAGAATGACAGATTAACAGCCAGCACAACTGATTAAAAAATACATTTCTTAGTTCTAAATTGTTTTGCTTTTACATATTTATCAAGGGTCGAATTGCGAATTGAAAGAGACCAACGGAGATTAACTCAAGTTTTTTTCGATCGAATTCGGTTTGAGGTTTTTCCCAAAAAAATCTTAGCTTTTTCAAAGTTCACCAATTGACTCCAAAAAGGTTGTAGGAGGCCCCCCATAGGCTAAAACAGCAATTCGTCCGATTTTAGATGCGAATGGTCGAAGTCAAATTTTTAAAGAGACAGTGCATAATAAATTAAAATTTTAGAATTTTCAAATTTTTTGCAAATTCAAATCGAATTTGGACTATTCCCTAGTCGAAGTACACAAAAATAGATTGAAATTCAAATTTTTTTAATTCAAAAATTCACCTCGACCTTTGATAAATCTGCCCCTTACACTTCCTAAAATTAATTTAGTGCAGGAATTTTTGTAAATAAAGTATAATCTCTGTAAAGCATTGCAGAATATGTTGGTATTAAATAAACAAAGAATAATAATAATAAAGTGATAAATATTTTCCTGAATCATTTTGTTTGTGTAATCATATGCTGCCTATATAGTCCATTTCATGTACAGCGCCTTTAGTAACTAAAAACACAACTTCAAAGTTTTGTCATAAATTCTGACACTGACCTTTTAAGAGATAATGAATCCCTGCATTATTACAAAAGGGAGCTGTAAATGGGGCTCAGGCAATACAATAACTTATTTTTAAGGTTTCTCAATGTCACATCAGTAAAAGGGTATAAAACCCAACATCCCCAGGATCAGATTAGAAATGTATGTTCATGTACACTTCTCCACATACATCAATTACATTTTTCCTTAAAGCAACCACAATGTCTCTGATGGGTCTGAAATGCCTTTGCAAAAGTATTCCAGACAAGCCTTTATGATTTAACTCATATTAAAAAAGGTGATATAATATCTCTTAAAATATTCTTGATTCACAATCGTCCCCCTACTCAAAATTAGTTTGTAAAGAAAAAAAAGTATTAATATTGTCTTCAGATCTAAAAATCGGTTTATGTACCTCTTAATTTTTGTTACAGGAGAAAAATTTACTGATCATGGGGACCCCCTCTAAACAGTGTGATGACTCATTAGTGGGTCTTTGTAACAGTATCAGTAGAAGCATTTCAGTCTAAACTCTAATTAAGCTTTAGGCTGTGACTGTTCATCAACTATGAATCACTTTCATACGACCTAAGATTCAGCTAAAATGTGGACCTGTTAAGCTTTCAGGTGGTGCTAGACCAAACATATTTTTTGGTGTTTGAGGGTGCAGCCTGGGGCAGCCTGGGGAGTCAAGGCCCAAGGCATAATGCACAAACACTGGTCTACTATTTTAGGATTTGTACAATTCAATGATATAAATATGTAATGTGGTACATATTTGGTAGCCTTGGCAATCATTTCTCAAAGTAAATACTGCAACATCCAGGGTAAGTTTAAACAGAAATTAGTCTGTTTTCTTCCCAACTGAGTTTTGTACCAGTGTAAAATAACACATACAGTACATAACAAGGAATCTCACACCTTAATCCTCACTGACCATGCAGGATAGTTCCTTTGCTGACTGCATACAAAAGGCTTTACTTTTTGATAATGCTTTAGCCACCCCATAGGCTATTTAGTGTTTTCCCAGACACAGTACAAAGTGATTTCCTCTGTGGTACAAGTAGTTAAGGCAATATATTGAGCCAGTATTCAGTCCGTCTAATGCAAGTATTAACAGTCTGTCTAATACCAGAGAAAGTAGATCTCACAATTTTGTCTTGCCGGCTTTACTGATTCCAATTAATTAATGATGTTAGTACCAATATATTAGTCATCTCAACATTATATGGGGGTGAAGGCTAATAAACGTTCTAGTAGGCTGATGATCAACGTCCTGCCCCCTGCAATCAATTTGAATGGGAAACACCTGACTGTTCAAGTTTTGGAAACTTTTAGTCATAGACATTCTTGTCTATTCCATTCAGTTCTCACTGACTGAAATGTGCCCCTTGTGTCACAAGTCGAAATGCTGTAAGAATTAGCATACAATGTAAATAACACATTTACGTTTGCTTATTTAAACATAACTTAAATGTATAGATGTTGTCTATTAGTAGCTTAGGTTAGTAATTCCTTTTCTTTAGTGACTGTTAGTAAACATCTGTTAGTTAAATAAGCATCTGGTGAAAAAATATATCTGATCCTTGTGGTTGCTACACAAGAATGTCAAAAAATGTATTGGCTCAAATGCAATCAATATAGAAAGATGGGAAAGTAATTTATGAAACTACAATGAAAAAATAAATGTTCACTCTCATATCAGTTTCCTTCACAGAATATTTATTAATACAGTGTCATTTGGTTTAGATTCAATGTAATTTTGTTTGAAAATCTTGCAAAATCAATTAACTACATTGAGATTCTCTAGCTTGACTAAAAATGCACCTGTCACACCTACATCTCCGTACACACACGCACATGCAAATTTATGTGAACATATTAATTATGTTTGAAAAAAACATAAATGCATAACCTTGCAAGCTCTGTAAAATTTAAAGGGTAGGCCTACATAAAGGTTAGAGTTCATTTCATGATTTTTTCAGCTGAAGATGTTACTGGGACACCTGAAGAACATTAAAATCCTATGCAATGAAATATCAGCTGTCAACACATCGCATGGACAGTACTGTGAGGCACAAGGTTATCTGAGGAGCAGCTGATAGGGAATACCAAGGACAAGGACCTGGATGACGCATGTAGGCAAGGAGGTACCCCACTACCACCATTGCATTCAAGACATGTATCTCTCCTGCTTACCAATAGTTCTACCCCCGCCACACACAGTGACATTAAACTTGCCAACATTTAAAAAGCTGTTATTTATTTGAATTCTTAATCTTTCTTCTTTCAGTTCAATCAATCATCTAGTGCTACTCACTAAGTAGTGCTACAAACTCAGAATTAATTTATGAAGTAGTAGTACAAGTAAGTACTTTTAAAACCATTTCACCATCCATCTGATCAGAACCTTCAGTTCAAAGGGCCTATTTACTTAGCTCGAGTGAAGGAAAAAAAACTTTGAATTTCGAATGTTTTTTTTTAGCTACTTCGGCTATCGAATGGGCTACTTCGACCTTTGACTACGACTTCGATATCGAAGTAGAAGGATTTAACTTCGACAGTCGAATATCGAGGGTTAATTAACCCTCGATATTCGACCTTAAGTAAATTTGCCTCCAAGTGTGTAAAGGGAATTCTGTGGCATTTTATATCATCATTATTAGAGACTAAACAATCACCATAATCCAGTCCCCAAGATTGGTCTAAACATCACAACCCACTTTGGTCACTGGATAATCTGATGTGTTGGCAGCTCAACACATCAGATTATCACTCCATGCTGATACAAAAGAACCAATCCCATCTACTTAAGGGAAGTCGCCCCATGCATAAAAACGGGAACACAAGGAAGTAACACCACTCAAGACATTTAACTGCAGTATCAACTCAATAACATATAACATAATGTAATACTTTATTTACATCTAAGTACTCATAACTGGTAAAACCTTTCAGAAATGTATAGCCAAAGTTTGTGACTCAATGTGACTCAATGTGACTCAATGTGACTCAATGTGACTCAATGTGACTCAATGTGAATCAATGTGACTCAATGTGACTCAATGTGACTTCTGTGACTCCATGTGACTCAATGTGATTCGATTTGACTCAATGTGATTTTTGTGACTTATATGACTCAATGTGACTCAATGTGACTCAATGTGACTCAATGTGACTCAATGTGACTCAATGTGACTCAATGTGACTCAATGTGACTCAATTTGATTTTTGTGACTTCTGTGACTCAATGTGACTCAATGTGACTCAATGTGACTCAATGTGACTCAATGTGACTTTTGTGACTTTTGTGACTTTTGTGACTTCTGTGACTCAATGTGACTCAATGTGACTCAATGTGACTCAATGTGACTCAATGTGACTCAATGTGACTCAATGTGACTTAATGTGACTTTTGTGACTCAATGTGACTCAATTTGACTCAATAGGAGTTTTGTGACTTCTGTGACTCAATGTGACTCAATGTGACTCAAAGTGACTCAATGTTACTCGATTTGACGTTTGTGACTCAATGTGACTCAATTTGACTTTTGTGACTCAATGTGACTCAATGTGACTCAATGTGACTCAATAGTTCTCAATTTGACTCAATTTGACTTTTGTGACTTCTGTGACTCAAAATGACTTAATGTGACTTTTGTGACTCAATGTGACTCAATTTGACTCAATGGGAGTTTTGTGACTTCTGTGACTCAATATGAACTAATGTGACTTTTGTGACTCAGTGTAACTCAATTTGACTCAATGGGAGTTGTGTCACTCAATGTGACTCAATGTGACTCAATGTGACTCAATGTGACTCAATGTGACTCAATGTGACTCAATGTGACTCAATGTGACTCAATGTGACTCAATGTGAGTTTTGTGACTTTTGTGACTCAATGTGACTCAATGTGATTCAATGTGACTCAATGTGACTCAATGTGAATCAATGTGACTCAATGTGACTCCATCTGACTCCATCTGACTTTTGTGACTCAATGTGACTCAATGTGACTCAATTTGACATTTGTGACTCAATGTGACTCAGTAGTACTCAATTTGACTCAATGTGACTTTTGTGATTCAATATGACTTAATGTGACTTTTGTGACTCAATTTGACTCAATAGGAGTTTTGTGACTTTTGTGACTCAATGTGACTCAATGTGACTCAATGTGACTCAATGTGACTCAATGTGACTCAATGTGACTCAATGTGACTCAATGTGACTTTTGTGACTCAATTTGACTCAATGTGACTCAATGTGACTTTTGTGACTCAATGTGACTCAATGTGACTCAATGTGACTCAATGTGACTCAATGTGACTCAATGTGACTCAATGTGACTCAATGTGACTCAATATGACTTCTGTGACTCAATTTGAGTCAATTTGACTCAATTTGACTCAATGTGACTCAATTTGACTTTTGTGACTTCTGTGACTCAATGTGACTCAATGTGACTCAATGTGACTCAATGTGACTTTTGTGACTCAATGTGACTTTTGTGACTCAATGTGACTCAATGTGACTCACTGTGACTCAATGTGACTCACTGTGACTCAATGTGGCTCTTGTGACTCAATGTGACTCAATCTGACTCAATGTGACTTTTGTGACTCAATGTGACTCAATGTGACTCAACGTGACTCAATGTGACTCAATGTGACTCAATGTGACTCAATGTGACTCAATGTGACTTCTGTGACTCAATTTGACTCAATGTGACTCAATTTGGCTTTTGTGACTTCTGTGACTCAATGTGACTTCTGTGACTCAATTTGACTCAATGTGACTCAATTTGACTTTTGTGACTTCTGTGACGCAATGTGACTCAATTTGACTCAATGTGACTCAATGTGACTTCTGTGACTCAATGTGACTTCTGTGACTCAATGTGACTCAATGTGACTCAATGTGACTCAATGTGACTCAATGTGACTTTTGTGACTCAATGTGACTTTTGTGACTCAGTGTGACTCACTGTGACTCACTGTGACTCACTGTGACTCAATGTGACTCAATCTGACTCAATGTGACTTTTGTGACTCAATGTGACTCAATGTGACTCAATGTGACTCAATGTGACTCAATTTGACTCAATGTGACTCAATGTGACTCAATGTGACTCAATGTGACTTCTGTGACTCAATTTGACTCAATGTGACTCAATTTGACTTTTGTGACTGCTGCGACTCAATGCGACTCAATTTGACTCAATGTGACTCAATGTGACTTCTGTGACTCAATGTGACTCAATGTGACTCAATGTGACTCAATGTGACTCAATGTGACTCAATGTGACTCAATGTGACTTCTGTGACTCAATTTGACTCAATGTGACTCAATGTGACTCAATGTGACTCAATGTGACTTTTGTGACTTTTGTGACTTTTGTGACTTCTGTGACTCAATGTGACTCAATGTGACTCAATGTGACTCAATGTGACTCAATGTGACTCAATGTGACTCAATGTGACTTAATGTGACTTTTGTGACTCAATGTGACTCAATTTGACTCAATAGGAGTTTTGTGACTTCTGTGACTCAATGTGACTCAATGTGACTCAAAGTGACTCAATGTTACTCGATTTGACGTTTGTGACTCAATGTGACTCAATTTGACTTTTGTGACTCAATGTGACTCAATGTGACTCAATGTGACTCAATAGTTCTCAATTTGACTCAATTTGACTTTTGTGACTTCTGTGACTCAAAATGACTTAATGTGACTTTTGTGACTCAATGTGACTCAATTTGACTCAATGGGAGTTTTGTGACTTCTGTGACTCAATATGAACTAATGTGACTTTTGTGACTCAGTGTAACTCAATTTGACTCAATGGGAGTTGTGTCACTCAATGTGACTCAATGTGACTCAATGTGACTCAATGTGACTCAATGTGACTCAATGTGACTCAATGTGACTCAATGTGACTCAATGTGACTCAATGTGACTCAATGTGAGTTTTGTGACTTTTGTGACTCAATGTGACTCAATGTGATTCAATGTGACTCAATGTGACTCAATGTGAATCAATGTGACTCAATGTGACTCCATCTGACTCCATCTGACTTTTGTGACTCAATGTGACTCAATGTGACTCAATGTGACTCAATTTGACATTTGTGACTCAATGTGACTCAGTAGTACTCAATTTGACTCAATGTGACTTTTGTGATTCAATATGACTTAATGTGACTTTTGTGACTCAATTTGACTCAATAGGAGTTTTGTGACTTTTGTGACTCAATGTGACTCAATGTGACTCAATGTGACTCAATGTGACTCAATGTGACTCAATGTGACTCAATGTGACTCAATGAGACTCAATGTGACTCAATGTGACTTGATTTGACTTCTGTGACTCAATTTGACTCAATGTGACTCAATGTGACGCAATGTGACTCAATGTGACTCAATGTGATTTCTGTGACTCAATTTGACTCAATGTGACTCAATGTGACTCAATGTGACTCAATGTGACACAATGTGACTCAATGTGACTCAATGTGACTCAATGTGACTCAATGTGACTCAATGTGACTCAATTTGACTTTTGTGACTTTTGTGACTTCTGTGACTCAATGTGACTCAATGTGACTCAATGTGACTCAATGTGACTTCTGTGACTCAATGTGACTCAATGTGACTCAATGTGACTCAATGTGACTCAATGTGACTCAATGTGACTTTTGTGACTTCTGTGACTCAATGTGACTCAATGTGACTCTATGTGACTCAATGTGACTCAATGTGACTCAATGTGACTCAATGTGACTCAATGTGACTCAATGTGACTTGATTTGACTTCTGTGACTCAATTTGACTCAATGTGACTCAATGTGACGCAATGTGACTCAATGTGACTCAATGTGACTTCTGTGACTCAATTTGACTCAATGTGACTCAATGTGACTCAATGTGACACAATGTGACTCAATGTGACTCAATGTGACTCAATGTGACTCAATGTGACTCAATGTGACTCAATGTGACTTTTGTGACTTTTGTGACTTCTGTGACTCAATGTGACTTCTGTTACTCAATTTGACTCAATGTGAATCAATTTGACTTTTGTGACTTCTGTGACTCAATGTGACTTCTGTGACTCAATTTGACTCAATGTGACTCAATTTGACTCAATGTGACTCAATTTGACTCAATGTGACTCAATTTGACTCAATGTGACTCAATTTGACTCAATGTGACTCAATGTGACTTTTATGACTCAATGTGACTCAATGTGACTCAATGTGACTCAATTTGACTCAATGTGACTTTTGTGACTCAATGTGACTTTTGTGACTCAATGTGACTCATTGTGACTCAATGTGACTCACTGTGACTCTTGTGACTCAATGTGACTCAATGTGACTCAATGTGACTCAATGTGACTTCTGTGACTCAATGTGACTCAATGTGACTCAATGTGACTCAATGTGACTTTTGTGACTTTTGTGACTCAATGTGACTCAATGTGACTCACTGTGACTCAATGTGACTCAATGTGACTCAATGTGACTCAATGTGACTCAGTGTGACTCAATGTGACTCAATGTGACTCAGTGTGACTCAATGTGACTCAATGTGACTCAGTGTGACTCAAGGTGACTCAATGTGACTCATGTGACTCAATGTGACTCAATGTGACTCAATGTGACTTCTGTGACTCAATTTGACTCAATGTGACTCAATGTGACTCAATAAGACTCAATGTGACTCAATGTGACTCAATGTGACTCAATGTGACTCAATGTGACTTTTGTGACTCAATGTGACTCAATGTGACTCAATGTGACTCAATGTGACTCAATGTGACTTTTGTGACTCAATGTGACTTTTGTGACTCAATGTGACTCAATGTGACTCACTGTGACTCAATGTGACTCAGTGTGACTCAAGGTGACTCAATGTGACTCAAGGTGACTCAATGTGACTCAATGTGACTCAATGTGACTCAATGTGACTCAATGTGACACAATGTGACTCAATGTGACTTCTGTGACTCAATGTGACTCAATGTGACTCAATGTGACTCAATGTGACTCAATGTGACTCAATGTGACTCAATGTGACTCAATTTGATTTTTGTGACTTCTGTGACTCAATGTGACTCAATGTGACTCAATGTGACTCAATGTGACTCAATGTGACTTTTGTGACTTTTGTGACTTTTGTGACTTCTGTGACTCAATGTGACTCAATGTGACTCAATGTGACTCAATGTGACTCAATGTGACTCAATGTGACTTTTGTGACTTTTGTGACTTCTGTGACTCAATGTGACTCAATGTGACTTCTGTGACTCAATGTGACTCAATGTGACTCAATGTGACTCAATGTGACTCAATGTGACTCAATGTGACTTTTGTGACTTCTGTGCCTCAATGTGACTCAATGTGACTCTATGTGACTCAATGTGACTCAATGTGACTCAATGTGACTCAATGTGACTCAATGTGACTCAATGTGACTCAATGTGACTCAATGTGACTCAATGTGACTCACTGTGACTCAATGTGACTCAATGTGACTCAATGTGACTCAATGTGACTTCTGTGACTCAATGTGACTCAATGTGACTCAATGTGACTCAGTGTGACTCAATGTGACTCAATGTGACTCAGTGTGACTCAAGGTGACTCAATGTGACTCATGTGACTCAATGTGACTCAATGTGACTTCTGTGACTCAATTTGACTCAATGTGACTCAATGTGACTCAATGTGACTTCTGTGACTCAATTTGACTCAATGTGACTCAATGTGACTTTTGTGACTTCTGTGACTCAATGTGACTCAATAAGACTCAATGTGACTCAATAAGACTCAATGTGACTCAATGTGACTCAATGTGAATCAATGTGACTCAATGTGACTCAATGTGACTCAATGTGACTCAATGTGACTTTTGTGACTCAATGTGACTTTTGTGACTCAATGTGACTCAATGTGACTCACTGTGACTCAATGTGACTCAGTGTGACTCAATGTGACTCAATGTGACTCAGTGTGACTCAAGGTGACTCAATGTGACTCAAGGTGACTCAATGTGACTCAATGTGACTCAATGTGACTCAATGTGACTTATGTGACTCAATTTGACTCAATTTGACTCCATGTGACTCAATTTGACTTTTGTGACTTCTGTGACTCAATGTGACTCAATTTGACTCAATGTGACTCAATGTGACTCAATGTGACTTCTGTGACTCAATGTGACTCAATGTGACTCAATGTGACTCAATGTGACTCAATGTGACTCAATGTGACTCACTGTGACTCAATGTGACTCTTGTGACTCAATGTGACTTTTGTGACTCAATGTGACTCAATGTGACTTAATGTAACTCAATGTGACTCAATGTGACTCAATGTGACTCAATGTGACTTCTGTGACTCAATGTGACTCAATGTGACTCAATGTGACTCAATGTGACTTGATTTGACTTTTGTGACTCAATGTGACTCAATGTGACTCAATGTGACTCAATGTGACTCAATGTGACTTGATTTGACTTTTGTGACTTCTGTGACTCAATTTGACTCAATGTGACTCAATGTGACTCAATGTGACGCAATGTGACTCAATGTGACACAATGTGACTCAATGTGACTTCTGTGACTCAATGTGACTCAATGTGACTCAATGTGACTCAATGTGACTCAATGTGACTCAATGTGACTCAATGTGACTTTTGTGACTTCTGTGACTCAATGTGACTCAATGTGACTCAATGTGACTCAATGTGACTTCTGTGACTTCTGTGACTCAATGTGACTCAATGTGACTCAATGTGACTCAATGTGACTCAATGTGACTCAATGTGACTTTTGTGACTTCTGTGACTCAATGTGACTCAATGTGACTCAATGTGACTCAATGTGACTCAATGTGACTTCTGTGACTCAATGTGACTCAATGTGACTCAATGTGACTCAATGTGACTCAATGTGACTCAATGTGACTCAATGTGACTTCTGTGACTCAATGTGACTCAATGTGACTCAATGTGACTTTTGTGACTTTTGTGACTTTTGTGACTCAATGTGACTCAATGTGACTCACTGTGACTCTTGTGACTCAATGTGACTCAATGTGACTCAATGTGACTCAATGTGACTCAATGTGACTCAATGTGACTCAATGTGACACAATGTGACTCAATGTGACTTCTGTGACTCAATGTGACTCAATGTGACTCAATGTGACTCAATGTGACTCAATGTGACTCAATGTGACTTTTGTGACTCAATGTGACTCAATGTGACTCAATGTGACTCAATGTGACTCAATGTGACTCAATGTGACTCAATGTGACTCAATGTGACTCAATGTGACTTTTGTGACTTTTGTGACTTCTGTGAATCAATGTGACTCAATGTGACTCTATGTGACTCAATGTGACTCAATGTGACTCAATGTGACTCAATGGGACTCAATGTGACTCAATGTGACTTCTGTGACTCAATGTGACTCAATGTGACTCAATGTGACTTTTGTGACTTTTGTGACTCAATGTGACTCAATGTGACTCACTGTGACTCTTGTGACTCAATGTGACTCAATGTGACTCAATGTGACTCAATGTGATTCAATGTGACTCAATGTGACTCAATGTGACTCACTATGACTCAATGTGACTCTTGTGACTCAATGTGACTCAATGTGACTCAATGTGACTCAATGTGACTCAATGTGACTCAATGTGACTCAATGTGACTCAATGTGACTCAATGTGACTTATGTGACTCAATTTGACTCAATGTGACTCAATGTGACTCAATGTGACTCAATGTGACTCAATGTGACTCAATGTGACTTAATTTGACTTTTGTGACTTCTGTGACTCAATGTGACTCAATGTGACTTCTGTGACTCAATGTGACTCAATGTGACTCAGTGTGACTCAATGTGACTCAATGTGACTCAGTGTGACTCAAGGTGACTCAATGTGACTCTTGTGACTCAATGTGACTCAATGTGACTCAGTGTGACTCAATGTGACTCAATGTGACTTCTGTGACTCAATGTGACTCAATTTGACTCAATTTGACTTTTGTGACTTCTGTGACTCAATGTGACTTCTGTGACTCAATGTGACTCAATGTGACTCAATTTGACTTTTGTGACTTCTGTGACTCAATGTGACTTCTGTGACTCAATTTGACTCAATGTGACTCAATTTGACTTTTGTGACTTCTGTGACTCAATGTGACTCAATTTGACTCAATGTGACTCAATGTGACTTCTGTGACTCAATGTGACTTCTGTGACTCAATGTGACTCAATGTGACTCAATGTGACTCAATGTGACTCAATGTGATTTTGTGACTCAATGTGACTTCTGTGACTCAATGTGACTTCTGTGACTCAATTTGACTCAATGTGACTCAATTTGACTTTTGTGACTTCTGTGACTCTTTGTGACTTCTGTGACTCAATGTGACTCAATGTGACTTCTGTGACTCAATGTGACTCAATGTGACTCAATGTGACTCAATGTGACTCAATGTGACTCAATGTGACTTTTGTGACTCAATGTGACTTTTGTGACTCAATGTGACTCAATGTGACTCACTGTGACTCAATGTGACTCAATGTGACTCAATGTGACTCTTGTGACTCAATGTGACTCAATGTGACTCAATGTGACTTTTGTGACTTTTGTGACTTCTGTGACTTCTGTGACTCAATGTGACTTCTGTGACTCAATTTGACTCAATGTGACTCAATTTGACTTTTGTGACTTCTGTGACTCTTTGTGACTTCTGTGACTCAATGTGACTTAATGTGACTCAATGTGACTTCTGTGACTCAATGTGACTCAATGTGACTCAATGTGACTCAATGTGACTTTTGTGACTCAATGTGACTTTTGTGACTCAATGTGACTTTTGTGACTCAATGTGACTCAATGTGACTCACTGTGACTCAATGTGACTCAATGTGACTCAATGTGACTCAATGTGACTTTTGTGACTTTTGTGACTTCTGTGACTTCTGTGACTCAATGTGACTCAATGTGACTCAATGTGACTCAATGTGACTCAATGTGACTCAATGTGACTCAATGTGACTTCTGTGACTCAATGTGACTCAATGTGACTCAATGTGACTCAATGTGACTCAATGTGACTTTTGTGACTTCTGTGACTTCTGTGACTCAATGTGACTCAATGTGACTCAATTTGACTCAATGTGACTCAATGTGACTCAATTTGACTCAATGTGACTCAATGTGACTCAATGTGACTCAATGTGACTCAATGTGACTCAATTTGACTCAATTTGACTCAATGTGACTCAATGTGACTCAATGTGACTCAATGTGACGCAATGTGACTCAATGTGACACAATGTGACTCAATGTGACTCAATGTGACTTCTGTGACTCAATGTGACTTCTGTGACTCAATGTGACTCAATGTGACTCAATGTGACTCAATGTGACTCAATGTGACTTTTGTGACTTTTGTGACTTCTGTGACTCAATGTGACTCAATGTGACTCAATGTGACTCAATGTGACTCAATATGACTTCTGTGACTCAATGTGACTCAATGTGACTCAATGTGACTCAATGTGACTCAATGTGACTCAATGTAATTTATGTGACTCAATGTGACTCTATGTGACTCAATGTGACTCAATGTGACTCAATGTGACTCAATGTGACTCAATGTGACTCAATGTGACTCAATGTGACTCAATGTGACTCAATGTGACTTCTGTGACTCAATGTGACTCAATGTGACTCAATATGACTCAATGTGACTCAATGTGACTCAATGTGACTCAATGTGACTTTTGTGACTTTTGTGACTCAATGTGACTCAATGTGACTCACTGTGACTCAATGTGACTCAATGTGACTCAATGTGACTCAATGTGACTCAATGTGACTCAATGTGACTTATGTGACTCAATGTGACTCAATGTGACTCAATGTGACTCAGTGTGACTCAATGTGACTCAATGTGACTCAGTGTGACTCAAGGTGACTCAATGTGACTCAATGTGACTCAATGTGACTCAATGTGACTTCTGTGACTCAATTTGACTCAATGTGACTCAATGTGACTTTTGTGACTTCTGTGACTCAATGTGACTCAATAAGACTCAATGTGACTCAATAAGACTCAATGTGACTCAATGTGACTCAATGTGACTCAATGTGACTCAATGTGACTCAATGTGACTCAATGTGACTCAATGTGACTTTTGTGACTCAATGTGACTTTTGTGACTCAATGTGACTCAATGTGACTCACTGTGACTCAATGTGACTCAGTGTGACTCAATGTGACTCAATGTGACTCAGTGTGACTCAAGGTGATTCAATGTGACTCTTGTGACTCAATGTGACTCAATGTGACTCAATGTGACTCAATGTGACTCAATGTGACTCAATGTGACTCAATGTGACTTATGTGACTCAATTTGACTCAATTTGACTCCGTGTGACTCAATTTGACTTTTGTGACTTCTGTGACTCAATGTGACTCAATTTGACTCAATGTGACTCAATGTGACTCAATGTGACTTCTGTGACTCAATGTGACTCAATGTGACTCAATGTGACTCAATGTGACTCAATGTGACTCAATGTGACTCACTGTGACTCACTGTGACTCAATGTGACTCTTGTGACTCAATGTGACTTTTGTGACTCAATGTGACTCAATGTGACTTAATGTGACTCAATGTGACTCAATGTGACTCAATGTGACTTCTGTGACTCAATGTGACTCAATGTGACTCAATGTGACTCAATGTGACTCAATGTGACTCAATGTGACTCAATGTGATTTTGTGACTCAATGTGACTTCTGTGACTCAATGTGACTTCTGTGACTCAATTTGACTCAATGTGACTCAATTTGACTTTTGTGACTTCTGTGACTCTTTGAGACTTCTGTGACTCAATGTGACACAATGTGACTCAATGTGACTCAATGTGACTCAATGTGACTCAATGTGACTCAATGTGACTCAATGTGACTCAATGTGATTTTGTGACTCAATGTGACTTCTGTGACTCAATGTGACTTCTGTGACTCAATTTGACTCAATGTGACTCAATTTGACTTTTGTGACTTCTGTGACTCTTTGTGACTTCTGTGACTCAATGTGACTCAATGTGACTCAATGTGACTTCTGTGACTCAATGTGACTCAATGTGACTCAATGTGACTCAATGTGACTTTTGTGACTCAATGTGACTTTTGTGACTCAATGTGACTTTTGTGACTCAATGTGACTCAATGTGACTCACTGTGACTCACTGTGACTCAATGTGACTCAATGTGACTCAATGTGACTCAATGTGACTTTTGTGACTTTTGTGACTTCTGTGACTTCTGTGACTCAATGTGACTCAATGTGACTCAATGTGACTCAATGTGACTCAATGTGACTCAATGTGACTCAATGTGACTCAATGTGACTCAATGTGACTCAATGTGACTCAATGTGACTCAATGTGACTCAATGTGACTTTTGTGACTTCTGTGACTTCTGTGACTCAATGTGACTCAATGTGACTCAATTTGACTCAATGTGACTCAATGTGACTCAATTTGACTCAATGTGACTCAATGTGACTCAATGTGACTCAATGTGACTCAATGTGACTCAATTTGACTCAATTTGACTCAATGTGACTCAATGTGACTCAATGTGACTCAATGTGACGCAATGTGACTCAATGTGACACAATGTGACTCAATGTGACTCAATGTGACTTCTGTGACTCAATGTGACTTCTGTGACTCAATGTGACTCAATGTGACTCAATGTGACTCAATGTGACTCAATGTGACTTTTGTGACTTTTGTGACTTCTGTGACTCAATGTGACTCAATGTGACTCAATGTGACTCAATGTGACTCAATATGACTTCTGTGACTCAATGTGACTCAATGTGACTCAATGTGACTCAATGTGACTCAATGTGACTCAATGTAATTTATGTGACTCAATGTGACTCTATGTGACTCAATGTGACTCAATGTGACTCAATGTGACTCAATGTGACTCAATGTGACTCAATGTGACTCAATGTGACTCAATGTGACTTCTGTGACTCAATGTGACTCAATGTGACTCAATGTGACTCAATGTGACTCAATGTGACTCAATGTGACTTTTGTGACTTTTGTGACTCAATGTGACTCAATGTGACTCACTGTGACTCAATGTGACTCAATGTGACTCAATGTGACTCAATGTGACTCAATGTGACTCAATGTGACTTCTGTGACTCAATGTGACTCAATGTGACTCAATGTGACTCAGTGTGACTCAATGTGACTCAATGTGACTCAGTGTGACTCAAGGTGACTCAATGTGACTCAATGTGACTCAATGTGACTCAATGTGACTTCTGTGACTCAATTTGACTCAATGTGACTCAATGTGACTTTTGTGACTTCTGTGACTCAATGTGACTCAATAAGACTCAATGTGACTCAATAAGACTCAATGTGACTCAATGTGACTCAATGTGACTCAATGTGACTCAATGTGACTCAATGTGACTTTTGTGACTCAATGTGACTTTTGTGACTCAATGTGACTCAATGTGACTCACTGTGACTCAATGTGACTCAGTGTGACTCAATGTGACTCAATGTGACTCAGTGTGACTCAAGGTGACTCAATGTGACTCTTGTGACTCAATGTGACTCAATGTGACTCAATGTGACTCAATGTGACTCAATGTGACTCAATGTGACTTATGTGACTCAATTTGACTCAATTTGACTCCATGTGACTCAATTTGACTTTTGTGACTTCTGTGACTCAATGTGACTCAATTTGACTCAATGTGACTCAATGTGACTCAATGTGACTTCTGTGACTCAATGTGACTCAATGTGACTCAATGTGACTCAATGTGACTCAATGTGACTCAATGTGACTCACTGTGACTCACTGTGACTCAATGTGACTCTTGTGACTCAATGTGACTTTTGTGACTCAATGTGACTCAATGTGACTTAATGTGACTCAATGTGACTCAATGTGACTCAATGTGACTTCTGTGACTCAATGTGACTCAATGTGACTCAATGTGACTCAATGTGACTCAATGTGACTCAATGTGACTCAATGTGATTTTGTGACTCAATGTGACTTCTGTGACTCAATGTGACTTCTGTGACTCAATTTGACTCAATGTGACTCAATTTGACTTTTGTGACTTCTGTGACTCTTTGAGACTTCTGTGACTCAATGTGACAAAATGTGACTCAATGTGACTCAATGTGACTTCTGTGACTCAATGTGACTCAATGTGACTTCTGTGACTCAATGTGACTCAATGTGACTCAATGTGACTCAATGTGACTCAATGTGACTCAATGTGACTCAATGTGACTCAATGTGACTTTTGTGACTTTTGTGACTCAATGTGACTCAATGTGACTCAATGTGACTCACTGTGACTCAATGTGACTCTTGTGACTCAATGTGACTCAATGTGACTCAGTGTGACTCAATGTGACTCAATGTGACTTCTGTGAGTCAATGTGACTCAATTTGACTTTTGTGACTTCTGTGACTCAATGTGACTTCTGTGACTCAATTTGACTCAATGTGACTCAATTTGACTTTTGTGACTTCTGTGACTCAATGTGACTCAATTTGACTCAATGTGACTCAATGTGACTTCTGTGACTCAATGTGACTTCTGTGACTCAATGTGACTCAATGTGACTCAATTTGACTTTTGTGACTTCTGTGACTCAATGTGACTCAATGTGACTCAATGTGACTCAATGTGACTTCTGTGACTCAATGTGACTTCTGTGACTCAATGTGACTCAATGTGACTCAATGTAACTCAATGTGATTTTGTGACTCAATGTGACTTCTGTGACTCAATGTGACTTCTGTGACTCAATGTGACTTCTGTGACTCAATGTGACTTCTGTGACTCAATGTGACTTCTGTGACTCAATTTGACTCAATGTGACTCAATTTGACTTTTGTGACTTCTGTGACTCTTTGTGACTTCTGTGACTCAATGTGACTCAATGTGACTCAATGTGACTCAATGTGACTCAATGTGACTTCTGTGACTCAATGTGACTCAATGTGACTCAATGTGACTCAATGTGACTTTTGTGACTCAATGTGACTTTTGTGACTCAATGTGACTCAATGTGACTCACTGTGACTCAATGTGACTCAATGTGACTCTTGTGACTCAATGTGACTCAATGTGACTCAATGTGACTCAATGTGACTCAATGTGACTCAATGTGACTTTTGTGACTTCTGTGACTCAATGTGACTCAATGTGACTCAATGTGACTCAATGTGACTCAATGTGACTCAATGTGACTTCTGTGACCCAATGTGACTCAATGTGACTCAATGTGACTCAATGTGACTCAATGTGACTCAATGTGACTTTTGTGACTTCTGTGACTCAATGTGACTCAATGTGACTCAATGTGACTCAATTTGACTCAATGTGACTCAATGTGACTCAATGTGACTCAATGTGACTTGATTTGACTTCTGTGACTCAATTTGACTCAATGTGACTCAATGTGACTCAATGTGACTCAATGTGACGCAATGTGACTCAATGTGACTTCTGTGACTCAATTTGACTCAATGTGACTCAATGTGACACAATGTGACTCAATGTGACTTCTGTGACTCAATGTGACTCAATGTGACTCAATGTGACTCAATGTGACTCAATGTGACTCAATGTGACTCAATGTGACTTTTGTGACTTTTGTGACTCAATGTGACTCAATGTGACTCACTGTGACTCAATGTGACTCAATGTGACTCTTGTGACTCAATGTGACTCAATGTGACTCAATGTGACTCAATGTGACTCAATGTGACTCAATGTGACTCTTGTGACTCAATGTGACTCAATGTGACTCAATGTGACTCAATGTGACTCAATGTGACTCAATGTGACTTTTGTGACTTCTGTGACTCAATGTGACTCAATGTGACTCAATGTGACTCAATTTGACTCAATGTGACTCAATGTGACTCAATGTGACTCAATGTGACTCAATGTGACTCAATGAGACTCAATGTGACTCAATGTGACTTGATTTGACTTCTGTGACTCAATTTGACTCAATGTGACTCAATGTGACGCAATGTGACTCAATGTGACTCAATGTGACTTCTGTGACTCAATTTGACTCAATGTGACTCAATGTGACTCAATGTGACACAATGTGACTCAATGTGACTCAATGTGACTCAATGTGACTCAATGTGACTCAATGTGACTCAATGTGACTCAATGTGACTTTTGTGACTTTTGTGACTTCTGTGACTCAATGTGACTCAATGTGACTCAATGTGACTTCTGTGACTCAATGTGACTCAATGTGACTCAATGTGACTCAATGTGACTCAATGTGACTCAATGTGACTTTTGTGACTTCTGTGACTCAATGTGACTCAATGTGACTCTATGTGACTCAATGTGACTCAATGTGACTCAATGTGACTCAATGTGACTCAATGTGACTCAATGTGACTCAATGTGACTCAATGTGACTCAATGTGACTCACTGTGACTCAATGTGACTCAATGTGACTCAATGTGACTCAATGTGACTTCTGTGACTCAATGTGACTCAATGTGACTCAATGTGACTCAGTGTGACTCAATGTGACTCAATGTGACTCAGTGTGACTCAAGGTGACTCAATGTGACTCATGTGACTCAATGTGACTCAATGTGACTTCTGTGACTCAATTTGACTCAATGTGACTCAATGTGACTCAATGTGACTTCTGTGACTCAATTTGACTCAATGTGACTCAATGTGACTTTTGTGACTTCTGTGACTCAATGTGACTCAATAAGACTCAATGTGACTCAATAAGACTCAATGTGACTCAATGTGACTCAATGTGACTCAATGTGACTCAATGTGACTCAATGTGACTCAATGTGACTCAATGTGACTCAATGTGACTCAATGTGACTTTTGTGACTCAATGTGACTCAATGTGACTCACTGTGACTCAATGTGACTCAGTGTGACTCAATGTGACTCAATGTGACTCAGTGTGACTCAAGGTGACTCAATGTGACTCAAGGTGACTCAATGTGACTCAATGTGATTAATGTGACTCAATGTGACTTATGTGACTCAATTTGACTCCATGTGACTCAATTTGACTTTTGTGACTTCTGTGACTCAATGTGACTCAATGTGACTCAATGTGACTCAATGTGACTCAATGTGACTCAATGTGACTTCTGTGACTCAATGTGACTCAATGTGACTCAATGTGACTCAATGTGACTCAATGTGACTCACTGTGACTCAATGTGACTCTTGTGACTCAATGTGACTTTTGTGACTCAATGTGACTCAATGTGACTTAATGTGACTCAATGTGACTCAATGTGACTCAATGTGACTCAATGTGACTTCTGTGACTCAATGTGACTCAATGTGACTCAATGTGACTTGATTTGACTTTTGTGACTCAATGTGACTCAATGTGACTCAATGTGACTCAATGTGACTCAATGTGACTCAATGTGACTTGATTTGACTTTTGTGACTTCTGTGACTCAATTTGACTCAATGTGACTCAATGTGACTCAATGTGACGCAATGTGACTCAATGTGACACAATGTGACTCAATGTGACTTCTGTGACTCAATGTGACTCAATGTGACTCAATGTGACACAATGTGACTCAATGTGACTCAATGTGACTCAATTTGACTTTTGTGACTTCTGTGACTCAATGTGACTTCTGTGACTCAATTTGACTCAATGTGACTCAATTTGACTTTTGTGACTTCTGTGACTCAATGTGACTCAATTTGACTCAATGTGACTCAATGTGACTTCTGTGACTCAATGTGACTTCTGTGACTCAATGTGACTCAATGTGACTCAATGTGACTCAATGTGACTCAATGTGACTCAATGTGACTCAATGTGACTCAATGTGACTCAATGTGATTTTGTGACTCAATGTGACTTCTGTGACTCAATGTGACTTCTGTAACTCAATTTGACTCAATCTGACTCAATTTGACTTTTGTGACTTCTGTGACTCTTTGTGACTTCTGTGACTCAATGTGACTCAATGTGACTCAATGTGACTTCTGTGACTCAATGTGACTCAATGTGACTCAATGTGACTCAATGTGACTCAATGTGACTCAATGTGACTCAATGTGACTCAATGTGACTTTTGTGACTCAATGTGACTCAATGTGACTCACTGTGACTCAATGTGACTCAATGTGACTCTTGTGACTCAATGTGACTCAATGTGACTCAATGTGACTTTTGTGACTTCTGTGACTCAATGTGACTTCTGTGACTCAATTTGACTCAATGTGACTCAATTTGACTTTTGTGACTTCTGTGACTCTTTGTGACTTCTGTGACTCAATGTGACTCAATGTGACTCAATGTGACTTCTGTGACTCAATGTGACTTCTGTGACTCAATGTGACTCAATGTGACTCAATGTGACTCAATGTGACTCAATGTGACTCAATGTGACTCAATGTGACTTTTGTGACTCAATGTGACTTTTGTGACTCAATGTGACTCAATGTGACTCACTGTGACTCAATGTGACTCAATGTGACTCAATGTGACTCAATGTGACTTTTGTGACTTTTGTGACTTCTGTGACTTCTGTGACTCAATGTGACTCAATGTGACTCAATGTGACTCAATGTGACTCAATGTGACTCAATGTGACTCAATGTGACTTCTGTGACTCAATGTGACTCAATGTGACTCAATGTGACTCAATACGACTCAATGTGACTTTTGTGACTTCTGTGACTCAATGTGACTCAATGTGACTCAATGTGACTCAATTTGACTCAATGTGACTCAATGTGACTCAATTTGACTCAATGTGACTCAATGTGACTCAATGTGACTCAATGTGACTCAATGTGACTCAATTTGACTCAATGTGACTCAATGTGACTCAATGTGACTCAATGTGACTCAATGTGACGCAATGTGACTCAATGTGACACAATGTGACTCAATGTGACTCAATGTGACTTCTGTGACTCAATGTGACTTCTGTGACTCAATGTGACTCAATGTGACTCAATGTGACTCAATGTGACTTTTGTGACTTTTGTGACTTCTGTGACTCAATGTGACTCAATGTGACTCAATGTGACTCAATGTGACTCAATGTGACTTCTGTGACTCAATGTGACTCAATGTGACTCAATGTGACTCAATGTGACTCAATGTGACTCAATGTAATTTATGTGACTCAATGTGACTCAATGTGACTCAATGTGACTCAATGTGACTCAATGTGACTCAATGTGACTCAATGTGACTCAATGTGACTCAATGTGACTCAATGTGACTCAATGTGACTTCTGTGACTCAATGTGACTCAATGTGACTCAATGTGACTCAATGTGACTCAATGTGACTCAATGTGACTTTTGTGACTTTTGTGACTCAATGTGACTCAATGTGACTCAGTGTGACTCAATGTGACTCAATGTGACTCAATGTGACTCAATGTGACTCAATGTGACTCAATGTGACTTCTGTGACTCAATTTGACTCAATGTGACTCAATGTGACTCAATGTGACTCAGTGTGACTCAATGTGACTCAATGTGACTCAGTGTGACTCAAGGTGACTCAATGTGACTCAATGTGACTCAATGTGACTCAATGTGACTTCTGTGACTCAATTTGACTCAATGTGACTCAATGTGACTCAATAAGACTCAATGTGACTCAATGTGACTCAATGTGACTCAATGTGACTCAATGTGACTCAATGTGACTCAATGTGACTCAATGTGACTCAATGTGACTTTTGTGACTCAATGTGACTTTTGTGACTCAATGTGACTCAATGTGACTCACTGTGACTCAATGTGACTCAGTGTGACTCAATGTGACTCAATGTGACTCAGTGTGACTCAAGGTGACTCAATGTGACTCTTGTGACTCAATGTGACTCAATGTGACTCAATGTGACTCAATGTGACTCAATGTGACTCAATGTGACGCAATGTGACTCAATGTGACACAATGTGACACAATGTGACTTCTGTGACTCAATGTGACTCAATGTGACTCAATGTGACTCAATGTGACTCAATGTGACTCAATGTGACTCAATGTGACTTTTGTGACTCAATGTGACTCAATGTGACTCAATGTGACTCAATGTGACTCAATGTGACTCAATGTGACTCAATGTGACTCAATGTGACTGTTGTGACTGTTGTGACTTCTGTGACTCAATGTGACTCAATGTGACTATATGTGACTCAATGTGACTCAATGTGACTCAATGGGACTCAATGGGACTCAATGTGACTCAATGTGACTTCTGTGACTCAATGTGACTCAATGTGACTCAATGTGACTTTTGTGACTTTTGTGACTCAATGTGACTCAATGTGACTCACTGTGACTCTTGTGACTCAATGTGACTCAATGTGACTCAATGTGACTCAATGTGATTCAATGTGACTCAATGTGACTCAATGTGACTCACTATGACTCAATGTGACTCTTGTGACTCAATGTGACTCAATCTGACTCAATGTGACTTTTGTGACTCAATGTGACTCAATGTGGCTCAATGTGACTCAATGTGACTCAATGTGACTCAATGTGACTTATGTGACTCAATTTGACTCAATGTGACTCAATGTGACTCAATGTGACTCAATGTGACTCAATGTGACTCAATGTGACTCAGTGTGACTTAATTTGACTTTTTTGACTTCTGTGACTCAATGTGACTCAATGTGACTTCTGTGACTCAATGTGACTCAGTGTGACTCAATGTGACTCAATGTGACTCAGTGTGACTCAAGGTGACTCAATGTGACTCTTGTGACTCAATGTGACTCAATGTGACTCAATGTGACTCAATGTGACTCAATGTGACTCAATGTGACTCAATGTGACTTCTGTGACTCAATGTGACTCAATTTGACTTTTGTGACTTCTGTGACTCAATGTGACTTCTGTGACTCAATGTGACTCAATGTGACTCAATTTGACTTTTGTGACTTCTGTGACTCAATGTGACTTCTGTGACTCAATTTGACTCAATGTGACTCAATTTGACTTTTGTGACTTCTGTGACTCAATGTGACTCAATTTGACTCAATGTGACTCAATGTGACTTCTGTGACTCAATGTGACTTCTGTGACTCAATGTGACTCAATGTGACTCAATGTGACTCAATGTGACTCAATGTGACTCAATGTGATTTTGTGACTCAATGTGACTTCTGTGACTCAATGTGACTTCTGTGACTCAATTTGACTCAATGTGACTCAATTTGACTTTTGTGACTTCTGTGACTCTTTGTGACTTCTGTGACTCAATGTGACTCAATGTGACTCAATGTGACTTCTGTGACTCAATGTGACTCAATGTGACTCAATGTGACTCAATGTGACTCAATGTGACTCAATGTGACTCAATGTGACTCAATGTGACTCAATGTGACTTTTGTGACTCAATGTGACTCAATGTGACTCACTGTGACTCAATGTGACTCAATGTGACTCTTGTGACTCAATGTGACTCAATGTGACTCAATGTGACTTTTGTGACTTTTGTGACTTCTGTGACTTCTGTGACTCAATGTGACTTCTGTGACTCAATTTGACTCAATGTGACTCAATTTGACTTTTGTGACTTCTGTGACTCTTTGTGACTTCTGTGACTCAATGTGACTCAATGTGACTCAATGTGACTTCTGTGACTCAATGTGACTCAATGTGACTCAATGTGACTCAATGTGACTCAATGTGACTCAATGTGACTTTTGTGACTCAATGTGACTTTTGTGACTCAATGTGACTCAATGTGACTCACTGTGACTCAATGTGACTCAATGTGACTCAATGTGACTCAATGTGACTTTTGTGACTTTTGTGACTTCTGTGACTTCTGTGACTCAATGTGACTCAATGTGACTCAATGTGACTCAATGTGACTCAATGTGACTCAATGTGACTCAATGTGACTCAATGTGACTTCTGTGACTCAATGTGACTCAATGTGACTCAATGTGACTCAATACGACTCAATGTGACTTTTGTGACTTCTGTGACTCAATGTGACTCAATGTGACTCAATGTGACTCAATTTGACTCAATGTGACTCAATGTGACTCAATTTGACTCAATGTGACTCAATGTGACTCAATGTGACTCAATGTGACTCAATGTGACTCAATTTGACTCAATGTGACTCAATGTGACTCAATGTGACTCAATGTGACTCAATGTAACGCAATGTGACTCAATGTGACACAATGTGACTCAATGTGACTCAATGTGACTTCTGTGACTCAATGTGACTTCTGTGACTCAATGTGACTCAATGTGACTCAATGTGACTCAATGTGACTTTTGTGACTTTTGTGACTTCTGTGACTCAATGTGACTCAATGTGACTCAATGTGACTCAATGTGACTCAATGTGACTCAATGTGACTTCTGTGACTCAATGTGACTCAATGTGACTCAATGTGACTCAATGTGACTCAATGTGACTCAATGTGACTCAATGTAATTTATGTGACTCAATGTGACTCAATGTGACTCTATGTGACTCAATGTGACTCAATGTGACTCAATGTGACTCAATGTGACTCAATGTGACTCAATGTGACTCAATGTGACTTCTGTGACTCAATGTGACTCAATGTGACTCAATGTGACTCAATGTGACTCAATGTGACTCAATGTGACTCAATGTGACTCAATGTGACTCAATGTGACTCAATGTGACTCAATGTGACTTTTGTGACTCAATGTGACTCAATGTGACTCACTGTGACTCAATGTGACTCAATGTGACTCAATGTGACTCAATGTGACTCAATGTGACTCAATGTGACTTCTGTGACTCAATGTGACTCAATGTGACTCAGTGTGACTCAATGTGACTCAATGTGACTCAGTGTGACTCAAGGTGACTCAATGTGACTCAATGTGACTCAATGTGACTCAATGTGACTTCTGTGACTCAATTTGACTCAATGTGACTCAATGTGACTTTTGTGACTTCTGTGACTCAATGTGACTCAATAAGACTCAATGTGACTCAATAAGACTCAATGTGACTCAATGTGACTCAATGTGACTCAATGTGACTCAATGTGACTTTTGTGACTCAATGTGACTTTTGTGACTCAATGTGACTCAATGTGACTCACTGTGACTCAATGTGACTCAGTGTGACTCAATGTGACTCAATGTGACTCAGTGTGACTCAATGTGACTCAATGTGACTCAATGTGACTCAATGTGACTCAATGTGACTCAATGTGACTCAATGTGACTCAATGTGACTCAATGTGACTCAATGTGACTTATGTGACTCAATTTGACTCAATTTGACTCCATGTGACTCAATTTGACTTTTGTGACTTCTGTGACTCAATGTGACTCAATTTGACTCAATGTGACTCAATGTGACTCAATGTGACTTCTGTGACTCAATGTGACTCAATGTGACTCAATGTGACTCAATGTGACTTTTGTGACTCAATGTGACTCAATGTGACTCACTGTGACTCAATGTGACTCAGTGTGACTCAATGTGACTTAATGTGACTCAATGTGACTCAATGTGACTCAATGTGACTCAATGTGACTTCTGTGACTCAATGTGACTCAATGTGACTCAATGTGACTCAATGTGACTCAATGTGACTTGATTTGACTTTTGTGACTCAATGTGACTCAATGTGACTCAATGTGACTCAATGTAACTCAATGTGACTCAATGTGACTCAATGTGACTTGATTTGACTTTTGTGACTTCTGTGACTCAATTTGACTCAATGTGACTCAATGTGACTCAATGTGACTCAATGTGACTCAATGTGACGCAATGTGACTCAATGTGACACAATGTGACTCAATGTGACTTCTGTGACTCAATGTGACTCAATGTGACTCAATGTGACTCAATGTGACTCAATGTGACTCAATGTGACTCAATGTGACTTTTGTGACTTCTGTGACTCAATGTGACTCAATGTGACTCAATGTGACTCAATGTGACTCAATGTGACTCAATGTGACTCAATGTGACTCTATGTGACTCAATGTGACTCAATGTGACTCAATGTGACTCTATGTGACTCAATGTGACTCAATGTGACTCAATGTGACTTCTGTGACTTCTGTGACTCAATGTGACTCAATGTGACTTTTGTGACTTTTGTGACTTTTGTGACTCAATGTGACTCAATGTGACTCACTGTGACTCTTGTGACTCAATGTGACTCAATGTGACTCAATGTGACTCAATGTGACTCAATGTGACTCAATGTGACTCAATGTGACTCAATGTGACTCAATGTGACTTCTGTGACTCAATGTGACTCAATGTGACGCAATGTGACTCAATGTGACACAATGTGACTCAATGTGACTTCTGTGACTCAATGTGACTCAATGTGACTCAATGTGACTCAATGTGACTCAATGTGACTCAATGTGACTCAATGTGACTTTTGTGACTTCTGTGACTCAATTTGACTCAATGTGACTCAATGTGACTCAATGTGACTCAATGTGACTTCTGTGACTCAATGTGACTCAATGTGACTCAATGTGACTCAATGTGACTCAATGTGACTCAATGTGACTTTTGTGACTTTTGTGACTTTTGTGACTTCTGTGACTCAATGTGACTCAATGTGACTCAATGTGACTCAATGTGACTCAATGTGACTCAATGTGACTCAATGTGACTTCTGTGACTCAATGTGACTCAATGTGACTCAATGTGACTCAATGTGACTCAATGTGACTCAATGTGACTCAATGTGACTTTTGTGACTTTTGTGACTCAATGTGACTCAATGTGACTCACTGTGACTCTTGTGACTCAATGTGACTCAATGTGACTCAATGTGACTCAATGTGACTCAATGTGACTCAATGTGACTTCTGTGACTCAATGTGACTCAATGTGACTCAATGTGACTCAGTGTGACTCAATGTGACTCAAGGTGACTCAGTGTGACTCAATGTGACTCAATGTGACTCAATGTGACTCAATTTGACTTTTGTGACTTCTGTGACTCAATGTGACTTCTGTGACTCAATTTGACTCAATGTGACTCAATTTGACTTTTGTGACTTCTGCGACTCAATGTGACTCAATTTGACTCAATGTGACTCAATGTGACTTCTGTGACTCAATGTGACTCAATGTGACTCAATGTGATTCAATGTGACTCAATGTGACTCAATGTGACTCAATGTGACTCAATGTGACTCACTATGACTCAATGTGACTCTTGTGACTCAATGTGACTCAATCTGACTCAATGTGACTTTTGTGACTCAATGTGACTCAATGTGACTCAATGTGACTCAATGTGACTCAATGTGACTCAATGTGACTCAATGTGACTTCTGTGACTCAATTTGACTCAATGTGACTCAATGTGACTCAATGTGACTCAATGTGACTCAATGTGACTCAATGTGACTCAATGTGACTCAATGTGACTCAGTGTGACTTAATCTGACTTTTGTGACTTCTGTGACTCAATGTGACTCAATGTGACTTCTGTGACTCAATGTGACTCAATGTGACTCAGTGTGACTCAATGTGACTCAATGTGACTCAGTGTGACTCAAGGTGACTCAATGTGACTCTTGTGACTCAATGTGACTCAATGTGACTCAATGTGACTCAATGTGACTCAATGTGACTCAATGTGACTTCTGTGACTCAATGTGACTCAATTTGACTTTTGTGACATCTGTGACTCAATGTGACTTCTGTGACTCAATTTGACTCAATGTGACTCAATTTGACTTTTGTGACTTCTGTGACTCAATGTGACTTCTGTGACTCAATTTGACTCAATGTGACTCAATTTGACTTTTGTGACTTCTGTGACTCAATGTGACTTCTGTGACTCAATGTGACTCAATGTGACTCAATGTGACTTCTGTGACTCAATGTGACTCAATGTGACTCAATGTGACTCAATGTGACTTTTGTGACTTTTGTGACTCAATGTGACTCAATGTGACTCAATGTGACTCACTGTGACTCAATGTGACTCTTGTGACTCAATGTGACTCAATGTGACTCAGTGTGACTCAATGTGACTCAATGTGACTTCTGTGAGTCAATGTGACTCAATTTGACTTTTGTGACTTCTGTGACTCAATGTGACTTCTGTGACTCAATTTGACTCAATGTGACTCAATTTGACTTTTGTGACTTCTGTGACTCAATGTGACTTCTGTGACTCAATTTGACTCAATGTGACTCAATTTGACTTTTGTGACTTCTGTGACTCAATGTGACTCAATTTGACTCAATGTGACTCAATGTGACTTCTGTGACTCAATGTGCTTTCTGTGACTCAATGTGACTCAATGTGACTCAATTTGACTTTTGTGACTTCTGTGACTCAATGTGACTCAATGTGACTCAATGTGACTCAATGTGACTCAATGTGACTTCTGTGACTCAATGTGACTTCTGTGACTCAATGTGACTCAATGTGACTCAATGTGACTCAATGTGACTCAATGTGACTCAATGTAACTCAATGTGATTTTGTGACTCAATGTGACTTCTGTGACTCAATGTGACTTCTGTGACTCAATTTGACTCAATGTGACTCAATTTGACTTTTGTGACTTCTGTGACTCTTTGTGACTTCTGTGACTCAATGTGACTCAATGTGACTCAATGTGACTCAATGTGACTCAATGTGACTTCTGTGACTCAATGTGACTCAATGTGACTCAATGTGACTCAATGTGACTTTTGTGACTCAATGTGACTTTTGTGACTAAATGTGACTCAATGTGACTCACTGTGACTCAATGTGACTCAATGTGACTCTTGTGACTCAATGTGACTCAATGTGACTCAATGTGACTCAATGTGACTCAATGTGACTCAATGTGACTTTTGTGACTTCTGTGACTCAATGTGACTCAATGTGACTCAATGTGACTCAATGTGACTCAATGTGACTCAATGTGACTTCTGTGACCCAATGTGACTCAATGTGACTCAATGTGACTCAATGTGACTCAATGTGACTTTTGTGACTTCTGTGACTCAATGTGACTCAATGTGACTCAATGTGACTCAATGTGACTCAATTTGACTCAATGTGACTCAATGTGACTCAATGTGACTCAATGTGACTCAATGTGACTCAATGTGACTTGATTTGACTTCTGTGACTCAATTTGACTCAATGTAACTCAATGTGACTCAATGTGACGCAATGTGACTCAATGTGACTTCTGTGACTCAATTTGACTCAATGTGACTCAATGTGACTCAATGTGACGCAATGTGACTCAATGTGACTTATGTGACTCAATGTGACTCAATGTGACTCAATGTGACTCAATGTGACTCAATGTGACTCAATGTGACTCAATGTGACTCAATGTGACGTTTGTGACTTTTGTGACTCAATGTGACTCAATGTGACTCACTGTGACTCAATGTGACTCAATGTGACTCTTGTGACTCAATGTGACTCAATGTGACTCAATGTGACTCAATGTGACTCAATGTGACTCAATGTGACTCAATGTGACTCAATGTGACTCTTGTGACTCAATGTGACTCAATGTGACTCAATGTGACTCTATGTGACTCAATGTGACTCAATGTGACTTTTGTGACTTCTGTGACTCAATGTGACTCAATTTGACTCAATGTGACTCAATGTGACTCAATGTGACTCAATGTGACTCAATGTGACTCAATGAGACTCAATGTGACTCAATGTGACTTGATTTGACTTCTGTGACTCAATTTGACTCAATGTGACTCAATGTGACGCAATGTGACTCAATGTGACTCAATGTGACTTCTGTGACTCAATTTGACTCAATGTGACTCAATGTGACTCAATGTGACACAATGTGAATCAATGTGACTTTTGTGACTCAATGTGACTCAATGTGACTCAATGTGACTCAATGTGACTCAATGTGACTCAATGTGACTCAATGTGACTTTTGTGACTTTTGTGACTTCTGTGACTCAATGTGACTCAATGTGACTCAATGTGACTTCTGTGACTCAATGTGACTCAATGTGACTCAATGTGACTCAATGTGACTCAATGTGACTCAATGTGACTCAATGTGACTTTTGTGACTTCTGTGACTCAATGTGACTCAATGTGACTCTATGTGACTCAATGTGACTCAATGTGACTCAATGTGACTCAATGTGACTTCTGTGACTCAATGTGACTCAATGTGACTCAATGTGACTCAATGTGACTCAATGTGACTCAATGTGACTTGATTTGACTTCTGTGACTCAATTTGACTCAATGTGACTCAATGTGACTCAATGTGACGCAATGTGACTCAATGTGACTTCTGTGACTCAATTTGACTCAATGTGACTCAATGTGACTCAATGTGACACAATGTGACTCAATGTGACTTCTGTGACTCAATGTGACTCAATGTGACTCAATGTGACTCAATGTGACTCAATGTGACTCAATGTGACTCAATGTGACTCAATGTGACTCAATGTGACGTTTGTGACTTTTGTGACTCAATGTGACTCAATGTGACTCAATGTGACTCAATGTGACTCAGTGTGACTCAATGTGACTCAATGTGACTCAGTGTGACTCAATGTGACTCAATGTGACTCAGTGTGACTCAAGGTGACTCAATGTGACTCATGTGACTCAATGTGACTCAATGTGACTCAATGTGACTTCTGTGACTCAATTTGACTCAATGTGACTCAATGTGACTCAATAAGACTCAATGTGACTTCTGTGACTCAATGTGACTCAATGTGACTCAATGTGACTCAATGTGACTCAATGTGACTCAATTTGATTTTTGTGACTTCTGTGACTCAATGTGACTCAATGTGACTCAATGTGACTCAATGTGACTTTTGTGACTTTTGTGACTTTTGTGACTTCTGTGACTCAATGTGACTCAATGTGACTCAATGTGACTCAATGTGACTCAATGTGACTCAATGTGACTCAATGTGACTTAATGTGACTTTTGTGACTCAATGTGACTCAATTTGACTCAATAGGAGTTTTGTGACTTCTGTGACTCAATGTGACTCAATGTGACTCAAAGTGACTCAATGTTACTCGATTTGACGTTTGTGACTCAATGTGACTCAATTTGACTTTTGTGACTCAATGTGACTCAATGTGACTCAATGTGACTCAATAGTTCTCAATTTGACTCAATTTGACTTTTGTGACTTCTGTGACTCAAAATGACTTAATGTGACTTTTGTGACTCAATGTGACTCAATTTGACTCAATGGGAGTTTTGTGACTTCTGTGACTCAATATGAACTAATGTGACTTTTGTGACTCAGTGTAACTCAATTTGACTCAATGGGAGTTGTGTCACTCAATGTGACTCAATGTGACTCAATGTGACTCAATGTGACTCAATGTGACTCAATGTGACTCAATGTGACTCAATGTGACTCAATGTGACTCAATGTGACTCAATGTGAGTTTTGTGACTTTTGTGACTCAATGTGACTCAATGTGATTCAATGTGACTCAATGTGACTCAATGTGAATCAATGTGACTCAATGTGACTCCATCTGACTCCATCTGACTTTTGTGACTCAATGTGACTCAATGTGACTCAATGTGACTCAATTTGACATTTGTGACTCAATGTGACTCAGTAGTACTCAATTTGACTCAATGTGACTTTTGTGATTCAATATGACTTAATGTGACTTTTGTGACTCAATTTGACTCAATAGGAGTTTTGTGACTTTTGTGACTCAATGTGACTCAATGTGACTCAATGTGACTCAATGTGACTCAATGTGACTCAATGTGACTCAATGTGACTCAATGTGACTCAATGTGACTTGATTTGACTTCTGTGACTCAATTTGACTCAATGTGACTCAATGTGACGCAATGTGACTCAATGTGACTCAATGTGACTTCTGTGACTCAATTTGACTCAATGTGACTCAATGTGACTCAATGTGACACAATGTGACTCAATGTGACTCAATGTGACTCAATGTGACTCAATGTGACTCAATGTGACTCAATGTGACTTTTGTGACTTTTGTGACTTCTGTGACTCAATGTGACTCAATGTGACTCAATGTGACTTCTGTGACTCAATGTGACTCAATGTGACTCAATGTGACTCAATGTGACTCAATGTGACTCAATGTGACTCAATGTGACTCAATGTGACTTTTGTGACTTCTGTGACTCAATTTGACTCAATGTGACTCAATGTGACTTTTGTGACTTCTGTGACTCAATGTGACTCAATAAGACTCAATGTGACTCAATAAGACTCAATGTGACTCAATGTGACTCAATGTGACTCAATGTGACTCAATGTGACTTTTGTGACTCAATGTGACTTTTGTGACTCAATGTGACTCAATGTGACTCACTGTGACTCAATGTGACTCAGTGTGACTCAATGTGACTCAATGTGACTCAGTGTGACTCAAGGTGACTCAATGTGACTCAATTTGACTCAATGTGACTCAATGTGACTCAATGTGACTCAATGTGACTCAATGTGACTTATGTGACTCAATTTGACTCAATTTGACTCCATGTGACTCAATTTGACTTTTGTGACTTCTGTGACTCAATGTGACTCAATTTGACTCAATGTGACTCAATGTGACTCAATGTGACTTCTGTGACTCAATGTGACTCAATGTGACTCAATGTGACTCAATGTGACTTTTGTGACTCAATGTGACTCAATGTGACTCACTGTGACTCAATGTGACTCAGTGTGACTCAATGTGACTTAATGTGACTCAATGTGACTCAATGTGACTCAATGTGACTCAATGTGACTTCTGTGACTCAATGTGACTCAATGTGACTCAATGTGACTCAATGTGACTTGATTTGACTTTTGTGACTCAATGTGACTCAATGTGACTCAATGTGACTCAATGTAACTCAATGTGACTCAATGTGACTCAATGTGACTTGATTTGACTTTTGTGACTTCTGTGACTCAATTTGACTCAATGTGACTCAATGTGACTCAATGTGACTCAATGTGACTCAATGTGACGCAATGTGACTCAATGTGACACAATGTGACTCAATGTGACTTCTGTGACTCAATGTGACTCAATGTGACTCAATGTGACTCAATGTGACTCAATGTGACTCAATGTGACTCAATGTGACTCAATGTGACTTTTGTGACTTCTGTGACTCAATGTGACTCAATGTGACTCAATGTGACTCAATGTGACTCAATGTGACTCAATGTGACTCAATGTGACTCAATGTGACTCAATGTGACTTCTGTGACTTCTGTGACTCAATGTGACTCAATGTGACTCAATGTGACTTTTGTGACTTTTGTGACTTTTGTGACTCAATGTGACTCAATGTGACTCACTGTGACTCTTGTGACTCAATGTGACTCAATGTGACTCAATGTGACTCAATGTGACTCAATGTGACTCAATGTGACTCAATGTGACTCAATGTGACTTCTGTGACTCAATGTGACTCAATGTGACGCAATGTGACTCAATGTGACACAATGTGACTCAATGTGACTTCTGTGACTCAATGTGACTCAATGTGACTCAATGTGACTCAATGTGACTCAATGTGACTCAATGTGACTCAATGTGACTTTTGTGACTTCTGTGACTCAATTTGACTCAATGTGACTCAATGTGACTCAATGTGACTCAATGTGACTTCTGTGACTCAATGTGACTCAATGTGACTCAATGTGACTCAATGTGACTCAATGTGACTCAATGTGACTTTTGTGACTTTTGTGACTTTTGTGACTTCTGTGACTCAATGTGACTCAATGTGACTCAATGTGACTCAATGTGACTCAATGTGACTCAATGTGACTCAATGTGACTCAATGTGACTCAATGTGACTCAATGTGACTCAATGTGACTTTTGTGACTTTTGTGACTCAATGTGACTCAATGTGACTCACTGTGACTCTTGTGACTCAATGTGACTCAATGTGACTCAATGTGACTCAATGTGACTCAATGTGACTCAATGTGACTTCTGTGACTCAATGTGACTCAATGTGACTCAATGTGACTCAGTGTGACTCAATGTGACTCAAGGTGACTCAGTGTGACTCAATGTGACTCAATGTGACTCAATGTGACTCAATTTGACTTTTGTGACTTCTGTGACTCAATGTGACTTCTGTGACTCAATTTGACTCAATGTGACTCAATTTGACTTTTGTGACTTCTGCGACTCAATGTGACTCAATTTGACTCAATGTGACTCAATGTGACTTCTGTGACTCAATGTGACTCAATGTGACTCAATGTGATTCAATGTGACTCAATGTGACTCAATGTGACTCAATGTGACTCAATGTGACTCACTATGACTCAATGTGACTCTTGTGACTCAATGTGACTCAATCTGACTCAATGTGACTTTTGTGACTCAATGTGACTCAATGTGACTCAATGTGACTCAATGTGACTCAATGTGACTCAATGTGACTCAATGTGACTTCTGTGACTCAATTTGACTCAATGTGACTCAATGTGACTCAATGTGACTCAATGTGACTCAATGTGACTCAATGTGACTCAATGTGACTCAGTGTGACTTAATCTGACTTTTGTGACTTCTGTGACTCAATGTGACTCAATGTGACTTCTGTGACTCAATGTGACTCAATGTGACTCAGTGTGACTCAATGTGACTCAATGTGACTCAGTGTGACTCAAGGTGACTCAATGTGACTCTTGTGACTCAATGTGACTCAATGTGACTCAATGTGACTCAATGTGACTCAATGTGACTCAATGTGACTTCTGTGACTCAATGTGACTCAATTTGACTTTTGTGACATCTGTGACTCAATGTGACTTCTGTGACTCAATTTGACTCAATGTGACTCAATTTGACTTTTGTGACTTCTGTGACTCAATGTGACTTCTGTGACTCAATTTGACTCAATGTGACTCAATTTGACTTTTGTGACTTCTGTGACTCAATGTGACTTCTGTGACTCAATGTGACTCAATGTGACTCAATGTGACTTCTGTGACTCAATGTGACTCAATGTGACTCAATGTGACTCAATGTGACTTTTGTGACTTTTGTGACTCAATGTGACTCAATGTGACTCAATGTGACTCACTGTGACTCAATGTGACTCTTGTGACTCAATGTGACTCAATGTGACTCAGTGTGACTCAATGTGACTCAATGTGACTTCTGTGAGTCAATGTGACTCAATGTGACTCTTGTGACTCAATGTGACTCAATGTGACTCAATGTGACTCAATGTGACTCAATGTGACTCAATGTGACACAATGTGACTCAATGTGACTTCTGTGACTCAATGTGACTCAATGTGACTCAATGTGACTCAATGTGACTCAATGTGACTCAATGTGACTCAATGTGACTCAATGTGACTTTTGTGACTTTTGTGACTTCTGTGACTCAATGTGACTCAATGTGACTCAATGTGACTTCTGTGACTCAATGTGACTCAATGTGACTCAATGTGACTCAATGTGACTCAATGTGACTCAATGTGACTCAATGTGACTTTTGTGACTTCTGTGACTCAATGTGACTCTATGTGACTCAATGTGACTCAATGTGACTCAATGTGACTCAATGTGACTTCTGTGACTCAATGTGACTCAATGTGACTCAATGTGACTCAATGTGACTCAATGTGACTCAATGTGACTCAATGTGACTTGATTTGACTTCTGTGACTCAATTTGACTCAATGTGACTCAATGTGACTCAATGTGACTCAATGTGACTCAATGTGACTTCTGTGACTCAATTTGACTCAATGTGACTCAATGTGACTCAATGTGACACAATGTGACTCAATGTGACTTCTGTGACTCAATGTGACTCAATGTGACTCAATGTGACTCAATGTGACTCAATGTGACTCAATGTGACTCAATGTGACTCAATGTGACTCAATGTGACGTTTGTGACTTTTGTGACTCAATGTGACTCAATGTGACTCAATGTGACTCAATGTGACTCAGTGTGACTCAATGTGACTCAATGTGACTCAGTGTGACTCAATGTGACTCAATGTGACTCAGTGTGACTCAAGGTGACTCAATGTGACTCATGTGACTCAATGTGACTCAATGTGACTCAATGTGACTTCTGTGACTCAATTTGACTCAATGTGACTCAATGTGACTCAATAAGACTCAATGTGACTTCTGTGACTCAATGTGACTCAATGTGACTCAATGTGACTCAATGTGACTCAATTTGATTTTTGTGACTTCTGTGACTCAATGTGACTCAATGTGACTCAATGTGACTCAATGTGACTTTTGTGACTTTTGTGACTTTTGTGACTTCTGTGACTCAATGTGACTCAATGTGACTCAATGTGACTCAATGTGACTCAATGTGACTCAATGTGACTCAATGTGACTTAATGTGACTTTTGTGACTCAATGTGACTCAATTTGACTCAATAGGAGTTTTGTGACTTCTGTGACTCAATGTGACTCAATGTGACTCAAAGTGACTCAATGTTACTCGATTTGACGTTTGTGACTCAATGTGACTCAATTTGACTTTTGTGACTCAATGTGACTCAATGTGACTCAATGTGACTCAATAGTTCTCAATTTGACTCAATTTGACTTTTGTGACTTCTGTGACTCAAAATGACTTAATGTGACTTTTGTGACTCAATGTGACTCAATTTGACTCAATGGGAGTTTTGTGACTTCTGTGACTCAATATGAACTAATGTGACTTTTGTGACTCAGTGTAACTCAATTTGACTCAATGGGAGTTGTGTCACTCAATGTGACTCAATGTGACTCAATGTGACTCAATGTGACTCAATGTGACTCAATGTGACTCAATGTGACTCAATGTGACTCAATGTGACTCAATGTGAGTTTTGTGACTTTTGTGACTCAATGTGACTCAATGTGATTCAATGTGACTCAATGTGACTCAATGTGAATCAATGTGACTCAATGTGACTCCATCTGACTCCATCTGACTTTTGTGACTCAATGTGACTCAATGTGACTCAATGTGACTCAATTTGACATTTGTGACTCAATGTGACTCAGTAGTACTCAATTTGACTCAATGTGACTTTTGTGATTCAATATGACTTAATGTGACTTTTGTGACTCAATTTGACTCAATAGGAGTTTTGTGACTTTTGTGACTCAATGTGACTCAATGTGACTCAATGTGACTCAATGTGACTCAATGTGACTCAATGTGACTCAATGTGACTCAATGTGACTCAATGTGACTTGATTTGACTTCTGTGACTCAATTTGACTCAATGTGACTCAATGTGACGCAATGTGACTCAATGTGACTCAATGTGACTTCTGTGACTCAATTTGACTCAATGTGACTCAATGTGACTCAATGTGACACAATGTGACTCAATGTGACTCAATGTGACTCAATGTGACTCAATGTGACTCACTGTGACTCAATGTGACTCAATGTGACTCTTGTGACTCAATGTGACTCAATGTGACTCAATGTGACTCAATGTGACTCAATGTGACTCAATGTGACTCAATGTGACTCAATGTGACTCTTGTGACTCAATGTGACTCAATGTGACTCAATGTGACTCAATGTGACTCAATGTGACTCAATGTGACTCAATGTGACTCAATGTGACTTTTGTGACTTCTGTGACTCAATGTGACTCAATGTGACTCAATTTGACTCAATGTGACTCAATGTGACTCAATGTGACTCAATGTGACTCAATGTGACTCAATGAGACTCAATGTGACTCAATGTGACTTGATTTGACTTCTGTGACTCAATTTGACTCAATGTGACTCAATGTGACGCAATGTGACTCAATGTGACTCAATGTGACTTCTGTGACTCAATTTGACTCAATGTGACTCAATGTGACTCAATGTGACACAATGTGACTCAATGTGACTTCTGTGACTCAATGTGACTCAATGTGACTCAATGTGACTCAATGTGACTCAATGTGACTCAATGTGACTCAATGTGACTCAATGTGACTTTTGTGACTTTTGTGACTTCTGTGACTCAATGTGACTCAATGTGACTCAATGTGACTTCTGTGACTCAATGTGACTCAATGTGACTCAATGTGACTCAATGTGACTCAATGTGACTCAATGTGACTTTTGTGACTTCTGTGACTCAATGTGACTCAATGTGACTCTATGTGACTCAATGTGACTCAATGTGACTCAATGTGACTCAATGTGACTTCTGTGACTCAATGTGACTCAATGTGACTCAATGTGACTCAATGTGACTCAATGTGACTCAATGTGACTCAATGTGACTTGATTTGACTTCTGTGACTCAATTTGACTCAATGTGACTCAATGTGACTCAATGTGACGCAATGTGACTCAATGTGACTTCTGTGACTCAATTTGACTCAATGTGACTCAATGTGACTCAATGTGACACAATGTGACTCAATGTGACTTCTGTGACTCAATGTGACTCAATGTGACTCAATGTGACTCAATGTGACTCAATGTGACTCAATGTGACTCAATGTGACTCAATGTGACTCAATGTGACGTTTGTGACTTTTGTGACTCAATGTGACTCAATGTGACTCAATGTGACTCAATGTGACTCAGTGTGACTCAATGTGACTCAATGTGACTCAGTGTGACTCAATGTGACTCAATGTGACTCAGTGTGACTCAAGGTGACTCAATGTGACTCATGTGACTCAATGTGACTCAATGTGACTCAATGTGACTTCTGTGACTCAATTTGACTCAATGTGACTCAATGTGACTCAATAAGACTCAATGTGACTTCTGTGACTCAATGTGACTCAATGTGACTCAATGTGACTCAATGTGACTCAATGTGACTCAATTTGATTTTTGTGACTTCTGTGACTCAATGTGACTCAATGTGACTCAATGTGACTCAATGTGACTCAATGTGACTTTTGTGACTTTTGTGACTTTTGTGACTTCTGTGACTCAATGTGACTCAATGTGACTCAATGTGACTCAATGTGACTCAATGTGACTCAATGTGACTCAATGTGACTTAATGTGACTTTTGTGACTCAATGTGACTCAATTTGACTCAATAGGAGTTTTGTGACTTCTGTGACTCAATGTGACTCAATGTGACTCAAAGTGACTCAATGTTACTCGATTTGACGTTTGTGACTCAATGTGACTCAATTTGACTTTTGTGACTCAATGTGACTCAATGTGACTCAATGTGACTCAATAGTTCTCAATTTGACTCAATTTGACTTTTGTGACTTCTGTGACTCAAAATGACTTAATGTGACTTTTGTGACTCAATGTGACTCAATTTGACTCAATGGGAGTTTTGTGACTTCTGTGACTCAATATGAACTAATGTGACTTTTGTGACTCAGTGTAACTCAATTTGACTCAATGGGAGTTGTGTCACTCAATGTGACTCAATGTGACTCAATGTGACTCAATGTGACTCAATGTGACTCAATGTGACTCAATGTGACTCAATGTGACTCAATGTGACTCAATGTGACTCAATGTGAGTTTTGTGACTTTTGTGACTCAATGTGACTCAATGTGATTCAATGTGACTCAATGTGACTCAATGTGAATCAATGTGACTCAATGTGACTCCATCTGACTCCATCTGACTTTTGTGACTCAATGTGACTCAATGTGACTCAATGTGACTCAATTTGACATTTGTGACTCAATGTGACTCAGTAGTACTCAATTTGACTCAATGTGACTTTTGTGATTCAATATGACTTAATGTGACTTTTGTGACTCAATTTGACTCAATAGGAGTTTTGTGACATTTGTGACTCAATGTGACTCAATGTGACTCAATGTGACTCAATGTGACTCAATGTGACTCAATGTGACTCAATGTGACTCAATGTGACTTGATTTGACTTCTGTGACTCAATTTGACTCAATGTGACTCAATGTGACGCAATGTGACTCAATGTGACTCAATGTGACTTCTGTGACTCAATTTGACTCAATGTGACTCAATGTGACTCAATGTGACACAATGTGACTCAATGTGACTCAATGTGACTCAATGTGACTCAATGTGACTCAATGTGACTCAATGTGACTTTTGTGACTTTTGTGACTTCTGTGACTCAATGTGACTCAATGTGACTCAATGTGACTTCTGTGACTCAATGTGACTCAATGTGACTCAATGTGACTCAATGTGACTCAATGTGACTCAATGTGACTCAATGTGACTCAATGTGACTTTTGTGACTTCTGTGACTCAATGTGACTCAATGTGACTCTATGTGACTCAATGTGACTCAATGTGACTCAGTGTGACTCAAGGTGACTCAATGTGACTCATGTGACTCAATGTGACTCAATGTGACTCAATGTGACTTCTGTGACTCAATTTGACTCAATGTGACTCAATGTGACTCAATAAGACTCAATGTGACTTCTGTGACTCAATGTGACTCAATGTGACTCAATGTGACTCAATGTGACTCAATGTGACTCAATTTGATTTTTGTGACTTCTGTGACTCAATGTGACTCAATGTGACTCAATGTGACTCAATGTGACTCAATGTGACTTTTGTGACTTTTATGACTTTTGTGACTTCTGTGACTCAATGTGACTCAATGTGACTCAATGTGACTCAATGTGACTCAATGTGACTCAATGTGACTCAATGTGACTTAATGTGACTTTTGTGACTCAATGTGACTCAATTTGACTCAATAGGAGTTTTGTGACTTCTGTGACTCAATGTGACTCAATGTGACTCAAAGTGACTCAATGTTACTCGATTTGACGTTTGTGACTCAATGTGACTCAATTTGACTTTTGTGACTCAATGTGACTCAATGTGACTCAATGTGACTCAATAGTTCTCAATTTGACTCAATTTGACTTTTGTGACTTCTGTGACTCAAAATGACTTAATGTGACTTTTGTGACTCAATGTGACTCAATTTGACTCAATGGGAGTTTTGTGACTTCTGTGACTCAATATGAACTAATGTGACTTTTGTGACTCAGTGTAACTCAATTTGACTCAATGGGAGTTGTGTCACTCAATGTGACTCAATGTGACTCAATGTGACTCAATGTGACTCAATGTGACTCAATGTGACTCAATGTGACTCAATGTGACTCAATGTGACTCAATGTGACTCAATGTGAGTTTTGTGACTTTTGTGACTCAATGTGACTCAATGTGATTCAATGTGACTCAATGTGACTCAATGTGAATCAATGTGACTCAATGTGACTCCATCTGACTCCATCTGACTTTTGTGACTCAATGTGACTCAATGTGACTCAATGTGACTCAATTTGACATTTGTGACTCAATGTGACTCAGTAGTACTCAATTTGACTCAATGTGACTTTTGTGATTCAATATGACTTAATGTGACTTTTGTGACTCAATTTGACTCAATAGGAGTTTTGTGACTTTTGTGACTCAATGTGACTCAATGTGACTCAATGTGACTCAATGTGACTCAATGTGACTCAATGTGACTTGATTTGACTTCTGTGACTCAATTTGACTCAATGTGACTCAATGTGACGCAATGTGACTCAATGTGACTCAATGTGACTTCTGTGACTCAATTTGACTCAATGTGACTCAATGTGACTCAATGTGACACAATGTGACTCAATGTGACTCAATGTGACTCAATGTGACTCAATGTGACTCAATGTGACTCAATGTGACTTTTGTGACTTTTGTGACTTCTGTGACTCAATGTGACTCAATGTGACTCAATGTGACTTCTGTGACTCAATGTGACTCAATGTGACTCAATGTGACTCAATGTGACTCAATGTGACTCAATGTGACTCAATGTGACTTTTGTGACTTCTGTGACTCAATGTGACTCAATGTGACTCTATGTGACTCAATGTGACTCAATGTGACTCAATGTGACTCAATGTGACTCAATGTGACTCAATGTGACTCAATGTGACTCACTGTGACTCAATGTGACTCAATGTGACTCAATGTGACTCAATGTGACTTCTGTGACTCAATGTGACTCAATGAGACTCAATGTGACTCAGTGTGACTCAATGTGACTCAATGTGACTCAGTGTGACTCAAGGTGACTCAATGTGACTCATGTGACTCAATGTGACTCAATGTGACTTCTGTGACTCAATTTGACTCAATGTGACTCAATGTGACTCAATGTGACTTCTGTGACTCAATTTGACTCAATGTGACTCAATGTGACTTTTGTGACTTCTGTGACTCAATGTGACTCAATAAGACTCAATGTGACTCAATAAGACTCAATGTGACTCAATGTGACTCAATGTGACTCAATGTGACTCAATGTGACTCAATGTGACTCAATGTGACTCAATGTGACTTTTGTGACTCAATGTGACTCAATGTGACTCACTGTGACTCAATGTGACTCAGTGTGACTCAATGTGACTCAATGTGACTCAGTGTGACTCAAGGTGACTCAATGTGACTCAAGGTGACTCAATGTGACTCAATGTGACTCAATGCGACTCAATGTGACTTATGTGACTCAATTTGACTCAATTTGACTCCATGTGACTCAATTTGACTTTTGTGACTTCTGTGACTCAATGTGACTCAATTTGACTCAATGTGACTCAATGTGACTCAATGTGACTCAATGTGACTCAATGTGACTCACTGTGACTCAATGTGACTCTTGTGACTCAATGTGACTTTTGTGACTCAATGTGACTCAATGTGACTTAATGTAACTCAATGTGACTCAATGTGACTCAATGTGACTCAATGTGACTTCTGTGACTCAATGTGACTCAATGTGACTCAATGTGACTTGATTTGACTTTTGTGACTCAATGTGACTCAATGTGACTCAATGTGACTCAATGTGACTCAATGTGACTCAATGTGACTTGATTTGACTTTTGTGACTTCTGTGACTCAATTTGACTCAATGTGACTCAATGTGACTCAATGTGATGCAATGTGACTCAATGTGACACAATGTGACTCAATGTGACTTCTGTGACTCAATGTGACTCAATGTGACTCAATGTGACTCAATGTGACTCAATGTGACTCAATGTGACTCAATGTGACTTTTGTGACTTTTGTGACTTCTGTGACTCAATGTGACTCAATGTGACTCAATGTGACTTCTGTGACTCAATGTGACTCAATGTGACTCAATGTGACTCAATGTGACTCAATGTGACTCAATGTGACTTTTGTGACTTCTGTGACTCAATGTGACTCAATGTGACTCAATGTGACTCAATGTGACTTCTGTGACTCAATGTGACTCAATGTGACTCAATGTGACTCAATGTGACTCAATGTGACTTCTGTGACTCAATGTGACTCAATGTGACTCAATGTGACTCAATGTGACTTTTGTGACTTTTGTGACTCAATGTGACTCAATGTGACTCACTGTGACTCTTGTGACTCAATGTGACTCAATGTGACTCAATGTGACTCAATGTGACTCAATGTGACTCAATGTGACTCAATGTGACACAATGTGACTCAATGTGACTTCTGTGACTCAATGTGACTCAATGTGACTCAATGTGACTCAATGTGACTCAATGTGACTCAATGTGACTTTTGTGACTCAATGTGACTCAATGTGACTCAATGTGACTCAATGTGACTCAATGTGACTCAATGTGACTCAATGTGACTCAATGTGACTTTTGTGACTTTTGTGACTTCTGTGACTCAATGTGACTCAATGTGACTCTATGTGACTCAATGTGACTCAATGTGACTCAATGTGACTCAATGGGACTCAATGTGACTCAATGTGACTTCTGTGACTCAATGTGTCTCAATGTGACTCAATGTGACTTTTGTGACTTTTGTGACTTTTGTGACTCAATGTGACTCAATGTGACTCACTGTGACTCTTGTGACTCAATGTGACTCAATGTGACTCAATGTGACTCAATGTGATTCAATGTGACTCAATGTGACTCAATGTGACTCACTATGACTCAATGTGACTCTTGTGACTCAATGTGACTCAATCTGACTCAATGTGACTTTTGTGACTCAATGTGACTCAATGTGACTCAATGTGACTCAATGTGACTCAATGTGACTCAATGTGACTTATGTGACTCAATTTGACTCAATGTGACTCAATGTGACTCAATGTGACTCAATGTGACTCAATGTGACTCAATGTGACTCAGTGTGACTTAATTTGACTTTTGTGACTTCTGTGACTCAATGTGACTCAATGTGACTTCTGTGACTCAATGTGACTCAATGTGACTCAGTGTGACTCAATGTGACTCAATGTGACTCAGTGTGACTCAAGGTGACTCAATGTGACTCTTGTGACTCAATGTGACTCAATGTGACTCAATGTGACTCAATGTGACTCAATGTGACTCAATGTGACTTCTGTGACTCAATGTGACTCAATTTGACTTTTGTGACTTCTGTGACTCAATGTGACTTCTGTGACTCAATGTGACTCAATGTGACTCAATTTGACTTTTGTGACTTCTGTGACTCAATGTGACTTCTGTGACTCAATTTGACTCAATGTGACTCAATTTGACTTTTGTGACTTCTGTGACTCAATGTGACTCAATTTGACTCAATGTGACTCAATGTGACTTCTGTGACTCAATGTGACTTCTGTGACTCAATGTGACTCAATGTGACTCAATGTGACTCAATGTGACTCAATGTGACTCAATGTGACTCAATGTGATTTTGTGACTCAATGTGACTTCTGTGACTCAATGTGACTTCTGTGACTCAATTTGACTCAATGTGACTCAATTTGACTTTTGTGACTTCTGTGACTCTTTGTGACTTCTGTGACTCAATGTGACTCAATGTGACTCAATGTGACTTCTGTGACTCAATGTGACTCAATGTGACTCAATGTGACTCAATGTGACTCAATGTGACTCAATGTGACTCAATGTGACTCAATGTGACTTTTGTGACTCAATGTGACTTTTGTGACTCAATGTGACTCACTGTGACTCAATGTGACTCAATGTGACTCAATGTGACTCTTGTGACTCAATGTGACTCAATGTGACTCAATGTGACTTTTGTGACTTTTGTGACTTCTGTGACTTCTGTGACTCAATGTGACTTCTGTGACTCAATTTGACTCAATGTGACTCAATTTGACTTTTGTGACTTCTGTGACTCTTTGTGACTTCTGTGACTCAATGTGACTCAATGTGACTCAATGTGACTCAATGTGACTCAATGTGACTCAATGTGACTCAATGTGACTCACTGTGACTCAATGTGACTCAATGTGACTCAATGTGACTCTTGTGACTCAATGTGACTCAATGTGACTCAATGTGACTTTTGTGACTTTTGTGACTTCTGTGACTTCTGTGACTCAATGTGACTTCTGTGACTCAATTTGACTCAATGTGACTCAATTTGACTTTTGTGACTTCTGTGACTCTTTGTGACTTCTGTGACTCAATGTGACTCAATGTGACTCAATGTGACTTCTGTGACTCAATGTGACTCAATGTGACTCAATGTGACTCAATGTGACTTTTGTGACTTAATGTGACTTTTGTGACTCAATGTGACTTTTGTGACTCAATGTGACTCAATGTGACTCACTGTGACTCAATGTGACTCAATGTGACTCAATGTGACTCAATGTGACTCAATGTGACTTTTGTGACTTTTGTGACTTCTGTGACTTCTGTGACTCAATGTGACTCAATGTGACTCAATGTGACTCAATGTGACTCAATGTGACTCAATGTGACTCAATGTGACTCAATGTGACTTCTGTGACTCAATGTGACTCAATGTGACTCAATGTGACTTTTGTGACTTCTGTGACTCAATGTGACTCAATGTGACTCAATGTGACTCAATTTGACTCAATGTGACTCAATGTGACTCAATTTGACTCAATGTGACTCAATGTGACTCAATGTGACTCAATGTGACTCAATGTGACTCAATTTGACTCAATGTGACTCAATGTGACTCAATGTGACTCAATGTGACTCAATGTGACGCAATGTGACTCAATGTGACACAATGTGACTCAATGTGACTCAATGTGACTTCTGTGACTCAATGTGACTTCTGTGACTCAATGTGACTCAATGTGACTCAATGTGACTCAATGTGACTCAATGTGACTCAATGTGACTCAATGTGACTTTTGTGACTTTTGTGACTTCTGTGACTCAATGTGACTCAATGTGACTCAATGTGACTCAATGTGACTAAATGTGACTTCTGTGACTCAATGTGACTCAATGTGACTCAATGTGACTCAATGTAATTTATGTGACTCAATGTGACTCAATGTGACTCTATGTGACTCAATGTGACTCAATGTGACTCAATGTGACTCAATGTGACTCAATGTGACTCAATGTGACTCAATGTGACTCAATGTGACTTCTGTGACTCAATGTGACTCAATGTGACTCAATGTGACTCAATGTGACTCAATGTGACTCAATGTGACTCAATGTGACTCAATGTGACTTTTGTGACTTTTGTGACTCAATGTGACTCAATGTGACTCACTGTGACTCAATGTGACTCAATGTGACTCAATGTGACTCAATGTGACTCAATGTGACTTCTGTGACTCAATGTGACTCAATGTGACTCAATGTGACTCAGTGTGACTTAATGTGACTCAATGTGACTCAGTGTGACTCAAGGTGACTCAATGTGACTCAATGTGACTCAATGTGACTCAATGTGACTTCTGTGACTCAATTTGACTCAATGTGACTCAATGTGACTTTTGTGACTTCTGTGACTCAATGTGACTCAATAAGACTCAATGTGACTCAATAAGACTCAATGTGACTCAATGTGACTCAATGTGACTCAATGTGACTCAATGTGACTCAATGTGACTTTTGTGACTCAATGTGACTTTTGTGACTCAATGTGACTCAATGTGACTCACTGTGACTCAATGTGACTCAGTGTGACTCAATGTGACTCAATGTGACTCAGTGTGACTCAAGGTGACTCAATGTGACTCTTGTGACTCAATGTGACTCAATGTGACTCAATGTGACTCAATGTGACTCAATGTGACTCAATGTGACTCAATGTGACTTATGTTACTCAATTTGACTCAATTTGACTCCATGTGACTCAATTTGACTTTTGTGACTTCTGTGACTCAATGTGACTCAATTTGACTCAATGTGACTCAATGTGACTTCTGTGACTTCTGTGACTCAATGTGACTCAATGTGACTCAATGTGACTCAATGTGACTCAATGTGACTCAATGTGACTCACTGTGACTCACTGTGACTCAATGTGACTCTTGTGACTCAATGTGACTTTTGTGACTCAATGTGACTCAATGTGACTTAATGTGACTCAATGTGACTCAATGTGACTCAATGTGACTCAATGTGACTTCTGTGACTCAATGTGACTCAATGTGACTCAATGTGACTCAATGTGACTCAATGTGACTCAATGTGACTCAATGTGACTCAATGTGACTCAATGTGATTTTGTGACTCAATGTGACTTCTGTGACTCAATGTGACTTCTGTGACTCAATTTGACTCAATGTGACTCAATTTGACTTTTGTGACTTCTGTGACTCTTTGAGACTTCTGTGACTCAATGTGACACAATGTGACTCAATGTGACTCAATGTGACTTCTGTGACTCAATGTGACTTCTGTGACTCAATGTGACTCAATGTGACTTCTGTGACTCAACGTGACTCAATGTGACTCAATGTGACTCAATGTGACTCAATGTGACTCAATGTGACTCAATGTGACTTTTGTGACTTTTGTGACTCAATGTGACTCAATGTGACTCAATGTGACTCACTGTGACTCAATGTGACTCTTGTGACTCAATGTGACTCAATGTGACTCAGTGTGACTCAATGTGACTCAATGTGACTTCTGTGAGTCAATGTGACTCAATTTGACTTTTGTGACTTCTGTGACTCAATGTGACTTCTGTGACTCAATTTGACTCAATGTGACTCAATTTGACTTTTGTGACTTCTGTGACTCAATGTGACTCATTTTGACTCAATGTGACTCAATGTGACTTCTGTGACTCAATGTGACTTCTGTGACTCAATGTGACTCAATGTGACTCAATTTGACTTTTGTGACTTCTGTGACTCAATGTGACTCAATGTGACTCAATGTGACTCAATGTGACTTCTGTGACTCAATGTGACTTCTGTGACTCAATGTGACTCAATGTGACTCAATGTAACTCAATGTGATTTTGTGACTCAATGTGACTTCTGTGACTCAATGTGACTTCTGTGACTCAATGTGACTTCTGTGACTCAATGTGACTTCTGTGACTCAATTTGACTCAATGTGACTCAATTTGACTTTTGTGACTTATGTGACTCTTTGTGACTTCTGTGACTCAATGTGACTCAATGTGACTCAATGTGACTCAATGTGACTCAATGTGACTTCTGTGACTCAATGTGACTCAATGTGACTCAATGTGACTCAATGTGACTTTTGTGACTCAATGTGACTTTTGTGACTCAATGTGACTCAATGTGACTCACTGTGACTCAATGTGACTCAATGTGACTCTTGTGACTCAATGTGACTCAATGTGACTCAATGTGACTCAATGTGACTCAATGTGACTCAATGTGACTTTTGTGACTTCTGTGACTCAATGTGACTCAATGTGACTCAATGTGACTCAATGTGTCTTCTGTGACCCAATGTGACTCAATGTGACTCAATGTGACTCAATGTGACTCAATGTGACTCAATGTGACTCAATGTGACTTTTGTGACTTCTGTGACTCAATGTGACTCAATGTGACTCAATGTGACTCAATTTGACTCAATGTGACTCAATGTGACTCAATGTGACTCAATGTGACTCAATGTGACTCAATGTGACTTGATTTGACTTCTGTGACTCAATTTGACTCAATGTGACTCAATGTGACTCAATGTGACTCAATGTGACGCAATGTGACTCAATGTGACTTCTGTGACTCAATTTGACTCAATGTGACTCAATGTGACACAATGTGACTCAATGTGACTTCTGTGACTCAATGTGACTCAATGTGACTCAATGTGACTCAATGTGACTCAATGTGACTCAATGTGACTCAATGTGACTTTTGTGACTTTTGTGACTCAATGTGACTCAATGTGACTCACTGTGACTCAATGTGACTCAATGTGACTCTTGTGACTCAATGTGACTCAATGTGACTCAATGTGACTCAATGTGACTCAATGTGACTCAATGTGACTCTTGTGACTCAATGTGACTCAATGTGACTCAATGTGACTCAATGTGACTCAATGTGACTTTTGTGACTTCTGTGACTCAATGTGACTCAATGTGACTCAATGTGACTCAATGTGACTCAATGTGACTCAATGTGACTCAATGTGACTCAATGTGACTCAATGAGACTCAATGTGACTCAATGTGACTTGATTTGACTTCTGTGACTCAATTTGACTCAATGTGACTCAATGTGACGCAATGTGACTCAATGTGACTCAATGTGACTTCTGTGACTCAATTTGACTCAATGTGACTCAATGTGACTCAATGTGACACAATGTGACTCAATGTGACTCAATGTGACTCAATGTGACTCAATGTGACTTTTGTGACTTTTGTGACTTCTGTGACTTTTGTGACTTCTGTGACTCAATGTGACTCAATGTGACTCAATGTGACTTCTGTGACTCAATGTGACTCAATGTGACTCAATGTGACTCAATGTGACTCAATGTGACTCAATGTGACTCAATGTGACTCAATGTGACTCACTGTGACTCAATGTGACTCAATGTGACTCAATGTGACTCAATGTGACTCAATGTGACTCAATGTGACTCAATGTGACTCAATGTGACTCAGTGTGACTCAAGGTGACTCAATGTGACTCATGTGACTCAATGTGACTCAATGTGACTTCTGTGACTCAATTTGACTCAATGTGACTCAATGTGACTTCTGTGACTCAATTTGACTCAATGTGACTCAATGTGACTTTTGTGACTTCTGTGACTCAATGTGACTCAATAAGACTCAATGTGACTCAATAAGACTCAATGTGACTCAATGTGACTCAATGTGACTCAATGTGACTCAATGTGACTCAATGTGACTTTTGTGACTCAATGTGACTCAATGTGACTCACTGTGACTCAATGTGACTCAGTGTGACTCAATGTGACTCAATGTGACTCAGTGTGACTCAAGGTGACTCAATGTGACTCAAGGTGACTCAATGTGACTCAATGTGACTCAATGTGACTCATTGTGACTTATGTGACTCAATTTGACTCAATTTGACTCCATGTGACTCAATTTGACTTTTGTGACTTCTGTGACTCAATGTGACTCAATGTGACTCAATGTGACTCAATGTGACTCAATGTGACTTCTGTGACTCAATGTGACTCAATGTGACTCAATGTGACTCAATGTGACTCAATGTGACTCAATGTGACTCAATGTGACTTTTGTGACTCAATGTGACTCAATGTGACTCACTGTGACTCAATGTGACTCAATGTGACTCTTGTGACTCAATGTGACTCAATGTGACTCAATGTGACTTTTGTGACTTTTGTGACTTCTGTGACTTCTGTGACTTCTGTGACTCAATGTGACTTCTGTGACTCAATTTGACTCAATGTGACTCAATTTGACTTTTGTGACTTCTGTGACTCTTTGTGACTTCTGTGACTCAATGTGACTCAATGTGACTCAATGTGACTTCTGTGACTCAATGTGACTCAATGTGACTCAATGTGACTCAATGTGACTCAATGTGACTCTATGTGACTCAATGTGACTTTTGTGACTCAATGTGACTTTTGTGACTCAATGTGACTCAATGTGACTCACTGTGACTCAATGTGACTCAATGTGACTCAATGTGACTCAATGTGACTTTTGTGACTTTTGTGACTTCTGTGACTTCTGTGACTCAATGTGACTCAATGTGACTCAATGTGACTCAATGTGACTCAATGTGACTCAATGTGACTCAATGTGACTCAATGTGACTCAATGTGACTCAATGTGACTCAATGTGACTTTTGTGACTTCTGTGACTCAATGTGACTCAATGTGACTCAATTTGACTCAATGTGACTCAATGTGACTCAATTTGACTCAATGTGACTCAATGTGACTCAATGTGACTCAATGTGACTCAATGTGACTCAATTTGACTCAATGTGACTCAATGTGACTCAATGTGACTCAATGTGACTCAATGTGACGCAATGTGACTCAATGTGACACAATGTGACTCAATGTGACTCAATGTGACTTCTGTGACTCAATGTGACTTCTGTGACTCAATGTGACTCAATGTGACTCAATGTGACTCAATGTGACTTTTGTGACTTTTGTGACTTCTGTGACTCAATGTGACTCAATGTGACTCAATGTGACTCAATGTGACTCAATGTGACTCAATGTGACTCAATGTGACTTCTGTGACTCAATGTGACTCAATGTGACTCAATGTGACTCAATGTGACTCAATGTGACTCAATGTGACTCAATGTAATTTATGTGACTCAATGTGACTCAATGTGACTCTATGTGACTCAATGTGACTCAATGTGACTCAATGTGACTCAATGTGACTCAATGTGACTCAATGTGACTTCTGTGACTCAATGTGACTCAATGTGACTCAATGTGACTCAATGTGACTTTTGTGACTTCTGTGACTCAATGTGACTCAATGTGACTCAATGTGACTCAATTTGACTCAATGTGACTCAATGTGACTCAATTTGACTCTATGTGACTCAATGTGACTCAATGTGACTCAATGTGACTCAATGTGACTCAATTTGACTCAATGTGTCTCAATGTGACTCAATGTGACTCAATGTGACGCAATGTGACTCAATGTGACACAATGTGACTCAATGTGACTCAATGTGACTTCTGTGACTCAATGTGACTTCTGTGACTCAATGTGACTCAATGTGACTCAATGTGACTCAATGTGACTCAATGTGACTCAATGTGACTTTTGTGACTTTTGTGACTTCTGTGACTCAATGTGACTCAATGTGACTCAATGTGACTCAATGTGACTAAATGTGACTTCTGTGACTCAATGTGACTCAATGTGACTCAATGTGACTCAATGTAATTTATGTGACTCAATGTGACTCAATGTGACTCTATGTGACTCAATGTGACTCAATGTGACTCAATGTGACTCAATGTGACTCAATGTGACTCAATGTGACTCAATGTGACTCAATGTGACTTCTGTGACTCAATGTGACTCAATGTGACTCAATGTGACTCAATGTGACTCAATGTGACTCAATGTGACTCAATGTGACTCAATGTGACTTTTGTGACTTTTGTGACTCAATGTGACTCAATGTGACTCACTGTGACTCAATGTGACTCAATGTGACTCAATGTGACTCAATGTGACTCAATGTGACTTCTGTGACTCAATGTGACTCAATGTGACTCAATGTGACTCAGTGTGACTTAATGTGACTCAATGTGACTCAGTGTGACTCAAGGTGACTCAATGTGACTCAATGTGACTCAATGTGACTCAATGTGACTTCTGTGACTCAATTTGACTCAATGTGACTCAATGTGACTTTTGTGACTTCTGTGACTCAATGTGACTCAATAAGACTCAATGTGACTCAATAAGACTCAATGTGACTCAATGTGACTCAATGTGACTCAATGTGACTCAATGTGACTCAATGTGACTCAATGTGACTTTTGTGACTCAATGTGACTTTTGTGACTCAATGTGACTCAATGTGACTCACTGTGACTCAATGTGACTCAGTGTGACTCAATGTGACTCAATGTGACTCAGTGTGACTCAAGGTGACTCAATGTGACTCTTGTGACTCAATGTGACTCAATGTGACTCAATGTGACTCAATGTGACTCAATGTGACTCAATGTGACTCAATGTGACTTATGTTACTCAATTTGACTCAATTTGACTCCATGTGACTCAATTTGACTTTTGTGACTTCTGTGACTCAATGTGACTCAATTTGACTCAATGTGACTCAATGTGACTTCTGTGACTTCTGTGACTCAATGTGACTCAATGTGACTCAATGTGACTCAATGTGACTCAATGTGACTCAATGTGACTCACTGTGACTCACTGTGACTCAATGTGACTCTTGTGACTCAATGTGACTTTTGTGACTCAATGTGACTCAATGTGACTTAATGTGACTCAATGTGACTCAATGTGACTCAATGTGACTCAATGTGACTCAATGTGACTCAATGTGACTCAATGTGACTCAATGTGACTCAATGTGACTCAATGTGACTCAATGTGATTTTGTGACTCAATGTGACTTCTGTGACTCAATGTGACTTCTGTGACTCAATTTGACTCAATGTGACTCAATTTGACTTTTGTGACTTCTGTGACTCTTTGAGACTTCTGTGACTCAATGTGACACAATGTGACTCAATGTGACTCAATGTGACTTCTGTGACTCAATGTGACTTCTGTGACTCAATGTGACTCAATGTGACTTCTGTGACTCAACGTGACTCAATGTGACTCAATGTGACTCAATGTGACTCAATGTGACTCAATGTGACTCAATGTGACTTTTGTGACTTTTGTGACTCAATGTGACTCAATGTGACTCAATGTGACTCACTGTGACTCAATGTGACTCTTGTGACTCAATGTGACTCAATGTGACTCAGTGTGACTCAATGTGACTCAATGTGACTTCTGTGAGTCAATGTGACTCAATTTGACTTTTGTGACTTCTGTGACTCAATGTGACTTCTGTGACTCAATTTGACTCAATGTGACTCAATTTGACTTTTGTGACTTCTGTGACTCAATGTGACTCATTTTGACTCAATGTGACTCAATGTGACTTCTGTGACTCAATGTGACTTCTGTGACTCAATGTGACTCAATGTGACTCAATTTGACTTTTGTGACTTCTGTGACTCAATGTGACTCAATGTGACTCAATGTGACTCAATGTGACTTCTGTGACTCAATGTGACTTCTGTGACTCAATGTGACTCAATGTGACTCAATGTAACTCAATGTGATTTTGTGACTCAATGTGACTTCTGTGACTCAATGTGACTTCTGTGACTCAATGTGACTTCTGTGACTCAATGTGACTTCTGTGACTCAATTTGACTCAATGTGACTCAATTTGACTTTTGTGACTTATGTGACTCTTTGTGACTTCTGTGACTCAATGTGACTCAATGTGACTCAATGTGACTCAATGTGACTTCTGTGACTCAATGTGACTCAATGTGACTCAATGTGACTCAATGTGACTTTTGTGACTCAATGTGACTTTTGTGACTCAATGTGACTCAATGTGACTCACTGTGACTCAATGTGACTCAATGTGACTCTTGTGACTCAATGTGACTCAATGTGACTCAATGTGACTCAATGTGACTCAATGTGACTCAATGTGACTTTTGTGACTTCTGTGACTCAATGTGACTCAATGTGACTCAATGTGACTCAATGTGACTTCTGTGACCCAATGTGACTCAATGTGACTCAATGTGACTCAATGTGACTCAATGTGACTCAATGTGACTCAATGTGACTTTTGTGACTTCTGTGACTCAATGTGACTCAATGTGACTCAATGTGACTCAATTTGACTCAATGTGACTCAATGTGACTCAATGTGACTCAATGTGACTCAATGTGACTCAATGTGACTTGATTTGACTTCTGTGACTCAATTTGACTCAATGTGACTCAATGTGACTCAATGTGACTCAATGTGACGCAATGTGACTCAATGTGACTTCTGTGACTCAATTTGACTCAATGTGACTCAATGTGACACAATGTGACTCAATGTGACTTCTGTGACTCAATGTGACTCAATGTGACTCAATGTGACTCAATGTGACTCAATGTGACTCAATGTGACTCAATGTGACTCAATGTGACTTTTGTGACTTTTGTGACTCAATGTGACTCAATGTGACTCACTGTGACTCAATGTGACTCAATGTGACTCTTGTGACTCAATGTGACTCAATGTGACTCAATGTGACTCAATGTGACTCAATGTGACTCAATGTGACTCTTGTGACTCAATGTGACTCAATGTGACTCAATGTGACTCAATGTGACTCAATGTGACTCAATGTGACTTTTGTGACTTCTGTGACTCAATGTGACTCAATGTGACTCAATGTGACTCAATGTGACTCAATGTGACTCAATGTGACTCAATGTGACTCAATGTGACTCAATGTGACTCAATGTGACTCAATGTGACTCAATGTGACTCAATGAGACTCAATGTGACTCAATGTGACTTGATTTGACTTCTGTGACTCAATTTGACTCAATGTGACTCAATGTGACGCAATGTGACTCAATGTGACTCAATGTGACTTCTGTGACTCAATTTGACTCAATGTGACTCAATGTGACTCAATGTGACACAATGTGACTCAATGTGACTCAATGTGACTCAATGTGACTCAATGTGACTCAATGTGATTCAATGTGACTCAATGTGACTTTTGTGACTTTTGTGACTTCTGTGACTCAATGTGACTCAATGTGACTCAATGTGACTTCTGTGACTCAATGTGACTCAATGTGACTCAATGTGACTCAATGTGACTCAATGTGACTCAATGTGACTCAATGTGACTCAATGTGACTCACTGTGACTCAATGTGACTCAATGTGACTCAATGTGACTCAATGTGACTCAATGTGACTCAATGTGACTCAATGTGACTCAGTGTGACTCAATGTGACTCAATGTGACTCAGTGTGACTCAAGGTGACTCAATGTGACTCATGTGACTCAATGTGACTCAATGTGACTTCTGTGACTCAATTTGACTCAATGTGACTCAATGTGACTTCTGTGACTCAATTTGACTCAATGTGACTCAATGTGACTTTTGTGACTTCTGTGACTCAATGTGACTCAATAAGACTCAATGTGACTCAATAAGACTCAATGTGACTCAATGTGACTCAATGTGACTCAATGTGACTCAATGTGACTCAATGTGACTTTTGTGACTCAATGTGACTCAATGTGACTCACTGTGACTCAATGTGACTCAGTGTGACTCAATGTGACTCAATGTGACTCAGTGTGACTCAAGGTGACTCAATGTGACTCAAGGTGACTCAATGTGACTCAATGTGACTCAATGTGACTCAATGTGACTTATGTGACTCAATTTGACTCAATTTGACTCCATGTGACTCAATTTGACTTTTGTGACTTCTGTGACTCAATGTGACTCAATGTGACTCAATGTGACTCAATGTGACTCAATGTGACTCAATGTGACTCACTGTGACTCAATGTGACTCTTGTGACTCAATGTGACTTTTGTGACTCAATGTGACTCAATGTGACTTAATGTGACTCAATGTGACTCAATGTGACTCAATGTGACTCAATGTGACTTCTGTGACTCAATGTGACTCAATGTGACTCAATGTGACTTGATTTGACTTTTGTGACTCAATGTGACTCAATGTTACTCAATGTGACTCAATGTGACTCAATGTGACTCAATGTGACTTGATTTGACTTTTGTGACTTCTGTGACTCAATTTGACTCAATGTGACTCAATGTGACTCAATGTGACGCAATGTGACTCAATGTGACACAATGTGACTCAATGTGACTTCTGTGACTCAATGTGACTCAATGTGACTCAATGTGACTCAATGTGACTCAATGTGACTCAATGTGACTCAATGTGACTTTTGTGACTTCTGTGACTCAATGTGACTCAATGTGACTCAATGTGACTCAATGTGACTTCTGTGACTTCTGTGACTCAATGTGACTCAATGTGACTCAATGTGACTCAATGTGACTCAATGTGACTCAATGTGACTTTTGTGACTTCTGTGACTCAATGTGACTCAATGTGACTCAATGTGACTCAATGTGACTTCTGTGACTCAATGTGACTCAATGTGACTCAATGTGACTCAATGTGACTCAATGTGACTTCTGTGACTCAATGTGACTCAATGTGACTCAATGTGACTCAATGTGACTTTTGTGACTTTTGTGACTCAATGTGACTCAATGTGACTCACTGTGACTCTTGTGACTCAATGTGACTCAATGTGACTCAATGTGACTCAATGTGACTCAATGTGACGCAATGTGACTCAATGTGACACAATGTGACTCAATGTGACTTCTGTGACTCAATGTGACTCAATGTGACTCAATGTGACTCAATGTGACTCAATGTGACTCAATGTGACTTTTGTGACTCAATGTGACTCAATGTGACTCAATGTGACTCAATGTGACTCAATGTGACTCAATGTGACTCAATGTGACTCAATGTGACTGTTGTGACTTTTGTGACTTCTGTGACTCAATGTGACTCAATGTGACTCTATGTGACTCAATGTGACTCAATGTGACTCAATGTGACTCAATGGGACTCAATGTGACTCAATGTGACTTCTGTGACTCAATGTGACTCAATGTGACTCAATGTGACTTTTGTGACTTTTGTGACTCAATGTGACTCAATGTGACTCAATGTGACTCACTATGACTCAATGTGACTCTTGTGACTCAATGTGACTCAATCTGACTCAATGTGACTCAATGTGACTCAATGTGACTCAATGTGACTCAATGTGACTCAATGTGACTCAGTGTGACTTAATTTGACTTTTGTGACTTCTGTGACTCAATGTGACTCAATGTGACTTCTGTGACTCAATGTGACTCAATGTGACTCAGTGTGACTCAATGTGAGTCAATGTGACTCAGTGTGACTCAAGGTGACTCAATGTGACTCTTGTGACTCAATGTGACTCAATGTGACTCAATGTGACTCAATGTGACTCAATGTGACTCAATGTGACTTCTGTGACTCAATGTGACTCAATTTGACTTTTGTGACTTCTGTGACTCAATGTGACTTCTGTGACTCAATGTGACTCAATGTGACTCAATTTGACTTTTGTGACTTCTGTGACTCAATGTGACTTCTGTGACTCAATTTGACTCAATGTGACTCAATTTGACTTTTGTGACTTCTGTGACTCAATGTGACTCAATTTGACTCAATGTGACTCAATGTGACTTCTGTGACTCAATGTGACTTCTGTGACTCAATGTGACTCAATGTGACTCAATGTGACTCAATGTGACTCAATGTGACTCAATGTGACTCAATGTGATTTTGTGACTCAATGTGACTTCTGTGACTCAATGTGACTTCTGTGACTCAATTTGACTCAATGTGACTCAATTTGACTTTTGTGACTTCTGTGACTCTTTGTGACTTCTGTGACTCAATGTGACTCAATGTGACTCAATGTGACTTCTGTGACTCAATGTGACTCAATGTGACTCAATGTGACTCAATGTGACTCAATGTGACTCAATGTGACTTTTGTGACTCAATGTGACTCAATGTGACTCACTGTGACTCAATGTGACTCAATGTGACTCTTGTGACTCAATGTGACTCAATGTGACTCAATGTGACTTTTGTGACTTTTGTGACTTCTGTGACTTCTGTGACTTCTGTGACTCAATGTGACTTCTGTGACTCAATTTGACTCAATGTGACTCAATTTGACTTTTGTGACTTCTGTGACTCTTTGTGACTTCTGTGACTCAATGTGACTCAATGTGACTCAATGTGACTTCTGTGACTCAATGTGACTCAATGTGACTCAATGTGACTCAATGTGACTCAATGTGACTCTATGTGACTCAATGTGACTTTTGTGACTCAATGTGACTTTTGTGACTCAATGTGACTCAATGTGACTCACTGTGACTCAATGTGACTCAATGTGACTCAATGTGACTCAATGTGACTTTTGTGACTTTTGTGACTTCTGTGACTTCTGTGACTCAATGTGACTCAATGTGACTCAATGTGACTCAATGTGACTCAATGTGACTCAATGTGACTCAATGTGACTCAATGTGACTTCTGTGACTCAATGTGACTCAATGTGACTCAATGTGACTCAATGTGACTCAATGTGACTTTTGTGACTTCTGTGACTCAATGTGACTCAATGTGACTCAATGTGACTCAATTTGACTCAATGTGACTCAATGTGACTCAATTTGACTCAATGTGACTCAATGTGACTCAATGTGACTCAATGTGACTCAATGTGACTCAATTTGACTCAATGTGACTCAATGTGACTCAATGTGACTCAATGTGACTCAATGTGACGCAATGTGACTCAATGTGACACAATGTGACTCAATGTGACTCAATGTGACTTCTGTGACTCAATGTGACTTCTGTGACTCAATGTGACTCAATGTGACTCAATGTGACTCAATGTGACTTTTGTGACTTTTGTGACTTCTGTGACTCAATGTGACTCAATGTGACTCAATGTGACTCAATGTGACTCAATGTGACTCAATGTGACTTCTGTGACTCAATGTGACTCAATGTGACTCAATGTGACTCAATGTGACTCAATGTGACTCAATGTGACTCAATGTAATTTATGTGACTCAATGTGACTCAATGTGACTCTATGTGACTCAATGTGACTCAATGTGACTCAATGTGACTCAATGTGACTCAATGTGACTCAATGTGACTTCTGTGACTCAATGTGACTCAATGTGACTCAATGTGACTCAATGTGACTCTATGTGACTCAATGTGACTCAGTGTGACTCAATGTGACTCAATGTGACTCAGTGTGACTCAAGGTGACTCAATGTGACTCAATGTGACTCAATGTGACTCAATGTGACTTCTGTGACTCAATTTGACTCAATGTGACTCAATGTGACTTTTGTGACTTCTGTGACTCAATGTGACTCAATAAGACTCAATGTGACTCAATAAGACTCAATGTGACTCAATGTGACTCAATGTGACTCAATGTGACTCAATGTGACTCAATGTGACTTTTGTGACTCAATGTGACTTTTGTGACTCAATGTGACTCAATGTGACTCACTGTGACTCAATGTGACTCAGTGTGACTCAAGGTGACTCAATGTGACTCAATGTGACTCAATGTGACTCAATGTGACTCAATGTGACTCAATGTGACTCAATGTGACTCAATGTGACTCAATGTGACTTATGTGACTCAATTTGACTCAATTTGACTCCATGTGACTCAATTTGACTTTTGTGACTTCTGTGACTCAATGTGACTCAATTTGACTCAATGTGACTCAATGTGACTCAATGTGACTTCTGTGACTCAATGTGACTCAATGTGACTCAATGTGACTCACTGTGACTCACTGTGACTCAATGTGACTCTTGTGACTCAATGTGACTTTTGTGACTCAATGTGACTCAATGTGACTTAATGTGACTCAATGTGACTCAATGTGACTCAATGTGACTCAATGTGACTTCTGTGACTCAATGTGACTCAATGTGACTCAATGTGACTCAATGTGACTCAATGTGACTTGATTTGACTTTTGTGACTCAATGTGACTCAATGTGACTCAATGTGACTCAATGTAACTCAATGTGACTCAATGTGACTCAATGTGACTTGATTTGACTTTTGTGACTTCTGTGACTCAATTTGACTCAATGTGACTCAATGTGACTCAATGTGACTCAATGTGACTCAATGAGACGCAATGTGACTCAATGTGACACAATGTGACTCAATGTGACTTCTGTGACTCAATGTGACTCAATGTGACTCAATGTGACTCAATGTGACTCAATGTGACTCAATGTGACTCAATGTGACAATGTGACTTTTGTGACTTCTGTGACTCAATGTGACTCAATGTGACTCAATGTGACTCAATGTGACTCAATGTGACTTCTGTGACTCAATGTGACTCAATGTGACTCAATGTGACTCAATGTGACTCTATGTGACTCAATGTGACTCAATGTGACTCAATGTGACTCTATGTGACTCAATGTGACTCAATGTGACTCAATGTGACTTCTGTGACTTCTGTGACTCAATGTGACTCAATGTGACTCAATGTGACTTTTGTGACTTTTGTGACTTTTGTGACTCAATGTGACTCAATGTGACTCACTGTGACTCTTGTGACTCAATGTGACTCAATGTGACTCAATGTGACTCAATGTGACTCAATGTGACTCAATGTGACTCAATGTGACTCAATGTGACTCAATGTGACTTCTGTGACTCAATGTGACTCAATGTGACGCAATGTGACTCAATGTGACACAATGTGACTCAATGTGACTTCTGTGACTCAATGTGACTCAATGTGACTCAATGTGACTCAATGTGACTCAATGTGACTCAATGTGACTTCTGTGACTCAATGTGACTCAATGTGACTCAATGTGACTCAATGTGACTCAATGTGACTCAATGTGACTTTTGTGACTCAATGTGACTCAATGTGACTCAATGTGACTCAATGTGACTCAATGTGACTCAATGTGACTCAATGTGACTCAATGTGACTGTTGTGACTTTTGTGACTTCTGTGACTCAATGTGACTCAATGTGACTCTATGTGACTCAATGTGACTCAATGTGACTCAATGTGACTCAATGGGACTCAATGTGACTCAATGTGACTTCTGTGACTCAATGTGACTCAATGTGACTCAATGTGACTCAATGTGACTTTTGTGACTTTTGTGACTCAATGTGACTCAATGTGACTCACTGTGACTCTTGTGACTCAATGTGACTCAATGTGACTCAATGTGACTCAATGTGATTCAATGTGACTCAATGTGACTCAATGTGACTCACTATGACTCAATGTGACTCTTGTGACTCAATGTGACTCAATCTGACTCAATGTGACTTTTGTGACTCAATGTGACTCAATGTGACTCAATGTGACTCAATGTGACTCAATGTGACTCAATGTGACTTATGTGACTCAATTTGACTCAATGTGACTCAATGTGACTCAATGTGACTCAATGTGACTCAATGTGACTCAGTGTGACTTAATTTGACTTTTGTGACTTCTGTGACTCAATGTGACTCAATGTGACTTCTGTGACTCAATGTGACTCAATGTGACTCAGTGTGACTCAATGTGAGTCAATGTGACTCAGTGTGACTCAAGGTGACTCAATGTGACTCTTGTGACTCAATGTGACTCAATGTGACTCAATGTGACTCAATGTGACTCAATGTGACTCAATGTGACTTCTGTGACTCAATGTGACTCAATTTGACTTTTGTGACTTCTGTGACTCAATGTGACTTCTGTGACTCAATGTGACTCAATGTGACTCAATTTGACTTTTGTGACTTCTGTGACTCAATGTGACTTCTGTGACTCAATTTGACTCAATGTGACTCAATTTGACTTTTGTGACTTCTGTGACTCAATGTGACTCAATTTGACTCAATGTGACTCAATGTGACTTCTGTGACTCAATGTGACTTCTGTGACTCAATGTGACTCAATGTGACTCAATGTGACTCAATGTGACTCAATGTGACTCAATGTGACTCAATGTGATTTTGTGACTCAATGTGACTTCTGTGACTCAATGTGACTTCTGTGACTCAATTTGACTCAATGTGACTCAATTTGACTTTTGTGACTTCTGTGACTCTTTGTGACTTCTGTGACTCAATGTGACTCAATGTGACTCAATGTGACTTCTGTGACTCAATGTGACTCAATGTGACTCAATGTGACTCAATGTGACTCAATGTGACTCAATGTGACTCAATGTGACTTTTGTGACTCAATGTGACTCAATGTGACTCACTGTGACTCAATGTGACTCAATGTGACTCTTGTGACTCAATGTGACTCAATGTGACTCAATGTGACTTTTGTGACTTTTGTGACTTCTGTGACTTCTGTGACTTCTGTGACTCAATGTGACTTCTGTGACTCAATTTGACTCAATGTGACTCAATTTGACTTTTGTGACTTCTGTGACTCTTTGTGACTTCTGTGACTCAATGTGACTCAATGTGACTCAATGTGACTTCTGTGACTCAATGTGACTCAATGTGACTCAATGTGACTCAATGTGACTCTATGTGACTCAATGTGACTTTTGTGACTCAATGTGACTTTTGTGACTCAATGTGACTCAATGTGACTCACTGTGACTCAATGTGACTCAATGTGACTCAATGTGACTCAATGTGACTTTTGTGACTTTTGTGACTTCTGTGACTTCTGTGACTCAATGTGACTCAATGTGACTCAATGTGACTCAATGTGACTCAATGTGACTCAATGTGACTCAATGTGACTCAATGTGACTTCTGTGACTCAATGTGACTCAATGTGACTCAATGTGACTCAATGTGACTCAATGTGACTTTTGTGACTTCTGTGACTCAATGTGACTCAATGTGACTCAATGTGACTCAATTTGACTCAATGTGACTCAATGTGACTCAATTTGACTCAATGTGACTCAATGTGACTCAATGTGACTCAATGTGACTCAATGTGACTCAATTTGACTCAATGTGACTCAATGTGACTCAATGTGACTCAATGTGACTCAATGTGACGCAATGTGACTCAATGTGACACAATGTGACTCAATGTGACTCAATGTGACTTCTGTGACTCAATGTGACTTCTGTGACTCAATGTGACTCAATGTGACTCAATGTGACTCAATGTGACTTTTGTGACTTTTGTGACTTCTGTGACTCAATGTGACTCAATGTGACTCAATGTGACTCAATGTGACTCAATGTGACTCAATGTGACTTCTGTGACTCAATGTGACTCAATGTGACTCAATGTGACTCAATGTGACTCAATGTGACTCAATGTGACTCAATGTGACTCAATGTAATTTATGTGACTCAATGTGACTCAATGTGACTCTATGTGACTCAATGTGACTCAATGTGACTCAATGTGACTCAATGTGACTCAATGTGACTCAATGTGACTTCTGTGACTCAATGTGACTCAATGTGACTCAATGTGACTCAATGTGACTTTTGTGACTTCTGTGACTCAATGTGACTCAATGTGACTCAATGTGACTCAATTTGACTCAATGTGACTCAATGTGACTCAATTTGACTCAATGTGACTCAATGTGACTCAATGTGACTCAATGTGACTCAATGTGACTCAATTTGACTCAATGTGACTCAATGTGACTCAATGTGACTCAATGTGACTCAATGTGACGCAATGTGACGCAATGTGACTCAATGTGACACAATGTGACTCAATGTGACTCAATGTGACTTCTGTGACTCAATGTGACTTCTGTGACTCAATGTGACTCAATGTGACTCAATGTGACTCAATGTGACTCAATGTGACTCAATGTGACTTTTGTGACTTTTGTGACTTCTGTGACTCAATGTGACTCAATGTGACTCAATGTGACTCAATGTGACTAAATGTGACTTCTGTGACTCAATGTGACTCAATGTGACTCAATGTGACTCAATGTAATTTATGTGACTCAATGTGACTCAATGTGACTCTATGTGACTCAATGTGACTCAATGTGACTCAATGTGACTCAATGTGACTCAATGTGACTCAATGTGACTCAATGTGACTCAATGTGACTTCTGTGACTCAATGTGACTCAATGTGACTCAATGTGACTCAATGTGACTCAATGTGACTCAATGTGACTCAATGTGACTCAATGTGACTCAATGTGACTTTTGTGACTTTTGTGACTCAATGTGACTCAATGTGACTCACTGTGACTCAATGTGACTCAATGTGACTCAATGTGACTCAATGTGACTCAATGTGACTTCTGTGACTCAATGTGACTCAATGTGACTCAATGTGACTCAGTGTGACTTAATGTGACTCAATGTGACTCAGTGTGACTCAAGGTGACTCAATGTGACTCAATGTGACTCAATGTGACTCAATGTGACTTCTGTGACTCAATTTGACTCAATGTGACTCAATGTGACTTTTGTGACTTCTGTGACTCAATGTGACTCAATAAGACTCAATGTGACTCAATAAGACTCAATGTGACTCAATGTGACTCAATGTGACTCAATGTGACTCAATGTGACTCAATGTGACTCAATGTGACTTTTGTGACTCAATGTGACTTTTGTGACTCAATGTGACTCAATGTGACTCACTGTGACTCAATGTGACTCAGTGTGACTCAATGTGACTCAATGTGACTCAGTGTGACTCAAGGTGACTCAATGTGACTCTTGTGACTCAATGTGACTCAATGTGACTCAATGTGACTCAATGTGACTCAATGTGACTCAATGTGACTCAATGTGACTTATGTTACTCAATTTGACTCAATTTGACTCCATGTGACTCAATTTGACTTTTGTGACTTCTGTGACTCAATGTGACTCAATTTGACTCAATGTGACTCAATGTGACTTCTGTGACTTCTGTGACTCAATGTGACTCAATGTGACTCAATGTGACTCAATGTGACTCAATGTGACTCAATGTGACTCACTGTGACTCACTGTGACTCAATGTGACTCTTGTGACTCAATGTGACTTTTGTGACTCAATGTGACTCAATGTGACTTAATGTGACTCAATGTGACTCAATGTGACTCAATGTGACTCAATGTGACTTCTGTGACTCAATGTGACTCAATGTGACTCAATGTGACTCAATGTGACTCAATGTGACTCAATGTGACTCAATGTGACTCAATGTGATTTTGTGACTCAATGTGACTTCTGTGACTCAATGTGACTTCTGTGACTCAATTTGACTCAATGTGACTCAATTTGACTTTTGTGACTTCTGTGACTCTTTGAGACTTCTGTGACTCAATGTGACACAATGTGACTCAATGTGACTCAATGTGACTTCTGTGACTCAATGTGACTTCTGTGACTCAATGTGACTCAATGTGACTTCTGTGACTCAACGTGACTCAATGTGACTCAATGTGACTCAATGTGACTCAATGTGACTCAATGTGACTCAATGTGACTTTTGTGACTTTTGTGACTCAATGTGACTCAATGTGACTCAATGTGACTCACTGTGACTCAATGTGACTCTTGTGACTCAATGTGACTCAATGTGACTCAGTGTGACTCAATGTGACTCAATGTGACTTCTGTGAGTCAATGTGACTCAATTTGACTTTTGTGACTTCTGTGACTCAATGTGACTTCTGTGACTCAATTTGACTCAATGTGACTCAATTTGACTTTTGTGACTTCTGTGACTCAATGTGACTCATTTTGACTCAATGTGACTCAATGTGACTTCTGTGACTCAATGTGACTTCTGTGACTCAATGTGACTCAATGTGACTCAATTTGACTTTTGTGACTTCTGTGACTCAATGTGACTCAATGTGACTCAATGTGACTCAATGTGACTTCTGTGACTCAATGTGACTTCTGTGACTCAATGTGACTCAATGTGACTCAATGTAACTCAATGTGATTTTGTGACTCAATGTGACTTCTGTGACTCAATGTGACTTCTGTGACTCAATGTGACTTCTGTGACTCAATGTGACTTCTGTGACTCAATTTGACTCAATGTGACTCAATTTGACTTTTGTGACTTATGTGACTCTTTGTGACTTCTGTGACTCAATGTGACTCAATGTGACTCAATGTGACTCAATGTGACTCAATGTGACTTCTGTGACTCAATGTGACTCAATGTGACTCAATGTGACTCAATGTGACTTTTGTGACTCAATGTGACTTTTGTGACTCAATGTGACTCAATGTGACTCACTGTGACTCAATGTGACTCAATGTGACTCTTGTGACTCAATGTGACTCAATGTGACTCAATGTGACTCAATGTGACTCAATGTGACTCAATGTGACTTTTGTGACTTCTGTGACTCAATGTGACTCAATGTGACTCAATGTGACTCAATGTGACTTCTGTGACCCAATGTGACTCAATGTGACTCAATGTGACTCAATGTGACTCAATGTGACTCAATGTGACTCAATGTGACTTTTGTGACTTCTGTGACTCAATGTGACTCAATGTGACTCAATGTGACTCAATTTGACTCAATGTGACTCAATGTGACTCAATGTGACTCAATGTGACTCAATGTGACTCAATGTGACTTGATTTGACTTCTGTGACTCAATTTGACTCAATGTGACTCAATGTGACTCAATGTGACTCAATGTGACGCAATGTGACTCAATGTGACTTCTGTGACTCAATTTGACTCAATGTGACTCAATGTGACACAATGTGACTCAATGTGACTTCTGTGACTCAATGTGACTCAATGTGACTCAATGTGACTCAATGTGACTCAATGTGACTCAATGTGACTCAATGTGACTTTTGTGACTTTTGTGACTCAATGTGACTCAATGTGACTCACTGTGACTCAATGTGACTCAATGTGACTCTTGTGACTCAATGTGACTCAATGTGACTCAATGTGACTCAATGTGACTCAATGTGACTCAATGTGACTCTTGTGACTCAATGTGACTCAATGTGACTCAATGTGACTCAATGTGACTCAATGTGACTCAATGTGACTTTTGTGACTTCTGTGACTCAATGTGACTCAATGTGACTCAATGTGACTCAATGTGACTCAATGTGACTCAATGTGACTCAATGTGACTCAATGAGACTCAATGTGACTCAATGTGACTTGATTTGACTTCTGTGACTCAATTTGACTCAATGTGACTCAATGTGACGCAATGTGACTCAATGTGACTCAATGTGACTTCTGTGACTCAATTTGACTCAATGTGACTCAATGTGACACAATGTGACTCAATGTGACTCAATGTGACTCAATGTGACTCAATGTGACTCAATGTGACTCAATGTGACTCAATGTGACTTTTGTGACTTTTGTGACTTCTGTGACTCAATGTGACTCAATGTGACTCAATGTGACTTCTGTGACTCAATGTGACTCAATGTGACTCAATGTGACTCAATGTGACTCAATGTGACTCAATGTGACTCAATGTGACTCAATGTGACTCACTGTGACTCAATGTGACTCACTGTGACTCAATGTGACTCAATGTGACTCAATGTGACTCAATGTGACTCAATGTGACTCAATGTGACTCAATGTGACTCAATGTGACTCAGTGTGACTCAATGTGACTCAATGTGACTCAGTGTGACTCAAGGTGACTCAATGTGACTCATGTGACTCAATGTGACTCAATGTGACTTCTGTGACTCAATTTGACTCAATGTGACTCAATGTGACTTCTGTGACTCAATTTGACTCAATGTGACTCAATGTGACTTTTGTGACTTCTGTGACTCAATGTGACTCAATAAGACTCAATGTGACTCAATAAGACTCAATGTGACTCAATGTGACTCAATGTGACTCAATGTGACTCAATGTGACTCAATGTGACTTTTGTGACTCAATGTGACTCAATGTGACTCACTGTGACTCAATGTGACTCAGTGTGACTCAATGTGACTCAATGTGACTCAGTGTGACTCAAGGTGACTCAATGTGACTCAAGGTGACTCAATGTGACTCAATGTGACTCAATGTGACTCAATGTGGCTTATGTGACTCAATTTGACTCAATTTGACTCCATGTGACTCAATTTGACTTTTGTGACTTCTGTGACTCAATGTGACTCAATGTGACTCAATGTGACTCAATGTGACTCAATGTGACTTCTGTGACTCAATGTGACTCAATGTGACTCAATGTGACTCAATGTGACTCAATGTGACTCAATGTGACTCACTGTGACTCAATGTGACTCTTGTGACTCAATGTGACTTTTGTGACTCAATGTGACTCAATGTGACTTAATGTGACTCAATGTGACTCAATGTGACTCAATGTGACTCAATGTGACTTCTGTGACTCAATGTGACTCAATGTGACTTGATTTGACTTTTGTGACTCAATGTGACTCAATGTTACTCAATGTGACTCAATGTGACTCAATGTGACTCAATGTGACTTGATTTGACTTTTGTGACTTCTGTGACTCAATTTGACTCAATGTGACTCAATGTGACTCAATGTGACGCAATGTGACTCAATGTGACACAATGTGACTCAATGTGACTTCTGTGACTCAATGTGACTCAATGTGACTCAATGTGACTCAATGTGACTCAATGTGACTCAATGTGACTCAATGTGACTCAATGTGACTTTTGTGACTTCTGTGACTCAATGTGACTCAATGTGACTCAATGTGACTCAATGTGACTTCTGTGACTCAATGTGACTCAATGTGACTCAATGTGACTCAATGTGACTCAATGTGACTCAATGTGACTTTTGTGACTTCTGTGACTCAATGTGACTCAATGTGACTCAATGTGACTCAATGTGACTTCTGTGACTCAATGTGACTCAATGTGACTCAATGTGACTCAATGTGACTCAATGTGACTTCTGTGACTCAATGTGACTCAATGTGACTCAATGTGACTCAATGTGACTCAATGTGACTTTTGTGACTCAATGTGACTCAATGTGACTCACTGTGACTCTTGTGACTCAATGTGACTCAATGTGACTCAATGTGACTCAATGTGACTCAATGTGACTCAATGTGACGCAATGTGACTCAATGTGACACAATGTGACTCAATGTGACTTCTGTGACTCAATGTGACTCAATGTGACTCAATGTGACTCAATGTGACTCAATGTGACTCAATGTGACTTTTGTGACTCAATGTGACTCAATGTGACTCAATGTGACTCAATGTGACTCAATGTGACTCAATGTGACTCAATGTGACTCAATGTGACTGTTGTGACTTTTGTGACTTCTGTGACTCAATGTGACTCAATGTGACTCTATGTGACTCTATGTGACTCAATGTGACTCAATGTGACTCAATGTGACTCAATGGGACTCAATGGGACTCAATGTGACTTCTGTGACTCAATGTGACTCAATGTGACTCAATGTGACTTTTGTGACTTTTGTGACTCAATGTGACTCAATGTGACTCACTGTGACTCTTGTGACTCAATGTGACTCAATGTGACTCAATGTGACTCAATGTGATTCAATGTGACTCAATGTGACTCAATGTGACTCACTATGACTCAATGTGACTCTTGTGACTCAATGTGACTCAATCTGACTCAATGTGACTTTTGTGACTCAATGTGACTCAATGTGACTCAATGTGACTCAATGTGACTCAATGTGACTCAATGTGACTTATGTGACTCAATTTGACTCAATGTGACTCAATGTGACTCAATGTGACTCAATGTGACTCAATGTGACTCAATGTGACTCAATGTGACTCAGTGTGACTTAATTTGACTTTTGTGACTTCTGTGACTCAATGTGACTCAATGTGACTTCTGTGACTCAATGTGACTCAATGTGACTCAGTGTGACTCAATGTGAGTCAATGTGACTCAGTGTGACTCAAGGTGACTCAATGTGACTCTTGTGACTCAATGTGACTCAATGTGACTCAATGTGACTCAATGTGACTCAATGTGACTCAATGTGACTTCTGTGACTCAATGTGACTCAATTTGACTTTTGTGACTTCTGTGACTCAATGTGACTTCTGTGACTCAATGTGACTCAATGTGACTCAATTTGACTTTTGTGACTTCTGTGACTCAATGTGACTTCTGTGACTCAATTTGACTCAATGTGACTCAATTTGACTTTTGTGACTTCTGTGACTCAATGTGACTCAATTTGACTCAATGTGACTCAATGTGACTTCTGTGACTCAATGTGACTTCTGTGACTCAATGTGACTCAATGTGACTCAATGTGACTCAATGTGACTCAATGTGACTCAATGTGACTCAATGTGATTTTGTGACTCAATGTGACTTCTGTGACTCAATGTGACTTCTGTGACTCAATTTGACTCAATGTGACTCAATTTGACTTTTGTGACTTCTGTGACTCTTTGTGACTTCTGTGACTCAATGTGACTCAATGTGACTCAATGTGACTTCTGTGACTCAATGTGACTCAATGTGACTCAATGTGACTCAATGTGACTCAATGTGACTCAATGTGACTCAATGTGACTTTTGTGACTCAATGTGACTCAATGTGACTCACTGTGACTCAATGTGACTCAATGTGACTCTTGTGACTCAATGTGACTCAATGTGACTCAATGTGACTTTTGTGACTTTTGTGACTTCTGTGACTTTTGTGACTTCTGTGACTCTTTGTGACTTCTGTGACTCAATGTGACTCAATGTGACTCAATGTGACTTCTGTGACTCAATGTGACTCAATGTGACTCAATGTGACTCAATGTGACTCAATGTGACTCAATGTGACTCTATGTGACTCAATGTGACTTTTGTGACTCAATGTGACTTTTGTGACTCAATGTGACTCAATGTGACTCACTGTGACTCAATGTGACTCAATGTGACTCAATGTGACTCAATGTGACTTTTGTGACTTTTGTGACTTCTGTGACTTCTGTGACTCAATGTGACTCAATGTGACTCAATGTGACTCAATGTGACTCAATGTGACTCAATGTGACTCAATGTGACTCAATGTGACTTCTGTGACTCAATGTGACTCAATGTGACTCAATGTGACTCAATGTGACTCAATGTGACTTTTGTGACTTCTGTGACTCAATGTGACTCAATGTGACTCAATGTGACTCAATTTGACTCAATGTGACTCAATGTGACTCAATTTGACTCAATGTGACTCAATGTGACTCAATGTGACTCAATGTGACTCAATGTGACTCAATTTGACTCAATGTGACTCAATGTGACTCAATGTGACTCAATGTGACTCAATGTGACGCAATGTGACTCAATGTGACACAATGTGACTCAATGTGACTCAATGTGACTTCTGTGACTCAATGTGACTTCTGTGACTCAATGTGACTCAATGTGACTCAATGTGACTCAATGTGACTTTTGTGACTTTTGTGACTTCTGTGACTCAATGTGACTCAATGTGACTCAATGTGACTCAATGTGACTCAATGTGACTTCTGTGACTCAATGTGACTCAATGTGACTCAATGTGACTCAATGTGACTCAATGTGACTCAATGTGACTCAATGTAATTTATGTGACTCAATGTGACTCAATGTGACTCTATGTGACTCAATGTGACTCAATGTGACTCAATGTGACTCAATGTGACTCAATGTGACTCAATGTGACTTCTGTGACTCAATGTGACTCAATGTGACTCAATGTGACTCAATGTGACTCTATGTGACTCAATGTGACTCAGTGTGACTCAATGTGACTCAATGTGACTCAGTGTGACTCAAGGTGACTCAATGTGACTCAATGTGACTCAATGTGACTCAATGTGACTTCTGTGACTCAATTTGACTCAATGTGACTCAATGTGACTTTTGTGACTTCTGTGACTCAATGTGACTCAATAAGACTCAATGTGACTCAATAAGACTCAATGTGACTCAATGTGACTCAATGTGACTCAATGTGACTCAATGTGACTCAATGTGACTTTTGTGACTCAATGTGACTTTTGTGACTCAATGTGACTCAATGTGACTCACTGTGACTCAATGTGACTCAGTGTGACTCAATGTGACTCAATGTGACTCAGTGTGACTCAAGGTGACTCAATGTGACTCTTGTGACTCAATGTGACTCAATGTGACTCAATGTGACTCAATGTGACTCAATGTGACTCAATGTGACTCAATGTGACTTATGTGACTCAATTTGACTCAATTTGACTCCATGTGACTCAATTTGACTTTTGTGACTTCTGTGACTCAATGTGACTCAATTTGACTCAATGTGACTCAATGTGACTCAATGTGACTTCTGTGACTCAATGTGACTCAATGTGACTCACTGTGACTCAATGTGACTCAGTGTGACTCAATGTGACTCAATGTGACTCAGTGTGACTCAAGGTGACTCAATGTGACTCTTGTGACTCAATGTGACTCAATGTGACTCAATGTGACTCAATGTGACTCAATGTGACTCAATGTGACTCAATGTGACTTATGTGACTCAATTTGACTCAATTTGACTCCATGTGACTCAATTTGACTTTTGTGACTTCTGTGACTCAATGTGACTCAATTTGACTCAATGTGACTCAATGTGACTCAATGTGACTTCTGTGACTCAATGTGACTCAATGTGACTCAATGTGACTCAATGTGACTCAATGTGACTCACTGTGACTCACTGTGACTCAATGTGACTCTTGTGACTCAATGTGACTTTTGTGACTCAATGTGACTCAATGTGACTTAATGTGACTCAATGTGACTCAATGTGACTCAATGTGACTCAATGTGACTTCTGTGACTCAATGTGACTCAATGTGACTCAATGTGACTCAATGTGACTCAATGTGACTTGATTTGACTTTTGTGACTCAATGTGACTCAATGTGACTCAATGTGACTCAATGTAACTCAATGTGACTCAATGTGACTCAATGTGACTTGATTTGACTTTTGTGACTTCTGTGACTCAATTTGACTCAATGTGACTCAATGTGACTCAATGTGACTCAATGTGACTCAATGTGACGCAATGTGACTCAATGTGACACAATGTGACTCAATGTGACTTCTGTGACTCAATGTGACTCAATGTGACTCAATGTGACTCAATGTGACTCAATGTGACTCAATGTGACTCAATGTGACTCAATGTGACAATGTGACTTTTGTGACTTCTGTGACTCAATGTGACTCAATGTGACTCAATGTGACTCAATGTGACTCAATGTGACTCAATGTGACTCAATGTGACTCAATGTGACTCTATGTGACTCAATGTGACTCAATGTGACTCAATGTGACTCAATGTGACTCAATGTGACTCAATGTGACTCAATGTGACTTCTGTGACTTCTGTGACTCAATGTGACTCAATGTGACTCAATGTGACTTTTGTGACTTTTGTGACTTTTGTGACTCAATGTGACTCAATGTGACTCACTGTGACTCTTGTGACTCAATGTGACTCAATGTGACTCAATGTGACTCAATGTGACTCAATGTGACTCAATGTGACTCAATGTGACTCAATGTGACTCAATGTGACTTCTGTGACTCAATGTGACTCAATGTGACGCAATGTGACTCAATGTGACACAATGTGACTCAATGTGACTTCTGTGACTCAATGTGACTCAATGTGACTCAATGTGACTCAATGTGACTCAATGTGACTCAATGTGACTCAATGTGACTCAATGTGACTTTTGTGACTTCTGTGACTCAATTTGACTCAATGTGACTCAATGTGACTCAATGTGACTCAATGTGACTTCTGTGACTCAATGTGACTCAATGTGACTCAATGTGACTCAATGTGACTCAATGTGACTTTTGTGACTTTTGTGACTTCTGTGACTCAATGTGACTCAATGTGACTCAATGTGACTCAATGTGACTCAATGTGACTCAATGTGACTCAATGTGACTTCTGTGACTCAATGTGACTCAATGTGACTCAATGTGACTCAATGTGACTCAATGTGACTCAATGTGACTTTTGTGACTTTTGTGACTCAATGTGACTCAATGTGACTCACTGTGACTCTTGTGACTCAATGTGACTCAATGTGACTCAATGTGACTCAATGTGACTCAATGTGACTCAATGTGACTCAATGTGACTTCTGTGACTCAATGTGACTCAATGTGACTCAATGTGACTCAGTGTGACTCAATGTGACTCAAGGTGACTCAATGTGACTCAAGGTGACTCAGTGTGACTCAAGGTGACTCAATGTGACTCATGTGACTCAATGTGACTCAATGTGACTCAATGTGACTCAATGTGACTTCTGTGACTCAATTTGACTCAATGTGACTCAATGTGACTTTTGTGACTCAATGTGACTCAATGTGACTCAGTGTGACTCAAGGTGACTCAATGTGACTCTTGTGACTCAATGTGACTCAATGTGACTCAATGTGACTCAATGTGACTTATGTGACTCAATTTGACTCAATTTGACTCAATGTGACTCAGTGACTCAATGTGACTTATGTGACTCAATTTGACTCAATTTGACTCAATGTGACTCAATTTGACTTTTGTGACTTCTGTGACTCAATTTGACTCAATTTGACTCAATGTGACTCAATTTGACTTTTGTGACTTCTGTGACTCAATGTGACTCAATTTGACTCAATGTGACTCAATGTGACTCAATGTGACTTCTGTGACTCAATGTGACTCAATGTGACTCAATGTGACTCAATGTGACTCAATGTGACTCAATGTGACTCACTGTGACTCACTGTGACTCAATGTGACTCTTGTGACTCAATGTGACTTTTGTGACTCACTGTGACTCAATGTGACTCTTGTGACTCAATGTGACTTTTGTGACTCAATGTGACTCAATGTGACTTAATGTGACTCAATGTGACTCAATGTGACTCAATGTGACTCAATGTGACTCAATGTGACTTCTGTGACTCAATGTGACTCAATGTGACTTTTGTGACTGTTGTGACTTCTGTGACTCAATGTGACTCAATGTGACTCAATGTGACTCAATGTGACTCAATGTGACTCAATGTGACTCAATGTGACTCAATGTGACTTAATGTGAGTCAATTTGACTTTTGTGACTTCTGTGACTCAATGTGACTCAATGTGACTAAATTTGACTAAATTTGACTCAATGTTACTTTTATGACTTGTGTGACTTGTGTGACTCAATGTGACTCAATTTGACTTTTGTGACTTCTGTGACTCAATGTGACTCAATGTGACTTCTGTGACTCAATGTGACTCAATGTGACTTCTGTGACTCAATTTGACTTTTGTGACTTCTGTGACTCAATGTGACTTCTGTGACTCAATTTGACTTTTGTGACTTCTGTGACTCAATGTGACTCAATGTGACTAAATTTGACTCAATTTGACTCAATGTTACTTTTGTGACTTGTGTGACTTGTGTGACTCAATGTGACTCAATGTGACTCAATGTGACTCAATGTGACTCAATGTGACTCAATGTGACTCAATGTGACTCAATGTGACTTCTGTGACTCAATTTGACTCAATGTGACTCAATTTGACTCAATTTGACTTTTGTGACTTCTATGACTCAATGTGACTCAATTTGACTCAATGTGACTCAATGTGACTCAATCTGACTTCTGTGACTCAATGTGACTCAATGTGACTCAATGTGACTCAATGTGACTCAATGTGACTCAATGTGACTCAATGTGACTCAATTTGATTTTGGGACTTCTGTGACTCAATGTGACTCAATTTGACTCAATGTGACTCAGTGTGACTCAATGTGACGCAATGTGACTCAATGTGATTCAATGTGACTCAATGTGACTCAATGTGACTCAATGTGACTCAATGTGACTCAATGTGACTCAATGTGACTCAATTTGAATTTTGTGACTCATTGTGACTCAATGAGATTCAATAGTACTCAATTTGACACAATGTGGCTTTTGTGACTTCTGTGACTTAATTTGACTTAATGTGACTTTTATGACTCAATGTGACTCAATTTGACTCAATGGGAGTTTTGTGACTCAATGTGACTCAATGTGACTCAATGTGACTCAATGTGACTCAATGTGACTCAATGTGACTCAATGTGACTCAATGTGACTCAATGTGACTCAATTTGACTTTTGTGACTTCTGTGACTCAATGTGACTCAATGTGACACAATTTGACTCAATTTGACTCAATGTGACTTTTGTGACTCAATGTGACTTTTGTGACTTCCGTGACTCAATGTGACTTTTGTGATTTTTGTGACTTTTGTGACTTTTGTGACTTTTGTGACTTTTGTGACTTTTGTGACTCAATGTGACTCAATGTGACTCAATGTGACTCAATGTGACTCAATGTGACTCAATGTGACTCAATGTGACTTTTGTGACTTGTGTGACTCAATGTGACTTTTGTGACTTCAGTGACTCAATGTGACTTTTGTGACTTTTGTGATTTTTGTGACTTTTGTGACTTTTGTGACTTTTGTGACTCAATGTGACTCAATGTGACTCAATTTGACTCAATTTGACTTCTGTGACTCAATGGGACTTTTGTGACTTGTGTGACTCAATGTGACTCAATGTGACTCAATGTGACTCAATGTAACTCAATGTAACTCAATGTGACTTCTGTGACTCAATTTGACTTTTGTGACTTCTGTGACTCAATGTGACTCAATGTGACTAAATTTGACTCAATTTGACTCAATGTTACTTTTGTGACTTGTGTGACTTGTATGACTTGTGTGACTCAATGTGACTCAATGTGACTCAATGTGACTCAATGTGACTCAGTGTGACTCAATGTGACTCAATGTGACTCAATTTGACTTTTGTGACTCAATGTGACTCAATGTGACTCAATGTGACTCAGAGCACAAGTCACATAACTGGGGGCAGCTGGGAAACTGACAATATGTCTATTTAATTTCAAAATTAAATATAAACAAATATATTTGCTCTTTTGAGAAATGGATTTCAGTGTAGAATTCTGCTGGAGCAATATTATTAACTGATTCATTTTGGAAAAAAAAAAAAAAACATTTTTCCCATGGGTCCATCATTTAGTAGCTCTTAAGTCAGCCCATGTATGGGGCTGGGAATCGCTTGAGAATAAACGATTGATGTAACATTAGACTTAGCCTACCCAAATAAAAAAAAGTCACCCTCTGCCTTTGTGCATGCTGTACATCATATATTGTATGTATTCATGGTATTATACACCAAGGGGCATACAACCACTGACAAGAGACATTGCCATTTGCAAAAGAAATGTATATGAATCTTATTCATTGTGTCAGATGTTGCAGGAATAAAATACTTTTTAACACAATTTTTTGGAGGTTTTTCTGGTGGCAGAAAATACAGGCCAAGAAAATGCCAGCACTGCTGGATACCACCCTGTGTCTGTAGGCAGTGACATTATAACATAATTTCCTTGGCACATGGGGCAGACTTAGCCTTGAAAATGAACACTTTCCATGATGTAATCGACCCCTTATGCACATAGACAGGAGGGTTTTCAAACACAGTGTGGTATCAGGTGGAATTCCATTGGTGTTCCATTGGTAGAGAAAATATCAGGTGTAACATTAGTCTAAAATGCAGTCGCTTTTTGCTTTTTTTGTGTAAAACATTTGCCATGCAGGCATGCATGACAAACATAAGTCATTTTATCCTTCTCTTCTCCTTCCACATCAACCAAAGGCATCTTAGCCACCCCACTGTCTATATAAGGACATACAAATAAATATATGGTTTATTAATTTTAATTTGGGATACAAAGCACTCAGATATTATCTGTTGGTGGTCAAATGTATTATTAGATGTGGATGTTTGTAAGCTAGTAGTAATATATAAACTATAGATGTTTAAAGACTCACCATGGTGGGCTAGTGGGCCGGCGGGATGCCCGTAGCACCTTTGGCAGGGACACCCGCCACAGTGATGCTTCTCCACTTGTTCTGTAGCTCCTATGGCGGGCACGGCACGCACTTCGGCGTGCACGTCATGACGTCATCGCGTTTTGATGTGAACTTTTAATATTTAAAGGGGCCGTGGGCTAAAAATCATTGCTTTGAACTCTGCTTGTACTGACCCAGCCTGCCTGACTCTTCTTGAACTCTGTCTGCACTGACCCCTGCCTTCCTGACCACACTTTATCGCCTACTCTGTTGTTGCCTTCCATCCTATCCTTGGTAACGAATGTGCCCCTTTGCTTGTTCAGAACGCTTGCTTTGCTCCCCTCAGGTTAAGACCTGGTGGCATCTGAGTAGCTGAGGCCTCCCCCGAGGTCATAAGATACGTGATAAGATAGTACTTTTTTCTTAAACAGCAACATAGTGTAGTAGTGGATACCATTACCAATCAATCAGATGTCATGTAAAAGACATGGTTATAGCATAGTGGATAGGAGTCCTCTAACAATTTATGCGTGTAGCAGTATACTGAATGAAAAAATGTATGTAATTTTGTATTTCCCGTTTTTATTGGTAGCCCCAAAGCACAAACAAGGTCAACAAAAAGAAAACACCCAAAGACATAAAAAAATATTCACAACTAAAACATTTCCAGAATTTTTCACGGATTTACAAATTGTTCGGTGAAGAGAAATGCTGCACATTCGCTCATCACTGCCTGTGGCACCTATTTATTAATATTAAATAGCATGCAGAATTGCCTGAATATGCCAGATAAGCTAATATTTCTAACTTAAAGCAGTGCTTCTCAAATTATGATGCTTTTTTGTGACATTGTTAAATAAAAGTACAGGTAAAACATTTGTCTTTTATCACCTACTTGGATATGTAATTCTAATCTCCTGGATTTGCAGGGCATGTTGTGTGCCCTTTGTGCTTTAGCACTTGCATAAAGGATAATAGCAGAATACCTGTATAGGCCAAATTCATGTTATAATAGTAGTGAAGTAATATGGAGAGTTGTATCATAATCAAGGAATGGGCATGTGGTGTTTATACAAATGGTCTGCGGGTGCACAGGACTTGTACTGTGCATACACAGGACTTTCTGTACAGCTTGAGAGTGTTAGAGTTTAAGTTACTGTTGTGTAATGCCTGCATGAGAGCCTGCTTATAAAGCACTGTTATACTCTACTCATCCTCAGCTACCCAAAACATAACAGGGCATAAACATTCACATGAATAAATACAAGTGCTGTCATAAAAGTTTGATAGAGTACAGATGCAGCCACTTTGGTTTGTCTGTTTGACACAGAATAACTAAACACAGATATCCCATTTATCTCATTTAACACAGAAAACTGAGTTTGTGTTTTTCTGATTAAATGAGTTAAGATGACTTAAGATAACACAGTTTCTTCAATTACCCCTGAGTCATGACGCATTTAACTCACAAATCCAAGTGGCTTCATCTGTATGTGTTCAGCAAAAAGAATAGTCTCGCTAAAATCCTGTTATTACAGTTTTTTATTAGTTGATGGTTAGTGATGGCCAAATAAATTCGGCAGGAATGGATTAACAGCGAATTTCCGCGTTTTGCCGCCCGCAAATGTTTTTGCGAAACATGCATTGATAATTCACTGGCGAAAAATCTGCCACCGTAAAAAACATTGTTGCACGTCATAATTGCTGTGCGCATATAAATTGAGTCACGTCAAAATTATTATTATTTTCTTACCAGATAAAGCGTAACTTAAGATCTAGCTCATGAGCTGAAAGAGTTCTGTGTAAGATTTTAAAATTAAGCTTGTTATAATATTTCAGACACAAAAACTCTGAGAGAGGCCCATATTCAGTTAAAGTGTACATTACAGCCACTGGAGTATGTCCTTAAACCTTAGCTTGGTTTCTAAAGACCACATTGAAGCTATGGATGAAGAAACAATGCAGGGTGTAACAAGAAACAACATCGACCTGGATGTCAGATTTACCACTATATATGCCTTGTTTTTGTTTTTATTGTACAGTTTATCTGTGAGCAACATCCTCAGAAGGGCCACCCTGCACCTAATGTTATGAATTACCTTTTTGTATACCTCTGTGCTAAGACCGAATCTCCCTATCATAATGTTTATGTCATTATGATTGCTTTGAATAAGTATAGAAATGAAAGACACCTTTAAGCTGTGGATACATGCAATTTGAGAGACATTTGTATAGGACAAATACATATCAAGAACGTGGGAAATAAAAAGTGACTATACGGAAAAAACTTCACTGCTTTTGGAAGAAGCCTTAATGGTGAAATGCGGCAAGTGGTGACGAGGAGGTGCAGAAGTGCTGGGGAGCGGAGACATGCACAGTTGACTCTGAGAGACACTGGAGAGACGCAAGAAAGACTTACAACCACTGTGAAGCTGCCCTTTTGACTTTAATGTGGATTTTAAATGCAGATTTATAACAATACGTTTGTGAGTGTAATTTTACTTATTTATTAAAAGATAGTAAACGCTTCTACAGATGTCACTCTTTATTACCCACAAAGGAAAAAAGGAAGTGTTGTTTGTGAGTATAATAGACCAGCAGAACCACCGCGGATTATAGTGTGGGCACTTATTATACCCTATTCTCTCTCATCACCCATATCTAATGACAACATTTGATGTGTTATTTCTCACTTTCACTAATCAGCAAAGGCAACTATTGGGATGCAATGAGTTTTAGTGACACTAAACACTGAAACCAGTATTTCAGAAAGCTCCAAATTACATGAAGGCCATCTGAAATATGCTCCATTATAATCAAATAACTCAGATTGGTAAAAAAAAATCACTTCCTTTTTCTCTGTAATAATAAAACAGTACCTTATACTTGATCCCATCTAAGATACCATTCATCCATATTGGAGGCAAAACAATCCCATTGAGTTTTATTCATGTTTAAATTATTATACGCAGTCTTAAGGTATACAAATAATGAAAGTATCTCTTTTAAGGAAAACCTAAGTATTCTGGATAACAGGTCTTCCTGAATTCCTAGACCTCCGTACATAATATTTCAATATTTCCTTCATCTTAATTAAGAAACACTACACAAGAAAAATTTAAATAAAGTGAAGTACAAAAAAAACCCTCTTTTTTATTTTTTTATTATGTTTTGGGGGGTCAAGGGGTACATGTGGAAGTGTATGTATATGTGCTGCTACTGAGCTGAGCAAAACCTTACACACCATGTATTGCTTTGTCAAGGACTATGAAATCAAATACCCCTTCTGTATTTAATTCAGACATTCATTGGGGATTTTCTATCAACATTTCATTAATGTAAATCCAATGTAAATACTGGGAATTCAGATTCGCCAGATGTTTGAGAAGCAGAAACTGATGGAAGAGAAAAGAATCATGCTGTATTTTTTTCTCTAGTCATGCACTGCATAGATAGCAATATGTGGCCTCTAATGGGGAAATGTAATGAAAGCTGTAAATGGGGCAAGAAATTGTGTAAATAAGAACATAAATATGCATTTCACAATGAAATGCTCTTTATTAGGACAACCATTTTCCATATCATATATTTTAAAAACGTATTTTTGGTGCAAACCTTTTTCAGTAAGAGGTTTATGCATGTGAACTTGGTCCAGTCAGCTCTGTTTTCACGTTTTTGTTCAGAAAAATCCCAGTGCAGGTGCAGTTAATGGCCACAATCCATTCATATACTGTAGAAGACTTGAAGCACAGCACCAGTTTATGTTTAAAAATAAAAAGTCTTTATTAAGCACATTTGGCAATGATCTGGATACAGCAACGTTTCAGGCCCTACGGCCTTTTCTTAAGCTTACCAGCTGCTACAAAGTTACTTCCTTTTATACACAGAAGGCAATACACCATCTACTGGCCTTATCTTTACTTATAAATTTGTTACAATGCTTCTCACTAATAAAAACAGAAATGTTACAATCTTACAGATAGGGCAGATTCACTAAGGGTCGAATTTCGAAGTTAAAAATACTTCGAAATTCGACCCTCAAATTGAAATCCTTCGAATATCGAAGTCGAAGAATTTAGCGCTAAACGTTCGATCGAACGATCCGAAGGATTTTAATCAAACGATCGAAGGAAAATCCTTCGATCAAAAACAGCTTAGCAAGCCTATGGGGACCTTCCCCATAGGCTAACATTGACTTCGGTAGGTTTTATCTGCCGAAGTAGGGGGTCGAAGTTTTTTTTAAAGGGTAAGTACTTCGACTATCGAATGGTCGAATAGTCGAACGATTTTTACTTCGAATCGTTCGATTTCGTTCGACTTCGATCGAATTCGAACTAATTTAACCAATTTGATGGTCGAAGTACCCAAAAAAAACTTCGAAATTCGAAGTTTTTTTCATTCGAATTCTTCACTCGAAGTTAGTGAATCTGCCCCATAATGTAGTCATGCACAATGTCACAGAGTATCTTGTTATCTTACATCCTGTTTTAAATCCTTTCCTTAATCTCTTCAAGAACAATTAGATATCTTCAAGACATAAATATTTAAAAGCACATTAAAAACAATCAGTTACGAAAAATTGCCTGAAGATCGTATTCCCTATTTAACCCATAGGGTACAAGGGTCTCAAGTTTCTTTATCCATTGAGTCTCCCTTTTTAATAATATTTTTATGCGATCACCCCCTCTACATATTTTGGGAACAAGGTCCACAATTTGGTATTTGAGTTGCTGTATCCCATGGCACATTTCTACAAAGTGTGCCGTCACTGCTTGCTCAGTTTTTTTTAATCCTTATTGCCAATTTGTGTTCCCTGATTCGCTCTCTTACAGTTCGGCTTGTCTGACCTACATAAAGTAGCCCGCAGGGACACTTAATAACATATACAGCATAAGAAGTGGCACAAGTGTAGTAACCCTGTTTTTTAATTGGGGTTCCATTTCACGAAAGGTATATCACACTGCCTTTCTGACAGTTCGAGCAACAATCACACCACAAACAGGGAAAAGTACCATATTTGACTGGGTACAGCACACTCTGAGTTTTCTTCACACTTCCTAGATCCGATTTTACTAACATGGATCCAATAGTTTTATTAGGTTTATACGACATTACTGGGGCTTGTTGGAAACAACCAACCCCTGGTATTCCGTCTCTTAAAGGTTTATGCATGTGCACAAAGTATCTTCCACTAATATAGTTCTACCCTCTGTAAATTTGCTCAAAAAATAATTGTTTCCACAAATTATTAATTTTTTTGCATTCTGCATTTTTTTTCCATTACAGGTATGGGACCTGTTATCCAGAATGCTTGGGACCTGGGGCTTTCTGGATGACAGATCTTTCCTTAATTTGGATCATCATACCGTAAGTCTACTTTTATTACAAATAGAGATAATTTTTAAAAATTTGGATTATTTGGATAAAAAGGAGTCTATGGGAGGTGGCCTTTCTGTAATTCAGAGCTTTCTGGATAACTGATTTTTCCTTAATTTGGATCATCATACCTTAAAGGGATACTGTCATGATTTTTTTGATGTACTTTTTATCTCCTTATTACATTGATTACCGTACATCTGCAAATAATTCACTCTAAAGTATAAAATTTAATTCCTGAACCAGCAAGTGAATTTTTTTTAGTTGTAAAATTGGTGTGAAGGCAGCCATCTCTCTTCATTTCACCTAGTCACGTGCTTTCAGAAAGAGCCAGCACTTAAGGATGCAACTTCTTTCTGGCAGGCTGTTGTTTCTCCCACTCAATGTAATTGAATGTGTTGCAGTGGGACCTGGCTTTTTACTATTGAGTGCTGTTCTTAGATCTACCAGGCAGCTGTTATCTTGTGTTAGGGATCTGTTTACCTTCCCATTGTTCTGCTGATGGGCTGCTGGGGGAGAAAGGGAGGGGGATGATATCACTCCAACTTGCAGTACAGCAGTAAAGAATGACTGAAGTTTATCAGAGCATAAGTCACATGACATGAGGCAGCTGGAAAACTGACAATATGTCTAGCCCCATGTTAGATTTCAAAATGTTGTGGTTTTCCTATGTTTTTTAAGTTCTAAAAATGTATTAATTATAAAAACCACAAAAAGCTCTACTGCAAAACTTTATCAAGTAAAAGTTGTTGAGGTCATATCAAAGTCAGTGGGAGCTGCATTGATCCTATTTGACCATTTTTAATCACTTCTGACTTTTACAGCTTTTAGATTCTTTTTGCTAGTAATTGCCTGAAGGACTCAAATTTTATATTGACCATTTTTAATCACTTCTGACTTTTACAGCTTTTAGATTCTTTTTGCTAGTAATTGCCTGAAGAACTCAAATTTTATATATTTTTAATGTTATTGTTCAACACTTTTTTTCGTCAGTGCTTTATAAATTATTAACTTTTAATAAATTTCATGACATTTGGGGTTTTAGAGAATGTAAATTTAGTTGTGGTTTCAAAACCTCTAAAACCACTAAAATGAGAATGTTGATAAATAGGTCTGTAAGGGGCCCATTAACTTCTCATCCCCCCCAAAAAAATATCTCCTGGTTTTCCTATATTTCTTAAAAGCTCTAAAATATCTAGATATATCAAGCATAGAAACCACCAAAAACTTCAGATGCAGAAATTCGCCAAGTAAAAGTTGTCGAGGTCCTATTGAAGTCAGTGGGAGCTGCACTGATCTGGACAACTTTCAATCAATTTGGACTTTTAGAGGTATTTGTATTTCTTAATGAATCGTTCAGCACTTTTTTGTTCATACTTTTTATATTTGGATCTTTTAATAAATTCTGTGACATTTGTGGTTTTAGTGAATGTGAGTTTAGTCGTTGTTTCAAACCCCTCTAAAACCACTAAAATGAGAATGTTGATAAATAAGCCTCCAAGGGGGGAATTCACAAAAGTGGAGGAATCATATTTTGGTGTAAAAGTGGTGTTAAAACTCTCCATATTCACAAACAGAAATCCAACAAAATACAGACTCAACCTCCACTTTTCATATTCTGGTGAAAGTAAGGACAGTTTACAGACACTTTTGTGAATATGTCTTTAAGACATCAAAAATGAAGAAGAAAACAACATTTTGAACATTTTCTCACAACATTTTTAAAATGGAGTAAAACTTAGTGCAACACTTTCACCTGTGTGAGCTCTACATTGCTGCACCCAATCTCCATTCACTCCACTATTAGGTTCAGTATGGGGGACTAATTAGCATGTTCATGAGGATTAGCAGACTATTGTCAGGGTACAAGCCCTGTTTTCTGTGTAATCAGAATGAATAACAATAGGTTTATTGTGGTGTTTATACAAATGACCTGTAGGTGTCACTGTGCACATGAGTTATTCTGTGCATGCACAGTACTTTCTATACAGCTTGGGGTGTTAGAGTTGAAGCTACTGTTGTAGTGTAATGGCTGCATGAACCTACTAATAAAGCACTGTTATACTCTACTCATGAAATACTGTTTATATTATTTCTGTATATAAAAGTCCAACATAAACTAGATGACAAAGCATGTTTTTACCTCACATTTGTATTATTTTTCTATTTTTTGGTAAATGAATGAGGCAATGTTAGCATTTTGAATAACTATACAGTATTATAGATCTTTATTTAAATGTCAAGTAAAGTCACCCTCTTGCAAATTTTAGTTTTTATACCAGTGCACAGCTCTCCCCTGTCATGCTCACTACAGAGCTGCCTAGCAGTGTTGCACCCTTCTTTAACTGTGTCCCTTCTGTTCCCAGCATTCATCTTGCTGATCGGTGAGCAGTGCATGCACACTTGCAGCTAAACTAGGATCTTGGTCTACTGCATATGTTCTTAAGTTCGATAAATAATAGGAATGGATATGTGATAAAGCCTTTGTTCTGCCATATTGGAATGTTAAAGTGGTAGGGAATTTCTTCTTTGAGGGCACAGCCATTAGTACGAGGCAAATGTGCATCTGAAAGTCACCAGAGAGCTGACAGGATTAAGAAGAGCTAAAGACAAATTCGGACAAAATGTCGGTAAAATGTTGTTTCAAACATACAAAATAGAAAATAGTGATCAATGCACATTCCCTGGTCCCTTGTATCACAAATGAATTTAGCAAATGAATTTACCTAAAATAAAGCATGTATTTTGCAAAACAAGGTTTTTTAGTTACAAAATGATGATCATAAAATTGATAACCCACCATACCATGTCAAGGTAAACCCTATATGGGGGTCCTAACTATTTACCTTGGGTCAAGTTTTTTCTGGGTTGGTACCTCCCTGCATAACTGCATGTCTTGGGGTCAGTGTCTCAAGATCAAGGCATCTGCTTAAATGGGCTTGATCCTCCCTCATGCCAGTAGCATTTTATAAGGGGAGATGTTTGCCAATACCAAAGCATTGATTTTCTATACTGATTTGTCCCTTTCTCACCACTTGTAAAATGGAGTTATTACCCAGAACAGCACCAATGTACTGATCTAACTGGGCTTGATCCTCTCCTATAACAAACAAGGGAAAGGTGTGCTCACCACTATTTTTTAAAACCATTAGACTGGGGTGCAATGAGGCTGTGACCACAAAATACATATAGACAAATACAAGAGTCCTCTGCACTCAACCCATTATAAATATATTTAAGACAGAGACATTTTGTGCATACTGCTACTGAAAAATGCCTTACCCTTTAAACAAAACAGGGATTGTTTGTCCATATATTGCAATATATTTAAGCTGGCCAACTACGTCAAAGTCATCCCATATCTGACCAGTCCTATGCTTAATTTTATCTGATTCATTAAGAATTATTAATTATTGATCCTCTCCTATGCCACAGCATTTATAGGGGAGAGGTTGTTACGATCTAAGCAATGGTTTCATAGGCTTGCCCTTCCTCCCCCACGTGCGCCTTTTAAAAGAGAGTGATCAACATGACCTAATGGTAACTTTTAGGGGACGATTCACGAAGGGTTGAATATCGAGGGTTAATTATCTTCGAATATCGAAGTCGAACGATTTTGCGCAAATCCTGCGATCGATCGATCAAAGGATTTTTCATTCGATCGAACGATTAAATCCTTCGAATCGAACGATTCGAAGGATTTTAATCCAACGATCGAAGGAAAATCCTTCGATCAAAAAATCCCAGGCAAGCCTATGGGGACCTTCCCCATAGGCTAACATTGACTTCGGTAGCTTTTAGCTGCCGAAGTAGGGGGTCGAGCTTTTTCTTAAAGAGACAGTACTTCGACTATCGAATGGTCGAATAGTCGAACGATTTTTAGTTCGAATCGTTTGATTCGAAGTCGAAGGTCGTAGTCGAAGGTCGAAGTAGCCCATTCGATGGTCGAAGTAGCCCAAAAAAACTTCGAAATTCGAAGTTTTTTTCATTCGAACCCTTCACTCGAATTTCGTGAATCGGCCCCTTAATTTACATTCATATTTTAAAAAGTAGTTTTTTTGCATCAGTATCACTTTAAAGGGACAAAGGCAAATTCAGAAAAAATGTTGGTAAGTTCGTTTGAAATTTCGTGCAGAAGTCAAAATCCTGGAAACTGTTCTGTTTAAAAGGCAAATTCACAGAAGCCGAGATAGAGGTTTGTGAATATGGAGGGAAATCCAACAATTTTATCTCCACTTTTATTTTTTCTCAATATCACCACCTTTGTGAATTCCCAAATTCCAAGTGTTTGGCCATGGCCCACCCAAATGCAACCATATTTTGTTTCGGGTATAATGTATGCATAAGTGTGCACCACCCCTAAGCATTGGAATACATTAAATTGCCCTGCATAGCCACACAATATTGGGCTTGTTTGTTACACTTATAATTACACTGACATTATGTGTAAAATGTTGTATTGAGGGCTTAAAATATGGCCAATTTTACCACTTTTTTCAGATATTGTATGTGGACCCCACCACTAAAGGAAGAAAGTCCACTTTTTTGCATAATGACGTGTTTTTAAGGCATTCAAGTTAGCTAGGACAGCCAAAACAGTACAAGGAGGCCAATAAATAATGCAAAAAAAGATATCAGACAAGTTAAAATTCAGATGGAAAAGAGTATTGCAGCATTTTTAAATATGTAAATAGTGAAAAACATTAAGCAGGAAAAAACTTCGAATTTCAAGGTTTTTTTTGGGCTACTTCGACCATCGAAAGGGCTACTTCGACCTTCGACTACGACTTCGAATCGAAGGATTCAAACTAAAAATTGTTCGACTATTCGACCGTTCGATAGTCTAAGTACTGTCTGTTTAAAAAAACTTCGACCCCCTAGTTCGGCATCTAAAAGCTACCGAAGTCAATGTCCCCATAGGCTTGCCTAACTTTTTTTGATCGAAGGATATTCCTTCGATCGTTGAATTTAAATCCTTCGAATTGTTCGATTCGAAGGATTTTATCGTTCGATCGAAGGAATAATCCTTCGATCCTTCGATCGTACTATCTGCGCTAAATCCTTCGACTTCGATATTCGAAGTCGAAGGATTTCAATTCCCAGTCAAATATCGAGGGTTAATTAACCCTCGATATTCGACCCTTAGTGAATCAGCCCCTATGAGTTTATGCCAGCATGGTTTATGTGTAATAGATCTTGGCAGACTAATTTGATTTCTTTTTATGAGAAAGTGAGCAGGGACCTTGACTCTGGGACGGCAGTGGATGTAATCTACTTAGACTTTGCTAAATGCAGTGCTGCTAAATGCAAGTAAATGAATTTTTGTTGAAATAAGTGCAAGTTATACACTATGGGGCATATTTATATATTTGCGAGTTGTGTGAGAGTTGTTCTACCTTGAATAAACTCGAATTACAAAGGTTTTTATGAAAAAATCTGAATGTCAAAACTCGAATGAAAAATGATTGCGTTCATGTACCGAAACAAAAGGGAATTGCTCAAATTGATTGGGTTTGTGTCCCAAAAACACAATTTTTTGCTTAATAAATACCAGACTCAAATGTGTGAGTTTGGGTCCAAAAAAAATTGGAATCGTGGAAAAAATCTAATTAGATTTTTGATAAATGGAGGTGTATTGGGAGTTTCCTTAATGGATAAGTATCTACAGGTAGAAAATTTGTCTAATTCCAGGCAGTGTCATTCTGTGGCTACTTAAGCTAATAAAGTACTGTCTTGCATAAAAAAGGATATTATCTCAAAGGATGAAAACATAATTTTGCCTCTTTATAGGTCTCTGATAAGGCCTCGTCTAGAGTGTGCAGTGCAGGTTTGTGCTCCAGTCCTTAAATTAAATTATGAGGAAATACTGTCAAGGTTGGGGTTGTTCTCTCTGGAAAAAAGATGCTTGCAAGGGGACATCAATACACTTAACAAGTACATTAGAGGACATTATATACAAAAAGCAGGGAACCCTTTTTTCCCATAAGAGGATCAGCACACCAGGGGTCACCCCTTCAGACTAAAGGAAAAGAACTTTCATTTGAGGCAGCATAGGTGGTTCTTCACAGTGATGGCAGTGGGGTTGTGGCATGCCCTGCTGGATGATGTTGTGATGGCTGCTCTGTTAATGCTCTTAAAGGAGAATTCAACCCCCCACAAATAAAACCCCCTACCCTACATAGTCCCCCTCCCTGCTCCCCCCGCACAGGTGATAACACCTGTAAGTGCCCCAAATCCTTTAATTACCTCTCGTTGCAGAGTCAGCACATCGGAGCTCATGGGCACCATCTTCTTCGATCTTCTTCGGGAAGTGAGCGCCGTATTGGCGCAGTCTTCCAGTTTGTGACAACTGAAATTGCAGAAGAGAAGGAAGAAGACCCGAGTGTACGGAGGGGGTTGGTGTGAGTGTGTGTATGGACAGTTTGAACTTGATGGACTTTGGTCTTTTTTCAACTCAACTTAACTATGTAACTATCTATATTATTCCTCTTCTCTGTTTACCGAACCTTAAAAGCTACTGTAAATGTACTGGTTTGCCAAAACAAAAGGACCCAATCTTTTAAAATAGCTGTTTGACTTATAATTACGTTATAGCAAAAGGATATGATATTATGAAAATAATTTGATAAGAGGCTCTTTTTGAATATATCATAATTAACTGGATCCACATTTGTAACAGTCAGAAATTGAACATTATCTTACTAGCAAATGTTGTTGCCCAACTAAAAATGCTGTACAGTCAAAAATCATGGGTATGGGATATATTATTTAAACACGTCATTGTAATTTCCCATAGAGTCCTTTTTTAAGCAAGTAGCTAATTTGCTTTTTGTCTGTAATAATTAGAGAGTACCTTGTACTTGTTGGTTATTAAGGTAAACATATATACATACTGTTGGCAAAACAGTTAAATGCTTTTAACTCAAGGTATGGTCATACCAATTTTTCCAATATTTGGGAAATCCAAGGACCCAATAATTCTAGATACCATAACAGGGTAATGGATTTGGCTGAATGTTGAATAAAATCCAAACCCCTCTGCAGCACCAGAAATGTGGAGGTACAAGTGGGAAACCTGATGCGCACATGCAGCACGCACCTAAAGTATGTGCACATGCTTGCTGGACAACTTTTTTCAATTCTATACGGTTCAGGTTATGTTTGGCCAAACTCTTGGATTTGGCCAAACCAGAATGTTGCTAAAAATAGCTTGGATTCAGCCAAATTCCAAACTGAATCCAGGTTTCGGTACATCCCTACTTTGTATTTTACCACATATTCCTACAGACCCCTTAATGTTTCTAAAAATCACAAACAATCACAGCCAAAAAAAATGTTTTCTGATACAAACTCCGATCAAATCTTGGGTTTTTCATGCTTATTTTTTACATTTTCCCGAAAATGTACTTTGCGGGAAAAAAATCTGATTTTCACGATTTTTTTGGATTTTTCACTCGAAAACTCAGCTTTTTGCCCGAAAACTCCGAAAACAGGGTATTGCCCAAAACTATGCACACAAAAAATCATTGTGACTTCTCCTATTGACTTATATGCAACCTCGACAGGTCTGCCGGATTTTCTTATTCTGATTTTTCTATCCTCGGGTTTTAATAAATTTCGAAAAATTTGTGATTTTATTAAAAGTCCGATTTTATAAAAAAGAATCTGATACGATTTTTGCATTCAGAGTTTAGTAAATAACCCCCTTAATGTTCTTTAATTATTCTTTTAAAACATTAAGCTTTAATCAAATACCATACATTGACAGGTTATTAATTAGAATTCTTCCTGTCCTAATGAGTGAGTGTCTAAGAAATAAGACCGACCTGTGACCCCTCTGTCATTGTTAATTATTTCCTGGCTTAGTGACTGCCTTCCTTTTAGTGTTTTTTTGCAAATTTCTGTCCTACATACAAATGTTCACATTGCTACAGAATGTTTGCTTTAATGCTTGTGACCATGACAGAGAGATGAGGTGTCCTATTGCAGTGATTCATCTGGACTCAATTTGGTCCATTCTATTAGTATTAAAGAAAGTGCCAATGTGAAAATATGAAGAAAAACAAGTGAATGACTATTGAATAGCCTGGAAATGATTAAAGTTAAAAGCTTCTAGGTCAAAAGTAGCAACATTGTGTTATTGAAAAAATATGTTAATGCTTGTGCATGTAACCTTTCTAGGCCTTTGAAAACACCTGCAATGGAAATAATTTCTTCACCTTGATCATTTGAACCAGCAGAAAGAATATTTCAGTCATGTGTTAACCTACTAATTCACATCCCAGGGCCCAGGGATTTATGAATATATAATTTTCTGCAGTAACATAATTTGTTTTCCTCTTTAGGGAACAATCATGAATCACCCCCAAATAAACACTAATTTAAGGCTGACAATAAACAAAATTATTCAGCTCTGAATTAATAACATAGTTTAAGTTAGGCTATAGATAGAACCTACAAGGTTGTATAAGAAAGTGTTTTTTTTAAGACGCAGATTTCCGAAATAGTCAAACCAACGCTTATAAATTTGAACTGGATTTTACAAAGACATTGCTTTATAGGGTCTACCCAAAGGCAAACATACACACTGCTTATGTGCGAGCAACACTCCCCATCCATCACAGAGTAAACAAAACTGGATCTATGATCATAGGTGAAACTGAAATGTGCCCAAAAATAATATTTGGGGGAAGGGATATGCTTATAATTACAACTGTTGCAATAGTTCATTCAGTATAAGCTCCTGTAGTTGTGCAGTCCCTTGTGCTTGTAGGTATAAGAGGAGACCCAAACTTGGCATAAATCAAGCAGTGATGTGGAGTAGACAGACATATGCAATTATTTTTTTGTTTTTGGTAGAAATGTTTCAAGAAAGTGGTAAAAACTCCTCAGGAGAATAATCATATAGAAGGAATAATCATTATTTATCCATCAGCTTCAACCCTTCCAAAAACCATTTCTGTTGTTCTAGAAGTTAAAAGCCTCACGAATTTTCCATTATGAGAAAATCTGCCTTAACTCCTAAACAGAAACATGATCCTTAGAAAAACATCCTACTGTGGATGATTTTGGTCACTTTGCATATGTTTCTATCCTTGTATGATTTCCAAACATCCTCTGAATGTATTTAATGCTTGGCAAGTACATCTTGGTCAAGATATAATTTTACTGCTTTTATTATCAAAGGTTCCGTATATCTATATTTAACGTTAAACCAATGAAAAGTAATGGTGCTATGTTTATTATATAGAAAGTAAAATATATTAATAACAGTAATGTACAGTAAGTTGCCCAGGAGAGAGTGTGTGTGTGTGTGTGTATATATATATATATATATATATATATATATATATATATATATTATATATATATATATATATATATATATATATAGAAAGTCCAAACTCTGGTGAACACATGACAAACATTTCTGCCTAGGTGCTGGTTGTAGTAAATCATAGATAAAGCAAAAAAGAACCGCACTCACAGGACTTCTGAAAGGTGCAAAATCAAAAAATTATATTTATTTCAATGTTTCGGCTAATCCCTTAAGCCGTCATCAGGAAGTGAAACACACACAAACAGACACTGCCATTTAAAGATCCCTCCTGGCGTCATAACTGCTGTCTGACGTCCTAGGTGGGTGTGTCTGATGACTCAACACGCATAGGCAGTGTCAAACCCCACAGATAGACATTATTTCATGTGTACATAAACAGAATAGGCTTGATAAAGAGCTGGTATAGCTCGAAACGTTGCCGATGCACGAATAAATATTTATCACAGAACAGAGTGCTGCTGCAGTTACTTCAATTAATGTGTGAGAACCTTTTGCAGAGAGGAGACAGCGTGCACCTGTGACTTCAAACAGTGATTGGTGTGAGTGTGGCTCTTTATCTTTGAATTGCATAAACAGAATAGTGCTACAGAGAGGTATCAAGCATCAAATAATAGTATCCCCAGTGTGTGCTGTGATATTGTGCCCAACTGTGTCATGATGCTCACCCACCGTTATAAACACAACATTATCACCAATGTGTAAAGAGTGACCCGACCCACCAGAGGATATGCCTGCTGTTCCGCAACTGTATCGCCCCTCATTGCAGCTTCCGTGATCACACATACTGCCTTAAGACCCGGAACCGCTCTTCACTGCGCCCCTCCTGCTCAGTCCGTCCCGTGTCTCCGTTTGTATAAGGAACGCTCGCATCTCTCCTGCAGGGCTGGCACCTCCTCTCTCCTGTATCGTTAGCCAATGGGAAGCCCAACCGCGCATCCAGCGGTATGGCCCCTCCTCACACAGCAGCACATATCCTTGTCTCTAAATCACTAGTAAGCCCGCATGGGATCATTTCTCCCCTTCAGTCCTTAGAAGTAGTCCACATCAGGAGCACAGGCCACCATTTGGCACCAATACGCCTAAGTCTGTGGACCTTCGCCTCAGAGCGGGGTATACAGTAATTTGCCAAGGTGCAGGCTTACTCACAGGAAGCACGGAGGATGCGCCCATTGCCATTAGGGATTGCAGTGTATGCTACAGTATATATGGTCATCATGGGCAGCGTGATGGGAAGCACAGTGTCGGGCCGGCCTTCGTAAGTCGCAAGCATATCCCCCTCCCTGGGTCAGAGAAACAAGACACACAAACCAAGAGATTAAAAACCATTATTAAAAAATTCCTGATCACTGTATCACAATCATGATAAAAAATGTCGGAAAGTTTTTGTATGTCCGTCAGGGCCACTTCGTGACATTTCATTCGCATGTATCTAAGTCGTATTGTAGTAACTCTGTCCACATCTCATCGTACAAATCTGATTTGCCTTGTCACATTGTGTTTAAATGGAAATACATTGTAGCAGTAACCACTCAGTAGGTTGGTAGAAGGGATACACTATCCTTACTAATGCAGGATCTTAGCGCCCTATTCAATCAGCCACTTCTCTACTTAGTGTCTTATGGTTCCAGGGAAAATGCAGGAAAAATACAAGGAAAAAACAAAAAAAAAAAAAGCAAAAAAAAAATGTAGAAAAAATATAGAAATAATATAGAAAAAATATATAGAGAAGGGGAAAAGAACATTACTCAGTTCATCTGGCCCTCAATAGAACTGGGCCATAGGGAGAGTTTCATTTAGTCCTTTTGGTACTAGAGTATCCAACTTAAAAATCCACATTGATTCCTTGCGAAGGAGTAACAAATCCCTATGTCCCCCTCTCCTCGGCTGGATGCGCATTTGGGCTTCCCATTGGCTAACGATACAGGAGAGAGGAGGTGCCAGCCCTGCAGGAGAGATGCGAGCGCTCCTTATACAAACGGAGACACGGGACGGACTGAGCAGGATGGGCGCAGTGAAGGCAGTATGTGTGATCACGGAAGCTACAATGAGGGGCGATACAGTTGCGGAACAGCAGGCATATCCTCTGGTGGGTCGGGTCACTCTTTACACATTGGTGATAATGTTGTGTTTATAACGGTGGGTGAGCATCATGACACAGTTGGGCACAATATCACAGCACACACTGGGGATACTATTATTTGATGCTTGATACCTCTCTGTAGCACTATTCTGTTTATGTACACATGAAATAATATATATCTGACACTGCCTATGCGTGTTGAGTCATCAGACACACCCACCTAGGACGTCAGACAGCAGTTTTGGCGCCAGGAGGGATCTTTAAATGGCAGTGTCTGTTTGTGTGTGTTTCACTTCCTGATGACGGTTTAAGGGATTAGCCGAAACGTTGAAATAAATATCATTTTTTGATTTTGCACCTTTCAGAAGTCCTGTGAGTGCGGTTCTTTTTTGCTTTATATATATATATATATATATATATATATATATATATATATATCCAAGTCCAAAAGTGCACTCCGTAAACATAGGCAATACCTGGGTGCTCAGCAATGAGAGTAGGTATAGCTTTGCAAAATAGTGGCACTCACAGGGTCTTTTTGATGCAAACAAAAGTATTTTATTGAACTCGACATTTCGAACCCACACAGGGCTCTTCGTCAGGAGAAAACAAATGAACAAACAGAGTTCCCACAAACATAGATTTTAAACCCTATTTGGCGCCAAACATAGTTGCTAGGCAACCATGGCAGCCAAAGCGTTCTCCAGTGCTCAATACACGTAGTGCAGATATACATGTGAGGAGATACAAGCATATAGAGGCTAAGGCAGCCTTAGTGTCTTAGTACACCAAGAAATCAGACAGAAAAAGGAAAGAACGGCTCATTGTGTCAAATTAAAACAATTCAGCCCATAATGAACTGGCCAATCAGAGGAACGAATCGGATCCGCCTGCCCAATCCAAGCGCGGTATAGAGGTGGGTGTATCCAGGAACGGCACCGGACTTCAGTACATGGTCTCCTACGCAAGAGTGTCTTAGCAACAGTGGAACGCAGCGGCAAAAGTGAGTGCCGCATTCTATGCCCCTTTAGCATATGCACTTACGGGCAGCAGTCTCCTATGTCAGGAGAGACGTATTAGGGAGCTGATACATGCCTGGAGGCCTGTGAAGCGCTGATAGACACCTGTGTTAACTTGCCACAAACTGTGGATTACAGGCGGCTCACCCAAGCTAGTTTTTTTAAACGATAAGCAGAAACAGTAATGTACTTCGGTCCACCCCCACATATAACCATCAGCAGGGTACTTCTAGCCTGTCATTCCAAGTTGCCAGGGCTAGTGGTAATTGACATGGTCGATGAGCCATAAGAAAATAGAAAAAAGAAATTAGGTTAAGTTAGGTTAAAAAGAGCATATGAGACACAAACTATGCCAAATGATTAAATTACATTACATTACGGCACCACATATCGTGTGCAACTGATATATTATGTATCAATGACATTGTAAGCATCCACGGACACTTGACACCTAATGACAACAGACACTGAAACCCTGTAGAACCCCGAAACTACTGCCTGGTCCAAAGGTGGAAGTAACTTTAGAGTTCCCCTGTGTCCAGTTATGCAGCAGCAAGTGATTAGAATAAGGAGTTTTATGTGCAACTGACAGTAGGGAAATACATGCAAGCACAACTGGGTTAGTTGTCTTAAATGACCCCTTTACTTTTGCTCTATAAATATATTTCTCTTACTTCGTTACCCCTAGTATCCTTTGAGGACAACATTCTGTTCTGAGTCTTAGGGGGTAATGTAATAAAAGTCGGTAACGGAAATTTTTTTTCACAATGCGAAAAGTTATGCCTCTTTGCAAACAAATTTACTTTGTGTGAATTTAATCTAGCTTTTGTGAACCCGTAAACTGTTTAGCGACCACTTCCGACAGTGGAAGAAGGTTTGCGAATTTTATAGTTAGCACCAGTGCGCTGTGAATGTAATAAAACTTCTTACTGAAAAAGTTGTTACGTTTGCTCCAAAAGATTACGACACCTTTCAAGCACTTCTTAAAATTGGGCAATGCGCAATTAAAATTTGCAATGTAATAACAGTTTAAGAAAGAGTATTGCATTGCAAAATTATACTTTTTGTTCTTATTTCTGCTGATTATTTGGTTCTTTGCAACTTTTATTACATTCCCCCATTAGATTTCTTTAACAAGAAAGTAAAACAGATTTGGGGTGTGGAATAATATTACTGTATTATTCTAGCTAAAGAATCAATATTTTATACCAGGGCTGTCAAACTAGCGGCCCGCAACCCCCCCCCTTGTATGGCCCTCCACATGAAAGTCTGCCTGTTGTGCCATGCTTTACAGAGATTGTTTAATCAAATTCAGACTGTAATGTTTTGTTCACACATGTAATCTCTCCTGCATTGTTCACACTTGTGACACCTCTATTATTCACATCCCGAAAGTCCTGTAATGTTCACACCTGAGACCCAGACTGAAACTGCCAACATTGTTCACCTGTTCACACTTTATACAAAATGCTAATGGGGCACCAGCACTGTGTGGTCCTGATCAGTGAACTATATTAGAAATATTTTTTTATTTTGTACAGCCTATTTACCTAGTTTTTATTTTTATACTAAACTGTTCCTTTAATATGATTTAACTTTTTTCACATATGAATGATGAGTGATATCCCTGCAGTGAACACATCATCTGGTCTTTTGGTGTGTTACCACCATTAATGTGGACATGGTCTTGTGGTAACATGGGTGTGGAGTAAAAAACAGCAGAATAATTCACTGCACTTTGCCAGGCATGACCGTGTAAAAAAACAGCATAAAAATAGTGTACATTTTTTATGTATTTTTTATTTGAGCACCTTTCACTAGAACTTACTTACTGTAAGGTCTGACGCAGTGATGAAAGCAATATAAGCAGTAAAATACACCTTTTGTATTGTTGTGTACATAAAGATTGTCAATCATGTCAAAATTGACGACCATTGACTTCAATGCATTTCGCATTTCGCCGAGGTAAACTAAACGGCACAGATTCGCCCATCAGTACTGTGATAAGCTTAAGTGTTCTATACACTCCATTAATTTGTGTAATGGATAATCATGCCCCTTGATTACTCTTAGGGGCTGATTTAAGAATTTTTTGGGGCTTGAGCCAGAAAAATCGAGCATTTTTTAAGGAATAGTAACAACCTAATTTACCTAAAACATACTACAATAACCTGCATTACAATTTCTAAACACACACCTGATGTTAATTTTGCACATTTCCAACAGTTGTAAGCATCTGTCTTCTACAAATAGAAGATGTAGTTCAACAGCAGATTAATAGGCTTTGGTTCCCATGACTTAAAGTACATTATACATAATCTCAGGGGGAAGACATGAAAACCATTGCTGGTGAGCTGTAGGCATTCACCCATGACCTGTGGGATACTGCACTGCAAGAGGAACTAGAATTGTTAACATTCCAAAGCCACTAACTGTCAAGGTGGGAGTGAGTTTAAAAAATAGAACCTGCTTGAGCAGGAGCGACAGAGAACAAAAAAAATTAAGATAATTCAGTCAGAAATAAGGATAATGCATGGAAGCAGAAAAAACATTTACACCATATATATCTTTGTGCACGTGAGATATTATTCAAGTTGCATGTGGTTTTTGTGTGTGAGGCATCATGTGACTGTAAGTTAACTTATATTACATAAGTATTTAAAAGTGCATACTTGTGAATGTTGAAATGCTGCTGTGCCACCATATTTCCTATCATACAGCTAGCCCAAGTTACAGTCAAACTATAAAAAGCGTATCCAATATGTAGGAAACAAACCTCCTTAGGAAACACACTGCAACTTATACACATAATTTACATCCCCTGCTGTTATTATACACTTACTTTCTGCCTATTTTAACTAATTTATACACTTAAGGGCTTATACATATATGAAGCCTCATATTTGCCTGGTCGAGTTTTAAAGGGGAAATCTGAACTTGAAAAAAAAAACTTGAGCTTTAGGCTGTTAGACGCTGGTTTTCATTTGATAATCCCATAAAGTTAAGTTGTCCAGGTGACAATTAAAAAAAGTGTAACAATTCAAATTGTCTCAAGATTTTTTAGTGTATTTTAATTTATACCATGAAGTTTGCTTTGGGAGAGTAAGTTTGCCTTCTTGAAGTATAATGTATAGTATGGTCCTATGACATTTTTTCCTTACAGATTCAATACAATGAGAAAAAGGTTTATCACATGAAAGGTCATGGACAGGATTCAATTTGAGATGCAATTCAATTCAGAAAAACCTATCTCCCAGTTTATCAAGTGAAAACTCTATTGTAGTCTAAGGGAAGAAACTGGAACTGTTTTTTTCTTCTCGAATTGAACCTCGTCCATGAGTTTTCACATTATAAACTATGAGATAACGTTTTCTCACTGAATTGAATCTTACCCATTATCTATAAATTCTTTAATGTTTTGAAACTTTAACCTTTGATAAAGTCAAAGGGCATGTAAAGGCATACAAATGAAATCCCAATTTTACTTTCTTTAATGAAAAAAAAAAATCTCCAATATACTTTAATTAAAAAATGTGTACTGTTTTTATAAGAAACCTGACTGTATGACATGAAATTCTCCCTTCATTTACTGCTGTGGATAGGAATTGTCAGATGGTCCCTAACTGCTGAGCAGGGAAACAATCATACTTATGAACTGCAGGGGGAGCCCCCACCTTACTTCCCAGCCATGCAGAACTCAAGCAGCTTTTTTTATGATGATCCCTAAGAATCCCAGACCACACTGAGCATGTGCAGAGTCTTAGGGGGTTATTTATCAAGGTCCAAATTTATCTCAGTATCAGCTGCTACAAATTAAGCCGCTCAGGTTTTTAATGGTTATTTATTATTACATTTTCCCGAAAATTACCTTTGCGGGAAAAGCTCAGATTTTCATGATTTTTTCGTGAATTTTCCCCAAAAACTCTGCATTTTTCGGAGTTTTCACCCAAAAGCTCAAAAAACATAGTGAAATTTCCCAAAACCCCCGACACAACCAAAAATCAATGGGACTATTCCCATTGACTTTTATGCAACCTCGACAGGTTTAAAATGCCGTGTTTTCATATTCTGGCTTTTTAGCCCTCAGGGGTTAATAAATTTCGAAAAATTCGTGATTTTTTTAAAAGCCTATTATAACACAAAAAATCACAAATCTGTGGGATTTTGGGGAATTTAGGGTATTCGGAGCTTAGTAAATAACCCCCTTAGTCTTGCAAAGATGTTTAACAAAGTTACAAGATGGTGACCCCCTGTAGCCAACTTTGAAAGCATAAATTATTTGTTTGATTAGGCTTGTGATGCAGTAAGTTTATGTTTATATTTAGTATACAAAATACAGCATTTCTAGCCTTATTCTATTTTAGACTTTACATGCCCTTTAACCTTTACTTGTTTGCTTAAATCTTTTATTTTACTGGAATCTTTTTTTTATCTATGGGAAGTCCTAAAGATCAAGACTCCAAGTTGTGTAATGTCAACTTTTTTTTTCTACTTTGAATAAACTCAAATATTTTTAATTTTTTTTTTGCTTTTTATTAAGAAAAACTGAACATGAAAATTCTATTAAATAGGATCATGAAAAATAATTTGAATACCTTAAATTTTCAATAGGACCAAAATTCAAATACTCGCATTGAAAAAATGATTTCAATATGCCATAGACAGCTCCCATTGACTTTTACATGAACCCACAACTATTAAGTGCTGAAATTTTATATTCTAAATTTTTGTGCCTAAAAAAGTTGTCAAGTTTTTCAAGGCATAATTCGAATTCAGGAGGTTTGCTGTAAAAATTCAATTTGAAACATTGAAAATCACCCGCTTAGTGTCAGATGGAGACACAACAAAAACGAATAACTAATGCCTACAATAAGACAATGAAACTACATTAGCCTGGTGAAAACAACAAAGTATTTTTGACATTGTGAGGATGTTGCTCACTGGGTCTGTGATGATATTCTCTCACTGGCAGTCCAGTTTGAGCACATTAGTCATCATTTTCATTATAATAATAAAAACATAACAATGTACCATTTGGTTAAAGCTAATTTACTGTATACATGTCTCTGTAATTTGGATGGTCTTCCAGCAATAGTTAAGAATAAAAACTCACTCCAAAATCTCACCATATCTGGTTTTGATATTGCCCCTTTAACTGCTTTCACATATCCAAATTGAGGACAGCTCCATAGAGCTCATGTCCTACATACCGTATATACTTGTGTATAAGCCGAACCGTGTATAAGCCGAGGTACCTAATTTTACCTACAAAAACTGGGAAAACTTATTGACTCGCGTATAAGCCTAGACACAACTACAGCCCTGTCTCCCAGCAGCGCACATTCTGCCAAAGCGCCCCCCCCAGCGATCAACCGGACTTCTTTGCAAAGCTGATGGTGACAGAGAATTGCCAAACGGATTACTGTGTGCATTGTCCCACTACCATGTGCAGAGGGTGCTGTTTGATATTGCCATCACTGTTAATCTTTTGTATAACCAACAGAGGGCGCTGTGTGATATTGCAGTCACTGTTATTCTTTCATATAACCAACAGAGGGCACTGTGTGATATTGCAGTCACTGTTAATCTTTCATATAACCAACAGAGGGTGCTGTGTGATATTGCAGTCACTGTTATTCTTTCATACAACCAACAGATGGCGCTGTGTGATATTGCAGTCACTGTTAATCTTTCATATAACCAACAGAGGGCGCACTGTTATTCTTTCATATAACCAACAGATGGCATTGTGGGATATTGCAGTCTCTCCCCAAGTGAACTGTTGGTATAGGAATGATTAAAAGTGACTGCAATCTCAGCTACTCGGGTCGGGTACCGCTGACCCGCGTATAAGCCGAGGTAGACTTTTTCAGCACATTTTGGATGCTGAAAAACTCGGCTTATACGCGGGTATATACGGTATTTGTTCAAAGTTTTACTCATCCAGAATGTAGGCAGTATGACTAGAGGCTCCCTCATAAAGTAAATGCTGGTTTAGTTTTCCTTTACAGAACTAAAGTGTTAGCTCTGTTCGAAATTCTTATGGGGGGGATAAATGCTTTACTTAATTTCTTTATTGTAGCTAAACTCTTATTTCTTTCTGGTAAACAAATAAGATCAGTCTTGCTTTATGGCAGGGATTCTAGATATTCTTTCAAGATCAGAGCCACTACCCTAAACTGCATAGCAGAAACAATTACCCTTTATTATATTAATTAGTGATGATCGAAAACGCCAATGGGCATTTTTCTTCTGGCGACTTTTTTGTCTTGGCGACTTTATTGTTTCAGCAACTTTTTTGTCCAAATGCATTAAAGTCAATGGGCATTTTTTGTTATTGCAACTTTGTCTGAAATGTCTGAACCTTCATTTTTTTGCAGTGACATTTTTTGTGGTGGACTTTTGCCTCAGTTTAGCTAAAACATTTGCATATAGAAAAATGCAGAAATTCACAGAAGGATTTCTTGGACGAGCATAATATCCAAGGCTATTGTGATCTTTGGATCTAAAGTTAGTTTAGTACACTGTTTACGTATTGGTATATATAATCTATATTGTATATGTGACTACAAGGATAGGTCTGTTTATTTATGTGATAAAGGTGCACCAGGATTCATTTGGATTGGTTGAACTTGATGCACTTTTGTCTTTTTTCAACCCAAATTAATTATATAAGGTAGCTATCTAAATTACATTTTATAAAGGAAAACTTACAGTGAAAAGTGAATTTTGTATTCCAAACATTATAAATGTTTTTATTATTATTGATGCATGGCAGCGCACTCCAGACCACATTCAATAGTCACCAACACCGCAGTTGCTTGTTAAAAAGATAAATTTTATTTGAACATTGGACTAAAAAAGCGTCTGACCTCAGACGCTTTTTTAGTCCAATGTTCAAATAAAATTTATCTTTTTAACAAGCAACTGCGGTGTTGGTGACTATTGAATGTGGTCTGGAGTGCGCTGCCATGCATCAATAATCGTAACTTGGCGTTTATTTCTTGGCGACGGACTCGGGGCAGCTGCACCCGGGTCACAGCAAGAATCCGGTAAGTTGAAAACCAAATTGAAGATTGGGGATATCAAAGTTGGGGATGGTTATTCTCTCTCCCCCCCTTCCTTAAGTGAGAGGCTCGGGGCAATTGGCACCTGAGCCAGTTGAGCTCAACGGTGAGAAAATTTTAAGCTAATTAACATGATTGAGTAAACGTATACCGGATTTCACAACTCTCTATATGAGTGTGAGACAAATTAATTACCATCTTATAAATGTTTTTGCTCCACATGAAATAAATCTCATTCTAGGGTGTATATATATATATATATATATATATATATATATATATATATATATATATTGTAGCATGGTTGGGAAAATCATAGATGGAAAGTATATCCCTCCCAGAATTCTCTATGAAGTAGTGCAGAGGGATGTGAAAATGAGGCTCTGAGTAGCAGGGAGGTGATTAGCCTCACCTGGAGAAAAAAGGTGGGGTCTCAATTAAGGCTGCTCTCTGCTCTAGAGAGAGAGAAAGGAGAGCTACTGGAGTGCTGTGTTAAAAGTTTGCTTAGTAACTGCATGTTACCTGTGTTCAAAGCATAAGGACTTTTATTGCGGGGAACAAGTTTCCAGAAAGAGACAAGTTATCTGGTAGCAAGGACTGACTACCAGCTACTGCCTTAAGTGTTTGGGGAGCGGCTGCTTCCAGGAGAAAAAGCACAAGGAATCTCCAAAGGACTGTGAGTTAACAGTTAATTTTGTTTGCTGGACTTACATTGCCCCAGTGGGAGACTGTGGGACCTTTGGGAAAAGGACATTTTCATTTATCAGTACAGCTGGACTATTTTGTTTACTGACTTCCCAAAGGGTATGAACTGTTATGTTGGTGTTTAAGCTGCTGTGTTAAATAAATGCACACGTGAGATCAGCTGGAAACCTGTGTACTGTCTACTGTCTGTGTGAAAGGAGTTGCTGCTGCTACTACCTAAAGAGCCATTCCCCCACAATTGGTGGAGGATGCGGGCAGCTCCTTAAAGAGACAGTCATATTAAAGGATTGTTATATCAAGCACAGTAGGGTGACTTTCACAGAACATTGCCAATATGGAGGAGATTCTAAAAGAACTTGTAAAGTCCAATGCGCAGCAGCAGCAAGCCAATGCTCAGCAGCAGCACACCAATGAGCATCTGCTGCAAGCCAATGCTCATCAGCAGCGAACTAATCAAATACTTGCAGAGTCTGCTCAAACAGCTTTAAAGGAACAGCAGGCTATCAACAGCCAGCTTCTAAAACGGATCGACACTATGGAAAAGTTCCAAAGTGGACCAAGAGAGCCCGTCTCTGTGTATAAAAGAGTGCAAACCTCTTTACAAAAGATGACATCAGAGGATGATGTGGAGGCTTATCTCGCCATATTTGAAAGAGTGGCAGAGCGGGAAAAACTTTCACCTGACCAGTGGGCGGGGGTGCTTGCTCCTTTTTTGTCCGGAGAGTCGCAAAAGGCTTATTTTGATTTGAATCCTGAGGATGCCCATCAGTACCAAAAGTTGAAAGCAGAAATAGTGGCCCGGTTGGGAGTAACCCTGGCTATGAGGGCCCAGTGGGTACATGCCTGGACATTTGATGTGGTCAAACCTGTAAGGTCTCAGATGTATGACCTAATACATCTTGTCCAAAAGTGGCTACAACCAGAGGAATTAACTCCTGCACTAATAGTGGAAAGAGTGGTCCTGGATCGTTTTCTCCATGCTTTACCCATTCGGCTGCAACGTTTTGCAGGCCAAGCTGATGCAACTGATGCTAACCAGATGGTGGCCCTGGTGGAGCGGTTTCTTACCACAGAGGATTTTCTTCAAAGTTCAACAGCTAAAAGTGCTGGCCCTAAGAGTCAAAAGGCACCGGGTATAGGTAAAGACATACCAACCACTAAAGGGTGGAAAGAGGCCCCAAAAGGTGGAAATGATTCCATGACCAAGCCATTGAGAGGGCAAAGCCCTAAACCAGACCTGCAAGTTAGGGATAGAGGACAAGTAATTTGTTGGCGCTGTCATGAGCCAGGGCATATGGCAGCCAGTTGCCCACTTACCCTGGAACCCATGGATTGTAACACTGCACAACCACATTTGTCCTTATTTGCTAAGCCTGTGTGTATTGCCCAACCTGGTGCAGAAGTGGAGTCACAAATGTGTACCGTCAAAGTAGACGGGCAGGAAGTTTCTGGCCTTCTAGACTCTGGAAGTCTGGTAACTTTGGTTCATGCCAGCCTGGTAGACCAGCAGAAGCTACAGTCATGCCAGATGGGAGTTATTTGCATACATGGGGATGTTAAAAACTACCCCACAGCTTCCCTCTCTTTTGAAACGGCTGGTGGAATTTGCATTCATGAAGTGGGAGTGGTAACAAATTTAATGCATGATGTTATTTTGGGACGTGATTTTCCTGTGTTTTGGGACTTATGGGGTAAAGTAAAAGGGTGTGAGGAGGGAAGTGTGCCTCCAATGTCTATTTCCCCAATTTGTCCTGAATCTTTAGAGTCTAATCTTCCAATATGTCCTGAGCCTTTAGAGTGTTTTTCCCCAGGTGAGGCTGTAGGAGTGGCCCCAGATAAAAATTGCAATTTCCCTTTAGAGGTCTTGGTAGGAGAGGATGCGGAGCCTGAACTCGATCTGCCTGATCTACCCATTTCTTGGGATAATTTCGGCACTGCCCAACTAAGGGACCCCACCTTAAGTAAAGCTCGGGAACAAATAAAGGTTGTAAATGGGGTGCCCCAGGAACCAGGTGCTGATAAAATATTTCCCCATTTTGCAATGGAAAATGATTTACTGTATAGAGTAAATGAAGTACGGGGTGAGAGGATAGAGCAACTGATAGTTCCCCAAGCCCATAGACGTACAGTGCTGGATCTGGCACACGCCCATGTGTTAGGGGGACATTTGGGCTATGAGAAAACGAAAGACCGGGTGTTACAAAGGTTTTACTGGATTGGGGTACACCGAAAGGTAAAACAATATTGTGATTCCTGTCCCATTTGTCAGTTAACGGCCCCAATGCCACATTTCAAAAGTCCCCTTATACCCTTGCCTATAATTGAGGTACCTTTTGACAGGATTGCCATGGATCTGGTAGGCCCTCTAGTCAGATCTGCTAGGGGACACCAGTATATCCTTGTTGTACTTGATTATGCCACGCGGTATCCCGAGGCAATTCCACTAAGGAACGCCTCAGCAAAAAGCATTGCCAAAGAGCTGGTTCTGATGTTTACACGTACAGGGATCCCAAAGGAGATCCTCACTGACCAGGGGACACCCTTTATGTCAAAGGTAACAAAAGAATTGTGTAAGTTATTGAAAATCACCCAACTGCGTACCTCAGTGTACCACCCCCAAACAGATGGGCTGGTAGAGAGGTTTAACAAAACGCTAAAAGGCATGTTAAAGAGGGTGGTAGCTTCGGATGGTAAGGACTGGGATGGCCTTTTACCTTACCTCATGTTTGCCATACGGGAGGTGCCCCAAGCTTCCACTGGGTTCTCTCCTTTTGAACTGGTGTATGGTAGACACCCAAGGGGTCTCCTGGATATTACTAAGGAGACTTGGGAACAGGAAGCCACTCCCTTTAAGAGTGTAATCGAACATATCAGTCAAATGCAAGATAGAATCGAAAAGGTTATGCCTATTGTCCGGGAGCATTTGCAACAGGCTCAGGAGGCCCAGTCGAGGGTGTATAATCGCTCGGCTAGGGTGAGAACCTTTAATCCGGGAGATAAAGTACTGGTTCTTGTTCCCACAGTAGAAAGTAAATTCTTAGCAAAATGGCAAGGTCCTTATGAGATTGTAGAAAAGGTAGGAGAAGTTAATTACAAGGTTCATCAACCTGGGAAAAGGAAACCCTACCAAGTGTATCATGTAAATTTGATTAAGCCCTGGAAGGACCGCGAGACCCTTGCAGCTGTAACCTTCCCTAGGGAAACAGCAGGTAGTTTGGTTCCAGAGGTAAAAATATCTGAGACCCTGTCGCCAAGTCAAACCCAAGAGGTAAAAGAGTTCTTACAAAGAAATAAGGATGTGTTTTCAGAGTTGCCAGGGCGAACCAAGGTGATTAACCATGACATTATGACAGAACTTGGGGTAAAAGTAAACTTGAAACCCTATAGAGTGCCTGAAGCTCGCAGGCAGGCAATCTCAGATGAAGTTAAAAAGATGTTAGAGTTTGGGGTAATAGAAGAGTCATGCAGTGAGTGGTCTAACCCCATTGTCTTAATTCCTAAGCCAGATGGCAGTCTCCGTTTTTGTAATGATTTCAGAAAATTAAATGAAGTCTCTAAATTTGACGCATACCCCATGCCCAGAGTAGATGAGCTGATTGAGAGGTTTGGCCCAGCAAGGTATATAACCACCCTTGACCTTACAAAGGGTTACTGGCAAGTTCCCTTAACTAACAGGGCCAAAGAGAAAACTGCTTTTTCTACCCCTGAAGGGTTATTCCAGTACAAAGTACTGCCTTTTGGTTTACATGGGGCCCCAGCTACGTTTCAAAGGCTGATGGACCGTGTTCTTAAGCCCCATCAGAAATATGCCTCAGCCTATCTTGATGACGTGGTCATCTTCAGCACAGATTGGCAAAGTCACTTACCCAGAGTCCAGGCTGTTCTGGATTCAATCAGAGCGGCTGGTTTAACAGCCAACCCAAAAAAATGTGCCCTTGGGTTAGAAGAGGCCCGTTACCTGGGATATGTAATTGGAAGGGGGGTAATTAAGCCCCAGATACACAAAATTGAGGCTATACAAAACTGGCCTCAGCCACTGTCAAAAAAACAAGTAAGAGCTTTTTTAGGAATGGTGGGCTACTACAGGAGATTTGTGCCAAATTTTGCCACTATCGCAGCCCCACTTACAGAGTTAACTAGAGGTAGAAAATCTGCCATGGTTACATGGAACCCAGAAGCAGAGACAGCATTCCAAAACCTAAAAACTGTTCTCTGTAAGTGCCCAGTTTTGATTACCCCTGATTTCAACCGTGAATTCATAGTTCAAACAGATGCCTCAGATGTGGGACTAGGCGCTGTTTTGTCCCAGGTGATCAGGGGTGAAGAACACCCAGTGGCCTACCTTAGCAGGAAGCTAACGTCAGGGGAAAGAAATTATGCCATTGTAGAAAAGGAGTGTCTGGCCATTAAGTGGGCTCTAGAAGCCCTTAGGTACTATCTCTTAGGGCGCCAGTTCAGGTTAGTGACTGACCACGCTCCTTTAACATGGATGGCGCAAAACAAAGAGAAAAACGCCAGGGTCACCAGATGGTTTCTGGCACTACAAAATTTCAAGTTTGTAGTAGAACACAGACCAGGGAGTCAACAGGGAAATGCTGATGCTCTCTCTAGGGTACACTGTCTGGTGGCCAAGTGTGCTCAACCCAACAAGTTTGAGCAGAGGGGGAGGATATGTAGCATGGTTGGGAAAATCATAGATGGAAAGTATATCCCTCCCAGAATTCTCTATGAAGCAGTGCAGAGGGATGTGAAAATGAGGCTCTGAGTAGCAGGGAGGTGATTAGCCTCACCTGGAGAAAAAAGGTGGGGTCTCAATTAAGGCTGCTCTCTGCTCTAGAGAGAGAGAAAGGAGAGCTACTGGAGTGCTGTGTTAAAAGTTTGCTTAGTAACTGCATGTTACCTGTGTTCAAAGCATAAGGACTTTTATTGCGGGGAACAAGTTTCCAGAAAGAGACAAGTTATCTGGTAGCAAGGACTGACTACCAGCTACTGCCTTAAGTGTTTGGGGAGCGGCTGCTTCCAGGAGAAAAAGCACAAGGAATCTCCAAAGGACTGTGAGTTAACAGTTAATTTTGTTTGCTGGACTTACATTGCCCCAGTGGGAGACTGTGGGACCTTTGGGAAAAGGACATTTTCATTTATCAGTACAGCTGGACTATTTTGTTTACTGACTTCCCAAAGGGTATGAACTGTTATGTTGGTGTTTAAGCTGCTGTGTTAAATAAATGCACACGTGAGATCAGCTGGAAACCTGTGTACTGTCTACTGTCTGTGTGAAAGGAGTTGCTGCTGCTACTACCTAAAGAGCCATTCCCCCACAATATATATATATATTGACCTGGTGTCATTGTTTTCACAATAAAAGTAATCTATTACTATAATATGTGTTTCCAGTTACAAATATTTATATTTAAACTCCTGAATGCTTGTAAAACTTATAGATGTATGCATTTTCTTAGTATCTGGAGAATACCCTCTGGCATTACTGCAGTGTCAGCTGCACTTGTGAAATTAAAGAAGTTCAGCAGCTCTTATACATTTAAGGGAAATTTGTCTGAAAATAGACAGGAACAATGGTGAACGCCAAACAACAATATTTACTGTTCAGTGCATGTAACAGCAGAAACTGGTGCAGCATTGACGTAATTTAGGAAAATAATAAAGTTTTTGCTCTGTTGCACTTGCAGAATTGATTAAACACAATTATTAATCACAGTGTCGGACTAGGACACCAGGGGCCCACCCAAAAACATTTTTTGTCCAGTGGCCCACCAAGTAATCTTGGACCAGGGGCCCACTCTCACTGCTATTATTCTTCCTCTCCTCACTCAACCTCTATTCTCCTAGTCTCTTTTCTATGCATACTATAATCTATGATTCCATCTATTTAGCCACTTTGTTCTCATAGAAATAGGGAATGACCATAAAATAGGCCAAATGTTTAGCAGCAAGAGCGCCCATTGACACCTGGGCCCACCGGGACTTTTCCTGGTATCCCTGTGGGCCAGTCCGACACTGATTAATCATGTTTGTAACATGGGCTTCACAAAAAAACTGTTAAGGTATATACATATTCGGTAATACCCAAAGTGGTAAACATCCAGCGATATACGTTTTACAAAGGAAAGGCATTATCATGTAAAGATAGTAAACTACCGGAGTTTTTGAAAGCAAACCTTACATCCAAAATGAATACCTAAGCAACAGATTGTATATTATATTAAGTGGCATATTAAAGAATCTTACCAAATGGGTGATGGTCTGTGTGCTGCCTCAGAGATCACCTGACCAGAACTACTCCAGCTCTAACTGTAAAAGGAGGCAAAAGACAGCATTTTGACTGTTAATTGGTTCATGTGACCTAACATGAATGGTTTGTTTGTGTGTACAGTGAATCATGAGATCCTGAGGGCAGCCCTTATTTATTATAAGGATTACCCAATGGCACATACTACTAAAAATATATTATTATGAAAATGGTACATGAAGCAGGGTTTTACATGCCAGCTGTTTTATGCAGTAAATTTTTATCGAGACATACAGTATATTGTTCAGTTGTATAGTTGAAGTGTGAAGACACTCTGTATTATTTGATAAAAGTACTGGTGTTTGGTGCAGTGATGATACTCTTCATATGGTATTCTGTACTAATAACTCCACAGAACGATACTGTAAAGATTATTACTGTATTTATTTTTTTTATTTCCTATATTTTTGAGCTAATATAAACAGTGATTAGGCCTCCTTTAAAATACAAATGTATGTTTTGTGATATTGCATTCAATTGGCCAGGAATGTGCATATTATATTTGTCATACTGGTTTTATTCTGTTAATACAATATGGATTTATCTGACAATGGAAATTATACTGAGAAAGTGCCCCCTAAAAGCCAACCTTCAGTTTTAAATCTTGAAGTTTTTTGCTATTTCATTGAATAGATTTTCACTGTGTTGAAATTACCCAGTATCTTGTTGAAAGAATATATCCAAAAATAATTGTGCCATTATTATTGTTTTCTATTTTCTTACAATTTTTGCTCATTTCTTTGCCCCCCCCCCCCAACATTTCTATAGTATAATTCAACCTATGGTAGTGGGGGAAAAAGGGATTACTAGGCACCATTGCCATTTCCTACTGTCAACTGGATGGAGAAAGGACGTTCTAATTAAGTACTGATGCACCTTTGCATCAATAATAAGGAAACCATCCAGGAAAAGCTCCAGGCAGGATCTATAAACTTCACTAGTAACTTATGGATTGCCTTACCAGATAACTATACTTCATTGCCATTGAGGAAACTAGGAGCTAGTTAGGAGGAGTAACCCATATCAATCAATAATATGTTTATTTTTGTTATTCTAATTACAACAGACTAAAAACAGCTGATGGGTTACTATGGGTTACTGGACCAACTCAAAGATTGCACTTGTTACAAAGTATCATTTTATTGCTCCAGCAAGGCATACCTTTAACTCTGGATTCACAAGTTCACTCACTTAGCAAGAAATAAAGTGAGTCAGACACATATTTCTCACAGCTAAAGAGATTTTGGCATGAAACTCTGAAAACTTGGAAACATTATTATACAGCCCCTGAGTCCAGATAGTACTGAACATAACAATATAATAACCTCCCATTCAAGACTCCTAAGCAATTTAGCAGATCAGTAGTCGGTGCAGTTATATGTTATTATAATTGTAAGACACAGATTTATATTCTGTTAAACAGCACATGGGCATCTGAGAATCTTAAAAGCATTATAGACAACAAGAGTACATGTAACTTGTAACAAAAGTATATAGACTAGAGAATTAGTTTCATCATATGTATGGTATAATTATATAATTGTAGAAGAGAACTTCTAGTAAATGATACTTGAGGAAAAGGATATACAAGTCCAAAATACAGCTGGCAAAATCCTCTTCTTCATATACAATCTTTACATACAATCAATTTTTCTTTTTGATGGATTTTTTTATTAAGTATAAAGTAAAAAATCCCTTTTGTGTATAGTCTTTTGCTTAATGTGCCTGTGTGGCTGTGGAGATACTCTTTTGGTAATTTCCGGCTCATTGATTATTGACCTGTTGCTCAGTTTACGAATTGAATTTTGATAAAGTAAAAAGGAACTGGAAAATGGAAAAGGAAAAACAGTTTAGCTGCCTAAGGTGTTATTGAAAGATATAGTGAATAAAGTACTCTTGTAAAATATAAGGATATTATAAGTTACCGAGGAGTTTCATGACCATATAAAAACACGAGGCCGAAGGCTTTTATACAAGTCATGGAACTCCGAGGTAACTTATAATATCCTCATATTCTGCAACTGGGGGTACTTTATTAATTATTATACACAAATTTCAATGAGTCATGTGACAGAAATGACATCAGAACTCACCGTTTATAACTGATTACATCAGAACTCACCGTTTATAAGAATATAATTTACAGGATATTCATGGCTTTTGTGTATTATATTGTAATATTGTTACCTAATATGAGCACTTTTCCAATCCTATTTGTTACTCATGGAATTTTTCAAGTAATAATAATAAATTCCTCTTCAGAAGATAAAGAAAATTGTGGTGTATCCATATTGTAATATTATTTTCTTATCATTCAATGGGTTTCATATTGCACTTGGTATTGCCTCATTAATTGTTATAACAAGAGCTTGCACTTTATTAATAGGTGATTTTTGTAGTCTTCTAAGTTTTAGTTTATTCGTTCTTTGTATTTTATTAATAGACACAATTTGTAGCCACTGATTTAAAATAAACTTTTACTATATATGGTTCAATTTGGATCTCCATACTCTAAGGGCACATTTATTAAAGGTTGAACTTTTTAGGTTGGGCTTTTTGACGCAAAAAATCCCAAAAAGTCAAGGGAAAAAAACCTTATTTTTTCAGGCTTTATTATAAAACAAAACTGCTACAAATCCAAAAATACTCCAGCTAAAACCTGTCGAAGGCATGTAGAAGTCAATGGCAGGTGTGACAATTTGAAAAAGTTGTCGTTTACGAGTGACAATTGAAAAGAATTGCACGATTTGGATTTGTTGCACAATTTTGTGGTTACTATCCAAGAACATGCTTTTTTCGTTTGGATTTAAATTAAGTGCAGTAAATAAAGGGCATTCATGGTGAGAGTTTGGTCATTTGAAATTGAGAAAAAATGAATTTAAATAAATACCCCATATGTCTACTAGAAGATCATTCAACAATATTTCTGGTCAGAAGCGGGAAAGACTCAAATTTCTAGAGGATAAAAAACTGAAATGTTTCGAAATTTATTAAGGTCGAATCCGAAAATACTCCAGTTAAAACCTGTTGAAATCACATAGAAGTCAATGGCAGATGGTCCCTTTAACAATTGGAACTTTTCTTACCATCATGATTCTCTATAGTTTTGGGTGAGTTGTACAATTTAAGTGTCAAACTGAAAATGTCACATGATTCAAATTTTTTCGAGAATAATTATTGGTAAATTTATGGAATTTAGGTTTGGGAGTTTGGTCTAATTGTTTTTTTACTATAGTGAGAAAAGGTCGGGTTTTAATAAATAGGCTTCTAAGTAAATCCAATAGGCTGGTTTTCCTACCAGTACTGATTAATTATATCTTAATGTGGATCAAATAAAGCTACTGTTTTAATACTACAAAGAAAAGGAAATCTTTTTTAAAAATTTGGATTATTTGGATAAAATGGAGATGGTCTTTCTGTAATTTGGGGCTTTTCACAGTACAGGTGTGGAATCCATTATCCGGTAACCCGAAATATCTGAATTATGGAAAGGCCATCTATCCCCTTAGACTCCATTTTATCCAAATAATCTGAGTTTTAAATTATTTCCTTTTTCTCTGTAAGAATAGAACAGTATCTTGTACATGATAGAAACTAAGATATAATTAATCCTTATTGGAAGCATAACTAGGCTATTGGCTTCATTTAATGTTTACATGATTTTCTAGTAGAATTAGGGCCTTATTTATCAAAATCCCAATTTTTCTGATTATTTTAATTAGAAAAAGTCCTACCAAACTAGAATCCACAATTGGACTGTATTTATTATTTAAAAAGTACGATTTGATCAGATCAGGGACAAACATGAAAAAATCGATCGAAAATCCAAATCGTATGTTTTTTTCCTGAAAAGCCCAGATTTTTAGGATTTTTACCCAAAAAGTCAGAAATAGCAGGATTCTTGGACTAATTCCAATGCAGACCACAGAAACTTCCAAATATAATAGGGACCTCTCCCATTGACATATACAATCTTGGTGGGTCTGAGATGCCGGATTTTGGATTCTGACTTCATTCTCAGGATATAATAAATCTTTAAAAATTTGAGAGTTTTTTTACCACTAAAGTCTGATTTTATAGTAAAAACAACTCAATTTTTAAGAAATAACTCCCTTAGTGTATGAAGATCCAAATTATGGAAAGATCCATTATCTGGAAAGCCCCAAGTCCCAAGCATTCTGGATAACAGGTCCCATACCTGTAAAACTTTATATTGTGTCAGTATTAAAAGATTATTGTAAACCAAAATACCAAGGTGCATTTTTTTTCCTACTTGTATTTTAGGACTCTTAGAAATCTTCAATAAATCTATTTTTAATTACATTGTATAGCAACAAAATACAAAAATGTAGTAATAGACGGCACCAAAATGCCTTTATTGGGACATAGGCTCTGACCCCAAACACCCGGGTGTTTGGGGTCAGAGCCTATGTCCCAATAAAGGCATTTTAAGATAACAAACCGATGACTGGTGCCGTCTATTACTACATTTTGGTTCGATGAACGGATTGAGGTTGGAAACCGCCGGACGTGCATCACATTAAAGTATTTTGGAGGTGAGGGTGCTGACTGTGAAAATTGTGTAGCAACAAAATACACACAATTATTTTGTATCAAGGACTAAAGAAATCTTTATTACTATTGGAGTGTAAAGGCTTCTGCCTTTATGCTATGTGTTTGAATTCCACAGAGATTCATTATGAGTCTCTAAAATACCCATGTTGGACTCTCTATTTGAAAGTGAAAATAAGAGAGATGTATGCTTTCTACAGTATATATGTAATATCCCCTTTGTTTTTTGCCAGTGCTGTGAAGAAAAACATATTAAATATTTTGAAACCTTACTAGTTTTATCAAAATGGGTCTGTTGCCAGACAATGATGCGGCTGTGGCACTGTGAATATGATAAATGCATCAAACTGCCATAAACCCCAGTCAGCAAATATAATCCAGCATGTGAAAATAAATCCAGATATTCTTTTAAAGTGCAGAAAAAGGGGGGTTTGAATTTGAAACAAGAGCTCTGAGTATTGCATAGTGTCAACTTGGAAATGTCACACAGGGAAATGACTGCAAATATTCTCTAATTTAGTTTGCAGCCCCCTAGAGCCTTGTCACAACTTCGTTATGAATAAGTGAATAGTGTGATTTTCAAATTTATGTTTTATGCAGTTTGATTCCAAGGAAGAACAGTTTTAAAAAAAATAATATTAACAGAGTATATTCTGCTTTTGGTTTCAAACACTTCTTCTTCATAAATGCTTGCCGATAGGGAAATATACATTTCAAAATTAATATTTTATAATGTTGTAGAGAACCACAGAACCAATGTTGTAGACTAAAAAAAATATGAAAGTGAAATGGTAGCAGATACTTTAGAAAAATACAGAGATTTGAAATATGATGTGGTAAAATGTATATTAAACCAAAACAGTGCTAGAAGAACTGTATAATGATATTTCATTGGCTAAACATGATAAGAATAGAGAAAAACAAGAATACAGAGCATCAGCCTTACTCACCTGAATATGACCTTTAATAGGAAACACTAGCAAAGCTTTCATACTAGTCTATTAGCAAGCATACCTACAGACGTACAGAAGGTAGCATCAAAGAATATTTTCTAGTTTGAGCTAAAACTGTTTATTTTTTTTATGGCCACTACTACTTTCTGGACTCTACATAAGAATATTTTTAATCTTATTTTGGATTTAGTATATTTTGCCTTACACAATAATAAAAGGACACAATTTAAGGTGTGACTTAAGGTGTAATTTTGCTCCTGTTGTAGTAATGACTAGCAGACATATAAAAGTATATACATTGGCAAAGCAGTATGCTTATTTGAAATCTGACACGGTGCTAGACATGTTACCAGTTTCCAAGGTGCCCTCAGTTATGTGACTTGTGCTCTGATAAAATTCAATCACTCTTTACTACTGCACTGCAAGTTGGAGTCATATAACCCCTCCCTTCCCCCCCCCCTCAGCAGATAAATGGGAAGGTAACCAAATAACAGTTCCCTGACACAAGATTACATTTTCCTGATAGATGAGAATAACACTCAGCATTAAAAATCCAAGTCCCACTGCGACTCCTCCAGTTACTTTGAGCAGAAGGAACAATACCTTTTCTGAAAGCAGTTCCTTTGTGCAGAGCTGGCTCATTCTAAAAGCACATGACCAGGCAAAATGACCTGAGATGGCTGCCTACACACCAATATTACAACTGAAAAAATACACTTGCTGGCTCAGAAATAAAATGTTTATAGGTGAATGATTTGTAATATAAACAGTTTAGAAATACAAACTACCCTATAAAAATCATGACAGAATCCCTTTAATCTTACCCCCATATGCACCAAGGTAGTCACAACTTGATAATAGGCACCACAGTGTCTTAGCAATTGTAATCACCAATAACTTTACATGTAGGTGCTGAGGTATTGGCAACTCATTAGAAGGCACCTAGGAAACATAGAATTTGTAATCATTAGTAACTTTACGCTTAGGCTCTAAGGGAACTGCAACTTGGTTGTAGGATGCGCAAAGATTTAGAAACTGTGCAAAGGTAATTTCATTTTGGACTTTAGTTGCAGTGAGTTAATACAACTGAAGCAAACACTGCACCTGATGCAAATTTTTTAATTTTAATGGTTTGAAACATCATTTTACATTGCATATTTAACAGTTACTGTATTTCACAAATAGGGTTGTCATTTTTACTTTCCATGTTAAGAAAACCTAAACCAACGTGCCAGATCTCCCTCTTACAAATCTTCACCTCTTTTCTTTCTCTTCTTTATCATTTACCTTCCCTTCTTTTGAATGTTTTCCCAGGGTTGAAAAGGAAAAAGCACTAGAGCAATGTGTTCTTTATAATTGCCTTTATTACTGCACAACAAATATGTAACACTGTTTATGGAACCATGCGCTAGTAATAAATAAAACTTTGAAAAAAAAAAACCTAAACCAAAACAGGTGCTCCAGAAAACCAAAACACAAGTGGCTCACTTATCTCTACATAAAACCATTGAATGCATTGACAGAGAGAATTAATCGTGTTTATATCGGGTTGCTAATCTCCTTATTGGTTAAAAGAACTATGAGGTACTGTAATAAGTGTAGTTTAGTAATGAACACAGAAAGAGACAGTTTATAAAACACATCTATAATGTGTGTCTCTGTTGCTGAAAGAGCCTTCTTTAAAAAAAAAAAAATATTTAAAATGTATAAGCTCTATATGGTACAGTTTAATCTGTAGCTCTATATGTCAGTCAAAAACCATGCATGATTTTACTTTTACTTTGCATGCTTCTTTTCTGCAAGTTGCAAATGATGTTTTGAACATTTTGGTGTTCTTTGGAAGAAAGAAGTAATTCAAAGTGGTAGACTTGCACTGACAGCAGACATGGAAGAGAAACATGAAAATTAGAATTTCTAAGTGGTACCTACTTATAATTGTTATTGTCTACCATAGCAATAGTATTGCCCAGGGTCTTCTATGGGAAGTAGCTGCAAGTATTTGAGTGCATTTTCATTACCATGGTTCTCCTTAAGAGCACTGAGGAGGTCAAAATTCTTCATGGCATAATTTATAAATACTTGTAATGTGAGGGTAAATTTGACATTGCTCAATGTGTTTGGGGGTTGTCCCAGTGCATCAAGTCCATGAAATTTATTTTCTTGAAATCTTTAAAATTCAAACTGTCTGATATACCAATCTATAACTGCTATAATTATCATGTGATAAGGCATCCTTTTATTGTTAGAAAGTTGAACTGCTAGCTATTACTACTATGTGCCAACTATACATATCATACATATTTTTCTCTGCTGCTTTATAAAATAAATTATACGGATCACTGTTCCTGATTCAGATCCTCAAGGTAACCACCTGTAATATCTGCTTACCCTGGTGGTCTCGTTGCCAGCAGGGACACCCGCTGGGTGGTTGTTTCTTCTCTGGTGCCGGCTCATCCTATGGTGCGTGCCACGCGCACTTCTGGGTTTCACATGCCGGCGTGATGACGTTATTTTGCATTAGCGTGAAATTAAAGGGGCTTTTAATGGGAATTCACTGCCCACTGTTAGGTCTATCTTGTGTAGTTCCAGGGTGCCTATTCTATGTGAATCCTGTTTGTTTATTATTGGTATTGACCTTGCCTGCCTGCTGACTATTCTGAACTTGCCTGCTTATTCTACGCTCTCCAATCCTGATTCTAGCCTGTCTGACCATTCATTGTATGCTGCCTGTACCGATCCGGCCTGTCTGACTATTCTTGAATGCTGCTTGTGCTGGTCCATTCTGCCTGACCACGCTATTCCGTTTGATCCTCCTGTATTGTGTGCCCTTCCTTCTAAAAACTCATTGGTAAATGATCGTGCCCATTGCTCATCCAGAACCCTTTGCTTGGCTCCTCTCTTGTTAAGACCTGGCGGCATTCAATTAGTGGAGGGCTCCTCCCAATATGAAAGGCAGCTGTTAAAAGCAGAAGCAAGAGCTGAGACCAGGGAGCCTAGCACTGGTTCTGGATTTAGGGTGCCGAACGTGACATCACCTGATACTGATTTGTATTTTTACTTCTGAGCCTTATGTCCAATACTTGTGTTTCAGGGGAAATGCCTAACTCAGTTGTGGCAAGGTATATTTTATATATAGTAATTAAAGATTGATACAACATCATTCATATATTATTTTATATTATTTTATATATAGCTCCTACATGTTATGCAGAGTGTGTTACAGGGATCACCACTGATGTATAACTAGCTTTTGCAAATACGTTTTAATTATTATACTGTTAATATTTTATTGTGAATGATTTTCTTTTTGTTATGCACAGCTTAATAAAAAAGCAATATATTGAATTAAGTACTACATTTCACCAAATTAACTTATGCCTGGTAACATTTTCCGAAAAAATTTGTGGATCACACTTTGGATATTGGATTCTGAACATAGAACCATTTAGCTTCCCAGAGAGCTGGTCTGCATTTTAAAAAGGGTATTTAAAACCAATTTGTCAGACTCCTTTTTCTGGAAGTGTATGGCTGGTACACAGTGTTCTACTGAAAACATTTGTTTTTGTTTTAACCAAAAAAAGAAAGAAAAAAAACAGACTTAACATCTTAAAGACGAACTAGACCTCATAATGCATGTTTATATATAATAAATATATGTGTACATTTTTCCCATACTTCTAAATTGTTCCTCTTTAACTATAAGTAGCAATGATAATGTGTTATTTCTGTATATAAACTACAAACATACTGCATCGCTGCACTATGACAATGTCTTTCACACAATCACAGCCAAAGGTCAATTGCTCCATTCTCGCATTCTTCTGAGGTTAATTAAATCAACCCCTATCATTAGACTCAGACTTTGCTTAAATCCTTTGTGACAAAATAAAGTTTTGGGGTTTTAAAATTCTATTGGTCAAATTTATGAGCTCTTGAGGTCAAGGTTTGTAGAAATTGATTGTAGAAACGGAATGTAAGACATAAATCTTGTGTTTAGCTTTGCTTTATCATTGGATTGGGCTCTTGCTATTTTCCAAGTAACAATAATGACCTAATAGTAATCCTGTGTAAAATAAAAAAAGTTGTGCCTGTGTGCCATTTTACTTTCTGCATCCTATTTAGATCATGGCCATTTGTCCTAAAGTTTAATACACTATTGGCACCCTCTTTCTTCTAGGAATTGTCAAGCCTTAGAAGCGCGCTTTTATCTTTTTAATATCTCGGTTTAATTATCGTTTTTCTCATGTGGACAAGTGGGTCCTGAATTTTTTATAAGCGCTGCCACTAAGCAATTGCCATTACCAACCTACACTGGTTTCTGTGATGCCAAGTATTAAGAATCATAATTACCAGAATTATCAGCCTTTTTCTGACTTTTAAATTCTATATTCTGTATACAATCTGAGTTGACTGACAGCAGAGGAAAGCATGTGTTGTGAAACAGCAGAAAGATAAAAGGTAGCTACTGGGGCATCTTCTAAGGCACAAATTGCAACTGTTAAAGGGCTGTGGTTGCATTGGGCTAGTAGCCCAAAACATAATGTGCAGCATTTCTACCCTACATCTGTGTTAAGCTTTAGTTCTATAGTTCTATCTTAACTTATATTTGTAGGCCACTAAAGTATCGTTACTCTCCCTCTGTGTACAAGTGCTGTACTATTGCGCCCCTATGTTCTTTGTATCTCTTGCTTGATATGCAGGGGTAATATTGTTGATAATAAAGCAGTATCCCTAGTTTTATATCAGTTTAACATTATAAATTCCAGTAATACTGCAAGGCTCCACTGCTAATTGAGCTGAAATTTGGTTTCCTAGTTCTCTTAAAATATAAAGAAATCAGTTGTTTCTTTCAAGGAAACTGTTTAATAAAGTGATATATACTCTCTCTCTCTACAGACAGTCTATGAATTTAAAATTCTCTAATTTAACTCAGTTGCGCTGTTTATTTTTTTTATCTAGATATCATTCTTTTTTGTGCATAAAAGGAATGCATAGAGTAAATTAAAGCTGAATAATAAGGGATTTAAGTCTGTGAAAGGAGTGTCGGTGGTCTAACTGAAACCTTCGTCTTGTATTACCCATAAAATCTTCACACAAATTCATTTGTAATCACTTGGCGCTATGTTTGGAAACATCAGCATCAGCTTGAAAGACCAGCCTTTTTGGCAAGGAAACACTGAATTGGAATTATCAATCACCAGGATTAAAACACTGTATAAAAATAATATGTGAAAATAAATTCTGTTTGCATCACACCTATATTAAAGTTGAGTTTACCAAAAACTTATTGATTTGAGATGAATGAAACATTTTGGCAAGTTTAGTGGCCCATTAAACATTTTTTTAAAAAAAGATTGTAAAAAGGCAATTCTCCAAAATTTCAAAACTAGCCAAACCTTTAACTAGGGGCACAACAAACAAACCATTTTTATGCTTAATATGATATGATGGGGCCGATTCACGAAATTCGAGTGAAGGGTTCGAATGAAAAAAAATTAGAATTTCAAAGTTTTTTTGGACTACTTCGACCTTCGACTACGAAAATCGAACGGTTCGAACTAAAAATCGTTCGACTATTCGACCATTCGATAGTCGAAGTACTGTCCCTTTAAGAAAACTTCGACCCCCTCCTTCGGCAGCTAAAAGCTACCGAAGTCAATGTTAGCCTATGGGGAAGGTCCCCATAGGCTTGCCTGGGATTTTTTGATCGAAGGATTTTCCTTCGATCGTTGAATTAAAATCCTTCGAATCGTTCGATTCGAAGGATTTAATCGTTCGATCGAATGAAAAATCCTTCGATCGATCGATCGCAGGATTTGTGCAAAATCGTTCAACTTTGATATTCGAAGTCGAACGATTTTAGTTCCTAGTCGAATATCGAGGGTTAATTAACCCTCGATATTCGACCCTACGTGAATCGGCCCCGATGGGTAGACTGATGCCAGTATTTTCTGTTATTTTCTTGTGATGCATTATTACCTATCATTCTAGATCAGGCACAATTCCAGTAAGTTCTAATTTTACCTCAGCTTTGTACATGACCTTAGTTTGTTCCTATATAAGTTTCACTTTCAGTCCTGTACTCTTACCATTATATCCCACCAGGAACCCATGCATAGTTATATCCTTGAATGAAAACTTCACTGTCGCTGTGCAACTGAGAAGTTTCTCCTATCCCCTCCATGTTTAAACAAATGCCACCAAACAGCAAAGGTTTCTGTCCTTCAAAACCTGCATGTTTTGATCAATTCTCACTGGAGATTTTTCTAGTTAAGTGGAAGTTTTAATAATTTCTGCCCAATAGGTTCCTGGGGCCCTAATGAAATTACTAGCCCCATACTGCCAACCTCTGTGCTACCAAATACACATATGGCACCCCAGTGGGGAAATTAAGCCTATTCTTAAAAGAGGGGGCATTCGAAAAATCTCATGTTACTGTTAGCCGGCATTTTGTAGGATAAATTATAATGCAATGTAACTATTAAGAAGGAAGGGGGGTGAGCGTTGTTGTCCCTAATTGCAATATCTTTAAATAATTACTGTCCTGACAACATATCATGGCTTTATCAAAATTGCTTTTTGATCACTGGAAAACATGTTTTGTTTTTTTTTCAAAAGGCAGTTGAAAAAGCAAATTTTTTAATATAAAATTTTGAAATCTGACCTGGAGCTAGACATGCTGTTAGTTTTCCAGGTGCCTTAGTCATGTGACTTGTGCTCTAATAAACTTCAGTCATTCTTAACTGCTGCACTGAAAGTTGGAGTGACATCACCCACTCCCTTTCCCCCAAAGCAGCCTATCAACAGAATGAGAAGAGCACTCAATAGTAAAAATGCAAGTCGCACTGTGACTCCTTCAGTTACACTGAGTAGGAGAAACAAATAAAAACTACACCATAAAAATTATGAGAGAATCCCTTTAAAAATGCTGCTTGGGAAAACCAGAGGACAATATTTAGTTGCTGTTTTGTGATGGTGGTGGTGGTGATAAGTAGAATGAAGAACAAATAAACAATAGCAGACTGTGCTATAAACAAACAAATAAACAAAGAATACACTTACTGGTTGGAAGCATCAAGGATAAAACAAAGACAAATGCTGAGAGGCATGCTAGACTGACAAGGAAAGCACTAATATCGTAGTGAATAGTAGTGTTGCACTTACTTGAATTTAGGCCCATGTCGCCCACGTATGACTTACATGAATGAATAGAAATCAGTAAACTTCAGCAGCAGTCACAAATATTTCTATTTACTTTCAAATGCCTGCTCATCTGCAATGATCCACTCCAATTAAGCATTTTTTATCTCTAGACTTAAAGGTCACACAATTAGAACCAAATCCATGGAATAATTTTAAACAAGTAACTCAAGACAGTAGTTGTGCCAGATATAGCAATGCAGGCAGGCAGACAGACAAAAAAGATGTGATATGTGGGAGAAGAAATATGCACACCTGCAAGCTGTATGGAGACTATAACAACTATACAACCCCATATCAGCTGGAAAAGAAAGAAAAGGACATAACATCTAAGGGATTTAATTGTATGATCTCAGCTTGCTTAAAGCAACTATTAAATGTGGCATGTCCTTAAAGGAATAGTTCAGTGTGAAAATAAAAACTTTGTAAATAGATAGGCTGTGCAAAATAAAAAATGTTTCTAATATAGTTAGTTAGCCAAAAATGTAATATATAAAGGCTGGAGTGAACAGATGTCTAATAAAACAGCCAGAATCCAACTTCCTGCTTTTCAGCTCTATAACTCTGAGTTAGTCAGCGACTTGAAGGGGGGCCACATGGGACATTTCTGTTCAGTGTGTTTGTAATTGATTCTCAGCATCCAGCTCAGATTCAAAAGCAACAGATATGACCCATGTGGGCCCCCCTCAAGTCTCTGATTGGTTACTGCCTGGTAACCAGGGTAACCAGTCTGTGTAAACCAAGAGAGCTGAAAAGCAGGTTCTGACTGACATGTTATACGTCAAATCACTCCAGCCTTTATACATTTCATTTTTGGCTAACTAACTATATTAGAAACATGTTTTATTTTGCACAGGCTATCTATTTACCCAGTTTTTATTTTTACACTGAACAATTCCTTTAAGGTGAACTCGTTCACAGGTGTCACACTTGCTTTAAAGGTAATAAAATAAAATTTAAACTCATCAAATAACAAGTAAAAGTTATAAAGTAAAGATAAAACATTTTCAAACAGGATAATTTCTTAAATTTTTGGGAAACCTCACTGTGCTGCTTCTTTTGGCCCAAAAAAAAGTGTTTCATGGTGCATATAAAATTAAAAGCAATGATGAAAGTTCAAAGTTATTATTCTCCCGAGATGACATTTTGTAGCAGGCAAGGTCCAAAGAATAACATATGAAGTATTTTCTCTCATGCTCTCATCTTCAGGTGTGTCCATTGCCTAGTTGTTTGACATATGTTAAGGCTATAGATGCCAAGACTTCATTTTTTAAATCAAACTTAAAGGGATACTGTCATGGGAATTTTTTTTTTTCCAAAATCAATCAGTTAATAGTGCTGCTCCAGCAGAATTCTGCACTGAAATCAATTTCTCAAAAGAGCAAACAGTTTTTTAATATTCAATTTTGAAATCCATTTCTCAAAAGAGCAAACAGTTTTTTAATATTCAATTTTGAAATCTGACATGGGGCTAGACATATTGACAATTTCCCAGCTGTCCCAAGTCATGTGACTTGTGCTCTGATCAATCACTCTTTACTGCTGTACTGCAAGTTGGAGTGATATCACCCCCTCCCTTTTCTCCCCCAGGAGCCAAACAAAAGAACAATGGGAAGGTAACCAGATAACAGCTCCCTAACACAAGATAACAGTTGCCTGGTAGAAATAAGAACAACACTCAATAGTAAAAACCCATGTCTCACTGAGACACATTCAGTTGCATTAAGAAGGAAAAACAGCAGCCTGCCAGAAAGTATTTCTCTCCTAAAGTGCAGGCACAAGTCACATGACCAAGGAAAGCTGGGAAATTGACAAAATGTCTAGCCCCATGTCAGATTTCAAAATTGAATATAAAAAAATCTGTTTGCTCTTTTGAGAAATGGATTTCAGTGCAGAATTCTGCTGGAGTAGCACTATTAACTGATGCGTTTTGGAAAAAACATGTTTTCCAATGACAGTATCCCTTTAACTGCATTTTATTCTTACAGATTAGGATTTGTTGATTTTTTTAATACAAGTGCCCAATAAATAGCATTTGGTTCAGTGTAACTTGCTCTAAGGGTTTGTTTAAACCCTTTGTTTAAACAGTTTTTGTTTGATAAGAATTGGATTCACTTGCGGTCTAAATCAGAAATGAAGGGTTATGTCTGTATATTGGCAATTATATCACTTTTACAGTCCTGAAAGTACAATCTGACTAAATTAACTACAATTTTGCCATAATTAGGCAAATTATAATCTGATAGAAATTACAGACAATCTAACTGACGTTTATTTGGACAACATTTTGGACAAAGCTGTGACATTTAGTGGTTTAATCCACACTGAGCAGCAGGGCCAATCATTTATTTAGTGGAGTTTTAGAAATGTTTTACCCATGTCCAAATCAACTGGTTAAGCGGATATCTTTAGTGTAGGCCATAGAACTTTTGTTTTCTGGTTTCTCTAAACATTGGAGTGGGATTATACTTATGCACCCCCATAACATATTGTTGAAGGGTGAGGGGAACAGTCAGATTGTTAATAGTTGGAAAAATATCATACTTGAGTGGCTATTGTAAGAATAGACAACTAAAATTGTAGAAATTAGCCCATTGAATATTGTCAGGTATTTATAAACATGGGGTCATTTATAAACATTTAATGAACTTTTTTACCATTAGTTTTGTTTTTTGCAACAAAACTAGCAAATTCTAGCTTCCAGAGCTAAAATGTTCAAGATTTATTAATCTAAAAAAAATGTGAAAAACTCAAATATACATATTCACCATTTAAAAGTTGGCAAGGTCAACCAGAAGTCAATGGCCGTAGCATTAGCAAAATTTAAGCTAATAATCGGTAGAATTATTTTTCAAGTTTTTACTTGATCGATTTTTCAAGTTTTGAGAGTTTTAATAAATAAGTTCATAATCGAGTTTGGGGAGTTTTCAAGTTTTTTCAAATGGAATTTTTATTTTTTTTAAATAAATAAGTCTCTCTATGTCAGTTGTTCCTATTCATTAGATATAAAAAGGCATTTGTTTTTGCTGCTTTTTAGAGCTATTATACATTTTGTGCTTTTAGAGATAGCCATGGTACTGATACCCTTAATTGCCTGCAATCAGTGTGCCTATGATTACTATACCAGAACAGTATTTTTGCACTAAAATGTATATAAACTATGTAAATAATAACTGTATTATGGATGCTTTAATTTTGTATTAATATCATTAGTTGAATAAGCTTCTCTCTACAGTAACTTTTATATACTGTAGTAGCTATAAAAAGCTACATAAAAGCTTTCCTTTTCTTTCAAATGTCTATTTGAAAAGTAACAAGCGATATAGTGAAATTCACTGTTCTTCACTGCTTTCCAAGTTCATTATTTGTTCCAAGGTTCCAAATAGAGACATTTGCTTTCTTACACACAGCCTGTTCTCTGGTGATTGCTAACTGCATTAAACAGACGTCTACCTTGAAAAGTGCCTGTGGAAGGGTGTTGGCCAAATTCTCAGTGTATTTATATTTCAAAGGAGAGGAAGGCATTTTTTCCTTCGATCCCTCCTGGACCACTTACTGTTGCCTATTTTTTCTAATGCATCTTGACAGCAGTCAGACAAGGGTGTAATTCTGGAAGTCATTTGGTGTTATTGCTAAAGAATATATTGCCTTACGTGGTAGTGACAAGCAGGTATTCTGTGTTAATGGTATGATTATCCCAAATTAACCTTCATCAGATGAAAGAAAGAAACTCTATTATGTTGAAATCTTTTTTGATGCAGAAGGTAATATCAAGTACATTTTGAACAAATTACTTTCTAAAATTATTCTGTGTCAGCTATCAAAGATAGCACAATTACTAAACATATATAACTGTGGTCACCTAAGCCCAATATTTACATTTTGAAAACAGGCTCGAATAGGAATTTAAGGTGTATATTTTTCAAGTGGTGATATAGTTAATTGTATTTCCTCCCTTTAATACATATGCCCCTACAATTAACCTCCCTTCCCAAGAGCAATAATGCTACTGTGCTTAACTGAATTTCTTAAATAAGCAACTTAATTTCAGCTTATGATCTGTCTCGTCTAAATTGTAAGAGGAAAGTAAGGTTTGTTAGCATTCCTTTTGTGTGTACTTTTCTAACCACTAAAAATATTAACGCTTTTCTGAAACCATGCAATTAGCTGCTAAACTGATTTCTAATAAGCCATATACTGTAGCATGTTTATTTTATAGGTGAGCTGCTACAAAGGAATGATCTTAAAATCCGCTGGCCAGTACAATATTTAACATAGACTGTATACAAACCAGCCTGCAGTATGCCCAAACATATAAGAATTTAATAGGTGTAGAAAAATATAAAAGGGACCTCAGCAAGCAAAGGTTTCTCCTATTTAATTTAACTTGAAATGTAATGTTAAAAAGCAAGCATCCAAGCTTGTCATGTATAAAGTTTACAGGTATGGCATCCATTATCTGGAAACCCGTTATCCAGAAAGCTCCAAATTATGAGATGTTTTTCTCCCATATACTCCATTTTAATCAAATAATTTAAATTTGTAAAACTGATTTCCTTATTCTCTGTAATACTTAAACAGTACCTTGTACTTTAACCCAGTAGAGATATCATTAATCCTTACTAGAGGCAAAGCAATCTTATTGGTGTATTTAATGTTTCAATTATTTTTAGTGGACTTAAAGGAGAAGGAAAGGTTAAATCTAAGTAAGCCTCATCAGAAAGGTCCACCTAAATATACCAGTAAACCCTCAAAGTAATGCTGCTCTAAGTCCTCTATTGTGTACACATGGACTTCATCTGACATTTCTATTTCTTACCTTATTTCTGTCGCATGTGACTTGTCGCAAGCGTTTTGTCGCAGCGTGTCGGATCGCGCTGAAAATGTCCATGTAGTCCTACCCTAAGACTGTATCATTCCTAAAAATGATCTTTCGGTATCTGAAATTTAGCAAACTCTACTCTATACAGAATATTATTTACAAGAACACACATGAAGAAGTTATGGACAGTTTGTTTGCTTTATAGTACAGCTAAGGATGCTGAGTAGCAATGTGTATATATATATATATATATATATATATATATATATACACATTGGGATATCGTCACTCTCGATTAAACATCAACAATGGATTCCTGGGTGCTGGTTTCAAAACAATTCAAATATAGACAAAAAAAACGCACTGCTCAGGTCTTAAAAAAATTAAAGTGTAAATTTATTGGCACATACTGACGTTTCGGCTGCTACTGCAACCTTTCTCAAAGCTTCGTACAGTGTATATATATATATATATATATATATATATATAAATATATATAAATATATATATATATATAAATATATATATATATATATATATATATATATATATATATATACTATAAATATATATATAGCTCTGTGGAATGATTTCTGATGAACAATTTACATAGAACATTATGCTTTGTAAGCAACGTATTTCCACAATGCTCTTTACTCGTTGTCTTTTAAAAGCCCATCACAATTAAGCCTTTGTGCCATTGTTACTTACAGTAGCAGCTGGTCATATTCGCAGGGAAAAATTTTTTGGCAGTGAACGAGTCCAGTACTTATATCACTTACTGTAAAGGGTAAAGAATAAAAAGGAATGCTGAAAGATTGAAATACAGGCGGTATGAAAGATTGTCTGGATACTTTGATTCTTGTAAAAAAAGACATTACAGCTTTATATTTATAAAGATGGCAAGTACATATTTTACTCTATTGCTTCAACTACCTTTTGATTACATTTAGCAAACTCTACTCTATACAGAATATTATTTACAAGAACACACATGAAGAAGTTATGGACAGTTTGTTTGCTTTATAGTACAGCTAAGGATGCTGAGTAGCAATGTGTATATATATATATATATATATATATATATATATATATATACACATTGGGATATCGTCACTCTCGATTAAACATCAACAATGGATTCCTGGGTGCTGGTTTCAAAACAATTCAAATATAGACAAAAAAAACGCACTGCTCAGGTCTTAAAAAAATTAAAGTGTAAATTTATTGGCACATACTGACGTTTCGGCTGCTACTGCAACCTTTCTCAAAGCTTCGTACAGTGTATATATATATATATATATATATATATATATATATATATATATATAAATATATATAAATATATATATATATAAATATATATATATATATATATATATATATATATATATATATACTATAAATATATATATAGCTCTGTGGAATGATTTCTGATGAACAATTTACATAGAACATTATGCTTTGTAAGCAACGTATTTCCACAATGCTCTTTACTCGTTGTCTTTTAAAAGCCCATCACAATTAAGCCTTTGTGCCATTGTTACTTACAGTAGCAGCTGGTCATATTCGCAGGGAAAAATTTTTTGGCAGTGAACGAGTCCAGTACTTATATCACTTACTGTAAAGGGTAAAGAATAAAAAGGAATGCTGAAAGATTGAAATACAGGCGGTATGAAAGATTGTCTGGATACTTTGATTCTTGTAAAAAAAGACATTACAGCTTTATATTTATAAAGATGGCAAGTACATATTTTACTCTATTGCTTCAACTACCTTTTGATTACATTTTTTATATTATGTTTAGTAAGAGAAATTATTCTCTTTAACACTCCAGGGGGTCTCCCCAACTGCTTTTCAGTAGATGGCTGAAATTCCTCCATTGATTTCACACTCTTAGTTTATATCTCAGAGGAATAAAGCCCTGTAACCACTGTCTGCATTCCAATTACATCTGGCAAAGCATTATTGGCAGACAGAATAATGTTGGTGATGAGTGGAAAGTGATTCTAATGAGGCAGGTGGCAAAATCCAGGCTGGAAATGTTCATGATCATTGGTCCATTTACTTACCCGTAAGCATTTTCTGCCCATGCTAATGCCTTATTTGCTTCCTTCAATTGAAAAAGTTTGACAGTAGGTAACAAAATATTTCTACATCTATAACTGGTATGCAAAAGCTTGTATTTCCCTCACTCACTATCCTCCCCTCACTCACTATCCAATATAGATTTCTATTTTTCTTTCCTACTTGCAGTAGAAAGGTGTTTTTGTACTAACCAATTATTGTTTTCTGCTTGTTGACAAGCAGAAGAGTTCATTGGATGAGTCATATTGTATACTAATTTGCAGACGTTTCAAGTAACCATACTTACTAGATACTAAATTGTGCAGAACTATAGGTTCCATGCAAGATGCTGCCACTTTGCAGAGTGATTTGTCTAAATTGGAAAACTGGGCAGCAGTTGGACTTTGTCTTTTTTCAACCCAATTTAACTATGTAACTATGCAACTATGTAACTATGTAACCAGGAGACCTAGGATTTTTCTATTCAACAAAATTATGAAATTAAAATTAAAGTGAAGAAAAGCTCATGCTTGAAAAGTTACTCCCCAAAGTTGATATAACAATTACCAATTGAGTCAGAAAAACCTTAATTCATAATGGAGGATGGTCCTAGCATCAATGACCTTGCAGTATCTCCCCAGTGTAATTAGAATTAGCAGCTTCCAGTGTTGGAAAATGTGTATACTTTTAGCTAAAGCAGCTGGATCATGACATCAAGTATAAGGTCTAATGGTACGACCTTTTAAACATGTTATTTTTGTGACACATTTGTAGAAAATGTTTTGCAGGAAAATGTAAGCTACTTTACTCTACCAGACAACTCGCTGTTTCTAAAATTTCTAAAAAACTTTTAAAAATCCCAGTTTTATTCAAACAAAATGGTGAGAAAAAAGTGACAAGAGGCAATGCATATGCAAAAAATGTGTACACGTTTTGCGCCATAAAATGAAATTACTTTTATCTAAAAAAAAAGCTTCCACCAAGATTTTCTAGCTAATACATCGAAGGTGCATATTTCAGCCCCCTTTGCCATTTTTAGGTAGACTTCTTTTGACTCTACTACAAGTCTTTGGATAAAGGATGCTTGAAATGCCTATCCTTCAAGATGATCAACAAAAATTTCAATATCAAAGAGAATTAGGAAATGTCTGGTTATCTGATAAAGTACTTCAAAGTAATTCAAAGATCTATTTTTTTACATGTTAGTTGCCTAAATCATGGTGCACCTGAGCTCCGCTGTGGTGCCAATATATTTTTATTATTTATTTTATTTATTATATCAACAATCTCAATTTTTATTTTTTTCCTTATTCCAAAAAACCTGAATTTCACAGATCTGCTCTTATTTATTAAAGCACAAAATGCAGTGAATTAAAATTTTACCTGTCATTTTCAATGAACCTGACAAATTTTGCATTAGTCTCAAAAATGTGAATTGAAAAATAGCTTGAACGGTTGGCACCCTAAATCTAGAACCAATGCCAAGCACCCTGGTCTTGGTTCATACTTCTGGCTTTAGCAGCCACCTTTGGTCTCTGGAGGAGCCCTCAGCTACTCAGATGCCGCAAGGTCTTAAAACGAGAGGCGCAAGGCAAAAGGTTCTAAACAAGCGACGGGGCACAACTATAAACTGGAGTCTTTGGGCAGAAGGTCACAGTACAAGGCGTAAAGAAGAATCGTAGTCAGAACAGGCCGGGTCGGGGCAGGCAGAGAACAAGCGTAGTCAGGCAGGCAAGGGTCAAACCGGGTAATCAATCAGAAGGGATTCAGCGGAAGGGGTAGTCGTATAACAGGCAATGGTCAGGAAACAGGAGTTCAGAATAGTTGTTAGCCAGGCAGGGGTCAAAACAGGAATCAGACAGAATAACAGATAGCTTTAAGCTCAGGAACCACAGGAAACAGATCCTATCAAGGTCTAGAAGCCCTGCTGAGCTTTTTATAGCGTCAGTTTTGCGCCAAGATTTTCGCGCCAAAGCTCATCTGCGTCAGACGCTTGTGCGTCCGCGTCAATAAATACAAACAGCAGAAACAGACTGGCGGGCGTCCCTACCGATGGTGTGGTGGGCGTCCCCGCAGCACCACTGGACCACCAGGGTGAGTAGATTTTATCACACTACCATTGACTTCTACATAATTTGCCAGTTTTTAGATGCCAAATTACCAGATTAAAATTTAAGATGCTTAAACTTGGCTCCCTACAAACAAACATCTAACTAAGGAAATCCAGATATGGCCTTCCGAGTGTTGTTGCACTAGAAACCTATTCATATAATCACTCCACGTGTTTAGAATCTACATAATGATATTGTGATCTTGCATTCCCTTTGTGGTAATGTGTTCTGACAATAACAAAAGTACTTCCGAAATATGTTGGCGGTCTTGTAAAAACCCCTTAACTCACCTTAATAGTAGAAGTGTAAAAAGATATGGCAACTGTTGCAGTGGGTAAAGAATTAATGCAAAACCTCAATACCATTTTGCAAAAGCTTGAATGTATTAAAATGACACTGATCCCTTAAACTATGTTTTTTTTTACAATAAAGCAAAAGACCAGCAGAAACCCAACGAGACAAAGAGGTTAAGGGAGCACTCCAAAGCTAATTAATGTATTATCTAATTATAATTTATGTGGCCAGATTTATTATAGACCCAAACAGAATGGTTTTTATCAACATGTATTTGCTGGTCCTACTGTATATTTTATCAGCACTTCTGATATTGCACATTCTCTGCAAGAGCATTTATTTTCAAAAACAGTGGTTTTTGGTCACAAGATTATAATTATAAAACTGCTAAAACACCATACAGATGCCAAAGTAAACTCCATATTGTGGTATGAACTGTTTACCTTTGGTAACGTTTTTCATTGTCTGGCACCCCCTTGTCTAGTTTTATTTCCTGAGAAGTGTCTCCGTTCCATGTCATTGGTTGTACGGGATCCCCAGCTGTGGTTTTTTATAGGGGAGAAATCTCCAAGACCAACATCCATTTTAAAGATCACCATTAATCTTAATACACATGTCTGGCATTCCTTCCTGAAAAACCCTGCTAAGTATAAAATTATTGCCGTTAGGATCTCTTAATTTCATCTATTACTGTTTCTTTTAATTATTTCCATAGTTTCTCAACACTATGATTATTTTGCACATTGTTTAATTTTCTGTTTTTTTTTTTACCAATATACACTTAGGGGCAAATGTATCAAGGGTCGAATATCGAGGGTTAGTTAACCCTCGATATTCGACTGGGGAATTAAAATCCTTCGACTTCGAATATCGAAATCGAAGGATTTTGCGCAAATAGTTTGATCGAACGATCGAAGGAATAATCGTTCGAACAACTCGAACGATTCGAAGGATTTTAATCCATTGATCGAAGGATTATCCTTCGACCAAAAAAAGGTAGCCAAGCCTATGGGGACCTTCCCCATAGGCTAACATTGACTTCGGTAGCTTTTAGGTGGCGAACTAGGGGGTCGAAGTTTTTACTTAAAGAGACAGTACTTCGACTATGGAATGGTCGAATAGTTGAACGATTTTTAGTTCAAATCGACCGATTCAAAGTCGTAGTCGAAGGTCGAAGTAGCCCATTCGATGGTCGAAGTAGCCATAAAAACACTTATAAATTTGAAGTATTTTTTCTTCTATTCCTTCACTCGAACTTAATGAATGGGCCCCCTAAAGTAAAGAAAAAAATAGTTTAAGGTTTATATGTCAGCTTCCTCTACCCCACCACACATGCAGTGGGCAGGTATATAAAGATATGACCTCCTCCATCAGGTATAGCATCAAGAGCGTACAGAAACCAGAACAAAGTTTACTCTATCCTTAATATGCAAAGAGGCAACCAATTTGCACGTTGCTATAGTAAATGGGCACAGGATATATCACAGCAGGATTTTGATGATTGGGATGTTATTACTCACTCTTACTTACCTTCTGTAATAGGTGGTAATGCTATTTTTATACAATATTCTACGATACATAGAACATACCATACACCAACAGGATTACACTCTATTGGGGGAATGTAATATGTTTTAAAAAAAAAAAGGTTACAAAGACCATTGCAAATATTAGCGACCTTTTTGACCAATTACACTGCAAAGCTTGCAACCAAATGGCTTTTGCAAACATTGATAGTGTATGCAATAAAATTTCGCAATCACAAAGCATATTTTGCATAGTGAAGTTATATTCATCAGCTAATGATTTTACATTGAGAGCAAACTGGGGAACAGTTTTTCAGGACTAGAAAACATACTGACATTTCTCAACCTGTCTCATGTACAAATATTTTCTTGTGATCTGAAGTCACTTTTTTTGTTTAAATAGCTTCACATCACTCACTGTATACTGTTGGATTCATTTCAAACATGCGTTGGAAATCATTTTCCACTTAACATATGGACTTCATTATAACAGTTGTTGTATTCAATCATTCAAAAAAATTATTTTATCTGTCCCAGCGCTTTATCTCTAAGCAATGATATCGGTTAACGGAGTTTGGCTGAATTTATTTGATTAAAGTGAGATCAACTGTTTTCTATGGAAAATCTATCTATACAAGTACGCTGAAGGGGATTATTGGTCTCGGTGTGAAACAAAATATTTTCCACTGGGTTTTAAATGGTATTTCAGTAATTTACACACACACACAAATCTAAATATAAGCCAGTATTCCGCCACATGGGCAGATTACTTTGTTCTTCAGAATTTTACAGACACACTGTAAACTAAGTCATACTTCTCTTTTAAGGTAAATTGGGAATACTTTCCTCCTAAAATAGCAGTACAGGTATGGGATCTGTTATCTGGAAACACATTATACAAAAAAGCTCTGAATTACGGGAAGAGGATCACAGATAGACTCCATTTTAATCAAATAATTAATTTTTTTTCAAGTTATTTCCTTGATCTCAGTAGTAATAAAACAGTACCTTGTATTTGATCCAAATTAATATATAATACATTTTTTACTGGATGCATAAAATCTTTTTGGGATTAATTAATATTTAATTTTTTTAGTAGACTAGAAGGTAATGGAGATCTAAATTACAGAAAGACACCTTACCTGACCCAATTTTTCAATTTGCTTGAATTTTTCTTTTTTTATCGTTTTTCAATTATTTGTCTTCTTCTTCTAACTCTTTCCATCTTTCAAATGGAAGTCACTAACCCCATCTAAAAAAACAAATGCTTTGTTAGGTTACAGATGTATTGTTATAGCTACTTTTTATTACTCATCTCCTATTCATGTTCCATTTTTCTTAATTGATGCATGTTGATAGCATAATTTGGACCCTAGCGACCAGATTGCTGAAATTGCTGAGAGCTGCTGAATAAAAAGCTAAATGACTCAAAAACCACAAATAATGAAAAAAACAATTGCAAATTCTCTCAGAATATACATCATACTTCAAGTTATTCTGCAACATACTAAAAGTTAATTTAAAGGCGAGCAACCCCTTTAAATGTTATTTTATAAACAGCTGGGTGGGTCCTGCACATGTTCCTTTATGAAAGATATAGAACCTGAAAAATATGTAACTTCATTTTTAACACACATATTTGGCTATGTTGTGCTCAGTTTTGGACATTAATCAGAAAGCTTATTTTTTTTAGTTACACTTGATATGTTTATAGTACTGTAGCTCTAGAATTTACTATGAAAACAATCATTAGATATTCTCATGTCAACTGATTTGACAAATTCTGCATGCTGGTAGGGATAATGTTTTCTGTTCTTCTCTGAAAGGAAGACATATTTTGTTTCCCTCATACAAGTTAATATTTAACGTGATTTACATCTTAACAATGAGCATATTCTTCTGCTGGTATGTCAAGTAGAAAATGTAACTGAAAAGTATAGATGTCTTAGTATTCCTAATTCTAAAGCAAACAGGTAATGGTGTATTGAAGAGAAAGGAAGAAAAACTCACACACACTTTTTTTGTTATCATTATATTACCCATATATACTGTAAATATATCTTTCCTAAGTATTAAATTAATTATTAATGAGGTTGAGAAGCATATTGGATCTAAAAGTAGGGAAGGCGTCAGAGGAAATGTGACTGTATCATTATACTACCGCACATTTCAGAAGACTATGGAAAAAGGAGCACTAAAAACCAAATGTGGTTTGGGTCATTTCAATACAGTCAAGCATTTTACCGTATGTTTATTTAATGTTTATTTAATATGCTTTATCCGTTTGAGAGAGTGCCAATATATACATTTTGCTGTAAGGGAGTCCAGGGCATGAGTAATTATATGCATGAGTTAAAAACTGGTAGCAGCTCAGTTAAGATTTCTCACTCAGTTGTTGTCTAATATGCTCTTACATTTTAGAAGAGTATACTGGGACTGACTTTAAAAATAGAAATATGTGGGATATTGTACTGTAGAACTGTCATCTTTAAAACAAACAGTTTTTCTTATATTTGCCATCTCAGGGTATTTCAAAATCGGAGGGAGTGGAGAATTTTGTACCTGTATGGTCCAGCAAAAGGCTTATAAAAGAGTTATTGAACATAGACATGTCTTGTTCCTAAAATAGACTAGAGGAACCCCTGACACTAGTAAGGCAAACTCAGCTCTCACATCACTCTACCATAGTTAGAAACAATATCCTTGATATTCCATTCCATACTTCTTAAGTAAAAAAATAACATGATGGCACTTGACCTTTATTATATTGTTATGTATATCTATTTATCTCAGAGAAACTCTATGGGGCAGATTGACTAACGGCGAATTTTCGCAAGCATCAGCTTCGCACCCATCGCAACACTTCACCAGGTACAAATATGTTACGAATATGCTAATTCACTAAGATGTGAAGTTGTCCTGGTCGTCGATTACTGGCGACTCGCTGGCATTACTTCAGCTGTGCAAGCATCTCATAGCGAAGATGCGCTAGCATTCATTTGTGCCTAGTGAAACTTTGCTAGTGATCTTGCACTTAGGTCAATTTGCATAGGGCTGGAAACTTAAAGTTGTATGGACATCTTTATTATAAACGTTGCTGCAAATGGTTTGAGTTACCGGTTTATATTAAACATGTCCAGGGAACCTTAATAAAGACAAGAGAGTTAATATAATGCCCTACACATGAGCCCACTGTAACTTTGCTGAATTCCACACACAGGTTTATCACTCACACTTTTATTACTTTTGGGGTTTCTGCTGTTTGCCTTGTAGACTTTATGGGTCATTTATTTTAGCACGGGGACGAAGTGCAAGAGCACTAATGGGTGCAACTGGTGCTCATGCAGAAAGTACATGTATATTCATGCCCAACTCAATTATCTTTGAAGTCCCCAGAGTGAGTAGCTTAAAGCAAAAAAAAAAAAAAAAAAATATATATATATATATATATAATTATTCATAGAAACTGTGAAATACTGTTCATGCTAATGATTTTGTAGATTTTATGTATCCTAGCGCTATCTCCTACTTTAAACACAGGCCAGAGTTAGCATTAAACTGTAAATAGGATGACATAGAGCTAAACGAATATACAGGCAATTTAATGCAGATTTCTGACATTGTAAAGACACTACAAGCTCTCATTAAATATTGCTAACTATAGATCAGCTTCTTATCTATACGACCCAGGAGCAATATGCTTCAAAATGCTATTCACTTTAGTTATATTTTGATGAAAGAGTAGTAATGATTTCAAATTTATTGATTAGTTCAGTTAGTAATATACAAAATCGATGACATTAAGTTGTTGTCCAGAAAGCTACAATTCATTTCAGCTTACATATACTGTTTTATGAAACCAGCAAAAATAACTTTCTACTTCTCCCTTTGAAGCAACATCACATAATTTCTCTGTTTATATTTAAGTTATTAGAGGATTCCCAGTTGGCTGCTAAAATTGCATTATTGTAAGCTGTATAGCTTTTTTGGTATCTGCATTCAGAACCATCATCACTGTGTCTATAGCAGGTCAGTATAGCCCTATTGCTTATCAGAGCTATCTAGCACAGCCCTCCATGTGCCATTCTGCACTGTTGTCTCGAAACACTTGTTTCCAAGAAAAACTTTCCATTTAAAGTAAGTTAATGAGTCTAAGAACAAAAACATCTGGCATTCAGTCACAGTCAATCTATTAAGCTATACACACAATCCACATGAATGTACTAAACATATCTTAATACCAAATACAAGGGTAATCCAGTTCATGAGATAAATATGGCTTCATGTTGAAAGGCATGCAATGAACACTTTAATGCATGAAGGGCCTCGGCCATTGTGGTATACAAACATTATATGGTTGGCTCCAGTTTCATTTATGCCCAGGCCACATTTTTTTTAAATAGAAAACAATGTTGGTTCTTTTACTTTGATTGCTTTTATTCTGTTTGTTTTGTTTTTTAATGGAAAGCATATTTAAACAATTACCATCATGTTATAGAGATCCCATGCCCTGGAATATTTACATTAAAAAAATATATTAAGATCATTCAGGGAGATAGAGCTTATCTTTCTTTAAAAGGATTAAGGGTGCTAAGAGAAAAAGTAAAGATTTTATTAGTTGGAGATGCTCTGACTGAATGAGTTGCTAAGTCCTACTGGTATAATACAAGCCGTGGGAATTCAAGGGGCAGGGGAGGCATGATATCATTAGATTTGTGGATAATAGGAGGTACTGTACATGTCCACATCAGTATGTTAGCTGCAGTCACTTTCTAGTTCTTTGCTGGATTATATGGATGCCCATTGGACTCCCACATACATACATTACATACATACATTACATGGTCATTCACTGTCAGATTCAAATGGGGGAGCAAAGAGCATTGTATAGAAAAATATGGCTGTTTGCAGCATGTTTGGGGTATTAAACTTTTGTCAAGTCATAATTTACAAGTATACAAGTACTCAAGATTCCAAGCAAGCATGCCTCTTAAGAACCATAGTAGATGGATATGTCAAATCCAGAATTAATTATAATGATGAATTCTTGTAGGTATTAGAGAAAGGGGCAACCCCCAAAAACATTGTGCACCCACCTTGTGCCTATATGTCAATAAAGTAGACCTTGTGAAACCTGCTTTGTGATGTTCAAATTGTTCTCATTTCATTAAACACTGTAGATGCAGTGAATCCAAACACTGGACCATAATGGAGCAACCAACCTATCCTACAGTAAGTGTGGTTCAGCTGCAAGCATTTTAGATCAACAGAAAAATGCTAAAACCAAGGGGTACAACACAGAGCTGTAGCAGGATAAATTATAATGAAGTATAAATACATAGAAAGTAGATATGGTTGGGACTAAATCAGGAAAATGCATGGCATATACAGTATGTGAAACAATTTAAAGATTGTTAAAGACTAGGGGGTATATTTATCAAAGAGTGAAGTTAGAGATCGCCACAGTCTGCTAGAGTGAAATACCACCTCTCTCCATTCATTTCTATTGGATTTTTAAAGATGTATTTATCAAATGGTGAACTTTCACCTTATGATAAATGCACCATTAAAAATCCCTTAGAAATTAATGGAGAAAGGCGGTATTTCACTTTAGCGGACTGTGGTGATCTCTAACTTCACTCTTTGATAAATATACCCCTAGGTATTTATTGGGCAGACATGATGGACCAAATGGTCCTTTTCTGCTGTCAAAATGTATGTTTCAATGAGGGATGTGTAATAAACTTTGCTAAGTGAACAAATTTGCACACAAATAAGAAAAATCTGCATGTCGCAATGTAAGGTCTTCATTAGGCCATTATTGCATTGTGAATCTTAAATGCGCATTGCAAACTTTTAAGTGCTTGAAGGTGGAGTAAACTTTTGGAGGAAACATAACAACTTTTTTACATATACTGCACACTCGCAATCTATAAAATGCACAATCGCTATCCTATTGTTATATGAGGGCAAAGGATTTGCAAAATGTAAGCAAAGGCAAAATCTTTGCATTGCGAACACATTTTGAACAATTCTTCCATTAGCAACCAATATTACATCCCCCCATATGTGTTTAAGGCCAAGATCATCAACCAAAATGAATATTAAATGAAGCTGACTACGGGCCATCAGTTTACCAAGAAATGCACCCATGAAACACCTAAACCATTTTTCATCAACCTGCTAAGTACAATTTGACCATCCATGTGTATTGCCAAGATTCACATATCAGGATGATCATGTCATCTGATGGGCAGTGAGTAATTAATATAGTAATATAGTATATATTAATGGTATATATCTTACAGTATGTATTAATGGTGAAGATTATTCCAAAAAGGTGGTCTAAAAGGAGATAACTTTGTTGTGCTGCCATGGACAGCTATTGGGTTGCTGACTATGTCAAAGACAGCAGAGAAGTCCAAAAGTATTTTCTTAGAGGAATGAACATGCTAAATATTAGAAAACTATGTGTTTATCATTGCGTTAAAGTACAGGTATGGGGCCTGTTAGCCAGAATGCTCAGGACCTGGGGTTTTCCAGATAATGGATCGTTTCATAATTTGGATCTTCATACCTTAAATCGACTAAAAAAATCTTGTAAACATTAAATAAGCCTGATAGTCTTGTTTTTCTTCCAATAAGGATTCATTATAGCTCAGTTTGGATACAAGGTACTGTTTAATTATTACAGAGAAAAAGGAAATGGCATTTAAAATCTTGGCTTTTTTGGATAGAATGGAGTCTAATGGATATAGCCCTACCTTAATTCTACTTGACATGCTCTAGAATTGAGGGCATTCAAAATCATAGACCAGTTTTCATAGCCATCATATACTAATGAATTGTTGCACCCTTGTCTTTTGTAATATTTATTATTTTCAGATTTTATTTAATTTCATACAACTGAATACTGCTTCACTGAAAAGCTTTGTTCAGAAAACACCCCAGTACTGGGAAATAAAAGACATACCACTGTTATCTGGTATGCAGATATCATTTTTCATGAAATTGAGAAGGCTATACAGTGATTTCAAAATATCATTCATCACAGCTATTGGACCAGCTAACTTAATTTATATATGTAATGTAAATTAAAATCAGAAAAAAACTGAACAATTATTAGCTTGTAAATGTTAGATGATGGCTAGTCACACAGTGGCACACCAGATGTTGCTGTCATAGATATCCCAAACACAGCCACTGGCCAAAAACACATGTAACAGTCTAAAACAATACTTCTCAGAATTGGTTTCAAAGTTACCATAACGAATGTAGGCTATAAATTATTTTTAGTACTTCTGGAGACCTTATTATAACTGATAGAAGTTGGTATACCAAGGCAATTTCCAGGAAAAGGAAAATTCTAAATATAAACTATAAAATAAATATGTTTTAGGCTAAATAACAAATAAGCTTTTCAAATCAGGTGTGATATAGACACAACAACTAGCCATTTTACATTGATACTTAAAGAGATTGTATCTGGATCGGCAGGAGGAGAAAGACTAATTGTTTTTGTTTGTAACAGTGCTTAATATGCAATGTTGTTCTATATACACATGAAGCATACTTTATCTAGACATCAAGATCTCAAACTAATCACCAAGTCGTTAGCCTTACATGACTCTACCAAAATCACCCAATGCTATCCAAAATTTAGCCACTGGATTATAAAATATGTATCATATCATGATAACATTAACTTATTTTGCAAAAATAAAAACTTCTGTTATTTTCAGAAAATCATATAAAAAAGCACAGACAATGATAATTGCAGTTGAGACAATTATTTCAATATATTGTTATTGGATGAGAATGAACCATAGTCCACTTACTGTACATGAATAGAAGTTCATTATGGGCAGGGGTGGGTAGACATTAAATGTAATTGCTTTATGGATAAAAAAGGATTTGAGAACAACTTGTTGTGTCTGGTGTTAATCTTGTTGTGTGACAGGACACTAAAACAAAACATCAAAACTATTATATGTATTATTTATTTTCATTCATTTGCTCTTACAAATATCAAGTACAGCATATTGCAATAAGCAATATCTTCCTTTGAGGCCAGATGCAGGATGGGATGATTGTTTGTACACACATGTGGTTTTTATTGGTGATGTGACTCATATTTAGGCCTTTCCAGTCATGTTGTGTTCCAAGTTAGCAAATTCTTTACAGACACTAATAAAAATAAATCTGTATGCCTTATGCCCATCACAAAAACCCTTTTGTTTCAAAACTCTTTTTACAACTCAATTCCAGCACTCAATTTGCCTTCAACATTCATAAAGAAGAAATCGCCAACACATAACATCTTTTGACTGCACCGCTGCCAGTGATGTTTAATCAAAATTGTGCCCGTTTGCTTAACTATAACATAGTTTTCCACTGTATTCCAACTGTTTAAAAATAATGGAAACTAAAATAAGTAAAAAAATGAGGTATTGTTTAAAAACCTTACAATATTAACAACTTCATTTAAGCCATAATTGTATACATAAAACATAATCAACATAATTCTCTATAGCTCCATCAAGTTAGTTGTCCATTTAATCATACAGAGGTCTTATAATAATGTAAATTTCTAGAAACAGAGTACTGTCCTCAGAAGAGCTTACAGTCTAAATGGTTTGCAATAATATATGCTTGGGATTATTAAAAAGAACTAGTGATCATTCATTATGGTATGTTAACTTCTGATCATTCAGAGAACATCAAATAAGTTATAATATGGAAGGGTGCCCAAATGATTAATCTGAAAATGCTGTGATGAATAATTTAAATAGCCATAGTTAAATCATTACAGACAGATGGGCCAGCCACTCGCTTAACATATAGCAGTTATATGTAGTATATATTATTGTTGTTACTGCTACTACTAAAGTCTTATGATGACACTTAGTGGGTTATTTATTAAACTCCAAATTTTTCTAGTCAGACTTTTAAAGGGGAAAATACTAAAAAAAAACCTTGATTTTTTAGGGATTTATTAAAGTTTGATGGTGTTAAAAGTCCAAATAAAAAAAATACTTCAACTCAGGCCTGCTGAGATCTTGTAGAAGTCAATGGCAGATGTCCCATTGATATTCTGATCTACGTTGGGTTTTGATCAATAATACAAAGATTTTGTGGTTTTCAGGCGTCAAAACTGAAAAAATCAGATTTTTCAGTGATAAATCGGAGAAATTCATTCGATTTGGATTTTTTCACAATTTTATAGTTTTTTTTTCCCGCACAAGAAATTTTCGGAAAAATGTATTGATAATTTGGGGGGGAAAGTCTGTGCGGATTTGGTCGGAGTAGTTTTCAGAAAATTTTGAGAAAGTTTTGGACTTTGATAACCCCCTTAATGTAAAACTGTCAGATATCAGTATAAGGATAATGCCACAAAAGGCTGTTTCTACTTTCCACGGTGTTGGCCAGATGGAGCAGACTGTGTATTTCCATGTATCCATCTGCCACAGTACTTATACCACTGAAGGGTTTGGTGCAGAACATCTGTTTCTTTGCTTACAATTATACACAGATGGAGAAACAACCTTGTTTGGCAATAGCCAAAGAAGTTTCGTGTTTATTTTGCCTTCAGTAAATATGGGTAAACAATCTGCAACATGCAAAATCTGTATTTTCAGCAGGGCAAGAATTTTGCAATGCAGTCTATTGCATCAGAAAAAACAGACAATATTATTATCCTCCTAAGCTCTACCACTACTTTGCTTCCAATAAGGGGGATCAAGTAAAATGTACTTTTTTATTATTACAAGGAAAAAATAAATAATTTTTATTTGATTAAAATGGAGTCTATGGGAGATGGCCTTTTCGTAATTCAGGAAAGTAACAAGTAATATTTTGGTAAGGGACACAGATGGAATTTGCTATCTTCTTAGAGGTGTTAAATACCAATAACCTCAATATTTAATTAATCTCCCAATATGAAAGATATTATTGGGAAGATTTATCATGGGTTGAATTGAAAATTCTAAATTAAATTTTTTTTATGGTCAAAACTGTCAAATTCGAATAATTTTTTAAAAAATTTGAATTTGATTTTCAAGATTTATCATACACTGCCCTTTAAGAACTCTAATTCGACTATTCGCCACCTAAAACCTGCCGAATTGCTGTTTAAGTCAATGGTAAATGTCCAGGAATTGGGAGTTGTTTGCAGCCTTCCTGACATTCGAGTTTTTTTCGATCAATCATATTCAACCGGGTTTTAAAAATTTGATTTTTATAATACATTTGGAATGGTCGAATTTTGAGTTCTTGGGAGTTTATGGGAGTTTTAAAAAACTCACATAAACTCGAAAATCGACCCTTGATAAATGATGTCCCATATGAAGTATGTAGCATTTTAGCACAGGTATGGTATCCATTATACGGAAACCCATTATCCAGAAATCTCTGAATTACGGAAAGGTCTTCTCGCATAGACTCCAATTTTATATAAATAATCCAAATTTTTAAAAATGATTTCCTTTTTCTCTGTAATAATAAAACAGCGCCTTTTACTTGATCCCAACTAAGATTTAATTAATCCTTATTGGAACCAAAACCAGCCTATTGGGTTTATTTCATGTTTACATTATTTTCTAGTAGACTTAGGGTATGAAGATCAAAATTATGGAAAGACCCATTATCCAGAAAACTGCAGGTCCTGAACATTCTTGATAACAGGTCCCATACCTGTACCATCATAAATGCTGAAAATGATAGTTAAGCAGAAAGAACTTTTCAGGAAATATCATAATTCAGATTCAATGCTATAGAAATAGTTAATAAGAGGAGACGGGATTTTACTCAAGAAAGCTTCTGGATTTTTAGATTAAATACAGTATTTCCCCATGGAATAAACGAGAATAATTCATTTTCAGCCTTCATATAATTATTTAAAAATCTAAACAATAGTCATATCAGTTAAGAAATGGTTAAATCAAATGGAAAACGATTACTCCCCAAATTGGCGAGCGTATAAAAATACCCAAAGGAAATACTGTAACTGTTTGGCGTTATCAAAAGATAATCAACTTCATTTTTAATTACGTATAATTTTCTTTATTGCGCTGGCACTTTAGTGATATTTGAAATGCACATACAATTCATTGACTAATTACAGGTATTAATTCACTGATGTTTGTGAATTGAATTCATGAAGGAATTTATTGTTTTAATTTACATTGAATAATGTGTGGATTTATTATACATGTGTGAGACATAAATTCATTTTATGGTTGAGGGTACTATACCTTTTATAAGTAACCAAACAGTAATTATCTTTAATAGTAGGATATTTGCTGAGTATGTTAATTATGTAAATTTAAAATAACCATAAAGACAAGGGTTCATTTGATCAGATATTTAATTCACAGAATTACTTTACCCTTAGTGGTTATAGAGTCAGGAGTGGTATAACAATTAGGCAAGTTATTATCCAATCCCCCTTTCCTTAATTAAGATAACGTTCTTGTAATTCAGAGCTTTCTAATCCCAACTAATATATAATTAATCCTTACTGGAGTATAGTCTTAAACATGATTTAAATATTTTTTATATTATTTTTTAGTAAACATAAGGTATCAGTGTCCATAATGGAAAGACTCTGGAAAATCTCAGGCCCGAGCATTCTGGATAACAGGTTTCATACCTGTGTAGGGGCCCATAGGGGTTAATCTGCCCCCATGGCTTTAAGGCCCTGCCCTTTTCACAGTTACCAGGCAAAATCCTGTGTAGCTCAGTGTTATTGGCCAAGAGGTGTAATGACAACTTCCTGCCAAACACACTATAGTGTGTGCAAGGAGTGGACTCTTGCTCTTTGGCTGCTGGATGCTGATCCAGCTGGGTGTGCCCAGGGGAGCCTGAGTACAGCAAGGTCCAGAAAGCCATATGCTAGAAGGACTGGGTCATCTAGTGCCTAAGTCGGGGACCAGTAAACCCCGTGAATGAGGTTTAGCTATAGTAGGGTAAACTTGTAATAGTCTCTCTATGAGAGAAAGGTAGATAGGGTAAATAGAAAGAGCAGTTGAAGCTCCAACAAGGATTTGCAGAATGGAGTAGCTTCCCAGAGGCTCTGTGTAAATGCCGTGTGCAGGGACCTCAGAGAGGGTGTTAGGTTAGCTGTCAGCTTCCTGAACAATGCACTGGATGGGAATGGCGTACTGAATTACTGCAATTTGTCATTGCTGATGTGACTGTGTGTCATGTGCTAACACCTCATCTTTGTACATGAGTAAACCTGGGGATATTGTCATTCAAACTAATAAACAGTTTCTTGTTTGCATCATAAGAACCTCCTGGCGCTCAATCATTTTGTATGTTTTATATGCACAGTAGCACTACACCTTAGAGGGAATGCTTCCACTTAGCGAAGGCCCTGATCCTGAAGTGTGAGTCCAAATGTAAGCATGCTCTGCTCACTAGCTGGAAAGTGACTGGAGTGTGGATAGCCCAGATTGGCATTACACCTGTATCAGACATTATGCATCCCTAAAAATATACTGTATAAAGGTTTTGCTTCCCCTCCTAAATAGTAATTATGAGGATTCCCAGTTATACGAATGAGATGTTTTTATGTGGGCACTACACAAACTTTGTGCCTTGATGCTAGCATCACACTGAAACCCAATGGAATTCTATGGAATGTTGCATGCCTTGTCCAACCATGGCATAGGTCTGGCTCTCTATTGCTTCCAAGTCAAGTGCTGTAGGCAATAATTTGTTGGCCCTAGAGAAAGCCATGACCCTTCACATTAATTATTGGTGGTACCTATTTGGTGTAGTACCTGCTAATGTTAACTGCCCATACAACAAGAGATATGAAGTAGAAGTCAGTAATTGGAAGCAACTTTGCTTATTATAGGAAAACTATACCCTTAAACAATGTAGGTCTCTATAAGATACATTGAATAAAACAGCTCATATGTAAAGCCATGCTTGAAGTAAATAAACCATTTTTATAATAATATACTTTTATAGTAGTATGTGTCATTGGGTAATCCTGAATAGAAAATTGGCATTTTAAGAAATAAGGGCCTTCCCCTGGGATCTTACTAATTCACAGTGCACACAAAAAAAGTTTTTCTTTTTCAATATTTTTATTCATGTGTCCATCAGAAAAATAAACCATTGTACATTGCACATAGAAACAGATATGTAAATTAGAATACAGAGATATCATAAATATTTCTTGGTTCCATTGTATAGCATTGATCAGTTTCTTTTTAGGCAAATGTTATTATAACAGAAAAGATGTTAACAATAAAATAAAAAGAGAAGCAATCAAAAGAAAAGAGAATAATAATAATAATATAAAGAAAACATTACTTTGGAATTATATTGTTAGCAATGAGTAGATAAGTAAATCAATATTGTTCACACCTAGAGGCATATTTATCAAGGGTCGAATTTCGAATCGAAAAAACTTCGAAATTAGAATTCAAAAAGACCAACCGAAATTAAGTCAAAGTTTTTTTTTAGTCGAATAGGTCCATTTTCAATTGAATAGGTCCGAATTTGGCCGAATTAGAATCGTAGAATCGAAGGAATAGCGCACTTGATCGAATTTGATTCGAAGTGTTTCTAAAAAAAACATTTTTTATAATCCCTTAGCATTTGGGGCATTTGGGTAATTTGCAGTTGCTTTTATCACTGCATTTTACTCATCATTTTTTATCTTCAAATTAATTGAAATCAAGCAGCTTTTTCATTGCTCATCTCTTCTGTCTAATAATTGATGCTATAGCTTTTTTTACCATCCCAGCTAACTTTATTGTACTGCAACCTGTCTGGGAGTGGAGAAACTGTTTATTTATAGCCAGTGAAAATGATTCTCCCTGCTTCAGCACACAAACAAAAATAGTAGCTGGTGTATTTAATGTAGCTGTTTTGACAAGACCTTAATGCACAGTAGCTTTTTTGCAAGGTAGGTAAATACTTCCTTCAACAAATGTTAACAAGAGCTGTATTACAACTGTTGCCTGAAAGTATCATCTATAGTCTATGATATATATATATTTCAAAAAAGGTATTTAAATTTGTAAGGAAACCCAAAGTTTTATTAATTCAGGAAATTAAAATCATGTATAGTTCCAACATATTCCAATCTATTAAATGAATTGGGTATAAAAAAATATATATAATTTGATTTAATATAAAAAAACACATTCAGCTGCTTTCTATTAATCGGTTCCTTCATTCTTTACTTAAATGAAATTGTATAATTGCATTAATATATATTTCAATGTGTCCATCAAGACTCCTATTCAGGAAATCCAATATATCAAATCATAATTGGCTTAAAAATATTTCAGAATTTTCCTGGACATAATTAATCTTTACCAGCTTTTCTTTGATTCATTGGCTGAATTAACCAGAAGTAAAACAAGTTTTTTGTTTATGTGCAAAAAAAAGCTTACATACAGTAGGTTCAATTTGTTACTAAAATGTATACACATGATATATCAATACCTAAAGGTAAAGTCTATATTTTAGCTTCCAGATGTAATTTCAGCATCGGTGCAATACAATATCAACAGAACATTCTATACAATAACTTGAACTGTTGCTTTTTTTATGTAATGTATGCCACACACCTAGCAACCCCACTGGGCCCATTAGTCTAATAATGAAAATAATCTCAAAAGCAAAGTCTTACTACTAGAAGCCATAGAGACACAGGCCACAATATAGTGGAAAGATTTGTGATGGGGTCTTTTAAGCCATTTTGGATCCAGCCTATATTTTTCAAAATGGTGGGGAAACCAGATACTGATTTGGAATAAAACAGGTTTTTATGAATTCAGGTAAAATATATTATGATCAAATTATATATAGTTCCAACATATTCCAATTCATAAAATACTTTGATTATAAAAATGTACTCATTTTGTGATTTAAAATTAAACACAGATGAAAGCTTTCTACTAGGGAAAAAAAATCATATACCACATACCCATTTGGAAGTGGGGGCAGATTGAGCTAGGGGACTAATAAAACATGAGGTATTTTAGATCCACAAATTTGATTGTGTAACACCAATGTACCTTATTGCTCCTTTTCATGGACCAAAACCTTAGACACCAAGTATATATGTGGAATATAATCATAAATCAGTGGCCGAAGAACTGCTGATCCAATGACTGACCTATGTCCTCTCTATTTCTCACTCTCTTTCTCTCTCAATCACTGTTTCGTTATTTTTAGTATGTTTAGATTTATATATATGGGCACTTGCAATATCACAGGGGTTGGTTTTGTTCAATTCTCACTTTCAAAGCATGTTAAGTCTGATTTTTAAAACTATAAATTACGTCAGATTTTTTTCACGTTTAATGATGTTCAATGTCTAGGGGTGTTCTATTCTGGTTTTGTATGTCTTGAGAAAGGCTCCCAGGGAAAACAAAATGTTGATTTAAAGTCATATTATTTTATTTATTTTTGAAGCCAGTTGCTCCTTGGCTTATTTTATGAACATTATAATACACATATTTATACATGCAGCACCCAATAACTGCCCTCACAAGTCTTATTTTAAAGGTATAAGTGGATTTAGGTTTTAACATCATTTTTTTTTTTAAACCTGAACCCTGTCAATATACTGGCTTGCTACTTACAGTGATACTGGATCCAGTCTTCACATATGAAAAATAGACTATCACAAGTAGTGTCAGACTAGGGAATTAAGAGTACACCACAAAACCTGCCATCAAGACCAACCAGGGCCCTTAATATAACCAAAAGGACCTGTTTTCCATAACAAATTGCTCACTATATGCCAATTCACTGAGGTCTATGGGAAACATTTTATACAGATATTACAGCAACCATTGTGACAGAGATATTTTTTGTTCTTTGTTTTTTATTTTGGTTTCAAAAATTATAAATTCTGTGTGCAGGCTAAACATCTTTATCCCCAGCTATTTACAGCCCAGTTTATACAGTCGTTTATGGGAATAAATTGTCAAAAACATTGCCTTATGTCTTTTCCATGATCCCATAAGAGAGCTCTTGTTAATATCTTTCCCATAAATAAAAAAACAGAAGCAGAACCTGTAAAAGGTAGAAAAGAGTTAATGTTCTGTGCTCCAGAAAGTGCATTCTCAGGTCAGAACCCACTGGGAAAAATACTGGTTGTCTGTAGGCCAGTCTGACAAGTTATATAAAATGCTTGATATCAAAATATTGACCATTTTTTAACATACCTCCCCAATTTTCAATTTATAAGGCTACAAAACCATCATCTAAACCTTAATCTTGCTCAGTGGGAAGAAGATTGAGTTTGTTTTTCATCTTATTATGATTAATTTCAACCTGAAGCAAGTATAATCATTATATTAGTGGTTTGCTAGAAGACTTTGAAATACACTAGAAAGTGTCAATTATAGTTCCATGCTGTACTGATATGGTATTTGCATGTTTATTTGTGTAATGCAAATATTAGTATCTGGATATTTCTCCCTGTTCACCCTAAAATTTAGGGGGAAATGTAATAAAATTTGCAAAGAGCAAAACTTTGCGAATAAAAATTTTCCTGTTGGAGCGAATGTTTTTTACTCCAACGAAACATATTGCATTCCCCCTATTTGTTTCTTATGTCTCTTGTTTCTTTACCATGTCTGTTTCCTAGCCTCCAACTGAATTACTCTTCCACTCTAAATTTATTTTTATGTTTTCTCACTCCGCTACTTCCTGTAATTCTAGTTATTTCCTTTACTCTGCTAACAAAAAAATAGTCTCCAATTTACCTAAATGGGCTTGAATTGTAGTCAAAACCTACATGGTACATGACATTATAATTGGCACTCAATACTATTTTTTATTCCTTCTGTGTATCTGTTTGAAGAGGGAGTAATTAGCTGTGTAATCCTCTGAAAAGTAATTTATTTCCATCTGATGTTATATGTAGATAATTATTCCATTTATTACATTAATTTGCCATGTGGATTAGAACTATATTACTGTATGTCTATTATATGCTTGCATGAATACTGCATTCATACACACCAAACTTTGTCTGTTAGGTAAAAAAAATGACATGTGGTTAGAGCTGCTCACGTCTTGAAAATCAACATAAGAAACACAGTAAGAATGTGGGGTTTTAAGACTAAACTCCAAATCGAGCAATAGCGGAAAAAGCTATTTTTAACTGTTAAAATTAAAAGCCACTGAAAGCTGAGCAAAGCAAGACCATTCCGAATGTATATAATATATGTTGACTTTGAAAGGTTTATGGAACTAGCAGAAAATCATTCTATCATTATTCTAAAATGAAGTGAATCAAAGCTACTTACAGTAGCCAGGCGAGGGTCAGTTTAACATTTTCTCCCATGCATTTAGTAGGGCAAATCTTTTCAATTTGTTGGGAAAAGGGTTACATATTACAGCAAACTAGAGAAGGTATTAATCTCAGCCCTTCAGTCCTAATAAAAGATTTAAGGAAGTCAAAATGTACAGATATAGACAATATGCTACTAAAGCTGTATGTGTATGAGTTTAACTATAAACAGGAAATCTTGGCCCAGCACTGGAGTACGCTATGCTTCCCAAGATCTAAGTTCCTTCTTGGTCTAATCTTTATTAAAGTTACAAAACATCTTAGGAGTGATACCAGGGACAATTTACGCCATGCACCTGACTTGCCCAATTATACCCACTTAATAGACTATTCTGGAAAATTCGGAAGAGTTAGTAAGTATGGCTTATATAGGAAGACCTAATATACCAAAGAACACTATACAAGGAATAATTTAGGCGTAATGACTGGACAGTAAATAATAAATAATGACCAGGCATGGCAAAATGCTGCAATGATCCTCTCTACTTATTACACATTACCCAGTAAGGGAATGGGAGTCACAGGAATGAATCCCTGACACTGCTTATAAGGTTTTTTTTTTTTTTTTGGTCTACAGGTTGAAAATGACATGAACCTTACCCTCATAGCAATTTCTATGGTTGGTAGAACCTACCTATGAAGATTTTCATTCATCCAGGTCATGGTATATCTAGTATAGGTAAATCTAAAACAACTGGACTATTAATAATAATACTACTCAGCAAGTCCAGTTGTTTTAGATTTACCTATACTAGATAGAACCTACCTAATTTATATGCTTCTTCTATGGAGATGAAGCATGTGACTGCTTCCTCTAATTGTGATGATATGCATTTGAAATATAATATAAAATTAAATGTATTTATAGAAAGACATTGTAATAAACCAAGGGCTAAAAACATTTTGTAAACATTTTCACCATGAAAAGACACTGAGACAAATTTCCCATTGACTAGGGTTACCACCTTTTTTCACCCCAATACCAGCCTTTGGGCTGGGGAGCGGGCCATGGTGTTATTCAGGGTGGGGTTATGACATAGGGCAGGAAAGAGTGAAGCGGTCCAGAAAGTGGGTGTAAAATGGGCAGTCTGAGTAGGGAGGTGGGCAGGTCTGTGGCTAGTAGTCTGGCAGTGGAAGGGGTGAGGGAGTAAAGGAATTTATAGTTTTAGCAGCAATTATATTGTTGGTATATTTGCAATACTGGTGTTGTCCCTAGCTGGTGGTTGACCCCATGTATTTTGTGGGGGGAAAAAGTTGCCTTGAAAAAACACCTATTGACCATTGTATTCAGACTGTAAAAAGACTCAGACGAACTTCAATGTGTTTTAACAAAATAAAATGCCCATTGACTTCAATGTATTTTGTGCAAAAAAAAAAACTTGCAGAGAAAACATGCCCATTGACTCCAATATATTGTTTGTGAATAGGGATGAGCGAGATTTTTTCAGTGAGTTTTGCCACAAAAATGATGCCCATGCATTGGGCATCAGAAAAAAAATTGACACCCATAGACTTCAATCCATTTTGGCAAAACAGGTCAGATTTGCCCATCATTATTTGTGAACAAAGTCGCCATTTTACATGAATTTGGCAGGCCTGAGTTGGAGTACTTTTTTATTCTGACTTTTATCACCATTGGGGTTTCATAAATCTCGAAAAATTTTAGGTTTTTTTCCTACAAAAAATGGTGTTTTATCCCTTTAAAGGTCAGACCAGAAAAAAATCTGACTTTAACAAATACCCTCTAAATTTTATATACCATGTGAAAAAATCATTTCAACATAAAAAAGGTGAAGTTATATATATATATATATGGTGCAGCTTCCAGCAACATAGGTAGCAGGCATAGTGATACACAAACACAAGAACAGGGACATAGTGGGTTCTTCAAGTAAAACATGCTTGCAGCTGTTTAGATTGACCACCTTGCTTTGTAATTTGGGTACTGTTGTCTGTCCTCCATTTATATGCACCTTTGAGGGGGGAGGAGCTGAGAAAGCAAAAATAGCAATAGTTAAAAAAAGGTTTTCCTGCTGAAGGAACATTGCTACTGTTCCAGGGAGATTGAATGTGCTATAAATCCATACAATGAAATGGCAAATTAATGATACATGGGTTTAATGCGAGGCTTGACAGATAGATCCCATCAGCCCATGTGTACCTATGTTACATTTGTAAACATTTAGGGGGTATTCATTAAAGCTCAAATTTTTCTAATTATATTAAAAATAAAAATTCAACCTAACTCCCAACCACAATCTGTCTTAATTTACTAAAAAATCAGAACGGAAATTGTGGGGTCTCTACAAAATCAATTCAAATTTCAAATTGTCGCTTGAAAAAGTCAAATTTCGAAAAACCAGTGTCAAACAGCCTGAAACCCTTGAACATCATGAAAGCAAAAAAGATCTTCAAATTGTAAAAGGGACATCTGCCATTGACTTTACATGACTTCGATAGGTTTTAGCTGGAGTATTTTTGGACTTGAATTTTTAGTAGCTGTGGGGCATAATATTTCTCAAAAAATTCATGTTTTGTCCCCTTAAATTTTGAGACTAAATAAATAGACCCCTTACTGAGATATTACTTGACAATTTCCAGATAATATAAGTTAAATTGTGCAAGACAGTTAAATACAGACTTAAATGGATAAATGATAGTCGGCGGATAGTGAATTACAATTTTCCATCTTGCTAGGGAGGTGGAAAATTGTTGATATTTAAGGGCTGAAATCAGATGAGATTAATTATGGCTTCCAGCTGCCAGGCAGACTGCAAACCTGGACGGTAATTATAACTCCCACACATTAAAAAAACAGACATTAGTCTGATATTTGCCATGTGTACACATGAGTATTGAGTAATTGAAACAAAACACTTTTATTGTTAAATATGTAATAACCCCGCACTCCACTACTGAAAATCATTGAATGTCTAATACAGTTGAGGGTTACAGCATCTTTGTGTATAAATACCATACAAAGACCTACTGTGATATGTCAGGGGAGCCAGGGACACATTAAAAAATTATTTCTTTAGCAGTTCCTTTTTCCCAGAGCTAGGGCTTACATAGTGTAAAAAATGTTAACAGTTCACCAGATTAGAATCTCTAATTCCATTTTTTGCGGAATAAAATCAATACCATCATAACATAACATGCCTTTTGTATGCAATTACATTTTTTATATATGTTTTAATACTGCTGTGTTACATTCTATTATAAAAAAGACCTACATTTCGTACAATTAATGCATTTAAAAGGCTCAATGGTTTAAATTGCTCTGACTCTCTTAAGATATTCTACTCTTGTAGCTAAGTAAACAATGTACTGTACTTAGGTTCCGAGCCACATTAGGCACCGTACCTAGCAGTGCCCCCAACATTCGGCTGTGCATGATGTCACTTCTGGCATACGTCACTATACCCCTCACCCCCCAGTTCCTCATGAGGAAAGTCTTCCGCAGTGTCTGGGGGGGATTATCTAATCTTCTCAAACAAATTTATTTATTATTATGACACCCCCTCCCGAAAAGCTGCCACCCTAGCACAAGCCCTTGGGTGCCTTTCAATAAATATGGCCTTGAGTGAAGTAAGCCGCATTCATCTCTAGGCCACAGTGCTGTAAAAAAACAAAGTTTGGGAACCAATTAAAGGGCTTATTAACTCACTGCAGTTGTGGTTGTGCTTAAATTACTGCAGTCGTTGCATGCAAAGGTACTTGCATCTAAAACTGCTTCTTGCACTTGGCATTTTGCTGTCAGGTGGCAATTTGACCCTATTCTTGGGTGGCAAAAGGCACTGCATAAAAACAAGCCAGAGTTGAACTCAAGCAGCCCTCCAAATCATTAATCCCTAAACAAGTGTTAAGGATTTGACAAGTTGTTTGATATGAAAAGTTATTTATTTTACCAAGCAGAAACTTTCATTACTAATGGGTAAAAAATATGGAGATCAATCAATCATTTATTTTGATATCAGTCCCGCTTTAGTCACAGCACTCACAAATTTAAGAAACCGGTGTTATTGATGATGATATTTAAAAAAAAATGATGTTAATACTGAAAAATAAAATAAGTTGCAAATCATTTATGTTTTCTGACGTAGATGCTAAAATACAAAATGTTGCATACTTTCTAAAAAGATTGCAAATTATTACACAGATATGATACGTAAATCTTAACTTATCCAGGTATTTAACCAAAACCTTAAGAAAATGTAGTCAGTGCAGTTGCTTGGAAATACTCAATTGCAACAACATCCTATATAAAAAATATTGGCTTTTCTAATAGCTAAATCTCAACTCTGGCACACTAGTTTAATTAAGTACCTAAGAAAATATAGTTGATCAGCTGATACTGACTTCATCCACTTCAAGTTCATGCTCTACTGCTACAATCAAGCTCTATCAGTAGCTAAACAACTGTACTTCTCTTCTATAATCTCCTCTCTGTCCTTTAAACCACAATGACTGTTTGCCACTACTATGCCCTTCTCCGCAGCCTCCACCCATGTGACTGCCCAAGATCTTGCTCATTTCAAACTCATTAGACTAAGCATATCTTGCAGTCCACTTTGCATTCCTTCGCCCGGCAACACTAGATGAAATTGGCAAACTTCTAGCCTTGACCCCATACTATCTCACCTCCTTTACCCAATCTCTGATACACTCTCTCCTTTACTTACCCACCTATTTAACCTTTCACTTTCTACTGGTACTTTTCCATCTTTATATAAACATGCAATAATCACTCCTATCCTCAAAAAACCTTCTCTTTATCACAGCTCTCCCACCAACTATCGTCCAGTTTACCTTCTTCCATTCATATCCACATTGCTGGAAAGGCTTGTTTACAAACACCTACAGTAATTCAGCATTTCACTCAAAACTCCCTTCTCTACTCCCTGCAATCTGGCTTCCACCCAACACACTCAACTGAAATCGCACTCACCGAAGTAACCAATGATCATCTCCTGGCAAAGTCTAACAGTCATTATTCCATACTCATCCTTCTAGATCTCTCAGCAGCCTTTGATACAGTTCACCACTCACTCCTACACATTCTATACTCAGCTGGATTTCATGACACTGCTCTTTCATGGTTTACATCGTATTTTTCTGATTGTTCCTTTGCTTTCTCTAAATTTACTTCTACAACATTGCCAATATATGTTGAAGTTTCTCAAGTCTCTGTCTTAAGGCCTCTACTGTCCTCACTCTATGCCACTTCGATAGGAAAACTTATTCAGTCATTTGGACTTCAATATCACCTTTATGCTGATAACACCCAACTCTACTTGTCTACTCATGACCTCTCTCCTTCTGTCCTTTACCAAGCTACAGCCTTTCTGCTGTCTCTTCCTGAAATGGAATCTTTCTAAAACAAAACTCATTTACAGTATTTCCTCCAAGATCTTCCCCTGTCCCTCAGATCTCATTCACAATTAATAACATCACCTTCCATACAACCACACAGGCACACAGCCTAGAAAACATCTTAAACGCTCATCCTTCTTTTTCCCCACACATCCAAACACTTGCCAAATCTTTTAACATTCAGTTACGCAACACTGCATGAATACAACCGTATCTCAGTTCAGATATAACCAAAACCCTTATCCGGTCTCTAATGATCTCCCACCCTAACTACTGCAACCTGTTTTAATAGCTGCTGCTAGACTCATTTATTTATCTCACTGGTCAACATGAAATGTTCCCCTATGCATATCTCTTCTGTGGCTCCCAATCTCTTCTTGAATCAAATTCAAACTACACTTACATTCAAGGCCCTTACCAATGAAGCCCTTCCCTATATTTCATCTCTGCTCTCAAAATACACTCCTTCATGCAACCTTTGCTCATAACAGTCATAAATTTATTATAAATCACAAATTGGTAGACACCAGTCATCACAAGAAAAAATTCCCATTGACTTTAATGCATTTGGAGTGAGAAAAAAAATTAAGAAAAAACGCCCACTGGTACAGATAGGCCCTCAAGATCACAAGGTCCTATTGTTTGCGGATGATATTGCATTGTTGTTAACTAACCCTGATATTGCATTGCAGGAATTGTTTGACTTGATTGGTCACTTTGGCAAGTTGACTTATTATAAACTCAATGTTGTTAAGACCCAAGCATTGCCCATACTTATGCCAGGGCTGGTCATTGACAAACTAAAGCGTCGATACGACCTGGATTGGTGTTCCAATACGATCCACTACTTGGGTGTGGAAATATCGGCTGACCCAACGCAGCTTTATCGGCATAATTTTGCTCCCATGCTGAAGGACACTCTGATGACCCTCAATTCATGGAAGACGACCTATGTCTCTTGGTTGGGACGGTTGAATGCAATTAAAATGCTTATAGTACCCAAGATTCTGTACAAATTTAGGGTTTTGCCCATTCCATTGTACAATGCATTTTTTCAACAATTACAGAGACTGTTAATGTCCTTTGTTTGGAACCATCGGAAGCCGAGGATCCCACGTTCAGTGATGTATACCAGCAAAAGGAAAGCTGGATTAGCCTGCCCGAATTTGCAGGCCTATTACAGGGCCACTATCTTAGACCAATTGGCCGACTGGCACTTACCTCCAGGGTCCAAAAAGTGGGTGGACATGGAACATTGGCTCTATAAATCTCTCTTTGGTCATACTGGCCTGTCCCACATTTGGACCTTTGGAAAGCACCATTACTCAAATTTGGCACACTCGCCTCTACCACTTAACGCCACATTGACAACTTGGTATACGGTTAAGGCCAACCGACACCTGTGCAATCAGCTTTCGATGCTGGCGCCCATATCCATTCTCAGCGAGGTGATCCCAGATCTGTACTTACAGCCGTGGCTAAACCATGGCATCACGAAGATTGGAGACCTCTATGACCACAATGGTTTAAAACTCTTTTCCAACTTGACCACGCAGTATGGACTACCGAACGGACAACTGTATACATTCCTTCGGCTGCAGCACTACTTAAGAGCTAACAAATGGCTGAGTGCACATCAACCAACCAGTTTCGAACTTAAGTGTTGGAATACCAAGAGGACCAAGAAAGGAACCTCTACCATTTATAACATACTGGTGCAATCCCTCACAGGCCAACCACTGTCGGCTAAAGTAGCATGGGAAAGGGACTTGAACATATCAATAGATACGGAGAGGTGGGAATATCTGTTCAGGCAGACATCCAAATTCTCTAGGGCGCTCAACCACCATGAACTAACCGCTAAAATAATGTACCGTTGGTACATGACCCCAGAAAAAATACATAAGGCCTTTCCCTGGGTACCGAATAACTGCTGGAGATGCCAAACGGGAGTGGGAACCCTGCTACACGTGTGGTGGGATTGTCCTATGGCTCAAACTTACTGGACTACAGTCAACCGACTTATTACAGAAACCACGGGAATATCCCATGTACTATCACCAGAAATGGCCTTATTGGGTCACTTCTCACAGAGAATGGACAAAAACGACAAAAGGGCAACCATTCAACTACTACTCGCCAGCAGAAGTTTATTAGCTAGACACTGGAAGAAGCCCACACTCCCTACAGCTAAAGAAATAAAACAAGAAGTGGAACGTATACAGCTATACGAAAGAACTGTCGGGTGGACTGTCTGATTAGGCGGGAAACAGCTTGCTCTCACGGCACAGTGAATTCTTGCTCACCTGTTCATGCAGATGCCTAGTAAGCCAGTACTCCATCCCCCCCCCCCTCCCTCTCTCCCCTACTCTCATCTTCTTTTTCCTTCTTCCTCTATACAGAAATGTTGTTATAAATACCAAAAATTGTTAAAAAAAAAAAAAAAAAAGAAAAAACGCCCACTGACTTTAATGTATTTAGATAAAAAGTCGCAGAGACCAAATAGTTGACACAAGAAAAAATGTTTATTGACAATGCATTTGCATATGTAAAAAAAATTGTCGTGCAAATGTAAAAAAAATGTCACCTATTGAATTAAATGCATTTCACAAATTTTTTACAAAACAAAAACTGTGGTACCTTGTTAGCCAGTAGCAAAAATAACAAATAAAAAAACAAACAAATACAAAAAGTATTGGGTAGGTATTCCAAGTAGGATTTTTGAATTGAAGTCCTTTTGGAATCAGGTTTTATTATTTGCACTTTGTTAAAAAGAAAATGTCACTGTCCAGTTGTGCCAGTTTCTTCAGCAGAGTTTTAAGTATATGGTATGGTACATTGTGGTATCTTCCATGTTAAGTACAAAACAAAAACTGTGGTACCTTGTTAGCCAGTAGCAAAAATAACAAATAAAAAAAACAAACAAATACAAAAAGTATTGTAGAAGTCATACCTATATTGGCTAACAATAAAAATAGATTGCAAGCTTTCGGAGCACCAAGGCCCCTTCGTCAGGCAAAATTCAAATGAATTCTGGAATGGTACAGCATATATAGTGGCTGTTGTAGGTATTCCGAGTAGGATTTTTGAATTGAAGTCCTGACACACAACTACTTCTCATTAGGGGATGCCATATACCTCCAACTGATGGGAAGTGATATGGGAGGCAAAATGGCATTTTAGTATGCCAATCTGCCAATCAGTATGCCAATCTGTTTCTAAAATCCTTATGTCTCAATGGCACCCTAACCCTTTAGTTTGTAGGGCCCTCTAATCCTATCATACTTTGTAAACCCTTGTTTGTTATTTGCTGTTTGTTCCCTGTTCGTTATAAATTAATGTAAATAACTGAATAACTTGTTGCCGCAATACGAATAAATGATGGATGAATGAATAAATAGTTTGAAATAACTGAATATGCACTGTTGTCTTTGTTCCAAAGTAAAGATTTCAAACCTACCTTAGTCCACGGCAACTTCTACTTTTATATAAATGCAAACATGCTAAAGTGGAATGTTCTGGCACAGCATTACCCATGTTCCCATAATTTACTGTTTATTTGATGGACTATAAATGGAAACAAATCTATACAACTAAAAATAAAGGAAGCACTTCTCTTAAAACATTCCTTTGTGTTTGCTCTGTACAAAGTTCTGTGTTTCACATTAACCACAGATAACTAAAACAGCAAATCCATAAAAAAAGACAAAGGTTGCATCACTTTGCAGTATAACAAAGAGAAGTATCTGAAAGTGCAAGGCCACAGTTTGAAACCACTTACATTTTTATGGGTTTGGCTCAGTAACAAAAAGTTTTGTCATGCCAAACATGAAACGTGTCTCCTTATCCATGAGTACATAATTATATCATCCATCTACAGCAGGGTTGTTCATCATCAATATAAAAAGGTTGTGTACTGAAAAGGACAAAATGTACTTTTCCTCTCTGTATTTCTGAGATGTCCAGGTATGTCATGCTGTGATTATGAGGAAGGCCTCTTGCTTTTTCAGATTGTCTTAAATATCATGCATATTACCTCTTATTTGAAACTGAGGTGACTGTCGCATTCAAAATTATAGTCTTGAAAGTTAAAATCACTGGGGGTGTCAAATACCCAGGGCCGGTTATTCTTTTTCTGAAAACTGCACCATCAAAAGCTATTTCTGTAGGAGCACCACATCTTCCCCCAGGCCAAAGAATGACCAAATAATGTACCAGATAATGCACCAATACCAGAGTGACAAGAGGATAGACGAAGCCGAAGAAGATGATGGTGATTATTTCCTACCAAAGTACCCCGGGCCAATGCAGTTTTTATCATACAGAGCCGCTAGCACAGGGTATCAGGCAAATTATTGGGTGGCAGAAACATTGTGACTTATATACCATTCTCTTTGGGGGGTTTTTCTGTGACTCTTAGTAGCCCTATAAAACTAGGGTGAATCTGACCCTTTTGGCTTCACCGAAAACTCTCAAAACGGCAAAAATTTTGCCAAATGCATTAAGTATAAGGACAACACATTATTTTTTGACATGTAACAAATTTTTTAACGTGCAACAATTTTTTTAACCCATTGGAGACTATGGGTGTCTGAAACCTAGCGAAAACTTTTGCTCATCACTAATTCTGATGCAAATTGCAGGGCTTTCGGAACTGTTGTGCAATCTGAAGGTAAATTAATTTGTAATCAGCCTTGTATCATGACTTTCATTTTATTTTTATTTATGATAATGTGAGACCGTCTCTAAACTCAGAGATGTGCTATAAGTCAGCAGAAAAGAAGAGTGAGAGCTACAAGGGATATCTTTGGTGGCACAGATCTTTACTCTTAAAGGGCTGTGGTAGCCTTGGGCTAAAATATAATGTACAACATTTCTGCCCTACTTCTTTTTTTAAACTTATATCTTTACGGTTATAATGTCTGAACATAAAAACAATCCTAAACAAAGGATGGATCTCAATAATCTGAAAACAGCTGCCATGTTATTCATCGCAAGTACCCTAGAGAGAGAGAGAGAGATTTACCCCTTATGCTTTGGCTGAATTACTAGATGAACTGTTTGAAGGATGTTTTTTAGAACATTTTTAACTTTTGCACCACTCATGCTATATGCACATATGTTAACCATTCAGATAAAGGAAGCAAGATAACAAAACACTGCCTTTAGAAATGAGAAGCCAACCCAGATGGTTTGTTTTACAATCTTATTTGTTTGCATTTTGTTTTTGTCATTGGTTTGTAGAATTTTCAAAAATCTGTTATACATGTGCAACAATAGTGATGTATCTGAACTATTTATTCAAAGTGTCGACAGACGTTTGTGTGCAGATGCTACTTGCACCTGTCTGTTAGTGGTCTATAAGGATCAGCTATCACTCAGAATTCACTTTTTTAAATGGCCATACAGTACATGAAAGTAGTTTTTGTTACTATTCAATCAAGCCCTAGTTTTTAATCTAACCTCAAAATATTATGACCAGGAGACACACACACATACAGTATGTATAATTTGCTTAAAACTGCAGAAATGGCCACAGAAAGATGTTAACCTGTCTGCAACACAACCAAGCCAATGTGTATTTTAAAACAGCTGATGAGTAAATGCTACCTGCTAATTAGTTGCAATGGGTTACTAAACAAGTACCAAACTTTAGAACAACTACTACATAACCCCACTCAATATGTATCAATCATTTCATACCAGAGCTGGCCAAGTAGCATTTATGCCTGAGACAATACAACAGGTATGGGATACTTTATCCAGAACCCCATTATCCAAAAAGCTCCAAATCACAGGAAGCGCATGTCCAATAGACTAATTTTAATAAAATAATTACATTTTCTAGAAAATGATTTCCTTTTCCTCCGTAGTAGTTTGAAAACTGGAAATTCAGCTCTTAAATTTACCAGGAGCTCCTTTTTTCTGCACCTCATAACGCTGATATCTAAGGCAAGTTTCTCAACACACCTCATTGGCGCAGCATGCCTGTACATTAGAGGACATTATAGACAGATAGAGGGAGATATTTTATCCATAGAAAAGTTTAAAGAACAAGAGGCCATGCATTTAGACTTGGAGATAGAGAGCTCTCTTTTGAAGCAGTCTGAGTGGTTCTTCACAATGTGGAATGTTCTGTCAGATGATGTTGTGATTGCAGATTCTGTTAATGCTGAATGCTTGGATGTTTTCTTGGACAAGCATAATTGTCATGGCTAGTTTATATATGTGAGTGTATAGATAGGTCTCTAAAGGTTTGTGTATATATGGGCACTGGGGGTTGTTTGGAGACTTTGGTGTTTTCAACCCAAATTAACCATGTTACTATGCAATATATGGTTTTCAACCCAAGACAAACTTAAAATACAAGTAATCACAATAACCAAATCCAGAATTACTCCTAACGTTCAACAGAAGTATTAAAAAATAATATGCATTATTATGCACTATATATGCTACTTTTAAAAGTGAGTATAAGTCTTTAAGCAAATGTCGAATAGAATATGATGGCTCTAAATAAAACTGAGAGTGTAATATTTTATCCAGTTAACCATTGCAACCAACTCACTGATGTTATGGGAAGAAAAGGAACAATATCAATTAAAACTGGAGCAAATGTTGGTGTAGTTTGCACCTGTTTGTTGGTTATAAGTTTAATAATACGCTCAAATTATCCTAATTTATCTAATTTATGTTGGCATTTCTTTCTTTTTATTTTCCACTAAATACATTTGAAACTGGAATAGTAATATATCAAACTTTGAAAGTCAACATTTCTTATGAAAATTAATCTGTATCTGTTTTACCTTCCCTGTGCAGCAAATGGGTTCCAAATAGGTAGGAAAAGATTCCCAAACTTTTGCCTCATTTAATTTTCAGCAATATTATTTACATTTCTCACTTCAGAGCTTATTTATCATGATAAAAAACAGTGATTAAATGCACCACTCATCAATAAGCATCACTGAGTAAAAACAGGCATATTTATCAAGCTTTGTCTAAATATTTGGCGGAAAAGTGGTCAGTGTAAAATTTCAGTTGCTTAAAATGCTCTGTAAAAAAAAAAACAATAATCCAACGAAGAAAAATTTTTTTTAGAACTGGCATACATTCCACTTAAATTTTTCCCATGTATTTAAATGGGTTACGACATTAAAAAAGGCATAAAATATGGAATTAGAGTAAAAGAAAATACACAGCTCGTCATTTCATTTACATTGCTTGTTACACCATATTTCTGGCCAAAACGATTTTATACAGAATGAAAATTATGCAAAAGAACAAAAAGGATATTGTTATTACAATATTTAACCCATGGTAAGCCTGGGGTAGAAAAAAATGGATATTGGACAACAATATCACTGTGGGTAAAAACAAGGTAATGCAAGCAAGAGTTGAGAATAAGTTTTGCACTTTTTCCCATATAATGTAAAATCAAAATCATTCACATATTTGCTTTTTTGTGCGCATTGCTCCCATTCCATCCCCCATTTTTGCATTAAGCCCGATTGTGTCATATATGGGGAAGCTAGCAAGTTCAATATATATTAAGTCATCAGGTGATACATTCAGGTAAAATCTAGGAAGGAAACTTAAAAATGCTAAATCCTGCCCTGATACATTTGTATGGCACTTAAAGTGGTAGTTCACTATTGTCCTATTGGTAGCAATTTTGTCTTAATTTTTCGTTTTATTTTTTATGTTATAATAATAATTATGATATTGATGATTGTTATTATTATTATACTCTATGTGCCAACAATTTTATTGCTAGTGGTACTTATTACATACCTCTATTCATTCTTTCTCCTATGCATATTCTAGTGTGTAATTCAAACTACTGTCTGGTTGCTATATTGGACTCCAGCAACCAGCTGCTGAAATTCCAAATTGGAGAACTTCTTAACAAAAAGCTAAATAATTCATAAACCACAAAAAAAATGAGAACCAATTGAAATTGTCTCAGAATATCACTTTCTGCGTCAAGGGAGGTTTGTGCTTTTAAAATTGGGTCTTGGTCTCTTTGTTATAAAATAACACAAAATTGGAAGGATCACACTGTTGAACCAATGTACTTTAAATATTTGTGCTTTGTGTTCAGCTAAAATTATGTCATTAGTATTCTGAAACACATTCTGGAAAGAATTTTGAAAAGTGTCAAAACCCAAGCAAGAATAAAAAGATAATTTGGCCTCAAATCTGAATATATTCTCATTAGCCTTTGTTTCACTTGACATTATAAGTAAGAAACACATACACAGAAAAACTGATTACTGAGTAAATACTATTTTTATGGTACATTATAAAAGTGCAAAACACAAGTGAAAACTGCTATGATTTTACACTTGGGGTGCAATTATTTTCACTTAGTATGGATGCAAAGATCATTAGTTAGGCACTGAATTCACGAGAGACAGGCAAAGTGAAACAGGGATTGGGTTGGATCAGGGGCAAAATGACAAATTAACTGGCAAATACATTGCTGGTATATTTGAAAATTTAGCCCCAGCCTTGGCTGATGGTAACCCTTGCATTGAGGGATTTTGTGCTCCTACTTGCTTCTGGGGCATTAGTAAATGAACTCTTTTGTATTTTGTACTCTGAAATTTAGGGCATCATTGTGTTGAAACAGGTGTTTTGAAGGATGTTGATTTTGTGCATATTCAATGCAACCAAAATTTATGATATACTTTAGCTCATAGATGTCCAGTTGGAGGTCTACAAACCAGATATGGTCTTCTTATGGCCCCCAGTGTTCTCAAGTGCTCCACTAAATCCTTTCAATTGCATAATCATTTTAAAACAATCTCAGCCTTAAACATATAAGAAATAGTTGGCTACTCATATGTAAAAGTTTTTTCAGAAGCTCTGCTGCAGAGACTGTATGCCATAGTGACAGAAGGCAGTATGCATTCACATTCAGCCACTCTTTCTGGCAAACAGCTGTTAAATGAATCAGAGAGTAAATGTCAGCATTCCCAATGCTGGGTTCAATTATTTCAGTGAAGACCATGGTTTTCAAAGTGTACACTGGAAAAAGACATTATAATATCCATAATCAAGATGCATTTTGGTTTGTGAGTAGTGGAATGATAAGATCTATCCCCTGAGTGGTTCCATAACAAACCATGGGCACTTCAACATGATCTAATCCTCATAAAGCATAAAAACAACAAGACATAACAATAAGACAAATAAAAGTTCAAGCCCCCACAAAAATGTAAAACAATCTAGTAAAGGCTAGGTCAGCCTGTAATAAATAGCATGTGGGTTAAACAAAAGCAGTATGTATAAATGGCACTTGAATAAAAATGTGTTTTTCCAGGGAATGATAGTGTTATTTCATATACTGGACATTCCATTAAAGGGTGCTGTACTTCAATGAGGACACATTCATTTACTCATATTACTGTATAACCCTAGCCATTATTATGAAATGATAAAACATCTCATAGTACTGAAATACTGGGTAAACAAAGCAGTATAGATGCCAACTTCACTATAAGCAATAACGCTGCAGCCATTAAGCTTTAAATCATTGACAGCAGTATAAACAATGCAAATATCTGAACTGTGGCTCTAGTTTAAAGCTCTATATCAAGTTTTCCCTGCATTATTAAAGCTATTACATCAACAGGTGTTCCCTTAGAGTGTTCTCTGATCTGCCATATATGGACAATTACAAAGTTTAAAAGGAATTACAGGTATGCGGTCTATCATACAGAATGCTCTGGACTTGGGGTTAGGTATCTTTCAATAATTTGAGTCTCCATACCTGTATATAAATATATAGGTATGTAACAGGTGGATGGGTTAGGGTTTGCCTCAACCTTCCTTGGGCTACTATATACTGGTTCGAGAACCTGGACAAGGGGTCCAACTCCCAGCAATTCCTGGTATGCACAATACAACTGGATAGGTGGGCCCCTGCTTATGGGATGGAGGAATGGATACCACTCTGGTATGAACACACATCCATCACTCTTTATCAAATAACTTTGGTTGCCAGTGGTTCTTTAAAAACAATGGAACTCTTTATTCAGCCTTTGGTATATTCCTAAAATGCCAATCACTTCAATTATCACAGTGTGTGCAGAGGGTTACACTCCAGGAGCAACTTGATGGCAGCAGGTCATTTACATTGATGCAATACTCACAGATTCTTTCTGTTTCTGATTAGTTAGCTTCCCACAAAGGGTGGATGGATATGCAGATTTATATTTTTAACTTTGTATAAATAAAATTATTTTTTAATTGAACTTCTCTGGTCCTGTGGATCTGTTTGAGTGCCTGTCGGCCCTGTCTTTTCCTTTGCTGTACCGCTTCCTAAAGCTGGGGGTCAGTGAGTCATTTACATTTCATTTCATTCTGGAGCACCTTGTTCTCTTCTAACTACTAAAATTAGCAAAACCTTTACCCTACTACAGGTATATTCAAATATTATATCAGTGGAGGTACTAATGACTCCATATAATGGCAGGTTTAATGGTCAAGGAGCAGTCAAAACTATTCTCATCAAATGTGTTTATTAATCTATGACTTGGATTTCATAAGCAAATATCAGATAATAGAAATGTATGTGCTTTATGTTTCCTCTAATAAGTATATATAACATAGGATTAGAATTATTTCTCACTCCATGTGATACAAAACTCCCAGTATGTCCCTGTAGGAGACCAAAAGGACTGTAAGCTATGCCCTGGAGAAGGCATTTGTTGCCATAGACCCAGGGGTAGAGTTGTTCCAACCTATATTTTATTTAAGGAATGAGAGCATGTGTCTTATTTTTTGGACGTAATCTGGTGCTGGGAAGCTTGGAACCCCAAGGGGCAAATTCACTAACTTCGAGTGAAGGATTCGAATTAAAAAAACCTCGAATTTCGAAGTGTTTTTTGGGCTACTTCGACCATCGAATGGGCTACTTCGACCTTCGACTACGACTTCGACTTCGAATCGAAGGATTCGAACTAAAAATCATTCGACCATTCGATAATCGAAGTACTGTCTCTTTAAAAAAAACTTTGACCCCTAGTTCGCCATCTAAAACCTACAGAACTCAATGTTAGCCTATGGGGAAGGTCCCCATAGGCTTTCCTACGTTTTTTTGATCGAAGGATATTCCTTCGATCGTTGGATCAAAATCCTTCGAATCGTTCGATTCGAAGGATTTTATCGTTCGATCGAAGGAATAATCCTTCGATCGTACTATTTGCGCTAAAATCCTTCGACTTCGATGTTCGAAGTCGAAGGATTTTAATTCCCAGTCGAATATATATATATTTAATATATATTAAAGCTTGAGTGCTAAAAACTCGAAAAATTAGAAAAAATGTATTCAACCCTGAGGGTGTTAAAAGGCCGAATAAAAAAGTACTCCAACTCAGACCTGTCGAGTTCATGTAGAAGTCAATGGAAGAAGTCCCGAAGATATCCTGATCTGCACTGAGATTCATAGGCGTCAAATTCATAAAATTTGTACAATTCAAATTTTTTCACAGTTTTATTGAGTTTTTTCGAGCACAGGAAATCTGAAAAAAATTATCAATAAATAAGATGAAAAAATCTTCTGATTTGGTTGGACTATTTTACCAAAAATTATCAAAAATTTTTGGTTTATGATAAATAATCCCCGATATGTATTGAGAGTTAGAGTGTAACATCCTCTGATACATTTGAACATATTACGAGGGCTCATCTGAAAGAGGGTCAGAAATGTAATAGTGTTTGATCAAAAAGCAACTGGTTTTAGGCCAATACAGCCAGGAAACAGTTACACTTATTAGTTGAAGTGGTGTAGGGATGAAGGAGTTGAGATTCTGCAAAATTATCATCTCCCTTCATATTTTATTATTCTTGCTTTTGATGGAATTTATAAACTAGCTTAATAAATGCATTCATAATAAATGCTACTTTGCGTACACAGTTTTTAAAAAGTGTGGCGAAAAGATCATTTGTTCTCACCGTCTACAGTTAACTGATTTTGTATATTTGTATCTTCCCTGTCCATCATAGCATTCTAGCCAGAGGGAGTCCAGCACTCTACTACATTACGTAGTCATTAAAGCAATTTTCCATTGTGGTATCAAACCATTTTTTCCACCTTCGATCAGTGATGAGAGTGGAAGCAAGCTCTGTATTGTAATGCTGGTTCAAAATAAAACGGCTGGTACATAAATCCAGGACATTTCCTAGTGAAAAGTATGTTGCTCACTCTAATACATGATAAGATATAAACTGTCTGTTAAACATAGGACTTGCCATTTGCTGCCCCAGGCAAATTGCTTGCTGCATATCTGATAGACTAATGCACTAAAATTGGTGCAATTTCTAACCTATAAGGTATATTACTAATATAGATTAATTTGGCATTTGCTTTTTAAATGTCAAATGCTTTCAAAGAAAATGCTCCCTGCTATATGATTAATAAAGGTTAAGACAGAAGCCCAACGTTGAACTTAATTAAGGCAGTGTCAAGGCATGCGGTTGTCAAGACCCCCCCCCATACTGAACCATCACCACTTATCTTTCCCTGTACTCCCCAAGAAATTACACCCAACAGTCAATAACAGGTGGCATAACAATAACCTTACCAACAACATTACCGGGAATTCTTGCCTACTCCACTGGAGCGAATGGGCCCACACCAGCTGCACTGTTCTAAGGTGGGCTAGTGAAGGCATGGGTAGACCTCACTCTGAACTCCTACCTCCCAAGACCATAACCCAAGGAGGTTACAAGGAGGTTAAACCCGACCATAAATGCCAAAGGAATACTAGCTCCTTCCCACTCTGGAAAGCATTCCTCTGCCAAAGCCACATGCTGTGACAGGTTTGAACCCCACCATGAGAAGCAAAAGTTTTCAAACCTCACCAAACCCCTTACACTCTCATCAAACCATTTTAGAGCAGGTGGTAGGGATGCTGCTCACTGCTTACACGTGGACTGCTGTGCTCGCACTGTGGTCTCCTAGCTCTCTCTTCTTATGAATACACTTCAAGAAAAAGTGCAGGTCCTTTGGCTGTATTCTGGAGAAAAAAGACCTGCAACCATCGGTTCTCACCATGGGGCAGTGTGCAAGGTTCAAAAAACCCAGCAACTTATGATGGATTTTTTGCACATCTGCACCCTGCCCACCAAACAAATATTATTCATATTACCTTCGAAGAATACTTATTTTGGAGATGCTAGTATATATATTTGATGTGGCTTGTTTAAACATAACTAATTTTAATAACCGGCATTAATATCACCACATTGAAACATGCAACAAGTTATTTGTATGTAAAAAATAAAAAAAAAAAATTAATTTCAGAAAAATGATTGCACATGATGAACACTTCAAGTGCCACCTGCTGTATATTCCATAACACTGCCGCCATAAGCTATAATTCCTGATTCCACTTTCATCTATCCCGCACAGAGTGTTTGCACGTGGCAGGATTAAATGGCCCTGCCATGCAAAGGGTTTAGAAGAAGAAATCCTAATGTGGTTGCTTCCAAAAATAACTATTTTAGGGATAAAGAGAAACTGGAACGTTTAGACTGTATCCCAACAAGCGTTTAAAATGCATTTCTAAAGTGAACTATTTGGCTTTCAAGTTGCTTGGCTGCTCTGTGTTTCTTAGGCACAAAGGGTTTTACAAATGAACTGCTGGAACGGCATGCCTGTGCCAGATGCAGAAGGGCACAACATGTACAGTACTTCTTCTCTGTAGGTAATGCAATAAAATTGACAGTAGGAAGGTCAAGTAACCCAAGCGGCTAATTACTGTCCCCTGTGTGAAAACAAACATCTTAAAGGTTGCAATATATTAATTATGCATCATATGTGTCTGCTTCAGGCATACAGTTCATGCTTCAGCAGTATCCCACAACTGCATATAGTGGGCCTGCAGCCTGTATTGCAGATCTGGAAATGGTACATTCTGAACACTGAATGATGGTTAGTCTGGCTACAGAATTAACATTGGAAGGACAATAAAACCACCTGTTTATATTCTATATTGTTAAAAAGTTCAGTTCCCTTTAAAGCCCAATTTTCTGAGTAAAGCACTGCATTTTTAGACTTTTGGCAGTGGGTCTGGGCCTCCCATACTTCATAATATGCTTATATATAGAAATATTTGTTTATCACTCACCCTACAGTTCCCATAGTATCAGGACAGCTAATGAGAAATGACCCACAATTCCATCTAAATCTTCCTGTTCACTGCTTTTAGCCCCCTGTGGAGCAGCTCTACAGTTCTGATACAATAGGTTCTGAACAAGAATAGTTCCAACAATTTCAATTCATTTCATCAAAATCTTTATGACCTTACAGGATTCTTTGTAAGAATATCATTGTCCTGTTTTACTAATGGGTTTAAATGAACAGTTTTATTTTTGTTCTGCATTGTTTATGGCTAAAAAAACTGCTGCAAGAAATGAGCCTGAGCAAAATAAAAGGGGTGTTTGGAACATTTGCCATGTCCTCAAAACAACAGCTGGTTCCATTCTGCAGTAAAGCTTTATAATGTAATAATCTAAGAATGGATTCTTTTTAAAGGTTGGCTGCATTTTGCACATAGGACATAGTGCCAAGTATTATTGTTTAGTATTTAGAACTTCCGGCTGATTGACTTCACATGAACATTATACCAGGACTGCTTAAATAGTAGCCATTAAATCACTTATTGGCTAGCTGGACATGAGCCTAGAGCACACATAAGGCAGAATTATAATCACACTAAAACTCACATTTCTTATTTAATACCTAGCCTGTTTGACCAATAAAAGTCCACAATTCCAGTCATCTAGGCACCTGCATTAACTCAATGGGCCAATTTATTGATGTCAGCAAATCTGACACAAGATTGCCCCAAAAAAAAGATTGGATGGGGGGGGTAGATTTGCTTGAATTGAAAACTAAATTAGCAACAGGAATGTACTGTGCAAAGATTTGGGTAGTGGTAGATGAAAGGCATCAGAACAGATCAGGGAAACTAGTTTCTCTCAGAACAAAAACATTTCAATTTCAGCCGCAAACTTGCGTGGAGAAAATATTTATCAAACTTTAGAGCACGCAGTGGAGAGGGTAATCAGATTATATTCAGCAAAAGCGCACGCCATGAACCGTGCAATCCTTATTAAATCCATTAGAAAGGGAGCAAACTCTTTGAAAAAAGCAGAATCAAGCAGAATGCAGTGCTATGGAGTAACAGGAGCCTCTCAGCACACACAATTATTTGACCAATTTCTTCTCATAATGTCACACTGTGGCTGTCAGAATGAGACAGAGGCATAATTCTGAGACAGGACAGTTCACATAATAGAGGCACAACCAATGACCAGGTCCTATAAATTGAGCCTGAGTAATTTCAAAGATTTCCCTGCACGTCAATCCTCTGCTTAAATATAAATAATATTTTTTTTCTTGGCAGTAGCTTTCTCACTGTTGATTTCAAGCAATATCTCAACACAAAAGTTATGATATTTAATAGAGCCTGACAGAAATATAGCTAGTATTATGTTATTCATTTTAACATTTCTCTCAAATTAGCTTGAGGGATAACTGACAAAAATGTTTTTTTCCTGTTTTAAAGAACTACAGGGTGTTTGAACGGATTACTTACTCCCAACCTTGCCAAGGTGGACATCATTATGATTTAGTTAATCCCATTGTTTGTTGATTAACTTTATGAGACTTCATCTTATATTGACCACATATCTGACCAGACTGAGCATTAAAGTGATTCTGTCATGATTTTTATGGTGTTGTTTTTTTCTAAATTACATTGTTTAAATTACAAATAATTCACTCTAAATTAACATAAAAGAAGGGGTGCACTCCCATTGTGTAAAATTGTATCAGCACCTTTATTCAAATAAAACTATATTGCACTTACAATGCAGTATAATCGCATATCAGAGTGCTGTATAGAGTAAGCTTACGATGCAGTATAATCGCATATCAGAGTGCTGTATAGAGTAAGCTCTGGGACATGCAATTTAAATAGTTGAAATGGGCAGACAAGGAAAGTCAAAATGAAAAAAAGATATTTCAATTGGATGGGTGTGATGTCTGCCAACTGAGCACAAGAGAAAGTGACATCATTACATCATTGTTGTTATTTGGTTACCTTCCCATTAAAGGTTACCTTCTTAGTAGTCCCAATGCTAGTAATGCAACTAAGGATACATGATTCAGCACGAGGAAATTCAAAAAAAAAAGTAAAGATAAACAAAGGTCCGGGACCAGAGGGTATTCATCCCAGGGTACTAAACAGGTTTAGATTTGTGATTGCCAAACCTCTTTACTGAATTTTTCAGGATTCATTGAGGTCTGGCTTGGTGCTGAGAGACTGGTTAATTGCTATTGTGGTGCCATTATTCAAAAAGGGATCCCATTTTCAGCCTCAAAACTATAGGCCTATTAGTAGGAAAGCCTTTCGAATGGGTATTAAGAGATAAGATACTTGATTTTATGGCAAATAATACTTTGAAGAGTAATAGGGTAAAACTGCGCTCAGTCCAAGTGTGACCCGGAGAAGTACGGAGAGAAGAGCTGCACCTACATTCGGTAAATGGATCCACTTATCCACGTGTCAAAAAAGTTCAAAAGGGGGATGAAGGTGCGCTGGAAATACAACGGAGGTTCCTGTAGGAACCTCCGTTGTATTTCCAGCGCACCTTCATCCCCCTTTTAAATAATACTTTGAGTCTGTGCCAGCATGATTTTATGTGTAATAGATCTTGTCATTAATTTATTTTTATGAGAAGGTGAGCATGGACCTCGACTCTGGGATGGCAGTGGATGTGATTGACTTTGCTAAAGCATTTGATAAAGTGCCACACAGAAGGTTGCTGTTTTAATTAAGGAAGTTGGAGTGAAACATGGTGCAGGTATAGGACCTGTTATACAGAATGCTCGGGACATGGGGTTTTCCAGATAATAGATCTTTCCATAGTTGATCTTCATACATTAAGAGGCACATTTACTAAGGGTCGAATATCGAGTGTTAATAAACCCTCGAATTCGACCCTCTAAGTAAAATCCTACGAATTGGAATATCGAATTCGAAGGATTTACCGCAAATCCTATGATCGATCGGTCGAAGGAAAAATCGTTAGATCGAACGATGAAATCCTTCGAATCGAACTATTCAAAGGATTTTAATCGGTCGATCGAAAAGATTTTCCTTTGATCAAAAAAACCTTCAAAAACTGATGGGGAAGGTCCCCATAGGCTAACATTGTACCTCGGTTGGTTTAAACTGCCGAAGTATGTAGTCTTTTTTTTTTAAAGAGACAGTACTTCGACTATCGAATGGTCGAATAGTCAAATGATTTTTAGTTTGAATCCAAGTCAAAGGTCGTAGTAACCTATTCGATGGTCGAAGTACCCAAAAAAATTATCCAAAATTCAAAGTTCGAGCTTAGTAAATGTGCCCCTAAGTGTACTAGAAAATTATGTAAACATTAAATAAGCCAAAAAGGCTGGTAATAAAGATATTTCTTTGATTTCAACAAATACAAGCTACTTTTTTATTATTAGAGAGAAAAAGGAAATTGTTTTTAAAAAAATTGTAATATTCAGATATAATGGAGTCTATGGGAGACAGACTGTATTTGTACTTGAATAGAACACTGGCTAAAAGATTACTTAGAGTGGAGGTAAATGGAACATTTTCTAATTTTGTAATTTACTGGAGTACCGCAGGGCTCTGTACTTGATCTTTTGTATTTCAACTTGTTTATTAATGACCTGGAGGTGGGCATTGGAAGTACTGTTTCTATTTATGCTGATGATGCTAAATTATGCAGAACTATAGGTTCCATGCAGGATGCTGCCGGATGATGTAGTGATGGCTGATTCTGTTAATGTTTTTAAGAGGGGCTGGGATATTTTCTTGGACAAGCATAATATCCAAGGCTATAGTGATACTAAAATCTACAATTAGTATAGATATTGGTACAGTATATCTAGTTTCTTTGAGTGTATGGAGGGGTCAGTGTGAATGTGTGTGTATGTATGGATGCTGGGTTTGGAGGGGTTAAACTTTGACTTTTGGTTTTGTTCAACCGGAGTACCTGGAGGTCTAGTGGGGCTGCGGGGATGCCAACCGCTTTCGCTTCTGCACTCCAAGTTTGGTCTGGTGGTTGCTGTTCAGAAACTACGCATGCTCTCATTGCTCTTGGGTTTTGACGGATGCACAGTGTCTGACATCATCACGCTTGGCATGAATTTCAAATATTTAAAGATACCACATTCCTAATCACATTGCCCAATGTAGGTCTATTTCCTAATAGTTCCTGGGTCCTCTAACTGTTCTGGTCTCTGTTTCTTAACCTTAGTCTGTCTCTGACATGTGATACTTTGCTGCCGTACCGACCTCTGCCCATTTACTGACCATTCTTCAGATCCTGATTTTGTACTGTGCTTCTGTTGATTATGACCTCGGCCTGTGACTCCGGCCTGTGACCCCGACTACTTCTCTGATTCTTGATTTTCTACTTCCCTACCCAATTTATATTGACCCTCCACTACACTCCTTGTTTTGGTTCATTTAAAACCCATAACTAGTTAGCTAAGACACCTCCCCACATCAAGAAGTAGAGAATGTCTGAGACTGAGACTGAGTATGAGTATTTTAGTATTCAAGGCATTGGGAGATTGCTTGATGTGATTTTGTTCAATTCAAAAAAAGCATATTTGTTTATAGCCATGACTACAGAAAAACAAGAGTAGACTGATTCATCTGCAGGCACAAAAGATACCTTCTAATTGTGGTTGTAGATGGTGCGACATTCCCATATTAGGCATACACATGAGAGCCAGCAGTATAAAGAGAGTACAAGTAAATACATTACCATAAACACTTGGCACTTCCTTAGTGCCAAGATTGTAGCAATATGGTTGTGTTTCAGGCCTGGCAAACCGTGGCAGCCTTAACTCCCCCCTCCCCGAGTAGTAGCAAAAATTTCAGGGGCCCAAATGTAACACCTGTGCATCTCATAGGGAAGCAGTTTAGCATAAAGCTTATACGTGTTAATGCCTTTTCATCCCAAATTTGAAATCCCACATTTTATATAACATGACTGCCTTTCTGGCAGCATATAAGGCAGTCTTCTTTGGATAATACACTATAAATGGTTTGCTTTTATATGTCAAGTCACACACCAGTTGTACTTCTATAAACAAAAGAATTTCCATATATTAAAGTGATTGTATATTTTGGCTTCGTGTAGCTTTAGCAGAAAATCTCAAGGGATGGTGCTTCCCTGAAAAATGCATTTATCTAAGTTGGGAACCTTCACTGCATATTTCACATTAGAAGCTTCCCGTTTCATCAACAATGACACAAAAATAACACACCTTTCCTCCATTAAATGCAAAATATTCTGTTCTCCTGGTGCTTTAACAGATGGTGTCGCTTTATGGAAAAAAACTTTATTGAAGTGGAGAGAAACTGTAGAGCTAGAGTGACCTCTAGTGGAAGATACCAATGTAGAATGCTTTATATACTATCTGAATTTAAACATTTTCCAAAATGCTAAAAAGGCATGGTTAAACTTAACTGTTTCTAATACAAAGTGATTGCCTTGTTCCAGTGGACAATAGATGCTTCTCGTTTCCTTGAAATCTCTGTTACAGATAGAGCCTGAGGTTGCTTACTAGTAGAGAAGATACTGGAACATGGATGATATGATAAAAGGAGCCATTGCTTGGAAGTCCTAATCAAATATTTTATACTGATTAATGAATAACAAATTAGCATATCCCCATGCTTAATCCTTTAAAGCAGATCTGGTACCTTAATAACTAATTGCAATTCTTTTTTTATCTTGTTAATGGAGCAAAATAAACTTTACTTACACTATAAAAATTATTTACATTTTGTTCCCTTCAGTCTTTGAATTTACAATTACAGTGAGTAGGCAGGTGCCATTTTGTGGACAGTGATATTAAGGGAAGTTTTTTTAATCAAAAAATCCCAAAATCTTTTGTATCGCCCCAAAATCTGCACTAGGGAGGATCTGATGTTCATGCCCCTGCAGGCATAGAGGAGGGCAGGCAATAAGTGATTGACAGCTCACATTTGTTAATCCATTTATAGCAGGTATGGATGCTTTAATGAAAAAAATAATTTGGGTTTCATGTTTTTATGTCTGGTTGACAGGTTCCCATTAAGTGAGGGTGAAAACGTCTGGGTTTAAGGCAATGCTATGTGTGTAAATCAAGCTTTCTCAGAAGCCCAAAATAAATTCAGATGCTAACCTTTACCATTACAATGCTGGGCTTCTGATAAATACTTTATGATTCACAGTGCATGGCAAATATACTAGTGAATTTTGCAAATCTTCCACTCCTTGCCCTGATTGTCCAGTTGAGTTGTAGATATCCGTACCTAGTACAATTCGATTCTGATCATCGTAATTTATCCCTGTAGGACAAATGTTTCCCTCTCCTCCATTTAGCATACATCAAATATAGAGAAAGAATTTTGTTGACATAGGAAAAGGTATTGCCTGTGTCAATGGAACACTAAAGAACAGGCTATTGTGACATGCTGCTTTATGTTATTATTGTAACCCTTTAAAGACCACCATATCAAATGGAGATTATCATTGGGCCTTAAAAAAACATTGTGAATTAATATGTTTATGTGACTTGAATACAAAAAAATCTAGCCATTGCATAGAGTCAGGAAAACTGGTATATGGTTATATTTGTGGCTTAACCTCTCAGAAAATGCCTTCTAGCTTATTTTTCACAATTTTCAAGCACATTTTCTTGCTGGTTCTAAGGAGACTTTGTTAGGCCAATTTATTCATGTAATACTTTTGACTTGAAATCAAAACAGCCCAGGGCAGGATAACATTTCAATGCAAGCTCAGAACGGCATCAAATTTATTGAAGTGGAGAGAAACTGTAGAGCTAGAGTGACCTCTAGTGGAAGATACCAATGTAGAATGCTTTATTACTCTTTCTACTCTATAAAATATAAATGAGTATATTGTTAGTGTAGAGAAGTATCGGAATCAAAACAGGCATGAGTAATCTCATTAAAACATCTCACCAGGATTAGCAGTTGAAGGAGAGATTAAAATTTTTGTTCAGGATATATAATTTCTTTTCACAGAAGGGAAATATGAGTTTGAAGGACTCCATTTACTTTACACTTAGGGGCACATTTACTATGGGTCGAATATTGAAGGTTAATTTAACCCTCGATATTCGGCCATCGAAGTTAAATCCTTCGACTACGAATATTGAACTATTTTTGAAGGAAAAATATTTTGATCGAACGATTAAATCCATTGAATCGAACAATTCGAAGGATTTGAATTCATCGATCGAACGATTTTCCTTCGATCCCAAATTGCTTCCCCATAGGCTGACATTGGTGCTCGGTAGGTTTTAGGTGGCAAAGTAGGTGGTCGAAGTTTTTTTAAAAGAGACAGTACTTCAACTATCGAATGGTCGAATAGTCGAACGATTTTTAGTCTGAATCGTTCCATTCGAAGTCGAAGGTCGAAGTAGCCAAAAAAATACTTCGAAATTCGAAGTATTTTTTATTCTAATCCTTCAAAATTCGAAGTATTTTTTATTCTTATCTTTCACTCGAATTTAGTAAATGTGCCTCTAAGAGTAATATCTGAATTTAAACATTTTCCAAAATGCTAAAAAGGCATGGTTAAACTTAACTGTTTCTAATACAAAGTGATTGCCTTGTTTCAGTGGACAATAGATGCTTCCCGTTTCCTTGAAATCTCTGTTACAGATAGAGCCTGAGGTTGCTTACTAGTAGAGAAGATACTGGAACATGGATGATATGATAAAAGGAGCCATTGCTTGGAAGTCCTAATCAAATATTTTATACTGATTAATGAATAACAAATTAGCATATCCCCATGCTTAATCCTTTAAAGCAGATCTGGTACCCTAATAACTAATTGCAATTCTTTTTTTATCTTGTTAATGGAGCAAAATAAACTTTACTTACACTATAAAAATTATTTACATTTTGTTCCCTTCAGTCTTTGAATTTACAATTACAGTGAGTAGGCAGGTGCCATTTTGTGGACAGTGATATTAAGGGAAGTTTTTTTAATCAAAAAATCCCAAAATCTTTTGTATCGCCCCAAAATCTGCACTAGGGCGGATCTGATGTTCATGCCCCTGCAGGCATAGAGGAGGGCAGGCAATAAGTGATTGACAGCTCACATTTGTTAATCCATTTATAGCAGGTATGGATGCTTTAATGAAAAAAATAATTTGGGTTTCATGTTTTTATGTCTGGTTGACAGGTTCCCATTAAGTGAGGGTGAAAACGTCTAATTTTTGGGTTTAAGGCAATGCTATGTGTGTAAATCAAGCTTTCTCAGAAGCCCAAAATAAATTCAGATGCTAACCTTTACCATTACAATGCTGGGTTTCTTTTAAATACTTTACAGTGCATGGCAAATATACTAGTGAAATTTGCAAATCTTCCACTCCTTGCCCTGATTGTCCAGTTGAGTTGTAGATATCCGTACCCAGTGCAATTCGATTCTGATCATCGTAATTTATCCCTGTAGGACAAATGTTTCCCTCTCCTCCATTTAGCATACATCCAATATAGAGAAAGAATTTTGTTGACATAGGAAAAGGTATTGCCTGTGTCAATGGAACACTAAAGAACAGGCTATTGTGACATGCTGCTTTATGTTATTATTGTAACCCTTTAAAGACCACCATATCAAATGGAGATTATCATTGGGCCTTAAGGTAATCATACTGAAAGCAGTAATTTGCAGCAATAAATTCCCACAAAATTCACAGCTGGAACAACTTTACCGTCAATCATAAACATAAAAGTTTTGCCATGCAAATTACATTGGCAACACTTTAGGGGGGATTCAGGAATGCGTGTTTTTTTCCAGTGGAATTCCATCTTATTGCAATATAAATGTTGATAAATGTAAATTCATTATTGATGGTAGATACTTTACCATTTAAGGTCTGCATCAACATCCTCCAAGTTGCTTTAACTGTATGTTCTTTAGTTAGATTAATATACCAAGCTGTGTTATCTGGATTTAGCCTTTCCTCCACTTCATGCAACCTTTGCACAAACATATACATGTTATATATTTGCAAAATCATCATGCTAAATCACAAACAAGAAAGTACACAAGATGCATAAATCTCCTGGTGCGAGTTACACGGCTCTGAAGAAAAAGTCCCAAAAAACGCTGGCAGCTTTTCCTTATTACAGGGTTATAGGCTGAAAAAGATCAATTTTTTTTGGGGTACCCTCCTTCCCCCCTACATTTGATAACATATGGCACCTAAACTATACTGTGGGCACATGTGTAGGGCATTATAGGAACTTTATATAATTTTATTAAGGTTCCCTGGCCTTGTGTAGTGTAATGTAGTTGCTGCAGCATATACAGCCATTGTACTTTAACAGCACGCCATGTGCAAATTAGCGAACGCTAGCGTAACTTCGAACTGCTGATCGTATTTTCAGGGCTGCAAGGCAGCAGTGCTACCCAATTAGCCACAATGCTGTCTTTGTACAGTCACTTTTAAGATATGTTCCGCAAGCATAAGCAACAAACAGGTCCTTGAAGGGTTGTAATTTTATATTTGTTTTATTTTGTCCCAGTGGCTTAAAAAATCCACAGATTTGGATTCCCCTGACCTTGGCTGACAGTTACAAGCAACATTACAATGAAATGACACCTTGTTAGAGTCAAAAGCAAATGGCATTTTAACAATAATTTATTCACCTGCAAGTGTAAACTGGCAACTTTTGGCCAACTTCTAGTATTTGACTCTAGCACTAAACAATACAAACAATATCTATACAGAACAAAACCAAGTATTAAACATTGATTCAAAGGTCATTCCCACAAAAGTAATACCTAACCTGTACAGAATTATTCCATTAACAATAAAAATATATGTATAAATTATTCCATCCCTCATAAAATAACTCCACTGCAATACAAACCAATAAAAAAATGTATAGGAAAAAAAACGACAGTAAATGTGCAAGTTATAAAGTTTATTTCCTGATATACAGTATATAAAAACAATATCGCAAGACGGCACTGAAGCCACAGGTAAACTCTATTAAACCTGTAATATTTCAATATCTATGCATTTGGATGAGTAATGCTCATTTTAGACTATTGTTTAACTGATTGCAGATGTTGTTCAGAGATTAAATTCAATGAGGGGAGCTTATAAACAATCCATAGAAATGGCCAGCTCAAAAGTACAGCTTTTTTAACCTTCAGTTCACCAGTTCAAATGCAGCTTAGTTTCTTAATAGGTTAGATTATTACCATATGGCATGAATGTAAATGGGTTGGTTGGTGGTCAGATATTGGTTAAAAAAAATAGGTGTAGACATCTAGGAAAATAGAATAACGACAATACCAGCTTGGGCCCAAGAGGGAAAATATTGTCAGGTTTGTTTTTTGCACCTTTTTAGTGGGATGTCTCTTTCTATTGAACTAGGAAACACATAGGGGGAAATTTACTTACCTCGGAAAATCTGCCAGCGCTGGCTTTGCGCACATCGCTAATTCACGAAGATTACCGAACGCTTCCAAAGTTGCGCTAGAGAAAATACGATCAGCAGATCGAAGTTATGCTAGCGTTGTCTAATTTGCATATGGCGTGCAGTTAAAGTACAATGGCTGTATATGCTGCAGCAACTACATTACACTACACAAGGCCAGGGAACCTTTATAAAATTATATAGAGGTCTTATAATGCCCTACACATGTGCTCACCGTATAGTTTAGGTGCCATATGTTTTCAAATGTAGGGGGGAAGGAGGGTACCCCAAAAAAATGCAATCTTTTTCAGCCTATCACCCTGTAAAAAGGAAAAGCTGCAAGTGTTTTTTTGGGGACTTCAGCTTTTTTTTTTGAGTAACTCCTATCTACTCTATTGCACTTCGCCTGGTCTGAGGTGGCGAAGGCAAGTCTGGCGCAAGAGGTAACGTTCAGTAAAATTTGCATCTTAGTGCATTAGCGTAGTTACGTCCATTCGCCAGTGCGAAAAATAGTGCTACACTCTATCTCCTTCGCTAGCAATTTTACACCAGCGCCCGTTAGTAAATCAGCGAAGTGGCAAAATGACGTAATGCTGGTGAATTTTCAATGCAACCTTTAGTAAATTTCCCACATAGTGCTGGGATACTCTGATGCTCTAGCCCTTTGGCTATTTTTATGCTAAACTAAAGGCGGTTGCAATAAACTCCAGCTACAGAGTAATTCCAGTCAGAGAAGTTCCCATAAAAAAACAATGGCTGCAAAAGCCACTCTCTACAAAAATTACCCTCAATGTTATCACTAATACAACAGGGGGTGATACCAGTGTTGCTCTCAAATTAAAGATGTCAATCTAGATGTATATTTGGGAATGTGTCACAAGCACAACCACTAATCCACACATGGGGCCCCTATGGAACATTTTTTGAATCTCCCCTACAAACTGCAGTTGGTTATTCAGAGTAAAGTTCCACTGGCACCTGTAGGGGTGTCCTCAGCCAACAGGAAATGAAAGCACGTCTCCGCTAGAGCTTCCAATGCAACACATCCCTTAAGTCTGTAATCAGGAATATCCATCCAGGAAAGGAGATACCATCCATCTGTATGTCTTCTTTTAATACTTGGAATGAGATGACATCAATAACATTGTTCTTTTTTTCATCATTTCACTCTGACAACTAGAGTATAATTTGTTCTTTCTGCTGATTTAGCAATCAATCTAAAATCCTCTTCCAAGTGGCAGATACTAATGCTAGCTTCTGCATTATAAAAACTTACATAATTGATTGTATGGACAAAGTTCAGATTCCAGAAATGTCTCTCAAACTGCTTTTGCATGGTATTTTATGATTTAAAACAGACGTATGAATGTGATTTTTTTTTCTGCTGACATTCTGTTATATCCTTATAACAGCTTCCTTTCTTTGTATACATACAGTATATACATACACACATATATATATATATATATATATATATTTCTCAGCCTCTCTTTTTTTTTGTTTTTTTAAGCTGAATTTAGGTAAGAATTTTCATTCATAAATTAAGCAGAGGCTATAGAATGTTTAGATTATTAATGATTATTGAGTCCAACCCCAAGGTCAGTCGGTAAGAACACACCTTATTTGATGCAAACTATTTTTTACACACACCATCTGGGAATTGTTTCTGATTACGTTGCTTTATTAAACCTTGACCTGTGCTTCCGAACATGATAATGCTTTATTTTCTTTTCAGCTACTGAAATTGTTGTTCTTAATCAGAAACCATCTTCTCTCATATTTCATGTGTCCAACCTCAACTGTTTTCCCATTTGATTGAATTCCATTTCACTTTAGGGGGTGGGAGAAACGTTTTTTTCTAAGATAGTTAACTGCATAACTGCAAATGGAATGAGTGCAAACATCCCTAAAACAAACATAGATCATTTTTGAGAAAGTAGAGAAAAATTTCACTGGCATTGCAAAGATATGTCAGCGATGGAAATGTTAAGTCTTGAAGGAATGGTGTCATCCAAATAAAAATACATTTAAGCTTTAAAGTTTAATATTAAGTTAAGAATATTGTTGATAGCAAATCATCTATTTTTAAAGGGATTCTGTCATGATTTTTACTTTTTATTTCTAAATTACACTGTTCATATTGCAAATAATTCACTCTACCATTTAAAATGTTATTCTTGAACCAACAAATGTATTTTGTTAGGTTAAATATTGGTGTGAAGGCAGCCATCTCAGTGCTTTGTGTCTGATTCTTTGTGTCTGAGTTTTGAGAAGGAGCCAGTACTTAAGGATGGAACTGCTTTGAGACAGCTATTGTTTCCCCCATTCCCATTGTATTTACCATGACCTAGGTCGTGCTCACAATCAGAAAAAAAGCAGGGTTTTTCCTGCTTGGATGCTATTCTCATGTCTACCACTAGGAATTAGCAATGCAAACACAGCAGATGTGTCAAATAGCTGCTATCTGATTAGCTGCCCATTGTTCTGTTGATAGGCTGCTGATGGGCTGATGGGCAGGGAAGGAAGGGGGGGTGATATCACTCCAACTTGCAGTGTAGAGTGACTGAAGTTTATCATAGCACAAGTCACATGACCTGAGGGCACATGGGAAACAAATATGTATAGCCCCATGACAAAATTTCAAAATTAATTTTAAAAAATCAGCTTTTTTAAAAAACAGATTTCAGTGCAGAATCCTGCTGGAGCAGAACAATTAACTGAGGCATTTTGGAAAAAAAATACATATTTTCCTGTGACAGTATCTCTTTAAGTTCTGAAAATATTATAATCTATTGATAAAACATGAGCAATTTCCCTGGACCTACCAGGACAAGTTGGGGGGTATCAATAACTGCAATAATTGTTTGAATGAAGCCAACCTTTCATTTTATGCATTTTGAACTAATTATAAATAATTGTGTATGTCTTAGATAAGAAGGTCACATATACAAAGCATATTTCTCTTTCAGCTATCTCTCTCATGAATCAGAAGACCTTTATGTTAACATCTATGTTATCTCTCAGCCAGATGCTTGAGAAAGGGGTCACGCCCCGAAACGTTGCATCCGCAAATAAACGAGCAAGGTTAAATCCTGCTAGAATTATCCATGTTGTGCTGGTGTGTCCTGTGTCTACGCTGTTTTTGAGGTCGTCCAATTCCTCTAACATCTAGCACCTGGAATTCGTGTTACTTCGGACGGCCAGGGTGTGCGAGTGTAAGTTTTTCTTTTTTTGCATCTCTCAGCCAGACAAATTATTGGACAACTGCTTAATAATCAATAATTCATTTCCTAGCTGGAATTAAGTACATAATTCTGCTTTGGGGCTTGGTTCCTTAACGCACTAATGACTACACAAACTTTGTCTATGTGTCTATTGGATACTGAATACATTACGATAAATACTACATAAACCTTCAGATATTGCACTACAATTAAAGGAAATTCATGTGTTTTATGAAGATGAGCTTTGTTGTATTTATTTGCATTAGGAGATTGAAATTATTTGTAAGGTGATGTTTTAATCACACAGTCATCTTTGTAAGCCGGCGTCATTCAGTTGAATGTGAAGAAAACCGCTTAATAACACACCTTAAAGGAGACCTAAATTTTAAAAATGAATATGGCTAAAAATGCCATATTTTCTATACTGTATATGTGCAGTGAATCAGCAGAAAATAATATGGGGAGCTACAGGGGCATCTTTGGAGGCACAGATCTTTACTGTTAAAGGGCTGTGGTTGACTTGAGTTGGTACAGAAGCCCAAAACATAATGTACAACATTTCTGTCCTACTTCTTTAATTAAGCTTTAGTTCTCTTTTAATGCTAGCAAGCAAGATCAGGATTTTCTTGTACAAGGGCAATACTATCTTGATGGTACTATAATATGCCACAGAGTTTGATGTGCCGCACACCAGCCTTACTGACAGTTTGTTATAAACTGACCATGTTATAAAAAGAAATGTAAAATGTAGTTTCAGATACTGTAAGTACAGATGAAGCCACTTGGATTTGTGAGTTAAATGCGTCATGACTCATGTTATCTTAAGTCATCTTAACTCATTTAATGCATTTAACCTTTTCATTAGCATACCAAAGCTCCATTGTTCACAATGGTGAATGCTTTAATTAGATGGGATGTTGTGACACAGTTTTCTGTGTTAAATGAGATAAATGGGATATCTGTGTTTAGTTATTCTGTGTCAAACAGACAAACCAAAGTGGCTGCATCTGTATGTGGGAAAGGGATGGCTGGGAGTTCAGTGTATATTGTACGGGTAGAAAATCTAAGTTCAGGAAACTCTGGGCACAGATAAGACAAGAAAGAAAAATATGGTTCACTGACAAAAGACACAAACATACTGTAATTTAATTCTCCGTGTAATTATTTTGGTGGATTGCCTGGAAACTTAATAGGTGAATTGCTGTGTTTGGATAGTCATTTCAGCTTGATTTGCATGCAGTGACAAAGTGTGAAGGATCATTTTTACAATGGCCAATATTTTGTCTCTCAGAAAGCCTGGGGCCTGTAAGGGACCATGTGTGAGAAGAGTGAGGGATTACCTACATAATATCTATCACAATCATTTGCCTACATTATTAATGAACACGGCTGGTGTTTGATATATGTTAGAGTACTACACATCTTAGATGAACAACAGTTGACAGTTACAAAGTAACCACCCAGAACATTTATACAGATTATTGTGAAATGTATGAAGGAAGTTGCTGCTTGTTTCATTTCCTTTATCTTTTTTCATAGTTTCTGCGAAGCTTCAGTTGTAGTTCATTTTTTGTTACAACTTTGAGATGAACCTGCATGTGAATATATGCAGCAGTCAATCACAGTCATGCACAAGAAAGAAACTGTCATTTGCTCTGTCACGGAGTGAAAACATAGAGCACCTCTCTGTCAGGTATTCAATTTGTTTTTTTGTGTTTGTTTTTATGTAACACATTTTTTAATGAATGTATTCTTTTAGTGCCTTCATATATATGGTAGGGAGAGTCAAGTTATGGCTTTCCACTAGTGACGCACCAGGGCTGCCATGAGGGGGGCATGGAGGGTACAGTTGTACCGGGCCTGGACCTAAAGGGGGGACTGGCTGTTCTGCTCTTTCCGTATTAGCTGGGGCCCCCTTGCACAATTTTCTGAAAACCCAAAGACCTGAAGCCATGAAAGGAGCTGAAGGACACAAAGAGGTAAGTTCCACTAAACACCAATGTTTTTTTTTATTTTATTAAACCCCTGGCCACCAATGTAATATTTTAATACTCTATAGGCCCCTGGCCAACAATGTTTATTTAAAATATTCTATGGGGCCCCTGAATACAATTTTTTTTAACTTGTAAGGGGGGAGCCCTGGACACCAATGTTTTTTTTTAATCTTCCTACGGTGCCACTGACCACACATTGTATTTTTAACTTGTAAGGCGGGGCCTGGCCACCATTGTTTTTTTCATTCTCTATGGGGCCCCTAACCACCAATTTTTTCTTAACTTGTAAGAAGGGGGGGCTGGCCACCAATGTTTTTTTTATTACCTTGTGGGCTTGGCCACCAGTGAAGTTTTTTTTACTTTTTATGGGGGGCCCCTGAACACCAATTGTTTTTTTTAACTTGTAGGGGGGACCCTGGCCAACGATGGGTTTTTAGCACCCATGTTTGTGTGACTTTTTTACTGTGGTGTGGGGTGGGGGCACCAAGAAATTTTTGTTGTACGTGCCCCATGATTTCTGATGGTAGCCCTGCTTAGCACTCAAGCACCATTGCCCATGGTAAATACATATTAATAAAGGCACACTCAAAATATAAGCCCAAAATATAACCCTGCATGAGATAATATTTAGCAGCTCCTGCAAGCAGGGATTATTCTATCCCCACACTGCCCTGAGGTGGCTTTGTGTTTTGGCCCCCATTCCCTGCACTTACTAAGAGGAGCCCAAGTACAGAGAGTGTGTTTGTTCAAAGTGTTTTGATGGCTGGAAGTGATATAATAAAATATAGTATGTAAATAAAACAAACTAGGAGAATAGAGGTTGATTGAGGAGATGAAGAATATTAGTATTTAGAGTGGGCCCCTGGTCTAAGGTTTTTGGGTGGGCCCCTGGTCTAAGGTTTTTGGGTGGGCCCCTGGAGTCCCAGTTCGACACTGCTGGCTGCCAATCAGTCTAGCCTTGCAGTGCACATGGGAAGGTCAGTATCTGCCCTGCCATCAAGCATGCCTGAGTAAATCTGCAGTTTTTACCAAGGAGTGTTTTATCTGACATTTACAGTACTTGTCTGAGTGCAAGTTTTCTGGGGCCACAGGAGGTTAATGACATTTTATAGAAGAGGGGTCTGCTTTCTGTGTAGCAAGGCTGTGGTTGACCTGTGGATGACAGGGGGTTGGGAGCCCATGGAAAAATTTTGCAGGGGGAGCCCTGGTCCCCACAGTTATGCCCCTGGGTAGGTAGACAGAAGGGGTACATTGCTAGTACCCTGCAACCATTGCACCCTAGGCACCCTAGTTCCGGCACTATGGGTAAATGAAAGGGTGGGTTTGAACCCACTCCCAAGACAAGACTTTGATATTGTCAGTAGTGGGTTACACTATTTCTTCTCCCTTTTGAGTCTGAAAGGAGGCTGGAGGGACACCAGAAAAAAAACCAGTGGCCATGGCTCTCATGAGCCCCATCAACTCAGACCAGCTCCCTGCCCGAATCTGTCACTGCTGCCCACGGCTTTCCTCTCCTGACCCAGTCGCCAATGAAAAAAGGTGTGCAAGTGCGAGGAGGGGGGGTGGATGGTTGGTAGTCAGCCTGCAGCAGGTGGCAGGGTCGGGGGCCAGAAGGGGTATTGGGACAGGGTGGCCCTGAGATAGCCAGTGTGCAGCCATTATTTTTTAAAATAACAATTTTATATTTATTATTACCAATGGCACATACAGTAATACAGGTATAGGACAGATTATCCAAAATGCTCGGGACCTGTGGCTTTCCGGTTAACGGCTCTTTCTGTAATTTGGATCTTCATAACTTAAGTCTACAAGAAAATCATGTAAACATTAAATAAACCCAATAGGCTGGTTTTGCTTCCAATAAGGATTAATTATATCTTAGTTTGGATCAAATACAAGGTACTGTTTTATTATTACACAGAAAAAGGGAAACATTTTTTTTTAAAAAAATTTAATTATTTCATTATAATGGAGTCTATGGGAGATGGTCATTCCGTAATTTGGAATTTTCTAGATTACGGGTTTACGGATAACCGATCCCATACCTGTACTAAAAAAAGTATATTATTATAAAAAAAATATTTACATGAAGCAGGGTTTTCTATATGAGGTGTTTTTTGCAATATATTTTTATAGAGACCTACATTGTAGGGGGTATAGTTTTCCTTTAATCTAATGCAGCTTCAATATATATATGTTATATTATGTATATTATTATACATATTATAAATATTATTATATGTATAATGTATTTTAAATTAAGAAAATATCTTTATATAGGGCTGTCTGTAGACAAATACGAGTCAGGCTTACACAGAGGCATTGGAGGCATTAATTTAAACATGACTACATAAGACAAAAATGACAGAAAACAGTACTTACAGTACTTAAAGTAAGCGTGTATGAAATTGCGTTAAATTTACCTCAAGAATCTGTTTCACTTATTTATGTTATTCAGGTTATTACTTGCTACATAAATAAATGATGGGTGTACTGAAAGGCATTGCTTATTTTGTTGGTTGCAGTCACACTCTAAGGCAGTGATCCCCAACCAGTAGCTCATGAGCAACATGTTGCTCTCCAACCCCTTGGATGTTGCTCCCATTGGCCTCACACGAGTGTTTATTTTTGAAAGCTTTTGTTTCATAAAAATTGCATGTACTGGCAAACAGAGCCTTGTGTAGGTTGAAAGTCCACATAGCAGCCCTTATTTGGCACCCCAAGAACATTTTTCATGCTTGTGTTGCTCCCCAACTCATTTTACTTCTGAATGTTCAAAAGGTTGGGGATGCCTGCTCTAGGGTAACATAAATAGTGATGGGCAAATAATTTCACCTGGCACAAATTTGCGGTGAATCTCCACGTTTCACCACCGGCGAATAAATTCACGAATCTCCTGCGAAAATTCGCCGGTGAAAATTCACCGGCGTCAATTTACGAGTTTCAAGATTTTTCCATGAAAACGTTCAAATTGTTTGATTTTTTCTTGAAAACGTTCAAATTGGTCCATTTTTCCGTGAAAACTTTCAAATTGCTTGATTTTATAGTGAAAACTTTCGATTTGTTCGATTTTTAATGAAAACTTTCGAATTGCTCGATTTTAGTGAAGACATTCAAATTGCTCAATTTTTAAGTGAAAACTTTCGAATTGCTTGATTTTTAAGTGAAAACGTTCGAATTGCACGTTTTTTTTCGTGAAAACTTTTGAATTTCACTATATTTTCGTTAAAACGTTCGAATTTAATGATTTTTTTCAAGAACTTTCCAATCTCATGATTTTTCGTGAATTTTTCACCATTTTGCGAATTTTATGGGAAATTCGCGACTTTTTTATCGAAGCAAAATGGGAGAAACTTGCCCATCACTAAACATAAATCATGCACATTATTTCGAAATGGAAACATTTCCCTGTGGGAAATTGTGTTTGGCTCCTCTTATGTCCATCTCTCCCTATTACTTTTCCACTCACAATATGGGGTCGTCAAAATCGGATTTTTCGGGAAATCGTGAAAATTTGATTTTTTCACGCAAAGCAAATTTTCAGGAAAATGTAATAATAAATAAGCATAAAAAACCCAAGGGCATTTGATCGGAGTTTGTAGCAGAAAATATTGAGATAAATTCGGACTTAGTAAATAACCCTCCATAGGGGGTTATTTACTAAACTCTGAATGCAAAAATCACGAAAAATTTGTGATTTTTTTTAATATAAAATCAGACTTTTAAAAAATCACACATTTTTCAGAATTTATTAAACCCTGAGGATGGAAAAGTCCAAATCTGAAAATCCGGCATCTCAGACCTGTCGGGTTGCATATAAGTCAATGGGAGAAGTCCCAATGATTTTTTTATGTGCGCTGGGTTTCATGCAATACCCCAAAGTTTTTGGAGTTTTCAGGTGAAAATTCCCGAAAAAATTATGAAAATCGGATGAAAAAAACGTGAAAATCATATTTTTTCCCACACAGCTAATTATCGGGAAAATGTAATAATAAATAAGCTTAAAAAACTGAGCGGATTTGATTGGAGTTTGTAGCAGAAAATATTGAGATAAATTCGGACTTTGATAAATAACCCCCTATGTGTGTGGGCCCTCCTGCCAAGAAATTATAGATAACTGATCATCTGAAATGAGAATATAAACTGACCAATATCCCAATTCAGTACTAAGGGTGCTTGGCTCTGTGATTGCCAAACCTCTTTACTTAATTTTTCAGGCTGCATTGAGGTCTGGCATGGTGCCAAGAGACTGGCAAATTGCTAATGTGGTACGGTTATTAATGTTCGGGTTTCACAAGGTGGTACCAGATTAATGTTAGGGTTTCACAAGGCTGAAAACTGAGCAGAAAGTTGAGACCCGATCAGGCCTTAGAAAAACCGAACTGTTCCGGTCAAAACCAAACAGGTGGTAACACTAGCCTAGAGATTAGATGCTGATGTGCATTGTATTTGCCATTTTTTTACACAGCATGGGAAATAGGCCATCTAAATTGTTATGTGCACTGCTGTACTACCTGTAACTTAGTTATTTCCAAAGTAACCACTAGATGACAGTGGCCTGTTTTGAAATTTGAATTCACAAGGGATCATTTACAAAAGTAGATGCAAGTGTTATTCACAAAAGTGACCCATTGGCACATACAGTAAATGCAGTTACAAAAACTTGCCCTTGCCGTTTCCCAAAAGCAATGGTGTGCAAGGCCTTCAGTATCTTATTTCCCTTACATGTATGCTGGATTAAAGAACACATGGGACTTTTTGTCTTCTGCACTGGAGGCAATTAGCGCAAACCAATAAAGTAAGTGTAAGTACGTTTTCATCATAGATAATAAGGGGAAGTCAGTATTTACAGGGTTAAGTCAATTGCTCTGCCAAACTCACATTGCTATAGTCAGAGCCGATTATAGAGCTTGGCTGACTTTGAAACTATTCAGGTGCCTTGGAGGAATCCATAAGTAACAAACAAGTTTAAACACAGATGTACAAGCAAGAGTTTATCTTCTTTAAAACACATTTAATAATAAGATATAAACAATGATGTGGAACAAGATGTATTTAAACACTACCAGCTCATGATAAATCTGCATTTTGCTCTGATTCTGATCTCACTTACTATACTTCTATTTCCATTTGGTTCATTTCTATGCCAGTCACAGTCAGTCATGCGCATCATTTGATCTAAGTGTGTGTGTGTTGGAAGTAATATGAGTATACACCCACTGATTCATCCCATTACAAGTCCATTTGCATCACTCTGAATCTCTCTCTATAGAGTCCTATGTCATACACATCCCATGTGACTAGTACAATGTGATTTGACATGATTGCTTTAGGAAGCCCATGTTGCTGGATCTGCTAGACAGAAGGATAGATTGGGTGTAAGGGCCAGGGGGAAGGAATGTTATCTCCACTCTTTTTCACTGTGTACAGTCCTACAGTATCTCTGACTGACAGAGGAAGCGCTCAGTCCTGATAAAGTATTGGGCATTTAATACAACTTACTTGATCTGGTTATGGGTTTCATATAAGTAGTGACTACTTTCTAAGGTAAACATTTTTCTAAATGTGCTTATAGAGAAAATCATGGGCGTTTGCAGAATATTTTTTGAGGGGGGGGCAAAGTCATCAACCAAGGAACCTGTTTTTCTAGACTAAACCTCTATACAGATGCTAAGGTAATGCCAGATTTGTGGGAAATTAATATATTGGCATAGCCCAGAAAGAAGCTCACATCTCCTGTAATTGTGTCACTAGGGGGTACTGTTAAAGAAGCAAATTATGAAATGTGTTTCACTCTACATAACATAATCATTTTCGAAGAAAGGCTCCATCCTTCTGCCACAGTCCTGATAATCATGGAGGCCCAGGTTCATTACCCATATCAGGTACTTGGTTATTATTCTAATTTTCTGTGTGTCTCTATGTCCCCTGCTTACACATAATAGTACAGAGAGGAGAAAAGCTTGCCAAATAGTCCACAATATAATACCTTAAAAATTAAGACAGCTGTTATTGCGCACATAAACACACATATTATACACACACATACAGTACACACACATATTTTATGTCTTGGAATGACCAATGCCTTGGTGCTTATAAAAAAAACCAATTACTGAAGCAGGTAAACAGCATAAAGCCTTCTGAAAACAGAAGGTATTTGCTTGCCTCATGCTATATACTTAGCATTCCCTTATACCAAAAATGAGAGTTTAACTCTCCCATAGGGCATTATTGGCAGAGACATGCAGATCACTCCTTTATGTTCCTGTGGCCAAATATGCATCCAGAGCTGCTGGTTTTATATCACAGATACAGCCTAATGGTTCAGAGCTATATATCCAAACTTGCAAACAGCCTGTTTTGTTAGATCTCATCAGTGCAAAATATTGGAACATGGCTGCTGAGTGGGTAGGATTATTGGAGTAGAGAAGCAGAGAACCGAACCTGGTTAGGGTGAAATGGGCTAAAAGGAGCCAAAAAGACCTTCACATCTAGAAGGTATTTGCTTGACTCGTGCCATATACATAGCACTGCCTAAATACCAAATATGAGAGTTTAACTCTCCCATAAGGCATCTCACCCTAACCAGGTTCATTTAGGGTGAGATGCATGTCGATTTTAACTAATCTAGAGGGAAATAATAAAGATTAATAAATCAAGATTAATTCTAACATTCAACTTCAAGTATTTTGAATCGCATCCTGCAGATCCAGTCAGTCCACATTAACTGTGTGTTTGACAAACAATGAGGCGCCAGTGAATAGAAGTGTTGTTGTACACACAGTAACATACAGTGTCCCATTGTGTGTACAGCCAGTACAGTAGTGGTTGCCATGTGGTGTGTCTCCCTGGGAGACAAATGTGCTTCCAACATTGACAGAGACATCCAGCATCAGGGTAATTATTCTCCACCTGCACACTCTACTGTGTGACCCCCTAGTGAATGTCACCTTGTGTGGTGGAGCTGCCATTTGTATTCCCAAGCAGCACATGCTAAGTCTATCTGTAAGTTTCATAGAAAGGAGCAGCTGAGGGCAGAGGCAGGGAGAGGGCTGTTCCCAGACAGGAGGAGTAAGATGATACAATCTGCATCTCGTCCTCTCTTCAGGCTTAGCCGGCACAGCACTATCCCAGCAGGAGGCAGAGATTCCCTGCAGCACACAATGGCCAAGGACTGGGCTGTCAGAGCAGAAGGAGTAGTGGCCCCCCATCACATGAAGCCCACGAGCTGTGAAGCCACGACTTCTGATGTGGAATGTATGAGCAGCATCTGCGATGGACAGATCTTTCAGGCTGTAAAAGAAGGGTGAGTGAAGAAATGATGGCAATAACTCAAGTATGGGTCAAAATAACCCACGGGGGGAATAGGATCAAAAACATCTCAGACATGAAACATTTGCTATACTTGTCATGGTGACATATAGGGTGCAAGTTGTTCCTTACGTAAACTGATAATATAAAGGGTTAGCAATCAGAACTTATAATGGTGCAGTGAATGCTGAAAGGATTGTCATGCTCATGCTTTGGCTGCATACATGTCAACAAACCAGAATCCTGCTCCACGTGGTGACTGTCGTCAGCTGAATAGAGCACTTAGCCTAAATTGAATTTGCTGTGGGGCCCATCACTTCCTTCTGGGAGTTGTAGCTCAACAAGTGCCAGAGATTACAGCTGAGGTGCAGGCAATATAATAATGTGATTAATTCTCTGCAACCCGTTTGCTCCAACCACCTATCCACAGGTGATGGTGACTCTTAAACATTTCCCCCTAGTTACACAATTATGGAAGCTACAAGTGACTATCTGGCCTTTTCCTACATACCTGCCATTACCGTAGCCCCTAGAAAAACAGGTTGCTTTCGGTTGATGACTTTGCTCCTGTGGAAAGAAAATAAGTTATTTTCCATAATTCTGGATGCGCAGGAAATTTCTCTCAGTGGCCGCGAGGTATGTGAAAGTTACCAAGAGACCCCCCAGAGCAAATTCATTTTAGGGCCCCATTAAACTTTGGGAATAATATATTTATCATAAGCATATATTGAAACAGCTTATGATCAGATCTCAAGGGGCCCTTATGTATCTCTTGAGCCCTCCAGCAGTAATACTCATGTCTGAACCCAGTGCAGTGGCACAACTATAGAGGAAGCCAACCCTGTGTCTGGGGGGCCGGGGTCTTCTTTCTATATGGGGGAGGTTGAGGCTGAACCTCAACGTTACGTGAAATAGGAAGTGACCCATGGTTAATCTCCGATTTTGTGGGGGGGGCAAAAATTTTGCAGGGGGGTGGGTCCCACAAGTGATGTCACTGCACAAGTGCAAACCACTAAAACTAATGCAAATGTAAAAATAATGAATGTGCTTTGGCTGTATTTGTAAATGAGGCTTATAGTTTTGTTTTGCTTTTATACATAGTTTGTGCACACAGTCAGGAAAAGAGTTAACGTTGGTTCAGTCTGGGTTCAAGCTCCTCACCACCTTCCTTCTGGTTTACATTCTTGACAGCCAGTGTTTGTACAGAGCAGGGATTCGTCCAAAAAAAGACCAATTATTTGCACCTGCCATCAGTTCACACATTCAGTAAGGTTTTTTGCCTGTAACTCTACAGCTGGAAAAATATCATTGCTGTATTGGGAGAGAAGCAGATTATGATAGTTTAACAACTCTGATATACAGGCAGAAAACATATGGTTGGCAAGTTTACAATCAATCTATAAGATCTTCAGTTTCCATTCCCTTGGAGTTATCTCTGACACTAAAGGGGTGTAAAGGAACTTAAAGCTACTGGAGTTTAACACATAACACAAAAGACCCTTTTAGTGCGAATTTTGTCACATTGCCTCTGCATCCCTATGACACTGAGTTCTAGGAAGTTAAAACAGTTAGCAGTTCATCAGTGCATTGTGGGATCAGTGACAACTGAAGGCTGCTGTGTTAATATAACTGTACACCACATGTCCTGGGCTCTCACCCAACCATACACTGTATCCCTGGATAATTCTGGAAATGAAAGTATACAAAAAAAAGGACATAAATCAGGTCCAGATGTTTCTCTGTCGCATTAACTGTGCTAGTAGATTTTTATCATAAGTAAGCTACGGCTCTGCTGAATTTTTAGCCATACCGGTTATAGGACTTATGGGTTATAAATTAGAAATACTATATATATCTTGCATTTGCAAAATCCACGAGAGGAGAATCAAAATTAACTTTGAAAACTGGAAATTTTCAGGATAGCAACAATGTGCTTTTCGGTATATTGATGACTCTGGAAAATCCTGTTGTGAAATCTACTTCCACTTAACATTAACGGCAGCAGAAAAGGGATTTCTCAGTTTGCAGTTTGACCACTGAATAGATTGACATATACAATAGATTTCGAATATCTACCAGGGGTACATGTGTTTATGTTATAGCCACACAATGTGCACCATAGACTAGCTCTTGCATTCAGATAATAGCAGGTGTGCCATTAAACACATAATAGCACTACAGGAAAAACTTGTTAGGATATATACACTGAATGTACATCTCTCAGCAACCAATGGTAATACAAAACATATGTCTACTTATTTGTAAGTGGCAGTTTATTATTCACATTTTGCATGTCTTCAACTGAGAATAATGTAAAATAAAAGTATATAAAAGTATATAAAAAGTCACAGGAAATTGACAATATTAAATGCTTTTATACAGGTCATGGAACTCCAAAGAAATAAATAATATCCTTATTTTTTCAAACAAGGGGATCATTACTGCTTAAAATACACCCATATCTAGTCCAGTTTCCAGAAGAATATATTGTATAGGTTATTCATAGCCCTTGCACATTAGATTTTGAATATATTCAAAACAGTTTGATAAATGACAGGCTTTGTTTAAAGTTGCCTTTAATTTATCTCATAATTAATTTATCATGTTGAGGAGATTCAGTTTGCCCGTTTTAGCTCGAGAAATAACAGAAACCTTACATTTTCCATGCTTAAAAAAAGTGTGTTTAGTAAAAGTTCTATTCATTAAACTTATATTAAACTTGGGGGTATCCTGCCCCTTTAAACAAAAATCTAAATATTTGGAATGTTTAATCATAAAAAAAATTACTTAACTTTTTATTTAAGACATTTAAATTTATTAAATACATCAATTTGTATATGCAGAAAGCGTGCAAACAGGATTCCACTTCTTTTGACTTAGTGGCTTAACTTTAAGGGACCTAGGAGTGTAAGTGGATGTCATTACATCTGCCTGGTTAATAGCCAAGAATAACCATGGGAAAATAGTCAAGAGAAACTGTGCGTTTCCAAATGATACAACAAAGCACAAATAAAGATCTTCCTTACAACATTTTTCAAGAGCAGATGAAAATATCATCTAAGAATCCAATTGCTCTGGCACTTGCTAGTTCCCAATATGAACTACTAGAGACTAACAATTCATTCTAAAGATGCTGCAGTTAGGAGGTTAAAGGGATACATCATGGTAAAAAAATGCTTTTTTTCAAAACGTTAATAGTTGATAGTGCTGTTCCAGCAGAATTCTGCACTGAAATCCATTTCTCAAAAGAGAAATCTGACATGGGGCTAGACATATTGTCAGTTTCCCAGGTGCCCCCAGTCATGTGAATTGTGCTCTATTGAACTTTAGAGCAGTAAACACTCTTTACTGCTATACTGCATGTTGGAGTGATATCAACCCCCCCCAGAAGCTTAACAACAGAACAACGGGAGGGTAACCAGATAGCAGCCCATAACACAAGATAACAGCTGCCTGGTAGATCTAAAAACAGCACTCAATAGTAAAAATCCAAGTCCCACTGCAACATATTCGGTTACATTGAGTAGGAGAAACAACAGCCTGCCAGCCTGCCAGAAAGCAGTTCCATCCTAAAGTGCTGGCTCTTCCTGAAAGCACATGACCAGGCAAAATGAGCTGAGATGGCTGCCTACACACCAATATTACTAACTAAAAAAAATACACTTGAATGAATGAAAGGAATGAAATTTTTTATTGTAGAGTGAATTATTTGTGAATTATTTGCAGTGTAAACAGTGAAATACAAACTACATCATAACATCAAGAAAGGAAAGTGGCCTAAAAACATTTACATATGTTCACCATAACAGCCCTAGAAAATGTATAATTTCTGCATGGTTTTCTCAAAGGTTTGCTTAAAACCCTGGGCCCACTCTAGAGGCCTCCATCCCAAACTATACCAATGGGGACCCCTAAAACTCTTTTTGTTATAAAAAGCAGAGTAGAGCAGTCAGGTAGGTTATTAATATCTCACGGTGCTTGGGGTCCTCTAGCTAATCCTCACAATAGATGCCTGTGCAGTTGAAGTCAATCTGGTGAATGATCTGGGTCAGGGATCACAAAGAAGATATTCTAAAAAGATGTGATATAGCACCTCTGCAACCCTGCTGTGTTACTCAGCTTTTTTTTATAACAAGGTACAGAAAATGGGGCAAAGACTAGGGGATGCCACCAATTGACTCTAAACGTTAACCTGGTACCCTACAAAATACACATACACTTGGTAATTCTTCATTAGGGCAACACGTCCCTCTTCTTCTGTTACCAGCAATTCATTTGCCACCCTGGTTTTGGCACATGTACAATTTAGTGAAATATAAAAAAATACTACAGGTGCCAGAGCACTGTGAGATACCAAGGTAAAATGGTGGCAGTGAAAGATATCCCTGCCTGTGAGTATTTTAGCAAAAATATGCCCAGGGCCCCAGGCTAGTAATTATTGTTACTGGGTGTACCTAACAAATTGGTACTTCCTGGAGAATTTATTTTCATTGGCCTTACAAATGTAACACCAAAAAATTAAAGTCATAAAGTAATGAAATGTAGTGTTGCCCTGCACTGGTAAAATTGGTGTGTTTGCTTCAGAAACTGTAATATACATTTTATATACTGTAAATAAGCTGCTGTGCAGCCATGGGGGCAGCCATTCAAGATGGGAAAAATAGAAAAGGCACAGGATACATAGCAGATAACAGATAAGCTCTGTAGGATACAATGGGGTTTTTCGGAACTTATACATTATCTACTGTGTATCCTGCAATAGAATGGCTGCTCCCATGGCAACACAGTAGCTTGTTTATATAAACTACAGTAGCATTTCTAAAGCAAAAACACCAGTTTTACCAGTGCAGAGCAACACTACATTATTTTTCATTACTTTAAAAGACTTTTTGGTGTTACTGTTCCTTTAAGGCCAGTGCCACACATAGCCTTTTCTCCACTGGCATAGATATGTCAGTGGAGAAATGTCTAATTGGCTGATCAGCCCCTTGTTGTGCTGATCATTGTTATTCATAGTTGGACAGATATCCATATGGTAATATGATATAAAGTTGTGTTTAACTATGACTTTTTTTTTACAGGAATATAAAGAAATGTCAGCAAGTACTTGAAGCAGAAACCTGTGCTGTTTTGGAGTGTTACGATGAGAAGGGTCATACCCCTGTCCATTGGGCTGCTCTTACAGGATCTATTGAACTAATAGAGCTCTTTGTGGATTGTAAAGGACCTGTAGATAGACCAAGCCAGGCTGAGTTGGGGCAGCACCCAATTCACTGGGCCGCTGTCAACGGCTCCATTGCTGTTGTAGACATTCTTCTGAAAGCAGGTGTATCTTTGGATGTAGAAGATCAAAAGGGATGTACTCCTTTAATTACAGCAGCTCAGTATGGACAAACTGCCTTGTGTTGCTACCTTATAGGAAAAGGTGCAAAGATCAACTTGTGTGATTCTGAAGGAGACAACGCCCTGCACTGGGCAGCATTTAAGGGTATGTTGTCATCATATCAATACAGGTTGGAATCAAACATTTAAAATCATCTGATATCTTCAGCAGGGCTAATCCTCATGTGTATGCAAAATGCTCCTAAAAGATACAGTATACACTTATACACAACATGATTATATTTAGTATATTAAAATATTAATTAGTATATTAAAAATCAGATGTACTCTAAGGATAAATGAAACCCCCTAATTTTGTAGGCAATCATCATGTATAATATATAGTCTTGGTTGGCTGTAAATTAATTTTGTCTTTAAAAATTGCTCCTTTATTGGAGCTCCCCATAGATGTTCTCTGATCTCTGTCCAAGTTTCAAATGAGGGGTAGTTGTGTCCTAACGGTCCCTGCCAGAAGCACAGTAGGAGGGGAATATCCAATCACAGCCTTGCAGTCACAAATGCAAAGACAGGCTTCAGTTCCCTATCAGGTCCTGCTAGCTGCTTATTGGTTCCTATCCTACAATGCAGTGTGCTGAGTGCGGCTCCCCTGCACAGCCTGGGAATTCAGTGAGCAGGAAGTGGAAGAGAACGGAGGGATTATTAGGATTTATTTATGCAGAAATATCAAATAAATCAGCCTGAAACACTACTAGTATTATGCACTGGCACATTCTTGTTTTTCAAAATTTAAATGTCTCCTTTAAGGATTTTTAATGTCTACCAATACAAGTATAGCATACACAGTAAATAGGCATATAACTACTGTATGTTTGACAATGAAAATATATTTGCAGCTGTCACAATCACTTTCAACATAACAAAACACTAATTTAAAGCAGATGCACTACCTGCAAACAACATTTATTTAATGTCAATTCCATTTTATTCAACTTAATCCGACATTTAGTATTTATTCTGAATACTTAACAACCCATCTTTAGTGGAATGACATTTCCCAACAGCACAGTATTTGCAGGATGCAAAATATCTGTTTTCCCTTAGTAGGCAGAAAAAAATTACTTTGAGCTCAACGCTTTTCCAGGAAACAATTGTCAGAGGAGAGCTAAAAATATGAGGTAGGGAAATGTAGCAAGTGTTGTCAGGGCTCAAGCATGAATTGGATTGGAACAGTCTCTGGCACTCAAGGTGAAAAGTATGTGTGCCATGGAACTCAGTTTTTCCTTAAAATGTGGTAAAACCAAGTCCTTCAGCTGTGGTAGCACCACAACTCCCATGGCCCAGCTGATGTTGATGTAAAACTCCCAGGCCACAGTTTTCAGGCAGACTGTAAGTGATTTGTGGTGTGATCACAAACTACACCAACAAATGTTACTGGTCAAATATCAGAAAGGATTCTATTTTAAAGGTCCTTTTGCACTATAACAAATGCAGTGTTTAAAAAGTAAGTAGTACTAGGTGCATATTTTAATCCCAGTTGTAATATGTTTTTATATAGGACATTGTGAATTGGCTCACCTACTTATATACTCTGGCTGCAATCCACGGCAGACAGATAACTTTGGGCAGGTAAGCCAGACATTTATTTTGGTACACATGGGAAAAGTACTTTCAACTGTAGAAATAGTGCTTTTGTGACTCATATTACCGATCACAAATGTTACACAAGGTAATACCACTTACATAGTTACATAGATACATAGTTAAAGTGGTTGAAAAAAGATAAAGTCCATCAATTTCAACCCCCTCCAAATTAAAACCCAGCGTCCATACACACACCCCTCCCTACTTTCACATAAATTATCTATAACCATACCTATACCAACTATAGAGTTTAGTATCACAATGGCCTTTGATATTATGTCTGGCCAAGAAATCATCCAAGCCATTCTTAAAGGCATTAACTGAATCAGCCATCACAACATCACCCGGCAGTGCATTCCACAACCTCACTGTCCTCACTGTGAAGAACTCCCTACGTTGCTTCAAATTAAATTTCTTTCTTCTAGTCTGAAGGGGTGGCCTCTGGTACGGTGATCCACTTTATGGGTCTATAATGTCCTCTAATATACTTGTTAAGTGTAATCATGTCCCCTCGCAAGGGGGGTCTACCCTCATAATTTAAGTCTTTCAACCAGTTTAGTTGCATGTTTCTCTAACCATTTTGGTTGCACGTTTCTGCACTCTCTCCAGCTCATTTATTTGGCAGAGGGATTCTGTCCCCTCATAGGGTGATATTTCGAGATTACATATTTACCAATTTGTGTTATGCCCTTCCCTAGAAAATATACACATTTTTCCTGCTTTATTGTAGACATATTTTATGGTGAGAAAAGCTGACCACATGACCAAATGTGCTGAAAACTGGTAAAGGGAAAATATGGAATACACTGAGGGGCAGATTTATTAAGGTTTGAAATGAAACTTCAAATTTAAATTTGAGTTTTAATCCGAATTTGAATTTTGAGATTTATCATACTCTAGCACTTTATGAACTCTAATTTGACTAGTCGCCACCTTAAACCTTACAAATTGCTGTATAAGTTAATGGGAGAGGTCCAGGGATTAATTTGGTGATGTTTGCAGCCTTCCTGACATTCGAGTTTTTTTCCGGAGAAAAAACTCGAATCAAGTTTTTTAAATTTGAATCGAGTTTTTCTAATTCAAATCAAATTCGATTTGAGTTTTAGGGTGGATTCAGTTAGTCCGAGCTGAGAAAATTCTATTTTATTATTACATTTTGATTGGTCAAATTTCGAATTTATAGGCATTTATGGGAGTTTAAAAAAAACTCACATGAATTCAAAATTCAACCCTTGATAAATGTGCCTCTGAGTAACAACTGATTTTTATTTCTCTACAGACCCCTTTGCACTTAGCTGTATTAAGTGGAAATCTTCCAACAGTCCAACTATTATGTGAACAAGTGAGTATGTTCTCCAATACATCATCATTTATTAATTTTAATAATACCAGCAAGTTACACACCACTTTACATTGTTTAAATCACAATTGTTTACCAAACAAGGGTTACAGGGTAAACAATTGGATCATAAGGCACATGACATAATGCTAAACTGTTGGGTTAAACATTTCCAAGAATCCTTCAGCACCTCAAACTTTCTGTTTGTAAATGTGTGCAGGAATAATACAACTAAATGATCATTCCAAATCCCAACCCAATAACATCTACTCTCAACCTCTCTTACCTAATCAGGCTTTAATATATGGTTATTTTTAAAATGTTTGTAAGACATAAAACTGAATAACCAGGAGTTTCCTACCTGCCTTCCCAAGGGTGGATCAACAGGACCATACAAATCCTCCATTTCACTATGATACATAGGGATGTAGCGAACGTCGGAAAAAATGTTCGCGAACATATTCGCGAACTTGCGTCAAAAATGCGAAAGGTTCGCGAACGTCGCGAACCCCATAGACTTCAATGGGAAGGCGAATTTTAAAAGCTAGAAAAGACATTTCTGGCCAGAAAAATTATTTTAAAGCTGTTTAAAGGGTGCAACGACCTGGACAGTGGCATGCCAGAGGGGGATCAAGGGCAAAAATGTATCTGAAAAATACATTGTTGACGCAGCGCTGCGTTTTGTGCTGTAAAGGGCAGAAATCACACTACGTCACTCAGGTGATGTTTCTGGACACGGAATGTGAAAAAGCTCACACAGCTAGGTGGCACTTGGTTAAAGACTGGGCAAACAATGCCTGCAAGGGCAACGTATACAGTAGTGGATACGGAATATATTATTGCTGCTTGAAAAACGTCACTCAGGTGGTGGTTCTGGAGACGGTATTATTATTGATATTTAGACAGAATGTGAAAAAGCTCACACAGCTAGGTGGCAGTTGTTTGAAGAACACACTGGGCAAACAACAATGCCTGCAAGGTCAACGTATACACTACAGCAGTGGATATGGAATATATTATTGCTGCTTGAAAAACGTCACTCAGGTGGTGTTTCTGGAGACGGTATTATTATTGATATTTAGACAGAATGTGAAAAAGCTCACACAGCTAGGTGGCAGTTGTTTGAAGAACACACTGGGCAAACAATGCCTGCAAGTGCACTACTATTGGTGCACTACTATGAAGAACAGCAAACAGCACTGGACACGTTAAAGAACAGTAAGATAAGTAAAATAAAAAAATATATATATATATTAAAAAAAATTACTCTGGTTGGTGCTGAACTACTAGGAGCAGCACACCAGTCCCACTCCCCAACACAGCTAGACTAATAGCACTGGGCTCTTATAGTAGCAAAGTAAAAAAACAAAAAAGAAAATAAAAGCAGTCCTTACAAGGACTATTGGGTTATTACAGCAGTCAGCACTCAGCAGATGAGATCAGAAGCAGTGCCCACAGCAGCTACATACAGAGCACTGCAGTAGAAGGTAGATTACTATTAGTCAGCAAAGCTAACTAACCTAAACTCACTGTCCCTCAAATCCCTGCAGAGTTCTGTCCCTACAATACAGAGCAGTATCAAGTAGATTACTAGCCAGCAAAGTTACTATCAACTGTCCCTCAAATCACTAAACAGCTCTCTCCCTACACTAGCTCTTCCAAGCACACACAGGCAGAATGAAAAAACGCTGCAGGGCTTCAGTTTATGTATGGAAGGGGAGTGGTCCAGGGGGTGTGGGGGTGGTCCAGGAGGGAGAGCTTCCTGATTGGCTGACATGTATCTGCTGGTCTGGGGTGAGAGGTAAAAAATAAGCGCCAGCTAAGGCGAACCCAAATTGGCGAACGTCGCGCGACGTTCGCGAACATTCGGCGGACGCGAACAGTCGATGTTCGCGCGAATAGTCCGCGACATTCCTAATGATACAATTATCATAAACAGCAGTTTTTTTCAAAGAGCAACAAATAAAAAAAATAGGGAGGAAGACTGCAAATTTCACCTAATTCTACTTACTTTATTCACTTGTGAATACTTCTGTGGCATTCCCTACTAGCCCTGCCCATCTGTTCCACATTCTGCCCACTGAATTCTCTGGCTGTTTGGTGGAGCCAGGAACCAATCAGCAGTTAAGATGATCTGATAGGGAACTGAAGCCTGTCATTGCTTGTGTGACTTACGATTGGCCCTTTCTACTGTGGCAGGGGACCAAAAGGACATGCCCACCCCCAAGGTAGGACTAGGCTAGTGGGACACTGGGAAAAACTTGGTGGGCCTCAGCTCTCTACCCAAATTCGTGGTTTCTCTCTCCAACTTCCCTCTCCAGCCCGGTTGCAGCAAGAAACAGATGTGTGGCGGGGTGAATGGGGGTTGTGGCTGGGGTGAAAAGCACGGAGGGGGGAACTTGCGACAACAGCCCTGGTGGGCCCCAGTCTGATCCTGCCCATCCCGCATTAGAAACACGGATAGAGACCACTGCAGATCTATAGATAGTCCCAATAAAGGGGCACTTTTTAAATATAATATAAATTTTTAGTCCAAAGTAAAAATATGTTATTAATTATTGCCAACGATAATAGGTGGGTTATCACCAATCCTATATGTCTCCTTTAGCATATGCTCTTTTCTCCTCAGGATACTGTTGATTTAGAATGTGAAGACAACAACAGAAATACCCCCTTGAAGCTGGCTTACGGTCGAAAATCCAGGGATGTTGCCTCCTTTTTACAAAGCACAATCGTGCAAGCAAAAAAGCGTCATGTCAGCCAGTTTAACTGGAGGTAAACTGTCTAAATAAATATATTTTCAAAGATATAAAATATAAGGCAGATCAGAGCTTTAGTGTACGAAAGTCACGAAAGAACGTTTCAATGAACAGGCAGTGGACTTTATTCAGTGTTGGACTGGTATCAATGGGCCCTTCTGCTAACCCAATTATTTGCCTTGTATGTCTATACCACAGCCATTCCCCTAATTTTAAGAGAGAAGAGAGGAAATGGAGGAAGAATGGATGATAATATGTAAGGAGAAGTGATTAAAATAATAAAGAAAGTGAATGAAGAAAAAAAAAGAAAAATAATTTGGATAGTGGGCCAGCACTCAAAGGTTTTCTGGTGGGCCCAAAACATCCAACTCCGACACTGACTTTATTATGCATGATGCTTATTGCTAACTACCAAACATATCTAAAATTTGTGAAATCTTTTTTTAATAACATCAGTAGAAATTCTGTGGAAGTAATTATGCATTAAATGAAGAACAAGTCCCTGCTGCAAATTTCTGTACAAAAACTCTGGCATTAAGTTTCTAATGGAAGTACCACATAATTGTGGTTAAGCAAATAACATTCAGTTTTAAAAATGTATATCTTGCCAGGAATAAGAGAACTGCATTCATTCAGTATATTAGACTTGTAGCTGGCTCTACAAATATAGTTTCCAGTAAGTTTATCTTCAATGACTTTTAAATTTAACAACCCCCCCCCCCCAACAATGGCTGCCACCTTGTTTAAGTGAGCAGAAAGCAGGCTACATAATATCCATTTTGGGGGAAAAAAACCCAGCAACCATTAAGGCCCCTTTAGATTTTTGTAAATCAAAATACAAACTATTTAAAAAATATATGTTAACAGTTGTGTGCAGTTTATTGTTTTTTGAAAATGGGTGTTTTAAGTATACAAGGCTTACCCATAGCTGAGTCTTAAAGGGGTGGTTCACCTTTAAGTTAACTTTTAGTATGTTATAGAATGGCCAATTCTAAGCAACTTTTCAATTGACCTTTATTTTTCCTTTTTTATAGTTTTTGAATTATTTTGAATGTTTCCAACTTTCAAATGAGGGTCACTGACCCCATCTAAAAGCAAATGCTCTGGCTACACATTTATAATTATTGCTACGTTTTACTACTCATTTTTCTATTCAGGCCCTCTATCCCCTATTCATATTCCAGTCTCTTATTCAAATCAGGGCATGGTTGCTACCAGATTGCTGAAATTGCAAACTGGAGAGCTGCTGAATAAAAAACTAAATAACTCAAAAACCACAAATAATAGGAAATTAATATCAATTGCAAATTGTCTCAGAATATCACTCTCTACATCCTACTAAAAGTTCATTTAAAGGTGAACAACCTCTTTAATAAATACAAATAACACACATTAAGGAACATAAGTAAGAGACCTATGTGCACCCCTAATGGAGACAACGATATGGGTTTTTTTTTACAAAACATATTGTTCCTGCAGTTCTAGGGCCTATTTATGTTGTTTATTTTGTTATTGAGTGTTTACAGCAAGTTCATATGGCCAATTCTTAACAGCAGGAAAATAATGTTTTTTACGGGTTTTTTTTTGCAGTACATGGCTATTTGGTCGTCCAGGTAAATCAAAAGGGCCCATCTTATTCTTATATGGAAATTTATTCCTATGGGGATACCCAACTTATTTCTTTAAGGTATGTTTTTAAATTATACCTTTCTGATTGTATCTTTGTTTTTAAGTAACTAAAATGCTTTCTATTATCTGTTCCTGCACATGTATAATGAATAAACCTTTTTGTTTTGTTTCTTATAATAAATATAGTATGGAAGTGCAGCAGTTTTCAAATGTAAAATCCCTAAAACTGAAACCTGTGCTTAGAGAAATATAGTGTCAAGATCTTCTTTTATGGACAGACATTTGTAGTTCTGTAACATCTGTTGGTCCACATGGCTATATCGTCCAAAAATATTAGATATAGATATTTTATGAAATGTAAACTTGATCAGTAGCACAAACGGCAAAAATAATTTGTTCTGAATGTTGTTTGCTGACACCTGCAGTATTTGCATGGTACTCCACTTGTTGATTATTGCTTGTTATTAATCTGTTTTCCTTCACTGAACAGATTGTGCCTGTTTCATATTATGCTCTCTGGGAGCTGCATATTATGTTCCTGCTGTGCAATGCACTCATGTGGGCTTTCTTCTTAAAAGCTTCATATATGGACCCTGGTTTTCTACCTCAGGATACAGAAGAATATAAATACGCTGTTAAACAGGTACAGAATGAGAAAATAAATGATAGGACAGGTTCTAAGACAAAAATGTTTTCCTACTTTGTAATGTTGTCATATGACTAACCCCTTTTATTGAAATAGCATTTAATCCTTTACACAGGCTTTAATAGTTTTGATTTTATCTGTTTCTATAGTTTAGACATTATGTGCTAATTTACTTTGCCTTGGTTATAAGCACAATATCTCCAAGCAGCAATGCAGTTCAGCTATAAGGGAATTCCACACAAGGCAGTTTTGGGCATTGTGCCCATTTTAATTAATCCAAACACATACCCATCATTTCCATCTATTGTAATCATCTAAAAGTTTTTGTCTAGGCCAATGCTCTTCAAACTGTGATACAGAAGGCTAGATTTTTTCTGACTTACGTGGTGGAGGGCTGATAATGGAAGCTAATGATGACCAGAGTATGGCAGGTAGAATATGGCACACACAGACAGAGTGGGGAAGACAGGGTATGGCACAAACACGCAGAGTAGCGTAGGCAGAGTAGGGCACACACAGGCAGCATAGGCAGGCAGAGTAGGGCACACACAGGCAGAGTAGGTCAGGCAGAGCAGGGCAAACACAGGTAGAGTATGGCACACAGAGGGGTAGAGCAGGCAGAGGCAAAGCAGGGTAGGAGACCAGGATCAGGACCCCTCCACTCTACTGTACTATATACATTGACACAATGCCAGTGGTGTTGTTTGAGGTGTGAACAGGTAAAACATTTGGTGCTGACAATCTGAGGTGTGATCAATGCAGGTCCTTACTGGTGTGAATTGTACAGGTCTTTTACGGTTGTGAACACTACAGAGCTTTTACAGCCTGAATCTGAGAAGTGAATAATGCAAGGACCAGTTGATCTCTGTTCTGATACCTTTAAAAGCTTACACAAAGGTAACCAATCAAAGCAGCCACAGTGTGGAGGGCCACCAGTTGGACAGCACTGGTCTAGGCAGTAGCACATATATGCTTTCAGTCAAGTTAAACTGAGTTTCAAACTACACCGGGCAGGGGTCCTTCTCAGTGAGCACCAAAGAGCAATCCTATGCCTGCTTCTTCCTTCTTGGTGTGGGTATGCAATGGCAGTAGAACAAAAAGTCGAACTTCAACAAAAAAAAGCCAGCTTTTTCACTTAACTGCACATTTGTCAGCCCCAGGGTAACAAAGAAAGATGAAGCAGAAGATGAAGATTGCTCTGTGGTGTTTGCTGAGAAGAATCCAGAGCCAGTGCAGCTGTCTGCTAACCTGAGCACTGCCCTGGGGTCAGGGGTGATCCTGGCCCCTCCACCGCCCAAGGCAGCAGCAGTTGCTGCCACCCCCCCTCCCCCGTTTGCTTACCTTTTTGCGCCTGAGGGGGTCCACAGGGCAGCAGAGAGGGCCAGTGCACAATCGCAGAGAGCCTAACTGTGCTCTCTGCGCTAGAAGAGCCGAATTTCTGGTTTGAAAACTGAAAATTCGGCTCTTAATGTACCAGGAGCTTAATTTTTGCTGCCCCTGGTACCTAGTGGGGTGCTACCGCCTGAGGCGACAGTCTCAAGTCGCCTCATTGGCGAAACCCCCTGCCTGGGGTAAACAATCTATGAGGGTTGCCTAAATTTTTGCACCCCTCCCCCCAGTGATTTACCTTTCTGTTTCCTTTCATTATAATGCACAAACCATTGTCCTACTTTATACATAATGTATGTCCATGTAAGTAGTTATTGTTCATCTAACAAAAAGGAAAGCTAGCTGATTTGTCATTTGCTTTTTAGGCTGTAAATTGTAATGATTGGAAAGATGGCAAAAACCCTTTGAACAGACTGTGTCATACTTGTCATCTTGTGAAGCCACTACGCTCCAAGCACTGTCGCATCACAAATCGATGCGTGTCCCACTTTGACCACTATTGTCCTTACATCTACAATGACGTTGGGAAGCAGAACAGGTACTGCATAAACCACCAGATCACTCTATTTCATGACAGAAATAAAATGTCTGTTACTGTAACAATACATCTGATTCAGTTTGACGTGGTCTTGATAATTTACCATAGGAAATGCAAACCAATTATCAGATCCAAAGAGTTTGATTCCATTAGAGTTGAAGTGAGTCAGAACTGTTAAGATTAAAATGGCAAGGGCCCACAGAGAACCCACCCCAGTTTTTAATTAATTGAATAATATATTATAAGTACAGATATATACCTTTACAAATTGGGAATAAACAAATGCATTACATGTATGGGATCCCTGACATCTTTTGTAGGCAAATCATTCTAATATTTCTAAATGATTTCTTTTTTCTATGTAATGACAATTCAGAACTTTGTACTTGTGGGGAACTAAGCTGAATCCATATTGGTGGCAAAATAATTTTACTGGGTTTTTTTAATGTTTACATGACTTTTAGAAATGGTGATCCAAATAACAGAAACGTAGATCACTTATCAAGAATATCCCAGGTCCCGAGCATTCCATAAAATAGATCCTATACGTGTATATCGATACCTGATCCTATATCTGTATTTCTACAAGTTCTTTACCAAATAGACAGCAGAAATTGTAATGCAGTGGTATTTAGCAGAGTGGATTTAATGTACCTCAACTACATGCGTGTTTCTAGCTCCTACCTGCACTAATTTACATTATAATCAGCAATGTTTACTTGGAAAGTAAATGCTAGCTGCTCCAGGTTCCATGAATGAGAGAATGCAACCATTATCTTCCCATGAAATATACAGTACGTAATCTCTGTAGAAGAAAGCAATAAACACTAAAGGTTTACCGTAATTCTTCTGGGTGTTGGAAAGGCTGTGCTCCATTTAAGGTCAAACTTCCAAATAACCTACAGTATGTGCAGGTTAAACTTCATCAATCATATTTTAAGGTACTTTGTGATGTAGCAGACAGGTACAGTGTAAATTGCAAAATAATCTCTTTTGATATTTGGCAGGCCCTGCTTTTTGTCAGCATGTGCTAAAGGAAAAATATATCTACACTTTATATATGTAATGTGTATCTTTCGTTTATTTTCAAATACACAATAAAGTTAAAGGCATAGCTCATGGCATGTAACATTTTTCTATGCATGTTTACGTATATAAACATGTGGAACGAATCATATTACTGAAATGCTTGCTTCAGCAGAAACTTGGGAATTTCAAATATAGTACATACTTGAGTATAAGCCGAGTTTATCAGCACCCAAAATAAGATGAAAAATTCTACCTCGGCTTATACTCGAGTCAGTAAAAATTACCTAGCTGATCGACGCAACGTGCCCCCTGACCTGCATTTGCCGCTAGAACTGTCCGGGATGCCATCTTTACTGTTGGCAAATCCACAGTACCCAACTGGAGTAAGAATGCCTGGGGCCTCGGCGCATGAAAACGATGGACTTGTAGGGATGGGCGAATTTGACCTGTTTAGTTTTGCAAAAAATTCCAGCGAAATGTCACAGATGCCCATTAAAGTCTATGGGCCTCAAACAATATTTGTCGCGTGGCAATTTTTTTTTTGACGCACGACCCCATACAAGTCTATGGGCGTAATTTTTGCGGCAAAACAATGCGAAAAAAATTGCCATCCCTACCTGTGAGCTGTGGGATACTGCGCGCCAAAGGGCACTCAGCAGCTTGCGCACTTCCTGATTTCGAGTAGCCAATGAAAATTTGGAGGCACGTCCCCTAATCCTTCTCCAATCAGATGCTCAGAGGGTGTGTACTGCCTGAAGATGATGTCTGCGGCCGTGTGCTGAGGACGCTGATGTCACATGCTATTGGCTGCACTCACTGTGCCTGCAGGCTGCATGTTAATTGTACGTTTCAGGCAGCCAACATAGGTAGACCTGGCATGCGCATTCTATTGGGTGCAGCTTCCTTTCTAGCACATTCTAGATTCTAACCAAGGACTTTACTGAACTCCTTGTTGCAGCATCACAGGTTCTAAAAATAAAATGTTCAGTGTGTCACTGGTAATAAGGTGGAGATGAACAGACAACATTTCAATTGGTCTTCATTTTTTATTTTGTATAATTTTCAAATATTTGCATTCTGACTCACACCAATACCTGTTGCTAAAGTAATTTAGACCCTAGCAACCAGTGCTAAATTTCCAAACTGGAGAGCTGAATAAAATGCTAAGAAATTAAAAAAACTATAATAAAAAAATGAAGACCAATTGCAAATTGTCTTATAATATCACTCGCTGGGTCACACTAAAAGTTCATTTTAAAGGGATTCTGTCATGAATATTATGATGTACAGTACTTTTTATTTCTAAATGACACTGCTTACACTGCAAACAATTCACTCTACAATTTCATTCCTGAACCAGCAAGTGTACCGTATTTTAGTTGTGATATTGGTGTGTAGGTGCATCTCTGGTTATTTTGCCTGGTCATGTGCTTTCAGAAAGAGCCAGCATTTAACACACTCATGCCTCAATTTTTGATTATTGAAACTTACCAGTAGCTGCTGCATTTCTTATCCTAGGATTATACTCGAGTCAATAAGTTTTCCCAGTTTTTGTAGGTAAAATTAGGTACCTTGGCTTATACTCAGGCCGGCTTATACTCTTAACCTTAACCTTTTCAAAATGCTGTTGGGTTGAAGTTCTTTTGAGATAAAGTAATAAAAGTCACCAGGTGTGTACCATGTCCGATAACTCATAGAAATCATATGTGAAATTAACAGCCGGCCAAGAGATTCTGGCACCCAAGGTGGCCCTAAGCAAAGGGCCACACAATATACATTTTTAAAACTAGTGCACCCTGTGATTATTTATTTCCATGTTAGTGATCACATTGATGAGTAGGCAGGAAACATTGTATCAAAGGCACTTATCAATTCTGACTATAATGGAATCACATTTTTTGAACTGATAATTTTTACCGTCTCCTAACACATACCCTTACTTGTGTGTCATTCAGAGGTTGCAGGCCAACCGGGCAAGCAGTAAGGACAGGATGGTCAGTGGCCCCTGATGCTACGCTGTGCAGCAATTCTCCAGGTGGAATTGTTTAATGAATAAGCACAATGTGGCCTGCTTTTGCACTTCTATCTGCTTTAAAAAGCAGTGGTTTTCAAATGTTAAAATTATTATGATCTGAAAATGTGTAAGTGAGTAAATGAGTTATCAGTTTAAAATAAGGACAAAATAAAGCACTTAAATCACTGTTTCAACTTCACTAGTAAAGTTGACTGACACACATAAAAAAATCTAAAGTACCATCCTAAAAGATATATGGCTCCTTTGTTTAACATGTGCCAATATTCTGTGCAAACTAAAATATTTTTCTACCCACAATACAACAGTTTTTGTAGCAAAACTGAGTTGACCCACATATTTTATATGTGTCATTGCTTATGCTTGTTGTTTTGATTCTGGATCAACAGTAAGTCCTTTTCCTTTAAAGTAGGTGCAACTGACAAAAGGACACAAGTAAAAAGAAGAGCATATATGTCTACACACGTTTGTTAATGGCGAGTTGAAGGTTGCAATTCTTTCCCCACTTTTTGCACTTACAGTATACGTCAATAATGGAATTCAAAGGCCAACAGTTCCATGTGGTTTTTTTGTTTTGTTTTTTAAAGCTGCTTATTTTGAATTAAATTTGAACACATTTTGTGTGTGTATATAAAAGTATATAAGGCTGACAAAATGGATAATATTTTGGCATGTTTACATTATTTTAAGAGCTGACAGCATATACTCTTGTTTTCTTTCTAGAGCATTCTTTGTAGGATTCCTGACCACCATGTGCATGTGCTGTTTCATTGGAGTCTATCTGTGTTGGGATTGCTTCTACATAGTTGGAAGTGGCATCTTGATTGGAATGGGCTTCCTTTTTCTTTCTATTATTGGCACAATTTCAGCTCTCATGACTGTGATGTGTGTAAGTATTTGAGGGTGAGACCCTATTATATATGAGAGTTTAGTTCTCCTTTAAAGGGTCAATTCACCAAAGCAGCACTCTGTACACAATTCAGGGAAAAATGCACAATGTTTTTTACCCACAAAGCAGCTTTTTATCCCACAACTCCAACATCGTAACAGGAGCTTGTTGAATTGTGTGAGCTGCAATTTGTTTTGGTTAGCAATGCAACCTAGACACTGGTAAATTATATGCAAATTACAGTAGAACTGTTTCAAGTGTAGATGGTGTCACTGGCACTTTTCCAATGTGCTGTTACATGTAGAGTAATTCACTGGCCACAAGTCAGTTGCATAGGTAGGCACATCCTGCTAAGGTGGCACAGCTCACTCACTCCATTTATGTATGTAGCTATAATAACAACTTCATTGCCATTCTTCCGCCATTCACTGTAGGTGATAGTTCCAGGGATCCCACAGCAGCCTGCATCAGTTGACATAATGCACTTGCATCTGAAGGTGTCATTTGGATACTGAGCCCTATAAATTAGAAAATTCCAACACCAAAAATTTTGAACACGTTTTGCATCAAAGGCATCTCCATTTCAGGGGTATAATTAAGCTGGAATTGTGAGAAAAAAATTAAATTGGTACCTTTGTCGGGCTTCAGTGCACACTGCACAGTGCAAATACAAAAGCTTTCTATGGGGCCTAACTGTTCAAATTTCTATTTTTTAAAAAAAAATCTGAAAACATTTGTGGTTTTTTTCTATTTCTCTAAAACTTGAAAAATGTAAGATTTATTATGCATAAAAATCACAAAAAACTTAAATAAAAAATTTGCCAAATAAAAAGTTTTGGAGGTTTTCTGATTTTTTTTTTTGCAAGGAATTGCCAGAAAAAAACTTTCATATTTTTCTTTGGATTGTTCAGTTTTTTTTCAGTCATTCTTTTTTATAATCAAATCTTTTTAATACATTTCATGACATTTGTAGTTTTTAGGAAAAGTGAGTTTATTCATGGTTTGTAAAATCTCTAAAACCACTAAAATTAGATAAATTGGCCTCCCCGTGTTTGAAGATTCACATAAGAAATTTGCTAGAGAGGGAAGCTTCTATTATAACCAAGGCTACAGTTTAAGAATAGGGTTAAACATCTGTTCTTTTCTAAAATCGTCCCCTTCCTGTGGCCCAATTAGGGTTGCAACCTGTCCTTTGTCCCGGGCAGCCTGGTTTTCAGTAGGGCTGCCCGGGTGAAGACAAAAAAGGAAAAAAAGAAAAACCGGGCAGGATCTCTCCTGATTGACATGGCGATCAGCCAATCGATGATCGCCATATCATAGCCCCGTCCACGTGACGTAGCACACCCCGCCTGCAATATCACTGACCCAACCCCTGTGATGTCATGGCCCCGCCCCCTGCCCAGATCGTGAGCCTTACAACAGTAACAACCCTATCATTTTCTTTCCCAAGGCTGTGTTTTTAGCTCTTTTTTGGACAGGAGCTTGTGAGGCTCGCTATTTTTCCACATGATAATTACATTACAGCTAAAATATGAAGCAGCACTGTCATATGCTTATTTTCAGCATAGTGTGTGTGTGTGTGTGTGTGTGTGTGTGTGTCTCTGTACCTTCCAGTTATCCATAGGGCTAGATGAAAGTGCACCAATAGAAAATGTTTTTTTCTAATCAAGCCTTTGTTTATTCCTAGCTTTATATGGCTGTTGTAAACATCACAACCAATGAGAGGATAAATGTGAAAAAATACCCATACCTGAAAGATGACAAGGGTCAGTTTAGGAATCCATTTGATCGTGGATTTTATCTCAACTTCTTGGAGTTTCTTGACATTGTGGCGCCCCTTTCTGGAGATAACATCCAAAAAAAGGATCTGAGAATTGATATTTAAAAAAGAAGTATGAAAACGTGGAACTACAGACATGAATTTGTGGAATACCGGACTTAATTTATACATATGTTTTTTTTTACATGTTCTATATATATTTGTAATATGAACTGAAAAATAAATAATTTGATATGGCAATAGGTATCAGGAATGCTTATTTTCTACTTCTCTTCCAGAAGGTATTTTCTATACAACTCTAGTGGTTTCTTTATATGGTGTGCTATATTCTTGGGATAACTATATGACCTTGGAAGCCCAGAACTGGCCACAAAAAAAACTTTTGGAAGTTTAAATACAGTCACAGACTTCCAAGTTGACACTGCTGCATTGTGTAATGCGCAAATTAATTTGTTAATAATCTGACTCAACTATTATGAAATATGAAATGCTATGGACAAAACCTTCAGGAGCTGGAATGTAGCAAGCTTTAAGCCTTGGTAATATGAAATTATCTTTAATAACTGCACGGCATGTGTCCATCATTCACCTGGGGCAAGGTGGGGTACAATCACCTGATGTGCTAGACCATTATTTCAAATAAAAACTATTCCTCCGCACATCACTTACTTGATTCTCTAGGGTACATTCACTTCCCTGGCTGAATCAGGGCCAATTAGTATCCAACAACTTTATATGGAAGAAGCACACCGATTAGCAAATGCCTTTTGATCAATTTATTGTAGCAGAAATGTGGCACAAGCTTTCAGGGAATACCCCCTTCCTCAGGTGGAACATTTGCTGCAGTAATATTCAGGTGCCACATTTCTGCTGCAAAAAATGGATTAAAAGACATTTGCCGATAGGTGTGCTTCTTCCATACAAAGTTGCTGGACCATTATTTACCTTTGCATTGAGTCTCCCCTTTGCCAGTATAACTTATGCACACTGAAACAAGGGTTAAGTTACTCAGAATTCAGGGGTATTATCTTTTGACCATTAAACAAATCTGTCCTGCTCCTTTTTAATGACAAGTCACTTTCACATAGAAAATACATTCTAACAAGCTGGACATTGTCATCCTGGAAGGATAGTTTCAGAAATATCCCAAAAAATATTTGTTGGCACAGTTATATACTGTATATTGATTAATGTCAGTGCCAGCCTGTAGCCTGCAATGATTTCCCTCCACGAAGAACCCCTAAAGGGATGTATTTAGCAAAGGCTAAACAGTAACTTTAGCCGAAAAGAACTCCACAGAACTTTTCACTTATACAGGATTTGGTCTGTTCGCTCTTTGATAAATATTGCCCTATATGACACCAACTTCGGTTATGTTATCCCATAATCACTCCAAGAGAGCATTGATATTTGATTCACTGACCCGGTTCTTAGAAATATGCACTACTACAATAACCAACAGCAACCAATCAAAATATTGCTAGTTGCAGCTGGTAGCACAAAGCTAATCACGGACTGATTACTGTACAGCTGTAAATTTGCCCAGGAGCATTCGAAAAAGATGGAAAGCAATTGAAAAAAGTCTTTCTGTTGAACCACAGATTTGAAAAAAGTGTTTGAAAGGTGAACAACCCCTTTAAGGGTCTGCTTTTCACCAGTGAAAAAATGATAAACCAATCAGATCAGAACTCACCAGAAGTTAGTGACACATTTTCAATATTCAATATTCTCAGGCCCCCTTAGCCTTTAATGCTGCCTACATATTTTAGCATATACTGTATAGTACAGCCACTGCTAGTCTCCTTTGCAATATTTTATCAATATATTCTGAAACAATAGGATTATGCACTCTTAGGTGGTTATTTATCAAAGTCCGAAGATGTCTCAATATTTTCTGCTACAAACACCAATCAAATCTGCTCGGTTTTTTTACGCTTATTTATTATTATATTTTCCTGAAAATTTGCTTTGCAGGAAAAAAAATCAGATTTTCACGTTTTTTTCGGATTTTTCATCCAATTTTCATGATTTTTTCCCAGAAAACTTTGGGGTATTGCACGAAATACCAGCGCACATCAGAAAATCATTGGGACTTCTCGCATTGACTTACATGCAACCTCGACAAGTCTGAGATGCCGGATTTTTTGATTCAGACTTTTACATCCTCGGGGTTTAATAAATTCCACATTTTTGCATTCAGAGTTTAGTAAATAACCCCTTAGACTTAGCTTTCCCATTCATGCATATACTGCCCCAAGCACCATTGCCACTATTTCTACAGTGCTGGCTTGAGGTATGGTAGTCCCAATATTCTCCAGTTACTGCCGTAAATCTTATTATTTCAGAAAGTGAATTAAGATCAGTAGATCTCTAGACATTGTCAACAAACAACTTGTCTAAATCACCCTCCTGTTTCATGCTTTTCATTCAGATATATATTATTAAGGTTACATCAGAAATGGTTGTTTGTTAAATATAGCAATATAAATAATCTCATAAATCAATATAATATTTAAGTTATATTTTCCATGGAACAGAATGCTAACAATGCTTTTATGGATGTTGATCATAATGGGACAACATCACTAAAAGTAGATCTCGTATTAGTAAAGTATTGGCACTCCTGATCTACACTTTGAAGCAAATTCCCTAAGGGACGAAAATTAGTCAGCTACAGCTTTGCAGCCATTGCAACACTTTGCCAGGTGTAAATTCGTCAGGACAACTCTAGATCCCTAAAATCCGAAGTTGTGTCCAGGGCGCCGAACGATGGCGAAGTTGCGCTAGTGTTACTTTGGCAAGCAAAGCGTTGGCTAATTTGCATATGGCGGGAAGTGAAAATTCAATGGACGTATTTGTTGCAGCAAATACATTACATTACACAAGCCCAGGCAACCTTAATAAAATAAAATAAAGTTGTTATATTGCCCTACACATGAGCCCAGTGTATAGTTTATGTGCCATATGTTAGGAAATGTAGGGGGGGGACATGGCTACCCAAAAAAACATTCACGGTCTTTTGCAGGCTATCACTCAGAAAAAGGAAAAGACGCCAGCGTTTTTTGGGGGAAAAAAAATTCAACAAAAAATTGAGGAACTCCTATGCTCTCTATTGCACTTCGCCTGGTCTGAGGTGGTGAAGGCAAGTCTGGCGCAAGAGGTAACATTCAGTAAAATCCGCATCTTACTTGAATTTGCGGAGTTACGTCCCTTCGCCAGAGCAAAAATTCACCTGGTGATAGAGTGTGAATGATCGCTATTGTGTGTCTCTTTCACTATCGAAGTTACGCCTGTGCCCATTAGGGAATTGTCGAAGTGCTGAAATGACGCTACGCTGGCAAATTTCTGGTAGCTTTAGTCACTTTGCCCTTAGCGAATCTGCCCTTATATATGAAGATATTATGGACTTCGTTTGCTATTAGCTATTGCAATGCTAGCTGACACCAGTTATACAGTAAAACACTTGCCATTATAATTTCTTGCATCTTCTAGTGTCAATGCCAAGTACATTACTTTGCCACTAATCAAGTATTATTTTTTTGTGCAAAATTGTCAAGGAGAAAGAAAAAAAAATGCCCAAGTGATTCTGTTACAGTGACAGTATGACAATGATACAACTTTCAGATCATATTTGCTTAATTGTGGGTTAAAAAAGCATAGTGAATTGCATTTCTAGTAAACGAGGACCTATAGATCCGGGATGACTGGTAAAAGGTTCCGTCTTTATGTTAATCTTGAATTTAGGAGAGTGTGATATAGATAAATAAATCGGGATAGAGAAATCAATAACAAACGTTTTTTTAAAATTTGCCACAAAAAATGTAACATATGGAAGTACCAGTAGGTGGTGCAATTGGACTGAAAATAAGGTTACAATGGCTCTGCAGATAACTGTGAAGGAAAAAATAAAATGTTTCTTTTGAAGCATATTTCAGTGTATGATGAAGTCTACTACCAAAGCTGCAGATTTGTTCTCATTTGGGAAGGTTTGCAGTTATGCTGATAATGAACTGACTTGATATGACCTTCTGCAAATAAATGTTTGTCACAGCAACAATGCTCAGCAAAATGTATATTATATATTATTTCTAAACTGTAATACTGCCATCAACCCTGACCATAACCCGTCTGTATGAGATTTTATGCTGCAAAATATCGATTCCACCATGATTGTGTTGTTTATTCCTCTGGCCTAGTGATCATTAATGCATAAGAAAAGATACATGCTACCAACATGACCCATGCATTATCACAAAAGCTGTATATACTGTAGCTGGGCTTGTACCAGCCAATGAGTGCTAGGACTCTCCATAGAAGGGGTTAAATTAAGCCCATTCTACAAATTCATTTGTAAGGAGAGTTCAGAAAAAAATAAAATAAGCAGGTGCTTGTCTGTTCTATGATTGTCCATTTTCCTATATGTAATATACTCTGTTACAGAGTTAATACACATTTATTTGCACAAATAGAAGTGGATAGATTAAAAAAAAGATATTTTACAAATGTATGCTGATACTGGCAAGGGTATTTTTTGTATTGGAGCATTGAATATAGTCTGATAAATGAATAGATTAATTCCTTTACAGGAATGTCCCAGGCACAGAATACACCGAAATGCTTAATACCTCAAGTCAAGGCTTAGCAACTAGAATATGTGTGTTGCAACATTCATTCCTAATCTAACAAATATGTTGTGCAACTTGCTATCTAACACCTTCAGTTATGCACATCTTGAAGTTGCAGGACCTATTAGGGTGATACATATTGGCACAAGGGGCTGTTTTGGATGTTTTAAGTGAAGCATCTATAAGTAGTACGAAAACTGGGCAATGAAATGCACATTTCAAACCCTCCATAAATGAACATTGCAGTACTTGTTAAGGTCATTACTCGGAGATAATGGGGCAAATTCACTAAAGGGCGAAATTTGGCCAGTGACCGTTTCGCTACTTCGCCTGGCACAAATTTGTTACCACTATGCTTATTCACTAAAATGCAAAGTTGCGTCTCAGCAGCCGAACGCGGGCGAGTTTTTGCTAGCGCTACTTCAGCTGTGGGAGCATTTCATAGAAAAGTTTTTTAATACAAATGTCCAAGGAAGCAAATTAAATACAGAAGAGATCCTCTAATGCCCTAGACATTAGCCCATCTTTAAATAAATGTAACATGCTCCTCAAATTAGTTCACACATAAATCTTTAATAGTTAGGACTTGAAGACAATCCTGCTTTAAAAAAGAAAAGTCGCCAGCGTTTTTTACAACTTTAATGCATTTCGGGCAGACAGGATATGATGTCACTGACATAAGACTGAGGAAGATTTGGCTTTGTATCAGTTCACCTGGTCTGAGGTGGCGGAGTAAACTCTGGTCAAAGAGGGAACGTTCTATAAAATCTTAGTGAATTTGCAGAGTAACGACCGTTACCTAGAGAGAAAAGTTAGGGTGCCTTACAAACGCTAGCGACTGTTTCGCTCGATAGCGAATTGTCCTCTACACCCTGCGGTTGTGGCGAATTTTCGCTAGTGTTGGCCCATTCGCCCTTTAGTCAATCTCCCCCAATGTGTTTAAAAAGGATACATTTTTCAGGCAACTGTTAGGTGGTAGGAGCAGTGGTAGATTAATGACATATGGGGCTTCTAGGCAACATCTACAAAGGGCCCGTTTGTAGGCTACTGCTGGGCCTGGATGTGTGCAGATCAAGACACGCATGCACCCGGCTCTCTATGTGGTGTTGGGTTGGCCACCTGTCCTGCCTTCTTCTACCAGCAGGTGTACCCAACCAGACCCAGCAGAGCAAATACAAATAAATTAAATACAAACATCATTTTAAAAGGTTAAAAGGGCCCCTAATCACACTCACAGTTGCCAGGTAATTACAATGCTAGTTATAGAGGGATTATTTAGACACATTTTATGGACATATTTTTTACTTCAAAAACAGTAATGTGTCTGAAGCCACCTTGTGTGCCATTATCTCTACAATATTCTACATAATTAAAGTTAGTTCTATTAAGAATCTAACAGATAACCTATATGAAAAATTAGAGGATTTAATGCATTTAAAGACATCCCAAACCAAAGGTTTATGGCTCAACAAAAATATATTTTAAATCATAACCACAGCATCAATAAGATGCTTTCATCAGAATGAAAGTAGAAAACCGACATTTGAATCGATGGGTTGCTTTAAAATTGTTACTTTACTTAGTGGTACATTTCTAAGACCATGATAGAAAAAAAGAGAGATCAGAAGTTATTTATATAGAGCATACATATAATTTATAGTGATGGCTCAGAAATTCCTCCAAGTTTATAACCACAGGAAATCTTTACATTTTCTGCCAGGAGATGTTCCAAAAATATACACATATAATCCTTGTTCCCTTATGACATATCTTATTTATGAGAATGCTGCAGAATAATGTAAACTGACCCCTCCCTAAGAAGGGACCAAAGCAGCTACAGGGGTGTAGCATAAAACCAGTTAAACTGAGAAGTGGGAAGAAGGCATATTTGCTCTCCTGGATGCTTCTGCAAACTCAGCATAAACGCAGCATAATCAGGGTGAGGTTGTCTTTATTCTAATTTTGAAAAACGTTAAGGTTGATTTTATGCTTGCCTATCTTTAACCAACTGAGACATCTATTGGTTGCTATGGGTTACTGCTCCTGGGCAAACTTAGTGCCTTTTATTACATGCGGGGGCAAGTGTTCAACTGTTTTGAGTTATGTTGTATTGGAAGTATACTCTGAATTCCAGGCTTTGAGGCAAGTTGCATAAAAATCGCTGCCAAACAGAGCCTCCTGTAGGCTGCAAGTCCATATAGGAGGCTACCAAATAGCCAATCACAGCCTTGATTTGGCACCCCAATAACTTTTTGCATGCTTGTGTTGCTCCCCAGCTCTTTTTATTTTTGAATGTGGCTCACGGGTAAAAAAGGTTGCGGACCCCTGACTAAGGGCCTCTTTAACAATAAAATTGTGTTTTTTCCATGAATCTCGAAAAATATTTCTAAAAAGCTCTAAGAAACTTATGTCAGAAAAACTTAAATTTTTAGAGGTTTTCAAGGTATTCATATTTCTAAGTGCATTATTGAGTGCTTTTTTGTTGGGGAACAACACAAGCATGAAAAAAGTTCCTGGGGGTGCCATATAAAGGCTGTAATTGCCTATTTGTGGACTGGCCATCTACAGGAGGCTTTATTTGACAGTACATCTAGTTTTAATGCAATTAAAATGAGCACCTGCTTTGAGGCCACTGGGAGCAACATACACGGGGTTGGTGAGCAACATATTGCTCACAAGTCACTGGTTGGGGATCACTGCTCTAAATGTTGTATACACAAAACGCATAAGGCAGCCATTGTGATAGGTACTGAATACTTTTATTTTTCTCCCACCTGATGAATTGCTTATTGAGTGCCTGCACAAATTTGCATGGTTGATTTCTCCCTCCTAGGTGAAGGCTCAGGCCAGGGCTTCCATGTGACCTTGGTGAGTTGTGGATATAAATATTACCTGGTCCAAATAAGACATTCACCCTCATATCATATTATTACAGCTAGAAACACTAATTTGTGTATTAAGTGATTATCCCCTGACTCCTGGGTACACCAGTAAGGCTAGAGTGGTTACAAGAAAGTCCATGAGCAATTATGAGCATTTTGCCTATAGCAAGCAGTAAGGACAGAGCTGCCTGTCTGGAATGAGATGCAGAATACAGCAGATCCCTAGATATACAGTAAGTGCTGTTTTAATGAGCATGCATGTAATTTGGGGTCCATAGTGTTATAGAACTTGCATCTGGGGAAATATGGACAAGACCTTTAGTTCAAAAATTAGTTCAAGCACATTCATGTAAAATTGCTCAAAGTATCCTTTTTTCTGGTTTTCAAGATATCATCAGTTTTCACACAAGTAATTCTACAAATTTGAAACAGCATCCCCACCGATGTCCTGTTTGGTCCAATCAGCCATCATAACCTTTTAGGATTATCTTCCATCAAAAGTATAGGCATAAGATTATAATGGAATAAATGGTCAGTCTAAATATCACTCAAGTGCATTTCAGGATAGTCACAATTAAGTTATGAGTTAATGAGTGGAAGTATCCATAGGGGAAACAAAAACTAATGGCAGAAGATAAAGCAGCACAATTGGGAATATAAAATACTGGGGATATATGAAAAATTGGCTGCGCTGAACCTTAGACTTTTTAATGTAGAAATTAAGACTACTCTTGCCTACTTGTTTTCATCCATTCCTATGTACATTCCTCGTGCATACATCTCATCTTTTTTACTCCCTGACCCCTTCTTCATTGCCACAGTTTTGCCTTTACTCTCCTCTGATTTTCTTGCTTGGTTTGTTTCTCTTTCTTTTTATTTTCTCAGCTTTCTGATGCTCAGCTCTTTTATTTTTTTCTCCTTGACCTACCCCATTATTTTCTCTAACCACCAGCTCAAATACTTTATACCTCAAGTCTTGTTTCAGTGCAACATAATAATTTGAGGGTGTGAATGAAGGCTTTCCTTAGAGGAAGAATACAAGTTTTTTCTAAGTTAATATGGAGTCTACATTCATATTTTTATCATCATTCAAGCACATTCATGTAAAATTGCTCAAAGTATCCTTTTTTCCGGTTTTCAAGATATTGCCAGTTTTCACACAAGTAGTTCTACAAATTTGAAACAGCATCCTCACTGATATCCTGTTTGGTCCAATCAGCCATCATAATCTTTTGTGATAATCTTCCATTAAAAGTATAGGCATAATATGATAATGGAATAAATGGTCAGTCTAAATATCACTCGTGTGCATTTCAGGATAGTCACAATTAAATTATGAGTTAATGAGTATGAGTATCTGTAGGGGAAACAAAAACTTCAATAATTATTTCCTAATGGCAGAAGATGAAGCAGCACAATTGGGAATATAAAATACTGGGGATATATGAAAAATTGGCTGCACTGAACCTTAGACTTTTTAATGTAGAAATTAAGACTACTTTTGCCTACTTCTTTTGATCCATTCCTATGTACATTCCTCGTGCATACATCTCTTGTCTTTTTTACTCCCTGACCCCTTCTTCATTGCCACAGTTTTGCCTTTACTCTCCTCTGATTTTCTCGCTTGGCCTATTTCTCTTTCTTTTTGTTTTCTCAGCTTTCTGATGCTCAGCTCTTTTATTTTTTCTCCTTGACCTACCCCATTATTTTCTCTAACCACCAGCTCAAATACTTTTTACCTCAGCAAGTCTTGTTTCAGTGTAACACAATAATTTGAGGGTGTGAATGCAGGACTTGGAGGAAGAATACAAGAACTCACTCCAGCCCCTTTGCTTGGCCACCTGTCACAATATGCAGACATATAATTATCAGAGGCTCAATTAAGTACAATATAATAAAGTGAAATCCCTCACTCTCCTAATTCCCATTTGGTTTATCATTTTTGAAAGGACCCAACAGCAAGGCAGAAAAATTGAATTATCAATAGATATTCTTAGAAATGGTGGTGATCATATAGCTTTATTTACCTTTGTAAAGCTTGTATTTTATTGAAAAGGTGTTATTGAAAAGGAGATGCTTTTTTACACTAATATACCCATGTAAGGAGCAATAACTGTGTTCATTTAATTGTATAAATGTAGCAAACATTACAGGTTATATCCCACTTCTGTTTTATACACAAACTTTTAAAAAATGGGTTTGCATTAACAAATATATTTACAGGATATGTCTGCTCACACCTACTATAGTTATAAAGAATGCTTCTGCAGCAATGAGTTGGAAACCCCTGTGATGCATATATTATAAATAAAACCACAGATTGCTAGCAAATGTGATTTAATCTACACAAAGTGCTGTATAAAACTGTGCTTGTTGTCAGAATGCACTCCACAGATTCTTTGAAGTTTCAGATTAGATGGCTTTTGCATTCATAACCCACTTGACAACTATATTCCAAGCACTTTCATATGGAAAGGCTAAAGGTTACATTCCACTGGGTATAATTCAGATCGCACCCAGGATCATATGGCACTGAGAAGAACAAGAACAAGGTTAAGTAGGCTTTTCATTCCACTACAAACTAAGGCCACCAAGAAAGGGTGACACATAATGCAGTAACCAAGGTCAGAACTATGCCATTGTGCATAGCAGCTTAATCCTAGCAATTCAAATATTATGAGAGAGATTTCCAGTGTTGTGAGTTTCTGCATTGGAAGTGAGATCCATTTTTTTTCTTTTCTCACATTTTTTTCTCTGCCTAGGCAGCACATGCTTCTGAGAATAAGAGCCCTGTACTGTGAAAGTAGGTAAAGTTTTGCATCTTCTTATAATACCAATAAACCTGAGTTGCAAAATCAGTATACACCCAAAAAAAAATCATGAAGGAAAACTTCACATATAGCCTATCACGATGCACTTTGTTGTACTGTCAGCGGTGCTCATCTGTGTCCTGCCAAATTGCTTTGTGTAAGACTGACCATCTTGAATATATTGCAATATATGAAAAAACAACCCCCTGATTTGTTTTAAGGAGTAGCCATTTTTGGTAGCTGTACACATTTTCTGTATATGTGAGCAATTAATTTGAGCAAATGTTTCAGTCACTGACTGGCACCCTTTCTCATAGGCGTCCCAGTGTTTTGGTTACATTAATGTGACTGAGCAAGGTCACCAGTGGCCGAAATGTTGGATTTCTTATCATTTGATTTTTCACCCAAAACTAATTGGCACAGTGAATGAAAATGTAATTCTAAGCAACTTTCCAAAAAATATTAGTTACAAATTTTCAGTGGTTTCATACTTAGTAGATGCGATTACAGGTATGGGACCTGCTTCGGACCTGGGATTTTCCGGATAAAGGATCTTTCGGTAATTTGGATCTTCATACCTTAAGTCTACTAATGAATCATGTAAACATTAAATAAACCCAATAACCTGGTTTTGCTTCCAATAAGGATTAATTACATCTTTGTTTGGATCAAGTACAAGGTACTGTTATATTATTACAGAGAAAAAGAAAATCATTTTAAATAATTTGGATTATTTGATTATAATGGAGTTTATGGCAGACAACCTTTGCTTAATTTGGAGCTATCTGGATAACGGGTTTCCAGATAACGGATCCCACACCTGTACTATTAAAAGCAGAATTTGTCTGCTTGTCTGCACTAGCAGCTCTGACTCCTGAAATAATGTTGCAAGCCAGAAAAACAGATCTCAGGGAGACCTGACACTTGTTACATTGTTTTTAAAGTCAGACCATGAGAAAAAAAGAACAAACACAGCTTACAGCTGCAGTTACATTTACAAATAACAGAAACCAATGAAAATATTGAAAGCATGTATGCTTGAAAGTTGCTTACAATTACATTTTCTTCCATTATGCAAAAAAACGGTCTGGGATGAGAACCCCTACCAAAGCAGCCCTGTTACTTTACACAATAATAAATAAATAAATGCTTGAGCAAGTTGATGCTTTTTAAAACCATGGATGTTAGAATGATGCTATCTCTGGGTTTATAGGATCTGCCTGGATTCTTTCTCCCTCTCTCAGCTTGTTTCGTGGCTCTATAAAGAAACTCTCAGCTAGATGAAGGGGGAGTGGCAGGACTAAAACATTAGCAAGATCAGATGCATGAGCTGCTGTTTGCTGGAGAGACATGAGAGAGGATGGCAGATTCTGACTGCACTGCCTCTTTTTTTTTGGAGCTACTACTGCACACAGGATCCCTCAGGGAGGAGGTCACAAGGGACCACACTGCTTTACTTCTCAGCTTCTCATGGATTTGGGCATAGAAAAAAAGAAGACAGCTTCCCATTAGAATGAAGGAACATTGTGAGTCCCCAATATCCAGTAACTGTAGAGTATTTGCTGTGATTCTTACAATGGAGTTGGATTCCTTGCTTCCCATCAAAGAGTACTTAAGTACTTGTAAACATTGAGCCCATTTTCCTTCATTTGGTCAGGAAACAGGATTGTATCTGCAGTGCACCATGTTTAATATTGGGAAACACTTTATACCCAGGGCTGCCACAAAGAACTTGGATGACCTGGACTCAGTTCAGAGTATTCTGTTGCACAGGTAAGTTTCAAGGTTAAGGGGCATATGGCAAAAGGGTTTCTAGTGTAAAACCTGTAATTGGTACATCATTTCCCTAAGGATGACAGCTGCAACCTGTGGCTGGATTATAACCCTTAGAATCCCTGGAACAATATAAAAATGATTTTCAGGGCAGGCTGTGTGTTCCCCCCGGCGTGAGTTTCCTCTCCTTTAGCATTCCAAAAAACCTACAGGCAGGTTAAATGGCTCTGAAAAAACTGACTGGTGGGTTGGCACAATACAAACTAAGACTGTAAACTGCACTGATGTGAACAATGTACAATCTAAACAAGTCTAAACACTGTGTACATGTTGCCTCTATATAAATAAAGGAAAATGATATAACGATCCTCTAAACCAAGCTCTGCCAACAGCAACATAGATACAGGTTTCTAATACCCAGTACTGTTACTGTTTACATAGCTGGGTTATTTACAGTGAATTTCTACCTTAGAACAGATTGCATAATAATATGTGCTTGATTATTATATAGAAGTCCTTGAGTATACATATAAACATAAGATTATGTGTATATTTGTTCTGCTAAAAAAGTGTTAACTATGAAAAAATACTGTAGAATAACTTGCACCTCTGATACTGTTTCTTATCAGATCACAGCTGTGCAATAGTAATTCCTTTCATTAATTATACTTCAATAAGGCATGGGTAGGCAAAAAACACAGATACCCACATAGTTCTTAAAGCTATGGTATACGTAGGTGAGATGTGATTTTCTATTTCTTAGCTAAGCATATAATAACTTCATTGTTATCAGAAATTTGCTTTACTCTTCTGAAAGACTCTTGGTTTAATGTGTGTTGTTAAATCATCTTAAAGCAGGAACACTGGGAGGCATACAGTATTTATAACGGGTCGAATTTCGAATTCATGTGAGTTTTTTTAAACTCCCATAAACTCCCATAAATTCGACCATCGAAATGTATTAATAAAATCGAATTTTATCAGTTTGGAAGAATTGGATCAACCTGAAAACTGTAATCAAATGCAATTCGAATTAGAAAAACTCAAAATTTAAAAAAAACTAGAATGTCAGGAAACGCTGCAGACATTACCAAACTGATCCCTGGACCTCTCCCATTGACATATACAGCAATTCACAGGTTTAAGGTGAGAAATAGTCAAATTCGAGTTCTTAAAGGGCCAGAGTATGATAATTCACAATTCGAATTTGAGAGTTTTGAGCGAAAAACAAATTTGAAAATTAGAATTTTCATTTCGACCCTTAATAAATCTGCCCCTGATTATGCCTTCTGTTGGACTCATGAGGGCAGTAAAGGGAAGTAAGGAACTGGTATTTTTTATTATACTAATGGTATAATCACAGACGGTCATCCAGACATCCAGTCCAGTGGCTGTTAGACATTTTTAATAAATCCAGGATTTTATATGTTTTACAATTAATGGTCTTTTAACATTTGGAGAAATTGCTAATTCTGGTTAAGATCTCAACATATAGAGTACTTCAGAAGTGGATTTAAATATATATATGTGTGTGTGCACCTAGATGATTAATAATTACCTAGTCATTATTATTTTATTAATACAATTCAGACAGTTGTCCACATTTCTTAGTGTCAAGTTAAAAAAAATTACATTTCACCTTTACTACCTCCCAAGTTACTAAAAGTCTCGAATTCCTGAAATTTTCCTGTGTGCCATCTGCTTAAAAGCTATGCCACATGTGGTATATTCTATACTGTATTTTAGTTGGCTAAGATTGTGGTGGCTCAATGCCTGAAACCACCACTATTGGCTCCCATTCTCTTCAAAGAAAATGTCTGACTGTGGTATTCAACCTTTACAGACCACTCAGTAGACTGTTTTCAGAGTGTAAAGAAGAGCCACTATCAGTACTGTCACCTGTTTTTATGTTTAAATGAACATGATTTGGAAGGGACTGATTCAGGAGCTTTTCTGCTTTGCGCTAACCCTTTCTGTATATGAAAAGTACTGATAACATTAATGGGCACATTTATCAAGGATCGAATTTCTAATCCTAAATTCCCATAAATTCAAAATTAGACCAATCGAAATTTATCAAAATATAATTTTGAAGTTGAACGAACTGAAACGAGCCGAATACTCAAATCGATTTTGAATCTTCTTCGATCGAACTTTTTTTCCGAAAAAAACCCAAATGTCAGGAATGCTGCAAACATCTCCAAATTGATTCCTGGACCTCTCCCATTGACTTAAACAGCAATTTGGCAGGTTTTAGGTGGTGAATAGTCGAATTTGAATTCATAAACGGCCAGAGTATAATAAATCTTGAACATCTAATTCAATTTTTTTTAAAAACACAAATCAAATTTGCATAACTCCATATTGGAATTTGTGAGTTTTGACCATAAATTTTTTTTTGAAAATTTGAATTTTCAATTCGACCCTTGATAAATCTGCCCCTAAATGAATACTAAAGGAGTTGGATTGCATATTAATGCATCATACAATTAGGTCCATAAATATTTGGACAGAGACAACTTTTTTCTAATTTTGGTTCTGTACATTACCACAATGAATTTTAAATGAAACAACTCCGAACTTTAATTCAGTGGGTTGAACAAAAAGATTGCATAAAAATAAACACAATCACTTCATTTCAGGGGCTCAAAAGCAATTGGACAAATTTTAATATCTAATAAAATTGTAATATCTAATACTTGGTTGAAATCCCTTTGCTGGCAATGACAATGAAGTCTGGAACTCATGGACATCATCAGATTCTGGGTTTCCTCCTTTTTAATGCTCTGCCTAGGCCTTTACAAAAGTGGCTTTCAGTTATATGTGATCTTCTTCTTATTGACTTCATACATACCTATGGCCATCCTTTATAAGAAAAGGGAAAAATCATTATCAAAACAGTCATATTTTTAAGATGTAAACATGAATTCTGTTGGGGGGGATATTGAATGCAATTCTATTTTAGGCTTGCTCTGGGAATTTGTGTGGCCCAATATGTTTCTGCCATGTAGTCTTTGTGTGAACTCATAATTGTAACAATTATGTGGATCCCTTCTCCCTAGCAGGCTGCCCTTATAACCTGCACCAAACCCTGTTATATACTCTTGCAGAGAATTTACCAAACCTTTTCAAACAGACAGGATGATAAAATATCTTACCAATTCTAAGCCAATTTACAAGCAATTGCATCACAAAAGATATAAATGATTTATTACCCCACTGAAACTGCATTTCATAGTGTTCAATTATCATTTGCATCAGTGCATCATCAGACAATGCAAGCCTTTCTTTTTCACTTTTCAAAGGAATAGGAAATAAGTAAAACAAAAAAGAGAAGAGGAAAGAAACATAATATACCCCAATCTGTAAGCTACAAGAGCCATTGTCTGACATAAAATATTGTGGGTTACAAAAATAACTTTACTGGAACAAATAAGAAAAATGAAAGTGTTGGAGGCGTGCAGTGCAAATATAAAGTCAGGAGGCTTCTCGGGGTACACCATTTCTTAAAACATGTTTCTGTAAGTCTGCCCCCATATCAAATAGCATAAATTACATTTGATTATATTATTAAGCTCCACTTTTTAAGTAGCTGTTCACTATTCCAATTAACCAGCACATTCCAACAGCAAGGAAAGTTTTATTGAATGGATTCCATTTTCAAAGCAGAAAAATGTTTTCGTTCAAATGCTACGCCTTGTCTATGGCATTCTGGATAGTTTAGGAGCAGCAGTGAACTCTAACAACCATCCAAGTCATTCTGCATTGGAAACCAATTTGGCCATTTATTTCATGCTCTGGAACAATTATTCCAGCACTGTAAAAAAATGATCTGTAACATTTTATTTAACATTGATACATGTCAAGGATATGCTAGTTACCTGTGCCAGGTATCTAGGGACTAATGGTGGCCATCACGGCCGCCATCAGGGGGCACAGTGGGTACTATCATACCGGGCTGAGCCACGAAAAGACCCAAAGCCACGAAAGGAGCCGAAGCTGATATCCTGAAGCCACGAAAGGAGCCGAAGTTGAAGTCCCAATGCTGCGAAAAGACCCAAAGCCACAAAAGGAGCCAAAGTTGATGTCCCGAGGCCATGAAAAAACTGAACTGCAATTTTCGAAATAGCCAGGCCCCCCTTGACATAACCAAAGCCGTGCCTAAGATGCCAAAGCTCTAAGTTCAGTTCTACTGAACACCAATGTGTTTTTTTTATTTTAATAAATTCCTAGTCACCAATGTATTATTTTAATACTCTATAGGCCCCTGTTCCCAATGTTTTTGTAAAAAATATTCTCAGGGGTCCCAATGTTTCTTTTTAACTTTTAACTTAAAGGGGGGGGCTGGAACCAATGTTTTTTTTAAAAAAAAAACTTTTATGGGGCGCCCTGGCACCAAATTTTTTTAAATCTAATAGGGGGCCCTGGTCACCAATAACTTTTTTAGCTTGTAGAGGGTGTTTTTTTTTATAATAAACCCCTAGTCACCAATGTATTATTCTAATACTCCCCTGCCACCAATGTTTTTAAAAAAAAAAATATTCTCAGGGACCCCAATGTTTCTTTTTAGCTTGTAAGGGGGGTCCTGGAGCCAATGTTTAAAAAAAAAATTATAAGGGGCCCTGGCACCAATGTTTTTTTAACTTATAGGGGGGCCCTTGTCACCAATTACTTTTTGTAACTTGTAGGGGGGCCCTGACCACCAATGTTTTTTTTAAAAACTTTTATGGGAGGCCCTGGCGCCACAGTTTTTTTTTTAACTTATAAGGAGGCCCTGGCCATCAATGGCTTTTTACAACTTGTGTGTGTGTGGGGGGGGTTAGCGCTGATGTCTGTGATGTCTTTAAACTTTGGTGTGGGTGTGATATGGGGTGGGGATTGGGGGCTGGGGTGGGCAGGGTCCAGAAAATTTTGTTGTATGGGCCCCCGTGATTTCTAATGGCGACCATACACGGAGAGATGGTTAGACTATCTCTCTGTACTATGGCCCTTCGGGGGGCAGTTTCAAGAGACAATTATGCAATCCCAGAGTGGGACATATTGTCTCCCATTAGCAGCTTTGTCAGTATGGGCCAGTGTAAAGGAAAATAACTAAACTGTTTTCTTAAAACATCCCTATGTTCCAGTAAATTTAACTGTGTTAATTATTATAATGTATGTATCTATTTAGAAAAGAAATACATTTGTATAGTTAAGAATTTTTCCATGTTTTTCTTATCACCCTGTAGCACATAAACCCCAAACAGCTCTAAAAATAAACCATATGTGTATTCTGATTTGCTGTGTTTCAAACTCTTAGCAGCTTTCCTTTGTAGTGACAATGCTATAACCTTGAAAATGTAACTTTTGAGAGCATCACGGTGAGATATGTTATTGTTTTTTTCTATAGGAGACCATGAACCAATAATACATGCAACTGCTTCATTTTCTGAACGGCAATCCAGACTAATCTACAGTTATGATTTATTGCAGAGCATTTAAAGCAGGGTTACAGTGGTTTGGTCAAGATATAACGGTTTGTTTGGCCTACTTAGAGTTTTGGTCCTAAAAGGACTTGGCCAAATCACACATTCCATAAGTTGGCATCAAATAGTGATGTCTCTTACACAGCAGGGGTCTGCTTTGTGGTAGTTCATTTGCAGGGGGTGTGGATAGGTGCATTTGGGGCAGATTTATCAAGGGTCGAATTCAAAATTTTAATTATGAGTTTTTTTATGGTGAAAACTGTCAAATTCGACTAGGGAGTTTATCAAATTCGATTCAAACGTTTTTTTAAAAAAATTTGAATTCGATTTTCGAAACTTATCATATGCTGGCCCTTTAAGAACTCAAATTCAACTATTTGCCACCTAAAACCTGCCGAATTGCTGTTTAAGTCAATGGGAGAGGTCCAGGGATCAATTTTGAGTTGTTTGCAGCCTTCCTGACATTCGAGTTGTATTCAGAGAAAAAACTTGAATCGAGTTTTTAAAATTCGAATTTGATTTGAGTTTTCACGTTGATTCCATTCGACTAAGTTTAAAAAATGTGGATCAGTCAAATTTCTAATTTATCGGAGTTTAGGGGAGTTTTTACACAAACTCACATGAATTGGAAATTCAACCTTTGATAATTGTGCCTCTATGTGTACGCCATTAGCAATGAAAAGTTACATACGCTTGGAGAACTGTTTGGGGTACAATCCCTCATTCACATGTGAAAATCAGGTCTCTCTCTCTTAATCTCTCTCTCTCTTTCTCTCTCTCAACAACTCATCACCCCTATTTTCTTATTCCCTTTTGTAGTTTTTCAAATATTTACTTTTTTACCATGCATCTCAAGCTAGCAGTTTATATTGATATCTGTTTGCTTCTCATTAATTACCCTAGCAACCATCCACAGTTTCAGACTGGGACACCACGGGGCCACCCAAAAACCTTTGACCAGGGGCCCACTCTCAGTACTATTATTCTTCCTCTCCTCACTCAACCTCTCCTAGTCTCTTTTCTTTACATACTATAATCTATTATTCCATTTATTTAGCCTATTTGTTCTCATACAAATAGGGAATGACCATGAAATAGGCCAAATGTTTAGAAGCAGGAGGGTCCACTAACACCTGGGCCCACTCTCCCGGTGGGGCCAGTCTGACACTGACCATCCAGTTTGGAAGTCAGAATGAAAGATGAAATGATAAGCAAATAATATAGAAATAACATTGAACCCTTACATTTAATCTGTTTTTTTTTTTTGGTTTGTTTTTTTAATGCTGGGGACAGTGATGTTTATAGCCAGATAGCATATTCAGTTTCATGCTGACAAAAGACAGACTAGGAATGCTATTAATTAATTACAGCAATAAAATAAATAAATAATCAAGACCAACTGAAAAGTTCAGAAGGGTAGGACCATCTATAGGATGCTAAAGTTGCTATAAAAGCAAACATCCTCTTTATAGATGATTTCAAGGTTAACTTCCACCTTCTACAAGTTGTAATGTAGGCAAAATGATTTTGAAGTAGCAAAAAGTATCAATATCTGTAAGAGTCCTGCATCGGTTTGGGTACCTGCGGAATACCCGCAAAGTGGTCGGGTTTTCGTCAGGCCCGGATTTGTGGCGAGGCCACATAGGCCCGGGCCTAGGGCGGCAAAATTTTAGGGGTGGCATGCTGCCCTGCCGCATCCAAGGAAGCGCTTGGTGCTCCAATACTGAATAGTGCACTCGCGTGCGCACATGGGGCCGGCGCTTTTGACCATGCAGCTGGCGCTAGGACCTCGCAGTGAAGGGAGGGCATACACACGAAGCATCAGGGCACTGGCCTCGGGGCGCGGCTTTCAGAAATCCGGCCCTGGGTTTTGTGCGGCCAGTTCTTTGGTAACCCGGCTGGGTACCAAACAAAGGTGCAGGCTTCAGCCCTCCCTTGTGTTTCTTTGCGAAGTTTCGGTGATGGAGTAATGTCACTCTGGTTTCGGATGTCCGCCGGGTCATAAGGTTAGTTGGCAGGGTAGCCAACTGTTCCGTTTTGACCCGAACAGTTTAGTTTTTGGAAGGCCTGTTTGGGTTTCAACTTTCTGTTCAGCCTTATGAAACACGAACAATAATCTGGCCAATACACAAAAAACATTTAAATACTGAGATACTCACCCCAACATGGCTTAGTTACTATCAAGTGCAGTTAATTACTTATTAATACAGAAAAAGCAAATCAATCAAAAAAAAATTTCTAAATTAGCATTGCTGCATTTCAGATCTTTCTGAATAATTGATTTCTGTATAATAGATCTCATACCTGTAATTAAAGGATTGGGCTTAATCATCAAGCAGAATAGAGATAGGGTTGCCACCTGTGTGGTTTGGAAATGGGCATCAACACTTTAAGTCCTTAAAGCAAGTAGGAGCGGACGCACACCCACAACATCCCCCTTAAATAGTGTAGCCCGGTGCTCAGTAATGGAGGATTCAGCAACCTCCCATATAACGTAGAAAACAAATTTACCGGCACTCAAGGTGTTAGTTTGCAAGAAAAACCTTGCTTTATTTTAGTGCAGAAGAGCAACATTTCGGGGCCACTGTTCGGGTTTAGCCGTCATCAAAGTTGGCCATGGTGAGTAGGGTTGCCACCTTTTCTGGAAAAAAATACCGGCCTTCCTAGATTCTTGCCGTATTTTCCTATTAATAACATTGGCATCAAGCATCATTTTTACCGGCCAGGCTGGTAAAATACCGGCCAGGTGGCAACCCTAAATTGTGGGTCGGACTCGGGACAGGTAGGAACATGTGGGTCAAAATGTGGGTTGCAAGTACAGGTCAGGTTTAAAAAAAATGGACCCATGTTTCAACTCTCTCCTTAGCTTCCTTCCCTGTAAAGCAGGGGTGTCCAAACTGTGGCCCATGGGCCGCATGCGGACCAGGTAGGGTTGCCACCTTTTGCAATTTTTTTTTCCGTCTGGTGGGGGGCAGGTACAAAAAGGGGCTTGGTGTGATGTCAAAGGGGCGGGGTTGTGATGCAAGGGGACAGGGCCATGGTGCGGCCAGGACAAAAACTGAAGGACATGGTAAGTTTACAGGGGATTGGGGGCGAGCAGAGTGGTCTTTTTAAGGGTATTACAAATTTACCGGCAGCTACATTGCCGGTAAATTTGTAATACCGGCCCCGGCAAGTGTTTTACCGGCTAGGCCAGTAAAATAACGGCTGGGTGGCAACCCTAGGACCAGGATGGATATGAATGCGGCCCAGCTTGAACTTCCACCAATCCAGGAAACGTCATGTTGCAATGTCACGCACAGAGAGCGTATGCACGGTCGCTAATTATGTGCATGTGTGTTTTCAATTTTACATGGGGTGTGCGGTGTGTGTCTTCCTAGAGCAGGAAAAGCAGTTAACAGGTGAACAAACCTATCATAGGTTTATGATACCCTCTTTTCTTTTACAATAAAATAAATCAAAAGTTAGCGTTGGTGTTTCGAGTGTGGCCCTAGAACATTTTTCTTCTTCCAATGTGGCCCCGGGAAGCCAAAAGTTTGGACACTTTACAAGTACATTAGAGGACATTTTAGACAAATAGTGGGGGACCTTTTTACCCATAAAGTGGATCACCGTACCAGAGGCCACCCCTTCAGACTAGAAGAAAAGAACTTTAATTTAAAGCAACGTAGGGAGTTCTTCACAGTCAGGACAGTGAGGTTGTGGAATGCACTGCCGGGTGATGTTGTGATGGCTGAATCAGTTAATGCCATTAAAGGAGAAGGAAACCGAGTCGGCGCAAAAACCCTCCCCCCCTCCCGTGTGGTGCCCACCCTCCCTCCTCCCCCCTGGCCTACCTGTCCCGCTGGGCAAATGCCCCTAACTTGTTACTTACTCTTCTGCACAGGTCCAGTCCATGGATTTCACAGGCACCATCTTCTTCCACGCGATCTTCTTCCTGCTTTGACCGGCGTTTTGCCGCATGCGCAGTAGGAGCATTTCGCCGGTACGGATCTACTGCGTATGCGCCAAAAGTCACGAAGTTTTCCGATTTCACTTCGTGACTTTTGGCGCATGTGCAGTAGATAGTACCGGCGAAATGCTCCTACTGCGCATGCGCCGGAAGAAGATCGCTTGGAAGAAAATGGCGTCGGTGAACTCCGTAGACTGGACCTGCGCAGAAGGGTAAGTAACAAGTTAGGGGCATTTGCCCAGCGGGACAGGTAGGCCAGGGAGGGAGGGAGGGTGGGCAACACACAGGAGGGGGGGGAGGGTTTTCGCGCCGACTAGGTTTCCTTCTCCTTTAAGAATGGCTTGGATGATTTTTTGGATAGACATAATATAAAAGGCTATTGTGATACTAAGCTCTATATTTAGTATAGGTATGGGTATATAGAATTTAATTAAAGTAGGGAGGTGTGCGTGTATGGATGCTGGGTTTTCATTTGGAGGGGTTGAACTTGATGTACTTTGTCTTTTTTCAACCCAATTTAACTATGTAACTATGTAACCCCTGCTGTAAAGGAAATTGTTGCCTGAACACGCTCACTGCTCCACATGCCTGCACTCTTCCCATTTAGAGACAATTCACGTGGAAGATAGTGGGCTGTTTTTGTTTAACACACTGCAGCGGCCACGCTCCGCTCTTGCTAAACACTTAAGAGGAGAGGAGGTTACAGGCAGCGTAAAGTTTTCGACTACAATAGAAAACGACTACCCTTTGTTACTGTAGTTCAAGAGCAACAACAACAAAAATGCAGCTCCCAGAAGGCATTGCGAGCGCTCACATGACACAACGTTGCCAATCACAGGGGGCAGAGTTTAGAATGAGGCTGAAGAGTTTACCTGTAGTTGTTGCTATAGCGCTAGGGCGGCAGCAGGAGCAGCAAATGTTATAGTTGAATGAAAGTGTGATAGTTCCATTGGCTGGCTGCATGGGGCCGTGCTGTTCTTTTGTAATGTTCCTATACCATAATTACTGTAGATTGTGCGCGCAGGGGCTGTGTGAGAAAGTTTATATATATATTACGAGTGCGTTCTGCGTCCCTCTCATGTATCCAATACGGAGTAGCGTCGGGCTGTGAGTAGAAGTGCTGCGAGGGCATATGGATCACAGCAGGGGAGATTCGGTGGAGGCAGGAGAGGAGGAAGAAGGAAGAGGAGGATGGGACAGCCGCTCAGCGGGTACTTGCTCATCTTCATGCACCGACTGCAGCAGCCACTGCTCCAGGTAACCGCGTTCAGCACAATCATGCAAGATAATGGGGTTAATAGCCATGGTATCCTGCCTGGGACACCCCACATTTATTTATATATCCCCACTCAGATTTGCTGCTCATGTCTTACTGCATTGCCAGGAGCTCACTTTTCTCTAACTATAGCCCTGAGCAGGCTGTGTAGTCTAGCTAGGCTTTAACTACAGAGCATCACAGGAGATTTACCTGTAGTTGTTCTCTTGTATGTGCTCTGTACTATTCCTATACTGTATAGGATTGAGGGGCATGTTTACTAACATTGGAGATAAATATCTGGAGAGATTTCTGGAGATGTTGCCCATGGCAACCAATCAGCAATTAGATTTAAACAGCCACAGCCAAGTTAGAAAACAAAAGCAAAGATCTGATTGGTTGCTATGGGCAACATCTCCAGAAATCTCTCCAGATATTTATCTCCAATGTTAGTAAACATGCCCCTTAGATGCTACTTTAGCTACACTGAAGAAGCAATTTATAGCTGTAGCCCAGTTCTGGGGCTGCAGACACATGTTACAAATAATAATGCCTGCTGTTATTCTATCTAGCTGCTATCACATTACATGCCAGTCTCTCTGCTCTGCAATACAAACCTTGGCTTATTTTATACATCCCTAACTGCCTAAGGCCAAGCTGTTAAAGGAATAGTTCAGTGTGAAAATAAAAACTGTGTAAATAGATAGGCTGTGCAAAATAAAAAATGTTTCTAATATAGTTAGTTAGCCAAAAATGTAATGTATAAAGGCTGGAGTGAACAGATGTCTAATAAAAGAGCCAGAATCCAACTTCCTGCTTTTCAGCTCTATAACTCTGAGTTAGTCAGCGACTTGAAGGGGGGCCACATGGTACATTTCTGTTCAGTGAGTTTGTAATTGATCCTCAGTATTCAGCTCAGATTCAAAAGCAACAGAAATGACCCATGTGCCCCCCCTCAAGTCTCTGATTGGTTACTGCCTGGTAGCCAGGGTAACCAGTCAGTGTAAACCAAGAGAGCTGAAAAGCAGGAAGTTGGTTTCTGACTGACAAGTTATACATCCAGTCACTCCAGCCTTTATACATTACATTTTTGGCTAACTAACTATATTAGAAACATTTTTTATTTTGCACAGCCTGTCTATTTACACAGTTTTTATTTTCACACTGAACAATTCCTTTAATGTGCTGCTGAGATGCCAGTGGAAAAGTTTAGTGTGGGATTGTCATTAAAGTGATACTGACACTAAAAATATTAATGTACATTAAAAGTTACCTATAGCTCATGTTGATCATTCTTCGCTGATAGATCTGCTTTTGTTAGTAGTTTCTTAAAGGGATCCTGTCATTGGAAAACATGTTTTTTTCAAAACACATCAGTTAATAGTGCTACTCGAGCAGAATTCTACACTGAAATCCATTTCTCAAAAGAGCAAACAGATTTTTTTGTATTCAATTTTGAAATCTGACATGGGTCTAGACATTTTGTCAATTTCCCAGCTGCCCCAGTCATGTGACTTGTGCCTTCACTTTAGGACAGAAATGCTTTCTGGCAGGCTGCTGTTTTTCCTTCTCAATGTAACTTAATGTATCTCAGTGGGACATGGGTTTTTACTATTGAGTGTTGTTCTTACATCTACCAGGCAGCTGTTATGTTGTGTTAGGGAGCTGTTATCTGGTTACCTTCCTATTGTTCTTTTGTTTGGCTGCTGGGGGGGGGGAAGGGAGGGGGGTGATATCACTTCAACTTGCAGTAAAGAGTGATTGAAGTTTATCAGAGCACAAGTCACATGACTTGCGGCAGCTGGGAAATTCACAATATGTCTAGCCCATGTCAGATTTCAAAATTGAATATAAAAAAACCTGTTTGCTCTTCTGAGAAATGGATTTCAGTGCAGAATTCTGCTGGAGCAGCACTATTAACTGATTCATTTTGAAAATATTTTTTTTTCCCATGACTATCCTTTTAAAGTTCATAAACCTGACTGTTTTGCTAACCTGACTGTCCCTTCTCAACCTATCAGTTACATGGGGAGATTAGTTGCCAAGCAACACATCTCGTCTATTGCTGGCGGCTAATCTGTTACAATTTTGCAACATTTAGTTGATACATTTTTCACATCTTTGGAATTAGCAACTATTTTATCAATTCTAACAGCTGCCTTTCATGAAACTCAGGGATTCTGCTCAGCAGGGACAAAGATAAGAAATGTATCAACAAAATGTATCAATTTTGAACAGTTTAGAGGGTCGGCAACCCCCTCCCAGAGCTGCTTTAGAAAGGTGAAAAATTAGATTCACACTTTAATATCGGAAGAACAGTCACTCATAGAAAATAGAAAGTAATTGGGAAAAGTCTTTATTTGTGGTGAACTATCTAAAACCAACTGAACTGAAAAAAGGGTTGGAAGGTGGACAACCCCCTTTAAAAATGTTTTATTTCTGGTGTCAGTATATATAGTGGGGTCCTACTTGTTGCACTACTTTTCAGATTACAATATCTGATTTAGCCTATGGGTTACAAAGGTACCATACTAGAAAACCATACATGGCATAGCAACCTTTCTGTTGTCCTATTTGTTTGGACTGACATCGCAAATGATCGGATTAGGGAAGGGGAAGAAGAACACACTTTCTCATTAGCTGATGCACTGTGCATGGTTGTCATGGTTCATCAGTAGCTGACATTTTCAAACCTGTGTGATTGACAATTCCAGAAGTCAAGTCTAGTACCATTTTATCAGTATCTTTATGGGCAGCTTTTTAGGTGGCACATTAGAGGCCTTTACATCTGTACATAAGTCCAGTTAGGTGTGTCAACACAGGTCTCATGAAATATATATATATATATATATATATATACTTTATGTCCCATGTAATAATAGCAGTGTCAGTGCCCTCTCCTATTCATATTCCAGTCTCTCGTTCAACCCACTGCTAGACCCTAGCGTCAATCTTTACCAATATCTATGTACTATCAGTTTATTTGCTGATCTGGCAGGTTGGAAAATTTCATCTGCCAATTCACCATGTTGGCCTGTGCATGGTACATCGGTAAATGAGGTAATGGATAGGAGCTGCACTACAGAAAGCCAGCGATAACATGTGGGCCCCTCAAATGATATCTGACTGTTTATTTTATGGGCCAATCGTTCAGAGAGCATGCCAAAAGGCCTGTGTATGGTCGCCTTTAGTTTTTTTCTGGATGTTTTGGCTTAAATATGATAAGAAATATTTTCTGTCTTTACGCTTTACGATTTCCCAGAATTGACGAAGTTTAGTTGTGGTCCCATTAAGGCAAGCTGAGTTTTCCCCTTGTATTTTATCATTACATCTTCCTAGAATTTAGTCAGTTTTGACTCAGTCCCCTGGGAAACCTAAAATTGGGGTACTAGTGTTTAATGTGCCATTTGCATCTTAAATGGGTGGTACATAGAATAGGTAATTTTAAGCAAGTTTTCAATTGGTCTTCGTTGTTTATTTTTTTTATAGTTTTTGAATTATTTGCCTTCTTTTTCTTTTTCTTTCCAGCTTTCCAGTGGGGGTCACTGACCCCATCTATAAAACAAATGCTCTGAAAGTCTACAAATGTGTTGTTTTTGCTACTTTTTATTACTCCTCTTTCTATTCAGGCCTCTCCTTTTCATATTCCAGCCTCTTATTCAGATCAGTGCATGGTTGCTAGGGTAATTTGAACCCTAGCAACCAGATTGATGAAACACTTACTTGATAGTTGCTGAATAAAAAGCTAAATAACTATTTCTGATCAAGCCCTCTCCTACTATCTTTCCATTCTGCCATTCAAAATATTGCCTGGTTCCTAGGGTAACTTTGACCCTAGCAGTTTAGAATTTTTAAAATTCTAAACTGGACAGTTACTAAAAAAAAGCTGAATAAGTCCAAAACCCCAAAAAATAAAGAAAATGAAGACCAATTGGCTCCGAATATCGCGATCTACATGATACTTAAAATTAATTTAAAGGTGACGGAGGGCAGTGCAATTCATTTGCTACCCAATAGAAACCAAACTGCTTGTAGCCTTGATGATGCTGCTGCAGGTAGAAAAATGAAAAAAATGAAATGGTAATAATGTAAATTTTACAGTTAGTTGAACCTGGGTGATTGTTATTAAAGGGGTTGGGAGGGGTCGGCAACAAATTTGGACACACGACGTCCAATTCGGCACGCCGCGTTCTTTCGCACTGGGCTTGGCAGCCCAGTGCGGGAGTGTCCGCGGCGCGGCGGTTGGGGACCCCTGAAGTAGAGAGTGATATTCCTAAACAATTTGCAATTGGTTTTCATTTCTATTATTTGTGTTTTTTTGTTTTATTTAGCTTTTTATTCAGAAGCTCTTCAGTTTGAAATTTCTGTAAAATGGCAGGGTCCAAACCGTGCATTGATTTAAATAAGAGACTGGAATATGAAAAGGAGAGGGCCTATATAGACAGATAAGCAATAAAAAGTAGCAATAACAATACATTTGTAGCCTTACAGAGCATTTGTTTTAAGATGGGCTCAGTGACCCCCCATTTGAAGGCGTCACAAGAAGAAGGCAAATCATTTAAAACGATAAAAAAATAAATAATGAAAACCAATTGATAAGTTGCTTAGAATTAGCCTTTCTATAACATACTTAAAGTTAACTTAAAGGTGAACCACCCCTTTAACCACACATAGGTACCTCTTGTAACTTGTGCTTAACTTGTTTTTGAAAGCTCTCTGTATTCAAGAGTAAACATACAAAATATCTTTATATATAACTTCTTGTACTGAAGAAATTTACAATGGGTATCCATGCTGTAGTTATAGTTAAGAAAATACTTTGTCTGACAGTTGGTCTCTAAGTTGGAGGAGTATGCACAGAACACCAACAGTTCCAGACAGAATTGGATATCCTTAACCTAATGTGTAAAGTCCCGCTGCTCATTTAAGAAAATCTGGTGTTCCATGTTGATAATGTGCCCAGAGTGACACATCAAACCAGTGTTCTGTATCAAACAAGTAATAACGTTAAATTTGGCAGATGGCCCGGAATGGTCAAAAGAACATTTACAGTTTAAATGACAGTAACATGATATTGTGGTCCGGGTATAGAAACAACGTGGAAGAAACGAAGGCCTGTAATTAGGTTGCAGTATTTATATAATGTTATATTCATGCTTGGTACCATTTTTTGTTTCACCTTTTTATCATAAGTGCATTTGTGGTGTAAAAATTGAACTTGCTTATTCTGTTAAATGGCAAAAGAAAAAATGTCCTGGCATTGCAGAATTGTGGTTGAAATGTGATCAACAAGACAACTGCAACAAATCATTTGGCCATTCTGCTTCTGTACACAACAACTAATAGTGCAGCTCATCCACTACCACTCCAAACACATTTAGCTATACAGGGAGGGCTAGACTTACATACACCTTTAATTATAGATTTTGCGACAGATGCTATCTTTTAGTTTTCCGAAGTCGCCCAAAGTTTCCTCGCGAGGTAACTTTCGGCGACATCGGAAAACTAAGCGATCCGAGTGCCATCCCCCCAGTGATTTAGATCAGGGGTCCCCAACCTTTTTTTTTTTTACGAGGACCGGGGGCTGGGTTCGGGGGGGTCGGCAACAAATTTGGACACGGCAGCGTCCAATTTTGGCGCTCTGGCATCCAATTTTGTTGTGCCGGCGTTCAATTCGGGGCACGCCTCGTTTTTCCGCACTGGGCTCGGCAGCCCAGAGCGCGAGTTTCCGTGGCCAGCTGCCCTGCTGTTGGGGACCCACTGATTTGATTCTAGCCAGCGTTACGGCAGTTGGGGAGGATTAGTCGCCCTGAAGAAGAGGATGTTTGTCGCCGGGCGACTGAATCTCCCCGAATCTTCGCGTGTCTCTGCCCTTAAGCCCATTGAATAAAAATGTATACACTTGTTTCTCAAAAAAAAATTTTTTTGGAGGTTTTAGAGATTTTTTCTACTTCGAATAAACTCACAATTTAAAAAAACTTGATTGTCTGTTTACTAAAAAAAATTTGAATATAAAAACCGTGATTGAATGCAATCCTGAAAAAATAGAATATGTCAGTCTATAAGCTCAAAAAAACATACAAGTTAGGGGCATCAGAAGCCTTCATTAGGTCCCTGTCCTTACTTCCTGCCTTAAGTGCTTTACCCCTTAGTGCTCTTGCATGAAATTATGGAAACTATGAAAGTTGATGTTGCATTATGGGTGAAAACATGATTAATTTTCCTAATTCTTTCAATTTTGCTCACTCTTTTTAAGTGCTCTCTTCAAATCGAAAATTAACTCACTGCACTGCAAAATCCTTTACTCTGCACAGCATTAGAGTTTTATATGGGCTTTATTTAGTACATCTGGGAGCTTTGTATATCAGTCACTGGCATACAGATCTAAGGGATTTCTTTAGCATGATCGACTCGAAGCATAGTGCACCCCCTGCTGCATTGTACAGTTCTGGTGACACAAGTTTTTTTTTCTTTTCCACTATGTTCAGGTTCCAGCAGAGCATATGTTTGGCATTCCTAAATTAACCCTGTGGAACAAGTTCAAAGTATTTCATTTGACAAAAATCAAGAAACATTTATAGCTAGTATTGTGGTCACCTTTTTAGTGCAGTTATGCATTATGTGCACCAGTTTAGGGGTCACCTTTTTAGTATTTGTGTCTTATTTCATTCTTGTGCATTTGATTTTGGTTTCTGCAACATTTTAATGTAAAAACAGACTTAACAGAGATCAAAAACACCAGAGTATTGTGGGGAGGATAGTTGCTTGGGTTCAGAGAACATAACATAATGCTAATATACCAGGTGATGAATATTTGCACTCTATCCTTTATGGATGCCTCTTAAAGGAACACTAACATAAAAAATGATAGTGTTTTAAATAGGGATGTACCCGGATCCAGGACTTTTTGTCACAAAACAAGAAAGTAAAAAATGTTTTCCCCTTCCTGCCCCTAGTTTGCATATGCAAATTGGGATTTCGGTTTGGTATTCGGCAGAATCTTTCGCAAAGGATTTGGGGGTTCGACCAAATCCAAAATAGTGGATTCAGCCCATCCCTAGTTTTAAAGTAATGAAAATATAATGAAGTGTTGCCCTGTATTGGTAAAACTGTTGTGATTGCTTCAAAAACACTACTATTGTTTATATAAATAAGCTGCTGTGTTGCAATTGGGGCGGCCATTCAAAGAAGAAAAGGCTCAGGTTACACAGCAGATAACAGATAAGCTCTGTAGAACATAATGGAGTTATCTGTTATCCACTGTTTAACCTGTGCCATATAGCCTTTTTTCACTTTTCAACATTGCTACACAGCAGCTTGTTGAACTATAGTAGTGTTTCTGAAACAAACAGATCACTTTTACCAGTGTAGGGCACATTTTTTGGGGTTACTGTTCCTTTAACTAACTTTCAGAAAACTTAAACAAGAACTTTAAGCTCCAAAAAAAGGAATTAGGCTAGAAATGCTAGACTTCAGCATTAAAGATATCTGCTTTCGATGAGTAAAGACAGCACATGCTCTGAGCTACCTGACCATGAAACATTTGAAGCACAATACAAGGCTGATGTGTGGAATGGCACGCACTACTGCGACACACCAGGTTCGTAAAATTTATTCCATGGGTAAAAACAAACGTCCTGACGTGTTTCGTAACCATAAATGGATGCCTATGACTACGTATATTTGGATACCAAACGCATCAGGACGTTTGTTTTTACCCATGGAATAAAGATCTAAATTTTATGAACCTGGTGTATCGCAGGAGTGCGTGCCTTTCCACACATCTTCCTTGTATTCACCCCAATATGGGTTCGGGGCGCTGCACCCGGTCCACCCCTCATCATTGCTGACTGTGAGTATCTCCACATTGTTTGAATTACATGGCTTGGATTTCACAGTTTATTACACCTCACCCTAAAGAGACGGACTTGGGGCATTGCACCCAAGTCAACCCTATCACCGGGTGAGCTTTTTTGGTTATTTGGCTCATAATTGCCATACAAGATACATCTTTTTCGATCAGATAGAGCCGCTAGTGTTTTTCTGTTTTCACAATTCAAGGATGTTTAGTAATGTGATACAGAGTCGCGTTTACAAAGAACAGGTCCAGTGCATTTTGCATCCGAACTTATACCTGTAGCATTTTTTTTCTCTGCCCACTGTAACATATTTTACTAATGTTTTGATTATTTCCCCAAACAGCAGCTCAGAGCACTCTGAGCTTGTTCAATGAACAACAGCAAATGAAAGTGTATTAATTTAATTAAAATATAATCTACTGTTGTGCTGCACTGGTACAACTGGCGTATTTGCTTCAGATAGTTTATATCAATAAGTTGCTGTGTAGCCATGGGGGCAGCCATTCAAGGCTGAAAAAGGAGAAAAGGCACAGGATACACAGTAGATAACAGATAAGCTCTGTAGTATACAATGGGATTCTTCAGAACTTATCTACTGAGTATCCTTAACTGAATGGCTACACAGCAGCTTGTTTATATAAACTATAGTAGAGTTTCTGAAGCAAACACACCCATTTTCCCATTGCAGGGCAACACTATATTATTTATTAATTACTTATAAACATTTTAATTTTTTGATGTTACTGTTCATTTAAGTGTCACTGACACTCAGTAATGACTCAATGATAACCTGCAGACAGTTTTGATGTCCTAAATCATTACTGTTCTAGGGCTGACAAACTTCTGGGCTGGTACAGTAAAAAAATAACAGCATTTTAGTAGAAACGGGGTAAAGGATTTGGTGATTTTATAAAGTCTGATGTACACATGTAAATGTTGCCTTAATGAAAACGGTAGAAAATGATTAATCTATGTATAGGTTTATAGGGATAAATGATCTCTAGTTCCCCTATTTCTCTGTCTATTAGAAAAGTATAACAGTTAACTTAGTTAGAGGAACCACAGAAATGTTGTGCACCACTTCCAATGCACCACCTCCTATGTGCATATTTCTCAACAGACCCAAAATCATGGAAAGTCAATGAAAGGTGCAGCTCTACTATGTAAATAGTATATTTCCGTTATCCAGAAAGCTCAGAATTACGGAAAGGCTGTCTCCCATAGGCTCAATTATAATCAAATAATCCAAACCTTTAAAAAGGATTTCCTTTTTCTCTGTAATAATAAAACAGTAGCTTGTACTTGATCCTAACGAAGATATAATTACTCCTTATTGGAAGCAAAACCAGCCTATTGGGTATATTTAATGTTTACATGATTTTCTAGTAAACTTAAGGTATGAAGATCCAAATTATGGAAAGATCCATTTTCTGGAAAACCCCAGTTCCCGAGCATTCTGGATAACAGGTCCCATTCCTGTAGTGAAAAGAATGGCAAGGACAGTGCTGGGTGTGACAGCCATAAAAAGTCCACTTTAATAACAGTGGGAATGTTCCGTTTCATGTGAATATTTTGAAACAGAGAAACAAAGTAGCATGTCTAAAACACATTTTCTTTGTTGCATTTTCTGTTCTTCTGCAAAACATGATTCATCATTTCTCTTCTAAGAAAAAAAAAAAATAGAACTATCTTTAGTATTCCTAGGGCTTGTGGCTGAAATGCGTGTAATTTTGGGAAGCTTAACGGAACAAAAACCAAAAAGACTCATTCTTTTATGCACAATCCTACAAAAAGTGCAGACCTCTCATTTTTTAGCGTCCTGTCCACTTATTGTAAAAGCGAGAGCTATGGTAGAATTAGAAAGATGTCATTCATGTTGAACATTTGAAAAGAATGCTCAAGCGCTGGTGGATATGCTTGTTTATTCAGTGCCTGATCTGAAAGCCACAGTTGAATGAGGCAGCGCTGGATAAATGCTGTGATTGCAGGCTGTGAATGCTAAAATGCCTCCATGAGCTCTCTTTGTCTCACAAGGGGCATCTGTTTTTCATTCCCATGCTTTATATCGAGAAGTGCTATGGCAAGGCTGTATAAGTCCACTCTTTTTCTACAGCAGAATATTAAAATGTTGGGTAGCAGAGAACTAGTAAACTAAAGATGTCATTTGTTTTTTTGCAGTGTGAAAATCATTGCTCTTTATGTAGAAGAGGGAGATTCTTATCCATGGGCATGTTGCAAACTACTTTCCTTTGTTATTTCTTAATTAGACCTATAGAGGCTGACTCTGTCATATTACAGGTATAGGATCCGTTATCCAGAAAGCTCAGAATTTTTTTCAAAACGCATCAGTTGATAGTGCTGCTTCAGCAGACTTCTGCACTGAAATCCATTTCTCGAAAGAGCAAACATTTTTTTTATATTTCATTTTGAAATCTGACATGGGGCTAGACATATTGTCCATTTCCCAGCTGCCCCAAGTAATGGGACTTGTGCTGTGATAAACTTCAGTTACTCTTTACTGCTGTACTCCAAGCTGGAGTGATATCATCCCTCTGCCTTCCCCCCAGCAGCCTAACAATAGAACAATGGGAAGGTAACAAGATAGCAGCTCCCTAACACAAGATAACTACCCAAATTATTTTATTTACTATTGGTCTGCTACACTGCATCATGGAATAATCAGACACACATTCCAAAACAAAAAAAAATTGCATTCAGCCTAATAAGGAATCCTCCAGAAAAGAGTCAGCCAAACTGGAACCCTAATTTGTATATTCATATTTGAGGGGAAGAAGCATCTGATAATAAATGTTGTTGCATTCCATTGAACAGTGCTTTACAGTCGCATGGTTTGGATTCAGCTTGGCAGAACTGGACTTATTTCATTTATATAAATAAATTATTATTTTCATTTTGATCATTATCTAATTTTGGTATATATTTGATACTTGGTGTATTTACTAATTGAGCATCTTTTTATTCTTGTTAGTGACCTAGAACCAGAGTGGCTGGACCGTGTACAGAAGAATGGGGAACTTTTTTATCTTGAACTAAGTGAAGGGGAAGAGGAAATTCTGCTTCCCCTGAGCCCTCTGGAGCCAGTTGGGGTAAACCATGTACGATTTAGTGACAATGAAGCAGAAATCCTACCTGAAGACAGGAAAAATATTAGGAAAAACTCAGAGCCACGTTTTAGAAAGCTTGCAAAGATGTTGAAGAAAAAGAATAACAAAAAAGGATCAGCTGATTTAAACAGACAAGCCTGCCCAACTTCTATACTCAAGCAGAATTCCAGCCAAAAGGCAGGGATAATTGTGCACTACCAGTACAGGGACACTTGCTTGTATGTTAATCCTGATCATTTACCTGAAGATGAGCATAAAAAGACTAGTAATCTTCTACAGGCATTGATTGGCATTGTTCATCAGTCTTCAAGGAACAGTAAGAGAAGTGAAAGACAAGGGAGTCAAGAAGCCAACCAAAGACTGTCAAACCAGGAAAAGCTTGTTGTACATGGCTTTATTCCAGGCAGCCCAGCTATACGATGTGGTCAGGTTCTAATAGGTAAGGGGAATATATTGCTTATTTGGAATCAATTGTAGTTTACCAGAGGGAGAGCTTTGCCTATTGAAATTTGGATAATCAATAGATGTAGAAAAAATAATTCAAATATATAAAGAGCATATTTGCTCTATAGATACACCTGAAAACTCTCCTTATAGAGATACTGACACCAGAAATGAACTCTTTTTTTACATCTATCATAAAATTGCCTTTGAAAGCAACTTATAATTTTGCCATAAAGTATTTGCACAATGCTTTTACATTACCTGTCTGATGCCCCATGTTTCTGTATGAGGGGGCCGCCATATTTGTGCAGCAGGAGTCCGTTAGCATTAGAAACTTTAACTGACAGGCTGAGATGGGACAATCAGGTTGGCAGGTTGGTTTAGAAACTTCAAGTAACAATTACTTACAAAAACAAACCTCCCCGGTGGTAAATATATGTGCTAACCTAGATGTTCTTGATGTAGTGGTGATGCACCAATGTTTTTCTATACCTATAACATTTTAACGAATTAATGGAGACCTCCAAGCAGGGGCTGAACTAGAAAAGCTTAACAACCATTGCAAGCTATAGCTTTATTGTGCATCTTTTTTTGTTCCTATAGGAGATACGCTAGTGGCAGTTAATGATGTAGAAGTACATGTGGAGAACATAGAGAGAGTTTTATCCTGCATCCCTGGCCCTATGCAGGTAATATTATCTGTTTTTTTATAGAGAAGAAAGCAGAAGAAAGATAGACCTGTTTTCTTTTTTTTTTTTGTTTTAACCTTTGTCGTGTGGTGACTTCTGGTCACAATACCCAGCTATCCTATTTGGAGACTTCCAGCAGATGTTTTCTAACAGGTATTTATGGATGAATCAGTGAGAAAAGTTATCAGGAAGTACAATTTATTTATTATTAGAAGAGGATTATGTTCCTTTAAGAGTCAGACCCAGTGAAAAAGAAAACAAACACTATTTTTGACTGTAATTAAATGTACAAATATATTTAAACCCAATACAAATCTGTAAAGCAATTATATTGGAAAGATTCTTACATTGTCTTCCACAATGCAAAAATATACTATTTGGGCGGAGGACCCTTTAAAGGAATTGTTCAGTATACAGTAAAAATAAAAACTGGATAGACAGCTAGGCTGTGCAAAATAATAAATATTTACAATATAGTTAGTTAGCTAGAAATGTATTATATAATGGCTGAAGTGACTGGATGTCTAACATAACAGAACACTACTTGCTTTTCAGCTCTCTTGATTTCCACTGATTGGTTACCAGGCAGTAACCAGTCAGTGACTTGAGGGGGGCCACATGGGTCATAACTGTTTGCTTTTAAATCTGAGCTGCATGCTAAGGATCAATTGCAAACTCACTGAACAATTATGTCCCATGTTTCTAATATAGTTAGTTAGCCAAAAATGTATGTATAAAGGCTGGAGTGATTTGATGTATAACCTGTCCGTCAGATCACTACTTCCTGCTTTTGAGCTCTCTTGGTTTACACTGACTGGTTACCCTGGCTACCATGTAGTAACCAATCAGAGACTTGAGGGGGGCCACATGGGTCATATCTGTTGCTTTTGAATCTTAGCTGAATGCTGAGGATCAATTACAAACTCAATGAACAGAAATGTACCATGTGGCCCCCCCTTCAAGTTGCTGACTAACTCAGAGTTATAGAGCTGAAAAGCAGGAAGTTGGATTCTGGCTGTTTTATTAGACATCTGTTCACTCCAGCCTTTATTTTCACACTGAACTGTTCCTTTAAGACCTCAGTGACATACCAGTACACAGAAGTATGAGTAATGATTCTCTTTGCTTGAGTACACTGATCAGCACAAAATGGCTCAAGGACTGTGAATCTTTCAAGGCTTTTACATATATAAATTAGCAAAAAAAAAAGCATTTCTGAAATGCAAATCTGACTCATCCTGTTGGTAATGGAAGAATTAATGAGACCAATCCACTGTTGTTATCACCCCAATTCAAATAATGTCCTTATGCAAGTCAAGTTGCTTGTTTTTCATGCAGCGGTTTTATTTAGTTATAGTTCACTTCTTTGTTTCAGAACTAAGAGGACTTACTGTGTTAGTATTTTCAGGGACACTGAATGTCTTTCATTGATCACAATAGCCTTTGATATTATGTCTGTCCAAAAAATCATCCAAGCCATTCTTAAAGGCATTAACACCAGTAACACCAAAAAGTGTATCAAAGTAATTAAAATATAACATACTGTGTCTTTGCACTGGTAACTGGGATGTTTGCTTCATAAAGACATATAAACAAGCTGCAGTGTAGCCATGGGGGCAGGGTGCAGGTTACATAACAGATAAAATATCATTGTGTTGGATAGGGCTTATCTGTCATGTACTATGTATCCTGTGCCTTTTCTCTTTTTTTCTAGCTTGAATGGCTGCCCCATGGCTACACAGCAGAAACTACAGTATAGAAACTATAGTAGTCTTTCTGAAGCAAACACACAGTTTTTACCAGTGCATGCTAATAGCATGTTATATGTTAATTACTTTAAAATGCTTTCATTTTTTGGTGTTACTGTTGTTTTACTTTCAGACCAGAAAACCTAAAAACAGAGTTTTCATTTAATAGGACTTACACATCTCCACCCCTTCACAGTTGTTGCTCTCTGCAGGGTAAGCTGGATTGAAAATCAAGTATTCAGTGCAGAAAGCAGCATATTCTCCAATTTCTGCACAGTGGACAAAATATAAAAAAAATTAGCGATTGCAGCTTTTTTATTTATTTATTTATTTTTTTGCACTTTGTACACTGTTGTCATGATTTAGACATGACCCCATTTATGATTAAACCAGTGAAATGCTATATATATATGACATGGTTATACAGTGTCATTCAAAGGGACACGTAAAGCATGGAGTTTGCATCTGAAATTAATATGCAAATGTTTGTGACTTTTTCATAAGGAAGTGTAATCATTGATTATGACTCTTTGCCTTCTCTTACAAAAGCAGCTGTTCTGACATACTTTAGGGCTCTTATGCACAAACTGTTGTTCCTGCAGTCAGTTTTAATGCATTCCTCCACAGGGGAGCACATGATTAAATGCATTATTTAATGTCTTCTTGGTCTGTAATCATACATGCATGTGTAAGCACCAAACACAAGTGGAACGCAACATGCAGTGTTCCACTTGCCTTCGATGGTTACATGCGTCTGTGTGAGTATGGGTGACATTCTACCCATCAATATATCAGCATATTCTTACCACAATGTTCCAAGATACTAATTAAAATACACTATTTACACGACTGAAGGATTTTGTTCTTTTAATGGCTTTGAAGGTAGTAATGGGTGACTTACAGCACTTCCCTGTCAGATGTATTACTTTAGGGCCACAGAGACTAGATTTCTCCTCAAGCAGCTACACTGATCACACATTAAAGGAGAACTAAATCTTAACTAAAGAAGTAGCTAGAAATTTTGTAAATTATATTTTAAGCTTCTGTACCAGTCCAAGACAACCACAGCCCTTTAGCAGGGAAGTTCTGTTACATAGTTAATTACATAGTTACATAGTTAAATTGGGTTGAAAAAAGACAAAGTCCATCAAGTTTAACCCCTCCAAATGAAAACCCAGCATCCATACACACACCCCTCCCTAATTTTAATAAAATTCTATATACCCATATCTATACTAACTATAGAGCTTAGTATCACAATAGCCTTTGATATTATGTCTGTCCAAAAAATCATCCAAGCCATTCTTAAAGGCATTAACTGAATCAGCCATCACAACATCAACCGGCAGTGCATTCCACAACCTCACTGTTCTGACTGTGAAGTCTGAAGACTGTGACTCCAAAGATGCCCCAGTAGCTCCCCGTCTTCTTTTCTGCTGATTCACTGCACATGCTCTGTGCTACTGTCACTTATTGAGCTTAGGGACCCACTCACAATATACAGTACACATAGAATACAAATGTCACAATATAAGGCAGATTAGTAATTAATACAGATAATTACCATATGAAATCAGAAAAATCAGTGCAGCTAGCATCAGAATATAATAATTAATTTTGTAGCATCAGCTTATATTACAGGACAACCTCATTTTCTGCTTGATAATTTGCAACAACCCCTAAGCTTAGCTTCTCAGCAGCTGCTCAGAGCCCACTGAGCATGTGAGTGTCACAGGCACTTTCCAAAATGGCGACCCCCTGTGACAAGTTTGAAGTCCTGGATCATTGCTGCTATTGACAAGCTGAAACTTTAGGCTGGTGCAATACATTCAGTATATAAAATATGGCATTTGTAGTCATATTAATTTTTAGACTTTAGTTCTCCTTTAACATGATACATCATGACTAGCATGTGCATGGGGCAATACTACTACACAACTACAAGCCATGGTGTAAAGATAGATAAAGCCATGGTTCTTGTACATTTGGGTTGGTGAATACATTTTTTGTTTTGATCTTCTATAAGTTATCCTTTCTCTGGCAGCTCAAACTGACATTTGAAACACCGGTTTTATATTCTGGCATGGGACTAAGGAATCAGAATAACCAAGCACAGACAAGTATTAATGATCTAGCATCACTAGTTTGGGGAGACGAGCATACAAACTCCCAGCAGGATCTACAACACATGCCTCATATTGTCATGTATCTGACTCTAAGGCTGGACTCTGAAACATCAAAAGAAGAGGTAACTTTTTTTTCTAATTATTATTATTATTACTAATATAATTAACATGTTTTTTTATAGCACCAACATACAGAATTCCTGTGGTGGGGAAGGCCAATTAATAGAGAGTTACAGTAGTCTAGGGGGCAAATTTACAAGGGCGAAGTGACGGTGAAAATTCGCCATTTTGGAACTTAGCCGATTTACTAATGGGTGCAGGCATAGCTTCGCTAGCGAAAGAGACTGACGCTGGCACTCATTCGCACTCAATGGCCAGGCGAAGTTGCGCTCTGGAGAAGGGATATAACTGCGGATTTTACTGAACGTTACCTCTTGCGCCAAACTTGCCTTTACCACCTCAGACCAGGAAAAGTAGATAGGACTTCCTTAAAATTTAGTTGAAAACAACATTTTCCTTTTTACAGCGTGATAGGCTGCAAAAGAGCGTAAAATTTTGTTGGGGTAACCAGCTTCCCTCCCATACATTTCCGAACATATGGCATATAAACTATACACTGGGCTCGTGTAGGGCATTATAACAACTCTATTTTATTTTATAAAGCTTCCCAGGCTTGTGTAATGAAATGTATTTGCTGCAACATATACCTCCATTATCTAGTATAGGTCAATCTAAAAACAACTGGACTTGCTGAGTAATCAATGAAGACGTTTCACTACTCATCCGAGCAGCTTCTTCAGTTCAACTGACTGGTGTGGGAAGTTCTCGGCATATAAACTCTTCCACTAATCCATTTACAATGGCACATTGTAACTCTTCAAAGAGGTGACATCTGAAGAAACTCGCAGAGGTGTTGATTTTGTGTAGTTGTGATAGGATTATCCAATGTGTCATGCAACTCCTAGATACAGATGTTACTTGTGAGAGTTGCATGAATGGATGTGTGAAGTGTTCTGAATCAGCCGGGGTACAGATGTTAGAACAGCATTGTATGTAGCAGACAGGTGGTGTCGAAGGCCCCCACCTCTGTTCAGAGATGGTCTCTCCACCTTGACATGAATCGCCTCTTTCACGCCTCGTTCAAACCAGCGGTCTTCTTTATCCAAGATTTGGACCTTGCTGTCTTCAAAGGAGTGTCCCTTGTCTTTTAAGTGTAGAAAGACAGCTGAGTTTTGCCCTGTAGAGTTCTCCCTCCTGTGCTGAGCCATTCGCTTGGAGAGCAGTTGTTTTGTCTCCCCGATGTATAGATCTGTGCACTCCTCACTACACTGGACTCCATATACCACATTGCTTTGTTTTTCTTTTGGTGTTTGATCCTTTGGGTGTACCAGTTTTTGTTTCAGTGTGTTGCTAGGTTTGAAAAACACAGGGACATGGTGTTTGTTGAAAATCCTCCTGAGTTTCTCTGACACTCCAGCTACATATGGGATGACTATGTTTCGCCTACTATGTGTCTCCGGGCGGTTATTTCTATTGGTGTTCCTGTTGGGCTTGGTTGCTGCTGTTTTGACAAAGGCCCAGTCTGGGTAGCCACACGCTTTCAAAGCTCCTCTGAGATGTTTTTGCTCTTTGTCTTTGGACTCTGTATCAGTTGCCACACATTCCTCCCGGTGGTGCAGGGTTCGAATGACACCCAGTTTGTGTTCCAGTGGATGGTGGGAATCAAACAACAGATATTGATCCGTATGAGTGGGTTTCCTGTATACTTCCGTCTTCAACAAGTTACCCCCCTCTTGGATACATATCAAACAGTCCAAAAAAGCAAGTTTGTTCTCATGGACATCTTCCCTTGTGAACTTGATGTTATTGTCCACTGAGTTAATGTGTTCTGTGAAGGCCGTCACATTGGATCTCACAAGTAACACCTATATCTAGGAGTTGCATGACACATTGGATAATCCTATCACAACTACACAGAATCAACACCTCTGTGAGTTTCTTCAGATGTCACCTCTTTGAAGAGTTACAATGTGCCATTGTAAATGGATTAGTGGAAGAGTTTATATGCCGAGAACTTCCCACACCAGTCAGTTGATCTGAAGAAGCTGCTCGGATGAGTAGTGAAACGTCTTCATTGATTACTCAGCAAGTCCAGTTGTTTTTAGATTGACCTATACTAGATATACTATGACCTGGATGAATGGAAAATCTTCATAGTCATATACCTCCATTCAACTTTAACTTCCCGCCGTATGCAAAATAAGCAAACGCTAGCGCAACTTCGCTCTGCTTGCCGAATTAACAGTAGCGCAACTTCGCCAGTGTTCCCAGGCCCTGGACGCAACTTCGCATGTTAGTGAATTAGCGTTGTCTGGGCGAATTTTCGCCTAGCGAAGTGGTACGCTGCCATCGAAGCCGTCGCTGGCAAATTTTCCCTGCTTAGTAAATTTGCCCCTAAACATTATATGATGAAAGAATGAATAAGGATTTTGGCAGCATCTTGGGTGATAAATGATCGTATTTTGATATGTTCTTTAGGTGAAAGTGATTTAAAAAGTGATTGGATATATTTTGTCTACATTTATTAAAGGTGTACAACTAAAATATTTCTGTTATATATAAAGCTTTGCCATCGGCATCCTTGTATGGTAACTAATATAATATGCATGTGTGGTTATGTGTATATGAATGTGTGTCTTTGCTTTGTTTGTAGCCTTGTATTGTGTGTGATGAATGGGTTCGCTTGGCTCCAGTTCAAACTAGACAAAGCCAAGGTTGTCAAAGTATGCTGTGAATTTCAGATAACTGCCAAATGTTCAACCTGTGGCCCCTCCAGGCATTCCCTTGTATCCTTAGTTGCCAGGGGCTGCTGAAGGATTACACTCAACTAATCAGTGGAACTTGCATAATACTTGGCCATTATGCTAATGCTATTATTATTATACGCATCTGTATACACAGATATATAAATCAGCACCTTACTGAGAATGTTTAAACATTCATATTAATTGTCTAACCAATTAAATTTAATTCACAGAGCAAGGAATTATCCAGCAGCTACTGTAATTCTGTCAAGGGATGCTAGAACTTGTAGTTCAGCATTTATTGAAGACATCAGGACTGTGTGCTCATTTGGTATAGTGATAAAGGGGTTGCTCACCTTTGAGTTAACTTTTAATATGACGTAGAAAGTGATATTCCGAGATAAATAGCAATTGGTTTTCATTTTTTATTTGCATTTTCTTAATTATTTGGCTATTTGTTCAGCAGCTCTCCAGTTTGCAGTTTCAGCAATCTGGTTGCTAGGGTGCAAGTTACCACTGCAACCATTTGCAACCATGCACTGATTTTAATTAGACACTGAATGAATAGGAGAGGGCCTGAAAAGAAAGATGAGTAAAAGTAGCAATAATGAGAAATGTGTTGCCTTACAGAGCATTTGTTTTATAGATAAGGTCAGTGATCCCCTTTGAAAGCTGGAAAGAGTCAGAAGAAGGCAAATAATTTAAAAACGGTATAAAAATAAATAATGACGACCAATTGAAAAGTTGCTTAGAATTGGCCATTCGAAAATACTAATAGTTAATTTAAAGGTGAACCACCATATTAATGGTTCCTTAATGGCTTTTGGTTGCCATTTAGACTAAACTTGCAAAATATCAGACTACAGCTGATTTAGGCAATAAATATGAAACACTTGAACAAGTGTTAACCCAAGCCATACAGCTTCCTAACTTAAAATAAGTAACGTAAATGGGGCGCATTTACTAAAGAGTGAATTTTTTTCTTCATCTCACTTCACCAAAGTTCGCCTCACTTTGCCAGGTATATTTTCACAACACATCTCCATGTTTACTAAAAATCGTAAGTCCACTTTTTCAACTGAAATGTGGTGAATTTTCTCCTGGTGTAAATGCAAAAATTTGCCAGTATATTTCCCCATAGTAGTGGGAAAATTCTCTGGAAAATTTTTGCCATGGATAAAATTAGCATGGAAAAGGCGATGTTGATTGCGATTTAAAAGTGCCTGCTCTACCTTTATAATGGGAGTTCTCCAGCCTGAACCTGGCGAACTAGACTTTTGCAAAAAGGGTAACAAATAGAAACTTTTTAATTTTGATCAATTACCGGAGTGTAGATTTGCCTGGTGAAACTGAGAGAAAGTTCTCTAGCACTGAGGTTTTTCACTAGAGAATTGTCTTACTCAGTTTTTAGTCGAAACTGATTTTTTTATATTTAATTTTGAAATATGACATGGAGCTAGAAATATTGTCAGTTTTCCAGCTGCCCAAGTCATGTGACTTGTGCTAAACTTCAGTCACTCTTTACTGCTGTACTGCAAAGTGGAGTGGTATCACCGCCCCCAGCAGCCTAACAGAACAATGGGAAGATAATCAGATAGCAACTCCCTAACACAATACCAGCTGCCTGGTAGATATAAGAACAGCACTCAATAGTAAAATCCAGGTCCCACTGCGACACGTTCAGTTACATTGAGTAGAAGAAACAACAGCCTATCTGAAAGCAGTTCCACAGTGCAGCACTGGCTCTTTATGAAAGCACATAGACAGGCAAAGTGATCTGAGATGGCTGCCTAGACACCAATATTATAACTATAATGAAATACACTTGTTGGGGGTAAGAATGAAATTTTTCATGGTAGAGTGAATTATTTGCAGTGTAAACATTGTAATTTAGAAATAAAAACCACATCATAAAAATAATGACACAGTCCCTTTAATAATATGTTATTGGTGCTCCATGAACTCCCTATCACTATGGAGTGTGGTACCTCACCCTTTGGCTTAGGATGTGTGGCACTGATGTTCATAATTGAAGTTGCAATAGCCTGGAATTGTAATGACATTGTTAATGAGGATAAGGCATATTTTAGATGTAGGTCTATTTTTTAGTCTGGGTATATGAGAGGAGTATATGAAGGTGCTGGTAAAGCTAATCAAGGCAGAAGGCATACAACACCACACCACCAGGAATATTATGGCTTCTATTAGAGCATATTGCATTATTTTTGATTAAAATATATTTATTTTTTGTTAGTGATTGGACATTCAAAGGGAGAAAGCACGTGAGTAAAGAACTTGGATCTAGGGTGAGTGTAGAACAGGATCAAGAACAGCTTTACAGCTTTATCTTCTGTTGAAGAACAACAGGTTGACGAGGGGTTAGTGCTGGAGGCAGAATGCAAATTTGCAAAGAAATGTTATGTGATACAGCATAAATAATTGGTTGCCAATATATTGAATTGAAAAGATTGGATGCAGGGCACAGAGAATAAAGAAAACAGAAGTAGAGAAAACATTTACTGGAGAGTAAGGTTGGAATCATTACAATACAATACTAATAAACTATGAAATTGCTTTGCCAATTTAAAAAAAAAAAAAAGATTTAAACACAAATTAAATATTTTACATAAAGTACTCAAATATTAGGTATATTGGATATTTGCCACAAAATTTGGAAGGAGTTAGGCAGTTCTGATGTACAAAATGCTAATATTACATCCTTTCATGTTAATTACACTGTACTAATGACTGCATTAATGATTTTAACAGCAAGAAATTCTCTACCAGTATCCTGTCTCAGATGCCTCCCACAAACTGAAAAGTATAAGGGGATTATTTCTCACCCTCGGTGATATGCTGCAAAACGTGACCGGTGCACCTATTGTAAGGTAATCCAGTTCAATTAGATCACAGTTGCAAAATAATATGGATAGTTTCCATGATTTTTCTGTAGCATTTACCATATATCACTCAGGGTATACTTAAAATGGGGGCCTGAAGCTACTGTGAAAAATCACAGTAACCTTTGACTGACCCATGCAAATAATTATAATTTATTACTTATATGTATTGTATGAGGTTTTTTTTTTAGTTTTGCTTGGATAAAAGGTTTGTGTGACCTGAATCTGATCAGCAGTGTACCGTAATTCTACTTTCACTGTATTCCACTTGACATGCCAAGTTTCTAATTTTTCAAGCGAGTAAATCAAAGCCCTGTGGCACATGGGGGCTTTGTAGAAAACCCAGAGAACTCTTCACCTGCCATCACTCCTAATAATAATAATAAATGAAAAGCATGTTATTGGACACACCCAGTGTGGTGACAAACGCTTGCTCTGACACTGTGGGGGTTATTTACTGAAACCTGAATTTTTCTGGTCAGGGCTTTAAAGGGGAAAACACAAATTTTCGTGGGAAGAAAAAAACTCGACTTTTTTGATGCTGCTAAAAGTCAAAATAAAAAAGTACTCCATATCAAACCTGCCGAGATCATGCAGAAGTCAATGGCAGGTGTCCCTTTTACAATTGGAAGATATCATGATTTGTGCTGGGTTTCGTATGATTATCCAAATCATTTGTGGTTTTCGGGCAATAATCAATAAAATCCGAAAAAATGTGTACGATTTGAATTTTTTACAATTTTATCGAGTCTTTTCTTGCAATACTTTTTTGGAGTTATTTTATTAATAAATAAGATAAAATTGTGAATGGGCGTTTGGTCGAACTTGTTTTAATAAAATAATGAGAAAATATTTATTTTTAGTAAATGACCCTCCTGTGTGTCATTCATTATTATTAGAAGTGTTGGCAGATGGAGAGGAAGGTTTTGTTGATTGCTGTTTTCCACAAGATGGCAGCAGCAGATGAATTTCCCGTGTACTACAGCTGACAGCTTTTTTAACATAGAAAGAGAGCACTGCACTAGGTGATTTAATACCCCTGTAGATGCTATTTTCTACATAAAAGCAGTGAATTGCCTTCCTCTGACCTCTTGAGTTCCAGAAAAAGAATTCTGGTATGTAGAAAAACAGCCAGTACATGGATTTGTCTTTCTTCTAATGAACTGCATAATCTAAAAGCTTTTGTGTCTTTTTTTTCCCTTAGTTCTTCCCTTATTTTGAATGGCGAATTAGTTCATGTCTCTTACTGGAAAGAAAATGATAAGTTATTCCTTATTAGTGTTCCTGCACAAAGGTGAGGTTGGTGCTTTCCTGTTGTATCTGTATATTATATTATATATATATTATATATATATATTATATATTATAGCTCTACCATCTCACATTGTATAAAAACAAATGTTACATAGTTACATAGTTAAATTGGGTTGAAAAAAGACAAAGTCCATCAAGTTCAACCCCTCCAAATGAAAACCCAGCATCCATACATACACCCCTCTACTTTTAATTAAATTCTATATACCCATACTAACTATAGAGCTTAGTATCACAATAGCCTTTGATATTATGTCTGTCCAAAAAATCATCCAAGCCATTCATAAAGGCATTAACTGAATCAGCCATCACAACATCACCCGGCAGTGCATTCCACAACCTCACTGTCCTGACTGTGAAGAACCCCCTACGTTGCTTCAAATGAAAGTTCTTTTCTTCTAGTCTAAACGGGTGGCCTCTGGTACGGTGATCCACTTTATGGGTAAAAAGGTCCCCTGCTATTTGTCTATAATGTCCTCTAATGTACTTGTAAAGTGTAATCATGTCCCCTCGCAAGCGCCTTTTTTCCAGAGAAAACAACCCCAACCTTGACAGTCTACCCTCATAATTTAAGTCTTCCGTCCCTCTAACCAATTTAGTTGCACATCTCTGCACTCTCTCCAGCTCATTTATATCCCTCTTAAGGACTGGAGTCCAAAACTGCACTGCATACTCCAGATGAGGCCTTACCAGGGACCTATAAAGAGGCATAATTATGTTTTCATCCCTTGAGTTAATGCCCTTTTTTATGCAAGACAGAACTTTATTTGCTTTAGTAGCCACAGAATGACACTGCCCAGAATTAGACAACGTGTTATCTACAAAGACCCCTAGATCCCCTAGAAATGTATGTGTGATATTAGCATTACATACATACAAAGTACACACAGTCGCTTATAAGGCTTTGAACACACAGGCTGCAGGCTCAGCTGTAGTGGTGAGCACATTTTTTCGCCAGGCATGGATTCACAGCGAAGTTCGGCATTTCATCAACTGCAAAAAAAATTTTTTTTTTGCGAAACTGAACAAAAAAGTTGCCAAGACAAAATTTCTGCACATACGCCATAAGAAAAAACACCCATTGACTTGAAGGCATTTGGACTGAGAAAAAGTTATGCGTGTAAAAAAAATACATTTGGACAAAAAGTCAAAAACAAAAAAAAGTCGCCACAAAATAAAACGCCCCTTGACTTGAATGGATTTGGAGTGAGGAAAAAAACTTCACACACTTAAAAAATAGTTGTGTGTAAAAAAAAAATGTGTGAATTGATTTTGCTGATTTTTTTGCTGTTTCGCGAATTTTCCGGTGAAGTGAAATGGGACAGATTTTCTCATCACTACTTGGCTGCTCTCAGCCTGCATATTTTTGCAAACTGAGAGATGCAGATCTGCTCTTTCAGCCTCCTTTTGCGTATACGGCTGACCTGAGCCTTCAACCTGTGTACACACAACCTTACACCACAGAAGTGGGTATGTCATTGCTACTGCCCATGTGGCCTTATCATATTCTAAGGCAAGATATGCCCACTAGTAAAATCCAGGAGCTTGGGAAAATGAAAATCCGCATTACCAAGTGATACTGCCCAACTGACAGAAACATTTTATTGGTAAAAGCTGCTGTCTGCAGAGAATGTTTTTTTGATTCTCCCTGGGAGCACTTTGCAGATTGCTAGAATGTGCTTGTTAAGCCTAAAAGCTATTTAATATGGCATATTTGGCCCAAGTTTTAAGCAGACACCAGATCAAGAGAGCCCTGAACATTAGAATAAGCTGTGCTGTAACCCTTATAGGCCCACTGCAGATCCTATTGATTCTGTGGTCTCACGGATCTGTGCTGCTGAATATGTTTACTGGTAATTCATGGCATAGCATGCTTAATTGTTTTAAAGTACTAAAAATATAATGTAGTGTTGCCCTGCACTGGTAAAACTGATGTGTTTGCTTCAGAAACACTACTATTGTTTATATAAATAAGCTGCTGTGTAGCAGTGAGGACAGCCATTCAAAGGCTCAAGTTACACAGCAGATAGCAGATAAGCTCTGTAGAACATAATGTTATCTGTTATCCATTACTTAACTTGTGACATATAGCCTTTTTTCAATTTCCGCCATTGCTACTCAACAGCTTGTTTATATGAACTATAGTAGTGTTTCTGAAGCAAACACATCAGTTTTACCAGTGCAGGGCAACAGTACATGATATTTTCATTACTTTAAAACACTTTCATTTTTTGGTGTTACTGGTCCTTTAAAGACAAGACAGCAACCTAATAGTTAAAGGAAAAGCAATGGTTAAAGGGGGACTCAACCCATCCCCACCATAGCTGTCTTCACCTGGCTCTATTTGTAAGTCTGCCATAGAAATGCATTATAGTTCACAGATGCCATCTTCTGCCTCTTAAGACATTAAGGGGGTCATTTATTAAAGTCCGATTGCCAAAAAAAGTTTTTTCAACTATAAATTCTGAATTTTTAGTGGGAAAAAATCTCAAATTTTTCATGATTTATTATACCCTGAGGCTGCTAAAAGTCAGAATCGAAAATACTCTATCTCCAAGCTGTCGGGGTACTGTAGAAGTCAATGGCAAAGTTCCCATTTCAAATTTGAGATATTACAAGATATTATGCACTGTTTCAGCCAAAAATCCGAAAAATTCGGGGGTTTCAAGCGATTTGGGGTTTTTTCCCCGCAAAAATCCAAATGTTCAGAGTTTTTTCCAAACTGATTTTGTACCGTTTTTTCAATGATAAATAAGGTCAAATTGAGGATTCTAGTTTGGTTGGCCTTTTTTACTTCAAAATTTAGAAAAAAAGTATTTTGATAAATAACCCCTAAACTTTCAGGAGTTTGCACAGTTAAAATGTAATTTTTCTTCATAATTCCTATTTAACGTTCACTTCTTGTATGTGGCATATAGTAAATATGTTTTCAGACAAATGGGGATATGTAGGAACTAGAAAGTTTGCGCAAAGCAGACGACGTGTGATGTATCAAGGCTCTCTACTGAATGATTGTTGTAAAACTGAAATAATACCTTTTTAAAGTTCCAACTTGCTGAAAATGACAAGTCATCAAACTGTGTATGCTTTTGCTGTGTAGGTTCCCTCTGTTGCAGCTAAAGAACGTGACTGCAGACCTTGTGAGAACCCTGAAGTTCATGTATAGCACTCTGGACAGGTGAGTAAAGGCATTGTTGCTGTTCTAAGTAGCTATTGATTTCAAAGCATATGGGGCAGTTAGAGTAGTGGCAGCTATTCTGAAATTTGATGTGTGGTGTTATGAAAATTGGAGGGAAACATGGCCTGTCACAATGTGTTATTGATACAGCAGCACAGGCTAAAGGATGTTCATTAGAGGGTGATCTCATTTGGAAATACTTGCAATAACTAAGGACTGGAAAAGAGCGGATAAAAGAAAAACTTTATTTAAAATATACACCTGTAACACTACTGTATATTTGGCTATATTAGACCAATAAAGTCACAAACATATGAATTAGAGCTACACAAAGTAGTGCTACATCGGGTGCTGACTGTAACTCTGTGTGCTCAGGTTCAATGTACACTCCCAGAAATATATTTCAGCAGCACTCTGATATGTTTGTGCCTCAAGCTAGGCTACGTTTCTTGGGTAGAGCTACTCCCTACTACAATCCTTATTGTAGCACGGCTGCTCATGCCATTTAACCTCTCTCCCTCACTTTACTAGAAAGTGCTATTAAAGGGTTAACATATCTCTGGTTAAGCCTCATCCACAGGGTTCCTGCTCCCTGACTTATCACTAGAGGTACAGGGTAGAACAGCTTTACTGGGCCGTGCTGATCCCAAGCTCATTGGAACAGATGCAGTTGAATCAGCAACCAAAGGCCAAAGAGAAAGATCCACCCCTAACCTCACACTGTGTTAAAGTGAGGCAGGACGTGGTCATATGCCAGTGGCCAGTAGTACAAATATGTTAAGTTAAATAAATAGATACATGGGCATCTGCCCAGCAACTAGGGAGATAAGAAGTATAGATATTTAAAGCCATAAGGACATAATGGGTCCCAAAACAAATGTAAATATATTGGATAATGGATTTTTTTTTTTGTCACTTTGTCATACAGGGCTTTTTGTCAAGCTGAAAACATTTCCCGCCTTGATCATTTCTTCAGCCTGTTCTTTCAGCGTGTCCTTCGAGTGTTCTTGCTAAGTGGCATCACAGGTTATGGTCCCCAGTTTTATGATGCCTGCAGCTCACTGTTAGTGGAAAATCTCCCTGGTGTACGATGGCTTTCTTTGCCTGAAGATATTAAGGTAAAAATAATTTTGAAATACCAGCTTTAATCTGTTTTATTTAAGGTAATTAAATGTTTCAAAATGTCTATTTAAAGATACATGTGCTTATGATTTTGATAATGTTTTACAGTTGAAAGTGAACAGAAATGGAGAGGGTGCACCATACTCCATTATGGAAAAATCATAAACAATGGGATCTGTACCTTTTTTTTCTTTGTCACAGTTTTCCTTGCATTCCCGTCAGTATGCTTTCATATCCACTAAAAAACTGTTAAAAATGTTATCAACCAGCAGAACGGTTGCATAACTAGAGTGCACGGCCCCACCCCTGCAAAAAAAGTAGTACTAGTTAATATTACCTGCCTTGCTCTCTAGACCTATTGCAACCTCTTTTACTGTATCAATTTAACTACAGTATACTCTGCTTTTATGCAAGCTACATTACACAACGACAGAGCTTTGCAGCATTCAGTTGGCTGGTGGTAGCATTAAGGTGCAGTCAGTGTGCCACCCCAAGACAGCCTTTCTAAAATCTAACTCATAGGCTCATTTTATTGCACATTTTTATAAGAAATAGTATTACTTATACCTTATCCAGGTGCAGACTAATACAGTTTTGCTTTTTAATAATATCGGGTATCTGCATCTAGTTGTCTTGAAGTCCACAGCAGCCAAACAGCAGGTAGGATTTATTGGTCAGCTGTGGTTGCTATAGGTTACTAGATGTTGGCAAACGTAAAACTTTTTATTATATTACCCCAGTCGTGATTTCTTCTCTTGTCATTCTGCTCATGGATTCCTACTGAACTAGGAACTAGGCTTATTGTAGGCTTTACCCGTAACATTTTTTCATCTACCAGTCCAAAAAGCATTGCTTTAATGAAGGTTTTGTTAAGAACGCTAGATTTATTTAAACACAGATTCCTGAGTCCTATGATATTGCAGCCATGGATACATTAATATAGTTAAGTGACCATTTATCTATTGTTCTATAGACTTGAGAAAAAAGCAATAACTGCAAATAGCTGCTGGAGTGTTTTGCTGTAATCAACTGAGAGTGATTTTTAAATACATCACCTCAAGGTCAAATACCAGTGTTTCTAGAAGGCTGCAAAGACTTTCCCCACCAGGAGGCTGCCACACAAAACTATAATAAATGCTACTAGCTGATTGGTTGCTATGGGCTTCTAGACCATTAGAAAACTTTTCTATTTATTTATTTTAAATTTCTTTCAGTATGACTGTGTAAAGGTTTGTAGCATTGTCATACCACTCAGCATTCCTAATGTAAACCTTTAAGAGAATTTTTGCCCTAAGTAACCTATAGCAACCAGTCAAATGTGCGTTTCCAAACAGCTGACCAGTAAATACAACCTGCTGATTGGATGCTATAAGTTACTAGACAAGTAGCAAACGTTCTACTATAAACCAATATATTTTTACTTAAAATGGATTCTGTACCTATAGAGTAGTAACCCAATCCTGAACCAAGGTTACCTTTCAATCAGTAATTTACACACCTGTAAGCATATGTAAATTCAAATAAGAGGACAGGAGGTCAATATGCAGGATGACTGCTAATGTGCAATTTATTGCTTATCCACACGACATGTTTTGGGCGTCACAGGCCCTTTTTCAAGTGTCACACTGAAAAAGGGCCTGCGACGCCCGAAACATGTAGTGTGGATAAGCAATAAATTGCACATTAGCAGTCATCCTGCATATTGTCCTTCTGTCCTCCTATTTGAATTTACCTGAACCAAGTTTATAATTCTCAGAGTTTCATTTATAAATAGTAACATAAAATCTATCATGGATTCCAATTAAGGAGATAAGCCAATATTCACTGTTAGAGCGCTTTCTTGTGGACTAAGGGCCAGGACACACGGAGTGCAGGCTCTTCAGCTATCAGCCTGTGTTTTTGGGGTTTTTCTTTTTTTTTTTTTTGCAGGCTGTGAAAAGCAGGTCCACTCCAACCCCTAGCTCCTTTGATCTGCACTGAAGTAGAGCCTGTTTTTGCATTTTTGGATCTATCTCCACTCTGCATACCTGTAAAGCAGAAGCTGTATTTTTCAGTGCAGCTCCAAAAAGTTTCAGAACACGTCCTACATCTAACAAACAGTGCAACTTTATAAGACAAAAAGATCTCGTTTAGTTAGTTTAGCTTAGCCACATGTAAAGGAGTTATTGCTTAGAATGTATAAATCTGAACTCTTGCATAACACTCTAATCTTTAATTCTTTCAGATACAGATTGACACCGTGCTGAGTGATTTGGAGGCACTTGATTTTGCAGAGCTGGTAGGGGTGTATCCTTAATCTTGCTGTATGGTCATTTATGTGTTATTTGGTATTTGTATGGAGTGTAAGCAGCAAAAATTGATGTTAAGTGCCGATAAAAGTACCACTAGAAATCAAAAGCAAATATCCGGAATAATAATAAGAGGAGACAAAATATACTCACAGTTCATCCCAGTCCATGGGTGCTTAACATGTGAAAACACCCAAAAGATTGTGAGTTTTTCTCCATAAAGTAAAGACCAAAATATATTTTAAAAATTCAAGTAATTTATTAGGACATGCATTTGTATGGAGTGTACTTGACTGTGGCTGCTATGTTTTAATACCATTTATTGTGGGGTTGTCGATTTTGGAGCTTTGCAACTATTGAACTAGCATTGGCCGACAAACCTGGTTTATGTCTAGAGAAATAGATATTTTTTATTTCACGAGCCATCAAGTCCAAAATGAAAGTTCAAACCTTACTTTTCTTTCCTTCTAGTCTGAAGACTACTATGAGATGAGGCGCTTGTATATGATCATAGGAACATGCATTTTCTACAAGGTGAGGCCACATCATTTTAGTGATAAACTCTGTATAATGGCAGAATGAAAATCAAACAAATTAGGCAAGAACCAAGGAAAGCAGTAAGGCAGCTACCAGTCATATTGATGAATGTAAATATGAAGAGACAATAGATATCCATAATATACTTTAGTTGGTCAATGTCATACAAGTCTACAGGTTGTGCAACCAATTAACAAGTAGCATAGAACAACTTTTAAACTAGGGGTGCGGTTTATTGTATTTTGGTATATTTTTTTTTTTTTTTTTTTACGAACAGTCCCAGCCTGACCCATACAACTATTGAACACAATTTGTTTAGCGTGTGGGAAATAATTTTTGGATCTTTGCTTCCTGATGCATTGATTCATTTAGGTGATAATTTTCAGCATTGCTGCTTGTAGAAGTTGAACACATTCAGGCAAATTTACACCTTTATTCGCTTCAATAATTGTGTTCATTTTTCCCAAAAGTCGGAATGGTTTTGGAACACTTCAGTGTAAAAAGAAAAACTGTGTAAATAGCTAGGCTGTGCAAAAGAAAAAATGTTTCTAATATAGTTAGTTAGCAAAATGTAATGTATAAAGGCTGGAGTGAGCAGATATGTAACAGAACAGAACCCAACTTCCTGCTTTGCAGCTCTCTGACTTTGAGTTAGTCAGCAACTTTAAGGGGAGCCACATGGGACATAACTGTTCAGTGAGTTTGCAATTGATCCTCAGCATGGAGCTCAGATTCAAAAGCAAACAGTTATCACCCATGTGTCCCCATCCCCCTCAAGTCACTGATTGGTTTTTGCCTGGTAACTAATCAGGGAAAACCAAGAGAGCTGAAAAGTAGTGTTCTATTATGTTACACATCTGCTCACTCCAATCTTTATACATTACATTTTTTTTTGTTTTGCAGTCTGTCTAATTAATTTTTATTTTAATACTGAAAAATTCATTTAAATAATAAAATAGATCAAACTGCTAGGATTCACTGGTTTCAGCTATAATCTTTCTTAGTTGTTAAAGACCTCTTACAAGGCATAATATTATAATATCAATGTTTTTTAAGATCATATTGGAGCTTAAATCCAAAACACTGAAATAAAAAGAAATCAAAATTACATAATTCATTATTTTCTGTATGGCATTAGAGCCTATGAGTAAGCGCTCACCCTTAAAGGAGAAGGAAAGGTTAAAACTAAGTAAGCCTTATCAGAAAGGTCCATCTAAATATACCAGTAAACCCCCGAGTCCCTGCTGCTCTGAGTCCCCTGTCAAAAGAAACACTGCATTTCTTTCCTTCTATTGTGTATACATGGGTTATGTATCAGACTTCCTGCCTTCAGTTTAAACCTCATTGAGCTGGGCGTGAGCATGCTCAGTTTGCTTCTCTCCCCCCCCCCTCCCTTCTCTACTGTAATCTGAGCCCAGAGCAGGGAGAGACTCAGGCAGGAAGTGATGTCACACCACATTAATACTGCAGCTCCTATCCTAAACAAACAGAGTTTCTAGAGCTTTTTACTCAGGTATGGTAAAACATTCTACAGAATAAATATAGCATTCTAGCTTGCACTACTGCAGCTAATCTATTGGCAATAAAATGCCTCTGTAGCTTTCCTTCTTTAAAACGCGTCAGGCTTATTTATGTCCTAAATAAAGATTTTCTACTTTTTATACATCATTTGGGCTCCTCTTTTTCACGTAACATTGTCTCTTCCTACTTTTGTATTTGCTTGATTAGACCTTTTAAACCTGTTATTACATAAGCCCTGTTGTTCCAGCACGCACATTTTATATGTATAGTACAATTCCATCAACATCTCGGTTGTAATTTATGTCTTCTTTCTTTAAGGGCTACTTACTCAGCAACCATTTACCCAAAGAAGACCTTGTGGATGTTGTCCTTTATTGTCGTCAGTATTGCCTACTTGCTTTAGCATCAGAGAGGATTGGCCAGCTAATCATATGGAGGGAGGTTTACCCACGTTACCATCTGAAGCAGTGTGGATCTCCTGCTACTGAGGAATGCTCTGAGCCAGGGGGAAGATATTTCCTGCTAATTGTAGGATTGGTAAGGCAATCTATCTGAAATTCAATCTTGTATAGTGGCTGTTTTTGAGAACATTGCATACTATGCTTCGAAAAACCTGAAACAATCGATATCTGTCAAAACATGCGAGTGACAAAAATCTGTAACTGAAAAACCCAGCACTTTTCCCTTTATAATAGAACATACCGCTTTTTGTTACTGTCATATGACCATATATAGTGTTTTTTTTTTTTTAACCAAAAAAAATTTGAATTCAAATTAAATCTGGTTAATACTAATATAATAATTCATGCATTTTGCATTTGCGATATATTTTTTGACAGAAACACTTCATGCTGTGTACCTTGCTAGAAGCAGGGGGGTGTACATCTAAGGCAACTGGGAACCCAGGTCCAGATTATATATATGTGGATCAAGTCAAGGCAACACTACTACAGCTGGAGATGTTAGACTTGAACATAGAGGAAAGACTTGGTTCAGCTCCTAATCCATGCTTGTCTTGTGCTGACTGGTTTCTCCCATCTGCGAGGGACAAACTTGGCAATTTTACAAGCTCCATTGTTTTGAACAAACTTCAGACTCCAAAAAGGGCAACATCCCCAGTTAGTAAAAGAAGGCTTTTTGCAGAGGCGGCCTCTTCTCTGAGGACTCGTAGGCCGAGCCCTACTCGGAGTAGTGGGGGGTCAGACAGTGGCACTGATGGTGCAGGAGAGAGTGTTGGTGTTATAACCCATTCCAGCCCAGACATGGCAAGAAAATTTGGGAGGCGTGAATCCCTAGGGTCCGGTGGCTCAGATGGAAGTGGAGGAAGTGGGACATTACTCAAGGTAATCTTTTTGGAGAAATGTGACATTTTTACCTTTTTTCATAAGCAACTTTTTCCCTTGTACCACATGAACTAGATGAACATTAGCTGGCCACTTGTCTGGTAGGAATATGTGCAGATGTATATGTTAGAGGAATACGTTTAAATGGTAAGATTTTTTTAGGCAATGCTCTCTTTACCTGCAGTATCAGTTAATGGCTGCTTTGTATGTAAATCTGTATGTTCAATGTATAATTATAAATGAGTAATAATAATTATATGCATTACAAAGTATAATGGTAAATTAATTGGCCTCTCAATTTGCATGACATTCAAACAAGAAAATGTAATGAAACAAAATATTTTTTTCTTGTTCTGAATTTCGACTGTTTTCTGAATATTTTTGCTTTCATAGATAAACAAGAAGAAGTATTCACTTCCAAATCCGTTTAGTTCTGGAAGCCTTAGAAAGAACTTGTCAGAAAGAGAAACTGATGATATTTATAACACTATCAAGTAAGTGAATAGTCTGTTGTCTTTACTAGAAGGATAAATGGGTGCAGGGCTGACCACTAAGTGCCTCCATTGATTAGTTCATAAGATTATTAAAAGACACACCGTGTTATCCTCATTTCACTTTCACCTATAAAACTAAAGTGATATCATCAAAACACCAGAAGTAATGTCATCAGACGATCAACAAGACCTCATGAAAATCCGCCTCCACTAATACAACAGACACATTTTTTGCTCTACTTTTTCTCTCTCTTTACTTTATAGCCCTCCTGTGCATCATGGTTCATTTTTATTCTGACCATTTCTCTCATTTTAAAGGTTAACGTCAGGCCCTGAAAATACGCTCTTCCACTACTTATACTTTGAAACTCTACAAGGGGTTTTTATCTCTCCAACACACAAAGAGGTAGAACAGCTTGGTGGCTCCATTCATCCTCAGCTGATCAAAAATTTCCATCGCTGCTGTTTGTCAATCCGGTCTGTATTTCAGCAAGCCCTAAATCAAAAGGTGAGACAACAACTGTTACCTAATTGCTACAATATCCTTGCAAAATAGTGCATCCTGAAGGGAAAGTACCTGTGCCTTCACAGATTTGACATGTCTCCTTAAAGGCTATGAAAAAACATAGGGAGTGACAATTATGGTCCTATTCAATGGCCATTGCCTTGGCTTTTTTTCTAATTAGCCAATGGGGATAGGTATGAACTGCTTAGACAAGGCTAAAACTGCAAATTGAGTAGTTTTAGCTTTGTCTTTGTAACTTGGATAAATAAACGAAAATGTACGTAACACCTATTTGGGCTGCATAGCACACAAATAGTTAAACTGTCCAGCTAGCAGTAGAAGCATGGGTTACACTGTGACACACAACAGGGTCAGGGCCTTCGCCATGTGGAAGTGTTCCCTCTATGGTGTAGTGCAACTACATCCCCCCCCAGGCTACTGTGCATACAACAAAAGATGGGCGCCAGGAGGTTCTTGCAGTAAAACAGAAAACGGTTTATTTAACTATGCACGAGGCAAGTGACCACAGGTTTAGTACTCACGCAGGAGCTGAGGCAATAGCACATATCTCACACAGAGCTGCAGGCATTAGGCATTTCTCACAGAGGAAAGATCTCCATTAGGCATTTGCAGTATTCACACGCATTCCCTCCTGGAAGTTGTCAGGAAAGCAGCTTCTACCCTACAGTCCCTCTTCACTGAGGTCCCTGACTGGAGGCAACACATAAAGCCTCTGGGAAGCTACTCCCTTACTGCAAATCCTTGTTGGAGCTTCAGCTGCTCTTTCTCTCTCACCTCTCTGCCTTTCTCTCCTAGAGAGACTATGACAAGTCTGCCCTAGTGTAACTATTCCTCATTCACGGGGTTACCTGGTCCCCAACTTCTTCTCCAAAGCACATGGGCCTTTCTGGGCCTAGCTGTACCCAGGCTCCCCTGAGCACACCCAGCTGGATCACCATCCACAGGCCAAAGAGGAAGTGGCCACTCCCTACACACACTATATAGCAGTGTAGCAGGGGAGTGTCATTCTCTCCTGGCAGATCACTCTAAGAAAAAGGTGGGGGCCTTAAAGCTGCAGGGCAGATTAACCCATAGGGGCCCCTACATGTAATTATATATCCAGCTCTTAATATTTAATTTCAACAAATCAAAAGGGAAAATTAAATAATGATGTTACTGTGGGCCCTTTAACAGATTATGAAAACTACAAAAGCACTGGGCAATGGCTTCTCTCCCCATTGTTTCCTCTTACCTTCTGCCAGTTGCACAATTTGTCTTGCTTTTCCTTTTCGTCGTACAGTAGTCAGACAGATAAAATTCCCATTACTGAAACTTTAAGGCGGTCATCTACAAAACTTAGTCAGCCTTTTTGGGACAAAACTCAAATTTTTCAGGATTTTTTTTTTTTTTAAACTCACATTTTTAGAGATTTATTAAAGCCTGCAAAAAGCCCAAATCTGAAAATCTGCCATCTCATACCTACCGAGGTTGTGTTTAAGTCAATGGCAGGGGTCCCTATCCTATTTTGAAATTTCTGTGGTTTGAAGTGGAATTAGCTTGAAAATCCAACTTTTTCGAGCAAAAATCGGAAGATTTCAAGCTTTTCGGGTGAAAAAACAGTAAAAAAAATTGAGCGATTTGGGGGGAAAAAACTCAGAAAAAACGTACAAGTCAGGTTTTCACTTGATTTTATCAAGTTTTTACCTGTTGTGATTAAGGGTAGGACTCCAAGGGCGATTTCCGTGCGATCCAACACTCTGCGCAAAAACGAAGGCGTCACGTCGGATGCGACAAAAATGAGGCAAGTAATAGCATTGTTGTATGGTGTCTCAGCGTTGATCCGACACGACTGTCGGATGCAGATGCTTCACGTTGCGTTTGCATCCGACAGTCGTGTCGGATCAACGCTGCAACTTCATCCGACATTTCCATCTCTTGCCTTATTTCTGTCGCATCCGACGTGACACATGCTGTTTTGCGCAGTGTGTCAGAAATCGCCTGTAGAGTCCTACCCTAAATCAAGGTTTTTTTTAATAAATGAATAAGTTCAAATAGTGAATTCTAAAAAATCTGAAAAATTAGAATTTTGATAAATAACCACCTTAAATGTCTGAAAATGGCCAAAAGCAATTCAATAGCTTATGTTTCAGCCCCTTGTTAATCCTGACCTGTGGTGCTTTCAGTGGTGTGTCAGCATAGTGTAGCTTGTCCTAAGGACAAAAAGAAATCAACTGCATATTGGCATAAAGGCTTTATATCAAATAAAAGCAAAACATTTGTACTTTATTTGCAGAACTCCAAACATAGTGATTCTAAGGCCTGTGTGGATGTTGCAGGGTTTGATCCCATTAAGGAACATGGAGTTTTATTTGAGTGCTCTCCTGAGAATTGGAATGACCAGAAGAAATCACCCCCAACCATGTCATATTGGGTTGTAGGGTAAGCACAATGTAATGTTTGCAGTGATATTTTTAAAATTCTATAAACCTATGGTGCTGATTTGACAAATGTTTGGTACCCAGAAGTAACCATGGTTAATGATTCCTTTAGGGTGAAGACACACAGAGCTTACTAGTAGCAGCTACTTGCTGTGGCTACAAGATGCCAAAAAATACCCTGCCATAGACAATACAAACATTGGACCAGATTCAGTTCAGTGAGAAAAAGGTTTATCATGTGAACAGTGATAATGAAAAGAGATTCAATTCAGAAAAACGTATCTCACAGTTTATCACGTGAAAACTCTATTGAAGTCTATGGGGAAAAAAATTAAACTTAAAGGAACAGTAACATCAAAAAATTAAAGGGGTTTAAAGTAATTAATATATAATGTTTTGTTGCCCTGCCCTTGTAAAACTGGTGTGTTTGCTTCAGTAACACTACAATTGTTTATATAAATAAGCTGCTGTGTAGCCATGGGATCAGTTATTTAAAAAAGAAAATACTTGTTACACAGCAGATAGCAGATAACACTATTATGTTCAACAGAGCTTATCTGTTATCATCTATTTAACCTGTGACATATAGCCTTTTTTTTCAATTTCCGCCATTGCTACACAACAGCTTGTTTATATAAATTATAGTAGTGTTTCTGAAGCAAACAGATCGGTTTTTTCAGTGCAGGGCAACAGTACATTATATTTTCATTAATTGAAAACACTTTAATTTTTTGATGTTTCTTTAATTTGGAGAAAAGTTTATTCTCCTTGAATTGAATCTCATCCATGAAATGACTTTTTCTTACTGAATTGAATCTAGCCCATAGTGTCTTAGCAAAGTTAATTATCACTATTAACTATTTTGAAACGATGACAAGTAGCTGCTACTAGTAATTCTGCGTCTTCACCCTTAGCTACATATAATTCTTTTCCTTCTCCCAATTATTCATTTAGCACAGAAAAGTACATTTCCTCCTTTAGGGTAGTGGCAGATGGGGAGATTGGTCACCCAGCGACAAATCTCACCTACTTCGGGCAACTAATCTCCTTCCCGCCAGCAACAATGTGAATCGTCGCGGGATGGCATACTTTTATGAAGTTGCCTAATGAGGAAACTTCAAATGACTTCATAAATCAGAAAAAATTTGTACTCTTGCCGGCGGCAAGGCATTTTGGGGAGATTAGTTGTCCGAAGTAGAGAAGGTTTGTTGCTGGGCGACTAATCTCCCGTCTGCCACCACCCTTAAGCATTGCATTAATTTTAACACAAACCTTAATAATTCAACAATTCAGTGGGGTGTTCAAGCTCATCGCTGCCAGATAGCTAACACCCCATATCAACAAATGGGCTTTAACTCATTAAACGTTTTATTGAACCGACACTGTGAATAATGTAGTAAATAATGCTTCAATAATACACTTTTCTGAGCATCTATAAAGTGTTAATAACTGCAATAAAATGTTGAAGATTTGCCTGTTCAAATTTTAATATGCCTGCTCCATGTTTTCAGCAGAGGTTGATGCTTCTAAAATTCTATTAAATTTTTGATGCGTGAGCAGCTGTTGGATTTTGCCATTATTAATTATAAAATGCAGTGCATAGTTATAAGATGTCCTTTACTAATGTCCATATAGTAAATGCACAAATTTGTATCACTTCATACTTAGAGATCACTTGCATCTGGGCATTTGCCAGGCTTTGCACAAGAATCTATATTGTCCTCGACTAAATGTCTTTAGGTGTAATGTATAATCTCTGTTCTGTGTAAATTCTCACAATGCTGTCTGTTGTATTATTTTCCTGTGACTGGTACCTTAACTCTCCCGTTTCTCCCCATGCAGGAGACTTTTCATGCACCCACAGCCGCAGGAGCTCTATGTTTGCTTTCACGACTCCGTTACAGAAATTTCTGTTGAGCTGGCCTTTAAGCTTTCCTTCGGGATACCTTTGTAGAATTACTACGGCTTAGAATTACTTTTGCCTCTCTGTGCTTACTACATATTGTACAAGACTTATCATTGATTCTAAAATACACATTTTTTTTATTTGCTTTTCTATTTCATTTCTTAAACTCTGTAATAATTGGCTGTCAATTATTGTCAGTACCCCAGCCTGTACTAAAATGTACATATAAGAGGTGTTGGTTCTAAGAATTCATATTTTGTATGAAAACAAAATGCTACTTATTATTTTTAACAGAAGAACAGATCTTGTTTGCACTTATTTGTATGTCTCTGGTACGTGTGTGCTTATTAGAAATTTTATTTAAGGATTTATTCAGCCATTCCCCAGCTCCTAAATTAAATCAGTTCTGTTAAAAAAAAGAAAGAAAAACATTATTTTGATGAATAATAATTTGTATTTTGATTCATAATTTTATTATATGTCCTATTAAATTATTTTTTCAAGTAGACATGAAATGTTCTGCATTTGTTTATATAAACTTTTCTTTTTTTTGAAGTGGATGATTAGTAATTATTTTTCACATACCGGTATATAGACAGATGAATATAAATGATTTTGAGTGTGCTTCTTCAACCTAACATTAGTGTGTTTCATATTTTTTTTCTTACTACAAACAACTCAACCATGCAGTTTGTCCATAGTGTACTAAATCTTACTTATTCCAGTTAAAATTGTCAAAAATAGGTAAAGTATTTACAAACGTGGGCATGTACCATGGGGTTTGCTTAAGGGGGGGGGGGATATGATAACAATATATAAGGGGATCATATAATAATCTAATGCTTTATTTACCAGTAGGACTTTTCAGCTGACACAATGTCATCCATTCTGATTAGAAGAAAGGAGGTTCCGCCTAAATATTCGTAAGGGTTTTTTTTTTTTTACAGTGAGCTGTGAAGATGTAGAATTGTCTCCCGAAATCAGTTGTACAGGCCGATACAATTAGGTCCATAAATCTTTGGACAGAGTCAACTTTTTTCTAATCTTGGTTCTGTGCATTACCACAATGAATTTTAAATAAAACAACTCAGATGCAGTTGAACTGCAGACTTTCAGCTTTAATTCAGTAGGTTGAACAAAAAGATTGGAAAAAAATGTGAAGGACTAAAGCCTTTTTTTAACAAAATCACTTCATTTCAGGGGCTCAAAAGTAATTGGACCATTGACTCATAGACTATTTCATGGGCAGGTGTGGCAATTCCTTTGTTATGTCATTATCAATTAAGCAGATAAAAGCCCTGGAGTTGATTTATGGGGGGGGGGTGTTTGTATGTGGAAGTTATTACTGTGAACAGACAACATGCTGTCAAAGGAGCTCTCCATGCAGGTGAAACAAACCATCCCTTAAGCTGCAAAAACAGAAAAAAACCCATCCGAGAAATTGCTACAATATTAGGAGTGGCAAGAGTGGAAGACAACAGTGGTGGATGATCGCAGAATCATTTCCATGGTGAAGAGAAACCCCATCACAACAGCCAAACAAGCGAACAACACTCTCCAGGAGGTAGGTGTATCGATATCCAAGTCTACCATAAAGAGAATACTGTGTGCAAGTAAATACAGAGGGTGCATTGCAAGATGCAAGCCACTCATAAGCCAGCAAAGGGTTTTCAACCAAGTATTAGAAATGAACAAGTCCTCACATTTTTATGCAATCTTTTTGTTCAACCCACTGAATTGAAGCTGAAAGTCTGTTAAAAGGTTGAACTTGATGAATGTGTCTTTTTTAACCTAACTTACTATGTTACTATATTACCCTTATTACATCAAAATTTTTACCACCAAAAGTATCACTATTGAAATTAGCCCTAAAGGTGTCAGCAGTTTTTTAAAAATCATCTATTAGAACAATTGTCTGTAGGGATGCACCGAATCCAGGATTCGGTTCGGGATTCGGCCTTTTTCAACAGGTTTCGGATTCGGCTGGATCCTCCTGCCCGGCCGAACCAAATCCTAATTTGCATATGTAAATTAGGGGTGGGGAGGGAAATCGTCTGACTTTTTGTGACAAAACAAGGAAGTAAACAATGTTTTCCCCTTCCCACCCTTAATTTGAATATGCAAATTCAGATTCGGGGGTTCGGTGCATCCCTTATTGCCTTAAAACAAATACTCCATATAAAATGCTTCTGCCACTTCTGTTGAGCAGAACAATGAGCATAGGAAGCGGCACCCCACAACACACACACACACACAATATATGTTTGCTGTGTAAGTCACAGAAGTTGAGATTCAAACATGAAATGTAGAGTTAAAGCCTATGTAGAGTGCAGTGTTGCAGCCTTTGCACTGTATTTTCTTAGCACCAGAAGGCCCCATTCCCTGTCTTTGCATACTTTCTTGAATTGGCAAGATGAATATAGCCCTTAATAGAAGAGTCTAAACATACGGCATTTGTAGACAATGTGTTAATTTCACTCAGAAATACAACATTTGGTGTATATACAGTAAGTAGGTTTATTACTTTGCAAACAACTCTGGCAGTTATGAGATCTAAGATTTGGGTCTGTGCAGGGGCTACATTATCGTCTTAGAAGAGACAGTGAATTTCTATGCTGTGTATCAGGTATATGTAAAATACACAAATTATATACACAATATCTCTGTTTTTTGAGCAGCATGTTGATTTGGATGAGCAGCAATTAAACAAAGTAGGCTACGCACATTCTGATTCCAGGTGCCACAGTAATGGAGTGCATTTCACTGGCGCTACTTGTTCAACCTGGAATGTCGGGGTTAAAAAGCAAGGTCATACAGGTCATTGAGTTCTTCAGCTGGGTTTGGTCTCCTGACATTTGTTGTCACAGACATTAAGTCACAGATCTGCAGGGATTGATAAGCATTCAGTTTCCCACATGTCTGATGCAGCTCCACTTGTTTGGGCCCCAACATTTTTACCCTGTTTAGAAAAAAAAAATTCTAGATTGGTTGCAATACCATAAATGATTTCCCCAACATATATGTGGTGATCAGAGTGCTCTATAACCCAAAATACCCTAGGCTTGAAACATGTAGGGGCCGATTCACTAACTTCGAGTGAAGGATTTGAAGTAAAAAAACTTAGAATTTCGAAGTTTTTTTTGGGCTACTTCGACCTTCGACTACGACTAGGAATCAAAGGATTCGAAGTAAAAATCGTTAGACTATTCGATAGTCGATGTACTGTCTCTTTAAAAAAAAACTTCGACCCCCTAGTTCGCCATCTAAAAGCTACCGAAGTCAATGTTAGCCTATGGGGAAGGTCCCCATAGGCTTGCCTAACTTTTTTTGATCGAAGGATATTCCTTCGATCGTTGGATTTAAATCCTTCGAATCGTTCAATTCGAAGGATTTTATTGTTCAATCGAAGGAATAATCCTTTGATCGTTCGATCGTACTATCTGCGCTAAATCCTTCGACTTCGATATTCGAAGTCAAAGGATTTCAATTCCCAGTCGAATATTGAGGGTTAATTAACCCTCGATATTCGACCCTTAGTGAATCAGCCCCGTAATGTCGAATAAAGAATAATTTGCAGCAAAGCACTGCGTTTTCCTGCTCTGTCTCCACCTAATTTGTATATACTGAATACATGATATTTTCCCCTCCTCAGCTCCTCTTCTGAATTTAGCCACTAGGGTTCATCCTCTAAAGCTGCCTCTCTATGATTAGAAACTGGGGTGATCAACCATTTCGAAGCCTATGAACTTATTCACCCTGATGAGTGCCCTTATTTTTTTCTTGCATATAGCACCTTCAATTCTGCTATTCCTTAGACCTTGGGGCAAAGGCACTTATTTTCACCAGTGAATGCTCCGTCACACTTTGCACCACTTTGCCAGGCTTAAATTACGCTACGTTACCACTATGCTAATTCACTAAAAAGCAAAGTTTCGTCTCAGCAGCCGAATGCTGGCAAAGTTTCCCTAGCGTTAATTCGTCAGCGCGAGATCTTTCGCTAGCGTTCAGTTCTGCCTAGCAAAACTTCGTTAGTACTCTTACGCTGATGACAATTTGAATAGGGCAGGTACATATGGGTTGTATAGACGTCTTTATAAGTGATGTTGGTTAAAATGCTTGAAGTGGCCACTTATTATTGCAAATGTCCCAGGAAGCAAAATAAATACAAAAGAGATCCTCTAATGCCCTATAGACATAAGCCCAGCCTAAAACAAATGTGGCATGCCCCTCAAATTGGTTAAAAAAAATTGTTAACACAAAAATCTTTTATAGTGAAGACTTTTGATGGCAATACCGCTTTAAAATATAAAAAAAAGCCAGCTTTTTTACAACTATGAGTTTCCAGCATACAGGATATGATGTCACTAACATAAGATTGAAGAGGATGTAGCTCCTTCTTACCAGTTCTCCTGGTGGCGAAGGAAACTCTGGCAAATGAGGTAACATTCTGTAAAATTTTCACTTTAGTGAATTTGCAAGAACAGTTTCTTGCGCCTGATAATAAATTGGCGATGTCCCTGCAATTGAGAATTTTCGCTAGCGACGGCCACTTCGCCCTTTAGTAAATCTGCCCTCTTGGTACTTAACTTTATCAATAATAGATCTGCAGTTGATGCTTCATTTACCTTTGGGCCGAATGTGATCTATTTCTGTGATGTAGTTCTTCAGCGATGTCCTTGTCATCCATTGGGACAGAAATACCTACAAACTGAAGAGTTGGCAGAGAGGATTATGTAGCACAACCGTCATCTGTACAAGGGCCAGTGGTTTACATAATGTATATATAAATATATATTTTTAAAGTTTGTATCTGTTCAACCAGCACCTACAAATTTTTTATTTTTTATGAGAGAGTGGTTTTTAGTCTGTTGGCTGTTCTCTCATGGCTACACAGCATTTGCTTTATATAAACTATAGTCGTATTGCTGAAGCCAACATTTAAATTCATATAAAATATTCAGTGGCTTTAAAGTTGCTTCTAAATGTAATTTTTTTTTAATGTTGTTCTCTGCCCAGCCTTCATGGTATTCGTTGAGAAGAACAGGGCAGTTTTCTGCTAACAGGAGCACTGGCCTGGGGTATTGGTTAAGTGATTACAACCACTTGGGGGTGCCTACATTTTGGCAACCCCAAGTGATTATGACTTTCCTTCTCTATTAAGTGAACAAAGATAGATTAACTGTGTATTTGCATTACCCTTTATAGTTACCGAGACCCTCTCCACCTCACCTTGGGCCTGTCACTCTTAATGTTTTCTTCCTCAGAGCTGGGTTTATGTGGGGCTCCGCACTCGCATGCTGATGGACTCTCATCTTTATTCACCCTACTGTCACTCTGTTGGTCTTTCCATGATTCTCTTTTCTTTGCATCCCAGAGTTCACTCTGACCAAATGTACCTTGGGCATAAAATAGAATCAAAACTATGGCATGAAATTCAGTGGTAAACCTGAATGATGACATTGGTGCAAATAAGCTGCAGTAGTGTATAGTCGTATGTCAGGTTATAAAAGATGAAAATTCAGAGCGATTATAATGAATTGCCATGAGAATATGTACTACATAGCCCTATGTGAAGAAATCCTATTTATTAATTAGTACTCTTAGAAAATATCTCATTATTTTCTGAAATATACTCCGACCAAATCCGCACGTGTTATTTCCCCTTATTTATAAATACATTTAACTTATAATTTTCTGTGCGGGAAAAAACTTGAAATGTACACATTTTTCGCCCCAAAACTCTGATTTTTTTTTTTGGAATTTTGCACGAAAACCACAATATCTTCAGATTATTGCATGAAGCGCAGATTAGGATATCTTCGGGAATTCTCCCATTGACTTATATACAACCCCAGCAGGTCTGAGATGCCGGATTTTCGGATTCTGAGTTTTTCCATTCTAGGGGTATAATAATTACCAAAAAAAATTTTCAATTAACAATTCAGATTTTAAAGTAAAAAAAAAAGTTTTTGGCATTCGAACTCTAATAAATAATCCCCTTAAAGTTAAAGGGATACGGTCATGGGAAAAAACATTTTTTCAAAATGAATAGGTTAATAGTTCTGCTGAACTGCTGAAATGAATTTGACATATTGTCAATTTCCCAGCTGCCCAAAGTCATGTGACTCTGATAAACTCCAATCACTCTTTACTGCTGTACTGCAAGTTGGAGTGATATCACCCCCTCCCTTCCCCCCCCCCCCAGCAGTCAAACAAAAGAACAATGGGAAGGTAACCAGATAGCTCCCTAACACAAAATAACAGCTGCCTGGTAGATCTAAGAACAACACTCAATAGTAAAAACCCATGTCCCACTGTGACACATTCAGTTACATCGAGAAGGAAAAACAGCAGCCTGCCAGAAAGCATTTCTCTCCTAAAGTGCAGGCACAAGTCACATGACCAGGGGCAGCTGGGAAATTGACAATATGTCTAGCCCCATGTCAGATTTCAAAATTGAATATAAAAAAATCTGTTTGCTCTTTTGAGAAATGGATTTCAGTGCAGAATTCTGCTGCAGTATCATTATTAACGGATTTATTTTGAAAAAAACATGTTTTCCGATAACAGGATCCCTTTAACAACAAGAGGCAACACAGATTCGTTTCCTCAGATTCAAACTAAGCCAATAAAACAATACTTTTAATAGCATATACTGTAGTTTTTTGTTTTTTTTTTTTAAATTGTTATTATTACCAAACAATGCAAATAAAATATTGCAATTACTCCTTCCCTTCCTCTGTTACTACATGGACATAAATAAAGCTCAATAAGCACTTACTCATCAACATTTTTATAGTTGGGATGTGTAAATTCAACCTTCTGGTTCATAACAAATGTGTAACTCAATATATACTGTTTGAGGATCATCGGGTACTCATGTAGACAATCCTGTCTTTATAAAGAATTTATACAAGCAACGGCAATATATATATTTTTTTTTGCTGGCACAAACATCATATAATATACCCATAGACTCATGTTTCCACACGGCTTGGTGTCTACTATGACCACATAATCTTACCAAACTTCTTTGGCTATGCAATAATAAGATGGGAAACCAGCCTTATATAAATGTAAGGATACCATAATCAATAATGATGGCACGTACCAATAGGTTCCCCCTTCATAGACCAAAGTCTCACAGTGCAATCCACCGATGAAGTGACCACCAGCTTGTGTTTAACCACTGGAACCACTCTAGTTAAAATCAGAGAACAGTCATTACTTTTTGTATTTTTTTAATTTGAAAGCCCTTAATAATGTAAAACACATTTCTGAACTACAAGCGTAAAAGGGACCACTCACAACTTGGACGAAAAAAGTTGCTCCCGACTGGACACCTATAGGTGGTGTCCTGAGTGCAGGAACACTTGCTAATATGGTGCAGAGGCAAAAATATGGGGCTGGCTTATCAGCATTCGAAATGTAGGTTTTTACCACAATTCAAGTATTTTTTTTTTTTTTTTTCTAAAACTCACACACTTAAGTTATACCTTATTAAAGTATTTTTAAGATAAAAAAAAAACCTTGAAAAGCTCAAATGTAAATGTTGACAATCAAAAGGTCACGTAGAAGTCCTTGGGTATTGTCCTAGGCAAGATTTAAATGATTTTATACGTTTTTTGTGCTTGTAAATTGAATTTTCAAGATGGTGTTTCAACATTTTTTTCATTCAAGTTTTTTCTGTTCTGATTTTTTAATAAATAAGGTAACATGCTTTTTTTTTTTTTAAATTGTGTGTTTAGAAAAAAACTCTAAAATGACACAAATATGAAATATATATATATTTATATATATATATATATATATATATATATATATATATATATAAATACAAAAAAGCCATGAATTATATCTTTATAAACGGATAAATGGTGAATAGTGATGTCATTTTTGTCACATGACTCACTAAAACTTATATCATAATGAATAAAGTACCCCTTGTTGGAAAATATGAGGCTATTAGAAGTAACCTCGGAGTTCCGTGTCCTGTATAATGAAATGGCAGATTACAGACACTGGTGGCATGATATGGTTGCATATCCCACAAAGCTATTTGCTGGCCTTTGTATCAGGAGTACCCTATGCAAGCCCCTCTTTATTAGGAATAGTGCATACCCTCAGCTAGTTTGGAATACATGGATTGCCTACAGCCAATGAAACGGAGCAATTCAATTAAATATGACGTTATTGTTACAAACAAACCCCCACAGTTTGGAACAGATTGTACTTACCTAGTGATGTCATATGAGTGTGCTCTCCAGCAGTGAATCACTGTGCAAAGAAAAGTAAATACAATGTATGTTACAGGGATCCACCAAGCAAAGCATCAGTAATATTTCAGGCTGAAATGCAAGCAACTCACAAGGTGGTGGTTGTGCTTCAGGTCCATGTAGTGCATACTGGGATATATTCCAGATATAAACATAAAACAGCTGGTCAGCGGCACACAGAGTGGAGTCATCTTCACTTATAGCCATGTCTCTCACTGCAGCTTCATAATGTGACTGCAAGAACACCAACATGCCACACTGTTAGAAGTTGCATTTCAACTCCACTACCTTTGCTGCTTATCAGTTGCAACTGGATTAAACTAATTGTGATCATCGATGGAGTTTGGTTTTCCAGTGATTTCAAACTCTGGCCAGGCAATGATAATATTGTCTACAGCAGTGCTGCCCAACTTCCATGGTACTGAGGGATAACATTTTTATGGCCTAGGTGGTGGAATAATGGAAGCCAGTGTTAAGCTCAATGGGGTATATTTATCAAAGAGTGAAGTTAATAGTGAAGTTCCGCCACTAGAGTGAAATTCCGCCACTCTCCATTCATTTCTATGGGATTTTTAAAGGCGTATTTATCAAAGGGTGAACTTTCACCCATTGATAAATACGCCTTTCAAAATCCAATAGAAATGAATGGAGAGCTGCGGAATTTCACTCTAGTGGCGGAACTTCACTCTTTGATAAATTTACCCCAATTGTTTTTAAACCATGCCCACTTTTAACCAAGTTCAAGAACTTACTAACGTATACTTACGTAATACCATGTCCACATTAATAGTGGTAGCACACGAAAATACCAAATGGTTGGTGCTCACTGCAGGGATATCACTCGTGAAAAATTGAAGTCATATTAAAACATAACCTTAAATCCATATGCCTCCTTCTCCCCTGTGGATAACACAGCATCCCCACCCCAGTACATGATAAAACACCTTAGGGGCCCTTAACAACAATTTCCCCCTACCAGGCTCACGTCCCACAGGCAGAGCAGGGCACACACATAGGAGCATAGGGAAGGCAGAGTATGGCGCACACAAGGAACATAGGGCAGGTACAGTATGGCACACAGGGAGCATAGGGAAGGCAGAGTATGGCGCACACAAGGAACATAGGGCAGGTACAGTATGGCACACAGGGAGCATAGGGCAGATAGATTATGGTGCACACAGAGAGCATAGAGCAGGCTAGTATAGCACCCATAGGGCAGGCAGAGTATGGCACACACAGGGAACATAGGGCAGGTACATTATGATGCACACAGAGAGAATAGAGCAGTATAGTATGACACACAGAGGGAGCATAGGGCAGCAGAGTATGGCACACACAGGGAACATAGGGCAGGTACTGTATGGCACACAGGGAGCATTGGGCAGGCAGAGTATGGCAAACACAGGGAACATAGGACAGGCAGAGTATGGCACACACAGGGAGCATAGGGCAGGCAGAGTATAGCACACACAGGGAACATAGGGCATAGCATTGCACACATAAGGAACATAGGACAGGCAGAGTATGGCACACACAGGGAGCATAGGGCAGGCAGAGTATGGCACACACAGGGAACATAGGGCAGGCAGAGTATGGCACACACAGGGAACATAGGGCAGGTACATTATGGCACACAGAGCACATAGGGCTGGCAGAGTAGGATGCACACAGAGAGAATAGAGCAGGATAGTATGGCACACACAGGGAGCATAGGGCAGCAGAGTATGGCACACACAGGGAACATAGGGCAGGTACTGTATGGCACACAGGGAGCATTGGGCAGGCAGAGTATGGCAAACACAGGGAACATAGGACAGGCAGAGTATGGCACACACAGGGAGCATAGGGCAGGCAGAGTATAGCACACACAGGGAACATAGGGCAGGTACAGTATGGCACACAGGAAGCATAGGACAGGCATAGCATTGCACACATAAGGAACATAGGACAGGCAGAGTATGGCACACACAGGGAGCATAGGGCAGGCAGAGTATGGCACACACAGGGAACATAGGGCAGGTACTGTATGGCACACAGGGAGCATAGGGCAGGCAGAGTATGGCAAACAGGGAACATAGGACAGGCAGAGTATGGCACACACAGGGATCATAGGGCAGGCAGAGTATGGATAGTATAGCACACACAGGGAGCATAGTTGCAGGCAGAGTATGGCACATACAGGGAGCATAGGGCAGGCAGAGTATGGATAGTATGGCACACACACAGGGAGCATAGGGCAGGCAGAGAATAGCACAAAGGGAACATAGGGCAGGTATGATTAAGGTGTTACATCACACATACACCTGGAAAGCTTCCAAAGACTTTGCCTACATCAGATATGTGCCAAAAAGTTATCAGTCCTGCAAAAAAAAGATATAAGAAGGTGAACTAATAAACTTCATAAACTCTGGTTTCTATATGATTAAACATTCAAATCATTGAATACAGTTTTAAGTAATAAGGGGCTGCTGAATCAGCTTTGCTCATAGGAAAAGGAAAGTTAAATTAGCAGCACATAAACCAGACTTAACTTTTATATATTGTTCACACTTAACTTTTATATATCGTTACAAGGTAGTAAAAAAGTTTTCAAAGAAAATCACTTTGTATTTTAGATTACAAATGTCCTTTGCACCTAGACAGGGTTCTATGATCTGCTGCAAATCTTACCCTTACCCTCAACTTACCCTTTGGTCCACTGGCTACCAGAACAGCACATTCATTCTTCCAATCACGTGATTTCAGAAATACTAGTCTTTTGATGATTAAATCGTCTGAAGATCCTATATCAAATATAATATATATATTTTTATTTTGTTAATTTTCCACAGGTATATTATAAATGAGGGAATAGCATAAAGAAAACCCAGACCTGTTTCAGTACTCAGTCCTTCGTGCTTAGGAGCATTAATACTGCAGATCACAGTGCCAGATATTACATTCCAGATAAAGATTTCACCACCAGAACTGGAGGAGGCCACAAGGTTTGGGGGAAATGAAGCAACACAGAGAATTTCATCTTTATGTCTGTTTCTCTATAGGAAGAGAAAATCCCGAATCCAAGTTACATGAAGTGTACCTTGTGCATTTTCATGGATTTAATCATTATTATTATTAATATAATCTATAAAGCTGTATAATTGGAGGGGGGGTATACAGGAAACATGCAGAGTACAAATACTAACCAATGTACGAGGCAAAAAGGATCCTGCTCTTTTCAACTTTCAGGGGCAGATTTATCAAGGGTCAAAGTGAAATCAAGGGAATTTTCGAACTTAAAAAATTCGAAATAATTTTTGGATACTTTGACCATCGAATAGGCGACTTCGACCTTCGATTCAAAGTAAAATCGTTTGACTATTCGACCATTCGATAATCGAAGTACTGTCTCTTTAAAAAAAACTTCGACTTCAATGCTTCGACAACTTAAACCTGCTGAAGTGCTATGTTAGCCTATGGGGACCTTCCAGAGAGTTTTTTGTATTCGAAGGAAAATCGTACGATCGTACGATAAAAGCGTTCGAATCATACGATTCGAAGTGCGATCGGAATATGATCGTACGATGCAAAAAATCCTACGAATTCAACTTGGAATTTCGTAGTATTCAATTTGATGGTCGAATTTCGAAGTATTTTCCACTTCGAAATTCGATCCTTGATAAATCTGCCCCTCAATGTGCAGAATTGCTTACACAGTTCCCAGCTATAGTCAGGTGATCCCACTGGTGTCTATTAAAAGGGCAGCCAAGTTTGGGAGTTTTAACCTTGAAAGCAGCAAGTAAGTTGCAGGTAAAACTTAGTCCCTTTGTAAAATGTATAATGAAGCAATAGAATTCTTAGTGAATCAGATAGGATTGAGCATAGGACTGGCCAGATATGGGATGACTTTGACGTAATTGGCCAGCATAAATATATTGCAGTATATGGACAAACAAACCCTGTTTTGTTTAAAGGGAAAGTAGCAGTATGCACAAAATGTCTCTGTCTTAAATATATTGATAATGGGTTGAGTGCAGAGGACTCTTGTATTTGACTATATGTATTTTGTGGTCACAGCCTCATTGCACCCCCGCCTAATGGTTTTAAAAAATAGTGGTGAGCACAACTTCTCCATACAAAGACAGTACCCAGGCAAACTATCACCTGTTACATGATGTAATATACTAAGGGGTATATTTATCGAATTTCGAATTTGAAAAACATAGAAATTTGAATTCAAAAAGACCAAACGAAAATTAAGTCAAAGGTTTTTTTTAGCCGAATAGGTCAGTTTTTGATCGAATAGGTCAGTTTTCGGGTGAATTTGTCGAAAGAATATCGCATTAGATCGAATTCAAATCGAAGTTTTTCCCAAAAAAAACTTTGATTTATCAAAGTCCACCAATTGACTCCAAATGGTTCTAGGAGGTCCCCCATAGGCTAAAACAGCAATTCGGCAGGTTTTAGATGGAGGCAGGTTTTAGATTTTTCGAATCGATTTTGAACTATTCCCTAGTCAAAATACACAAAAAAATAGCTTGAAATTCAAAAATTCACCTCGACCTCTGATAAATCTGCCTCTAATAGTTATGTAACTGAATCTCTTTGACATCAGAGACAATATTATACCATGATATACAAACATATAAAAGTAAACAATAAAATATAAAGGGATGTGTCATTTCTTTCTCCACTTGACTCTGAAATGAAATGCCGCAGAATGCACATTACTCCTAAACATTATAAAAATTCCTGTTTACCAGTTCGCCGATCCAGGTGGAATTTAGATATTGATTCTCCAGTACTGCTGAATCTTGTTGATCCTTTAGAAAAAAGGGAAACTCCAGATTCAGAGAACAAATACTGATAAATATAGAAGGTAATAAAGGATTTTGTCAATGTTAATAACAAAATGAAAGCAATCGATTCATATCAATCACCTAGGGAAGCATATCGATCAGTTTGATCAATCAATATCCCATAGCCTAATATTGAATTCGTCATAAGCAATTTTGATTGTATTGATTAAAACAATGAAAAACATTATACAAAGGCTACAATGACCTTTCAATATATTTTTCAGTGTTGGAATCTACAATCAAGAAGTTGCTACCCATCTGATGTGTGTGAATAATCATTTGGCACTTATTTATGTTAATAATTACAGTCTGCAGTATATATATATATATATATTCTCTACATCACATAGTGTATATTATGTAAACAAGTGGGAAGACTGAGGCTTCTGAGCTAAGTTATACTGCAAAACTATATGTATCTTGTGAGTCCCTAGGCACATTGAATTTACTAGGAATTATACAGTATGTTGCGGCCCTAAAGAGTTTATTCTGGGAGCACTTTTGTTTAACAGTGGGTGGAGTGTTTATGTCCCCCCCCCCCAAGGTACCATTAGATTTGATTGCACAATAGTGTGGTTCTGTGTGTGCTTACCCCTAGGTTTTTACATTTGTCTGGACATTTGCCTTCAAATCACACGTTCCATTTGTCATTGACGTTAATAGCAATGGCAGTCACAGTTGATACTGGCAGCAACTTGTTCCAGCTGTGACAGGCACTTGCTGTTAAAGTCAATGACAGAAAGCATGGGTGGTTTATATACATTAGTGTGACATTAGCCTGAGACATGTTGCATGTACAGAAGACATGGTATGCTGTAAATTCTGTAATTCAGATTAGCATCATCAATTAATGGTGAGTAAAAGTAATAGACATTTGCACTTACTGGATAAATGGTGATGTGTTTGTCACAGCCAACAGAGATCATAAACCTTTAAAATATTTTAAAAGTTATAATTAGTGAACAAAACCTGTAGTGCATATGCGTCTGTATTTCTATTAATCATTGTAATATATATTGTGCATATATCCTGTGTATATATACTGTGTATATATATATATATATATATATATATATATATATATACTGCCTTGACGGTACGCATCAGCTTATGCATAATTTGTACAAACTTTGTAACTAATAGTGTCTCTTTTTACTAAGGGGGTTATTTACAGGGGCGATCCTGGCCCCTCTGCCGCCCGAGGCAGCTTTTTGTTGCTGCTGCCCCCCCCGGTGCGCTCACCTTTTTGTTCGAGGGGGGTCCACGAGGGCAGCGGAGTAGGTACCAGGAGTGGCATTTTTGCCGTCCCTGGTACCTAGGGGTACGCTGCCGCCTGAGGCAAGTTACTGGACTCGCCTCGTTGGCGGAGCGCCCCTGGTTATCAAAGTCCGATTTTATCTCAGTATTTTCTGCTACGAATCCACTCGCTTATTTACTATTACATTTTACCCAAAAATTTGCTTTGCGGGAAAAAAAAAATCAGATTTTCAAGATTTTTTCAGATTTTTGCCCGAAAACGTCAGGGTATTGCATGAAACCCGGCACACATCAAAAAATTATTGGGACTTCTCCCATTGGCTTATATGCAACCTTGCCAGGTCTGAGATGCTGGATTTTCTGATTCGGACTTTTCTATCCTCAGGGTTTAATAAATTCGTGATTTTTTAAAATTTTATAAAAAAAAAACCATGAATCATAAATCATAAAAGCCTTTTTATACTATGACCAGAGGTAAACAAGTTAGGGACCACCATATGGGGTTTACCGTGACGTTGTATGGTGGCGTATCAACTTTATGATCATAACTTTGTAACTAAAATCCCTGTTTTTGTAAACACATGCACTTGCATTTATACTGAATTACTTATGAGACAGGGGACCAGGGAATGTGCATTGATTAATTGGCCAAATCAGTGGTACTTCCATTGATTAAATACACTTTAACTTAGCCTTTTGAGTGCTCCCACAACCCCCCTTTTTATATAGATTTCTGCATCTGTTGACCATATAAGGTCTCTAGTAAACAATTTTATTTTGCCACCCATAATAATATTTTCTCCATGACTGATTAGAAGTAAATTAATTGGTGTGCCCTCCTTATAGGTTTTTTTATTTTTTTTTAAATCATATCCTGCTGTCAATGCCATAAGTTGCAGATCCTTGGAATAAATGCAGCCATTTGTCTTGACTTTCTAGAAAATGCAATATGCTAAATTATCACAGGCTTATCCTACCGGTTATTATGAAGCCAGGCATAAGTGCAGTCATACTGTCCCTCTGTTGAACTGTCTGGGAAACCAAAAAAGGAATGTAAACAAAAACATTACAAACAACTTTTTGTATATTCTTCAACAATAACTATTTTATACCCAACAAATACCTTTCAGCAAGGCCACCTTTCCACGTCCCGTCCAAACGTATGTGCAATTGCAATATTGTATATTAGGAAAGGATATGGCCAATGGCAGATTAACTGCAATGTGCATTTATTGACACGACATGTTTCGGGTATAACAACCCTTTATCAAGTGTCACTTGATAAAGGGTTGTTATACCCAAACATGTTGTGACAATAAACGCACATTGCAGTTATTCTGCCTTTGGCCGTATCTTTTCCTAATTTACAATATTGAACTTTTTGTATATGTATTGTGACAAGCTGATTGCCTTTAAACACAATATTTGGGGGGAAATTAACTTTGGTAGGCAGTTAAGTGTAGGATCAGGAACATAAAGACAGTTTGGAAACTGTGTCGTTATACAAAACACAGGTTTATTTAGGCAAACTCTTACCAACATAAAGGTAACAGGAACACATTAGCATTTCAACTGCATGCATTCTTACCATACAGGTTGGCTTCAACACTCTGAATATTCTGGGATTCTCACTAAGCATTGCTGACTCTCCCTCTAGGGACACAAATTCACCAGCTTCTGGCCTGGCTCACCTTCTGGCTTTCCTCAATCACTTTAGACTTAATCACCTGGCCATGTCTCCCTCTGCACCTTGTAGTGGCAAGCAGCACCCCAGCCCCTCTGGGAGTTACTAACACAAACAGGTAACCTTCCTGCTCTGTGCCCTGCTCTGAGAGACCTTCCTAACACTCTCATTAGAATTAAATACCTTTCCACAGGACAGCCTGTGGTCTCCAACATATAAAATGGTCCACTAGAATGTATTGCATGTTCCTTCCAGAACACTATAGCTTCCAGGGCCAGACAGCAGAGAAACCATTCTCTGTTTAGTAACATCTCCCTTGTATATTACATCTCCTATGGGGGAAAAGTTAAAGGCAAAACACACCTTTTTACACATTTCCTTGAGCACTCTACCACAGTATATAAATTCTTCTCTTTTTATATAAATGCATATAGATAAGTATTAGTCAAACCTGGCACAGCTTCCTTCAGGGTCTTCAAGCAACTTATAGAAGTTGAGTTCAAGTCCCATTCCTTCAAACTGCCATCCTTGGCACCTGAGAACATCCTATAATTATACGATTTATAATGTTAACCTTATGATCCTTTTAAAGACTGAGAATTGCCCAAATGGAAATGCATTTATAATATAAATGTTTAGTCATAACTAAGTGACAAGATCTACTTAGGTTTCTCCAATGAATTTGAACATACTTGTACATTTGTGTCTTACTATATAATCAATATATCTGCTGACTCATATCAACAAGTGTTCAGACCTGTCAACCCATCTGGATCTTGCTATATTTAAAACCCCTATCTTGGAAGAACAAGAGGTGTGAGTGGGCATAAGAAGGTGTGGCCAGTTCATAGAGGGGCATACCTGGGGGCTGTCATGGAGGTGGCCAAAGACTTCTTGAATAATGGTCTCAGAGGTTGATATCTCTGAAGTTTGTCTCAGTCATAAATGAGAGACAATGAAATATAGAGACAAGAGGATTCGTCGCCCACAATCTTATTGGAATTGCCTAATTTAATTATTATATAAAGCTTTGTCAAAAGTTTTAATTTTTTACTATCCTTTTACCTTTTAATTTCCAATGCTAAGAGTGTGTATACAGTATGTAACTTTTTTATATAAACCTGTATACTGAGTTTGAATAAATAATGCACTTAATTGCTTGATAATGTTTTAACAATTTCATTAGCAGTATACAGTTAATTAGGGGACAAATAAAATGACAATCCTTCCTAATTGCATAACTGGAAGATTAAAAGCTTATGAAATAGACAGTTGGCTATTCTGCAGAGGAGACAGCCACTAACTGACTGTGCAGAAGGACATGTGGATAATTACAGGTTGCAGGTTACACTACATGTTAACGGCTCAGTGTGTCCATGGGGGATGTTAATACAGGAGTACTGCAGCAAATGGTATTTCTTTCCCTTGTAACAAGGGATTAGTGAGATCAGCTGTATGTACAAAATGCATGGAAACTAATGAGAATCTCTTGTTACTAAACGATAACAAGCCAGTCTGCTACTGTAATTCTGCTGAAGGCCAATTCAAGGAGACAGATATTTATTAACGGTCTCACGGAAGAGGCGACAGGAGCTAGCATAGTAGGGAAGTTCATGGCCACTTACACGGCAGCTGTGTATTAACGTATTAAAAAGTGAATCCCCTAGCTTCTAATTTTTTACTTAGTCTTTTTTTTCATCAGGTAGACTAGGCAAACAGGCCCAGATTTGCCGCAAAGCCACAATGGCCCCAGGCCTAGGGAGGGACAAATTAAGAAGCTGTACCTGGAAACCCATTATTCAGAAAGCTTCAAATTAATGTTTAAATGACTTTTTAGCAGACATTAGGTATGGAGATCAAAATTATATATATATATAGACTCCTTATCTGGAAAGCCTTGTTTTAATTGCAATCTCTAGTCCATTTTTCAGTGATTAAAGTGAATGTAAATGTAAAAATATGGTTATGTAAAATGAATCAGGATTTTTGACAATGCAGATTATGTGAACATTATGTGAATGAAATATTTGGATGTTAAAAAGTACACCTACTACATTGAACTATGGCCTTCTGTGTACTGTTGAGTAGATTATCACAAGAATATGGTGCTTTTCTTTATTATTGTAATTTTATTTCCACTGCGCATTGACATTCCCATCCTTCTAACTTCTTATATTTGCACCTGCCCCATAATGTCCATAATATCATTCATCTGGAATATAACTGCAATTAAGACACATCAGAACTCAAATTCTGCTCCAGTGCAATAACCCATAGTAATCAGTCTACTGCAGAGAATCCAAAACTGTGGGACGGCCCTCCATGGGAGAGTTTGGATCAGTGGCAGGAGTGACTCAGCCTGAAGGCCAGTTAGGGTGAGATTTGGGAAGAATGGCCAGGTTGAAGGTCAGGCATAATAAGATGTGGAGGCGTATGTATTAGAAGTCAGATTTTAGTGTTTTTAGAGGATTTTGAAACCACGACTAAACTCACAAACTCTAAAACCACGATTGCCATCAAATTTATTAAAAGATCCAATTATAAAAAGTGCAAAGGAAAAAAAAACACTGAATGATGCGCTAAAAAATACAAATACCTCGAAAACTTTGAGTTCTATTTCTAATAAGAAAGAAATAGAAAACCTCTAATAGTTTGAATTGATTAAAAGCGGTCCAATAGGATCAGCGCAGCTCCCATTGACCTCGGCAACTTTTACGAAGTTTGGCATTAGAGGTTTTCCTGATTTTTACACTAATAAATCTTGACTGTTTAAAGCTTTTTAAAAATATATGAAAACCAGTTGTTCGTAAATGGCCCCTTGGAGTGAAGTTATTTTTTTGCGGTGGTAGATATTCTTGGAACTATGACTGAATGACTGATACCTATTATCTGTACCCAATTTGTGTTCCTGAGTTGAGGTGGCTGATGTGATGCTGCCCCCCTCTCCACCCCCCTTAAAAGGAGAACCAAACCCTTAATTATAAAAACTCCTACCCCCCTACCCTACATAGACCCCCCTCCCTGCTCCCCCCCAGCATAGCTGTTACCTTAGGTAAATGTCCCTAAATCTTTATTTCCCTCTCTTTGCAGATTCAGTGCAGCGGAGCTCACAGGCACCATCTTCTTCTCTTCGGTCTTCTTCGGGAAGTAAGTGCCGTATCGGTGCATTCGCAGTTGTAGCAGTCTTTGGGTTTTTGACAACAAAAGAGCCAGAAGATGGTGCCCGCGAGCTCCGCTGTGCTGAATCTGCAATGGGAGGTAAGTAAAGAGTTAGGGGCATTTACAGAAGGTAACCCCTAGGTTGGGGGGTCTATGTAGGGTAGGGGGTAGGGTTTTTTTATAATTAAGGGTTTGGTTCTCCTTTGACTTTGTTGTGTTGAAGGGAGTCAGGGGGTGCATTGCTTTCTGGTTTATTATCCAGAAATTCGGCTGATAAAGTTACCGTGAGCTTCTGTTTAACCCCTAACCAACGCCTGGACCTTGGAAGAAGGCTTTATTAGAAAAAAATTGACAACCACTTTATGTAAATAAATCATAACTCCATGTTTTTGGGGTTCCTTTTATACACCCTTATATTGTACAAAGGCGTGGAATATGTTGGTGCTTTATAAATGCATATTAATAATAACAATAAAAAAACTTGTAGCGGCACTGGGGAAATCTGTCCAGTGTTGGTATAATCAGCCCTTTCTGTTCAGTTCATACCTGTTACCAGTATTGTCCAAGGCCAGGCAGTTGATTGCAGAGCTACCATGAGCTCCTCTGACTTCTGAAACAAGCTTTCCTGTGAGTAGGTCCCAAATCTTTATTACCTACACAGGAAATCACTTAAAATAAGTTATAAAATTATGTTTAGATTACATTCACATGCTACATAGACACACACATGAATAAACACACACATTGTATAATAAATTGCTTTAACAATGAAGAAGACAAGATATTAAATGGCTCCAGATGTGTGCATTGACAAATTAGACTTTTAAACATGGGTGATTCATGAACTGGCTGATACTCTTAGCACATGGATACCAGATGGGATTGTTAGACCCCAATGAAGAATTTTATGATATTATCAGTGTATGACCATTTTTAATATTGGTAATATGTGTAATTTTGTGGTAATTCTCAGCTTGGTGATTGTGTTTTTTTTCTTTTCTCAACCATTTTATCTTGTTGAATTCATTTTTATTATCTGCTCCAAAAGTTCTATCATCATCTTTGTAAAAAAAAAAAAAAACACCATTGCGTTGTGTCCTAGAAATCATGGATTTGGTTCTCTGGTTGTGTGGCCAGGGCAAAATGGATGACAGAACATGGAGCAAGCAACACAGAATGTGTTCAAGGCATATGCATTTTGTGTACTAGAATAAAAAACACACAAAGCTATACAGTACAATTGAGTACCTAACCGGTTACCCTGACAGATGTTAATTAGTCATATTAAAACTGAACCCAGAGCACACATGTCCATTATATGCCAGATACAATTTCACATTCATTACCCACCGATCCCTCTGAGCAACTGACAACTTGTTCTAAGTACTGGTTATACTGGCAGCAGGTGACTGGCTCTTTGTGGGAAACAGATGGGAGATCAGCATGTGTTACACTGTAGAAGTAAAAACAAGAAAGTGTAAGGCATATTTAAGTTGTTATAGAATTGAATGTAAGAAGGATATATGCAGCAATGTGGGCAAAGTTTGCACCTTGGAATTTGTATAGGGTTGGCACTCTGGAACACATGTTTCCTCTTTCCATTAAATTACAGTATCCAAATAGTAGTTGGCTTTTCTCACAGTGGTCAGATCAACTAATGAAAGCAAAAATCTCTGTGGCTGATACTGGTTACTGGACTGGGACAAACGTTGCTCTTGTTACTGCATAAATCCCAAAATTGATTCAAGATTACTCTGCCTCTATGGACATATGAAAATCATGGCTGCTATGTGGTGCTTCTTACTTGTCTTGAAGCTGTAACATAGAAAATGAATCCGTTGCAATGTAAAGCGCTCGTAAATGTGGTGAGAAGAAGCATGTGGCAATTTCCCCTCTGATCTGACTTGCTTTGGATATCACATTGATCAGGCAGGTATGTTCTTCAATGTCCCAGACCTGTTAGAGTGAAAGGCATGGAGACAGATAAACAATGCTGTCTGTGTTGAGTAATTTACATACTGTGATTATTAATTACTTAAAAGCAAAACTGGGAAGAAGCTGTGACTTCTACGACTCCCTCCTGCCTTCTACATGTAACATGCATGTATATATGCATATTACCTGCTAAAATGGAATGAACCCTAGGTATGCATTAATGGAAGGCAGCAAGGCCGTTATCAGCCAAAGTGCCTATCCATAATGGTGCAATATATAAATGGCCACGTTTAAGGTCACCTCTAAAGGAAAAGGAAAAGCTAACATGAAGTAAGCTTTGTCAGAAAGGTCTGTATAAATACACCAGTAAATCCTCAAAGTAATGCTAATTACCCTGGTTTCTATGCTGGCATGTAGTAATTTTCTATATTAAGTACTAACTAGCCTTATATTGTGATATTTATATTCTGTATATACAGTATATTGTGAGTGGGTCCCTAAGCTCAGACAGCAACACAAAGCATGTGCAGTGAATCAGCAGAAAAGAAGATGGGGAGCTACTGCGGCATCTTCAGAGGTCCAGATCTTCCCTGCTAAAGGACTGTGGTTGCTTTGGGCTGGTACAGAAGCGCAAAACATATTGCACAACATTTTCTAGCCAACTTCTTTAGTCAAGCTTTAGTTCTCCTTTAATTATATTACCAGGATCTGAAGATTATTTATTTACACTTGATTTTAACATCACAACACAGATTAGTAATGGCCTTTTTATCTAATTTTTACTCATTAAATCTAGCTCATGTAATTGATTAACCGGTGCTGTAACTTGTAGCTACCCTTGTAAACCAGATCACTGCACCATATTAAACACAAGAGTACCAACATTACTTCTATTAATAGCATGTGTTTATAAAGCACCAAGATATTCTGTATAGCTGTATCGAACATCTTTTCTGCTTCACTAACATCCATTAACTGAAAGATTTACAGGTCCAGACTTACTTGCTCTGTTCCCTAGCTATATGAACGTTTGGATATTTTGGCATTATTTAAAATGACTTAAATATACTGTATCTGCTGCAGACATGCATGTGCTGAAGTTCATTAATTACCATCACAGTGCAGTCTGTAGACACTGAGTAGATCTTTGAATTTTCATCAGCAATTTGTAGAAATGTAATAGGTGAAGAATGTCCACGCAGCAAGCCAGTGGGCCACCTAGAAAATCATATAAAGTAGGATGAGTTAAGGTCTTCACTGATAACAAAGCATGAAATATAACTTATTTGGAAAAAGTGAAAACTCATCAAGGTTTCTTATGAACCATTTTTCAAGTGCAAATGTTACACTGTGGCATGCATGTGTTAGCAATGCTCAATAGGATATAGACAAACAAATTAAAAAATGATGTTAAAAGTAAAATATATGCCTTTTTGCACATATAAATAAAAATGTATTAATTTTATACAATCATACCTGATTCCACAGATTAAACCATGATTATTCCAATAAGCTATTTCTAAAAAAGAGAGTATATTTTGCTTTTAACACTGGTGTAAACTTACCTAGGATGCAAGAAGGTTTTTAGCCAATGATTGTTGATTTCAACTTCCATAAAACATCTTACTCTATTTTACATTTTTTTTAATGTCATGCTATTTATTTGTAATGGTCGACACCTTTGCAATTAATAATATTGATAATAACACTTACCCAGGCACATATGGATTCCAGATACGAACAATCCTATCTAGCCCTCCTGTCACAAGGATGTTGCCTTCTTTGCAGAAATCAAATGCCTTTACACCTCTTTTAACTTTAAATAAAGATTCGTCGCTGATATTTCTTTTGGGAGGAACATTCCCCGACAGCATGGAACGTTTACTTCTTGTACTGCTAGAATCCATGAGATCCTTCAGTCTTTTCTGCATGTTTTTAGTACCCTCTACACATCCTGTCCAGAATGACAGAATATGTGAAATTTAAGTTGGTTTTAGCAAAATATCAGCTCAAAGATAATAACAAAATGTTAAATGTACAAATAAGTGATTGTAATGCACTCTCAATATTGGGGAAAATGACCGGGGTACATTTAAGAGAATTTAATATCTACTTGGAGCACTCACAGGACATATGAACAAGTTTTACTCAACGTTTCTGTCTTGCTAAGAGGACCTTTCTCAGGATATCCCAAATGTACCAGTATTCCACACATACCAGTATTCCACAACCTAAAATAGCCACTTGGTTATTTAAATTGATGTCCAATCCACGCTCTGTGATGTCATCAATCAGCAGTATATACAAGATAGAAACATCATCAAACAGAAAATCATTGCAGATATCACTTATGGTCTTACAAAAGTGTAAATTAAGTGTAAAGGATGATCGTGCCCTGACAAAATGTTAGGAGACACGAGTGCATTGAAGAGAGAGACAGAGCAGAAACAGTTACAAAAGATAATAGAGAACCACCGCGCTCAGTCATAGATTGATTGTTACTATAAAAGGGGCAAGATGGCTGAATGGAGCCACATGAGTAAAGTAACAGGCGACCTGACTTTATGTACAACTATTGTGGTTTCCATAGTAACCAAAGAGACATACAAGGAGCGCTTAGTAGCCATAGCCCAGCCTACAGCAGACTATACACCAATAAGTCTGTATACAGACAGGCTAATGATGCCCCTGCACATTATATGGAGTGAATGCATATAATGTATAAGTTTATAGTTCCATAATCTACATGTACTGTGCTGGGGCTTCTTAAGCCTGGCTGTGCCAGGGGTGATATTACCTTTCAGAACTTATATAGATGTATAGGTGCGTAGTCTGCTGTAACCTATATGTCAGCTGGACTGTAGCTCTTTGTTACTATGAAAACCACTAGTACATAAAATAAGGTCGCCTGTTACTTTGTACATGTGACTCCATTCAGCCACCTTCCCCCTTTTGTAGTAACTAGTGATGAGCAAATGTTTCGCTAGATTTAGCTGTGAAAAAGACATCCTATAAACTTCAATGGGTGAAAAAAATTGCTTCCAGGCAAAAAAATTTTTGTAGCCCATAGACTCCAATGCATTTGACAAATTTGTCACTGCTTCGCAAATTTTCGGGGAAGCGAAACAAGTCAGATTCACCTATCACTAATAGTAACGATCAATCTATGACTGACCCTGGAATGCTCGATTTTTTATGTGGTTATATAAACACATACATATTATTTATTTTGCAAATTTTACAACTATCTTACCAATCTCTTATCCAATATTAATTCATACTATTAGAGGTGACTTTTTCCTTTGTATATAGCATGATTGCTTCCACAAAATCTGATCAGATTGCTGTAAAGGTCAGGGCCGGCGGGATGGCCCTCGGAGCGATTCGTTTTCCAAAGTCACCCGAAGTTGCCTGACGAGGAAACTTTGGAAAACGAATCGCTCCGAGTGCGATCCCGCCGGCAATTTACATTTTAGCCAGTGGGAAGGCAGGGGAGGCAGTTCTTAGAGATTAGTTGCCCCGAAGAGGAGATTTGTTGCTGGGCAACTAATCTCCCCGAATCTGCCTGTGTGCCCTGACCCTAAAAGTGAGCACTACCAGGACAGTGTGATTACATACCTACCTATTACAAGAGCAGTGTAATCATCATTGGAGCTTGAGATGATAGAATCAATTGTGTGAACATATCTGATCTGTAATTAATAATAAAAAAAAAACAAATGAATGCATTCCCTTAGGAATAAGCTTGATATTGGTGTGTACTATTTCACAGATTCAAGCTGATGAAAAAAAATCTCATGATTTACATCAAGAAAACACAATAGAATATTATTGGAACATTTAGAACTGAATTATGTTTTTGTCATCAAATTTAATCTAGTCCATTATGTTTTGTGGAAATTATTCAACTTTTTTGTTGATATACAAAATATGTATTGCTGTTATGGGCTACATTAGATGTTAGCACCACTATAGGTACTGTTTTGTTTTTACATTTGTATTTGGAATGCATATTAGCTAGGATAAACCAAATTTTAATATGGCACAGAAAAGGGACTTGAATTGGAGAAAGGAAGGACCAGCAAGAATAAACTTAGGTTAGGAAAGGCAGAAATGAGAAAGCCAAGAGGAGTACAGATGAAGTTTACCTGGTGTCTTTGCAATTTGAACAGGGATGTAAATAATAAATAATAATATGTAATAATGATATATTTCTAAAAAACTGTGTTCATCAAAGGAGAAGGAAAGTCATGGCACCCCAAGTGGTTGTATCTACTTACCTGATACCCCAGGAGAAAACTGCACTGGCCTGGGGTTATTCCAGCGAGCACCACAGATCGGTCGTCGAGAAGAAAGAAGAAGCCAGAAGACAAACGCTGCGTGGTGCTCACTGGAGTAACCCCAGTGCAGTCTTCTGCTGATAGGAGCACTGGCCAGGGTGTCAAATACAATGACTCTTTGCAACTTTCAAATGGGTTTCACTGACCCCATCCAAAAAACAAATGCTCTGGCAGATTTATTAAGAGTCGAATTTCAAGTTTATTGGAGTTTCTAAAAACTCCTATAAACTCCCATAAACTCGAAATTCGAATTTGAAAATCCTTGATAAATCTGCCCCTTAAGCTGGCCATAGATGTACAGATTTTCAACAGATCCAATCCACATCGTGAGACCAAGATCTTCTGAGAACCATCGTACGAACGTTCGAACTGTCCATCAACTAAAACGACCAATTTACCAGGAAAACAAAGGGGAGCCGCCTGCTTGGCCCTGCAAACATCCATAGATTGTACTGGGACCGACAAAGATTTTTTAACCTGGCCGATCAATTTCCTGGCAGATGTCGGATGAAAAATCGTAAGATGTTCGATCGTTTGAATCCCACTAACCGCACGATAATTTGACGAATCGGTCGGGCTGCGCTGAAATCGGTCGTTTCGCAAGGAAGAATCGTCGCGTCTATGGGGGCCTTTATTGTTATTGCTACTTTTTACCGCTCATATTTCTATTCAGACCTTCTTCATATTCCAGTCTTTTATTCATATCAGTGCATGGTTGCATGGGTAATTTGGACCCTAGCAACCAAATTGCTGAAATGGCAAGCACGAGAGCTGCTGAATCAAAAGCTAAATAACTCAAAAATAATAAAAAATGAAAACTAATTGTAAATAGTCACTATCTACATCATACTAAAAGTTAATTAAAGGAATTTATTAGGACAAGTATGCAAACTTTTTCTGGAATAAATATTATGTCAGTACTAAAGAATGAAGTTAGGAGATCTGTTCCATATTGAAGTGAATTGTTTATAGCCACCTGACTTCCCATCATGCCCCTTGAGTGTTTTTTTCTGAATACATATGGACAGAGCCACTGGATGACTAGTTAATAACAACTCCTGTAAAAGAACATGTAAAGAGTATCTATTTACCTGTGTAACCCAGTCGTTATGAACTTTCCATCGAATGTATTTAACATGACCTACACTCTCGATAATGTCCATGGAGACACTTGGAATGTCATCAACAATCTGACACTTGGTCCAGTTCCTGAAAATAACATCATACACTGCCTTGTAAAGTGACATTTATATAGATATATATTCCTATAACATAGGATTGTGTCCAAGGAGCTGCTCATGTACAGGTATGGGAACTGTTATGCAGAATGCTCGGAACCTGGGGATTTCTGGATAAAGGATCTTTCTGTAATTTGGATCTTCATACCTTAAGTCTACTAGAAAATCATGTAAACATTAAATAAACCCTATAGGCTGGTTCTGCTTTCCATAAGGATTAATTATAACTTTGTTTGGATCACGTACAAGGTACTGTTTTATTATTATCGAGAAATAGAAAATCATTTTAAAAAATTTGGATTATTTGGATAAAATGGAGTCTATGGGATACGGTCTTTCTGTATTTCTGAGCTTTCTGGATAATTGCACCAGAGCTCCCCCTCGGGCCCGCTGGAGATCGCGTGACGGTATGAAACTGCGCATCTAGAGGGGTGGAGGACCCGGGTGCACATCCTACTACAGGCCCGGAAGCAGTTAGTTGCCTTTCTGACTCTGCCTGCCCTATTATGTCTGTGTGCAATACTCTGCCTGTGTGTGCCATACTCTGCCTGCCTGATTTTGTCTGGGTGTTCCATACTCTGCCTGCCCTACTCTGCCTGTGTGTGAAATACTTTGCCTCCCTACTCTGCCATTCTCTGCCTGTGGAAGGTAAGACTGGTGGAGGTTTGTTTTGGGAGTTTGAAAGCATTTTCTTAAAGATATTATGGGGTCCCTAAAGTGTTTAATTATACTGTATGCTTGGTGATGCTATGACATCCACAGTGGGGGAGAGTGTATTTAAAGATATGTCTTAACATGATTTAAACTACGGAAGCTATGGGGCAAAAATTTAATTAATTTGATGAAAATTTTATATTCTATAAACCTTACGAGTCTGAGTTATTGAATCCCATTGTAGAATATGGGCAATGTCACATTTTTTTTTAATTCTCAAGTGAATTCAATCAGAATCAATAAAATATAAATAGTTATAGATTATAAAAAGTATAAAGATCCTCAGCATGTGGTGCTTTTATATGGTCATGCAACTTCTTGCTGATTCTCGTATCTTTATTAATCACAGTATATATGTAACATATTGAACACTGTTATAACAGAAGCATCGTTCATATTTTACTCAAAAATGGAATGGAATTCAGCATTGACTTTATATAAGACTATATATTTAATGTAATTTTATACTAACCTAATAGTTTCTGCCACACGTGAAATAAAGATGATATTGATGCACCCCTAAATATAATTAAATGACAAATATAGTTATTTCTAAACAGTCATGAAAATATTTTGTCTCATAGAAGTGAACTGTTACTTCTTTAAATCAGTGTTTGTTGTGCTATATGACAAGTTTCGGTGCATTATTATTTAAGCAGAAAAACCACAGATATCTTGAAGGAAAAGGAACCTTTCTATCAGTTACAATTGCCGGGACTGGTGCTTTTCAGCCTAAGAGCATTTTCTCTGGTCAAAATCTGAACACACCTGAATATGTAGGGGGTTATTTATCAAGGTCTGAATTTATCTCAGTATTTCTAATATCCAACTCCGAATTCCCGAATTTATGAAGAAAAAAGCCCAAAAAAATAGGGTCGGGTAAAACTCCAAAAACTTCTGAGCTTTCCCCGAAAACACGTTTTCCGCAAAAAATTATGATTTTTTTCTGAGTTTTTTTGCACTGAATCCCCAAAATCATCGGCTATTGGTATGGACATCAGCACAGACATTGGGACCTTCCCCACTGACTTATACAGGACCTCGAGAGCTTTTAGATGCCAAGGTTTCGGATTCTTAATTTTTAGACCTTCTAAATAATCAAAATAAATCTCGAATAATTCGTAGGTTTTCATTTTGCTCCGATAAATAACCCCCTTATTGTATAGATATGTCCCCAAAAACTTTAAGGCTAGCAATACATTTGGCATTTTGACATTCAACACAGTCATCCCGATAACACAAATACTTACTTGTTCATCACCAAAATATACGACACACTCATCAGTATCCCTTGTACTAAAAGATAAACAGATAAACATAAGGATTATTACTTGAACTGTTGAAAAATAAAAATCTCTGCAACCCCATTAATTTTGCATTAAAACTATTTCTCTTTGTATATCAGAATATGGGGCTAATGTAATAACAGTTTGCTCCAGTTTTAGTTAAACAATAACAACACCCTGCAGTTAGCTTCCCTCTGGGAAAAGATAAAAGTTGACAAAAGCTAAGAGCATGATTGTGCCAGTAGCCACTCTAAACGAATTTACCTGCATCCCAAGTGCAAGGGTAGAGTTTCAAGACCAATTATTTGGCAGTAGGGTTCAAAGTTAGAAAGTTCATAAAAACGGAGTTCTCTGTCGCTGTGAAAACAAGAAAATTAGACCCATAATTAAACTTCGAATTCAAAACTAGGGACAGAAATAAATATCTGTGTTTGGCTTAAAAAATAGAAAAGTTTGCCATAACCGATAATATATTTTTCCTATAATGTGGAATGTAGGATGAAGTGAGGTATTTTTTCAGTCCTGCTATCTTATTTGAACTGCACCTTATCTTTGTCAGGACCAGTAACATAAAAAAGTGAATTTTTTCTTTTACATTTTCAGTTTACCTGTTGATCCAGTAGCTACCGATGATTTCTTAGCAAAAAATGCCCTATTTTATATTATACAGCTACAGATATGGGAACAGTTATCCGGAAACCCATTATGCGGAAAGCTCTGTATTACGGAAAGGACGTCTTCCATAGAATCTATTTTATCTTAATAATCCACATTTTTAAAAATAATTCCCTTTTCTCTGTAATAATAAAACAGTACCTTGTACTAGACCCAAATTACCATATAATTAATCCTTATTGGAAGCAGAACTAGCTTATTGGGTTTACTGTTTAATTTATTTTCTAATAGATTTAAGGTATGAAGATCCAAATTACAGAAAGATCAGTTATCTAGAAAACCCCAGGTCCCAAGCATTCTGGATAATAGGTCTCATACCTGTATTTATCTTACTGTGTAGAAACAAAACCCATTGTATTCTACAGAGCTTACCTGCTACCTGCTAGTTAAACATATGCCTTTTCTCCTTTATAAGCTTGAATGGTTGTCCCCATGGCTACACATCAGCTTATTTATATAAACTATTGGGCCAAGGGCACACAGAGTTTTGGCTCTGTGTACCTACAAGGAGGCAACAGTTGTTCATCTACAGGGCATTGTGGAAGGGATCAGATCAGCTTCTCTCAGCCTGCAAAAAAACTGAGTCTGAGAGCAGCAAAGCCAATGCTTCATGTGCCATAATAGTGGTACTGAAGAAAACACGCCATTTTTACTAGTGCATTTAAAAAATATATATTTTCTTGATGTTACTTTTCCTTTAACCCATTGAAATATTGATATTGTTCACAAGTGTGTGCTATGAAAGTGATTGCCATTTCAATGTCTATCCATGTCCATAGCAAAGGCGCACCACTAAAATTCGAAGGAATAGGGGAGCAAGTGATAATATATTCACAACTGATTCAGCTTCGTAGGTGGAACTCCTGCAGAATTAAAATTTCTTGGGCCTTTATTTATTTATTTGTTCAAGGAAGTTATCATTTTACAATTATGATATCCCACTGATATAATTTTCTGATTTTAGCTACACAAACTTCATAATAACCTTTTCTCCCATTTCTCGTATATAGGTTGTTAAGTCAAGATAAGGTTAACATTTTTTTCATCACTGGACATGAATTTATAGTTATATAGACAATAAATATCACTATACATTACAATCAATGCCTGTGGTTTATATGATTAGTAATTAGCATTAGCTATTAAAAGTATAATTAGAATTCAGAGAAATGTTTTTCTGAGGGGGGGGGTTGTATCTTGCACATAGTGTGCACATGTATACAAAAATGAGAGTAAAGAGACAATAGTGCAATTTATCATAGGCCATTAATTAAAGGATGATTCATGATTTGTAATTTTGCGTTGCAAGTGGAATCTTACCATGTTCCAATTATCAGCTTATTATATTGAGGCATAAGTGTGCAGTCAGCAACCCATTTCATCTTTCTGTTCTGTTGCTTGTTCTCATCCTGAAAAAATATTGAGGTAATATTAAGCATTGTTTTCTACACTGATTAGATTTTTGCATAAAACCATTTTTGTAAAACTCAGCTGATACCTCAGGCAACACAACATAAGTAATATATGACTTAGTGATGTCAGCCAGTTAACAAACCAACCAGACTCTTTGTAATCTTTCTTAGAATCTCCCTCTCTGTGAAATGATGGCCTAGTAAATAATAAACCTCCTACTGTGATTTATAAGGCTATTAGAAGGCACAAAGGAGTCCTGTAAACAAAGCATGGGACCTTATAGTCTTTGATTCTATTGAAACCATGGTAATCTCATTAAATACTTATGGAACACTTATCTCTAGTAACTATTGTGTATATTAATAGGAATAGCAGCCATGTTCTCTAACCAGTATGAATCTATTTTTCTTCAGTTTAAGATCAGGAGTCCAAACAGAGATGAGTCCATCTTGGCCAACTACCAGTAAGGTGTTGTCAGGCATGGGAGAGATTTGAATTAATGGCTCTCGGTGGGGTGTATCGGCCACCATAGCAGGAAGGTGGAATGAGACTCTTCTCTTTCGTTGTTGCTGATGGATTTCCAGCACGTCACAATTTTCAAGCTGTAAAGTAAAAAAAAGATAAATAAACATTGAGTTGGATCTCACAGTTTGCAATAGCTACAGGAGCAATACTTATATCTCATACCAATATCAATAACTTCACACTTGGCACAACAAACAAACAAAGTCAAAATTAAAAAAAATACAGTAGATTTAATTATTTTGCCTCTCAAAAGAAAAGGCTTGCCTAAACCTTACAGTAAACCTCTGTAAATATAGTCATCTCTTCATGTCCATTGGTCTCATTTCAGTTACTTTATTTTTCCTGTTGGGGCATGAGACTGCTCAGCAACCCTTTTGCCATTCAATAAGGGTAATAGCATGTGCGGTTGTTTTGGCTCAAAAATTATAATCCGTACTAGAGAAAAGAAAAGGCGGCACTCCGGATAAAATATGGTGGTTTATTGAAATAGGTCACCAACATCGCCTGACGTGTTTCAGGAGCACCTCCCTTAATCATAGGCTTGATTGAGGGAGGTGCTCCCGAAATGCATCAGGCGATGATGGTCTGTGACCTATTGCAATAAACCACCATAATTTATCTGAAGTGCTGCCTTTTCTTTGCTGTAGTACAGTTTGCTTTGGATTCCAAAAATTATAATACGGTACTGGGAGAATGGATTCTAAATAGTAAGGCTGCAGAAGAATTGTACAGAGCTTGCTTGTCTGTTGGTGACGGAAACAACTTGCTAAAGTGTAAACAGACAAGCAAACAAAAAGGGTTGCAGAATTTGGGGCAGGGAAAACAATACGTGCTCCTGAATGTTTGGCTTGAATACATGTATGTAGAGAACCTAGATGCAATTCTATTTATAAAAGATTTAGTGGGTGGCTTGTGTATACATATTTTAACCACATTAAAATATATATAATTGAATGTATTTTAATAAAATCATATTCTCACATTTCTGCACTACCTTTAAACCTGACTTTGTAGCAGGGGTGTCACAAAATTGGTGTATGCACTTGTACAGTTCCAAACTAGACAGGTTTTAATATAAGGGGTGCTTATATTGGTCTTTTTGAATTCTAATTTCGAAGTTTTTTCAATTCGAAATTCAACCCTTGATAAATATGCCCCCTAATATTTTCCTTAGGAAAATCCTTAGGAAATAAAGGTATAGTAGCCCTTTACATTTTTATACAGAATTATGCAGTATAAGGCTCCATTAAATCAGATAGATATATTCTAATAGAATAGGACATCATTTTTATAATGAATACAAATATAACTTAAAATACCTTTAGCGACATTGCCAACACCCTCCGTACACCTAAAAGAATAAAATGTTGTTAATTCATTATATTTTTTTTGCCAGAAAGGCAATATTATTCTGATTTTTATTTGATTTGGTTAGAATTTAAAACATTTTAGCCTTGAAAAATAAGCAATAAGATAGTAATTATACCTACACTGTAAAGTAATAATCCCTAAAGCTAATCTAATGTAAACTATTCTTGCCTCTACATGCTCTGGTGGTGTAAACCATAGAAATAATGTCATTTAGCTAGACGCCCATTGTTCTTAATAGTGAGTCAATGTCATTCAATCATGGTCAAAAGAGAAGAGCAGAACTGTGAATAGTAGTAAATATTCTTATGTATATTAAAAAGGTCAGTGGCATAACTATTGGTGGAGCAAACCCTGCAATTGCAGGGGAGTCTCTTGGGTAGAGGGAGCCTATTAAAAGCATGCAAACTTTGCACGCATGTGCAGTGGAAATTACCTAGGGCCATGCCCCCAAACACACGCATGGGGTGGGCAATGCTGCAACATTGTGGGGGATTTTTGTTTGTCCAATATGACATTTCATTATTATAAGGGAATTTGACTGGACAGTCCTGTAATTACAAATCCTACTGTGAAGTAGTGACACCGGTTTATCTACTATCTAATAGCAAACCATGAGAATGTGCTTAGCAGCCTGTGGTCTCTGTTGCAAATAACAGTGTGAAAGTGCTTGGACTAGCAACCAATTGTAACCAGCTTGTTGCTGAGACATCCTTAGTGACATGCCAAGGACTTGTTTGTTGGCAGCCCCCACCTGTCTAACACAATCTATTCAGCCACATTGTTGAATTAAAGTCGCTATAGGTCACTCTAGACAGGAAGAAAATGCTAATTTATTTACATTCTATCTATTGTAAATGTATGAGACCATGTTATTCCTGGCAGAAATGCCATATTTATTATATTGTATAAATATTTTCAAAATTGTTTTGCAGCATAACTTGGTGGGGCTAGATGCAGTGAGGCAGCAATATTTTTATCTACTTCCTTAATGGCTATATTCTATGATCATAACTAATTTGTAAGGTTTTGATCAAGGGCTATTCTGCCCATCTGCTGACTGCCCCTTTTTCAGAGACTTCTGGAACTCCAATAGTTTGTAACATTCTATATATTCTATGTCACGGACAGATGGCAGGGAAAAAAATGAGTTTTCCCCCTTCCTATGTATGAAAAGCTTGGAAATGTCTACATATCTGTATAAATGTTTAGCCCAACATACATGTCTAATGATTCATCCTCTCATTATTATTTCTAATATTAAGCTGACCTAATGTTAAATTGCAGCATTACTGTTACACAAACTGGCACATACTATAAGTTATGATGCACTTATGTCAAGTAAAATTCCTTGGGTTTCAGCTCGCAGCATCAGAATATGATAGGAAGCTGGTGTATTTGCTCCTTCCCTAAAGAGATATATATTTTATAAACTATTCATCCAACACATTAAAGCAAGACTCTGCTGCTACTATCCCTGCTACTTCTGAACTACAACACCCAGAATCCTCTTATGTGGCTAAGAGGAGATACAGGGAGCCTTAATCCAACAGCCCTGCATTAAATATAGTTGTAACCATGAATCTAGCAACATAACCTACAGGCTGCTTATGCATGTGATGAATTAAAAAGGAATACATGGTGCAATACTCACAGAATGAGGTACCGTGCTGCACAAGGCTTATGCTGGAATAAGACTGGGAAAACGGCACCAGCAGCAGCCGTCATACACCTAAAATCTTAGAGTTGGCCATGCACAGGTTGCTATGGGGACAAAATTTAAAAACATTCAGTGACAGTGTTAAACAATAGTGAATGCAAATACCTTTCCACACAGGTCACTGACCTTTCCTGGTGCCAAAGACAGCTTAGTGAAATCCATGCAAGTAAACACAGGCAGAAATGCTCTTTTGTATGCAATTGCAGTCTTACTGTGAAATGCAGACAAACATAATGTGAATACTGGTCCTGTGCATTTAGGCGTATGTCATGGAGGTTACCATGACTTTTTAGTTGCAGAAACAAACCTGCATGTGTGATATAAAGCCTGCAGGAGCAGAATGCATAATGGCAGTACCTGTGCACTCGTGGCTTCTGATATAAACTTGCATTCCAACAACAAGCACAAAAAATGCAATTAGGACCAGAACTAGAGGTAGACAGAAGAGGCAAATGCCTAACTTGCAAAAGTAATGGTGCTAGGCATGTACCTGCCATGCCACGACAATTTATGCTGGGGGGGGGGCGGTTAGATGACGCGCGTTGGGGGGAGGTGGCTGGGGCAGTTACTGGCTGCACTCAGCATCTTTCCAGTAGTGATTTGTACCCCTAAGTTGTCCTGAGGCAGCTGCTGCGATGCTGCCCACCAGGTCTGGACTGAGTATTAAAATAGGCCCTGGCATTCCAGGTAAAACAGAAGCCCAAACAGCCCCCACCAGCCCACTAAATACTAACTTTCTATGGCACCTTATAGCAGCCCCTCTGGCATTTGCCAGAACCCACAGATTGCCAGTCCGGGCCTGCTGCCCACTGCTCTTACCCGTGTCATGTTGGAGAGGGTCCGGGGAGGGGGCACAATGCTAATGTAGAGAGCGCAACTATACTCTCTACATTAAAAGATTTACTATCCAGAAATTTGTCTCTTAAAGGGATTTTTCTGTAAAAAAATAATTTTTGCTGTGCAAAATAAAAAATAATTTCAATATAGTCAGAAACATTTTTTATTTTGCCTATCTATTTACTCCGTTTTTATTTTTTACACTGAACTGTTTCTTTAAAGTTACCAGGAGTAGGTTTTTTGCTTGCTGCCCCTCGTAACTTTTGGGGTTATGTTGCCTTAAACAAAGATCTCACCTTGCCAGGTGCGCAGGTGCGCCCCTGCATCTTGCAACAGATTTTTTTCTCAGCACTAAATAAGCTTTCCTATTTAGTTATTAAGGATCATTTACAAATGCAAGAACAAAGTGCAATTTCAGATGCAAATTGCCATGTTTTATACCTTCAATGCAACATTTGCACAATTCCAGCAATACTGTGACCAAGAGCATCAGTGCATTCCCTGCAATTGCATAAGTTTGCATTATAATTAACAGTGCACAAAATTAAGTGCACAAGCATTCAAACAAGTTGTCACTATATGATCATAGAGTGGATGGCATCACTTCTAATACGTGGTGTTAAAATGTCCAAAAAATGTCGTATTATTCTCTTCTCCAATTAATACAATACAATGATCTTCATTAGGGGTGGGAATAATGGACAGACACTCAGCACATCTATGTACAAGGAGTGTGTTTGGGTGCAAGTTCCTTTAATATAAGTAGACACAGCCTTGTGTTCATTTTAGCTCAGACACACATTGTATTTGTATTGTTGTCCTTCTTTACCCCATCTGTGTGTATCTCCTCAAAGTGCAAAAACAAATGTTCCTGGATATGGATATGGAAAGTTATGATATTTTAGTGTAGTCTGCTTCAAAAATTCATGTTTCTTCCACTTGAGACAAAGCTAACACATCATTGTGCAGATTACTACATTTGTAATTTCTATATCGTATGCCTCCTGCAGCCGCGTGTCTTGTCAGCCGTGTGATTGCAAATTGTTGTTTAGAGCAACAAATAACAAAAACATTTCAAATTTCTTTATCAAAACAACAGCCAAAAAAGCATTATCAACATCAGCAAGTCCTATTCATTGTAATCATTTTGTAGAAAAGCAAATACTGTCTTGTTAAAGAATATTATGTAATCTACTACAGGAATCAGGTGCTTTCCGCAACTACTTCCTCCTCTGTTCTTTATGTATTGTTCCATTTCTACTTTAGTACACGACTGGGGGAATGTAATAAAAGTCGGAAAGAGCAAAACAATTTGCACAAATAAGAATAAAAAAACTCATTTTGCAATGTAGTACTCTACCTTAAACTGTTATTGCATTGCAAATTTCAATTGCACATTGCTCACTTTTAAGAAGTGCTTGATGGTGTCTAATCTGCTGGAGCAAACATAACTTTTTCAGTAAGAAATTTTATGACATTCACTGCTCACTGGCACAAACAATAATATTTGCAAACTTTCTTCCACTGTCGGAAGAGGTCACTAAGCAGTTTCCAGGTTTGCAAAAGCTATATTAAATTCGCACAAAGGAAAATTTTAATTATGGAAAACATTACTTAAATATTGATTTATAAGAGAATTTATAGTTATATTTAAATATCTATTTCTTATGTAATCTTAACATAAAAACTGTCTGAATGAAAAGCATGAAACAGGAGGGTGATTTAGACAAACTGGTTGTTGACAGTGTTTTGAGATCTACTGATCACCAGTAGATCCCAATCTACATTTGGCCACCCCTGCCTTAGTACTACTGCTGGTTATATTTTGCACAGTAGTGTGATCTCTAGATTTTGTAAGGCCCCTACATTACTGCCCATGACATAATGTTTTTTTTTTTTATTTATATTTTTATTTGCATTTTTTTTTTTACATATGCAAAAACAAACATTACAACTTGCCCACATAGGGCCATATCACAGTACAATTGGCAAAAGAAGGCATAATCTGAGCACCATACAGCATCCATACATCAACATGTTATTTTCCTACTATGCTCCCTCATTCAGTCATGTAGCCACATGGTATTGCCAAAATATAAAGGTACATCTACACAGTTATTCCAGTGTCCCTACACCACCCTCAACTCCCAGCAGTGTGTTTAGGTTACAGCCCTGCCCATCCTTTACAAACCAGTTACATATCTTATAGACCCCATAAGTCCCAAATTACACGGTCCCCCGCTGCAACTCCAACAGATCCCAATTACACCAAATTCTATCAAACACATCCATGGTATTGTGTTTCAACGCCGTCAGACAATCCATCCTGCGAATATATTTCATTCTATCTAAGAACTCCTGTTCTGTGGGAGGTCTAGGGGCCTTCCAGTGTTTCGCCACTAAACCCCTTGCTGCCGTCAGGATGTGATTAACCATCCTCTGCGATGGGTTTGGCAATTTCGGAATTCTATCTCCTAAGACAAAGACCATAGGGTCCAGGCGCACCGAAACCATTATCACCCGTTCCATATATCCCTGTATCATCTTCCAGTAGCTATCTAATTTTGAACATCCCCAAAACATATGCAATAAGGAACCCTCTTGTTCTTTACACCTCCAGCACACAGGAGTGGAGGAATCAGGAAACAGTTTATGTAGCAAAACTGGGGTATGATACCATCCCATAATAATCTTGTAAATGTTTTCCTTAACTGAGGCACATATGGAAGTTTTTCCCGCATTTTCCCAAATTCTCCCCCAGGTTGAGATCGTGATCTCCTTGCCCAGGGCCTCTGACCAGCGACTCATATACTTATGAGGGGTTTGTTCAATATCAATTTTATTGATTGTATAGTACCAGGATGTAATCAGCCCTTTCTGCTGAGGAGATAGTGTACATAGTTTCAATATAGGATGTAACAGGGGGAGCACTAAATCTGGGTACACCGACTGGGCATAATGTCTCAACTGCAAATATAAATATTGAGGGAATCTATCTACGCCCTCCATTCCCGCTAGTTCCTCATACGTTTTCATCTTCCTATCCGTTGACCTAAATAGGGATTTTAGCTGAGTCAGCTTAGCTCTTTTCAGTAGTCCCCTAACAACGGGAGAAAGTCCGGGGGGGAACTCTGAATTTCCCACTAGAGGGATAAACGGGGATGACTCCTGAATACACCCCATTCTAGCCGCCACCTGATTCCAGCATCTAGCCGTATGCTTCATAGCTTCCAGGGGGAGGTTACGAGGCGCCCGCCTATGATTTATCCAAAGGGAACAACTGGGGGACCCAGTTTGTGGATATGTTCTTTCTAATTCAGCCCATTTTGTTAACGGAACTTCAGACATCCACCCTAATATCTGTTTCGCCTAAGTAGCTAAATAATAGTTACTTAAATTGGGAACTGAAAGCCCCCTATCTGACTTTGCCATCGTTAAGACCTGTCTTTGCACTCTATGTCTTTTATGTCCCCATATAAATCGCATTAGAGCCCTCTGAGTATCTTCCAATATTCGCCTGGGAGGCGCAACCGGAATGGTGTCAAATAGATATAGCAGACGGGGTAAAACATTCATCTTCACCGATGAGATGCGTCCAAACCAGGACAAGTTATATGTATGCCAAATCAGCAATTCTTTCTTTATTGTTTCTAATAATTTTGGATAGTTCTCCGAATATAATGTCCCATAGCTCGGGGTTATTTGAATACCCAGGTATGTGATGCTCTTGTGCTGCCATTTATATGGGAAGTTCAATTTCAACAATTTAAGCTGAGGGCCCTGGATATTAATTGGCAGTGCCTCAGACTTAGCATCATTAGTTTTATACCCAGAAAGAGCTCCATATTCATTCAGAGTAGCATGTAAATTCGGAAGGGACGTCTGGGGGCGAAGCAGAGTTAAAATTACATCGTCCGCATATAGGGCGATCTTGTAATGCTGGTCCCGGATCTGGAGCCCATGTATATCCGCATGGCTTCTTATCCGCTGTGCCAGAGACTCTATACTCAAAGCAAACAACAAAGGGGACAACGGGCACCCCTGCCTCGTGCCATTCCGGATATATATGGGCTGTGATACATTTGGTGTCATCTTAATTTTCGTTACCAGGTCACTATACAGTGCTGACAAAATCGCAATAAATTCCCCCTTAAACCCCATTCTGCCTAAGGTTGCAAACATGAAATCCCATTTTATGCGTTCAAACGCTTTTTCGGCATCCAGGCTTAAGAGGATCATAGGGGTGTTTCTTTTATTGGCCACATCCACCAGATCTATTACTCTCCTAGTATTATCACCTGCCTTCCTCCCCGTTATAAAGCCCACCTGGTCCAAGTTCACAAGTCTAGGGAGTAACTGATTCAATCTCTGAGACAAGATTTTGGTCAAAATTTTATAATCCGAATTCAATAAGGAGATCGGGCGGTAATTAGAGCACCTGGTGAGGTCCTTTCCCTCCTTAGGAATAAGCGTGATGAACGACTCCTTAAAGGTGGAAGGAATTGCTTGGCCTTTCAGAAATGACATAATGTTAACCCAAATAAATCAATCAATAGAAAAACAAGTAAAACTCATAAAAAATGCAAATTCTGAAAAGCTGCTAGTGCTAGGGAATTTCTCTATAAACATGGTTTAAACCCTAAAAGTGTTTCTCTGAGAAGGACCATTGCAAACATTGTAAAGGTGGCCATACACGGGCAGATAAAAGCTGCCGACAGACCGTGTGGGCAGCTTATTGGCCCGTGTATGGGGCCCCCCGACGGGCTTCACCGATTGAGATCTGGCCGGAAGTCGACCAGATCTTGATCGGATGGGACAAAAAATCCCCTTGGATCGCGGCCGCATCTATTCGTTGATGCGGTCCCACAATCCGACCGCCCATTGCTATTCGTTAGGCCCTAGGGCCCACGATCGGATCAGCCCGATATTGCCCACCTCAAGGTGGGCATATCTGGGGGAGATCCGCTCATTTGACAACATCGCAAACGAGCAGATCTCTCAGTGTATGGGCACCTTAACACATTTTCAATTCAAGTGAATAGGTGGCATCAATAGGGGATTGAGGTGCTTCTGCTCCAGGTCTGTTCATAATGCCTGCACCCAACATGCCTGTGTTGTTGTCTTAATTATCAGTAAACTGAGGTTCTTTGTTTAATGGAAGATCAAGTACTTATGTTGCACAGTGCCTTAATCGGTATTAGTAGAGGAGCAAATCCTGCTGTATAGTGATATTTTAACCATTCTGTGTCAAAAGGGACCTATACAAAATGTTTCATTATTATCTTTACTTGTCATAATTAAATATTTTAAATGTCCTAGAGCAGGAGCACTAACTAAACCTAAAAGACCACTATAATATTATTTTGCTGACTTTTTTTTACACTACTTATTATTATTCTTCATTATGTAGCACTATATAGTATGTAAAAATTATACCGAGACTGAAAAAGAAAAAAATGTCACCTGAGTTTGTTAAGATTTCCTCATTTGCCCCTTCTACCATATTTCCACAACTACTTCTAATTATGTCTCTCCTTTGAGGCTTATAAAAACCATCTCCACCCATATTACCAGGTACTACTGCACTGCTCTCTTTGACCCAAAATTATGGTTATGTTTGCTCTTAAGCACCAAAAACAAAGTGAGTTCTCCTGTCCCTAGACAATCATTTTGTGTAGTGTTTGAATTGGAGCAAAAAAAGGGGTTACTATGTGTGTCAAGTGTAGTGCGTGTGTGTAGTGTGTCAAAAATAATTCCCTCATGCAATTATAAGCCACACCCATTTTTATAAGCAGCCTCACCCACCAACACGTCCTGATTTCACCCACTTAAAGGAACATAAATTAAAATATAATGTGCTGTACTGTTTCCCTACTCTGGTACACCTGGTGTGTTTACTTCAGAAACACTACTATAGTTCATATAAACAAGCTGCTGTATAGCCATGGGGGCTGCCATTCAAAGCATACCTCCCAACATTTTGGAAGTAAAAAGAGGGACAAGAAATTTTTTCCTGCATGTAGCGCAGCAATTTTTTGACCACACCCCTTTCTGTGGCCACACCTCCTAATTACCATGTTTGTTTTACAAAATTTGGCAGGTTATGAAAGTTTGAAAATATTTCTCCTTATCTAAACTGTGTTTTTGTGTCTCAAAATTGTTACAAAGTATCTTATTTGCACCTATTCTGGGCTCTCTGCTAAAAGCCAATTAAGTGAGAAACTTTGTTTCTTTTTCTGGCTGTTCAGTGCAGAGAAAAGAGGGACTTTCCAGTTCAAATGAGGGACTGCAGGTTGAGCTGTCAAAAGAGGGACTGTCCCTCCGAAAAAGGGACAGTTGGGAGGTATGTCAAAGCACAGGTTACATAGCAGATACCTGATGCATTCTATAGAGTCCCATGTATTATATTACAGAGCAAATTTATTTGTTAAGTAACCTGTGCCTTTTCTACTTTTTTTAAGCTTGAATGGCTGCCTCCATGGCTACACAATAGCCTGTTTACATAAACTATAGTAGTTTTTCTAAAGCAAACACACATCTTTTATCTATGTATAGCAACAGTATAATATATTTTAATAACTTTAAAACGCTTTAATTTTTTGGTGTTACTGTTCCTTTAAAAGCAAAGCCATTTTGCTATTTATAGCCGTTCCTTCTGCTGATCAGCTAAAGGTATGTGGCCTGTATGGGATCCTGAAATGAAAACACAGCCCTGTGCCTGCATATTATGTGTCATAAGACAGAAAAGTGGCATAACTATCAGAGGTGTTGGTGCGATTGCCCTCCGGAGACCATGGCTTTGTTCTTTGTCATAATAGGTTGCTGAGTGGTCCTACAGAACCGTGCAATAGCAGAAATTGATTGGTCAGATGCAAGGCGGGTGATTATGGGGAAAACAGGTGGCAAATCAAAGCTCAGAACATTTGAAAACAATGCAATGAAAACAACGGCATGTTTCCTGCCATAATGCACTGCTGAGCAGTTCTATAATAGTATGATCAGCACAATCCGGTTGTTTAATTGGGCAGGTTTGAGACCTTGAGCTAAAAGGACATCAAAATGAAGCTACTTTTAAAACCTGTGGATAATTATTTCTGATGTATTTGGTTGCTGAAATCTGATTGTTCAGATAGAATGACAGGCCCAAAATATACATATATAGACCTTAAAAGCTTTTGTCTGTATGCAAATTAATATGTGGTAACATAAAACACATCAGGCAGTGTCATACTGAAGGAAGTGTCCTATGATTTTTTTTAACCAAAAGCACTTGGAGACATAACCAAAAAGTACTTGGTGACAGTATGATCCAATAGTTTTATTTTATTTACTGGTATTTATATAGCTCAATCATGCAGTGCTTTATGGATATTATACATCATTCCCTATTTCAGATGAGAGAATTTTCACTTCTCTTTTAATCCTGATTCCTTACCATTCATTGCTAGTTGCTAAAAATGTGCCATCTAGTGGCCTACCTGCTTTTGTTTTTTCTTTGCATTCTCTCTGCCTTAGTTTGGACCTGACACTCTTATGAGTTACTTACAGTGTACATGTTGTCTTGTAGTCTTTGATACAAGACAAAGTTCAGAAGAACTTTGAAGCTTGGTAATTAGGACTAAAAAGATGTTTTAAACTTTTAGGCAGAAGTGCACGTTCCAAAAATATATGGTTTCCCGGAGTATAGCTACTGTTCCAGGATTTTTGGGCTTGGAATCTAAAGTGTGCCGATTTCTGCTGTATTGGTTTGAATATTTGGTACCTCATCTTTAGAAGTCAGAAATCCCCATAAAACTATATATATAACTGATATTGGGATGTTCGAAAGACATGGAGCTTTCCAAATCAGTTGCATTTTTTTGCCTAAAATAAGATCTGATGTCTGCAAAAGGGGCAGGGTTTGGGAAGGTTGAACAGATACTGTATATATGCTGGTGTAAGGTGGCACCACAATACATTAAGGAATCCCTGATCATATCTACATAGATGGGGATGATTTGCTCAAAAGTATGGCAAAAGGATGCCAATTGCCTGCAATTAAAGAGGCACTTACTTGTCAAGCTGTTGTCACTTTGAAAGGGTGACTGTCACTTTTAAAAATTATAATTGCCTCAAACACACAGTGCTAGTAATTGGCATGACATTTAATGGGGACTGTTTCTATCATTTTGTCCCCTGCCCACTGAGCTACTAATCTTCAAAAGGACACTTATAATATCTGGTAGCAATGTCCCATTCACAGTAACTGACTCATTGTTGCATATTGGGGAAAGTGCTGGTTTCTACTTGTGCCCCAGGGGTCGCTTGGAAACGTGGCAGGGATAGTGGCTCATTCTGAATTTGTTCTCCTAGATACACTGTAAAACCTAACTTATAGGTCAGTTAGGGACACAAATTATATTGGAATTGAGGCTGAAATACTAGTTTACCCCTCCTCAGAGTGAATCCAAAACGTCCACAATAATAGTGACACCCACTCCTTGCCCAGCTTCATCACAGTTAAAGGGGTGGTTCACATTTGAGGTCTTTTTTAGTATGTTATAGAATGGATAATTCTAAGCAAATTTTAAATTATCCTTTATTTTTGTTTTTATAGTTTTTGAATTATTTGCCTTCTTCTTCTGACTCTGTCCAGCTATAAAATAGGGGTCACTAACCCCATCGACAAAACAAATGCTCTGTAAGGCTACAAATCACTACTACTTTTTATCACTCGTTTTTCGATTCAGGCCCTCTCCTATTCATATTCCAGTCTCTTATTGATATCAGTGCACAGTTGCCAGGGTAATTTGGACCCCAGCAACCGGATTGCTGAACCTGCAAACTGGAGAGCCGCTGAATAAAAAGCTAAATAACTCACAAACCACAAACAATAAAAACTGAAAACCAATTGCAAATATCACTCTCTACTAGGGTCCTAGCCAGTATTTTACAGGCCTGGACGATAAAAAACGATGGTTGATCCCAATGTTACTGATAGGGAAAAAGGAAATATATATATATCTATATAGGAAGGCTGGTATTTTTTTCCGGAAAAGGTGGCAACCCTACTCTCTACATCTGGGATCCCCAGCCAGTGGCTTGTGAGCAACATGTGGCTCTCTGACCCCTTGGATGTTGCTCTCAGTGGCCTCAAAGCAGGTGCTTATTTTTGAATTATTTCCGTAAAGGGTACCTGTTGGGTAAATGTATTATCCCCAACCAAAGGTGCAGGCTAATAGAGCCTGCATTCCGGTTGGGGATAACAGTAGTTTTTAAAAAAAAAAAAAAAAAAAAGCCCCCGCCAGCGCTACGTTATCCACAAAGGGAGTGAGTCCTGGTCAGAGCAGTCATGGTGTGTCACTCGCATGTGCATAACAAGCAATTCAGGGCACATTTTAATTATGCGAGTGACCGGACATGGCTGCTCACACCCGGTGCTGGTAGAGTAGCGCTGGCGTAGGGCATTTTTAAAACAAAAAACTACTGTTAACCCCCCCCAACTGGAATGCGGGCTCTATTAGCCCACTCCTTTGGTTGGGGATAACATTTTTACCCATCAGGTGCCCTTTTAAGGCAAAATTTAGTTCCATAAAAACTAGGAATACACCGAATCCACAATTTTGGATTCGGCCGAAACTCCAAATCATTCGCGAAAGATTTGGCAGAATACCGAACCAAATCCTATATTTGCATATGCAAATTAGGGGTGGTAAGGGGAAACATTTTTTATTTTCTTGTTTTGTGACAAAAGTCACGCAATTTCCCTCCCGCCCCTAATTTGCATATAAAAATATAAGATTCGGATTAGCCGGACAGAAGGATTTGGCCGAATCCTGCTGAATAAGGCTTGATTCCGTGCATTCCTAATAAAAACAGTTGTACTGCCAAACAGAGCCTCCTGTAGGCTGCCAGTCCACATAGGGGCTACCAATAGCCAATCACAGCCCTTATTTGGCATGATTATGTCGCTCTCCGACATTATAGATATATCATTATCGTACTAGAAGTTAATGTAAAGATGAAAACCCCTTGAAGCCTTCCTCTGGCCCCTCCTACTCAGCTCTTTCCGCTCACGTGACTGTTACAGGCGGAATGTTTGAAATCTTTATCTGTCAGGCACTGAGAGAACCGCGGAAATGGAACGAGGGCCCGCGAGCCGGACTTGTCGCCAGCTGGATCACGTGACGGCCGCCGCAAGATTCCTTATCCCCGCCGCTCAGGAGTGGCGCGCGGTCTATCGAGGATGATGAGCCGGGCGCGAACTGCGAGGAAAAAACAGCATGGCGGGCAGCATAGGGGAGAGGAGAGAGGTGCGGCCCTTATTGCTGCCAGTGTAAAGGCAGCGCGTATAATGTACCTCGGGAGCTATAGTAGAGCAGCTGTGACGCACTGCTAGTATGATCTATAATGTGACCCCCATTTAGGCATTGTTATAGTTGTGTATATCCGTTTCCCCCGGTGGGTTAGGCCCCGCCCCATCGTTGTGCCACGCTGTGGTTGCTGAGAGTTTGTTGTCATGTTCCCTGTCAGTTGGAGCAGCGGGAATACTCCCGGGATGTCACTGAGCTGTCACCATTCCCCGGGGGTCCCCTCCTCTTTCTTCTCCTGTATGAGTGAGTGCTGGTGCTGCTCGCCTTCACTTGTGGCCACGGCTGCTCACGGCAGGGGAAGATGCTGGAGAGGGTGCTCACCTTCCTGTTCCCTAAGCTGGCCTCTAAAGAGAAGCCCTCACATGGTGGTGGTGGTGGAGAGGAGGAGGAAGATGAGAGCGAGGGAGGCAAGGCACCAATGGCACAGGAGAGCTGCATAGAGGTACATTGCCTTGTCCTGGAATCCTTCATTTGCCCCATAATAATACTAGTGCTCTTAGCTGCCTCTGTATAGACTGTTGCCTCTATTTCATGGTACATGACCGATGCCCAGCTGCACAACATTGTTTTAAGAATACCGAGCCTATATCCATGGGCAGGAGAGAGAATAATGTGATCCAGTGTGTGCCCGGTTAAAAGTTTAAAACTATGGAATGATGCGTCCGTTGATTTCATTATAAGGAGTTACCATTGATTCCTTTTGGTCCGGGGATCTAAAACAAGTTTTAGTTGACGTTTCTTTACCTTTTTAATCAATCTTAATGGCCACACTGAAATACTACCCATTTGAAAAATATTAAATGTTGATGCTGCACCTGAGAATTAAGTGTTACATATATAGAAGTATATATACCAACTCCTTAAACGCTGTTCTAGTGGCCTTGATCCCATGAAATCTCCATTAGGTTAAAAATTAGAGGTGACCAGAACTGTGTTACAAAAGGTCACCACGAGCAACAGGGTTGATGTTGAGCCAGGGGGCCCAAATTTTATCAAATTTAGTATATATATATTCTTCAACCTGTGAATAGAAAAGTTTAATTGTTCTTTCTTATTTAAGAAGAAAATAGAATCAAAACAAAGGCACAAACCATAAAGATGTATCATTTTTGCTTTGCTTTTTTTTTTTTTGTAATTTGCACTGCATGCTGCATTTTCTTCTCATAAAGCAGAAGGAATGGTAAAATCACTGGGGGATGCCAAATGTTAGGCACCCCTCAGTGATAACCTCTTACCTGATACCCTGGCCTGTGCTCCTGTTAGCAGAAAACCAGGCTACTTCTAAGCAAGTGCAACAATCTTCTTCCTCTTTGGAGACGACAATTTCATCTTTCGGTCACCTTTAACATGGGACTGAATAAGTGTAATGCATGGAAATCAATTTCTGGTTTAATACTGGATTAATCATAAATTGTTATAGCTCATTGGGATTAACTTTGCAGACAAGTGCTGTTCTATTTTTTACATACTGCTTGTCTTGAAGTTTTTTGGGTTATAGTTTGTTTTTCGTTTTCTAAATTGAATCTGACACATCTTCTTTTTCTTCTCATCCTAAAGGACTTCAAAGTTCTCAATCTCCTCGGCAAAGGCTCGTTTGCTTGTGTGTACAGGGCCCAGTCTATCAACACTGGCATCGATGTAGCCATCAAAATGGTAAGGATACAGAAAGCTTCTCAGTCTCTGTAGACAAGTGCTACTTTGCTATGACTACAACTATGTATCCTAATCACCTGCTGCTGGATATTTGCTGCCAAGAATATAGTGAAAGTTGAAGACTGGGATTACTTCCCCTAGCTTGGTGAAAAATTTGGATGAATTTAGTAATGTTTTTCGGTGTTCTTCCAACTTTATAAATATTGTGCTTATTTCTGCTTCATTACAGTGGAACCATACTTTACAGCGTCTGCTCCCTTTTTTGCTTTGTAGTCATATTATCTGTACAATATTTCTTGAGCAGTGTTGAAATGTAAAGCTTTGTTTCTTTCATTATATCAATAGATAGACAAAAAAGCTATGCAGAAGGTTGGAATGGTGCAGAGGGTCCGAAATGAAGTTGAGATCCATTGTCAGTTAAAACACCCATCCATTCTGGAGGTCAGTTATTTACTAATATATTTTGTTGCGACATGTTCTTAATTGTTTTCATGTCTAATTTATAATAATTAGAATTTTCAGCACAGCACCACATAGTTAAAAATGCCTTTATTCAAACTCTCATGGCAGACCCATTCAGCAACGTTTCAGGCCTATATGCGGCCTTTAATCAAGCTTGATAAATGGCCGCATATAGGCCTGAAATGTTGCTGAACGGGTCTGCCATGAGAGTTTGAATAAAGGCATTTTTAACTGTGGTGCTGTGCTGAAAAATTCTTTTGCTGATTTGAGTGGAGGATGGACCACTGATGGCACGTGCACCTTTTTTCCTGTGATGCTGGGGCATTTGAGCTCACTCGAAATTGTAATTAATTTATAATAATTGTCATATTTTGTTTTTTTAGTTGTATAATTATTTTGAAGACAACAACTATGTATATCTGATTCTTGAGATGTGTCAAAATGGGGAGTTGAACAGGTTTTTAAAGAACAGAAAGAACCCTTTCTCTGAAGATGAAGGTAAATATAATGGAGTTTGTAACTGCTACAACTTATATGTGTGTTCGGACAATTCCATAACAGAATGAACTGTTAAAGTCTAACAGTGTCTGCACAAATAGGTAAGAGCAGTTGCTACTCTGTTCCACAAGGGACCTTTTACTTGCAATTAATATCTTAATATAGTTTGTGCTTAAATATAAGAATTCAATGTGAATTGTGTTTTCTAGTGCTAAGTTTAATACTCTTCCTGGCACCATGCAATAGCTCTGTGAAAACTAGATATATCAGTTTTCTGCTCTTTACAAAAAGTGGCTTATGTGTGTTAATTTCCAGTTTAACATATTTCAAATGACATTTGCCAGCACAGTAAGTTATTCTTTATTAACTCTTTTCCAGAGGGATGCTTACCGGTAATATAATCTACTGGTTGATTTTTGCAGCCTTATTTGATGCATGCAGGTGTCACATACCCTTGATGTGATTGGCAGTTCATCTTACAAAGATTCACTCAGTGTTTTGTGTTTTTGTATTAGGCACTACCACCTTTTATAAAATGCATCCTAAATTGCTAGTTTTTTTGTAATCATTTAGAATGACCATAGAATTATTATTATTATTAACATGTATTTATAGAGTGCCAATATACAGTATTGTGCAGCGCTGAATTAGGGAAATAACTGTATAAGCAACAGGTCAAATTAATGATAAGGGCTCAGGGATATGTAGGGCTCATTGGAAAATAGATCTTTATGCTATATACGTGTTTACTGATTTGTTTTCTGTTTCACAGCCCGGCATTTCATGCACCAAATTGTCACAGGAATGCTGTATCTTCATTCACATGGTATATTACATCGGGATCTTACCCTTTCCAACCTACTGCTGTCTAGTGACATGAATATCAAAATTGCAGATTTTGGTCTAGCAGCTCAGTTAAAAATGCCAAATGAGAAACATTTTACTATGTGTGGCACACCAAACTATATTGCTCCTGAAATTGCTACACGGAGCGCTCATGGACTTGAGTCGGATGTCTGGTCCTTGGGATGTATGCTGTATACGTTCCTTGTTGGGAGACCACCTTTTGATACAGACACTGTTAAGAATACACTGAATAAGATTGTACTGGCAGACTATGAAATGCCTGACTTTGTGTCAAGGGAGGCCAAAGACTTAATTTTTCAGTTGCTACAAAAAAACCCAGCAGCTCGGTTAAGTCTTTCATCAGTGTTGGACCATGCATTCATGACTGGTTTCTCCAGTGTCCAAAGTAAAGTTACGGAAGCTGTTGAGGACTCCATGGATAGTGGGCATGCTACAATATCTACTGGTTTCACTGGGTCTTCTGGAGTTAGTATAAGTAGTCGTTTTCAGGAGAAAAGAATCTTGTCTGGCCCTTCACTTCCCAACAAAGTCAATATCTTTCAATTTAAGGATAAAGATCCTACAGAAAAATCCCACAGTGGAAGCTTTCATAATACACAAAGGGAGAATAATGATTTTTCTGAGGGTAATGGAAGGAAAACTGTTGCCTGTGAGGACAGACCACATTCTCGTTACCTGCGAAGGGCTCATTCCTCCGACAGATCAGGGACCTCTCAAAGCCAAACTTATGCTAAGTCAAGCAGCTTTTCAGAGAGGTGCCATTCAGTGGAGATGCTTGCTAAACCCAGTCATTTAAAGGGTTATTGCATTTCTTCCTCTCCCAACAGCTATGGAGATATTCCACAGACCTTCACAGATGAACATTTTTTGGAGAGACACACTTCTCCAGTGAAAGAAAAAACACCGTAAGTGAAATTTCATAACCTATAGTAATGAGTGGAATGTGTTGTGCTAGTAAATGAAAGAACAAAAGGCAAGCACCATTAGTGTAGGTTATAAAAACATTTTAATAAATGTTATTTGTTAAAACACTTCTCACTAGTGTGATTTTAAAAAGAGCATATCAGGTGTGCAGGAAACAAGCTGCAGGTTACACTGCATGTGGATATTATTTAGCATACAACGTTCAGCCTGCAAATGTAGCCAATATGTAAGCTTTTATCCTTCACTGTGCACCTGTATTTTTCAGCTCCTGCAGTCCTTCGGGTCTGTTGTTTAGGGAGGGGAATCACAGTTTTCACTATTGTTATCAGCAAGCAGTGAGGAGGTTGTAAGGCCAGCTTTTTCCTGATCATTGACTGAATTCCTGTATCAGCTCCCTACTTGTTTCAGGTAATGTGTCCCATCATCAGGGGATGCTGCTCCCTAAACTCCTCTTCCTTTTAAAGGTATAGTGGCACAAGTTAGACATAACAACAAAAAAAATAAAAAAATAAAGGCATAGTTACACCAATTAAAGGCTTTATCTTGCCCATGTATAAGGATAACATACAGTACAGTCCAAGCATTTGAACATCTGCCTGTCCAACATCTCATTATTTAAACAAGGGTATTAATCTGAAGTCAGTCTTCATTTTAGTGCTAGAACAGCCTCCACATTTTTGGGAAGGATTGGCATTGGAATATTCTAAAGAGTTACATTTTTAAATGTATCCCACAGGTGTTTAGTAAGGTTGAGATCAAGTTCATTCACTCTTATCTTTGTAAACTATTTCTGATTGAACCTTGCCTAATGCACAGGAGTGTGTTTTAGTTCTGATACATGGATTTTGTAACATAACAAAAAATAAAGTCTGGTCCATTTGTCTAGATGTAGAAGGTAGCATTTCATATCAAATTACTCTGTACTGGTAAAACTGGATGCAGCCATGTTAATCGTTAATTCAGAAGTCAAATCCATTGGGATCAATTAGGTGTCCTTAAGACACAGAGGCAGATTAATTGGAATAACGCTTTTCCATTCATTACAGATGGTACATGCTCATGAGTATAAGAACTGCCTTTATGCCAATTAGTGGTAAGGTAAAACCACACTAATCTGTATTTCACACATGGTGGCTTCAGCTAAATGCCAGGTAGGCAGTGGTTGTACTCCTACTCATTCATTCACATCTCTGAGCTGTGTTACTGTTTGCTTTTAGAGTTGCTCATTACAGGTATTTAGCTGTGTGTGTGTATATATATATATATATATATATATATATATATATATATATATATATATATATATATATATATATATATATATATATATATATATAGGATTTGTGTACAGTTCTTGTTTGTATAAAATATAGTTTGTGCATAACTATGCTTGAGATGAAATATTAACTGCATTGATGTGTTCTGTTGAATGTGCATGTTGATTGTAATACAGGTATGGGATCTGTTATCCAGAAAGCTCTGAATTACAGAATGGCTGTTTCTCATAGACTCCATGTTATCCAAATAATCCACATTTTTAAAAATGATTTCTGTAATAATAAAACAGTACCTTGTACTTGATCGAAACTGAGACATAATTAATCCTTGTTGGAGTCAAACCCAGCCTATTGGATTTATTAAATGTTCAAATGATTTTCTAGTAGACTTAAGGTATGAAGATCCAAATTACAGAAAGATCCATTATCTGGAAAACTCCATGCCCCGAACAATTTGGATAACAGATCCCATACCTGTGTATATCAAGCTTTTGTATTTAAGCGTACTCCTTAACCAGATAAGTGTCCTGCATTCATCCAGTTTATAGCAGTGGCTCTCTCATAGGTGTTTAGTGGAAGATAAGAGGAAAATATCTTAACTAAGGGAAATGAAGCCAAGGTTAAAAAATTAACTTGATGCTATTGCATGGTTTTATGTAAACTGTTAAGTAACAGGAGGAAAAAGATGCCTGCCTACATTATTCATGTGAGCTTGGGAAGGGAAAGTTATGTTTTAGGTACTTCATTGCAAATATCAAGGTTCATGATGTAAATGGCATGTATGTTTACAGTTGTTTTTTTTTTTCTTTCTTTTTGTTGTTGTGAAATAGTCATTGAGCGTTCTTTAAGTAAGTGTTCATTGCAAACTGTGCGAATCTTGGTATTTGTCCTGTACAGTACTGCAGATTTACAGGTTAACCTATGTCATTTTTTAAAAGAATATAATTTAGGAATTTGAATTTTCTTTTGATTTTTTTGCTGAATTATGAATCCAAATTCTGGCAAACGTTCTGAAATGCAGTCAAAACCTTGATTCAGTGCATCCCATGTCCAAATGTGATAATAAGCCCCACTTAAAACAATTATATTGATTCAGGCATTGAAAAAATGATTTGCAGCAAACCCTGAGTTTCAGGGCAGTAGTTTGTTGGTTGATTGAACTTTGGTACAGGCCAATGATTGGATCACCTAGTTGACGAATGCAGACCTGTTTGACAAGGGCCACATCCATGACCTTGTGTGTTGCTTGTCTGATTTGTATCACCAATATTTAATTCAAGACAATTAGACATTGGCATGTCAATAAGCAAATTAATATTGCAAGAACAGCTCTTCTACCATAGTGAAAAGATCTGCATCTTGTGTATATTGCTAATCAGCTAGCATTTAGTATTTACTTATCATATATTATCATAATTATCTCTATAATGCTATAATATGTAATTCGGAACTTTGTTAGGGGAAATGTTACATTATTTTATTATTAAACAAAAATGAAAATTTGATAACTGTAAACCTTTATTTTTTTTCCCAAGTTCTGATTTCATGTGCCCAGCAAAGCAAATTGCCCCAAGATCTAATGACAAGTGGCAAGCTGAAACTGTGCAGCAGTGGTTTGGAGCTCTGCAATTGAATGGTAAGCTACACACAAAGCCTGGAGCATTCCGACTACTCCGACTTGTGTATCCGTTTAACATTTAATATTTTCTTTCCCAGGTCAATTTAAAAATATGCCAGATACAAGCAGTGTTAGTAACATGGGTGGAGATTTCTACAGCCGACAGATTGCGCAAAATGGAGCTCCACAATATGCCTGGACTGATGTAAAGAGGAAAAAAGACACAGACTCCTCTTCTGATAGCGTTCTGCGAGGGATTCAAAAAGTTCCAGCTACTGGCCAGCGCAAAGCAGAAACAAGTCAATTTGGGGAGCAAGGCAAATCCAGGGTAACTCCGCAGGCCTTTGGATCCAATACCCTGAAATCCATCATTTCTCCACTAGATGCACAAAGACTGAAACCAATCAGACAAAAAACAAAGAATGCAGTGGTATGTTGAAGCAAAGGAAAATAAACCGAAAATCTAATTTGAATAATTCCCTAGTACATTTTGACAGTTTTGGCCATAAAAAAAACCTCGAAATTTCGAATTGAGTTGTTTGTTCGGAAAATCCTCAGCAGTGCACCAGAAAAATATGGCCATGTTGTTTTATAATGTGACTTGAGCAACTATTTCACTTTATATTTTATAGCTGTATGGTCACAGTATATGAACAGATATTCTCATAGTCTCTTTGTTTCCCTTTAAATCTCGGTGAAGAATTGTATTGCTAGGGCTACTTTGACCAATGGGCATTTTTTAATTTGTCCCGAACTGATGTACATGCTCTTTTACTTAGCCTTTAATCAGCTTTTTGCTAATTTTACACTACGAGAGCATTGAATGCAAATGTTTAATTGGTTAGTATAGATACTGTACCTACTGGTAAAATTGCACAATACAGAGAGGTTTAAAGCAATATTTCAGTTGGTCTTATTTATTTTTTAATTTTTTGCCTTTTTCTTTTAACTCTGGGGTGTCACTGACCCCCATCTAAAAACAAATTCTCTGTAAGACTACACATATATTGTTATTGCTACTTTTTATTACAAACTTTTCTTTTCAGGCCTCTCTTATTCATATTCTAGTCTCTTATTCAAATCAATGCATGGTTGCTAAGGCTATTTGTACCCTAACAACCAGGTTGTTGAAATTGCAAACCGGAGAGCTGCTGAATACAAAACTAAATAACCCAAAAAACACAAATAATAAAAAATTAAAACCAATTGCAAATTGTCTCAGAATATCACCTTCTGCATCATATACACGTTAACTCAAAGGTAAACCACACTTTTAATCTCAAATAGGTATAACCGTACTATGACATCTCCTTTGAAACTGATTCAATTGTCAGTTATTTCCCCTCATTACCTCCCTAGAAGCTCTTTTATACTTGGCGATATAAGTATCCAGAATGTTTGAGACCTGGGGGTTTCTGGATAACAGATTTTGCCGTAATTTGGATCTTCATACCTTATATTTACTAAATCATGTTAAATTAAATCCAGTAGGCTGGTTTTGATTCTACTAAGGAGTAATTATATCTCAGTTGGGATCAAGTACAAGGTACTGTTTTATTATTACAGAGAAAAGGGAAACCACTTTTTAAAATTAAGTTATTTGGATAAAATGGGAGATGGCCTTTCCGTAATTTGGAGCTTTCTAGATAACTGGTTTCCAGATAATGGATCCTATACCGGTATTATGCTGTAAAGTTTATTTGTGTGAATTACACACACAATGTCTTTTTCCATAGGTTAGTATCCTTGAGTCTGGAGAAGTCTGTATGGAGTTTCTAAAAGAGCAAAATTCTCAAGAACGTGTGAAAGAGGTGCTGAGAATATCCTGTGATGGGAATTTGGTGAGTAGAACCAAAAGGGGAGTGAAACATTTATTTGTAAAAGAAGAAATGCGGTTCAGTGAATTGCTGTAATACATTACAAAAGGAACCAGCTACACACAGCTCAATTTGCACAGATTTTGAAATATTTTCAATGTCTCCAACTTGTTAAACGTAAGTAGCAAAGCTGTGACTTTTGCTGTAGAAAAAAAATTGGGCTTTGTGTTTTCTTGGAGAACATATTTGTGCTAATAAAATAGTATTTACTGCAGAGTTACTTACAGGGCAACTTCAGACTAGTTTTGCTGCTAGGCCTGTCTTACACTAGGGCAGTGCCACTGGCTTTAATGTGTGTATGTACAAATGAAATAACATCTTGGTGAAGAATTGCTTAGAGACTATAGACTCCCTGTTTTAATCAGTTGGGTCAACTTTAGTATTAATCTACAATATTGTTCCTGCTATAGACTTTCCTGCATAGACATGCTAATTATTCTACTGCCAGCTGCGTAAAGTCTAAATAGTCCCTCTTGCCACCTCACCTTTTTTACGAAACAAAACTGTTTGTATGGAGCATCTGTGAGGTGCAGGGGAATGGGACAAAAAGATCAGTGGAAAATCCTTCATGTCAACAGACGATTTCATGTAATTTTTTGTTGGCTTGTGCATAAGATTGTCTGATGAGCATGATGTTTTTACTGAGGAAATGCTAATGTTAAAATGGCCATAACCTTATTAAAGGGGAACTATCGTGAAAATTTAAATTTAATATAAGCTTCCTCATACAGAAGTAAGAAACTTTCTAAATACAATCAATTAAAAATTCTGTACCGGTTCAGAAATAATCAAGTTCATATTCACTATTCCTCTCTCAGCATCTGTTTCTCTTCATTCTTTCTTCATGCCGCAGTTTGGTGTCACATATTCATTGACCGTTAGATTCAATATATCTTAAAGGGGGGGCTTCCGTTCCTAGCAGATGAATTAGAGCTCATTCAAATAACTGATTGCAGTACAAACAAAATCTAACAAAACGTTTGCACAAATCCTGCAAGTAGAGAGACAGGATTTCTGGAGATTTTAATAGAGTGAGCTCCAATATATCTTCTAGGCAAAATATGCCCCCTTTAAGATATATTGTATCTAACTGTCAATGATTTTCTGACACCCAACTCCGGCATGAAGAGAGAATGAAAATAAACGGATTCTGAGAGAGGAATAGTGAAGATGGACTTGATTAATTCAGAAACTGTACAGAATTTTAATTGATTGTATTTAGAAAGTTTCTTATTTCTGTATAATTATAATGAAACATATTAAATTTTCATAGTTCCCCTTTAATTCCAAGTTATTAAGGGATACAGGTACTGTTAACATGAATGAATTTTCATGCCACCTGCTGGTCATTTTCCCACCAGTCTGACCACCAAGTAGTTATGGAAGTTGTCAGGAGAAAGAAAGAAAAAAAATTAGAAACCGTTCTCAAAACTTTCCTAAGCAGAAGAACATCAGAGAAGCCAAACTTCCTTGACTACTTGCAAAAGTGCTTAGAATAGCACCCTCTTTCATTTTACATTCACTTATTTTAAAGGTTTACTTATCCTTTAAATGAGGAGAAAGGAAAATATGCATGCTTGTGCAGTGTTAGAGAACAGGATAAGGAAATTGATGACTGTATCCTATTAATATGCATATACATTGTGCCATGCATTTACATTGTGTTCATTGTTTTCATTTGATGGATTTCATTATGTTGAATGTATTTTAGTTCATAAATACTTTTTTTTTTTCTTTTTAACCAATTAGATTTATGTATATCATCCAAATGAAGGGAAAGGGTTTCCTCTAGTTGACAGACCTCCATCTCCTCCAGAAAACAGGCTCAGTTACACCTTTGACAGTTTACCAGGTAAAGTGAGATTGAAAAATAATATTATTAATTAAATGTATTAACCTAATTAAATGGGGATATTTACTAGGGGGATATTTACTAGGGGTTCAGTTGATTTAAAGGAACAGTAACGAAAAAAATTAGAGTGTTTTAAAGGAATGACATTATAATGTAGTGTTGCCCTGCACTTGTAAAACTGGTCTGTTTGCTTCAGAAACACAACTATAGTTTATATAAACAAGCTGAGGTGTAGTTATAGGGGCAGTCATTCAAGCAAAGGATACACTGAAGAATCCCATTGTATACTACAGAACTGATCTGTTATCTGCTGTGTATCCTGTGCCTTTTCTCCTTTTTCAGCTTTGAATGGTGGCCCCCATGGCTACACATCAGCTTGTTTATATAAACTATTGTAGAATTTCCAAAGCAAACACACCAGCTTTACTGGTGCAGCACAACCATAAATTATGTTTTCATTACTTCAAAAGACTTTTTTTTGTGTTACTCTTCCTTTAATACAAATGTATGTAGGTAAATTGGCTCAGACAGCATTTTATTTGTTTTTAATGGCTGGTTTCTGATGTACTGTTTCATTTGCTGATGTTAAATGAATGGACTCCAAGGAAAACACACTCACCCCGTGGCTAGATTATCATAAAGATTATAGGTTTTTCTGTCTTGTTATAAGAACTGACTTCTGAATTGAACATCTCTAATATAGCATTCTCAAAGTGAAAAGCTACACTACACACTACTGTTTTTTAAATCAGTATCTGGTTAAGATAATGTTCTTTTTTTTTTTATTTATTTATTTTTTTTGCTCTCAGAAAAATACTGGAAAAAATATCTGTATGCTGCAAAATTTATACAACTTGTACGATCTAAAACGCCAAAGGTTACCTACTACACAAAATATGGCAAGTGTATGTTAATGGAAAATAGTCCCAATGCTGATGTTGAAGTCTGCTTCTATGATGGTAAGTATATGCTATGAAACAGTGTTGCAGTATGTTGTGTAGTACAAACCAAAGCGTAAAGTGGTTGTTCACCTTCCAAACACTTTCTTCAATTCAGTTGTTTTTAGATTTTTCCCCAGAAATAAAGACTTTTTTTCCAAATACTTTCCATTATTTTTTACTGTTTTTCCAAAATCTAAGCTTAAAGTTGAATGTTCATGTCTCTGGTGTTTGAGTCTGACAGCTCAGGTGCAGTTACAATTTTGCAACATTTAGTTGATACATTTCTCGGCAACATCTCTGGAGTATTAGCAACTGGTGTATCAATTCTAACAGCTGCCTGTAATGAAACCCAAATATTCTGCTTAGCAGGGACAAAGATAAGAAATGTATCAACTGAATGTATCAATTTAGAACAGTTTACAGGGTTGGCGATCCCCGCCTCCCAGAGCTGCTTCAGAAGGTGAAAAATGACACTTTACACTTCAATATTAGAAAAACGGTCACACATAGAAAATAGAAAGTCGTTATTTCTTGTGATCTATCTGAAACCAACTAGTTGTGTGAAGGTGAACCGCCCCTTTAAGCAGGAAAACAATTTTTTAAATATTTTCTAGCATGTTCAGTGTTATTTGCTAGTTAAGTAACAAAGATTAATATTTTAAAAGTGTATGTTATGCCTGAATATCAGCATACAGTGAAACACCAGATCCAAGGTCTAGTATGGGATTTGAGTGAATATGAGTCTTTTTTTAGAAAATTATTTTTATTCTGATAAATCTTGCCTTTGTTAGAGTTATGGGCAGTAGCACAGTTATTACAATTACAAAAAAAGGCCAAAAGTGTTCAGCCCTATTCACTGATCTCATGTTGAACAATCTGGCTTTCTTAACCAGTGTTTGGCTAAATGTATGTTACTTTTGGGGGTGACAATGCCAGCAAGGGTCCAGGGGATTTAGATATCATGCTTGGTTCACAGTAACATGATTTATCGTTTACAGCATCCTTTTGGATTCAACACTGCAATTTGTTGGTTGCTGTCCTGTTTATGGAAGTCCTCATTTTGCATCATGATAAAACTCCTTAAAGGGGTTTTTTTTTCTTCAACACTTTTTTAAGTTCAGTTGGTTTCAGCAGAGATAAAGATTTTTTCCAATTACTTTCTATTTTCTATGTGACTTTTTCTAATATTGAAGTATAAAGTGTCATTTTTCACCTTCTAAAGTAGCTCTGGGAAGGGGGGGGTCGCAGAACCCTGTAAAATTCTAAATTGATATATTTCTTATCTTTGTCCCTGTTGAGCTGAATCCCTGGGTTTGATTAAAGAATTAGATACAATAAAAAGTATAAAATGAATATAAATATAAAAAATAAATACAGATAAAAAGTTAAAATAAAAAGTTAGAATTGATTCAATAGTTGCTAATACGCCAGAGATGCTGCTGAGATATGCATCAACTAAATGTTGCAAAATTGTAACATTTTGGAGTCTGAACCTGAATTACTGAGCTGCCACACTGAAATACCAGACAGGGACATTACATTAGAGTCCTGCAGTGGATCGGCTTTTAAGGTGCGGGTATAGATGCGGGACGCGGGTCGGGTTGCGGGTCTCTACCTGCTGCAGCTTTCCCTCCCATCTGGCTTCCAGCTCAGTTCTCTTACATCACACGGCGCGTGTCTGTCCTTCTCCCTCTCAACTACTGGGCATGTTTGATGATGTCACTTCTGGTTTGCAGCCACATCACTTCCGGTTTGATGGTGGTCGGCGGGTTGCGGAAAAGGCAATTGCGGGTCATGGTAAGGTAGAGCTTCAAAGTGGGTAAATATGCAGGCCACAGTTCGGATTGCGGGGTAAGGCCCGGGTCTTGGAAATTGGTTCCGCGCCGGACTCTACATTACATTATAAACTTAGATTTTGGAAAAACGGTTAAAAATGGAAAGTGATTGAAAAAAATCTTTATTTCTGGTGAACAATCTAAAAACAAGTGAACTGAAAAAAGTGTTTGGAAGCTGAACAACCCCTTTTAAATGTTTTGTGCCTTTTTCTATTTAGGAGCAAAGATCCATAAGACCCCTGACTTAATAAGCGTTATAGAGAAATCTGGGAAGTCATACACACTGGAAGGGAGTAGACTGAGCGCTTTGTCTAATGAAGTTCGATCTTATGTGGAACATGCCAATGAGGTAATGTCTGCAGACAGCACCTATTTAGCAAGCCCTGTGTTTATAGAACTCTTAGGCTAATACCACACTTGCTGGTTCTCTGCCTGATGCAGTGTCTGTGGATAACGAGTGGATGGAAACAGCACAGTGTGAAAATAGTCTTAGACCATGATGATCATTATTTATTTACACCAGGACTGCAATTAAAAGCCCACTTCTGGACACTAGTGACAGACAATATTGAATTTTCATAGTTTAGACTTCTAGCAATTGCCCAGTGTTCCATGAAATGCCTTTTTTAGAAAGAATATAAAAAGTTGAGCAAGGAATCTTTATACCTGCAGTGTGACAGCCCTGCTTATAGAATTAGAAGGTATATGTGTGAGTACAAAAGCCTTTGCTGTACTTCAGGGGAAAAAGTCCAAAACAATATTGAGTTGCCAAAAAACACAACTTAAACTCAGAAGAGCTAACCCTTTTTACTGATCTCTGCATTGAACAGAGCCATTGCATTTGCCTCTCTTTGGAATCTGCAATCAACACAGAGGAGAGAAAGGGTGAAAATATTTCTTTGTTTCCAATAACATTTGGCAGGTAAGTAAATAAAACATAGTTGCTTAAAAGAGTTAAAGGGGAAAATGCCTTATTTTTAAATCCATGATTGATTGTATTGGCTGAGATAGTCAGTGCAGCACTACAGTCCTATAAATAGATGAGGAAATATGCAGAAAAAAAACTTTCTCCTTCACGGTTATCCATATTCTTATCAACACCATATAATGTAAGAGCATCTGTAGTCACCATTCCTGTCATGCTAAGAAATAATTCCAGTCTTGTGTATGAATAAGAAAGAAGGACCAGATGTACATACTTATGCACAGACTATAAAATTATTGATAAAGGGGAAGGATGGGATATGTGAGGGGGACAGCAACATCTATGGAAGTGCAGAACTTATTGCTGTTCCATTGGCATAGAGGTGTGGAAGGCAATAAATGTGATTTTTAAATAAAAAACAGTTATAATTGTTTTATATTTGTGTTTAAAGGGGTGGTTTACCTCTAAGTTAACTTTTAGTTTGCAATAGAATGACTAATTCTAAGCAACTTTTCAATTGGTCTTAATGTTTTGTTTTTTTTTTAATTATTATTATTTGCTGTCTTCTAAGCCATTTCAGCTTTCAAATCTAAAATACACAATCTATGTAAGGCTACAAATGTATTGTTGTTGCTACTTTTTATTACTCCTCTTTCTATTGAGGCCCTCTTCCATTCATATTCCATTTTCATATTCAAATCAATACATGGCTGCTAGGGTAACTTGGATCCTAGCAACCAGATTACTCAAATCACAAACTGGAGAGCTATTGAATAAAAAGCTAAATAATTCAAAAACCTCAAACAATAAAAAGTGAAAACCAACTGCTAATTGTCATTCTTTACATACATACATACATACATACATACATACATATATACACTCAATATTTCATACTAAATTTTAATTTTATTATACAGCTTTTTTTTTTCTGGTTGACAGGTCCCCTTTAAGCAATATGTGTTTTAAAAACAGTTTTAAAATCCGACCATGATTACAGCTGAAGGTACACGGAACGTTGGCTCTCATGTTCTCAGTCTGAGTTTTTTTGCAGGCTGAGAGAAGCAGACCCGCTCCCTTACCCAGCTCCATTGATCTGCACTGAAATGTGCAGCTGCAGCTTGAGTGCAGCTACATGGAGCAGGGGTCAGACCAAAAATGCCTGCTTTAGCATTTTTAGGCCAACCTCCGTTCTTCTCTGTGTACCTTCATTAAAGGAGAAGGAAAGGATAAAATTAAGTAAGAAAATCAGAAAGGTCTTTATAAATATACCAGTAACCTCAAATGCTTCTTTGAGTCCTCTGTGAAAAGAAACACAGCATCTCTTCACTTCTATTGTGTACACATGGGCTTCTGTATCAGACTTCCTGTTTTCAGCTTAAACCTCCAGGGCTAGGGCTTGAGCATGCTCAGTTTGTTCCTCTCTCCCTCCCTCCTCCCCTCTCTGCTGTAATGTGAACCCAGATCTATGAGTGAGCAGGTTGAAACTCAGGCAGGTGATGTCACACCAGCTGCTATCCTAAACAAACAGAGAGAGTTCTAGAGTTGTTTACTCAGGTATGGTAAAGCATTCTGCAGAATAAATATAGTGTTATAGCTTGCACTATTGTGGCTAATCTATTGGCAATAAAATGCTTTGGTAGCTTTCATTTTCCTTTAAAGAAGAAGCTGTGCTTTTCAGTCCAGATACACTGATATGTGGGTAACGACTGGATCCGCTTCTCTCAGCCTGCAAAAAAAAAAAAACTCATACAGAGAACACCAGAACTAATGCTCTTTGCACCCTTGAGTGGCCACAAATCCAGGCCTGGCCTTAATGCAGACCAAGTGAAACTTCTTTTTATTGATGTATATAAACGTTTGATCTGTATGGATGTGTTTGTTTTGCAGGAGGCCTACTATAACAGAATCTCCAAAGACACAGCTAATAACTTCTGTGGATAGTTCTAGAGAAAGAAAAGATGAACAGAGTTCTGTTAAGAGAGTATTACATGGCAGTACAACTTCCCCACCCCAGATACCTAACATTAATCCCTCTGTAAGTTTGAAAACAGATTTGATATTTGAATGTGTATTGCAAAAGGAACATATATGTATCTCAAATCATGTCAAGACTTTTACATATCAATATCTGCAATATAGCAATATGTTTTTGTTTTTTTTTTCTAGCTAATTTCATATGAGGGCTCTGTATTCTCTGCTACCAATGTCCAACCTTCACCTACTACAAATTCCCTCAAGGCTCATACTCCAGATCGTGCTCAGGTCCTAAAATCTGTTTTTGTTGAGAATGTAGGCTGGGCATCTCAGGTGAGCTTTTGAATTGCATTATATAGGTGCACAGATTCATAATATACTATATTTTAAGGGGGTGGTTCACCTTTAAGTAATTTTTTAGTATGTTATAGAATTCTAATGAACTTTTTAATTGGACTTCATTATTCATTTTTTTTATTGCTACTTTTTATTACTCATCTTTCTAGTCAGGCCTCTCCTATTCATATTCCAGTTGCTTATTCAAATCAGTGCATGATTGCTAGGGTACTTTGGACCCTAGCAACCAGATTGCTGAAATTGCAAACCGGAGAATAAACTGCTGAATAAAAAGCTAAATAACTGAAAACCCACAAATAATAAATACCAACTGCAAATTGTCTCAGAATATCACTCTACGCATCATAATAAAAATTAACTTAAAGGTGAACAACCCATTTAATAGTTAATTAATCATATTATTTTATATGTTGTCGTTTTGCAGTTTATAGATTAGGCTTTAACTATTCCATCAATATAGAATGTAATGGAACCGCATACATTTACATTGACTTGTTTTGCCCTTTACCAGTTAAAAAGTGGAGCAGTATGGGTCCAGTTCAATGATGGATCACAACTTGTTGTTCAACCAGGGGTCTCCTCCATTATTTATACTGCACCGAACGGCCAGATAACAAGGTTAGAAAATCCAAAAATTTTACTTCTATAACACTAACAAGTTTTCTATGCATATTTTTATTCAATAAAAATATACCAAATTATACATTTCTTTGTCATTTGACAGCTTTTAAAATGCTATAGTTTCCATGTAATGGCTGCTGGTTTTGCTGCAGCTTTCCAACCTTTCTCTGTACCTTTTCTACTAGATTGTATTTTGGTCTCAGGAGCCTATGAATGAATCTGATTCAGAGTGCAGAGATTCCCAAGCCTTTCCTGCTAGTCAGTAGTGCTTGTACTGTTGGAGTGGAGTCTCTTAAGCTGCTCATATCTAAACCAACATGGAGAACTCTATTTGTTTTGCCCATGACAACAATTCCTTTTGCTATATTTACTTTATTTTCTGGAACGTAACCCCTATTTTGCTTATAAACAATTAAGATTTTGGTTTAAGGGATGAATTCCAGATGTAGAAGGTTTCTTCATTCAGATGCCCTCTGAATTGGGTACATATAGTAGATCCACCGCACACCTGTAATTCACACACTGCTCTGGTGGTGCTGGTTTTCCGTAGACCGGGCAAGGTCCATTAGCAACAGCAAAAATGAACAGATCCGCACACACTATTATTCTGCAGTTGGGGAATTTCCCCTTTTATTGTGCCACCAACAAAATCCCTCCCTCCCTTCATCAGGATACGATTTCAAACAACCTTTATACCCAAGGCTCCTCCCTCTTCACCCATAATGCAACACATCAAATACAGTTCATTAACCCTTTGTGTATTCATTCACAATAGATAAAGTCCAATAGTGTAAAAGGGGAAATTCCCCACCTGCAGAATAATAGTGTGTGTGCGGATCCGTTCGTTCATTTTTGCTCTGCATTGGGTACCATTTAATTTAATAAAAATTAAGGCATATTACTCATGGGACTTCTTCCTACCTATTTACTTTCATTTTGACAGGCCTTTTAAATTATGCCTTTCTTTAGAATTTTTTTGGCAATGGTAATTTTAAACAGTCCAACATTTATTAACAGGACCTGGTTAGACTATTTTTATTTTACTTAAATAATTATTAAAATAATTGTATTGTTTGGCATCAAATGCATGGTGTGCAGCATTCAAATACATGCAGTGTAAGGGTTTTATGGGTTAATCTTATTGGGAGGCACATTTCTTAAAGGTCGGATTTCGAATTCATATGAGTTTTTTTTTTTTTTTTAAATTCTATTAAATTCGAATATACTAGAAATTCGACTGGGGCGGGTTATTTATAAAAAAAATTGAATATCTAAAACTAAGACTAATTTTACTGACTCAAATCAAATTAGAATCAAATTCAATTAAAGTCGATTCAAGTTTTTTTTCTCTGAAAAAAACTTGAATGTCCAAATTGGTCCCATGAACGTCTTCCATAGTGATGTGTGTGCCAGCCTGATAACCACGGTTCGGCTGACCTCGCACCCCCCTGTGCCACCTTCAACTGCCGGCTTTATAGCCGCTTGCCTGCTCGCCCCGCCAATGACCGCACGAAAAGGGTGGGGGTGAGCAGGCATGCGGCACAGGTCTATAAAGGGAAGTCGGGCTTGATGGGCGCAGGTGGAGTGCTGGTTAGGGTCAGGTGCGGGTTGGGAAAAACCCGACCCGCACATCACTAGTCTCCCATTGACTTATACATAACCTTGCCAGGTTTTAGGTGGCGAATAGTTGAATTTGAGTTCTTAAATGGCCAGAGTATGATAAATCTCAAAATGTTAATTAAAACTCAAATCGAGTTTGGATAATGCACAATTTCAATTTGAGAGTTTTGAACATAAAAAAAATGTGAAAATTTGAATTTTTAATTCGACCCTTAATAAATCTGTGAATTTAGAAGTTGCACTGAACATATCACACCTTCAACAATGAATATATACAAAATATAAATGCAGTGTAGATGAAGGTAAATCACTGTTGGCTGGATACTGTGCTATTGCATTGTTGACACTTCGCTAGGTTCCCATCATGCAACGAATCCACTATTTGGATTCGGCCGAACTCCCAAATCCTTCTCGAAAGATTCAGCCAAATACTGAATTTGCATATGCAAATAAGAGGTAGGAAGGGGAAATTTTACTTAGTCATTTGATTTCCATCTCGCCTCTAATTTGCATATGCAAATTAGATTTTGGTTCAGGATGAGCAGAAGAATTCGGTGTATCCCTAATTCTAATGGACCTCAACGTTTCTTTTGAAACAATAGTTCCAGTAAATGGTACTGATTCACTAATTGTACTCACAATAAATTCTATTTTCCAGGCATGGGGAGCATGACAAACTTCCAGAGTACATCAAAAGCAAGCTGCAATGTCTCTCTTCCATTCTAATGCTCTTTGCCAGCTCCTCCAACCACTAATGGGAAAACAGCAGAACCTTTCAGCACAAGCCAACATTTACCCCCTTCTTACGTGCCGTGTAGAAATGGTGCTTGCTGAGCTCTATGATCACTAGTAGCTATGAAATTCCAGTGCCTCCCCTGGATTCTGTCTCATCACAGCATTTATATTGCCATTCAATAGGCAGTTTATTTTTTTTGTAAATATAAAAAGTAACATTTATTCTTCAGATTCCTTCAATGTATTGTTTTACTTGTATGTTGGGGGGGGGGTCTGTCATGTATATCATGGATGGCACATGTTTCACTATATATTTGTACATATACATGTTGTATGTTTTGTAAAATTCAAAAGTATATTTTTTTATTTTTAACTTATTATGTATTCACCGTTTATAATGAAATATAACTGCAACAACCAAAGCATTAAAAAGTGCAGTGAAGCAAGATCATTCTGTGATCTTTTTAACTTTCTGCCCATTAAATGGTTTCATTATAATAAAGGAGCAAACGTTGCCTTGTGTAGTTGAAAGGGATACATTTCAGTAGCTTTCTCAAATATTTTTTCCAAAATTTTAAAAACAGTCAATATAAATCTTCCTATAACAGGCTACCATTAGCTGCCTGGCTGAACATAAGGAAGAACTGTACATTTCCAGCAGAGTAAAATAAGGCAGGCATTGTTTGCACAACACATCAGTTTCCAGCTTTTAAGTTTGTCTTATCTGCTGTTGAAATTCTAGTGGGGTATTGTTGTGTTCAGAATAATAGCAGTCCGACATCACTAACCTGATCAATCACTGCTTTTGGCAGAAATTGTATTTTTACATGGCAAATAATTTACTAATAGGTGTATCTAGTATCAGCAAGAAGCCCTTAAACCACTGTTTAAAAAGAACACATCGACTGGCTTAAAGAGAAATGGTGCAACATTATGTGGACTGATGAAAACATTCTTTTTGGATCTAGGGGCCCCAAACACTGAATTCAAGCCACAGTACACTGTGAAGACAATGAAGCATGGCGTCAAAAGCATCATGATATGGGGATGTTTCTCATACTATGGTGTTGGGTCTATTTATCCCATATCAGGGATCATGCATCAGTTTCAATACATGGAAATACTTGAAGAGGTCATGTTGCCTTATACTGAAGAGGAAATGCCCTTGGAATGGGGGTTTCAACAACACAATGACCCCAAACACGCCAGTAAATGAGCAACTTCTTGGTTCCAGACCAACAAGATTGACTATGGCGTAGCCAGCCCAATCCCAGGAACTTAATCCAATAGAAAACATGTGGGGTGACTTTTATTACATTTTTAGCAGTACTGGCATAAAGATATGTTTGGAGGGACCAAACATGTAACTCAACGGTGAAGGGGAAGCATGCTGCAAAGTTCCTGTGGGCTGGAGGCAGAAAGGGTTGCTTCCTTTGCATCTGTCGTTTTGAGAAACCACGCACAGAAACTGTGATCAGATTAGGTTCACTAGTTCAAACTATAAATAACTAGAAGTGTTACATTAAATCATGGCCTATTTATTGTACAGCCAAAGGGGTGTGGACATATCAACTGTGTGCTAAATAGGATGTGTTTGACGTTTGTCTTTGGTTTGTCCTGATACCATCTGAGATGTAAATTACATAACATTCTTAAATAAACCACACAACATATACAAAAAGTGAAATTGTTCAATATCAACTTAATGCTCAATATCTGGGGAGAAGAACAAAACTGTTACTTGATCCAGTAATTTAGCTGAATAGTAATTGGTAACAGTAGAATAAGTGAATGATGATATATAGTTAGCTGGGTTGAAAAAAGACACACATCCATCGTCTTTTTTCAATATATTAAAAGATGGGCAATATAATGTAGTGATGCTATGCACTTGTACAACTTGGGTGTTTGCTTCACACAACTACAGTTTGTATAATCCAGCTGCTGTGTAGCCATGGGCAGGCAACCATATGTTATTTTAAGTCTATATAAAACCTGCCTAACTGCTAGCTGATCCAGAGGACCCTTCTGAAACCTCTCCAATTTGCCTCAGAGGGGGAAAATTCCTTCCGGACTCCATGGTGGCAATTGGACCAGTCCCTGTATCACCCTGAAGTATTTGGAGAAACTCTGGGTTAAGAGACTATGTTTTAGTTATAAAAGTTTAGGGCAAGATACATAGGAAATGCCAACCCCAAATGTTTTGGATGCCTCAAATCCAGTTCTATGAAACACGTATGGTGGACCTGCCCTATTATTTTGGATCACATTTTGGTGTATAATGTTATCTATCTGTTCCAATTTAACATTATATGTGATCCACTACATGCCCTCTTAAAGGAGAATTCAACCCTAAACTTAAAAAACCCTAACCCCCTACCCTCCTCCCCCCCAGCCTAAGTGTTACCCAAGGCAAAAGCCCTTAAAGTTTTACTTACCCCTCGGTGCAGATGCAGGCATTGGAGTTCATGGGCGCAATCTTCAGCCACTCCAGTAATCTTCAGAATCTCCAGCACGTTGGCGCATGCACAGTTGGAGCAGTTTTCTGTTTTACGACTGTGCATGCGCCGAAACTTGCGAAAATTATCTAAGCGGTTGTCTCATTACGAAGATTACCGAAGTGTCTGAGGATGGCGCCCATGAACTCTGATGCCTCAATCTGCACAGAGGGGTAAGTAAAACGTTAGGGGCATTTGCCCGGGGTAACACTTGGGGGGAGGGGGTCTATGTAGGGTAGGGGTTAGGGATTTTTTAAGTTTAGGGTTGAATTCTTTAAACGGCAAATGTGCAGAATTTACAATTCAGTTCAGGCATTCAAATGGAAAGCAGACTGGATTACGATGAATGAAAAATGAACTAACTTCCTCCTCCATACACATGATGAAAAAGTCTAGCTTTTGCATTCTATGTGAATGTACTTACCTGATATTTCCAAAGCCGGCCAACTCCATTTAGCGAATAGGAAAACCCCCTGACCACTATGCTTACCCCCTTTTCCAAATATTGATGTTTTGATAAATTCTTACTTATGGTATATAAACACTACCTGGGTTTTAACCCCCCTCATCCATTTTATTTCCTTTTACTTATATTCTCAGCTTTTAATTGTTATCCTACAGGGGCCATATGGCTCAAAATTAACCTGCATAAAATCTTCATTAAAAAGTATTGTAAAAATAAAAGTTGAGGGGACACATTCATAATGCTATATACTGTAGTTACTAGAACCTACCACTAATTATGGGTCATATGGGAACTAAAAACTCAAGACCAGTGATGTTTGGCTTCAGGCCCCCTTTGTGATGGTTTTGTTAGTCATTTAACCTATGATTATATTAGTTAGCCAATAAAGGTATCACCTTTATACCACTTTTGTTATTTTTTTTTTATTTCAAAAGGGTTGCCCTGTAACATTTAATGATTATATTAGTTAGCCAATAAAGGCATCACCTTTATACCACTTTTGTTATTTTTTTTATTTCAAAAGGGTTGCCCTGTAACATTTTTACTGGCTAACACGGTACAGCAACTTTACCTGCAATTTGTGATGGTACAAATCCATTTTTGACAAATTACTAGTTTCAGAGATATCCATGGCAAATGATATTTTTCCAAAATCTCAACTTATCTAGCTAAGACCCCCCCTATCCACTGAATTTCAGCAGGGCAATGATTCCAAACACAAGACCAAAGTAACCCTGGAATAGAAAATGTAAATGTCCAACAACAGTCCCAGTCACAGAATCACTCCTGGGTGCAAAGAGATATGTACTTATCTCAAGGGTTTTACAGCTGTACCAACAACTAAAGGTGGTTCTACCAATAGTATTGACTTATTCAACCTACAGATATTGTTTTGTTTGATTAACTTTTGTGCCATCGTAATAAAAATTCACCTCACTTTCCATAATTGAGGCAATGGCGGTTTCCTCACAAATACAAATCTGACTATATTGGAAAGATTATTAGTAGTAATCATAAAGCACCAACATGTTCCATAGCGGTGTACAGTAGTGTGCACATCAACATGTCACACGTACACACAACACATATAAATACTGACCGATACAGTAGTTAAACAGGGACCTGCAACTTAATTTGCAGGTATAAAAGTTAGTTATAACATTCAGGGGCATACTTACTATAGGGTGAAGTGACTAACGCTGGCGAAAATTCGCCAGCGTGACGTCATTTTGGTACTTCGTCGCTTTACTAACGGGCGCAGGTGTAACTTTGCTAGCAAAAGAGACTGGCACTGGGGCTCATTCACACTCACTCACCAGGCAATTCATGAAGATGTGGATTTTACTGAAAGTTACCTCTTGCGCCAGACTTGAATTTCTCTCCCAAAATGATATTATATGTGACCTCAAGGATTTGGAGAGGCTACTAAGAAAAAAAGTGGCCTGGGACTTACATTCCATGACCCTTGCCGAATATGTGAAATTACAGAGAATTCCCTGAGGTCTGCGCTCCCATTTGAGATCCACGATGTTTGGAGGGGATGAAATGTTCCACAAAAAGCTGAAAGTGAAGCTTTGAAAAGATTGACCAATAGAAAAGATCTAATATTTAAAGCTGCTGACAAGGGGGGTGCAGTTGTTGCAATGACAAAGGAATATTATGTTGGTGAAATCAGAAGATTGTTGGCAGATGAGACTACATATAAGCAGTTAGCTGGGGATCCAGTTTTTGAAATTAAAAAGAAAATCCATACAGTGGTTTCTAATGCTAGGCAATGTGAAGTAATTGATGGAGAACTGGCAGGATATCTAATACAGGATAAACCTGTGACTGACTCCTGTGTTTTATGTCCTACCTAAAATTCATAAGAATTTGAACCGGCCACCAGGTAGACCAATAGTGGCCGGCATAGATTCTATTTTCACCCCCTTAGCTAGATTTGTGGATGCAGTCATCAGACCATATGTAACCTCGCACACCTCATATATACAGGATACCAGTGATTTTTTAAAGTGCTAGTAAAAGCGGATGTTGGTTCAGAAATAGAATGGAACAACCGGTGGCACGACATTTTGCAGAAATGGGACATGCTGTTCACCAGTTAAAATTTCAGATAGTTGAGACAGTTCAAAGGATGAGAAGGGGTGGTTATCGTCTAAAAAAAATACTATATAGAGAAGCCTGGAGGATTCAGAAACTGGATAGTCTGTCACCAAATGGATTGAACATGGAATATGACTTGGTTCCTGTTTTTAGGTAACTTATTGGTTTTAACATCATTATAATGCCCTTCCTTTTTTCACAGTTTTTATCTCGATACAATTTGGCCACATAGAAAATGGAACATTATAACAAGATAAGTGAAGCCTTATATCGTTTTTGTGACACATTGTTTCTTTATGTACCAATGTTAAAGCAACACTAGATGGTGCTATGCTGTAGTAAGATAAAAGGAGGAAATGTACATATGTTAATTAGCTTGATAAAGAGCCAGGTGGCTCGAAACGTTGCTCTGCTGTTGCCCTGCATGTGAAAAATAAAGGCTTTCTTTTAATCGGAGTGCTGCCCATTTGAATTCCTGCCAGACTTGCCTTCGCCACATCAGACCAGGTGAAGTGCAATAGAGTAGATAGGACTTCCTTAAACATTTTGAAAGTCACAAAAAACGCTGGTGTCTTTTCCTTTATTGAGGGTGATAGGCTTCAAAAGAGCGTAATTTTTTGGGGGGTAACCAGCTTCCCCCCTACATTTCCTAACATATAGCACATAAACTATACACAGGGCTCATGTGTTATAACAACTCTATTTTATTTCTTAAGCTTCCCTGGGCTTGTGTAATGCAATGTATTTCCTGCAACATATACGTCCATTCAACTTTAACTTTCCGCCAGATGCAAATTAGCCAACGCTAGAGCAACCTTGCTCTGCTTGCCAAATTAACGCTAGCGCAACTTCGCTATCACTCGGCGCCCTGGACGCAACTTCGCATGTTAGTGAATTAGTGTTGTCTGAGCGAATTTCACCTGGCGAAGTGTTGCGCTGCCTGCAAAGTCGTCGCTGGCAAATTTTCGCCGCTTAATAAATTTGCCCCATAGTATGAACGTTTGTCAGCTGTGTAAGCATTAACTATATATATCCATATCAATACTAACTGTAGATTTTAGTATTACTAGTAGCCTTGGATATTAAGATTGCCCAGGAAATCATCCAAGCCACTCTTAACGGCATTAACAGAATCAGCCATCACAACATCACCCGTCCTGACTGTGAAGAACCACCTACGTTGCTTCAAATGAAAGTTCTTTTCTTCTAGTCTGAAGGGGTGGCCTCTGGTACGGTGATCCTCTTTATGGGAAAAAAGGTCCCCTACTATTTGTCCTCTCAACCTGTCAGAGTCTCTAATTCTGCATGAATATGACAGCCTCCTCATTAAAGGAGAAGGAAAGGCTAAAATGAAGTCAGCTTTATCAGAAAGGTCTACATAAATACACCAGTAAACCATCAAAGTAATGCTGCTCTGAGTCCTCTGTGAAAAGAAACACAGCATTTCTTTCCTTCTATTGTGTATACATGGGCTTCTGTATCAGACTTCCTGTTTTCAGCATAAACCTCCAGGGCAAGGCATGAGCATGCTCAGTTTGCTCCTCTCTCCCCCTCCTCTCCTCCCTGCTGTAATCTGAGCCCAGAGCTATGAGTGAGCAGGGAGAGACTCAGCCAGGAAGTGATGTCACACCAAGCTAATATGGCAGTTGCTATCCTAAATAAACAGAGAGAGCTTTTAGAGTTGTAAAGCATTTTGCAGAATAAATATAGTCTTATAGCTTGCACTATTGTGGCTACTCTATTGGCAATAGACTGCTTCGGTAGCTTTCCTTCTCCTTTAAAGTAGACATATAGGATAAATGAAAAAACATATGGTGTTGCTTTTACATGGTGCTAAAAATTAATATTATCTTTAAAAAGTGCCCCTTTATTGGAGCTCCCTGTAGATGATCACTGGTCCCTGTCTGTGTTTCAAATGAGGGGTGCTCCTACCCATCCCTGCCAGAAGCACAGTAGGAGAGGGGACAGCCAATCACAGCCCTGCAGTCACACAAGCATGGACAGGCTTCAGTTCCCTATCAGGTCCTACTAGCTGCTCATTGGTTCCTGTCCTACAGTGTAGTGAGCTGAGAGCCGCCGGCTCCCCTGCACAGCCTGGGAATTCTGTGAGCAGGAAATGGGAGAGAAGGGAGGGGTTATTAGTGTTTTGCAGAAATATTCAATAAATCATCCTAAACCACTACTTTTTTAAGCATAATTCTTCTATATCTAAAAGAGTATAACGCACTGGTACATGTTTTTTACACAAAATGTCTTCTTTAAGGAAAATGAGCAATCAGATAGGTAATGTAAAAGCATCAGGCACCATTTTTTGGCAAAATTATAAATAACATGTAAAGAAAATATGATAGATGTAAAAAAAATTCTGTGTCAGTAATGCAAGTTAGTGAAACGTGTATTTTATATACAACAGTTAAGTGTAGAAGAGAAAGGACAACAATTGCACAAATGATACCAAATGTCCATCTGGTGCTCAGATGTGTGTAGATCTGGCTGACGAATACTGGTCCCATGGTGCAGGCTGCACTGCCAGCTGCTGTTAACCAGCCCATATAAACTGAATAAATATTCAGTGGGAACAGACATTCCTAGCATTTGTTCTTTTCCCTGTCCTCTGACCCCTCGCAAAGTAGCACAGGGAAGGTAAAACAAGCTGGAAGGGTTATCAATGTCTGCAGGGAAGGACTGAGTGTGACATCATAGACACGCCCACTCCTCCCTCAGTGGCGCTGCTCTGTAACTTAGGCAGAAGGTGCCGGCAGCTCCAGAGTCTGATACTGGAGAGTTCTGAACAGGAAGATGCAAAGGGGGAGGGCTGAGCACAATTTTCAAGCTAATACAGACGTTTTTGACCTAAAGGTATTACAATAAAAAACGATTTCTTCTATTTTACATTATTTTGCATTGTTAAAATGTATGCTATATGTCCCTTTTAATGCAGTAAAAGGTCAGATCAATAAAGTTAATAGAATCTTTATCAAAAGAATAAAAGAGTGTAAATTTTAGGCCTGTCTCATTGCTTTTGGTATAGGACACAAATCTCTCAAAGTCCCCCAAGGAACCACTCCATATAACTATAAAGTCGTCAACATAACGATCGTAGTAGTCCAAGAAATGTTTAAAAGGGTTATCCAAATTATAAATACATTTATGTTCCCACCATCCTATCACAAGATTTGCATACGAGGGGGCAAATTTTGTCCCCATCGCCATGCCCTGTTTTTATAAATAGAATTGGTTATTGTGTTTTAGTATGAAATCTATAGATTCTACTATAAATGTTTGTAATTGCAACAAATAAGTACTGTATTTTCTTAAATGGTATTAAATGACCAATAAGCCTATGTGATGGGAAATGCTAGAATATAAAGAAGTTACATCCAATGAGGCCCATCAATAGAGGGTTTTCCATTTCAAGGTAGACAGATACTCTTTAATATGTTGGTAGTGGCTAGAGTCCTGCAGCGGGTCAGGTACTCGCGGGTTACCTGCAAACACCTGCAGTACCCTGCGGGTTGCAGGTAGAAGTTCCAGGTGCGGGTATAGACACGGGTCGGCGGTTCTGTGGGTCACGGGCCGCAGCTCTTCTCAATATCGATTTTTACTCCTTTTTTCTGATCACGTCTACTTCCGATGATGTCACTTCCAGTTTACAATGACAGCTCTTCCTGTTTTACTCCTTTTTTCTGGCCATGCCTACTTCCGATGATGTCACTTCCGGTTTACAGTGACAGCACTTCCTGATTCTTGATGGTCAGCGGATTGCGGGTCCGAGTTGCGGATAAGGTACTTGCGGGTCGCGGATCCAAGCGGGTAAGAATGCGGGTTGCGGGTTGCTAATTGCAGGTACGGGTCGGGTGCAGGTTCCAAAAAATGGACCCACGCAGGACTCTACAAGTGGCTGTAAATAAGTATCCACCAGTGAGACACAAGGGGGAGATTGCAACATTATATGTGGCCAGGACGGAGGTGTGACTGCTGCCTCTGTGTGGGTGAGTTCAATAACAGGCGAGTCTTAGGGAAAGCATTTTAGGACATCCTAATTCTATTCTATCCTAATTCTATTGCTCCATTATAAAATGTATAATGGAGCAATACACTTCTTAATGAATCAGATGCAATTTCAGGCAATTTCAGAATAGGACTGGCCAGATATGGGATGACTTTGACATACTTGGCCATCTTAAATATATTGCAATATATGGACAAATAATCCCTGTTTTGTTGTAAGGCATTTTTTTATAGCTGTAGGGAAAAATGTCTCAATGTCTTAAATATTTTGATAATGGGTTGAGTGTAGAGGACCGCTTGTATTTGTTTATATGTATTTCGTGGTCACAGCCTCATTGCACCCCTGCCTAAGGGTAGGGGCACACCTGGAGATTAGGGGAGATTTAGTCACCCGGCAACTAATCGCCTCTTCTTTGGGGCGACTAATCTCCCCGAACTGCTTCCCGGGGTCTTCTGCCTGCTTAAATGAAAAAAACGCCTGCGGCAATGCTTTTGTGTATCTGATAAAATCAGTAAAGGTATCTATAACGAGATTATAACAAGCAAGGGAAAGTTGTGCTCACTACTAATTTTTAAAACCATTAGGGTAAGGGCCCACCTGGAGATTCGGGGAGATTTAGTTGCCCGTTGCTTCTGCGTTTTATCATTGAATCAGGCGCAAGACACGGGAAGCATTTCGGGGGAAATAGTTGCCGCAAATAAGAGCCGATTAGTAGCCGGGCGACTAAACGTCCCCGAATCTCCAGGTGTGCCTTACCCTAATGGTTTTAAAAACTAGTAGTGAGCACAACTTTCCCTTGCTTATTATCATCTTGTTATAGATACCGTTACTGATTTTATCATATACACAAAAGCCAGACAGGTGGTGGACAACAATATCAACTGATACACAGGTACACAAAGCAGAGTTTTACATCACTTCCTGTATGCTGTACATAGGGTTGCCACCTGTCCGGTTTTGGCCTGGGTCTATACTTCCTGCCCGGTTTTCCAAATAAGGAAAACCAGGCGGGATTCCCTTGATTGACACGGCGATTGGCTGATCGCCGCGCCATATCCCCGCCCACTGACATCATGATTCCGCCCCCCGCCCAGTCTCAGCCAGACATAAAGGTGGCAACCCTAGCTGTACATCCTGCTTCCACCACAAGTTTATATCGCTTTGCACTTGACGTATAATCTTTCGTTTTGTTATATCTGTTCATACAATCGTGGATGGCATATTGTACGATAAAACAATCGCCAGACGATTGCTTAACGATGAGATCGCTCATCGCAGATTGATAAAAGTATGAAGTTCTATGAACTGTGTATGGCCACCTTTAGTAGATCGCATGCAGGAGAGCGATTTCCCCTGAGGATGTCCTAAAACGCTTTCCATATTCTTCCTTAGGAGAGCGAACACAAGAGCGTGTGTTCTCTGGAGGATGTCCTAAAATGCTTTCCAAAAACTCACCGTACATAACCTGCTGCCTACAATATTCAGAGAAACCCACATTATGCAGCCGAGTCCTGCAAATATATAACCACCCCGAAGACCAGTGTCGCTGTGTGAGTTATATTTCTCCCACAGTTTGATAAGACTACAGAACAACTAGCAAATGACGGCATGCGTCGCGTGAAAGTGACGTCACTGGAGAGCGAATCGCTGCCATGATGTAGCTGTAACCTTCCCCGTAAGCCTGACAGTGACTGACAGCTCAGCTGTTGTGTCAATCAGTAAGCTAGCACTGCGCCTGCGCTGGTCTAGCTCCTCCCACTTAACCAACAGGGAACGCAGGCTTAAAGGGGCGGGACAAGCGAGTGTATGTTTTACAAGTAAATAAACCTTCTGTGTAGGGTCGTTGTAGGAGCTTGTTTTACAGTTTTGGGAGTAAACGCCAACTAATTGCATCTGTGCTCGTCCTGTGGCATCTCTGTGAGTGGGGTCTCTGTTGGCTTCGTGTGTGAATTGGGGTGTTTGTGGGTGTCCTTTCAGGGGCTGGGAGTTTGTGTCTGTGAAGTGTTGTTTTGTGAGTCAGTGTAAGTGCTGGGAGCAGCTGTAGTGTTCCTTGTGTACCTGCTAGCCCTAACATGCACACTGCTTCAATATACGCCAGGAACTCGCTGTTTAATGACTCCGGCGGAGGGTCCAGCTATTTCATGCTCATCTGATGCACGACTGCAGCTTACTACTTTATGTTACTGCACTTTTACTGAGGAGATGTCAGCGGGGGTGCGGGATGTACCTTCAGAATCCTTTGCCACTGATCAGGGGGTGAGGAACAAGCAACAGAAACCAGATGAGAAGAACAGCAACAAGGAGAATACTAAAGGGGAGTCATCATGTCCGATGTCTGTGGAGGCCCCGCAGCCTAGAGTCAATCCATGGACTAAGAAGCAAAGCCTTGCTTCTACTAGTACTGTGCATTTCCATGGTCATCATGGTAGGTATATACAGTATATGCTGCCCGTATTCTCCGCCACCTAGTTGTGCCATCTAGTAATAGGGGTACCATTACCATTTAAAAGTACACCTCTTTCCAGGTATTCACAAGGCATCGTTGTGGACGGTTAGTGCTTTCTTGGGTAAGAGTTCTAATTAAAACGTTTTGTAAAGTACCAACATGTTTCACAGGGCTGTACTATAAATGGGTACGGTTATACATTGAACATACAGATTTACTTACAAGAACAAGCAATAACTAGGGCCGAATTTAAAAACTGTGTGCCTCAATGCCTTGAGTCTGAATGATGGTTATGGTGATGCCCTACGCTGACCACAGATCCATTGTACCACATACCTCTTTCAGAGATGTCAAGATAACCTTGTGTCATTAGAGTAATTATCCAGTCCTGGAGTTTTTAAAACCTTATTTCTCTTGGCTACAAATAGAAGCCAAGCTAACCCAATGTTATGATCACCCTAACAACTTGCTTATTAACTTGAATAATAAATGGCATTAACTGAAATCTCTGCTTTTCCAGTCGCCCTGTTCTCAAAAACAATATGTGCCACAAAAACACTTTGGATATAAGTATTGCCCGTCTCACTAAAAAAACATTTTACTTCAATCCTTGCATGCTCTTTAGTGAATTAGGTGGTGTTGGAATAGTCAGAAGGGCCTCACTATCCATGTTGCAACCGTATAATTAACCAGCATTGCCCACTTGCATGGCACAAAGCAGTTGATATCTATAATAGGATAATTTGAAGCCTGGGTACTGCTGCCCAATGAATAGCATAATACACCTTTTTCCTTTCTGACAGGACTTGCTTAGGGTATTCTGGACTAATCTGGTGTGCATTACTTTTTAATTATTTCTGCTATGTTGTAGAATTGGGTGATGCGTGGCATTCAAAAGGTTAATTCCTTTTGTATTTAAGTATTTCTTCAGTCAATACTAGGTATGTAACAATGTTTCACATATGCATAAATGCTGTTTAAACAAGCACCCCATTATGGTTTTGAAGTAAATCTGCATTAATCCTAAAGCCCAACTAATTGTTTGTCATCCTCAGGCCCCATGAATTCCATCCCTACATTTTGACTTTTTTATTTTTTTAATCAAATGATTGAAAAGCTAATGTTCCAATTAAGAATTGACAGTGAAGTTGTTGGTCCTTTTTCCTTCTCTATACGAATGGCAGTTAACTCCCTAAATAAAACTTGATTAGTGCCTTCCTCCAAATTTGCATATTTACATGATACACCACCTACTCACACTCCTCCTACACAGGATATGCCTCCCCATTCATACAGACAGACATAAACAACCCCTGACATAGAATAGACTATAACCTGTAAGGAACTTCTTAGCTGAACACACAGGAGAACGAAAGTATAAATCGTGAATATATGGGAAGGTTTATGGGTGAAGGAGAAGTAGAAAGTTGGCGCAAGTGGATAACCCCTAACAAGCTCTTTGTTTGCAAAATTATTATAAAGCCTCTGCTTGTTATGAAGTAAAAGGCTGCATAACTTGCTAGTGCCATATAAATGAATGATGATTATGAAGAGGATTAAGGGAAAAGTGCAAGGCAACAGAATATTAAAGGACCGCTAAACCCTCCCCTAAATCACAGCTTCCTTTTGCCCACCTTCCAAGCTCCATCCTCACAACTTCTGTTAAACTGAACCTGTGTGTGAACCTGTGCAGTAGTGTTCAGAGGTGCCATTTTCTTCCACTTTGGATTCTCTTCTGTCACTTTGCCAATAGACATCTTGCAGAAGCATGTGCAGTTGAAACTGATCCTGTTCCTAGCTTCCACTGTGCATGCTCCTGCCAGGTTTGTGTCACTGAAATTATAGAAGAGAATCTGTAATGTGTGAAGGTGGCACTTGCATTCTTTTTAAACATTGCAAAGCAAGTAAGTGCCATTTTCACCCATTACTGATTCTCCTCTATCAGTTCAGCGACACACACCTTGTAGTAGCATGTACAGTGGAAGCTAGCAAAGGAGACCTATGCCTCCTGATTTGTGTCCTGTACATCTATATATATATATATATATATATATATATATATATATATATATATATATATATATATATATATGTTTCATTGGTCATTCCCTCTCCTTGGTGTTTTGTTGAAGTGCGTCATTTCTAACTTAACATTTGTGGGACTATTGTGCTACTTTAAAGAAGACCTGTCACCCTATGAAATAATTCCTAATTATTTTTTGTTTGTTAAGCAAAATAAACTTACACTATATAAATTATTGAAATTATTGTTGCTTTCAGTCTTGGCAGGCAAGCAGCCTGCAAGTGCAAGCAGGTAGTAACCACTGTAATTAAGGCAAACTTGCAGGCCCGGATTTGTGGGAAGGCCACCTAGGCCCAGGCCTAGGGTGGCAGGATTTTAGGGGGGCGGCATGCTGCCCAACCACACCCACATTGGTTCAAAAACACTGGGGATGCACAGGAGATGCAATCTCCTTGAAAATTTGCACGAATAAAGGGGAGGGGACAGGGGCGACAAATGGCAGTGGGCCTAGGGGCGTCCGCTATGTAAACCCGGCCCTGCAAACTTGTATCACCCCAAAATCTTGTTTATGCTCCAGAATGGGGGACCCGAAGCTCCTGCCTTTGCACTGGCTGCACAATTTAGAACAGTTATGGATGTTTTAATAAAAAATATTTTGGGTTTCATGTTTAATTGAATATTAGACATTCACATTTTTTCTTAACCTCCCATTCAAGTTTTGAGTGTATTTAAATTTATTAGAGTAAAATTAAAATTCACTTAAATTCAACCTTTGATTAATCTGCCCCCAAGTGTACTCTTTGTTGAGCATGTATAGTATATATAATGAAAAGCTCTTCTCGCACTCCCTGGCCTTCGTGTTGATTGCCCGGTGCACGGTGACGGAGGGTCGGCACCCTCCAACTTCAAATAGGTAAGAAGTCACCTTGCGTTTATTCACAGAAAAAGCAATGTTTCGGGGTCAGACCCCTTTATCAAACATGCTTGATAAAGGGGTCTGACCCCGAAACGTTGCTTTTTCTGTGAATAAACGCAAGGGCTTGTCCCTGCTTGCACCTGCCCTTTGAGTGCCAGTGATATCTTACCTAGTATATATGGTGCCCATAAGGCTTTTTCAAACATATACAAAAAGCATGTATTTTACTCTGATACCTTGCACATTGTAAGAAGAAATGTAGATAAGATTATAAGATTTCTTTATTTTTAGGACAACAGAGCTCGGCAAAAGTGATAAGAGCAGGAAAACCTCCATCAAAGAAGGTACTGTCTGCAGTTCAGTATCAGACTGGATATATATTTTTGTAAAGTGATACTGCCAGTGCATAAATAAGACTGCTTTATTATATAACTTTTACAAGTTTTAAATTCATTTTTGTAATTTTAACTATAGTTTTTAATGAATATCTTTATTATTTGTAAATGTACTTGCTTTCTTTGAGCTGCTAGTTTTGACTGCATGTACAGTTGGACCAATGTTGCGATAGTTGGCTTCCCTCCAGCTTCAAAGTACAATGCCTTGCATTACATTGTTCTAATGCCAATTGCAAATGCATGCACAAATAACCTGTAAAATATATAAAAATGTATAATTGTTTTTTGGAAAGCTGTTTAAAATTACATTTTCTTTTTATTGGGCATCAACATTTTTTTGCTTCTTTATTTCTGTGAAAGTTATTAGGAGTATTTAAGACTACTATACAATTACTATGCAACTTAACTGGTTAGAGGGATGGAAGACTTCAATTATGAGGGGAGACTGTCAAGGTTGTGGTTGTTTTGTGGTTGCTGGAAAAAAGGCGCTTACAAGGGGACATGATTACACTTTATAAGTGCATAAAAGAATATTATAGACAAATAGCAGGGGACCTTTTTACCCATAAAGTGGATCACCGTACCAGAGGCCACCCCTTCACAGTTCTTCACAGTGAGGACAGTGAGGTCGTGGAATGCACTGCCGGATGATGTTGTGATGGCTGATTCAGTTAATGCCTTTAAGAATGGCTTGGATGATTTTTTGGACAGACATAATATCAAAGGCTATTGTGATACTAAACTCTATAGTTAGTAAAGATATTGGTATATATAATTGATGTGTGTGTATGGATGCTGGGTTTTCATTTGGAGGGGCTGAACTTGATGGACTTTGTCTTTTTTCAACCCAACTTAACCCGAATCTTTTAGTATGTAATAGGCTAATTCTAAGCAACTGTTCCATTGGTTTTCATTATTTATTTTTGATTTTTATAATTATTTGCCTTTTTCTTCTGATGCTTTCTAGCTTTTAAATGGGCGTCGCTGACCCCATCTAAAAAGCAAAATCTTTGTAAGGCTAAACACTTATAATTACTGCTACTTTTTATCGCTCGTCTTTCTAGTAAGGTCCTCTCCTATTCATATTCCAGTCCTTCATTCAAATCAATGCATGGTTGCTAGGGTAAGGTCCTCTCCTATTCATATTCCAGTCCTTCATTCAAATCAATGCATGGTTGCTAGGGTAATTTGGACCCAGGCTATCAGATTGTTTATAATGCATTTTGAAGAACTGCTGAATAAAAAGCTAAATAACTCAAAAACCTTAAATAATAAAAAAATGAAAACCAATTGCAAATTGTCTCAGAATATCTCAAAGGTGAACAACCCCTTTAACTATGTAACATGCTTTGTGCTTTCATTGTAATTTCTTCTTTGCATTTGCATATTGAGAATATTGCATGGTGATTGTTCAATACAAATAATAATATAGTTGTGTTTTTCTTCTTAGACTAGCGATTTTCATGACATTACAAATTGGCCAACACCAAGTGAAATTGCAAACCATGGAGTAAGTAGAATGCATAAACAGAAATAGGGGTTATTGCATGCAGTGTTTCTCTGTAATCATTAGCTGAGGTTTACCCTCCATGTTTTTTTGGCCAGTGCAAAGAGAAACGATTTTAATTGCCCTTCTTCCCCTCTGTGTGTATGCTTTAACAGAACTGTGGTCTGTTTATCAGTTAGATGGATGACATTCCCATAATATTTCTGTCAATGTGCCACAAATGGGGTGGAGGAGGGAGGAGGCTCTAGTCTTGCTGAATAAGGTTTTCCCAATATAACTACCTCCATAGCATTTTCTAGATGTCACTGGACTCCTCATATTCCCCCTCCCTCCTCACCATCTAATTGTGTAATAAGTACATGGGTATTGGGTACTCCATTCCATGCCTCCCAACTTTCCCGTTTTTTGCAGGACAGTCCCGATATTTGACAGCTCAGCCCGCAGTCCCGGGTTACTGAAATGTCCCAACTTACTCTCTGATCTTCTGCACTGAACAGCCTCAGAAAGATACAAAGTTTCTTACTTTAATAACCCGACAAATTTTGTAAAATGGGCATGGTAATTAGGGGGTGTGGCCACAAAATGGGAGTGGTCAAAACATTTCCGCCGCGCTCCCTCTTTATTGGGAGGTATGCCCATTCTGGCGCATGAACAAGACTTTGGCATGATGAAAAGCTTGTTTTAGTGTTCACAAAATGCTGCCTGTCTGCTTGATGTAACTGTAAATTCCAAGACTAAAATAAATAAGATTGAAATATTTTAAATAATGTTTATTTTTCTGGCCTAACATCATCACATAGGATTTGGAATTACTTTTTAAGGTCCCCTTTAAACCCCTCCTTTATATATTATATAAGCCTTTTGGATTCAACAATTTATTGCTCGAAGTATCATGATATGGATTTTAGGTACAGAGATTTGGATGGGTGATAGTGGTCAGTGTTGTTCAGTAGCACTGTTGAGTTCTATATTTCAATAGAACAGAATGGCATTTAACTTCTCAAAGTAGTCATGCACATGCTAATGAATTTATACAGATATTGGGTTTGATAAATGTGTCAATTCGTTTAATTCTTGACAGTTGTGAACGTTATATATATATCTTTTACATGACATGGCACGCTGATAAATAAATGATGCATCATTCCAAATACATACATTTTTTCCTCTTTTGAAATTTTTTTTGACATATAGTAATTACTTTACACGGATAACTCTTGGGAGTAGATGTTGAAATGTGAGATTTGCGTTTACGCAGAAAAACTCACCCACATTCTATTTTTTCCTATGGGATTTTTAGTAGTGTATTTTAAATGATGAATTCTAACTAGGGATGTAGCGAACGTCGGAAAAAAAGTTCGCGAACATATTCGCGAACTTGCGCAAAAATGCGAGCGGTTCGCGAACGGTTCGCGAACCCCATAGACTTCAATGGGAAGGCGAACTTTAACATCTAAAAAAGACATTTCTGGCCAGAAAAATGATTTTAAAGTTGTTTAAAGGGTGCAACGACCTGGACAGTGGCATGCCAGAGGGGGATCAAGGGCAAAAATGTATCTGAAAAATCTGCCTGTGTGTGCTTGGAAGAGATAGTGTAGGGGGAGAGCTGTTAGTGATTTCAGGGACAGATGATAGTAAGTTTGCTGGCTAGTAATCTGCTTGATACTGCTCTGTATTGGAACAAAAAAATAAATAAAAGCAGTCCTTACAAGGACTACTGTTATTGCAGCAGTCAGCAGATGAGATCAGAAGCAGGACAGCTGCCCACTGCAGCTACATACAGAGCACTGCAGTAGAAGGTAGATTACTAGCCAGCAAAGCTACCTAAGCTTAAATGTCCCTCAAACCCCTGCAGACTTCTGTCCCTCCAATAACAGAGCAGTATCAAAACGATTACTAGCCAGCAAACTTTCAACTGTCCCTGAAATCACTAACAGGCAGCAGCTCTCTCCCTACACTATCTCTTCAGCACACACAGGCAGAGTGAAAAAACGCTGCAGGGCTTCGGTTTTTATAGGGAAGGGGAGTGGTCCAGGGGAGAGCTTCCTGATTGGCTGCCATGTACCTGCTGGTCTGGGGTGAGAGGGCAAAAAAAAGCGCCAACAATGGCGAACGTCGCGCGCCGTTCGCGAACTTCCGGTGAGCGCGAACAAGTTCGCCGGCGAACAGTTCGCGCCATCCCTAATTCTAACTTTCATCCATTGATGAAATGGGTACCCTGCTAAAAATACCATAGGAATGAATATAAAGTAGCTATGTTTTGCTGTGACAAGCTCTAAACTCACATTAATAACTGCCCCTCAGTTTTTATATCTTTTAAAGGAAAACTATACCCCTCAAACAATGTAGGTCTCTATAAAAAGATATTGCATAAAACAGCTCTTATGTAAAACCCTGCTTCATGTAAATAAACCATTTTCATAATAATATAGTTTTCTAGTAGTATGTGCTATTGGATAATCATAAATAGAAAATTGCCATTTTAAAAAATAAGGGCCGCCTCCTGTGAACGTATGATTCACTGTGCACACAAACTATACTTCTTAGGTCACATGAGCCAATTACCAGACAGAGTTGTTTCTTTTGCTTCCACAATTCTTCCTGTTACAGTTAAGAGTTGTAGTATTTCTGGTCAGGTGATCTCTGAGGCAGCACACAGACCATCAGAAAATGGTGGTTCAAGGCAAGAGATGTACAAGGTCAATATTTACTTAAATATATATACCAGGTTGGTAAGATTCTTTAATATGCCACTTAATATGATATAAACCAGGCATGTCCAAAGTCAGGCCCGGGGGCCAATTGCGTCTCTTTTTCAACCGGCCCTCAGCCTCCATCATGAAATGAGTAATATTGCGGCCCGCCAGCATAGTGCAATCAGGAATCTATAGCCATAGCAGTAATATTTGGTGTTCGCAATAGACACATACTGGCACGTAGTGATGCGCCGCTCTCGTAACGAAAGACGTATGTGAGAGCGGTGCATCACTATGTGCCACTACGTGTCAGATCAAGTGGCAGATCATTTCACTAATGTGCCGAAATATTACTGCTACGATTACTTGATTCCTGTAATGTTAATGGTTCAAACAATGTCAGGCTGAATGGTCGGCCCGCACACATTTTCACCTCAACAAATCTGGCCCTCTTTGCAAAAATTTTGGACACCTGTTGCTTAAGTATTTATTTTGCGGGTATAGTTTTCCTTTAACCCATTAAGTGCTACAGAAAGTAGAATCTACGTTCTGTGGATAAAAGCACTGAAGTGCCACAGAAAATAGATTCTACGTTCTGTTGCACTTCTGGGTCTGCAAGTGGAGAAGCTTATTTAAAGCAGATTCCTTGTAACCCACTCGTTCCCCTGCCCCTAGGCAAAGAGCAGAGCAGGGGAACGAGTGGCACCTAGGCTGCAGCAGGCAAGTGAAAACAACTTCCTGGACCTCCCCATCACCTAATATGATCTTCTTAAAAAAAAAAGTGATGTACAATGTTCCTAGGTAAACTAAAAAAATACCCCCAGGAAATGCCCCTAAAGTGAAAGAGCACAAAATGTTCAAAAACAGCTGGTACCGAGTGCAAATGAAATGGGAAATTCTGTTGGCACTTAAAGGGTTAAACATTTTTCTTCTGACCCTTGTGATGTTAAAAACAATTAACATCTCTTATTCTCCTTAGACCAAAAACATTCTCGCTGCCACAACAAATGAAGAACCTGCAAGCAAACATGAGAAGAGCGCTGATGGGAAGTCTGGTCATAAAGATGTCCATGAAATAAGGGAGAACTGTAATATGGAAGTACAAGTGAAAAATTTAGCCAATGACCAGGTGGAGGCTGCTACGCAAAAGAAAAAATGTTTGTGTCATCCTCTTATTATTTATTTATTTATTTTTAAATGTAATACAGGTTGCCATAATACTTTTTAGAAAATCCATTTTTGGTGTGAACTAATTATAAACATTAATAATTTTGTGCCAATTTGTCATGCAGTCAACAAACAGAAATGGATGCCATTGCATTTAGAGGAGACAAAAACAGATAAACAAGAAAGGCCAACAATCCACAAAAACTCAAGTTCTCAGTGTGAGTTTAGCAGAAGCCATAGCAACAAACAGAGAGTATACAGTAAGTCTTAAGCATGTGATTTTTTTCGCCCTAACTTTGAGTTACTGTAAAACTAATTAATTTAAATGTTGCATTAAGGATGCACCAAATCCACTATTTTGGATTCGAACAAACCCCCAAATCCTTCTCCAAAGATTTGGCCGAATACCGAACCTGAACCTTTGCATATGCAAATTAGGAGTGGGAATGTGGGAAACATTTTTACTTCCTTGTTTTCTGACAAAAAGTCACACAATTTCCCTCACCACCCCTAATTTGCAAATACAAATTAGGATTCGACTCGGCCCAAAGGCAGAATCCTGCCCGAATCCTGGATTAGGTGCATCCCTAATTATATTCTAAGCTTCCAGAGTGTGTACAGTTAACCTACACAATTTCCAGTACCACTTTCTTCTAATAATGAGATTCTAGCTCTTTTGGCGGAACTTGGTTATGTCTTTGAATAAATAATAATAAATGTGTGATTCATTTTGACACAGAGCCTGGTATGTATTATTCACTTTTCTTTAGGCTGGCATCTTGATCGGAAGGATGAGTTGGATGAAGCCTCTAGTGTACGGAGTGAAGGGGGAAACCCCAGAGGAAGAGGTAGTGGACGTGGAAGAGGTCGAGGAAGAGGCAGTCCTTACTGTACGTAACCCATATTTTCTTATATCCTACCTTTTGTTGTCCAAAAATGGCTTGGTGCATCCTGGTGCCACCACCCCCCACCCAGCCACCGATGCCAAAAGCTCTTCACGGGTATAACTAAATCTAATCAAAATGGTAATCCTGTACTCTCTACATTATGCAGTCCCTAATCCATTACTTGGTCAACTACAAGCAAAACAAAACTTTGGCTCATTAGCACAGTGTACCTTTAACCCTCTTTGTTCAAGGGACACTGACTTTTGACCTTGTTGCACAAGGTGTTGCCTTTAAACAAGCCTTGCTGCTTAGATCAGAATGGAACCTCGAAACATACACTCTACATAACAACCATTACATTGACCACTACATTGTTAAAATTAAGTGTTTACTTGTAACACCCAGGCAACTTCCATTAATTATAATTGTAGAAAGCTGTTGTTGCACTGTTTGGATGAAAACTTTACCAGATGCCAGTGATTAGAAAGTGTTCTTTTGTTTTCATTTCATTGCAACAGTGCGCTGTTCATATACTGCCGGAGAGAACAGAATGAAGACAGACCAAATGGAAAATAATAAAAGTATGATGTACTATTATGGTGATGGAACTGGGATGCATATTTACCCTGTAGATGAAAAATTACTTAAGGAATACCTTAAGCGCCAGATGTAAGCATTTTGTTGTATTTGTAATAGTTACTTGTTGGGAAATCTTTAACACAAAAGTTACAGATTTTATTGTACACTGACTAGCATGTTTTCTTTTTGTAGCGAGTATTACTTTAGCACGGAGAACTTGGAAAAAGATTTCTTTCTCAGGAGAAAGATGGACCTGCTGGGATTTTTGCCAATTTCTCTGATTGCTGGTTTCTATCGTGTGCAGTCTTTGACCACAGATGTTGATATCATCAAATTGGTAAATAGATTATTACTATTGTTTGTGCATCCCAGGCTCAAGAGTATAATTTTGTTGCTGTGATTTATACAGAAAGATATCACAGCAACCAGTGTGGCAACTTCCAAAAAGACACATTCAAGATTAGTTCTGTAAAGACATCTGTGCTCTCCTGTGTATTCGGTTTGTTGCATTATTTTTAAGTACAAGCTGTCGAGAGAACAGAGCAATGCAGATACAGACCAAGTAGGTGCAGGACTACATTATCCCTGTGGTTTTACAGTTTAGATTATATGTTTGCTCTACCATTTACACTGTACAAATTCTTCCACATAAACTTACACTGCCATCCCTTTATAATTAACAGCCTCTTTGGGGTCTCCTGCTTATCTATGGCGATTAATTTGGCTTCTTTCTTCTCTATGGCCCTTTGAGAAGGCCTAAATTGATTCATATCTTTCTGACTGCTGGAAATAAGTAAAACCACAAGAAATCCTGGAAAAGGCAAGAGTTAATACTTTGTACTCCAAAAAGAGAAAAGTGACTACTCAGGCCAAAGTCCATTGGGAAAAATATCTGAAAGGACAGTCCAACGGTATACAGAAAAAAAATTGCAATGTTCTTATTTCACTTTTAATAATATGACCTGAGGATTTCTCAGGTGTATGGCAACAAAGGTGAGTTGCTTCTGATTTAGAAAATCTAGGACGATTCTTTGTTGGCACATGCAGTAGGCCCAAAAGCATAAATTGAGTGTGCTAGTAAGGAGTGCACTACAGGTAGAATGTAATAATGTTTTATGCAATCCTCATGATAAACTGTCACAAAATATATTGCTTAGTGTCACTTTTTCTATAGTGAAGACATCTTCATGTAACTTCACACCTACGAATGTACTTGAGGAAGGTGGTGTTTTAGGAACATTGTGAAATGTACCAATTATTTTTAGGTTGTGTAGACTTTATTTAATTCTATTGACAAAACATTCTCTCATAACTTCTCCTTAGTTACATCGGTTATACTGGATAATGGGAAAATAGCAGTCTTTTAGTGCCTTCACTTTAAGGCTCATGGCACTGGAAGTACTCTTGCTCACTTGGATATTGCCAGGTAGCCTGTCCCACACAGTTTGAGGGCTCTCACAGGAAAAAACACTGTTCATAAAAGCCACGATAACCCAGTGTATAAACTGTCCAACATTTATAAGGACATCTATAAAGTTTATATGTCTAGTGTATCCCCTTTACCCTTAGCCCTGCAGTGTCCTGTTACAGCTATAATTATTTTCATCTGTGGAGGAGTCTCTGGCTTCACTTGATTTGTATCAGCTAGGCTTACCTTACTATTAAGAGAACTTTGGCTGAAAAAAAGGTAACTCAGGCTTAATAATTGTCAGTATCGTTTCAAGAAATATAAGTGGTTTTGCCTTTATCTGTAGATATTGCTATATCAGTGGCACTAAAGATTGCCATTACATATTATCTGTGCACTAGATCACACCACACGCAACTTTATTTCAGTATATTAAAAACGAGGTACTTTCTGTAAAATTTTTATGTCTGGGTGACCATTCTGCCGAGGAAATTTTATGTGCACCCCCTTAGTCGTAGTGTGGTCTTGCCAAACTATGTAAGTCTCGGCACTGGCGCTCTTAACAGTATTGCTGTGGTAGCACTTCTGCAGTCGATCAAATATATACACATACACTTGTGGGAAATGCATATTATAAATCCATTTCAAGGATCGGGATGCGGTTTTCTTTCCTAAGAATATGAATAGGAGTAGGAACAGGCTATAGCTTGGCAGATAAGGAAGATGTATATTTGTCATCTCTGATCCAGTGCATTACATTTTGGCTAATTTACCTAGTAAATGTGTTTTTAAGGAAAACAATATTTGTTTTAATTTGTGGCAAAATACTTCCATCTTTCCTCCCCTCTATATTATTATGTATAGCCTTTCTGACTAACATATATTTTAGGCTTTGAAAGACAGTGCCGAGGTAGAAATAGTAGATCAGAAGATAAGAAGAAAAGTGGATCCTGAAAAATGGCCTATTCCAAGTGGTCCATCTTTTGAATTGACACATACTGACTTCTCTAGATTCATTGACTGTCCAGAATTTATACCTGGGAAGAAACTGGAGTCTCTTACAGGTGGTACTTGTTTCAGTAGAAAAATTTGTCAATCAGTAGTTTGTGTATTTCTGGAGTAACTCACATTATGGTGCCCGTTAAAAGGCACTTTACAATGGTACAGGTTTAGAAACTATGTTTTAAAATGTATTGAAAAAGGCCTGAAATATGTTTTGCACATTTTTCTTTATAAAAAAAAAATGTAGTTTGATTCGATATTGCCATGTTGTTGGGATAACAAACACTTTTCTGAATAAGCTATTTATGCTGTGGCTGAATTGTTAATGCAAAATGTTAGATATCGTTTCTGTGCCACCTTAACCAATCTGAAAAACCAGAAGAAACATAAAAACATTCCCAGTGTTTTCTTTAAACTCCTAGGGGGGAATTCACAAAAGTGTCGGTAAAAAAAGTAACCCAGAAGTGGCGGTCGACAAATTTGTAAAATGTCGTATGAACGGCAAATTCACAAAGGCAGATGTTACCATCTCTGAATGTCTCGTAAGTCTGACAATTTTCTAAAATGTCGTATATCTTTTCATCGTACAAACGACATTTACCAAGACTTTTCAAACGACAATTTGTCTGACATTTTCATTTTGGAGAGCCTAAAGTGTCTGAAAAATTGTCTGTAAAAAAATGAGTTTAGGAGTAATTCATAAAAATGTCGGGAAAAGTGGCGCCGAAAAAACCACGCCCACTTTTAACGACACTAATTCAAAAGTGTCGCACATGTCGGAAAATTGGCGGAGAAATGCTCTGTGAATTTGTCGGCTGTTGCTACGACACTTTCTACGACATTTTAAAGACATTTTTTTGTTCCCGACACTTTTGTGAATTCCCCCCCTAGTGTGTAAAACGCCCCTGCCATAACTATATCAACCTCCACTGCCTTTAAATAAATTGTTACCCTATACCTGCTGATTAAATGAAGAGCTGCACAGAGGACAAAGTGACATATTTTTCTGATCTGTGGCCTCATAGTAATAAGGTCATACAAATTGACCAGGGTCACTGCTTGGCTTTCAATACACATGTTCCTCTTTGTCAATCAATCCAATGAAACCAGGGGAGGAGGGGTGAGAGGAGGGTTTAGTTCCCCTTTGTTAGTGAACGAACAACTTTACAGTTCTGGCTTGCATTTTGATCTATTCAGTATCAAAGTGTTTTGGCATGGAAGGGGTTAAATTTGTTATGACGTATGAGCTTTTAGTAATTTTTTTTTTCTGTTTGCAATCATAGGGTCTGTACCGAATTCTCCAAGAAAAGAATGCTCTTTTTTGCAGGATGGAAGTAACACGCTGAATAATTTACAAAGTATGACTAAAGTCCTCTCCACAAGCATGCCAGAGCTGGACTCTGAGCCTTGGATAGAAGTTAAGAAAAGACGTCGTCCCTCCCCTGTCAAATCAAAGGTAAAAAAAAAAACTATGAAACAATGGCTAAATGGTGAACATAAGAGGGAAAAAAAAAAAAAAAAATATATATATATATATATATATATATATATATATATATATATATATATATATATATATATATATATATATATATACTCGGGTATAAGCCGAGGTACCTAATTTTACCTACGAAAACTGGGAAAACTTATTGACTCTAGTATAAGCCTAGACAGAACTACAGCCCTGTCTCCCAGCAGCGCACATTCTGCCAAAGTGACCCCCCCAGCGATCAACCGGACTTCTTTGCAAAGTTGATGGTGACAGAGAATTGCCAAACGGATTACTGTGTGCATTGTCCCACTGTCCCACAACCATGTGCAGAGGGTGCTGTTTGATATTGCCATCACTGTTAATCTTTCGTATAACCAACAGAGGGCGCTGTGTGATATTGCAGTCACTGTTATTCTTTCATATAACCAACAGAGGGCGCTGTGTGATATTGCAGTCACTGTTAATCTTTCATATAACCAACAGAGGGCACTGTGTGATATTGCAGTCACTGTTAATCTTTCATATAACCAACAGAGGGCACTGTGTGATATTGCAGTCACTGTTATTCTTCCATATAACCAACAGATGGCGCTGTGTGATATTGCAGTCACTGCTATTCTTTCATATAACCAACAGAGGGTGCTGTGTGATATTACAGTCACTGTTATTCTTTCATATAAGCAACAGAGGGCGCACTGTTATTCTTTCATATAACCAACAGAGGGTGCTGTGTGATATTGCAGTCACTGTTATTCTTTAATATAACCAACAGAGGGCGCACTGTTATTCTTTCATACAACCAACAGATGGCGCTGTGTGATATTGCAGTCACTGTTAATCTTTCATATAACCAACAGAGGGCGCACTGTTATTCTTTCATACAACCAACAGATGGCGCTGTGTGATATTGCAGTCACTGTTATTCTTTCATACAACCAACAGATGGCGCTGTGTGATATTGCAGTCACTGTTATTCTTTCATATAACCAACAGATGGCGCTGTGTGATATTGCAGTCACTGTTATTCTTTCATATAACCAACAGAGGGCGCACTGTTATTCTTTCATATAACCAACAGAGGGCATTGTGGGATATTGCAGTCTCTCCCCAAGTGTACTGTTGGTAAAGGAATGATTAAAAGTGACTGAAATCTCAGCTACTTGGGCCGGGTACCGCTGACCCGAGTATAAGCCGAGGTAGGGTTTTTCAGCACATTTTGGATGCTGAAAAACTCGGCTTATACTCGGGTATATAGGGTATATATTTTATATTTAATTTTAAATCAAAATATCTAGCCCCATGTCAGATTTCAAAATTAAATTTAAAATAAATATATAAAATTTTGAAATCTGACATGGGGCTAGACATATTGTTCGTTTCCCAGCTGCCCCCAGTCATGTGACTTGTGCTATGATAAACTTCAGTCACTCTTTACTGCAAGTTGGAGTGATATCACTCCCCCCCCCCGCAGCCTAACAGAACAATGGGAAGGTAACCAGATAGAAGCTCCCTAACACAAGATAACGACTGCCTGGTAGATCTAAGAACAGCACTCAATAGAAAAAGCCAGGTCCCACTGAGACACATTCAGTTACATTGAGTAGAAGAAACAGCCTGCAGAAAGAGGTCCATCCTAAAGTGCTGGCTCTTTCTGAAAGCACATGACCAGGCAAAATGACCTGAGATGGCTGCCTACACACCAATATTACAACTGAAAATAAATACACTTGCTGGTTCAGGAATGAAATTTTACATTGTAGAGTGAATTATTTGCAGTGTAAACAGTGTAATTTAGAAATAGAAACTACATCATCATGGCAGAATCCCTTTATTATACTGTATGTACAGTACTAAATTGATTACTAACATTTTTGTAATTGTGTATAGAATTCTATCTATATACCAGCCTGTATAGACCATGAGCAAACTCTGTGGTTTGCACAAAGTCTTTGCAATCCCTGCTCTAATGTTACAGTCATGTTACAGTATTCTAATGAGTGAAAAGAATGAACTAAACAAAGAATAGAAATGAGAGCAGAATTCTAATTTAAATGAATACTGGTCTATTTTAATGAAGCTACTCCACTTACTGGTACATGTTTTCAAATACTGTATTCTAAACATTTGTCTATACAGGAGCCAGATATTCCTACACTAATAACTCCAAAACTACGGTTGTGTGATGAACCTGAGCCAGAAGATTTGGACTTTATGTTTGATGAAGAGCTGCAGCATATGCAAGGGCGTAAAAACACATTTACTGATTGGTCTGATGATGAATCTGATAACGAAATAGATGACAAAGACCTTAATAAGATCATAATTGTTACACAAACACCTCCTCATCTAAAAAAACATCCTGGGGGTGACCGTACAGGAAATCATATTTCTCGGGCAAAAATTACTTCTGAATTGGCCAAGGTCATTAATGATGGACTTTATTATTATGAGCAAGACTTATGGATTGACTATGAGGAACAGAACTATGTGCCTTCAAAGGTAGCTATTTCATTTATAAATATAATACTTTCTGATTTTATGTTTTAGCAACACATAGTTTAGTAAATAATAAATAATAATAAAATAATAAATAAATAAAGTGGTGAATGGGCTGGCACAAACTGGATCACACTCCAAAAATCTATTTTTGGAGTGTGATCCGTTTTGTGTCAGCACATTCACTACTTTTATTTGCTATATTGCCTTCCTGAGCTGAAAGTTGGGGGTTTGTGGTCCCGAATCCCCCGTTTGGGTAAGTTAACCACAAAATAACTGCTTAATGCGCTGACACTGAACATTTTTCTCTATATATATCTTACATAGTTTAGTAAGTCAAACTGATCAGCCTGTGGGATGTCCAGGCAAATCCCTACAGGCCTGTAGTTTCAGGTCATCTTGTAAAAATGCTTTGTTTTTTAGTCCATTTTCGATGGACCATCTGACAAGATCCATCAGTAATTTGACTTAAACCCATAGATAATCATACATTTAGGCCATACATTTGTGTGCAATGCATATACTACAGCTTCCATTTACGCTTTTCAAAAATTCCATATTCAATACTTATCTTCCCTGCTGTATACTAAGTAGATATTCCGATATAGGATTGTATGTTAGCGCTGACAACTTCAATTTCCTTTTTTCACAAAGCAAGAGCTAGAACACTTTAGGAAACTGAATCTTATTAGCAAAGAAGAGTTTGACAACCTTGCACCAGAAATCCTGATTGAGCAACAGCTTGGACAATCCCCGCTGAACATACCTACTTTTCAACAAGGTATTTCCAGCTTTTAATAGCAATCTGTAGTACCTACATGGAATAATTGAAACCGAACACTTTCTTTTCTATAGTTTTACTTTTTTGCAGTGCGGATAAATTAACTTTGGCCTTGAAGTCCTTGTACAAAGCAGAATTTCCAGTATGCATTCATAGGGGTGTAAACCTAAAATTTGCCTAAGAAAGATGTAAAAAGCTATGTAAAATATCATTGTGTGTAATTTATCACATTTTGAATGCCAGATTTGCCGCCGTTCTTTTACATTGTTTCCGGCAGAAGTCACTAAAAAATACCTGTCACATTTTTACACTTATTTTTTTTTTTTTTTTTACACGGCAAAACCTGGCGATGTGTGGTGTATTATCCTGCTGTTTTTTTTTTTTTTTTTTATTACACAGCATAATAAATATGCCCCTATGAATGCATACTGGAAATTCTACTTTGTACAAGGACTTCAAGTCTTATTCATGCATTTACACAACTTTTGGTAATGGTGAAATGCAGTAGCTTTTACTGATAAATTGTAAACAAACCCCTCCACACACTGTAAAACCATAATGCTTGTCTTGGTGCTTCAGTATGTATGAAATTTATAACATAATTATCAAAATTGAGTTGTCTCTTTTGGACAGTTTGCAATGTGAATGTTCATGACTCTGTGACTACACAATCCCACCCCACAGATGTAATACAATCACCACAGCCTTGTTGTGTAAGAACACCAAAATCTCCTCGTACTCCACGCTTGAAAGATTCAGATAAGGCTCCAAGATTTTATCCTGTAGTAAAAGAAGCAAGGTCTATTGATGTAGAGGTAAATATTTTGTCAGGGATTCATGTTTATCAAATCTGCTTAATTTTATAAAGGAAAAGAAATTTTTTTTTTCTCACATACCATTTTGTGCAGTTTTCCTCAACAAGAGATTGGCGAGTCTAATGAATGAACCCAAGAACTTGACTTTTTTATGAACTTATTCTTATGGATTATGGCCTTTTTGACTTTTGTCTATTATGGGTTGTAGTACACGTAATTTCCTTTTCATCTACTTTTAAATCCTGTGTGCAGTAAGTAGGCATGGTCCTATTGGGTGGATGGAATATTTTTAAGTGATGGGCGAATCTGACCTGCTTCGCCGAAAATAATTTCACTCATCTGGCAGATACGAGATCTGGCAGTGACTTTATGTCCTGCTTGTACTGTGGAAATTCTATGTTCTTTGTGTATTATATATGTATATATGTTTTATGTGAAATGGATAAAAAGTGAAAGGACTGGTTTAATGTGAAACTGACAGTGGCACGTATAGGGTATTTTAATGGCCAATGGCTGTAGAGGTGATCAGAATTTCTGCTAACCTAGAAGTTCTAAGAAGCAATAAAGCATCACTAAGAATGCTTGTATTTTCCATTGCCTATTGTTTTTATAATTTAAAAATAAATCACAACTACATTGGCAGAGTCCAAGAAAGAGGAAAACTCAACACAGTACTAATCCACCACTAGAGTACCACGTTGGTTGGGTAATGGATTCTAAGGAACATAGGCCACGGACTTCCTCTGTCAGGTGAGTAGTATGGTTTTTCTTTTTTATATTCTGATGTGTTGCTAATAATTTCACAGAATTCCTTATACAAAGTTAGTTTTAGATGCGCATTCTGTCTGTTTAAATTATTAGTGCCCCAAATCGCCAATTGGCAACATTTCTGGAAATCACCTCAAAGCTTCTATTTTGCATCATCTTAACTCCCACAAGTCATTAGGTACCAATATTAAACACCCTAAATATGAATGCTAGGGGTCCAATGAAGAGTTTGATACCCAATGTACATAGGTTTGTCAAAGTACATGGCATGTAAAAACCCCAAAATCTACCATGTGCATAAGTATTTGATGACTTACATTTACCCAATTTTATAAACATACTACCAGTTTTATTTGAGGTAAAAGCTACAAAATATTATGGTGACCCCCCAAAACCATACATTTTTGGAAAGTACACATACTGAAGAATCCAAAATGGGTAATTGTCTTTCTACTCCAAACTACCAACGCCAAAGCTTTTGCTAAACTAGCAGTTTTGATGATATTTCTGGTAATCGGCCTAACAATGTTGCAATTTGAGATATTTATCTCACTAAATTCTTACATACAAAGGCATGTCACCCAGAATATGAATGCCAGAGGTCTACTGAACAGTTTGATGCCCAATATGCATAGAGCTACTGAAATACGTGCTATGTACAGACCCCAAAGGAAAATAGTGTGCGTGAACAATATGAATTTGTTGAATGTATGCAGAAGTTAGGAAGGTACCAGCAGCATCCCTGAGCAGCTCTTCAGAAATGGGGTGGGGGTGTGCCCTAACAGCAGACACTTGCTGATGATATGTCTGCTGTATATTGTCATCTGGGAGTGAATCCACCGGCTGGAGGGCATCTTGGGGGGGTGATGCCTAGGGGAATTGGGGCAAGGGAGCAACACTGGGGGCTCGTATTACTACTCCAATAGCAGACACGTGCTTATGATATGTCTGTGATCTGTCTGTGAGGGAGGTGGCTGGGATACCTGCCTGTGCTCATTGCCTAGGGAATCCTAGGGAGCACTAATGTTTGCTTCAAAAAGCCGTTAATTGCCAAAGAACGTATTACATACATTCATGACAGTTGGAACATATGCTGAGGCATGCCAAGTTAAGAATTAAAGTAAAAAATGGAGGGTTTTTCCAAAGAAAAGAGGAGTGCCAGCTGAAAAATAGAAAGAGGTAGTGCAATATTTTGAAATTAAAAAAAAAAAGTAAATAAATGGTGGAAGAAAGAAATACAAACCAGATTAATAGCAGAGGAGCAATAGAAAATGCATACGAATATAAAAGAGAGAGAGAATTAGAGAACAAAAATTTAAGGTTAGTATTATGTTGCTTTTACACATTTTATGTTTATATATGTACCTATAATGTGGTCCTTTACACTGGGTGACTTCTGTTCATAGCAATGTGCTTTGATCCATTTAGGGGCAGATTTATCAAAGGTCGAGGTGAATTTTCGAATGAAAAGAATTCGAATTTCGAGCTATTTTTTTGACTAGCGAATAGTCCAAATTCGATTTGAATTTGAAAAAAATTTGAATATTGAAATTTATCATGTACTGTCTCTTTAAAAATTCGACTTCGACCATTGGCCATCTAAAACCTGCAGAATTGCTGTTTAAGCCTCTGGGGGACCTCCTAGAACCTATCTGGAGTCAATTGATTTTGAAAAGTTTTTATTTTGGGAGAAACTTTGAATCGTATTGGATCGAATGCGCTACGACCTATTCGAACGAAAACTGACCTATTCAACCAAAAAAAAAACTTTGACTTAATTTTGGTTGGTCTTTTTGAATTCTAACAATGTCTCTCAGTATGCACAATGTGCTTGTGGTGCCACTACCTACTGACTCTAATTTCATAAAATGCTTTACATAATGTGTATGGGGTGTGGATATTTAACGAATACTATACTTGGGGGGTGCCAGTTACTACCTATTACTGTCAACTGTACATCATGTGTTTCTGGCATGTCTGGGGTTAGTGTCTTTTTACTGCAGTGAGTTCTGGCACGCCTGGGCTTAAAGGAGAAGGAAACCTAGTCGGCGCAAAAACCCTCCCCCCCCTCCTGTGTGTTGCCCACCCTTCCTCCTCCCCCCTGGCCTACCTGTCCCGCTGGGCAAATGCCCCTAACTTGTTACTTACTCTTCTGCGCAGGTCCAGTCCACGGAGTTCACAGGCACCATCTTCTTCCACGCGATCTTCTTCCTGCTTTGACCGGCGAAGGTCTCCGATTTCACTTTGTGACTTTTGGCGCATGCGCACTAGATCGTACCGGCGAAATGCTCCTACTGCGCATGCGCTGGTCAAAGCAGGAAGAAGATCGCTTGGAAGAAGATGGCGTCGGTGAACTCCGTAGACTGAACCTGTGCAGAAGGGTAAGTAACAAGTTAGGGGCATTTTCCCAGTGGGACAGGTAGGCCCGGGGGGAGGAGGGAGGGTGGGCAACACACGGGATTGGGGGGGAGGGTTTTTGCGCCGACTAGGTTTCCTTCTCCTTTAATGCTGATTATCCATTTTCTGAGGTGATTATTGGCATTTCTTGGGTTAATGACGTCCATTTTCTATTGTGGCTACTAGCATTTCTGGGGTTAACTCTGATTTATTTTCTACAGTGACTACTAGAAGCATGGCTCAGTAAAAACGGAAAAAGTGTTGGTGGGCAAGACTTAGTATAACAGTGGGTGTGGCCTATATTTATGGGCAGGGCTAATTTCTGTGCCGACATTTTTGATCCCGATTCAAGCACTGAGCATCACTGGTAGTTGTTTGCAACAGATTATTTTACAAAAATAAAACCAGTTGAGAAATGTCTCTAAGGACATTGGCTGTTCGCATTTGGACACTAGAATGTGAACATCCCCTTTAAAGTTACAAGGCTTAATTAAATTTTTTTTTACTCCTGGTAAAGTGGTCAAGGTCCTCACGTGCTGAATAGTAGGAGTGGCGCAGCACATATATTTTTTTTTTTAATTACTTTTGTAAATGGTGGTGAATTTTCAAAAGTGTGGACTTAGTGAATATTACATTTGTAAATGCTTTTTTTAGCTGTATTTCCCTTTAAGGCAGTGTTCCCCAACCAGTAGCTCCAGAGCAATATGTTGCTCACCAACCCCTTAGATGTTGCTCCCAGTGGCTTCAAAGCAGGAGCTTAATTTTTAATTCCAGGCTTGGAGTCAAGTTTTAGTTGTATAAAAACCAGGTGTACTGCCAAACAGAGCCTCAATATAGGTTGACAATCCACATAGGGGCTACTAAATGGCCAATAACAGCCCTTATTTGGGACCCCAGGAACATTTTTCATGCTAGTGTTGCTCCCCAACTCCTTTTACTTCTGAATGTTGCTCACTGGTTCTAAAATCTATTTACACCCATTTTTATTTTCACACTGAACTGTTCCTTTAAGGTAACGGCACACATGGAGATTAGTTGCCCGCAGTAGAGGAGATTTGTCATGGGCTACTTATCCCTTAATGTGCCAGTGCCCTTACATGCCATATATAAAGATAACATCACTGGCAGATTACAGGAACAAAAATCAGCCATGTAGCAGACAGCTTGAGTGCACAGTCAGGGCCGCTCCGGCCATGAGGCAAGGTGAGAATCTTGCCTCAGGCGGCACGGAGCGGCCAGTTACCAGGGGCGGCAAAAAGCCGCCTCTGGAACTTTAAGAGCCGAATTTCCGTTTTTTAAAACGGAAATTCGGCTCTTCTAGCGCAGCGAGCGCAATAGTGCTCACTGCACTAGCGATGCGGCCCCTCCTCCACCCGCTCCGACGCTGGTAGTTAGAAGAGCGGAGCAGGAGGAGGGGCGGCATTGGGGCTGCTGCCTCAGGCGGCAGCAGCCCCTGAAACGTGCCTGTGCACAGTAGCTTCCTTTTAAGCATTGGCATAGTAATGGCGATGCTTCACTGTCATTGGCTGATCATGGAGCAGTGGTTTTTTTAGTGTCCGTTATGATTTAACAACTAATTTCTCACTGTATGACTATAGTCAGGCTCAAACATTACTGTTGATAGCCATCCTGTCTGGGCATTTGCAGGGCTCTGACACAAGAGTAACGGGGTAAGAGGTTTTCATTGGACATTTCAGGAAATATTTATGGACTTTCCTAGCAATTCACTGTAAGTAGCCGTGCCATTTCAGCTCTCCTACAGTGCAATGACTGATGGATTTCATTGACCGTGCTCACTGTTTTATGTACGTTGGAAATATTTAAGAGTAATTAAACGTCAATGTAAACTCAATGAATAGGGTTTCTGCTGAACATACTTTTTGTCCTACTGTTTTAATAAAAAAAATAGTTTTTCTTAATTCTTGAGCTGGACAGGGCAAATAGGAGAACCAAAGCTACTCCATGTTTGGCTCTTGCACAGTAGATATAATGGACTTCTGTTTATCTGTGTACTAATCTGCCTCTCAGGGACCACACATGAACTAACTTCACTTTTCATACTTACAGTGCAGTATGGAGCATTGAAAGGGAGAACGAATGGTTCAAAAATGACTGCAAAGAACCGGGTTCATTCAACTACAAAATAACTTGTCACATCACCTGTGACATTAGCTGGAGTCATTTTGTCAGTGACATCAAAGGGGGCAGATTTTGGTCCATTTTCATAATAATATACTTAATAAGTAGTATGTGCCATTTGGTAATCCTAAATAGAAAATTGCCATTTTAAAAAATAAGGGCCGTCCCCTGGGATCCTACTTAAATATATATACCAGTTTGATACGATTCTTTAATATGTCACTTATTTTTATATCTGTTGCTTAATATTTTGGGGGTAACGTTTTCTTTAAAAACAAAATTAATGGTGCAGGTTTTTTGTACTAATGTCCAAGCTGCAATATACACATTTTAAATAAACTTTAAAAGTGCTTGATGGCTTGGATTCCCAACAATGAGGGTGTACGCAGTAGAACAGATTTTGTTTTAAACTTGGAAAGAGCTAAAGTGGGCAGAGCGTTGACGGGACATGATTGCAAAATGCTAGGGTTTAATTGGTAGAGAGTTCTTGCAATTGACATTGGAATTGATGGAATGCATGTTTTATTAATGGTGTTAGGGCAGTGGAGGCATCTAAAGAGATGGCCGTCTCCTGGTGAGGGGGGGGCATATTGTTGGTGCAAAGAGTTCAAATGCACTCTGCTTTTTGCAGCCCCCAGTAACTTGTGGGGAGCTGCTGTCTGAGGCAAGTTTCTCTTGGATGGAGCCCTGCTGGTTGTTAGTGAAGTAAGCTGGATAAGGTTAATGACTTTTAGGGGCATATTTATCAAGGGTCGAATTCGAATTCAAAAAGACCAACCGAAATTAAGTCAAAGTTTTTTTTCTTTTCGTCGAATAGGTCCGTATTCGGCCGAATTCGAATCAAAGGAATAGCGCATTAGATCGAATTCTATTTGGTTTTTCCCCAAAAAAACTTTGATTTTTCAAAGTCCACCAATTGACCCGAATCGAATTGAAAAAACTTTGAAATTTGAATTCAAAAAGACCAACCGAAATTAAGTCAAAGTTTTGTTTTTTTCGTCGAATAGGTCCGTATTCGGCCGAATTCAAATCAAAGGAATAGCGCATCCGATCGAATTCTATTCGAAGTTTTTCCCAAAAAAACCTTTGATTTTTCAAAGTCCACCAATTGACTCCAAATACATGATAAATTTCGATATTTGAATTTTTTTGAAATTTGAATCGAATTTGAACTATTCCCTAGTCTAAGTACACAAAAAATAGCTCGAAATTACAATTTTTTTCATTTGAAAATTCACCTTGACCTTTGATAAATCTGCCCCTTAGGGTATAGTTTGACAGATGAAATGCACAGTAGCAAAGATGGAAATGGACATTTTAAGTAGGGATGCACCGAATCCACTTTTTTGGATTCGGCCGAACCCCCGAATCCTTCACGAAGGATTCGGCCGAATACCGAACCGAATCCGAACCCTAATTTGCATATGCAAATTAGGGGTGGGAAGGGGAAAACATTTTTTACTTCCTTGTTTTCTGACAAAAAGTCACGCAATTTCCCTCCCCGTTCCTTTCGGATTCGGTTCCGCTGGGCAGAAGGATTCGGCCGAATCCGAATCTTGCTGAAAAAGGCCGAATCCTGGCCGAATCCCGAACCGAATCCTGGATTCGGTGCATCCCTAATTTTAAGTTTGATTAAAAGCACAGAAGTACAACAGTACAAGTGTAACTTTCTGCTCCTCTACCCAAATATTTACTGTATGTGCAGATGATGCAAGCTGGTTTATTAACTGATAAATGATTTATCTTGCAGCAGTTCAAATGCTTCTCCATCAGAAGTTGCTCCACTTACAGGAAGCTATGGCTGCACACCCCACTCTTTGCCAAAGTTTCAACATCCTTCACATGAACTTTTGAAAGAAAATGGTTTTACACAGCAAGCTTACCATAAATATCGACGTAGATGCTTAAATGGTATGAGTGAACCCCCCTTTTTTCCTGTACTATGTGTGTTTATGTGCACATAGAGAGAGAGAGAATCAGACAGAGACGATTTTTTTAATAATAATATTGAAAAATGACCAATATTGACTACAAAAATAAGAAATTGCCCTGGTACAGACACACAAAAAACCTGCTTGAAAGATAAATTAAATCCATATTGGCTTTTCTAGCCTGACTGGGGGCAGAAAAAAGCCATAGTACATACTGTATGTGCTTAAAGGGACATTTTGTATAAGCTTCTCATACTGAAATAAGAAACTTTCTTAATACTGTTGATTAAAAGTTCTGTACCGTTTCTAAAATAATCAATTCACTATCCCTCTCTCAGCATCTGTTTCTCTTCATTCTCTCTTCATGCAGGAGTTGGGTGTCAGATATTCATTGACAGTTAGATCCAATATAACTTCATTTCCTAGCAGAGGTATTAGAGCTCATTCAAATAGATGATTCGAGTACAAACAAAATCTAACAAAATAACTGCATTTTGCATAAATTCTGCATGTAGAGAGACATGATGTCTGGTGATTTTAATAGAGTGAGCTCTAATATATCTTCTAGGCAAAAGGAGTCCCTTATAAGATATATATTGGATCTATCTGACACCCAACTCCTAAATGAAGAGAAACAGAGGCTGAGAGAGGGATAGTGAAAATAAACTTGATTATTTCAGAAACAATGCAGAATTTTCAATTGATTGTATTTAGAAAGTTTTTTATTTATTTTTTTATTTTAGTATGATGGCGCTTATATTAAATTTTAATTTTTGCAACAGTTTCCCTTTTAAATGCCATTCTTCCTCATAAAGGTATATTGGGAATTCCATTTTACAGTCACTTGCCTGAGTGGGCTACAGTCGTTAATCGGCAGTGGAAATGTATATGCAAGAAATTTCTAAACAAGAATTGTCCTAATGGTGCTTGTATCAAGTGCCATAAAATGTTTTGACACCTTATTTGTAATAAAGCCTTAGGACAGGCATCTGAAATGGCCTCATGTGCCAGTCCCTTTATAAGAATGCAAATATTGCAGCTGCCACATTAACTATGACAGTTGCACGAGTAACATTCTGCGTATGATATATTTATGCATAGTTCCAAACATTTACTTTGCCCAATACCAATAAAATTATGTAGGACAGTGATTTGATAAGCTTTACTTAAATATACATTGTTTTGGGTTTTTTTTTGGTCTCTTTAGAGAGAAAAAGATTAGGAGTAGGCCAGTCCCCAGAGATGAACACACTGTTTCGTTTCTGGTCCTTCTTTCTCAGAGATCACTTCAATAAGAAAATGTACGGGGAATTCAAACAACTTGCTGTGGAGGAAGCAAAAGAAAACTACAGGTAAGACACATAAGAGGCATATTTATTATGCTGTATAAAAAAACATCAGGATAACACCGCACATCAACAGTCTTCACTGGAAGCAATGTTAAATAACGGCTGCAAATCTGGCATTCACATGGTGTAAAATTACACACAGCATGCAATATTTTACACAGCTTTTTTTTTGTGAATTTTGTTTACACAGCATAATAAATGTGCTCCTAAAATTTATTTGCAATATTGCAGTGGCCGATGTGCAGGTCCGGACTGAGAATTAAAATAGGCCCAGGCATTTCAGGTACACAGAGGCCCAATCAGCCCACACTAGCCCACTAAATACTGACTTTTTATGGCACTTTATAGCAGCCCCTCTGGCATTTGCCAGAACCCACAGATTGCCAGTCTGGGCCTGCCGATGTGGCTAATTAGATCTTTTATTTAATCCGGTAGTGACTCCTGAACACTTAATTGCTGATTGATTGTTATGGGTAACTGAGTTTTCCTGTGCAGTTGTTTACTGTTCCCTTTTAAGCCATGGTAAGTGTTTGTTGCTTGTGCTGCAAGTTTCCAAATGACTTTCCCAGATGCCACCAATGTGAACGGCTGCAAAGTAAGTGGAGCCTGGTCCATCCAGGACATGAAAATGAAGGGAGGCAACATACAATCCTATGATTAAAAGAATTTCCCCAAAAGTGCATATCCTCAACCCTTCATATTGTTAGTTACAAAAGTAAATAGGGGAAAACTCACATGCCTGTGTTCTTTCTGCTTCTCCACTATGTCCGCTCTCAATATTGTGCTGGCTCCCTCATGCTGGTCTCCACTCCAGCGAACATCACATGTGGGGGATAAGGTAGTTTGAGGAAGCCAATCCACTTATGGCGTAAAATCAAATTTCCAGCTTTATTGAATCGTAAAACAACAAACAGGCATCTATTACAGATGTACTCCTACCCTATGACATTTTAGATCACCTGACGCATTTCATGCCTCTTTCTGGCACTTCATCACTTCAACCTCTGATGAAGTGCCAGAAAGAGGCATGAAACGCATCAGGTGATCTAACATGTCATAGGGTAGGAGTACATCTGTTATAGATGCCTGTTTGTTGTTTTATGATTCAATAAAGCTGGAAATTTGATTTTAAGTGTGGATTGGCTTCCTCAAACTACCTTATCCCCCTAGTTACAAAAGTACACTAATATTTTTTTTTCTTTATTAAGTATAAGTAAGCTGTACAATTTTATATCCCCCCAAAATTACTCTAAACAGCTCCCAGGATAATATACCTTTCTCCCTGCAATCAATTATTTATTTTCTCTGTCTTTATTACAGTCCGTTTAACTGTAGCTCATACTGTACTTGTCTACTTTCCTTCATACTGTACTTTCTAGTCTAGTGTCAAGCTCTACCCCTTTCTGAGCAGCACTTCATTCTGACTGAAGACATCAGACATGCTGCACATTCCTGATTGGTTTACTTTGTGAAGCAGTGAGCATGCCCAGTAGGCACCTCTTTGAAGGGGTTGTTCACCTTCCAAACACTTTTTTCAGTTCAGTTGTTTTTAGATTGTTCCCCAGAAATAAAGACTTTTTTTCATTTACTTCCATTATTTATTTTTTATTGTTTTTCCAAAATCTTAAGTTTTAAGTTGAATGTTCCTGTCTCTGGTGTTTGAGTCTGACATCTCAGTAATTCAGATGGAGACTCTGAACTGTTACAATTTTGCAACATTTAGTTGATACATTTCTCAGCAGCATCTCTGGAATATTAGCAACTATTGTATCAAGTCTAACATCTGCCTGTAATGAAACCCAGAGATTCTGCTCAGCAGGGACAAAGATAAGAAATGTATCAACTAAATGTATCAATTTAGTACAGTTTACAGGGTCGGCACCCCCCCCCAGAGCTGCTTCAGAAGGTGAAAATGACACTTTACACATCAATATTGGAAAAACGGTGACACATAGAAAATATAAAGTAATTGGAAAAAGTCGTTATTTCTTGTGAGCTATCTGAAATCGGAAAGTTCGCGGAAAAAAATAAAAAATTCGACAGTTTTAACGAAAAAATCTTGAAATTCAAAAGTTTTTACGAAAAAATAGAGCAATTCGAATGTTTTCAAGAAAAAATCGGGGAAAATCGGAAATTGACGCCAGCGAATTTTCACCAGCATCTGGAGATTCGCAATTTTATTCGCCAGCGGTGAAACGTGGGAATTCACAGCGAATTTATTTGCCCATCACTAATCTTTATAATAAGACAGAAAGCAAAAGGGCCAGTGCTTTGCGCTCGACAAGGAAGTACCTAAAAAAGCTTTAGCTGAAGTGGAGAAATAAAAATAAGAATAATAAAGAATGCATTGACAAAGCTATGTTATGCTGTGAGCTGTTTGGAGTAATTTTATTAATAGAAAAAAAAGACAGTTTACTTTATTATTTAATAAACCAAGTGTAAACATACATTTTATTAAAGTGGAATGACTTTGCACATTTAGAAAGTATCCACCGATATTAAGTGGATTTTTTTTTTTATTAATAAGCAACTAAACCGATTTCATAAAGTGATAAACTATTTACATTTGAAATAAGCGTAAAAAAAATTACCTATTTGTGCCAATTATTGAGCATCCACTGCAACTTGGCTGCGGGTTTATATGGATGACCATTCCCAATTTAAAGAAGTCTTAAACTATATGGATATTGTCATTCCACCAATTGATTACAGAATACAATATTCACATCTGTCACTACCCAAGTGGAGCTTACAATTGTTGGTCCCTATTGGCAATGCACCGAATGCAAAATTCGGTTCAGGATTCAGCCTTTTTAAGCAGGATTCGGGTTCGGCCAAATCCTTCTGCCCGGCCGAACCAAATCGGAATCCTAATTTAGGGGCGGATAGGTAAACTGCTTGAATTTTATCACAAAACAAGAAAGTTAAAAAATTCCCCTTCCCACCCCTAATTTGCATATGCAAATTAGGATTTGGTTCGGTATTCAGCCCAATCCAAAGTAGTGGATTGGGTGCATCCCTAGTCCCTATCACATTCACACACAGGATGGTCCGTTTAAGCAGGAGCCAGTTAACATCCCTGCATGGTTTTTGTATGGTAGGAGGAAACTGGAATGCCTGTAGGAAACCCATGCAAGCATGGCGAGAACATAAAAACTTCTTAGTGATAGTGCTCTGGTTGTAATTGAACTTAAGACCCTGTTGCTGCAAGGCACAATGGTTAGTAATTTTTCCTAGCAAATGAAGTCTCCCCCGCACTCTGCATTTATGCAGGCATTAATGATGCTTTCAGCTTGGTTTACATTTAAAGAAAATTTATATCTGGAAAACTTCCTGCACTCAAACACTCTATACCTACTTATATGTGATGTCTTCTCCAGAAACTCCGATTGTCAGCTTCTTCTGCAAACATGAAGCATGTCAAGTCATATTTACACCTCCATAATCTTGGAGATCACTGAATAACAGCCTGGTACAAAAAAACGTTAATCCTTATCGTCCTTTCTAAGCCATTGGGACAAGTTTTTACTAAAATGTGAAACATCAACACTTTAGCATCTCAATATCTACATCATACCCTCCATGTGAATTAGGGATGCACCAAATCCAGGATTTGGTTCGGGATTCAACCTTTTTCAGCAAGGTTGGGATTCGGCCGAATCCTTGTGCCTGGCCAAACCAAATCCTAATTTGCATATGTAAATTAGGGTTGGGTAGGGAAATCACGTGACTTTTTGTCACAAAGGAAGATTTTTTTTCCACATTTTCCTTTCCTGATTCAGATTCAGTTCAGTATTCGGCCGAATCTTTCACCACGTATTCGGGGATTCGGCCGAATCCCAAATAGTGGATTCGATGCATCCCTAATGTGAATATCCCATGTCATTGTTTTATGGTGTTTTCCAGAGTACTTTCCCCATTATAACTGTATGGGGATAACACCCTGACATAATTTGGTGTGATTTAGATCCACCTGCAATAACCACTTCCAAATCTTTTAATTAAAACCAGGGTCTGACGTATGTCAGTGCCAATTAGTTTTATAAGTTATAGAGAAAAAGAACCCCTTATTAACCAATGAGTTAACTTACCATTCCCTAATTAACCAATGAATTAAATTACCATTCCCTAATTAGGGTTAGATTTCAATTTACTTGGTGTTTCCCCAACGACCCAACATTAACTAACACCGTTAAAAATTAATTAAACATAGATTAATGTAATAAATTAAACATCCTTCAATACACTGAGGTATCTAAAGTACAAGTTCTTCAATAAATAAACCGTTCCTTAGACTTCAATCCTTAATTATAAAGTGGCTAGTGCTTATAATAATTAGGGATGGGCGAATTTTTTTGCCTCATTTCGCCGAAAAAATGACGCCCATAGACATGTATGGAGACGTGCGTCAAAAAAAAAAAGACGTGCGGCAAAATAATTTTGCCGCGCGACAAATTTTTTTTGACGCAAATAGACTTTAATGGGCGTCTGCGACATTTCGCCGGCGGCAAATTTTTGGCGAAACGAAACGGGTCAAATTCGCCCATCCCTGATAATAATCCATCATTAATCCTCAATGAATTAATTCAATTAATTGACCTCTTTCATTAATTGAGGTATCTAAAGTGCATATGTTCCAATCAATTAATGCTGCATGGAAATCCGATACTTGATTAGAAAGTGACTTGTGTTAATAAAATAACAAGAAAAGTTAGACTAATTCACGACATAAATTATCAACCAGCTCAATTTATTTAAGTTAGGAAAATGAAATCTATAGATGGTGGAGTTGTCCCAAAGAAACTTGTACTTTGGCTATCTATGGGACACCACAAAGGTGGAGATGTCGGCAATACCTGGGACTGTGGTCTCGTATATTAATCTACCATGGCTAATGGAGAGGATTAACTTGTCTCAAAAACCACAAATCCCAGGATGCTTAGAGAGAAGGAGAAATTGCAGAAAAATGAAGAAGCATAAACCACAACCACTCCTGAGTTAAGAAAATGATTTTTAAAAAGACCCAACGCGCATTTCGCTTAATAGCTTTGTCAAGGCTACAGTCTGGGCATTTCCCTATGGGACCAGACTGTAAATTATATCCTTATAATGCACAAAAGCCATGAATATCCTGTAAATTATATCCTTATAAACGGTGAGTTCTGATGTAATTTCTGTCACATGATTCACTGAAACTTGTGTATTATAATAAATAAAGTACCCCCTGTTCCAAAATATGAGGATATTCGAAGTTACCTCGGAGTTCCATGACCTGTATAAAAACACTCGGCCTTCGGCCTCGTGTTTTTATATGGTCATGAAACTCCTCAGTAACTTATAATATCCTTATATTTTACAAGAGGGGGTACTTTATTCACTATATAAACAGCGCGTTCTGACGTCAGAACTGTCTATAACAGGGTGTCCCCGGCCGGCGAATGTGACGCAGTACGTCAGAATTTGAGCCGACTAGGTTTCCTTCTCCTTTAAGAATAGTCCACCCACCTCTACGATACCATGGGCGCACGCAATTGGGCGGCCTGAGCGCACATTACATAATTCCAGTAACCCACTCTAAGTTCCATTGTGTCTTTATACAAAATGCTAGAGTGGGGCTACGAATCAAACCATATACCTAGGGACCCGTTGTTAGGACCATTTTGCATGTTTTTATCCTGACATTGGGGACACCCAATGTCTACACCGTTTTTTTGTTTCACTTGGTTCTGGATTACATGTTTTGATGGGGGTGGAGCTTTGGGTTCCCATGCAACAGGTTTGGTGCCTTTTTTTTCTTTTTAATTTAAACTGTCAGTTTTCTGTTGAGCACTGTTTGTCCTTGAGAAAGGTTCCTGTGAGGAACCAAAACAATGGATTAATAAACCTGATCTTTTTTTCACTATATCAAACGTTTGACTTTTTATGAAAATCCTGAGAGTGCCCGCACCTTGGATGGACTGTATTATATTTTTTGCCTAGAGCATCCAGGTGCTGATATCTTAAGTGCAATATATATATATATTTGTGAAGAATAGTTTAAATAATTGTGTTCTAATGTGAAAATGTATTATTTGCAGGTATGGCTTGGAATGTCTATTTAGGTTCTACAGTTATGGATTGGAAAGGAAATTCCGGCAAGAATTATTCAAGGACTTCCAGGAAGAAACGGTCAATGATTATGAACACGGTAATGTGTTACTCCGTTCACAATCAATTCATACCTCCCAGGGCCCAGCAACTTACTGTAGTAGCATTTAAATGGAATATTTTTTTATAATTTTTTTTTTTTTCTGTTTTATAAAGTACAGAAAGACTAAATATATCCACTTCCATTTATTGGTTTGTTCTGTTTTGTTCCTCTATTATTTCCTCATTAGGTCAGCTTTATGGGCTGGAGAAGTTTTGGGCATATCTGAAATACTCACAAGCCAAGAATATGTCCGTTGAACCAAAACTGCAAAGCTACCTCAGCAAATTCAAGAGGCTTGAAGACTTCAGAGTAGATGTAAGTTGACAATACTTGAGGGAGTATTGCTCTCATCATTCTCAAAAAAGGCTGCAGTTTTTGGGGGATGCGTGTGGGATGTACGTTACTGTTGGCTTTTATTATGACAGCCTCCAATTGCTGAAGAGGATGGGAGAACACCATCGGCAACAAATGAGAACACAAGCCGACGGAGACATTGCTCAGGTTCATCCAAGGCTGCTGAAAAGCATTTACCTGGCAGCCATATTCAGGGTCCTCCATGTTGCCTTCCCAGTGTCGGCATCGTTCAGGAAAAAACTAGCTGCTCACAGGACAGCTGCTCCTCCAAGCAGAACATAACCAGGCAACAAGAGAGATAGACTCGGCAGTATTTTATGCCATTGATAGCCGTGAACAGCTGTTCTTTAGCCCAAGGAACACTGATGCCTAAGCACTAAACAATAAACGCCTTGCCAATGAGCACAACGAAGTTCGAAAATCTCCATTTTTCATGTGATTTATTGGTTGTTTGTATATAAAACGTTACCCCCCTGATGAGATGCAAAACAATGGGGGTTGTTTTTAATCAATTTGTAACAATGCTTTTTTATTTTGTCCTCATTATTTCATGTTATCAACAAGTATACGCATACATAAACCTTCAAAATAAAAAGGCGTTTTTATGAATATAGTATTTTTTTTTTAAGGCAGAACTAAGTTTTTCTTCTAATACAGACATTTCAGGATTTTTTTTAGGTTTTCCATAACAATTTGGCCTATAGTTTAATTTAAATGAATTTTAGCTGAGCAGGTTTGGGCAATGGGAGCCTTTGAGTTGAGAATTTTACAGTCTAACGCTTTCGCTGTATAATACGGTGTATATTCATCCAGCGGGTAAAATACTTTTTAATATATTTTTTTCTTTGCAGAAAAGAAAGGAATATTCATGTCAATAAACGTTTGAAATGATTGCTTCTGTTTTGCCTTTTTGTTTTTAATTCCTCAATAGCTACATATAGCTCCTTCACAAAAAGTTAGGGATGCACCAAATCCTCGATTCAGTTCGGGATTTGGCCTTTTTCAGCAGGATTCGGATTTGGCTGAATTCTTCTGCCCCAGCTGAACAGAATCCTAACTTGCATATGTAAATTAGGGTTGGGGAGGGAAATAGTGTGACATTTTGTCACAAAAGCAGTAAGTAAGTAAAAAATGTTTTTCCCTTCCCACCCCTAATTTGCATATGCAAATTTGGATCCGGTTCGGTTTTCGACCGAATCTTTTGTGAAGGATTCGTGGGTTGGGCCGAAAATTTGAAGTACTGTCTTTTTACAAAACCTCGACTTCGCCACCTTGAACCTGCTGAATTTCTATGTTAGTCTATGGCAGGGGGAGGCAACCTGCGGCTCTTCTTCCTAATTGCTGCTGCTCGGTCTTTTGGCTTTGCCTGTTACGTCTTCTATACAGCCCTCGCACCTGCTGGCGGCTTTGTGATAAGCTGATCGTTAACTTACTTCAGTCGCACACTCATGAAGCTGCCAGCAGGCGCGAGGGCTGTATAGATGTCCCAGGAGTGACAGGCAAGACCATGCCGTAATAAGACTTATCGCAGTCATTGAATAATATGGCCTGCTCGCACACCCTGGCCTTCAAAGTTAGATACCTGGTGCACGGTGTTGGAGGGATCGGCACCCTCCCAAGCAATCAATTACAAGAATACACTGGCACTCACGGCAGGTTCAAGCAGGGAGACCCCCTTGCATGTTTATTTGCATTGCTTGACAAAGGGGTATAGCACGAAATATTGCATTTCTGCAAATAAACATGCAAGGGCATCTCCCTGCCTTACCGCGGTCACAAACTCAAGACAAGAGAGGGAAGATCAGCATGAAGCTTCAGAAGCAGAAATCACATTAAACAGATGAGAACACTAGCATTTAATAGGGCTATTCGGAGTTTAATTTATTTCAAAGTGTTACACGTACACACTGCACTTCTGTTTGTTGTATTCTGTTGTTACAGTTAACATTTAAAAAAAGGTTAAACTTTTAAAAGTTTATAAGCTGTGTTATGTTTTGCAGCTCCAGTCTATTTTTCTTAAGTGGAAGAGGGGGCAAAATGGCTCTTTTGATAGTAAAGGTTGCTGACCCCTGGCCTATGGGGACCTCCTAGAACCTATAGCCAGTATTTGGCTAAGTTTTTATAAGTCGAAGTTTTTGGTTTTTTTTGAAAATCGTTTGATCAATTTGAATATGATTGAAAACCCGCTAAATTCACTCAAAAAAAAAAAAAAACTTCAACTATCGAATTTCTAAAAATCGATGGTTTAATTCCGAAGTTTTACCACTTCGAAATTTGACCCTTAGTAAATGTGCCCCCAAAAGAAAAATTGGAGAAAGATTCAATTTACAAAACTACGTAACAGGCCAATGATAACCAAAAACCTTGATTGAACACTTACTCCAGTTCTCACAACCTGCCATAGTATATAGTACAGGTATGGGATCTGTTATCCAGAAACCCGTTATTCCGAAAGATCTGAATTACAGAAAGGTAGACTCCATTTTATCCAAATCAAAATTTTTTAGAAATGACTTCCTTTGTACTTGATCTGAACTAAGATATAATTAATCCTTATTGGAAGCAAAACCAGCCTATTGGGTTTATTTAAAGTTTACATGATTTTTTTAGTAGACTTAAGGTATGAAGATCAGAAAGATTCATTATCTGGAAAGCCCCAGGTGCCGAGCATTCTGCATAACCGGTCCCATACCTGTATAAGCCAAAGGTCTTCTAACACAGCTCAGTCAAACCAAGAGTCAGTAATGGTTGATCGCACATCCTTCATGCTGTAGTGTAATTTATTTACCTCTTACAGCTGGTTTTTCTGCAGCCTTCCAGTTTGAAACTTTATAGTTCTCATTCATACAACCACAGCTATTGCAGGGGTAATTCTGTGGCCTGAGGCAGCTCTTGCAATACCACCCAGTTTAGCTCCCCACCCCTTACCTTTCCTGTGGGGGGGGGGGGTGCTTTGCGAGTGCAGAGAGTACAATGGATTTATTTACCACCTTTGGTAAATGTGAGAGTCTTAAATTGCCTCACGGCAGCAGCACCCCTATCCTAATGAAACATCCTGTATACAACTTTGTTAAAAAATAAAAGTTACAGTAAAACCCTTATTTTTCATAATGTAAATGGTTGGCAATGTGGTAGTTCAGCCAACAGGTGGTGCCAACCCCCAAGGCTTAGAGTACTGCGCGGAACAAATTTCTAAGACCCGGACCCGACCCGCAACCCACGTATTAACCCACTGTGATCCGCTACCCGACCAGGACTTCTGCCTTATCCACAACCCACAGACCACCATTAAACAGGAAGTGATGGTGCTACAAATCGGAAGTGACATCAAGTGAGCTGGGAAAAAAAAACAAGTGGGGACAGAAACAAGTTTTGTAAAACTTTAAAAGGAGTAAAATATAGACAATATTACATAAGATAAATTTAGAGGAGACCCGCAACCTGACCCACATCTATACCTGCACCTCAAAATCCTCCCCTAATTCCAAAGGATACCCGACCCGCTGCAAGACTCTACCAAGGGATTTGCAGTGCTAAAACCTGAGAAAGCAAGTCAATTGAACAAGATGGCTGCCTATATAGTACACGTCAAATCATTGGTTCTTGTGGCTGTCACTTAAGACGGCTTCTTCTCTTCATAGACATCTGCATCAAGAAAAAACAACCTGTTTTCTAAGACTAATCTGTATACAATAACCAGGTGGCAAGTTTGTAGGAAACCAATTTATTGATAAAAGTTGCTCACAATTTACATAATTGTATAACTGGGGGGGTGGGGTGCTTAAATGGGAACTAAAGGGCTGTATTTTGTATACTAAACATGAACTTACTGTACCACAAGCCTAATCAAACAAAAGATTAATGTTTTCAAAGTTGGCCGTGGGGAGCTGCCATCTTGTAACTTTGTTAAACATCTTTGCAAGACTACGCACATGCTCAGTGTGGTCTGGGCTTCAGTTAAGAGGTTAAGCTTAGGGATCATCATATATTATCAAAACAGCACAAATCAAATATCATCTGCCAGAAGCCAATACAGCAAGATTGATTAATAATCAGAATTATTAATCTACATGGTCACCGGCTGTTCTACAGGGAAACAAACAAAGCTGATTGAGTAAGGGGAGGGGGAGCCTGCCATTTGAAAATATGATTGTTTCCCTGGAGAGCAGTTAGGGACCGTCTGAAGTTTCCCATTTGCAGCTGTCAGAGCAAGTAAATGAAGGGGGAATTTCACTGCATACAGTCACAGTTATTATATAGCCAGTACACATTTTTAATTATAAAAGTATATTGGAGATATATTTCTTTTTTATTAACGAAAGTAAAAATGCGATTTTAATTTTTTGCCTTTACACCCCTTTTAATTAGAGTATGAACCATGAAAATCTGCCCTGTGCATCGGCAGTTTTTTTGGCAGTTTTTTTGGCTATGTCTACTTTGTGAACACACCTGTAAATACCACACCCATATTCCCGGAATAATATTACATCCAAGTATAACGCACCGGGGAGAATTGAGAGAAAATAAAGCACACACAAGGAATTTTTGGTTTTATAGAGAGTTTAGCTGTGTCTTTTGGTTTATTGTACATGCTTTATTAAAATGGTTCCCATATTTACAAAATCTGCAGAAAACACCTCTCCCCGCTCCAGCAGACAAGTGCTCTCACAAGCACACTTACTACTCCACCTTAACATGAAGATCAGACTATTCCAAGGAAACAAAGCGTTGTCTGGGGACACATATACAGTTTTACCTATATGTACACCATCAGAAGTATGGCAATAATACTGAAGATTCCTCCTTCGTTCTGATTATTCAGAATCACAGGACGCTTTTCCCAGTCACTACACAATATCAACTTCAGTACCAAAGCTGCTTGTAGTGACTCTGGATAAATACATTTATGGGGCAATTTCCCTTAGAGCAATTCAAGTCTGTACAAGAAATATAAGGCACATACCTACTTTGCTGCAGTTGAAGCCTGGATTTCATTTCTCATTAACTAAATCACAGGCAACAAAAAACGGCAAAGGGGTTAAAATTGATTGGGCGAATGAACTGCAGAGAAACATTATCTTACAATGTAATTGAAGGTTTGCCTATGAATACATCGCATGGATTTCAAACCCACTGAGATTGCCCTCCCCGATTATGTGATAAAATACTTTAGACACAAAAGAAACCGCTCAAAAACTTGCGCTCCCATGGCTGCTCCCCCATAAAAGTCCGGGTGCTCTGTCCACAGCGTCCCCACAATATCCACAACCAAAGGACAGCATTCCGGAGAAAAAGCATAACAATCACCTTACGCATTTCGAAAATGGATCCCTTTATCATAGGCTTGAAAAAAAGCAGGTTTATTGCAGGGTCCTGCGGATAACAATTGCCTTACGCATTTCGGGAATGGATCCCTTAATCATAGGCTGAAAAACAGCAGGTTTATTGCAGGGTCCTGCAGATAATCGCCTTACGCGTTTCGGGAATGGATCCCTTTATCATAAAGGAATTCAGTCCCGAAACGCATCAGGTGATTGTTATCCGCAGGACCCTGCAATAAACCTTTTTTTCCTGGAGTGCCGCCTTTCTTTGGTTGTGGATAAAATACTTTAGCCCAGCCTTTCACAATGAGATAACATTACCTGGTATTACTAGTGAAAATCTACTACTAAATAAAAAAAAGAAATCACATGAGAACAATAGTTTAAAGTAGTGCAGACTGATAAATGTATTTATGGAAAAAAAAAAACAGGTTTTCAAAAGTCTGAAACAAATACCACATAAAAAAAAATGTATACTTTCCCATACCCTTTCTGATCTGTGAACTGCCCATTTGGCAGAATCATGGGCGGTTCCTTATAAAGCCAAAGTGGAGCTGCTCCACAACTGCCAGTTAGAGTACTAATAAAATATGTAACAACGCACATTTCACAAGATCGATTTCCTGAATCCTGTTTCATTAATTACGTTCGGTCACAGAAAGATCAACGTTTTGGAGGGGGAAGAAAAATGCTTGGCAGTGAAGATCATAATGCCTAGTATTAAAATCTTCTTTTGCGGTTATCACGTTAAGTTCTCATTTCCCTGTACAAACTGTGGCGAATATTGTGGAGCACAAAACCTCCTCGTTATAGGACGAGAAAGAGAATGCAGTTCCTGAACAGCCCCGGACTTTGGCTGTTAAAAGTTCAGTCCTGCTTTGTGTGGTCTCTGACATCTTCTTCATCTGTATATTCAGAGGGCTCTTCCCCTGGTTTAAGCAGTCGACCAACATATTCATACTTTTCTGAGAGAGAAGAAAATATGATAGTATTATAAACAAAGAAATAAAACATCTTTAAAATGTATTTTTTTTTAAAGTGATACGGGCACTTCTAAACAATAATGGCATCCTGACAAAAAGCCTCACAATCTGTATGCCGTCTATGACTGCCATTAATTATCGTTGGGTGTCAGATGAATGACCCAATATATCTTATAGGGGGGCTCCTTTTGCCTAGAAGATTTATTAGAGCTCAGTCTATTAAAATCACCAGACATCATCACAACTTTTTTCAAAAAAACCTCCCTAGTGAGTGAGTTTCTCCCTGTACCAAGAGAACCAAAATTTGACAACAAAAAGTTGTCTCTGTCCAAAGATTTATGGGCCTAACTGTAATACAAATAAGCTGACGTTGCTAAACTGTCCTGCAGTGATTTTGCCTGTTTACCTTAAAGGAGAAGGAAAGGTTAAAACTAAGTAAGCTTTATCAGAAAGGTCTATATAAATACACCTGTACGCTCAAAGTAAAGCTGCTCTGACTCCTCTGTCAAAAGAAACACAACATTTCTTTACTTCTATTGTGTACACATGGGCTTCTGTATAAGACTTCCTTCCTTCAGTTTAAACCTCCAGGGCAGGGCTTGACCATGCTCAGTTTGTTCCTCTCCCTCTCCCCTGTAATCTGAGCCCAGAGCTATGAGTGAGCAGGGGAGATTCAGGCAGGAAGTGATGTCACACCAAGCTAATATGGCAGCTGCTATCCTAAACAAAGAGAGAGCGTTCTAGAGCTGTTTACTCTGGTATGGTAAAGCATTCTGCAGAATAAATATAGTTTTATACCATACATTATTGTGGCTAATCTATTAGAAATAAAATGCTTTGGTATCTTTCCTTCTCCTTTAACTTGCACACAGAGGCTCCCAGGCAGCTTTCAAAAAAAGCACCAGGGCGTCTTCCGCTTCCATGTCTACTGACCATCTACAAGCAGCATCTGAATTGCTACAACAATCTCTCTAACAAAAGATCCATTCACAAGGGCAAACGATCAAGAAAAAAAGTTGCAAATTACCTTTAAACTGCATTTCCCATTCCCGAACACTTTCCATCTGTACAGCGTTTAAGTCGGACAGGTCATCATATTCATCTCGGAGCGCCTCTTTATCGAGGCAAAACGTTGCTAGTCCCCTGGAAGCATCTCTACCAGCAAATAATCCATACAGGCCATCTGAAAAACAATGAAGATATTAGCCATGCTGAAAAGGTAGGGTTTATACTTTAAACCGTTAATCCATTTCCCTCAGTCCCATACATGACGCTAACTAATGAGATAGAGGAAAGGAAACTTTCTAAAATATACGCTTTAACTTTTAGTTCTCTCATTGGTGAGTTTCAGACTGGCAGACAAGTCAGGGGCAAGTAGCAGACACATATATTAACTAATGTAGCAGAGGAACATCAGCAACTAAAGAATCAATTTTAACACGGGACTTTAAAGAAACAGTTCACTGCAAAAATAACAAATGAGCAAATAGATAGTATGTGACAAATAAAAAAATGTTACTAATATAGTCAGCCAAAAATGTAATGTATAAAGGCTGGAGTGACTGGATGTTTAACAGAACAGAACAGAACTTCCTGCTTTTCAGCTCTCTAACTCTGAGTTAGTCAGCAACTTTAAGGGGGGCCATATGGGACATAACTGTTCAGTGAGTTTGCAATTGATCCTCAGCATTCAGGAGGAACCCAAAAATAGTTGCGAGTCCCTCCAAAAATCTGTGTTATAAAAAGTACAAAAGTTTATTAAGACATGGTAACAGCGGCCTACCGCATTTCGTGCCTGTTGGGGCACTTACTAATAGGCTTAGCATTCAGATCAGATTTAAAAGCAATAGTTATGGCCCATGTGCCCCTCCCCCTCAAGTCTCTGATTGGTTACTGCCAGGTAAACTATCAGTGTAAATTAAGATAGTTGCAAAGCAGGAAGTAGTGTTCTGGCTATTATGTTAGACATCCAGTCACTCCAGCCTTTATACATTACATTTTTGCCCAACTAACTATATTAGAAATCATATTAGAAACATTTTTTATTTTGCACAGCCTATTTTAATGTTTAAACTTAGTCTTAATACAAATGTCAAAAATAAAAAGTAAAGATGAACTAAATTCATAATATCTGCGCTTATATATATATATATATATATATATATATATATATATATATATATATATATATATATATATATATATATATATATATATATATAGAAGCCCCTCCAAAAAAACAAGATTGCCAACAAAAAGTAATTTGCATATTCAAATTTGAGAATAAAATAATTTGCATCATTTGTGAGCAAACAAGTGTTGCTTTCTTTTGTCTTGATATCCTGATATATAAATGGCTAGTTCACCGTAAAATATACTTTTCGTATGGTAATTATAGGCTATGACAACATGCAATTGGTCTTCAGTTATTTTGTCCAGCAGCTCTCCAAACTTTGATTTGAGTAACAAAAGCAATAAAACTGTAACCTCAAAGTGCAAATAGGGTGCTGGAAGGAGGCAGAAGAATGTAAATAATTTAAAAACTATTTCATACATTAAAATAAGAAAAACAGGACATTCATTCTATTACATACTAAAAGTTAAAGGGATACAGTCATGTTTTTTTCCAAACGCATCAGTTAAAGGAAAACTATACCCCCCAAACAATATAGGTCTCTATAAAATGATATGGCATAAAACAGCTCATATGTAAAACCCGGCTTCATGTAAATAAACCATTTTCATAATAATATACTTTTTTAGTAGTATGTGCCATTGGAAAACCTGAAAAGAAAATTTACATTTTAAAATATAAGGGCTGCTCACTTTGATCGTATAATTCATGGTACAACCAAACAAACTATACAAGTTAGGTCACATGAGCCAATAAACAGACAGAGTTCTGTGTTTTACTTCCACACTTCTTCCTGTTACAGTTAGAGTTGTAGTATTTCTGGTCAGGTGATCTCTGAGACAGCACACAGACCATCATGAAATGGTGGTTCAAGGCAAAAGATGTAAAAGGGCAATATTTACTTAAATATATTTACTATGCCACTTAATATGATATAAACTATTTTGCTCAAGTATTCATTGTGGGGGTATAGTTGCCCTTAATAGCGCTGCTCCAGCAGAATTCTGCACTGAGATCTGTTTCTAAATCTGACATGGGACTAGACATATTGTCAGTTTTCCCAGCTGCCCCCCGTCATGTGACTTGTGCTCTGATAAACTTTAGGAGTGATATCACCCCCCCCCCCACACCAGTATCCTAACAACAGAACAATGGGAAGTTAACCAGATAACAGCTCCCTGATACAAGATAACAGCTGCCTGGTAGATCTAAGAACAGCACCTAATAGTAAAATCCAGGTCCCACTGTGACACATTCAGTTACAATGAGTAGGAGAAACAACAGCCTGCCAGAAAGCAGTTCCATCCAAGTGCTGGCTCTTTCTGAAAGCAAATGACTAGGCAAAATGACATGAGATGGCTGCCTATACACCAATATTATAAATAAAAAAAATACACTTGCTGGTTCAGGAATGAAATTTTACATGGTAGAGTGAATTATTTGCAGTGTAAACAATGTAATTTAGAAATAAAAACTACACCATAAAAATCATGACAGAATCCCTTTAACTTCAAGATGAGCATCCCCTTTAAAGTTAAAACTGTAAAGGTTTGGATTCAGTCTGGCTAAACATTTGGAATTCAAAATTCACATCTGAATCTTGCAGAAAAAAAAGTGCTAGAATTTAGGCAACTCAAACCAAATCTTGGGCTGGAATTTCTGGTGTTCTGTCTAAAAACAATGCAACTGAAGAGGCCTTCAATTGAGTGAGTTCATGCGCTTTCTCTGCAAGTTCCTAAAGAGGAAAAGTAATTCATATTACATACTCACAATGGATCTGTAATATAATTGGGCTTTTTTAGGCTCCAGTAATGCATGGAAGCTAACTAGTTAAGCTAGGTAGTTGGCAGGAATTAGCTATATCCCATTACAATGACGTGCAGGAGCTAGACTGAAATGTATGTGGCACAGCTATTTCACTGCTGCAACCAAATATACTTTAATGCTTTATTAAACTTTTATTCATAAGGTACTAACATAATGAAAAATTGGAATGCTACAAAAGGCACATCTCCTCTTTTAATAGCTAAATGCTCTAATCTCTACATTAGTATTATATAACAACAGTGTTTATATAAGTCATCTCTAGTTTGGTAACAGAATATCTGGATTTGAAGAGTGGTTGCTGCTTGTTTGACATATCATTTATATATTTTAACCTTGGGCTTGCAGTAATTGTTTTTATCCTTGGCAAATCATTTTAGCCTATTTTGTTTTTTTCCTCCCATGTGGCCACCGTGCACTTATTATAAGCAGCTATCTGCTGTGTAACCGGAGCCTTTTCTCCTTTGTATGACTGCCCCTATTGCTACACAGCAGCTTATTTATATAAACAACAGTAGTGTTTCTGATGCAAACACAGCAGTTTTACCAGTGCAGGGCAACATTGCATTAATTTGTATTACTTTAAGAACACTTTCATTTTTTGATGTTACTCTTCCTTTATTAATATTTAGAGACTACGACCTTTGTGGCTGCATACATCTTATCTCACAAGTTTCCAGACCAGTAATTTGGGCCAAATTCATGCTATGCAACAACTTTGCCAGCACATACCATCAGCATATTTTGGAGGTGGGGATAATTTACGCAGCGCACCATAACATCCTGGATTTACAAACAGGTCTGAATCACCTCCTTTGCATTTATCAGCAGATACATATGTTAACAGTGCAGCACTTGACGCTGCAAATGAGGACAGAATAAAAATGAACCCTATATATTAGAATAGTATGAATGAAAATGTAAATCTACTCTACATGCTAGTGCAAACATTAAAGAGATACGGACACCAGAAATTAAACTTTTTTTTTTTTTACATCTATCATAATATTGCCTTTGAAAGCATCTTATAACCTTGCCATAAAGTATTTGCACACTGCTTTTATATTACCTGTCTGATGCCCCATGTTCCTCTATTAGAGGGCTGCCATATTTGTGTGTTAGCATTAGAATCTCTAAGTGACAGGCTGAGATGGGGCAGTCAGGTTTAGTAATTTAACAAACAATTACTTGTAAAAACAAACCTCTCAGCAAAAAACGATCAACATGATCTATAGGTAACTTTTAATGTACATTCATATTTTAAAAAGTAGTTTTTGTAGTGTCAGTATCACTTTAAAGTAGATCAAGACTTATACAAATAACTCAGAATTATGTGACTTGTATAAAAATACAACATTTTGATCAGAAACACTGATCTTTCTCGGGGAATCTTTTGTTTGATATCACTTTGGACAGTTCCTGTTGAATGTGGTGCTGCGTGCCTTCTGTTTATTTTATTTGTTTACTTTTAATCTTTATACCTACTGTAATAAAGAATATATATTCATGGATGCTTTATCACGCTTTCATCCTTGACAACGGTTCGCATTCCCCATGCTTCCTACAGAGTTTCACATACATTAAATACACATACCTGAATTCCCCAACAGCCTCCAATAACTGTTCTATTTGTGGCTTAGAGGATTCAGCTTCCCCTGCTGTTATCCAGATCCTGATCTAGGAAATGTCATATGTCTCAGTTTGTACAATGGTGTTTTGGGTAGATGATCTATCCCCCATTAATTTCCACTATTATTCGGATCTCAAATAATTTAAGTTTTAGTTAAACAAAACACTGATGATTCGTTATCGCACTTAACTGTGCAGAACAGACACCAACAGCAAATAATACTCTTTTTTTTCAGTGCCACTTAACCCTTCTATTTATAATAAGGCCTTCTTATTATACATACTACCTGGTTGCTAGGGTTAAGCTGGCCCTACCAACCAGAAAGTTGCAGAGGTGTTGCTGAATAAAAAGCTAAATACAAAAACCTAGTTGCTATGGTAAGGTGGGCCCGAGCCCAGACAGCCGCAGAGGTTTTTCTGAATAAAAAGCTAAATAATACAATATAAGTGAATGAATACAAGTTGCAAATAGTCTCTGAATATCCCTGTTTATATCATATTAATGTTTAATGTAAAGGAACAGCAACACCAAAAAAGGATTTTTAAAGGGGTTGTTCACCCCTTTTCAACTTTTAGTTTAATGTAGAGAGTCTGAGATAATTCGCAAATTATTTTCACTTTTTATTAATTGTGTTTTTTGAGTTATTTAGCTTTTTATTCAGCAGCTCACCAGTTTAAAATTTCAACAATCTGGTTGCTAGGGGCCAAATTACCCTAGCAACCATGCATTGATTTGAATAAGAGACTGGAATATGAATAGGAGAGGCCGGAATAGAAAGATGAGTAATAAAAAGTAGCAATAACAATACATTTGTAGCCTTGCAGAGCATTTGATTTTAGAAGGGCCCACATTTGAAAGCTGGAAAGAGTCTGAAGAAAAGGGCAAATAATTCAGAAACTAAAGAACATAAATAATGAAGACCAATTGAAAAGTGGATTAGATCTAGCCATTTTAAAACATATTAAATGTTTTCTTAAAGGTTAACCACCTCTTTAAGTAATTGTACTGGTAAAACTGGTGTGCTTGCTTCTGAACTTGCACTAGCATGTTTTGATGCTACTTTTCTTTTAAAGGTGAATTACCTCTTTAATAGTTAAAATTATGTTTTAATAAAGTATAATTCAAGGCCCATTTGCAATGTACCTTCAGGTGAAAATACGGTGTGTGAGAGCTGGCACTGTATTTGGAATACAAATACGCGAATAGTACCAGAGTCAGAGAGAGGAGCTTGTTCTAGTTGTTGTGCATGTCAAACAGGTGGTTACATCACACTGACATTCATATACATTACTCCTGCATTGGTGGTTAAAGGAACAGTAAAAAATGAAAGTGTTTTAAAGTAATGAAAATATAATGAGTGTTGCCCTGCACTGGTAAAACTGCTGTGTTTGCTTCAGAAACACTACTATTGTTTATATAAATAAGCTGCTGTGCAGCAATGGGGCAGCCATTCAAAGGAGAAAAGGCTCAGGTTTGAGTGTATCACTGTGTGTGAGTGTATCACTGTGTGTGAGTGTATCACTGTGTGAGAGTGTATCACTGTGTGAGAGTGTATCACTGTGTGAGAGTGTATCACTGTGTGAGAGTGTATCACTGTGTGTGAGTGTATCACTGTGTGTGAGTGTATCACTGTGTGTGAGTGTATCACTGTGTGAGAGTGTATCACTGTGTGTGAGTGTATCACTGTGTGTGAGTGTATCACTGTGTGAGAGTGTATCACTGTGTGTGAGTGTATCACTGTGTGTGAGTGTATCACTGTGTGAGAGTGTATCACTGTGTGTGAGTGTATCACTGTGTGTGAGTGTATCACTGTGTGAGAGTGTATCACTGTGTGTGAGTGTATCACTGTGTGTGAGTGTATCACTGTGTGTGAGTGTATCACTGTGTGTGAGTGTATCACTGTGTGAGAGTGTATCACTGTGTGTGAGTGTATCACTGTGTGTGAGTGTATCACTGTGTGTGAGTGTATCATTGTGGGGCTGCACAGAGGGAATGAGTATGATCAGAGAGTCAGGTGTGTGTGTGTGTGTAACAGGGTGAGTGTAGACGGGAGCATTGCCAATCCCCGCCCATACATTGGCATCTAAGCATCACCTCACCAGGCCCATAGAATTTGCTTCCCTGGGTCACGTCAAACACTTTTCCATTGACAGCCAGTAGGATCCTGGGGTTGTGCGTCCCGTCGTACTCTCGCAGTTGTTGCAGGGCGAAGTCTCTGCGTTTCATACGCGGCAAAGAAGCGGCTGCGCCCGACCCCGAACCTTTCCAGCGCTGGTAGATTCGGAAGGCCGCGTAGAGCACCACAAGCACAAGAGCTGCGGTTAACAGCAACTCTCCAACAAATAGCCATCCTAGTCCGGACGGCTCTCCTTCGCTACCCGGTGGCGAGGTACCAGCCAGCAGCTCCTCCACCTCCCAGCTCTCCGACATCACCTGCCGGCCACCACCCGAGTCACCGCCGTCCACCTGACTCCCGCACAAGGGAGGGTTTCGCAGGTCACGAGGAAGGTACGCGCCGTACCCACAGCGCAAGGCAAAGCTCAGACAGGAGCCGCGAGGTGGCAAAGTAGACAGCGCCAATCCCACGATCCCCGTGTGCAGGGGGCGGAGCAAGGGGAGTAGAGGGCAGCGGCCGCGCAAGCAGCGTGACGCTTACACCGAGCGACTCTACGCGTGGCCCAATGACGAGTTAAGTTTATCCGGAAGTGAAGGATTGGATTCGGATTACTTTCCCTGCATTTTTTTCAACAAAACTTTATTGACAAAAGTGTTGTCATATATCTCAACATGTATTTTCTACATCATACCTCCCAACATAAGCAATTTTTTGACCACACCCCTTTCTGTGGCCACACCCCCTAATTACAATGTTTGTTTTACAAAATTTGGCAGGTTATGAAAGTTTGAAAATATTTCTCCTTATCTAAACTGTGTTTTTGTGTCTCAAAATTGTTACAAAGTATCTTATTTGCACCTGTTAGCTAAAAGGGCCCTCTGCTAAAAGCCAATTAAGTGAGAAACTTTGTTTCTTTTTCTGGCTGTTCAGTGCAGAGAAAAGAGGGACTTTCCAGTACAAATCAGGGATTGTGGGTTGAGCTGTCAAAAGAGGGACTGTCCCTCCGAAAAAGGGACAGTTGGGAGGTATGCAGATGGCTAGATTAGAAATCCTCTTGGCTGCCAAGTGATCAACAGGTTCTTGGCGCAAAGGGCTGCCATTAAAGGATAAGGAAAGGTTAAAACTAAGTAAGCTTTATCAGAAAGTCCTATATAAATACACCAGTAAAGCCTCAAAGTAGTGCTGCTCTGAGTCCTCTGTCAAAAGAAACACAGCATTTCTTTCCTTCTATTGTGTACACATGGACTTCTGTATCAGACTTCCTGTTTTTATCTTAAACCTCCAGGGCTTGGGCTTGAGCATGCTCAGTTTGCTCCTCTCCCCCTCCCTCCTCCCCTCCCTGCTGTAATTTGAGTCCAGCGCTATGAGTGAGCAGGGAGAAATTCAGGCACACCAAGCTAATATGGCAGCTGCTATCCTATACAAACAGACAGAGCTTCTACAGCTGTTTACTCAGGTATGGTAAATAATTCTGCAGAATAAATATAGTTTTATAGCTTGCACTATTTTGGCTAATCTATTGCAATTAGGGTTGCCACCTGGCCAGTATTGTACTGTATTGCCACCTTTTTTTTTCCACAAAAGGTGGCAACCCTAATTGCAATAAACTACTTCAGTAGCTCTTCTTCTCCTTTTCACTGAAGCATCATTTCAAAAAAACTATCATAAGGAGGGCATTCTTATTATACTTTTGCATAATCGCATATTATATATTAGAAACGTACACATAAATTATTATAGTCACAAAGCTACATGACACTTACCTTTAGGTCAATTATGACCAAAACAGAACTTATGACTTAGACTAGACCAGCCATATGCAGGTTTAAAGCATTTTTTTGCTTTTGCATAAATCTTGGTGTGCTAAAGTTACTAAGGTGTGCATTGAGCTATTCTGGAAGTCTCATCTGTTTATAAACCTGGTGTATAGACATCTGGCTTTCTGGAGTTTCTGCCAACTATCAGATACAGGGCCCACACACAAGCAGATAAGTTGCAGACTGGGTATGAATGGGACAAATTTTAAGGTGCAAGTTTGTGGTAGTTTTTTTCAGATTTATTGCTAAAATCTGTGTTGGACTGGGGTGCCAAGGGCCCACTATAAAACATTACACCACAGGCCCACTATGCAAACTATTTTTCCTACACTCTTCACTCACTTTTGTTATTCATTTAATCATTTCTCCATACAAACTTTAATCTATCCTTCCCTCCATTTCTTCTGTTTGTTCTCATATAGAAAAAGAGAATAGCCGTGGTAGAGGCATACAAAGAAAATGTTTGGTGGAGCAGGAGAGCACACTGACAACTGGGCCCACCGGGGAGTTTTCCTGGTATCTCAGTGGGACAGGCCCATACTGGCTAAAGAATTGTATTTTGGAATGTACAGTATATAGATGACCTGATGAAGATGGAAGATGTAGAAGCCTCTGTAGCAGGCAAGGCAGTTAAAGTATACCTCACAACTGTCCTCTTTTTTGCGGGACACTCACAATTATGACAGCTCAGCCTGGGGTTTCTTACTGAAATGTCCCAAGTTTTTCTTTGATCTCCTGCACTCTTGCCAGAAAAAGATACGTTTCTGAAACTTAATTAAAATTAGAGGCTTTTTGCCAGAGAGCCCAGAACATTAAGCAGCTGCACTTAGATACATTTTTAACAATTTAAGATAAGCAAAGATACAATTGTAAATAAGCAAGTCTCTTGGGAGAACTGAGACTAGCAACTTAAAGTGCAATTTCAGCTTCATTACAAAACTGCTAATAGGAGTACTGGTCATTTCAGCCTTTGGGGTAGGGTTGCCACCTTTTCTGGAAAAAAATACCGGCCTTCATATATATTTCTATTTTTTCCCTATTAATAACATTGGGACCAACCATCATTTTTACTGGCCAGATGGCAACCCTACTTAACACTTGCCAATTCCTTTTATTGGAACTTTCATTCTCCTTTAATCACTATATATTGTGGAGGCCATGGGGTGAATCATATAAGTGAATATTTAATTAAATATATAAAGCTATCTATCACCATAGTAACTATGGTAGCAATGGTAACTATGGAAAAAATATGTAACTAACTTTGTAATATCATCCTGTCATAGTTACATCCATCATCCATCATGATGTTTGATTTGTAAAATGTGTACTGTATTTGATCACACCATGAGCTGGATATGTTTTATATAGTCCTGTTCTTACCTCCTTACCCTTTGTAGTGCTGATTTACTGTTCTTTACTTTTCTGCATTTCCAGATTTCACCAAATCTTTCCTTTCCAACAGGCGTGTGGTGTTGGATGGCAGATCTTCCATGTAGTTTACACATCAGCTTTTTCTATCAGTCCCATTATATTTTGACCCATGGAACCATCTCTGACTTGTTGTATGCATTCTGTTGATCGAACACCATCTTAGGGCAAGGCCAGACGTGGAATTTTTGTGGCGTTTTTACGTTGCGTTTTTAAAAAAGAACAGCCAGACGTAAATACGCCACTGAAACCACATGCGACTGTCAACATGCGTTTTTCATGCGTTTTTCAGCATGTAGGATTCTTTTCCCAACATGCACTTCTCATTGTTCTCATTAAGAATTTGGACGCCATATTTAAAATATGCTGCATATTTACCGAAAGTGTTGTTTCAAACGTGCAGATCCCATAGAGTCTATTGATTTGGTAGTTTCTTGACATATTGGCGATTCTGCCCGAAGCTGTCGCTCTGATGCTAGCATTAATTAGATATAGAGAGAAGGCCCACACCCATTGAAGTAAAAAGAGGGGTGCTGATCCATAGGGGACTCCCCATAAGGGTCTCCAAACAAGACTACAAATGCTCAAAGTAATGGCTAGCACACCCAATATCAAGAAAATAATAGAAAAATATATTACAAAAAAATAAAGAAAATACAAAAAAATTATACAAAAATAATAAAGAAACAAAGAGCGCAACGCGTTTCGACCTTAAGGGTCTTCCTCAGGGGCAGACCCTTTTGGGGTTTTTTTGTCTATTTGTGCCCCTGATGAAGACCCTTAAGGTCGAAACGCATTGGGCTCTTTGTTTCTTTATTATTTTTGTATATTTTTTTTGTATATTCTTTATTTTTTTTGCAATATATTTTTCTATTATTTTCTTGATATTGGGTGTGCTATCCATTACTTTGAGCATTTGCTGGCATTAATTAATCAGTGCCAATTTCAAACTTTGGTGCCAAACTCATCTTTAAAGCCTGATTCACCTTTTTGTCTTTGCCCAAGCCAGACTTCAGTTTACTGTTCCAAGCGTCTGTTTCTATTGATTATCTGTTTTTGACTCCTGCCGGACTTTTGATTACGAATTCCTGCCGCCTGCCTTGAAATCTTCCCTGTTTTTGACTACTCCTTTTTCGAAATCCTTGCCGGTACCTCACTTACAGACTTGTCTCTAGCCACGCACATCCTTGTTGGTTTTCCGCAGTAGAAAGCCCAGGGGCCCCAAAAGGGCGTCAGTGAATACCGGAGACCACAGGGTTAACCTGTGAAACCGAGTGTACCCCTCACTGTGTAAGGTTAGTACAACGAGATTGTTACAGTAACAATTCCTGCTACTAATAAGCAATACAAAGCAATGGAGAAGCAATGTTCAACGAATGAATATTGATTTGCCTATTACTATTACTATTCCTTGCTTCTGGGAACATTAGCTCATATCTCATTCTGTATCCATAACTAGCAGCACATTCACCCCTATTGCTTTGTATCTTCCGCCAAAGTTGCAAATCATTCAGATTTTTTTCTATATTTCTTACTCTGCTTCCTTCTTTTGTAGTCAGAGACATAACAAAAGACATAAGGAATCCAAACTGATGTACAGTTTCATCATTGGTTAAGAGACACTTAAATGAGAATTCAACCCTAACATTAAAACACCCCTACCCCCTACCCTACATAGACCCCCTCCCTCCTCCCCCCCAGCCTAAGTGTTACCCCAGGCAAATGCCCCTAATGTTTTTCTTAAAATATGAGGATATTAGAAGTTACCTCGGAGTTCCATGACCTGTATAAAAACATTTGGCCTTGTGTTTTTATGTGGTCCTTCAGAAAAGAGATTCCCTGCCACTTTTAAAGGCCAATATGGCCAATATTATCTCACCTAGCAACAAGTGCAGTAATGTAAGATCTCAGTTTAGTTTCCAATATGCATGTGCCTGCTTACTGATCAGCAAGATAAATGCTGGAGATAGGAGTGACACAGCAAAATGGGAGTCCAAAACATCGAGGGTAGCTTTACTTCTCTTTAAATAGAGATCTATAAGACATATTCACTTAAAGGGTATCCGTCACCCAAAAAAATTATTCAAAATCCTATTTTATCACATTAATCAAGCAAAATGAACTTTAATTACACTATATAAATTATTTGACTCTTGTGTCCTTTAGTCTGGGAATTCATAATTATAGCAAGCAGGCAGGAGCCATTTTGTGGACACTGTTATTAAGACAAGTCTTGTATCATCTCAAAATCTTGTTTGTGCAGCAGAATGGGGGACCCGATGTCCATCGCCATGCACTGGTTACACAATTAAACGGTGAAGAGAACGGGGGAATGTGGGGAGAGCAGTGACATCTAGGAAGTGCTGAATGGAAAGTGAAAGTAATTGTCTGCCCCGCCTCTATGCCCATGGCATAGAGGAGGGGCAGACAATTTTTGATTGACAGCTGAGATTTTTAAATGAGTTTACAACAGCTATGAATGCTTTAATAAAAAATAAAAAATTGATTTTCTGTTTAATTTGAAAAGGACTTTTATTATACAGATTTTTGTGTCTGGGTGACAGGTCCACTTTAAAATGCTAACATTGCCTTATTCATTTAGCAAAAAATACAGGCAAACATTGCAAATGTGAGGTAAAAATGTGTTTTTTGTCACCTTTTTTAAGTTGACAATAAGCTACTTTTACTGTATTTATAAAATGTTATCAAATCACTGTAGTACGCCCCTTAAACACTTAAATGTCTCTGTGTCTATTAATTATGCCAAAAAAATTAGGCAAATCACAAACAAAAAAATGCTCAAGCCGCTTAACCATGCTTTTGCCGTTCCTCAATACCTAGTGGTAGATAGGGAAGGTGGGCAGGTAACAGGTTTTAATTGATGATGTTGTTTTTAATATGTACGGTAAAGTAAAAGTTATGTTACAAGCTGCATTACTTAGTGGGGGTATACTTTCTCTATCCTTCTGTGGTTGGTTTTCTCTTTAACCTACAAACACATTCCTGTTGATTCCACCTGGGACTATTTGGCTGTAGCACAAGAGATTTTTCTTGTTTTGCTTAATGTCAAAAGGAATGGCTTTATGCTTGGCATATTTCAGTCAGATGAAAAACACCTGTCAACACCTCCTGCAGCTCTCAGTCAGAGAGAAATGGGTGTTTGTGAATGGAATCCATCTTATTTTAGAAATAATTAGCAAAGTAAGTCACTGCTTCACAGAGATCAAAAAGATGAAAAGATTAATGTATAAATGCATCATCAATATAACAGTTGTCAAAAAGTGTAACAGGAGTATCAGTGGAAAATTTCCCACTGATACTTAAAGGAACAGTATCGGGACTGCATCAACGAATAGATGCGGCCGCGATCCAACGGGATTTTTTGTCCCATCCGATCGAGATCTGGCCGACTTTCGGACAGATCTCGATCGGTGAAGCCCGTCGGGGGGCCCCATACATGGGCCAATAAGCTGCCGACACGGTCTGTCGGCAGCTTTTATCGCCCCGTGTATGGCCACCTTTACTTGTAAGATTTAAATTTTATGTCCCTAGAAATAAGGATTAACCAGTAGTAAAAGTACCTTGCAGATAAATGGCAAGGAGTGTGATTTATCAGTAAATTTTGAGCTGTGACCAGTAGATCAGCATTGTCCAAAAACACTACATTAGATCAAAACTCCAAGGTGGTTAGTCATGAGCAGGACAGACTAAAGCCACTGGGAAAATTGGGGTTGGCCCAGCAGCACAGCGCAGGGACCTGCCTCACCTGCCATGAGGTAAGACGAGGACCTTGCCTGAGGCGGCAGCGAGTGGCCAGTTACAAGGGGCAGCAAAAAGCCGGCTCTTGTAACTTTAAGAGCCAAATTTCCGGATTTTAATTGAGCTCAGCCTGTGCAGAGAGAATTGTTGCACTCATTGCGCTAGTGATGTAGCCCCCGTTGTTTGATCTGCTCTGAAGCTGAAGTTTTTAGAGTGTGAGAGGGGGCGGCAGCAGCCACAGAATCGCTCCTGGTGCATTGTCAGTGCACTTGTAAGGGGAATTTCTTGACACAGTCCCCAAACATAAGAAGTCGGAAACACCAATTCTTAAAAAATGAACTTTCTTTATTTTTCTGATACGTCACTGGCAGTCATATACAAATTCTAACAGACTTTTCAATTGCCGTTTCCACTTTAAACTTTCGATTGCTTTCCGACTTAGTAGTCTGTGCGTTACTACCCAGCGTTTAGAATAGGGTTACTTTTCTACTCACAACCTGCTGGTCCTCATCGGTCTGGCTCGGTGATCCGGCATACCACTACACCCCTTCACCATTCCACCAGTCCCCCGCTTCGATCATCCGGCACTCGACCAGTGCCCCTTGACCACTCCGGCGGGTACCAGCCATCTGGACTTGAAGTCTTCTACTTCCACCCTCTCTTGCCTAACAACCTCACCACTATTACCCTATCTTGGGAATTATTCCCCAGATCCTAATCTGACTACGCTCCTTGTCGGGGCAAAAGACTACCCTTTCTTGCTCTCTATCTCTGACACCTAGTGCCAGCTATTACTGAAACTTCCTATCTAGTAAACTACCTGTTTCCGGGCTGGTGTTCTTCTTCTCAGCGACACTCTTGCATCACTTTGCCTCCCCCCATCAAAAAGCCTCTGACTATGGGTGTGGCTGCCCTTTTATACTCAGTTTGGGGAAATTCCCTCTAGGGGTTGGAACACAGAACTGCTGCTAACTATAATACTCTACTGCCACCTAGTGGCTTTTTGAAATAACCATTTACTTGGGGGCCGATTCACTAAATTCGGGTGAAGGGTTAGAATAAAAAAAACTTCGAATTTCGAAGTTTTTTTTGGGTACTTCGACCATCGAATTGGTTAAATTCGATCGAATTCGATCGAAGTCGAACGAAATCGAACGATTCGAAGTAAAAATCGTTTGACTATTCGACCATTCGATAGGCGAAGTACTTACCCTTTAAAAAAAACTTTGACCCCCTACTTCGGCAGATAAAAACCACCGAAGTCAATGTTAGCCTATGGGGAAGGTCCCCATAGGCTTGCTCAGCTTTTTTTGATCGAAGGATTTTCCTTCGATCGTTTGATTAAAATCCTTCGAATCGTTCAATTCGAAGGATTTAATCGTTCGATCGAACGAAAAATCCTTCGATCGTTCGATCGAATGTTTAGCGCTAAATCCTTCGACTTCGATATTCGAAGTCGAAGGATTTCAATTCGAGGGTCGAATTTCGAAGTATTTTTAACTTCGAATTTCGACCCTTAGTGAATCTGCCCCATAGTGTTACATACAAATTCTCATTAACATCACATAATTCACAAACAACATTTTAATTCTTTCACCCACCCACAACACAATTCACTCTCTTACACACTCCTATTTCTGTTATCCCCACTTACTGTTACTTTTTTATATCCTTAACTGCCTTTCCCTTTCCATTAACATCAGAGATGGGGCAGGTCAGGTGAAGGTATATCAGCAACTCACCAGGTTGGGCTGTGTACAGGCTGGAAGAGGGCTGTTTTGGGTGCGGTGCAGGCCAACATTTTGTCAATTTGCAAATCACTTCTCCAAGGTTCTTTTCATTATTTAGATTTTTGGATGGTCAGACTTATTTTGTTATTCTTTGTTCTACAAATGTATATTTGTCTGCATGCAAACCTGAAGGAAACTTTTTGTACATTACACATTATACGTAAAAAAATATCTACTGTGCTTTCTTACCCGTAATATTATAGGTAGGGTAAAAATGTACCTATAATATTACAGGTAAGTGAGCACAGTAAATTTTTTCTATACATATAATGGGTAATGTAATAGAAAATTTGTAGCTTTGATTAAAATACCCTGTCTTATACAAAGTTGTGTATCAAAAAGACCTTGTGGCAAATAAAGGACGAATTTTCGCCAGTGACCGCTTCGCCACACTCCACCTCACTTGGCCAGGCCAAGTAATGTTGGTGCAAATGCTTGAAGTGGCCACTTTTTCAAACACATGTCCAATGAGCCATAATAAAGATATAGGAGATGCTCTAATGCCCTAGACATGAGCCCACTTGTAAACAAATGTGGCATGCCCCTCAAATTAGTTTTGAAAAATTGTTCACACATAAATCTTTTATAGTTAGGACTTTTGAAGGCATCACGCTTTAAAAAAAAAAAAAAGTCGCCAGTGTTTTTGACAACTTTAATGCATTTCCAGCATACAGGATATGAAGTCACTGACATAAGATTGAGGAAGATGTAGCTTTATTTTATCAGTTCGCCTGGTCTGAGGTGGCAAACTAAACGTTGGCAAAAGAGGTAACCTTCAGTAAAATTCGCATATTGGCAACGACTGTTCGCTAGAACGAAAAGTCGTCTGGTGATAGAGTGCAAGCAAACGCTAGTCTCGTTCGTTAGTGAATTGTCCTCTACGCCTGTTAGTGAATTGGCGATGTCCCTGCCAATGGGATTTCTGGCGAACGGACACTAGTGTCGGCCACTTCACCCTTTAGTGAATCTGCCCCCTTGACTGGCACTCCCATTAGCCTCAAGTTCTGTCTGCGCATCTTGAGCTGTTATGCTTTCACTATGATCATCAGTTTTCCTTGAATAAAGTATGTAAGGGCAAAAGCAGAATGAAAGACTTGCAGTTGGTTCGTGTACCTGCTAAAACACAAGAAATAAAATGGAATCATTACAATGTTTCACTTGCTTAGAAAGAAAAAGTCCCTCAATATAGTCCCTCACCAACGCCATCACTCTTTCCTCCGTCCTGCATACTCATACTGATGTGGGATTGCAGTGTTTGTACTGTTCAGGTGCATAAATTGTATCTAGGTTCATTACATAGCCATTTTATTTAGCTGGAAGCCGCTTTGTGTCAAAAATCATATAAACATGTAATTTGGCCAGCTAAACATCAAATGCAATGGAACTCAAGATCTGTGAATTATTGAGTTTGTAAAGTATATGTTATCAGCATAATTAACTGTGTGATAAATTGTGTAAATGTATCTGGTAAATTTTCTCTAATGCAAAAAGATTAAAAAACTCTGTGATCCAGTTAATGTCAGGATAAGTGCTAAGCTGCAATTTCAGCCAGTGATTCATGCATTCAGCACAATATTGCTGAGGTTATTAAATAGTTTAAAAGTGAGCTTTTCTTATTTATGATCTCCCAAAGGCTCCGTTAAATGGGCATTAAGCTTGAACAGTTAAATTGCAGTGTACAATAAATGATTACATTACATTTTTTTCTGCAATTGATTTTCCACATTTTGCACAAGTTAAGCAAAGCTATGAGCTTTGCCACAGCAATTGTACTTGAAAATCCAGTTTGTTTGTTTTTTTTTCACCTGAAATATAAAATAAGTCAAAGGATTCTGATAACCTTAGCATGATAAAAAAAATATATATAATTTTGAAACCTAAAGAGATACCAATGGAAAAATTATTAAATACAATATATATAGGGGAAATAGCAAGGGGACTATTTTTAAGCTGTCAATGGCACCTCCTACACTGTGTGGTCAAAAGTATCTGGATGCTTACCAGTGGCTTAACCATAGAGGAAGCAGACCCCATGGTCGCGGGGGGAGGGGAAAAGGGGGGGCCCAGACATTGGTGTCAGCTTCCTCTATAGCTTGGGGTCAGCTTCCACCAGGGCCGCCATCAGGGGGGGACAAGGGGCCCGGGCGTGAAGGGGGGCCCGGCAGTGCTTCCTTAGCGAGCACCGAAGCCGTGCGGCCATTTTTGAAGAAATGCGGAAGTGCCGAAAGGACCCGAAGCCACGAAAACAGCCGAAGCCAAAGTCCTGAAGCGGCGAAAAGACCCGACGCTACGAAAATAGCCGAAGCTTTTTTAACTTGGAAGGGGGGCCCTGGCGTCAATGTTTTTTTAAAAAATATTTTTTTGGGGCCCCAATTTTTTTTAACTTGTAAAGGGGGCCCTGACACCAATGTTTTAAAAAAAAAAAAAATTTAACTACGGGGGACCCTGGCACCAATGTTTTTTTTTTTTTTTTAAATATTTTTTGGGGCCCAATTTTTTTTAACTTGTAAAAGGGCCCTGGCACCAATGTTATTTTTTTTTTTTTTTAAATATTCTTTGAGGCCCCAATTTTTTTTAACTTGTAAAGGGGGCCCTGGTGCCAATGTTTTTTTTTTTTAACTTATAAGGGAGCCCTGACCATCAATAGCTTTTTATAACTTGTGTGGGGGGGTTACTTTTTGAGCGCTGATGTCTGTGTGGTCTTTGGGTGGGATGGAGTGGGGCTTGGGTAGAGTGGGCGGGGTCTGGGTGGAGCTTGGGCGGCAGTGTAGGCGGGGCCCAGGGGGCCCCAAAAATCTTGTTGTACGGGGCCCCGTGATTTCTAATGGCAGCCCTGGCAGGCACGCATGTTCTTGAACAGGTGGGAGGGAAGAGCTGGGAAGCTGGCATGTGCTAGAATCTCCTGGAGTTTGTACAGACCTCGCTTCATGCATAAGGGCATTATTATGCAGAAACAGGAAATATTCTATCTTAATTTTTTGTCACAAAGAAGGAGGCATGAAACTGTCATGAATGTCATTTTATTCTGTAGCTTTCAGTTGAAAGAAAGGCTACTGATCACACTATGGATAACTGCCCTAAAACATTATTTCTCCTCTAACAAACATTATTGCCTCCAATAAACATTCAAAGAGGTAGTGTTCTCTTGGCATCTGCCAAACCCAGACCTTTCTGTCAGACTTATCCCTTTAAAGCATGTGTTTCCACTGCCCCTAAAGTCCAGTGGAAACATAATTCCAGCTTAACATTGTACACAGTAATGTTAGGTTTGTTTGCCTATTATTACCATTTAGAATTCAATTGTGTTGACATTTATTTTGGACAATATTTGGAATCAGTTGGGAGTCTTTCAACTAAAGACATGTTATTTCAGATGGAAGGTCCAGATAATGGGCCAGATTCAGTGAGAAAGTTTATAATGTGAAAACTCTATGGGGAAAAAATGATTTTGGAGAAAAGTTTTTTCTCCTCGAATTGAATCTTGAGATATGAGAGAACTTTTTTCACTGAGCTGAATCTGGCTCAATATGTTGAGAGATATTTGGATATATATTAGGTCTCATTTGCAATCTGCAACCATTGCACATATTGATGGCATTCATTAAAAGAGACATATAGGATAAATGAAAAATACCTAATTTTGTATGCAATAATGGATACTATATGGTGCTGCTTTTAATTTTGGCTGTAAATGAATATTGTCTTTAAAAATGACACCTTTATTGGAGTTCCCCATATATGTTCTCTGGTCCCTGTTTGTGTTTCCTAATGGTGCCTGCCCGAAGCACAGTAGGAGGGGGATAGCCAATCACAGCTCTGCAGTCAAACCAGCAAAGACAGGCTTCAGTTCCCTATCAGGGCAGCCTAGCCTAGTTCCTGTCCTACAATGCAGTGAGCTGAGTGCCGCTGGCTCCCCTATACAGCATGGGAATTCAGTGAGCAGGAAGTGGCAGAGAAGGGAGGGATTATTAGGGTTGTTGCAGAAATATTCAATAAATCAGTTGGAAACACTACTTTTTAAAGGACAATTCTTCTATATTCAAAAGAGTATAATGCAATGGCACATTCTTGTTTTTTACACCAAGGAGCAGATTTATCAAGGGTCGATTAGAAATTCGAATTTTCTAGTTTTTTTTTTTTATGGTCAAAACTGTCAAATTTGACTAGGGAATTGTTCAAATTCAATTCGAGTTTTTCAAGAAATTCAAATTCGATTTTCGAGATTTATCATACTCTGGCCTTTAAGAACTCAAATTCAACTATTCACCACCTAAAATCTGCCGAATTGCTGGTTAAGTCAATGGGAGACATCCAGGGATCAACTTGGAGTTGGTTGCAGCCTTCCTCTTCGGAGGAAAAAACTCGAATCAAGTTTTATAAATTTGAATCAAATTCGATTTGAGTTTTCGGATTGATCCTATTAACCCGAGTTTAAAAAATTTAATTTTTATAATAAATTTAGATTGTTCGAATTTCGAGTTCATGGGGGTTTTAAAAAACTCACATGAATTCGAAATTCAACCCTTGATAAATGTGCCTCCAAATGTCTCCTTTAAAGGGAGGGACTTGTGTTTAAAGCTGCTCCTTGCACATCCACATAGTAGCACATTGCTGGGTTCATCTGGCCTGCTGTTCCAAATTGGGAAACTCTGGAGTGGTTCCCAGAGTAGCCTGCATTATAAATCACATGCAGATATCATTTTGGCAGTCAGACATCCCAACTCAGTGGGCATCTCCCACTAAAGTTATGCAGGAATTATGGGGCAAAACACTGTATTGTGGGTACTGGAAATGTATTTTGCACACTGCACTCCTGCTTGAAAATAAAATAAAATTTAGAGAATTTCAACAGAATCAATACATTTATGTGTTGCAGAAAAATGACAAAGGGTTACCAAAGTGTGGTCATTAAATACATAAGCATGTTTTAATACTTTTTCCCTTTCTTTGATATTCGTTAAAATAGGTGAATTGGGCAAAGAGTCTGCATACTTTTGTACTTGTGTATATACACACACACACAACACACGGTCTTTCTAAATGTTAGATATTTAATGATCAAGGGACTAACTTTCATGATTAAAAATCTCCTTTTATGATCTCTCATTTCTGATTCAGCTGACAGAATACTTTGACACATATAAAAGATAGCTGGAATGTAGAACTTGGCAGAGGCAACATTCAGCCGCTCAGAGCAATGTGGGAGGGGAATAGCAGGAAACAAGAACAAGGGTGAATATATGAAAAGTCTTTGATTAAGCGTTTGAAATCTTATATCCACCAAGACCCCAGTCTGGGAATAAAGTTCACGTTTCCTAAAATTCTGTGCTTATCTCAAACCACGGTATTTGAAATACCTAGTCTGCTTGGACCAGTAGAAGCCGAGTTGTGTAAAGCTGGCCATAGATGAACAGATTTTATTCCTTGTGCAACGAACACTCGTTCATTTCATTATGATCTACCATTAACCATTCAGATTAAAATAAGAAAATAACAAATCAGAAGGTGTTCTGGCCATTAATTGACAGACAGCAATGCCTGATAAATAGTAGTGACAGCCACCCATTGATATATTCATATAGGCAATGCATGCAGAGATCTTATGTGCAGTATAAACGATGAGGCTTAGGTGGGGAAGATATGCCCAACTTATAGACATGGTAGCAAAATGTAGGCTTTACATGGATGAATTTAGGGATCACAATGGATGAGGTTGTGTAGGGAGAAATACATGACTTCATAAACACACCATTTACATTACACCACTTTTCTGGCACTAATAATTTCTCACATATTAATAGGCCACCTAAACCAGTACATTATAGCAACTATACTGATGCAATAACGTTTAATGTCCATTTTAGCTATTTGCACTTTCTTCTTAAATGAGCCATAAGTTTTTTTTACCATTTTACCATAAAAAAAACATTATTTCAATATGCTGTTATAAGTAGGTTGGATGTAAGAGCAGCTCTTACTCTTGCTTTGAATCTTTGGAGTCCAGAGTTTGATATGTTATATTGATTATATTGTTTCATAATGTTTTGTGCAGGTTTGGTTTCCCAGTTACCTCCATCATTCCAAGGGGGCAAATTCTCTAAGATGCGAAGTTGCGCCAGGTGCAACTTCGCCGAGCTTCGCCGCACTTCGCCAGGCGTAGTTACGCCAGCGCTCCGCAAATTCACTAAAATCCGAAATTGCGCTCAGGGTTAGCGTGAGGTTGCGAAAGTTGCGCTAGCATTGATTCGCTATATAAAGCGAAGTTACGCTTTGGATACAGCGCGAAATTCAAATTTCAATGGAGAAATACGTATCAGCACTACAAATGCCAAGAAAACCTTCAAATCTGCAAATAAAAAATTTATTTTGCCCTACACATGTGCCCACTGTCTAGGTAAGTTGCCATGAGTCAGGAAATGTAGGGGGGAAGGAGGGGAGCCCCAAAAAAATTTTCGATCTTTTTCAGCCTATCACCCATCATGTAGAAAACACGCCAGCGTTTTTTGGGACTTAGAAAAAAATTTTGACTTTTTTGGAAACAATCCCTATCTACTCTATTGCGCTTCGCCAGGTCTGAGGTGGCGAAGGAAGTCTAGCGTAAAAGGTAGCGTTCAGTACACTGCGCAAGTTAGTGAATTTGCGTAGTTTCGTCGCTAGCGAAAATTCGCCTGGCGTAAGAGTGCGAAGTAACACTAGTGAAACTACGCCAGCGTTCGTTAGTGAATTTGCGCAGTAGCAAAAATGCCAAACGCTAGCGAATTAACGCTAGTGTTCGGCGCTTCGCGGCTTAGTGAATTTGCGCCTTGAAACTATACTGCCAGGTTAAATGGCTTCCAATGAATCTGACATGGCAGTGTGTTTATGTCTGGGGGTTTACATTCCACTGCCACTAGGATGGAAGTGATGTGACTGACCGAAGCATTCTGTGTCCTTTGCTGCATATTATGTCACTCCGTATACTTAGAGAATAATAATATATTTTTTGTTTTCCTGCCATGGGATCATCTACAGCACGTGGCACATTCTTCAAGCAGTCAGATTCTAATATACTTTCCTATCGACAAGATTTTTGCAGTGCTTTCTTTAGAAATATCATGGCAGAACAAGTCTCTGCTGCATACACCACCTACATCACCACCTCTAGTTTTACTACTTTCCCTACACTTCACTAGTATTTATCACTTAAAGCCCAGGACCAGTGTGTGGAGGCACTTGAATGAAAACATGCCCTCTGTTTATATATAGAGGGCTTTATAAATATAAATAAAAATATCTATTCATGCAAAAGCAGTAGCTATAACTAAAGCCTTTAGCATTAACCTTGAAGGCTAGCACCAGCACAGAAGAATTTCAATTAGCTGTGAACTTGAGCATGTGCCTTGATCAATAAAAAAGATAGGCCTGGTCCTGGAAATAGCTGACAGTTGGCAACTATATATCATTTAAACAATTCCACAGAGGGCTTGAGAAGATTTAGCTGTCTGACGTATCTGTTGACCTATATATTTTGATAGATTATGCTGTGCTGCCTTTATTTTGACCCCTTTCTTCAACTGGTCAGGGAGCTCCTTTCCTCTCTGATGCAACTTCTTCCCACCACTATGCATCACTGAGATATTTTATTTTTTGATGCATTTTTGATCCAGGCCGATTGCCGCAGGCATTTTCCAAATCACATACCAAATATATCTTGTCTAGTTTATCTCTTTCATCTGAGTTTTTCCTTTATTTTTTTTTTTTTGTGGCTGCTTTTCATATTTTCATATGCATACAGAGAACATGGGAAATGAAGGTAAAAGATAAAGGTACAAACTAATTCTTATGAAACTGAATGCAAGCACATAATTAGAGATGGAAATTGCCAAGCGAAAACCAGAAGTGATGATGAAGTGTCAGGTTTACTGACACGAAACGCGTTAGATGTAATCCCCCTCCACTACAATTTTAATGCGCTTAATAAAGCCAATATTTTGATATTCAAATGCCAGACTCTGTTACTGCTTTGAACGGCGCTCCGCAGCGGTACCATTGAAGCATATGTGAAGCCGGCTGAAAGGAGCCGAACTATCGCGAGAGCTGCGGCTTAGCAGGAGCCGGCGTGCCACGGGTGAGCTCCGCCATTGGCCACATCGTCCTTTCGTTTGTTGAAAACCAGAAGTGGACAGAAAGCATATGGGATTTACATGTCTTTATGCAAATTTGGCACAAATGGCCAAAACATAGCTGTGCATGAAATCTTAAAAACTTGAAAATGTGCATGGGCCCTGGGAAAGTCTCCAAGATAGAGAAAGGTCTCTGCCCTAACCTCATAGGAAGCATTGCTTGTTGAGCCTGCAAAGCTCAAATCATGCAATATTATAAAAGTTAAAATTGAAGGTTGTTACAGTATATAAATAAGCACTTCATTATTATACGTTTTATTTTCTCTGCGATTATTATCATTTATGGTCGTCAGAAAGGTTCCCAGGACGAGGGTCAAACTCATTCCCAGTATATTCAAATCACTACCAATTTGGTCTATTTACCTCTCCATGTGAAAACATCTGTTTCTGTTATGGGGGAACGATTCTGGCAACTTTCTTTCTTTTTGATCTTGAACAAAGTCTCTGCAAAGTTCCTTTCATCTGCATGCATAAAACATGTTTTAATAAAGTAAGTAAATCTTCCAATAGCATAATTAGGCATGTCGCACATGCTTCTTCATTTACTAGGAAATATATTCAGGCCAGTTCTGTAACAGCTTCCCTGTTAAAATTTAATCAGCTCGCTCCTTGTTGATAGTGGTTTTACTGATAATGATGCTGTGGATCAAACATTCACTTAGAAGTCACATTTTCTTTTCTTCTTCTTATGCCAACAAATGACAATTGCTGAAATGCTCGGCCTGCAGCAGATTGCAGACTTAAAGGGAAACTAACCTGTGCAATGAATATGCCATGTACATCAATCAAGCAGATACTGCAGGGTTACTGTTTATTCAAATGTAATGTAAGTGGCTCAGGAGTGATCATGCGAAAGAAGTCATAATGATAAGGAGAATATATTTCCTCAGCTTTTCAGCTACAGGGTGGATTGCGTTAATCAGTTACCCTGAATACGCACAATTGAATCTTGAAAAGGAAATAAAGAGAATATGAAACAACAAGATTATAAAAGCGTTTCTGGTAGTGTATTCTGACCCCACAAAGCAATATAATTAGCCCTTGCTCTGTGTCTGTATGTTGGGCAGCTAGCAGTCTAGTCTATTTTGAGCAAATCACTTGGAGTCCTATCGGGTTGCACTGAGTAGCTCAAAACTATTGCCAGCACGTGACTCTATATACATTTGCAAGGGACAGGCTGCAGCAGTCACCACACTGTCCTTAGAATCCCCATACAATCTAGTTGCACCAATCTGTACTTTGTTCTGCCATCAGCCAGCTGACTTAGTGACCAGATAACACTAAAATCATCAGGAATTATTTTGATTTTAAAATAATAATAACAATAATAATAAAATAAATATAATTTTAACAGTACTAGGCTCATCCAGACTCCTGTTAGGGTGATAGATAAGGTTTCTATGTAGACAGTGGCTGAAGAATATATAGAACACACGTAAACAGCAGAGATGGTTCTGCCATGAGGCAAGGCCAGAACATTGTATCAGGAGGCTGTGTGTTGGAAATTACCAGGGGCAGCGGAAAGGAAGACCACATTAGGTGGTGCAGGGTGCAAAATTGCCCCGTCGTCTTTGTATTTCACATTTACAAACAATACATATTCTGTAGCAGGAGGAAACACAGTGAGCCCCAGTCCTGTTGGCCCCACTGGCCTTGGGTACATGGGAAGGAGGTGGGGTAGAGTGCAGAAATGCATCAGCAATAATTGGTGGCAGTAATCAGCAAACTGGTGGCAGGAGTAATTATCATGGGGGGAATGTGGTGTGTCACATGCAGTCGGAGTGGTGGGCTGGGGTTAGGGTTGCCACCCTTTCTTAAGTTAAATACCGGCCAAACGTGTCAATGACATTAAGGGGGGTGGGCTGATGACACTTAGAGGCACACTTATCAAGGGTTCGCATTACTTTAAACTCCCTTAAATTTGACTGAATTCGAAATTTAAGATATATTACTAAAATCAGATTTTTAAAACTCTGACGAATTGAAACGACCCAAAAACTCGAATCGAATTGATGGCTGCAAACATCTCCAAATTGATTCCTGGACCTCTCCCATTTACTTAAAGGAAAACTATACCCCCCTAAACAATGTAGGTCTCTATTAAAAGATACTGAGTAAAACAGCTCATGTGTAAAACTTGCTTCATGTAATTGAACCATTATCATAATAATACTATATCATACATAATACTTTTTTAGTAGTATGTGCCATTGGGTAATCATAAATAGAAAATTGCCATTTTAAAAAATAAGGGCCGCCCCCTGAGATTGTAAGATTCACTGTGCACACATACAAACCACATGTAAGGTCACATGAGCCAATTAACAGACAGAGTTCTGCCTTTTGCTTCCTCACTTCTTCCTGTTACAGTTAGTGTTGTAGTATTTCTGGTCAGGTGATCTCTGAGGCAGCACAGATAGAGTCACGAAATGGTGGTTCAAGGCAAGAGATGTAAAAGGGCAATATTTATGTAAATATACTGTATATTCCAGTTTGGTAAGATTCTTTAATATGTCATTCAATTTGATATAAACTATCTGTTGCTTAAGTATTCATTTTGGGGGTATAGTTTTCCTTTAAACAGTAATTTGGCAGGTTTTAGGTGGCGAATAGTCTAATTCAAATTCTTAAAGGGCCAGAGTATGATAAATCAAGGAAGTTTGAGTCAAAAGCCCCATTAAAATACATTTGAATTTTGCACCAATGTGCGATGATGTCATCACGCCAGCGCCTAAAACAAGGGATGTGTGCACAGCGTGTACCATAGAAGAACAGGCACTCAAAGGGAGAGGAATCACGTGGCGGGCGTCCCCGCCGGCCACTAGATCACCAGGGTAAGAGTTCCTTACAGTACTATTTAACTTTGCTGAGTGCTTGTTTACTGTATATGTTTATTACGCATTGATTGGGGTTTTTCTTGGAAAGGTAACAGTTGCCAGTCAAGTAATCCATCTAAGCCCTGCCGTCACAAAAGTATTAAGTAACGAAATAAAAATGGGTGATCAGTTTTGGAGTCCCTGCCTGCTGGGCACAGCAGCAAATTAGAGAAAACTTTTACTTTGCCGAAAAAAGTTTTTTGACACTGGCGAATTTTCGCATTGGTTTCACGAATTGGGGATACTGGGCCTGTCCCAGGGAACTGGAGATAGACAGGAACTTTAATTTAAAGTGTGTTGCCTGAGTTAACTTTCATACAAGAGACATAGGGGCACATTTACTAAGCTCGAGTGAAGGATTAGAATGAAAAAAACGTTGAAGTTTTATTTGGGTACTTCGACCATCGAATAGGCTACTTCGACTACGACTGAATCGAATGATTCGAACTAAAAACCGTTTGACTATTTGAGCATTCGATAGTTGAAGTACTGTCTCTTTAAAAAAAACTTCGACTACCTACTTAGCCACTTTAAACCTACCGAGCACCAATGTTAGCCGCCCTATGGGGACCTTCCCCATAAGCTTTCTAAGCTTTTTTTGATCAATGAAAATCCTTTGATCGATGGATTAAAATCCTTTGAATCGTTCGATTCGAAGTATTTAATTGATTTTTTCTTTGATCGCTCGATCGAAGCATTTGCGGTAAATCCTTCGACTTCGATATTCGAAGTCGAAGGATTTTACTATGAAGGTCGAATATCGAGGGTTAATTAACCCTTGATAGTCGACCAATAGTAAATGTGCCCCATAGACACACCATTTATTCCAACTGATTCTGCAAGTCTAGCAAAATACATTTTGACTTAAAACTCCATGATTTGCTTTAAAAAGGACCTGTCATTCAGACATAAAATTGTGCAATAACAGTCCTTTTCAAAATAAACACGAAACCCCAAATATTTTTGTATGCAAAATAACCATACCTGTTACAAACTTGATAAAAAGTCTCATTTGTCAATCATATATTGTCTGCCCCTCCTCTATGCCTCAAAATGGCACCTGCCTGTTTGCCATGATTGTGAATTCCAAGATTAAAAACAATATTGAAATATTTTTTATAGTTTAAGTGAAGTTTATTTTGCTTGACTAACATTATAAAATAGGATTTGGAATTATTTCTTAAGGTGGCAGGTCCCCATTAAATATAATTTCAGATATGTGGGCTTTTTTAGATTTCTGAAGAATGGCATTATAGTTGCATGGCTCAAATGGTATTTCAAACGTGTTACACACTATACAGTCAGATTACATAATTGAGTGACAACTCACAGTGGCAGGAGAGAATATGTCGTACAGTTTTGGTCTCCATCACTCAAACAGGACATTATTGAATTAGAGAGGGTACAGAGAAGGGCAACTAAGCTGGTAAAAGGTATTGAAAATCTTAGCTATGAGGAAAGACTGGCCATGTTGGGTTGTTCACACTGGAGAAGAGGCGTTTAAGGGGTGATATGATAACTATGTATAAATATATAAGGGGATCATATAATAATCTCTCTAATGCTTTATTTACCAGTAGGTCTTTCCAGTGGCCACAATGCCGCCCATTTCCATTAGAAGAAAGGAGGTTCCGTCTAAATACTCGGAAGGGTTTTTTTTTAGTGAGAGCTGTGAAGATGTGGAATTCTCTCCGTGAATCAGTTGTACAGGCTGATACATTAGATAGCTTTAAGAAGGGGTTGGATGGCTTTTTAGCAAGTAAGGGAATACAGCAGTAACCTAACTAGTGGGGGCGGGCCCTGGACGCCTGGAACCGCCCGGAATTTGCGGCGCGCGAGCTGCCGCAGGGGCCCTGAGGGGGTGCAGGCCCTGGCCCAGTCTCACCCCCTGCTCCCCCGGTAGTTACGCCACTGGAATACAGGGTTATGGAAGACAGCTCATAGTACAAGTTGATACAGGGAGTTGATACAGGGACTAGTCCAACTGCCATTTTGGAGTCAGGAGGCAAATTGGAGAGGCTTCGGATGTTAGGCAGGTTAAAAGGTTGAACTTGATGGACGTGTATCTTTTTTTTCAACCTAACTTATTATGTTACTATTATGAGAGGATTATGGTGTGTGCAAAGGGAGGACAGTGTACTGTATAAGAGAGCGAATTAGCCTGGAAAAAGTCTAAGAGCAAGGCAAGGACCTGAATCAAGTGACTGAGCTTCTGTACAGAGTCAGGAGGCTTGGGCGAGGTCAGGAAAAAGGAATAATCATTCTTTCAAGAATCACACAGATATAGTCGTGTCACAGCAGGAAAAAAAGCTAAAAGCTGAGCAAGGCACTACTGCAGTGTGGGAGGCATTAATAAAGAGTCAACATAGGCATGAGCTAAAGCCCAGGCTCATAGGGTTTGGAAATACATTGCTTTAGTTAACCACACAGAGATGGTAGAAAGATTTCCTTATCCGGAAACCCGTTATCCAGAAAGCTGCAAATTTCCGGAATGGTTTATTTTTTTCTCTGTAATAATAAGATAAAACCTTGTACTTGATCCAAACTAAGATTTGATTAATCCTTCCTAGAGGCAAAAATGGGTTTGCTTAATGTTTAAATGATTTTTTAGTACTGTAGTCTGAAAGTATTATGTTTTTATTAGTTTGACATGTCAGTTATAATCCAATGTATTTTATAACAGTTAACAAATACAATGTAATAAGTACACAATGGTGGTTCAGGTCTCTTCACAGAATCATTCACAAAGATTTTTGCATCATTTACATTGCCAATATGTATCCTATATTACCTCTACTGTTTGCAGTTGGAACTGTCCACCATGTCCACTGTATGCTATGTAGATTATAGGGGTAAACCGCAAAGGTGGGTGGGGTTATGAAGTAATTAGTAAAGAAACCATCCCATAAATCATGTTGTTTCTGTTTGGACCGTTTCAAATTCCACCCACGGAAACCATAACAGATCGTTTTCGTATCCCATACCTTGTAAATATGCTCTAATAGTTTCCATTGTTCTGACCCATTTAACTTTGGTGATGAGAACCTGTTGTTTTGGGAGAGAAGTACTTTTCCATTGAGCTGCTCGGAGTGTTTTTGCAGCCGTCAATATGTGTGTTGCCAGTTTGTTAGTCTCAGGGGTTTTCAATGTTTTAATGGGTAGCCCCAGGAGAAATGATAAAGGATCTGGTACAATAGTGTGTTTAAAGACAGCCGACAGTGTCTGAGCTACCATGTCCCAATATTCTCTGACCACTGTGCAGGTCCACCACATGTGATAAAATGTGCCTCTTGAAAACTATATTTTAAGATGTGAGGGCCATAAGAATGAAGGAATGACCACTATCATTGCTTATTGCTTTCCTTGCGGTCTGATTATTTTTCCCACAAGGTGACCAGGTCATTGCAATGGGACCGGTGTATATCAGTTTGCCAGTTTGTGGCCAGCTTTTGTTAGTAAATTGAAGTTGTTTCTCTAGTTCTGTTAAATGTCAGTGTTACCTAAAGCCCAGTAATTATGGAAGCAGAAGTATTGTTTCTGAAAGGAAGTAAAACAGTCACAGATATGGCGATGTGTTTTACTTATGCCATTACTTACTTATTACCCTTGTTCTTTAAATATCTGCAAGTGATGTGAAAAAGTTAACAGTCTCTCACATGCTACTAATGATTCATGGCCTGAGTAACAGTCAATGCCAGAATGGTTCCTGCAATGGGTAATTATATTACAAGAAATAGTAGTGGTTTTATAATTGAGCTCAAACTCTCTTAAGAATACAGTTGGTACAGTAATCTAGTATCCAAAAACCTTCTATCCAGAAAGATCACAAATACAGCAATGCCATTTGCATTAGTATCCTATTTAAACGAAGCTAGCATATATTCAAAATAATCATATTAAGTTTTATTTTAGGGATGCACCAAATCCAGGTTTTGGTTCGGGATTTGGCTTTTTTCAGGAGGGTTTAGATTTAAAACAACATTTCAAAAAAGAGATGTGAGTACCTCCAACAATAATAAATCAATCAGCTAAAAATTGAAAAATTAATTAGGACATAAGAGAGAAGACCTAACGTGTTTCGTGCCTACTGGGGCACTTACTCATATGAGTAAGTGCCCCAGTAGGCATGAAACGCATTAGGTCTTGTCTCTTATATCCTAATACATTTTTCAATTTTTAACTGATTGATTTATTATTGTCGGAGGTACTCACATCTCTTTTTTGAAATGTTGTCTTGGACTTGCACCCTGGGACTGAAGTGAACTGTGAGTATATCCTCCAAGATTTACTTAATATTTGCTTTTGAATTATTAATCATTCTTGAGTAGTACCTATTTATATTTTTTGGCATTGGCACAAACCCTACCATTATATATGGGGTTAGATTTAGTCAAATCCAAGTGCCTGGTCGAACTGAATCCTAAAAAACATGTGACTTTTTGTCACACAAAGGAAAAGCATTTTTAACCGTGTTCTGCGTGCATCGTTCTCTTTTGTGCCTTGTTTCCCTAATTTGCATATGAATATTAGGATTCAGATTTGGTTCGGTATTCGGTTAAATCTTTTTTGAAGGATTTGTAATTCGCCCGAATCCTTAAATAGTGGATTTGGTGCATCCCTAGTTTTTTTTAACATTCAAACATTTCTAGGAACATTACACAAGGAGCCCTTATTCCAAAAACCCTTGGTCCCAAGCATTCCTGATCATTGATCCCATGACCTGTTCTGTACCAAAAAATAACTTTGATTCAAAGAATAAAACTGAATTTAATTGGTCATGCAAGGGTGACAGCTAAGTTATTGCCAGAGACATGAAAAAGATATTCTTTACAGCTAACAGACCATTTATCTCATGCAAATAAGGGATGTGACATTTACAAAACAGGATTTGCTGACTGCTCTGAGAAAAGAGAATACATGCCATTTATCAAGATGCACATAAATAACGTACGTGCAAAACACAAAAGATGATTAATTATGCTGTTGAAAGTAAAGAATAACTATCAAATAAGGTGCAATTTACTGTTAGCATTAATATATTATGGTGAAATCACATCTATATCTGCCATTTTAGCACTTAAGTCATGCATTTCTTTTTAAACATGCAAATAAATAATGGCATAATGCACATTCATTTGTGATACCTCTTCACAGTGACTGCTTAAATGTAGTTGTGTTCTCTTTGCCCTCAATTCAATTTGTTATTCCCAGGAGGATATGTTTTAGCATAGTCTGTTCCTAGGACCTAGGCTGTAAATCATTGCATAGAAAATGACTGGATTTGGTAGCTTTCAACATTGGCGTTTCCAATAGTTATGGGATCTATTATCCGGAAGCCCATTAGCCAGAAAGCTCTGAATTATGGGAAGGCCATCTCCCATAGACTCTTTCAGATTAAGTTTTTAAACGGGATTACCTTTTTCTCTGTAATAACCAATTAATAATATAACTAGTAATAACTACTTTATAATTAATACTTATTAGAGGCACAACAATCCTATTTGATTTATTTTTCTGGTCGAGCTTTTAAAGGGGAAAAACTCGAATTTTTCAAGATTTATTGTGCTCTGCAGCTGCTAAAAAATTCAAATCTGAAAATGCCTGAGCTAAAACCTGTCAAAGTCATGTAAAAGTCAATGGCAGATGGAACATGTTTTTTTACCTTCAGAACTCTGATAGTTTGGGTTATTTGAGGTGGTTTTCATTCAATAATCTGCTAAATTTGAGTTTTCGTGAACAAAAGTTGAGTTAAGTTTTCGTAGCGTTAATTTGAAAAAGTCGCACAATTAGAATTGAAGCTTGAAAAAAATACAAATGTTAATAAATTTTTTGAAGTTTATGTATTATATTTTTAATACCCCACCCCACTTACCTAAGCAACCAGACAGCAGATTGTATAGCAGACTGGCAGAGGAATAGAGGGTCTGGATAGCATTATAAGTGATAAAAATATTAATAACAAAACAAACTGTGTCTGAGGATCAATATGTTTTTAGTGCCAGGGTCAACAACCCCAACAACTAGAGAACAGTTTGAATTTCATGTTGGAAAGTGACAGCCCATGTGAGCACAAATAACACTGTCATCCCTGCTCAAGATCCAATTCTTATCTCTCTTCCAACTGTCAGGCACAAGAAACCAAACTCATAAATCTTCAGCCTTCAGTGCCAAAACATTCCCCCATGTTGGTGCAAAAAGCTGAAGAGATCCTGAACCATTACAAATGTCAAATATAAACCAAACATAGTTTTTATTTTTTTAATGAATTTAGGAGACACAAAAATGAGCAAACCGAAGCTTCACATGTATCAGAACACCTGTCCTTGAAAAATCATTTTGGGTTGCAAGGACTTGGCTATATATTCCCCCAATACAAGGTCTGTTTCCAAGGGAGGGCCACTTCAGGTCCATAGTTAAGACCCTGGCAAGACTAATTTCATGTAGTGACAGTGAATGTTTACATATATTGAAAATTCATATTGTGTCCCAGGACATAGTGGCCCTTATATACTTATACAGGTGCAAACCTGAGCATGTTGAAACTGCATTCATTAAGTGCCTATCACTAATGCACCCACTATAAATGCGAATGAGGCATGGACAGATGCAAAGAAGCCTTCTTGTTTGTCATTGACCAGGAATAAAGTATAGAAGGTCCCTGAATGAGCTGCACCTACAAATGGTAGTTCAAGCTGCCAAAAAATGTGCAACTAAAGGGCATGTCCCACCCTTATGATGTCCCATGTCCCACCCTTATGATGCCCATTTTGTTACAAACAAACAGTTGCAATAAATCTTCTAAGGACATTTTCTAACACATTTTGCACTGATTTTCAATGCAAAATATCATGCTTAAATTCGATGGGGAAATGATGCATTGTAGGCAAACTGGACTGATTTTTGCAACTTGTCCTTTGCACAGCTTTCCCTTCATGTGACACCTGCTCCCAGTAATTGCTCACGACCACCCACATTGTAGTGAAATTTGCACTGAACTAATTGCCTATTAAACAGCTACATTGTAATACCTTCTGCACTAGGCTCTTGGGGAGCTGGAATCTACTTGGGGTTGTAACTTGGGGAAAGTACTCCAACATTTCACTTTATTTCATTTATAGTTTTAGGAAATGAACATGCAGCCCTAAAAAATTTCTACTTTACTTAAATACGTTGTGCCTTCTTTTCCAGACAGTGATGGGAAATAGAATTAGGACGTGTCTGCTGCTTCCTGCACATCCCAAGGTTTCACTTGGCTGAGAGTATCACTGTGGTTACACAGTGTGGTATGATGAGAGCTACAGCCATGCCAGTTGTGTGTGCCCCCTTATATGATTGGACATTTGGTTGGGCACTTGCCAGATATAACCCCAAGTAAGTATAGGTGCAAAACTAGTGATTAAAGAAATTAAAGCAGTTTTGGAACTGATCATATTTTGATGTGTCTAGACGAAATAGCTGGTCAACCAACGACTGCACCGACAAGTTTATGCTTATAAACTAACAAGGAGGCACAGGGTACAGTGTGATCATTTATAAATACTGATTTATTTTATAGAAAAGAACATATTGTTAGCAATGGATGTTTTTCAACAGGATTTGGCTCACTTTACAGGAGAAATCACCAGTAAGGCATGAAATGAGGCAACATGCTGTGAAGTTGTCAGGTTTGCTGGAGAACTTCATCTCACAGCATCCAATGACACGCAAAGAGCCATAAAACAGCATTTCCCAATTTCATACACAATGAAAAAAGAAGGAATTGTAGGGCTTTTGAAGTCTGAAAAACATTCGGCATTTCCCTGAAGATCACATAAAGCTAAATTGAATTTTACACAGATCTGGAAGTAAACAACGTACTCTATCATGAAAAAAGTTACTCATGCCTACAAAACAATATAGCGCAAATAAAGCAGAATGAAGCATTGCCTGAGCAGAGCTTGCCCGACCTGGCTTCAAGCCCACAACACACACCTTTCAGATAGCCAAAAAGTGCCATAGACCCATCAATAACACTGTTGGATGCTCCACAACTGCCCAACCTTTTCTGATCTAATGTCTGCTGGTGCTGCTGTAGGGTTATCCATATACCAAGGGGTGTGATGGTGCCTGAGGACAATTTCGGCGACTACTTGCTCAGTGGACCTCATTGTTGCCGACTGTCTGGTTAAAGCTATTCTCTCTTCCTTTATTTCTAATAGTCCAGCTGCTACAGTGTTTTGGAGAGAAAGCCAATGGGATGGCAGCCAGTCAGGACCTATCAGCCATTTATTTTCAGTGGATTTTCAGAGGAAAAGGTGCTTTCTGTAATATTTCATAGGGGAAATAGAGGAACTATCCTGGGTAAATGTACAAATAATATTTGTAGTGTATATATGCCCACACTGAAGTCCTGGCGTACTAACTAATTGCCTGCCAGGGGAAACAGGCATTTATAGTTCGCAATTAGAAATTGCTTTGCTTGAGTGCTGTAGGTTGATCAACCCTTTCTGTGTAACCCTTGAATAAAATAAATAGAAAATAATACAAAATCAGTTCAGTTATAGCAGAGATTGGTTCACCAAAAATCCGTGTTCATGGCTATCCTGTTGTATGATAAGATTAGCAGTAGCTCACTGGTTACGATGCTTAGCTGAGTCATTCCCGTGTTATCCATGGCAAATTATAAGAGAATTCCAGGGTAGAATTTCCCTAGTGTTTCATTACTGTGACATAAACGAAGTTGCTCAAATCTTCCACAAGATGGCACTGTTTGACTCTTTATAACACCCTTTGCTTGTTTGTGCCTTCTAATCTATAGCTATTCTTGCAATTCATAGAATGGGAAATTAAACTACCCTAATTGATTATCATGAATTAATCTGCGCAGATCTGATTGAAAAGAATCTGTTGGAGCTTAGAATGGTGTGGTCCTTCCTTCACTAAGAATGCGTGAACAATTCATCAAGAGATTTGCCACATTCACCAGCATGAGGAAAGCTCATTGTATCTCTACATGCCTCGGCAATTTCATTTCTGTCCTATGTAAAGTTATTTAGAATGCGTTGAAAATGTCTAATTTCAAGCTGAAATGCACAATTGGGTATTAAATATATATATGCAAGCATATTGTTACAAGATTAATATTACCCAGGCACAGTGCTCTGCTTCAAATGAATCTACGTGACAAACACAAAGAGCTTTCTAATAGCCCAGCGAAGTCAATTACAGAGGGACATCACTGTACTGTGTAAGCCGGCATCAAGCCTACTAATTACTAATTATTATTATTAATTAGCTTGCCTTATACAGCCTTGCACAGTGCAGATCTCATCATATATAACCAACCTTCCGTTGATGGAAAAATCACCTACCAATAATCATCCAAAAACACTCTCAATGAATATTTATCAACTGGAAATGAAGCAGACTATGTTGCCAATGTAATTAGTGCTCAATCTGTTTAACATTGCACTGATATCTATTTGTGGCCCGGGGTTTGGGGCCCTTTATATCCAGCTCAGAATTTCAAGCGCTGCACTTACTGCAAATGAGTCACTCACGTGCGTCATACAATGATATACAGTAGGTGCAAATACTAGGTAGGTGCAAAAACTTGGGCAAATTATGTACAAAGGCAAGGTTAGACTAACTAACCAGGGAACATCCTTATGGGCCCCAGTTCTGCTGTGGCCTATGTTTTTAGAAACCCCCTCGCTTAAAAAGGACTTGATTCACGGACACTTTCTGGACACGTTTAAAATTCTTCACATCCTTTATTTATTCATATTTAAAAGGTTGTCAGCATTGGCACAGTGCATATAACACACCACTGACGCGTTTCGTGCCTTTACTAACAGGCACTTCCTCAGAGTATATCTTTTCAATCACAACATGCAACTTTATAGACACCCCACACCTTAACAGAAAAATCTTAAAGGGATATTTAAAGGGGAGTATGTTCAGCTATACATATCTTCTATATCTCAGCATGTCACCCTTTACTTTATATTTAAAAACAATTATTTAAAAAGCAGTGGTTGTAATATTAGGTACATTCACAGGTCTCATCTAAAGGGATAGTTCTTTTATACACTCATCTTAATATCTGTATAGTATATATCCTTTAGTGTATATATTCTCTAAATATCTCCTTAAATCTTTTCATATCTCTCTATTTTTAATTTCACTTATTTTTCTCCCCCTTATTTTCCAATGTGTGCATTCTTCTCTATACCTCTACTTGTCTAGATAGTACTTTATATCCCAATCTTTATTCAAACCTATAGGTCTCTCAGTTTCCAGGGTGAACATCCACCATACCTCTCTTCTGTTTATCAGTTTCTCCATATCTCCTTTCCTTTTTCCTAGACTGACTTGTTCTATACCCTGAAATGAAATATATTTCATATTCCCATTATGTACATTAATTAAATGGTCAGCTATTGCTGATGAAATATCTTTCCTTCCTACACATGCCAGATGTTCTAGAATCCTATCTTTCATTCTACGCATCGTTCTCCCCACATATTGACATCCACATTTGCAGGTAGCTAAGTAAATTACATTGTTAGTTCGACAGTTCACATAGGTTCTACTTTCGTATTCCTTGCCTGTTGCTGTACTTTTAAATTTTTTTGAGACATTAATGTAGTCACAGGCTTTACATACCCGTGCCCCACATTTATACGTACCATATTGTTTAAGCCAACCAGATGCATTATGTTGTTTTTTATCTGGAAGCATACTCGGAGATATGTATCCTGCTATTGATTGATTTTTCCTATATGTAAACTGAGGTTTCCCTATTTGTATTATAGGGTCCGATCTTATCAAGTCCCAATGCTTCATAATTATTTTCTTAATGTCTCTTGCTTCACAACTATAATCTGTCACAAAGTACACATTATTGTTTTTTTCGTCATCCTCTTTTCGCCCTCTACGCTTCTTATTTTCTGTTCCCTGTCTCAAAAGTTCCCTTCGATCTCTTCTCACAGCGGATTCATAGGCCTACTTCAATGTCTCAAAACTATAGCCTCTCGCTGCCAGTGTTGGACTGGGACACCAGGGGCCCACCCAAAAACCTTTGACCAGGGGCCCACCAATTAATCTTAGACCAGGGGTCCACTCTTAGTACTATTTTTCTTCCTCTTCTGATTCAACCTCTATTCTCCTAGTCTCTATTCTTTACATAATATAATCTATTATTCCATCTATTTAGCCTCTTTGTTCTAGTTGAAATAGGGAATGACCATGAAATAGGCCAAATGTTTAGCAGCATGAGGGCCCACTGACACCTGGGCCCACCGGGACTTTTCCTGGTATCCCGGTGGGCCAGTCCGACACTGCTCGCTGCTAGTCTATCCCATAGCTCCATTGCCCCCTTCTGGAAGGCATCCAAAGTGGAACAAATTCTCCTCAATCCAAGGAATTGTCCAATCGGGATACCCTCCAGAAGTGGCTCTGGATGACAACTAGTTCTCATTAGTAAAGAATTTCTACTTATAGGTTTCCGGTACACATCCGTCAAGATCTCGCCATTATCTTGCATAAACAGTATGTCTAAAAATTCCACACTATCTTTACTGATCTTATGGGGCCGATTCATGAAGCTCGAGTGAAGGATTCGAATTAAAAAAACTTCGAATTTCGAAGTGTTTTTTGGGCTTCTTCGACCATCGAATGGGCTACTTCGACCTTCGACTACTACTTCGACTTCGAATCGAACGATTCGAACTAAAAATCTTTCGACTATTCGACCATTCGATAGTCGAAGTACTGTCTCTTTAAGAAAACCTTCGACCCCCTACTTCGGCAGCTAAAAGCTACCGAAGTCAATGTTAGCCTATGGGGAAGGTATTCCTTCGATCGTTGGATTAAAATCCTTCGAATCGTTCGATTCAAAGGATTTAATCGTTCGATCGAAGGAATAATCCTTCGATCGTTCGATCACAGGATTTGCGCTAAATCGTTCGACTTCGATATTCGAAGTCGAACGATTTTAGTTCCTAGTCGAATATCGAGGGTTAATTAACCCTCGATATTCGACCCTAAGTAAATCTGCCCCTATATGTGAAATGTATGCCATAATCATTATTATTACAATATGTCACAAATTCTTTCACCTGATCCGTAGTACCCTTCCATATTATTATCAGGTCGTCGATAAACCTGTAATATTTAACTATACATCCTCTCAGAGTCGATCCATCTCCAAGGATGTGGCACTTTTCCATCCATCCCATAAATAAATTTGCATATGAGGGCGCGATTCGCGCCCCCATTTCTGTGCCACACCTTTGGAGATAGAAACGTCCTCCAAACATAAAGTAGTTGTGGTTAAGGAGATAGTCAACAGATTCTATAATAAATTCGTTCTGTTCTATAGAATAAAATCCAAAGCCATCCAACCAAAACCTCAATGCTTCTATACCCAAATGGTGCTCTATTGACGAGTACAAAGCAGTAACATCCATTGTAACCCAAAGCAGATCTTCTTCCCATCTAATATCCTGAAGTTTATTAATAACATCACCACTATCTTTAATATATGATGGCAATTCACTCACCATTGGTTGGAGTAACTTGTCAACATATTCTCCCAATCTTTCATTAAGGGAACCTATACCCACTATAATGGGCCTACCTTTGGGGTTATCTAGTGTCTTATAGTCAACAGATTCTATAATAAATTCGTTCTGTTCTATAGGATAAAATCCAAAGCCATCCAACCAAAACCTCAATGCTTCTATACCCAAATGGTGCTCTATTGACGAGTACAAAGCAGTAACATCCATTGTAACCCAAAGCAGATCTTCTTCCCATCTAATATCCTGAAGTTTGTTAATAACATCACCACTATCTTTAATATATGATGGCAATTCACTCACCATTGGTTGGAGTAACTTGTCAACATATTCTCCCAATCTTTCATTAAGGGAACCTATACCCGCTATAATGGGCCTACCTTTGGGGTTATCTAGTGTCTTATGAACCTTGGGTAATGTGTGAAAAATTGGAATTTTAGGGTTATCACACCATATATACTCAAATTCTTTAGCAATTCCTAGTGCCTTCCCATATTCTAGGATGCCTCTCAATTTTTTCTGAAAGGTTCTAGTAGGGTCTTCTTCTAATAATCTATACTGCTTCTCATCATTTAGCTGCATCATTATGTCACCATCATAATAATCTCTATCTAATATGACAATTGATCCTCCTTTGTCTGATCTACGCACAACTATATTTTCATTTTCCGTAAGCTGATTCAAGGCCTCAAATTCTCTTTTAGTCATTACAACCTTTTAAATATGAATAAATAAAGGATGTGAAGAATTTTAAACATATCCAGAAAGTGTCCGTGAATCAAGTCCTTTTTAAGCGAGGGAGTTAAAGAAATCCAATGCCAGGATGTGGGACTGGAGGTCACGTGAGTAACCTAGACGAATGGGGAGCTCCACACTCGCAGCGAGAAAATTTGGATTTTTATGTTTTTAGAAAACTCTTAGAACTCTACCAGTTTGTGTGGCCACTGTATTTGTATCCCATTAGGCATTCACCCAACCTCCTCACTCCAGCACAGCTAACAACAGCCAGCACAAAGAGCACCCCAATAGGAGGGAGTTCAATTTTTGATGCTCTTGCAATTTGGACCAATCAGAACACTGCCTACCAGAATGGCTGAGGAAAGTGTGGATGGGGCTGGAGAAGAAAAGCATGAGCTTCATAGAGATCAAGGAATTCCTACTGTATTTTTATAGAAACCATTATTGTTGTGAGGTCTGGTTTACTTATTCACTCAAAACTCAAAATGGGACTCAATCCAAAAATTGAACAATTAATTAATGCTGACCATAACTAATGTTTAGCCCAGGTGTGTAAAACCCCGAGCTCTGCACTTGCAACAGCAATAGGTTAGAAATATGGCTCACCCAACACTGAGATTGACCTGGGTATGTCAACCACAGGTCTTTTGCCTCCGGGCTTAGCCTCCATTCACAAACATGTTTGGAAAATATATCAAACCATGGAATCCACGCTCACCGATTAACTTGGGTGGAACGGGTGCAGGGCCCCGAACCCGTAGCGTGGGGTGATTGACAGATAAACAAAATTAAGCACACACAGCCGCTGAGGATAAAACTAGATTTTATTCCATGAAGCAAAAAAAACATTTCCTGCCGTGTTTCGTATCAAGAGGCACATCATTACATACCTCTTGATATGAAGCACATCAGGATATGTTGTTTTAGCTTCATGGAATAAAATCCAGTTTTATCCTCAACGGCTGGCTGCAGGAGTGCGTGCTTCATTTCGTTCATCTGGTTCACCAACGTCATCTCAGAACTGCCACACCCTGATGTATCCACCCATCTACAAGTCCAGTGTTGGACTGGGACACCATTTTGTTATTGGCCAATTAAGCCCAATGATTATGTTTGGGGGCCATAGAGGTCAGGATCTCTGGTAGGCTCCAGGAACTTCAGTACGAAACTGTGTACAGGTTTACAGTGGAGGCAATTAAAAAGTATGGTGGACAGAACAGTTTTTTTGAGTTTATATCATTCATTAGTATTAGGGCTTGAGGAATGTCATTTTGGTGAAAACCCTTTTTATGATATTATAGCACACTTGTATGGTAGAACTCTCTATTTCACAGCTATAGAAAAGAAGTATATAGAAGTATAATGCAAGAATTCATTAGAATGCGAAATGCACATCACAACACTATCTAACCATATTTAAATTTACTTGAAAATTCCTCCTGAGAATACCCATATTGAGAATTATACATGCAAGCCAGATAACTTGTCCTGCTTATGCAGTGCTGGGTGTAACTGCTATCTGCTCTGAAATTGGCTCCAATTAAGGAATTCTCTGGACTGCATGACAAATCTGTTATGTTGGCAATTGATTCTAATGCTTTCAGTACGCAGATCATCCCACAAAAGTGGTGCTACTCATATAAAAACATGAAGGTCAGTATTTGAAAAGATATGGGCAAACATAAACGTAAATGTAGCCCTCGAAGGTTTTGAATCAGTTGTTCTCAAACTGTAGGGCTGGTCCTCACAGAGGGGTAATTCTAAAGCAGTGGAAGGGGAGGCTCAGCCTGTGGGCCAGTTAGGAAGAGATTTCGAGAGAATACCTTTTATAAGGCAAACTTGAAACCAATATATATTTGCAGCTGTAGAATAAACTTAAACAAATAACTATATATTCCAGCACATATATGTGTTCATACCTGTTTTTCAGGTATACAGGTGTATATAAGTCAATTGTATGCTGGTTTTATTTGTGTAAATACTGATCTGTGAATTCACTGGGGGTTGTTTATCAACACTGGGCAAATTTGCACATGGCCAATAACCCACGGCAACCAATACGATTGTTGCATTCATTGTTCTACTTTCACTGATTGGTTGCTGTGGGTAACTGGCCATGGGCAAATTTACCCAGTGTTGATAAATGAGCCCCAGTGTGTCAATAAAAAAACAGGATTCAGAACAGGGATTTTAGGATCCATTGAAACCTAGAAGAATGCATCCTCATAGGCTTCTAATTCACATTATCTGTGGAGCTCTATTGTCCTTCTCTGTTGGCAATGATGGCACCAATTGTTCAGGCATTTGTCACTAGCAAATCGTTGCTCATGGGTTCCGAACGAATATCTTAATATGATGGCCCATTTAAAGAAGCTCAGTGAACAGCAAGGCACATACTCAGTGTAGATCAAGCTGTACTATTCATTGCTTTGTGAAGTTCCTCCTAAAACCAGAACTACTGTTGAAGCACAGTATCCTGCCACTACACACATTAAATATTTGGTAACTTACAGATACCTTCTATATGCCTACCTTTACTAATACTAATACTAATGCATTTGCGCATGAACACTAATTTGTCTTTTAGTGTGGTTATCCATAAAAGTGATGGACAAAGCTGTACCATTTTGCTTCACCAAATATTTGCAACATGCATTGAAGTCACTGCTATCTTCTCTAACCTCTATATTGTTATTAATATTTGATTTTAATATGATTTACTTGTTATAGATAGGGAAAATCTAAAGTTTCAAGTTTTATGTTCCAATATTTTTATCTTCCCTCTTCATTTTCTTCTTAAACTACTTTATCAATGTAGCATTTAATTCAGAGACTCTGTAGACCTTTAATAAGAACTCCTTATATTGTTGTACAACATCCTATTGAAAGAAATGATTGTGTTACAACAATTTCTGTTTCTTCAACTTTGTATTACTAGGTGTATTTTTTTTTTTACTATAGGGCTTTCCTCATTTTTGAACCATAGGGGTTTATTTACTTTAATGCTAGAAGGCAGCTCCAGTAAAGCTTCCTTTCCTATATTGCCGCTTCCAAGTTCATACACTGTCAGATTTATAGAGTCAGACCAGCTGAAGATTATCCCTTCTTTACGTTTATAGCCCTTCAACTTGTAACTCTCCATGCAGGGGATTACAGTACATAAACACTGAATCCCCTTTGTTTAACATCCCTACTTTATAACAATTTTGTAGTACAGGTATTATCCAGAATGCTTGTGACTTGGGGTTTTCCAGATAATGGATCTTTCTGTAATTTGGATCTACTAGAAAATCATGTAAACATTAAATAAACCCAACAGGCTGGTTTTGCTTCCAATAAGGATTAATTATATCTTAGTTTTGATCAAGTACAATGAACTGTTATTATTATAACAGGGAAAAAGGAAATTATTGAAAAATATTTGGGTTATTTGGACAAAATAGAGTCTATGGAAAATGGCCTTTTCTGTAGACAGGGATGTTGAATGCTTGAAATGCAACTAAGTTTCATATTACTGCATGGGTGATTAGCCAGAAACAAACAATTAATTTTCATAGTTCTGATTAGACTGCAATCAATGAAATCTTTTATCACTCAATACATCTGGAAATTAGGGTTTTCCTTTATGTAAAGTGTATTGCTCTTTTTCTAAGTAAATTACCATTTTGTACATAGAAATAATTCTTTAAAGGAGAACAAACTGTATTTGTCCAACTCTACTATGATCTGTGTTGGGAGGGAGGAGAGAGACCTCACTAGGGGGTACAGGTATGGGACCTGTTATCCAGAATGCTCGAGACCTGGGGTTTTCCGGATAACAGATCTTTCCATAATTTGGATCTTCATACCTTAACTCTAGGAGAAAATCATGTAAACAGTAAACCCACTAGCCTGATTTTGCTTCCAACACTGATTAATTATGACTCTGTTTGGATTAAGTACAAGGTACTGTTTTATTATTACAGAGAAAAGGGAATTTTTTTTTTACATTTGGATTATTTGGATAAAATGAAGTCTATGGGACTCTGAACTTTCTGGATAACAGGTTTCCAGATAACGGATCCCATACCTGTATTAATTGATGTAAATAAATTTGCTTCATTCCAAACAAATCAAACCTAACTTACAGTTAGCCTAGGAGAAAGCTGCCTCCCTAACTCCAAAAGGGAATTAGACCATTCCTTGAATCAGTACAAAGAGTATTACTATTGATTCCATTATAAGCTAATAATTTCGATTTCCCTTTTTCTCTGTAATAATAAAACTGTACTCTGTACATGGCAACAAATATATAATTAAATTTATTCGCCGGCGGTGAATCGTGGGAATTGGCCGCAAATTCGCGCCTGCCAAATTAATTCACCCATCACTAATGGAGAGTCATTCAACCCCTACTTCACCTTGGGGTATATTTGTTAGAGTGCAAATGTTTTCCTTGTTTAACTCTGCTAAATTGTGCATCAATTCATCACCAACGTGATTCCAAAATCTATATTATTACTTGCATTTTAGTAATTTTGTTTTTAAAGAAAATAAGTCAAATTTGATATTGTCCACTTTAGGAAATATGCCCCTATATTCCAAATGAACATGATGGTACAGTTACACTATATATACTGTAATATATCCGTGTAAATGCGTTTGTGTAATGTGCAATGAGTCACTGGATTCAGGATAATATGGGGAGAGGAAGTTAGAATCAACGTTTAGCACTTTTGCCCATGACAAGGTGGAAAGCAAAATGTCCCTCCTTCTTTTAAGTGTCTTGGCATTTCTATTTTACCAGTAAATAAATTAAAATTCCAATGAATAAGACATTCTACAAACTCTTATGGGCCTATTTATGATTCGTCAAGTTTTTCTGTTCGAGTTTTAAAGAGGAAAAATCCAAATTTTTAGATGAATGCTTAGAAGCTGCTAAAAATCAGAATCCGGAAATACTCCAGCTAAAAATACTCCAGTCGAAATCATGTAGAAATCAATGGCCAGATGGTCCCTTTAACAATTTGAATATGTTTTGTGCCTTCATGATTCTCAATAGTTTCGGGCTGGTTTTCGGTCAATAATCCCATAAACTTGAGTCAAGTTTTCCGGATGACAATTCGAAAATGTTGTGCGATTCAAATTGACGCACCAGCTATTTTCAAACATATTTATTTTTAAATTAAGGGGATTCAGTTTGGGATTTTTGTCAACTTTTTTTAAATTATAGTGAGAAAAAGTCACATTTTAGTAAATACCTCCTTAGAGGCCTATCTATCTCCTTTTAGTGGTTTTTGAAACCACGACTACACTAACTTTCTCTAAAACCACGAATGCCATAGACTTTATTAAAAGATCAGAATGTAAAAAGCACAAAGAAATAAAGCACTGAACAATCTGAAAAAAAATATCTCTAAAACCTCTAAAATTTCTAGTTTTTAAAACAATTCTTAACAAAAAAATTTAGACAACTTCTAAAAGCCTGAACTGACTAAAAATTATCCAATAGGATCAGCGCAGCTCCCATTGAGTTCAATATTATTTTTACTAACATGTATTTTTAGAGTGTCAACATATTGCTCTATAGCACCTCAACAACTTTTAACTGGTGAGTTTTTGTAATAGAGGTTTTCGTGTTTTTACACTGAGTTTTCAAAAAATAGGAAACCCATAGGGGGTTATTTACTAAATTCTGAATGCAAAAATCACGAAAAATTCATAATTTTTTGAAAATAAAATCGGACTTTTAAAAAAATCATGAATTTTTCGGAATTTATTAAACCCTGAGGATGGAAAAGTCCGAATCTGAAAATCCGGCATCTCAGACCCGTCGAGGCTGCATATAAGTCAATGGGAGAAGTCCCAATGATTTTTGATGTGTGCTGGGTTTTGTGCAATACCCTGAAGTTTTCTGAGTTTTCGGGTGAAAATACCGGAAAAATCGAATGGAAAAATCAGAAAATGGTGAAAATCCGTTTTTTTCCCGCAAAGCAAATTTTCGGGAAAGTGTAATAATAAATATTCGTAAAAAACCCAAGCGAATTTCATCGGAGTTTGTAGCAGAAAATATTGAGATAAATTCGGACTTTGATAAATAACCCCCATAGTTTCAAAAATTGAATAATTTCAGGACCAATAAGACTTGGACATAAATCCTGTTATTGCCCTGTTGACGATACTGACATTCTATTATTTTGTCTCTGCTTGAATATTTGTGCACGTGTAGCAAAAAGGAGCAGGGAAAGCACTTGAGAGACATATCTCATTACATGAGTCCATGTGGCTGACAAGCAGCAAAGGGAGGGTAATGCTGAGTGATGCACAAAGGCAACAGAATGAAATGTCTTCACTCTAAAGGTCCCCATAGACACAAACATTTTTCTTTGGTGAACGACCAATTTTAGTGCAATCCAACCAATCCGTCAAATTATCGCGAATTTAGTGGGAATCAATAGATTGTACATCTGTCAGAAAATTGATCGCCAGGCTAAAAAATTGTCATCAGTCACAGTGGAATCTATCAATGTTTGCAGGGCCAAGCAGGCCGCTACCCTCAGTTTTCCTGTTTTCAACTAGACAATATCACTTGAAATGGTCTTTTTAGTCGATCGGACATTTAAACGATCGTTTCAAGATTATCTTGGTCTCACTAATGAAAAGATCTTTTTAAAACCTTTACATCTATGGCCAGCTTTAGACCTGGAAGAAACGTGGATGGCAGCCGATATTTGTCCTAAAAAAACATCTTTGTGATGAAGCGCCCGATAGCGCAAAACGTGTCAGGAGGGAGCGGCTAATACAAGGTAGGCAGACGGGGGGGGGGAAACACTGAACTGTGGTGTGTTTTTCAAATGTATTAATATGAATTTTTGCTGTGAATAAAATGCACAAATAAATGTTTTAATTGAGAAGCTGTGCATGTTTCTAATTCATATATACTAAATAAACATCTTATCTGACTTTGGAATGGCAGCAGTGTGTCAGCACACAGGCCTAATTAAACTAACGCATCATAAAAAATAATGCACCTCCTGATATAAAATATAACGATAACCAAAGTTAAATTGGAGATTCATGAGCTTTATAAAAGGGCAATGGAATGCCTTAGGGGGCGATTCACTAACTTCGAGTGAAGGATTCGAAGGTAAAAAACTTCGAATTTCGAAGTTTTTTTGGGCTACTTCGAATGGGCTACTTCGACCTTCGACTACGAATCGAAGGATTCAAAGTAAAAATCGTTCGACTATTCAACCATTCGATAGTCGAAGTACTGTGTCTTTAAAAAAACTTCGACCCCCTAGTTCGCAATCTAAAAGCTACCGAAGTCAATGTTAGCCTATGGGGAAGGTCCCCATAGGCTTGGCTAACTTTTTTTGATCGAAGGATATTACTTTGATCGTTGGATTAAAATCCTTTGAATCGTTCGATTCAAAGGATTTTATCGTTCGATCGAAGGAATTATCCTTCGGTCGTTTGATCGAACTATCTGCGCTAAATCCTTCGACTTCGATATTCGAAGTCGAAGGATTTTAATTCCTAGTCGAATATCGAGGGTTAATTAACCCATAGGGGCCGATTCACTAACTTCGAGTGAAGGATTCGAAGGTAAAAAACTTCAAATTTCGACGTTTTTTTGGGGCTACTTCGACCATCGAATGGGCTACTTCGACCTTCGACTACGACTACGAATCGAAGGATTCGTAGTAAAAATCGTTCGACTATTCGACTATTCGATAGTCGAAGTACTGTCTCTTTAAAAAAAACTTCGACCCTCTAGTTCGCCATCTAAAAGCTACCGAAGTCAATGTTAGCCTATGGGGAAGGTCCCCATAGGCTTGGCTAACTTTTTTTGATCGAAGGATATTCCTTCGATCGTTGGATTAAAATCCTTCGAATCGTTCGATCGAACTATCTTCGCTAGATCCTAAAGTCGAAGGATTTTAATTCCTAGTCGAATATTGAGGGTTAATTAACCCTCGATATTCGACCCATAGTGAATCGGCCCCTATGTGTGTAAATATATATAATATTTCTTTGACTACATTTCTTTATATGCGGCTTGAAAGTACAGACCTGGGCAGAAGTTTACATGCCTTCAGTTACATAATGGATCATGGAGTACATGAGTATTTAGGGATTGGTGGAATTGAAATAATGACACATTTGCCTTTAGAAAACAGATGGCCAAACGGCCATCATCTATTTTAGACTGCAGCCAATGTGTACAAATGTTGCAGAGAAAGAAGCCAGCTGCGAGCTACATGCAGGCAACTGGAAAGTTTTTTCTCTAACTGAACATTTGCAGTTAATTATTCTGCTTATCAGCCATTTTCGTATCTGGGAAACAGTATACTAAAAAACATATGCACAACAAAGTGCAATAAAATGTGTTTTTACTTCTGTTCTAATGATTTTTTTTGCTGAGATGAGCAAAGCAGTTTATTGATGTCTTGCTTCAGAAGTAATTAAAAGCAATCCAATCTGCTGCATTTTTTACACACCGAATGGCAAATAGTATATATATAAATGTGATGAATCCACTGCACACCTGGGTTCACTATCACTGCACTGGTGGTGCTGGCCCTCCGTTGACCCGCCCGGGTCCCTTAGCAACAACAAATGATTTCTGAACGGCTCTGCCAAACATGCGGGCAATGTTTTTGCTGCGGCTGCCCGACAATGGCAGGTCACGGCCAGAAGAAGCCATGGATCTGGGCCCATTGGGTCTTTTCCTGGTGTCCCATCAGCCCAGTCTGACCCTGACTGTAAGGCTACTAAAAACACACACACACAAGCAATGCATAAGGATTGTTTAGCCATCAACATGGATTTGTGCATCTAAGTTCATTAGTTATTACTACAGAGAAGAAGCAATCAGAATTGTTTTAGGACACTATGAGAAATGACAAACATAATGGGTTTCCCAAAATAGATTCCCTACCTTTACAGTCATCAAATATTAATAATAAATAAAAAATATATATCTTAAGTGTACTTGAGTATATGTTTGCACTTGGCTATGTGTCATTCTGTGTGTACCTGTGTCTGTGTAACTCCGTGTAGAAAGTAACATTCATGCACATTCATAAACTATACTGAAATGTAACCTTCCTATGTAATAGCAAAACCAATATAAAATGAAGAAAAACAGAAATAAAAATGAAACCCAGACAGATGGAAATTCTAATTTATAAATGTCACCTTCACAACTTTGCAGAAGTCCTCTGGCATTCATTCTTTCTGTAATTGTTAACAAAACACCTACATTAATGTTTAAACAGCTGCTGAATTTTCCAATAAATCAACAACTAGTGTTATTTTGGTCACTGTTTGCTCAGCTCTCTAATCTGCGCTTCACTTTCTGGCCAAGAAGTGACTATATTTATTAGGGTAAGGTCATGTCAGGAACAAATAAACCAGGATACAAATTTACACTGATCCAAATTAATTCAAGCAGCCATAGAATATACGAAGACCATAGAGCAGGCTTGTAACATAAAACTCATGGTATGGTAGGTTTTGTGAACTACTACAACAAAAATCTACTATCAGTCAGTTCATTTTCTGGCAGCTTGGAGGTTCATGAGCTAAGCCTAATGCTGTTCTAAGCCTTAGTAAATTATGTCTATTCTATGGATAATAAAGCAAGAAGGAAGGTTTGTTACTATAAACAGGTCTCACTGGCGTCACTTACCAAATGTACACTGGGAGCTCTATAGAGCAAGGGATATTATGGTATTTGTTAAGTCTTCTGCCCTGTTTATAGCAGAATTGTATAGGAGGTTCAGTTATTTTCCTAACTCTTAACTTTTATTCAAATATCAGCAGAAATTATTGTAATAGTGTCTCTATAAACTATGGGACATCAAAATAATGTCCCCTTGATGCTCATGGGAAGGGAGCCTTAAATGAAAGGCTTGGGTGTCAGAATTCTGGGAGGTGGGTGCATGGTGAGGCAGGAGTTCAGAGGAAATAAACATATATAAATATTCCTTCCAAAATGGGTAATGTGGAAGTAAGATCCTGCCACCCAGGCTCCCGCATTATTATTATGCATAGATAGATGACAAGGGTACTGCTTAAGCAATGCCCAATTGTACAGTTATACCTCATTCTACAGCTGTATGGGTGGCAGAGTGAATCCTTGCTTTAGTTGTAAGGGACAGGTAATAGAGTAAAGAGTTATATTCCCAGGGGTTGAGAGTGCAATGTCTGACTGGGAGAGATGGGGCCCACCAGGAAAGCCCACCAGGAAACTGCTCCTTCACACCATTCTCAATTATCACCTGGGCCATTCTGGCCCCCTAGAGCTCCCCCGCTGCACCACATGAAGGTGGGCCCCAGCAGGACAAGGGGCAGTTTCCTCCACTTACCTATCTAAAAGATGGCTGGCTACGTTGAGTGGCTGGTTTAGCAGGTGGCCCGTTCATTCGTGTGGACTTTTCTTCTCAGCAAGCATTCCAGTGATCCACTAGTTTTTTTGTTTCAGTATGTTCAACCTCAGGCCTGAATTTGTGGAAAGGCCACCAAGGCCTGGTCATAGGGCGGGCAGGATTTTAGGAGGCGGTATGCTGTCCAACCACACACACATTGCTTCAGAAACACTGCCACTGGGGATGCACAGGAAATAAAATTGTTTTTTTTACATTTCCCATGCGTTATATGTTACAGTCTATCTTTAGATCTGTGTATTTTTCTGGGTTTATTACTGGGGTAATGGGGCTCATGATTTAATTTAGGGTGTCGACTCATTACCTTGATACTGCCCTGGTCATGAGAGGAGATTGCATTTGGGCAGCCCTACAGTCAGGCACAAGTTAGCTGAAAAAGAAAAGGACAGCAGAGAAGAATGAGTGAAATAGGAAGACAAATGATGGTGTGCATTTATAGTCATCTGCTGGAAGGAGGAATGAAGAGAAAATGATTTCTAGTAGAGAAAACACAAGCACAGGGGATTCCAGAGCAGAATCAATTTTCTAACTTAGTATAGTATGCCATCAAACTTGCCAAACACTTATGTAATAAAGTGCACAATTTTCTCTGGTTATGGTCATCTCGTAAAAAAAAATGTAGCTCTATGCGGAAAGCTGATTTCTCTGCAGGATTAATTCAGCTACTAGAGGTGTTCCCATTACCTCCACAATATTTCTGCTTTTCTCTCTCATCAATACAATGATTTTTCTTTTTTTCTACTGTGAATGTCAGCGGCTGGGTAGTTAGGAACTGTTATAGGCGCATGTCTCGATAAATAGCTACACGGGTGCAGAAATCTGACAAATTAAATATTTTAGAAGCATGTCCTAATTCATGTCCCTAATGCCAGTATGGGATTGGTATTTCATCATTATTACGGTTGATTTTTATGGTGTGTCTAATGTGAACATTTTTCGCTGGAACATGGAGTGTAATGTCGAATGTTTCTGGATTGTGCCTGTTAGTTAGCTACATCAAATTCCCATTTTCTTCTGGACAACAGGACATAAACATAAAAAAGCATAAATAGATCTCCAATTGTCTTCTAATAATTTCTTTACACTGTCCTCAGTTATTTTTATTGCTACTGAGTGTAAAATGGAATGGCCACTAATATGCTGCAATGAAATATAAGATATTGAGCTGCAATTCTTATTGTATTTGATAAGATACTAAAAAAACCACAACCCATTGGCGTCTGCCTTTATGGAGATTTGTGGTAGCAGGAGGGAGTTGTGAATGTTATTACTAGTGCAAACAATATCTGCCTGGCTCTTGCTCCACTGCTGTTTCTGACTCTGCTACATTTTTGCAAGAGTCAGTCCCACAAAACAACTGGCTCCTGGCCCTTATGTAGGTTGTCAAGAGGCTCATCCCCCCAAAAAACAATCTTCTCAGTGGATATGTAGGTGCATGAACCACAGGTGGGCCCAGAGGCAGTGCGGACCCTGGTGTAATTGCACCCCCTGCTCCCCCGGTAGTTCCGCCACTGCATTTTTTATTTCATTGGGGTGGGGCTCTAGAAAGGTTCTACAGAAATGATAATGCACCATATAATTTGTATACATTTGAAACCTAAAACAATTGCAATAGTGTTAAGGCAACAAATATAATTGGCCAAATATCAAACTTGACATACCAAAAACCAGTTTCTGATTGCGCATCAGGTCATCATAGAAGCGGAAAATCCACTGATACATTTATCCAATTTCATGCAAATGAAAAAAGGGAGAATGGGGTAAATCTGGGGTTTAAGAAGCAGTGCACGGACATGGCAGTTGATCTAATTTAGTACATGCATACCAGTTTCCGGAGATTTATGTTGATGTTCTTGTTTTTTTCATATGTAAATGAAGTCTTGTTTGCTGTACTGTGGTCACTAACCAGCAGTTGCTTTTCAGTCTCTCTTCTCAATGGAAACGTTAGTATAATTACAGCAACCTACCATTAAAGTGGTGTAGCAAATAATGTTTTTTTGCGTGTAGTTAGATAGATGATGATAATGATAGGTATATATGGATAGATCGATGATGATAGATAGAATTGAGTATTATTACCATTTCTCCAATTTACTTTAAAACTATTGCTGAAATCATCATTTAATAGTGACAATGTAAAAGGTATTAGTAAATCTATTTTAGAGTTTTAAGTGCTGGGGCAGCGATTGGTCTCATTCACACCCTCTTTATACCTAAAGGCAAATTCTCACATATATGAAGTGGGATGTGGAGGATTATGTATTACCAGGGGCGATCCTGGCCCCTCCGCCGCCTGAGACAGCTTGGTGTTGCTGCCGCCCCCCTCCCCGGTGCGCTCACCTTTTTGTTCCAGGGGGGTCCACCAGGGCGGCGGAGAAGGCCAGGACGCTAGCGCAGAGAGCATAATAAATTCGGCTCTTAAAGTACCTGGTACCTAGCGGGGCGCTGCCGCCTGAGGCAAGTTACTCAACTCGCCTCATTGGTTTAGTGCTCCTGTGTATTACCAGTTGAAGGTAAATACATCGGTTAAGGGCATCAGGAGCAAATAATAAAAAAAAAGTGGTAACTACAGTAAATGTTCTGTAGGATTTACTTGAGAAAAAAGCTAAATTATATGTATGTGCTGCTGCAGTTGTCTTTGCTACTTCTGTGTAAGTAAATAAATTGTTTAGGTTTTACCATGTTTCACATTGTTCATAACTTTGTGTACCTAGCTGAGCCCCCTACCATATTTTTTCATCCTTGCAGATTGTCCTAAAGGTGACAGGAATTTGTTGCATAACATTGGACAATTGATCCCATATGAGGAGCAGGGTGGATTTCAGCCAGAATAGGAGTGAATGATACTATTCCCACTCAGGGCCGGAACTAGGGGTAGACAGAGTAGGCAAGTGCCTAGGCCGCAAACCTGGGAGGGCAAGAGGCATGTACCTTCTCTGCCTCCTAGTCCGGTCCCCTCTCTCCACTCTCACACTGGCTGTTCCCAGCTGAGAAGGACTATACGCGTGTCTATACCACAGTTTTTTACATTGCATAATAAATATACCCCTAAATGTACTGAATACGCCCTATGCACATCAGTGCATGAGAGGCAGTTGCCTATGTGGCCTGACCCAGCAATGTTCCCACCTCTTTTAATGTTTCTGACAATGGCTCAGAGTCAAAATGTAGACTACATGGTGCAGAAATACCATTTGGCGGGTAATTTTTTTGGGACTTATTCTCTCTGTCTTAGATAAAAGAGATTTATAGAAAAATATAGTAATGAAAGGTCTGTTATAGTGGAAAATCCTATTTCCAGTCACTTTGTAATGTCACTTTATCAATGATTTATCCATCTATTTAGGCCAGGGGCCTAAAACTAAAATCAATAGGTTTCAACTTTCAGTTTATGAATTCTATTGCAGATAGATGCCAATTATTCTTTATGGCCTTCTGGTCAACTATGCCTCCAGAACTTGCTGGGTTACTAGCAAAGCCACAGCTTTACAGTTCACAGACACCATATAAACTTGCAGGAAGTCTGTTCTGATCTTTTTAGATTCTATCAGCAGGAGATGCTGGAACATAACTTCTGTGGGAAAGGATTGGAAGCAAAAGTCAAATGTAGCACTGTGTAGTAAGTGACATGAATGACATGGGCTTACCTCTGCACACACTGTTAGGATAGTATAGGATAGGTAGGATGAAATCCACCATGTGTATGCAGTGGTATAGAATAGAACTGGTGTTTTCTATGCTTGGTTGAAAACCGCTTAGTTTGACTTTATTTAGACTATAGGCCACAGACTTTGGTGGGTGAGTTCTCATTAGCTGAGAATGATCCTCCAGGCAGTTTCCAGTGCTAACTATCCTCTCATGATTGGCCTCTATGTCACAAGCATGTGTTTTGTTTTTTTTTACAACAGAATACTTTCCTGGATATGATCTGTGTTCCTTTCCTGACAAGCAATATGTGAATAACCAGATGCCAAGTAAGTAGGATCAGATTTTGAGGGAATTTCACGAAAGATGATTATTTTTGCCTATGTAACAGCTATAATGTTTTATATCACATGTACATGTGTGAGCAGGGCCGCCATCAGAAATCACAGGGCCACGTAAAACAACAAAATGTTCTGGCACCCCCTCCCACCCCAGCACGGCCCCCAAGCCCCACCCCCGGATCCCACTTACACCACAGTAAAAAGGCCACACAGACATCAACACTAAAAACGGTAAACACACACACACATGTTATAAAAAGTCACAGGTGATCAGGTTTCCCTACAAGTTAAAAAAAATAATTGGTGGTCAGGGCCCCCTAAAAGTTAAAAAAAAATCATTTGGGTCCAATCAGAGGCTTTTTGGCTCTTTCCGCAGCTTTCGGCTCTTTCTGCGGCTTTCGGCTCCAAACGGTTTGTTTTCCGGCTCTTTTGGCAGCTTTCAGCTCTTCGGAGTTCGGCTGTTTTTGAAAACTTCGGCGGGTTTTGACGACGCATGGGGGGCCCAGCTAATCCAGGAAGATCAGCGTGGCCGGGCCCCCTTAAAGCCCCGACCCCAGTACAGCTGTGCACCCTGATGGTGGCTCTATGTGTGAGTCTGAGGTTCTTACTAGCAGAATCATGCCACCCTGAACAATTACATTAACTGCTAGCTATAATTTGTAGAGCTAACAGAAAAGTATTCCTGTCCCTTTAATACAAAGCATCATTTTTTATTTTCTCTCTGCAGGGTTTATGCTCAGTGTATAATGCTAGGCCTGGAGGTTTATATGGAATTATTCACAGGTAAGCTTTCATGGTGTCTTTAGTTCCACTGGTCACTGAGAAGAGCAGGGCAGTCTTTAGGAATCATGAGGCCCCATACAACCATCTGGCCATATCCAAACCACTTCTCATTAATCCTAAGCATACCCTTGATTCACACAAAATCTTCCATTTTTTACACTGCAGTCACTGGAGCTTTTCCTTCCACATTACATTATGGATTGTAGCCAGACTGCACGGAAGACAAAGAGAATGCAGCACTATTCACACATCGGAAATCCTAAAAATGTATTTCTGTTTGATATTACCTTTCTCTAACAGTAGGAGGGACAGTGCTGTGTTAAAAAATTTGCAGTTATGCAATGTAAATTAAGGTTTAGTATCAGTTTCACGTCAATAAAAGAAAAATTATCTTTTTTTTCTATTTTATAACTTTCAATATTGAACAAATTTACATTTTTTTTTTCCAGATCTCGGCAATTTCCATTTATAGCTGCATTGCATATAATGGGTACATTTGGGTTATAGGAAAGGAAAAGCTCTCACACACCCGTTCTTATCAAATATATGTAGAGTTGCTTGGTGCCCAATGATAGAGGTAACCTCCAATAATCAGTGGAAAGCAAGAAGACTGGCACAGAAGGCTGTTGTTGCAGGTTAACCCTTGCAAATTTTTTAAAGCGGAAGTGCAACAAAGGTGCGTGCCCCAAAACATTGTACTTCTGCATTAAAAAATTTGCAAGAGTTTACCTGCAACAACAGCCTTGTGTGCCAGTGTGCTTGCTTTCCATACATTTGGATTTTAACTTATCTCCTTAGGGAAAGATCATTATTACTAATGCCCATTAAAGGTATATTTTAGTGTGAAAATAAAAACTGTGTAAATAGATAGGCTGTGCAAAATAAAAAATGTTTCTAATATAGTTAGTTAGCCAAAAATGTAATGTATAAAGGCTGGAGTGAACAGATGTCTAATAAAACAGCCAGAATCCAACTTCCTGCTTTTCAGCTCTATAACTCTGAGTTAGTCAGCGACTTGAAGGGGGGCCACATGGTACATTTCTGTTCATTGAGTTTGTAATTGATCCTCAGCATTCAGCTCAGATTCAAAAGCAACAGAAATGACCCATATGGCCCCCCCTCAAGTCTCTGATTGGTTACTGTCTGGTAGCCAGGGTAACCAGTCAGTGTAAACCAAGAGAGCTGAAAAGCAGGAAGTAGTGATCTGACTGACATGTTATACATCAAATCACTCCAGCCTTTATACATTACATTTTTGGCTAACTAACTATATTAGAAACATTTTTTATTTTGCACAGCCAATCTATTTACCCAGTTTTTATTTTTACACTGAACAATTCCTTTAAACTCTACAATTATCCCATACAGACTATACACATCATTTTTACAGAGTCTTTATAGAACGGTATCATTGTGATTGTGAAAGAAATATTTAGCTGGTGTTTTATTGTACTGCAATTGCGCACTTTGCTTGGGCCAAAGAGAAGATCAAAGAAGATTTCACAAATGGGGATACGCAGAAAAATGGGGATAGGTATAACTAGCACACTCTCATAACAGGGAAAGTGATTATGCAGGTCATCTAACATTTCAGGTTTCTCTAGAATATTACTTCCCCTTTTATCATCACATATTATTCGTTATTATCACATTACTTCTCACCAAATGTTGCTTCTTATTGCTTGCATCAATAATTCACATCATCTTCGGCAGCTTATCAAATGGCAGCTGTAAATAATAATCAGGATAAAACGTCCTATCACTTTAATTCTAACTTACCTATTTCTAAACATAACATTTTCCATATTTCTCCTCAAACTATTGTACCCCATTCACTTTAATTTATCTGCTCACATTCTCACTGGATGCACCTTACAGTCATGCTCAACACAGTGTTACTCTATCTGGTTCTGGGTGACTGGTTCCCTCCACTTGGAGAACTTGCCAGTGACCTCTGAAGGGGCCTCTCCCTCCTGGTCAGTTAAATTCGCACATGCGCAGTAGCATTTTCGCATGCACAGGTCTACTTTCCCTTTAGCAAGCTTGTCTCTGCTCTGCTGATGGCTATTTATCATCTAGAATGTTGAAAAAAATTGCCCCTTACTTGCTTTTATTTCATGTGGGTGTAGTATTACTCACTGGAATCCAGGCATGAATTTGCATTTCCTGTGCATCCTAGCTACCATTCCTAATATGGTGCTTTTTCATGACCGTGTAGAAACAGAATTCCTAATACCGTATGAAGCAGTCCTGTGAATATACTGTGGTGGAAAATATATATGTGTGGGTCACTGGTTAGTAGAAAATTAGCAGTCAAATCAAGAATGAAGAGTGGGCAACTTTTTTTTTTAATTGGTTAGATTTTTCTGCTTGTTGCTGACTAGCAGACTTGAACAAGAATCTGTCTCTCTAAATGTATATTTATGACAATCATAGCTAATAAATCAGTGCTTTCACTGGGCCTCAATGGAATGCCTCATTGAATTACTATTAATTCATGTTGTGCAGCAAAGAACACAGTGGGCCAGATTCAATTTAAATTCGAGGAGAAAATGCTTTTCTCCAAATTCAGTTCAAGTTTTTTTCCCATAGACATCAATAGAGTTGTCATATGATAAACAATGAGAAGTTTTTCTGAATCGAATTGCATTTAAAATTGAATCTCGTCCATGAGTTCACATGATAAAACTTTTTCCTTCATATGCTTTACTGCAGCACATATGGGGTTAAGTGCCCTTCCTGCCTCGTAGGACGAGCGAGACATCAAAAATATTATAATAATCCCCCCCACTCTGATGTGTGGTTTTTTTTTGTCCTACCTCCAGCAGGTAGAGCCTGATCACCTTTTTGGCTCTAAGTTAGACACTGTTATGGAGACGATGTCTAATGACAAGGGTAAAACCCTGCTCCAAGACAGGCAGCGGATGAGGTGGAAGGGTAATTTTTTTCGCCGGCAAAAGAGGTCACCAGTCAGATCTAGACAGTCTAGGTATGGTGAAAAGGACGCAGAGAAGTCTCAGCTGGTGGGTGGAAGATTGGCTTTTTTTCTAGACTAATTGGTGATCTTGATTTCAGATCAGTTGGTTTTCAAATTTGAATTTTCAAATTTTTTTATAGTCAAAACTCTCAAATCTGAATTGTGGATTATCCAAACTCGATTTGAATTTTAATTCGAATTAGATTTTCGAGTTTATCACAGTTTAGCCCTTTACAAACTCGAATACGACTATTCGCCACCTAAAACCTTCCTAGTTCATGTATAAGTCAATGAGAGAGGTCCAGGGACCAATTTGACCAATATGTTCAGGAATAGAGGCAGCTCAGTCCAAAATTATAACTTATAAGTTGTAAGTGCGGGTTGCTACTAAATCAAAGTGATGACATAATATAATAGATATCAATTCAATGTAGCAATAAAGCCCCTCTTGTAGAAGCGCTCACCCTCTTAACTTTGTGACCTGGGTGTAAAGACCCCAGGGATCAATTTGGACATATTACTAGCGTTCCTGACATTCAAGTTATTTCGGAGAAAAAATTTAAATCGGTAAAATTAGTGCGAGTTTTAGATATTCAATCCTTTTATTAAATAAACCCCCAATCGAATTTCTAGTAAATTCGACCTTTAATAAATGTGCCTCCATGTGTATAAAATATCATAGCAGCAGGGAGCTGCTCCAGACACAGCCAGCACATCTGCTTAGTGAAGATTTATATACATTTTCCTGATTCTGTATTTTTATGTTTCCTTCCTGGGGTTTTTTTTTTATTAAAAAAAAGCTAGACATTTGTGCACTGTTTAAACCTTCATGCAATTGTTGCTTACCTGAGTGGTCTAACAGTGTTTTCTCTCCAAGAAAAGAATATTGATGATAATAATAAAAGAGGCTGATGCATTCTGCTGTTACTATGATTTATTAGTAAGTTGCATTGACTGCTTTCCCAGCAGGGGGCAAGGTGTATTGACTTCCCTTCTCTTGCTATTAGAACTGTTTGCTTTCTTGTCTGGCAGCTGTCCAGGCATCTCATTGCTCCTGTAGTGATATGGCAGCATTCACGTGACAGAACATCACTCATGGCAACACAAATGAAGCTGAGTGTCAGAGTAAGCGCCGCTCCAGATCTCCTGTGGTTGTGAACTGTGTCAAAACAGGGTTTCGAGCCAGAGGGTAAATTGCTGTTCTACATCACGGCTCCATGCTAGAACCTTCCCTGCCAATCACCCGCTTCCATTTAGTCACTGTCATAGATCAGGAGGCTGATAAATTAAATGTGTCAGTGAGAAGTAACAAAGATTTTCTATTCCCTATTTCAGGTTACATCATGTCAAAATGTAATGAATGAGACAAAAGCAAAATATTAACAAGAAGAGGGGGGGAAATGCCTTGAACTGCAGTCATTTACCATTCTTTGTGAACTCTGAGTAAATTCTGTAATGACTATAATTATTACAGCAACAGAAGTCTAAATATTATTTAGCAAGTTCCTTTCTGCCATCTATCATTTGTATGTTGCACAGAAGTCCCTAGGAAACTGGCAGGGAAAAACGAAGTTTGTTTTTTAGGAACACTAAATCATGCTTAGACTGGCATGTCACTCTTTAGTATTACAGAGCTCAGGGTTGCACTTGTTTAAGGAACTCCTGGATTCTGATATGTGGAATGTAAGAAATACAGTTTTTATACAGATGAAATGCAGAGGGGAGAAGTATTTGCAGGGATAACATAGTTATGGAGAATGTGGCTTGCTTAGAGAGCAAAGGCATCAAAGCACAGTTCCACTTGCTAAAGGTGATTTAATTATTATCATCCTTTATTTATATAGTGCCAACATATTCTGCACAGATTTACAGAGATTATACACTATTCACATCCGTCCCTGCAGTAGTGGGGTTTACAATCTAAGGTTCCTATCACATTCACTTATGGCTAATTAACCTTCATTGGAAGAACTTACAAATCCCTGTGGCCAGGATGGAATTCAGCCATCTGTCAGAATGATGTCCACATGATCTGTTAATTCAGAAGCCTGGCAGCAAAACGACTCCAACTTTCAACTGTTGCAGGACATTACTGTGGTTGAAGAAATGTTCTCTTACATAACTAAATAGAATCAAATGAATAGGGCACATTTATAATAGGAGGCATAATCTTCAACACATCTGCATAGTTGTCCTCTGAAACATTTGCAGAGAAATGACTATAAGGTGCATTCTGCCATACACAGCTTTGTATCTTGCCTGCAAAGTATATGGTCAGCTATTGTGAGTCCTTTAATATCAGACCGTCTGAAGTCAGCAGTTAATTATGAGGTTTCTGTTGCACTGTGCTGTACTTCCCCATTGGTTTGTCCATAAGGTGCAAAGTCCTAGCAGCAGGCATTCTTCAAGTTCAGTGCTTCTATCTCTTCCTCTAATGTAGGTTTTTTTTTCCTGGTCTGACTTTTAAAGGGAAAAAACTATTTTTTTGTGATTTATTAAACCCTGGGAAAGTCAGAATGAAAAAAGTACTCCAACCTGCCTAGTTCATGTAGAAGTCAATAGCAGATGTCCCGTTGATATCCTGATCTGTGCTGGGTTTCGTTCAAGAATCCAAAGTTTTTGTGGTTTTTGGGCATCAAAGCTGAAGTCGCCGTTTTTTGCAAACTTCTGAAAAATTCGTATGATTTGGATTTTTCCAAGATTTTATTGATGTATTGATAAATAGTGGGGGAAGTCAGTGCAGATTTGGTCTGAGTAGTTTTTAGAAAATTGTGAGAACTTTTCAGATTTTGATGAATAACTCCCAAGGTGTGGGAGTGGGCAAGATCAGAAATAAGCATGGTGAGAGGTGTAGCATATTGTTTTGCGTTTGGTAGCTAAACCAAGCTTCTCTGAATAAGTCTTAAGAGATCTCTTGAAAGCAGAATGGCTGGGAGAAAGTCAGACAGACCGGGGGAGAGAATTCCAGAGAAGGTGTGCAGCCCTTGAAAAGTCTTAAATGTGAGCATTTTGAGGAGATAATGAGAGAGTAGTTGAGGAGTAAGTCAATAGAGGAGCAAAGTAAGCTGTTGAGTGAGTATCTAAAGTTCAGAGATGTAGAGTGGGCAGAGTTATGAACTGCTTTGAATGTCAGGGTCATAAGTTTGAATATTTTTCAGAAAGGTAGAGGAAGCCAGTGCAGGGATTGGCAGAGTGGCATGGCCGAGGAAGAGCGGTTGCTCAGTGTATAAGCCTTGCGGCAGTGTTCATTATGAACTGGAGAAGTGACAGTCTCTAGTGGGAAAGGCCAATTAATAGAGAGTTACAGTAGTCTAGACATGATATGAAGAGAGAGTGAATAAGAATTTTGATGGCAACCTACATTACGCTAGACGAGGAATGGCAGGAAGCAATGGAATCCCCTCAACTAATCTCAGTGTGTTACAGGCTAAGAATGATCCAATTGTATGACCTGCATAGGGATTACCATACTCCAACCAGGCTCCACCTCATGAATGTGTACTAGATGCACCATAGAAAAAGGCACAATTGTAAATATCCTATTGGAGTGTAATGATATTAAACCATACTGGTCCGCATCTGGGGTGATAAATCATATTTTGGATATGTTCCTTAGGTGAAAGGGCAGAATCTAGGATAACCCCAAGACACTGGGTCTGGGGAGACAGGATGATAGTGGAATTTTTAACTATAATAGATACTTCTGGGATGTTACAGATGTTAATTGGGGGAAAGAGAACCATTTCCTTTTTAGAGAGGTTTAATTTAAGGTAGCGTTGTGACATCCAAGTAGAGATAACAGACAGGCAGGAAGGAAGACCCAAGTTATAAACTCTGGGTTGAGATCAGGAGAGGAGAGATATATCTGAATATTGTTTGCATAGAGGTGGTATTGGAAACCATATGAGTTGATTAGTTTGCAATGGAGGAAGTCTAGAGAGAGAGAGAGAACAATAAGGGGCCCAGGACAGAGCCTTGAGGAACTCCAACAGAAAGAGGCAGTGGAGAAGAAAAAGTGAGGTAAGAAAAGGGCCGTGTTGCAAAGGCCAAGGGAATGGAGGGTAATATTTGTGGGGCTTTCTAAGTATAGAGCCCTCAGCACTTTTGCAACGGGGAACATTGAGAATATTGTCTCAGGCTACATTTTAGCAACAAAAATTTTAAAGTTAAATCTCTGGGCTGGAGCAGCAATTTGTTAGACACCTCATGTTATCATATTCACTGACCTGTTACCCTGGGCTGGAGCTCCTCTGTTTCAAAAAAACACAAAAGCCTGACGTACCACTTGAGGTGTTCCTCATTGTCATTATCTTTCTCCTCCCAGGCATCTTCTTATTTTATTAAAGTTTCTCATTTCTACAAAATGAAGCTTATAGCAAGCTTACAGTTCCCTTTTAAGGACAGCCCAGAATTTCACAGAAAGGCTAATTAATTCTGAGGAACTGTTGAAGCTGTGCCAGCTTTCCATCACCCTTATGTTTTTGGCAAGTACAACTGCTCAGAAATATGTCATGTACCAACCTTTTCTGTTCAAGTCATTATGTGGAACTATAGAGGTTTTCCAGACACAAATCCCTCTATACCCATATGCTATAAGAATATGCTGTTCTGTGGGCACGGCTTATCGCATCTGGTGGCAACATCCCAGGGTGCAAAGATTCTGGACCAGGGTTTATGAAATTATATATTCAGTAACTGGAATTAACTTGCATAAGTCACCAGAGCACTACTGGAGAGAAAAATCTGGAATACAAATTCAGAATCCTCATGACTCAAATCTTTACAGCAGCCAAATGATCTATCGCTAGGTCGTAGGGATATCCATTACTACCAGTATAACAACTTAAAAATTTAATGAATTTGATGAAAATGAAAAAGTGACAAGCATTTTAAATGACAAACAAATACAATTCCAAAAAATAAAGGGCCCTTCTGCTCCATCTGGTGCAAGCCGTGCTCTACGCTCAATCAAACTAATTATAAATTGGGGATGGGAAAATATAGTTGCCGACAGGGAAAATGTAATCTAACTCAAAAAATATGTAAGGGTTCAATGTATTTATTATAACTAAAATGACTTCCTACAGTGTTATATCATAGTGGAAAAGGCTACTACTATAACCACACCATGGAAACTATTTTCGATGCCCTGTGACCCGGAGAGGAGCCACCACGTTAAACGTCTAATTTTTGAGTCTTGATTTCTGACTTTACCATTACTAGATTTCAGACCTGTGATTTATGATTCCTGAACTTTGATTTTTGCTTTCCACTTTTGCAAATCCAAGGAATGGTTAGCAGAAATTATTCTGTTTAGGTATTTCATCTTGTTTCAACACCTAAATGTCCAAGTTCTTTGCCTTTCATAAACCATGTAAGGCTACTGAGGACATTCTACTCAATCTAGTACAGCCTTGAAATTCCTAGTTATACCATTCAATCTTATAGGTCAAGCGCCTGAGAGAGAAATATCCAGACTTCCACCTCCCTCCTTCCTTCAATCCCTCCCACCCTTGAATGAAGAGACAAGAGATAGAACAATTGGTGGTATCACTATGCAGTTTATTGATGTTACTTTATTAATTTCCTTTCAAATATGCACCTTCAGTCTGTAACCAGTGATGGGCGAATTTGTCCCATTTCGTTTAGCCAATTTTGACGGCCGTGTCAATTCGCGTAAATTTTGGCGCTCGTGTCAATTGTTTATGCCGGCGTTTAAGTCATTGGGCGTCCGAATAATGTTGACGCGTGATGGTTTTGACTAGGGTGACTATTCCGACATGTGTCCATATTTTTTTGATGCTGGGAATTTTCACTGCAGTTTTGCAAATTTATTAGCCGGCGGAGAAATGTGGAAATTCATTGCAAATTCACGCCTGGCGAATTTATTCGCCCATCACTATCTGTAACATAACAACTTGAATAAAAACAAAAAACTAGGCTGTTCTTCTTAAAGGGATACTGTCATGAGAAAAAATTTTCTTTCAAAATGAATCAGTTAATAGTGCTGCTCCAGCAGAATTCAGCACTGAAATCCATTTCTCAAAAGAGCAAACAGATTTTTTTATATTCAATTTTGAAATCTGACATGGGGCTAGACATATTGTCAATTTCCCAGCTGCCCCTGGTCATGTGACTTGTGCCTGCACTTTAGGAGAGAAATGCTTTCTGGCAGGCTGCTGTTTTTCCTTCTCAATGTAACTGAATGTGTCTCAGTGGGACATGGGTTTTTACTATTGAGTGTTGTTCTTAGATCTACCAGGCAGCTGTTATCTTGTGTTAGGGAGCTGTTATCTGGTTACCTTCCCATTGTTCTTTTGTTTGGCTGCTGCGGGGAAAAGGGAGGGGGTGATATCACTCAGTAGTAAAGAGTGATTGAAGTTTATCAGAGCACAAGTCACATGACTTGGGGCAGCTGGGAAATTGACAATATGTCTAGCCCCATGTCAGATTTCAAAATTGAATATAAAAAAATCTGTTTGCTCTTTTGAGAAATTGATTTCAGTGCAGAATTCTGCTGGAGCAGCACTATTAACTGATTCATTTTGAAAAAAAAAAATGTTCCCATGACAGTATCCCTTTAAGAAGTTTGGCCAAAGAATCAAATCATGAGCAGTTTGGAGGCATAGATGGATGGACACATTATACTAATCTCAGATTTAGTTTTTTTGATGAACGAAATGCAAGTTTGCATAAGAAGTGCAGGATATTACCGTATGCATATGCATTTTGCTGGCTGGATATTGAGTACTCCAGTCAGAATGTGACCTGATTCTCACACAACCAACTTTAAGCTAAACATAAAAAAAGCTTTGTTTGCCTTTTTGCCTGTTTTTAAAATGCAGAATTAAAATATAATTTTTATAGAAAATAAGAGTCAGACGTATATTCAGCTTGTTCAGAACTATTTATCATTTGCCCCTAATGCATGCTAACAAGAGAGAACAGCATGTACTCATATAATTGCGACATGCCTTCGTAATTACAGCAGAGGTCATAAGTTTTATATTATGGGTGAAGTCTGCTCCTGTAGAACATTGATCTGCGTGGGTATTCGACAGGAGAGGAATGACCACAAAAAATATTAATGAGCAGAAAATTAAAAGCAGTCAAAACAATAAACGCTCCTATTAGCCACTGAGATTCATCAGCAAGTGTCCAGAATATCTCCCCTGACTGCTTTAACATGGTTTTGAACTGGTGAATGTTTTCTTCTGAGTAACTCTTTTGCTGATTTTATTTGCTAACACCGGCAAACAGTTCTAACCATATGGCGTTGTTCTGCTTGTCAAAGCATTCGGTTAACACTCTAATTTTAGCAAGATGTAAGTTGACAAGATGTTAATATATTTTGTACAAAACAGCTTTCCTACTTGTAAAAAGAGATCCGTTTTCTGGCTCCCTCACCATGGCTGGATATAATATTTTATTTAAACGGGAACTATCATGAAAATCAAAATTTAATATGACATTCCTCTGGTGAAATTAGCAAACTATCTAAAAATAATCAATTAAAACTTCAGTAGCATCTCAGAAATCTGTCTCTCTTCATTCTCACTTTATGCTGGTTGATTGACAGTTAATTGAAAGACAACTTTAATACACTGTTGGGCAAAGAGAGCACACACCAATGATGTCAATCAATAAATGAAAAGATAAAGTCTATTTACAGTTACAGATATGGGACCTGTTTTCCAGAATGCTAAATGCAGAACCTGGGTTTTTATGGATAATGGATCTTTCTATAACTTGGATCTTCATATCTTAAGTCTACTAGAAATTTATTTTAACATTAAATAAACCCAACAGGCTGGTTTTGTTTCCAATAAGGATTAAGTAGACATTAGTTTGGATCAAGTACAAGTTACAGTTTTATTATTATAGGGACAAAGAAAATCATTTGGATTATTTGGAACTAAGAAATGTCTATTATTTGTGTATTTTACTTGCACTGTATAGGGCAAAGACTGCACCTAGAATTAGTTTCACTTTCTAGCTTCCTGTGGTTCTTCTGAGCAGCTGTGTCAGGAAGTAAAAGAAGTTAAGTACGTTACCACAGCTCTGTACTGTATATAAAGAGTTCCTCCTTGTCTGAAATGTGATACAAATTATATCTGGGAGAAGGAGGGGGTTGTTTATATAGAGCTCATTACATGGAGAGAGTAAGATACATACAGGGTATAATACATATCAGTTTGCATTTTATAATAGAAAAAATTAGAGAAACGAGTCATATTCATCATGCACTTGATGATAAAATACAGCACATTACAGATCTAAAAAGGCAGCAACGGGATTTTCTTTTTCAAGCAAAGTAGAAGAGGTCATAAAATAAAGTCATCTAAAAATTCACTTTTCAACCACATCATTTAATACATTTAATTACCACCATGTCCTGTACATTCTCGCCAACACCTACTCATCTCTCGCAAATGGCAAACTGACTCACAAGAGCTAAAACCCAAGCACTCAATACATTTAAGCATTCAGTTATAGCTCAGAATAAAATTAATTGCTTCAACTTTAACCTAATATCAAAATTTCCCTGATAATTCATCATGTTTCCAGGGCAAAATAACAATGACTGTGCATATGAAAGAAGTTTAAGGTTATTTAAGACTTCAGGTTAATTCCCATTATCACACAATTCGGTGTTCTGTCCTTTAAAGCAGAAGGGAATAACTCCAAGACTTATTTAAAATGTTCCTGGCCGCAGTCCCAAATTCTGTTGAGGAGACGTTATTTTTCTCATTTTCCAAAGACCTTTTCTGCAGAAACACATTTATTGTATCATGGAAATTAATTTCAGTTATGAGTATACCTTAAAGGATCACTTTGCTTTCTGCCAAGAATTAATTAGATATAATTTACACAGTGTTGCAGTACTTTATGAGACAATATTTTTGGGCTGTTATAACAGAAAGGAGTTTCTTAAAGTCAATATATTGGCACAGCGTGGGACTGGTTTGATGTATAAATGGACAATGAAGAGGTGGTAAAGTTCCAATACTTACACAAAAGTAAAGTGAAGTAAATGAGTGTAACTATATAATTTGTTTTACAACTGTTCTTCCTGTGTATCCTATTGCATTTCTGCCTGCTATATTTGCCTTATGATACAATCATGATATTTAAGGCTCTGGCTTGTTGATTATTGGAGACTGGGAGGTCATTTAACACTGCATGAATCTCTCTTTAAAGTATTGTATTAAATACATATTCTATTTTTATTAAAGTTAACTTTTAAGATGTTATAGTTATAATAACCAATTCTAAGCAACTTTTCAATTGGTCTTCATTATTTAGTTTTTATAGTTTTTTTAGTTATTTGCCTTCTTCTTCTGACTCTTTTCAGCTTTCAAAAAGGGGGTCTCTGACCCCATCTAATAAGCAAACCTTCTGTACGGCTACACATCTATTGTTATTGCCACTTATTATTGCTCAACTTTCTACTATTCAACTTCTTGTTCAAACCAATGCATGGTTGCTAGGATAATTTGGAACTTTATATAAATAATAAAAAATGAAAACCAGTTGCAAACTCAGAATATAACTCTCTACACAATACTAAAAGATAACTCAAAGGTAAACAACTCCATATTTTTATTCCTTTCAACAGTTTTTCAATACATGCATTATTACAAATATGGATGTAAAGCTTTAAATGAGAAAGACAAAAACCAGTCTGAAGCCAAACAACATACAAATCACCCAAAAAACATTCAAATCACCAAAATGCAAGAATATGGAACTATATACTATTTCAGCTGGGCTGAAGTGAAAAGACTGAATAAACACCTTTGAGAAAAGGACTGAAATAATTATACAACTTTAGTTAATATTAATGCTATTTAACACTATGCTTCTAAACATTTGTTCGCTATTTGTATCTAAAAGGGGTCCATCATTGTTTTTTTGCACAGTGAAAATTTCATAGTCAGACTCCTGAAACAATAATTTATTATTTTTTTTAATTAATCTGAAAGTGAAAAGTTGCTTAGAATATTTTCTTTCATTATGCAAAGCAGAAAAAACTTTTGGGTGGAAGACTTCCAGAAAGTTACCTTGGCTTCATGTGAATGTAGCTGACTTGGACCATAGCAGAAGTGCCATGTGAATGGCCAAACAATGGGAATAATGAATACAACTGATTAATTGTAATTGTGATGGAGCAATTGTGGTGAATTGTTATTATTTAATATCTATACATGTAAACCATTGCACTGACTGTTGAGGAAAGTTGTTTCTTCTTAAAAATATGGAGCACTCGGGTTTACTCGAAGTATACTCACCTTGGGTAGAGGAAGAGCAAAGGAAGAATTAGAAAAAGAATGGAGAATTATGAAAGTAAGGACAAAATACAAGAGTGGAAGCACCTGCAAGGCAGCCAGTGCAGCAGCAGAACATTTTGGAGGCCCTAGACCTGAAAGTGTGAGAGAATATCCTGAGGAAGAAGAGTGTCTTGCTCAAGCACCCTCCAAGGTCTTGTTCCACCACTGAAAAGCTGTGAAGGAAAAGGGAGGGAAAAGTTAGGTACAGGTATATGGTCTGTTATCTAGAAACCCATTATCCAAAAAGCTCCACATTACAGGAAGGCTATCTCCCATAGATTGCATTCTAATCAAATAAGTAAAATTGTGAAACATTATTTCCCTGTGTGTATATAACTGAAGAAATGAGCACGCACTCCTGAGGCACACCGATGTGGATAAAACTCGATTTTATTTCATAAATTAAACAACTTGTTTTGTATCTAGAGATACATAATCATAGGCACATTAACAAGCAAACGGTTACCCGAATTTAAACCTCTCAAAAGGATATGACGTGGGGTTAAACCTTGGTCAGGACTTAACTCTATAGATACAAACTATCAAATGTAATACCATCAGGGTAACATCTACAATGTAAAAGTCTTATAAACGGAATAGGAAGTGATAAAAGCGGAGGATATAAAAATAGCTACAATAAGTATACAACATAAAATTTATGATACACAGTGTAATTTCAAAGGAACGGCTCAGTTCCCATTTAGGCTTTTAATGTCCGAATTACTAAAGCACATAGTACAGTAGCCTACAATAAATACATTTGCAGCACATTTCATGATGTGTAGAATAAATAGGTAAATGTGTAAATAAATAAATAGATTAAGTTAATAGATCATCAAATTGATTTAATCAGTAGATGAATTGATCAACTAAATCAATTTAATTCACTTTAATTAATTTAATATTAAGAAATAAAACGTAATCTTAGTATAACTAAATAATTGCATAAATAAACTGGGGATATTCAGGATATTGAAACCGCATTCATGAAAATTGGTTATATGTCGCAAAGGCAAGTAATATGCTAGTCAATTATAATAAGATAGTCAGATATATAGATCAGTAACAGAAAGAGTGTGTAGGGAATTAGTGCAAAACCATTGCTCTTCTCCCTGTAAGAGATCAAACACAGTGCATGTCTGCTGTAAGCTGTTACCTAGCAACCAGCAGTTCGGTGGTCTCAGTGCAGCAGGAAGGGACAGCAGCTAGTGAGTGGCTGGCAGGAAGAGGAAGTTGCAGATACTGGCAAAAGAGAAAAGCCTGGCGGAGAGAACCACATGGTGGATGGAGAGCGAGACCAGAGAGCTGCTGGTGGGCCCAGAGAGCTGAGAGGCTCCACCAAAAGCAGACATTTGGATCAGGCTGGCACACAGAAGCCAGATACTTTAGACAAACTCTAAATTTGGCACGAGTATCCTGTTTAAAGGGACAGTACCTAAAAGAAGTGCTTGAAGATACAGACACTGTTTATTGAAAGGGCATTAAAGGACTTTGCTTTTTTTTAGCTACCGTATATACTCGCGTATAAGCCGAGTTTTTCAGCACCCAAAATGTGCTGAAAAACTCAACCTCGGCTTATACGCGGGTCATACCGTAGATGCGCTCCTTCCGCGGCCCCAGCAGGACTGTCTGTGACTGACTGTGTCGCCGGCGCCGCTACCCACGTGGCGGCCATGGGCGCCGCCATTTTGGGAGCAAACGCCGGCAGGGAAGGACGCGCCGCCCGGAGCTCCTGGAACTTCTCCGGGCGGCGACACAGTCAGTCACAGACAGTCCTGCTGGGGCCGCGGAAGGAGCGCATCTACGGTACAGGAACATGCTCAATATTAAGTCAGTCACAGACAGTCCTGCTGGGGCCGCGGAAGGAGCGCATCTACGGTACAGGAACATGCTCAATATTAAGTCAGTCACAGACAGTCCTGCTGGGGCCGCGGAAGGAGCGCATCTACGGTACAGGAACATGCTCAATATTAAGTAAGTGCAAAGTGGTCCAACAAAAATATAACCTAAATGAGCCTGACACAGGTGCAATGTCGCCAGATTTGACAAATGTTTTATCAGAGCTGCAAGGCTCTCAGGTCCAGACAGTCCTGCGCTATGGGATCACACAGACAGTCCTGCGCTATGGGAGAGGGAGGTGTGTTGGGGCCGCGGAAGGAGCGTACGGTACCTTTTTTCTGCTTTCCTAGGTGCAGCACCTCATTGACACATTCACATCTTGAAATCTGACATGGGGCCCCTAGGCTTATACACGAGTCAATACATTTTTCCAGTTTTCTTAGGTAAATTAGGTACCTCGGCTTATACACGGGTCGGCTTATACACGAGTATATACGGTAGGTAGACAGATTGCGCTAGCAAGTTAGTTAGTGAGGCCCTATTGCCACCAGTTAGGAGTGTTGCATGTACTAGGTGCCCATTTATTTTAGATAAAGAGTTATTCAGTTTAACCAATACTGTGTGGGCATTATTATTTTGTTCCTAGTGGGGCCACCAACACTGCATTCCCTGATCCTACTAGGTGGAGGCACTGCGCTGGTAAGTACCAGGAACCCAGTCTCTTCCAATACCACTGCAGAGTGGCTCAGGTTTGTCCAGTGTCATCAGGTAAGCACCACACATGGAGTGCAACACTGACAAAGGGGCAGGGCCGCAACTAGGGGTAGGCAGAAGAGGCAAATGTGGAGGGTGCCAGGCACCCTACCTCTTTTGCGCCTTGCCCCTAGTTCGGCTGCTTCTTTCCCCACCTGTAGCAGCAATTGCTATCTTCCTAGGTGTGCACTCTTCGTAAACGCAAACAGACGCGCACCCTTCCTGCACGGGCACTCTTCGGCGCATGTGCGCACTTCAGAAGGGGGCGAAGTGGTCGGTCAGGTTGCCTTGGGCGCCCACCCGAATTGGCCCGGCACTGCAAAGGGGTGTCAAAAGGGTTACAAGTGTATAGATCAATTACAGAAAAAGATTGTCAAACACAGCAAGCGACATCAAGTTTAAGACTCTAGTTTGTCGCGTATCTAATGTAAAAATCCAAAAGGCTTCTCTATGCAGCAATTTAGATGTCATATCCCCCCCAAAGGAGGAATGTATCTTTTGAATTCCTTGGATTTTGAGGTATGCACTATCACCATCACTACAGTCTGAAAAATGCCTAGACACAATAGATCCTGAACTTCAGGAAACAATCTGATTAATGTATTCCTGCATGCAGCATTTTAACTTTCTTGTACCCACATATTGTATGTTGCATTTTAAACATGTAAGCATATAAATTACAAAGTGTTGCAATTTATAAAATTTCTGATCTTATATACCTTCCATGTATTGGTACTTACAAACTCTACTGACTTTATCATATGCTTACAAATAATGCATCATGTGACACCACAACCAAAAGATCCTGTAGTGTTCAACCAAGTGCTTGCATTTCGAGTGACAGTAACGTCACTGTAATAAAACTACCTGTGCGGGGGGGTCACCCGCCGCGTGGTTCTTAGTCCGGAGCCTGCGCCATCTTTGATCCTTAGGGTGCGTGATTACGCCAGCGCGCATTGGCGCATGTTTTGGCACGAAATTTGAATGTATATAAGGCCCATTCATACTCCCAGCCAGTGCCCGTCATAGAACTTTGTTTCTAAGTGATTTCTGAGCCTAGTGCATCTGTTCCTGTTATTCTGTATTCCGATTATCCGTGTTTGACCCTGCCTGTATCCTGACTACTCTGAACTCTGTATCCTGACCCTTGCCTTCCTACGACAACTTTTCCTGCTTAACCCCTTGATTGACAACCCGGTTTGACCCTTGCCTGCCTGACGATTCTGATATCCGCCTGCCTCGACCCTGCCTGTTTGACCATCCTTCTGCCTAATCCTTTGTACCGTGACCTTCGGCCCAAAAAGACTTTGCAAACAGCCATGCCCCTTTGCCAGCCAGAACATCTCGCTTTGCACCCTTCGTTAAGTCCAGGTGGCACCCAAGTAAGCTGAGGGCTCCTCCCGAAGCCCAACGGTGGTCACACTACTGGTGAAGCCGAGTCGAGACCAGGGTGCTTGGCATTTGTTCTGGTATTGGGTGCCGGCCGTGACAGTTACTTGGTGATAGGATATTTCGCAATGTTTTAGCACAACGCGTAACGAACGTGCAACCACCTTCTGTAATATGTCATCTCCATTCAAAACAGGAAGGTATTTTTAACTATGCGTTTTATTTCATAGTACTGCTTGCTTTATGAGGTAATGAACATTGGCATATTGTCCTGTGAGGCTTTCCTAATAACCTTTGATCTGTGCAATAAATTATAGCTATTTTCCCTAAAGGCCCTCACTAATGCTACCTTTAGCAAAGTATATCCACAAGTCAAGAACCGATCTCTCAAATCAATTGATTGCAACACATATTCGTTATTAGTACTGCAATTTAACCTCAAACGCTGGAACTGACCAATGGGCACAGCCTTAAAAACATGATTCAGATGGCACAAATCTGCTCTTAAAAAAGAATTTCCAGCTGACTTTTTTCCAAATACAGTGCTCATTATTTTACAATGTTCACCCAACAGTTTCAAATCCAAAAAACCAATAGTAGAATGATTAAACGAATATGTAAAACCTAAATTGTAGTCGTGATTTAAACCCTCCACAAATTTTTTAAACTCAAAATCAGTTCCTCGCCATATAAACAAAAGGTCATCCACATAGCGTTTATATAGTTTATTGCAGTGCAGCCATGTTTCCTGATCGGGCTCCCCCATAAAAAAGTCTCTGCTGCGCCATCGCGCAGCGCAGGCACGCACGCAGTGTGAAGGAGTTTGCGAAGGCGCACAAGCCGCACCAGCATTCGCGCAGAAGCGCTCAGATGGAGACTGAGAGGCCCAAGAGGGAGGCGCACAGAGGGGGCCCCCGGTGACTGCCTGGAGGGGCCTTCATGTGGCAGTCCCGGTGGGCCCCCATTACTCCAGTCCGACCCTGGTTTAATGTGTTCAACTCCCTGTGCCTTATCTCCTAAGATGTGGACCTCCTCCCATCAACCCATGTACAGGTTCACATATGTGGGAGCAAATTTTGCACCCATCGAAGTACCACATACTGTAGCTGGAGGTAAAAAATTTAATCAAAAGTGAAATAATTGTGCGACAAAAGCAAAGCTAGTGCATTTAAAATAAAATCTTTGACATACACAGGTCTAGTTGTACATCGGGTGAGCCATGGTTTAATTTGTTTGCTGAATTAATTCATTAAATATATAGAGCTCGGGGGTTTTACTCACCCAAACTAACAATTTTGTATAGTCACCATTGGTCTACTTTCTTTGGGATAGAGCAGCATATAACCAATTTTTATCCATGTGTGTGTGTTTGTGTGTGTGTGTAAACCCGTTATCCAGAAAGCTCCAAATTACAGAAAGACTGTCTCCCATAGACTCCATTATAATCCAAATTTTTAAAAAATTATGTGCTTTTTTGTAATAATAAAAAAGTAGTTTGTACTTGATCCAAACTAAGATATAAGTAATCCTTATTGGAAGCAAAACCTGCCTATTGGGTTTATTTAATGTTTACATGATTTTCTAGTAGACTTAAGGTATGAAGATCCAAATTACAGAAAGATCCCTTATCTGGAAACCCCCAGGTCCCGAGCATTCTGGATACCAGGTCACATACCTGTAGTGATATTTGGGTGTTTGATTTTAAAACTTTTTTTTTACAGTTTTTATGCAGACATTCAATAAAAGACAGCTGACTGATGCAGGTTGAAACAGTATTTTATCCCAAAATGAAAAACATTTGATAATGTATTTTAATTATGTTACATAACCAAGTCCACCGTTTCACTGTACAGCTGTAGGGAAATGTGAAGACAGCTGAGCAACACTGAGCCACTCTGCTCTCCGGATCAGATGGTCGTTGCATGAATGCACTATGTTCATTCTGTCGTTGATATAATTATCTACTGACTCAGAAACTGACATTAGAATTACAAAAATGTTGCTTGGCTTGTTGGTTCACTACCCTGCCAAGTTTATATCCCTATAAATCTTTCATCCTTCATATAAATATCATTGTTGAATAAGCACTCCTTCCCTGTAATCCTGCCAGTGGAAAGATGATTGGAAATAATATTTAACACTTTAGTAATAGCCGTGAAGCATCATTGTAAAACTGCAATAAAATGTTAACATGCAGATTTCTGTATGGTACCTTGTAAGAATAAAGTTTACAGTCCTGGAGAATTTAGAAATCATGAACCCCTGTAATGTGTTCATCAGGCGTTTCCCAGTGTCAAGTTTCATTACGTATTTTTTGCACGTGTTTCCTTTTGGAATTTGTATCTAAACTTATGCAGATCTCTAGGGATGATCTTATTCCAAAAAAAAACTGTTCTTTTGCCTTGTTATATAACTAAGCTGAAAAACAAATGCCCACAAATTTAAAATATATCTCAGTCATTCAGCTGATGAAAAAAATATTTGCTTGTTGTTTGCCCAATAAAACTTATGGATGATTAGTTTATCGTCTGCTATTTATAAAATGCAGACATATTTTGAGCATTACTTTACATTCCATGCCCCAGTAACGCTTACTTACTACTTACTATAGCAAATAGTACATTATGTCAATTGTGCTTAAAGGAGAACTAAAGCCTAACTAAAGAAGTAAGGAAGAAATGTTGTACATTATGTTTTGGGCTTCTGTACCAGCCCAAGGCAACCGCAGCCCTTTAGCAGGGAAGATCTGTGTCTCCAAAGATGCCCCAGTAGCTCCCCAACTTCTTTTCTGCTGCTTCACTGAATATGCTCTGTGCTGCTGTCACTTACTGCGGGACTAGAGTTGCCACCTTTTGGCCCGGTTGAATCTCGGCAGGGGACCGGCCTGTGGTGCAATTGGGTGGGGTTGTGATGCTGTGGGGGAGGGTCATGATGTATAGGGAATCCTGACCCTAATTTGGAAAATCTAATTTGGAAAACTGGGCTGGTAGTATGACCCGGGCAGCCCTTCAAAAAAAAAAAACGGTTTGTCCAGGACAAAACTGGACAGGTGGCAACCCTATTAGGGACCAACTCAACACATAATGTATTTACAGAATATAAAAGTCATATATAAGGCTGATTAGTAATTAATACATATAATTACTACATGGCAGCACAGAAACCAGTGCAACTAGCATCAGAATTTAATAATCAGCCCTGTAGCATCATCTTATATTACAGACCAACCTAATTTTCTGCTTGATAATTTACAATCCCTAAGCTTAGCTTCTCAACAGCTGCTCAGAGCCCACTGAGTATGTGAGTGTCACAGACACTTTCCAAGATGGTGACCTCCTGTGACAATTTTGAAGTCCTGGATCATTGCTGCTATTGAAAAGCTGAAACTTTAGGCTGGGGAAATAAGTTCAGTATATAAAATATGGCATTTTTAACCATATTTTTTTCTAGCTCTGCTTTAATTTTCTCCAGCAAAAGTGATAAAAATGTCAGAAAATCCCTTGGTGTAAGTATAAAATATTTGAATTGCACTGGAAAATGGAGGAAAAAACAGTTTTTTTGCCACGTACATGATTCAAATGTTTTACTGCCTGCAAATTTCCCTGATTGCAATGCAAAGGTATTTTCTGATATTTTGTCACCCCCACTGGGGGAGGTTAAGTGAAGGCAAAAAAAACTTGTTGAATTAGAAGGAAGAATAGCCTGGATCATCCCTAGGTACATGTAGACAGGCCAACAGTTAGAAAGAACTAACTGGAAAAAGTCAAAGGGGAGAAATGGCTAACGCTAGCGAAAATTCACCAGCGTGACATCATTTTGCCACTTTGTTGATTTACTAACAGGTACTGGCATGAATTCACTAGCGAAGTAGACATACTCTAGCGCTACTTCGCACCCTAACGCCAGACGAAGTTGCGCTCTGGCGAAGGGACGTAACTACTCTAATTCATTTACTTGCAGATTCTACTGAACGTTGCCTCTTGCACCAGACTTGACTTCGCCAGCTTAGACCAGGCGAAGTGCAATAGAGTAGATAGGAGTTTCTTCAAAAATAGTTGAAAAAAGTCCCAAAAAACACTGGCGTTTTTTACTTTTTACTGGGTGATAGGCTGAAAAAGATCACTTTTTTTTGGGGTACCCTCCTTCCCCCTTACATTTGGCACCTAAACTATACAGTGGACACATGTGTAGGGCAATATAAGACCTCTATTTAATTTTAAGTTTCCCTGGCCTTGTGTAGTGTAATATTGTTGCTACAGCATCTACGTCCATTGTAAATTCACTGCACGCCGTATGCTCATAGGCATCGCTAGCGTAACTTCGGACTGCTTATCATATGATCACAAGCGCAACTTCGCAACCATTCGGTAACCTGTGCGCAACTTCGGATCCTCGTGAATTTGTGCAGCCCTGGTGAAACTACGCCTGGTGAAGTGTGGTGAAGTGCGGCGAAGCCGTCGCTAGCGCATTTTCGGCGCTTAGTGAATTTGCCCCCAGGATTGAACAGGTTAAAAGAGCTTTATAATTATGTACCAGAAGGCTTAACATAATTAACATAATTGTGGAGTCAATCTACAATACAGTAAAGTAATTGCTGCATTGAGTGAGTCAAATTACAGAACAAGGAAGTAATGATTACACTAATAAAGAACTGCTTGCCTCAACTCTTAAAGACTGCTTCATTTAAGGAACGTTTAATGTCAATTTATTGAGGATGCACAAAGCACCCTTGTTATTTACCTGACACCATAAATGAAACATCCTTTGTAAAGCACCGGGGTTTGTGAAATGAGATTCCTAAGGTCCGATTTATTATGGATCAAACTGGGGAATTCAGAAGGATTCTAAGCACTTCAATCTATTTTATGATTTATCAAAAATAACAGTCAGGAAAGCTTTTCACAAATTGACACATTTATCAAAACCAACGCCTTTGTCAATGTGTCACAGTAGAGCTCATTTATGACCTCTGAGGCTGTTTTTGCACTTCTAAGCACAAGGCCTATGGCTGGCCCAAAGAATATAGTGCTGACTGTATTTGTCATTACAATGTTTGAGGTGGGTGGCATAAACCCTCCCTGTTCCCTAACGCAAACGAGGGTTGCACAAGTAAGGGAGCAAGGTAGGAGACAGGCCACTGCATGCAGAGTGCAGCATTCCTTATTGTGCAAGAGCTTGTGAGACACACACTCTCTTGAACCCTTTAGTGCTCTAACACTTGCATCCCCAAAGAAAAGCTAATAAGCCATAACAGGATTGGACCTCTTAGGAGAACTAAACATAAAAATAAATATGGCCAAAAATGCCATTTTTTATATACTGAACTCACTGCACCAGCCTAAAGTTTCAGCTTCTCAATAGCAGCAATGATCCAGGACTTCAAACTTGTCACAGGGGGTCACCATCTTGGAAAGTGTCTGCGACCCTCACATGCTCAGTGGGCTCTGAGCAGCTGTTAAGAAGTTAAGCTTAGGGGTCGCCACAAATCAAGCAGAAAATGAGGGTTGTCTGTAATATAAGATAAAGCTACAAGGCTGATTATTAAATTATGATGTTTAGATTATGATGTTTTCTCTGCTGCAATGTAGTAAATATCTGTATTAATTTATAATCAGCCTTATATTGTGACATTTATATTCTGTGTGTACTGTATATTGTGAGTGGGTCTCTATGCTCAGTAAGTGACAACAGCAGCACAGAGCATGTGCAGTGAATCAGCAGAAAAAAAGATGGGAAGTTACTGAGAAATCTTTGGAGACACAGATCTTTACTGCTAAAGGGCTGTGGTTAGGGATGTAGCGAACTAGTTCGCGCGAACTTCGACTGTTCGCGTCCGCCGCAAGTTCGCGAACGTCGCGCGACGTTCGCCAATAGGCGTTCGCGTCAAAATCGTTCGACCATTCGATCGCTAAAATCGAACGATTTTCGTTCGAATCGAACGATCGAAGCCATTGGATTGAATGAAATCATTCGATCCAATGGCTTAGATCGTTCGATTCGAACGGAAATCGTTCGATCAAACGATTAAAATCCTTCGATCGTTCGAATCGAACGATTTTCGGATGTTCGAAGTTCGCGAACTGTTCGCATTTTTTGCCGGTGTTCGCGAACGGCGTTCGCGAACACATTGTCGGCGGTTCGCTACATCCCTAGCTGTGGTTGCCTTGGGCTGGTATAGAAGCCTAAAACAGAATGTACACAATTTCTAGCTACTTCTTTAGTTAAACTTTACTTCTCCTTTAACTTGTTGGCAATATTTGCGTCCATCCTCCTTTTCTGATAAATGGTGCATATTTGTTCATACTGATGATGGGGAGCCTCTATTTCTGCCTTGACTTTATCAGTAGGTGATACCAGCATCACACCTTGGGGCAAATTCACTAAGCGCCGAAGCGCCTAAGGCTAGCGTCAATTCGCTAGCGTTGGGCATTTTCATTACTACGCAAATTTACTAACGAACGCTGGCGTAACTTCGCTAGTGTTACTTCGCACCCTTGCGCCTGGCGAATTTGCACAACGGACGTAACTGCGCAAATTCACTAACACGCGAATTGTACTGAATGCTACCTTTTACGCTAGACTTCCTTCACCACCTCAGACCAGGCGAAGCGCAATAGAGTAGATAGGGATTGCTTCAAAAAAAGTTCACATTTTTTCTAAGTCCCAAAAAACGCTGACGTTTTTTCTATATTATGGGTGATAGGCTGAAAAAGATCGAAAATTTTTTTGGGGCTCCTACATTTCCTAACTCATGGCAACTTAACTATACAGTGGGCACATGTGTAGGGCAAAATAAAAATTTTATTTGATGTTTTGATGGTTTTCCCAGGCATTTGTAGTGCTGCTACATATTCCTCCATTGAAATTTGAATTTGGCAAATGAACCATCGCTAGCATAACTTTGCTTCGCTTAGCGAATCAACGGTAGCGCAACTTCGCAACCTTACGCTACCCCTGAGCGCAACTTCGGATTTTAGAATTTGAATTTGCGGAATGCTGGCGAAACTATGCATGGCTAAGTGCGGCGAAGTTACGCCTGGTGCAACTACGAATCTTAGTGAATTTGCCAAGTGTGTTCATTTTGATACATTGGCCTTAATTATGGTGGATGCAACTAAGACAACAGTAACAATTTTGCTGGAATTATGAGAGGAAAATGCTGAATTATAGGTAAAAAAAATGTTGGAGTCCAAAATTGCACTTGTGTTCATAAATGTTTTCTTTCTCTGTTTTCTTTTCAATATTTTGCATTGCATAAGTAATACCGTAATATGTTGTCAACAACTGATTTTATAAATGTTGCGTTGCAATTTGTTTGCAGGGGGGGCAGGTTGAGGGATCAGCTTCCTCTACAGTTAGCATAAAAATCCCACCTTCCCAGCTGTACTTGTACTTGGTGTGTGAACAGGAGGTGGGGGTGGGGAAGTCACATGCAGGAGTTGATGTGTGCGGCGCTGTCTTTTTAAACCACTGGTTGTAAAGCTTTAGCTTTCAGTTTAAATTGTATTTCAACATTCAGGAGAAGTCAAGCAGAAAATAACATGTACAAAAACGAATCAATACTGGAAAGTTGCTTAGAACTGCATTTTCGACAATCATTTAGCATTTCATTCATGGGTGGAGTTCTCTTTTAAAGAGAAAGGGCAACACATATTGAAACAGATGAGGCATTGTTCTTCCTGGTTTTACTTCAGTCCAAACAAATCCAGAGAGATACTCAACAAACCTTAGATTTGTTTTTAATGAGTTCACTGTTGACATAATCAGATAATACTTGTAAAGTTTATTGTCTTTTAGATAAGGCAAGTTTACCATCCCTCCTTCTTAACAACCACACTGTTTCTAAAATCTGTGCGTGTGCAGTGCAGCCCTGGCATCCTACCAACAAGTCAATGAATCCCGAGACTGTAAAACACTGAACTAAGTTTAACAAATGACTCACTGTATAAAAGTGCAGGAAGAAAAACATATATGGCATCAACTGGAATTTCTGTTGAATTTTGCAAGTTTTATTAATAACATCTTGCAAATATTATGACTTTATTTCAAGGCTCTGTAATCGACAAAAGTCAAAGAAGAGGGCTCAATATGTTCACTGTGTTATTGGCTCTGGGGAGACAATATTTAGTTGCCCTTCCTAGCCTTTAACATAAAGAGATAAGTATTGTGGCTACTTGTATAGGGACCCATAGGGTTAATGTGCCCCTATGGCTTTAAATCCTTACACCTGATCTCATAGTTGTTGGGCAGATGCCCATGTAGGTAGTTGTAATTTACATATCCCAGTTATTGGCCAAGAGGTGTTGTGACCACCTTCTGTCAAACTTTGGTATAGTGAGTGAGAAGGGGCGGATCTTCTTCTTTGGCTTCTGGTTGCTGACCCAGCTGGAGGTTCCAAGGGAGCCTGGGTACAACAAGGCCCAGTCAAGCCAGTTTGCCCTAGAGGGACCTGAACCTCTATGGAGAGATAAATCGGGGAGCTGGGACCCCGTGAATGAGGCTAGTGAGTGGCAGGAATATAATTGTTATAGTACTCTCTAGGAGAGTAAGACAGTGAGGGAAGATATAAAGAGCAGTTTTGTGCTCCATCAAAGTAGGTGTAACAGGGAGTAGCTTCCCAGGCTGTAAGATTTGCCTACAGTGAAGGGACAGTGGATAGGGTGTGAGGCTTTAGGTTTTCCTCCCTGACCACTCCACTGGGTGAGATCCAGACCACGTGTGAGGTATATCTGCCTAGAGGGAAGTTGGACTGCCTTGATTCTCTGATCTGGTTATAAAGAAAACTCTGGCCATGTTGGGAATGTTTTTCTGTAGAACAGGTGCTTAAAGGAAAAATACCTCTCAAACAATGCAGAACTCTATAAAAAGATATTGCTTAAAACAGCTAAAAACCTTGCTTCATGTAAATAAACCATTTTCATAATAATAAACTTTTTCACTAGTATGTGTCATTGGGTAATCATAAATAGAAAATTGCCATTTAAAAAAAAAAAAGGGCCACGACCCAGATCGTATGATTTACAGTGCACACAAACATACCAAACAAACCATACTTGTTAGGTCACATGAGCCAGTTAAAAGACAGAGTTCTGTCTTTTACTTCCACACTTCTTCCTGTTACAGTTAGAGTTGAAGTATTTCTGGTCAGCTGATCTCTGAGGCAGCACACAGACCATCACGAAATGGTGGTTCAAGGCAAGAGATGTATCTGTTGCTAAAGCTGCATATCAAGATTGCTCAAGGTAGTAATGATCCAGGCCTTCAAAGTTGTTGCAGGAGTTTCCCATAGATTTTATTAGGAATGTTTAAGCTTAGCTTCCCTGAGCTGCCATATACCAATAATTATCAGCCTCAGCCTTATATTGTGACATTTATATTATATATATATATATATATATATATATATATATATATATATATATATATATATATATATAAAATGGGGAGCTACTGGGGCATCTTTGCAGACACAGATCTTACCTGCTAAATTACTGTGGTTACTCTGGACCTGTATAGAAGCCCAGAACATAATGTACAACTTTTTTGCCCTACTTCTTTAGTTAAGCTTTAGTTCTCCTTTAAGGGCTGGTGAACTGCAAATAATGAAGTTCAGCCCAAAATAAAAGGTGGCCACTGTAGACAAAAGTGTACTTGAAAAAGTAGAAAATGTCCTTATCTACTTTCATGAGAAATGCCCTCTCTATCAGTATGTTTTTATGACTTTTATGCATTTGCTCTACAGAATATGGTCTGCATTTTATAAATCAGCAGTATAATCAATAGTAATTATAATCACAAAATCCTGCTTAGCTTAATCACACTAATAAAGAAAGGCACACACTGGATTTGTTTTGCAACACTTTGGGATATACTGTATGCATTAATATTACATGTGCCATGCTTGGTGGTTATTATCGATATGTATCGATATAGGATTTTGAGGGCACAACCAGCCAAGGAGTGGAGAAAACATACAGTATATAAAAGTTTCTGACAAACAGGCACTATAGGCTGAGATGCATTGTGCTTTGAAATAATTAAGATTTAGATTTACTTTGCCTTAAATTGTTTTATCTATATAATAAAAGCCAGGTGATTTTTGTGCTAGATCAAGTTAGGTGATGATTTTAGGTTCTATAGAGAATATAAAAAGAGTATAGTATTTTAATATGCATTATGAGTTTACCTAAAATGTATTTTTTACAGCACTGCTATAGCTCATTCCCTTTTCACTCATATGTCCCAAGAACTTGCTCAAACATAATTCATCATTATATAGCTGATAGCTGTCTTATGCTTGCCCTGTGTTTGTCTTACATTTGAACTGTTACTGCTTTTCACCATCACAGCAATAAAAAAAGAATGACGTTTTAAATGTTCAGGGAAAGTGAGTGAGGGATCAGTGCTGTAATGATTGTGACAGTTGCAAGATCAGTCAAATAACAGAAGCCCAAATTACTTTTGGCAGGTGGTACAAATACAATGTTGGCAAGAATATAATGATTATGCAGAATATACATAAAGTACTAACAAGGTTAAAGCAAACAGTGCTGTGTAAATATGAGACTACGTAGGTCTGAAACTGAGGGTGGGCAGAGTAGGCAGCTGCCTAGGGTGCAATAGGATGGGGGGGGGGGCACAACTTGTAGTAAGTTAGTAGGGTGGGGTAGTGATCAAGCAAGCAATTGATCAACCAGTAGGGGATCTCAGAGGGCGGGTTGCGAGCAAACATCAGTGTGGGATGGGATAGGTGTGAACTGGGCCTTTTAAACTAGTAGAACTTGACCCAGCGCTGGGTATTGAACACAAATGTTAAATGCTTACAAAATGACTATGCATTATATCTAGAATCTTAATCACAACCACCCTATATTTTTTTTCTTTATTTCCCATTGTTTGGTTGGTAGTTTGGGATGCATTGCCTGGAACATTGCATTGCTAGAACTTGGTTCTTATGTTTTTTATAAGTTATAGACTTGATTTAAACCAAATAAAGCAAACATTGTTCACTAGCTCTAAGGTGAGTTCATGCAGGCCCGGATTTGTGGAGAGGCCACCAAGGCCCAGGCCTAGGGCGGCAGGATTTTAGGGGGCGGCATGCTGCCCAACCACACCCACATTGGTTCAGAAACATTGGGTTGCGCATGAGATATGATAGTTTATAAATTTCCTGTGCAGAGCCGGGCCAAGCCGGGCAGGCGCCCTAGGCAGCCTGCCCGGCTGCTGCGCCGACTAGTTGCGCGCTTCTGCGCATGCGCGAAAAGACGCTTCTGCGTATGCGCACAGATGGGCGGTCAGCAGAGATGGGACCGGACTAGGGGTAGGAGTAAGTACGTGCCTGGCGCCCCTCCCCCTTTGCGCCCTAGGCCCTGTTCCTGTGTGCCAATCCTCATTGCTCTGGTGAAAACGATAAAGGATGAAAATATGAGAATATAAAGGGGAGGGGACGGGGGCAACAAACAATGGGCCTAGGGGTGCCTGCTATGTAAATCCAGGCCCTGAGTGCATGCACCAGGCGAAATAATCTAGTGAGTCACTGATGAACTCAGAAGCTCTTTAGTATAAAAAAAAAAATCAAAGTTTAGTCATCAGTATTATTTTTGTGATGAAGAAGGTGTACTATGTAGCATAAGAACATGTCCTACCATTGAATCTTCCCTATACTCACCCTACTGTTATAGTAGGGGAATCCAAAAAAAATAGTTTGCCTCCTTTCATGTCTAATCAGTGTTGGACTCTTCTCCTAGTATCTTTTCTTTATATACTATAATCTATCATTCCAACCACTTTGTTGTCATTGAAATAGGTAATGGCCATGAAAAAGGCCAAATGTTTAACAGCATGAGGGCCCACTGACACCTGGGCCCACCGGGACTTTTCATGATCTCCCGGTGGACCAGTCCAACACTCTGTCTAATAACATAAATCTAAGACCTTCTACATGGTAAATTAAATGATTAGTATTAGGCTGCAAAAATTAGGTCATAGTGGATTTTTTTTTTTTTTTTATAAGCATGAATTATGTGACTTGCTCATCTTATAATAATCTTTAATCTCATGTTTTAGTATCTATTTAAGCAATATAAACATTACTTAGAAAAGGATATACAGTATATTATCTTTAATTAGTCTGTTAGGAACCTCACAGTATTTCTTAGCAGATACATAGTCAAAAAACTGAGCTAATAAATCTTTGGTATTGACCCATTTCTTATGCCCAAAATGGAAAAGGATATCTGTGTGACCTAAAAACAGAAGACTTTTACATTAACCTTGCAATAATATTCTCAGCAGTCAGTAATTTTCTAGCTGCATATCAAGATTGCCATACAGAAGGTGCAATTAGAAAAGATTTGCGTTAGTCTTTTGGGAGTTTGTACTGAATGATTTCCATTCTTATACAGACAAGTTATTTTATATTCTGCATGAGTTCCATTTCCTAAATCTGAAGGCCACTGAAGCTTCAAGAGCAGAAAACACTTTTAGAATAATGAATTTATCAGTCTAAAAATAACTTTGTATTAGAGCTGCGGAGTGTAATGTCCTACCAAATATAATGCAACCACTAGTAAGAATAAAAGCAGGGCTTAGAGACATAATATAAATATATAAGTGATTTTATTGTGAACACATTTATGCAGTATAGACCATCAAACACTTAGGAAAGGGATTATGTACAGTATGTGTTGTGCTTGTATTCATAGAACGATATGTTTAGGAAGTACAGGTTCTCAAAAAGCAGAAAAAACCCTGCATTTATTTGATATCCAGTAACAACATACCACTGTGGCTCCTTAAAGTGATATATTATAAACAGATACACAGTTAATTCAGTTTCTATAACACAATACAATGTAGTGGCAAGAGAGTTACCTAGAGTATTTTATAACATAAAACAGGAACTCATTAGGACATGTACCAATTAAGTAAACCCATGATCCTTCAATAAATTAAAGGGCATGTAAAGGCAAAAAAATAAAATCCCATTTTTACTTTCTTTAATGAAAAAGAAACCTATCTCCGATATACTTTAATTAAAAAATGTGTACCATTTTTATAAGAAACCTGACTGTATATTAAGTGGAGCAAAGTGGAAAACCATAAAGGTTAATAGTGATCTGCCCGCAGGTTTGAAATTATTATAAACAACTATGAAAGATAGAGGGTATATAGGGAAGGTGCTTTAATCCAAGCACCTGCCCTATGTAACATAAAACACAATAAAGAACTACATTAAAACTTCACCTTTAATATATAATATTAAAAAACACTACAAATCAGTGGGCCAAGCCCACACTGCAAACAACACACTCACAGGACCAGACAAACCATGTTATCAGTGCAGGACATTAGCCTTAAAAAACATTAAGAAATAATACAAGCCAATGGCAAAGTGGACGGTGAGAATGAGAAATAGCCACTAAAAAAGAAAGTGCTATTTCAAAAATGGAGAAGGTCACCATAAATGGGTAAAGGCTTAATAAATGTGTTGCCAAATCACCCTCCAACTCTGTTCTCTTAGGCCCAATTCTGCCTGTCTACATGGGGAGCGGATGGGAGCTAGATCTCCCACTGTCCACCTATGCTGCCCTACGCGTTTCGCTGTGCAGATGGCTTCCTCAGGGGCATAGGGGCTTGGCCCAGTGATTTGTAGTGTTTTTTAATACTATATATTAAAGGTTAAGTTTTAATGTAGTTCTTTATTGTGTTTTATGTTACATAATTCGACACTATAGCCTGAACTGGTTTGCAAACCTGACTGTATGCAGTGAAATTCCCCTTAATTTACTGCTGTGAATAGGAATTGTCAGACGGTCCGTAACGGCTCTTGCTGTATTGGCTTCTGGCAGTGTAAGGCACCGCAGCTCTGTCATGGAGCTTGCGGCCGCCTCCCCCTCAGCCTATTTAAGTTTGCACAGGTGCAGTAACGATGCGCAGTTATACTTACTCTATCTGGAAGTAAGGCTGGTGTCTCTCATGCTCCAAGATCTTCATGTCAAGAATCATCTTGCCTGCAGTCTCCTGTTCCCAGTCCTCCTACCTTTTCTCAGCCTTGCCTCATCAGTTCCTGGCCTGCTCCAGCACCTCACTTGAACCGGCATCTTCAAACTTTTGCTCGATCCGTTGCTAGACAGATCTACCCTAGCAACCACAGCCTCCTTCTCCTCATTTCAGTAATCAACGTCCAGCTTCAGTCTCCAGGCCATTGCTAACAGTTTCCTCTTCACCAACAATTCTTCCCCGGCAACATCCATGGCAACGGTCCGCATGGCAATCCCTCTTTACCTGCGTGAGTTATAATAAGCTTATATTTACGACTGCATTGTTGTTGCTGCAAAGACTGTTATTTCACCCCTGCTTGATATCCATATCAAAGACTGTGTATTGAATCTTTACTTGCACCCTGCCTGTGTCTACATCAAGTCTGTGCTCATTACTTCATGCTTGCATCCAGCCAAGACTGTGCTCATTAACCCTTGTCTGCAGCCTGCCTGTGTCTACACCAAGACTGTGCTCATTAACCCCTTGTCTGCAGCCTGCCTGTGTCTACACCAAGACTGTGCTCATTAACTCCTTGTCTGCAGCCTGCCTGTGTCTACACCAAGACCGTGCTCATTAACCTTTGATCTATTGCTTATTTCTGTTAACGGGGGTACAGATGGTTACTCCCCAATCCAAGACTTTCATGCTTGTTCCAGTTACCGTGTGTATTGCTACTTACCTTGAGTATTAATTTGCTCTCACTCTATGTACAGTCAAGTTTCCTTTCCTAAAAGAGGACTTATTCAAGGTCATATCTGCTCCTCTGATTTCCTGTGGGAAGAAAACTACTTTTTCAAAGACTGTTTACTTTCTAAGGACTTTCCTAACACAGTACACTCTCCTAGAAGCTCCTGCTTATTTCCAGAACTACTGCGGGTTTTCCTTCTTGGGATGTGCAGGGATTGTCCTTCTGTGAGACCTGAAAATAAAGAGTTTAATTGAATTCATCACGGTGTTCTTATTGCTGCACAATACAGGGTTCAACTAACATATTAAATTCCTAACAGGCAGATATTATTTGACTTGTTTTGATAATTTATGATGATCCCTAAGAAGCCCAGACCACACTGAGCATGTGTACAGTCTTGGTCTTGCAAAGATGCTTAACAAAGTTACAAGAGGGTGCCAACTTTGAAAGCTTAAATCATTTGTTTGATTAGGCTTGTGGTGGTGCAGTAAGTTTATGTTTAGTATACAAAATACAGCATTTCTATCCTTATTCTATTTTAGACTTTACTTCCCCTTTAAAGACACAGCTAAGGACCTACTATTAAGTGCTTGGATACACACCAGAGTACTCTGTCTCAGCAGAACTCAAATTGCAGAACTAGCTTCATTCTCTGTATTTGTACTAGAGTGCATCATACATATCTAGCTGATATTTCTCTCCAGACACAGGGGTAAATTCCGTAATTGGTAAAAATTCGCCAGCGACGACTTCAAAGCCATCACAACACTTCGCCAGACGTAAATTTGCTGGGAGAACGCTAATTCACTTAAGTGCAAAATTGCGACCAGGGCACCGAATGCTGGTGAATTTTCGCTAGCGTTACTTCAGCAATCAAAACGAAGATGTGCTAGCGTTGCCTAATTTGCATAAGGTGGGAAATGATAAAGTTACATGGAAGTATATGTTGCAGCAAATACATTACATTACATTACATGTCCAGGGAACCTTAATAAATAAAATAGTCGTTATAATGCCATCTATATGAGCCCACTGTATAGTTTATGTTCCATATGTTAGAAAATGGGGTGGATAACCTGGTTACCCAAAACATTTTTTTACGGATCTCTTGATCACTCAGAAAAAAGGAAAAGACGCCAGCGTTTTTTGGGACTTAGAAAAATTTTGCACTAAAAATTGAGGAAGTCCTATTCACTCTAATGCACTTCGCCTGGTCTGAGCTGGAAAAGTCAAGTCTGGCAAATGAGGTAACGTTCAGTAAAATCCACATCTTAGTGAATTTGCAGAATTACGACCGTTTGCCAGAACGAAAATTCAGCTTGCCTTAGCATGCGAAGCAACTCTATCATCTATCTCCTTCGCTAGCGAAATGATGCCTGCACCCCTCAGGGAATTGGCGTACTTACGTAATGACATCACGCTTGCGAATTTTCGATAGCATTAGTCACTTCGCCCTTTAGGGAATCTGCCCCACAGTCTTCACTGCTTCCACAATGTATGTTGAGAGTAGAGCAGGCTGCTGACTCCCAACAACAGCTATACATGTCACCAGGGGTAGTGAGATAAATCTGTGCACCAAGTGTATTAAGTTGTTAACCAGTAAAAAAGACATTAAAAACAAAGCACTGCTAATTTCTAGCTAATCTACAGACACCACATCCAAGCTATGGGCACAACTACAATTAACCAAGTCACAATGAACACAGGTTTTCTAATCAACAGGGGTCATAGTGCTAGTTCTCCCTGAATGTAATAAGCTCTTGGGTATCATAACTCTCTCATATATACAGCTAAGGGATTCGTTATTCAGAAAGCTCCAAATTACATGAAGTCCATCTCCCATAGACTCCATTTTTATCAAATAATTCAGTTTTTAAAAAATGATTTCCTTTTTCTCTGTAATAATAAAACCGTATTTTGTACTTGATCCAAACTAAGATATAATTACGCGGCAAAGCAATCTTATTGGGTTTAATTAATGCTTAAATTATTTTTAATAGACAAAATATGAAGATCCAAATTATGGAAAGATCCCTTTTCTGGATAACAGGTCCCATATGTGTACCAGCAGGAATTTCAAAGGACTGTTCTCTGTTGCCAGTCTGCAGACACTGCCCTCTCCTCTGGGCAATTTAATCTATGCTCCCATGAAAACTGATTTGTGCACTCCATGAAGCCTGTCTGGGTCCAATCATTTTTTTTAAACCAGTAGCTCCCAAAGGTACCAGCCACTGAAGCAACATTTTAAACAAAATCTCCAAAACAGAATACATTGTGGATACTTCTCAGCAACTGAGCCAATAACGTTATTCAGTGGATTTTCATAGGAGCTTACAACACACACTGCAGTATAATAAAAAGGCACTAGTTGGGAAAACTACCCATAAATCCATATATTAAGATACAAAGGCATCTGACAATATAGAGATCCAGAAGTGTCCTGGGTTAGTATTGAAGTCTGGGAATACAGAAAGCCCTTGCACCTCTCATCCTGACCACTTTCTCTGCAAGAACTGACTTTTTGAGGCTGCGTCAAGGCTTTCCCAAGGCATACACCTCTCTCAGAAGTGACTGGCCGAGCTCTTTGCCACTCAGAATAGGCTCTGCTAAGCTAAGAACGTATTTATTAACGCTGGAGACAAACATCACCGCTGATGTTGCCCAAAGCAAATAGATTTCAACAATCACAAAGAAGTTAGAAAACTAAATCAAAGGTCTGACTGGTCGTTGTTTGTCTCCGAAACAGTAACAACAAAAAATTCAGCGGTTTTAAAGGCATGGCAATATACTGTTGTACTGTTGCCCTGCACTGGTAAAACTGGTGTTTCGGAAACACAACTATATTTTATATAAACAAGCTGCTGTGTAGCCATGGGGGCAGCCATTCAAGCACAAGACATACAGTCGATAACAGATACATTCTGAAGAATCCCACTGAGAGCGTATATTATCTGCTGTATCCTGTATCTTTTCTCCTTTTTCAGCTTTGAATGGCTGCTCCCATGACTATACAGCAGCTTGTTTATATAAACTATAGTAATGTTTCTGAAGCAAACACATCAATTTTAACTGTGTAGCACAACAGTACATTGTATTTTCATTAGTTTAAAAGACTTTAATTTTTTTGGTGTTACTGTTCCTTTAAGAAATATGCCCCATAATGTACAATTTGGCCCAAGAGCTCATCACCTTCTGTGACAGGAGGTTAGACCCATTTGGGTGAAGCATGTGACCCTCGGGTCATTTTCAGAGTAAAAAATGTCATCTTAAAATTGCAAGGTAAAAGAAGCAGGCACTTCAAAATGCTGTGTAAAAAGTGCTGCTTTATGGGGTTTTTTTTACTGAGAATTCACTTGCAGTCTGACAGTTTCCTATATACTTCAATGGTTTCTAAAAATGTGTATATATATATATATATATATATATATATATATATATATATATATATATATATATATATAAACAATGGCATAAAATATCACTATTGAATATGCTAATAGGTGCTGTAAAACAAAATAAAGCCCTTTATACATTTTACTCTTAATTTTACACAGCATGATGAATAGGCCCAAGTATGTGTTTGGTCACGGGTATTCAGATTTACAACTTTATAACCCCAATCTCCAACTGTTGGTATTTTTCATCAGCTGCCAGGTGACACAACTGACCAGTGTCTCTGGAGTACAACTTTAATTTCCTCTTCATCACAAAGAAACTAGACAAAATATAAAATATACTCTCAAGTTGCCATAACTTTATTTTTGTTCTATTTTAATTTAAACACTATAAAAAGCCTTCTTAAAACAGGTAATAAATAAGGTGATAAAAAGGTATACACGTGCCCTGTGATATACTCATAGCATTTCCTTAAAACAGATAGAGATTCATCTTAATTTAAGGGATAATGTGGCCAAAGACACACACATTGCTCCTTGTATATCCCTTGGCTAACTAGACTTGCAGAACAGCTGCTTAAACAGCAAATATACAGGCATAAATTCCTAGCCATGTAATTAAACACCCAGACAGTCTGTTTCACTCTTGCTAGATCTCATAAGGGCAATGAATTCAGAATATTGCTAAGATGCTGGACCTGGAAAGTAACTTAACAGAGCAACCAGAAAGGTTAAAGTGATACTGACACTAAAAAAATACTTTTGAAAATATGAATGTACATTAGGTGCAGATTTATCAAAGGTCGAATTAAAAATTCGAAGTAAAAGAATTTGAATTTCAAGCTGTTTTTGTGTACTAGGGAATAGTCCAAATTCAATTAAAATTTGAAATAAATTAGAAAATTTGAATATCGAAATTTATCATGTACTATCACTTTAAAACTCCGACTTAAACCATTTGCCATCTAAAACCTGCCAAATTACTGTTTTAGCCTAGAACCTAGAATTAGGTGGACTTTTAAAAATCGAAGTTGTTTTTTTTTTTAAAATACCTCTAATCGAATTCGATCAAATACAGCCTATTTGCCCGCAGAAAAAAAACTTCATATCTTTTAAATAAATTTCTTTTTAATATCTTTTAAATTTTCTGGTCTTTTTTTATTCGAATTTCGAAGTTACGGGAGTTCAAAAAAACTCCCATTAGTTCGGAATTCGACCCTTGATAAATCTGCCCCTAAAAATTATAAGAAGCATGCAAAGTCAATTTTATGGAAGATATAAAAAAAGGTTACATTTCTGGTGTCAGTATCTCTTTAAGGGAAGGAAGGGTAAAAGGAAAAAGGCTCTCGAATTGGACAACTGTGCATCTAGGGCTGCTGTTTAATGATACAAATATGGCTGTCATTTTAGACCTATCCAAAGTTGTATTCCAACCAGTTAGCCAGTTCAAAATCTCTCCTCCAGCCTTTTTGTTTTTACAATTCCAGGTTCCAGTAAGAAGTTCTGAATGCAATGGAGAGGAAACAAAACTTAGAGGCGACAAAAAATCGCTTTCCTGGGTGGAGAAAGTTTTGTTTCATTTTTCTGCGGCGTGCAGTACGTAGAAATCTTTTCCGGTATATCGCTTACTCACATACAAATTCTGAAATGGGGGTAACAATTCTGGGAGGTTCATGGTTCCAACACCGATAAAAAATGTGGAAAGATTATGCAAATAAGTATTCCTAATTCTAGAAAATAGCTTCTGCCAGAAGAATCCCTTTCTCTCACAAAAACAATAACGCATACGATTACAGACTGACTAATCCACTAACATAAAAGAGATTATTAACAAGAAAGATGTATGTCATACTGTGCACTTATTTCTATTGATAGGTATAGAGTGAATCACCTTGTTGATGCGGTCACATTCTATTCAGAAAAAACTCTTATTAAGGGTACTGATTATCAACAAAGTACAGAGTCTTATGCCTTAGGAGCACATGGGTTTACAGATAGAAAGCAGCAAAGCATAGGTGGGAAATGTATAGGTAAAACTATTGTATTATAGTTAAAGGAAAACTATACCCCCAAAATGAACATTTAAGCAACAGATAGTTTATTTCATATTAAGAGTCATATTAAAGAATCTTACCAAACTGGTCTATATATTTAAGTAAATCTTTCCCTTTTACATCTCTTGCCTTGAGCCACCATTTTGTGATGGTCTGTGTGCTGCCTCACCTGACCAGAAATAATACAACTCTAAGAGCAAATTTACTAAGGTTCGAGTGAATTTTGGTACAAAAAAAGTACAAAAAGCTCGAATTTCGAAGTAATTTTTTGGATACTTCGACCATCGAATAGGATACTACGACTTCGAATTTACTTCCACTAGAAGTAAAAAATCGTTTGAATATTCGACCATTCAATAATCGAAGTACTGTCTCTTTAAAAAAACTTTGACTTCAATAATTCGCCAAATAACCTGCCGAATTGCTATGTTAGCCTATGGGGACCTTCTACAAACTTTTTGTAAGTCTTTACACATTGAATAAAAATCCTTTGATCGCACACTAAAATAGTTGGAACGATTTTTATTCGATCGTAGGATTGCCAAATTCGGTGAAAAAACGTCGAATTCGATATTCAAATTCGAAGTTTTTCAATTCAAATTTCGAGGGTACAATGAATCGTACGATCCCAGGGGACGACCCTTATTTTTTAAAATGGCAATTTTCTATTTAGGTTTACCCAATGGCACATACTACTAGAAAAGTATATTATTATGAAAATGGTTTATTTACATGAAGCAGGGTTTTACATATGAGCTGTTTTATGCCATATCTTTTTATAGAGACCTACATTGTTTGGGGGGTATAGTTTTCCCTTTAAATAAATTATACTTAAATCAAATCGTGAAAAAAATCCATATATATTATATACATATTTTATTCAGGCTTTTAAAAGCATCTGGGTTTAATAAATCACAAAATAAAGTTTTTTTTTCTATGAAAAATGTTTAAAACAGAGAAGCTGTTGGACACAGTATAATCACAGATTTTAGTAGGGTTACTTTTAAAGTAACAGTTCAGTGTAAAAATAAAAACTGGGTAAATAGATAGGCTGTGCAAAATAAAAAATGTTTCTAATATAGTTAGTTAGCCAAAATGTATAAATGCTATAGTGACTGGATGTCTAATATAACAGAACACAACTTCCTGCTTTTCAGCTGTCTAACTCTGAGTTAGTTAGTGAATTGAAGGGGGGCCACATGGGACAACATTTTTTTGTGAGTTTGCAATTGATCCTCTCTTCTAAGAAGAGATTCGTACAAATAATCTTAATATGTACTAGAAAAAATGACTTTTTTTTGGAGTACTTGTTTGTATTAAACTAGACTTTAACAAATTTACTTGTGTCTTTTTGCTTTCTCTAATATGTTGAACGTTTCATAAAAATTTTTTTTCAAGATAAATATGACCAATAGTATGTCTCCATCTACTATCAAAAAATGCAGGAGAATTACCTTCAGTTCGGGTGTCTTTGGGTGAAATGTGAAACTTTTCATCTCTTATAGTACATTGACATAAGGTTTCTGTAAACCTAAAGTAATGTATCCATATGCCAAAAGAACTTATAAATGAAACCTCCTTCCAAAAACAAAAATGCACCACCACAGCTGAGCTCTAAACAAGTTGAAATACAATGATTTTGGATTTTGTTATGCTCCAGTTTCAATATGCTTCAGGTGTTACCTGTTCTGCAGTAACAGGCAACAACTAGAATCCTCCTACCCTCATCTAAAAGTGAATAGGCCCCTCTGTTTTTGAAATTAACAAATTCCTTCTCATGACTTTCAAAACCCATAATTCCTCTGCATCTACTACATCTGTGACCAACTCCTGCGGTCCTCTCAGAGTCACCACCTGGTCAAACCACCCACTTTAACTTCTTAAAACCTTCCCTCTTTTCTTCTGCTCCTTACTGTGGAATCCATCCCTGACATTGCTGGAGAGAATCCACCTTCATTCTCTTTGGAACTAAACTCAAACACTACCTCTTGGAGTACTGCAAAAAAATCTGACTAAGTGTTGGCACTTATGTGGCAACGCCTCAAACACAGTAAATAGATGCCTTTATTACGTTTCCATTTGTGTCAGTAAATTACCCATACACACTTCATCAGAGGATGATTTATCAATGTTCAAATGCACAGGGTCAGACTGGGGGGTCCGGGGCCCACCAGGGCTGCAGTTACAGGGCCCCCCTCTAGACCCCCCCTGTACCGCGTGTATGCGGGAAGAAGAAAAGCAGTGCGTGCAGGAAGAAAAAATGCAGCACAGGGTGCGGATCTGGGCCAGAGGGCCCCACAAGAGCCTGGAGCAACTGGGTTTTTTCCCGGTATCCCACCGGCCCAGTGCGACCCTGTAAATGCAAGTTTTTAGCGCAAATTCATTTTTTTGTGTTTAATCTCATTAATTTATTTTAGAGTTTTCAAAACCTGAATTTTGAAAAACTCCAATATAAAAAAAAGACAGCATCTAAAAGCAGGCAATTTAAGAGATTATTTCAATTCAAGTATTTAGATTTTTTTTTTTAGTTTTAGAACCATTGAAAATGATCAGTAGAATACAAATTAACTGCATTCTCTATTTTATATATATATATATATATATATATATATATATATATGAGTTTTTTCATAAAAATAAGCACACATTCGAGTTTGGTAAGTATTTGAGTTTGTTTGAAAAAAACATAAATTCACAAATTAAAATTTTTACAAATAGGACTGCTTATGTATCAAAATTCAATTTAGCAAATTTAGCGTATTTTTTCATTCAGATAAACTCAAAAATGTAACTTGAATGTGTGTTTATTCATAAAAAAAACTTATATAAAAAAACGTGATCAAGTAAATTCAAGAAAAAAACCTTGAATGCAGTAAATATGTATTATATATGGTGTAAGGTATTAGTAGCATTATATAAATCACAATATACCTACATACATATATAAATACACGTCTATCCTGATTAATGGCTATGAATGTATTAATTTATTTATTTGTTTTCAAAATAAAACATAGATGGAAAAGAATATTTTTGATAAAGCGAGAAGTAGGAACCGAGCAGAGAAGGTTAGTACATGAAAGGGGAATGAAGATTTGGGTTAAATAGGCTGTGATGGTGTTAGGTGGCTGTAAAATGTAACATTTAACCATTAGTGTTAGTTCACACGTGTGTTAAAGCACACGCGGTGCTGCATTTCAGAAGTCGGCTGAAGTTTCCTCGTGATGCAACTTCGAGCGACTTCTGAAAACGCAGCGCCACGTGTGCTTTAGCACAGGAGACTTTTCATTATATCGGATGGGAAGACACGAGGAGGCATTTCGGGGAGATTGTCACCCAGAAGAAGAGGCGATTTGTCATCAGGCGACAAAATCTCCCCCAATCTCTTCAAATCTCCTCGTGTGAACAAACCCTTATAATGGGATTAGTAAAGATACTTCTAGAAGAATGATTCATTAATAGATTTATCATAATTTCCACCATAACAACTGCTTGTTTCTAATGTACAGCACAACTTAGCTGTTGATGGAAGCCAGAAATGGCAGCTCAGCAACAATCAGTGTCATTTTACAGATATCTAGAAATGACTGAATATTTAAACTTTATCATGACAAGAATTGTTCCTATTTAATACTGTTTTAGAGAAAATTAATCTCATACCACTGTCATATAATGAATATAATGAAAAAAACGTATGATCTGAGTCAAGTATGAACTTGCACGATTTTATTTACTGAACATCCATTGCTTGAGATAATTTTGGTAGTGCAATACAATCAGTGAAATATAGCCAACATGAAAATGCCACTATGTGACAAGTAAAATCTAGATACTGGAGTTATTCTCAGAGTTTCAGTCATTGTGTTATAAGAAACAACAATACAGAGAAGATGGGTCAATATCAGACTGAATTAATTACTGTCATTCTCAATATACAGTACTGTTATTCAAAAGCACCGAGATGAGAGCTTTTATGACCAAATAATAAGAATCTTTATTATATTCTCACATTGATGTTATTTAACAGCATATAAATACATTTTCAAAAAGCCCAGTATGACATCTAAAGACAGGCACACATACATATATTTACTGAAAAGTACTGCACTCTCAGGGGCTTAAAAAAAATTGAAAATGTGTTTTATTTAAGTTTTCACTGTGCTCTATGAGTGCAGTACTTCATTTGGCATATGCTAATAATATTTACCAGTGTCCAGGCATTTCACTTGAGTGCTCTTCTTCTGGTTTTATAAGGAGCACTACCCTTAACCAGTGGGTCAACTGCCCTGAGTGCAGGTTACTTGTGCAGGCACAAAAGGCAACACACTCAAATCCGGTTAGTAGTTGAAACCTTTCGATTTGACTAAAAATAGTATACACAGAGGACAAACAGCTATTTTTGAGAAAATCAGGAAAATATTTTGGTGTAAAATAAAAAAACATGAAACATGAAAAATGATGATGGTAAGTTGGCAGAACCACAAAAGAATGTGGAAAATTAAAAAATGGAGGCTTTATTATTGATATAAAAATATAATGATATAACTGTAAATTCTAAGAATCCTGTTATCTAAACCCCCCAAATTTTATATACAGAAATGATGCTACATGAAAGTCAAATAAATTCAGTGAATAGGCTTTACATTTTTATAAAGGACCAAAGTACCTATGAATTTTTGTTTCAATACATTTTCTTGATTTTCCCAAGTATATAATATAAAGTAGACATGCAGTATGATATGTTTAAGATACAATGAATAGTACCTATGTATTTTAACATCAGCAGTTAAGTGTTTCACCGGAATTGACACAGTTTACATTTAAATACAAGTGTTTATGAAAAGGGTATTTCATATAAAAGAAATCAGTCAGTTTGTGTATTTAAACATGTTAGTGAGGCTGCTATGTGCATTCTTTTAATTATAAGGTGCAGTTTGGCAAAAGTGCAGCAATCTATAGTTACCAAATATTTATCAAAAGTCCGAATTTATCTCAATATTTTCTGAAAAATACTCTGACCAGATCCGCACGGGGGTTTTTTGCGAGAAAAAAACCTGAAAAAACCATGAAAAATAAGATTTGTATCAAATTTTCGGATTTTCCACCTGAAAACTAAAATTTTTCTGATTTTTGCCCAAAAACCCCTAAATCTTCGGGTTATTACGCAAAACCCAGCACAGATCAAAAAATCTTTTGGACTTCTCCCATTGACTTATATGCAACCTCGGCAGGTCTGAGATGCCGGATTTTCAGATTCAGACCTTTTCCATCCTCAGGTTATAGTATATTCCGAAACATTTGTGTTTTTTTAAAATTCAGATTTTATACTATAAAAAACAATTTTTTTTGGATTTTCAGCATTCGGGGTTTAGTAAATAACCCCCATTGTGTGTTAATGAAAGCAAATATCTCATTGTTTTATATGATAATAATCTATCTAGCACCTATGCTATGGAATAAGAGTCCTTGTTGTTAATCACTGCTAATCCTGTACTGTGCATTTTATTAAACTTTAGAACTGTACTGATAATATTACAACAGGTAAGGCAGTCCTGCAACTGTTGCGGATCCAGGATTGAGGATCTTAGGATTCCTAACCGATGAACAATTTCAGTATTAATTTCAGTATATAAAACAGGTATCTTCCTGCAGTTTTGTGAACCCTACAATAATTTGCTGTAAAGCCTGCTAACTTCTAATTACTCCACTCACAAGAACCAAGTAAGGGTTAACAATACAGGTAAAAAGTGAGCAAAGTCTGTTTACAGACTTGAGGCCAAAGGACATATGACTCGTTGTTAAATAACACTAATATTTGCATTTTGAAAGTCAAATAAACGGCATCTGTTATTTTAAAGCTATAACGAGTGGCTAAAGTGAACACAGATGGAATATTTTAATACCGTTTTTAAAAATAATGCTTATCTTCTAAAAAATGAACACACAAATGTATAAACATACACAAAAAAATGTGCAGAATATTGTTATATGTTATAGAATGTCCAATTCTTAGTATGTTTCAATTGGTCTTCATTTTTTATAGTTTTTGAATTATTTGCCTTCTTCTGACCCCAGCAACCCATAAACTATTATTCTGAGAGGCAACAATGTTATTGTTATTGTCATTTTGTATTAATTATCTTTATATACAGGCCCTCTCTTATTCATATTCTAGTCTCCCATTCAAACCACTGCCTAGTTGTTAATTAACCTAGCAACCAGATGTTGAAATTCCAAACTGGAGAGATACCAAACAAAAATCTAAATAATTCAAATGTTACAAATAATAAAAACTGAAGAGCAATTTCACATTGTCTTTGCATATCACTCTCTACATTATACTATGGGGCAGATTTACATAGGGTCGAATATCGAGGGTTAATTAACCCTCGATATTCGACTGCCGAAGGTAAATCCTTCGACTTCTAATATCGAAGTCGAAGGATTTACCACAATTAGTTTGATCAAACTATTTGAAGTATTTTCATCCATCGATCGAACGATTTTTCTACGACCAAAAAAAGCTTCAAAAGCCTATGGAGACTTTCCCCATAGGCTAACATTGCACCTCGGTAGGTTTTACTTGGCGAAGTAGGGGGTTGAAGTTTTTTTTAAAGAGACAGTACTTCGACTATCGAATGGTCGAATAGTCAAACGATTTTTAGTTCGAATTGTTCGATTCTAAGTCGAAGTTGTAGTCGAATTTTGAAGTAGTCAACTCTATGGTAGAAGTAGCCAAAAAAAATCATTCCAAATTCAAAGTTTTTAATATTCTATTCCTTCACTCGAACTAAGTAAATGTGCCCCTAATAGTTCATTAAAATGTGAACAACCCATTTAAAGAGGATGAGGAAGCCTATTTATTAAAGGGATGAATTTCTATGGTTTTAGAGATTTTCTAAACTCTGTTGGGGGCTGTAATAAGTTTTGTGAAAAAATTTAGATTTGAATTTTAGCAAATCAGCCCCATAGTGTCTGACAATGTGATTGTGATCATAATTTAGCCCTTCCATCTTTATTGGTGGAGGGTTATATTGAGTTATTACACCTCTACCTCCAGCACAGGTACATTAGCATATTAATAATGAATATATTTATATGCCTAACCTGGTCTAGTGTGGTCTTAGTCCAACAAGTTATTAGAAACATTATGACAAGATTAATGGAGGTCACAAAATAAACACATGTGTTTGGACAAGATTAATAATGTAACTTTAATATGTCAGTTACTAGTATGTATTTTAGCAATATAGTTTCTTTTTATTCCATACATTATGTAAGATCATATTAAATTTGCTGCTTTCTAGAGCAGTGTATTAATTATAGCGATAGTCAATGCTGGTATTCCATGAGAAGCTTGTTTATGGTAGTCTCATGTACAAATAAGTGATTTGTACTGAATCATAATAATGTTTCCAGACTGTTTGTAAGTGGGAGATACTGTTCATGCATTTTCCAAAATTAAATAGAGAATTGACATGAAAAAAGCAGGACTATTATTTAAAAACAAACTACAGGGATTTTGATGGGGCAATGCTTCCATGAATAAATATTATGGAAGCGTGTATTCAGTACACTTGGCACAGCCAATATATGAATCATTTATGAATGAACAACTCTTAACAACAGTACAACACCAACTCATTGGAAATTAAAAGGTGTTATTAAAACAAACATACAGTCTATCCCACCACCCTGCCATGATTCTAAACAAAAACATCAGTGACTCACTGTGCAATGGTCATGAAGTATCCATTGGGGTTCTATTCTCTAAGCAAACCCGGATTTAAATGACAAATTGTTTTGGCAATAGTTGAAAAAAAAAATGCTCATATTTGAATAGAAATATATTTTTCTAAATTTTATAAATTGCAGTGTGAATCCATCTGTAGACATCATAAACTGGAAAAAAATAACTGCTTATTGTCTGTGTCAATACATACAAACAGGACATATACTGTATACAGACAAACAAATATACAATTCAATCAGATTCCCTACCTGCCATAATAAACCTTGATCAAATTTGACTGATCTAGAATGATCTTTGCAAATCTGCTGTTAGAACTCACCCTGGAGGTCTAGCGGGTGTACGACAGGGACGCCCACCACAAACACGGCAGGGGCGCCTGCTGCGTCTTTTCTCTTCGTTGCCTATGGGCTCACTGAAAGGATAGCTGTGCTGCTTGCTTTTGGGTTTGAAACAGCGGCATGGGTGACGTCATCGGACAGTGGTGCAAAATTCAAATATTTAAAGGGCTCTCTGCCAATTTTCTAGTTGTCCAGTGTAAAGGTTCTTTTTGGTTCCTGGGTGCTTTCTATTGCTGTTCTAGTACTGATACTGTGTTTGCTGACCTTACTGACTCTGCCTTGTAGCTGCCTGTTTGATCTTTGCCTGATTTTGACTACTCTTCTAATTCCATTTGGTTCTATCTGTGTATGACCTTGGTCTGTGATCCCAACCTTGCTCCTGATATCGGATTTGAAACCTCATTACCCGTGTGGTTTAACCCGGCCTGTTGCTTGACTTCGCTAACTGCTCCTCTGTCCCATCCATACTTGCTTGGTTCCATGCTCATCCAGAACTCTCTCCCTTGTTCTTCTATATTAAGGCATGGTGGCATCTGAGTACCAGAGGGCTCCACCCAAAGCTAAAGGCGGCTGATACAGGCAGAAGAGCGGGCTTAGACTGGAACCTTGTAGTTAGTTCTGGCTTTGGGATTGCATTCATTACAGCCTGATTGTTTTGCTGACATCAAAATTATCTTGCCACTCCAGAAAACAAATTCATGAAAACAAAATTTTATTAATATTAAAAAACATACAGATCTCCTGGTGTCTTGCCTTATTAGTTTCATATCATTAGTATCATATCATATCAGTATCATTATTACTAACTGAATACTCTTTTCTAGCTAAAAAATCTGAATTTCATTGATTTAGAACGAATTGTTATTTATTCGGCCAAAAGTCTAATTTGACTGGATTTGATACCTTCACAATAAATCTGCATATCATAATAAATCCATTGGAATTGATCATTTCCCAACAGTTCTTTGTAAATCTGCCTCTAAGAGTCGCTGGAAAAACAAACACAGACAGAAGTACTTAGTTCTGACATGAAACGCCAATAGCTGACCCTCCTTTTCATCACTGGGGCCAAGATGTATCTTCCAACTCATACTCAAGAGCTCATCTTAAGGCATTTTCAGATATAATTACAAAATGTGTTGCAACCTTTCTTTTTATACGCTATGCTTAGAAGAATTTGTGAATAACTCGGATGTTTTATACTCTTCAAAATGTAATTCTAAATAGAGATTTTAGAATCTAACCAGCCATCTGTTTCTGCTTTTTATCTCCAGTAATTACCTAGCGTTTGCCTAAAATTATCCCGATTGTTAAAAGAGAAGCAAGAGCATTTTCTTTTTCATAGAAGAAAGCACAATTGTTAAGATGCTTTTTCAAATAAAAAAAGCTTTAGTTTTTGTTGAATTGCCTTTTTAGAAAGCTGACCAGACAGACAGTTTTGAATTAAATAGACTGTAATAACAGTAATTTACTGTTCATTTACAATTGGCAGCAAAGTAGCTTTTTATCAACTGAAACCTTGAGTGAAATCCTGTACTTTAAATGATTTCAAGCATGAAAACATGCCTTTTTGTGCTCCTGCGTGCACATTTTTTTCTGAATTCCCTTGCTCAACTTTAAAGGGATACTATCATGGGAATTTTTTTTTTGAAAAATGAATCAGTTAATTATGCTGCTCCAACAGAATTCTGCACTGAAATCTGTTTATCAAAAAAGCAAACAGGTTTTTTTAATATTTATTTTTGAAATCTGACATGGGGCTAGACATATTGTCAGTTTCCCAACTGCCCCCAGTCATGTGACTTGTGCTCTGATAAACTTCAGTCACTCTTTACTGCTGTACTGCAAGTTGGAGTGATATTACCCCCCCCCCGCAGCCTAACAACAGATCAATGGGAAGGTAACAAGATAGCAGCTCCCTAACACAAGATGACATCTGCCTGGCAGATCTAAGAACAGCACTCAATAGTAAAATCCAGGTCCCACTGCGACACATTCAGTTACATTGAGTAGGAGAAAGCAGTTCCAACCTACAGTGCTGGCTCTTTCTGAAAGCACATGACCAGGCAAAATGGCCTGAGATGGCTTCCTACACACAAATAATATAAATTAAAAAAAATACACTTGCTGGTTCAGGAATGAAATTTTAAATGGTAGAGTGAATTATTTGCAATGTAAACAGTGTAATTTAGGAATAAAAACTACACCATAAAAATCACGACAGAATTCCTTTAAGGACAAATAGTATTACTCAATATAACCAGCTCGGCTGGTTCACTTCAAGTGATGGATACACCTTCATGAATGTCCACACATTCACAAAACATGAATGTTATAGAGGTGTTTCAAAGGGGAATAGTTTCTGTTGATTAATATGTATGTTGAATCAAAGTAAAAAGCATTTACTACTCTACATGACTGGCTTAGTAACCCTTTAATCGCATTTAATTGCATTGTTTATTGCTTTCACTAGATCCAGAGGAAAGTCCACTCCAAAAAAATCATGTTTGTTTATTAAAAGGAAATACATTCTTATTTATTCTTATTAATAAACAGAAAATATGTTCTTATAATTTATTATTAATGTCATAAACATATTGCCAATTGATGAAGATCACTTCACATTAGAATGTGTCTAAAATTGGGGTGGATAGTATCTCTTAGTGATCACAGATACACCATTTAGGAAAACATCTGTAATATTTATATCTAGTATAAGTAATTCTAGAGCAACTGGACTTGCTGAGTAATCATTCAAGACATTTCACTACTCATCCGAGTATGTATCAGTAGTGAAACGTCTTCACTGATTACTCAGCATGTCCAGTTGCTCTAGAATTACTTATACCATGACCCGGATGAATGAAAATCTTCATAGTCATCTGTAATAATTGTTGGTTTCTTTCTGTTGACTAGCAGCATGATGAATATCAACTCCTAGAAAGCAGATAACTATTTTAACTGGAAAAAGTCTAAAACATATTAAGCCTCATTTACAAGGATCTGCAGCTCTCTGCAGAGAGTGCTGGATCAAAAATCCGATGTGCCTTCCCCTCTTGGATTGAGTGTGTTCAAGGCGCGGTCATTTCTATCCTGTTAGAAAGCCACTAAGTCTAAGGAGATGTTTATGACTGCAAATATATGGGGGAAGGAAATAAAACTGAAACTGCATTAATGAACCCGTATGTTATAGTCAAGAATTTTTTTAATAAAGGTTTATTTAGGTATTCATGAAGTCTTGATAATTAAGCTTCAAATGAATGGCAAAAGGTAAACTAAAACTGTTCACAGTTTAACATTGTTTAGCCAGAACAATGTAGTATATAGTTATAAAAAAAGACATACTGTACCTTTGCCCTGAGCTGGATGTTTACCGTCACATATTCAGCAACATATTTAAATTTGGCAAATTCCAGATGCAAACATGCCAACAGAAGTGCAAATTACCTAAAGGGAATATTCATAAGTTTTTGAACCAGTCACAGTGGGAATTCATTCCTTAAAGACATTTCTGAAATAACTACAATGTATGTTTCCCTATTATGTCTGTGAGACTGGCACACATACTAGAACCCTCTTATCAGCCGTATTTAAGTACACTTATCACTGGCACATTTGTATTAGCCTCCTTAGGTTAACAACAGATCTCCTTTCTCACAGACAAATTGGACTTTAGGCAACCTATGACAGCTGGGTCCCATTTGAACTGACAAGGCTTTGAATGCTATGTAAGAATGGTACTGTCAGCTTTGTTTACATACATGGTTGACCAAGTAATGCTACTATGCAGGGAGGTACAAGTCGTTTTATACTATGAACGGTGGTAAACTGTTATGGAACCACCAAATGGGGTTTACCTTGACGTGGTATGGTGGCTTATCAATTTTATGATCATAAATTTGTAACTAAAAACCCCAGTTTTTGTAAATACATGCACTTGCATATATACCGAATTACTTATGAGACAGGGGACCAGGGAATGTGCATTGATTAATTGGCCAAATCAGTGGCACTTCCATTGTATTTAAACACATTTTTACTTAGCCTCCAACCAACCTCTTAGGGGGTTATTTACTAAACTCCAAATGCAAAAATCACAAAAAATTACTGATTTCTTTTGATAAAATCGGACTTTTAAAAAATCAAGAATTTTTCGGAATTTATTAAACATCAAGGATGGAAAAGTCAGAATCTGAAAATCTGGCATCTCAGACCTGTCGAGGTTGCATATAAGTCAATTGGAGAAGTCCCAATGATACCCCGACATTTTCAGATGAAAATTCCGAAAAAATCAGGAAATTCGCGAAAATCAGATGAAAAAAACCCAGCAAAAACGTGAAGATCTGATTTTTTTTTCCCCGCAAAGCAAATTTTCAGGAAAATGTAATAATAAATAAGTGTAAAAAACCAGAGCAGATTTTATTGGAGTTTGTAGCAGAAGATAATGAGATAAATTCGGACTTTGATAAATAACCCCCTTATTGTAGCTAGAAGCTGCAGGCTAAGCTTCCATGTGGCTTGTAGCAACCCCACACCTGCCCCTTTAAACAAATAGAGGTCCTATACATTTAAAAATGGTGTGGGCAGTCTCTCTCTTTTAAAAGCCACAAAAACTAATGGCGGGGGAGGAGCTAGCCCTCAGACTGAAACCAATGCCAAAGTCCGGAGACGCTTATCCCAAGTAATGCTAATATGCAGAGAGGTACAAGTCTTTTTATACTATGACCAGAGGTAAACAGTTAGGGACCACCATACGGGGTTTACCTTGATGTGGTATGTGATGTGGCTTATCAACTTTATGAACATAACTTTATAACGAAAAACCTCTGTTTTTCATGCACTTGCATATATACTGAATTACTTATGAGACAGGGAACCAGGGAATGTGCAATGATTAATTGGCCAAATCAGTGGCACTTCCATTGTATTTAAACACATTAAAGTTGGAGTGTACTCACAACCCTCCTCTTTTGTATTTTATAGCTGACAGTGTAGTGTCATTCTTTACCATTATATGTTAAACATTTGCCTGCTGCTCAAGATGTTTAACCTTAATCACTCTATTGTATTTAAACTGCTGATGACAGACCTAAGGGGAAATGTATTATACACAGACATAACATTTGCAATAATGAGCATAGAACTGCACCCAATAAAATGTCATGCACATAGGTCTTTCCCTTACTTTACATAGGATCACCCTGGACTGATATACCTGTTCTGTCTACCTTGAAGCACCGGGTGCAAAAAAGCCAAGTACAAGAGCAGGCATTTATTACATGGCTGCCTTTATGCATTGCACCTATATAAGCTCACAAGTACACCTACTGAATACTGTGTAACCAAGGGGGGTGCAAGTGCACGCAATTCACTGCTCAACTCACATATTTGTGCCTCTACCAATGGGTGAAAGGAGCTGTGCTGCAGTTTCTGGGAATGAATAGTATAGCGTGGATAAAAAAAAACATGAGGATGGCAGCTCTGCTTACTAAACAGCAATAAACATACTACTGTAACACTATTTTGGACTATTCACACCAACGGACTTAATCACCAGCTAGTAAACTAGAGCATGGGTTACACTTGACTGTAACACTGTAGGTAGGGCTTTCGCAAGAAGTGAAGGTGCATTGTGGTGCAATTACAACTCCCACTGGCTACTGTGCATAAATCAATAAAGAAATAGGTGCCAGGAGGTTCTTGCAGTCAAACAGAACAAACTTTTATTTGTCACAGACAAATGATCCACAGGTTTTGTACTTACAAACCACAGAGGCCCCTGTAGATACAGTAGAACACACATTTTACATTTTTAAGAGGACCAGAAAAAAAACGGTGTAAAATGTAAAATCAGGGAAATGTATTATGCATAATATATAGGTGGGGCCACAAAACAACAATGTAAAATGAGGGAAAACTTAAAATCAGGGGATGTTTTTAAAACAAAACTCAAAGACTACCTCCCTCTGGGAGCACCTGGATAACACCTGAACTGGAAACTACCACTTATTTGACAGTGTAACAAACTGTAACCTACAGCACTTTAATACCCCTCCGAATTGTGTCTGTATGTTACCCTCCCATTTAGACTGTAAGCCCTGCGGGTTAGGGTCCTCCAGTCTTTTGTAATTATATTTTACATTTATGCGAATTGTATTTGTAATAATGCACTTATTGTTACTTTTTATTTCAATGACCCCTTGTTTGTTACTACTAATTTATAGTTTTGCTGTACAGTGCTTTGCCCTCAAGGAGCTCTATACAAATAAAAATATACATACATACATACATCTAAAATTGAGGTTTCACTGTAATCATGACATGGTCAGAGACAGCTCAGAGACAGCACAGTGGGACTCCCTGAAGAGATAGCATAACACCTGGGTAGATACACCCTCAGGATCTCAGCACTGTGACCTGGATCCACACATGTTGGATCAGGTAATTCACTAGCCCTAATTCCCTATTAGGCTGTGTCCCTATACTACCGGCCAGTTTTGCCTGAGGGGAGAGCTACCTACTTGCTATCCCTACTAGTTGGACAAAGCTGCTCTTGCTACTTAACCTGCCTGTCTTACTCTCCCAGAGAGTACTGTTACAGATAATATCCTATCTCTAGCTGGCCTCATTCCCAGGGTCCCTGCTCCCCTACTTATCTCTCTCTCTCTAGAAGTACAGGTCCCTCTAGGGCAGAAAGGCTTGACTGGACCTTGTTGTACCCAGGCTCCCTGGAAACGTCCAGCTGGGTCAGCAACCAGAAGCCAAAGAGGAAGATCCACCCCTTCTCACTCAATATACCAAAGTGCAACAGGAAGTGGTCACATCACCTCTTGGCCAATAACTTGAATATGCACATTACAACTAGCTACATGGGCATCCACCCAGCAACTAGGGAGATCACAAAGTGTAGGGATTTAAAGCAATAGGGGCACATAACCCATATGGGTCCCTACACTACATTAACATTAGCTGTCTTAATGTCATCGTGGGTTTATGGACAGAAATTTGCCATTTCCAGGTGTGTCAGTTTTTTTCTATCCCTCTAAATGTGCTGTTAGGCAAATAAAGCCTTAATATGCCCAACTAATATCCTTTCAGTTTACTTACACACAATGTAAAAGCCTCAACTGAAAGCAGCATGACTGAGCTACATTTTTTTGATAGTGACAGGTGCATTGGAATGCGTGGGTTGATGTTATTTCTCTTTCACATGGAATTAATTGACAGTGGATGATGAAATAAAATAGAGAGAGGCAGAGAGGTCAAGCCTGTTCTCTTTATTTGTCTCAAGAAATGGGAATAACTTTAGTATTAAGGACAAAGGACAACCAAAATGCTAAAACAAGAATAAATATGGAAGGGTTTATATGCCATACATTGGTGCTTTTCTACATACCAGGTGAATATGTTTTATGGCCAACTGTGTGGCAAACACCTATATCACTGTTAGGTAGTAATTTACCTTGACTGCAACTGATTTTGGAAGAAAGAGCAGTTTAAGTCTACCTTTAGCCAATGAGAAAACTAGAATATTTAGAGTATAATTTTGAATGGGTGCACTGTTCATGGGGTCTCCAGGAAATCAGCTGGTATTTTCATTATTGAATTTCAATACATCCCTATAGTCGCTAATAAATACTGAATTAAGGAAGATAACCACCCACAGAAGTCCAAATCCAAAAAATTGGTGCGCGTCAAAATTGGTGCACGCATAAAAAGTTGTGTGTCAAAATTATTCGGACGCCCATTGACTTTAATGCATTTGGACAAATTTAGTGTTGGGCGAAACACATTGAAGTCAATGGGCGTCAAAATAATTTTGCCACTCGTCACTTTGATGCAAGTGTCAATTTTTATACTGGCCACTATTTGGTCCAAATGCATTAAAGTCAATGGGCGTCCGAATAATTTTGATGTGCGTCAATTTTTATGCACGCAACAATTTTTTTTTGCAGCAGCAGCAGATTTTTCACCAGTGAATTGTTTCACGAATTCATTTGCTTCCAGCGAAACGTGAAAATTCACCGCAAATTTGTTTTTATTTTTGAAAATATTTTATTTGATTTTCATGATAAACAAATAATAACAGTATGACAGCAAATTTTATGCAGATGAAAGACAAGTTATAATCGATACAATGGCATAAAATTATTAAAAACCAAATACCATTTAATGAGACTGACAACAACTAACTAAAATGAACTAAGCCAGTGGATGTAAACATATTGAAAAAAATAAAGAAAAATGTCCATTCATTGACTGGAATGTCTGAAAGCACATCTTATAAATTGAGAAACTGCCCTATTTGATCACCTATATTAGAATAACAAGCTTCAAGAAAGGGAGACCAAATCAGTTTAAAAGAGTCAATGGAATTATTTCCTTTGGTTTTGGTTAATAAGGCTTCTTGCCAACTAAGCTGGTTCATAAAAGAAATAACGTCTGTTAACGAAGGGGGTTCTTTTAGTAACCAAGAATTAAATAAAGCTTTCTTGGAAGCTGCTAGAAAAAAAACTGTCAATAATTTATTTTCAGGGGAAATAAAATTTGTGTTGGGAACTGAAGGAAACACTACATTATCTAGATGCAAAAAAGCAAAGCATGGAGACAATTTAATCAATCTTCAATTGATAATTCAAAAACCCAAAAATTTCCCTCCAATATATATCAATCTTTGGGCAAGACCATAAATAATGAAAAAGTGACACATTAGTCTCATCACATTTAGGACAGTATGAAATAGGGCCATTAGAGGAAGTTTTTTAAAATAATTTTCAATAGCCTAGATGGATAAGCTTAAAATGTTGTATCCTCCAATTTTCTGCTAAAATTAATTTATTGTAATCCCTAATAGATTTTACCAAATCTGAGGGAGTTATTTGACAATGTAAAAACTCAGACCATTTAGTGGATGGTTTAAATAACGGGTGAGAATCTGAACTATAAACATTCCAAAATTTACCACAAATTTGTGTCTGTTGAATTTATTCGCCCACCACTAAACGCTATATTCGCACATATAAAAATTGTTGCTTACGTAAAAATTGTCGTGTTGACTTCAATGCGTTTTGAGAATTTTTCAGATTCACCCACTACTACTTCTCTCTCTGGTGGTGCCATTGATCTATGTCATAACCAGTGCTGTTCACCCTATTGCAAGTATTCTAATTCTTTATAAATATAGTCTTGATATATCACACAAAACTTTATAGAATTATACATTATTTATGAGACCCAGGCCTTACAATCGAAGGCTGTTACGTGCATCAGATGAGGTGCTTTCCATTCTACAGAATTTGGAGTGATGACAGACAGAGGGGGCCTAGTTTGGCACTGTTATCTGTCAGCGGGTAGTAACAGTCATAGTTATAATCAGTCCTAAGTTCCCTCTAACATTTACACAAGCTATGATTCATTTTATCATTTTACCAGAGTGAACCCATGCAAGCATAGAAAAGAAACCCTACCATTGTGGACTATAAAATGTACCCAGTGCTATCTTTTATGTGTACTGTTGGCATATTTGGACTATATGTGGAATTTATCATTATTAATGTTGTACTGTATATGATGCTGTTTATATTGTATATTATGTTATAAAATGGCATGAGACAAAACACTTCTTTGTTTGGCTCTGATTTTTCAATTTTATTTTATTCATTTTTTCTGAAGCATGGGTGTGCTAATTCTGAAAGCCCAGAAAATGCATATGTATAATATCTTATAAATACCTGTACTGTTTTTTGTTTATACAGGTATTATTTTATTTTTAAACCTATATTGTATCTGCTTGTTTATAGGTTATTATTTGTGTCAGTTTACAAAATTTTCATACACTACAATCTGTCCGTGTAAATTCTTTGGAAACGGACTGTACTTTTTAAAAAAACACAAATGTATGAGAACATATCCCAGCTTCTAAGAACAGTAAGAATGGAGAAATTTTCACTTTCTACATCTTTTGAGATGAGCATTGAATTTTAGACAATGCTGGTCCTAGGACAAAACACAGAAAGCTTGTGCTAGTGTGCCATTTTCAAAATCCAAATGTGTAATAGCATCACACAAGTACAGCTGTATTTTAACTCACTAATACCAGAGTACTGACCACCAATAGGAACAGTAACAGTTTCTGGAATATTTTTAGCAGCGTCTTCTGACAGGTTTGTGATAACAGATGTTAATTTGCAATTGTTAACTCATGCCATTTGTTACAAAAATATGGCAGATCATATGGATGCACACATTCAATTATTCAGAATCAGATATACTGTGCATCTCAAGTCATTAAAAAAAGAAATATTGAAAAGTATAAAAATGTATTTTTTTACATTATGAGGCCGATTCACTAACTTCGAGTGAAGGATTCGAAGTTTTTTTGGGCTACTTCGACCATCGAATCGGCTACTTCGACCTTCGAATCAAAGGATTCGAAAGTAAAAATCGTTCGACTAATCGACCATTCGATAGTCGAAGTACTGTCTCTTTAAAAAAAACTTGGACCCCCTACTTCGCCATCTAAAAGCTACCGAAGTCAATGTTAGCCTATGGGGAAGGTCCCCATAGGCTTGGTTAACTTTTTTCGATCGAAGGATATTCCTTCGATCATTGGATTCAAATCCTTCGATTCGAAGGATTTAATCGTTCGATCGAAGGAATTATCCTTTGATCGTTCGATCGAACTATCTGCGCTAAATCCTTCGACTTCGATTTTTGAAGTCAAAGGATTTTAATTCCTAGTCGAATATCAAGGGTTAATTAACCCTCGATATTCGACCCTTAGTGAATCGGCCCCTTAGTAAAGAAAACAATTAACTAGGCTGGAAATTATGTTTATGCACGATACATCCTGAGTAAATAGGTATATTGATTGTACCTCTAGTGATCTGCATCATAATCTGTTTTGGGACGTTGGCTGATATTAGGGTCCTAATAGGGGGTCCAATCAGAGTGGGGGTAATCAGAGAGGTCCTCCTAGTAAAGAATAGATTTAATTGTTTTTATTAGCATATCAGTGAAAGTTACAAATGGTATGGGTCCGATTTAGTTTACCAAATAATAAACTAAATCGGAGTCTTCTCTGATACCTATACAGATGCTTATTATTACTATAGCATATTAGCTCAAATGAAGAGAACCAAGTTGTCTGGAAATGAAGGAATGGTTATACTAATAACTGGGGAAAGAGGAATCTCAATATCTGTCAATATAACTTTAACCTGGGCTGGACAATAAAATCTTGCATAGTAAGTATAACTCTGCATTTTTCCTATTTCTATAGGTGCTTGTATCGGTGGAGAGAGGTGGATGTTCAGCAGACGGGGGTTTCGTGCCATCTCACTTTACATTTGTGTAATTTGAACTGTACTATCGGGTGGATATACATAAATTGTTGACTTTTCTACATCTATTAAGTAAGGATTTACTTTTTTAAACCGAGAGATTCCTTCCCGGGAGCCAGGATTCCTACCCGGAGTTTTTAATTGATGTATATTGCAGTTGCTCGAAATTATGTTTACTTTTCAAAAAGCTCATGTTCGTGTGGAGTTCCCCTTTTAGTTTTTTTCACCATATCCTTGTAGCATCTTTGTATCTGTTTCCTTAAAGCTTGTTCAATAAAACCACTTCTGAATGTATTTTTGTGTCTTCTGTGATGAATATGATTTTTAACACCTCAGATCTTTGTATTTTGCAAATTGTGTGCATCCAGACCCTGAGCTGGGGGATATATGATGTGTTTTCCAGTATCATGGGATATATATCTTATTGCAGTGAACATGTGGAGCTATATGTTTGAAGTAACTCGTTATTTCTGTTAATAGTTACATTTGCATATTCAGTCTGGAGACATGTCTAAGTATTTGTTAAAATAAAAGTGATTTATATTAAATTTTTAAGGAAATTAATTTATAGAACAAGCTTATTATATGCCCAAAGTGGTGAAATGATGCCACTTGTTCAAAATATCCTGCTAGGTCAGTTCATTAAAGCATAGCACAATTGCCCTTGTGATTTAGACTGAAAGAGTGAGGCAAAATAATTGGTCAACCGCATCAGGGATAAGAATTATATATCATTGATTCTTACAACCAGAAGGAGAAGGGTTTCTATGGAACTAATTATTACAAAAAAATATTTACAAAGAAGAGTACCATGGCATAAATAGGCTAACAAAAAATCATGTATTATTACCTGATGAGTTGTTGACTCCAAGCAATTTTAAAATGGCATGTAATTTGCAAAAAACAATAATAAATACACTGACCCATATAATATCTTTAATAAGCCACAAATATAATAACGGTAGCAATGCGGAAGGTATTGTGGACACCTATGAATGCAAAAGAAGTAGGTGTGGTCTAACAAATATATCATTAATGGCATGATTAGTATTGCAGAACTTGGAAATCACATTCAGTCAACTTGTGGTGTATTTATTAATACACCCTGATATATACTGCGTGGGGCAAATTAGGAGAAGAGACCCCTTAGTAATATAGTTTGTCGGTGAAACATAAAAAATCAATTAGTACTCATGTTTCAATCAGAAAATCATATTGAACAACCCACAAGAACATAGATTTAGGTTTACCAAGAGGAAACCATGTGATTTTTTATATCCCCACATCTGTTTAAAGGCTCCATAGACTTTTTTATAGGACATCACTCAGTATACTCTAGCCCTCAAACATGTGTTATAAGAAATTATTAGCTCCCTACTTGTAAAAGTTGAACAGCACTGATTTATATTATCCATTGTTTTTCTACTTTTCTCAAGGTAAGTGTAGTAGGAAGATAGAAATAAAGGATGCACCGAATCCAGGATTCGGTTTGGGATTCGGCCTTTTTTCAGCAGGATTCGGATCTGTCAGAATCCTTCTGCCCGGCCGAACCAAATCCGAATCCTAATTTGCATATACAAATTAGGGGCGGGAGGGAAAAATGCGTGACTTTTTGTCATAAAATAAGGAAGTAAAAAATGTTTTCCCTTCCCACCACTAATTTGCATATGCAAATTAGGATTCGGATTCAGTTCGGTATTTGGCAGGTATCCACAAAATAGTGGATTCGGTGCATCCCTAATAGAAATGTCTTTGAGAAATAATTTAGCAAAACAAAAATATATTTATCTAGTGTAAGTGACGTATTATCCATTTAGCTGTTTATAAAATTATTAACTTGAGTCCAATTTAGGTAATCAGGTAGGTGAAAGGTGTATAAGATAAATACACTAAGTCTGTTTTTTCACTTCTTCTGCATAGCACTCAGTTTGGAAAAGAGACTTGTAAATAAGCCATATTCGTTACTACACAAGTATTCTGGAATGGCATTATCCTAACACAAAATCCCTCGGTGGTTGTGCAGTATGTGTATAACATCACACACAAGGATCTCCCCCGGGGTCAGAGAGCTATACTGGTATAATATTTTCTCAACATATAATCTCAATGGGGCTGACACATCTGTGTTGGCAAGGTGATATCCTAACATAAAATACTCCTGGGGCTGACACTGCTAAAATAGCATGGTGTTATCTTAACATAGAATCTACAGTATATGTGATCCCAAAAGCTTTTTTGATGCACTATGCATTATTCACCAATGAGTTGCTTAATTTTAAAAATTAAGCCCTCCTGCAACTGACACAGATAGGGTTTTGCATTACTATAACCTTATAAAACAAGTTAAATTAACCAACCCAACCACCCTCTTTAGATCACCATCTATGTTGTTTATCTATGGAAAATTAGAAAAACATGTGTTAAAAGAGGAATGTATAATATCTTCAGTTCCTAATTCAAACCTTAGAAAGCCTAGTATAGATGGCAAAGTACATGTAGAGAGCAGAGTTTTTGTTGGAACTTATTTTGAATATTGGAAGATCTTGTGTTCTTAGGTACTGAAAAGGCACAAGGAAGAATATATATAGTCCATGCAACAATTACATTGAGACACTGGGCAGTATGAAACTAGTGCATCACATCTTATTTGATAATTGTAAAGAGATATGAAAGCTTTGCAGATACTGTACCACTATTTACTGTATATATACACTTGTAAAGATGAAAAAAGTAAAGCAGAATTAATTTAAAAAGGGGGGGAAAGGAAGACAGATAAGTATAAAAAGAAAGGGAAAGATCTGGGCACAATCAACACCCCTTTAATCAATAGGCAGATCTATAGGTGGATCATGCAACACCATTCTGCTCTTGTACCACCTCTATCAATTCCATTTAAAATGCTTGTAACAGCTTTTTCTAAAAAGTGTAAAAAGAGGTGGGCTATTTTGTATCTACCATTATAGTACTGTTTTCTTGCCTTTTGTAAGTTTTGGCATTGGATGCATAATTTAAATATTTGCCACTTAGGGGAAGGCAGCACATTGGTCACAAGGGAATTAGTAGCCCAATTTATTTTATATAGGCATATCCCACAAGCAGTACAACAAATCTGTTGGCGTCATTGCACAGTAGGGCAAGATGAGTTAACATTAGGGTACATTTAGGGGCAGATTTATCAACGGTCGAATTTTGAAGTAATGGGAGTTTTTTTGAACTCCCATAACTTAGAAATTTAATAAAAAAGGACCAAAATCGAAATTTATCAAAAAATCAAAGTTTTTTTTTCATAGCCGAACAGGTCAGTTTTCAATTGAATAGATCTGTTTGATTTGATTCGAAGTTTTTCCAAAAAAAAACTTAGATTTCTCAAAGTCCACCAATTGACTAATTGGTGGTTCCCCATAGGCTAAAACAGCAATTTGGAAGGTTCTTTTAAAGAGACACTACATGGTACATTTTGATTTTCGAATTTTAAAATTTTTTGCAAATTCAAATCGAATTTGGACTATTCTCTAGTTGAAGTACACAAAAATTAGCTCGAAATTTGAATTTTTTTAATCGAATTTTCACTTCGACGTTTGATAAATCTGCCCCTAAGGGGATTATTTATCAAAATCTGAACATTTCTGATACATTTCTGTAAAATATGATAACAATGGTATCTAAACAGTATTAGTATTTTTAGCTTGGTACCATGAAGACCGGTGGAATCCATTGGACATAATTCAATAGATATTTTATATGAATCATTCAGAATGCAACTGATTATATTAGGTATGGGCGAATTTCACCCATTTCATTTCGCCAAAAATTCACCGCCAGCGAAATGTCGCAGATGCCCATTAAAGTCTATGGGCGTCAAAAAAATGTTGTCGCGCTGCGCAATTGTTTTGACACAGGTCTTTTTTTGACGCATGCTGTCATACAAGTCTATGGGCGTAACTTTTTCGGCGATATGAGGCGAAAAAATTTGCCCATCCCTAATTATAATAAAGCCTGCATGCCTGAGGTTTGCTATTGCACCTCTACCTGGGTGACACAGTGATATTAATTCTATCTCTCATTACCTCTTTTCATGTCATTCATTGTAGTACAAAATGGTATTGAATTAAAATATACATATAGAACTAGTCTCCCTTTTCTATTGATGGTTGAACAATTGTGTCTTTGTTAACATTACTACTGCCAACTTCCTGTAAAAGCCCTTGTGAGATGTTCTGGTTTTTGTAAATATTTAATTTATTATCATTAATTAACTCAAATAAAATACAATAACAGTATGAAGTAAAGCTTTCCTTAACTTTTGCAGCTAGGAAGATGCTGTCAAAAGGTGCCCAACACAATACATAAAATTAAATGAAACTGTCCAGTGGCAAAGTAGGTCGTTTACTGCTAAACCATGAAGTTGGAGGAAAGCCAGCTAATAACCAAGTAATAATCTCCAAGGGAGTAGACAAATTAGCCAAAAGAATGAGAATTAGGTTAGAAATGGATGTTGTGTTCTATTATTATATATTGTTATTTCCCCTTTCTCTTTCCCACTTCCTCTTGAATCCTTTATATTAGACTGTGCAACACTTTTCTCAAAGTGTAATAAGATGAGAATGCAGAACAGACATATGATTACATTAAAAATTAATTAATTAACATTAATGGATCAGAACATTTATCTGCCATCAGGCCCGGATTTGTGGAAAGGCCACCTAGGCCCGGGCCTAGGGCGGCAGGATTTTAGGGGGGCGGCATGCTGCCCAACCACACCCACATTTATTCAAAAACACTGGGGATGAGCAGTAGATACAATCATTTTTTAAATTTCCTCATTTCTCCAGTGCAGATGATGAAAATTTACATGAATAAAGGAGTGGGGACAGGGGCGACGAACGGCAGTGGGCCTAGGGGCGCCCTCTATGTAAATCCGGCCCTGTCTGCCATGTATTAGCATTTACCCCGAATGGATTTCTGATACATACATCAATATGTATGGCCTCTTTGCTCTGCTATATGTTAGTGAAAAATATAAACATCACATAGGACATTCAGTCAAATAATTGGTGGTGAATGAATGTTACTTCCATGAAGGTGCTAATTGTGCCAAAGTAAAAGAATGATAGAACTAAACTGTTGATATTAAGCTAGGACATTGTTACAGGATTCTAGAAACTCCATGATGGCAAAGCATTAACGAAATGACTGATGCACATTTTACTAACTGGTGAGCTGAATTGACTGGTGCTCTACATATAGTATTTATTTTGTATATGCATCTCAGCCCCTAAACAAATCACTTCATGGTGTTAGGTAAAATAAGGATGGCGTGTACTGCCCCAGTGCCCTGTAAGATACAATTGCTCATTATAAAGAGTTGTTTTTTTAAAACATTTAGCACTTTTCCCCTGGTTTGCCAGTAACTTTTTCATTCAAAATAAATCAATACATATTGAATGTATTCAAGAAAATATCTGATACCTACAATAGTATATACAGTGCATTATTTATTTCTGTATGACCTAAATTTTGGTATCAGTACTTACATATTGAACAAACTCATGTATTTCCTAGCACACAATTACAGTCTGCCAGCTGAAATGTGGCTCCTATGATTGCTCCCTTTAAGTGGTGTGCCAGTGCCTAATCCACATAGGTTATAACAACGGTGTAAATAACAAGTGTTGATGCACGGATATCAGTTGTTCTTACATAGTACTTGCACAGAGCCATTCACCATAGGTAGCATGGTTGTTGTCTGCCTGGCAGCAAAAGGGTGCTGAGTTTGCTTTCAGGTTGGGCATCTACAAGGATTTATTTTTACATTTTTTGAATCTGCATGGGTTTCCTCAGGGTACAGTTTTCCTCCATGCCTGATAAAGCTGGTGAATGTGACAAGGACCTAGTGTGAATCATGTAAATATGTGGAATGTTTTAGAAATATCTAAATAACAATTATTTAATGTGGGTACCCTTTAATGAGATGAATATTTTGTATGGCAAGGAATAGAGGAAAAAAAACGTAGAATTTCGAATGTTTTTTTTGGCTACTTCGACCATCGACCTTCGACTAAGACTTTGAATCGAACGATTCAAACTAAAAAACGTTTGACTATTCGACCATTCGATAGTCAAAGTACTGTCTCTTTTAAAAAAAACTTCAACCCCCTAGTTCGCCACCTAAAAGCTACCGAAGTCAATGTTAGCCTATGGGGAAGGTCCCCATAGGCTTTGCTATCTTTTTTTGGTCAAAAAAAAATTGTTTGATCGATGGATTAAAATCCTTCAAACCGAACGATTTAATCGTTCGATTGAACTATTTGCGGTAAATCCTTCGAATTTGGCAGTCGAATATCGAGGGTTAATTAACCCTCGATATTCAACCTTAAGTAAATTTGCTCCTATGTGTACTATGTGTCAAGAAAACTCTTCCATAGTAGTTGTATGGCAAATGAGAGCTTTAGTCATTTTGCCTTAGTTCTCTCTCAAGTCTTGGATTTGTTGCAGAGAGTGTAGTACAGGTGTGGCGCCTTGTACATACAAGGAACGTATTTGCTATGCACATTGGATTGTTGTTTCAGGACACCTGATGAGGCAGTATATGTTTAGAGGAAGATTTGCTTCTCATTGATTGCCCCTCAAGGAGATCACAAATTCAGCTGTTAGCACCTATTATTGCATTGCCAATGCAACAAACTGATACAGTCCATGGTTTTATTGCCTGTGATGTACTGGGATGGAATGTACAATCAATAATGCAGTAAGACCTTTTAATATCATCAAAGGAGCACATTCAAAGTAATAATCAAGCTGGTGTTTGTCTTTAGGTTAATTTACTGTTGCATTGAAAGCGAATAAAAATATTAGTAAAAAACAATGTCAAAGTCTTTCTTGATGATTAAATATAAAACTTAATGGCACCCAGTAGAAACATGCTTCTTGAAAAGGCTTAATATATATACCAGGGAGTATAAAGGAATTGGTGCAGAAAATAACTATCCAAAAAACAATACAAACTCAAGTGAATACTAAAGGATATGAGCCAAATAAGCTCTTTTCTCACAATGTTCAATGGTACTGATGCATCAAATCAACAAAATACTGTAAAATCAAAAGTTGTTTCTCAGGAATCAAAAGGAAAAGCTAAATTAATAGTAGGGGCAGTCTGAGTACTAAATACGTAAATATAAATTGATTTTCCTGTCAAATAGGAGCCCAAAAGCATCCCTGTGCTGGCCACATGTATTTGACAAGGCTTATATCATCATTAAATATACATGGAAATAGACAGAAGTTCCACTTAATAGCACTGCCATCTTTTATTGCCCAACTAATATAATATTTCATGCTTAACTGTATAAATAATCTGAAAAGGAGAGATTGTCATCATGATAGCTACATATACATATATAAAAGGCACTGTGTGTGTGTATATATATACATATATATATATATATATATATATATATATATATATAATAGTCCAAGGTGGAACGCACACCATAAGTAAAGTCCAAGCCGTAGTTAAGGATACTTTGTGTGTGTGTGTGTGTGCGTGCTTGTGCGGGCACGCGCAATGGTATAGAATAAGTTTTATAGCACTAATAACATCATAAAGTAACTTTATTCTACATTTGGGAACCAGATTCTTCAAAATATTAGATTAGAACACACCACAGAAAAACTCACTAACCTTCTATTCATTCTTATCAGATTTATAGAATCATATTTATCAATGGAGTTCACCATTTGATAAATATGTTTATGTTTTTCTGTGGTGAGTTCTAATCTCACATTTTGAAAAATCTGCCCCTTAATGTATAAAATGTATTTTATGCCAACATACAGTATATCTAATTTTAAATATTTTTTAGTTTGTTTTCTATTATATAGATCTGGTGAATGCCACTGGACCCCTCTTTATCTCCCTGATTTAATACAAAACCATTACCATAATCACTTGTTATTAGCTATATAACAATGTGCCCTGTTGCTCTATTTAAACTTGAATGGCTTCCCGTGGCTACACAGAAGATTATTTCTATGAACTATATTTGAGCATCTGAAGAAAATAAACAGTTATTCCATTGGAAAGTAGCATTACATTATATATATAAATGTACGTGCTTAAAAGGGACCTGTCACCCAGACATAAAAGCTAAATAAAAGTCCTTTGTAAGTTAAAAACAAAACCAAAATCCTTTTTTTAAACATCTGTTATAAACTCATTTAAAAATCTCATCTGTCAATCATATGTTGCCTGTCCCTCCTCCATGCATAGAGGGATGGGGCAGGCAAGTACTTTCACTTTCCATTCAGCACTTCTTAGAAATCTACTTACTTATTTACTTGCATTCCCATATATATACATTTAGGGGCAGATTTATCAAGGGTCGAATTTCAAAGTACAAAAAACTTCGACATTGAAAAAACTTTCGAATTCGAATATCGAATTCTAAGTTTTTTCACCGAATTTGGCAATCCTACGATCGAATAAAATTTGTTCGATTTACCGATTTTAGCGTACGATCAAAGGATTCTTATTCGATGTGTAAAGAATCAAATTGTAGTAGGTCCCCATAGGCTAACATAGCAATTCAGCAGGTTTCATTTGGCGAAGTATTGCAGTTGAAGTTTTTTTAAAGAGACAGTACTTTGATTATCGAATGGTCGAATATCCAAATGATTTTTACTTTGAATCGAAGTCGAAGTAAGTTCGAAGTCGTAGTATCCTATTCGATGGTCGAAGTATCCAAATAATTACTTCGAAATTCAAACTTTTTGTACTTCGAAAATTCACTCGAACCTTAGTTAATCTGCCCCAAACAGTCATATGGAAAAGTTTGGGAACCCCTCTTAATTCTTTGGAGTTTTGTTTATCATTGGCTGAGCTTTCAAAGTAGCAACTTCCTTTTAATATATAACATGCCCTTATGGAAACAGTAGTATTTCAGCAGTGACATAAAGTTTATCGGATGGCCTTATGTTGCATGTCTAACATTGTGAAGGCCACTTTGGCTCCTTTTAGCGCTACTCACCCTAACCAGGTTGGTCTATTTGCTTTGCTTCTCTCCAAATCCTACCCACACAGAAGCCACATGCCATGGCTCTGAATTATTAGGCTGGATCTGTGCTAGCTCTTCTTGCATTGTTTTATTGCTAAAATTACTGTTTATTTAACATCAACCAAATCCTAACCCTGACATAGGCAAGGATTATGATGGGGCTTGGAGCTGTGCTGCTTAAAGAATAATTAGAACTCACCTAAAATGTTTGTTAATTTCTTTAATGTTGTTGCACTTAGGGTCGAATTTTGAGTTCATGGGAGTTATTTAAAAACCCCCATGAACTTGAAATTTTACCAAAAGTCACATTTTTGAAACTCAGGTGAATAGGATTGACCGGCAAACTGGAATCAAATTCGAATTTGGTTTAAGGTGGCAAATAGTTGAATTTGAGAAACTGTGTGTTTGATAAATCTCAAAAAAAGAATTAGAATTTTTTAAAACTCCTTTCATAGTATTGGCCATACTTCGACCCTTGATAAATCTGCCCCTTAATATGCATTTGCCATGACAGTCTGAGGGGATGTCCAAAGATCTGGGGGACCATAACCAGAATCAAATGTGCATGCCTAAAAAGGCAACAAGATCAACAGGACACATCAAAGATATTGCACACTCATAGAGGATCCTTTGACCTAGCTGAAATAATGTCTTACATTCCAAACATTACAATCCAAACTCCTGCCCTGACTTCTTTTGTGCCATAACTTCCATACCCATCCTTATTTCAACCTACCCTGCTCTTGTCTAGTTTTTAAAGTGCCTACTTTGTATCCTGGTTGAATTTTGCCCTACAAGTGTCTTTTTTTTCAGTCTGATCCTGCAGATATGCTGTTCCACACATGCCCTACAGGTGTCCTCTCCAATGTCCTTTTTATACTGTAAACAAAAGTCTCCTGATTTTCAGCTTTGTGTATTATAGGATTATTAATTATTATTATTTTGCCTACATGCAGTATGTAGTTTTCTGGTATAGCAAGAGTAGGATAAGAGTATTTGCCAGTGATAACATTACTGTAAAAATTACGCTACTCTTGCTATACCTGCTACCATGTCAATAGAGCTCATTAACCAAGTGAAAGGCAAGATGCAAATTGCACAAAACTGGTGCAATGCATTCAGACACACAACTTAGACAGCAGTAGCAGACCAGGCTGCAAACTTACTGTCTACCCTGTGGCAAAAGATAAGGACAGAGCTGGCCTGCACCCACTAACAATTCCCTCTGTCACTCAGTACATGGCACAAATACACTCTGTGCAGAAGTGCTCTGTTAATCAGCATTAAAGGCATTCTCTTGTGCCCCTTAGTGCACTTGCATATCAGCATTATCACAAACCCTAGAGGAGTAAACACTGGTCAAGTGTTTGACTGATCAATTGATTGATCAAGCCAGGGATTAAACAATGTATTATTCATAGGCCTGATATTTAAGAAAATATGGGCAAAGCAGTAGTGATACTTCTGAAAACTGTTAACTTCTGAAAAAGTTAAACTACACTGAATCATTTTCGAGCACAGATTATTCAATATTGCTCAGCTGACTTTTTCACGAGACTATTAATATTTTGGCGTTGTAAAAGTTTATTTGAACAACATTCTGTAACACAACTTAATCCTGCAATTGACTTTCTTGATCATATATAATCATGTTGGAAAATGAAGAGATTTTCTTTTCATTTGGTTGAATGAATAGAGTTATGCCTCATCAAAATTTAGTCCAGTGTGGGTTCGTTAATTAGCAGAGAAACAATTAAATGGCATACAAAATGAATGTAAGGGTCCTCCTGAAAATGAAAGGCAGCCAAATAATTGCTGAATTAAAGAGGAACTAACCATTGCTATTACAACAACATTCTGTAATATTAATGTGAAAAAGAATAGTTTTAGCTACTATAATTCATTCAGTTGCATGATTCTGAGAATCGTTGATTTGAGAGTTTTTATCCAAAAACTCAATGAATTCGAGTTTTCAGGACACAAACCTGATCAATTTGAGCAATTAGTTTGCCTCTAAACTCTTTAGAGATAGTCTTGTAACCTTTTCCAGCATTACGGGCAGCAACAACTCTTTGGGGCAAATTCCCTAACAACGCTAATTTACTAAAATGCGAAGTTGCGCCCAGGGCACCAAATGCTGGCGAATTTTCGCTAGCATTATGTCGGCAATCAAAGCGAACATGCACTAGCGTTCAATTATGCCTAGCGCAACTTCGTTAAAGCTCTTTGTTCAGGCTAATTTTCATACGGCGGGAAATTATAAAGATTAATGGACGTATATGTTGCAGCAAATACATTCCATTACACAAGTCCAGGGAACCTTAATAAAGAAAATAGAGTTGGTATAATACCATACACATGAGCCCACTGTATAGTTTGTTATCCATATGTTAGAAAATGTATGGGGGAACCTGGTTACCCAAAAAACATTTTTAAGGACTTTTGCAGGCTATTTTTCCACTAAAAATTGAGGAAGTCCTATGCACTCCATTGTACTTCGCCTGGTCTGAGCTGGCGAAAACAAGTCTGACGAAAGAGGTAACGTTCAGTAAAATCCGCATCTTAGTAAATTTGTGGAGCTATGTCCATTCGCCAGAACGAAAATTCGCCTGGCGTTAGAGTGCGAAGCAACCCTAGCGTCTATATCCTTCACTAGCGAAAAGACGTCAGCAGCCGTTAGTAAATCGGAGAAGTAAACAAAATGACGTCACGCTGGCAAATCAGCGCAAGCATTAGTCACTTCGCCCTTTGGGAAGTGTGCCCCTTTTTCTGATGTCCTCAGACACATCCTTTGTGCATATCCTGATACATAGCCACAATGTATTGTGTCAGGCTTTGCTGTTCTTAAAATAAAACAGGGTCTTTCACTCACAGCTCACATCCCATTGACTGAAAAAAACAGACTGTGATTTTACCTTCAAATTATATAGTTTTTGCAACACTTAGAAATGCTATTTTTTCAATAGATACATGACCAAATATAATAATTTTCATTTTTTATTTGTTTAACTCGGATGTTGTTGTCTACTTTTAGGACTTGTTTGAAAATCAGATGATGTTTTAGGTCACATTCATATTAAAATGTAGAAAATTGTAAAGGGTTCGCAAACGTCCAAGCACCACTGTATACCGTATCTTCACTGAAAGAGGTAAAAAAGATGGCCAAATTAAAGAATCGGTTATATTCCGTTAGAAACATTTCTGCAAATAAAGTTATATCTAAAAGAGTGCAAGGGCAAATAAGTGGCATTAGCCTTCAGTGTGGTCACATTCTGCCTTGGGTATACTAGTAATTAACAATAATATTGAAAAAACAAAGGGGGTTAAAAAGCAGAACTAGCTGCTAGCAAAATATATTTATTGACACATTACATGTTTCGAGCCAAACACGTCCATTTGCCAAGTCTAAAGCTTCCTGTCTGCGTATTTAAATGCCATGCAATTTTACGCAGATTCTTGTATGTGAATAAAATAATACTTTACAATAAATGAGAAAAGGCAAGGGGAATAGAGAAGGCAATAAAATACAATTCTAAGCAAAAAAAAAAAAACATACCTTAGGTTTGATTGGACATTATGTGGGCAAAAGACATACCAAATAGAGTTATGTTTTATTGTACAACACAAGTATTCCTTTCACGTAAACCAGTTATTCAGAAAGCTCATTATTACAGGAAAGCTTCCATTTAAAGCAAATAATTCTAAATTCTAAGAATAATTTTCTTTTTCTCTGTAATAATAATAATAAGCAGTACTTTCTACTTGATGGTAACTAAGCTAAATGTATCCATATTAGTGGCAAAATCCCAATCCTATTGTGATCCAAATTATGTAAAGATAGTGCCAGGTATTCTGGGTAATTATCCTACACCTGTTTGTGGTTTTGGAAGTAGAACAAAGTGGCTGTGTATTATATACAACTTTTCTACTGCAGACAGTGTTGGATGGCCCACTAGGGTATCAGGAAAATCAAGTGTCACTGCCTACTCCCCCAACCCAAACATGTGGTCTTGTATATTTGTGTATGAGAAGGGGAAGGTCAAATGAGTGTATGTAATGTGACTACAGAGGAGAGATGAGAGGAGGAAAAATAGTTTAGAAAGTGGGTCTGTGTTCCAATGCATCTAGGGGGTGGGAGGCTGGCACTCCAACACAACACTGACTGCAGAATCAAATGAATGTCTGATGTCTTATTTTCTGTATGTATTTCTTTGATTGTACTGTGCTGCTTAAGGCATTCCCAGTATTATGTCTCACTTTTCCAATCCATCTCAATATATCCCTTCCCTTTTCTCTCATAACACATGTTCATCAACCACACCCTTCTAACAAATATTGACACTGGTGACTCCTTGGTTTGAACATTTCTAGGTGTTTACAGAAACATGACAGCTGACTTAGCATTTGCAAAAATTGAAAAGAAGTAATAAGACCTACACTTCAAAACAAGGATGTTTAGACTGTGGCCCTTCACACACAAACCTCCTCTTTTTAATTTTCTCCTTTGTGTGAACATTTATTAGTTGCAGGGTTGATGCTGATGATTTATGAAAACACCCAAGCCCTAAAGCACTAAGGTGTACAGGGCTTTGGTTTCGAAATTTTTGATTAGATCTTTAGTTCTCTGCGAAAACTTTTATGCAGTATAGACAGTCATCTGAAGCCAAAAAATCATTGTGGTTAAGTTTCCCAAGAAAGCAGTTCTGAAATATAATCTACAGGCCCTCCAGTGGAAAAAAACAGAGATAAAATGTAGAATGGCTTTACCATGCTTTTTTTCACTGACCTGTACTCACTGTTGTTGCTAGCTTCATCTACTCTGTAAATATTTAATGCTGTGTGAGGTAAATGCAGAGCACATTTTTGTTGTACCTCCATGCAACAAACACCAAGCAAACTCCAAACAAGGAAGCAGATACTGCAGAATGTGCATGCAAGCCAACTACTTGTCATTCACACATATCTTTCATTATCATCTATACCCGACTGTGTAGGGATCTAAGTGTTATATGTCTGCACAATAACACCATCAAGTTGTGAAAATAAATAACAACCACTGTTCTGTTTCAGAATCCCCTGTATAACAATGAATTATAATTACTGTTGTTTGCACTTGGATGTGAGCCCTGCCTATCTCATGACAGCCATCACATGACATGCACATTAGCATGTATTTTATGATCTGAAGATCAAACTGAATGAGTTTAATGGGACCATGCATGTTTATAACCATAACACTCCAAAACATGCCTGTGAATCAAAATCTTAAAGGAGATATTGTGAGAAAATCAAGAGAGAATCATGTGCTTTAAAAAGTAGTGTTTTGGGTTGATTTGTTGAACATTTCTTTCAAAAGCCCACCTATCTGTTCCACCTCCTGCTGCCTTCTTTCCCAGGCTAAGCATGAGAGCTGGTAGCACTGTAAGATAGGATCCAATCAGCAGGTGGACCTTATAGGTAACTGAAGCCTGTGTTTGCTTGTGTAACTGCATGGCTGTGATTGTCTATCCCCCCTCCTACTTTGCTTCTGGCAGGAATCATTTCGACCTGCCCAACCCATTATTTGAACTCAGAGAGTGGCTGTAGCAGATGAATAGGGAGCTCTAATAGAGGGGCCATTTTGTAAAGATAATATTTTTAGCCCATATTAAAACCAACACCATACGGAATAAAGTATTGCCTAGAATTTTTTTTTTTGGGGGGGGGCTCACATATATTAAGGGGGTTGTTTATCAAAGTCCAAATGCCAAAAACTCGAAAAAATGTTGTTTGTTTTTCACTATGAAATCCAAATGTTTTGTGGAAAAAAACTTCAAATTTTTCAAGATTTATTATACCCCAAGGATGGAAAAAGTCAGACTCCATCTTAGACCTGTGAGGTTGTATATAAGTGATTGGGATAGGTCCCTATCCTATTTGGAGGTTTCCGTGGTCTGTGCTGAAATGAACTTGAAAATCTGACTATTTCGGACTTTTCAGGCAAAAATCCAAAAAATTTGGGGTTTTTGGGAAAAAGCACGAAAAAATATTATGATTTGGATTTTTGCTCAATTTTATCGAGTTTGTCCCCGATTACACTGTGCTTTATTATTAAAGCGTTACTCCACACAAACATAAGTTAAGCTTTTTGAAAAGTTAACATAATTTCAAGCAACTTTGCAATATACATAAATTAAAAAATATGCAGACTTTTCATGATTTTTAATGGTTTGGAACAGTTTTGTAAGCCTAGCCCCCTGCTCTCCTGCTGATCTGTCTGACTACTTTGCTGAGCTGACTGACTACTGTTACTTTGTATCAGCAGCCATCTGTCCTCCGCCTGCATCCTCCAAACCCCACAATTCCCTGCACACATGATTTCAATAAGGAATGAACCATCACAGTGCAATGCCTTGTGGGGTATGTTGTTCATGTTACAATTTGTAACATCAGTGTTTAGTTCCTCCTTCCCTGCCAGGATTTCAAATGATGCCGAAAGAGAAGAACTGTTAAACAACTGGATTTTAGCATAGAAAATGGCATTTATTCATAAATTTTGAAGAAACAGGTAACTGTGATGTGTATATTATGGGTTTCTGTGTTATGTGAGCCTCTTTATCAAATTTTGGTTTGGAAGTCATGGTTCCCCTTTGATAAAAAAGGTCACAAATGTCTTCTTTAAAAAGCACCTATCACCCACCGAAGCATAACCTGATCATACATTACACAGACACTCACTCATTATGCATATACATGTGCCCTAACATGTCTGCCCAAAACAACAATAGGCAAATTTGCACTTTCCTAGTAACTCATAGCAACCAAATCAAATGTTTGTTGCTACTTGCAGCTGGCTGAAAAAGCTAATTACTTTCCGTGTATTTTTTATTGGTAACTGTCCACATGCAAATTTCTGCAGAAAAGAACCTTGTCCTCTGGGCTGCTCTCAGTTGAGATAGCTTAGGCAATGATGATATACAGTATATACAGAATATAATACAAGGCTTATTAATAATTAATTTAGAATCACATTACATGATATCTCAGAAACCAGGGCATTCTTATAAGGCATTTAATAGTCAACCCTGTAGCATCAGCTTCTATTTCAGGCAAATTCATTTCTTATAGCCTCAAAACTTTGCTTCCAACAGATGTCCAGGCATCCAGAGAACACTTAAGGTGGCCATAAACAGGAAGATTCGCTCGTTTGGCGATGTCTGGGGGCCTTTAGGTTGCCACTGACCCTCAAAGACGGCCTAATAACATCCAAGAAAGGGAGCTCCTGTGGACAAACTTCAAGAACTGCATAATTAGAGGTGGAGAAATGCTGTGTCTCTGTGCTGGTACAGTAGGTCCAGTGAATAAAATACAGCATTTCTTGCCATATTAATATTCAGGCTTTACCTGTGGTTTAAGCATTATATTTAGCATGCTATAGATAATACCATAAGAAGTGTTTTTCTTTTTATTATATGAGGAATGACACCCGAAGAATGGTATAGTAGCCTCACTAAATATTTTACATGCTGATTACCTTAAAATGAAATAATCAAAATCTCTTTTTGATTTGCCTGCCTAAAATGCGTTGCTACATTTGGACGCTAATCTCACTGATCCTAAAATTTGTGCAGTTGCTTCTCCTTCTTAAAGGAGACATATAGGATAAATGAAAAAAACCCTAATTTTGTAGGGAATTATGAGTAATATATGGTGTTAATTAATTGAAGTAATGTGACATTCAGTGTATATCTATAACTGGTCTCAAACACACCTTAAATCCACACGGTCCTATTGAGGATAACGAAATAAATGAATAAATAATTAAGGTGTAGTTAGAGACCAAGTTAATCTGGAGTCTAGGAGTTTTATTTTTCCTTTACATTAAAAATAATTCATTAAAACATGGCCAGCCGGGAACGAAACATGTAACGGTATAAATATATAAAATATAATTCTCAAAGTAATTCCGGTGAGTGGTCACTTGTTTAAAATCACAATAAAAGGAATTTTCCCAAAAAAATCCTAGGTTCTATCAGGTGATTACCCAGTCTCAAGATGGTAGTAATGTGAGAGGTCATTTTCCCAAACGGCCGTTGGCTGGCGGTGCCACTGGCTTCCATACAAAGCCTGGGAATTCAAGGAGCAGGACTTGGAAGAGAAGGGAGGATTAGGGTTTTTTGCAGAAATTTACAATAAAGTAACCAGAAACACTACTTTTTAAGCACATTTCTTCTATATCTAAATGAGTATAATGCACTTGTATATTCTTGATTTTCCCACAAAATGTCTCCTTTAAACATTAGTTCTACTTTTTCCTGATTTCATCATTAATTTGTATCACTTTGAATTACTTTAGGCATACACAGAAGGCTATACTTTTTGTTTAATATGATCAATAATGTGTAATTTTGACCCTCCCCTTGTTTTGATTCCGTTCACCATTTTTGTAAAATCTTTATAACAAAAAAATTATTGAAATGTGCAGTGGTGTATTTTTTCCACAAATTCAGTAACTTTCCATTGATTTCAACGATTCTTACATTGTTCCATCAGTATGTCGTACAACAGTGCAATTGGGCTAATCAAACAATAGTGCTGCTGCTGCATGGCAATTGGTAAGCAAAATGGAAATTCTAGTTGTTTTGTGAAGGGGTGTAACTAGAGAGGAAGCAGACCCTGTGGTTGCTGAGAGGTCCAGAAATGTAGGGAGCCCATTGAGGCCCTCATTAATGAGCAATTTCAATACAGTTTATCTTGGTAGAAATGGTAAACTCAATATTTTAGGACCTTAACTTGAATTTGTTGTGGGTCCCAGTAACATCTAGCTACACCTCTCTGTATACATGTTTGTCTGGAAGTACACTTCTGTTCGCAATCTGAATTGGGATTATCCCAATTTTGACAACCATGTTCGACCATATTGTATAACATGAGAGATAAACCTGCCACCCATAGAACATGCCAAAAGCCAGTCCATGTATGGCAATAAAAACACAAAGGAATATATTTTTTTTACTAGTCTTATGAGCCAGAATATGGAGGAAAAAAACCCAGGGACCTTGTGTAGCAGGTCTGGACTGGCAATCTGTGGGTTCTGGCAAACGCCAGAGGGGCTGCTATAAGGTGCCATAGAAAGTCAGTATTTAGTGGGCTTGTGGGGGCTGTTTGGGCCTCTGTGTGGGCTGATTGTGCCTTTGTGTACATAAAATGCAAGGGCCTATTTTAATTTAGGGGTGCACCTAATCCAGGATTCTACCTTTTTCAGCAGGATTCGGTTGAATTCTTTTGCCCGGCCGAACCGAATCTGAAATTAGGGGTGGGGAGGGAAATCACGTGACTTTTTGTCACAAAACAAGGAAGTAAAAAAAGTTTCCCTCTTCCCACCCCTAATTTGCATATTTAAATTAGGATTTGGTTCGGTATTTGGCCAAATCTTTCCTGGAAGGATTCAAAATAGTGGATTCGGTGCATCCCTATTTTAATTCTCAGTCCGGACCTGTTGTGTAGCCCAGAACAGCCTCAGAATTTCTACTTGCAGCAATCTGTATATTACCATCCATTTGCAAATTCCTATAGAATGATCACTTAATATAGTGATCCCCAACCAGTAGCTGCCGAGCAACATATTGCTCTCCAATGCCTTGGATGTTGCTTCCCAGTGGCCTCAAAGCAGGTGCCTAGTTTGGAGTTCCTGGCTTGGAGGCATGTTTTGCATACCTCCCAACATTTTGGAAGTAAAAAGAGGGACAAAAAAAATTTCCGTATGTAGCGCAGCAATTTTTTGACCACACCCCTTTCTGTGGCCACACCCCTAATTACCATGTTTGTTTTACAAAATTTGGCAGGTTATGGAAGTTTGAAAATATTTCTGCTTATCTAAACTGTGTTTTTGTGTCTCACAATTGTTACAGAGTATCTTATTTGCACCTGTTAGGTATTCTGGGCTCGCTACTAAAAGTCAATTAAGTGAGAAACTTTGTTTCTTTTTCTGGCTGTTCAGTGCAGAGAAAAGAGGGACTTTCCAGTACAAATGAGGAACTGTGGGTTGAGCTGTCAAAAGAGGGACTGTCCCTCCGAAAAAGGGACAGTTGGGAGGTATGAGTTTTGGTTGCATAAAAACCAGGTGTACTGCTATATAGAGCCTCATGTAGGCTGCCGTCCACATAGGGGCCACCAAATAACCAATCACAGTCCTTATTTGGCACCCCCTTTTTGCATGCCTGTGTTGCTCCCCAACTCTTTTTTTTTTTTGGTTAAAAAAGGACGGGGAACCCTAGGGTTGCCGTCTGGCCGGTAAAAATGTAGCTTGATGCCAATGTTATTTATAGGGAAAAACCATAAAAATATAGGAAGGCCGGTATTTTTTTCTAGAAAAGGTGGCAACCCTAGGGGCCCTGCTTTAGAAGATACAAAAGGCATTGGCAGAAAGTTTGACATCTAAGTAAGGGTTGTAAAGTGCCTCAATGTGTTGAGCCATATGTGACAGGTTCTAGAACATTGCGGAAACATCTCTTCCCTCCACTGCCCTGTATTTTTCCTTTCTGTTTTGGCAGAAGATCAAAGTGCTCCCCCCTGTGGCAGCAGTGACCCAGAAATGAGTTTGATTCACAGAGTCCTTCCTCCATAACAAGTAAATAACGTCAGTCACAGAGTGCATGTGTGTGTGAGGAGACACAATCTACCCCCCCCCACCCTCAGTACCACAGCCGCTGGGCTGAACCTTACGAGCACAGGATCAACCATCTGGTTGCAGGGGGGGACACGTTATACGAGCCCAGCGGTGGTAGCCGAGCAGGTAAGAGTCACCCAAGCAGGGTGCGGGGAGGGCGGACTCCATATTAGCAGGCTTGTTGCACGCCTGTGTCGGCTTTTCAGCGAGTTGGGGGCGAGCCCGTGTGGTTTGAACACTGCCAAGGTCGCTGCTGTCTAGTGGAAAATAATCGAGTACGTCATTAATATGGCGCCAAAAGCTTTGCTTGTTGCTAATGTTAGCGGTGGGTACGGGGCTTGTTGGGTAGCGAGTTGTTGGCTTGCTGGGTGGGTGTGCCCGGTGATGGTGCTATAGTTTGTATGTGGACATAGTGGGAACTTTTGGCAGCTGTATATATGTGTCAGACTCATGTACACCATTCCTGGGACTACTGAGCGGCCCCAAACATTCATTTGAATGCGCCCTGCTGTGTCAGCATCTTGTTCCGCCTGAGAGGGCGCCTTCCTCTTCACTCATATATGTGTGTGTGTGTGTGTATGAATATATAGTCGCAAGGTGTCCCTGCAACTACTTCTAGGAAACGTGGCCGCGGTGTGGTCGGTCCCTGTTAATGGACTCGGGGTCGGTATAGTCTGACACCTACCGTTAGCTTTCACTCTACGTAGGACTGTAAACTCCATCCCTCAATAAGCAGCCGTGTATGGAATCCTCATTGCTTAATTAGCACATAGCATGGCCTCAGTTGTTCACCTTTGAGATCACTTTTAGTATGATGCATTGAGTGATATTCTGAGATAATTTGCTTTCATTTTTTTAAATTATTTGTGAGTTTAACTTTTTTTCATTCAGCAGCCCTTCGATTTGCGTCTTACGCAATCTGGTAACTAGGGCCCAAATGACCCTAGCAACCATGCATTGATTTGAATAAGAGACTGGAATATGAATAGGAGAGGCCTGAATAGCAGGATCAGTAATAAAAAGTAACAATATATTTGTAGCCTAAGGGTAAGGGCAGACCTGGCGATTTGGGAAGATTTAGTCGCCTGGCGACTAATCGCCTCTTTGGGTATGACTAATCTCCCCGAACGGGTTCCCCCTATCTTCCGCCGGCTATAATAATAAAAAATCACCTACGGCATGGCACAAGTGGCGATTCGTATTCCAAAGTCCCTCGAAGTTGCCTCGTGAGGCAACTTTGGAAAACGAAGCGCCACGTGTGCCATACCACAGACCACAGGAGATTAGTTGCCAGTCGACTAAATCTCCCAGAATCGCCAGGTGTGCCCTTACAGAGCTTTTGTTTTTTTAAAAGGGAGTCAGCGACGCCCATGTGATCGCTGCAAAGAGTCAGAAGAAAAAGGCAAACAACTATAAAATAATAAATAATGAAAACCACTCGAAAAGTTGTTAGAATTGGCAGTTCTATAACGTAATAAAAGTTACCTTAAAGGTGAACCGTCCCTTTAAACTCTTATTGGGGTTTGCTGTGTTTTTTTTTTTCTTTGAAAATGGAAGAAACAGCAAGTCCAGTTGATTTGACTTATTTCTACAGATATACCATGACCTAGATGAATGAGAATCTTCACAAATGTTATTGGGCAATTTGTATAACAGGAGTTGCTGGGCTTGCAGGATAAATACCTTTAGAATAATGTCATTGGTCTTATTGGTGTATAGGTGAGACTATGGGGCAAATTCACTATGCGTCGAAGCGCTAGCATCAATTTGCTAGCGTTGGGCATTTTCGTTACATCACAAATTCACTAACGGACGCTGGCGTAACTTTGCTAGTGTAACTTCGCACCCTTACGCCTGGCGAATTTGCGCAACGGACTTAACTACGCAAATTCACTAACGCAAGCATTGTTCTGAAGGCTACCTTTTACGCTAGGCTTCCTTCGCCACCTCAGACCAGGCGAAGCGCAATAGAGTAGATAGGGATTTCTTCAAAAAGAGTTAAAAATTTTTCTAAGTCCCATAAAACGCTGGCGTTTTTTCTATATTATGGGTGATAGGCTGAAAAAGATTAAAAGTTTTTTTGGGGCTCCCCTCCTTCCCCCCTACATTTCCTAACTCATGGCAACTTAACTATACAGTGGGCACATGTGTAGGGCAAAATAAAAATTTTATTTGATGTTTTAAAGGTTTCACAGGCATTTGTAGTGCTGCTACATATTCCTCCATTGAAATTTGAATTTGGCTCCGTATGCAAGTTAACCATCGCTAGCGTAACTTCGCTTCACTTAGCGAATCAACGCTAGTGCAACTTCGCAACCTTGCGCTTCCCCTGAGTGCAACTTCGGATTTTAGTGAATTTGCGGAGCTCTGGAGAAACTACGCCTGGCGAAGTGCGGCGAAGTTACGCCTGGCGCAACTACGAATCTTAGTGAATGTATAGCATTAGTATTTTAATAAAAGTGCAAATTCCTGGTTAACTTCAGCATGGCTTGTGGGTAAATTCATTGGTATTGTAGCAATTGAATCAGTGTTTGTCCTCAGCATGTGACCAGCTTCATGGTATTTGAATAAGTGTATGGACCTGTCCAGCCAGAAGCAGGAGAGCAGCCAAACACTTTGCCTTATGGGCAAGAGGAAATGTATTTATTATACATTAGGGCAAACACTCAACCTGTCACTGCCCATTTATTTGTGAACTATATCTCACAGCTTACAATGACAATGGGAACGAAGCCTGTATGGTTTCTTCCAAAAATGAATCTAGGTTCTGCTACTGCCCAGTGTGTGTGATATGGAACCCTACATGATGACCATCTTTGACAACAGATTAATGGGGTATACGCATTTGGTAGTGTACATGAATGCATATTAGAGGGACATGGACTGGGTATGTCATCCACTTGCAGGGAAATTAATAGGGGTGCACCGAATCCACTATTTTGGATTCAGCCAAACCCCCACATCTTTTGCAAAAGATTTGGGTGAATCTGAACCCTAATTTGCATATGCAAATTGGTGGAAAATGTTTTACTTCCTTGTTTTCTGACGAAAAGTCACATGATTTTAAGGATTCAGTTCGCCCACGCACAAGGATTTGGCCAAATCCGAATCCAGCTGAAAATAGCTGAATGCCGAACTGAATCCTGGGTATGGTGCATCCCTTGAAATTAATGATAGTATTCAAGGCACTTATGTGATCTGGAGTGCACTTCCTGCATAAATACCATCAGCGACAGATGGTTCTCAATAGCTGCACAATCCATTCATCTGACCGGATCGTCACAATGAAATCACTGACGCATTGGATCTTCCCCCTGATGACGTGTCGTTCCGTGATTGGCCGGTTTGAATATTAACCGCTACATACTTGTCTATTTATAGGGGAGAGCCGCCGGCAGCGGAATGCCTTTGACAAAGCCGGCTTAACGCTGGTGAAACGCGCGTCAGGCGCTTTTTAGTTTTAGCCAGGCAGGGGGACGGAATCTACATTAATTTAGGCTACCTCTTCGCGACTACAGGGGCGGGAAGCCCTGAGGGTGAAGGGGTGGGTGAACGACGGAACTGGGCTCTGGGGTAGAATTCAAGCATACCTAATCGCTATATTCCAGTACTAAGATCTATTTCCAGCAATCTAATAGCGTAATACTATTGATACCACCTGGTCATACTAACTTCTCCATGGAAATGGGAGGGTGCGCCGGAGGGTGAATGGGTGGTGGAATCATCAAAGCTATGGAAAATTGATGGGTTGTGGAATTAGTGGCAATGTAATAGGTTACCTATAGTATTTATATACAGGCCACGTGATAGTTGTTTGTTTGGTTTTGTCGCCTCACATGGCGTTGCTTGCTGCAGTTGTTCACTGCAGATTGTAGTGATTCACTACTGAGTTTGGTCATTAGTTTGTTAATCTACTCAGGGTCTGTATCTGTCGTTCCACCTAATCTTGGTCCTTTGTCTCCTTGGTCCTAGGTTCAATTTTTTAATGGTTTCCTGGACTAACGATTTTATTTAATATATCAGTAAAAGTTACGTTTTAACCTAGTTCCTCGAGTTTTCGGGTTTCACGATGGGGTGGTGCAATTTTAAGGGTTAACTTTTCTTTCCCTCTTATATATACTTACCTCTTTAACCCTGCACACCATCTACTGATTTCTCAATTGATAGGTGGTGCTCCCTATTTTTGTTTGTGAATACACTTCCTATTAATGAATGTTTGCTTGCACAGAAAGGATTAAAGTCTTACCATCAAATTAAACACCTTATTTAGTGCACACTTTTGTATCTCACTTTTTAATTTTTTTTATTTTTTTCAAAATATAATTATGATTGGATGAAAATGCTAACCAAAAAGTCAGAGTTACAGCAGCTTAAAGGGGTTGTTCACTTTGAGATAACTTTTAGGGGCAGATTTATCAACGGTCGAGGTGAATTTTTGAGTGAAAAAAAAATCGGATTTCAAGCTATTTTTTGTGTACTTTGACTAGGGAATAGTCCAAATTCAATTTGAATCTAAATATATCATGTACTGAAAGTCAAAAAGTCAAAGTAAACTTTATTGTCATCTCAGCAGTATATGAATACACAGTGAGACGAGACGACGTGGCTCCAGCTAGTACATATCACAAAAAGGCACTTAAAAATACACAATAAATATGTAAAGATGAAATGTGCTATATATTGGCCGAAATTGGATATATACATGTGTAAACCTTTAGAATTGTGCAAATAAATTAACAGTTCACATAGTTAAGTTCACAGTTCAGGTGTGTCTGGAATGTAGTGGGAGGGCAGGCAGTGAGTTGAGGAGTCTGATCGCTTGTGGAAAAAAGCTTTTGCGCAGCCTGGTTGTTCGGGCTTTAATGCTGCGAATGCTTCTGCCGGATGGAAGCAGCGTGAACAGTCCGTGTAAGGGGTGTGTGGAGTCCAGTGCAATGCAGGAGGCCTTTCGTGCACAGCGCTTGTGGAAGGTTTCCTGCAGTGATGGAAGAGCTGCTCCAATGATGTTGCCAGCTGCTCTGACAGTCTGCTGTAGACTTTTCCGGTCAGCAGCACTGGCACTACTGTACCAGATGGAGATGCAGCTCGCCAGGACGCTCTTTATGGTGCCCCTGTAGAACACTGTGAGGGTGGGAGGAGGAAGGCTGGCCCGTTTCAGTTTTCTTAGGAAGTGAAGACGCTGAGCCTTTTTGGTGATGGAGGCAGTGTTGGTGGTCCAGGTCAGGTCATCAGAGATGTGGACTCCCAGGAATTTGGTGTTCTTTTCTGTCTCTACTGTGGAGCCGTTGATGTTGAGTGGTGTGTCAGCAGGACGAGTTCTCCTGAAGTCGACGATCGTCTCTTTCGTTTTATCCACATTCAGTGACAGGTTGTTCTCACTGTACCAGACTGCCAGATGCTGAGCCTCATCTCTGTACGCCGTCTCGACGTTGTGGCTGATGAGCCCCACCACAGTTGTGTCAGGGAGCCGGGAGCTCCCTCCAGGGAGGTTGTCAGGATCAAGGAGGAAGCCCTCTTGAGGGAACAAGGTCGCGGTGTCCAAGGGGTTAATCCAAAAGAGTGGTCAGAATCCAGGCAAGAGTTCAAGGCAGGCAGATAACAGCAAGTCCAAAGTCCAGGCAGGGGTCAAGGATACAAATCAGGAACAAGATTAGGAATATCAGGACACAGGGAACCCAGGAAATACTTAGAGCAAGGTTTCCTATACTTGGGCGCCATTCTGGCGTCTAAAATGGGTTTTTATTTCAAATTTGGCGCCATTGTGACGTCATTGACGTCCTTGCGCCGACGTCGACGAACTGACGTCATCGCGCCGGCGTCGCTCCCAAAATGGCGGCGCCCATGGCCGCCACGTGGGTAAGCGGCGCCGGCGCGATTTTCTCGGCGCTCCTGGACCTGCTCCGGGCGGCGATCGCGACAGTACCCCCCCCCTCACGGGGGGCCTCCGGACCACCAGGATTTGGTTTCTGGGGAAATTTGGAGTGGAACTCCCTCACCAGACGAGGAGCATGGACATCAGAGCGTCCCTCCCAGGAACATTCTTCAGGGCCAAAGCCCTTCCACTTGATGAGGTACTGAAGAGATCCCCTGGAGATTCTGGAGTCAAGGATCTTCTCCACTTCATATTCTTGTTGACCATCCACAGAGATAGTAGGAGGAGGAGGCTGGACAACAGAAAAGCGGTTGGAGGTAGCGGGTTTCACCAAGGAGACATGAAACACGTTGGGAATTCGCATCTCAGGGGGAAGCTGAAGTCTGACAGCCACAGGATTGATCACCTCCAAGATGGAAAAAGGACCTACAAACCTTGGACCCAACTTGGGAGATGGTACCTTCAGCCGAATGTTCCTGGAAGACAACCAGACTTTATCACCGACCTTGTAGGGAGGAGAGGGTCTACGTCTACGATCTGCAAACGTCTTATGAACCAGAGCACTCTTCTCCAGGTTGGACTTGGTTGCAGCCCAGATAGCAGACATGTGGGCTGCATGGTCATCAGCGGCCGGAACATCGGACAACACAAAGTCTTGTGGGAAGGCTTGAGGATGTTGGCCATACACTGAGATAAATGGGGACCTTCCAGTGGAAGTGTGGCAGGCATTGTTATGAGCAAATTCCGCCCACGGGAGGAGATCAGACCAGTCATCCTGGCAGAGGGATACGTGGTTCCTCAGGAACTGTTCCAGGGCTTGGTTGACACGTTCAGCTGCCCCATTCGTCTGCGGGTGGTATGCAGATGAAAACTGAAGAACAATTCCCAGGTCTTTGCATAGGGAACGGCAGAACTTGGCGGTAAACTGGGTGCCTCTATCGGAGACGATCTCCACCGGGAAACCATGCAGCCGGAAGATGTACTGGATAAATAGCTGGGACAACTCCACCGCAGAGGGTAACTTCTTCAGAGGGATGAAATGGGCCATTTTGGAGAAACGATCAATAACAACCCAGATCACAGTGTTCCCACAGGAGGGAGGAAGTTCGACAATGAAGTCCATGGACAGGTGGGTCCAGGGACGGGAAGGAACCGGCAAGGGCTGTAGTAACCCACTGGGGCGGGAGTGGCTTGACTTAGATGTGGCACAAACATTACAAGCAGCAACAAAGTCCTTCACATCTTTGCGGATATCAGGCCACCAGACCAGGCGTCGTAAGAGTTCAAGAGTCTTAGCTGGGCCAGGGTGTCCGGCTTGCCTGGAGCAATGGGTCTGTTGCAGGATAGGCAGACGCAGCTCAGGAGGAACAAATGCCATTCCAATGGGAGTATCTGAAGGAGCAGAAGACTGACCAGCCAGGATTTGGTCGGCAAACTGTGGATACAGGGAGGCAATAATCTTGACTGGAGGGATGATTGGCTCTTGTCTCTCCGGAGAGCGGTCCACCGGAGTGAAGCTACGAGACAAGGCATCGGCCTTCTGATTCTTGGAGCCTGGGCGATAAGTCAAGATAAAATTAAATCGAGAGAAGAAGAGAGCCCACCTTGCTTGTCTGGGGTTTAGCCTCTTGAGGGACTGGATGAACTCGAGATTCTTATGATCGGTGTAAATCTGAACAGGAATCAGAGAACCCTCCAGGAGGTGACGCCACTCTTCAAGGGCAAGTTTAACAGCCAAGAGTTCTCGGTTCCCGACATCGTAGTTCTGCTCTGTGGACGAGAACTTCTTGGAGAAATAAGCACAGGGGTGCAACTTCCCATCAGCGGGGTGTCTCTGAGACAGGATGGCTCCGGCTCCGACTTCAGAAGCATCAACTTCGATGCAGAAAGGTAGTTCAGGATTGGGGTGTCGGAGGACAGAAGCGGACGTGAAGGCCTCTTTCAAGGACTGAAAAGCTTCAATGGCAGATGGAGGCCACAAGCTGGGTTTACCCCCTTTCCGGATGAGGGCCAGGATAGGTGCAATGCGGGAAGAGAACCCCCGGATGAACTGCCGATAGTAGTTAGCAAATCCGATAAATCTCTGGATTGCCTTGGTACTCAGCGGGAGAGGCCACTCCTGGATGGCAGACACTTTCACGGGGTCCATCTCAAATCCCTCAGGAGAGATAATGTATCCTAGGAAGGGGATCTTGGACACCTCGAAGACGCACTTCTCCAACTTGGCGAAGAGAGAGTTCTTCCTCAGACGAGAGAGTACCTCCTTCACCTGGGAGCGATGGCTTTCTAGGTCTTTAGAAAAGATCAGGATGTCGTCCAGGTACACGACTACGAACCTTCCTAGGAGATCCCGGAACACATCGTTAACAAACTCCTGGAAGACGGCAGGGGCATTGCAAAGGCCGAAGGGCATAACGAGATATTCATAGTGCCCGTGAATGCTGTCTTCCATTCGTCACCTTCACGGATGCGGATGAGGTTATACGCCCCACGGAGATCCAACTTGGTGAAGATTTTAGCCCCCTTCAGCTGGTCGAAGAGCTCTGCAATCAAGGGCAGTGGGTACCTGTTTTTTACAGTGATTTTATTCAGGCCCCGCTAGTCTATACATGGCCGAAGGCCTCCGTCCTTCTTCTCCACGAAGAAGAACCCAGCCCCTGCAGGAGAGGTAGAAGGGCGGATAAACCCCCGCTGGAGATTTTCTTGGATGTATTCCTTCATTGCGGTAGTCTCTGCAGGAGAGAGAGGGTAAGTGCGGCCTCTGGGGGGCATGGCTCCTGGCAGGAGTTCGACAGGACAGTCGTAGGAGCGATGTGGAGGAAGGAATTCCGCAGACTTCTTACAGAACACATCGGAGAATTCTTTATAACAGGAGGGAAGAGACTTTAACTCGGTTGAGGAGATAATTACCTTCTTGAGGGGTTTAGCAGGAAGGCAATGCTGTTGGCAGAATGGGCTCCAATGAGAAATCTGTCCTGCGGACCAATCAATGGAGGGATTATGCAGGCGCAACCAAGGGAGACCCAACACAACTGGAACGGATGGGCAGGAAATAATTAGGAACGAAAGTCTTTCTTTATGCAGCGTCCCAACCTGCACAGGCAATTCCCCAGTCGTCATGGAGATAAATTCAGCCTCCAGGGGTCTGTCGTCAATGGCAATGACACGGAGAGGAGAAGACAATGGGAATAAGGGAACTTCCATGTGTTTGGCGAATTGAGCGTCCATGAAGTTCCCAGCCGCTCCAGAGTTAATGAAAGCAGAGCCGACAATAGTCTTAGTGGCTAGGCGAATCTGTAATGGAAGAAGAAACCTGTGAGTGTTCTCTTGAGACTTCGGAGTAGTGCCCCCTACATGAGTTACCCTAGAAATACCTCGGGGAACAGAACTCGTGGGCTTCACCGGACAAGAGTTCGCAAAATGAGACTGTCCGCCACAATACAGACACAAGCCAGCCATTCGTCTATGGATTCTTTCTTGTTCCGATAGACGAGCCCTTCCAACTTGCATTGGTTCCTCCGGAGGAGAAGGAGAGGCTAGAGTAGCCGGAGTCTGCAGGAGAGGTCTCTGGAAGCGAGGTGCCAACAAGGGTTGAAATCTTTTACAGCGCTCCCTCTCTACTTGATGCTCTCTGAGCCGAGTGTCCACCTTAATAGAAAGTGCGATCAGATCCTCCAACAGGTCAGGGAACTCCCTGGAGACAAGGTCATCCTTAATGCGAATAGACAGACCTTGATAGAATACGGCCTTATAGGCATCGTCATTCCAGGAAGTCTCAGCCATCAAAGTTCTAAAGTCATTAGCATAGTCACTGACACTGCGGTTTCCCTGCCGGAGTTGCAGAAGACGAGAAGGGGCATTAGTGACCCGACCCGGGGCATCAAACACAGTACGAAATGCTTGAAGAAAAGCCTTGGCATCAAAAGTCAGCGGAGAATTCTTCTCCCAAAGAGATGTTGCCCATTCAAGCTGCTTGCCCACCAAACGAGACATCACATACCCCACCTTGGAACGTGCATTGTGGAAGTGCGAGGGTTGAAATTCGAACTGGATCTGGCACTGTGTAGCGAAACCTCTGCAGGCTTGTGGGTCCCCACTGAAGCGAGGAGGAGGTGGAATGCGAGGCTCACTTGACGAGGAACCTGTGGTAGACGAAACGGCCGCCATGGACGGATTCACCGCAGCTTGGGGAGCAGGAGGCGCTGGAGGCATACGAGAGAGAAGGGTATCGAGTGCCTGCCCTATGCGGTATTGCTGGGCTTCATAATCCTCCATACGGGATGCCAGTCCGCGGAGCGCTCGTCCGACATCAGGCGTAGCTTCCTCAGTAGGATCCATGGCCCAAGTATAATGTCAGGGAGCCGGGAGCTCCCTCCAGGGAGGTTGTCAGGATCAAGGAGGAAGCCCTCTTGAGGGAACAAGGTCGCGGTGTCCAAGGGGTTAATCCAAAAGAGTGGTCAGAATCCAGGCAAGAGTTCAAGGCAGGCAGATAACAGCAAGTCCAAAGTCCAGGCAGGGGTCAAGGATACAAATCAGGAACAAGATTAGGAATATCAGAACACAGGGAACCCAGGAAATACTTGGGCGCCATTCTGGCGTCTAAAATGGGTTTTTATTTAAAATTTGGCGCCATTGTGACGTCATTGACGTCCTTGCGCCGACGTCGACGCACTGACGTCATCGCGCCGGCGCCGCTTACCCACGTGGTGGCCATGGGCGCTGCCATTTTGGGAGCGACGCCGGCAGGAGAGGACGCACCGCCCGGAGCTCCTGGACCTGCTCCGGGCGGCGATCGCGACAAGTTGTTATCGGCGAACTTGATGATGTGCTTTGAGCTGTGTCTAGTTATGCAGTCATGCGCCAGCAATGTGTACAACAAAGGGCTGAGAACATACTGTCTCTTTAAAAATTCAACTTCGACCATTTGCCATCTAAAACCTGCTGAATTGATGTTTTAGCCCATGGGGGACTTCCTGGAACCTATTTGGAGTCAATTGGTGGACTTTGAGAACTCAATGTTTTTTTTTTTGGGAAAAACTTTGAATCGAACACGGACCTATTCGATCTAAAACAGACCTATTCGACCAAAAAAAAAACTTCGACTTAATTTTAGTTGGTCTTTTTGAATTCAAATTTCGACCCTTGATAAATATGTTCCTTATTATGATGTAGAGATTAATATTCTGAGACAATATGGAATTTGTTTTCATTTTTTATTACTGAAGGTTTTTGAGTTATTTAGCTTTTTATTCAGCAGCTCTTCAATTTGCATTTTAAGCAATCTGGTAACTAGGGTCCAAATTACCCTAGCAACTAAGCACTGATTTGAAGAAGAGACTGGACTATGAACAGGAGAGGCCTGAATAGAAGGATCAGTAATAAAAAATAACAATAACAACACATTTTTAGCCCCACAGAGCATTTGTCAGCGATGCTCATTTGAAAGCTGCAAAAAGTCAAAAGAATAAGGCAAAGAACTATAAAAAATAAATAATGAAAACCAATTGAAAAGTTGCGTGAACCACCCCTTTAAAATGCTTACAATAAGGCTCACAAATAAGTAACCCATGCATCAGCATACTTTTCACACATGTTGATAACCCCACCTCCATGGGTGAGTCATAAGTACTGGGATCTTTTGCAGATTTGGCATCAGTGTGCTAAAAACAGCTGTGGCTTAGATAGGACGATTGCTTAATTGAGTAGATTGTGGTTGAAATTATATGGCCTAAGGATATAGCAGCTTATATGACCCAGAAAATTGTGGTTTGACTAACCAGTAATGGGTGCCTGCCTGCACGTGTGCTACTGTGTAAATACATAGTAACATAGTAAGTTAGGTTGAAAAAAGACACATCCATCAAGTTCAAACTTTTAACTCTATATATAACCTGCCTAACTTAGCTAGTTGATCTATGCAAAAAAAAAGGAATGCAAAAAAACCCCAATTTGCCTCAGAGGCGGAAAAAATCCTTCCTGACTCCAAAATGGCAATCGGACTAGTCCCTGGATCAACTTGTACTATGAGCTATCTCCCATAACCCTTTATTCCCTCACTTGCTAAACGGCCATCCAACCCCTTCTTAAAGCTATCTAATGTATCAGCTTGTACAACTGATTCAGGGAGAGAATTTCACATCTTTACAGCTCTCACTGTAAAAAACCCCTTCTGAATATTTAGATGGAACCTCCTTTCTTCTAATTGGAATGGGTGACCTTGCGTCAGCTGGAATGACCTACTAGTAAATAAAGCATTAGAGATATTATTATATGATCCCCTTATATATTTATACATAGTTATCATATCCCCCCTTAAGCACCTCTTCTCCAGTGTGAAAAATGCGAACTTGGCCAGTCTTTCCTCATAGCTAAGATTTTCCATACCTTTTACCAGCTTAGTTGCCGTTCTCTGTGCCCTCTCTAATTCAATAATGTCCTGTTTGAGTGATGGGAGACCAAAACTGCATGACATATTCTAGGAGAATCTATGCCCCTTTTAATACAGCTTATTTGTCCTTGATGCTGCTGACTGGCATTGCTTGCTACGGCCAAGTTTATTATTCCAAGGATCCCACTGCCTTTTCTATTATGGATCTGCCTAGTCCCATTAAGGGTATAAGTGGCTTGGATATTTTTACATCCTGGGTGCATGACTTTACATTTACCAACATTGAATCTCATTTGCCACTTAGCTGCCCAGATTGCCAGTTTGTCAAGATCATGTTGCAAGGATTCCACATCATGGATGGAATTAATTGGGCTGGATAGTTTTGTGTCATCTGCAGACTCTAATTACTTATAATACCCTCCCCTAAATAATTAATGATCAAGTTAAATAAAAGTAGACCCAATACCGACCCCACTAAGAACCTAAGAAATTTGTCTGACATGACCTATCCTTCATAAAGCCATGCTGATTGCTGCTCATAATGCCACTTACTAGGACATTTTGAATGTGATCCCTTAAAGGAGAAGGAAAAGTTCAAACTAAGTAAGCTTTATCAGAAAGGTCACCTAAATATACCAGTAAACCTTCAAAGTAATGCTGCTCTGAGTCCTATGTCAAAAGAAACATCACATTCCTTTCCTTCTATTGTGTACACATGGGCTTCTGTATCAGACTTCCTGTTTTCAGTTTAAACCTCCTTGCCCCAGGCGTGAGCATGCTCAGTTTGCTCCTCACTCCCCTTCTCTGCTGTAATCTGAGCCCAGAGCTCTAAGTGAGCAGGGAGAAATTCAGGCAGGAAATTAGGTCACAACAAGCTAATATGGCAGCTGCTATCCTAAACAAACAGAGGGCTTCTACAGCTGTTTACTCAGGTATGGTAAAACATTCTACAGAAATAAATTCTAGTTTGCACTATTGCAGCTAATTTTTTGGCAATAAAATGCCTCTGTGGCCTTCCTTCTCCTTTAACAAGCCTTCAAATAATTTGCCCACGGTAGATGTCAAACTTACTGGCCTATAATTGCCAGGCTGAGATCGTAATCCCTTTTTAAATACTGGAGACCAGCTTTCCTCCAGTTCATAGGTACTATACCAAATGAAAGTGAATCTGAGAAAATCAGAAATAGGTGCCGGTCTAAAACTGAACTAAGCTCTCTCCCTCGGGGTGTATGCCATCTGGCCCTTTTGCCTTGTTTCCATTCATATTTATTAAAGCTTTATGAACCATATCCTGAGTCAGCCACTAGGCTGAGCTTGTTAATGTGCTACAAAACTAACATAACAAAAACACTACTCACATTTGGCTGCAAAACTTTTTAGAAGTGAGGAAAAATTCTGAAAAAGCTTTATTCTGATACATTGCTGTATCATGCGTCCATGTCATGTCATTCCCAGCTGTCACTTTAAATCACCTTTCATAAACAATAAACTTCACCCATTTTGGACTTCATCCATAAAAAATAAAGCACCTGGTCAGAATTTATGTTATGCACCCTCCTAAGGATGGACTATGTCATCTGATCCCTTGTACACACAGTTTATAAATGTGTGTTGTGCTTAACTCATTCAATGCTGCTAACATACTGCTGAATCCTTAGGTATGTGGTTTAGGTTTCTTGAACATTTAGGGTGAAATATTTAATAATTACAATTTGGGAATCAATGACAAAATTTTTATCTGTGAAAGAGTTTGTAAAAACAAAAAGTAAAATAAGCATATTATTTGGTAAACTCAGTTTAATATCTAAAAGTACAGATAGATTACTATCATCCAGGTATCTACCGTGAGTGCAAGCCACAGGTTCACAGATGGAGCATAGAAGCATGATGAAGGTACAGTTTAGCAGAATGAGGTGTTGGTGTAACTCTAGGGCTAAGGCCACACTAGGCGATAGCGCCGCGATTTGACTCGCGGCGACTTTTCGCCGCGACTTTTAAGCCACAATCGCTGGGGAAACTTTTGCGCTGGCGTCTATGGGGAATCGCGAAAAATCGCCAGTGTAAAAACACACGCGGCGATCTTATTTCTATTGTCGCTCGAAATCGCCTAGCGAGGCAATTTCGAGCGACAGTAGAAAAAAGATCGCCGCGTGTTTTTACGCTGGCGATTTTTCGCGATTCCCCATAGACGCCAGCGCAAAAGTTTCCCCAGCGATTGCGGCTTAAAAGTCGCGGCGAAAAGTCGCCGCGAGTCAAATCGCGGCGCTATCGCCTAGTGTGGCCTTAGCCTAGGAGCACACAATTTTGTGATTATTTTATTTGTCAATTCAGATAAAGATCTGTTGGCAGGGTAGCTGCCTTTGTGTTCTGCTTTATGGATTAAAGCTGATGAGTCATTAGAAATTATTGCTGGTCATGGAATTGCCAAGAGGAGATTATAACAATTTCTATATTAAAACTCAAATTGCAATTTTACCCTTTCATATTTTTCTGGTATCGTTAAATTGATAACATAATTATTACACTGAAATAAGGATAATTCCATAAGAAAATATGAGAACTACTGTTTTTTAAGTAATCTGAAACCATAATATACTAAGGGGCAGATTTATTAAGGGTCAAAGTGAAAATTCTAATTTTCACATTGTTTTTTTGGTCAAAACTGTCAAATTTGTGTTATCCAAACTCGATTTGAGTTTTAATTCAAATTTGAGATTTAGCATACTCTGGCCAATTAAGAACTCAAATTTGACTATTCTCCACCTTAATCCTACCGAATTGCTGTATAAGTCAATGGAAGAGGTCCAGGGATCAATCTGGTGATGTTTGCAGCCTTCCTGACAATCAAGTTTTTTTTCGGAGAAAAAACTAGAATCAAGTTAATTCGATTCTAGTTTTTCTAATCCAAATCAAATTTGATTTGAGCTTTTCTAATTCGAATCAAAGTCGATTAAGCGCCCCATAGACGCGACGATTCTTCTTGCTGAACGACCGATTTTAGGGAATCCCGACCAATCCTTCGAAATTATCTTGCGGTTAGTGGTATTCGAACGATCGTACATCTTACGATTTTTCGGTCGACATCTGTCGGGAAATTGATCGGCCAGGTCAAAAAATCTTTGTCGGTCCCATTGAAATCTATCTATGTTTGCAGGGCCAAGCAGGCAGCTCCCCTTTGTTTTCCTGGTAAATTGGTCTTTTTAGTTGATGGTAAATTTGTACGATCGTACGATCGTTCTGAGAAGATCGTGGTCTCACGATCAGGATCTGATCTTTTAAAAATCCCAACATCTATGGCCAGCTTTAGTGTTTTCAAGTTGATTAAATTTGTGTGAGCTGAGAAAATTTTTTTATTAAATTTTGATTGGTCGAAGTTAGAGTTTATGGGAGTTTAAAAAAAAAAAAAACAAAGGCTCACATGAATTTGAAATTCGACCCTTGATAAATGTGCCTCTAAATGTCATGTATGTTGTCTGCTGTGAAAAGGCTGTCCTCTGCTACAAAATAGCTTTCTCATCTGAAATGTCTGTTTCCAACTTTCAACTCCCTCCTCTGCCCTGCCCTTCCTGAAGTATTGAAAGAGCCAATAGGAACCAGCTAAAAATGGTGTATGATGCTGTTAGAATCATGGGCCAGAGCCCCTCTTTGCTAAAATATGCTCAAGGTCAGCAATTGTTATCAGGCCTGAATGTATTTAATAGGTCATACAAATTACCCCTTAATAAGGTTAAAGTGAAGCAATCATTTATTCACATCTGATGTTAATTTAATTGTCTTCTGCAGCAAACAAATGACATTAAAACAGTAGTGGTGTCATGTGTTTCCCTTTAAGACTCCATTCATAAATTGCTAGAATGTACAAAATGATTTTATCATATTTATGTCTAAAATGATGAAACTTAAATGGGACAAATACTGTTTGTTAGCACTGCATTTGCTGCTATTGCAATTCTACAGCATCCCCAATATCAAGTGCTTTACCCTTTTCAGAATAGCTCTAATCTGTGGTCCACACAGATTATGTGAGAATGACAGCAGGGCTAAGTGATATCAGAGTTGGCCTGTGCACAAGGTTCTTTTGAACATTCATACCCACCACAACATTAATATATCTGTGGGGCATACTGTATGTTTTTGGCTTGCTGCTTTCAATAAAGTTGAATATGTGAGGGCAATTTTAGAATATGAATTTGTATGCAGTATTTGCATGCACATACATTACAGTAGTAGTGTATAACATTTTTTAAAAATGTTTTTGTCTTTTAATGCACAATTATTTACACACTTTCTTCTCTTGCAGACTGGCAGCCCTTTCCCTTAATAAGCCATGAAACGAGTATGCCTCCCAAGCAGCAGTGAAGATTCCGATGACAATGGAAGTAAGTGCTTTTACAAGTCTTTTCATTTGTGGCTCAAAGAACAAAGTGGGGACATGGTGTGTCATGTTTTGTCTAAATCAGTGGGGTCTAGGCGCATGCAAAGTTCTTTTGAATTGCATGGTTAATTAAAAATAATTTGGGAGTTATTGTGGATTATAGACCTTGCAATTCTAGGCACTGCCCATCATTGTGTACAAAAATGTGATTAAAGGAGAAAGAAACAAAAAAAAATAGACCTACTTCATTAGACTTGCCATCAGGCCCCCTCCTGAAACGCTGCATTAGGAACTCCAATATCCCTGCGGTTTTTATGCACCTGCATTTAGAACTTTCAGCGCTGTTAAGATTTTGGCGCCGCCATTTTCAAAATGCGCATCACTTCCACCCTGTGCATGCTCCTCCTTCATGACCCCCCAGTGACGCATATTGCCCTGACTGACTGCATACAAGGAGCCACACCTGCACTTTCTTATAACTTGTGTTACAAAACGATCGTTTAGTAACAACTAAATTTTGTGGCAGCCTGTAAAGATTTCAATTCACATTTCTACAGACCTCAGACAGACACCTCCCCCCCCGATTGATTTATTTTGCTGCGCTCCTCAGCTCCTGTAAATTAAATCAAGAGCGAGCGCAGGAGCTTCAAAGGAGCGCGATTGGTGTTTGAGTGAATGAGGTGGGGGCAGAAAGGTCAGCGATGATGAATGGAGGTCGCACGTGACCTCAACGTCATTGCTTTGCAGGGAAGACACAGGAGCCTAGTGCGCATGCACAGGGCATGGCTGAGAAGTTCTGCGCATGCGTGTGCCCTATTGAGGAAGATTTATGGACTGCAGCATAGCTATGTCTTTATATACATGTTTAAACTTTTGTAAGAAACTATAGCAGCACAAAGATTGATGTAAAAAAATTATGAGGGAATGCTTGGTGGTAAAGGTTTTATTTTTTCATGGTCAACACTTAGAGATTAACTTTATTTTAGACTTCCCTTCTCCTTTAAGTTCTTTCTAATAAAAAAAGATTGTTGAGTCAAAGGATGGAAGCATAATTTTGCTTCTTTATAGATCACTGTAAGGCCTCACCTTGAGTATGCAGGGCAGTTTTGGGCTGAAGTTCTTAAGAGGGATGTTAGTGAGCAGAAAATAGTTCATATACAGTCCATAAATATTTGGATAGACAACTTTTTTTTCCTAATTTTGGTTCTGTACATTACCACAATGAATTTAAAATGAAACAGTTGAACTGCAGACTTTCAGCTTTAATTCAGTGGATTGAACAAAAAGATTGCATAACATAATCACTTCATTTTAGGGGCTCAAAAGTAATTGGACAAATTCAAAAAACTGAAAATACTTGGTTGAAAACCCTTTGCTGGTAATGACAGCCTGAAGTCTTGAACTCATGGACATCACCAGATTCTGGGTTTCCTCCTTTATAATGCTCTGGCAAGCCTTTAATGCAGCGTCTTTCAGTTGCTGTATGTTTTGTTCAATAAGTGAAATGCATGCTCAATTTGGTTCAGATCGGGTGACTGACTTGACCATTCAAGAATATTCCACTTCTTTGCTGTAATAAACTCCTGGGTTGCTTTGGCTGTGTGTTTTGGGTCATTATCCATCTGTATAATGAAACGCCTCTCAATCAATTTGACTGCATTTAGCTGGATTTGAGCAGACAGTATATCTCTAAACACCTCAGAATTAATTTGGCTGCTTCTGTCCTGTGTCACATCATGGATAAACACTAGTGTCCCAGACATGCACGTTCAAGCCATCACACTGCCTCCGCCATTTTTTATAGATGATGTGGTATGCTTTGGATCATAAGCTGTTCCACAACTTCTCCATACTTTTTTATTGCCATCATCCTGGTAGAGGTTGCGCTTGGTTTTATCTGTCTAAAGAACTTTTTTCCAGCACTGTGCTGGCTTTTTTTAGATTTTTTTTTTTTTAGCAAATTACAATCTAGCCTTTCTATTCTTGATGCTTATGAGTGCCTTGCACCTTGCAGTGCACTCTCTGTATTTACTTTCATGCAGTCTTCTCTTTATGGTAGACTCGGATAATGATACACCTACCTCCTGGAGAGTGTTGTTCACTTGTTTGGCTGTTGTGAAGTTGTTTCTCTTCACCATGGAAATGATTCTGAGATCATCCACCACTGTTGTCTTCTGTGGACGTCCAGGTCTTTTTGCGTTGCTGAGTTCACCAGTGCTTTCTTTCTTTCTCAGGATGTACCAAACTGTAGATTTTGCCACTCCTAATATTGTAGCAATTTCTCGGATGTTTTTTTTCTGTTTTTGCAGCTTAAGGGATGGTTTGTTTCACCTGCATGGAGAGCTCCTTTGACCACATGTTGCCTGTTCACAGCAAACTCTTCCACATACAAGCACCCCCCCCATAAATCAACTCCAGGGCTTTTATCTGCTTCGTTGATAATGACATAACAAAGGAATTGCCACACCTGCCCATGAAATAGCATTTGAGTCAATTGTCCAATTACTTTTGAGCCCCTGAAATGAAGTGATTTTGTTAAAAAAAAAAAGGCTTTAGTTCCTCACATTTTTATGCAATCTTTTTGTTCAACCCACTGAATTAAAGCTGAAAGTCTGCAGTTCAACTGCATCTGAGTTGTTTCATTTAAAATTCATTGTGGTAATGTACAGAACTAAAATTAGAAAAAAAAGTTGTGTGTCCAAATATTTATGGACCTAACTGTTCAAATAAACTGATAAGAGAAATAAAACGATTAGACTATAAGGAAAGTCAAAGTTGTGTTTGTTCTTGCAGTATATGAAAATTGCTCCATGCTGAAAATATTGCAATGGCAATTCCACTACAAATATTTGTTGTAGCTTCATCAGCTTTTAGCTGAAGGATCTGGCCTTCAGTAAGATGTTCTAGATAAAGTTTACTGATCACTGTTGAATGTACTATTTTATTACCTTTTTATTTTTTTCAAACACAAACTGTACTACTGACTGATTTTTGGAGTTTTATGCCACAGACTCATGTCTTTCAAATTATGACACAAAAATTAAGGGACACACTTTGGCCCCCCCACTCACGTCTCTTGACTACAGCATAGCCAAATGCAGGCACCTATGTATTGATGGGTAAAATATAGGCCCTTGTGCTCCATTCTGATCGGGGGGTGTGGGGGGGGGGACACGGAAATAAAATTGCACCTGTTTTTTGCACTTTGCAATTTGCAGTGACACTTGTAAATGAGCCCACGTTGTCTTGTACTCTATTGGAGTATTGGTGTACAATTTGAATAAATGTGAGTCAGCGCTGAGAACACAGGGAAATATGCTTATATCAAAAAGATATTATAGTGTAGTATATTGTACAAGTTTCATCATAATGCATCATAAAGATGGCTGCAGAACATCCTACATCAACAAGTTTCACTTTACACATACAGTAGAACCCCCATTTTAAGTTTTTCAGGGGACCAGAAAAAAATTCTATAGAATCCAGGAAAATGTGAAATCAGGGATATGTAAAATTGAGGTTTCACCATATAATCATTATTCTGCAGTATCCTGTTGCAGTACCACCTAGTGTGCACCACATTATACTTCAGATTTTATCTGACACAGTCATTATCACTTGGGTCAGTACACAATACTGCGTTCTAACAACTATTGGAATTGTTAATAATTATTCTAAGGGGCAGATTTATCAAGGGTCAAATACATCAATTTAAATTTTAATTGTTGAGTTTAAAAATTCACACATTTGAATTGTATTCCCCCTATTCGAATGTAAATTTGAATGTGAGATTTATCACATCTCGATCATGGAAACTGTCCTAATTAGAATATTCACCACCTAAAACCTGCCGAGTTCATGTACAAATCAATGGCAGAGGTCAGTTGAGCCACTTGGAGATGTTAATAGCCTTCCTGATATTTGAGTTTTTTTTTTTGGGAGATAAACTCAATTTGCACGAATTGAATATGATTCTAATTTTTGTTTCGGAACTATTTGATCAAATAATAGACATTTGATTTTTTTTCTTAAATAACCTACCAGTCGAAATGTGAGTATATTCAAATTAAAAAAAATCATATTAATATGAAATTTGACCTTTGATAAATGGGCATCTAGATCTATATAATAATTCTATGCAGATTATGCAAATCTAAATGATTATTTAAATATCAAAATAATCATTAATAATTCAGCTGCTTATGTTTTTTCTAGCTGACCTAACATAATATGGTTCTGTAGAAGAAACCGTCTCAGTCATCACTAACTAGAGTTCAGTCTTTGTTCTGCTTTTAAAAAGTGATTATGCTGTGAGACAACAGGATAGCATGTTTGGTATTTTTCAAGCCCAGCACTCTACTCATACTTACTAATTATCGCAAGACTCATTAAGAATTGCTGTAGTCAGTGTAGAATATAGTTTGTGTGTACTTGGATGCACATAATGATCAGATTGACACTTAAAACTGTTTAATAAAACCTTGTTCTGCTGTGTAAAATATTTTTTTTTTTTAAAACCACAATCCTTAACATTTATAGACTCTTCCCTGTTTCCTTTTTATTTTAAAGGTCTCTCTACATCTTGGTCTCAGCATTCAAGATCCCTTCCAGGCAGAAGTTTTAGGCATGAAGACAGGAAGCCGTCTGAGGTATTGTCATTGATACCATCAGCATTAGTACTGTTGAAACTAGAATCATTGCTTCATTAAAGGGGAACTGTCTTTTATTAAACCCTTACAGTTGTATTTATGATTATTTATTTCTATCTTGCACAGAAGGTCTACATTCACATGTGCATGTGCACATGTTTATTTGGGAGACTTTATTGTAGTAATTTTTCTTAACTTGGCTGCTCCAGTATTGATATCACTGAATGCCGGTATTCCTGCGTTGAAGAACAAACAGCCTGGGTGCAGTCCATTGGTATATATACAGTCATATGAAAAAGTCTGGGACCCTTTTTAATTCTTTGGAGTTTATCATTGGCTGAGCTTTCAAAGTAGCAATTTCCTTTTAATATATAACATTCCTTATGGAAACTAGCATTTCAGCAGTGACACAAAGTTAATTGGATTAACAGAAAATATGCAAAATGCATCAAAACGAAATTAGACAGGTGCATAAATTTGAGAGATTACATCAATACTTAGTTGAGCTTCCTTTTGCAAAAGTAAGAGCCTACTATAGCATTTGATGAGTATCTAGATGGCAGTATTTTTGACCATTCTTCCATACAAAATCTCTCCAGTTCAGTTAAATTTGATGGCTGCCGAGCATGGACAGCCTGCTTCAAATCATTCCATATATTTTTGATGATATTCAAGTCAGACTGTGACGGTCATTCCAGAATATTGTACTTCTCCCTCTGCATAAATGCCTTTGTAGATTTTGAAGTGTGTTTAGGGTCATTGATTTGTTGGAATATCCAACCCCTGCATAACTTCAACTTTGTGACAGATACTTGAACATAATCCTGAAGAATTAGGAAAAATACCTTTTCTCATGATTGGACACACCTGCCTATGAAGTTCAAAGCTTAACGAGCTAATCCAACCAATTTGGTTTTCCCAGTAATCAGTATTGAGCAGTTACATGCATTTAAATTAGCAAAATTACAAGGGTACCCACATTTTTACAGAGACAGTTTTTTTTACATTTGATATAATTTCATACAACTGAATACTGCGTCACTAAAATGCTTTGTTCTGAAAACACCCCAGTACTCCGATGTTCCTGGGAAATGAAAGACATACCATTGTTATCTTTTTCGTTGAAAGTGGAGTAAATTATTATGCAGGCTGAGAGTTGTTCCCAAAATTTTTCATATGACTGTATATTCCAATGTTGCAAATAAAGTTTCATGTGGACAAACCAGAACGATACTGGAAGAATGATTTGTGGACGAATGAAGCCAAAATATAACTTTTTGTCTTAAATGAGGATCATTACATTTAGGTGCACATTTACTATGGGTCGAAGTAAAATCCTTCGACTACAAATATTGAAGGATTTACCGCATTTCCTACAATCGTACCATCGAAGGAAAAATTCTAAGGATTTTAATCCATCGATCGAACGATTTTCCTTCGATCATAAAATTGTTAGGAAGCCTATGGGGACCTTCCCCATAGGCTAACATTGATGTTCGGTAGGTTTTAGGTGGCGAAGTACTTGGTTGAAGTTTTTTTTAAAGAGACAGTACTTCGACTATCGAATGGTCAAAAAGTTGAACGATTTTTAGTTTGAATCGTTCGATTCATAGTCGAAGGTCGAAGTAGCCAATACGATGGTCGAAGTGGCCAAAAAAAACATTCGAAATTCGAAGTATTTTTTCTTCTGTTCCTTCACTCGAGCTATGTAAATGTTCCCCTTAGAGAAAGTTAACCTGTGTTCCAGCATAATAACCCTATCCCATCTGAAACATGATGGGATTGCTCTGGTTTGGGCCTGTTTTGTTGCATCTGAACCTGGACCAGGTGCCATAACTGATGGAATAATGAATTCTGAACTATACCAGAGCATTCTAAAGGAAAATGTCCTTAATCCTAAACGTCATTTTACCAAAGAATGTTTAAAGAAGAATAAAGTGAATGTTCTGGAATGACCAAGTCAAATCACAACCAACTGAAATGTTGTGGAAAGAGCAGTTCATGTAAGGAAACCCAACAACATCCAAAAGCTCAGAGTTGGTGTGCAGGACTACACATTAAATACTGAGTGAAAGTAAGTGAATACTGATTCACTAACTTTTTGCCACACGAAGATAAGTTATTGGATTTTTTTTTTCAATAAATACATGACCAAATATAGTAATTTTTGTTTCATATGTTTAACTAGGCTTTCTTCATCTACTTTTAGGATTTATTTGAAAATCAGGTGAAGATTTAGTTCACATCTATATAAAAAAAATAGAGAAGGATTCACTAACTTTAAAGTGTCATGGTATTTCCCACTTGGTTGCCTTGCTAATTTTTTTTACATTTTTTTTTTTTTTAAATCAAATCACCCATTGATTGGTACAGGTCCATTGACACTTCTAGTTTACATTTTTGACCCACATAGGGTGCTATGTGAAAACTAAACTGCCAAATGAGCTGCCAAACAAGTGTGTGACATAAGACTGTCTGACCCGTTTCGCCAAAAATTTGTGAAGCAGCGATAAATTTGCCAAATGCATTGAAATCTATGGGCGACACGCGACAAATTTTTTCACCCATTGGACTCTATGGGTCCTTTTTTATGGACGAAAACTAGAGAAAGTTTGCGGTCATCACTAGTTATGACTGCTGTTATGTTAATTAATATTCTGATACAATATCAATATCAATCTGGTATTATCATCAAGGTTTAAGTGCTTTTTTATAGTCTCTGTCTCTGGGTCTTGGTTTTTTTTTAACCTGATAAGTCTAATGTTTTTGGGGTTTCCAAGGTAGAAAATTATTACTCAACACATAAGGGAAGAGGCCCAGGTGCACCGCCTTGAACCCTCAGCACGGGGAGCAGACAAACCTGAAATTCTTTGTAGCAGGCACTCAATGAAGGCAAACTTCCACCAGGCAGTTAGTTCAAAGTGAGTTAATCGTGTCCACAGCCTTAAGGTGGCCATAGATGCACAGATAATATGGTACAAAACTAATTTTCGTAGGATATTTGGTGCGTGTATGGTGGGAAATGAGCCGACCAAAATCGTCAGAAGACTTGGATATCGGTCAGCTCGTCGATCGGGCTGGATGGAAAATTTTGATCGGGTACCTTAGAAGGTGGCCATTGTTAGTGCTAAATCGAATAGAATTCTGTTGTTTCTACCTGTATATCTACCTGTATATCTGACAATTCAGTTCCACACACGTGTATTGAAACAAACGATCTTTCTTGGAAAGATCTTTTCCAAGAAAGATCATAATTGTTACGTCTATGGCCACCTTTACGCATTTCGTCTTACAAAACACTAAATCATAGTTGATCTTCTGTTGTGTCTTTCCAGGTGTTCAGAACAGATTTGATCACTGCAATGAAGCTGCATGATTCAAACCAGCTGAACCCCGATGACTATTATGTGCTGGCTGACCCTTGGCGCCAGGAGTGGGAAAAGGGGGTACAAGTACCTGTGAACCCAGAGTTTATTCCTGAGACGATTGCCAGGTAAGGCTTTTATAGAATTTGCTTCAAAATTTGGATCACATTTTGCATAAGTAACTCTTTGACAGAGTGAATGCTAAACCTAAAAAGAACAAAGAAAGAATACCTGCATTTATTGACTAGAGAAACATTTGGATATGTTGTTTGAATAGATATGATTTATGCTCACCATGATTGCCTTTGCAGCAGTCCTATTGTATTAAAATGTCTAATATTTTATTTTAACAGTTTGTCACACTATTATAATCTATGGGTCATTTTCAATACTGGGCAAAAACATGTACAATGAAAATAAGTGATAGAAAATCAGACTAACTATGTTAGCTCACTTGCTAGATCATCAAAATGTAAGAATGTGTAAACATTAATATACAGGTATGTGGCTGATAAAGGTATTCCAAAAACTAATTTTTCTAGGTTGGCCTGCAGGAATGAGTAGTAAAGTGAAGAGTCCTGAGTGCCTTTTTTATATAGTTTTTTAATTATTTGCCTTCCTCTCCTGACACTCTTAAACTTCAAATTAGGGATTATTGACCCCTGCATCCAAAATGCTATCCACCAGTGAGGCTACAATTGTATTGTTTTCATTACTCAGGCCCTCAATTTATCTATAGCAAGTCTCAAATCATTTAGTTTGTAATGTCTTGATGTTTTGCCCTTTTCTTATTTCTACCTAAAAGCATCATATCCAGGCACAACATTATCTGCATACACAGTTAAAGAACATTCACAGTCTAAGCTCATCCTTTCTCTTAGACAGACAGATACAAATTGGTTTCCAGGGGTTTTTACACCTCCTGGGCCTGTTAGGTGAAAATTAATTGCTAATTCCATGTTTTAAAGCTATGGTTGCATTTTGAGTGCTTGCACAATGTGAAATAATGATTTGAACCAGCAGTTTTTGGAATTAGTAGGAAGACATTTTAGTTTGGTTTCTTGTGAATTATTTCAGTTTAGTTTTTGAGGGAACTCCTGTAGAGATACAGCAGTTGTGTATCTGCATGTAATTATTTGCTTTGTTTCCTTTCTCTGTAACCAACCTACAGGTAAAAAGTGTTATTTTTTCACACATTATAGATTTACAGAACAGCCTTGTTTGAAAAAAAACAAAAAAAACATACAAGAGATTACAATATATATTCATGCTGTTTTTTGTAATAACAGAGGTTATCAGTATTTTCTTGGCTCCTGTCCTAGAAGTCTTCCCTTTTCCAAAATAGTTGTGTCACTCTGGTTCTCAATAGAATAACTGTGATACATATTTGGAAGTAGGGAGGAACTTTTCACTGTAGCCCCGCTGTCCCCTTATTTTGCTGTTTCTTTGGTACAGGAATGGGATCCGTTCTCTGTAGTAATAAAACAGAATACCAGTAGTTCCATGGATTTGTTAAACTTGTGGTTATCTGGAAACCCGTTATCCATAAAGCCTAGTTATGGAAAGGCCGTCTCCCATAGACTTTTTAAAAATTATTTCCTTTTTCTCTGTAGTAATAAAACAGAATACCAGTAGTTCCTTGGATTCCCTGTAGAGCAGTTTTGTGGAAGATTGAGTTCAGGTCCCTTTTTTTTCTCATCTTTGTGCTGTTAGGTTCTAGTATTACACACTGAAAAATATCTGTTACCAACCAGACCAATAGATAATTTACTATTCAACTTCCGTCTCCAACACAAACAGCAAAAAATTGAGTTTAGGCTTATATTTGTGTTAGTTACCACAACCAGCTTGTTCATAATAGTGTAACATTTACATTTGATTGAGTGCTTTGAAACCTATCTTGGTTAAATATATAACAAGACAAATACAAGAGGTCCTCTGTACTCAACCCATTATCAATATATTTATATTGTGCATACTGCTACTGAAAAATGCCTTACCGTTTAAACAAAACAGGGATTGTGTGTCCATATATTTGTAAAATGTATAATGAAGCAATATAATTCTTAATAAATCAGATGAAAATTAAGCATAGGACTGGCCAGATATGGGATGACTTTGACGTAGTTGGCCAACTTAAATATATTGCAATATATGGACCAACAATCCCTGTTTTGTTTAAAGGGTAAGGCATTTTTTAGTAGCAGTATGCACAAAATGTCTCTGTCTTAATATTGATAATGGGTTGAGTGTAGAGGACTCTTGTATTTGTCTATATGTATTTTGTGGTCACAGCCTCATTGCACCCCCGCCTAATGGTTTTTAAAAATAGTGGTGAGCACATCTTTCCCTTGTTTGTTATAAATATATAACTAGTCCACATCTTGTTGTCTACTTCCATTAAATCCAAACTCAAACAGAATTTGGGAGCTGTTATTTTTCGCAGGGTAATGTTTTAATTTTTACACTGAACTGTTTCTTTAAAGGGATTTTGTCATTGGAAAACATGTTTTTTCCAAAAAGCATCAGTTAATAGTGCTGCTCCAGCAGAAAAATTATTTTTCCAAAACAGCAAGTTTTTTTTTTTTTAAATTTAATTGTCAAGTTTTACTTGGAGCTAGACATTTTCTTAGTTTCCCAGGTGCCCTCAGTCATGTAACTTGTGCTCTGAAAAACTTCAGTCACTCTTTACTTCTGCACTGCAACTTGGAATTATATCATCCCCATCCATCCCCTCTTTTAGCAGTTTAGCAGCAGAACAATGGGAAGGTAACGATAACAGTTCCCTGACACCTGCAATGATTAAAATGCTACTAGGCAAATATGAGAATAGCACTCAATAGTTAAACACCCAAGTCTAACTGTGACTCCTTCAGTTACACAGAGTAGGAGAAACAATAGCTTAGCTGAAAGCAGTTCCATTATAAAGTGCTGGCTGCGAGCCAATGTTAGAGCTTTAAAAAGTACATTTATTGGTTTAGTAATAAAAATGTAAATAGTAGAATGAAATATTTGCAGTATGCACAGTGTAATTTTGTAATATCTTTACTATAAAAAACATGACAGAATCCCTTTAAAAAACAAAAATAACTACCATATATACTCGAGTATAAGCCAAGTTTTTCAGCACCCAAAATGTGCTGAAAAATTCTACCTCGGCTTACAGTATACTCGAGTCAATGGCTGTGCAGCGCTGCAAGGGCACTGGGAAAATATATTTTGTTGGAGTCGAGGTTGCTGAGGAATTAAAAACTGTTGCTGTACAACATCGTTATGGGAGACACATACCGGTACCTCCCACAAAGTCCACCATCACTCCCCTCAATAAAAGTGTCTACATCAGTGGTGCCCAGGACGAAACAAGGGCAGCACGCAGTGCGAGGCTTAACGCGTTTGTAAATACCTGCTATCGCTTCCCATTGGAGAAACGAACTTCCAAAAGGGCCAGCCAGGTGCCGCGTTGCTGGAGGCGGAAGTGCAGAACAGATGACAACTTCCTTGGTGTCCTCCTGCTATACCGCTGCCGTCCTGAACCCCTCTCTCACCCCCCTCTGGCCCATGGAGCCCAATGCCTCCCTGCGGGACTACCTGAAATCAGAGCCGAGGACTGCAGCACAGGAGAGTTGCCAGTTCCGTATTACTTTTGCTGTTCGGCAAACTGCGGGACACGGCACTGCTCCAGCAGTGGCTCACTAAGAAGAGTTGCTGCAGAACCGCACGGTGGGCCGCCTGCTGGAGGGCCTGAGTCTGGGGGAGGCACTGCCCGTGTTCTGCTCCGTGTGGCTTCTCAACGCCCCCGGGGAGCCCCTGATGAGCTGCAGTTCGAGATGGAGTACAGCGGTGTTCGACAAGTCCACCTCCCTGTCTGTGCGTCTGGCACCATGCCCAATTACAAGATCAGGTACTGGGGGTGGGGTACACCCTGGCTCCTGCCCAACTAAAAGATTATGAGCTGGAGGGAGAAGAGACGAGCAGGAGAAAGGGAGAAGAGCAGCAGGGAGGGAGAAGAGAAGGAGGAAGGGAGAAGAGACGAGCAGGAGGGAGGATGCTGGGAGAGAGCATCCCTCTAATAATGGGCTACACACGTTGCAGGATTGCAAGCTGACTGGGCAAGCTCATGTGCCTGCATTTATGCTGTGCCAGTGGCTGGCATGTGAATGGGCTCCTTACTAATTGCCACTACTTGACCTGTAGTTTTACATATAAAAGTATAGTCCTGCAGAGCAGCCCAGAAAAACACTGTCACATTATCACCATTGTCCCCTCAATTCTCATTCTCATATTAAGGGGGTATGAGGCTGCACTCTCTGCCCATGTGCGTCCCGGCACCCTGCTTTGCGCTGTTCACCCTGTGATGCATTTCTCACCCCTAGGCTTATACTCGAGTCAATAAGTGTTACACGTTTTTGTAGGTAAAATTAGGTACCTCTGCTTATACTCGGGTCGGCTTATACTCGAGTATATACAGTACTAATATGAGCTGCTTATCATTCTGTTAAACACATGCCTAATGCCTCATTTACACTTTAGATACAACATAGTTGGTTCTTTCTATTCAAAGAAAAGACCTGTTGATTTCTGTGAAAAACTGATGGAAATTTTCTCTGCCCCATGTGCAGACTATGAAACTTGGGTAGAAGTCATCAGTGAGAATGGTGTGCAGCCATGCCTATTATTATAAGTCATGTGCAGCTGTGTTTTCTTTTTTGTTTAATAAAATTCAACTCGGAACATGTGTAGCCTTACCTGAGAAAGTATTTGATACTGTTCTTTGATGTCGTTTCCTGTTGAATCTAGTATGCACTAAAAGGTAAAACAATTTGCATAATTATTTCATTAGGGTATTTTTTTTCTTTAATAGGGTAATAGCTGAAAAAGATAAAGTGGTCACCTTCACTAGACCCCGTAAATATATCCATTCATCTGGATCAGAGCCTCCAGAGGTTGGATACGTTGACATCCAAACTCTGGCAGATGCTGTATGTCGCTATGATTTAAATGAGATGGATGTTGCCTGGCTGCAGCTAATTAATGAAGAATTCAAAGAAATGGGTATGTTGGGTCCCAGAACAACATTTTATTATATTGTTCGCTGTAAAGTAGAAAAACTGATTTTGTTATTGTAATTCTCTTTCCTCAACCCAGTATTCACAGATAGTTAGAAAAGATGTTTGTTTTTTAACGATAATTCAGCTTTGGATTTAGTAACTATAAGCCACTAGTGAGCTATAACTCAACAAAAGCTGGTGTAATGCGGGTTAGCCATGACGGAGATAAGATATTACAGGTATGGGACCTGTTGCCCACAATGCTTGTGACCTGGGGTTTTCCGGATAAGGGATCTTTACGTAATTTGGATCTCCATCCCTTAAGTCTTTAAAATCATTTAAAGTGGATCTGTCACGCAGACACAAAAATCTGTATAGTAAAAGTCCTCTTCAAATTAAACATGAAAACCAATTTATATTTTTTATTAAAGCATTCATAGCTGTTGTACGCTCATTAAAAAATTCCAGCTGTCAATCAAACATTATCTGGCCCTCCTCTATGCCTAGGCAAAGAGGCGGGGCAGACAATTGCTTTCACTATCCATTCAGCACTTCCTAGATATCACTGCTCTCCACACATTCCCCCCGTTCTCTTCACCATTTAATTGTGTAGCCAGGGCATGGGGATGGACATCAGGTCCCCCTTTCTGGTGCACAAACGATTCTGAGATAATGCAAGGCTTGCCTTAATAACAGTGTCCACAAAATGGCTCCTGCCTGCTTGCTATAATTATGAATTCCCAGACTGACGGAAAAAAAGATTCAAATAATTTATATAGTGTAATTTAAGTTCATTTTGATTGACTAATGTGATAAAATAAGGTTTTGAATAATTATTGTGGGTGACGGGTCCCCTTTAAAGAGTAATTAAACCCAATATGATTGATTTTTCTCTAATAAGGGTTAATTATATCTTCGCTGTGATCAAGTACAAGATCCTGGAAATCATTTCAATAAATGTGATTTATTTGATAAAATAGAGTCTGTGGGCGATGGCCTAATTTGGAGCTTTCTGGATAACAGATCCCATACCTGTATTTGAATTTTCCAGCATTCTTTTGTTTAATGTGGTCTCCTGTACGTCTAGGCATGCAGCAACTAGACGAGTACACTATGGAACAAGTCTTGGAGGAGTTTGAGAAGAAGTGTTATGATAAAATGAACCATGCAATTGAGACTGAAGAAGGTCTGGGCATAGAGTATGATGAGGATGTTGTATGTGACGTGTGCCAGTCTCCGGATGGAGAAGATGGCAATGAAATGGTTTTCTGCGACAAATGTAACATTTGTGTACACCAGGTTAGTTTCATATGTCTCTTAGATACCATCCAAATGTACTTGATATATCTACTATCTACTATCTTATCAAAATAAAAATCTATAAAATGAACTGGACCAGAAAACCAATAATCATGTTCTAATTTTAATTAAAATGTTACTGAATTAGATGATTTCTTTTTTTTCTTATACTGGAAATCATACAAAATCTGATGTTTTTTTCCATTATGAAAAATAAATGGTTGCATTTTTCCATTCTACATTAATCTATTTTAGAGTTATAGGTAGATGCAATAGCTATTGAAGCAGTATATAAATATATCTGCAATGCTGGCTAATCTTCCCCTGGTTTTTATTAGTAGTTTTCATAGGTACGGATCTCCAAGACCACCAGTGAAGGAAAGTGTATGTGTGTGGGGGTACTAAACCAAATGAAAGCTTGACCTATAAAATGAACTGGACCAGAAAACCAATAATCATGTTCTAATTTTAATTAAAATGTTACTGAATTAGATGATTTCTTTTTTTTATTATACTGGAAATCATACAAAATCTGATGTTTTTTTCCAATATGAAAAATAAATGGTTGCATTTTTCCATTCTACATTAATCTATTTTAGAGTTATAGGTAGATGCAATAGCTATTGAAGCAGTATATAAATATATCTGCAATGCTGGCTAATCTTCCCCTGGTTTTTATTAGTAGTTTTCATAGGTACGGATCTCCAAGACCACCAGTGAAGGAAAGTGTATGTGTGTGGGGGTACTAAACCAAATGAAAGCTTGACTTTCCTTCCTGTTAATGTTTTTAAATACAAAGGGGTTTGTGGGAACACTCCAAGACATTAGGAGTCATTTACTTTCCCCATAGGCACAAAGGTGCAAGAACCCATTCATAACATTGCAGTAGCAAGGTTACAAAAGATCCAATCAAACACCCACAGAGGGCACCACTTAAGGAACAGTAACATCAAAAAATGAAAGTGTTTTAAAGCATTGAAAATATAATGAGTGTTGCCCTGCACTGGTAAGACTGCTGTGTTTGCCTCAGAAACACTACTATTGTTTATATAAATAAGCTGCTGTGTAGCAATGGGGCAGCCATTCAAAGGAGAAAAGGCTCTGTTATCCACTGTTTAACAGGAGCCATTTAGTCATATTTCAGTTTCTGCCATTGATACACGGCAAATCTGTTTATATGAACTGTAGTAGTGTTTCTAAAAGTTTCACCAGTGCAGGGCAAAAGTACATTATATTTTCATTACTTCAAAACAAATCTTTTTATTTCGTCCTTTAAGAGCCTTTAGTGCAACGAAAACAATTATTTTTGTTTAAAGGATCAGTAACATCAATTTAAAAAAAAAATTGTTCGTATAGAATGAAAAAAACCCACAAAGACATATTAAACTTTTAAAGTCTTCATCAAAAAAAAACTCACTGAAACTCCACTTGCGCTCCTCTTCAGAAAAGGCACACGGTGATGATCCATCATGCGTCGCTCGATTTCTCCTCCCTGGCTATCTCCTATAATAATGCAGGGAGTAGAAATGGAGTGCCGCACGATAGATAGCCGGATTGCCTTTTCTGAAGAGGAGCGCAAGCGGAGTTTTAGTAAGTTATTTCTTAATAAAGACTTAGCGATTTAAAAGTTTAATTTGTCCTTGTGTTTTTTTTCCATTCTATATTAACAAAGTTATTTATATATATATATATATATATATATATATATATATATATATATATATATATATATATATATATATATATATAATTGCCCTGTATATTTTTGGCATATGAAGCTACAGTAACAATGCAACAAAAACATTTGGCAAACATATCAAGCTGTTATAGTGAATAGCTTGGAATTACAATGATTGCTTCATAATTTTGGTGAAGCCATTAACATTAAGCACTCAGTATTCAAAACTAGTAAAGCTAGGCTGACTGTGCTAAATTGCGCCATTGCTGCTACCCATTGAAAAGTCTACTATACATTAGGATAGGAAAGTTACCCTCTGGTTGGCTGATGTGTACTGTATAAACATAACTATTTAGTGCTGGCACAAGTTGGAAAGAATGGAGCTCTCCAGACTCGGCTTTTTTCACTAGATTGGAATCTTCAACATTCCAACTTAAAAGGAGACCGCACCCAACAGAAAATGAGCAATTGGGATTTGGAATGTTTTGCTAATCAAATTCAAGTTAGCAAGTCCATTAAAAGTCTTTTCATACATTCTCAGTATTCTCAGTAAATGCCTTAATGAGGTGTGTGTGTAAAACATAGCCAACACAAATGTATTTTTATAGGCATGCTATGGAATATTGAAAGTGCCTGAAGGAAGCTGGCTTTGTCGCACATGTGCCTTGGGGGTCCAGCCAAAGTGTTTGCTGTGTCCAAAGAAAGGTGGAGCCATGAAGCCAACACGAAGTGGCACAAAATGGGTTCACGTCAGTTGTGCTCTTTGGATTCCAGAGGTGGGAATGATCACTGTTAAAAATTTTGAACACTTTTAGCTAATAGTTCTGAAAAAAGCAGTAGCAGCAGCTGTTTCATTCTCTTTCTTACTTTGCACCAAAACTTTATCAGTTTTTTTTTGTCTTTTAAAATGTTTAAGAAGTGCTCATATCTTTTCTTTTAATTCAGTAGACCAAGAAAATATTTTGCCCAGTGTAGTTTATATTTAATGATTTAACAACTACAAATATAAAAGGGCAATATACACCTGTGAGCGAATAGGGCTTGTATTGGTTACAATGTCTGCCTATTAACATGATTTATGCACCAGATTACAGGAAAATAATTTTGAAATACTTTAGCAATGATATAGAGTACCATGAAAACTATCTAAAAGGTTTCCAAACTTTCCTGATAACTGCTGGAGGTGGACACAACCAGATGGCAACTTCACCTTTATTATGTGGCAATGTCCCAATATCCAACCACATTGGACTCAAATTAAAGAACTCTTACCTAGATTTGCAGATATGACCATAACTGACTCTGTTTCTTTCTTTATATTGCATAAGAATCTTATGTCTTTAATACAATACATACAGTGGTGTGCAAAACTATTTGCCCCCTTCCTGATTTCTTATTCTTTTGCATGTTTGTCACACTTAAATGTTTCTGCTCATCAAAAACCATTAACTATTAGTCAAAGATAACATAATTGAACACAAAATGCAGTTTTTAAATAAAGGTTTACGTTATTAAGGGAGAAAAAAAACTCCAAATCTACATGGGCCTGTGTGAAAAAGTGATTGCCCCCCTTGTTAAAATATAACTTAACTGTGGTTTATCACACCTGAGTTCAATTTCAAAGGTTATAAAGCCATTTCTAAAGCTTTGGGACTCCAGCGAACCACAGTGAGAGCCATTATCCACAAATGGCAAAAACATGGAACAGTGGTGAACCTTCCCAGGAGGGCCAGCCGACCAAAATTACCCCAAGAGCGCAGAGACAACTCATCCAAGAGGCCACAAAAGACCCCAGGACAACATCTAAAGAACTGCAGGCCTCACTTGCCTCAATTAAGGTCAGTGTTCACGACTCCACCATAAGAAAGAGACTGGGCAAAAACGGCCTTGCATGGCAGATTTCCAAGGCGCAAACCACTTTTAAGCAAAAAGAACATTAAGGCTCGTCTCAATTTTGCTAAAAAAACATCTCAATGATTGCCAAGACTTTTGGGAAAACACCTTGTGGACCGACGAGACAAAAGTTGAACTTTTTGGAAGGTGAGCGTCCAGTTACATCTGGCGTAAAAGTAACACAGCATTTCAGAAAAAGAACATCATACCAACAGTAAAATATGGTGGTGGTAGTGTGATGGTCTGGGGTTGTTTTGCTGCTTCAGGACCTGGAAGACTTGCTGTGATAGATGGAACCATGAATTCTACTGTCTACCAAAAAATCCTGAAGGAGAATGTCCGGCCATCTGTTCGTCAACTCAAGCTGAAGCGATCTTGGGTGCTGCAGCAGGACAATGACCCAAAACACACCAGCAAATCCACCTCTGAATGGCTGAAGAAAAACAAAATGAAGACTTTGGAGTGGCCTAGTCAAAGTCCTGACATGAATCGTATTGAGATGTTGTGGCATGACCTTAAAAAGGCGGTTCATGCTAGAAAACCCTCAAATAAAGCTAAGATGAGTGGGCCAAAATTCCTCCAGAGCGCTGTAAAAGACTCGTTGCCAGTTATCGCAAACGCTTGATTGCAGTTATTGCTGCTAAGGGTGGCCCAACCAGTTATTAGGTTCAGGGGGCAATTACTTTTTCACACATAAAAATGTAGATTTGGATTTTTTTTCTCCCTAAATAATAAAAACCCTCATTTAAAAACTGCATTTTGTGTTTACTTGTGTTATCTTTGACTAATAGTTAAATGTGTTTGGTGATCAGAAATATTTTGTGTGACAAACATGCAAAAGAATAAGAAATCAGGAAGGGGGCAAATAGTTTTGCACACCACTGTATACAAAAAAATCAGTGATCTCAATTTTAATGGTGGCTAAGGCATTAATACTGCTTTTCTGGAAATCTAGCATTATCCCTACAGCTAAAGACTCACAGTGCATGAGTTCGAACCAGTTCGAACCATATAAAATAGAACTAAACAATCCAGGAGAAATTTTTCCATATATTATTTCATTGACTTTACTATGTAGACTCCCCAGAATAAGGCATAGATAGTTCTACCTAAAAGTCAGAGGCTTCCTTGAAAGTCTGTTTTATGCAATGTATAGTACCATGTTTTTATTGCTTTTTGCGATTTATTGACTTATATTGGATGTATTAGATAAGTCAAATTAAAGACTTTATAATAATTTCCACCTATTGTGATTCATTTAAATGCATATTCTTTTTGTTTGTAGGTGAGCATTGGCAGTCCAGAAAAGATGGAACCAATTACTAAAGTGTCTCACATACCAAGCAACCGTTGGGCATTACTTTGTAGCTTGTGCAATGAAAAGGTTGGGGCCTGCATACAGGTTGGTATTAACTTTTTTTCTGTGGGGTTCTTAATATTCCATAAAATGTAGCAATAACTTTAGCCAACAATATTAATTACATAAAAATAAACATGTAAATAAATTTAATGGGATACATTTTACCTGTCGGTAACAGGCGTGATTGTGTCTCCTGAACTTGGATGGGTGTATCTGATTTTGGATAATTGCTTCTGTTTTCCATTCATATGTTTTAAGTGCAAAGACTGGCATATTACTATAACAAATGCTACAATTTGTCATATTTATAAACCTGAATGTGCTGATATTGTGAAGAAATCATATTATTTTACCATTCTTACCCTATTCTAAACCACTTCCATGGTCCTTAAATTTAACATAGAGATGTTAAGAGATTACATAAGGTTGCAGGCCTCCAAAATTACATCTATACTTAAAGGGATTCTGTCATTATTTTTATGATGTCTTTTTTATTTCTAAATTACACTGTTTACATTTCAAATAATTCACTCTACAGTATAACATTTTATTTCTGAACCAGCAAATGTATTTTTTTTGTCATAATATTGGTGTGTAGGCAGCCATCTCAGGTCATTTTGCCTGGTCATGTGCTTTCAGAAAGCCAGCACTTTAGGATGGAACTTCTTACTGGCAGGCTGTTGTTTCTCCTACTCAATGTAACTGAATGTGTCGCAGTGGGACCTGGATTTTACTATTGAATGCTGTTCTTAAATCAGGCAGCTGTTATCTTGTGTTAGGGAGCTGCTATCTGTTACCTCCCCATTGTTCTGTTGTTAGGCTGCTGGGGAGTAAAGGGAGAGGGGCAATATAATTCCAACTTGCAGTACAGCAGTAAAGAGTGATTGAAGTTTATCAGAGCACAATTCACATGACTGGGGGCAGCTGGGAAACTGAGAATATGTCTAACCCCATGTCAGATTTCAAAATGAAATATAAAAAAAACCTGTTTGCTCTTTTGAGAAATGGATTTCAGTGCAGAATTCTGCTGGAGTAGCACTATTAAATGATGCATTTTGAAGTTTTTTTTTTCCCCATAACCGTATCCCTTTAAAGTGTCAGTATACTCCACGTTCAACACTGAATAGGACTAGTGCGGAAAATACAGTTTGTCTATTGTTTTTTATGAAAAATCAATGTTTTTGTTATTTCTCCAGCTAAATAGGGAAATAAAAACATCATCATGTTTAATCCCTACAAGGTAGATAATTGAATTACCAATACACAGATACTCTTACTTTATAATGGACTCCTTCTAATAAAACAGTCCCAACAAATGGGACCGTGCAAGGACCAAACATGAAGTGGTTTCAATTTTCCTGTGTGTGTCGTGTTTAACTCAAGAAATAACAAAAACCATACATTTGATTAAAACAATGGGCAAAAATGATGTTTGGGACAAATCCTTTTCACTGAACTCATGTTGAACAAGGGGTATACTGCCCCCTTATACTGTTGCCTAAAATGTAATTATGTATAATGTGTATGATTTTATAAAGGCAGTTTGAGTGTGCTGGATATATATGAAGCTGGACGATTGGCCTTAAGGTTAACAAATCAAGGAAAAAGCTTCATAATATGATAAGCAGAACAATGCATCTAAACATGAAATAAATGGATGTACTTTATATGCCTGATGAGTAAGTAGTCCTCACCTCAGTATCGTACATTGGAGATTAATATGCTGATGATATTATCTACCCATTTTACCGCACGTAATAAATAAAACATATCCTTGTTTATATTACTCCTCGCACAGATGGTATAGTTGGCTTTGGCATGCATTATTGATCTTTGCCCAGGACCCTGCAGGTTTTGTTTGTTCATTTTCCGGTTATCTTTTTTGTTTGGCAGCATGCTGTCTGCTGCTTCACTCTGGCTTCTATGTTTATCTTTTTCAGTTTATTGATTTCTGACTACCTAACAGTAAGCAAGCTACGTTAAGGGCAGAGACACGCTCAGATTCCGGTAGATTTAGTTGCCTGGCGATAAATGGCCTCTTCTTCGGGGCGACTAATGTCCCTGAACTGCCTCCTGCCAGCTAGAATGTAAATCGCCATCGGGAAGGCAATCGATGTGCGTTGTTTTTCAAATTTGACTCACAAGGAAACGAAGCGCTCAGAGTGCCATCCCGTCGGCGATTTACATACATTTTAGCCAGCGGGAGACCGTTCGGGGAGATTAGTCACCCTGAAGAAGAGGAGATTTTTCGCAGGGCAACTAAATCTCCCCCCGAATCCAGAGTCTTATATTGGTTTTTTTTGTGCCTTCTCTTTGCTGTATGGTAAAGCTTTAGTGGAGAAAGCTGTTTGGATTCCTTTAAAAATATATTGTACAAATACACTAGCAATATTGGCTTTTAACTAAAGTACCAACTTTCTGATATTATTTAGCAAACTTATTTAGAATTATTGTTTGTGTTTTTTTTAGTTTTTTTTTTTAAATTGTTTCTGAATATCACTCCACCATGGGTAGAACATAAAGTTTCTTGCTGATGATCCTGAAGCTTACATTAAAGTGGACCTGTCACCCAGACACAAAAATCTTTATAATAAAAGTCAAATTAAACATGAACATTAAACATGCTGGGCATAGAGGCGGGCAGAAAATTACTTTCACTTTCCATTCAGCACTTCCTAGAAATCGCTGCTCTCCCCACATTCCCCCGTTCTCTTCACCATTTAATTGTGTAGCCAGGGCATGGGGATGGACATCGGGTCCCCCATTCTGGTGCCCAAACAAGATTCTGAGATGATGCAAGGCTTGTCTTAATAACAGTATCCACAAAATGGCGCCTGCCTGCTTGCTTTAATTATGAATTACCAGATTGGAGGAAACGAGATTCTAATAATTTATATAGTGTAATTAAAGTTAATTTTGCTTGACTGATGTGATAAAATAGGATTATGAATTTTTTTTGGGTGATGAGTCCCCTTTAAGGGGCAGATTTATCAAAGTTTGAATTTTTAGAAGTAATGTGAATTTTTTTGAACTCTAATAAATTTGAATGTACTCACATCTCAAATGGGAGATTATTAATGAAAAAATTCAGTCTAATATTCGGTCGACCCACAAATTCGAATCGAATTTCCCTCCGAAAAAACATGAATGCCAGGAAGGCTATAATTTTTCAAATGGTTCAACGGACCTCTGCCATTGACTTCTACATGAACTCGGCAGGTTTTAGGTGGCGAACATCCGAATTAGAATTAGTTTCCAGGGTCCAGATGTGATAATTTGAATTCAAATTTGGTTTAAAATACACATTTTTGAGTTTTGACCAAAAAAAAATATGAATTTACCATTCCAAACTTAATATACAGTCTTTAGCTGTAGGGATAATGCTAGATTTCCAGAAAAGCAGTATTAATGCCTTAGCCACCATTAAAATTGAGATCACTGATTTTTTTTGTATACAGTGGTGTGCAAAACTATTTGCCCCCTTCCTGATTTCTTATTCTTTTGCATGTTTGTCACACAAAATGTTTCTGATCATCAAACACATTTAACTATTAGTCAAAGATAACACAAGTAAACACAAAATGCAGTTTTTAAATGAGGGTTTTTATTATTTAGGGAGAAAAGAAATCCAAATCTACATTTTCATGTGTGAAAAAGTAATTGCCCCCTGAACCTAATAACTGGTTGGCCACCCTTAGCAGCAATAACTGCAATCAAGCGTTTGCGATAACTTGCAACGAGTCTTTTACAGCGCTCTGGAGGAATTTTGGCCCACTCATCTTTGCAGAATTGTTGTAATTCAGCTTTATTTGAGGGTTTTCTAGCATGAACCGCCTTTTTAAGGTCATGCCACAACATCTCAATAGGATTCAGGTCAGGACTTTGACTAGGACACTCCAAAGTCTTCATTTTGTTTTTCTTCAGCCATTCAGAGGTGGATTTGCTGGTGTGTTTTGGGTCATTGTCCTGCTGCAGCACCCAAGATCGCTTTAGCTTGAGTTGACGAACAGATGGCCGGACATTCTCCTTCAGGATTTTTTGGTAGACCGTAGAATTCATGGTACCATCTATCACAGCAAGTCTTCCAGGTCCTGAAGCAGCAAAACAACCCCAGACCATCACACTACCACCACCATATTTTACTGTTGGTATGATGTTCTTTTTCTGAAATGCTGTTACTTTTACGCCAGATGTAACGGGACGCGCACCTTCCAAAAAGTTCAACTTTTGTCTCGTCGGTCCACAAGGTATTTTCCCAAAAGTCTTGCCAATCATTGAGATGTTTTTTTAGCAAAATTGAGACGAGCCTTAATGTTCTTTTTGCTTAAAAGTGGTTTGCGCCTTGGAAATCTGCCATGCAGGCCGTTTTTGCCCAGTCTCTTTCTTATGGTGGAGTCGTGAACACTGACCTTAATTGAGGCAAGTGAGGCCTGCAGTTCTTTAGATGTTGTCCTGGGGTTTTTTGTGGCCTCTCGGATGAGTTGTCTCTGCGCTCTTGGGGTAATTTTGGTCGGCCGGCCACTCCTGGGAAGGTTCACCACTGTTCCATGTTTTTGCCATTTGTGGATAATGGCTCTCACTGTGGTTTGCTGGAGTCCCAAAGCTTTAGAAATGGCTTTATAACCTTTGAAATTGAACTCAGGTATGATAAACCACAGTTAAGTTATTTTTTAACAAGGGGGGCAATCACTTTTTCACACAGGCCCATGTAGATTTGGAGTTTTTTTTTCTCCCTTAATAACGTAAACCTTCATTTAAAACACACATTTTGTGTTCAATTATGTTATCTTTGACTAATAGTTAACGGTTTTTGATGAGCAGAAAACATTTAAGTGTGACAAACATGCAAAAGAATAAGAAATCAGGAAGGGGGCAAATAGTTTTGCACACCACTGTATGTGCCCCTAAATGTAGAACCCCAGCAATGGCGTGATACAGCCTCATGGGGCTTGTGACAGGTTTACAAGAAATCTGGTAGTTGGTCATCGATGCAAGCAACGCACTTTTACGGGTTATGTTCAATGTATTTATATAACAGGAAGAATTACTTTTCCTTGTCTTTATTTTTGTTTCCTCCCAGTACTTGCTTTCTCTGGGTTGATCCTTGTTGCACTTTGCTGCCAGGGCTTGATAAGGCTTAACAGTGTTTCTGTTATTCACCGATAAGTTTACAGCTCTGACTTTTTCTATATTTTTTTTGGTCATGCCCTTTGCTGTAGGAAAGTGAACAGAGATATTTAGACTTTTATGCTGAAAAGTGACTTAACCCCTTCAGCACTTTTCTGCTGTTACGATTTTATAAAGGAGCATATGTGTGAAAATATATAATTTCCAGGTTATTATTAGTAGATATTTAATTGCCTTTACATTTTTATATTGTGTAATAGAAGGAGATCACCATAAAGCTTTTTTTTAAAAAAAAACTAAGCAGCATATAATTAGGGCACATTGGTTGCTGCATATCAATTACTTGCCTCCTTTGAAATGTCATTCCTTACAAACTATGATTTAGCGTTATTACTGATTTGGAACGAGATGTACTTTACATTGTTCTTCTGATAATTTTTGCAAACTGTACATCATATTCCTGGTTTGCTTAGCTCTCAATGTTTCACCTGTATATGTGAGATGATTTACTAATGTAATTACTAGGGATGCACCGAATCCAGGATTTGGTTCGGGATTCGGCCAGGATTCACCCTTATTCAGCAGGATTCGGATTTGGCAGAATCCTTGTGCCTGGCCGAACCAAATCCGAATCCTAATTTGCATATGCAAATTAGGGACAGGGAGGGAAATCGCTTGACTTTTTGTCACAAAACAAGGAAGTAAAAAATGTTTCCCCTTCCCACCCCTAATTTGCATATGCAAATTAGGATTCGGTTCGGGCAGGCAATAGAATTCGGTTTGATATTCAGCCGTACCTTTCGCGAAGGATTTCGGGGGTTCGGCCGAATCCAAAATAGTGGATTCAGTGCACACCTAGTAATTATACAATTATATTTTGTGCAAGAAAATATATTTTCTAGAATCGTGTTAATTTTGCTTGGAAAATCCTTTTTTTGCAGTTTATTTGCTAAAACTGCCTTAATAGATCCACTGCCTCCTAACATTATTATTGTACCGTTTAGTGTTCCATTAAGAACTGCCGTACAGCATTTCATGTGACATGTGCCTTTGATCACGGCTTGGAGATGAAAACTATTCTCACTCAAGAAGACGAAGTGAAGTTCAAATCATACTGCCCAAAACACGGCTCTACGAAGAAGCCAGAAGATAGCCATTTCTGCAGAAGTGCAAGTGATGGTAAGGACACATGTGAAGCCTCCCCTGTTTTTTTGGGTGGTCTTCGAGTACTGGAGGCCTCACAGCAGAATGCCAAACATGGGAGCCAGCGGAAATTGAAGCTCCAGCAACTTGAAGATGACTTTTATTCCTTTGTCGATGTGCATGATATAAGTCAGGCCCTGAAAATTCCTCATGATGTGACTGAATATATTTACCAGTACTGGAAGTTGAGGAGGAAAGCCAACTTTAATGAACTGCTCATCACTCCAAAGAAGGACGAGGAAGATAACTTAGCCAAGAAAGAACAAGATGTTCTGATTCGTAGACTACAGCTCTTCACTCATCTGCGCCAAGATTTGGAAAGGGTGAGAAATATGTTTTTCTGTGTGTGGTTGTGGGATATTTGCTCATTAACTGTTTTATATCCAGCTCATTTTTTTGCCTTCTCACTTGAATCTCCCATGAAAGTTCTATTCCTGAAGCAGGCATCTAAGTTGTTCCACTTAATCTATTGAGTTAGCCAATAAAAGGTACAGGTATGGGATTGTTATCCAGAATGCTATAGACCTGGGGTTTTCCGGATAATGGATCTTTCCATAATTTGGATCTTCATGCGTAAAAGGAGAAGGAACGTCCGAAAGGTCTATATAAATACACAAGTAAACCCTCAAAGTAATGCTGCTCTGAGTCCTCTGTCAAAAAACACAGCATCTCTTCCCTTCTATTGTGTACACATGGGCTTCTGTATCAGACTTCCTGTTTTCAGCTTAAACCTCCAGGGCTGGGGCTTGAGCATGTTCAGTTTGCTACTTTCTCACCCTCCCCCCCTCCCTGCTGTAATCTGAGCCCAGAGCTATGAGTGAGTAGGGAGAGGCTCAGACAGGAAGTGATGTTACACCAAGTTAAACAGGCAGCTGTTATCCTAAACACACCAAGAGAGCCTCTAGAGCGGTTTACTCAGGTATGGTAAAGCATTATGCAGAATAAATATAGTGTTATAGCTTGCACTATTGTGGCTAATCTATTGGCAATAAACTGCTTTGGTAACTTTCCTTATCCTTTAAGTCTACTAGAAAATCATGTAAACATTATATAAACCCAATAGGCTGGTTTTACTTCCAATAAGAATTAATTATATCTTTGTTTGGATCAAACATATATTTATCAAAGAGTGAAGTTAGAGATCGCCACAGTCCACTACAGTGAAATTCCATCACTCTCCATTCATTTCTATGGCATTTTGAAAGGGGTATTTATCAAAGGATGAACATTCACTTTCACCCACTGATAAATACTCTTTAAAAAATCCCATAGAAATAAATGGAGAGTGACGGAATTTCACTGTAGTGGACTGTGGCGATCTCTAACTTCACTCTTTGATAAATATACCCCTATGGAAGAGGGCCTTTCTGTATTAATAAAATGTGACATACCTGCCAAGCAAGTCATTTTCTCTGATATTGGATTATTTGCATAAAATGGAGTCTATGGGAGACAGGATTGTCCAAACTATATATAGTATATATAAAATATAAATTACAATTAAACTTACAGATGAATATGGCGTTCACTATGATGATATTCATGTTTAGAGGTATGAGATTTAATTTGGAAACTCCAGGAAGCACTGAATTATGGAAATGCTCCTATAGGCAAATATTTATATATTATTTTAAGTAATTTCCTTTTTCTTTGTAATATTAAAACAGTACTGTGTAATTGTTTATAAGTAAAGTGCATGAAACCATATTAGCACCCATACAACACTATTGGGTTTATTTAATGTTTTTTTTTTACATATACGCAAAGGAGATCAGTCACCCAAAAAAATGATTCCAAATCCTATTTTATCATGTTAGTTAATTTATCACTGTATAAATTATTTGAATCTTGTTTCCTTCAGTCTGGGAATTCATAATTATAGCAAGCAGGCAGCAGCCGTCTTGTATCATCTCAGAATCTTGTTTGTGCATCAGAATGGGGGACCTGATGTCCATCCCCATGCCCTGGCTACACAATTAAATGGTTAAGAGAACGGGAAAATGTGGGGAGAGCAGTGACATCTAGGAAGTGCTGAATGGAAAGTAATTGTCTGCCCTGCCTCTATGCCTAAGACATAGAGAAGGGGCAGGCAACATTTGATTGACAGCTGGGATTTTTAAATTCGTTTAAAACAGCTATGAACACTTTAATAAAAAAAGAATTTTGATTTCATTTTTAATTTGAAAAGGACTTTTATTATACAGCGTTTTATGTCTGGGTGACAGATCCACTTTAAGACATGGAGGTACAAATTACAAAAAAAACCCTTTAAGGGCTGTGGGCACATGGGCTGAAGGGCTCCACTGCTCTTAGCGCACACACACAGAAGAGGTCAGCCCAGAGATGCCTTCTCTTAGGTTTTTGAGCTGATCTCTGCTTCTTGATGCATAGTTGGATCAGATTTAAATCAATTGAGCAGGTCCATTTCTCTCAGCCTGCAAATATATTCAGTGGAGCCCTTAAGCCCATGTGCCCACAGTAGTGATGTGCGGGTCGAAAATTTCTCAACCCGACCCTAACCCGTCCCCGGCCAGGCCAGCTCCTGACCTTTTTTATAGTCCTGCGCCTGCCCCACCGCAGTGATGTCACAAAAGGGGTGGGAGCAGGCAGAAGTCTATAAATTCTGGCACCGGAAGCCGGCAGTAGTAGGTCGCTGGCTGACCATTTTGTGCAGGAGTCTGACCGAACCCGCCCGGTAAACCCGTGGGTTTGGGGGTCATCAGTAACCCACAGCCTTAACCAGAACACTCTGGTCCCAACTATCTGTATAATAGAGCCCATATTATATCACCTTTATGAAACAAATTAATCAGTTCCCCTGGCATTCATAGGATCACTATCAAACATTACATGAAACAATATTATAGCTAAAACCACACATCAAGTTTTATTTAAACATCCTAAAAAAAAGTATTTCCCTCTCCCATAAAAACATGAACAGGAGGATACACAATGGGCCCTACTATTAACAATGTGCTACTAATTTGTAGTGATAAATAAGTAATGGGAAAAGTTCCAAAGGATAATAAGGCAGGATTTAAATCAACCACAGCATTCAGCTGTACCAATATCAAATAGTTGTAGAATAGCTTACATTGCTAGACCATGGTGTTGAACCGCGCAGCCTCCAAGTAATCTTATAGTTCTACAATGCATGCGCAGGAAGTGCATGCCAGAATTCAAATGCTCCTAAAAACTCGCTTACTAATGTTCAATGGTCAGTATAACTATAAGGAAGTTTGTTTAGTCATATTTATTGCAGAGTTGCTCGTTCTCCCATTATGGAATTGTATGAAAAAATAACATCCACATTTGCACTGTGTGACCAGTGCATAAAGTTTATATTTGTTTGCCAGACATTCCTGGATATCAATTATGGTTAAATACTGGCTATTGTCGTGTATTTGCTGTGTCACGAGATGGATTACATAATATGCGCAGTCTGATCCATACCATCGCCTTCTCAAAATCCTTGCAGGTGCTCCTCCTGAACAGACTCCCCAACAGCTGTTTTGCCTCCAAAAGAGGCTGTATGTTGCAGGAAATGACCTACAGATTAGTTTCCAGGTCCTGCTCTTTACCATAGCAACCAAATTATCCATATGCAAATCCGTGTCAAGGTTGTTGCAAAGCTACAAGGAGAATTCAATATCAAAGTTGCTGAAAGGAGAATTCTGTATCACAGTTGCTGCAAGGAGTATTCTCTATCAAAGTTGCTGCAAGGGGGATTCTCTATCAAAGTTGCTGCAAGGAGGATTCTTTATCAAAGTTGCTGCAAGGAGGATTCTGTATCAAAGATGCTGCAAGGAGGATTCTGTATCAAAGTTGCTGCAAGGAGAGGATTTGGTATCAAAGTTGCTGCAAGGAGAAGATTCTGTATCAAAGTTGCTGCAAGGAGAAGATTCTGTATCAAATTTGCTGCAAGAAGAGGATTCTGTATCAAAGTTGCTGCAAGGAAAAGAGTCTGTATCAAAGTTGTTGCAAGGAAAGGATTCTGTATCAAAGTTGCTGCAAGGAGAAGATTCTGTATCAAATTTGCTGCAAGGAGAGGATTCTGTATCAAAGTTGCTGCAAGGAGAGGATTCGGTAACAAAGTTGCTGCAAGGAAAGGATTCTGTATCAAAGTTGCTGCAAGGAGGATTCCCTATCCAAAAATCCAACTGTATCAAACTCCTGCTATCCTTCCATTAGGGGCCTACCCATTCCTACGATAAAATTGATAAAATACCAGAGTTTTGAGTGAAAATCAGTCTATTTTTTTTTTCACATACACAATTTACACTTCGACTCCTAGGTGGCAGTGTAAATGGAGTGCTTTGTAGAGACCGCACATCATGGTGATAAGGTGATTTATTAATATCTATATATATTATTCATATGAATGATTTATTATTGATTGGGAAAACAAAGTTCTCTGGTCGTCAGGATATTGGTCTCTTTTAAGTGTATTATAAAGTTCTCTTACAATTTTATGAGCAGTAGTCAGTAGAGTCCTGCGCGGAACCAATTTGTTAAATCCGACCCGCAACCAGCTGCCAGACCCGCAAATACCTTATCCGCGACCCGCTGAACATCAATAAATAGTAAGTGTTGTCATTGTAAACCGAACGTGACATCATTAGAAGTAGGCGTGATCAGAAAAAAGGAGTAAACCAGGAAGTGCTGTCGTAAACCGGAAGTGACAGCATTAGAAGTGGGCGTGATCAGAAAAAAGGAGTAAAACTCGCTGAGAAGACCCGACCCGCAAACCTGGAGAAGCGAAGACCTGCGTCTATACCCGCTCCTGAAGCTTCTACCTGCAACCCGCAGGTTTTTGAGGTACCCAACCCACTGCAGCCAAGAAATGGACATACATCTGACTCCTAAGCCTCTTTGTATCCTTATATAAATATGGATACTATATCATTTAGTTTCTAGTTTATTACACATTGTTTTGAAATCTGTCTGGTAGTGATGCTACAGCAAATGTGCATAATCCATACAAGAAAGCAACATTGTTACCACTGATAAAATATAGGATTAGGAATAAAGAAGTGAACTAGTAAAAAAAAAAACAAAAAAAAATAAGATTTAATATTTCCATACAGATAGCATTGCAAAAGCTTATTTCAAATGAAATATAGAGAACGGCAGTAGTAATCTGTTGTGTAATTCAGATACTAGTAGTACATCGTAGGTTTCAGGACTGTATTAAGTTTTCTGCTGTAAAGTGAAAGGTGATATGTGCTAAAGAACCTTGAAGATAGATGTGTTTGTGGTCACATATTGACACTTTCTTTCTGTTAGTTAAAAGGTGTCTTGCTGTGAACTTCACCTTCTTTACAACAATCCTTTTGCCACACAGCAGGTATTAAAATATCAACACACCATTTATTTAGTGTCGCTGTAATTTCATTTAGATGAAACTGTTGTGTGGAGAATGGGAAAAAAAAAACCCAAAATATCTCTCAGCTGCCAAAACCAGCAGGCTGAATTGTACTTGATTTACCCTTGTTGTTAAGTGTCAGCCTACCCTCTATACTCTATACAGAGGCTTTAACATTTAGGGGGTTATTTATTAAGGTCCGAATGCCAAAAACTCCAAAAAAAATTGAGTTTTTTACTATAAAATCCAAATTTTTAGTGGAAAAAAACCTACATTTTTTGTGATTTATTATACCCCAAGGCTGATGAAAATACGCCCTCTCCAAGCTGTTGGGGTCCTGTAGAACTCAATGGCAACATTCCCAATTCAAATTTGAAGGTATCATGGTCTGCCTGGAATTTAGACCAAAAATTGGGGGTTTCGAGCGATTTCAAGAAAAATTTGGGCATACAACCCAAAAAAAATTGGGTTTTTTTCCCCCAAAATACAAGTATTTCAAGTTTTTTCCAAACCAATTTTATTGAGTTTTTTCAATGATAAATAAGGTCAAATTGTGGAATTTAGTTTGGTCAAACTTTTTTTTACTTAAAAAATTGGATTTCGATAACCACCTTCCCGTACATATAACAGGATGGCAAAAGAGTGAATTTTCATTTGGCACAACACTGCAAAGCTAATTCCACTTTTTCTTCCTCTCTAGGTACGCAATCTTACATACATGGTGACCAGACGGGAAAAGATGAAGCGCTCAGTTTGTAGAGTTCAAGAGCAAATATTTAACCTTTATACAAAGATTTCTGAGCAGGAGAAAGATCTAGGTAGGCATTATTTTACACCGTTGATGATTTTCTGCCACTACCTGCAAGTTTTTATCAGAAATTCTTCAAAAGCATTTCCCTGGAGTGAGATCTGTACACTGAAAGGACTTTATAGGTAATATAATAGAAACAGTCAGCGAAACCACAACTTTACACTTTGTGTGTCCCAATGAGACCTCCTGCATTGTTGAAAATCATGGAGAAAATGGTATTTATAGCCAGCCTTGCCCTTTGAAGACGCAGTCTAAGCTACAGTATTTTATACAGTATGTTTTTGTACTTCATTAAACTACAGAGTTTTTGGTGTCAGCTACTCTGGGGAGATGATTATTCACTTCCTTTAGGGTCAGGGCACACAGGTAGATTCAGGGAGATTAGTCGCCCGGCGACAAATCTCTTTTTCCTTGGGGCGACTAATCTCCCAAAACTGCCTTCCCACCGGCTAGAATGTAATGTAATGTAAATCGCTGTCTGGATGGCATTCGTTTTCCAAAGTCGCCAGAAGTTTCCTCGTCAGGCAACTCCAGGTGACTTTGGAAAACGAATCGCGCTGAGTGTCGTTGGGCAACTAATCTCCCTGAATCTGCCTGTGTGCCCTGACCCTTAGCCCCAATATCACTCACTGTCCTCTTGTCAGGCACAGCATCAGCTTGTTAGTGCACATGCAAAGGGAATGTTGGGATATACATATATTTGTTATTTCAGCAAGCACACTCTTAATTTCGGATTGTGCTGATATTTGTGGGTGCAGGGCCAAATAAATGTAGAAATTTCCCAAAAGGACCCGCACTCCAATCTGTTGCTAATTAAATTGTTTTTATTGTGTGCATCTGTGCATCCAATGTTTCAGTTAGTCTTTCTGTAATTTGGAGCTTTGAGTAACCAGCTTTCCAGATAATAGATCTCAAACCTGCACCTTGTTACATAGTTACATAGGGTTGAAAAAAGACAAAGTCCATCAAGTTCAACCCCTCCAAATGAAAACCCAGCATCCATACACACACACCCCTACTTTCACATAAATTCTATATACCCATATCTATACTAACTATAGAGTTTAGTATCACAATAGCCTTTGATATTATGTCTTTTGTATTAATGTTAACTAAGCCAACATAAAGCCATGTAGATGACAAAGCTTTAAAGCATGTTTCTTAACATTATGAAAGACCACTTACCTGGAATACCCATTGTGCCAAGCATTATAAATTATACATCTCCTAATTAGATGTTCTGAGATTGATGGTTTCCCTCTATAAAACTATTTTGATTCCTTATCATAAATGCAAAATCGCTATATGTTCCCTGTTCTAGATACAGCAAGGTCTATAGAAAGTTTTATAGTACTCAATGTTGCATTGATCATATACTACACATGTTTCTTTTATTTAGGGTTTCCACTGGAAAATGGGTTGCTTTTTAACACCCAGCCATCAAACCCGGATGCTCCAAAAATAGAAGACTTGAAGTGGCACTCGGCATTCTTTAGAAAACGGCTTGGCTCCTCACTGCGCTGCTCAATGAAAGATTCTCACAAAAAGAGTAGAGAGAGAATAATAGGGAAATCACTGGACACAGAGATCCTCTTACCAGATAGAAAGAAGGAAGGCCAGACTTCGGATGTTTCCTTTCCTTTAGAAAAGACGGTTGCAAAGATTAAACCGGTGCAGCAGAAGAATGGAGGGAGCTTTCCAGAGCACAGGAAAAGACGCGATAGCCGTACTCATGGTGATAAGTTTGATTCAAAAGAAAAGCCTCTCCGACAGCAGCATAGACCTGCAAAACACACAGAACCTCCAGAGAGACCTGCTGAAAAGAAAAGGGTCCTAAGTCAGTGTGGTGGTAAAAGTGCAACAGCATCATCCAATAAAAAGCAGTGTAGCAGCAGCAGCTTGCCCAGGTACAGTGGCTCACTGATCAAAATACACTGTAACCGGCCATCAGTTAAAGTGCCTACAAGTCCTATCAAAAACTGGGGGGGATTCAGAATTCCAAAGAAGGGGGAAAAAGTGCAGCCTGGAAGTATGGAAACCTGTCAGCCAAATTTAAGCTGCCAGTTCTTGGGACAGGTCTCCAAAAAAGGAAGGACAAAGGAGAAAGTAAAGTTGGACAATGACAACGATGGATATACTCCAGATGCAGAGATGAGTGACTCTGAATCAGAACCCACAGACAAGTGCCGACTTCAAAGACTAACGTCAAGCAGCAGCCTAAGTAGAGGATACGAAACGGACTTTATTAGGAGAAGCATCCTAGCATCGTGACTGGATTCCCTAGCACTGTAGCCAGGAATGGGAGTGACTGCCTATAAATCCACTCCTTTGTTATTTTTTTGTACACAGACTGATAGCTCCTCCCCTAGCTGCTCCAGCTTCTTTAATTGCACTTAAAAGAGTATTTTTGTTTTAAACCCTCTATATTTCTTCATCATTTCATTGAACAATTGTTGTTCATGTAGTGGTCTTAATGAGGCACTCTGAAAGTGTCCATCATAGGTTTACAAGAGGGAATAGTCTGCACTGACAGTGCTTTCATTGGTCCCTTGAAAGCACAATAGAATATTTTAGAAAGGATAAACAAAAGTTGGTTTTGGCAACACCATCTTGCACACATGTCCCAGCACTGTGACTTGTCTTCATTCAGCATGAACACCCCATGAGCTGATAATAACGCCTACCCATAAGTAAAAGATTTTTTTTTTCCTTTTAGTGAAAATGAAACACTCCCTACATATATATATATATATATATATATATATATATATATATATATTTGTTGTGGGACGATCTACATATTTGGCCAAATATTTAATGTTTCGTGTACATATAGATTGATTCAGTCTTTGTACTGCACCACTGGTTCTTCTTTGTCTCTAATTTAAAGTGAGTTCTTGATGCAAATGATCAATTGGTGCGGGCCGGTACGAGTGAAGGAAGTTTAGCTATGGATAAACACTTCATTTGTAGGGGTCCTGGTTCTGTCATACAGTGTCGGACCTTAGACCGTGGGCCCATTTTCAAAACTCTTATTCCTCCTCTCCTCACTCACCCTCTTTATTCTCCTAGTCTTTAATATCCACTTACTATATTCTTGCATTAATCATTTTTTCCCATAAATAAATTGAGAATGACTATGAAATTGGCTAATGGTTAGAAGCAAGAGGGCCCTTGACACTTGGGCCCACCGGGAGTTTTCCTGGTATCCCGGTGGGCCAGTCCGACACTGCTGTCATAGAACACATAATAAACATAATAACACTACAGCTCTGAAAGCTCCAGGTGGTATTTATTTCAGAATGGATCAATATTGAACTCAAAATGTGCATTCCAGTTTCCGCTTTACACACAATTGCATCTCATTCCCATCGTTCTGATGAGTTAATAGCGACTGCAAGAGTAGTTTCATAGTTGCACCCCTGCATTCTCCAGAAAGCACATCCCACTCTGACTGATAATACAGGGTGTCAACAGTTGATGAAGCCGGCTGAAATATAAGCTATTGCTTAGTTGAAAACAAAGACTCCATTTAATTTGTGGTGTTTCAGGTAACCATCTTTTTTCCAAATATAATGTCCATGTGCTATAAAAATATCCCAAATAGGCTTGGGAACAGAAGAAACTTGTGTCATAATAATAATACACATTTCATTTGTATAGAAAGTAGGGATGCACTGAATCAAGCTTAATAGTTGGGCTTGGCTCACCCCCGCCTAGTTCTCATTAGGGATGCACCGAGTCCACTTCACAAAAAAAGAAAGATTCGGCCAACCAAATCCTAATTAGCATATGCAAATTATGGGTGGGAAGGGGAAAACATTTTTACTTAATTGTTTTGTGAGAAAAAGTCATGAGATTTCCCCACCCCTAATTTGCATATGCAAATTAGGATTTGGTTCAGCCGGGCAGAAGGATTCGGGCCAATCCCAAACTGAATCCTGGATTCAGTGCATCCCTAGTTCTCACCTGCACCAATAGAAATACAGTTTAGTCCAGTGGTCCCCAACCAGTAGCTCGTGAGCAACATGTTGCTCTCCAGCCCCTTGGATATTGCTCCCAGTGGCCTCAAAGCAGGTACTAATTTTTGAGTTCCTAGCTTGGAGGCAAGTTTTGGTTGTATAAAAATCAGATGTACTGCCAAACAGAACCTCAGGGTAGGGTGACAATCACAGCCCTTATTTGGCACCCCAAGAACATTTTTCATGCTAGTGTTGCTCCCCAACTCCTTTTACTTCTGAATGTTGCTCACGGGTTCAAAAGGTTGGGGATCCCTGGTTTAGTCAGAAGCAATGGCCAAAAGGAGCCGCTCTTCTTGTATCCGCTGGTACATTATACACACAGTGAGTTAATCTGGAGCACTTGTTTTACTCACTCACTGCTCAGCCTTGTCTGGCTTGTGTATTGGCAGTTCTTAACAATATTCAAAGTCAAATTTGAATTTAACCATAAAATCTATTACCATGAGAAGGAAAATAATTAATGCTTAAATAATGAATCCAACACATTATTTGCATATTCAAATTTGATTTTAAGGATTTGGATTTAGTTTAGCTGAATTATTAACATGTGGCCAAATCCGGACATTGGTCAAATGGCAGATTTGTTGCATTTCTATTATATATATACCTGTTTCTCTGTTCTAATTTGTAATGACTTGTCTGTGGGCAGGCTGAGTTCCTAATACAGTTACTATGAAGTCAGAGGGTTCATATACAGTTGCCCCAAGTGAAATCGCACTGCACAAACTTGCTTCCGTAGGACACTTAGCTGCTGCACTTGGTACCACATTAAGAATCTGCTGCAAGGTGGAGGGTACAGAGCGTTTTGGCGTAAAGCATCCCTGTGTCTAACGCCTGCTGTAGGCTCCATAGCACCTTTGCGCTCCCTAATTTTCACTTCATTCCCAATGATACATAAGCTAGGGGACATCCAAGGGGACAGTGTAAAAACGACAGTCCTCTATACACCTGCCTGCTGTATATTACACACACATTGTAAGGTCCACTTGTCTGTTAAATTAAGTACCGACCCAAGTAAGATTTTGCTTTTTTTAAGTCTAAATAAATAAAGCTGAATGTTCCATAGTTTTAACACACTGAATCTGCTGTCCATTCACACAAGATAAAGGTGGCCAGTAGATTTGTCACTCTGTGTTTCCACCAGTTTGTGCTGACTTGCGGGATACACTTCCACAGGATTGAACAAGGTTTAATATTCATCATTAATAAATATATTCATAAAATATGGCCAGCAAAAGTGTCAGTTTATATTGTTTTAATTTGTGCAAACTTCCGTGATTGACCTTGCTATTCTGATTTCCATTGGGAGCCCTTGATCCATGTAAACAATGCACAATGAAGTCCTCACCAGCCATTGCTTGTTGTACTGTTGTATTTATCACGATCAGTTAGTACCTGTAAGGAAAATATTTCTCATTGTTCTGCTCTGCCATATTTATTTTCCTAAAGCCTCCCAAGTCACAGGACAGGCCTACTCTTCTTATTTATAGTTGTCTATAAAGATAGCAGCCCCCCTTGTGCAGACAAAAAGCTTCCCATGGAATAATCGATGTCCTCATGTTTAAAGGCAAATAAATACAAAGGAGTGTACACCGTTCATTCGGTATCCAAATATTTGTGAATTTGCTTGGAATCTTAACCGTAACCATTACATAGAACTACAACGTCCCGTTGCTCATGTACAACTCCTATTGTCATCAGCACTTTTCACTTTTATTTAAGTATTTATAAGCGAATTGAAGCCAGCTTTGTTTTTTTTCTGCTCAGATAATGTGTAGAATTGTGCCTTTTGCCTCTATGTAAATAAATGCTGTACATTTTGCTATACAGTTGGGTGCCTTATTTGTTACCCCTCCCCCTCCAAAGAAAAGCCAAAATGATTTTGTACTTAGTCTTTATAATATCCTTGTAAATCCTGCCACCAACTTCCAAGAATATCATTCTGTTTCTCTGTTCTGATTTGTAATGACTTGTCTATGGGCAGGCTGAGTACTTAATACAGTTACCGTACTATGAATTCAGAAGGGTTCATATACGATAGCCCGTAAATATGCACAAACTTGCTTCCTTATGGCATTTACCTAATAATAAAATAAGAAAAAAGCACTAAGTTTGCCAGCAGTAACCCATAGCAACCAATAAGATGCAGGTGACTCGTAAATGCCACCTGCTGATTGGTTGATGTGGGTTACTGTTCCTGGGCAAACTTAGTGCCTTTTATTACATAAACCCCTAGATGTCCTATATACATTTTATCAGACTAGGGTTCCTGACCCTCTTATAAGCAAAAGCGGAGCTCATCACACTCACCGGGACTCACATGCGGGTTCCAGATAGAGTCCTGCAGCGGGTCAGGTACCCGCGGGTTACCCACAAAAAAAGCAGACACCCTGCGGAATGAGGCGAGGATTTTCAGGTGCGGGACTCATCTAAATTTCTTATCTTATGTAATATTGTCTATAGTCTACTCCTTTTAAAGGTTTACAAAACTTGTTTCTGCCCCCACCCACTTTTGATGATGTCACTTCTGATTTGCAGCACCATCACGTCATGTTTGATGGAGGTCGGCTGGTTGCAGATAAGGCAGTTGTGACTCCGTGTCGGGTAACGGATCAAAGTGGGGAAAAATGAGGGTTGTGGATCGGGTCTTAGACATTGGTCCTCGCAGGACTCTAGTTCCAGGCCACTCCCACTAGGCAATCAAAAGTCTATTGACCCAGATCAAAAACAGCGGTTCCTCAAATTGGCAATAAAATCATTTGTCTTTTCTTTCATTTCTCTTTAAAAGCAGTCGGCAATGGCATAGTATGATAGTTACTACTACTTACTACTGATGCGTTTCGTTTATGGTTCCTGACCCATTTATCAGTTTGCTCTATAAACAGTATAGTCATGATAAAGTTTATTTTGTAGTGTCTCAAAAACCCTATTGAAAATCACCCAGGACCTGCTGTATCAATGAATCAGAAACCAGAAATCATAATCCTGTAGGCAATGTTTCTTTATTGTGCCATTGCCCAAAACTGCATGAAAACCACACCCGCCCCAAAAACACAACTTATCATTTTGCCACAGTCATCACTTGGGAATGCCAAAAATAATGTGTCACCAACTGGTGTGCGTCCAAGTTTTAACAACAGCAACAATAAGGGGCCGTTTTATTGGCTAATTGCAACTGGAGAAGTCAGATTCATAATAACAAAACAATCGTTAAATCAGCTCAGATCTACAGAGATGCCATAAAAATCAAGGGGAAGTAGATATTCTGAATTTTGCTGTGTGATTATTTGTTATTGTTCCCCTTAAACTCGGGCATTGTATTACCTTGATCGCACAATTGTTTATAAAAGAGTTTCAGTATGTTATCACTTTAATGAGTCATTTCTGTCAACCCCTATAAGTATGTGTTATCACAGTGGGTTTTTTTCCCCCCAGGGGCGTTTTAGTCAAGTTTCTATTAAAGGAACAGTAACACCAACAAATAAGTGTTTTAAAATAAATATTATTTAATGTACCATTACCCCGCACTGGTAATAATTGATCTGTTTGCTTCAGGAATGCTACTATAGTTACCGTATATATTCAAGTATAAGCCGACCCGAGTATAAGCCGAGGTACCTAATTTTACCTACGAAAACTGGGAAAACTTATTGACTCTAGTATAAGCCTAGACATAACTACAGCCCTGTCTCCCAGCAGCGCACATTCCGCCAAAGCGACCCCCCCAGCGATCAACCGGACCGGCAAAGTTGATGGTGACAGAGAATTGTCAAACGGATTACTGTGTGCATTGTCCCACTACCATGTGCAGAGGGTGCTGTTTGATATTGCCATCACTGTTAATCTTTCGTATGACCAACAGAGGGTGCTGTGTGATATTGCAGTCACTGTTATTCTTTCATATAACCAATAGAGGGCGCTGTGTGATATTGCAGTCACTGTTAATCTTTCATATAACCAACAGAGGGCGCACTGTTATTCTTTCATATAACCAACAGATGGTGCTGTGTGATATTGCAGTCACTGTTATTCTTTCATATAACCAACAGATGGTGCTGTGTGATATTGCAGTCACTGTTATTCTTTCATATAACCAACAGGTGGCGATGTGTGATATTGCAGTCACTTTTATCCTTTCATATAACCAACAGAGAGCGCACTGTTATTCTTTCATATAACCAACAGAGGGTGCTGTGTGATATTGTAGTCACTGTTATTCTTTCATATAACCAACAGAGGGCGATGTGTGATATTGCAGTCACTGTTATTCTTTCATATAACCAACAGAGGGCACACTGTTATTCTTTCATATAACCAACAGAGGGTGCTGTGTGATATTGCAGTCACTGTTATTCTTTCATATAACCAACAGATGGCGCTGTGTGATATTGCAGTCACTGTTATTCTTTCATATAACCAACAGATGGCGATGTGTGATATTGCAGTCACTGTTATTCTTTCATATAACCAACAGAGGGCACACTGTTATTCTTTCATATAACCAACAGAGGGTGCTGTGTGATATTGCAGTCACTGTTATTCTTTCATATAACCAACAGAGGGTGCTGTGTGATATTGCAGTCACTGTTATTCTTTCATATAACCAACAGAGGGCGATGTGTGATATTGCAGTCACTGTTATTCTTTCATATAACCAACAGAGGGCACACTGTTATTCTTTCATATAACCAACAGAGGGTGCTGTGTGATATTGCAGTCACTGTTATTCTTTCATATAACCAACAGAGGGTGCTGTGTGATATTGCAGTCACTGTTATTCTTTCATATAACCAACAGATGGCACTGTGTGATATTGCAGTCACTGTTATTCTTTCATATAACCAACAGAGGGCGCTGTGTGATATTGCAGTCTCTCCCCAAGCGAACTGTTGGTATAGGAATGATTAAAAGTGACTGCAATCTCAGCTACTGCCCGCTGACCCGAGTATAAGCAGAGAAGGACTTTTTCAGCAGATTTTGGATGCTGAAAAACTCGGCTTATACTCGAGTATATATAAATAAGTTGCTATGTAGTCCGGAGGGCAGCCATTCAAGTTGGAAAACGGGGACAAGGCACAGATTACATAGACAATAACAGAAAAGCTCTGTTGAACACAATGGTGTATGTTACCTGCGAGTACTGTTACAATTAGAAGATTCCTATGCGAAACCAAGTTATCAGAAAGAAGCCCCTGCAAACAAATAAAAGACGTGCTGAAGAGCTTACAATTTGCCAAAGAACACATTGGGGCTCATTTTTTCAACACTGGGCAAATTTGCCATGGGCAGTAACCCATGGCAACCTATCAAATTGCTGCGTTCATTGTTTTACTTGCAGCTGGCTTTATAAAGCTAAACACTGATAGATTGCTATAGGTAACTGCCTATGGGCAAATTTGCCCAGTGTTGATAAATGAGCCCCATTGACTGGCCTAAAGAGAAATGGTGCAACATTTTTGGACGGCTGAAAACAGGATTGTTCTTTTTGGGTCTAGGTTGACATTATGGAGTGACCAGTCCAATCCCAGGACCTTAAGCCAATAGAAAACTTGTGGGGTGACATCAAAAATGCTGTTTCTGAGGCAAAACCAAGAAATGCAGAATTGTGGAATGTAACAGGTGCCAGAAGTTGGCCGACTCCATACAACACAGATGTGCAGCAGGAATAACACACATTTGATACATTTTTCTTCATGTTTTGATTTGAAATAGAATGCAGTGTTCCCAATGCTTTTGTGTGTATGGAAATAAAAGCTTTTATAAGGATGTTAAGCTTTATTCACTTGTTTAAATACACCATTATTATTCTGAACACAACTATAATGTCACCCCCTTATCGATTTCTAGGATAAGATCGTCGGATTGGCTCTTCTCCTTCATGTAGGTGCTGAGATATTGGCAGGGAAAGATCAAAACAAAATCTGCAGGATGTCTCTGTGCATTTGAGCTGCAGCCAAAATAAAGTGGGTGAAAGGGCAGCTAGAGTGTGTGCGTTTCATTCAAAACTCTATGGGGTGTATTAGTGAAGTTAGATGTCGCCACAGTCCTCTAGAGTGTAATTCCGTCACTCTCCATTCATTTCTATGGGATTTTTTAACCCTTTGCCTGCCAAGCACGTACGGCGTACGTGCTGGCAGGCCAATGCTCAGGCTGCCAAGAACGTACATTGTACGTTCTTTGGCAGCTGAGCTCTCTCTCTGCTTCGGCGGCTTTTGCCGCCTCCGCAGAGAGTGGGGAGAGAAGACAGCCCCCTAGGCAACGAGGCTGGGGGGCTGTCAAGTCGGATCTGCGACTCGATTGTCGCAGATCCGACTTCAAAGTAGCAGACGCATCGCATGGAGCGTCTGCTACTACACTCACCCTTCTTCCTGCCTGCAGAGCCGCCCACGCACTTCCTGCTGCGCAGCAACTCTGCAGACACGCTGCCAGGACTCCTCCAAAGAAGACAGCGATTCTCCTGCTCCAAAAACGGTAAGTGCACATTTTTTTTACACACTTACCTGCACCTACACATACTTACAGTACATTTATGCATTTTAGTAAAGATTGGAATTTTTTAAAAATTTTTTTTTTTAATTTTAGCACACTTGGTCCCTTTTGTACAGTTATTTACACTTATTTACACTTATTTACATGTATTTGCACACTCAGATAACTTTTATTAGTGCACAAATATGTATACACAAACAGGTGTTTTTTTTTTTTTTTACGAATTCATTATACTGTTATCTTTTGTTTTTTTTGCCTAAAAACGTGTTATTTTGGCAGCGTGACTATTGGATAATCGATTTCGGCCACTAATTACGCTGTCAGAACAATTATTTTGTTATTTCATTGATTTACGCTATTTTTGTGGTTTTATTGCAATTTTATCCCTGCATTATTGTTCCTTATGTATCTTTAGTATCGTTTTGCTGTTTGGTGCTTTGGTATAGAAAGATAGATTTTACTTAGTTTGATCCGCCAAAATATGTGCTTTCCAAAAATATATGGGTTTCTGGGGTTATTTTTACAGTTTGGGGGTCTTACGGCACATAACGTACAGTTAGGGTTCTCTTTTCTGCAGCTTAGTTGGCTAGCGTGAAAATTCATAGGCACGTTTTTCATTTGGGGTCCATACACAACACATACTTTGGTAAATCTATACATATTGGGCATCAAACTATTTATTAGACCTCTGACGTCCATATTTAGAGAGATTTTTCTTTGTACGTAAAACATTGTGTGTGATAAATGCGGCAAACTGCAACATTTTTAGGCGATTTTCAGAAATGTTGTAAAAACCTATATGTTTAGAAAAGCTTTGCAGTTTGGTAGTTTCGTGTAGAAAGACGTCGTTATCTTTGTTGGAATCGGCAGAATGTGTACTTTCCAAAAATGTATGGTTTTGGGGGGTCATTGCTGTTAGGAGGGTCTTGAGGCAAATAATATGAAGTCAAGGGTCTATGTTCACAGAAGGCGAATCGGCAGCGGAGAAAACTCATATTTACTATTTTTATTTGGGGTCCGCACATGCCAGCTGCCTTGGTATATCTATGCATATTGGGCATCAAACTGTTCAGTAGACCCTTGGCATCAATATTTATGGTGTTTTACAATTGTATGTAAGAAATTGGGTGAGATAAATGCGGCCAATTGCAATATTTTTAGGCGATTTTCAGAAATGTAAAAACAGTTGCTTTTATCGCCAAATTTAGGAAAGGCTTGCGACTTGGTACTTTGGAGTACAAAGACATGCATACCCAATTTGGATTCGCAGGAATGTGTACTTTCCAAAAATATATGGTTTTATGGGGTGAACGCACTTTTTTCTACCTTTGCCCCCCCCCCAAAACAATGTAAATGTGTTGATTTTGCAGTACCTGAAATGACAGACCATTTGAGGGTCTTTGTTTTGGGGCCCTATATGCCACGTGCTTGGGTACACCTATACATATTGGGCATCAAACTGTTCAGAGGACCCCAGGCTTTCATATTTGGGGTGATTTCTCTTGATACCTAAAAGTATGTGGGAACTACGATGCTAGAGGGTGAAAATTTTGAGGTGATTTTTGGAAATGTCCCCAAAATCACCAAATTTAGAAATGGTTTGCGGCTTGGTACTTTGGAGTACAAAGACATCCATACCCGATTTGGATTCGCAGGAATGTGTACTTTCCGAAAATATATGGTTTTCTGGGGTGAACTTACTGTTTTCTACTTTTGCCCCCCCAAAACAATGTAAATGTGTTGATTTTGCAGTACCTGAAATGTCAGACTATATGGGGGTCTTCCTTTTAGGGCCTCTATATGCCACATGCTTGGGTACACCTATACATATTGGGCATCAAACTGTTCAGAGGACCCTAGGCTTTCATATTTGGGGTGATTTGTCTTGATACCTAAAAGTATGTGGGTAATACGATGCTGCAGAGTAGATATTTTGAGGTGATTTTTGGAAATGTCACCTAAATCACCAAATTTAGGAATGATTTGCGGCTTGGTACTTTGGCGTAGAAAGACATGCATACCCAATTTGGATTCGTTGGAATGTGTACTTTCCGAAAATATATGGTTTTCTGGGGTGAACTTACTGTTTTCTACTTTTGCCCCCTCCCCAAAACGATGTAAATGTGTTGATTTTGCAGTACCTGAAATGACAGACTATATTGGGGTCTTCCTTTTGGGGCCCCTGTATGCCACGTGCTTGGGTACACCTATACATATCAGGCATCAAACTGTTCAGAGGACCCTAGGCTTTCATATTTGGGGTGATTTGTCTTGATACCTAAAAGTATGTGTGTAATACGATGCTGCAGGGTAGATATTTTGAGGTGATTTTTGGAAATATCACCTAAAGCACCAAATTTAGGAATGATTTGCGGCTTGGTACTTTGGCGTAGAAAGACATGCATACCCAATTTGGATTCGTTGGAATGTGTACTTTCCGAAAATATATGGTTTTCTGGGGTGAACTTACTGTTTTCTACTTTTGCCCCCCCCCAAAACGATGTAAATGTGTTGATTTTGCAGTACCTGAAATGACAGACTATATGGGGGTCTTCCTTTTGGGGCCCCTGTATGCCACGTGCTTGGGTACACCTATACATATCAGGCATCAAACTGTTCAGAGGACCCTAGGCTTTCATATTTGGGGTGATTTGTCTTGATACCTAAAAGTATGTGTGTAATACGATGCTGCAGGGTAGATATTTTGAGGTGATTTTTGGAAATATCACCTAAAGCACCAAATTTAGGAATGATTTGCGGCTTGGTACTTTGGCGTAGAAAGACATGCATACCCAATTTGGATTCGTTGGAATGTGTACTTTCCGAAAATATATGGTTTTCTGGGGTGAACTTACTGTTTTCTACTTTTGCCCCCCCCCCCCTAACGATGTAAATGTGTTGATTTTGCAGTACCTGAAATGACAGACTATATGGGGGTCTTCCTTTTGGGGCCCCTGTATGCCACGTGCTTGGGTACACCTATACATATTGGGCATCAAACTGTTCAGAGGACCCTAGGCTTTCATATTTGGGGTGATTTCTCTTGATACCTAAAAGTATGTGGGTAATACGATGCTGCAGGGTAGATATTTTGAGGTGATTTTTGGAAATGTCACCTAAATCACCAAATTTAGGAATGATTTGCGGCTTGGTACTTTGGCGTAGAAAGACATGCATACCCAATTTGAATTCGTGGGAATGTGTACTTTCCGAAAATATATGGTTTTCTGGGGTGAACTTACTGTTTTCTACTTTTGCCCCCCCAAAACAATGTAAATGTGTTGATTTTGCAGTACCTGAAATGTCAGACTATATGGGGGTCTTCCTTTTAGGGCCTCTATATGCCACATGCTTGGGTACACCTATACATATTGGGCATCAAACTGTTCAGAGGACCCTAGGCTTTCATATTTGGGGTGATTTGTCTTGATACCTAAAAGTATGTGGGTAATACGATGCTGCAGAGTAGATATTTTGAGGTGATTTTTGGAAATGTCACCTAATTCACCAAATTTAGGAATGATTTGCGGCTTGGTACTTTGGCGTAGAAAGACATGCATACCCAATTTGGATTCGTTGGAATGTGTACTTTCCGAAAATATATGGTTTTCTGGGGTGAACTTACTGTTTTCTACTTTTGCCCCCCCAAAACAATGTAAATGTGTTGATTTTGCAGTACCTGAAATGACAGACTATATGGGGGTCTTCCTTTTGGGGCCCCTGTATGCCACGTGCTTGGTTACACCTATACATATCGGGCATCAAACTGTTCAGAGGACCCTAGGCTTTCATATTTGGGATGATTTGTCTTGATACCTAAAAGTATGTGGGTAATACGATGCTGCAGGGTAGATATTTTGAGGTGATATTTGGAAATGTCACCTAAAGCACCAAATTTAGGAATGATTTGCGGCTTGGTACTTTGGCGTAGAAAGACATGCATACCCAATTTGGATTTGTTGGAATGTGTACTTTCCGAAAATATATGGTTTTCTGGGGTGAACTTACTGTTTTCTACTTTTGCCCCCCCCCCCTAACGATGTAAATGTGTTGATTTTGCAGTACCTGAAATGACAGACTATATGGGGGTCTTCCTTTTGGGGCCCCTGTATGCCACGTGCTTGGGTACACCTATACATATTGGGGATCAAACTGTTCAGAGGACCCTAGGCTTTCATATTTGGGGTGATTTCTCTTGATACCTAAAAGTATGTGGGTAATACGATGCTGCAGGGTAGATATTTTGAGGTGATTTTTGGAAATGTCACCTAAATCACAAGATTTAGGAATGATTTGCGGCTTGGTACTTTGGCGTAGAAAGACATTCATACCCAATTTGGATTCGTTGGAATGTGTACTTTCCGAAAATATATGGTTTTCTGGGGTGAACTTACTGTTTTCTACTTTTGCCCCCCCAAAACAATGTAAATGTGTTGATTTTGCAGTACCTGAAATGTCAGACTATATGGGGGTCTTCATTTTAGGGCCTCTATATGCCACATGCTTGGGTACACCTATACATATTGGGCATCAAACTGTTCAGAGGACCCTAGGCTTTCATATTTGGGGTGATTTGTCTTGATACCTAAAAGTATGTGGGTAATACGATGCTGCAGAGTAGATATTTTGAGGTGATTTTTGGAAATGTCACCTAAATCACCAAATTTAGGAATGATTTGCGGCTTGGTACTTTGGCGTAGAAAGACATGCATACCCAATTTGGATTCGTTGGAATGTGTACTTTCCGAAAATATATGGTTTTCTGGGGTGAACGTACTTTTTTCTACCTTTGCCGTCCCCCAAAACGATGTAAATGTGTTGATTTTGCAGTATCTGAAATGACAGAACAAACGGGGGGTCTTCCTTTTGGGGCCTCCTATGCCACGTGCTTGGGTACATCTATTCATATTGGGCATCAAACTGTTCAGTGGACCCAGGATTTTATATTTGGGGTGTTTTACATTGATACCTAATGATGTGTGGGAGATATGTTGCTGTAGAGTGGAAGCTTTGAGGTCATTTTTCAAAAAATTCACCAATTTCTATAAAACATTATAACTTTAGGAAACAATTGCAACTTAGTGGTTTGGAGTACAAAGATATTTCTACCCATTTTTGATTCACCAGAATCTGTTCTTTCTAGTAATGGGTAGTTTTCTAGGGTAAACCTACTGTTAGCGGAATGTTTGGCCTTGAAATCAAAAGTATGCCGTTTGGGGAGTGTTGCTTTGGAAATTTGGTTGTGTACTGCTTGTAGATTTTGAGCTATACAAGTGAGAAATCTCCATAAAACTATATATATTTGGTATTGTCGTGTTCAGGAGACATAGACCTTTCTAAATCGGCTGTGTTCTCGTACATAAAATGAATGATGTTTCTGATATATGTGATTGTTCTTCGTGCAACATGATTTTTTTCATTTTATTTGACACTTAGAATCCAATATTTTTTTAGAGAAGTAGAATTACACCAAAATTCTTGCATATTGTGAAAGTTCAGGTTGTCCTGAAAAAAACAATATATTGTTTTCCTGGGTTAACTAAAAGACCACCCCAGGAAAGGCCCTTAAAGTGAAAGAGTGCAAAATATCTAAAAACTGCTTGGCAGTAGATGTTCGCATCTAGGACAAAACGGCTGGCAGGGAAAGGGTTAAAGAGTATTTATCAATGGGTGAAAGATCATCTTTTGATAAAAACCCCATAGAAATGAATGGAGAGCGGCGGAATTTCGCTCTAGAGGACTGTGGCAATCTCTAACTTCACTCTTTGTTAAATAAACCATATAGTGTGATATTCTCTGTATGAATATTCTTCAGCACTGTGATAGCTTTGCATTTTCTACTGTCAGATTTACTGTTCAACTAAATCTCTGGCCTATTGGTAGGCTATGAGGTCCAAACTTTGACATCTGATTGAAAGCCTTATGGATGTATTACATCGGTATGAATTCCATCACATGAACTTATTTACATAACAGAATACAGTGTGGAACGTGTAAAAATAAAATTACACAATTGGACATTTTTTGCACACTCTATTCTGCTCTGTACCTGAGCAATGTCTGTCTTAGGCAGCATTCTAGCCAAGAGGTGTCTCCTTCTTGCCCCTTCAACAGTTTTCAAAAAAAAAAAAATCCACCCCATGTAGACCCACCTCCCTCCTCCCCCCCAGCATACCGGCCCAGGGGAAATGCCCCTAACTTTATACTTACCCCACGGCACAGATTCAGGCATCTGAGTTTGACGCAGCCATCTTCCTGGTCTTCGTGTCTTCTTTTGGGTGCTTCGGCAATTTCCGCGAGTTTCGTCGCAAGCGCAGTTGTCGCAGCCCAGCGAATTTCTCCAACTGTGCATGTGCCGATCTTCCACTCAGCTTACCAAAGACCCGGAAGATGGCTTTGTCAAACTCCGATGCCTGAATCTGCGGCAAGGGGTAAGTATAAAGTTAGGGGCAGCTATGCTGGGGGGGGGAGGAACTACGTGGGGTAGGGGATATTTTTGAAAACGGTTGAATTCTCCTTTAATTCAGTTTCATCCAGCCACAACAGAGCCATGTCCCCACCTATTACCCTATGGCAGGCTGTAGGAACAGTATTTCGCTGGCACTCCCAGCTGTGTTCTACTTCTCAAGTCCGATTTTTTTTTATTTGGCCCAAGAAGCAGATTGTAGCATTCCCCAGGGTTCCGCTGCTTGTTAGATGAGCTCTAAGCACCCCATTGTTCTCTATCACTGGTGCCCTGGAGAAAGGGAAATTACCCATTTAATGTAGTCATTTTCCCAATAGATGGGTACATGATACAAATAAAACCAATGAGATATAAAATGGGTGTGTCCTGCATGGCCCTTTCTGACTTGTGACATCATTGCCCATTTCCCATCCAGTAATGTATGGAGGTGGTGCGGATCTATAAAAAAAAAATGTCCAAAGCTACATTGGTTTAGGAGAGGCAAATAAGGAAATTCCTGGCCCATACCTCACTAGTAGTGATGTGCAAATCTGATCTATTTGGCATCACTGAAAATTTGCGAAACGGTGACAAATTTGCATGAAGTCTATGGGCAACTAATTTTTTTGATGAGCAACAATTTTTTCAACCCATTGGAGTCTATGGGTGAAGCAAATTGTTCCAAGTCAAAAACCCATGGCGTTTTGTGGTGAAACCTGGAGAAAAATTTCACTCGCCCCTACTCAGGGATATTTGGAAAATGCTAGTTTTTAAGGATTTTCGTTTCACTGATTGTGCCCCCTATTGGTAGAATGCAGAATCTATGACTATCTCTTAGAATAAAAGGAAATATTGAGTAACCAATAAAAAAAAAAGTGAATCGTTTCCCTTTAACATTTCTTCTATTATCTTTTCTACCTGCAGTAAAATATGGCTGCGTCTCCTTCCCTCTGGATCCTGTTAGCATCATCATTTTACGAGCAGATATTTGAAACAATATTTAAGATTTGGGAACCAGTTTTTAGTTAATATGCAGATTTGTGGGGTTGGGTGTCATTTTAATGAAACTTTATTCCTTTCATTTCCATTTTCTTTGAAGTGCAAGTTCCCTCTACCAATCAAGCTTGGTGACTAATGTGAGATTTTATATTTTTACAAACAGAATTGCTGCCGAGACACTTTAGCCTGCGGAAATCCTAAAGGCCATGAAGTTCTAAATTCCTCCAAAAGCTTTATTTACTGTATTCTTGCCGATATTAAAAATTAATAATGCTTAATGTGTGCGTTCCAAAGCCGGCTCTCTATTTCTAGTTCATCTGCACTGACCTCCAGCTAATTAATATTTCTGGGAATTCTGCTGGGAAGCAGAGAAAGAGATGTGTTACATGGTTCCATGCTGAGCACTGAGGGGGGAACTGCTGTACAACATGTGACTGCAAATATATTCAGGTTACAGTTTTTCCAATCCTGTACCATAAAAAGTAATGGAGAGCAACAATAATTTCCAATAAAATAAAATTTCTTTACTTGCTTTGTTTAAAAAGATGAACACGACCAGGGCCTTCCTGTTTCAAACAATTCCGCCCTTAGCCAGAGGCAGATCATGCAACATAAAGAAAAGTTGTTGTTTGTTAACTGGTGGATTATCTTACCTGGAGCCACATGGAGCCTGGATGTGCCTGTCCCAGACCTACAGCTTGAGAAGAAGAATCATGCCCCAGACATAAAGACTATTGATTTCTCCAACCCGCACCCACCCATCCTCCCACCACCCACACCAGACTTCTGGGTTCCTTTTATAGACACGCCCATAATGTCACAAAAGGGGTGGGGCTAGCGGGCACTGCATTGATAAAAGAAGAAGTCGGAAGCCGGTGGCAGGCGGGGAGAGGAGGAGAAGAGCTCAACCCACACCCGGGTAAGGCAAATTTTATTCTAAGCAATATTTTTTTTGTTTCTATAAAACAAAATTTTTTTTTGCTGTTTTTACATGGGTTATCAAAAAAACAATATAGGATTTTCAAACACTTTTTTGTATCCTTTAAAAAGCGTAGTGGTTCCCCGATTCATTCAATTAGTATGAGACACATAGGAGCTTTAAAGGACAAGGAAAGCCTTTTACTACATTTATCGTCATCTAATACAGTGCCCCTGCAACTACCTAATTGCTGGAATCATTTTCTTAAAAACCGTTCGTCTCCCATAGTGCTGTCTTGAAGTTACTGCTTTCTCTCTGTATTCGCCGCTGCCATGTTCTTCTCAGTTACAGTATAAAGATGGCGCAGGCCAACTGAACGCGCATGCGCTGCAACTACTGTGAGGTAAGTGCTCCTTTTCAGTTGGAATAGTTTAACACTCACGAATAGATTTAATGCGCATACGCTGCCTCCTAGTGTGATCTATTGCGCTAGATGGTAAAGTCTTGGTCTTGCTGCAGGAGTGTAGGATTATGGGAATTTCTATTCTAGAAGTTAGCAATTTTTTTTTACTACAATGCTTCTGATCAGACAGTGGCAGGTTTTGCCTCAGAAACAGCATTTTTGATGTCACTCCACAAGTTTTCTATTGGATTAAGGTCTGGGGATTGGACTGGCAACTCCATAATGTCAGTCTTGTTGGTCTGGAACCAAAATGTTGCTCATTTACTGGCATGTTTGGGGTCATTGTCTTGTGAAAACCCCCATTTCAAGGGCATTTTCTTTAGCATAAGGCAACATCTCCTATTCAAGTATTTTGATGTATTGAACCTGATGAATGACCAATGATAAATAGGCCCAACACCATAGTATGAGAAACATCCCATATCATGATGCTTGTGTCAACATACTTCACACTGTACAGTGACTTGAATTCAGTGTTTGGGGGTCATCTGACAAACTATCTGTGGCCCCTAGACCCAAAAAGAACAATCTTGTTTACATCAGTCCACAAGATGTTGCGCCATTCTCTTCAGGCCAGTCAATGTATTCTTTGGCCAATTATAACCTCTTCAGCACGTCTTTGTTTCAACAATGGGATTTTACGGGGACTTCTTGACGATAGTTTGGCTTCACATAGGTTTCTTCTAATAGTAACATTACTCACAGGTAACTTTACACCATGGGGCAGATTTACTAAGGAGCAAAGTGGCTAACGCGAGCGCCAATTTGCTAGCGTGAGCACCTGCAGGGACATCGCCAACAGGCGGCAATTTACTAGCGAAATAGATTGTTACTAGCAGTCATTCGCACTCTATCGCCAGACAACTTTTCGCTGTGGCGAACAGACGTTACTGCGCAAATTCACTAAAATTTGGATTTTACGGAACATTCCCTTTTTCGCCAGAGTTGCCTTCGCCACCTCAGAACAGGCGTATAAAGTAGTTGATCTTCCTCAATCTTCTGTCACTTACATCATAAAAACGTTGGCAACTTTTCCCTTTTTTAAGCGGGATTGGCTGCAAAAGTCCTAACTTACTTTTTTGGGTAAGCGGTTTTATACATTTTATAACATATGGAACATTCATTTTACAGTGGGCTCATGTGTAGGACATTATATTAGCTCTCTTGTATTAAGGTAACTTAAACCATTTGCAGCAACATTTATAATAAAGACGTCCATACAACTTTAAATTTCCTGCCCTATGCAGATTGACCTAAGCGCAAGATCACTAGTGAAGTTTCACTAGGCACAAATGAACGCTAGCGCATCTTCGCTATAAAATGAAGTAACATTTGTGAAAAGACACCTGGGACGAAACTTCACATTTTAATGAATTAGCGTATTCGTAGCGTATTTGCCCTGACAAAGTAGTGTGTTGGGTGTGAAGCGGAAACTGGCGAAAATTCGCCCCCTTGTTTGATCTTCCTGGAGCTGATCATTGGCGGAGTCTTTGCCATCTTGGCTATTCTTCTATCCATGCAAATGGTCGTTTTCTTCCATGTCTTTCAGGTTTAAAGCATTTGAGATCATTTTAGCGGATCATTTTCTGCACTTCTTTATAAGTTTTCCCCTCTCCAATCAACTTTTTGATCAAAGTACTCTGTTCTTCTGAACAAAGTCTGGAACAACCCAATTTACTCAGATTTTCAGAGAGAAATGCACTATAACCAGCATGCACAACATTTGCTCCTTCCTTCCTAAAATATGGGCCGTAAGTGACACCTGTTCTTTAACAGAATGAATGACCTCACTAATTAAACTCCACACTATTATTATTTGGAACAAACCTCAATTAATGATTCAATTACACAGAATCAGCAGCTTGTGTGTCACGACTGTTGGTTTTCTACTACTCTACTACACCTAGTACATTATTTATCTTGTACAGTAGAACCACCATTTTTTGTTTTTCAGGGGACCAGAAGAAAATGGTGTGAAATCCAGGAAAATGTAAAACCAGGGAAATGTATTATGATTAATATATAGGTGGGACCACAAAACAACAATGTAAAATGAGGGAAAACTTAAAATCAGGGAATGTAAAATTGAGGTTCCACTGTATTAATATAATATATAATACAATGAAGTGCATGGGGAACGGCCTTTGTTCAACCTATGATTAAATGGGTGGTTCACCTTTAAGGTAACTTTTTATATGCTATAGAATGGCCAATTCGAAGCAACTTTTCAATTGGTTTTCATTATATATTTTTTATAGTTTTATAGTTATTGGCTTTTTTCTTCTTCCAGCTTCGAAATGGGCGTTGCTGACCCCTTCTAAAAAACAAACACTCTGTAAGGCTAAAAATGTATCGTTAATGCTACTTTTTATTACTCTTCTTTCTATTCAGGCCTCTCCTATTCATATTCCAGTCTCTTATTTAAATCAGTGCATGGTTGCTAGGGGAATTTGGGCCCTAGCTACCGGATTGCTGAACATGCTAATTGAAGAGCTGCTGCATAAAAAGCCAAATAACTCAAAAAACATAAATAATAAAAAATGAAAACCAATTGCAAATGATCTCAGAATATCCCTCTCTGCATCATACTAAAAGTTAACTCAAAGGTGCCCTTGTGCACGAAAACGCATAAGTCTACCAGATATCTCATGTTTGTTTAAAATCAAGTTTTCCGTTTCCTTTATAGTTTTTCCAGTTCAGATATTTGCGATTCTGAAAATGGAAAACTGCCAAAAATTGAAATGAAAGCTGTAGAGTTTGTATGGCAGTCAATTGGAGGTGCATCTGATTAAAATAATATGCTTGTGATCGAAGAAAAAGTGCTGGGCTCTGCGCCTTGAGCCCAATTGAGTTGTCTGGAGGTCTGTAAATCACCAGCAATGTGTTTTTGGTATTTTTTAAATGTGTTTGCTGTGTTGTAATGTTACAGAAGCAGTGCACATAGAGCTATGCAAGAGCAACACTAGCTTGTCCATTCTAGAACATCATGGCTACCCAACGCTGATCCACAGGAAGTTGCTTTCAATTATATTATAAGGGAAGTTCCTAAGGTGCAGAGTACAGGTATGGGACCTGTTATCCAGAATGCTCGGGACCTGAGGGTTTCCGGATAATGGATCTTTCCGTAATTTGGGTCTTCATGCCTTAAGTCTACTAGAAATCCATGTAAACATTAAATAAACCCATTAGGCTGGTTTTGCTTCCGATAAGGATTAATTATATCTTAGTTTGGATCAAGTAAAAGCTACTGTTTTATTATTACAGAGAAAAAGGAAATCATTTTTAAAAATTTGGATTTTTTGGATAAAATGGAGTCTATGGGAGACAGCCATTCCGTAATTCGGAGCTTTCTGGATATCGGGTTTCCGGATAAGGGATCCTATACCTGTACTTGCTCTTGCATGCATTGGCATCCACTGTATACCCCTAGGAGGTGAGGTTTCTGCCATCAGGTCAAATGTCACAACAGGGACATGTCAATATCATTAGTCATAGTTCAACTGAAAAAAAGCCACATATCAAAAACATTCTCATCATATCTGGATTTTATAATCACACCCAAGAAATCAGTATAAAAATATGACATTAGAAATAGGGATGCACCAAATCCACGATTCGGTTCGGGATTCGGCCTTTTTCAGCAGGATTCGGCCAAATCCTTATGCCTGGCCGCACCAAATCCTAATTTGCATATGTAAATTAGGGACGGCAAGGGAAATCACAAAAGATTTTTTCCACTTTTTCCTTCCCTACCCCTATTGCATATGCAAATTAGGCTTTGGTTCTGTATTCAGCCGAATCTTTCACCAAGGATTCAGGGATTTGGCTGAATCCCAAATAGTGGATTCAGTGCATCCCTAATTACAAATACGAAAGAAAAATAAAACCAGTAGTAGTTTCAGTAGGAAATCAGTGGTGATGATCTGGTCTGTGAACTTCAGGTGCTCTTAGATATTTTCTAAATCCACCTTGTGAGCTGCCGTTCTTCTCTATGATGCAACGAGACTGAGCTACAAAAAAAAATAGAAAATCAATTCATGAACAATTTGTACTGAAAGAGAAAAGAAACTTTTCTATTGCCATTATGGAACCGATTTCATTCAACAGCTTTGATCCTTTGAAGAGAATCTAAAAGAAGTGGCACATAGTGATAGAAAGGCACGCCTATTTCTTAGGACACATTTCATACATATATAAGCTCAATGATGTTACATACAGTATACAAGAGTAAGTACTAAATAAATGTCTGTCCCAAAGAATAAGATTTCTTCTTGAACAAAAATATAAAAAAGTTTCCACAGTAATGGAGTGAATCAGTGTAGAAGAGGAACAGCAGTTTTCTTGAACTAACATTCAGTATGATGTAAAGAGTGATAACAACTGACCAATTGAAAAGTTGCTTAGAAATGGCCATTCTATTACATACTGAAAATTAACTTAAAAGTAAACCACCCCTTTAATCATGAGTTTGTTTAGGTCCAATTTAAGGAGCTGATCTAAAATTAAATAAAATTTTTTGTTCACCCAAACATTTGGGTGTTTTGCACCAGCACTCCAGCACTGTTGATGATAGGCTGTTTTGAATTTTGCAGCTCCACACACTACCCAATAATCTGGGTACACGTCACTCACTCCCTGATTGACACGCCCCCTTTTTGCCATTTCCTGTATATGAACCGTTTTTTCTGCACTGTTAAATCACTTTGAGAAAGGCTGGTGCCACAGCCAAAACGTCAGTTTTTTGTGCCCACAATAAATACTTTTTGAATATTTTGTAAGACCTGAGAGTGGTCCTTTCATGGATTATATATATATATATATATATATATATATATATATATATATATATATATATATATATATATATATATATATATATATATATATATATATATATATATATATATATATATATATATATATATATATATATATATATATATATATATAATATTTTTTGCATTGATCCCTAAGATCAGTAAGTGACAGCAGCATAGAGCATGTGCAGTGAATCAGAAGATGGGGAGCTACTGGGACATATCTTCCCTGATAAAGAACTGTGATTGTCTTGGATTGGTACAGAAGCCCAAAACATAATGTACAACATTTCTAGCCTACTTCTGTAGTTAAGCTTTAGTTCTCCTTTAAATGAGAAGGAAAGGTTAAATAAAACTAAGTAAGCTTCATCAGAAAGGTCTATATAAATACGACAGTAAACCCTCAAAGTAATGCTGCTCTGAGTCCTCTCCTCTGCCAAAAGAAACACAGCATTTCTTTCCTTCTATTGTGTACACATGGACTTCTGTATCAGACTTCCTGTTTTCAGCTTAAACCTCCAGGGCATGGGCTTGAGCATGCTCAGTTTGCTTCTTTCCCCCTCCTGCTGTAATCTGAGCCCAAAGCTATGAGTGAGCAGGGAGAGACTCAGGCAGTAAGTGAGGTCACACTAAGCTAATATGGCAGCTGCTATCCTAAACAAACAGAGACAATGTTTAGAACTGTTTACTCAGGTATGGAAAAGCATTCTAAAGAATAAAATGGTGTTATATCTTGCACAATAAACTGCCTTGGTAGCTTTCCTTCTCCTTTAATGAACTTGCAGTTTATACAGTTATGTGCAGGGGTATGGTATATGTACAGCTTATTAACACGAAATTGCTCTAATCTTATGCTTTGCTTTCTGGAAAGAAGGGATTGTATTTCTGCAGCCTCACTATCACTTGGCTACACCTCCCCCTCCTGTCAATGTCTGTTTTTTCCTGCATAAAACATCCACAGGAGAAAGGACGATAGTTCCTAATGAATCAGTAAAACCACAGCAACACACACACATAAATATAAGGCAAGTTCTGTACCATTCCTGTTTTGGCAGGGATTGTACCTGTTTGGAAGCTGTTAGCAGATCTTCTGCTTGGTTTAGCCGCTTTTGTAGTCTATTTGTTGTCTCCTGATAATCTAATATTACACATTCAAGCTGTTGGAAAACACAACAAAGTTAATCAAACCCAGAACAAAAGGATTTACTATTACAGTATTTTGCTATAAAAACTAATTTGAGCTGCTTTAATAGTATTAAATGGCAATATGGCCTGTTTATTATTCATTTTGTACGTGAAATGTAGTTGTGTGCAAAAACCCAACATAGTTTATAGTTTGATCACACAATACCCCAGTCTTTTTTTCTTGTGCTTTTTGTAACCGAGACAGCAGTTCTTCGCTGTGCCGTTTTTGTCTCTTTAATTTAGTTCTGTGGATAAAAACAAAAATAAACAGTTAATAATAAGGACATGTTTCTTGTGCTGTATACACATTAAAACTGGATGATATGGATAAATAAATGTATCAGACTATTAACCAATGTACTAAGATCCCATAAGAACGTCTCTATTAGAAGTTACAGGACTAAAAACCTCTCAATCACACGGCTTAGTAGTGGTAAATTATTAAACCAACCAATAGCACCTAATGAAGTGGTTTAGTCCATGTGCAAATTCAGCCATATAATAATGAAAGAATCTTGGAGAAGCCTGATAACTCCAGGCAGGAATATGACCATACTATACCATTGTATTTAGGCTTGCATTAGTGTATTGTGGTATCATTAAAAAAATGTTTACAGAAAAAAATAAAATTGCTTGAATGGTGAAAATACACCTACTGCTGACTTCTGTAAAAGCTTGCCAGGTTTTAGGTGCCAAATTTTTGAATGGAATCTTTCAATTGAGAAATCTCAATATTTCAAGCTTGAAAAACCTTTACTAAAAAAAAAAATTTGCCCCTTAGCATTTCCATTGCATTAATACAGAAGGAGAATAAAAAATGGCAAATAACATAACTAACTGCTTGGGACTCGATTTGAGTTTTTTTTCTCCGAAAAAAAACCTCGAATGCCAGGAAGGCTATTAACATCTTCAAATGGGTCTCTGCCATTGACTTCTACATGAACTCAGCAGGTTTTAGGTGGCGTACTATTGAATTTGAGTTGTTCCCAGGGCCGAGGTATGATAAATCTTGAATACGGATATTTCCCAACTTTTGTGAGTTTTGACCAAAAATCCAACTAGAAAATTCGAATTTACCATTCGAACCTTAATAAATCTGTCCCTTCGCATACTGCAGCTGGCAACACTGACTAATTAAACATAAATTCAGGATGCAATTTTCTATTACTGTTTCCCACATATATTTGTGGGCAGATAATTGTGCAAATCTCAATATCATGTAACCCTGTAGTAACCCTACCTTTGCACTGATAATGACTAATGGAATGCAAGTTTGGGGATTGGAGTCACAAAGTGGTCACAGTTATGCTTAGCAATAGCACAGCAATAACACTTAGCCCTTCTATGAGGGGCTAGGCAAATAGTTCTCTAATATAAGGCAGAATTTTCTTTTTAAAATGCCAAGTCCACTTTGTTTAAAGGAGTCATAAAATGGAGCAATTGTTTCATTTGTTTTACAGAAGGAAAAAAGAATAACCATCATTTATATATATATATATACATAAAGAAAAACAGAAATGGTATTCACAACAGAACTTTATGGAGTTCATAGAGAATAGAGAATATATGGCAGAAGGAATTCAGAGGGTATGCGATTTTAAGTTTAACTGTGCTGTGTGCTCATTTATGTGTACTTCAGGGTCATTTTCTTGAGGAAACATTGAATTTAAAATTTAAGCTTTAAAAATTCTGCCTTTATAGACTGATATGGCATGATAGGTCTCCAGAAAAAACAAAGCACCGACAAAGATGGGAGACACACATAGGTGAGAATCTATCAGAAGAACAATGGACAGAAATATTTACGGATATGGCGAAGATCTCATTGAATGCTATCATTAAGGAATAACCCTACAAAATTCTATATGATTGGAATGTATCGCCAGTCTTAATCCACAAATGGGACTCAAAAACCTCCAACAAAATGTTTTAGGGGATGCGGCCAGGACCCAGACAACTGGCATAACTGGTGGTCGTGCCCAATAGTGCAACAAATATGGACTGACACGTTTAAAATTATTTCGGCAATCTTCCAAACAAATAATACTCCGGACCCATGGGCGGCCTTGTTTGGAAGACGTTTACAAATGACCAGGAACCACAATAAACTGGCAACCCAAATCTGTTCAGCTACAAGATGCGTCTTAGCTTCAATGTGGAAAGGTCCTGGGACACACCAATCAGCACTGGAGAAAAAAATATGGTGGATTGCAGACAATGAAAAAATCACCTACCTATTGAAAGATAAGCTTGATAAATATGAGTTAATATGGAATCCCTGGATTAATAAAGATAACCCCATACAGGAGTATCTCACTAACTATGCTATAGATACAATTTTAGCCCTTGTAAAGTAATCAGTAAGAATGTTAAAAATGTTAATATTTTATTCCATATTATTTTATCGTATGTTATGACATGTTGTTTCTATTTTTTTTTTCATTTTGTGCAAAATACTAAACTTGAATAAACAATAAGTTTTAAAAAAAAAAATCTGCCTACATTTTTGCACTTGTTTTTTGTACATGACTTAAAAAAAATTCTAGAAGCAAAACAATAAGTGATATAAAAATCCATATAACACTAGAGTGTGCAAATAGCAAAGTTTCATGGAGATTTGTGAGTTGTATAGATCAAACCCCCACAGCAGCACATTATGGAGTTCTTAAAGCACCACATGAGACATTAGTATTCTTTAGACTACAAGTGCCAAAATGCTGATCAGAGAAAAGCGTATATTTTTGGACATGCTGACAAATAAGCAATGGTTCTACTCAAAATTTACTTTAAAGCTTTGCTAATCTCGTATCTAGTTTGTACTTTACAGAATCTCATTTCCCACTTTTCCTTACAAAGAGAAAACATCATAAATAGGATTGCCAGGAGTCCTCAGGACAATTTGAGTCCCAATATGAATAGGATTGCTTGTGGCATGTAAAATAAAAGTGTATACAAATTTTCATTGCCGTCTTTTTGGCTACTGTAGAAGAAACACGCCGCCTGCCTGTGTTGCCAGAGCCCCTAACACTAAGTTGACCCAAGAAAATCATATGTTTTTGGAAAGTAAATAGTCTGTCTTTAGACTATTTATGGTACAAATAATGTACAAATAATCTGGAAAAGTGCCCCAATATCTTCTTATTAACAGTGGGTTAAGGCCTTTATAGACTAGAAGAGTACATACCAATAAAAATAGCATATCCAAAGAAATGCTAACATGTAAGCTATAACAAACAAGGGAACGTTGTGCTCACCACTAATTTTTAAAACTATTAGGTGGGGATGCAATGAGGCTGTGACCACAAAATACATAAAGTCAAATACAAGAGTCCTCTGCACTCAACTCATTATTATCAATATATTTAAGACAGAGACATTTGTGCATACTGCTACTGAAAAATGCCTTACCCTTTAAACAAAACAGGGATTGTTTGTCCATATATTGCAATATATTTAAGCTGGCCAACTACGTCAAAGTCATCCCATATCTAGCCAGTCCTATGCTCAATTTTATCTGATTCATTAAGAATTCTATTGCTTCATTATACATTTTACAAAGGGACTAGGTTTTACCTGCAACTTACTTGCTGCTTTCAAAGTAAACCCCCATACTTGGCTGCCCTTTTATTAGACACCAGTGGGATCACCTGACTATAGCTGGGAAGGGTGGGAGCTACAACATGGAGCTGGTCACTGCTCCTGTATAACTATAACAAACAAGGGAAAGTTGTGCTCACCACTATTTTTTAAAACCATTAGGCGGGGGTGCAATGAGGGTGTGACCACAAAATACATATAGTCAAATACAAGAGTCCTCTGCACTCAACCCATTATCAATATATTTAAGACAGAGACATTTGTGCATACTGCTACTGAAAAATGCCTTACCCTTTAAACAAAACAGGGATTTTTGTCCATATATTGCAATATATTTAAGCTGGCCAACTACGTCAAGTCATCCCATATCTGGCCAGTCCTATGCTCTATTTACATCTGATACTTCAATTTGAGTAGACCCTCATTACAACTAAACAGGGACAGGATAAAAAACGTCTACTCTCGCAGAGAGAGTGTTATTGGATTTGGTTTGGTTAACAAGATATCCGAGGGGATTAAATGAGGAGTTTAATTTGTCCTGTTTCTTGTAAAATAAGTGTCTAATAAGCTTTCTCACTTCCCTTACAGATAAGAAAATTTATTTGCCTAAACTACAGGGACAGGTATCTGTAATTTTTCTCCCTTGATATGTAGGGTAAGATTACTTTTTAACTTTTTTATCTTTGTATAGATTTTTTGTAACTTTTATCTTCCTCTTAGGTTAGTTGCAACAATTGTTTCAATTGAGGTGTACAACACTGGGACTTTGAATTTGCTGCTTTGTGTTACTAACATGGACTCAAAAGTACTGTGTTTTTTCTATTTATACTGACACCCATGTACAATAATTGCGAAAAGAACCAAAGTTATTTTATAACAATCTTTTTTCTGATGTGAAGTTATTCTACGTATCTTACGATATTAGATATTACGTATCTTTGACAAGTTGGTAATTTTTATAATGAAAAACCTTTTGTATTGAAATTGATTCTTCACATTTTTGTATAATGACGCACTAATTGGTTTGCCTTTATAATGTTCATCTGCACCTGTATGTAGTATGCTTGACAAAGGGGCGGAGCCCGAAACGTTGCACCACCGCAGTAAAAACGTTTGCAAGGGCTTGCCCTGCAGATACAAGTCTCGTGTGCTGGTGTGTTTTTTTGTTCTATTTACTTTGGATTCATTAAGAATTCTATTGCTTCATTATACATTTTACAAAGGGACTAAGTTTTACCTGCAAAGTTTGGGAGTTTTCCTTTGAAAGCAGCTAGTAAGTTGCAGGTAAAACTTAGTCTCTTTATAACTCAGCACCTGTCACCCATGATATGATCTGTTGATCTGTAACTGTAAGAACTACTTAATATATTCTAAGAAATGAATAAAATTGTGACTATAAATACAAAACTAGCATAGAACTATAAAGTGCAAAACTAACCAGTGAGTGGAAAACTAGCATTCTTTTACATTTCCCCATTGGTTTTATGTCACTGGGAAATCTGGTGCTACTGTACATTCTTAAGACAACTACTCTTTACATTTTTTACGATACCCATTTAAAGGCATTGTTTTTGCCATATGGGACATATGAACAGAAATCATATGGCTTAATGGATTCTTGTATTTTGAAAGGTAGGGAACAAAGCGGTGTTATTGTTAGTGAGCTTAGTGTAATGAACTTTAGAGTAGAGTTTACATTCAGAATGTTTAGCCCTCTATGAGTTTTTGAGGTTCTAGTCTTCCAAGTGCAAACAAGTGATCTTCCAACCTTAGTATAAAACCATTGAAATCAATACAGGTATGGCATTTCTGGAAAATGAAAATTAAAAATGAAAAGGGAGCTATCAAAAAAATTAAAATGTAAGATAAACTTCCTCATACTGAAATAAGAAACTTTGTAAATACAATTCCTCTTTCAGCATTTGTTTCTCTTCATTCTGTCTTCTTGCAGGAGTTGGGTGTCAGATATTCATTGGCAGTTAGATACAATATATATTATGGGGGGGGGGCTTCCTTTGCTAGTATGTATAAGAGCTCACTCAAATAACTGATTCCTGTACAAACAAATGGAAACAGAAAAAACATGCGGCTCTATCCGTGCCTATGACTACGCATCTTTGGATATGAAATGCGTCAGGACATTTGTTTTTACCCATGGAATAAAGATCTAAATTTTACAAACCTGGTGTGTCGCAGGAGTGCGTGCCATTCCACACATCTTCCCTGTACAAACAAAATCTAACAAAATAAACGCCTTTTGCACAAATTCTGCATATAGAGAGACATGATGGCTGGTGATTTTAATTGAGTGATCTCTAATACATCTTCTAGGCAAAAGGAGCCCCCCTGACTGTCAATGAATATCTGACTCCAAACTCCTGCATGATAACAGAATGAAGAGAAACAATGGTGAGAGACGGCTAGTAAAGATAAACTTGATTATTTCAGAAACGGTACAGAATTTTTAATTGATTATATTTAGAAAACTTGTTATTTCATGCTGAAGCTTATATTAAATTTTCATTTTTGCGATAGTTCCCCTTTAAATAAACAACAGGCTGGTTTTGCTTCCAGTAAGGATTAGTAATAACTTAGCTGGGATCGAGTACAATTTTTTATTATAGAGAAAAGGGAAAACTTTTTTGAAAATTTGGATTATTTGAATAAATTTGTGTCTATAGGAGTAATTCAGAGCTGTCTGGATAACAGATCCCATAATCCCTCAAATATAACTAGAATAGGCACTGATGTATACTGCAGGGTTGTTTAACAACGCAAGAGCAAGGAGTCCTTGGGATGTCCTGCTCATAAAAATAGTCCAGATATAAACTGTGCAGCTTTAATAATTCTGTTGATCAGTGACTGTATTGTATAATATGTGGGTCAACACAGGCCACCATTATGATCTGAATGGGGGGGTCAAACATTTGAATAAAGTACAAAAAAAACTTTCCAAAAAAGTGAGTATTTATTTCATAAAATATGACACCAATTCACATGATATACCAGGTTTGAACTTATGAAATACTCACTTTTTTGGAAATAAGTTTTTTGTACCTTATTCATTGAATACTGGAAGGAAGGAAGGAACCAATTATATCCACCCCCACCTCATTTGCTCATCTTTTGAAGCACAAACATTTGGATAATGTCAGTTTGACGCACCATGTTGGTGGCCAAATCGAGGTAAGATCTTTTTTGGGGGGGAGTTCACCAAACAAGCCGATCTTACCATGTATTGCCATCTTTAAACTGTTTCCAATGGTGTAAAAACAATACTTTATGAAATGAGCCTTGTGTCACCAATTGGCTAAATTCTAGAACATGATCAGGAATTCCCAACCAAGAACATTCACAGGATTCTCAGATAATGAAGACACAGCTATAATGGATTTTTCAAAGTACTCTTCCATCTAACAAGATCTCAGAACTGCACTGAATTATTATTCTAATGAATACGAATGGTTATTGTTGGGCTTTATATACAGCACAAAGGAAAAACACGTGTGCCTTTAAAAAAACAAAACATTTTTTACATTCACATAATGATCACTTTGCTCTGGAAAGAGGTGCTGCAATTTGCAAAATGCCAAGAAAAACAGATGCCTCAAAAACCACCCAATGACAATAGATGACACTGTCTGTCTCGATGTATTGCAGACATACAAGTTCTATTAAGCTGCTGAGAGACTCTGATGCCAATTTAAAAATCTGGGCAATGTTCCAGCTCAGTCGCTGAAAGGTTTACAGATCTTTTGTCAGCACACAAACGGCAAAAGGAAAAATTCAAAGACCCTTTCCAAATGGAAAGGAAAAAACGTCAGGCGCGGCTTCATCTCTGGTGAGAATAAACAGCGTGGGATTCAGTGCCCAACACCTGCTAAATAAACGCTTTTCCTTTCTGTATCGGCTGTCGCAGGTATTTGCAGAATCTATTTAAAATCAGTCTAAATAAGAGAAACATTAAATTCTGCTGAGCAAGGCTTTCATTAGCATACCTTGAAACAGCAAAGCACTTGGATGTGCTTCAAACCTCAGCAAAAATGTCATCTAAAGGGCATTTAGTGTGAAGGAAATGTATACGCAATGCTATACGTAATTGTAAAAAGCAGTTAAATGCGATGAAATTGTGGCAGGTTTTTACACGTTTCCTTTTTTTCTTGCAGTTGCTATGCATGTTGAAATTAAATTCCGAAACCATTTTTTAGCTCTATAAAAGAGAGACAGAGCCCACAGCATACAGAATAACAGGTTTGATAGAACTAATACTGATTAGGATCTAGTTTTGCTGATGTGGTAAAAGGCTGTAATTTGTCAAGGGATTTGAAGCTCAATTAAAAGACATCACTGATAAAAAAAAGTCTTTTGCTGGAGTAGACCTCATTTAGGTAGGATAATTTATTTAATGTCTTATAGCAAGCCTTCTATTAAAGGACAAAATAATATTTACTTTTTTCATTCTATTTTAATTTCCTAATAATCTCTTCAAACATGTTCGTGCTAAGCATAACATTATATTTTTTCCCCTGATTTTGTTTTTTTTAATTTGTAATCCTTTCTAAATCATCTAGGCATCTTTAGACTGTCATTTACTGTCTGTAATGCAGCTACAATCAGAGGATCCAGTTATTCCAATTCCACCTGTAAGCACAAGAACTAATGAAAGGAGTAGGGGTCTATAAAGGTGGCCATACATGGAGAGACCACTCGTTTGGCGATGTCGCCAAACGAGCGGATCTCTCCCTGATGTGCCCACCCCATACACGGGCCAATAAGCTGCCAACACAGTCTGTCAGCAGCTTTTATTGGCCCGTGTATGGTCACCTTCAGAGTGATCAGAGACAAACACATCTAACATCACTATGTGCAAAGCAAGGCATTGGCTGCAGAGAACAGTACAATGTGTTCTCTAAGATGATAAATGGCAACTATGTGGCAACATTTTGGGGAAGGTCCATACAGAAAAGGTTTTCTGATATGGCGATGGAAGGCTTTGATTGGTTGAACACAGCCCTGACTTCATACCTGTTGGATGAACTGGAACACCAACCGCAAACCAGGCCTGATCCCCAGTAACGGTGCCCCAAATCTTGCCAACAGTGTTTAACAAACTAGTAAAAAGCCTTTCCTAGAAGAGTAGGGGGCCAACGTCATATTGTTTCCAGTGTATCTGCTTACTTCCAGAAGCCAAAGTCCCGAAGAGCCGAAAAGACCCGAAGTCACGAAAACAGCCGAAATTGAAGTCCTGAAGCGGCGAAAAGACCCAAAGTCACGAAAGGAGGCGAAGTTGAAGTCCTGAAGCTACAAGTTCAATTCTACTGAACCCCAATTTGTGTTTGTTTTTTTTAATCTCCAATGTATTATTTTAATATTCTATAGGCCCCTGCCACCAATGTTTTTTTAAAAAAAATATTTTTTGGGGTCCCAATTTTTTTTTTTAACTTGTAAGGGGGGCCCTGGCACCAATGTTTTTTTAAAAATACATTTTTGGGGCCCCGATTTTTTTTAACCTGTAAGGGGGGCTCTGGCGCCAATGTTTTTTTAAAAAATATTTTTTTTTTACTTGTAAGGGGGGCCCTGACACCAATGCTTTTTTTAAAAAAAAACTTTTATGGGTGGCCCTGGCGCCAATGTTTTTTTTTTAAAACTTATAAGTTTAATAGCTTTTTATAACTTGTGTGGGCGTTACTTTTTTAGGGCTGATGTCTGTGTGGTCTTTTAACTGTGATGTGAAGAGGGCGGGGTCTGGGGCAGGGCTTGGGCGCCAGTGTGGGTGGGGCCCAGGGGGCCCTGAAACTGTTGTATGGGGCCCCGTGATTTCTAATGGCGGCCCTGGTTGCCCTTCTGTATTTGAAGCCGCAACTTTTTTCTAAAGGGTTGTTATCAGTAAATGATTTTCAACTGGAAAATAACTATATGCCTCAATGTAACTAAAAAAAATAAAACTTAAGATTTATGTTTTCAACGATTTTTTTCTATTCAAAATGACCTACCGCAGATTCCCCAGCCTGGCCTCTGTACTGTCTGTTATTTGTCTCGCTTCCTCCTTCCATTGGTTGGTTACTTTTTGCTGAGCGAACAGAAGCATTCTCAGCTCATTGATAGAGTTTCTCTTGCTGTCTTCCATCTCTTGCAGTTGCACTTTGAAGCCTTGCTTCTTCACGGAAAACTCATGCTGCAATGTGCTAATCTATTGCGGGAAAAAATGTTGTTATGCAGGCATGTAATAAAAATTAGCATACTATTTAAAGCGATATCGATACTTTCCTATAGAAATCATAGGAACGTGTCAGTATCAAGTATGGAATATTTTACATAATAGAAACATGATAATTTTTACATCCTTGTTTTTTGGGTCTCCAAACCTAATTACTGTATGTAGCCAAATATAAAGAACATGTAGCTGCAGCTTTAAATTTTGACTTTACTTCATTGGAGCTCAGCATAGATCCTCTCTGGTTCCTGTGTATGTTACAAAGTAATTGTGGGAATGTCCTAACACCTGTCCCTGAAGCACAATAGGATATGACAACCAATCACAGCTCCATGTTTGCACAGGGGAAGAAGTACTAACAGAATGGCTGGCTGGTTTTGGGGCAAATAATTCCCTGAAGCAGCATAAAGAGCAACTTATAAAAGCATATTGGTGGATTTAAGAAAAGTCTGTAAAAAAATATTCACACTGCGAAAAGATATGTGTTTGTGCGAAAAGTTTTCCTTTGCACAAATTTAGGGGCCGATTCACTAAGGGTCGCATATCGAGGGTTAATTAACCCCTTGATATTCGACTAGGAATTAAAATCCTTCGACTTCGAATATCGAAGTCGAAGGATTTAGTGCAGATAGTTCGATCGATCAAAAAAAGTTAGCCAAGCCTATGGGGACCTTCCCCATAGGCTACCATTGACTTCGGTAGCTTTTAGCAAACTAGGGGGTCGAAGTTTTTTTTTTAAAGAGACAGTACTTTGACTATCGAATGGTCGAATGATTTTTACTTCGAATCCTTCAATTCGAAGTCGAAGGTCGAAGTAGCTCATTCGATGGTCGAAGCAGCCCCAAAAAAACCTTCGAAATTCGAAGTTTTTTAACTTCGAATCCTTCACTCGAAGTTAGTGAATCGGCCCCTAAATATAGCTTTTGCAAACTGTCACTGTTTAGCGACAGTGAAAGAAGGTTTGCGAATTGTATAGTTTGCGCCATTGCGCACTGAATGTTATAAAACTTCTTACTGAGAAAGTTATGCTTGCTCCAAAAGATTGTGTCACTGTCAAGAACTTCTTAAACATGGGCAAAGCGCAATTAAAATTCACAATGCAATAACAGTTTAAAGAATATTACATTACAAAATGAGACTTTTTATTATTTGTGCAAATTGTTTTGTTCTTTGTGACTTTTATTACATTCTCCCATATATCGTCTATTTTTAGAGGAGTATAATGAAATGTCAAATACTTGTTCTTGACATTTTATAGCTAAATGCTTCTGTAGCCCAAGTACTTCTGAAGGTAATTTTTTCTCCTACAATTTGAGAATAATCAGGAATAGAATGGTTCTATACACATCTTGTTACATACAAACTAAACACATAAATGAATGATTGTCTTTGTACAACCTGCTTTATTTCTGTATCCATTAGCCTCTTTCCTTATGATCGTTCTCTGCTCACCTATTGTCTTGTTTTACACTGGCCTAAGTTAGTGTGTTTGTATCAAAATTCCTGGGGGAAAATTAATCTGATTTTCTTTCAACCTGCAACTGATGGAATGCTTGTACACAAATATATATATGACTACATATACACACAGTGACAAATACATATATACTCAAAAGATACATGCAAGCAATTAAAGTGATAAACACTGATGCATAATCAGTCATGCCGACACAAACATACAATAATACATAAAAATATATCTAGTGCAGGAGTACCATAGCTATTTTAATGAACACTGTTCTAGATAAACTATTAACATTATTATTAACATGGATTTTTATAAGCACAAATAAAATGGTACAGTTATACAGAAGTTGCAAATCATGGAAAGACCAACTCCCATACAATGCATTTTGAGCAAATAACACAATTAATTTCCTTTTTTTCTCTGCACTTATAAAACAGTACCTTGTATCAGTGGCAAAACACTCTAATTGGTTTGCTGATCACAATGATAGAAAATTATAGAAATAACCCTTATTGGGAAAACTACAGATCCCAAGCATTCCAGATAATAGATCCTCATACCTGTACTGTAAACACCAAATAATAACACAGTACCTTGCACTTGATCCCAACTAAGATATAATTTGTTTTTAGTGAAAGCACAACAAGCCTGTTTGGTTTATTTAAAGTTTACATGATGTTCTAGTAGACTTAAGGTATGAAGATGCAAATAACAGAAAGATATGTTGTCAATAGCCCCATTACAAATATTTTTAATGAGAAAAATGTTGACATGATCAATACTTATTTTCACTGCTCTATATAGATAGATAGACATTGTACTTGCATACCTGAAATTTGACATTTTGCTGCACTTCTGTAGCAGTTTTCTGCCATTCCTCTACTTCTTTTCTTAACTGTTCATTCTCCTGAACAAGTTTCAGTCTTTCTTCACTTACAGAATTGCTGCTCTCTCTTTCAGATTCTAAAGTCTTGCTCAGCTTCTCTATTGTTTCATGGCATCGGGACAGATCCTCAGTAAAGCTGGAAAAATCATTAAGTACAGTTACTGAAAGCCTGCTTGAAATAATCTTGGTTACAGTCATTTTATTTATTCTGTGTGTAATTAATATAATTGCTTAAATAAGGGCCGTAATTGAAAACTGTTTTTTCATAGAATGAATGACCTCACTAGTGATGGGCGAATTTGGGGCGTTTAGCTTCGCTAAAAAAAAAAATATTGGCGAAACGGCACCGGCGTCTCGTTTTTTTGCACACTGGCATCCAATGTTTTTTGAATTTCGTGATGGGCGAATAAATTCGCCGATAACTAGACCTCACTAATTGAACTCCACACTGTTATTATTTTGAACAAGCCTTAATGATTCAATTACACAGAATCAGCAGCATGCATGTCACGACTGTTGGTTTTCTATTACTCTACTACACCTGTTAGTAAATTATTTTCCATGTAGAAATATAATTTCTACCAACAAAAGTGATTGATCAGGTTAGTGATATCAAACTGCTATTATTCTGAACACAACTGCAACATATTTCTTAGCAGCAACAGTCTTTTTTATAAGTACGGTCTTCATTGTATAGATGTGTAAATTGCTTTAAATGACGTCTGCTCCAAGTTTATCTCTTCTTAAAAGGAAAATATAGCTTATTCTATATATATATTTGAAGTTTAGTTGTTTTTATAAACCTTTTTTTTACAAAAGTCCAACTGACTAAACTCATGTCAAAAACGAGGGGATATGTTTCCTTTCATTTTAAACGTATATGTTGACTTTTATGCAAATCTGGACCCTGCAGCCCTATTTATCATTGAATGCAGTCCTGCAATCTACTTTAATGCTCCAGAATGAAACACAAAGTTTTCAAAAGCAAAAGGTAAAAGTATATTATTTATGATGTCATCCCAAGTTTTGAGGTGATTGGTCCTGTTAATTTGAAACAGAGTGAATGGAAACAAAAAAAAAACAAAACCATGCCTTTTGGAGGATTACAGCATTTGGTCTAGTCTAATCATACGCTTTCAGCTACAATATATGTATGATTTACAGATCCATGCTGCTAAAAGGAAGGAAATGCTCATAAACCAGCCTAGAATGATAAAATAATGGAAACTAACAGTCACATAAAATAGGATGAGAGCAATAAAGAAGCCTGCTGGAAGTCAGAGTCTAATAAAAAGAATTTTTCTTCAGGGCATCTTAATTCTTCAGTGACTTGGCACTTTATTTTGGCCAATAGAACATTTTGCTGAGAGGCCAGAAGAAGAATATAATTCTCCTGAAAGTAGAAAATATAAATATATTAAACAATAAATGAGTTGTTTGTTTAAAAATAGTATTTGTTAATGCTGATATGGTAAGAGAAGACTTCTCAGTGGTAAGGGAATTGCTGCAAATTTAGGAAGAAGGCAGTAATTGAGCGTGCAGGGAAACCACTCGGGCATAACTAATGACATTCCAACTAGCTTTTTAAAATAAACATCCCTAAATAAAAACAAGGGGAACAGGAATATGTTATTTTGATGTTGAAAACTAACAATGACAAATTGAATTGGTAAAGAGGAACAGCAGTCACAACTCAAAAATCACAATATACATTTTATTGCATAGTTACTACAGAACCACAAAATCAGCACCACTGTGACCCAGTCTCAGCAAAGTGAAATGCTTCACAAAACTGGAGGCTTAAGCTGGCCATACACGCAAAGATCCGATCGTACGAATCAACGTACGATCGGACTTTCCCATCTCCCGACCCTCCACTAACCATTCAGATCAAAGTCTTTACCATTCCCATCAAATTAGAACAGATCAGCCAATGTTCTGCCCCTGACAGCAATCGTACGATACTTATGTCTGACAACACTAGTGACAGTCTCCCTCTGAAAATCGTACGATCGGCAATACACGCAGAGATATTATCGGCAGGCGACAGAAATTTTCTAACCTGTCCGATCGACCAAACGACCGATCTCCGACGGACGAAAAATGTCGGGACTCTCCACACATGGTCCGAAAATCGTACGAATCCACGATTCGTACGATCGGATCTTTGCGTCTATGGCCAGCTTAAGACAGGGCTGCTTTTTACAAAACTTTGAAATCCAAGGCAAGTCCAAAAGATGCATAACCTGGAGTAACACACACAAACCCTGTGTCCTGTAATGGAAATGAATATGGTCTGATTAGTTGTCTTTCACCCCTCTTCTTGCATCTGGACATGTTTATGATTAGAATTATATAAAGTTCCAAGGGATGCCCTTCAACCAACATCATTTGTTGCCAACTGTTATGCAAAAGTTGGGTGCAAAGTTTAATGGGCTAGGCATATGGTGCCATTTTAATGACCCAATGTACCCTGTGGTGCAAACCTTTCTCATATTGATGTTCCTATAGTTCAGTATGATTATTTCTTAACAAATGCATATAGAGATAGACAACAGGATAAAGTCAAATGCCTTCATTGGTATCCCGAAGCAATATGGTGGCATTACATGGGCTCATTAAAGCTGCCAACTCAGTCTTTCCAAACGTAGTCGGCAGCTTATTGGTCCGTGTATTGGTGCCACAGTCGGGCCAGGCTGATCAATATCTGGCCAAAATTGGGAAGATATATTTGAGCATGTTTTATTCTACTGTTTGATGAAAACTGCATTAGCATGTTGATAGGGGATCCTTTTGATGGGTCTGAATGCCCCTTCATATGTGTGTAGGAGGCCAAATTGGGCCCAGATTTGCTTGTTTGCCAACCTTGCCAAATCTTTAAATGTAGGGCCAGTTTTAGATTTACACATCCTTGAGCATTTATAGGAACTTCTGGAGTGTGAATCAGATTTCTAGCCCTTTCTGTTTTTTTTGAAGAATAATCAACTATTGCTCTACACATGGTTTAGGGACAGTATATAATTTAAAGGCGTGATGATATTCTGAATGTAAACAATGGTACTTGATATCAATATATAAATTAAAGTGTTTTATTTTGTCCACCCCGTGAATATTTTCAATCCTAAAGCTGGCCATAGATGCAAAGATCCGATCGTTTGAATCCTTAAACGATCAGACTTCCCCATCTCCTGACCTGCCACTAACCATTCAGATCAAATAAAGTAGTAAAAGAACAGATCAGCCGATGTTCTGCCCCTATAGCAATCGTTCGAAAGTTATGTCCGACAAAACTAGCGACTCCCACTGAAAATCGTACGATCGGCAGTACATGCAGAGAAATTATCGGCAGCCGACAGAAATGTTTTAACCTGTCCAATCGACCAAACGACCGATCTCCGCCGGATGAAAAATGTCGGGACTCTCCCCACACGGTCCGAAAATTGTACGAATCTGCGATTCGTAAGATCAGATCTTTGCGTGTATGGCCAGCTTAACACATGAGGGGAACCTCTTTCTATGCAAGGAAGAAGCTTCGTCTCAAAATGTATCTTAGCCAGATGGTCAGACTGGGAGAATCTTTAGAGTGGCTCCATGCGAACAAAGCTTCTTTGTCCTACACATGGGCAAGTGGCGAGTGAGGAAATAGGAAAGGCTAGCCACCTCTAAGCCACTGTGAGATTACAGATACCAAGAGAGATAAAATTAGAAAGAAAAAAAAAAATTATATATATATATATTCTATTATAAAATGGCTGTAGAGATCATTTAGTTGGGGAGTGGAATGGGCTGGCATTTCTAGTAGATTCTATCTTCAAAAGTGACTGCTCCTATGGAAGAAGCTTCGCAGCTGCAATTACAATAACCACTTTGGGTCACAGTTTTTTTTTTCTCCCTGAAACCGAATAGTTCCAAAATCACTTAGGAACTCTGATACATTTCTACAAACAGCAAATTTCCAACTCAAGTTAAAGGGTGATTTCTTGTGCCAAAAATAAATAAATAGGAAAGTCATCACACACACCTGTGTTGCTGGTCTTAGGGGAGCATTTTTGTTTGAGCAGACTTTGAATTATCCCTTTTTCAAGGTATCATTTGTACATTAGAGTTTTTTTGTAATATTTTTTTTTAACTTGTGCACCTGCAATGAGGAAGTAGGCCGGAACCATTGCGTTAGAACAAAAGAATAGTCTTATTTTTAAGAAACTATCAGTTTATGAACTACACAGGGAGTGGCAACAAATACCTGAAAGTTTAATTATGTAAAAATTGCAGACTTCTAATTAGTATTAATCTTCATTCTATGATAATACTAGTTTCCAAATGGAGAAGTAAATTTAAAACTGCCTGGTGATTTGAGTATTACAAGCTTATGGTGGCATTTTTTTTAAACCCTATTTGCTGGCTGAGGGTTTACATATTATGTCTAAAGTGGGTGACTGAAAGGTCCTGAATTTAAATTCTGTGATAATTCAACTGCAATTAAAAAAGTATTGACCCTGCCAGCTTTGCCAGTCTGTTGTTTAATTCTTGTATTTTCTTTGTCCTGGGTTGAAATCCAGGGAGTCCTTTGTTGATGAGCAGGAAGCAAAGCAAACGTGTTAAAGAATAAAGTTTGAAGCCATTCCATTTTGAACGAATGAAACGAAAATATGTTTTCCTCATTATTAATACTTAATACCCTGATAAAAGTCACACGGTACATTAAGTGCAGAACAGTTTGTATACATATAAATTACTGTTTAACAAAGGCCAACAGTTACACATCACAGAAAGTAGCTTTGTGCCCATTCAGAGGATAACATAATTTCCAGCAATGCTCAACACATATTTTTACATCTCTCAGAATGCTTTTACGGAGTGGTAAAACTGTAATTTAAATATTATGGTTGCTTACTTGAGCTCCATTTGCTTAATTTTATTTTGTGCAGCATGCAGCCTTATCTTGAGGTCATCTTTCATGCTCTCAGCAGTCAGAAATCGCTGGTGGAGCTCCTCCTGTTTTCTATAATCTTTTTCATTTACTTGACCGTCACGATATGCCTAACACAAAATTTGTTAATACTTTTATTACCACGGCACTTTGAAATCTACTTGAGCCTTCACATCACAAAGAAAGGAAACGTTCATCTTTTAAACATCAAGGAAAATCTATTGGGAGCAGCTATAAACATATACGGGATATAATACATGGACAGTCATTATTCAGAAAGCTCTGAAATACAGGAAAGCCATTGTCCATAGAGCACTTTTTAAGCAAACAACTGTTTTTTTGGGTTTTTTTGCCGGATTTCAATTTTCTCTGTAAAACAGTACCTTACTGGACAGTAACTAAATCCATTTTGGTGGATCAGCAATTCTATCGGGTATTATTATTCTGTAAAGGTTTTACGCAGCACCAAAGAATGGTGCTCTAAAGTAACTAGAAAGCCCCAGGTTCCATGTACTCCAGAAAATAGACCTTATGGCTGTATAACAGGCTAATTGCAGCAATCAAGAGAACATAATTGTAGTTTATTTAATGCAATGTATTGTTTACTGTTTAGCAGTTTATAAATCTTCTGGCAACTCTTCCTCGTAATAACAATACATTTTACTATTATGACTTTAAGTTTCAAACTTTACAAGTTTCAGGTTTATCTCAGGTATATAATTTTCTCGTCCGAATGTTGGTTAAACCACGCACTGAAGAACTTATGTCATTCAATTAATGAAAAACAGATTTAGTAACTTGGCCAACAACACTTTCAATCAATGGTAAATTATGCAACTAATCAAATGGGTTGTACTGCTGATAAAATGGTCATGATTGAAAAGAAACAAATGCTTTAAAGGAAAACTAAACCCTAAAAATTAATATGGCTAAAAATGCCATATTTTATATTCTGAATTCATTGCACTAGCCTAAAGTTTCAGCTTCTCAATATCAACAATGATCCAGGATTTCAAAATTGTCACAGGGGGTCAACATCTTGGAAAGTGTCTGCGACACTCACATGCTCAGTGAGCTCTGAGCAGCTGTTGAGAAGCTAAATTTAGGGATTGTCACTAATTATCCAGCAAAAAATTAGGTTGGCCTGTAATTTAAGCTGATGCTACAAAGTTAATTATTCTATTCTGATGCTAGTTGCACTGATTTTTCTGCTTTCATATGGTAATTATCTGTATTAATTACTAATCAGCCTTATATTGTGACGTTTATATTCTATGTGTACTGTATATTGTGAGTGGGTCCCTAAGATCAGTAAGTGACAGCAGCTCAGAGCATGTGCAGTGAATCAGCAGAATAGAAGATGGGGAGCTACTGGGGCATCTTTGGAGACACAGATATTCCCTGCTAAAGGGCTGTGGTTGCCTTGGGCTGGTACAAAACATAATGTACAACATTTCTACCTTACTTCTTTAGTCCTCCTTTAAAGGGGTGGTTTAACTTTAAGTTAACTTTTAGTGTGTTATAGAATAGCCAATTCTAAGCAACTTTTCAGTATTTATAGTTTTAAATGATTTTCCCTTTTTCTTCTGACTCTATCCAGCTTTCAAATGGGGGAGGGGCACTGACTCCATCTAAAAACAAATGTAAGGCTACAAATGTATTGCTGTGGTTTCTATTGAGGCCCTCTACGATTATTATTCCAATATCTTATTCAAATCAATGGTTACTAAGGTAATTTGTACCCTAACAACCAGATTGCTGAAAATGCAATCTGAAAAGTGCTGAATAAAGAGCTGAATAACTCAAAAACCAAAAATAATAATAAATGAAGAACAATTGCAAATTGTCTCAGAACATCACTCTCAAACCGGAATATTTTACTAATATGAGACCGTGCTATAACACACACAAAATTGCGATAGACAATGTGTGACATAAAACCTACTGGGTCATTTAACAGTGCATTTTTTTACATTAATCACCATTTCCAGCCTCCCCACAATGCAGTTTTTTTTCTCCAATACCATTGTGCTGCTGCAGTTCCACCAGCTGAATGTTATTGTCTGTGCCTGTTTTCAAGAAGTGGGTGCATTTTGCAGGCGTTTTTTGGAAGCAAGATTGTACCGATACCAGCAAATGCTAAAACAGTTTGGAACTGTTTTAGTGCTAAGTTGTTTCACCTATTGACACAATCAGCTGTAGATTTCTATGTTGTTCAGTGGTATAGTTTTCCTTTAAGTAGCATCGTAACATACACCACTTTGCACGAATTTTAACAATACACTTTGATTTAATGTTTCTAATGTGATTTAATAATAAAATATGTTACTTTTTCCAGGATTTAGCTCCAGACATGAGCAGTATGCAGCATATTTTTGGAAACCATATGACACACACTAATGCGGAGAGTATGGGGTTTCGCTCTGGATATTTGATACTTGCTAGATAGTTCTAACGTCTGGAATAATTTTTGCTGGCAGAGACAGCTGTTTTGGCTGCCAAAGTTCTTCCTAAAATGATGTGATTGCAAACACCCTTGTGCCATAGACTAATACTGCCCTTTACTATGCTTACTGTAATGTACTTGCTTAGGCTAGTAATGCCACAGTTGTTTTTTAAATTTTCATAGTTTAACTTTGCTGTACATTTTTTCTGAAATAAGCGTTTAGGCCCTAAACTTTAGTTTTTAAGCAAAATTTTCATTTGAAAATTAAATGAGGTCATCTACTTCTCAAGTATCTCCAGACTTTCTGACACTAAACGAACTACAAAACCAATTATTGCAGGCTACAGAGATCAGACTCACAAAGATGAGTTAAAAGGCAGAAAAAATGATTTTAGCAAACACAAAGCATTGTTTACAGTAAGAGGAATGGCACCTGCCGTTATTGGGGTGAATGAGCTCAAGGAATGAATTGAAGGAAAACTACACCCCTAACAATGTAGGTCTCACTGTATAATGTATTAACCCCTATATGTGCAGACATGATCACATTTCACATTTGTACATTTAGGCTTTTTCATTGTTACGTGCAAGTAAAAGACTTTCGTATGGCACTGAAGAACTTTGGGGAAGAGATATTTTTTACAACGCAATCCCAGCTCACAAGGATAAAAAAAAGCAGGTGAAAATCAGAAAAGAATGATTTCAGAATTTGTAAGGGATTGTTTACCCTCAAATTCTGAGCTTTCACAGATATCATTTACTAACAAAAGGCAAATCTTCACCTAGTTGACTATAATAGGTCAGATTTGGATCCTTGTTTGTGATCCATAAAATTATTAGCAACCAATATCATTATTTATTTATTGTTGTCTTTCATATTCTTACCTTTGCAAGTTCTTCCTCTGCTGCGCGCTTTTCTCTCAGTGCACGTTCAAGTTGGCTCTGTTTCTCTCCACATTCCTTAAAACACAACACAAATCTTTAGAAACAATAAAGGCTACCGCTATGCAAATATAAATATAGCTGGGCTATAATTAAGAGGATTTAGGAAAATAACTTAATTTAGCACATTCCCCCTTTACATTACTCAATTTCCAGGGCATCTTTGCGCTGCCCAATTGGCTACAGGATGATTTACACTGATACTCTTTGTGCCTTTCAAATGCTAAAAAGGCTGCAATCAACCTAAAACTAGTGGCACTTACACCATACAGTAGGTCTCATACACAACCACAACCAAACTTATGCTTGTGAAAAAAATTGACCAGTTGTGTGAATTGATGTTTTTGGGTCTTGGATCACATAATGCTCCTAGCAGTTGCTGATAGTTTTGCTTGGGACTGGTGTGCAGGTCTTGTTTGCTGTTCCAAAATGCCCATAAGACAAAGGGAAATCCCAGAGCTGCTGCCACCTTCAAGCTGTTGGTAATGCGAGGGTTCCTGCTATAAGCTGCATAAGTACGTGCAGCAGTCTTGGATCTACATCACTCACAGATGTCATTTTGAAATGATGCTATGAGTTTTGCTTTTTCATTTAACCTTTTTAACCTAATCCCTTTCTTCAGTAAAGAAACTTTAGTTATTCTTGTTGTTTTTCTCTGTTTTTCCAGTACATTCTTCCTATAAGTCATCTTTATTGCCATTACCTGTTGCCCACCCCCAAGACGCATACACATCCACAGTGATAAAAATGTTCAAAATACATGAATCTTTTTTATAAACATGTTAATTAACCAATATTGCTGTGCCTAATCAATGATGCTTTCAATGAATCCATTACGGTACAACTACATACCAGGTGAGAAGCTGAAAGTTCTTCCGTCAGCCGTGCAATCTGCACATTAAACAGTTTTCTTGTATTCTCTACCTGAGAAAAAAATTGCAGCAATTAACCAAATATAAATAAACCAATTAGATGAAACTGCCAAACATGAAGGCTTATTTTGTCAAGGACAAATATAACAGTAGATTTACAGTCAGGTTCATAAATATTTGGACAGAGGCAACTTTTCTTTCTAATTTTGGTTCTGTATATTACCTCAATGAATTTTAAATGAAACAACTCGTTTGAACTGCAGACTTTCAGCTTTAATTCAGTGGGTTAAAAAAAAAAGATTGCATAAAAATGTGAGGAACTAAAGCCTTAGGGCTCTTACTCATGAGCGTTTTTACCTGCGCTCCCCTGCGTTCCGTTTTTCGGCGTTCAGCCACAGGGGAGCGCAGGAATAGACGCATTTCATTTTTTCAAATGGGGCTGTACTCACACAGGCGCATGTAGGCGCCGAACGCAGGTTGAGACGCAACATGCTGCATTTTTCCTGCGTTCGGCGCCTACATGCGCCTGTGTGAGTACAGCCTCATTTGAAAAAATGAAATGCGTCTATTCCTGCGCTCCCCTGTGGCTGAACGCCGAAAAACGGAACGCAGGGGAGCGCAGGTAAAAACGCTCATGAGTAAGAGCCCTTATTTTAACACAATTACTTAATTTCAGGGGCTCAAAAGTAATTGGACAATTGATTTAAAGGCTATTTCATGAGCAATTCCTTCATTATGTCATTATCAATGAAGCAGATAAAATCCCTGGAGTTGATTTGAGGGGGGGGGGTGCTTGTATGTGGAAGATTTTGCTGTGAACAGACAACATGCAGCCAAGATTAATCTTTATGGACACAATATGAGCATGGAAAATCTGTTACTGTGTCACCAGCTGCAGGTTAATAATAATGTAACAAAAAAAGCCCTCTGAAGTAAGGTGCAATGTTGCAGCCCCAAAGTAACCTCCAGATAACCAGTTCAGCTGTGAACACATATAGTGTATTCAAATATAACTTTTATTGTAAATTAAAACATGCGCTGCCCTCCAACAATCAATCCACTACAGCCAGCCAGACAGAGTAGTGCTGCACCATATCCATAAAAATACACTTAATTAAAAACACATAAAGTGGGCCGGTGGTATAATGACTTTCTAACCGCTGGTCACTATTGGGTTAATGCCAAACAGAATACTAGCACACATATAAGTGTTGGATTATAACAATACTTTTCCCATGTTCCGTGTTGTAGCACAGTTTTAGTAACATACAAGTTCAAAGAGAGTATTCCGCCCACCCTTCAAACATCCCCTCCAGGTGGACTGAAAATAACAACCAACAATGACTCACAGAATGCAGTTTGAGCTGTTTGAGGCCTCAGTTACACTAACAAACTGGATTATCCAACACCCATTCTCTCCCTTCCAATCAACCCCCAGTGATTTCTGCCTATCTACGTGGGGAGCGAGTGGGAGCTAGTCACCCACCGTCCACCTACAGTATGCCACCCAATGCGTTTCGCCCCTCCCGAGCAGCGAAACTGTACTAATGCAATTGGATGTACAGTATGTAGCCTACATTTAGAAATATCTTGCAAGCTGGTGGATAAAATAATATCATTAAAAAAGTTGTATTATATAAATTTAGAAAAAACGTAATAGCATAAAAACAGGGAGACCTTGTCAGCAGCCTGGGGTATGCTAGTAGGCTAGGGGTTTATTTCCCCGTGTTTTGTAGTTAATTCTTAATTAATCCCCAGGGAGATTTCAATCAAGTATATGTGT